>CM065358.1:13904562-16404562 GCA_033032245.1 Poecilia picta
TAAGAATTAGAATATAATTTGATACTGATAAAAATATCCGCTGTATTTTTTTCCCCTTTATTTATCTCTGCCTTTATTTTCTGTCTAGATGTAAGTGTGAAGGTGTGTGAGGACAGTAGATGAATGAAGTCAGAGGTTTCTGTCCCACATCACCTCCTGACTCCACCTCCTCCACCCTCCTCACACACACAGATCCTCAGGCGAACACAGTGGAGGAAAAAGAAGTCTACTCCTCCTCACTCCTCCACTCCTCTTCCTTCATTCACAGAGAAACCTCTGAGCCGAAGCCCTTCTTCTTCCTGGATGGACCCTCAGAGCCATTAAGCTGATAGCTCTTGATGGAAACTGAAGATTTGAGCTGCTGGGGGGGGGGAAGCTGCCATGAACTTTAGCCGGACTCGAGGAGCTTCCAGAGTGTGAAGGACTCAAGAGCTCGGAGAAGAAGGATCCAGAGGGTGTCGCGTGAAAGGAGACAGGACTGATTTAAAAATTGCCTCCAGTTTTTTAGGCTTTCGCCCCTGGACCATGATGAGTTCAGACGTGCGTGACCTGAACTCCCTGCTGCCCTCGGTCCCGCCGGGTCCCAGTCCCGGCTGCACAGCGCTGCCGGTTAGCACGGCCCCTCAGTGGGCTCCCGTCCTGGACTTCCACACCGCTGCCTCCCCTTACCCTTCCCTTGCTGCTCCCCACTCCTCTCTGGGGCCCCACTCCTTTATCAAGCAGGAGCCCAGCTGGGGAGCCACAGGGGACCCCCACCACCACGACGCAGACCCCCACTGCGGTCTCAGCGCCTTCACCGTGCATTTCTCGGGTCAGTTCACAGGCACCGGGGCCTGCAGGTATGGGGCAGCGTTCGGGGCCCCTCCTCCTGCTCCGGCGGCACCCAGCCAGCCTACGCCTGTGGCGGCCCCCCACCACCACCAGCCCCCCAGCAGGATGTTCAGCAACCCGTCGTACCTGAGCAGCTGCATGGACACCCAGCCAGCGGCCCGCAACCAGACAGGTACAGTAAGACTGCAGGACGAACGTCACCCCCTGCTTTAGGTTACATTTTCTCTCCCCGAATCCACTGACGAAGGTTCACAAGTGGGAGATTCACACTCATACACCACAAATAGACTGGGATTGATTTATCCTTTAGTTCCTAAATCCTATAAAGTGATTTTGAGGAAGCTGTGTTGCCTTTAGTACCTGGGTGTCTAAATTCACTGTTTCAAAGCGCATGAAGATTATCTGGAAACCCCAAACAAAACAAAACCACAAATATGATACAGTGCGGAGAAAACGATGGAAAACTCTTATTTCCGTGGAAGCAGCGCTAACCGAGGAGCCACTTGTTGCCGTTAATGTTTGACCCTCATCAGAGTCGTCTTGCTGTTTGCAGCAGCAAAGGTTTCGCCCTGCGAGTTCTTTAGTCCCATGAGGACATTTACACTGAAGGTTACGTTTAGTTTATGATGCTTCCGGTTGTAAAAGTCTCACAAAATTTGTCAACTATTTGAGCATCATTTGGTGCAGCTACATTAGGTATTTATAGATAAATTTTAAAAAAAATCCTCCTTTATTGTGAAAGAATACATCACAAATTATTTTTCAGTCGTTGAACTTGTCCAGAGTTCATCTTTAATTTTCCCAGGAAAACATCTCACTACAGGAGTATGAACAAGCTTCACAATGTGATTGATTGCTCAAGTTGCTCAGTTTGATTTTATTTTACATTTGACAAACTCTAAATCGCGTCCTCTTCATTTTGCGGTCACAGTGTTTTTTTTGGGGGGGGGGGAACCTTCTCGTCTTTGAAAGTTTTTTTCTTTTCTTTTAAACTCAAGCATCTTCCAAGCATGATGGTTTTACATTTTAAGATTAGAATGTAAATCTTAAAATTTACATGGACTGAAAGGATTTATTATTTAATTCATAGAAATGGCAAAACAAAAAATTCTGTCTATTATTAACTAATTAAAACTAAATAAATCAGACAGCAAAATAAGTGTTTATTCATGATAATTAATAAAGGAATAAGATTTTCCACTCGTCACAATTTTGAAGCTTAATTGTAAAAAAAAAAGTATGTAAAATGTTACATGTCCATTTACGCTTTGTGTTAGGAGTCTACTGTAATTTATGTTCTCCTGCATGTAGTTTGACTTTGTGTCATCAGCAGGTGAAATTGATTGACTATGTCTGTATTTCTGCTCGTTTGAGTTGCCAGGAGGAATTCCACAATAGATCGAATAAAACTGGACAGAAGAGTCGGTAAATAGCAACGCTTCGCATCTTTTTTCTAGACTTGGCCACACGTAGATGACGGTAAAAGGAAAGTCCAACCCTTTAATTCATTTTCACGCTGATTTTACTTAACTTTACAAATCTAAAACTGAAACAGAGCTTGTAAAATGAAGATTAAAATAAGGAAGGAATAAAAACCAGGATTCGTTTGTCTGACTCCTCACTGAAAGGAGAGACTCTTTTGCGTGTTGATGCTCGGCTGAGTGATTCCTAATTCATCACTGCGACTATTAGAGTCTGGCGTTTCTCACATCTCACAGCGGATCCACGTGTGTCTCCAGCAGCACGAAAACGCTCAAGAGTTAGAAACACGAGCCACTTTATAGATTTACCTCATAAAATAATAATAATAAAAATAAAACAGGCAAACAGGTTAGGTGAATCTTAACTGCATCAAATTACTAATTTCTCCAGCTGTTGTCACCTAATCCCCGCTCCTCGTAGGTGAAAGGCAGGATAGTTAATCTGTTAGTGATTAGCCGGCAGATTAATTAGTAATAACATGCTTTCTGAGCAGATAATTCAGGAATAACATTATTATCAAAGAGCCGGGCCGACCCCCCCCCCAAACTGTTTTATCTGCACCCTGCTGTGGCTGGTTGAGCACATGCAAACAAACCAGCCAACAGCAGGACCCGGGTCACACAGTAGAGCTCGTATCGCTGAAGGGTCACACTGGGAATTCATCACATCAACGTCTTTTTTCTTTTCTTTCCATTTCTAAATGTTCTTCAGGAATGTTTTATCTTCTTGAGCTAAAAGTTGGGAATTCTCCACAAAGAGGGAAAAAAAATCAGCATTTCTAGCATTCTTTGCTGATGGTGAATATTCAACATGGGACCTTGACATGGTACAAATCTATAAAGTACAAGATAAAAGAAGTCAGTGCAGGGCTGTGTGCAGAAGGTTTGAAATCATCATTTAAAGAGTCTTAATCTCCTGCTGATTTCGAGGGGCATTCCGTGGGGGTTTTCCAGACTTTTAGGTTTTCCAGTTGAATACAAACTGACCTCAGCGCTTGCCACCTCAGTGCTGGACATCAAGGAGGCAACAAAAAGTATCAGAATGCATGTGCGCACCACACACACACACACACACACACACACATGTTCACAAGAGTCAGGGGTGAGTGGAAGATGAATGGAAACGTTTAATTAGGGTTTTTTTTTTCTTTCTCCTCTTGCTCTGCTCACCCACTGACTCAGAGAGTGAAAGTCTGTGAAAGTGCTGCATTTTTAATTAATGAAGCATGCCTGTCAGAGATAGTGTGTGTGTGTGTATCTGTGTGTCGGTGCATGGGAGTGATTTATGGGATCTAGCAGTGCCCTTTAGGGGTCAGCTGGAGTCATGAGTCAGAGCCGGTCCGGGGCGTCAGGCACGGATCTTCTTAATGCCAGGAACCAGTTTATATGGGTGCGCTAAAATGATTTAAAATATATATATGTAAAGCTGAAATTTATGAACGCACAGTTACATGAAAAGTTAAATAAAACAATTTAATGTTTGTCAAGTTGCATAATAAAGTCACTGCTGGCAGGAGTTGAGAAACAGAACGTGAAGGTTTTTTTTCTCAAAAACACATTCTGCTGGAGTCCAGCTGGCGTCACGTTTTCAGAAGCCTTTCCATCGGTTAACGGCGTTGGGGAAAATGTTGAGTTGATGATGTGTGTGTCCACTGCTTCTTCCCCGCTGTAGGTTACAGCACGGTGGCGTTCGACGGGGCCGGTAATTACGGGCACACTCCTACGCACCACAGCTCGCAGTTCTCCAGCCACTCCTTCAAGCACGAAGACGCCCTAACCCAGCCGAACACAATGGGTATGTGCATGTCTGATTACATAAGGGCTACACTGTTTCAGCCTCTGGAAAACACCAAGGCCTTCGTCTGAAGCTGAAGACTTTTCTCATGTTTTTTTTTTTTTTTTTGGTTTTTCAAAGATACATTTCACATGGGTTTTATTCTTGCAAGGTTAAAAAGAAACTAGAAGAGTCAGGTGGAGGAAATTAAATTATGTGGCGAGTTAAGTGGCTTTCATAAGAGGTTTTTGGGACTTATTTGACTCCGGCAAACGCGCCACTTAGTGAAGTAAATTCATTACACATCTGAAAAAAAACTTTATATCACTTGGTCATATGAAGAAATACAATTACCACCCTTTGTGATGAATACTTGCAGTTAAAAGTAGCAAAAACTTCTAATTGCACATTTAGCGATTGTTTACAATGTGTTTTATTTTGCTTGTTTCAGGATCTTGAGTGCATTATGATTTTATAAAATTTAGTTTTATAATACACAATACCTACGCTTTTTAAATAGTACAGTAAAACCTTTATTTAGACTTTGCGAGACGTCAATAACCACCAAATTATTTAATTAACTACAAAACTATATGCAGCATTTGTATTAAATATTAGCCCAGCATTGCAGGGATTTCAGCCTTTAAAAAACCCAACTAACATTTAAATTTGTTTGTGTTTTAGTCATTCCCACTGTGCTAGAGTAAATTAAACAGTAAACAACATTACCTTTGCTTCAGAATGAAGCATCGTTTTCAGTTTATGGCTTTTGTGAATAGAGCATCATTTCAACAACATTTCCCAAATGTGATTATTCCTCATTGATTGATTTTTGATAAGTGAAAACCACAGCAAACACAATGTTCACCTTCGGTATCCACTTTTCTTCTTTTGTTAAACAACAACATGTCAAACTGTGCTTTAATTAGGCCCTATACTGTCTGTGTACATCAAACACAGACAGTGTTCGAGAGCAGGGCCGTGCGTTTTGGTAGCCTCTCGGCCCTCGCCCAGGGAGTGTCTTGTCCCGTTTTCTGACGTCTCTGCTGTGACCTTGCCTGTCAGAGGTATAAATCAGCCACATCCTGACTCGCAAACTCCCTCGACTCTTTCTCCCATCTATTCTTTCATCCACCCACAACCCAATCCCTTAAATGTTAGTAAACATTTAAATGTGAGAGTCTGCTTGGAATCAAAACTGCAGTTTCTGGCAAATTCTCATTATTAATACACTTTCCCGAGGAAACCGGGGTGATAAAAGTGGAGAGACGCTTAGGAAACCGTTCGGTTGCCATAGAGAAATCAACAGGAAAGCGCTTCATCCTAAATCCGCCGTTCGTACCCATTTTTCTCAAGGTCTGATGAACAAGTTTCCAGAAGGAAAGCCAAACTTTGAATTTCTGAAGCGCCATGTGAGTTACATCAGCTCTCAGGGAGCTTGTGGTTGTTTAATCTTTTCAGATACATTTTAACTCATGAGATCTAGTTTTAGCAAATGTTAAATAATTTCCCAAAGGACATGACCAACTTGAAAAAGAGCCCAGAAAAAACTAAAACAAAAGAATATCTTTGAATATCATTAAGAAAAAAAGTGATGTATGAAAGAGGAAGTGACAACTCTTGTAGGCTGCTCCCAGAGTGAGTTTTTCTGTATATATTAGGAATTTAATTTAATATTTTTGTTTTCAACGTTACACTCATCTCAATCTTAAATGGTCAGTGTTAAGACGACTTTGAAACGACTCTTTTTCTATGGTTCTGCTGATACCGCTGGGGATTTGTGATTAAAATAATCTCTTCCCGGTTCAAATATAGATTTGGAGCAACAAGTAACCGAATGCAGATCAGGTTCAGTTAAAAACATTAAAATTGATCCTTAGTTTTGATTTAGAAACTCCTATTAGGATTCCAGCTTCAGCTTCACAATGTAGAGCCATGTTTCATTTATTAAAATTTATTTTATTTTATGAGTGTTTTTTTTAAAACCGTTGACATTTTTTCTTTAGTAAGTTGTAATTAAGTGGTGGCTTTGTAAGTAGAGCTTTTTAACTATTATTGAGCTTCTCATCTAATTTAAAGACCAGCGTGCCCCTCAGGATAAACTGTAGCCTGCTTACTAAATCATAACTTGGGCATTTAGGGACATAGAAGTTACTTGAACTTTCATGATAATTTAAAAAGATACCATGCTGTGACTGCAAAAGCAACGTATCTCGTCTGGACGTAGTAGACGTCTCACAGATTCTGAACCCTTCACACCAATGTGCACATTTAGTTGGTTGACTTTTATTAAAGACACAGATAATAAAAATATTAAATGAACTAACAAAATCCCACATTTCTAGCACATAGAAATATAAAGAAGAAAGAAAGCACATTTCAAAATGTACTCTAACTTTGGATGGAGCTCCAGTCTCAGTTAGTAGTTTCAACATTTATATCAGCTGACTTGTGACTGAATGATACACAAACTTTGCAAATTGGGCCAAGGACTTACTTCAATAGCCACTGTATTATTTTGAATGTTTCTTCTAACAATCATTGTAAAGTTGCATATATATGTTTATTCTAATTTGAGAAACCAACAGTTCAATTTAATGTATCAAGTACCGCAGTCAGTTAGCAATTAGTTACATTTATTCACTTACAATTACTTGAGTTATTTAAAAACAACAACAAAAAACAAACAATTTTAGAAGTATTTTTACTGCACCATAAGTTTTGCTTTTACTTGAGTAATAATATATCAATAATTACAATTTTACCTACTTGAGTAAAATTGGTGGATTCTCACCAGTGAGTAACTTCACTGAATGAAGAGCAAACATGTTTCAATCAGCCAGATTTATCTTTAAACTACCAGAATTTGTACATAAAATAGTTTCTTCATCTGATAATGTCATTGGTTACTCACTTTATTTAAGTAATCTTTTTGTGAAGGACTTTTTTACTTCCGCTTGAGTAATTTCTTGGATGATAATTTCTTTTACTGTTAGCTAAGTAAAAATATATAGAAGTAGGGTAACTCTTACTTGTGCAATTTCTGCATCCCAGTACCTTTGAGAACATTTGGTTCATTATTCTTAAAAAAAGAACAAAAATTCTTAAATGTGCAGAGTTCAGAATGAGATTTCTCAAACTACAACTTTGAAGGTGTGTTTTCACATAATCTAGGTAGTGATTTTCTGTCCCTGACTGTGTGTGTGTGTGTTCCAGGTGAGCAGCAGTATCCCGTACCGCCTCCCGTTTACGGCTGTCACACACCGTCAGACAGCTGCGCCAGCAGCCAGGCTCTGCTGCTGAGGAACCCCTACAACAGGTAACACACAAACATTTGCCTTCTGCTCCTCTACGGCATCCCAAACACCCTCTCCAAAATATGTTCTTAGAATAAACAAACAGCAAAAACCGGAGCTGGAAATAGCTCTGGATCCATTGTTGATTGTTTTGGTCAAACAGCTTTAATTCAGTGGCAGGTAGCAGGATGTAACTCTGAACAGGATGTTCACCTTCTGGACAGGTTCGACTGCCTCTGTGGTTTCCTCTTAAATTTTGTGTTCCTTCCTTTGGTTTCCTTTTTCTCTTCGTTTAGTTGCAAAAAATCTCTGGGATGAAACACGATATGTGAGAACTCTTGAGTCTCTCCTTGTGTTGGCAAATGTGATTTTGCTAATTTCATTGATAACCAGGGATATTTTCTTCTCTTTTTCCACAAGTGGTTTGATTGCTTTTCGGGTGACCGACAACGTTTTTCTTTAAGTCAGGTGTATAATTTTAGATTGATACTAACGTCACAACAGTGTGATGTTACACTGTGACTGGTAACAATGAAAGAAAAGTCTTGGCATAAACACAGCTGTTCAGCGAAGGCCTCAGAGGTGCGTTTAAGAAACATCAGGTAAGATTGAAACTAAAATTCAAATTCATATTCATGTGTTAGAATAACCTAGTCAAAATCCAAACTTAATTGTTATTTAGAATCTATTTTAAACACTGAACATTGATTATTATAGACCCTTAGTTTTCAGATGACTAAGCTTTTGAATTAGAATAGGAAAAATGTCATATATGTTCATTGACATATAACTCAGATGACATGCGATTGCAATTTGAAAGGATTGTTGCTCAATAAAGTACCAGTTCATTTTGTTTGCAAAACTATTTGAAAACCTTGCATACTTTTGCCTCTACTTCATAATTATGCACATCTTTCTTTCTATCTGTCAGATAAAATCCCAATATATTTCTTTGAAAATTGTGGTTGTAACAGGATAAGCAGGACATTGTAAGATTTCAAAACATTACAGCTGATGAAGCTGACTGAAGTGTCTTCTCTGACAAACATCATAGTCATCTGTCCATATTGTACTCTGCCTCGCAACCCGCGACCGTTCATCAGCCTGGTCGAGGGATGGGTGATCTATACGTACTATGTACTTATTAGTACTCAGCACTACTTCAGTTGTGTGAGATTTTTAAAGGCAAGACACATTTATCACCTCTCAAGGAAACTAAAATTATTTAAAAGACATCAGAGAATTGAAAGCACTGCATGTAAAATACCGGAAAAGCCAAGGAATGTAAAAAAAATACATTGATAAGATAAGTTTTGCCTGCAGTAAAAAATACTTTTGTTCATATAAGAATTCTATTTCACATTAGGTTATTTGCTATCCAGTTTTTACCTAATAAGCTCAGTCAAAAACTTGCCACACTCCACTTTTTTTCAAAGCACCTCCAAAAGGTTTCTGTAAAATAATGCTGCAGATCTACAGCCCGTCTGTGCAGTTTGGAAAGAAAAGACTAAGAGTTTTACTTCGCTAATATTCCACAATGATAACTTTGGTTGTAACTACTTCAGACAGATTTCTGAACTTCCGGGCCATCTGGGTCAAAGATGTAATAAAACATGGGGTTGAGGCTGTAAAATTAATGAGCAGTACCATTTTAGGAGGCGCACCCCCTCATCACACGCTCCCCAAACAGTTTGTTGTTTTGTCTCTAAATGAGAAATTCTTAACATGCCACTGATCCAATGTTTTCTGTAAATGGAAAACGAGAAAAGAAAAGAAAAATCCCATTCCTGGGGATGAACACTGAGGCTTCTGAGTGTGTTTTAAAGGGAGAAAGACTGTCCTGACTCTCCTAGTCTGAGGTTCGTCTTTGTCATAAACATAACTGATATCGACACAACACACACACACACACACACTCACACACTCATAAACACACATGACTGGGAAGGCTCATGTGAGTGAAGTCAGTGGTCTAATCTTGCAGCCTGGTACCATCAGGCCTGTATTTACTCTCCAGGCCATCAGCTTGGAACAACATGAAGTGGAAACACGCTCAGGGCTTATTAATCCGAGCAGAGAGAGAAAACGAGAGGCTCTCTGGCTTCTATCAAAGTAAGGAACAGAATGAGATGCCTTAAACTGAGCAGGATGTTCTGTTAATTAATAAACAACAATTTATTGCCAAACTACACATAGGTTTTTGCAGTATCAAAAAATGTGGCACTTTGAAAACTTTGTGGTTTTGATGGTGACAGCTCACTACCTTCCCAAAATGATCAGTGACAACATAGATATCGTTCTCTGCAAAGACCTTTTTATTTTTTAAAGTCAATATCATTATACAACCGTGTGGGAAGTTGTGAAACAGTCAACCTGATATCACCCTGTCATTTTAATCATCAGTCTAATTTTTTAGAAAGAAAAAAAGAGAAATTGTTCTCTTCTTGGCTGCCTCCAAAGCAAAGTTTACAGCCATCATTACTTCGCATCAATATGGCCTCAGATGCAGAAAACTGCTGCTAAGACATTTTGGTAATCAAGAACTTCATCACCAGAGGCGAGAGTCCAACAAGCTCCATGATCGTCTTTTCCTAATGAAGAGGGACTCACAGCTCGGACTTACCACCGGGGCAGAGTTTGCTCAACGGTGGCAGCAGGTGGGTGTGAGTAGACCTGCAGCAAAACAAAAGACACTTCAAAATAACAAGAATGAGAGATTTTGAGATAAGTCCGGTGCATCTGTTTGTCCAGAGAAGAAAAAGGGAGATCATGAGTTCTATTTGCTTCAACCAATGGAGCGTCTTGATCCTCCGAGATCACCTACCGTGAATAAAGAGCGGGATGGAAACCTCCTGACAGAGCAACTCTTTCCAAGCACAGTTTGTTTTTCTTTGTTTCCAGCATTGTGTCATAGGGCAAAGGTGATAACAAAGTGACTCACAAGATCAGAACACTGACATTTTGTTTCTGCAATTGAGAAACTCCCCAGATCTTAACTGCGGTAAGAACCCATGGAAAAAACAGTGGTCAACTCCAAACTTCAATAAAACACGGCCGACTGGGACAGCATCAGTCAGGACTGAGTCCAAACACTGGTATCCGAAATGTCAGAGAGGATTGCAGAACCTATGAAGAAGAAGGATCAGCCCTGGAAGTATTGACTGTTTGCATGAACTTTATGTATCTGCTAATAAAAGCCTTTAAAACATCCGATTGTTTTTGTGTTATGCTTGTTGTCAAGCCTTTGTGGACGAAAGCGTAAGGCTCAGTGGAAAATGTTCAGATATGTCAATGGTCAGTGGTCACTGAAGCTCTAATAAAAAAGTTTCATTTAATATGATTTACTTGTTTTTTGGCTTTCATCACCAAAAATTGTCTTTTTTGCTTTAATTCCTGTCGCATCAGTCATTGAGATGTTACATTCTGACAATAAACGATGTAGGTACTTATTTTTTCAGTAATTTGTAGACTCTTTGTTTCACATGTTAAGCTTATGAACCAAAACACAGGTCTAAAAGTAACATCAGAATACTGCAGGATGGTAATGAAATTGACTCATATCTTTGTTGAATACGAAAGAAACACATTTACAGAAAAACAGTGAACTTTTATGAACTTCACTCTGTTTTCTTTACGAAGTACAACAGGAAGTCATTTGAATACAGAAACACTTTCTTGTATTTTTGTATAGAAATGAAAAGAATGTGAATTTCTTCTCTGCAACTGGATTTCTTTGGGGGCAAACAGTGTATTCAGGACAAATGAAGCAAAAAATAATAATTTAATAAAATGCCTGTCAACAGTATATGAGGTGGACTTTTATCCATGAGCAACTGAGACTATAAAAAGACCCATTATTTTTTAAAAGATGCCTTGAATCATTTGAGTCAGATCTTGCAATATTTCAACAGAAATACTTTCAGCATCTCCTGGCTGCTTGCCTGTCTGCTGCTCTGTAGAATAATAGCTCTGTAATGAGCTAGGTACCAGGCACCACTTCGCCTCTGTTCAACCTGCGCTGAACCTGCAGGTGCTGTAAAAGAGGCACTGAGGGCTATAAATCTACAGCTTGGAAAATACAGAAATTGTGCGTGCACATATTTGCGGACAGTCTGAGCGATGATCCTGCAGTCTGTTATGTCCAATAAAATAAAAAAAAAAACAAGTGCAGTATTCAAAAGCGTAGGAATTTTTAGTGTTTAATCTCCGGTCTTTCTATACCAACTATTTCAATGGCAAAACAGCTTTTGCCTCTTGATCAGTAGCAGCTCACGAGCTTTTCTTCTACGTTTTGTCTTTCCTCCACAGCGGTGACAATTTATATCAAATGACCTCTCAGTTGGAGTGTGTGGCATGGAACCCTGTCAATACACTGGCATCCACCATTAAGAGGTAGGAAATTGACAACCGCTTTCTTTTTGATAAAGCCAAAATCAGTAAAAACGCTGTGCTGAAGAAGCCAGCGGCTAGGAAATCAACCCAACTGCATTTAGATTTTGTGTATTTTTTGGCCACAATCTACTTCATCTGAGTTTTATTCACAAAGCAAAACATGTTAGACAGCTGCAATAATGGCCACCAACTTCTGCAACTTTTTTGCATCAGAAACATTTTGTATTCACAGCGACAAGGACAACATGATGTTGACTGCAGCCTTCAGTATTTTTGTCTCTGCGCTACTGACTGAAAACCCAGTCATGTACGTGCTTCTAGATCTTTTTCTGAGTAGTTTTGGACATTTTCCAGGACAGTTAGAGTTGGGAAGTGGGTCAAAGTGCAAATCTGAACCTGCAGTGTTGTGATGAGAAAATGTGCTCAGTGGATTTGTGATGATGTCATCAAAACTCAGAAGCAGTGGTAGTCTTCGATATGGATGAAATGGCAGCACAAGCACTCAAATGACTTTCCTGCTGCTTATTTTGTACCAAGTAGAAGTTTAAGAAAACTGCTTTAATAATCTCTAATTCACAGCTTTCAACTCTATGCTTATTAAATAATTATTTGTTTTGCTTTTCACACACTCGGAAATGAAACTGTGGTCATTTTCCAGTTTGGAAACTAAAATAAGAATCACCTCCTCAGCATGTCATCGAGTACATGCAGAGGCCTGATAGTGAGGCAATGCTTTAGTATGTACTGGATGTGCTGGAGGCTCTTTTAAAAAGGCTTAAATTAAACTTGTAGTCATTTTACGGATAAGTTTTAATCTGTACTATTTAGTCTTGCCTAAATATTTCAAAATTTATTTTCAAATGAAGCTAAACTGAATGATGCATGATGCAGTTTTCATTTGTTAAAGGCACAAGGCCATCCGAAACAATCTGGTCCTGTCTGAAAAAATAATTACTCCGTAAAACTAGTAGCTGGTTGTGAGTCACCTGAAGGAACAGCATCAGTGGATAATAGATTAAAAGAATTTTGGCTCGCTCTTCTTTACAGAATAGTTTTAATTCTGGTAAATTGTAAGGTTTTCAATCATAAATTAATCATAAATGCCCCAAATCTGTCAGATTTAAGTCTGGACCTTGACTAGGTTTCACCAAAATGTTTGACAATGTTTCGATCCGTTTAGAAACAGACCTCCTGGTGCGATTTGGATCATTATTCTATGCTTTGGCTTATGCCCATAAATACCCCTCACAGATCGATGATGATCTGAAGCAACAAAGCAGCTCCGGATCGCCAGCATGTTTGACTGTTAGCTCGATATTCTGTTTCTTAAAAGTTTCAGTTTTTGCTTTGTTAGTCTGGTAACGGTTTTTTTTTTTTTTTTGGGAAATCCAAAATGGCTTTGTTGTTGTTGTTGTTGTTGTTGTTTTTGGTAAACAGGTCAACCACTCCTGGAATGGTTCACCCCTTTTACATTTGTCCCCTATATATGCGTAATGACTATCCCTGATTTGTCCCAAAAGCTTTGAAATTGTTTTGTAAAAATGTACAGATTCCTTGAATCTATCCTTCTAAAATTAGTAGAAGATTATCAAGAATAAAGGACAGCTCTGTCTTTTGCTTACTGTTAATATTTTATGAATTGAAAACTTGTTTCAGAAAGCTCTTCCTTTTTCCTGCTCAGCTAATTTTTCCTAAGCAAAAATAGCTGAGGAAACACATTTGAAATCCCTTAAGTGTCAGCGTCCAGTGTTTAGAAAGCTTTCTCTATGAACCATATGTCAGCGTGACCTTCAGAGCCGGTCAAAGTCTGCGCCGCTTCACAAATGCCTTCCTACTCTGAGCCAACAGGCATTTT
This sequence comes from Poecilia picta, assembly GCA_033032245.1. Classification (NCBI taxonomy): domain Eukaryota; kingdom Metazoa; phylum Chordata; class Actinopteri; order Cyprinodontiformes; family Poeciliidae; genus Poecilia; species Poecilia picta. Next base: position 13,918,192 of record CM065358.1, read on the forward strand.
TCATAGTTAACCAATAAACGTTTTTGTGTTTTAGGGGTTTTCACATACGTTTACACTGTGAGAAAGCGACATTTTTATATTAAAAAGTGAGACATCAGTATTTTTTTTTAATATATAATCGGTGACGCTTAAGATTTCTGCTGCAGATCCAGCTGCCTGTTTGGGCAGTGATGGGCAGCAGGCGACAGGAGAGGGAAGGGAGGCTTGAGGGAGGATGAGGAGGAAGAGGATGGAGGGCAACCAGAGGAGGAGACGGTCAGCGGAGATAAGGAAAGGCAAGCCAAAGGGAAAGACATGAGGAAGAGGAAGCACAGGGGAGTTGAGCCTAATTCCAGGCTTTAAATATCTCATAAGTCGTGAACAACACCCAATGTTTGTTCATAGATGTGAAGCGAAACTAGAGATTGGATATTTTAAATGATGTTTACTGAATCATTGCTTACTTACAGAATCCGCGAAATAACTGGTGCCTCACTTACTGGCACCTCCGATGTTAATTAATATGTTGTTCTGTCCCCTTTTACCAGTAGATCAACACTTAGTCTTAAACATTTCACAATCCTGGAAACACAGAGAGAGAGAGAGAGAGAGAGGGGTTTTGACGATTCTTTGAATGATCTATTCAGGACTATTCAGGACTGAGATCAAGACCAAGTCTTGATTTATCTCTTATTCTCTCTTCTCTTCAGCTTACCTCTCTTGTTTTTATTGGATTAAGTTTATGGACTGCAATAACAGAGGAAGAAAATGGATTCTGTAAACTATCTCTGTGTCGATTTCTCCATAATCTTCCAAAATACTCAGTGAAAACACACGTCCAGTTTTCTAGTACAGGGCAGAAGTATTATATTTTCTATTTAATCTACCAGTTTTATTTTGTATATTTGAAACGGCAAATGATACCATTCTCTCTGTACGTCGGCTTTATACTTTGATACAAAATACTTTGTTTTTTTTATATGGAAGCAAAAAAACAAAATAAAACAAAACCTTTATGAGTGATTGAGAGAAGAAAGCAGAAGTCCTCACTCTTCTACAGCGCTGCCACATGAGATCCACTTGTCATTTATGTGATGAGTAGAAAGTTCAGCCTCAAACATGATCCAAACATTTGTAAGTGGACCCCAGAGAATGACTGATTCAAAGTCCTGCTGCAGTCGTGGTGGTCACTGATGGCTCGAATGGTTCTCCGTCTGAAACGCCTCTTGATTTTGACATTAGAGTGGAATATGGAAATGTGTAGCCGTTTTTACATAGACATTTCCTGACTTTTGAAGATTGGCACAGTTCCCCTGCTGAAAGGCATGGCGTTCTTAAGTTGACAAGCGGTCAAAGGAATCAATCCTTTGTGTCGCGCCATTTTATACCCCAGCGAAACAAGACATAGATTACCAATTCAAGGTTCTGGTCAATTGATCAACTTAAAAAGTTAGGGTACAAAGTAAAGAAAAGCTGCTCCAGTTTTGTTTGTTTTGTAGAAATTTTATGGATGTAAATAATAACGGCAGCAGTGAAACACTGATCCACCAGTTGGGGCTGAAAGCTGAAACATGTTGCTCCAAGTAACATTTCCCTTCATCCGACTACAGATGATGGACTCTAACATGCAGGCGGCATGGCAACTGGTGTTTTCAGATCTTTGGACAGAAACACGTACACAGTTAGCACCATTCCTGAAATGATCTTTACAGTAAGATGTATATTGTCCTGGATGTGTTTCATATTTTCGTCATGTTTCTCATTACCTACCGTTCCAATTGCTGCTCCATAAATCCAGTGCAACGAGCCTAACGTTTTAACCCACTTTTAACTAAAATGAAATACTGACACACTTAATCATACATAAGACAAGGATCACGCAGTTTAATCTAAACTCTGCTGGAGTGCCTCTCCTCCTATCCTTGGGAAAAATCGAGGCAGACAAAGAGGACCTTATGAGAAGAGTATGGCGTTCATTCCCACTGCAGCAGCGCAGTACTCCCATCCTCCTTCTTCAGTTGGACACACTGAAATATAACACATTTCATAGACAGGAGCTTTCTGTTTGTCTGCGTGTTATCATAAGAAGATACGAGAGGCGACACAGGCAGCTGTGTCAAACAGAGCCGGCTTTGTTCAGAGCGAAAACTTCAGCAGCAGGTTTTTCTATGAGTTATAAAAAAAATTAAATGAGAGTTGATTGTTAAAGGATCTACAGAAAACATAGTGCGAGATGGATTATTTGAAAAGGCTTCCATCAGGAGTAATGAGGAGTATTTTGATGATTTACTCCTTATTTTGGGACAATGGATGACAATGGCAAAATAAGCTCAATCTGTAAGTTGTGGGTTCGAATCCAGGGATGGGCACTTGAGCACCAAGTTATCAACCAATCTGAGAACGTGACTGCAGTGTGCAGCGTCTGAGCAGAAAGATAAAGTATACATTTACTGTTTTATTTAATACTGCATGTAATGAAAAATGTTCAGAATTTTATGTTCTTAATATGCATTATTAAAGACTGTTTGCACATTTCTACATTTCTGCTGTCCTGAATGCCACAACTGCAGGTTGCAAGTTCCTGTTTATCACTGCTTTTAATGTTTGCTTCACAATGAAAAAAATGTATTTTTTTTATTAAATCATACATAAAATAATCATCTAAAATGTGATTAAAATTTCTATATAGAAAAACTGTTGTGAAAATGAATGTTATGAACCAATTTGGATACATGTAGGTTTATTTTATGGGTCAGCAGATAGATTGCTTCTTATTGCCTTTCTTAATTATATTTATATGCACCAAAAAACTGACAGCTGGAACATAATGTGGGGAAAGTTTTAAAAAATGTATCAAATAATGTAGACTGTATATATTTAGAACATGGAAATCCTCTATTGAGATCCTGTATTTAAAAACTGAATTTTCATGTTGCTCTGCCTATTCTTGTAGTGCTAACAGAATGAAATCATAAAACATGCAAAATAGAACCTTTATAATCGGTGTACAATTCATTTTACTCACAGTAATATTTCCCCTTGTGAATGTTTTTGAACTTTGTCTTTTTCACCCTCAGATACTTGGATGCAGACATTTTAATAAATTTTCCTATTTTCCTGTCAAAAGTAGAACTTTAACATTTAAGCGTGAATATAAGTAAATATGTCTTATTGACCCAAATTATTTCAAAAGTTATGAGATAATCTGTGTTTTGTTTGTTTGAATGTGATTTTGAAAACACTCTCCACATGTAAAGGTGTCCTTGTACACAATTATATCCATCTTTAATTGCAACAAGACTCAGCTCTCTGGACCAGTTTTAAGTACTTTACAAAGAACTTCACATCATAAAAACACTTTGAAATTCTTTTTTTCCTGTTCCTTGTTAATTTTTGCAAGATTTTCTTATCTTTGTTTAGCTTTGTTTGTCTCAGTTTCAGTTAGTGAGATTATTCATCTTATTTACAAGTTTTGGGCAGCAGATATTATCTTTTGATATTTTTCAAGACTTATTTAGATGAATATACATCTGACTTGATTAATTTACATGTTCTCTTGTCTTTCCTATTTTGAAAAGGGGAGAAATAGGCCTCTGTGTCAAGTTGTGTTTATTCCATGGGAAACAGGGAGTCATGTTCCTAGGCACTGGTTACAGAGTAATATATGTATTATTATGCGATGTTTGATTATGTTTATTTTATAGGAAGTGTTTCAAAATGTGTATTTTTCCTGACTTTGTCGGGCCTGGAGGTGGTATCACTGTTGCCATGCAGCAAGAAGTTCTGGGTTTGAAACCCAACCTGGGGTCTTTTTGCATGGCGTTCCTGTGTATGCCTCTCTGGGTTCTCTGACTTCCTCCACAGTCCAAAAACATGACTATTGTAAGGGTCAATAGTCAACGCAACATGTTGCAAAGCTACCTGGTTTTCTTAATGAGTTCACTGTACTACAATGGACCTACAGACTTACCAGATCATAACTCATTACAAAACTTGCAGCAATACCTACCTGACGCTTCAATGACAATGTGGACAACATCACTAAGAATGTTTCTGACAACTTGTTAAATCTTCACCATGAAGAACTGAAGCAGCTCTGAAGGCAATAGGCAGCACATGTGTCAAACTCAAGGCCCAGGGGCCAAATCTGGCCCTCTGTAGCTTTTTATATGGCTCCCCACAAACTCCAAATTACATCAAGAGGTTCCTCCAGTTTCTGACAAAGTTCACACAAAATCAACAGATTCACACATTTTTTTTCTGATATTACTGCACATTTTCTCAAAAACATTGGGTTTAAGTGACCGCTGCTTCTGCCTTACTTGATATCACGTTATATAGACCACGGCCAAAAGTCACATTTAACATGGTACATTAGCGCAAATATTGTAAAAATTCCTTAGAACTATTTCTAAATTGGTACCACAAAATCTGTAATTTCGACTGCAAAAAACAAAATCCTGGAGGAACGGCTATTTTAACAGTTTAATTGGTTTTATGAATCCATTCTGGCACAACCGACCCTTTAAGATCGTACATATTTGTGATATGGCCCAGAATTAAAATTAGTTTGATACCTCATTGAATGGGGGGTTTCATTCTAGTACCAGCTAAGTGTACCCAATAATGTGGCCACTGAGTGTATCTTAAAGATTTCCTTTTCGTTAGGTCTCCTATGTTTTACAGTCATGTTATTTGCATGTGGTCAAACACATCAGACCATCTTTTAGGCAGCTTTAAAGACTTCTAGGTCCTTTTTTTGTCTAAAAGCATTGAAACAGAGACGCCACAGAAATAACTACATTAATGGGATCCTAACAAAATAACAGTGAAATATTACCCACATGCAAGAAAACAAGTTACATCAAGAGTTCACTCTGGTCTGCGATTTGCATTAAAGGCTGTATGTGACGGGTTTTGAATAATGTTCCCTCCCTGACCTTATCATACCTTCACACAATGAGTGCACTCAGTAAAACAGTGCTTCATGCACTACCCAGTCTGCCAGTGTGACTTAAATTTGCACTAAATTATGTTCTTGATCTTGAGATCTGCTTTACATTCAGTTTAGTTGTCCACATGCATGCCTTTATAAGGAGGGGTTCTGATTGCAAAGGGTCAACAAAAATCTTCACTGACCAAGTTTTTTTAGTTGAAATTTTACTCACTGAGTAGTTTTTGAGTCTTCAGGCCAATGCGGCACAAAAGAAAAAATGTTCATAAACTTTAAATTTCTCGTGGATGTAAGCCGATGACGGTCGTCTGTCTTTGTGTGTTTTCAGCCACGCACCGGGCTACGACAGTGACCCCAGCACCCCGATGGTGTACAGCTGCAGCACGCAGTACCGCATACACACACACGGAGTTTTCAGGGGCATTCAGGTGGGACTCGGCACTGCTGCTGCACTTTATTTATCGTCAACAGGTCATCATCTGGTCAGCTCTGTCTGCATGCGGTTATCCAGCACCTTGTTTTCTAGTTCATGTTTAGTGTCGTATTGAGCATGATGAAAACTTTGCAGCAGGCAGGGGGGAAAAGAAAAAAAACACAAGTGGACTGGTAAAAATATATGGCGTCTTAATGCTAATGCAATGAGCAGGTTGTGCAAGGAGAAAACACTGATATTCAGCAGGACATGTAACGCACATGCACAGAGGTTTTTTATTTTTATATATATAAATACATTAGCAGTGGAGAAACACATGCATAGAGTTAAAACTGTGTAATGATGCAGTCTCCATAAGAGGATTCACATGTTAATAAATCATTAGATTTTAATTATCGTCTGTCAGCAGCTCCAAAGGACAGGGAGCGGGAGATTCTCCAGACCTGCTTTTACTCCACTACTGAGATCTTTCTTTCAGGGGCCTGTTTCATCCGTCATCCTGTTCCTTCTTCATTCTTTAGGGTCCACCTCAGGACAAATAGTATAAACAATAGCTCACTCCTGTGCCCCTTAAAGTATAATTTAGAAGCTGCTAAAAGGTGAAGTAACAGATTGACTTGGAGCAAAGTAACGTTAGGGTTTAAGTTTTATTGCAGGGATTACCCAAATTCACAGTCATTGCCAATGATAATACAGCTGAGGCCACAGAGTTGTTTTCTTTTGTTTATTCCACTTTGTGAGCATTTTTTTAAAATGTGAAAAATACATTTTATTACTCTGTAAAGGTTTAAAACAGATCATTCAAATGTTCTAATTATCAGTTACAGATAGTTCAATGTGAATTACAAATATATATCTATTAAAAGACATTCGTACAGTGTTTTGAAGAAGGAGCAAATATTAAAAGAAGGGTCTCTAAACCAGCTAATGGTGAAATGAAAATATAATTGGCCCTCGTTGTTAAATCGCACATGAAAAACGATGAGATGTGTTTTCTGGTTTAGTTTCACAAGCCAGGCCAGACCTGGGGCTAAAAAAATAACTTAAACAGAACCTTTCTGAAAGCATGAAGTAAGCTAAGGATCTCCAAAAACAACATAGCATGTCTGATTAGCGAGAAATAATACAAAATGGAAGAGAAAGAAAGTAGTGTGATGATCTGAGAGCTGCTTCAAAAAGTGGATGATTTGCTGTAATTGAGTGAAAACCATTTATTCGGTTCTGTACTAGGAAATCCTCAGCCGTTGACTTTAAGCTCAAGCATTTTGGTCACCTCCAAATAAAGGTTTTAATGTGGTCTAGTCAAAGTCCACTCTTATATTCAATTGCGCTTTTGCAGCATGTATTTAAACATACTTGCCATTGTTAAAAATCACTCAACGTGTATTTATTAATAACTGAGCTTCTTTTATGGCACTGCAAACATGGATACAAAAATCATGAACTATAGTCTTAAAATGCAGTTAAACTAGCACTTAAAACATTTAAACAATCTACCAATTCCCAATTAGCTAAGCTGTGTACTCTGTTTAGTTTTTGTGACTGAGTTATGTAGATTCAGCTCTTGTAACCACAGATGCTGTTAAACAGTCAACGTTTTAAAAAGTCTTTAACTTTGACTTTAAAGACTTCAAACATTTCAATTCCAGATACACGGCGTTCTAGATGCTAACGGCACTAGCATCTGCGGCAGCCTTTCTATCTTCCTGGTCATTACGCTAAATGCTGAGGAAATTGAAAGCAGATGGCTGGAAGCAGAAGGAGACGGAGGCGGTACGGAGGGAGAGGCGGAGAAATGGAAAGTGTTGAAGGACTGAAGACATTTTGAGAATAGAGAGATAAAGGAGGGTCATGTTGTGTGTGTACGAGTCAGGATAGAGGATGTTAAATTGTGTTATTCTCCTCCAGTGACGCCTGAAATGAGGAGTGGGGTTCTCTGAGAGGGGGTCTGCCTAAAAGGCGTGACTAACTGCTCCCTCTGGGATGCAGTCATTCTGGGGTCATTTTACTGCTAATTCCCATCTCATGAATATATGACTATTTCGCTGTAATGTTCCCCGGACAGATCACAGGCCCCTAATTTACACGGCCGGCTATATTTAATAGACTCTTCCTTTAATTACACGTTTGCTCCTTTGGTTGTTGATGGCGTCAAGAGTTTTTGGTTGATTTCACCATTCTTGTTTCTTCCGTGGTCCCAGGACATGCGGCGGGTTCCCAGCATCGCTCCGGCCATAGTTCGATCAGACGCCAGCGAAAAGCGCCCGTTCATGTGTACTTATCCCGGATGCAACAAGCGCTACTTCAAACTGTCGCATCTGCAGATGCACGACCGCAAACACACAGGTAGGAACCAACAAAAGCATAAGAGACACAGTTGTATTAATTATGGGATTTTATGCAACTGAAACTACAAAACTACACACTTATCTTTTCTGCTGCAGCTACGAAATACTTTTTATTTAAAAAACATTTGGATAGATGCATTTTCTGTCTGATCTGAAGCAAATTGAATTACAGCATCACTTTGTGGGGAATATATTTTATGACATATTGATAAGGCCAGGATTCCTGCTCCACCTTTGCATTGCCTTTTACAACAGGGGTGTTCAAACTGTGGTCTTGGGGGACAATTTTGGCCCTTGGAATAGTTTTGTGTGGTCACTTACCTCAATTCATCAATGACAAAAATGTGACTCCCCAGCACCAGCAATGGATGGACGCAGTGTGTGGGGCTTGTTGTTCAGTGACGATTTTTTTAATCTTCTTAAAATGGAAGATATTGATGAAAAGTTGATGAGAGAAGTTAGAAGAAGTTAATGGAAAGTAGACCACAAACATCCATTTAGTCAAATAAAAACCTCCCTCTTTTTCAGAGAAAGAGTAACTTCATATTTTTTCTAGTTTATCAGAATAGAGAAAAAATATATGAATTAAAAAACTGCATGTTATTTCTTAAAGAAAAACTAAACATGTAGCACCTATGTACAATTTTGGGTCTATAATTATTTATTTTTCTTGTTGTTTTATTTAAATAGTGCATACCTAAATTATTGCTTAACAGGTAAATTTTGTAAAAAAAAAAAAGAAAATCATATTATTTTTGTATTTTTAATTGAAAAGAAATTTAAATCATTCCCAAAGTACTTTGAACTTGCCAGATTTGGCCCTGGGATCCAACGGTTTGGACATCATTGCTGTACAGTAACTAACATCAGAGATAGTTATGTGAAAAACATTTTATTGTCATAGCATAATATCTCACTAAATTATTTTCTAAATTGTATAATCTAACATTTAATGATAATGTTCTTCTTTTTGGGTTTTATTAGAAATTTTTAAAAAAACTTTTAGAAAATAAATGTAACTGCTTTGTAATTTGTACTTAAATATAGGTTATAGAGTTTAAAGTATTTTAGTTATTAATCCATGACCACCTGGGTTTATAAGGTTTAAATATCAATAAATAATCAATCAGTTCACTGTGAGTTAATAAGATCAACATTTGTAGAACATTTCTCGTTCAGACAAGAAATCAAGCAATTTGCTATTTGCAATCATAGAAAGTAAACATACAGAAATACAAAACTAAACAGATTTAAATAAATATATAAACAAAATATTACCAAATAAGAATTTGATCAGGTAAATAAGTAAAATACAAAATAATCTGCATAGACAAATAATTAAGAAACTTCAACTGAGTTTTTAGTTCACTTTTAATATGATGGGAGTCTTAACTACTCTTTAAGATTGTATGTGTGTCGTTCTTCGTAAGTAATGAAATAAACGTAGCTGCTGGCCTCAACTTGACCATTTCTACACACAGTCAGAAGACGGGAAGAGAGTAAAGCAAATCTACTGGAGAACCACTGCTAGGAGTTGCATCAAGTCAGCAAGTTCATGAAAATAAACCCTTAGACATCATCACAGACCACCATTTTTAAACTTTTGTATTCATCTCTCAACAAATAAGTTGGACATTAGTCAGATGTATATGTAATCAATCAGCAAAAAAAAAAACGATCAAGAAGTAAATTATGATTAAACCTCTTCTACTCTTTTTTTTTTTCCCAGGGGAGAAACCCTACCGGTGTGACTTCACAGACTGCGGCCGCAGTTTTTCCCGCTCTGACCAGCTGAAAAGACACCAGAGGAGGCACACAGGTTCGAGCCGTTTTGCTTAAATCAGCCTCTTTGGTCTTTGTTCATTTTGTTTCTAAGCTTTTCTTTGCTGTTTTTGCTGTTTCCTTTGCTCATCCTCATAGAGCTCATCTCTGCTCTTTGCACGACTCCAATCTTATGAACAGTCAGACTGCTTTTTTTTTTAAACAGAGATGCTCTGTAGTGAATTATATCAGATAAAGTTGCTAAATGCTCGCCAAACTTTGGAATGGCTTCCCTGCAAGCCTCTGCTCTACTGTTTTTTTCTGTCTCCCTTTGTGTGTGTGTGTGTGTGTGTGTGTGTGTGTGTGTGTGTGTGTGTGTGCGTGTGCGTGTGTTGTTGAATTTTTGTGAACCTTTTCTGACCTGTTGGTGTGTTTGAATGTGTGCGCATGCTTATTGTACATGTGTTTAGGAGTTAGACCATTCGAATGCGAGACGTGTCAGAGAAAGTTCTCTCGGTCTGACCACCTTAAGACACACACACGGACTCATACAGGTAAAACAAGTGCGTAAAACTTTTATTTTTCCATTTCTTCTTTAATCCATTTGATGTCTAAATACATGCTACAGACCTGTGTGAAAGAGCTCGGTGTAATAACGTCACCCTTCGTTTGTCACCTTCCCCGTCCTCCTGCCTCAGGTGAGAAGCCGTTTAACTGTCGGTGGCCGAACTGTCAGAAGAAGTTCGCCCGCAGCGACGAGTTGGTGCGGCACCACAACATGCACCAGAGGAACCTCAGCAAGCTCCAGCTTTCCATCTGAGTCGCAGTTTTAAACATGCGGCTCACTCCTGACGTGAAAGTAAAATATGCAGAATGTCTGTAGAGTCAGGTTAAAGAGTTACAATTTTAGATTAAAAAAAAACTGTCTTTCGGTTTCAGAATCTCAACTAAACTGTCTGCAGGCAAAAGTCGTGGCTTTTCTATGTGAATGTCATGTAGATAGGAGAACGGTGTGGTTTGAAATTTTGTTTGGACTTACAATACTGTGCAAAACTCTCCAACCATCCAGAATTTCTTTATACTCTGCTCCAGCGTGTGGTATTTCTTTGGATTGTTTTAAGGTTGTACAGATTATTATTTCTCAAGGATTTGTGAAGGTCTTTTTAGAGTTTTATTTTGTTACTTTTAGTTGATTCTTCTAAAGGCAAATTAAGATTTTTTTTCCCATCCCCGAAGGTTTAAAAAAAAAAAAAAAAAAAAAGGCGAGAAATTACCAAACACTGCTTAGCTGGTTCTGGTGCTCGCTTAGCGAAAGCATGAACTCTGTCACCATAGAACTGGTTCTCTAGATGTAATAACTGTGACAACTTTGTTTAAAATGTTGGTTTAATTGTCAATCAATGCACTGATCTTGGGACATAAGAAACTTGGGTAGCACTTTATTGAAGGGGGAGAATAATTGTCATGACACTGTTATAAACATGACATAACACCTGTCATGAATATTTATGACTGATGTCATAAAGTGTCAATCGGTAAATTATGACACTTTTAATACAAAGTTGACATTATTCAAAATGTCTTTGTTTTGACAACTTGACATTAACCAATAAATCATTACTGAATAAACTTTACCTTTAATAACATAAAGTTACATAATTTTTAAAGTGAAATCAGTAATAGTTTTATAACAAATTTATATCAGTAATGATTTATTGGTTAATGTCAAGTTGTCATAACAAAGACATTTTGAATAATGTCAACTTTGTATTAAGTGTCATAATTTACCGAATGACACTTTATGACATCAGTCATAAATATTCATGAAGGCTTATTCATGTTCATGACATGTTATGTCATGTTTATGACAGTGTCACGTCAGTCTTATTTTACCTCCCTTCAAATAAAGTGTTACCAAAACTTTTTTATTCAGTATTTCCTGTCACATAGTGACAGCAGCTCAAGCCAGAGCACAGAATCGGTTCTGCTCATTTTAGTTAAAGCAACCGTCTGCAACCAGCAGTTCTGGAGCCATTTCTTCCATTTTTCATTATGGCTAATAACTTTAATGATTAGTGGACCTAATGTTAGTTACTAGCATTTAAATCTCTGTTCTTATGCATAGATATAATTTTTAAAATGCTGGTTTTAAGAGTTTTCAGGTTTTAATGGAATAATTGGATTGAATTAGTACAAAGTACCAGTGACATTTTTAGATTTTTTTGTCGTTGAAAACTGTGTGCTTTTTAACACAAAGTTTTTCACAAATATCAACGTCCCATTGAAGAAAATGTCGACTCCTTAAAAAGAAAAAAATTAATAAGTGGATGTATAATGATGGTTCTTTAAAAATTATAGGAAAATTCCTACAGTAGACATTTATCAGAAGCTATATATGTTGATCTTTCTGAAAAATATTATGAAAGGCCAAAAGTTGTAAATGGGTTTTTCTCAGCTGGACTCAAATCAAAAAAAATCTGTTTGGATTAAAATGTTTATACATCTCTGATTTAAAGAAAGCAAAAGTTTGTAACTTCACATTAGAACGTAATTTCACTAAAACTTGGTCAAAAAAAAGAGAAAAATAGATAATTCTTGAAATAGAGAGCATAGCTCATGCTGGTTGTTTCTGATCAGAACATTTCTTTTAAGTTAAGCTGGGCATGCAGACGTCCGGATGCAGGAAAATTGATATAAGTAAAGGGGTTTGTGTGGTTAAACTGTCTGCCGGCGCTGCAATCCTCCACAATAATTCAGAATACAACAGAGAGAGGATCAAACATTCACTGCATCTAGTGCTAAACCGGGGCTGATGCTAGAGCTGCTTCTTTCCTAGCTCCAGAAAAACAGATGTCACTTAGTCAGCTAAAATCGTCTGGTGGAAAAACATCTAAAAATTGCCTCTTTTTTTTTTCTTTTTTTTTTTTTTTTCCTTTGGCACCAACTTCCCAATTTAAGAATTTGTAGTGTTTAATTCTCATCAAACAATGTGAGTGAAAGCACATTGTTTGCTTCGGCTTCTTCTGTGGGAAAAACCTCTTACACAGAAGCAATGGTCATTTCATGCCTTCGTTATTTTGCACTTTTGCAGTTTTATCTGTTTTGTACCTTTCAGCATAAATTCATATCCACCTTATCGAAGTTATTTTTACTGCTGATTTTCAATCGTTTTCTTTGAGCTGCTTCTACACTTCTGTAAGGAAAAAGCGTCACTCCCACAAGGAAGTTTCTCGTTACTGCTTTGGTTTTATCGGGCGGGCATCATCCATAGATGAATTCTTACCAGAAATACCACACAATTTAATTAAATTATTCATCATATTTGAGTTGGTTTTTTTAAAATAATTTTTATGATTGCAAATTTTTTGCTAAATAATTACCTACAAAACTCATTGAACTGTAATGCACTGGTTAAAAAAAAGTGCAAATTGGATAAATTTGGACAAAAAGTCAGAAATATCGATAAATAGTTGTTCCAAAGACTTCATATAAACTTGTTTATTTTTCTGTGCCCAGAAAACCTCTAACGGCAGAAAGCACCAACCCTAAAGCTAAATTATTTCTTCACCTAGAGCAAACTAGTTTGGTTTCATTATCAGCTTAAACTTAGATTTCATCTCAGATCACCCAATTCTCCTGATAAATAATCACATTTATCAGAATTTTTATTTTTTTTGTATTTGTTTTTATTGGCTCTAGTGGCCTCCATTTGACAGTAGGCAGACAGGAAAGTGGGTATTGAGAGAGGGGGAAGAAATTCGGTAAATGGGGCACGGTCAGGAGTTGAACCAGCGACGTCCACAGTGAGGACTCAGTCCTCAGTATGTGGTTTGTGCTTATCCCCTGCGCCACCACGGCTCACCCATTTATCAGAAATGTATCTAGAAAAGTAAACAAACATTCACATCATATCTTAAAGGGTGTGTTTGCAACTTCTTCACTACATAGAAATAACATTTTTCATAAGTTTGGTAACTTATCTTTGTTTTGTTTTTTTCGAGACAGGAAATGTAATGTAAATCTGTCCATACATATTACTAAAAATAAAAAATAGGTTTTTCTTAGCGTCATCTTTTTGGAAAGATGTTTGAAAATCTTAATCCATTTGTGTTTATTGGGCAAATTCTTCATAAATGTTTTCACCGTGATGGAATGAAAACTGTGATAATGTCTTTCAGAGATGAGGTTGGAGCTTTATTGTCCGTCTTCTTAGCACCTTTTGGTTGTTGCAGATATCTCTGAAGTGGAACTACTTTGTGAACAGCGGTGGTTTTTAGATATGGGCAACATGGGCTGTTGCCCAGGGTGTAATTAGAAAGGTGAAGGAGGGATGGGGGGGCCAGAAACCACCAATGTTTGGGAAGGTTTATTATTTATTGTCTCATTGTGGACAGCAATTACTTTCACTGGAATTATTTGAAGGTGAAGAGGTCTCACTCTGTCTCTTTGTAAAAAAAAACAACAACAAAACATCTTTGCTTTCAGGTTACTCAGCTACAGCTAGCTTTTAATTACAAGTGATTACTTCTTATCTAGTGTTTGCTTATAGAACATGCAGAAAGATGCCTCTAAGGTATTTATAAAGTGACCTTTTTCATTTTAAGTAATGTGATTATTTTTTTTCTAACTTGCGTCTGTGGTGTGTAAATATTACAGAACTTTGGCTGCGTGTTCAGGCTTTAAAATATGTCTGCTGGGTCGCACTGGCTCTGTGGCCGAGTCGTTACGGTTGAGATGTAAATAATTCTTCTTCACCATGGTAACTGAGCTTTTTCCATGGAGGAAAACATGTAACTTAAATGATTTCTTTTTACTTTATTTGGATCCAGGAACTGTTATAATGTTCTTTCTCTGATCTGAGTTACACAAAAAAAGCAAATACTGTTGACATGTTTTGTATCCAGAAAGTATGAGATAATAAACTAATGCCATCAGTATGTTTCTGGGACTGATTTCGTACAGTAAAGCTTGCAGTCTTTCATTTGTTGTCTTTGTTGCTATTTGAACAAATGCTTTTAATTAAAGGCTACAATATGGGTAATAAAATAAATTCCTCTTTGCAGACTGGAAATAGGAACCCTTATCAGTTTTTGACAACTTGAAGCAATCTCAAACAAATATTAGTTTTTTAATCTTGAAAATATAATGTGCAAAGATCATCATAAAGTATTACATCAGGTGAAAGATGACACATTCGATAAGAGGAAAATGCAGCCAAAGCTACCAAACTGTAAGTTAAGAGTAATCTTACTGAACTTATTGTCTGGTTCTAACATCGTGTCACTAAAGATTTGCCAAAACTGCCAGTTCAGACAGTTTCTACATAGCAGTAATGTTTTTTTCTGCAACACTAGAAGGTTTTCAAACATGAGTTAAGTCCAGACTTTAACTAGGCCACTCCAGAATCAGTTTAGCCATTCAGAGGTAGATGTGTTAGTGTGCTTTGTGCTGCTTAGATAATACAAGTGTTGCATGACGGCCACACATTCATGTTGAGGATTTCCTAGAAGCGAGCAGAATTCATGGTTTCATCAATTACATCAAGTCGTCCAGGTTCTGAAGCGGCAAAGCAGCTCCGGATCATCAAACTACCTTTTGGGATGATGTTTTTTCTCTGTATTAGTTACGCACAAGACATAACTTTTGTCTTGCTAGTCCACAGAGTACTTCACCCAAAGTCTCTTTTGGTAAATGTGGGAAAAACATTTAGGTTCTTTTTGATCAGCAACGATTCTGGCGTCAGAACTCTTCCGTGGATGTCATGAGGGCCAAATGTCTTTCCTATTTTTGAACGCTGTTGTTGTGAATACTCAACATACACAAGTGAGGCCTGCAGCACTTTAGACATGGTCCTGGATTCTTTTGTGACCTCTTGTATCGGTTGGCCACAACTGAGACCACTCACTACTCTAATATGTTTCTCCTCTTGTTTAATGACTCTTCTTCCGGTTTGTTGGAGTCACAAATGATGTGAAATTGATTCTTTCCAGACAGATAGAGATCAATGTTTTTGCATTCTTTTATATCAGACATATGGCATGTTTTTTTGTTTATATATATATTTATATATATATCTTTTAGCCTACTTTATCATTTTTGACAGGTTCTGTTTTACGTTCTGTACATAGAACCAGGCTAGTTTAGATTTTAGTTTTGCCTTACTGAATGCAAACAATATTGAAAACCAAACTGTTCTTTATATTTTCTTTTGTTGTGTTTGCATGATGTACAATTTTATTTGATACATTCAAGTGTGAAGAAAAAAAACAAACAAAACCAAAGAAAAATTGAAGCATGTAAATTATTTTTCATAACATTGCATGTCCTACGGGAATGTTAAGAATTCTGGTTCTAAACATTTTTCTGTTTAGAACCAAAATGGCACATTTTGGTGATAATTTTTAAATAGCCAGAATCTTCCATGATTCAGAAAAGCCAGACCCGAGCAATCATGAACAGTTGCACAATCATAAACTCACACAGTACAGTACAGTACCATCCACTTTCCTCTCTTTGTTATCTCTCTCCAGATTCCTCTTTGCATTCCTTAGCTCTGCTCTCAGTGAAAAAAAAGATAAAAAAATTAATGTGTTTTTTCTCAGCCAGCCTCTCTGGCCGCCCTGGGTTTTTTTTTAAACTCCTCATCCGTCCTTGATCCCCAACAGCTTAGTTTTTCAGGTCAAAAGTCATTGCGTACTTCATGTCTTTTGTTTTGTTCTCCATCTGAGAGGGAATGTTTATTAGTCAATTATTAACAGCACTTATAGTCAATAAATTAATTCATGCCGTTCTAGATTAAATTAGCGATGCTGTTTTTGTTTGACGAAAAATCCGCAAACTCGAAAACAAAGACATATGGGTTTCTTTTTGTGAACTTTTATCGTAAGTTTAGCCAAAGTGTTAGTGTAAATCAGACAATGTGTCTAATTCCCTCCGTGGAAATCCCCTGAAACTCCCCAGGGCTCTTGTGCTATATCTCAGCTGTCGGACAAGGCCCACATCTCTCATCCTTCTTTCTGCTCTTTGTGTGTGTGTTTAGCATTTAATCTCTACTCCATCCTCTTGCCGACGAGGCCCTTTGAAGCCTGATATCTGGTCAGTGTAACTGTGGTTTTGTCCACTTTCAGTAGTCACATTACACACTGGGTCTTGATGCTCTGCTTCGAACGGATACAGAGAGCGTAGACCATGTTACAATGACAAGAACCATCTTATATGAACCCATCACACAAGTCTATTTATCTTTGTATTCAGAATATAGCTTTAAAGTAGCCCACTAAAGTATTCTATCTATCTATCTATCTATCTATCTATCTATCTATCTATCTATCTATCTATCTATCTATCTATCTATCTATCTATCTATCTATATCTATCTATCTATCTATCTATCTATCTATCTATCTATCTATCTATCTATCTATCTATCTATCTATCTATCTATCTGTGAATGGCTATATGGTAGAAGGTCTCAGCTTCAGCTAGCTAAAATAAATCTAACCAAATACTATTGGAGGTAAAAACAAAACAAAAGGAAAACTAACATGAAGGAAAAATAAGTTAAATATTGCAGTAATGCTGTCTTTGTGTTGAAACTAAGAAGATGATGATTCTGTAGATGGTTTTAGTCCTGGTACAGCTCTGCAAGTCCATCCTCCTGATCGATAACCAACCAACCACACACACACACACACACACACACACACACACACACACACACACACACACACACACACACACACACAACACAGTATGTCTTTCCATCTTCACAAGGACTTTACATTGACTTCCATTCATTTTTTATTGATTTCTATAATCTAAGCCTGACCCTTACCCTAAACCTAGCCTTTACCAGTACACACCTAGCCCTACATTTAGCCTATACTCTCAAATCACATATTAATCCTAAACCTAACCGCTAATCCAAAAATAGCATCTCTTCTTACGGGGTCCGGGCTTTGGGTTTCATAACGAGCAGTTGGTCCTCACAATGTAGTATTTGTTGAAAAAATCTGTTTTTTTATTGTAGGAAAACAACATCACACACCCCCACATGCACGCACACACACACACACACACACACACAAACACACACACACACACACACACACATGCACACACAAAAACTAAAAGAGTACATACATACACACATTCATAAGTCATAAACAATCAATAGCAATAAAATAATTAAATCTGCAATATTGTACATTCAACAGTTAGTTCTTCAGTTTTGGTTTTCTTAAACCACTTTTTACAACAGAAAATGAAATAGTGGTATCCATCGCAGCTGTCAGATTTTTATTTATTTATGTATTTAAATGGCTATTTATCTATTTATGTTTGTTTTTTTATTTTGCAGAATGCCTTTTCTTTACCACTTCTTCTGATCCATCATTTTCCTTTTATTCATAAATCAACCCTGATATCAAAGAAGAGTTGTGAATGAAATAGTTTACAATTAAGAGAAAGAAGAAGAAGCAGTTTGCAGCCTTTTTGGGGAGGCCGGGAGGTCACTCGTGCAACTTGGCTGATGTGCTGCAGGGGTCAAAATGGTCAGGTTGTATTCAGACTCTCTAAAAAAACACTTTCAAGCACTCAGCCTGCACAAGCAGCTGATCTTTGTGACTCCTCCAAATCCCTCTCATGTTGATTTGTTTCCTCACTCTAAGAGGAGCAGAGCAGAAACCAGGAGAAAAGATTAATTATGACCTTCTCTTCTCTTCAACTCCGCTGTGTTTGTTTTCATAAGTTAAGCTCAAACCCTCTGCTGACTCTGCCGTTGATCACTCTGGTGCTTAGCTTCACCGATTCCTTTAAGGTTAACATTTCTGGCAGATTGCTCCTTAACAACAAAATTTGATGTTTGGTGTGGGTAAGTTTACACTGACCATGTTCAGCCACACGTTCTTCCAGAGTTTCAGTTTTCAGGTTACCATTAAAGTGATCTAATCAGGTTGTTTGATTGATTTTATTGTTGTTGTTTTTAACTGTATTTGAGAATTTCCTTTCTAAAATATACATTTTAATGCAAATTTTAACGACTTGTAAAAAGTAATATTTTGTGTTTTCAGGAAGAGACGCTGGTCGTTTGGGGGAACTCTGCCTCCACCTAGTGGTTGATCTGCATCATTGCAACTTGGTCTAGTTAAACTAAGCCTTGTCTGTTCTTCATTTCCCGAAACCATTGGCTCTACAGTGGGAATGAGTTCACACAGTGTGGGAGCTTTCCTCTCTACTTATGGACTCCGTTTTTCAATTCTGAACGAATACTGAGTGTTTCCTGCTCAAACTTTACAGTAAAAGATTTGACGGGATTGTGGATTATCTCCGGAAAAAGAAAACAGTTTGAAAAATTCACATCTTCGACTCGTTTAGGTGTGACCAGTGGCGCAACTACACATTATTCAGGTGGATGCGAAGACCTAAATTGGGGTTTTGGCGCCCCCTCTGGTGCTGCGCCCCTATGCGTTGCATACGCTGCATACCCACTTCTTTTTGCGCCACTGGGTGTGACGTCTGTAAATGCCAAGCAAACATAGCAGAAAAAAATTACTTTTTGGTTAAAGCTAAACTAATTTATTTCGAGCTAAAGCTAAGCTAAAATAAATTCTGGGCTCAGTTTCGCTTTCATCTTACCTGCGGTGAGCCAGCTGGTAAGCGCCGCTCCGCCCCCCCCCCGCTCCGCCCCCCCGCTGTTCAGAAACGTGCATAAGTTTTGTTTCTCATATCTCTGCTAGGTTTCGTTTCAGTCAGCTGAGCAACATAATAAACATAAACTGTTTTCCGGGAGAGGCTCACAGGCGACATGTTTTCTTGGGGAGAAGAATGTCAGCGAGGCTTCTGCCTCAAAGGAGACCCCATCACAGAAGAAGGAGTTCACTATTTAAATTTTGGTCATAATGTCACGGATCTGTCAGCAGGTCGCAGTGTGCTGGCTTTCCTTAAATGTAACGGGAATGCATTCATTTTGCGCACTAATGAGAGCAAAGATGGAAACAGAGTAAGAGGAAAACAGAGTGAGTATCTGTGTTTTTTTTTTTTTTTTTTTTTAGAATATAAATGCGTTTCGAGTACACTAATGAAGTATGTGTTTTTTGTCATTTCTGAGTTTTAGGCGGCTTTTATTCACTTATCAGTGGCATTGTTTTACATTTAGTTTAGGCTTTTAAAGATATACTTTAATTGGTCACGAACTGATAATAGGATATACGCTATAACTTCAAATACTTAGAAAAAAAAGGATGATATTGAATTTGTGATCCCCTCCCCCCTCCTCTTCCTCTACTTTACAATCAGTGGCACCAATGGGTGGGTCTAGGGGGACCATGCCCATTTCTATAAATTTTCGACTCTGCTCCACCAACCAATCTTGTATGCATAATGTTAATAAAAAATAAATTTAGGAGAGACAAAGATAAGATTTCATGAGTTGCTATACATTTACTTATCCCACAGCATGATGCAACAACCACTATGCTCAAAGAAGAGATCTGAATGGGCCATTTTTATAGAGCTGACATCAGTCTGATGTTGTAAATTGTTACGTTAATCCAATGCATATGAATTATCTCTGTGTATTTGCAGAGTTTGTGAAGTGTAAGGAGAAGATTGAGGCAGTGAGCTGTGAAGATGATGTGGTGTTGCTGCTGTCTGAGAAAGGCTCTGTTTTCTGTGTGGACACCACCCACACCCCGTACACACCCAGGTGAGAAAGCAAAGCAAGGTTACTATGCTGGCATACCAGCAGCTTCTAGTCAGCCTATAGGCCGTCGGATTCTTATTAAGATTTGATAAATATTTTCTTCTACTTTCTTGCAGGACATTGGACTCTTTTTCTAGCATACCAGTTGTACAGGTTGCGTGTGGGAGCCAGCATTCAGTTGCTCTGACAAAAGGTTTTCAATATTTCTACATTGTTAATGGCAAATGATATTAACTTCAGTCTTCTAATATTTGACATTGACATTGACATAAGCAGTTGTTACTACTACAGTTGTTTTCTTGGCTACTCATTTTTGCACCACAATCATGTTGCGATTTCAAGAGTCTTAAGATTGGTTAAGATATTTTAAACATGACATGAGCAGTTCATGACCTAGTGATGTGGATCCAGTAGTCAATCCTGGTGATCTTCCTTCAGAGGGTCAGGTGTACACCTGGGGCCTGGACTCCAGGGGTCAGCTCGGACTGGGGAAGAGAAGTTCAGGAGCGAGATCACCTCAGCAAGTCCGATCCTTGTTGTCCGTCCCCGTAGTTCAGATCTTTGCAGGAGGAGACCAGAGCTTCGCCCTCTCCGTGTCCGGAGGCGTATTCGGCTGGGGCAGAAACGACTGTGGACAGCTCGGACTAGGAGACACAAAAGGTGCCTTTGGAAATCATTTCATAGCTTTGTGGCTTACAATAACATATTCAAATGTCTGACCTTGCATAGTAAATCTCATATTCTTTTCTTTAGACATGTATACACCAGCTTGTGTTCGTAGTTTGAATTTGAAGAAAGCAGGCGACATTAGCTGCGGAAAGGACCACACCGTCGTTTTGACGGAAGTTAGGCAACAAAATAAAAGCATCTAATTTCTGTTCTTCACATTTGTTCTTATTTGTAGTGTTGCATTAATGCTTGAAGAGCGTTTGTGTGTTTGGATTTCTCAGCATGGGGCAGTGTTCACATTCGGTTCTGGTCAGTATGGACAACTCGGACACAACTCCTTTCGAAATGAACTCCGGCCTCGACTTGTTGCTGAACTTTGGGGGGCAAAAGTTATCAAGATTGCCTGTGGGAGGTAAATTACAGCTTGTTGTATCATCAACACTTTAAAGGAAAAATTATGTTGAAAAGAGGCATTAGGTGTAGTAGTTTCAATTTATTCCTCCAATGCAAAATTACTCAGTCAGACTCAAATACTTCCCCACTAATATCTACTAAGTAGCATCTGGACTACACTTTTTTTCAGCCTTTGACATGTTCCTGGTCTAAATTTGGCTTACTATTTGATGGGGTTATATAAATAGGTTAGTTTTCTAGCACAGACTATTGAGCATTGAATATGTTGAATCATTTGGAGACTATCCTTTCATTTATGCAACTATTATACAGTAGAACTGGTAGGAGAAAAAATGTCCCACTGCTTAAACAATAAAATAAAAATAAAAAAATCGGCACCATAGTGCTTACAATGTTTGTGATGTTCTTTCAATCCAGATATCACACATTAGTTTTGACACACAGCCAAAAAGTCTACTCCTTTGGTTGTGAAACTCAAGGTCAGCTGGGAAACAGAGAAGAAAGCAATCCATCTGTACCGCTACCTGTTCGTCTACCTCCAGGTAACTTTATCTTAAGGAATTAAAATAAAAATCTAAACACTATTGCAAAGTAATTTACTTCATTACTAGTCTCAGATGCAGTTTGCTCCAGAATTGGAACTGTCTTTGCTGGAGAAAACTGTTCATTTGCAGCCTGCTCTTCTGATGAGGTACCAGGGTCAATGTTTGCCAAAGAGAGAGATTAACATGCAACAGGATCAGCCACCTCACCTCACTTTTTTTCATCTACAGGATGTTAGCATAAATTCAGATATTAGCACAGTCAGCAAAGCAACTCAGTATGGTTTAGAAGATTTGGTTGATAACTGGACGTCTAAATGTGATGCACCTAAAATGATTAAGCAGTGAGTATTTACCACTAGCAGACCATTTAATAACATGATGTCAATTTCTGTTACTCTAAATAAAAACTCCTGAGACTTTTATTTTTCTTCTCTTCAGGGAAATCCACAGGACATTTTCATCTGCATCCTGTTTGAACAAAAGCTTCCTTGAAGAAGGGTAAAGATGCAACTGTTGACATTTGTGTAACTTGAAAGTCAAAACATCCCATTTTCCTTTAACTCGTTTATATTCTAATTCAAATGGACATAACTTAATTAAAAATTGTATTACTCCTATTAATCTTCAATAAATGTACGTATGTTTATTTTTCAGTATATTGGATGTCTTAAAATAGAGCAGTTATTCAATTATTGAATTACCGTCTATTTCCGTCTAGTAACTGATGCTGACTCTCTTTACTTTTTTACTCAGAAAAAAGAAACATTTTGAAACCTCATCAAAGTACCACGGTTTGAACCTGAAACTGGCTCGACGGCATTTTAAGAAACTGGTGAAGACAGAAGATGTCTGGATAGAGGTTTGTCTCTCTTCCTGTCTAATTTTATACACTTGCTTTTTCAGACAACTACATGATAACTTGTTTTATATACTTCCATTTGTTTTTTCCTTTAATCCACTGTGTGTATTTATCTGTCAGGTTGAGGCATCGATTCTGCGTTTGCTTCCTCTCCTTGATAAGAACCCAGTTGGAGTGGAGAGTCTGAGGATCTTTCTGCTCCTCAATGAGCTTCTTCATGTCCTCCAGAAGCACAGAAAGCAGCAGCGCAGCAAGTTAGCTGAGATGGTCGCTACTGCTGTCACAAGTCTGTCAAGGGAAAGCCTCAAGGTTTTAGGTACTGTTACCTAGTTTAGCTGAAATGACTTTGGCAAGTGATTAAACCTCTGTTTGGTAAACTTTAATGATGTCATCTCTAGGTGAGTGGTGGTCCTCGCTGTCGTCATCCACCATGGAGAGATTTGTCAGTGTGTGGAGGAAAACTCTCTGTGTGATCTTGTCCGATGAGGAAGCTCCTCGCAGTGACGGTGTCAGGAACCTGCTTCAAGTTCTTCAGTATATGTACAATGTCAGTATCATAATTTGAAACAGGACTGCCATGTTTGTTTGTTTTGTTAATGATAATTAAGGTCTTGTCCGTGTCTTATTGACAGGTTAACGGCAGGATGTCTGAGTCTGAAAGGCTGCCAGAAAGGGATTTTTATGTGATGATCGACCAAAAGTTTCTCCACGGAGAACTGCAAATCTGGCGTTTAAAATCAAAGCGCAGGGTAAGAAAGTTTCTGTGAGATTTAACTTGGAAATTAAACACATTTTGTTTGTAAAAACACTGAATAACTAGAAACTCGAAGATCATATTGTGCTTTTTACCTTTTTAGTATGTGCGTGATGAGCCACTTGTTCTGTGCAACTTCCCGATTGTGATGGATCTGCAAACAAAGAAGCTGGTTTTTGACATGAATACTGACCTCACCTGGGTAACTGCTGTTTTGTTAGTGCCTTCAAACACAAAAACACAATGCTGGGAAGTTGTCTTTGGAGTACAAAATAATTAACTTTCCCATTTAGAGATACCAGTGTTTCTTACAAAAAACATCTAAGAAATGAGTTGGTTTTTTTGTTTTGTTTTTTGTCCAAATCAGACAAACGTGTGACCTAAATTTGCTTATTTCTGTTACTTCTGTTTTTCTTAACAGGAGGAAATCTTTATAAAATTTTTTCAGGACTATGCGTGGTGTAATCCTAACCTTCCACCCATACCATATGACCTCCAGCGCTTAATGGAGTTTTTTCAGGACTTTGGGTGGTGTTACCTTGACTCTCCATTCATGCAGCTGGATTTGAGCCGAGCCTCTGTGTTAAGCGACACATTTGTACTGTTGGCTGCTACTGATCAGGCAAACTACAAGATGCCACTTGTGGTAAAGTTAGCAAGCTCATAAAGCATGCTTGAATTATTGTCTTAATCTTATTGGTTCCCATTTGCATTCCAGGTGTTTTTTGATGAGAACGATGAATTTGATCATGTCTACAAGAAAGACTTTTTCCATGAAGTCTTTCATAAGTTGATGTCTACTGAGTCTGAGATGTTCATGTTCAATGACTCCAAAACACTGGCGTGGTTCTCCTCTAAAGTAAGACTTGTTAGTTTAGAAATAATTTGATTTTAAACTTAGTTAATTATCTTTTTTCTAATTAATGAGCTAACCCACCAATATCAGGCTTCACAGGAGGACCAGCGTTTCCACCTGTTTGGGGTTCTGTGTGGACTGGCTCTGTACAACAAGGTGATCATTTACTTACCCTTCCCACTGGTGCTGTTCAAAAAGCTGCTTGGAGTGAGGCCTTCACTGGACGATTTGAAAGAATTCAGTCCAAGTTATGGCAAGTAGGTAAAATTTATAAATGGTTTTAAAATAATAAAAAAATATTTATCATTAAAAAAATCTTTGTGTTGTTTTCTTGAGGGGTCTGCAATCCATCCTGGACACAGAAGAAGACCCAGAGGAGATGTATTTTACAGTGAGTATTGAAGTGAAAAGAATAGTCACCATCCATTTTAGGTCTTTGATATCTAACAGTTTTTTTTAAATTAACATAGAGAAAAGTAACACCAGCATTTCCTTTCTTTAAAGATCCCATGGGATGGAACTGAGATTGATCTTGATCCTGAAAATCCTGACAAGCAAGTTACCAGCGAAAACAAGTAGGAAATAATTTCATTATTTCTGAGCTTTTTTTATGAGCCGTTCATAACGATTCAGTTTGTTCTCATTTATTTAATTAAATTATAAATATATTAGAGTTTTTCACAAAAAAGGCAATTTTGAAAAAAAATTTAGCTGGAAATGAAACTTTATAAATCTGTACTCTGGTGTCTGCATAATATACCTCAATGGACATGATCCTAATTATTCTTCAAGTCTAACGGCCACATAGATATTTATTTAGATCTGGTTCATTCGTCCACAGCTGGACTAAATCCACACCAGCTGTTCGGAATCCGATATTTGATAATTAGTCATGAACTGTTATTAAAAATAGTAAGCAATTAAATTTCTGTTATCATAAATTTCTGTATGTGTCTGACCCATCTTTGTGAATGACGATTTTCATCAACTCAACAGGAGAGAGTTTGTTGACGCCTTTGTGAACTACATCTTCAACACATCCGTGGAGGTTGCGTTTTGTGAGTTCAAGAGAGGTTTCTTCCAAGTTTGTGACCAGGATTTGGTGCAACTTTTTACACCAAAGGAACTGCAAGAAATCCTAGTTGGAAAGGATTTCCATGACTGGGAGAAGCTGAAACAGGTACTTTCTTTGTGATAGTTTGTATTCTGAGCTGTTTGAATTATTGCTGACTCCAGGTTTTGGTCTTCTTTTAAGAACACAGATTATGAGGGCAAGTACAATGCCGACCACCCCATCATACAGATGTTTTGGGAAGTTTTCGATGAGCTAACGGAGAATCAAAAGAACAGCTTTCTGTGTGAGCATGAAATTAGATTGTTTCCATCATTATTCAGAAAAAAAACACAACCAGAAAAACTAATTGTCCTGGGAAAACACTTCAGTTATGAAAACTTAGAAGAAGAAAAAAAAGATACGGGAAACAAATTTTGAACTCAACGTAATTTCTGATAAAAACTTAACTTGTTTGTTGAAGCTGAATTACAGCATTACAAAGGACAGAATATTATGGCATCAACAAAGTTTAGATTGCATTTATTGATGGCCAGATGAACAAATATACCACTCACTATTACTTTGTCTATGCAAAAGTGACAACAAAAACATCTAAAGTTAATACTTCTTTGTAGAAAGTTTCCATAAAGGCAGATTTATTCCTGCTGTGTAGCTCATATCAACTGATAACCTCTTTCACCTCCCTCAGGGTTCGTCACTGGCTTTGAACGGGTGCCGATCCTCGGCTTGGACAAGATAAAGATGAATATTAAAGTTAAACCCTGGCAGGATGACCAGTATTATCCTGAGGCACAAACGTGTTTCTCCTCCCTGGAACTGCCGCTGTATTCAACCAAAGGCATCATGCAAGCCAAGCTGACCGAAGCTCTTAGCAACAAAAGGATCAGTCAGTACGTTTGATTCAGGATGAATCCCTGACTGGGTCTTTACTCACGGACACAGCACTTCCCTAACAATGAAAACTGTGTGTATATAAAGAAAAACAGGTTTTGAACTAAAACAGTTTTAATCAAAACCTGCAAAGAAGTTGTTACTGTCATGTTTTGTAACTAATTGATACACTTTAGTTTACTGAGATGTTAAAATAATCATTAGACTGATGTGGAATAAGTGAGATTTAAAAAATATAATCTGAGATTCTTTCAAATAAATATGTCATGTAACCAGAGGAATGTAGTTTTTCCTTCAGTCAGATAATGTGGCAAATTTTCTTTCTTTATTTTTGTTTTCTTGCTATTAAGTTAACATCATTTAAGTTAAAAAATCAACTTTGTGAACTATAAACTGAAAAGTGTGGGCAGAAAAATGGTCTTATTTACTTGTGCTCTATTTTTTTCCAATTACATTATCTCTATAAAAATCTGTATATTTCTTAAATAAGATAAACGAATAAAACTCAAGATTTCATTCTAAAATTGTTTGTTTGTGCACGTTTCACAAAAGGAAAAATTCTGTTTTATATTTACATATTTATGACAGGCTCACACGATTATGAACACATTTTGTTTCTGCAATGTTTTAAACACTTACTCAAGCATATGATTTAAAATAATTTGTAACTGTATTAGCCTTTGAAAATCCACTGCAGAGAGAAGATTTTTGCATTTCCATTAGAAATTAACATGAGGTGTTTTCTTCAATGCACTTACCGTGCTACCTTCAGTGAATCTTCCACTATTTGTTCATCTGTTCACGGTTACTGGCACCTAAAAAATGTTTGGACATCAAACTTTTTGTCATGTGGGACAAAATCATCAAGCCAGATGTACTCATGGATCAAATAAATATTCATATTTAACTAAAAGCACACACACACACACGCATATACAGGTGCTGGTCATAAAATTAGAATATAATGAAAAAGTAGATTTATTTCAGTAATTCCATTTAAAAAGTGAAACTTGTATATTATATTCATACATACAAACTCATATATTTCAAATGTTTATTTCATTTAATTTTGATGATTACAAATGACAACAAATGAAAATCTCAAATTCAGTATATCAGAAAATTAGAATCTTGTGAAAAGGTTCAAAATTGATGGCACCTGGTACCAAACTAATCAGCTAATGAACTCAAACCACCTGCAAAGGCCTTTAAATGGTCTTTCAGTCTAGTTCTATAGGCTACACAATCATGGGGAAGACTGCTGACTTGACAGTTGTCCAAAAGACGACCATTGACACCTTGCACAAGGAGGGCAAGACACAAAAGGTCATCGCTAAAGAGGCTGGCTGTTCACAGAGCTCTGTGTCCAAGCACATTAATAGAGAGGCGAAGGGAAGGAAAAGATGTGGTCGAAAAAAGTGCGGTTTTCTCTCTTACAAGCAAGAGAGATAACCGCACCCTGGAGAGGATTGTGAAACAAAACCCATTCAAAAATGTGGGGGAGATTCACAAAGAGTGGACTGCAGCTGGAGTGAGAGCTTCAAGAACCACCACACACAGACGTATGAAAGACATGGGTTTCTGCTGTCGCATTCCTTGTGTCAAGCCACTCTTGAACCACAGACAGCATCAGAAGCGTCTTGCCTGGGCTAAAGAGAAACAGGACTGGACTGCTGGCGAGTGGTCCAAAGTCATGTTCTCTGATGAAAGTAAATTTTGCATTTCCTTTGGAAATCAAGGTCCCAGAGTCTGGTGGAAAAGAAGAGAGGCACTTTATCCACGTTGCTTGAAGTCCAGTGTAAGGTTTCCACAGTCAGTGATGGTTTGGGGTGCCATGTCATCTGCTGGTGTTGGTCCATTGTGTTTTCTGAGGTCCAGGGTCAATGCAGCCACATACCAGGAAGTTTTAGAGCACTTCATGCTTCCTGCTGCTGACCAACTTTTTGGAGATGCAGATTTCATTTTCCAACAGGACTTGGCACCTGCACACAGTGCCAAAGCTACCAGTACCTGGTTGAAGGACCATGGTATCCCTGTTCTTAATTGGCCAGCAAACTCTCCTGACCTTAACCCCATAGAAAATCTATGGGGTATTGTGAAGAAGAAGATGCAATACACCAGACCCAAAAATTCAGAAGAGCTAAAAGCCACTATTAGAGCAACCTGGGCTATCATAACACCTGAGCAGTGCCACAGACTGATCGACTCCATGAAACGCCGCATTGCTGCAGTAATACAGGCCAAAGGAGCCCCAACTAAATACTGAGTGCTGTACATGCTCATACTTGTCATGTTCATACTTTTCAGTTGGCCAACATTTCTATAAATCCTTTGTTTTTATTGGTCTTCAGTAATGTTCTAATTTTCTGATATGCTGAATTTGAGATTTTCATTTGTAATCATCAAAATTAAACGAAATAAACATTTGAAATATATGAGTTTGTATGTAATGTATGGATATAATATACAAGTTTCACTTTTTAAATGGAATTACTGAAATAAATCTACTT
Organism: Poecilia picta; assembly: GCA_033032245.1. Lineage (NCBI taxonomy): Eukaryota > Metazoa > Chordata > Actinopteri > Cyprinodontiformes > Poeciliidae > Poecilia > Poecilia picta. The sequence continues at coordinate 13,946,942 of CM065358.1, forward strand.
TTTCATTATATTCTAATTTTATGACCAGCACCTATATATATAATACTGAGAGTACTATTGACTTTGATAGAACAGCTTTGGCATTCAGATTAAAACAAAGTTTGCCTCTGTAAAAATTCCTGTATGAGTTTCTATTTACTAGGAAATTCAAAAGTACGCAGAAAGTGCAGTTCTTACTTCAAAACTTGAAGGTTTCACTTTCGTTTTCCTTCTCTACGGAGATGACTTCTCTGACTGTAGGTGTGTCATTTTTTTTTTATCACGCGTCATAGTTTTCTTTTCCTTTCTTCACGGTTGTTGGAAAGAACCACAAGCCACAGTTTCGTTTTTCTTTCAGGCGGAGTCATTAAAAGGACCAGCTGTAAACGCCTCCCAGCCTCATTCACCAACATGTTTTCGTGGGGAGAGGACTACCGGCAGAGCTTTCGCCAGAAAAAGGCCTCAAATGTCCCAGCTTCAGATCTAGTTCACTTTTTAAACCTCAGCTTCCACATCAGGGACCTTTCTGCTGCCCGTAACGTTCTCGCTTTCGTCAAAGATGCTGGAGACGCGTCTATTATCCGCACACAGCGGGGCGCAGATGGGAGAAGAGGGAAACAAAGTGAGTCGTAATCCTTTATAATAATGACCGGACGGGAGAAAGTTTCGTTTTGCACTCATGTGCTGTTGCTAAATTTGCAGAGTTTGTTAACTGCGGTGAGAAGATCCGGGCTGTCAGCTGTGGAGATGATGTTGTCACGCTGCTCTCCGATGGAGGTCAGATCTTCTGCGTGGACCCAAATGTCACTCCGTTCACTCCCAGGTAACAGGGAATTTCAAAGCCACGTTTTATTTTTTACTGCGATGATCTTAGAAGGTGTTTTGTAAATGCGGTGGTGTTTCGTCAGGCCTCCACCAGCGCTGTCCAGCGTCGTAGTGACCCAGATTGCCTGTGGGAGCCGTCATACTGTCGCTCCACCAAAGGTACTGTTAACTCGCAGTCTGCTCTATTTCAATATTTGGTTAGAAATATGAGATGTTATAGATTTATTAATCATTTGTTAGGATAAATAGTCAATTATTAAAGTGTGGTTTTGTGGAATAATTATTAGTGGTCAGTATCTGAAACATTAATTTTTTTTTTAAGTTGAGTCCTATGGTGAGGCCTATAAATCAAAAAAAAAAAAAAAAAAGTAGGGGTAATCAGGCTTTTCCTGGCTGGCACCAATTTTTGGCTTACTTTGATATCTGACCTCTGGTTAATCCCTCTTGCAGCAACCAAGAAGAAAACAAAAACACAATGAGTGATGTTTTTCCACAGATGATCAAGTGTACACATGGGGCCAGGACTCCCGGGGCCAGTTGGGACTGGGTGGGAGTAATTCTGATGACGGCTCACCTCAACACATCAGATCTCTGTCCGCCGTCCCGGTGGTTTGCGTCTCTGCGGGAGGAGAGCATAGCTTTGCTCTCACCGTGTCCGGAGGCGTGTTCGGCTGGGGCAGAAATGACTGTGGTCAGCTCGGACTGGGAGACACTGAAGGTGAGGCACAGATATTACCCTCTGCTTCTGTTCAGACCAGTGGCACGCTGTATGGCTGATGACTGGTCAGCCACTGGCTGCTGTGGAGTCAGATATACAAATATATGAACCTTATTTAAAGTTAGACCTTATTTAAAAATATTTATTTGTTTAACAGCTTTTAATTGTGCTGTAATTATACATTTAAAAGTCTGACTGGTTCCACAGAGGAGAGTTTTCCTGGTCTGGATGTTTCATCCAATCACCTGTCAACCAGTCTGTCAGGCTCAGCACTGCCACCTATCAGTGAGGCATGGTACTCTCTGCCTCACGCTGCATTTTCCCTGATTTTTTTTGCAAAGACAAAAATATTTAACCCACATTACTAGACAGACTTAAATAAAATAAGTCTGAAAATAAAAAAGTCTGAACATCACAATGTGCAATTAGATGTGTGTATTGCAAATATAAAGACAGCAATAGGAATTAGGCAGCACAACCAGGTGAGACGCAGCTCATCGCTGCCTTATGGCTAAAATCATAAGTCAACGATTTAAATATATACAACATATATATTTAAATTATACAGAAAACACATTTGTAGAAGTGCAAAACTGTATTTACTCTTACTTGTCATGATGAATGTGAGGAAGAGTCTCACCTTCATCCCCCCTACCCCGCCGCTGGTTCAGACTGGTATACTCTAATAAAATGTCCTACATTATTTTACTGCAACTCAAAAGTATTTGTTTTGTATTTCATACAGATAGAAACACACCAGTGCCGGTCAATTATCTGAACATGAAGAAAGTCACTCGTATTTCCTGTGGACAGGAACACACTGTTGCTCTGACAAAGGTCAGTGATCCTAAAGTCTCGTTTCAGATTTCACAGAAATTTAAACTTTTATTGCCGACATGAGAAGTGAGACTAATCAATCTGGTTGCCTGGTTTTTCAGGACGGTGCAGTGTTCACGTTTGGCTCTGGCCGACACGGACAGCTTGGACACAACTCATTCCGAAATGAGCCCCGTCCTCGGCTTGTTGCAGAACTCTGGGGGGCAAAGGTCACCAAAACCGCATGTGGGAGGTACTTTAACATACTTTTATATACTTATTATGATCTCATGCAAATTGAGATATTTTCTGACTGTTTTTTTTCCAAACAGATCTACCTTATAGTTACATGACTTAAAGTGAGACTTGTACTACAAAAAACTTCTGTTAGTTTTAATTTGGAAATAGTCCTTCATTACTCCATCCACTTTCTGCACTGCGTCCAAAGCAGTGGTAGTGAAACAGACTATCTGCATGATGCTTCACATGTACTAGTCTACAGGCCTTACCTTATTGCCCCCAATACATTTTTCTTGTCACCATGGACAAACACTTCTAACCTTGAGTCATTATGACCATAAATTGTTTTTCTAGATGGCATTTGGTTGGTCCATGTCAGGCATTGCACTCAGTCCATGGTGACATTGAGGCTCCACCATCTCCCGCTTTATCATCAGTTCCAACCTCAATTGTTCCTAAGCATCCAAAGTATTCTCTGTTTTATTAGGGTCGACAGTTTGTGAACAAATGGTTGAAACGTTGACAGAATTGTGTGTTTCAATGGGAAAGCTATGCCAGATGGATCAAAACTGGATTTGTAATGAAAAAGCCAAGAAACATTAAGCTTCTGGAATGATCTCCTCAAATCCCTGACCTCAACTGAGTTGAAAATATGCCTAAAAGCCAGATTTGTACCAGGAAACCAAGCAGTTTAAATGTAGCCCACTAATTCTGCCAAAAAGAACGATTAAAAAAATCCAATCAGAATTGCATCAGGATGAAATAATCTTTGACTTTTTGTGCTGGATATGTCTGCATTTGAAACAAAGGCACATACAAGAGTGTGTATTAAAATGATGTCCATTGTAAATGATACTGTAGGTTTGTAATTATTAACCAAACTGCTTTTACTCTTCCAGATATCACACATTGGTGCTGACAGACCGGATGAAGGCGTACTCCTTTGGTTGTAATGACCATCAGCAGCTGGGACGTGATGAGAAGAGTCATCCATCTGTCCCACTGCCTGTCCAAATACCTCCTGTAAGTCCTGACAGTTTGTACTAAGGTAAAGGTAGAGGTAAAAATGAATTACTGAAGAAACTTTGCATTTATTTAAATTACATCTACTGTGTTGGCAGGAGTAAGTCTCACTCTATGAACTAAAACATCTTTTCAAATAAAGCTGACTGGACCTTTGCAGATTATAAATGCATTTTGCACTTCCACTGAAAAAAAAGTACATTGTAAATTTGTCAACCCAAAAGTTTATATTTTTTTTAACCTTTGCAAATTTTATTTAACCATAATAAAAAACCCATTGAGATTAAAACATTATTTTTCAAGAGAGTACAGGCCAAGGAGCAGCAATAAATACAACATAGAAAAATAGTTAACCTCTAACTGAGACGAGGAAACTTTATGTATGGTCCATGAACAATGTTACCAACAAAATAGCCATGTTATGTCAAAATTAAGTCTACATTGCATGAAGATAAGGAAGATTGTTCCTGCAATCACTCTCTTTATAACCGAAGAAAGTGATGTCACATATTTAAATAACATTTATTATTTCTCTGTAGGTTCCACAAATGGTCACCGGATTGAAAACATCTTTGCTGGAGCAGATTGTTCGTTTGCAACATGGAGACCTAAAGAGGTAACGCCACAAATTCTTGAAAGTTGAGCAATATCTTCATCTTTTTATGTCAACACATAATCTTTTTCCCTATTTTGTTTCCAGGATGGATTGAACTCAAAGATCAACATAACTCAACAGCCCATTGAAAAACTGGAGGCTCAATGGACCTCTGAATGTGATGCACAGTTGGGGCAAGTGGCAAAACAGTAAGAATAATCCAGTTTATGTCATTACCAGATGTTTACTTTCCAAGTAGGTTATTATGATATACATTGTGTAATTTTGCTAATGACCTCTTAACACCTTCACAGGGAAATTCATAGAACATTTTCCTCTCCTTCAATTGTGAATCGAAGTTTCCTGGACCAGAGGTACGTACAGACTTTCTAGTTTTAATCTGAATTTCTTTGTGTCTGTTCCTGTGTTAAATTAGATATTTTTTAAAACTATTTTAGCAAAGATGAGCACTTCCAGACCTCATCAAACTACCCTGGTTTGGATTTATCGTTGGCCAAACGTGTGTTTAAAAACTTGCTAACTAAGGATGTTCTTCGAACCAAGGTTTGACTATAAAATAAAATCATGCACGTTTTATTTTACGATCTGATTAGTGCTGGAAGATGACTTTTAAGACCCAGGTTCTTGTTTTGCTCCAACAGGTGGAAAAGGCTGTGCTGCTGTTGCTTCCTCTTCTTGACAACAGACCGGTGGGAGTGGAGGGCTTGAGGGTCTTCTTGGTTCTGACTGAGCTTCTTCATGTGACTCAGACATATCTTCAGCCACAGACCTCCTCAACAAGCCTGACGCTGGCTGAAGAAATCACTGCTGCCTTCCAAAATCTTTCTCCTGAGAGCCTCCGGATTATAGGTACAGTGAAACGTGCCTCTAATAAAAGTTAAATCATAAAATGGTACTTAAAGACTTTAGTATTAGACCGTCTCTCTCATCAATGCTGTCCTCCTCAGGAGACTGGTGGTATTCACTGTCACCCTCTACCATGACCAGACATGTAACCGTATGGAAGACGGCTCTCTCATGGCCAGTTTCTCGCTTCTCATTCAAGAGCATCCTGCTGATCCTCCAGAATCTGTACAACGTTAGTATCAACTCCACATCACATTTAATCTCATTTTCATTTTGTAGTACATAATCTCTACCCAGGCCTACTCTTTCTGACACTGCACATGTTTGTCTAATTTAAAGGCCAACAGGAAGAAAATCCCTGAAAAGACATTTTGTGTGGAGTTTAATCCAGTATTTCTTCAAGAAGATCTGCAGCTCTGGCGTAGAATGTCACTAAACGGGGTAAATAATTAGAAGTTTATTTCTAAATTTATTTTCATGTATTCAACAAAATAGTAAAAAGATATGTATATACTGTATGTATATTTTTAAGGCAGTCATGTTAATAATCTGAATATTTTTTTAAATTGTCATTATTTCCTCAGGTGGGGGATAATCAACCCCTCTTGCTCTGTGATTTTCCATTTCTTATGGATCTGAAGTCAAAGAAAACGGTTTTTGACATCAACACTGCTTGTTCTCAGGTGAATAAGCATCGGCATCAAACATTAACAGTTATACAAATATATAGTTTTACTTTTCCTAAAAAAGTGCGTGTTGGTACAAGATTAACAGTCTGAAGAAGTGAAGAAAATGAAACTGTACAATTTGAAAACAAATGTCTTTCAAAGTTATTCATTTTGTTTTTATTTGAAACTCAAACTTGCTCCTTAGGAGGAGCATCAGAGGGCTTTTGTTCCTCCCTTTGGATGGACTCCCCAGTCAAATCTTTATTTTGAACTCAACCTGAGCCGAGCTTCACTTTTGGAAGAAGCTTTTGCTCAGCTGGCCTCTGCTCATCAAACTGACCTCAAGAAGCCACTCGTGGTGAGTGTTTAGTTTTTTTCTGTCAATGCTAAAGCTCAGCAAGGCCACCTTGTCCTCTAAACATTTGTAAATTTGTATTTCTCAGGTGCACCTTGATGGAGACTCAAAGATCACACGGGTCTATAGATCAGATTTCTTTCACCACATCAACATAGTTAAAGAAAAAAGAGAGATGTTCATGTTGAACGAGTCTGAAACATTAGCCTGGTTCTCCTCCAGAGTAAGAAGACGCTCTCATTTAATCTTTAAAATGTTTCCTTTCCCACTAGAGACCAACTTTATATTGTTTATATTTTATCAATGCAGGCAGCAGAGAGCAACCAGAAAAACTTCCACCTGTTTGGGATTCTGTGTGGACTGGCCTTGTACAATAACAGCTTCATACAATTGCCCTTCCCACTGGTTCTGTTCAAAAAGCTGCTCGACATCGATCCAACTCTGGAAGACATGATGGAGTTCAGCAAAGGAGTTGGAGGGTGAGAAAGTATTAAATTTCCCTAAAAGACTGGACAAAATTGTAACTGCTAGACGATTAAATAACTTCTTTGTTTTGGATCTTTTTGAAGGCGTCTGCGGTACATATTAGACTACGAAGACGACCTGGAAGACCTGGACATCACATTCGAGGTTGGTGGTAATCTTACTTATTCTTTTCAGAGTTTTTTATGCGATTTCACGAACTTCTTCATTCCTTACTTTCAGATTAACTGGGATGAGACAGATGTTGACCTTGATCCTAGTAATCTCAGGAAAGCTGGTCACAAGCCAAAATAAGTAAGACACTCAAACCAAAAAAGGCCTCATTGTTAATTCAGTTAAAGAGGTTGGCCAATTCCGAATGTCTTTCTCCCAAACAGGAAGGAGTTTGTGGATGCCTACGTGAATTATGCCTTCAACACGTCAGTGGAGGGCGTGTTTCAGGAGTTCAAGCGCGGTTTCTTCCTGGTGTGTGACCAGCAGCTGGTGAAGCTTTTTAGACCAGAGGAGCTGCAGGGAGACTTAGCGGGTGGAGACGTCTATAACTGGGTGAAGCTCAAACAGGTACACTCAGCTAAATGGTTTATGTTTTCCACTGCTACATTCTTTGAAATTGCTGCAATAAAGCTCATAACTCTGTTTTACTCTACACAGAACACACAGTATGAGTGGGGAAGTGACACCCAACACCCAACAATACAGATGTTTTGGGAAGTTTTTGATGAACTTACTGAAGAACAGAAAAAAGATTTTATTTGTAAGTAACCGAGGTTATTTTTCTTGTCTAAAAGTTTTGACATAAGACAATCACTGGCAGACAAAGAGTTATTGATTCTTTTAAATTCAATCGAGTTTATTCATATTGCTCTAAATTACAGCAAACAGTCTTCAGGGAACTTTAAAAAATACATTTAAAATCAGTTCCACTCATATTTAGTAGAACATAACAACGACAAGCTTTTCTGTTTAAGAAACCAGAATGCTGCTTCGAAATTCCAAGTTGTTGTTCTTGCTTGCCTTTAGTAACACAAACACACAGCTACTTTGCGCTTCGTGTGCAAGGCTTTTCATGTGATTAGACCAGGGCATCCTTATATACTGTTTACAGCTCCACTGCACAGAAAAGCCTCTCACTTTCCTCAATTCATGCAGCTGATAAAAATGCTGATGAGGGTTTCATTCTTCCCAGGCAGAAATAATACCAAGAGCAGCTGACATCTGAGTTTAGTGTCCAGTGTTAGTGTTGTGTATAGGAAACGCAGGGTAAAGCTATTTATCCCCACTTCCAATAGCTTGTATCTCATTAAACCAGTGGCATGTCTATTATTTTTGAACATGTTTCTTTGTAGTTTGAACACATTTGTCATGAAATCATAAAAATGTGATTATTTGATTGTCTGTTTAGTGAATTTTTCCTTTGTGTCTTCCTCAGTGTTTCTGACTGGGTTTAGGAAAGTCCCTGTTCTCGGCATGGACCAGATCAGGATGATAATAAGAATAAAACAAATCCAGAGTGGCTCCCATGATGAACATTTCCCAGAGTCGTTGACGTGTCACTCTATCCTTGAATTACCGTTGTACTCAACCAAAGACATCATGCGGGAAAGACTGACGGAGGCCCTGGAACCACAGAGAGGATTCAGGATGCGATCTGAATCTATTAACATCTCACACACTAACTCAGAGTAATATATTGCAATGCACTGAAAATAAGCTATTAAAACAAAGTGAAGTGAAAGCACTTAAATATATATCATTTATCCTAAACAAATGACCAATTTTCTTTTGTCTGTGATCTACTGAAGTTAGTATTTTTATTTACTCAAGGCTTTGCTAAATAAAGTATTTTATTATTATGTGATGTACAGACATGAAGTTCAGAGAACAATTTATTTCCTTATATGTTTACATTTTTGGATTGTCACTTGTTATTCTCAGTGTTGTTTCTGATGTGACTTTGTTCCCCGTCTGTTTAAACAAAGAGTAAAGAAGATTCTTTTTTTTTATGAAACATTGAGCAACATATTTGATGTGTATAATTTTGGTGAAGGCACTCATAAAAATGCAGTGTTTGTTCAATTGTTGACTGCATGGTGTTTCCTTTATAACTTTGTAATTTTGTGTTTTTGTTATGTAAAGCTGCTGAAATGTGCTAACACAATCAACCAGACTTGACTTAAACTATTCATATTATCACTGAAATATGCCTTAAATGAATGTTAGCCACCATGGCTACTTGATGGCAGGGAGTCTGGTGAGGATTTTATGTTTTAGAAATTGTAATAATTGCTTACAATTGTGATTTTTTTGACTTTCACATTTGTAACTGTATAATAAGCTACAATGTAGTTGGAAATAATTAAAAGACTGGTGGTTATTGGAAAAATATGGGATTTGGTTTGAGAAAAATTGTCATAAATGCAGCTTGCTGGCTACATTCCCATAATTTATTTAACAAAACTAAGATATAAACATCAGTTTATATGTGCACATATAACAGGTTAATGCTACTGTTTCTGTTATGGTTTCTGCAGAGCATGAAGAAAAACAACGTGGTGGAGCCAAATGTGTGAAAAAAGAGCAATACTCAAACACAAACTGTTCTCTCTTTTGACTTCTCTTGCTGGAGAGGACAATAAACCACTAGATGGCGCTGTTATTCTGCTGTTGAATATACCGTGAACGGAAACAAAGAACAGGGATGAGATCATCATTTCACACTGATGCAGCTTCAAAGTGTAACTTGCTTAAAATCTCAAACCTTCACGAATTGAGATGCATAATTTTAAATAAGCGCAAAGAATTATAATATTTTCGTAAATACTCAACAGCCCCAAATTTTATAAAAAAAATGCTATTGGGAATGTTAAATAGATGTTATAGTAATGGCCAGATTTGCATAAAATACAAGGTGACAGGAGAGAAAGAAACTATAAAGCTTAGAGAATCAGAACAAAAACCAATCTATTTAGAATCTATTTAAATTTCCAAATAAGTTTTAAGTAAACATTTTACACGGACCGTTTTAGGCTCTGTTTATTTTTTTCCCCTTTTGAACTAAATTTGATTGCTTGTGTTGCGTCTCTTTATTTCAGGTAATTTCATATTTTTTTATGTGTAATGTGTCTTTCTGATCATTTTTTACCATCCCTGGTCATTTTTCATCATCTTTTAGTTAAAAAAATACAATCACCTTTCTATTGATTTGTTTAATATATATATTTAATTGTAGCCAAAATATCACATCATTTACAATAATTCTGTCTCAAATAATTAAGAGACGCAACACAAGCAATCAAATTTAGTTCAAAAGGGGAAAAAAATAAACAGAGCCTAAAACGGTCCGTGTAAAATGTTTACTTAAAACTTATTTGGAAATTTTAATAGATTCTATTAAAGACAATTTCTCTCTGTCTGATTTTACACAAGATTAAAAATTTTATGTTTTAGGTTGTTTAGTGTTTAAAAGTTATTTCTTGATAGATTTCTTTTCCCCTTAAGAATTTATATTACTGTCTTCAAAGTCAGAGATTTACACACATTAAGATTACTGTACCCAAATTAATATGTTGTGGATTTGTAACCTTCTTCGAACAAGGTACTACTCAACATTTATGTCATGTCAGGTACACCTGTAAATGCATTTTAGTTCATCACCTCAAACACATTGATTCCTTGTGTTATGATGTCATAGAAAAAAATAAGTGAAATCTGTCAAGTTAGGAAGATATCTGAGGCCCATGATTAACTACAATTTCCAGATGCTTGAAGATGCCAGAGTCCTCTACTCATACGACCATATGCCAGTATAAACACTATGGGAATGCCCACCAGTCACACAATGGCCTGAGAAACAAACTTTCACTATCTACTGTGAAACTAGTTCTGTACCAATAGGCTGAAACGCCACTCTGCAAGAAAGAAGTCAACATAAAAAGACAGATTGCAGTTTTCCCTCAAAGGCAAAGGTCTGGATTTTTAAAGATATGTTCCATGGTTTGAGGAAGCAAAATTAATACTGACCATATTTACAGTAAGAGGTAAAAGACAACCTTACATGCCTGAGGCAACATCCCAACTGTGAAGCATGGGGTTGATAGCATCGTGATGTCAACCTGTGATGTATCTGCAGGAAGAACATGCATTTTGAAAAATACATGTAGGCCTACTGTGAGAAAATATCAAAGCAAGATCTAATGACGTGAACAAGAAAGGTTCCAGGGTTGGGGTATGCATCCACTCCCACACCCCAAGCCTTCCTTCTCAGTTGTGCTAATGAAGAAAAACTCAATCTAGTGCATGTTACACTCAAGGCCCAGGGGCCAAAACTGGCCCACAACAGCTTGTTAGAACCTTCAAGGTAAACGGTTGTGCATTAAATATTATTTTATCAATCAAATCAAAGCAGATTTTACCTGTGCACTCTAAACTTACATCGATGTGAAGAGATGTTCAATATAATTTAAATTAAAGTAATGAACTCAGAGCCAGCCACTGATTAACATGCCTGCAATCTGCTAATATTTTATCAGTATTTTCTGCCACAACAGACCGAAAAGAAACAAAACAGTTACAGATGACCTGACTGTGAATCAATCACCTTGCTCAGAATCAGACCGTGTATCAATAAATATGGGATGTTATGAGTCGTTTTGTCTCGATGCAAATCAGAGAACAAACTCACAGGAGCCCCGTTACATAATTTCTTGGACTTCACATGAGTTCATTCGGTTATTTTCCACTCCGCTACGAGAAGCTCGCCGCCGCCGGACGCCGCGCCGCACAGACCGCGCACAGACCGCGCACAGACCGCGCACGGGCGGCGCGAGGGCGAGAGCTGGAATGCATTGACGTCAGAAGGAAGGAAGGAAGGAAGGAAGGAAGCTGCTGGGCACTGCGCGTGCACGCCCAGTTCTCATTGATTTAGCCGCTGCAGAGCGGGCACGCGGCTCTTCAGCTGGAGAGAGTCGTATCAAGAAGAAGAAGTGGAAAGAGTGGCTCCGCCAGGAACCGACATGGAGCGCGGTGAGGGAGCAGAGCGAGGCGGCGATGCCGCTCGTCTCCGCGTCTGATTTCAGCGGGTGACACCGAGGCTTTTTGGGAGGCTGCGGAGATACGGAGCCGCTTGCGGTTATCACGGGACATTTGCGCAACAATGGTAAGTTAGCGCCGCTGCTGCTGTTTGTCCGACGCTGTAAGCGGAGTGATGTTGCTGCGGAGGAGCGGATGAGCCGCTCAGCCAGGATGGTGACTGTGTGCCAAGTTGGGACTGCAGTTTGGACAGCTGGCCTCAAGTCCAGCTGAAACAAACCGATGTGCACTAACCCTGTTAGTGTCATTTAAAAAGGAGGCCTGTCAGTGTGAACTTGGCCCGATGAAGCTGTTTAAAGGGTGTTGAAGAGGCTGCAGCTCTGCTTGATGACGCTGCGAGTGATGAAGTGCTGCTGATGATTATCAAACTGATAAAATGTGTTTATTTGAAAAGGACATTTGGTTTTAAAACTCAAAAAGGTTGTTATGGAAAGGCAAATTAAATAACACGAATAAGTGGTTAAATAAATTTAGAACTAGATTGAATAGATTCAACCAAAGGTTGGTTAAACGTAAGATAAAAAAACAACAGATTGCAAACTACACATATAGAAAATAAAATATGTATATATTTAAAAGGTAACCACAAATATGCTGAACATGGATAAACATCTGGATCAGATTAAAGCAAAAGCTCTTTAAGACACATTATATGTGCTGAAAGATGCCAAATAATTACTAGAGATGCACAATTATTAATTATTACGATTATCAAATGCAAATTAACTCAAAAATACAGAAGAATAAAGTGGGAAAGAGTACACAATTGATTCACTGCTGCATTTGTAAAGCCAAAAATCTAATAAGAGTAACAGAAATGTTACAAGTGGAATGGTTCGGCATTGAGTGAAGTGGTAATTTGATCCCTGGGCAAAACATGAATCTGAACGGTGTGAAGAAAGCAGTAAGACATTTTCCTTACTTGGTCACCAGATGTGTTTACTCCTTAGAATACATTTTGGTTCACTCCTCTGTATATAAACTCTCTAATTATTTCGGTTTCTTGGCTGAAGCTTGGAAACTCAAGGCTTCTGCTCCTTCCTCAGATCTTTTGTTAGATTGAGGTCTGGAGGAGGTGTTGTAAGCCACTCCATGACCTTAATGTGGTTCTTCTGGGGCCTCTCCTTTGTTGTGTTGGTGGTACTAATTTAATTTGACTCAAACACTTTGCCTTAGACCTTCTCTGAATCAGACAGCTAATACATGTCTGTACATGAGCTCTGCGAAGTTAATATCCATTGTGAGCTTGGATTTCCAGTCGTATTCTTGGTGACCTTATTCTCAACTGCCTTCAGATCACGAACAAGCTCCTTCTCTGTAGTTGTGGGCTGATTCTTCACCTTTCTAATGATCACCCTGACCATATGAGGTCATATTTCAGATGATCGTTTTGTATTTTTTTCATCTCCCAAGAAGTGCATCAAGAGCTTCTTGTTTAGGCTCCTGTTGACAATCTAATCCATCCCATCTTTGATGTCTCCTTTGGTTTTACTGATGAGAAAAGGGTTTGATAACACTGTAGAATGGCTTCATCTTCACAATTTGTTTGCACAAAGTGGTGAAAATGTGCACTTTAGACATGACGCCTTTAAAAAAATGAGAGCTCTTCCATGAGCAGTGTCTGAATTAGGTTGTGCTACTTAAAGCAAGAACAATAGCTTAAGATTCTTAAAAAGAGAACGAAATCTTGCAAAAAACCTGCTCATAAGATCAAAAATAAAATAAAGATAATTAAAAATAATCAGAGATATGAACTAAGCTATAATGGAATCAAAATGACTGAACAAAACTTATGCAAAAACAATAAAAGTTGAAAAGTAAACCTTTTAAAGGGAACATATTATCATGAACTAAACCTTTTAGAGTTCTTTGCAAGAAAAATGAGGCCAAAATATCACAGATTGTCCTCTGTACATAATAATGTTTTTCTTCCATATTCCTACACGGAGCAGCAGCTTCAGGTCCATGTCTATTGTCCTGGGGTAAACAAACAAAAACAATGACGTCGTTGCTCCAGATGTTGACGGTTGCGTTGATGAAGGTGGTGGTGGAGAACTCTCCACTCTGGGGACGGAGGATACAATCATGACATCACCAGGTTTAATGTCGTCTCCTGACACCAACACATGCTCTCTTGGACTTGAGCGCCGTTATGCATTACGGTTTCTTGTTACAGTATTGATTCGAGTGCCATTTGTGCTTCGGACGGTGATATTTGAGACAAACTCAAACACAAGCCCTCCGACATCAGAGACGATAACGGAATATTTCTCCCTCTGCTGCTCACATTGTGCTGTAATTCTGTAATCCGCTCTCGGTATTTAATCTAAACTTGTTCTGTCGTCTGTCTGCCATTGTTAAATGAAGTGGAACATTGGTCTACTTTTGGTCCGGTGCCTCGAGGGATGGGGCATTAACAGCAGCTGACCTCGTCTAAAGCCTTTCTCCCTGTGGGCCAGAGGCCAAAGTTGTCCTCGCAGTCATTTCGTTTCATTGTTTTGTCTTTTTTTTTATCTTCCTAGGCAACTCCCCAGCATTGAGGAACTCTTGACTCAGCCAACTTCCCTCCACCCTTTTGTTTCAACCATGGACTCCTCGAGGGATTTGACCTCAGCCCTGGACGGGCCTGCGGACCCCAGAGGCTTCTCCGGTCGCTCCGATCTCAGCGGCCTCTACCATCTGGGCCGGACGCTGGGAAGGGGCCACTTTGCTGTTGTGAAACTGGGACGTCATGTCAACACTGGGCAACTGGTGGCTGTAAAGATGATCGATAAGACTAAACTGGATGTCATGGCAACAAGCCACCTCTTACAAGAAGTCAGGTGAGAAACGGTCATTACGTTTTAAATTTGTAATCAACTATTTTATGAGAAACAGATTATAGAAATATTAAAGATATGGTCAAAAAAAGACATGAGAGAACAAGTCTATTTGAATGCATTCTTTGCTTGTCCTAGTGAAATTAGATACAAATTATTTATGTATATTTTATTTGAGGATACAATGAAAATAAATTGTGATTTTGAGGAATTCAACATAATAAGATAAAATGTTACGGTGTAGCAATTCTTTATTTTAATACAATTTACCACATGGTGCTTTGATATCAACAGTTGTTGGGAAAACACTGATTGCTTGGCTAGTGACCTCAATCAGATGATTTTCAAATTTATATTGAAATCTCTCAATAATCAGATTAAATTTTTTTCCACACTGTAATCCCTCCACCCACATCCTCACGTCTCTTTCTGTCGGAGGAAGATCAGACTGGTGAGACGTTTAAGCATCTTTGTGTATTTTGCACAAGTGATGGTCAGGTAGAGTGAGAAATTGATGGACAAATTGAGCCTTTGTCCTTTTTTATTGCGTCTTTAAAAAGAAGGATGAAAGACAAAACAAAGAAGAAAACAATCTGCAGTAAACTGAATTATCTTGGCACATCAGTTTGACATCAACAGTAGTTTGTTTAAATTGATTTGGTGTAAAAAAAAAATAGAGATTCATGGACAGTGATCAGAAGTTGCTTGGTTCTCTTTGATTGGTGATCAGCATGTCAGATACTGAGAAACAAAGTTTTCCTAATCAGATCTAAAACCTCCCATCTGTATCAGTCAATCAACCAACTGCATTCACTTGGTCTGTCCTCTCAAGCCTCCTGAGCTCACTAGAGGTGTCTTCTTGTTCAAAGGGAGATGTTCCTTTCTACTGCAGCCACATACATGCTTGGTATGAGCAATTGTCTCAAAGTTAATGACACAATGCATTCAGCTGTCCTCAGTGGCCATGCGCTTGTTTCGGAGGGATTGCTGCAATGTTGGTGACCCAGTGCAATCAGCTGAGTTTCCTAAAATAACTAGCCTTTTTTTTGTTTTTTACTAACTAGCCTGACAAACAAGCATTATTCATGGAAGAATGACTCTTGCCTGAGGTGTTGGTCATTAAATTAATTCTGTATAAATAAACCAAATGTAGTTTAACTGGATTAAAATAGCGTGGTTCCCTTTTTATTTTGGAATTTAATGACAAATCAGATAAAAATAAAGGATGTTTTCATGTGTACATAGTCTCACCTCCTGAGACTAAACAACAGCTGGTAACTTGATGCTACAGACATTCTGACAATTCATTGTTGGGAGTGTTGAGAGTGGTCCGACAAATGTGCATGCAAGTGAGCATGGACAGTTCTTTATGTAACACAATGTTGTTCTGTTAATAATAAAACATTCCTATTGCGAAGAAAACCACAATCTGCCCATCTCTTTAAGAAAAGGAATCACGAAAACATGACAAATCCACTCTGCAAAATGTACTTGCGTACAAAGCACTGTTATTTACATTTACTCTAGAACCACAGTTTGTATTTCTTGAATTGCAACATGAACCAACTATTGTTGCGCATTTGTAGGTGCATGAGGCTGGTGCAGCATCCCAACGTGGTTCGGCTCTATGAAGTCATCGACACTCCCACCACGCTCTACCTGGTCATGGAGCTGGCCGAAGGCGGTGACCTCTACGATTACATCCTGCGCCACGAAGGAGGCGTGGTGGAGGGCACCGCCAAGCGCCACTTTGCCCAAATTGTGCGAGCGGTGTCGTACTGCCACCAGCTGCACGTGGTGCACCGGGACCTGAAGCCGGAAAACGTGGTGTTTTTCCCCCAGCAGGGCGCCGTCAAGCTGACAGACTTTGGCTTCAGCAATTTATTCCAGCCTGGGATGATGCTGGCCACCAGCTGTGGGTCGCTGGCTTATTCTGCTCCAGAGATCCTGCTGGGAGAGGAATATGATGCTCCAGCTGTGGGTGAGAAACTCAGTCGTGTTTATTTCCACTAGAGAATGTTGAATTTGGATGATTGTTTTCTTGTGGATCTAAATCATTTTTGAAATATCAAAAACGCTTTAGTTTTTGAAGCATTCTAAATGTTTGCTTTAAGAAAACACTTCTTTTTTTCCTGACCAAAAAAATTCTATAAATTCTGAAAGCTATTTGCTGTTAAGCTAATTCTGCAATCCTAGAATTGCAACTGACTCTTTTTGTATTTTTTTTATTTCATTTTTGTACTCTAAAACTATTAGATTTATTCAGATCGAATAGTCTTAGAGTTAATTCCTAGACAGCAAGTTGTGGACAATTCGGAAAAATGGTTTCATTGGTTTGTTGCAGCCAATATTTGACATGACATATGAACTAGACGCTACTATCAGGTCACATTTTGCAGCCCATGCAGGACTAAAAAAAAGTGAAATAAAGCTTGACCCCCTTTATTTCAGGGGTCAGTCAACAGCCAACAAGATAAAAACAGCTTCATTGTGTGCATTCATGTATACCCATTGTGGATTCAATGAAGTCTGCTGATTTAATTTGTCACTTATGGGAGCTGCTCAAAAACATTACAGTTAAATAAAGAATAAAACCAGAGAGAATGAGAGTTATTGTAGCACTCTTTGGCTTAAAAAACTCTATTTGTTGCATTGGTATGATGGATGCAGTTATCAGCAGCTCTAGCTACACTAGAGCTATCTCAATAAAAGATGGCCCCCAAAAAGGCTTTTTTCCAGAGCAACACGGTGCTTCTCGCATTGGTAACTGTAAAAGGCTGCGTGTCCGTCTCTGCCCTCCTGACCCTGTGTGGGTTTTATTCCTCTCGTGTTTTCGTGTTCGCTCCTCTTCGTTCACGTGCTGATGTGTGAATGCGCCGGGGTCTGAGCGCGTCTGCTGAGGATTAGCGTTTGTATTTGGGTCAGCCCGTTGTGAGCCAACCGGACACGTTCTGCACTGCAGCCCTCCCTGCAGAGCAGGTCGCAGAGCGGAAACGGGAAGCTCCGTGCCTTTTCTGCTCGCTCTGATTGGGAAGGCCGCGCTGATTGTGGGATTTGACATTGCAGGAACAGAAGGGGAGCTGAGGGATTTTGTTTTATGTGTCCCATTTGTGGGGTTGGAGGGAGAGGGGGAGGGTGTCTGCCTCAGGGAGGTTGGTGGTCTTATCTGCTAAGCTGGAATAGGCTGGATTTTTGTTTTGGCAGAATCTGGCCCACTTCTTTTCTCTGGTCGCATCTGCACTGAATACAAATGCAACCCCACTGCAATTAGTGCTCTCTTATAGAAGGACATTTGGTGCATCTAAGTTGCAAATGGGCTCCCAATGACAGCATGTGTAATTGAAGTGCCTGTGAATTGTCTGTTTTTATTTTTCCATGTGACCTTACCCCGTGCAACAATGGGAGGGGTGGTGAAGAAACGCAGCTCAACTTTCAGCACGACTCGCGAGTTGCTTCAGTTCCTTTTTCCTCGGGTCGGTTCCTGTTTCTGAAGGGACGTCCTATTGAATTCATTTTTTTTTATTAGCTCCTCTCAAGAACACCCTCTGCTTCGCTGCAAAGGAAGTGCACTTTCTCTGCCCTATTTTCATATCGTCCGGCGTGACTCAGCCTGTCGATAACACGGCTTTGTCATCGCTTCTATAGAAACGTACTCTTCTGACTCCCTCACTCACAAGCACATATGTATTTATGGATGTAATCCTGAGCTGCACGCCGGAGGAGATGTCCCTCAGAGATGTCTCGGCTTAGTGAGATGACTCATAAACCGTCACAAACACCGTGACTGCTCTCTGTGCCGCTCTAAGCAGGCCTCCTTCACTGTACATGTGGGCTCTGTTTGATGTGTGTTTCATAAGAGGCAGAGAAAGAGGGAAGATGTTCACAAGGTGTAAATGCAGTAAAATGAGGTTGGTCCATAACTTTATACATGCAATCGGCTGCAAACCTGAGAGACCTGCTGACAGAGTTGTGAAATTCTTGTGAATTGTCACATTCTTAAAGGGATAAGTAAATTTTTTTTATTAGGGTCGTGTTGACTGCTTTTCAGTAGTCACTATCTTTTCTACAATAGACATCACTTGGAAGTATTTCAAATTGGGACACTCCCTATGTACAGAATGAAGATAATAGGAGAAATGTGGACCTCCCCCTAAATCGGGAAGCCGCCTGGATGAAAAAAAAACTAAACTAAACTAAATATGAATGATGTAAGCGTTCGGTTTTTACCTTAGAATGGCCAGGTCTCTGTTAGTCCTCTGTCAATTTCATACAGTAGGGGCTTCTGCACTTCCCATATCTGTGTCCTCTGTCACTTTTATCAGCAGTTAAAACTGTTTAATCCGTTGTTGACATGTGGTAACCTGTTTTTTCCGAGCCGCCTTTAAACGCAACATGAGCGCAAAGACACTAGCGCTGGGTTTAGACCTGTGCGGCAGCGACGGAGACCTGCTGCTGCTGCTGGCAGAGCTACGCAGGTGTGTTAGAATCATGGCAACAAACCAGCAAAACGCAAAGAACGTTTTAGTTTCCCCCCAAACTAACCGACTGAGTCGAGCAAAGCTGTTGGATGCAGGTAATGTTAGCTAAAAGATGACTAGCTAGATAATATCAATACAGCACCTTAAACTTAACAAGTAGCCTGAGGGGGCGCAGGAGAAAAAAGTTTGGGAACCACTGACTTAAGGGGAGTTGAAAATACTGTCTGCCCGTAAACCCCCCCCCCCCCCCCACACACACACACACACAATCCTCATTTGAAAAGTTCAAACTTTGCCTTTTGAAATTGGCAAAATCTGAGCAGTTGGATGGACCGAGTCTGACGGGTTGCGTCCTCAGACTCGGCTCCCCGGGTTAAAGTCTTTGCAAGCGTGAAAACACCTCATGACATCCCCTTAGCTTGCTGCCACAACACATGCACCTCTCGTTTCTTTCTTGTTTTGTGGAAGCTGAAGGTCGGTTGCGAGGGGCACAGGAAAACCTCCTGCACTCACAGATCCCGTTATAGATCAGGAAAGAGCAGCACAGCCGGAGAGGCTTCTTCTTCTTTTTTTTTTTCTTTTTTTTTAATAAAACCCCTTTGTGTTTTCATATCAACCTGAAGGCTGGTGATTTGTTTATAGCAACAATTAATGTTCCAGTGCTTGGAAAGGACACCATCTCCACAGCATAATAATAACAAAAAGAAAAAGTTAGCTTTGTTACAAAATTTTCAAACAGATTTTTTTTTATCATCAGCATGTCGAAGTTTTGTCTTATGTTCACTTTCCACTAATTTGGAACGTGGACATAAGACAAGGATTTTCAAGAACTAAAGCTCGTCTTTCAAAAGCTAATCAGATGAAATATTTATTTTAAGATGCAATAATCACCACAGTCGGCCTCAGTTTTACCCCTCAGCTGGTCACGATTATTAACAGTTCAAACGTTCCCTCATATCTCTTTTTCTCTTTAAAGAAGCTTAAAAGTCATCAGTTATCACAGGATCCGTGGCGACGTCAGTACGACCATATGCGCCTCAATAAAAGAGAGTATTGTTGAAAATAACTTAACTAATTAAATATTTCCATCATTTATTCTTGTCGACCTTGATAATTACAACAAATTAAAACTGTAAAATTCAATTTGTTAGAACTGAACTTACACAATACAATACCATTTTTTTTTCAAAGAAAAGTCAACCTCGTGTCAAGTGTATCCACATACTTTACAGTTTACAGGTTTTGCTGAGGTGCAAAGGAAGCCCAGATTACTTTAACAACGACCTTCAGCTTGTCTGCATTGTTGGTTCTGGTCTCTGTGACCTCGACAGTACGACACAGTTCCTGCTGGTACGTCAAGATTAGCGATGGAAGGGCGAAGGACCGGGCGTGGCAGAACGTATTGATAAAACGACCTATTAACAAACTGTTAAGAAACTAAGACTTGTAAGCCATGGTCCTCAAAATGTATCTACAAAAACACTTCAACTATATCACGGCTTTTAATTATTCTCTATATTTTCATTTTAACATTTTACTTATGCTCATTACTTTCACCCACATGACATGTAGACAGTGGTAAAAGTTGCAGAAAATTAACTGATGCCATATGCAGCTGTTATATTTTATCCAACAATGCATTGTTGGCGTTTGAGCTTTTACATTAAAATGTATATTTCACAAAGAATTTTGCCTCTACAATGTAGATATTCTGACTAGAACCTATACTTGTTACCTCAATCTAACATGGTTGAATAACCTACTTGACATTGTTCAAGGTAAAACATTTTAACACAAAAATCTTTTACTTCCAAACCAAAATCAACTTATTGCTGCTTCAGATTGGCTGCATTCTTATGAAGATTTCAGGTACATATTTCTTTTCTATTGTTCTCTGCTTATCTGAAGTCTTGTCAGATGGTCCAGGAGGGAAACCGACACTTTCCCAGGTCTTCCCATGCCAGACTGGATGCCTTTTTTTTTTGAACCCCATAAAAAGAATGTCAGGTTTTTATTTTCTATGAAAAGCCTTTTTCCGTCTTAGAGGACAAACTGGTAGATTAATAGGAAGATGTGACATTTATAGTTAGGACTGAGAATGTAGGGTGAAAATGATAATTGTTTTAATTATGTAGTTTGTAAAATGAAAAATGTTCCTTATCGGTTTGCCATAGTCAATGAATCAGAGGGTACGTACATTCCACATTACTGATGACCAGAAGGAAGGGATGAGACCGGTCTGGCTTCAGCTCCCGAATATACGCCAAATGACGCCTTTTTTTTTTT
Source organism: Poecilia picta (assembly GCA_033032245.1). NCBI lineage: Eukaryota > Metazoa > Chordata > Actinopteri > Cyprinodontiformes > Poeciliidae > Poecilia > Poecilia picta. The sequence goes on from CM065358.1 coordinate 13,968,182, forward strand.
TCCGTCTGAACTTGGATGGCCTTTTGTAACTGACCCTTTATGACGTATTTGCTCTTGAAATATGCACCTCAGAGGAAGTGCCTGTCTAATAAATCCACAGAGCCTGGATCTCCTACTGAACTTTGAGTCAGTCCTGCAAAATTCTCAATATTATTCGACCTGTCCAACCCTTTTTCACAGTCTGTCTGTTTGCAACTGCAAGCTTTTATTTTAATTATTTAATTGCAATTTGATGACAGTCATTATAGTGTAATAATGCAGAAATTATATATGGCTTGCTAAACTGTTTTCTTTCACTCAAATGTTATTGTCATTCTTCTGTGCAGTATTTGTGAACATGAATTTTCAGATTGCTAATTTGATTTAGTTTATAATTGTATCAAACTCTGATTTCTGTTGATAGATTGATCAGTGTTTTCAGATGTTTAAACCTTCAAAGAAATTGAGTGGACCAAATTTTATATAGGATACAAAAAAGGGGCTGAATACAAGTGCACAAGATAGAAGATTTTAATTTGTAAAGAACGTCATTTTCATTTCAAAATTATGCTTTACTTTGTCTCACATCAGATCTCAGTAAAACTCATAAAATTGTGTGGTAATATGACCAAAAATTACAAAGCTAACAGGTTGTGAATGCTTGACCAAGGCACTGTAAACCCTGACATATTTATACATTTCGCAGATGTCGTGTGTGCTTTTTCGTGAGTGTGTGTGTGTGTGTGTGTGTGTGTGTGTGTGTGCGCGCCAAGAGGCCCCACTAATGTGTGGTGGGAATGTGTGATATTCCCCAGTGAGAGGAAAGCACTCCCAGCACTCAAGAGGTTCCTCCTCCCTGTTGCGTAACGCAGCTCTGGATGGAGGAGAGCGTGCGTTTGAGTTTACATTGTATGAGGAGAACTGAGGGCTTTTGTTTGGGCCCTCATGAGCTTAATATGGGACAGTGCCTGAATGCTTCATCAGCGCTGCTCCCAGTAACGCGAGACCCTGGACAGAGGAGAAACCTATCGATTGTGTTCTTGCATGGATCCATTTTTAGTTGGATTAAGACGTTGGATCAAGCTGAAAAGTCTGGTTTTCATATTGCGTGCCAACGTAAAAGAGGTGCACAAAGTAGTTAGCATGAATAATTAGCATTTTTCACATGGTCAGAATCTCTGAAAAATAAAACTGTAGTTGCACAAAATTGCCAAAAGATGTTTGAGTATGTAGAAATGTCATATTGTGATTGTCGTACAGCTATCGTAACTCGTACCGTATTGTTCCTTATTAGAAGGCACCTTTGCATGTTAGTTTTGCAAGCTAAAACTCATGATAAAAGTAGAAGAAATGCCAAGAACAAAGTAAGTAATGTTTTAAAAAGTCTTTAGTATCTTCATATATACAAACCTAGATATGTGTGTGATATTTCTAGTGTCACGCCGGGGTTAAAACTGAAAGTGAACATTATGTGCCTGTGCTTTTGCCTCCAGTGTTTGAGAGAAACACAGAGAGAGGCAGGAAAGACAGAAGGATGATCGTTCTCAGAATAGCACACAACCACAACGAGGCCTCTGTTTGTTACGGGCCTTCAGCCCTCAGCTCGGCTCGAGTGCGTGTTCCCGTCTGGCTCACGCTGTCCTGAGTCTGCATTAAAACCACACTTGCATCAGGGTGCCAGAGGAAGGAAAGGGAGGAGACGGAAAAAGAACAGAAGTGTCACAAGTGGTTAACATGTGTGAATGTGTTTTTGTTTTCAATCATGTTTTCCATCTAAGTCGTCTGCAGTTTGCTTCACTCAAACGTTTCCCCTTTCGTTAATTAGGAATTTAACTAAGTCTGATACTGGAAAGTTTCATGTTCAGCCCTTAATCTCTTCAATAAAAACAGGGGGGAAAACATCATTGTACAGCTTGTGTCTTATTAGGATATGTTAAAGTAAGTAAAACTAGTGCTCAGCCATTTTACATGTATATTTTAAAATATTTTTTCCTTTAAGGAGATGAACAAAGAGTCCCCATTTTTCTATTAAGCAGTCAAAATGTTGCACAGACCTGATCTAGCTTATACTTTGTAACAAAATTGGTGTAGTTTTCTCATGTTGTATCTTTTTAATTAACATGTAGCACTGTTCCCCTCATTTGTGGGATTCTTTCATTTTAGATACAGGAAACTGTTAAACTGTTCTCTGTGAGTTATTTTCTTTATTTCAATCAGTGGCTCCAATTGCTCACTAAGACATGTGTGTTCCAGATATCTGGTCTCTTGGTGTGATTCTGTACATGCTGGTCTGTGGAGTCCCTCCCTTCCAGGAAACCAACGACAGCGAGACTCTGGTCATGATTCTGGACTGTCGCTACTCCGTCCCCGAACACGTTTCAGACGGCTGCAGAGAGTGAGTACAGTGAAGAGTTATAATCCATCCATACATGACCAAGTAAAGTCATTTTTAATATTTGTTGTTCTGCCCGTACACATGTGGAATTTTTTATTTTCTTTTTTATTGCAGAACCTTAATCGAACATTTAAACATTCACAAAAATCCAACTTGTAATTAGACCTCTTGTATTCAGTGGATAAAAATCCCACGCTAGGAAAAAAATATTATACAAAATCAACTGTGCTACAATTATTGGCCCCTGCTGTTCAGATTGTAGAGCCTCCTTTTGCCAATAGAAGCCCTCAGACTTCGCTGTAATATTTCACTGTTTCTCCCTGGGCACCAACAGTCCTGGTTCTGGCATTCTGCTCTCTTCTCTTTGAGTTTTCTACAAGATTTGATTCTGACTCCCAGGATGGCTGTGAAATGGGTTCATTTTGTGATGGGTCAACCATTTCTGTTCATTTGAACTCCAGTTGAAAAACCCAGCGATGACCAATTTTTGGTTTACTGGCAGAGGCCACCAGATTTTTATTTGAAATGTGCTAATATCTCAGAAATGTCACAATGCTATACGCTTGCCTTTATAATAGGAAAATGCCCACAGCATCATAGACCCTCCTCCATGCTAAACAGTGACCATGAGGTGCTTTTGCACAAAACCGTCTTTTGTTTCTCACCAAGTCCTCAAGTTTAGATATTTTAAAAGTAGGAGAGAAAAATGTTTCCCAGCTCGCATCCCCAAGAATTTGTTGCAATGCAGATAGTGCCCAATGACACTGATGGAGACTTAGTGATGTTGCAATTCACTAACAGTAATTCTGGGAGAGTTTTCACCTTCTTTACGATCCTGTTTACTGTGGATGGTGGCAGTGATATGTGGCTCGTATTCAGCATTGTCTGTCACAGTTTTAGCTCTTTGAAACTTTATAATCACATCTCTAGCTGTATGAGCAAGTTTAGGACAACAGCTGTGTTGTGACTTTTGCCTAACTTGTAGTGGTGTGTTTTGTTTTTCTTTTAAGATTTGATGTTTATAGATGTGTTTTTGTTTTTTTTGTTGTTTTTTTTATTATATATACAATTATTTAATTCTTTAACCTGCTGCAAATTAAGTTTGAGCTAAAACTGACCATGACATTGTCATTAACTTCTGTGAACCCCAACCCACAGTTCATAGTCAGTCATACAACTCGAGCATGCATGTCTGTCTTCACACTGAACCTCCATCCCTCACACCTCAAACTCCTCCTGGAGCAGGAGAACAGTGTGTTTTCCTGCTCCAGGAGCGTAGTATAGAATTATACTACGCTGCAGATTTTTATTCCCTCTGTGTTGACAAAACAAAAAAATAAACTACACCTGAAACACATAACAAATTCAAAAAGCCATGTCAGCAGTATAAGCTCCAGCTCCTCCACTTATTTGCTGCTTCTGTATGATTCTTCATACATTACTGCAAGAAAGCCTTGTGTTATCAAGAAAATCTGGACGATTAGCTGTTTCAAGTTTTTCTTTTACTTTTTTCATACAAAAATCACAACAGGTAATTTGATTTTCTTGAAGCTTAAAGCAAGAAGTGAAACCTGAGAGTCACAAACTTTGCTTTAAGAGCAAAAAAAAAGTTTTTCTTCTTGTCTGGCTCTTACACCTTTTTGAATAAACACCTTTAAACACTTTTTCTTTATTTTTATTCCTCCAACCAAACGGGTCATTTGATTACCTGCAAGGATGTTCTGCAACATCTGACACCAGATTTATCATGTGACCTTATACATCATCATACACATGATGTATAATTAGGAACAGAATTGAGAAGAAACATGTTCCTTCACACATGAAGGTCTCAAACACAGAAGGCAGCAGTGTGGCGAGGGCTTGGGTTGAAGCCAGTTTAAGACAATTTATGTGCGACTTTACCAAAAGGATTGCAAACGTCAGGACGTTTTGTAAAATCGACAGCCAGAATTGTTACAGGTTGTAATATTTCAGCTATGCTCACTGGATCCTAACGGGCCTCAAGAGTGCTGAGAGCATATTCCCCACACCGTTAGACCGTTTCAGCTTTTTTACCACTCAGACAATACCAGCCCAAATGGTACCAACAACCACACCAAGCTAAAAGTTTTTCTTTCTCTCTGATGTACTGTTTCATTTCTATAAGTTTCATTTCTCTAAGATGTTTTCACTACATCCACCATGAAATTGCTGCCAATTGATTTGTGTTGACAAGTACTAGTTGAACCTAACAGAGTTGCAGATGAATGAACGCTTTCTTCTAGACAACATCTTTTTTTCTGGGAACACTCTGTACATCTCAGCAAGACAATAAAACCCCACAATATTATAGCACCACAGCTTATAGTAGAGGAGCTGAAATGGTGCAGTGAAAACAATCCAAGCTTTCTGACACTAAACATTCAATCAAAGGATTGAGGACTATTGAACAACTAGAACCAGACAAGATGTCTTGTGGGCATCAAGTTCAAAATTATTCTTTTTTGAATGGGTGGGAACGGGGGCTGGATAATACAATTTCTGAGTATGCTCATGACTACGTTACTATGTGAAATTGTGAATAGCATTTGTCTTTATAAGGTTCGTTAATCATTCTTTTTATAACTTACATTTTACACAACAACCCAGCTTTAATTTAATCCATTGTTCATATTCAGTTTGATCTCCAGGATGCTGCAGAAGGATCCGTGTCGCCGTGCGTCTCTCGATGAGATCGAGGCTCATCAGTGGCTGCAGGGCCTGGACGATGCCCTTCTCAGCCCTGAGGCGCCACCACACTGGGTAGCGGGGGCCCTCTCTGCCTCATCTTCCTCACTGTGCGCTCCAGAGTGTGGGGACCTGCTGGCTATGAGGACCTCCGCTCAGCAGGCGTTTCCTGGCACATGGCAGCCCAGCCTCGGCTTCAGCCTCCGACCCGCTCCAGCTGAAGAGCCTCCTGTGGGCAAGAACGTTCCTGCACTGCAGCAGATCTGTGAAGAGGAGGAAGAGGAAGAAGAAGAAGAAGAAGAAGAGGAGGAATTGAGAGAACTGGAAGGAGAGGCTGAGGAGGACGGGTTGGAATGCGTGGAAGAACAGGAAGAGTTAGGAAATACAGAAGAGGAAAAAGTAGAGGAGATGCAGAGAGAAAACGAAGACAGCGGCTGTGTGATTTCAGATCAACCGGTGAGTCACCGGGACGAGACGCTCAGTCAGACATCTGAAGTCACTCTGGCATCCGAAGTCGCTCCGTCCTCACCGGCTTTCCGGGTGTCTTGTTGTCAGCTGAACATCTCGAACAGGAAAGAGGGGCAGGATGAAGAGATGGAGCCAAACAACAACACGGGCAAACCGCCCCCACTCCTCCCGACTCCTGAATCCTGTCAGTCCTGCATCTCTGCGTCCTCCGCCAGCCCGAGGGAGAAAACGGAAAGGGAGGAAGAACTGAACGAAAAGAACGAGTCCGCTGCAAAGTCTCCGGCCCAAAATCCACAAGGGAGCCGGGACGAGTCGGTACCGAGGGCGGAGCAGGGGAAACGACACAGCATCAGGCTCCGAGACAGACTCTTCCAGTTCCCTTTGTGCGAGAAAGCCCTGGCCTTCAACATACCTTCACAGAACAAGCCCAAGATCCTGCCGCTGGCTCAGTACAACTGCTGCCACGTGCTGTAGCAAACGTTGGCTTCGGGGTCGCTCTCCCTGGGGACGCGGGCTGCTTGGCAGTCAGCAGGTGGTTGAAGCCGGAACACAGACCTTGTGAAGTGGCACGCAGCTGAACTCTTCAGAGACGATGAGCAAAACAGCTCTCAGCAAGCAAACATGCCTGTACAGCTTCACAAACACCCACTTCCAACAGTGTGCTCATGTAATAAACATTACTTTAGTAAGAGTCAACAGTGAGATGTACCAAGGACTTAATTTCCATTTGCTGCTGTGTGAAGGAGGGACTGCAGAATAAAAAAAAAAGGATAAAAATACTGTTTGTTCATTTGTAGCTTCAAGACAAAACTGCTCCAGCCTCTATGGACTTGAAGAAGTTAGTGAGAGAAATATGAGTGCAAGATTTATTTTATTACATAAGCAAGAGACCATTTTGTTTGCTCGAAGGTGCCTATGAAGATTAAACGGATTCGTACTGCAGTCGGTCCAGTCCAGAGCAGATCCACTGTGCTGCATGTTATCGGCGAGATGCGTCATCAGCCGCCTGCCAACTATGTTCTCAAATATATTTTAGATTACACACCAGAAAATGTGAAAAACTGAAGACATTCTCATTTTACTGCAGAAAAAAAAAGATCTGATGCATTTTTTTCTTTCTGTATTTGGGTGTAAAATCATTGCAGTCCAAATCACGGCCCCTTCACCATCGTGCATGATAACTGGAGAGAGGCGTTTGCGCTGTACTTTGGTGTTCAATACGCGAAGTGTTTAGCATCGTGAGAAACATCTGACTGCAGCCCCAGTCCTCTAGACGTTTTGTGATTAACTCAGATGCAGCTTTGCAAACCACTTTCATGTTGTGACATTAATTTGAAACAGAAGCTTTCTCCTTCAACTTTTGCAAACAAGACAAACTTGTTGAGGCTTTCTTTCTGTTCTCCTGCCATAATTTTTTATATTTTAGCATTCTAACTTAGGTGTGTACAGGATTGCAAGGGCTAAACCTGACATGAATTTACTGAGAAGATGGGCAATTGTCTTAAATGTTTTCCATACAAAAAAATATTTCTCACTGGAGAAATAACAGATCTTGCAATCGTTCCCAGATTAATGGGTAGAAACAATTAATTTCCAACTATCATAGCTTAAGTCTTGCCGCGTTGGCATGGTGTCAGCAGAACAGCAAATTACCAAAGCTTCTGCTTGTATAGAAGTATTACTGCAATGTCTTTCTGCTTCAGGTTGAACAAAGACCCCAGATAGCAAGTCCAACTATCAAAACAAATACAAAATTCATTATTCCCATCTCATCAACAATGATTTATTGAAAACCTTCTAATTCTCAGTCATCATCGTCTTTTCAGTATTACTGAAAAATTAATTTCAGTAACTCTCAGATGTTTTCATTTCTTTTTCTGTTGTGATGATTTTCCATTTTTTATATGAAAACATTTAAAATTATAATATGACATCAGACCATCAAGACCAATTAAAAACATTATATTACAGAAATGTGGGCTCAATAAAATGTATGCTTATTACCTACTGAAAGATTCTCAAAAGGTACTTTTAATCTGACAAGTGAGTCAGAATGCATGTTCTAATTTATTGAAAATCAGGCATAGAGAGCATGAAATGCATGGCACTTAAAGGATCAGCTAACACTTATTGCCTCGAGCAATATGCATAGTGCAAGCAGTGATATTACGGAAATAATAGATGTGTCATTTAATGTGCAGCCCTGAAGTGTACTTATTTTTCCCACACACAGCTTTACTGATTTAACCTTGACCTTGTGTAATAAATATTGAGACAGTTTTAATCTGTGTCTCAATGGGAGGCTTTTTAACACTTTAGGTTAGATTTAGAACAGTTTAGAAACCACGTCTGACATAAAAAAAAATGTCTTTTATTATGGCCTGAGATGGGAAGCTGCTAAAAAGGGGTGCGCCTCCTTGTGCCAGGACTGCTTTGTCCCTCCAGTTTTGGGTTCTCTGTAGAACAAAATATTTGATAGAAGCGTTTCCTTTAACCTCCAGTGGAGATTCTTAGACTTGGATGGGAGATATGTATTTTACACCCAAATACATGAGTGGAAAAAACTTGTTAAGTGGCAGGGTTTTTCTTCTAGATTAATTGGATTAACTAGAATGAAGTATTTGGTGCATGGGTGGTTTAAAACAAATCGTTAAGGAAAACCAATTGCAGGTTTAGTTTGACTTCAAGATGGCGTGATTTATCGACTGTCCAGCATTTCACTTTTCTGCTGCACATGTTGTCACACCGGTTTCAAAGCTCTTAACATAAGCTCATATGATAATGACTGTTATGATATGATATGACACTGTATATTACACGCCTGAGACTCGGGAAGACATGTGATCTGCTGCTCTCTTCTGTCCACAGTCTTATTAACTTAATAGCTTGTTCTGTATCAATAACAGGATGCAGGTCTCCTGTACTTTTTGTTTTGAAAATATTTCCATAACTCACCTTTTCTTAAGGGTATGATTCTTTTTATAACAAGACAAAGATATTAATTATCTGAACAGATGTGTAGGACTTTGCATGTTGCTGCAGATATTTATCACAATATACCTCCAGGTGTCTTGGGTCTGACAGAACAGCCATTGTTTTTGCTTAACTGTTAATAATAACCCACTGAATGATGAATTGCACACAGTATGAACACTGTAGCCGGTAGCTTTCTGCAAGCAGTATCTGGGGACTCGTGTAGATTCAGGCCATCACACAATGACTTTTTACTGTGTAGCTGAAGAGTCCCTTTGTGTAGAATTATTTTACCATGTAACTGCCCTGTTTGTGCTATATTTTTTCCACTGTTATGAAGAGAAGCAGGATCTGTTCAACGAACAGGATCCAGTGACTGTCACTGACATGTGATTGTTCGCTCCCAGTCTAAAAACAGAGCGCCCGTCACGTGAAAATCCCATTATGACTCGTATCTCTTCAGCCATGAAAGCTTCAAACCCGTGCAAACGAGGGATAAAATGATTTGTTCCTGCGTGTCCTGTCTCTTTTAATGTCTGCTGACCTGTATTTTAACCTGGATTGTGAACCTATTTTTCTCTATTTATTTATTAAAATGGATTAAAGCAACAGAATGGATGCATGAAGAGAGTGTTATTTCTTAAAAATGTAGTTCTCAAAAAAGTGAAGTTTTTTTTTTGTCTGATTAGAAGCACTATGTTTCTCCAGTGTCCTACCTAAAAATTACACTATAATTACAATTCAAGAATCACACTTTAAGAAGCAGCCAGAATCCAAAGAAAAACAAATTAAACGTATATTTCACCTTCTGAGAACTACTGAAAAATTACAAGACTGTCTGGCTGCTGAATAAACGTATAGAAAAATGAACAGAAGACATACACCTTTTAAAAAAACAGGGTTTAATTAGTAACTTTAAATCTTTAAAGACACACACGTCACTACAAAAATATTTTTAAATGGGTTTATTATTACAACCAGCAAACACTGCCAGCTTTTAAAACCTGACCTTCCAGTCAGTCAGATTGTCTTCATCTACACATCCCATCACCTCACCGCGCACCCGGCACACACACACACACACACACACACACACACACACATACACACACTTAAATACGCATCCGTATTTTGTGTTAAATCTGCAAATCTACATGTACAGCAGGTTGAAAGGATCTCACCAGACCTGCAACCACCAGGATTGCATGTTACAAGCTGAATCATCATAAAGGTCAGTGTGTGGCGACGCCTGGTGGCTAAAAAGACTACTGACACTTAAATACAATAACAGTCAAAATTGAACAAATATACAAAAAACGGACTGTCGGTTTTAAAACTGCACCTTAAATATAGCAAATTAAACCCATCATATGTGAACACGTAACGTGATAATATTATTTGACTTTACGTTAATGCAGTTGGGGCCATAGAACTGCAAAATTGATGCACAAACAAAAAATAAAAAAATAAAACAAAAATTTTAAAAACAATATCACTGCACATCTTTTGTCTCTTCCGATAGTATTAATTTTCTATTGACACCGGAAACATAGAATGCAAACTTTTTCATAAACCTTAATTGAAAATAGCTAAGCAAAAAAAGAAAAAGAAAAATTGACTTTACTTTTTTAGCTTGTCTTTTCTTCTCTTAGCGCAGTAATGAATGATAACCTAATTAAGCTGATAAATCATAAAAATTACTTGAATGTCAAAATGCTGGGGTTTGGAGAGCATGCCTGAATTTGGCCCTGTTTTCACTTCAATCCTCTTCCGTAGTTTTTCTGTAGTCCTTGACAAAACGGTGCAACAAACTTTAGCGTCGTGGCATCCGATACTTGATCGTTTACGTCAAGTAAACAACTGAGTATGTGAAAATGTAACAAATTAAACGTTTAATTGATTTTATTTCAGTATAATCAATTAAAATAAGTGTAATCAAGCAGATATAGAGTGCAGCTAGCTGTTAGGTTGCCGCCTGGATAAGCTAGCTGTTAGCTAACATAAGCCAACATGGCGCCGGAAATTTGACAAATTTGTAACTTCGTGTTTCGACTTTGACAAGGAAGAATATTTACTCCTTGGAAGCAACACTCTGTAAGTAAACCCTGTCACATATTAACGGTATGGGTTTTGTTCTGTGAGATGTGTGTTTTGTGTGTGGTTTATTTTAAGGTACTAAACATTTTATTCAGAAGCCTGTGTACCTGCCCAGTTTTACATTTTTAAAGCATGTTATGCCTTTTATTAATCGACCTTCAAGTGTATTATCCCAAGCAGTTGAATACCAAGCAACTTTGGGGAAAAAGCTATTGGCATTTCAGTTTTGCTGCAGATGGCAAAGTAAACCTTTTTCCACTACATAAGAATTCAAGATAGTAGTACTTTTTTCCAACAATAAGACTTAAAAACTAATGGGAATAAAATAAATTGAAATACAAATTTCATCCTATCCCACATTGTTTACTTATTTGTTTTGTAAAAAATAAATTTGAGTTCCAGTTTAAAAACTGTACTGTTGAAGTAATTTTGCCTTTCTTTTGATAGGCTTCTTGGAAATCTCCATGTTGTTGTACAATGTCTATAGCAAGGTCTAAATAATTGAATAAAAACTATCACTTGTTATAACCAAGGGTCTCAATTCAGTAGATATGAATAACTACTTAGCAGCGACTTAACAAATGCAAACTCAACTTAGTTAATTTTAAAAATCACATAGAAAATGTGGGATTTGTTTTAATTTTTTGTTTTCTGTGGTACAGTCAATCATGAAATAATTTAAACATCTTAAGATCTGACTGGTAACCTGCAGAGAAACCTAGTTGCAGAGCATACCGATCATCTTCCTTTGGCATTGTTTAACTTGCCAACTAATACTTTTGATGGATAAAATCGAATCAAAGACTTTTTTTAATCTATTTCAATAAATTGATTAAAAATGCTTTCATTTATTTAACACATGTATCTGTTGTTTTATTCAAGTTAGTGCACTGGTGCTTAAATAGAAAAACAGCTAGCAGCTAAGTTTCCAGGAAAAAAAAACTCCTAAAAGTGTGGAGAGCTACTACTTAAAAGTGGTTTTTAGACATTAACATTAAGTGGTTTAGTGTGTGAGAAGCGATATGAACAGTATTTAGGACTGTCACTCAGATATTAGTACTGCAAAGTTACAATTTCATATGGTGGGGTCTTGTTATTATTATGTGAGAGATGGAATGTTTTGTGGTCATAATGTTTTGAAGCATGTATTGCATTGAGATGCACCAAGAGTTATTACAGCATAACGGAATCCCTGGTAACTTAATTAATATTATTATTATTATTATTATTTATTATTATTATTATTATTATTATTATTATTATTATTATTATTATAATAAATACCTGGGTAAAGATGATGTACATCAGATATTGCTAAAAGCAACTTTAAAGTCAGCTCACTTTTTCCTTTTAATGATATTATCCTCTTGCTATAAATCCTGGACACTAAATACCTTTTGTCACCAGGTGGCAGCAATGAGGCAAATATTCTGCCTGTTTTTGGCACAAGTAATTTCCAATACTGTGTCCCTTTTTCAAACATTAATTTTATAATCTGTATCCTTAGTAAAGCCTCTCACAAGACTCCTACGCAGTAAATGCAGTCATAGCAATCCATTTGTTTCATTTTTAAGGATAAAAACACTCTTAGCTGCTTTTGTTAATTGCACTTGCAGTATGCATAAAATGTTAAGTGTTTAAATAGCAAAAGCATTATGTGAATTAGTAAAGTCAACAAGAACACTTGGAGCAAAGTCACAGCTGTGGGGTGATATAGGCCACTCTTGAGCTTTGTTTTTTTTGGTTTTACCTCCAGGCATTGAGCACTACTTCAATCTTGAAACAAAATTAGGACTCTTGAACGTTCAGCTTCTGGAAAATATAAGCAAAATACTTCAGACAGCTGAGAAAAAAAAGACAAGTATGTGGTAAGGTCAATTAAACATAGCTAACCTGCTGTCTGAGGGCTTGCATGGACGTGTAATCAATATGCTCCCTCTTTTTCCGGATCCAGTCAGGCTCATCTGGTATCAGGGCAGCCATGATCACCTTTACTAACATCAGGACATGCTGCAAATACACAGAGATTAAATCACACCAGCGGATATCAACGAAGGGATTATTTGGGATCCCACCTTCACTCTTACCTCCAGCATAACAGCCCCCATCAGAAGGTGGCTGCCGCTCAACCCGGCCTCCTGACTCATTTTCTGCAGACGCGGAGACAGCAGCAGCAGCCAGCAGTTGGACACCACTGACACAAAACTCAAGACCTCAAAGGCAACCTAAAACGGAAGACTCTGATATAAGCAGAGGTCTACAAATTTGGTTTTTGGATTTTAATATGTTTTCTTTTTACTGCAGCTGACCTTCCACACTCCCATACTGGCCACAGGAGGACAAAAGGGTTTGCGGAAGAGTTTGCAAATTTTGTAAGCGTCCGATCTGATTTCTGTTAGGTTGTTGAGGAGCAGCAAGACAGCAGTCAAAGGAAACACACAGGAGAAAAGACTCAAATACCCAAACTGCACCAGCAGCTCGATGTATTCTGCAAACAGCCCCTGTGGTTGAAAAAGCAGATTGGTAGGTTGCTTTTAATCAAAGCCTGGTTGTGAGATGTTTAATGCGATTCGGAGATCTCACCGGAAAAGTAGGCAGGGTGCCTTGGTTCCGAAATTTGTCCTCTTTTGGGTCGTCTTCCTTCTCTGACCTGTGGGGGGCGCTAATGAATCGGTCCACAAGGAAAGGTATGACCACCTCTGTTACCTGGTTCACCAGCTGACTGATGATCAGCAAAGAAGCTAAACGCTTTAAACAGATGGAAACAGCGTGTGAAAATAAATAAAACTTCTTTCCTCCCAAAGAAAAATAATTTAAATTGGGAAGACACTAAAGGAAAGTAGTTTCATGTCCACTATCCAATAATCAAAAATTGGAATATAAGTTTCTATAAATCACAATAGGACATATTTTTCTTGGATACAGCCCCTGTAGTGCTGGGCTGAAGATCTTTGTTACCTTTCGAAGCAGCGGTACATCCTGCTTGAAGAAGGCAATATGGAAGAGCACTGCAAAGTTATTGAAGAAGGTGAACTGAAAGGCAAAAGGAAAGAGTCATATCAGTGTTGACTAGTTGGGGCTTAAAATGGATGAATATCCAGAAAGCAAAAGAGAGAGAGAGAGAGAGAGAAAGCTAACCACTAAGATTTTGCCTGTCAGATGGTTGTCGTAGGCAGACTCCTCTCTGTGATTCTCTAAGGAAAGAATTACAGTTTAAGTTTCTTAGACAAAATAAATTATAATAAGCCATCTCTAACACATGACTCCTTCCTAAGATGTCAGATATTTTTACTGCATTAATAAATTTCCTCTCCCCGATATGTTTTCTTTATGCATCTTACCATATTCAGTCAGAGAATCTGCAACTTTCCTGTAAACAGTGGCAAGCATATTTGTGTAAACAATATGGAGCACTGAGGGCACGTAGAGGAAAGTCCGAGATATCATGGAGTCCCAGTCTTTGTGCAGCCACTGCACCCGGGCCTCTGCCCAGTAGAAACACATCATTCCCAGAACCACTAGTGCTGCAGGATGAAATGTAACACGTGTATCAGACACCCAAAGCACTTTGACTCACACTTTGGTTGTTGTTGGGGAAACGTACCTAGGAACAGCCCCACCACCGGGACAGACACCAGCGCCATACGCAGGTCCCTCTTCCATTCGGGGAACAGTGGCTCCACACGACCGGTCACAGGGTTGACGCCGAGGTCGCCGTGGAAACCCGGCCGTGGCTCTGCGAAGCGTTCTGCGAGGTTCAGTGTGCCCCACCGGTACGACAGTGTGGAACTGCGGCGTTTCCACAGCTCTATGACAACCGTGGACCAGAGCATGCTGAACACGGCCTGAAGCATGTGGCCGCTGATGAGAGGCTCTGGTTCATCCTGGACTTCCTCCTGCTGAGACCCAGAGACCGACTGCAGCATCTCCCTCTGAACCTCTCCTGTAATGGGCAGGAACGTATTTTCAGATTATGTAAATCAATATCCTGTGTTTGATTCTACTAGATCCAAAACAAGACAAACATCAAGGTCCTGATGAAAATGTTTAACTCTGGATATCTTATTTCAGGCCACAAGGCACCAGATATTCTTGTAATCTTATTAAGTGTGTTGATCAATAATTGTTTGACGTCTGTCTGTCCATCTATCTATTGATTCTTTGTGCTGCTGTTCGCAGATTTTATATTTAAACCCTGACAAGGACTTTACAAAATATATAAATGTGGGTCTGGAGAAGTATGGATTTTTAATTTAGAAATTTGGAAGAAAAAATGTCATACTACATTATAAAATAAGCACAATTTTGATCATTTACATTAATCACATTATTAAATTACATTAAGTAGCTGAATTAGCTACTTGATGTAGCTAATGCAGTTACTTGATGTAGCTAAGGAAACTTAGAAAACTTGGCTACATGAAATCCATTCAGTGAAATGGATTTCACTAAATGAAGCCATAAAACCATCAGTACAACTTGTCAAACCTACTTGAGTAATATGCGATGAACAGGCCCAGTATTGCCGGTGGAAGGAGAGACCAGGTGTAGAAATCGAGGAAGCTGAAGTAGAAGGCCACAGAACTACCAAAATACTCGTTAACTTTGTCTGGGAAAATGGACAGAAGGTGTGTACTGCATTAGTGTAACATTTTTGTCAGCTAATCTAGTCATGCACTTTTTTGAAAGGCAGAAGATTGTTTTAAGTGTAAACTTATATTGACATACCCAGTGGCTGAGACAGCTGATTCGCAGAGTACCAAGATTCACTAAGGTCCTTTAGCTTGTCCGGGTTGTGGAGAGGAAATGTGTCTACGACGACACCAGCTTTTCCTAGCTTCTGCCCTGCAGTACCACATAGGCCAAATGATCCGTGGTCATTTATAGGAAGGTCAAGGGAGAAAAAGCAATGTCTGAGGGTGGTGCATGACATCTGAGGATAGTGAGATGGTGATGAGGTTGTAGGAGCGACAGGCTATGTCAAAATGATGGTGAGAATACATTGTGTAAGCAGTGATGATGGAAGTTGATGGTGGAAGTTCGAGTGGACTCTATTGTTTGCAGACAATACTCTGATCTCTACTGAGAGAAGGAAGCAAGTGGAGGAGAGTCTGGAGAGGAGGATTCAATGTCTATAAGAAACAAGACAGAATCCATCAGGTGGGAGGGATGTTGAAGCTGAACCAAGTAGAGGTATCCAGGCAGGATGACAAGATTATGGTTTCTGGCAGGCATGGAGTCAATGCCTGTTCTTCCAAGACCGAGGCCAAATTCTTAGAGTTCAAATAATATTTCAGGACAAAGACTTTAATCATTCAACCAAAACTACATTTTGGTGTTAATCTAGTACTTGTTATAATAAACAAACAATTCAGCCACTCATTGATGCACAATCTCTAAACTGAAGTTATCAGCTTATATTACACAATAGTTATATGATAAATAATAATAATAATAATAAAAAAAATAAAGATTTGTCATATCAGGTATGGAGACAAGGCCGGTGCTTCCAGGACATAGACCGCACCCTGCAAGACCAAGAGCAGGAAAACACAGCTCACAACTGGTATTAAACTTTCCATCCCTGCTACCTGGGGTCAAACATTTAAGGTGGTGTTTAATGCAGAAGAGAGGGGAGTAAGATGCATACAGGGAGGGACATGATAGATTGATTGTAGCAAGATCTGCTACAACTGATTCACATTTTTTCCAGATTGTGACATAGCAGAAGATGTTAGTTTTGATTGAAATTGACAAGATTAGAAATGATCAGACCAGATGCACAACTCAGTTGGGATTCTTTAAGAAACCAGGCCCTGATGGATGGTTTGGAGATAGGCAGGAGAAGGATTATGGTTTTACTGGATAAATTATGTTTATTTGGGGGTTGTCTGGGAGGGGGGAAGAGGAAGAGCACAAAAGCTTGCTACAAAGAAAGCAATTTTACACAAGCAGGGTTGCAGTGTTAAACTCTGGAGCGCCAACAGGCCGTAGAACCAGCATTATTCATCTCAGGAGACTTAAATCCAAGCAAACACTGGTAGATTGTCTTTTGTGTTGGAGGAAATGGGAAATGATTCAATAGCATGTGAGTGTCTTCTTTCTTTGTGTTGATATGAAACACAATGAGGCTACTCACAGATGTTGTCTCTCTTCTGCAGTGTGCAGCTGTCGGGCAGGCCGGGTATCCTCAGGTCCTTCTGGGCCCGCAGACCATCCAGCTCATACTTTATGATGTACTGTCGCTCAGCCGACGTTAGAAACACCTCCATGTTGTCTGTTACACATGTTACACAATACTTAAAATTGTGTAACATTACCAACAGCACACGTAAAGCCTGGTGGCCTGCCAGGCTTATAATACAAGTTGAGTTTGGAAACATCAAACTTGTGTAGAGCCATCATATGAACACGCTGGTTTTCTATGTCTGAAGCAGAGCTGCAATTAATGGTTTTAACGTTTACTACAAGGTTTATTACCTCAAGTGAGTCACAAATCCTCATTGGGGGTTAGATAAAATACAAAACCCAGATGCAATTACTGCTGCCATCTCCAAATGTGGACTAGTTGTCACAAGGTTGCGGCCTGATGATGTCTGCACATGCACAGAGATAATTGCTTGGCAACAGCGTTACGGCTGCTGCTTCCTTAAATGATGACTCACTATTTTAAACATCGGATTCCAAGAATTTGTCTAAGTATTTTTTAGGAGGCAAAACTCTTCAAATTCTGTTTTAAATGGGTCACAAAGACACAATTTGTCCTAATTACTTAGTCTGCTAAAAATACTAAAGAAAACAAAGTAACAGTTTTTCAGATTCAAAGAAAGGTTTGGTACCAAAACAATATAATTCCCTGAGAACTGATAGCTGGTGTAGCTTGGTGTAGAGGACCGTTAACTTTGCTCAAAGAGTAGCATAAAGCAAACGTAATGTTGAGGAAATAAATATGAATATAATTATTGTCTTCTGGCAACAATTGACAACCTATGCAACAAATCAATTAAAAGTGACCCTCCATACTGAAAACATGAGGGGTTCCTTTGTGTTATGCTACACACTGGTCCCATGGAGGGAAAAATACACATCTTTTACAGATTTCCATAAAATTAGGATGCATCTTCTTTGCTTAACGAACACCATTACTTATTTCAGTCCTAACCTTAAATATAAGACACTCCACATGTTCCATCAGGATACATGTCTGATTTATCTACCTGAATCTCTGAAGTTGTCTCTGTCGTTGTAAGCGAAGGCCTCCATTTCACCGGTGTGGTAGATCTTGCACAGACCCAGCTCCTCCGTGGCTCGCAGTAACGTACAGCGCGGCGCAGACAACACGATGATGTTACCTGTGGCGTCCTCGCCTGGGTGAGCCAATAACCCGGCACCTGAAGCGAGCGTTTCAAAAGTAAGAACCCGGCGTTCGCAACTTTGTTTGACTTGTTTGCTGTGTCCTGTGAGAAATTTGATGCAGACTGAACCCGGCCTGTTCCTGGAACGATTCAGCTGTTCTATTGATTTGCCGCAACGCTGAGATCCTCGTAAACATTTAATCTGCTGTATATTTTCTTTGCTTCAGGGAGCCGCTGGAAACTGAGACCTTACCTCCGTCCTTCTGAGGAGCGCCGATCAGTTTGATGAGCCAGCGTTTGGTCTCGGGGACGGCCTTCTTTCCAAGCTTCACCAGAACCAGCGGCTCGACCCGCTCTGAGGCACAGCAGGGGCAGCTGACTTTGGTCCAGTGTGGCGTAAAGGAGGAGGCGCTCAGTTTGCTCGGCAGCTTCCCGCCCGCAGCCTCCCCGCCCAACTGCCGGGCGGGTTCACCTGGACCACCAGGCACACCGTCATCATCAGCTGCCTTGCTCATGGTGAGACTGGAAGCAAACCACAACCAAAGTGAACATTTATACCCCTGTCATTATTATTCTCCAACAAGACATCTGTGCAGCTACATCTCCACAGTCTGTTTGGTCTTCAGATTTTCAGAAGTGGCAGCTAATTCAGACACGTTCAACAAATGAATTAGAATTTTTTTCCAGCATTTCTTTCATCTCGCTGATTATCATCACAAGAACTAATACAAATTTGAAGTCACACAAATTAAAACTGAGTAGTACTTTTTCCACTCAGCTTTTCGTGACTGGGGGGATAATTAAAACTATATATAATTGTTGTAAAAAGGGAAAAAGCCACCCTGTTCTATGCTTAACCAATCCAGGTGAAGAAGAGGAAGTTTCAGCAGTTTTTGTTTATGTACCCTGATGCCATAATTTCTTTTAAGGTCAAGGAATTTAAATTATTTATTTGGGTTTGCATGTTAGTAAAACCAATACAAATCCTAATACGGTAGCTGACATAACAGAAACACAGTGCAGCTTGTTATGTTGACATGCTAGATGAATGAAAGGAAAGACCTAAGGTATTCTCTTAATTCTCATAGTTTTCTGGTTTAAAAACAGAAGAAAACAATTTTACTTCGACAGAAAAATCTCAAGTTGTAATAACTGTGTTATTACCAGTCTGCAGCCATTAATAGCTGTTTTTAAACCAGTTTTGTCCTCCACGTTGATTAAAGGTTATACCACCCTCTGATAGAATTTAGGCTGCAGCAATTACATATTGGAATATAGTCATATAACAGTCCTAATTTTCATTTGCATCATCTGCTCTTTCATAGCGACATGGGGAGCCATATAGATTTGCATGTGACCCTGAGCCAACATTACATTTGCTAGTATTTCAGTGGTGGCTGCAGACACGAGATACGGATCGGCAATGAATTCTTCAGGAAGCTGCGTGCCTTTCAGTGAAACGCCGGATCCAGATAAAACTCATGTTGTGACTGCACCGTAACTTTAAGTCACACAGAGTGAACTGAAAGTGGTTAAACACTTCCTGCTGTCTCTGAAGTGTTCCTGAACGGATTCTGTCGACACTCAGAAAGGCGTTTCGGGGTGAGGAAGAGGATGAGTCAGGAAATACTATACCTGGTAGGATGATGATGATGATGATGTTGGGGTGGTTCTGCTCTCCAGTCCTTCGTCAGGCCCTCCGCAAACTCCTGTCTGAATGCACATAACCAGAAGGCAGCATGAAGGCAGCACCGTCTGAGTAGAAACCAGAGGGAAGTCCGTCTGCAGACTCTTACCCAGCTCCAGACGGTGCTTCCTCCCAGCTTTCACTCAGTGTGGTGTTGATGTGTGCGGGTTTGTTTGACAGGAATGCAGAGAAACTTCTCTGGCTCTGCAGGGCGTGGACGGTTGTTTGGTTTTGTTACAGACTCCTCCCTCCTGCCAGCTGCCGGTTTTACAGCTGCAGTAGGAGCTCAGGGTCCTACTGCCCCACAGCTGACGCTCGCTGGAACAACATCTGCAATGAGCAGATTTCTGTTTATATTATTAAAAACAAATAGAAAACTTAAATAAAAAACATCCTTAAGATGTTTATGAAGCGAATCATGGTCGGTCCACGACCTCTGGTGGCAGGCAACCCCCGTTTTAAAAGAAAAGCAAAGAAGTTGTATTTGTTCCTGTAACATTATATTTTGTGTGTTTAGGGGGTTTGTCCAGTTCAGTCTCTAACCTGGAGGAGGTTGGTGCACCCCCTCCCACACCCCATGACAACATCAGATGTACCAGGAGCACCGCGCTGCCACCCAGCAATGCTGTAATGGGTCCTGAGACTTTGGAGCAACACACCAAGTTAAGGGAAGCACTGTGGTGTTAGAGATGAGTGGGACCATCTGAAGCAATGAAAATATCAGCTTTAACTAAGGAGAATGATGATGAGAATGTTAATAATAAATACTTGCTGTCATTTTAAATAAGGAAGAACGTAAGAGATACGTTAATAAACTTGTAATTGTAATACATACATGGGCATCTGAATGCTAGAAGTGAACTTATGTTTTTGCTCCCTCATGTTTTGACCCAAAGAAATCTGATGACTTCCTGCAGTTTGACAAATTGGCATTCTCTTAATTCTCATTGTACTTTTTTTTTTTTTAGTTAAAATGAATGAAAAGAAAAATTGCTAAATTTTAATCACAGGTTCTTCCATCCTGCCTGCCATTCAAATATATCAATGCTATTAACTTCTAGAACAAATCCTGTCTGATTTTTGATCCATTCTTGACTTACCTTTGTTTGGAGGTAATCAGTCTTTTCCGATAATGACCACATGTTCTCATGTGAGTTAAAGTGTGGATTTTCCTGACCACACGTCCAGGACGTCTGTGTTCTTACATTTGAACCAGTTTTCTGCAGTTCATCTTTGTACTTCCTATGGAGTTGGATTCTTTGATGCATTTCTTGTCCAAAACCTTTGACCTCAACTGTGCTCTCACACCCACTTGCTGCCGAGGCTGAGCAAGCTCTGCGCTGGTGAAGATGCAGTTTGTTGGCCTCCTGCTGATCAACTTGATCACGGTTCTTGCTGGACACTCTTAGATATCCTAAAGATTTCTTCACTGCAGCTGGATGTCACCTTGAAGTTGTTGAGGTCATTTTGATGCAAAGTGATGACAGCTGCGCACTTTTTCTTTGGAGAGAGGCAATCATTGCTTGGTCATCCAGGATGTAGCCCACCTTCCACCCTAAGACCACTAGAGATGGTTAATGGCCAAAAAGTTTTTTGTGAGATTATGGCTTATAATGAAATACAACAAAAAGATATTTTAAGCAGAAATATCAGGCTTTTCAAAAGACTGATTATTGCATGTGTTAATTAGCAGTTTAGGGTGTGGCACCAAGAGCTTCCATTCTTCAAATATTTGAGCTGCACCAGTTTATGATATACTGTATGATCTGTTCTTTAAATGAATCACAGGAAAGACCAGTGTCAGAAATATACAGATGTTTATTTACAAATATGTCTACCTTTGCATAGAAATTTTAAACTCAAAGTAAACAAATAATTGGAAATTCCTGCTGCATTTCTTTTAGCACAAATAAAGACGAGTGAAAATCATGAGTTTTAGTTTTCCACATAAATAAGATTAGTACGTCTTTAAAATTAATAGACATCAAAAGTACATATTTGTATATTTTGGTTCTTTGGAATAAAAAGACCCCACTGTTCAGAGTTCAGAGATTAAATCAACTCTTGAGTGAAATCTTGACATTTTTACCATCCATAAAGAAAGAAAAAAGGCAAAATGACACATTTTTGGTGACGGATCAGTTACAACTCATCCCTGTTCGCCTTCAATAAGACTTATAGCTTCACATTTTTATTGAGAAAACAAATGCAACTGTGATAACTTTGGGTTATCTAAAATAGATGCTCTTTTTATACAATCAATCTTGTAAAGGCTGAAACTTTGCATAAGACAGTTTTGTAAGAGACTTTTTGCATGTGCTATGCTTGTAAATTATTCGAGTTATGTTTGTTCTGCTCTCAAGTTGTCTGCTCTCCTTTCTCTGCTGTGCCGAGGGATTCGGCTGAAGCTCGGCCAGCTGCCGCCAGGACGTCCTGCTGTCGAGTCAGATCGTTCAATCGTCACCCTCTGCAGGGATCCAAGGGGGACTAACAAGCAAGGAGCTTCACACTGAAGTGGAACCAAAGATCCTAAAACACGGGCACGAGCACATTGAGGCTCTTGGGCCTCAATGAAGGCTGAAAAGTTCAATCTGAATGCATCACTGTGATATTGAGGTCTTCAAAGCAACCAGACAGATTCTGGTTCCAAAAAATATATTTAAACCCAACAGTCCAATACAGGATGTGATTTATTTGTAATAATGATTTCTGTTAACGATATTTAACTAACCTAACATGTATTTTAGTCAAATATCTTTTATTTTGAAAACTGTAGACATCTATTTCTATGCCTAATTTGTTGTGGTGGTTAATTCCAGAAATGTTACTCATTATGATCAGAAGAGTTGTTTGGTGAACACTTCTACCGGTCGCCTCTAGATGGCAGCAGCTGCAACTGTGCAGCTCATACTAGAATTTTCTTGGGGAAAAACAAAACCATCATTAGGGTGCTTGGTCTTCATTGGCCATCTTGTTTAAATATGGGAACCTTTTTTTCCCCTCCAACAAACAGTGTAAAATTCCCTGTAACCTTTGACCCCGAGATCCCCACAGCAGGACGTCCATCAACCTGGCTTCATTCCTTCAGCTCCATCCCTACAACACCTAAAAACATTCATTAAATCCACTCACACAGAATCCATCCATCGACGCACAGACATCAAACTCGTTCAATGAAAGCATCTCCTCTCTTGTACAAAACATCTTAAAAATATATACTTTTTTTTTTTTTTACATTTTTGTGAAATCAAACAGGGAGAAAAACAGGATATTTTACAGTGGAATTCTGCTCATTTCAAAGATCTGGATCAGCAGCTACACTTGCAAACTACAGTAAAACCTCAATCCTGCTGATTAATAAATTAAAGCCCGACTGTGGAGTTGATCAGAACATCTGAAAACAAATATTTTCTGTTCACAGGTGTTTCAGCGAGTTTGGTCTTGTTGCAGGGAGATAAGAACCTTCAAACTAGAAGGATGCTGAATTAACCCAAGTTGGTGTCACTGGTAAGATGAATCATTGATGCTCAAACACTTTTGCCACATCCACCCACCGTCCATCACTTTCTTTTCCCTCTGTGCTTTTACCCGTTCGAGTGTTTCTTAAAAATTATTTCCACGTAATCTTGAAAGACTATTAAAGCTTTACCCCCCGGGCTCCGGACTGGGAATCTGTTTAATGTTTGCTTGATTAATATTGGCACAAAAGTGCAAAAACAATCACAGTGAGAATAGAGATCAGACTGGTTCTCACACATTCGTATGGCTGATCTGTAGAAAACAATGTGTTACAGTGAGTAATGCTGCCGCAGCATTATGGATGCCGGAGGGGTTGGGGGCGGGGGGTTATAACAGGTGGATGAGTCACTAATTAGGGAGGTTGATAAGTCCAGTGGCCCTTGAGGAGAGCCATTCGCACGTTAGAATTTCTCGTCAGGAATGACTGTGTCGAAGGGATGATCCCAGAACGTGGTGGTGATTCCAAAACCTGCAAAGAGAAGCATCACGAGAGAGAGAGATCAGAAAACAGAGTGATTGTAGTTTAAAGAACCGTAGAAATGTTCATGGAGTGAAGCTGTTACTATCAATAACAAAAGCAACATATTAATTATTTAAACGGGCCGTCCACTTGACTCCTTGTCCAGGGGTCTTCAAATTCAAACCTTGAGTTCTGATCCTACAACTTTTAGACGTCTCTGCTTCAACACACCCAAGTCAAATAATGAGGTCATCAGCTTTATTCTGGAGAGCTGGACTGCACATTGAGGTGATTCAGCCATTTGATTCAGGTGTGTTGGAGCAGAGGACACCGGCCCTCCTGACCCTGCCCTTTCCCTTTATACCTGCCCAAAAGACAGGTCTTTTGTCTGCATTGAACACAACATGGCAATATTCTGCATCATTCTAAATTGTATAAAGGACAAAACACTAAGATCCAATTTTTGCAAAAGCTTTTGGAAGAGGAAGTAAAGTCAACACCAGATTGTACATTAAGGCATGGGGAGGCATCCCAGTCATGAAAGGCTGCTAGGATATTAGTTACCTTTTTTACTGATGTGATGTGGCAGAAATGAGACAGGAAAATCAAGTTCGGCTGGTTTTCAGCATTTGA
Source organism: Poecilia picta (assembly GCA_033032245.1). Classification (NCBI taxonomy): domain Eukaryota; kingdom Metazoa; phylum Chordata; class Actinopteri; order Cyprinodontiformes; family Poeciliidae; genus Poecilia; species Poecilia picta. Next base: position 13,992,457 of record CM065358.1, read on the forward strand.
TCAAATAAGCAGGTTATAAAGTGAGAGGAATTTATGAATGGGGTTGGCTGGCTCTGAAGTTAGGATGAGAAAGCTTTACAATAACTTGCGCAGATTAGACCAGATGTGTCCCCTTATGTTACTCTATTTACTCTGGAGCAGGAGGTCAAAAAGACCTAATAAAAGCAGTCATGTGAACTGAACAGCCTCAGTTTGGTAGTAACTATAAACTGGGTTGAAGGCTTACAAGAGTTGTAAAAATAAAATCGTTGCCGTCTAAAGCCACATCTAGGTCCAAACTGATTACAGGTAAAAGTAGTGGCAACAATTTGCCCGTTTCAATTTGCGTGACACTTAAACTGATTTGCTCACCTGATCTCTGGTGCTCAAAGTGGTGTTTGACATGGTAGGCTTTCAGACTGTACAGATATGAGCCTTTCTTTGGCGAGCCATAGTGAAGATAGTAGTGGATCATGTCATACACGACGTAGCCGCACAGGCCGCCGACGAACACCGACGAGCCAAGGGTCTCTGGGAGAGTCTTACAGAGCGACATGTAGAACAATCCCACCACTATGGAGGCCAACCCAGGAGGAAAGACCAGCCGAGAACCATCATAGGGAGACTAGAGAGAAAACAACACAACCAGAAAAATCTGTGAATTTGCACTCAGCTTCCTTTACTCAGACACCCTGAAGGAAATCCAGAGCAACAAGTTGCTTTTAGTGGTGGCCTAACTGTGAGTAATTAATCACTGACTGACCGAGTTGTTTTGTCTTTCATAATATCTGTATTTAAAAACCCTAATAGTTATTTGCTACTTTCTGTTCGTCACAAAATCAATGTAAAATACATTAAAGTTTATGGGTCTAATGCAACAGATATGAAAAAAAAAATAATTAAAGGATCAGAAATTACATTTCTGAATCAGTTTGAAAACATTTTATAAACCTCAGTAAATGCTGTTGCAATTAATAAAAAAAAAACATAATAAGTCTCATCTATATCACGAAGCTTTAATTTTTGGGATGTCTGCAACAAATGTTTAGATTTTTCTACCTAATGAAAGAGAAATTCATTAGAAAAAATGGTTTATGACCAACAGATGAAAGCTTTTATACCTTGTGGTGCTGTCCGTGCAGAAGGAAGTGTAGCGTAATGAGGTAGTAGTTATGAGCCGGCGGTTTCATGTGGAAGACGAAGCGGTGGATGCAGTACTCGATGAAGGTCCACAAGAACCAGCCCATCATGAAAAGGACCGGAAACCAATGCTTTGAGACCGGTATGGAGAAATCTGCGAATCCAAACGTGCAGCGATTAAGACAAATTTACATATCGCTTGTGCAGCATGAGCACCGTCGTACACTACTGTGTCCTACCTGAGGTGAGCTCTATCCTCGTGTTGCCCTGAGCCAGGGTGGTGTAGCAGTGCCAACCAAAATAGAAGACAATAGGAAGCCAGACAACTGGGACCCAGTACCTGTAGCAACAAACCAGAAAGACTCAGAAAAGGGTCATATTTGGACTGGATGAACACTGTACAGTATTTACAGTCTGTTAGGATTTTGGCTCAATTATTTTCCCCCTAATCAACATTTGTTTGGTACTGGTCCCTTAAGTGAGAGAGAGAAATAAGTCCAAATAATATGTTTTAAAAAATTAAAATGTGGCTCATTCAAACATAAATTATTCCCGTTTTAACAAGACAGTCTTTGTTTTTTTCCATCTCATTTATTTAAATAAACCATTTTGAGAGATTCTAAACCCTAACCCTACATAAATCTTATCCTGAAGTAAGATTTATGTACTCATGTCGGTAACATTACAATTGCAGGTACCTATGCAGCGCTCAGCATTACTTTCATTCTCCAGACCACAGAGAAAGTTTTCCTGGTTGGCTAAAAAACTCAGGAAGTTAAGGATCCAGAGAAATATTTCAGAGACCAGTTAGTCTGGATTGTGATGAAACAATCTCCCAACACATTGAGCGCAGGGAGCCTGTGTGTTCAGCCCATTTCTGCTCACACAGTTGAACATACATCTGTGCCTTCACAAGAGAAAACTACAGCTTGGGAGATGAATATGCTATTTTTTAGCATAATAAGTAACATTTATTACCAGGAAGTTTTGGTCGCAGCTTCCATGAAGGGGTTTCCAAATAGTCGGATGGGTCTGTCAACTGGCTGGTGAACCCATGCATCATATTTCTCTCTCAGGTTGCCGACCTGCCAGGCCAGGGGTTTCCGCCAGTCCACCAGATCCTGCACAGACGCACAACTGAGTTTAAACTAAGAGCTACATATTCCCTCCAGCAGGTGGCAGCAGAGAGTTAGACGTCCAAACAGTGATTGGCTAAAACCAGGAAGCAGTCTTATGGTAAGTGGATTTGTCTGCGTGCGATGCTGCAGGTTTACTTCAACGCAATAACGATTGTAATAATTAAAGACTGTCAATGAGTCCAAAGGCCGTCAGGCTGACAATTTTACTTTATAGCCCCTCATGCTGCCAGCCTGGTTTGGGCCGTACAGCTGTGTTGTGGAGCACCACCACACTGATCTGTAGTCAGTTTTGTATCATTGACAGAAATGCTTCCGCTTAGAGTGGTGGAAATGGAAAGCTGGTTTAAAGCTAAACGCGTTTAATTCTGATTTTATCTGCAAAGCATGAAGAATTTTAATTGTGGTTTAAAAGACACTGATCAAACCTCAGATGATAATGAATTTGTCACAAACCCTGATATATACACAGAGAAAACCAAACATGATACCACAATTATGAGAAGCTCTAATCATTTCCATATCCACCTCAATAGTGAGCATCATGTAAATATATGCCCAAATAAACACGGCTTAGCTATCGGGCACATCTCTCTGACTATCCAGTGACAGCAGTAACTAGCTGACTGTTCTGGTCAGTTATTCAAACAGGAAAACAGTGCTATACTGGGAAATTAAATTAAACAAGCCTGTAGAGTGAGTTCTGTGAACCAGCTGCGTTGTTTTACTTGTCAAAGGAAAATACTTTATGTGCCATTGAGTCTCGGAAGTCAAGTTGAACAAGGATAGAAAAAAAGAAGTGAAAATGTTTGTCATGTGGTCAAGAAAAGCACACAACTTCCCGAAAGCCATTATGTTATCTTAAAGAAACAGTTTAATCCCTGCAGCAAGCAGCAGTCTGTCAGGATGAAACCAGAAAAACTCTTGAGTTTTTTTTTCATTCCTTTCTAAAAGGAATCCAAAAATATAGGAAATGTCCAAATAATAGTTATTGTAGGCTGCTGATCTTTTTTTATTATTATTTGTTCAAATGCCCCCAAAAATCTTGTGAAACGGCACTACATCGTGGTACTTTCATGGAGAGTGGGGTTTAATTGTTAATTAGGGTTTAATTGTTAGTGGGCGACTGTGGCTCTGTGATAGAGTAGTCGTCTTGTGATCGGAAGGTTGCAGGTTCCATTCCAGCTTCCTCCTGCCACACAACAGCGATGCTTAAAGAATCCTTCTGAGCCTATGAGTCCAGCTAATCCTGCTCATACATCGTCATTCACTTTGTGTCCAATTGGTTTACTGGGATTAACCATCATGCATCCAATGCAAACATTGTTCACCTTGGAATTATTTTATCTGAGCAACTGGGTGGCAAAATACAGAAATATTGTTCAAACTTCACATTATGTTAATGTCTACAATGTTAATGATCCACTTGATTTAATGTTTGCCCACTGCACAATTTAATAATTGAAAACTTTTGTCTTAATTTTTCCCAAAGGTGAGGTTTGTTTGTATAAGGAGGCAAGGTGATCTAATATGAACAGTCATGTGTTTGTCACATGAGAGGCAACACAAGCTAACAATGTGTAAAAACATACCTTACATTCTTGAGTCACAGTGAGGACAAATATCATGACAAACTTTTGGCAAGGAACCCAATGGGGAGATTTTAGATAAGTGAGAAACCGACTGAAGCGTCCGCCAAACTGTTTCACCACAGGTCTGCAGATCGATGGCTGCAGGCAGAGTTAAACAAACACCTGGTGAATTTAACCCAGGGATGACAAAATCAAACCGCATTGCCGCTCTGTGAAGGGAGAGTCATGAAGAGAGGGCGCACGTTACTGGGAGAACGCAAAGACTGAAGTGTTTGACAGTTTTTTCGGTTTTTCTTCCCCCAAAGCAACAACAGAGAACTCAGTTCGGGACAAATGCTTTGGGGAAGTAAGCCACACCTTTGCTGCATCTCATAAAACATCGAAGAGTCTAGATCGTTGCTTCTTATTCTTATTTAATACAATTGCCGCCTGGAGATGAAATAAACCAGCCAGATAGGTTGAATCTGTCATGGACACATGGAGGCGTGTGGTGACCTGGGTTTGCAGCAGCTAGTGGAAAACAAAGTTTAAATGAATGAACCAATCTCACCTCTGCAGTGAACAATGCATGAACATGGATTAAGGGCCCTTTTTCTGACATGTCATTGGGTGGTTTCTAACATGTTTGCACATGCCTCCATTTGACAGTGTGGGAAATTCAAAGACTACAAACACACCAGAGCCGTTTGAGAGCGGCCCGGTTCAATAACCCAACGGCTGTTGACCCCAAACGGATATTCTGCTATTTCACCTGCAGCCTAAATCCTCAATTCAGCCAATTCAGTGGACATGACCAATGTAGAAACAGCGCTGAGGAAAGCTTAAGCCACTTTCGATTTCTTCCAAGCAGCTAGAGTTTCTTTGTAACATTTTAAGGATGGCTTTATGGACTTTAACAGGGTTTCTAAAGGGTTTCTGTTTTTTCCAATTTGGTTTTTTATTAGATTCAACCAAAGGAAAATAGTCTATATGTTTCATTGATGAGCTTTTTGTTTGCAAATTAGAATTTGTTTCATCTGAACAAAGAAACCCCTGATTCCTATAGTGTGCAAGCACTAAATTTTTTTTATCTCAGACCTTTATTTATATTTCAAAGTTACAAAGTGAGAATCTTGAGAAAACTGTTAAGAAAAAGCTGCCAAATGCAACACAAATCTCAAAACAAGATCTGGATGTTTCGTATGAAATTCTTTAGTGTTTCTATACGTTTTATCTTTTGAAACACAAATTTAAAGTAAAATTATTTTTTTGTTGTATTCTCACTCAAAATTCATCCAGCCATTGGCAATCCTAACACTTAGTTTGGGTTTTGCACATCACCCGCTTGCCGTTTCTCTCCCCTTCAACTTTAGCAGCCACACATATAAAGAAAACCCACCTTGTCTAGATCCACGGAGCTGCAGAGCTTGTAAGGGGAATTCTCATCCTCATCTTCCATCTTGCTAATTTTTTCTGCAGACTTTTCTTCTGCCTGTTCGCTGGCTTTTCTTCTCACTCTCAGAGTCTAGAAGGAAAACAGGAAACGGAAGGAAACGCATGTTAGAGGTGATCAGAAATACAAGAAGTCAGACAGGTAAACGGGTGGTTTTTATACAAGAGTATAAAAAAAATTAAATAGGGCATTTTTCTGCAAACAAAATGGCTGCAGAAGTAGTAAGGAAACAGAGAATAACTGAAAATGACTCCTAATGATTTGGTCAGGATGAACAATGTTTGCAATGAGTCAGTCTGACCTTTGCTCCTCTCTCCTGAATGTAAATGTCATTTGTTATCGCTGCTGCTTATGACCTACAACAATTTACAACCAGTGACCATTGATCAGCTACGACACCTATTCCGGTTGCCAGGTTTTTCAAACAACACGAGGCATAAACATTTTCTCCTTTACTTTTAGAAACCCTGAGGCATTTGCCGGCTTTTATTGTGCAAGTTGGTGCTCTTAAAGCTGAGGTGGTTAATTCCTCCTCAAAGTTTTAAACGTTTCTGTCCACTACACAGCTGATTTAATCAGATGGGTCGTTAATGCACAACTTCAGAAATGAAGACATGCAAAGAAACAACTTCTAATAATCAGGTGAGTTGAAGGAGATGGGAAACAATCATTTCAGTTGCCAGAGCAGAAGTGATAGTCGTCTGTCTTCCAAGAATTTCTGAGCTTGACATATAGTCTCCTCCCAGTGGGCCTTTAAAACCTAAAAAGTAAGACATCCAGGAAGCTTCCTGGTCATATTCTCAAACCACCTCCTCTGACTCCTTTTAATGTAGAAGAGCAGTAGCTCCATTCTAAGCTCTTCACCTTATCCTTACAGATGAGCCCTGCCAACCTCTGCAGAAAATTATCCGTCATAACTTCCAGCTCTGAAGGTTCTGGGTTCGATTCCCGGCCCTGGTCTTTCTGCATGGAGTTTGCATGTTCTCCCTGTGCATGTGTGGGTTCTCCCTGGGTACTCCGGCTTCCTCCCACAGTCCAGAAACAGGACCATCAGGTTAATTGGCCTCTCCAAATTCACGGTTTTTTTTGTCCTGTGTGTCTCTGTGTTGCCCTGTGACAGACTGGCGACCTGTCCAGGGTGACCTCGCCTCTCGCCCGGAACCTTAGCTGGAGATAGACAAGAGCAACCCTCCCGACCCCACTAAGGAACAAGGGTGTAAGAAAATGGATGGATGGATGGACGGACGAATGGACTTCAGCTCATGATCAAAAGTAAGGGCTGGAATGTCAACGGACCAGCAGGTTGAGAGTTTTGACATCTTCACTGCAACATACCATAGCAACTCGTCCATCCATCTCTGGCTTTATCCTACAATTACTTGATAAGAAATCGGAGTCCGACCCACAACCTGGAGGGTCAGTCTAGGCTCCCAGTTGAGCACTATGGTGTCAGACATAGACCAGATACAAAAATCCCCAAAATACTTAATGTTTCATCCTGGCTCTCGTACACATAGAAACATTTTTACCCCATAAAATGAACTGACTTTAATTGGTTTTAATGTGACTTATTAGACAAAAACTGCTTATTCTAAAAGACAGACAAGTGTAAATTGTTTTGTAAGTTTAATATTTTTATACAGCAGGTTATAAAAAAAGAAAGTGCAAACCAGATCCCAAGCTAAATATTAGGCACTTTGTATTCAAAATGCATATTTTCCTAAATATCTGACAAAGCACCCACAATATTTAGGTAAGATGTAGGAGATGCATCCTGCTTTCTCTAATCCAAACTAGCAACTCAATCTCTTGTGTTACTTAGAAAAGTTATTAATTTCATATTTACTCAAAATTTCAGCTGCTATACTTTAAATAGTCTATTCAATATTTGCGGAAAACTAAACAGCATCAATGCACAGCTTGTGTTCTGAGATCAAGAAAGGCAAGTTTAGGTTATTTTGTTTTGGTTGGATCAATCAATCCATTTTGTTTGTGACGTGTGGATTTAATATGATGTTTTATGCTGAAATAAATGAAACAAAAATATTAGGACAAACACTACAGAGATGTGATGGCGTTGGCGCCATTTTAACTGTTCCATCAGTAACAATGTTCTTTAATCACATTGCTGATCACATGAAGATAATCTCTCGTCAAAAAATGCTCACATCTACACTAATGTAGCCTGACGTCTTTACTCAGTTTCGCCAATGGAAAAAATATATATTTATATGACTTAATGCTGAAACGACTAGAAAAAACAACTGAATGGATGGATGCAACTTAGGCGAGTGAAGAAAGTGGGAATATAAATATTTTCGATATTCTCCATTTTCCTTAACCAGGAGACTGTGTTGGAACCCTGATAGTACTGGCACTAAAGGACAAACTCACTGGAACATCTGATGAGCTTTATGAGATGCTGCTGCACATCCTTCAGGTCTAGTCTGGTTAAATATTCATCACCAGGCTGCTGAGAGACACATGCTCAGGGCTGGCTGTAGTTTATCACAGACTTTGCTTCTGCAATTTAACACCTACTGTTGCAACGTAACACCTTCTCATCAGCTTGTTGTGGCGGAAACAAATAAAAAGGCACACATTTGTTTACGGAAGTCTTCGGTGTATTTGAATTGTTTGTTTTCAGCAACAGTTCTGCTTGAAAAAGTTCAGATTCATCAAGAACATGACAAACTTATGCAAAGCAAATCAATGCAGTCGGGTTACATTTGCTCCCAATTCGTCCTGACCTCATGCAAACCCAAACCGCACACGTCACAAAGATCAGACGAAAACATTAACACATCTCGGATGCGCAATAACTTCCTTGTCACATTCGCCTTAACCTAAAACATTAATAGGATGATATTTATGGTGCAGTCAAACTTTCTGGTCATGAAATAGTTAAGTTCCTGCTGTGTTTTATCATGCATCTTTATGAACTTAAAGGAAGGGCAAAGTGCCTAAACCAGTTTGGGAGAAAATATGAGTCCAGAGTTCAGTCAATATGAGATTTGTGTTGTAGAAGAAAATTAGAACAATTAAATTTAGATCAAGTTTTTCAGCAATGGCTATAAACATTTTTTTGTCGTTTTACTCTTCATACATCCTCCATTGAAAAAAAAAAATAAGAAGAGGCACAGCTTTCTTTTGGCGATTGCAATAAACGCCACACCCTTTGTAACCGCTGCAAATAACCTAGGTGTTGTTTAATAAGCTGCACCTCTTCCCACTTTATACATACGAGCTCACAAACGCGACATGAGCAGTGTGCCATTGGACTCTGAAGCTTTGAGGTGATGTCAGAATTGGAGATGTAAATGTCCCAACTGGGTTTCCTTCAAAAAGCAGGATGCCTTGTGTTTGCATAGTTGCCTCTGAGGGAATGAAAACTTGTGGAACAACGCCCGATGGGCAGATGAGATCAGAGTAGAAATCCTAGGCTTCAAGCACAGTTCAACAGCTCAAACCAATTGACAATTGTTTTGTTGTTACACAAGGAGACAGGAGAGATGCTCTGGGCTCGTTTTATAACCACGACTTGAACAAGTCAGGAGAAAATCACCACCAGCCCCTCACTCCAGTTATGCTGCACAGTGGTGGAGGGTTGATAATTTAGAGATAAATTCAATTAAACACTTATTTTAACTGTATAAACTACTCGCGTCTCAAAGCATTTGTCACTTCGTAAAACTGCAGTCATAACCTGGAGTCAAGCTGAACACCACAACTTCTGCTACTTGAACCAATGATAATATCAGTGAACCAAGAAATAAAGGAACTAGTCTTTCGTTCAAAATTAAAAAAAGTGACTGTTCTCTGCTGACTTCAGCCGGTCAGTAATATTTCAGTACACACTTAAGTGTTATAACTATGTTGAACGTGTAGTTTGTGCTATACCATCATGTCCACTGTGAATAAACTGATCATTCGTCTTGTGTCACTGATCCTTTAGAGCAGGTTACGCAAAATACCAGACAATGCTACGACAAATACCAACAAATTTAAGATTTAAGTATTTTTTTCCTATGTAAATTTTTTCCTATGTAAATGTACACAGAACATGCAGTACACATGTGTACTGTCATGTGGGTGTATATAATGAGTCATACACACTTTGATTGGTCTTAGTTTATGTTTACCTATAGGTGCTTCATGGATAATCTTGAATTGCAGAGACAGTTTAGCTCTTCAAATACATTTGAGGGAACTGAAATTAATTACCGTCAGTTGTTGGATTGCAACTTCAATTAATAATGAAAAATAAATAGTTGAAGCATAATTTGTCATTATCTGCCAAAAGTTAATAAAAAAATAGAAAACATCAAAGTTGCCTGTGAAACAATTTGTTTTGGTTGTCATTTTGTTTCTCAATAAATTGTCATTTCAATGAACTAACAAGTAAAAGGTCCTGACATTTGGTCGTGCAGAGTGATTCAGCATGACTTGACTAAAAGGGAAAGGGTGCTTTTGAGGTTTGTTTTTTTAGCAAAGGAACAAAGCAAGAGAGCAAAACTATGATGAGAACAGAGTCATGTGCAGCTGAATCAGAGACTGAAAACATTAAAGAACTATACTTGAGGCAACATTTTACTGGCATTATTATCAACTATGATGCAAATAAAATCAGGAGGAAAACTTCACACGGACAAGTTTTCCCCCTGATTGTAATTTCTTCCGCTAGGAAGGAATTACAACTTTTAAAAATGTAAACTTTAAAAAATGTAAATCACCCAAAAGATACATGCATTAAAGAGTGCAGTGAGTCCTTTCTATTTGATTATAGCTAATATAGTGCAGTGATTTGCAAAGATGGAGTCAGGACCATAATGTGGGTTTCTTGAGGTAATCTACTAAAAAAGTTTAACTTAAGAGATTTATGTTTGTGCCATTTTTAATGCTAAGGAGTATAATTTCATAGCACCTGGTATACATTAGCTAACAATTATTGCACTCCAAACATTCCTTTGTGATACAATATTACACACAAAAATATTGTGAAGACAATATATTGTGCAGCCTTAAAGTGTACAGACCAAAAGTTTAAAAGATAAAAACAGACCATGGTTTCATTGGTTTATACTGCAATAAAAGAAACATTATGTTAAGAGTAATTTATTGAGATATACATTCTATTTGGGATAAATGAAAGATTTGCTTTCATACTACAAGCGGTTTTAAGCTCTACATAACCATAGGATATATTAACTCAGTTGAGGTAAAGTTATGAATCCCTTAGTTTGTGTTTTTGATTCATTTAAATAATGCTGTTTTTTATTGAAAAATTTTTTTTTACCCAGACAAGAAACAATTGAGCTATTTTTCAGAATAAAGTCAATTTCTTCTGCCAGTTATAATGGAGGTCTAAGCCCGACTTAAATCCCTTTAAAGTTTACACTTTATGATGAGAAACAAAATTAAGTTGTAAATGTATCCATCTTTGCAGGCATCACATGCCAGCCGGCATACTGCTACAGAGCCTAGTTGATTTTGCATTTTATGTCACGAGATGGTTTTCTTTTTCAGTGAATGGGGGAAAGGTAAGAAGTAATAATGCATTCATATCTACTCATTAGGCAAATTTACAAACTGTGCCACTAGGTGTTTTTTTCCTCCTCTGTAGACATGCACTGGACAGGATATTAACTACCAGGAAGTGATTCAGGAAAGTCTTGGCAAGTCTTTTTATTTTTAGTTATATGACTTCATCTTTGAACAACAAAAACTGTGCTGTTGGGTTGCAGTAATTGGAGAGTAAAAAAAAAAAAAAAAAAAAAAGTATAAATGAAACAATTTTTCATTTTTACGCAATAAATATATACACTAGGTGTGAAAACGCTTTGTACCTTCGAGGTTTTATTGGTTGATGAGTGGCAGCACAAATTATTTCTCACTTTGTGGATCACATTTGAAATGAACCAGGACTCAATGTGATCAGAAAAAAACGGTTTAGTTTCCTAGCCGAGTCTGACCTGAGCCTCTGGTGAAAACTGTAATCTGCCTAAAAATACTTATTCACACTGCAGTGCTATTTGTGAGGAATCAAATGTTGAACTGTTTTGCTCAATGAGCAAATGGTGCCCAAAAAACATATGGTCAGAATTTTCACATTTTGAGAGAGAAGTTGTCATAGTAACAAGCTTGACCTCCTTCGAGTAAACTTAGATCTTCAGTCAGTAAAATTAAAGTTTGTTGTCGTAAAGAATGTCTAGCTGCAAGACAGACTGAAAATCAATTATTTACATTCCACTCCATTTCTAATTGCAACACAATAAAATCTAATTTAGTTTTTAATAACATGGAATGGTAAAAAGTGTTCACTCTCAGGAAGCCAAGCTGCTCTTGTTGAGTCACTGGCACACAGGCTTTACTTCATGTTTGGTTTTGCAGTGGCTTACTTTGCATTTAGTAACATCTCATAATGATTTAACTTAATTTTGCATCATTATATATTCCCATCGTTTTCTTTAGTATCTTAACCCATTTCTCTACAAATCCATCAAACGAGTTGTGAGAAAATTGAGGTTTTTACAAAATATGAACACATGAACCCTTTACAAACTTTACATGACTGGAGAAAGCTAGTACTATTGACAATGAAGACCAGAGTCCACAGCTCACTGGAGGGCTCCAGGTTCAGAAAGTCCAGGAGAAATTTTCATAAAGGAGTCAAGCTAAGAGCTAGTCACATCAGGCCCCATGGAGGAGAGTGTCCACCATCTTAAGTTCAACCGTTTCCTCTTAAAGTCTGTATTATGCAAGCTACGACAACTTGCATTCTTCTGGGCAGATGAGATAATGAGTGTTAGCCAGATTATCAACTCTAAAAATTGCTGACTTCTTTTAGTTGGTAATACCGAACCACCCCAGTCCATGTGCAACACAAATGTTGTTCAGCTGATGAAAAAAAGGCTCGAATCAGCCATGAGAAATGTTTTGAGTCTTCAATCCGAGATTAATCTATTGCAGATACCGTCTGCGCAAACGTACTCCTCACAACCCTGCCTTTAAGATAAAAAGCAAATAATCGGACAGAAATCAGCACCAACAATCAGTTTTAATTATAAACTCTTCTCACAAAGATTTATAACCCAAGAGGAACAGTGGTCATAAGATGACCATGACTTCCTCTTTATAGACACTGAAAGGTTGCTGAATACCAACAAAAAACAAGATCAATTTATTTATAAAATACATTTAAAACCATGTTAGTTTTCCAAAGAGTGCCATGGTCGTATTCCATTAAAACGCAAGAAATCCTTAAAAACGGGTCAAACTAGGACAGAGTCTTGGGTTTCAGACACAAGAAGGCAAGCAAACAAAGAAGGTCAGTATAGGGTCGTAACATGAAAGTTTTCTTTGGAAAGTTAGAGTTTGAATCTCATATTTTATTACAAGATGTATCCCAGCATATTTAGTTACACTAAATTAATGAAAAATTCACATTTTTTACTCATCTCTCCTTCAGTCGATGCAACTTTTCTCTTCAAGTTTATATTCAGTACACTTTAAATCCGACACCTAACATGACAACATTCATTACTGTGAGACTATGAAGCTAGAAAGATTTTGAATCTACATAATTTTTGTTTTAAAAAAAGTATTATTTGTTAGCAGTGAACAGGAGGGAGTTTGTATTGGACCCAGGAGTGCCTGAGTAAACTTCTCAGAAAAGAAGCCAGACAATGAGCGGTATGCCAACAATGTTGACATTACTCTCACTTTATATTGGTCTGCTTATTGTCAGGCTGAGAAATACACCTATTAATGGGATTATAATGGAAGGGGACTTTAATCCAACAAAACTCTTTGGACTCTCATCCCAATTTAAAGTGGGGTTTAAGACAATAATTCACAGTTAAAGGGAACCTTTTCAAGGTGAGCAGAAACAATTCATCTTAATAAAAAGCATCCATGAGCTCAATTTACAGAGAAAGAGCAAGCTTGAAGAGTACAATATAAGGCGTGCTCTGTCCTAGGAGGAAGAGGAGGCAATAGCATGAATGAGAAAAACAAAGGGGACAGTTTTTTACTGGGGCGGCGATGCGGCCTGGTACCATCACAACACAAAAACTACAGTATGCTTTTCCTCTGGGAGAGGAGGAGGAAGGGCGAGGAAGATGTATCAAATGAATGTTTTCATTTGTGACGGCAACCTGGTAGAACACCAGTTTAATTAAACAATCAATTAAAACCAAAATGTTGAAAAGGATTTAATGCTTTAAATATTCTTTTTACACCCTAGATGACTCTTCAATCTGCTCTTTTAGTTTTTGTAGGTCAAACACCCCTGTTCCATTGTTTCCTCAAAGCATTGAGTCTTTTAAGAAAAGTGACTTTTTTTTCCCCCTTATCCATCCCTAAAATACTTCAGGTTTATCTGAAACTTTCAAGTAGGAGAAAAACCCCACAGCAGAAATCTGACCAATACTTTTTAACAACACCAAATTTACAAGAAGAGGAAGTGAAAGAGTGGAATTAGACAGATAATAAAATAACTGAACAGTGTTGGTGGCGAGTTGGCTCAAAGGTTTACCATTTGATAAACTACGGTTTATCAAATGAACTGGGCTTTTGAACTGGGTTTACATCTAGTTCAGAAACATTAGAACTGGGGTTTTGAACTGGGTTTAAATCTAGTTCAGAATCATTAGAACTGGGGTTTTGAACTGGGTTTACATCTAGTTCAGAATCATTAGAACTGGGGTTTTGAACTGGGTTTACATCTAGTTCAGAAACATTAGAACTGGGCTTTTGAACTGGGTTTACATCTAGTTCAGAATCATTAGAACTGGAGTTTTGAACTGGGTTTAAATCTAGTTCAGAAACATTAGAACTGAGCTTTTGAACTGGGTTTAAATCTAGTTCAGAAACATTAGAACTGAGCTTTTGAACTGGGTTTAAATCTAGTTCAGAAACATTAGAACTGAGCTTTTGAACTGGGTTTAAATCTAGTTCAGAAACATTAGAACTGGAGTTTTGAACTGGGTTTACATCTAGTTCAGAAACATTAGAACTGGGGTTTTGAACTGGGTTTAAATCTAGTTCAGAAATATTAGAACTGAGCTTTTGAACTGGGTTTAAATCTAGTTCAGAAACATTAGAACTGGAGTTTTGAACTAGGTTTAAATCTAGTTCAGAAACATTAAAAAATATATTCTAGGAAAGACCCACTCTACCTTTATGAGGCTTTAAAGTTTATGTGACCTGTGTTTGCACACAAGCAAAATGAAAAAGGCACTATAAAAAATAAAACACACACACTAGATCAAACTAGGGGAAATGAACAGAATGTATTCAAAAAGTTTGCGGATCATCTTCTGCATCTCTACCAATCTCCCAAAGGATTAAGCAAATCTATGTAGGCGTTTATTCATCAAGCCATAATGAAAAAAAAAATACTACACAATGATTATATATATATAAAAAAACAAACTTAAACTACTGTTCATAAAGTGGAAGATTATTTAACCAACACTTCACATACTGGTACGTGAGGTTCAGTTCAGTTCTCCAGGTTTTAGATTACCATTCAATTTCCAAAGCTGTTGTACTGCAAGATTAATGTTAAATAAAGAACGGTAGGTGGTCATAATGTTACGCTGATTAATGAACTGCTGTTTTGAAGTTGGATTTGCTTAAGTCTAGGATCCTGTTAGGAACAGATGAGTTTTACTGTGGTCTCCGAGTTTAGATTTTTGGCTTGGTGTGGGAGCCAGACACGGATAAAGAATATTTCATGTCACTTCTAAAATGTTTTCGTTCACATTTCCTCATTACATTTTATTGCTAAGCTTTTTATTGGTTGGAGCCTGTTGGACCAAAGGTCTCTGTACGGGCAAAGGTTAGCGTCATTTCTTCTGGGAACGAGTCGTTAAAGCAGACCTGGCTTGGTTGGTTTGTCAGGTTAATCCTGATCAAATGGTATAAACAGTTATGAAACTACTGAATGTTTCCTCACTGTAAAATCTGATTTGTTTCTTTTTTAAAAATCAGAAAAATATTCTCAGACCAATGTCATTGCCTTCTTTGTGAAGGAATTGCTCTTCAGGTTAATATCCACAAGTAGTTTGACTCTTTCCAAACATCTGAGATGATAAATGTCAGGAAAAAGCAGCATGTTTATGAATGCTCATTTTTAAAAAGACAAGACTCAAGAGATTAAAATTTAAAAAAAGGACAAAAAAGAAAGAGCTTTCATAACATCTCTAGTTACAAAGGAGGTAGGAAGGGTGGCTCAAATCAACCCCAGTCTGGCTGGGGGAGTTTATTACTTCAATAAAGATAGATTGGTGTTGTAAGAATGACATTAGCAACTCACCTTTGAAACTATGCATTTTGTTCCCACAGTCAGCATTGTGCAAGCTCACACTTTATGAATGTACTTTGATGCTGCTTTCTGAGTGGGCAACAATAATTTAATTCTTTTTTTATTGTCGTTTTTGGCTTCAAAAATGACCTTATAATTTGGCTGATCAGACCTGAGAAGAAAACCAGGAAATGGTATTTCAGTGCAACATTAGTTCAAAATTCTTTGCACACAGAATAAATAAAGCTAAGCTGCTCTCAATCACATATTTTGATTTGAGGTGCTTTTTCCATCAGATACAGATTTTTATTTTAAGAAGGCCTGATTTTGGTCCTAGTTTTCACCTGAAGGAAAGAACAGAAAAAAACTTCTGAAACATGAAACAGATCAAGTCACATTTTCAATGTTTGGATTGCTGACCAGTGTTCAGAAGTGGTCAAATAAAAACTGTTGCATTTAAATCCCTTTTTGTGCTCATCTGATTTTCTAACAAAATCTATTGAAACAAAGAAAACAAATTCTCAGTGATTAATTTCTTTCCAAGGAATGTTCAACTTAATCCAGCTCAATTACATTCAAAAATATTATGGGTAAAATATGACAAACAGGGATGTGATGGATAAATATTTATTGCAGCCGACCGTTTTGTGATGCTGTTAACCTTATTGTTACGTTATGTCTTGATGTTTAATGCAGACCAATTTATCTCTTCTCCTTGCAGCTGCAGAAAACCATCTCAGGCAAATAACCTCAGATAAACTTATTCCACACGAGGTCCAAAAGCATTAGCAATAAAGATGCGCCTTAAACCATAACTTCAACAGAGTCATTAGACCTTAGGACGTAATAAAATATTAAATTCCACCATCAAATGTTCCTGAGGCATCCCCTGCATCTAAAGATTTTCACTTGCGATAACAGAAAGTTATTTTACTTCGAGACTTTTCAACCTACATGGAGATGTTTGGCCAGAACACAAAGCCCCATCCCAGACAAACCAGCAGAAAAAAGCCTAACACCATCTGTATACGCACTGTTAGAGGGCTGATGATGTGGGGTCATTTTGCAACCTTTGAATCTTAAACTCACCGAGTCGACCATGAACTTCCTCTGCAGTACCGGCCGTTTGTCCGGCAGCTCAAGCTCGCCTCAAACTTGGACGACAGCGGTGAAATTACAACAGAATGACAAAAACAAAAGAATCAAGGTATTGAATTCTCCTGTCAAAGTCCAGATGTCAACCTGATGAGATGCTGTTGTGTGCAGGGACAAAAGTCAATAAACCTTGATGAACTGAATCAATGCTGAAAAGAAAAAAAGAAGTTGTGATGTCAAAGTATGATTTATTGCTGCTCAAAGTGGTTCTTTGAGATCTTGAACAACAGGTTGTACATAGTTTATCCACCTTGGCCCCCATATCTACATTTATGATCAAACTCGTGTGCCGCCTGAATACGACAGTCATTTGTCTTAAAATAGTCACTCACTCTTGGAGTTAAATATATTATATACCAGCATGACAATGAACTAAAACA
Organism: Poecilia picta; assembly: GCA_033032245.1. Lineage (NCBI taxonomy): Eukaryota > Metazoa > Chordata > Actinopteri > Cyprinodontiformes > Poeciliidae > Poecilia > Poecilia picta. The sequence continues at coordinate 14,009,580 of CM065358.1, forward strand.
AGTTAATCATTGATCACAATGACATTTTGTTAAACTAGAAGTTCATAAACATGACAGCTCTACACTAAATGGTTTCTTTATTCCTATTTATTGCAGCAAATTAAGAAGTTTTAGACAGTTTTTTTAGTCATAATAACTAAAACCAGACTGTGGTTAAATTGAAGGATGATGGGATGAGACTAGAGAACCTGGAGAAAAGTAATGTAGGTTTGTACAAACATCCCAACAACTGTACAAGCATTTTTGCACATTCTTACTTGGGTGTGACAGCAGAATGTATCCAACGTGAGGTCACTGTGGAAAGAACAGGACAAAGGTTCCCACTTTGAAGAGTTTTATAACGCTGAAACAGCTGTCATTTTGGATGATTGGCTCTCACCAACACAGAACAAGTCACCAAACTGATTTATTTACAAATAAAAAATAGCACCTTCACCAACACACTTTAAGAAACTTAAACTTTAAAATCAGCCTAAGATGATTTATCATCAGTTTTAGACTTGATAAAGAACTTCTTCCTGCTGAGTTTCATGATATAAGCAACTATAGAGTGAACTACTAGCATATTACTAAACAAATTAAGAATACTCAATGTCTAAGAAAACGAAAAAAAACAGCCACACACTATGTTCTCAGTCATGTCCTTTCGTAACAAATGAAATTTAACAACAATGACATCAGCATCAGGTGAAAGATCTGGCCGCATGTCAAGATTGGGCGCTTACACAGGAGATGACTGACTAACTTCTCTACTGCTTGGTTTCAGTCACACACATCGCGTACCTCACATCTACACACCTTCATCTTCTTGCACCACAACACTTGCTCTCCATTGCTGAAACGCAACATTGAAGTTCCTCCACCATAATTCATTGTGCCAAAATAACAACATGCTGGGCGAAAACCACTCGAATGTTTCATTAAAACGGAGTCAACACATTTTAGAATTAGAGGTTGATAATCAAAGATTTCCCGTTTTTTTTTTCTCTTTAAGCTCCATAAATTTAGGTGCTGCTTTTGATGAGCCTTTCTCAATCTGGATCCTCATCGCTCTCTGTTCTGTATGCATTAGATGTTCAACAGTTCAGACACACCTGATTCAAAGGAATGAATTACCTCAGCAGCTTGTTATCAGGTTCTGCTCTGTTTGCATTCCGGTTCAGGGGTTTTTTGGAAAACTGTTTCCAGGCAAATCCTACTGAAAACCAGGATCCAGAACAGGTCAGCTAACTAAAGCTAGAGTTACTGGAGACCTTACCATGCTTAAACTTTTGTTGGTCTTCACATCACCGCTTTCCCGGTTGAGGGAAACTAGCATGACTACCATGTTTGTGTTTTGACTGAATCAACTAACTGATGGAGGTTGTAAAAGCTGGAGGACATGTGTTCTGCATCTGTTATTATGGCTTAAATGGAATATGTGGATTATTATAGCAGGTTTATATTGTATAGATAGAGCTGCAGAAGCTAATAAAATAGTCATTTTCAAATTAGTGATCGTTAATTACTGGTTTAAGTGACTTAAACCAGTAATTAACTGGTTTAAGTGAGTTAAATCATCTTACAGTGAGATCAAACAGTCACACTGGCTGGTCACACAGTATTAGTCCATTATTATGGATAATAATAATTATTATCTATAATAATAATATTTTATTATTATGGATAATAAATTATCCATAATATATTATGGATAATTTATTTTATTATCCATAATTAAATAAATGGACATTTTCTTGAAACTAAAAAGCTTTCTATATCCAATTTTTGCATACTTATCCAAACTTGAAATGACATAAAATTCCACACTTTTAAGACGGCAAAGGAACCCTAAAGACTCCAAATAAAGACTGCTTTACTTTATCGTATTTGTCTTTATTCTGAGCATGTTTGTTTATGTTTGACATTTTATTTTCAAACTTTTCCTGCTAATTCATATTTTCTGACACATACTTTTAAACTGAAATAGTGTATAGCAAATATATGTATCCACACAGTGATACGGTTTACAGCTGGATAAGGCAGAGATCTGTTATAAATAACAATGACAAACATCCATTGTTGTACATCTTAAAAAAAAAAAAATTCTTGAGTCAACCTCTCCAACAGCACACAATTTATGAATGATAAATGTAAACAAGGCTTAAGTTGTGCAAGGCTAGCATGCCAAACTCAAAAACTACACCTGTGTGCTTGGTTTCTGTTGACTGTATGGTTGTCTGAGTTACTCAACAAGTTAGGGAGACGCAACCGAGAACAAACGATGGAAGGCGAAGAGAGTGATGGTGACAACACAAGAATGAGCACGCGTACGGCGACAAGAAACTGTCCTCCCCGACGGAAAGAACCCGTCAAACCTGTGCGACGAGGACTCGGGACTTTACATATTTTCATGGCCCCTCTCTGTGTGCCTGATCTGAGCATGTGCAACAATCAGAGGCGCTCTGTAGCAACATGTGAACAAGGTGTCACGTTACTGCGCGCACACACACACACACACACGAGTCCAATCGCAACAAAAACACACTGCGAATCCACTTAGTGTGTTTGCTTTGTGAGCGTTACATCGCCTAAAGAGGAGGAATTAGTGCCAGACATCCGCCTACTATTCTGGATGAAATCAAGGTTCATTGTAGAGGTAAAATAAATCATTAATGAACTTTATAGAGGGATCCTTTTTTAGTGCTGCATGCAGAGGGCCAAGATAAATAAACTGTAAGCTGCATCTCAAACTAGTGAGTTTGTATGCAATGTGGGCATACATATTTAGCAATAAACAAAGAAGAAGAGCAGATGTCTGAGTTTCAGAAATGTAAAAAGAAAAAGTTGAGCAGTTTTTCTACCATTGCAAATAAAAATTAAGGAAGAGGCTCTTTGTTAATGAGTAACTGTCTGGGCAACTAAACATCCCATTATGAGGTCATATTCTTTTAATTATTAGACTTTTGACCTCATTATTCTCACATGATGTTGGAAAGTTCAACAAATGACATTGAACTCTTTCCCCCAATTTTCTAACATTTTAAAGTCGGTTTTAAAAATTAGGATGCAGAAAAATTAAAGTAAGATGGAACAATTCCTTATGACTTCAGTTATTTTGTCAAGGGGCCAAAAAGATGCTTAGACAGTCCGTCGCTCTCCATGTGGTTCTCCTGGGTTCGATTCCCACTTTCTCTTCTCTCTCCTTCCCATTTCTTGTCCTATAATGGCCACTAGATCCTAATATATATATATATATATATATATATATATATATATATATATATATATATAAAACTTGAAGTCATGAAGGCACTTGTGTCCTCGTGGGTCCATTGTCAGACATGTAAGCCTTTTGGTGTTGAAATAAAATGATTTATCCTCCTTAGTTAAATTACTAAAGCACATCTGCAGCTTTTAGCACAAACTCTAATGTTTTTCTATGACTGTAAAGCACAAGAGTAATTCAGATTGCAGTTAACCACATCTCAAACCTGTCAAGCTGAAGACAGTTTAGGGATGTAAAAACATCACTGTTTTTTTGTCCTTTCTATACATACAGTCTAATACATGTGTGTAACAGAATATAACCAACACAGAGATAATGACAACAGCCTGACGGGTCAGTACAGTCAAGTGTTATAAAAGACGATGCCTTCGTCTTCCAGAGATGAGTATAACTAAATAGTTTCTCATGCCCTTTCTGGGATTTCCCCGTTTGGGTGTGGCTGACTGTTTCACTTTACCATATGTGCCAAACTGTTTGTTTGTTTGCCGACACGTTTAGACTGATTGTCCAACAAAATGCACAAAAGCTTTTGTCACATTCAAAGAAACCCATTAATAAATAAATAAATAAATAAATAAAACTAACTCAAGTTATACCTTGTTTACGATTTGTAGCTTTTTTTTTTTTGTCCATTTTAAAAATCTTATGGCTGGTTTTGTATTTTGGTGGTAAATAAAAGGGAAAAATATGGAAGAGTAACTATAGGACCAGTTAAGTCCAACACCAAAAAAATAAAAAGAAGTTTCTCAATGAAAATCTCAAAAATTTGAGATTGAGATGATTTGTTGATTTTATATTGTCTGATAATAAAAAAATAAAAAAAAAATCAATACATCAATACAATTACATTTTAAACAAATATCCCATCTGCAATCATCTTGCAGTGAGATCAAACAGTCACACTGGCTGGTCACACAGTATTAGTCCATTTATGATCAAACTCCTCCACATGTATTCCCTCCCTCCTGCCGTCCTCCCTGCTGAACCTTGCCCTCTCGCTACTTTTCTGGTGTAATCGTGGCGGTGAGCGGAGCCACCTGAGGCCTCCACCTGAGCACTAATTGCAGTGTCTCTATAGCAGCAAGGGTAAACAATATCCCAAGTAATGCATCACCACGGTGATAAGCAGCTCTCAGGAGTTGTAAAAGAGGCCGTCCGCCCGAATGGTTTGTTGGGAAAAACTGATGACGCACAAGTTGGATCTGAGAACCTGTGACAATCTGTGCTTCGCTGTGGCCTCATTTAATAGTCATTGTTAGATTAATTAATTACCAGCATGAATTATAGTTATGTTGACAAAAGTGGCGGTTAAAAATACGTCATTTGTGCTTGAGGTGAATTAGTTTTTAAAATATTGGTGTATTTATAACCCTTTGAAATTTTTTAACGCTATTAAACTTAGATTGTTTGCTTTACAAAAACCCTTTTAGCCAAGGTTAAACACTTCAGTTTATACTTTAGGTGGTTTGATTTACAGTTTTGCAGGATTTACCAAAATCTTTAAAGTTCTTCTTTGGTCTTTGCCTCCTGGTACTTGACCATTTTTGGATAGTTTTTTTGTTGTTGTTGTTGAAGTCACTAAAATCAGAAGGATAAAAACTGCATTATATCAACTCATGGACAGCAAAACCTATTTTTAAATCTATATTTAGACACCTTGTTACCACCAACCTCCCACAAAGACCCACATAATTTCCTTTTTTTCACTGAACCCATAAACCAGGCAACCATAAAGAAACCCAAAAGTAGCAGCTTGACAGACAAAAAAGGATATTAGCTCCATGAAGGTGACTCTTACAGAGCTACTTATTGAAAGTCTCTATTAAAACTGATACCCACTTTTAATTAGTCACTTGTCATTTAAAAAAACAAGTCCAAAGACCTGACAAAAACATTTAAAATATTAGTAGGAGGTTGTAAGGAAAACATAAAGCAGTTTGTGGGTTAGCTAAAGATATTGTACCAGCAGCAGATGAAGCCACTAATCGATGCTCATATAGTGTTTTATGCAAAACACCGTTGCATGCCCAAATGCATTACGATGGTAATATTTTAAGACTTGTGGTCTAACTCCTGTGATTGTAAAGCAGCTTCTAGGTCACTTAGGTCTTCATCTAGAACACAGATTTATCCAACCCCATGTTCTTAAAAAAAACATCCACCTCTTCCTGACTACTACCTCGTTTCCATGTAATATTTAGAACTATTCTAAAACTGTTCAACTTTGACCCATTTTTTGTGGGATGTTTTTTTTTTTCTAACCAAAGTGTCTGTTCCTTCCTCCCCGTCTTCCTCGCGCCCTCATGCAGAAGACAATCCCATCATTGAGGGGAGAACGATCCATGCCAATAAAAATCTGCATTCCTGCGCTCCACCAGCCTGACCCTCTCGCCCCGCAGCATTCCATCCACAAACACTTGTTAGACGCCATCATCATCCTCAGCGCTGGACTGCACCAATTCAGCTTTACTGTACTCCTGTCGTTTGTTACTCTGCATATTCAGAAAGCCTTCAAAGTGCTCCATCCAACTTTTCTACTCCACTTTAACAGATACTGCTGGTCTCCATGCCGTTGCTCTTTCATTCATTTGTTCGATTCAACAAGCTCACACCCGTGCGGCTACATTGTGACCCTTCACCCTCAGATTTATTTACATTTTAACTCGGTGACAATGAGAAAGAAATAGTGACGAGGTTTCCAGGTGGAATGAAAATGAGTCAGATGTTTGAGCATTTCTGAGGTTGGTAGGCAGAGTGGCTTTGATTCCAGATAAAGTCAGAGATAAGAGCAAACAAAGGTGCGGCTGGATATTGGGAAAATGTTGGTCTTTAACAGATTCTTTTTTTTTAATCTAACCTCAAGAGTGCAAAAAGAACAAGATTAAACATTTTATTTAAACAAAAATGAAGCCACGTTAGAAAGATCAGTGATCAGCTGTAGCTTATACCCAAATATATTTTGTCTCATTTGTTCAAAGGAGAATTATTATCGTTCCTTCAATACAACTTTTATAGGACTCCTTTTAGAGATAAGACGCCTTCTCCTTCCACCAATCCAAACAAGTAAGATTTTTTTAAACTTTGTCATCAACGTTTAACATATTGAGGTTCAGTCTGAACTGGAGGGGGGTTTTACAATTTCTGACATTAGATAAAACAGCTGGCGAACTCTGCTCCTGGTGAGATATGGAGCCATTTTAAGTGATTTACGAAAAATATTTCAGGAAGTAAACAGGTCGATCAAGTTGTTTGGAAATGGACTCCTAACCCTTCCCAGACTGATGGGCAGCAACGTTTCCTTAAGGTCATTGCTGATGTCGTTTTAAATAAAACTAGATAAGCAAAACAAACTTTCAGATCAGCAAAGTTGAGGAATAAAAATGTTGTTGTTGGGAAAACGCCTTCTCTTTTCTTCTCCAAATTGGATCAAGGCGTGGTTTTACTTTCCCCTCAGACCAACAAGTTCCCAGCACTGGTTCTGAACAGAAGCCATGTATCGCTGACCAGTTCAAGCTGTTGTGGGTGTAAACAGCCCTCTGTCTGATTATAAAACTGCCCCTAAACACACATGCATGCACATGTCGTCACAGACATAGACGCAAGCAGCTACAAGTGTTACGCTCCGGCAGATTGAGCTTTAAACTGGACCATCCACACTGACACTTTAAAGGCCAGAAGATCAATTTTGTTTCTGAATCTGCCAGAAAAATCCCGGAACTGTAACTAGAACGGAGATAATCTACAAACTACTTGTGATTAATGATTCCCCGACTCTTTGTCGGCCAAACATTCAACTAAAAAAAAACAAGAAAACACAATTCTTCCAGGCAGCCGCGTTAGACACGTTTAGCGTTTTAAAATGACAAACTTGAATTCTGATTTGAAAGCTAGCTTGTTTACAACAAATAAAAAAATTTACTTGAAAATACTAAGAACCAAGGAAAAGTCTTGAAAAAGTGTGGCCTTTTAACAGGGGAAAACTCACCTGTTTATACCATAAAATGCCTTTTTTGATGTTACTGCAGGCTGATTTACCATCTGACAAACAGAAGCTGTTCAGGTTGATGACACAAAAAAAGACACATTGAAACAATTAATCTTAATGAATCGATTAAAATTATTGTCAACTAATTCAGTAAAAATCAATCATTAAAATTAGGACACATTCAAAGTCCATTTGCTGAATGAACAACTTACTCAGTAGTAATGAAGTGTATAAAATATTTAAGCAGAAAGGACTGAGCTTTTCACATGTTGATGTTAGAAGTATTTGTTTTTTAGATGCAGATGAATCTTTTGCTACAAATGACCAAGCGTTCACTAATGGAAGGCTATTTTATAGCATTTTAGGCAACACATTCAAATACAATATTTATTTTCCAATTCAAAAAATGTATTATTTTTTTGGGGGGTTGGGAGGTTTGCATCTTTTAATGCATTTCAAATATTGTATAAAAAAGGTCCAAGTGCAAAATCTTCTGGATGGGTCATTTTTTAACTGATTAATCGTCAGAATAATTGACGATCAATTACTTATATAATTGCAATTGTCCAACAACAAGCTGTTGCAAAAGTTTTTGAAGTTTCTCAAACAAATTTGCTGTTTTAGCTCATTATTCAGACTTGATTTCCTCTCCAATTTGTAAAATTGTTTGTTTTGATTCCCTTCCAAACGCCTGTAAAGATTTGTTTTTATTGCATTTCAGGTGACTAAGATCATCTACTGCCATGTATTATCAGAGTAGATATTTAACTCTCACCAAGGTCAAAATGAAGATTATATTTTTTATGGAATCAATCCCTATAAATTTTGGCAAATAACTAACTAAAGTCATGCTTGATGTGGCTGATCAATAACTTGAAATAGCTGCTCTTTATTATTTGTGCAATCTGAAAGTAACGTGACTATTGTCAGACACCGCCTGTAAATCCAACCAGCAAAGATATGTGGTCCCTTACGCCCTACTTTGTGCCTTTTGCTCTTTTAAAATTCTAACAGCAAGATGATAAATTACATTTATCACATTTATCCTAACTGCCAATGTTTCAATATGCCAATTTTCTATATCCACTACTCTTACATATTTGTATTTCACTGGTGAACATCCTCAGTTTATCCTTGTTGAACAAGCTGAAAAAAATAGTTGAACCTCTGCCAGAAAAGTGGAACCATAAAGCAGCTATAAACCAACACATGCTTTATTGCCCTTTCATAAGCAGAAACTGGGAGCAATAAAAGATAAAAACCATATCTGACCAATGATGACGATGCATTGCTGTAAATCTTATCAATAATTTTTTCCACTGGGTTATTGATGGTTCAGTTCATTTTGATTCAGTTTTTCAGCTCCACCGCATTGGAACACAGTCAGAGAGATTTAAGCAACAATCTTATTTAGGTGATATAACTTTAAAGTAGTAATTGGACGTTATTATAAATTAACAGTTTGGCTTACAGTTATACCCAATATTTGTCTACAGTAATAAAAATGTATTTATAGCCCACAGACTAATGACTACAGAAGTAAAAAGAGGACAGAATTTAATCTCAAGGACAATGCAATCCTTCCTGCTCTTTTTCCTGGCAGATCAGAGAAAATGAGCAGAGCAAGTAGACCTGCCATTTAGGACCAATATCTGTGCCATACCTGGAAAATAATTACATATATATTTTTTTATTACTTTATTTCAAACAGACAAAAAGTAAAAAGAAAAAACAAAACATCATGTCCATTGACATGCAATTGTACGTTATTTGTCCAAAAAGAAGCAGGTTACAAGATATGATTTTCTGCCCTTTTGATACCAATAACCTACAAATATTTTTATCTCCCCACACCCGATAAACTCTTACATTAGTTTATCGGGTGTTAGTTTATACCAGTTGCATTAGTTTATCTGATATTTCACTATTACAGGATGAAATTTTGTTGATGACATCCTGTTTTGGAGACAATCAATGGTTGACTATTTGTCATTTTAGCATAATCAGAATAACGGGAAGAGATAACAGAAGAAATACACCTGCCAAATATAGAATAGATTACATTCACAGTCTCAAACGCCAAAAAAGCTAATGTGTCATAATTAATCAGACTATAGTCCCATGCGGGATTAGGATGGATAAGAAGAAGGTCATTTTCCCCATCATAAAGTTTAAATAGGATGAATGAATACGCAGAAAGATGGATAAAAGCTGGACTGGTTAGACATCAGAATGTATAAAGGGGTTGATTAGTTGATTGAGGCCTTAGTTGGTTGGACCGACTGATGAATGAAAATGATGTTGAGAGGAATAATGGACAAAAGGTTGGTTGGACTGAAGAACAGACATGACTGGCTACAAGGACAAGCTGATAAAAGCCTGATTAAACGGTGGGACTGAATGTTGCCTGAATTAAGAGACAAAGAAAGAAGGATGAAAGAACAGCAAACAAAAACCACTATAAAATCCAAACTGGTTGAGGAAACTGCATTTTAAATATTTAGTTACTTATCAAGTAGAATAAACTTTACCAATAAGTTTGCAATACTTAGTTGTTTTCCTATATTTATCCAGACCTGAAGAATACTTGAGAATCAGAGTTCAAACCGCTGCAGACTAAATATAAATCATGAACACCAACTGAAAATGAAACTAATTAATCACTCAGATTAGATTTGCATCAAACTCTAAACGGAGAACATTTCTGAATCTTCCCTCCTTCAGTACACATTCCCTTGTACAAAGATAAAAGAAAGCAATATACTCATCTGCAGATAAAGGTCTGCCGTCATTCAGGTTTATCTTTTAGATGGCCAGCTTGCTCAATAACCGATCAGAACTAAAAACTGAATCTGTAGGTTCAATATAAAACTACGACGGGTCATTAGTTGTATTTCTTATTCTGTAGTCATGATTGTAGATTACATCTTTATTTCGAGGTTGTTGGGGGAATGACACTTGGGACAAAGCCTCCCTCTGTGCCCCAAACTGGTGTAAGTCACTGACCCCAGTGTTGACTTCTCTCCAAACAGAAAACTTTTTGAAGCGATGAAATCAATTACGTCGGAAATGGAAAAAGAAAGTCTCAGCCCAGTCACAGCAAGAAGGTGTGAACATGCATGCAGTGTGACTTTGACACATTTTCTGTTTGACTAACGCACTGAAAATTAATAAAGAGAAACAAGAGCAGGTCAAAAGTCATTCCTATGCATGTGGTACCTGAAGCCTGGAGGATGTTGTTATTTTGGTGGAACTTTCTGTGCCGAGAAGCAGCCTGGACAGATTAGTAAGTGGGCAAACATGTAAATGTGCACTCTCTCACCAAGAGATTTATGCAAAATTGTCCACAGAAACTAACCCACAAAACACACACACACACAGAGGAATACTGAAAGCAAAAATTGGTTGAATTCATGCAAAAACAAGGAGGAAACTTTTCCACTTTCCCCACCAAACTTCCTCCACAAATCCCCCTATAATGGGACAAGATCAAACCAGTTTCCTCTCCTTCCTGATCCCTCTCTCTCACTCCCCTGACTCATTCATTGACACCGAGGCCCTCCACACCCAGGCAACACCAAGTGCACGGGTCCGCCATGTTGCCTGCCTGCCCCTCCTCCTCGCAGGGATCAAACCACTGAACCTGCCCTCAGCTTTTCCTCATTCCCTCCCCTACAATCAATACAGTCCAGGAGGAGGAGAGCAGGAGTTCCTTCTGTTAGGACGACCAAAAACGCCCAGTAAAGTCAAGTGACTCAACTTTATGACCGTTGCTAACAAAGTCTGAATTAAATGCGACTCGCTAAAAAACAGATTATACACAAATACAAAACAAGACCTGCTGCTCCAAAATAACATCTTCTAAAATATGATATTGGATAAAATAAACGAGTGGTAGTAGGTTGCCGAAATAAATCTGAGGGAAATTATTACTAGCAGTGTTTTGTATTTCAATTTACAATACAGTAAAATACCTTCACAGAATTCCTCATATTTTGTGTATGGCGTTTGGTTTTCAGTGAAAATGACTACAAATACCAGAAATTTAATGACAAACACAAACATGAGGGGGAAAAAAAAATTTTTAAATCACTGATTTCACAGATGTCCAGCAGAGACATCTTGGAAGGGAAGTATAGCAAAACAAACAAACAAACAAACAAACAAAAAAAGGATATTGCTAAAAACACACACAAGAAATGAGTCTCTGTTCACCATAAATACAATGGGTCATTTTCTGGAGAGTCGGGTGGAAGGAAAAACTGAAAGGAAAACAGTGCACAGTGAGCAGGAATAAATGGAGTGTGAAGCAAAGACAATCCGATTATCAGGGGGAGATAATCAGAGCTTCCACAGAAAAATGTATCCAGGACTTCGGCTACAACTGTTGTATTGTTTTGGTTAAGACACTCCAGTGATAAAATCCGAACCATCTTGCCTGGCCCAAGAAGAAGACAAAAAAAAAAAAAACTTGCCTGTTGCTCTTTAAAACTAACTCCTCTATTTAGTCAATTCTACATTTGATTTGGAAATCAATTTCTTAGTGTCTGGAGGAGGAGGAGAAGGGGGCGGATCCACTGAAAGATCATGATAATTGGGGAAATTATGTCGTCTGATAGTTTTGTTCCTCTACATTTTATCAAGTCCAAAGTCAGCGCAGTTGCCAACCAGACAATTTTTAAACAAGCTTTGTGGAGATTTTCATATTTTCCAGCAGGACCTCACATGAGCCCACACTGCCAAGAGTATCCATACCTGGTGTAATGAACACGCAGTGAGTAAACTAGTCTCACCTATGGGGTATTGTCAAGAGGGAGGGAGTTCAGACACACCCGGCCCTACAATGCAGTCCAGTTGAAGGAGCCTATGAAAGCATCCTGGGCGACTTTAACACCTGAGCAAGGTCACAGGCTGATCACCTCCATGCACCTGCCTACATTAAGCAGGTTAAAGTTAAGAAGATGTTTGAACAGAGGGAGTTGGGTCCTTATTGACGCCTGTGTCAAACACACTCGAAACTTCCAAGCAATGAATAAAGCTGTGTGGTGTGGGGGGGGGGGGGAGACACACCAGTCAATAAGATTTTCTGAAATATTTTTTTCCCTTAAAGAGTAAGGGGGAAAACCCCCCCCCAAAAAAACTTCCACATTGTTGTTTAAAAGTCAAGCATGTCACCCAATCTTGACAAATTTTAAGAAGCTGAATTATTCTTGTTTCAAGTAGCGGAGATGAGGATTAGGATGAAAGCAACAGGTGGGGCCCACAGGTGACGAGCGTTTTACCTGTACCTCTTCTGCGCCGCCCTCCTGGTCCAGCTCCCCGATATAGTACTGCTCCAACCACCGCCGGGCGTTCGGCGAGTGCCGGTGCGGGGGTCCCTCCATCACCCGGGTGAGGTCCTTCCCTGCGCGGCTCCGTATCAGCGCTTCGCCGCCCGGGTGCATCCGCAGGAAGGCGGTTACGTCGTAGACTCTGGTCCCCAGCAGCACCCAGCATGAATCCTTGGTGCTGTGGCGGGACACCTCCCTCTCGGTGAAGAACCGGGGGGACGTGGACGGAGACATCCTGAGTGTGTTTGTGTGTGTGTGTGTGTGTGTGTGTGTGTGGTGTGTGGTGTGAAGGGTCCGAAAGAACAGGAAAAAAAAAAAAAAAAAATGAAGATATGACACCTCCTCTGAGGACCTGAGGTTTACTGAGTCTTCGCAGCGAGCTGCGCTGAGAGTCTCAAAAGGGCAAGAGGCGGAGTGTCGGAGGCGTGTACGAAAAAAAAAAAAAAAAAATAAGTTTAACTTCGTCATGGACAATGTTACGAACAGGTGTGTACAACAGCCGTACACGCCTAACTCACTCACACATGCTGTTGCTATTGGTTTTAAACTGTTACCTGCTGTAATAGTGATGAAGCACATGTACGCATGAATCAGAAAATACCAAGTTCCGTAAATGCAGCATCGCATTCAGTGGCACCTGTTGCTTTGAGATGGGTTAAGAGCAAAAACTAACGATAATGTTTAGATATACTCACTAATATTTTTTTTATGGGATGATAAATTAACACACCTCACTTATCTACACTTTTGTGTAACATGGGCGGCCACTGAAAGGTGACATAAGTCGTTCGTGGCGTCATGTCATCATTTCCTCATCAATAAAATAAGCGAGAGCCATCACGTCACCGTGAGTTATCACGTTTTTCTTATAGACTAGTATTTATCCTGAGAACATATCGATGGCGTACCGATGAGCTTTGCTATTTTTTATTTGCTGTCGGAAATACGCCTTTTATTAAAATTAAATCGCAACTCAAATATTGTTTATATATTGGCCTTTTATTTGAATGAGCTACTTTAATGTTGCATTCGTAAGTATAACTAAACCAGGAAAAGAAGCAGCTAAAACAGCAGTTAATTAGAACTAATATTTTTCTGAAGGAAGCTACATTTCCAGGATTTACTGAAGACGATATTGACAGAAGAGGCTTTTCAAGGGCGCCATCTAGTGTCGTAATAGGACCATCGATCGTTAAAGTCACTGTCAAAACAATAATACAAATAGTAAATAACGTCATTTTTGGACAATGTCTCCCACGTCGTGCATAAAGTTATTGCTGAACTTGAGACAAGTGACAAGCTGCTTCCTCCTAGGTGCACATACGTTTTAAGTTTTAAGATATTATAACAAGTTAAAACAAGTTAAAGGCACATTTAGAGAAAGACTGAAGAATGCTATCTTATGAAGAATTAAATGAGAAACATGACTCCATGAATTAGGTTTGCAAGGCTGCATCTTAGAACAATACTTACTTAGCAGTAGCATGAAAAATAAAATGTAAAGAAACAAGGTGTTTTAATGGCCAGGTCCATATGTCCATCTATTTATCCTGTTTAGAACTGCACGTTAAAATTAATTTACTTAACATGGGCATTTTTAGGAAAAGTAACTACAAGTGATTTTCACAACATGGAACAATTCAACAACTGTTGCCTTTTGACACTCATGGTAAATCTTACTAGGTAACCTCACCATAAGGATGAGGAGTCAGTATAGGAAATATCTTAATAAGATTACTTTTAAAATGACTGTGTGCTTAAACCTCCATTTCTCTTAGGTGACCCAGACGCTTGTCTGTTTGTTCTGTCAATAAAATGTGTAAAGACATAATTTATTTATAACGAGCTGAGATGAATTCTGTTCTTGTCTTGTGTGTGTGAAATCCATCACAGTTAGTTGGTCTTGGTTTCTTTACTTGCTTTTAGAGAACTGACCACAAATTCTTAGTGAATTTAAGATCTGTGGATTTTCTCCAAATCCAAAATGTAAATGTCCTGATCTTTGAACCGATTTATTCTTATTTCCATATCCCAGCACCATGTTGGAAAATAAAAACTGGTCATCAATTTGTTGCTGCTTATTGAAAACAGCAGGTGGCAGTGCAGGATCAGAATAACACACACAAATGCCAGCCTGGGGTCTTTATGCATAGAGTTTGCATTTTCTCCCTGTGCATGCACGGGTTATCTCTGGGTACTCCAACTTCTTTCCAAAGTCCATAAACAGGCACCAACAACCCTGCAAGAAACAACAACTATAGACAATAGCTCAACTAGATCCAGACTAAAACAGACACCAAAACACAGCAGAAACTCTCACGTTCAATTGATGATTACAATTTTTTACCTTTTGACAGAAATTTCATTTGGGTTGGGATTATACATTATCGCAAAGCAGCATATAATGTTCATGTCGAAGGAAAATGTATGATTTTAAAAATCATTTTATGAATAAAAATCTGAAAATGTGGCATGAATTTGAGTTCAGACTACTTCTCTCTGTTACCCCTGGGTAAAACCCGTCTTTCCTTAGCAGTCATGTTATTTGTAAATGAAGTCCAACTGTGTGTAATTGTGTGTGTGTATAAATACAGGTGATTGGGAAGTCAGTCGACTGGACAACTGTTACCCGCACATAAATCATAAATCCTGTCTTTATGGATGCAGGGTTGAGATAAATCCTTTGTTAAAAAAGGAGGTTACCATAAGCCTTGTCACACAGCAGATAAGAAATACAACTTTTTGGCCTGTTCACAAAATACTGCACTTCACCTCTGACGTTGTTTGCTGCATGACCACACAACAAGCAACATCCATAATTAATTCCTCCTCTTTGTAGCTACAGTTTTACATGGCCAAAAATGGGCTGACAGGGGTTCAGAAGGTGACTTGTGTTGGCAAACCAGCCCCGTCTTCAGTGTCTTCTTTCTCTGAGGTCCAAACCACATCACAAAGTGTTGGTCCCCTGTCATTTTCCGTCAGCAGCGTATCAGATTGCCCCGAATGATGGAATGATGCGCAGCAAAGCGTCCATCCCATTGTCCAGAATCACTTTGTGTCATGCTGTGTGACACCTGGCTTGTTTTCTCGCCCTGAAGGAGTTGCACAGATTTCTACATGTTTATTTTTCCAGTGATCACCTACTACTGCCTACTTTGTCTGCATATCTTTTGGTGCAGTCATTGTTTCTACAGTTTTTTTTTTTACTCTTTTACCTGGTCACCCCACCTATATGCTTGTTCTTGTTTTTCCCAGTATCACAGCAGCTTCTAAATATACCAGGCACAACAAAAAGACTCCTTAATAATAAACCACATTAGTGTTCTTGTAATCTGAGTCTGTTAGGTATGCGTGTGTGTTTTCGTGTTGAGAGTAACCTAACTGAGCCGATGCCAGATGTGGGAGGAGAGACATCTTAGTTTCTCACTAGCGATTGGTCTGGTTGAAGGTCTGGTCATCTCGACATCTATAAGACGGGAACACGTTTAAAGCTGATGATCGCTTCTTTGCAAGAAATCACCAACACACATCCATGGCTGCCGTTGTTCCTGTGAGTATCGACTTGCATGTAGCTACAAAGAGATGAATATGGATTGTCAGTCATTTGTAAACTCTAACTTTCAAGGAGCCAAACTTTCTAGTAATCTTTAAAAGTGATCTTGGTGAATTGTTCAAGAGCTTCTATAAGACTTTATGAAGGTTTTAACATGAATCGGATGTTATTTCACTCCCTTTGTCCTCAGATTAACCTCAAAATTGCAAACAGTTGAGGATAAACAAGGGGAAAAAAGAACTGCAATGCTATCTGAGGCAGATAAACAGTATTCAACAGTTGTGAAGCTAAAAAAAATAAAAAGATTATTATTGTATGTCAGGCTGGCTGTGCTGGTTGCTGGGAGACTAAGACAGGTTTCTAAATTTTGCTTTTAAATTGTAAAGATCTTCCTTTTAGGTTGTCAAAGAAAAGCCTAATAGGAAGAAGACAGAGGCAAAGGAGGAAAGAGCAAGAGCAGAGGATCATGGTTTATTATAGTAAATTAATGAGTCACAGAGCTCAACAACTTGTTGGACAAAAATTCTATTTTATATCAGGAAAGAGACTAAAACTCTGATTTAAAGTTGTTTCTTTGCTGTGTGCGCCAGACCAGGTCATGCCTTGAATTTAGAAGCCTTTTTTTTCTTTTAATCTCCAAATTGATTGATTTATAGGTTTGAGATAAATGACAGGTGAAAAAAAAGCAAAGCAGGAAACATTAATCTGAAAACAGTCAAATATATGGCTGGCAATAAGCAAAATTAAAAAAGGAGCCAAGGTGCAAAGAAAAACTTTAAAAGACCTTGAACAAAGAGCATATAAAAATTTAGAAAAAAAAGTAAAATTTAGGCTGATTAATAGGAATGACATTTATGCTTAAAGCTCAAACATGAACGTTTGATGGCTTTTTAAATTTGTTATATGTCAGTGATGTAATAAAAGTAAAGAACAAGGCCATAAAGTGTCAGCTTTCCTAAAGGCTGTAAATGAATCAGTACAGCTCTGTAGGTGTGTGTGTGAGTTTCAAAAAGGTAGACACGTACACTGCTGAAATGACTGCATGCATCAGGGTGTGGGTGTATCATCTGAAGTGTAAATGACATGCAGATGACCTTATCTTGTTTGGCTGCGTCAGCTGCAGGATCAATTATGCTTCTGCTGATAAATGGATTGGAGAGATAACAGCAACAGCAGAACTTGGATGCTTATCGCTTGTTTTCCATGTTGCAATAGCGGTAAAATTATTTTATTATTGTTCTTCTATAGTAGGAGTCACATTGAAGAACTTTGGCACACTATTTTTTTCTTGCATTTTGTCAATTCAGTTTGTAGAAACAGCAGCAGCATTAATGGAGTAGGCCTTGTATTGTTTTGTATTAATCAATTCATAATTTAACTACATTTTTGTCTGATGTTGGCCCTACAGTTACAAGTTTTTTCATTGTTTACCCATTTTAAAAATTTCTTATTTTGTAAACTGGGGAGATAAATATCATCACAAATTGGTTAAGCTATTGAATTTTCTTCCAAATAAATTTAACTTAATAGAAAATTCAATAATGTCTAAATATGCTCTCATGTTTTTATTTAATTCCTAAACATTTAAAGATGTTGGCTTTGTGTTTTCAGAAAAAAAATAATAAATCAGTGCCTCCATAGCCCATTGGTGTTATTTTTGCCATTTAAAAGCTCTAGCGGGCAACATCCTTTTGAAATACAGTAGTTCCTTGTGGCCTGGAAGTTATGGCTTAAAGAAATCTTCTCAACATTTGAGAACAGTATATGTACTTAAACTTGGTAAAAAAAAAAATAAAGTAACTAAATAAATCTGAAGCTTTGATTTGCACTGAAAATTGAACAGACATGAAGTAAATTGAAAAAGTTACTTGTCCCCAGGAAGTAAAAATTCTGCTTCATCTCACACAGTTTGCGTCCTGCTATGCCAGCGTCCAGCCCCTGCAGCTGTTTGGCAGAGGACCTGCAGGCCGCAACTACCTGTCGCTCCTCAAGTACCGGGGCCCTCGCTGTGCCCCACTGCCCCGCCTGGCCTGCCACGCCCCAAGAATGACCCTATGGCAGATCTGCCGCATGCTAAAGGTGATGAAGCAGGTCAGGAACCGAGAAGCTGCTGCAATCGCCAGGTGAGAAACAGCAAAAGTGTGACACAAATGTGGAAATCTTAATATGTTGAAAAAGAAATCATGAAAATACCAAAAACTCTGTTATGTACGTTAAAATATTGCTACATCATGATTATTGACCAACACAATGATAAGAAATAATTTGCTGCCGTCGCTGCAGCCGAAAGCAGTTGGAATGAGCAAAGCTTGCACCAAACAAGCAAATTATCCATCCAGCTAAATTAATCAAAGAACCAGTTGAGACCTCACTGCTAACTGTGGAGGAGCTGCAGAGGTTCACAGCTCAGGTGGGAGATGAAGAGTGTTATTCATGCACCCCACAAACCTGCCCTTTATGCATCAGCCTGAAGGAGTCCCATGTCCTGTTCAACACGTGGGGGGATCGTTCTGCTGTGGAAATTATTTTCTGGTCAGTTTACTGGAAAATGCATGTTGCTGGAATCAAACTGTTAATTTCTGTCTATGTCCTACATTTTGTGTTAAATGCAAAAAAACATCCAAATACATTACACTGAAATTTATAGTTGTTACATGACAAAGAAATGCAATAAGGCTTCAGGAATGTGAAAACATGAACAAAATGTATCCCAAATTTAGATATGTGTAACTTTTTCTACTAGTTTCTTGCTGTTAACTTTTCAACTATATGATTTTGAGAAGTCATAACTTTTAAGAAAGACACATTAAGACACATTCTGTTATTTTATCAACACCTTCACTTTTAATCAGTTGAGCCCTTCCATAGATCTACATCATGCAGGACTCCGGTTCTTAAGAACAGGTTGGTTCTGGTTTTCAGGCGATCATCCAGCCTGTTTGTGCAGGTTTTGGTCACCTGTTGGCCTCAGATCACTCCCTGGTTCTCCAACAGGAGCCATGGGAGTCAGCTGTTAATAATTCAGCACTTTCTTTAGTGTCTCTCCAGAAAACAAAAAACTTGGTCTCACTTCCTCCTCTCGTTTCTCAGCCTCCGTGTCTGGTTTCTCTTTGTGTCCGCGCAGGAAGCAGGGCTCCTCATCTCAAGCCCCGGCGTCGCCCGGGGTCAAGTCGGAGAGGAAATGCGCCTCCTGTTGTCTCAGGCGCAAGCGCAGCTTAAAACGAGTTAGCTGACCCACCGGCTCCAGTGTTGAACCAGCAGGGACCAGTTTATCACCCAGTTCTGACTGTCGAAGAGACATGGGAGATTCTCCTCCTCATCAACTTTTCCAGTCTAACCTGAAAAGAGGACAACTTGAATTTGGGCAGCTGGCTGTGTGTACGAATATGTTGGTGGAGGATTGAGTGGTTTGTCCTTCAGGAGTGCCTGAGATGACAGTGGAGAGCTTCTCAAAAAAATCTAAGCTACATTTCCGTTTTCACTTTGTCTCTGCAGTGTCCAACTTTATGACAGATGTAAGATATTTTCTTTCTGTTTGCCTTTTGTTGACTTATTCCATTAATGATATATCATGGCAGCAGTGACGTCTCTGTTAAAGATAAGAAATTTTCAACACGTGATTAATATAAATTTATGGCATGTCTGCCCAGTTTGAATTACATGTTAAAATAAAATTTTACATTTGTAAAATGTTAGCTGGTCTGCTTGTTTTTCCCCACACCCCTACAGTATTCACACGTTTGTGTCTATATTTTTGAATAAAACATGGCAAATTCAGATAAAACTGAGAAATTACTCATTTTTATCTGACTAAAACTAGAAAATAATGTTCTTTCAAATAAAAATATATATTTTAATTTATTGAAAACCTGAAGAGACAAATGCAAGCTCAAATACAGAGCTTGTTGCGTTGCAAATTACCACAAAAAACATTAAAATCAGATGTACATTCTACTATACAAAACTGAAAATTTGGGAATGTTACAGCCAAGCAACAATGAGGAATAAAACAAATTGGGCGTTTTAAAAACAAAACAAAAATGTGTCGGTTTTAATTCATGTCCCACCAAGCAGACAGTGTTGTGGTGATTATTCAAATTATTTGAAAGGGCTGCCCTTCATTCACTGGGCCATCGACTCTGTCTCAGAGCGAATTTGCTCTTCTGCTTTGAGTTTGCTGAAGTGTTTCTGGCATCTGATCAGAATCCTTACCAGTCTCTGACATCATCCTGAGAAAAGTTTACCCTAGTCTTCATGCAATCTGAGCTTTGACTAGGTCCAGGTCTTTCCATTTCTTAATTCTCCTCCAGATATTATTGACTGTACTGATGTGTTTGGCACCGTTTTCATGTCACAGGAACCACTTCTGTTTCAATTTGAACTTTTTTGTTTTTTATGGTTAAAACAGGTTTTCCTCAAGTAGCCTTTGATTCTTCATCACATGAATTTCATGTGTGATGTTGAGCTGGACAGGTCAAAGAACCCCCAAACAAAATTTAAAATAACTAAATTTTATGTTTATCTGTTCAAAGAATATTATCCAAGAAACCCTGGTCTTTATCACTCTAGCAGACTTAACTTAGCCTTCCATGTTTTCCTTAGAGAGTAAAGGTTTTCAACTTGCACAGTTTTGATTGTAGAGATATGCACTTTCATACAAACAGCAGAAAATCAAACCACAGGCCAATGGTGATGTTTTAGGGTTTTGGAGACTTCTTAAAGCATCTTACAGTGTGACAAGATACACGATGTGGGGAAAATGTTGTTGCCCCTGTGTCCATTTGTAAACTAATTAAGTTTCTTTTTTGTTTACTATTTTTTAAATAATGGCTTCTTCCTCTCTTCAGTATATGTACACTAAACAGATAAAAGTGGCACCTTCAGGCATCTGACGCTTGTGTAATTTGAAGGAAGTAATAAAATCTCTGTTTTAGAATTTAGCAAAAAGAAATACGACTTCCTACCAGGTCCTCAATAAAAGCAACAGAAAGAAACACCGGATTCTCTTAAAATTTCAAGTCAAATATCAACTCTTTGCACAGTTCTTCAAGAAATGCCCAAAGAAAATCTGTAAAATATTTTTGAAACATCTACATTTCTAATGTTGCATGCTGAAAAGAACCCCTAAAAGCTGAACCTGCAGTTTTTTGGGGGCATTTGGAGATTAAATGTGCCAAAGGAAAAGTCAGTAAGAAGCGCACTTCATTTAAAACAACCTAAAGCCATTTAAGGTTAGGCGGAAACTACAGCTCAGCTTTTACATTAGAACAGCAGAGAGCTGCCCAATGTTTTTCTGAAGGGTATAGTACTAATTGGACTAGTCGTCAGTTGAAGGTTTCATGCCTCAGGCGCACGTGAGAAGTGGATGTGTGTTTGTTTCAGGGTGGACCTGAATGTGAGCCTCAGTTTGTCCAACAGGAAGCTAAAGCTCTGGTTTCTGTACAAGCAGGAAGACGATACCTCAGAGCTGCAATCAAGAAAAACCACAGCTCATTGGTGACCTGTACAGGGAAACTGATGCCACCTTGGGGAAATTTTTTTCTTTTTTGCCACCATGACATCAACTTAAATGCTTACTGCATCACTCTCAAGCAAAATTTCTTTTCCTGGTCTGAAAAATCCTCAACCTTTGCGTAAGTTTAATTTGCAATAATCCAAACTTGATGAAGATTTTTGGATTTGTGCTCATTGAATGGCAATAGACATACACACCTGTGGAGAGAAAATTAATCAACTAATCACTAATTGACCGTCCAGAGTCTTATTTGTTAATCTGGGACAAACTATATGGATTTTCACAACTTTTGTTCAACGCAACAAGTCTAAAAGTTGTCATAATGAATCTGATCATGTTGATGATTATTTCTAAAAAAAATAATGTAAACATTTCTTTTTTATTGCTTAAATACTAGCTGACTGCACCTCTGCAAACATACACACCAGTAAAGGTGATGTTAAGTTATTTTGCAGGGAGCTGGTACATCTAGAACAGGCACCAAAGGGTTCAAACAGAGAGTAAGATGATACATTACAGACAAATCCCAAGCATCCAACAGTCAAGATAGTGACTGAAGCTCCTAAGCTCCTAAACCATGCACCCATCAGACATAATTACCAGCTATGTTTCCTACCAGCCAACCGACCAATTTAAAGAAACCCGACCAGTTCTGCTAAGAACAGTCACCAAATATCCAGGCAGTATGTCGTGAACTTGTTTAAGGCTACAAAAAGCCCCTGGTTTTTCTGCAAACTTGCTAATGGACATTTAACCAGTTATTAGAGGGTCTTATTTCTAAGTATACCTAAGAAATGCATAACTTGTTTTGATTAGAGAAAACTCACAATAAATAAAAACATCTACAGCTATTTCCTGTTTTTTTTAAAGGGCGTTGGGTATGTTAGTTAAAAATCGGCTTTTTTGAGATCTATGTCAAGTTATAGTGTCTTTGCACAGGGGTGCAGTTGGTAGAGGTGTTGCCTTGCAGCAAAAAGGTTCTGTGTTTGATTCCCGGCCCCAGTCTGTCTGCATAGAGTTTGCATGTTCTCCCTGTTCATGCGTGGGTTTTCTCTGGTTTCCTCCCACAGTCCAAAAACATGACTGTCAGGTTATTTGGTCTGTCTAAATTGCCCCTAGGTGTGAGTGTGTGTGCACATGGTTCTTTGTAATCTGTGTCTCTGTGTTGCCCTGTGCCAGACTGACGACCTGCCCTGGGTGACCCCCCGCCTCTCGCCCGGAACGTTAGCTGGAGATAGACACCAGCAACGACCCCAATAAGGGACAAGTGTGAAAGAAAATGGATGGATGTCTTTTCTTCATCACAAACATACCTGGAGAGTCGCTTTGATTCTTTAATGCGTGTTTGAGAAATCCTTAAAGCTTCCTGTGGCCGACATTCGGTGGTCCCTCAATGCCCGCTCACAAATGCGCCGACTATTTACCCAAAGTTCTGCCTCGGAGCTCCCGTCCCGCAGAGCACCTCTCCCTCACAACTCCACAACAAGAAAGCACATTTAAAACGGGGCTTTTTAGTCCACATGTCGAATCCAGGTTTAACCAAAACAAAGAAACTGCATGTTTTTTCACCACATTTTGACATTCTGTAAACAAATAAATCGTCGTCCTTTTAACAAATTATCGCCCAGGAGGAATAAAACCACTTACAACATAATAGATTCATCTAAATAAAAATCATTTATTTGTCATTAATATTATATTTATCATATTATCTAGAGAGTCCACCATGCCATCAGATCTGGAGTAGTGCTAAGACGCCTGTTGGGGAGGAGGAAGATGGAAAGGCAAAGACGGGCAGGGAAAGAAAAAATAAAAATAAAAATCAGACCTCCTGTTCATTCTCCATGCTGATGCAGTCATTTAAGAAGGAAACATAAAAAAGGGGGATGAAAGGATGACAAACAAGAGAATTTTAAATGTCTTTGTTGACCTACATGAGACCCAGACAGGACGGGACAGGAAGCAGTCAAAGGAGTCGGGAGCAGCAGCTTCGAGGTCATTGGTCAGATTGCCAGACGGGAAACCAGGACGAGCCAATCACAAACCGACACAGAGGAGGAGGAGAAGAAGGAGGAGGAGGGCGGTTCTTTTGTGTTTGTTTCTGCATCTGTTTGTGTTTGGAGACGTGTGCTTGGATTGACGTTTTGTCCGTGTGAACATTTCTGTGAATGTGTAAACTGGTCCGAGTCGCTTTGAGCCATTTGTTGCTGTACACTTTGTCAAAGTTTCTGACACAAGCAGTTACAAAGTTGAGGTAACAGACATCCATCTTCCTTCCACTTCTGTGAAAAGAGCAAAAAATAGAGCAATCGGTTACAAGAAGGCTCTCCTCCTCATGGCTCGTTAGCAGCATCATGACGGTGTTACAGATCATCAAGTTCTTGATGATCCAGAAAACTGTTCAAAAAGCTCAATTGTTCTTGGTAGCAGTCGACTGCATCCGAGGCCATTTTGAAGCAAAACACGAACAATGAAATGCATCCGATCGCTCATCGCAATGAGTTAAAAGGCAACATTTGTGTTATTGAGGAAGAGAATGGAAAGAAAAGTTTTATTCCAGTATTATAGGTCTTACTGTCCTATAGCACCCTCTGGAGGCTAAAAGGAAGGAGCTCCAGAGAAATCTTTTAGGCTTGACAAATGAGACCAAATGAGTAGTGATAACTTTTTAGAGTTCACTGACATGATTCAAGAGCACGGGTCCTCTGTCCACTGAGATAAAGACAAACAGATATCAACTTAGTGAAATTAAGGAGAATAACATCAGTCAGCCAAAATAAGAATGACTATTTCTTTGATTTCTTTTTTTTTTTTCTAAATCACGTGGATAGTTTTGGTAATATTGTTTTAAAGATGACATAAAATAATAAAAAAAAGAACCACTGATTTTAATGATTACACTTACTGAGTCATTAAGCAATTTAAACAGGAGGCTCTGAATGCCAAGTTAGTTATAAGGAGCAAAAAAATTGAATCGGTAAAAGTTGAACAATAAATCAATATATTATACTCTAAGTCATGCTTTTAACAAAGAAACACTTATTTTATTGACTATTCTTGAAAAAAAATAATTAGACCTCTATAGAAAATGTTAGTCATCAACTTCAACTCCCAGGAAATGTCTGAAATAGTTCAAATCACCCATCGACAACACTTTTAGAAGAACAACTTCCAGAAGATCAGACACATCCACTCTAGAACAAACTAAGCCATTGTGTATGACATTTTTCACAATGAGGAAAAAAAATATCTCACAGTAATATTAAACAACATTTACCTTTCATCGTGCTGTAGAGTTGCCACTAGAAACCATGTTGTTGTCAGAGTTTGATAGAGACTGCTCCTTTACTACGGGATCTGCAGGGACCAAAAAAGGGGAGCCACTTTCAGTTTTGTACATTGACTCAATTAGATCAGACTCTAGGTGAACTACTGAAAAGTGTAGATGCGATGCTTACAGAAGTAGGGGTGCTCCATGGCCTCGGTGGCTGTCAGTCTCTGTTGGTGGTCGTAGC
The DNA here is from genome assembly GCA_033032245.1 of Poecilia picta. Lineage (NCBI taxonomy): Eukaryota > Metazoa > Chordata > Actinopteri > Cyprinodontiformes > Poeciliidae > Poecilia > Poecilia picta. The sequence goes on from CM065358.1 coordinate 14,034,746, forward strand.
GGAGCAGCTTATCCAGCAGGTCCAGAGCTTCAGGACTCACTAAATGTTGGTTCTCAGTCTGCACAAACTGTTCCCATCGCTTCCTGCTCTGCCTGCATGGACAGAAATAAAGGACGCACACTTTTGCAAAGCCCAGTAAAAATCTGAACGAATATTACACCAGGTCATTCATGATAGGTCAAATATTAAAGATTCTTTTTCGCAGGTCATGATGCTCATCTGAGCTGCAGGTGGAAAGCCCAGACTAGCTGGTCATCATCGGAGTTTTGAAGAGATTGCTGTAGATAAGTGTGTCTTAATAGCAATGCAATGGAACAACATTAGCAAAAGACGTTACAAAGAAATGGTTTCTGTCCATCAATCTGGGAAGGATTACTTGGCCATTAACTGAATAATTCAAAGTCCATGTTTCTCAAGGGGAGGAAAGATTACCTACAAGTGGAAATCCTTCAATACAGTTACCAACATAGTGGATGTCACACCAAGTACAACTACAACATTTGGGGACAACAAAGCCAAATGTAGGAGCACAAACACCTTGTATCAAAAATAAGACAATGACACCAAACCAAGTGGCAGAACTACAGCTGAAGATGGCTGAAAAAGACAAGTCAAGGTTTTCCAATGGCCTAGTCAAAGTACAGACCTCGACAGGATTAAACTGTTGTGATGAGACAAACTGAATGCCAATATAAAGAAAATGATAAACAGCTACTTCTAGTTATTGCTGCCAAATCTCGAGATCATTTTAAGTAAGCTTTTGTTGATCGTGGCGCCACTTTTAAAGGGTCATTTTTTTTGTTCGTTCTTCACACATTTTCCTCATTTAAAGACTTGATGAGGACCAGAGGATTTTTCATTTTGTGCTCTGGGTACTCAGTCATTGCACTCTACATGAAAGAGTATTGCTTATTGTTATGACAGCATTCACTTTCTATAAACAAATGATGTTTAATCCTGTGCAGCTAGCCGTCTCTGGAGTTGCTTGTGGACATTTCCAGCAGCCGTGCCTCTCAGCAGTCTGAGGACCGTCAGACGTGGCGTGGACTTACTGTCCTAGCAGATCTTTGAAGCGTGGGTCCAGTTCGATGTGATACTTCCGCAGGTAACCGAACAGCTCGTCGGTTCCCAGCACTTTGGCAATTCTCACCAGCTGAAAACCAAAACCAAACAGAGGCCACGTATCAGACCATAAACCTTTTTAAAAACAAGGCTTCTAGAAGAAAAACATTTTTCTTCGATTATCAGTTTACCACCCACTGAGATGGGTACCTGGTCGTAATTGTCTTGTCCGTGGAAGAATGGTTCTTTCTGAAAGATCATGCTGGCCAGCATGCATCCCAGACTCCACATGTCTAAACTGTAGTCATACATCTGCAACACAAAAAGACCCAGCTGGTGAAAAGAACAGGAGGCATCAGGCCCAACCCTGTGTGACACTATGGACTCAGAGTCTAAATTTAATAAACAAATCAGCTCTGCCTCGCAGATAAACCCACTTTGGTTGAGACAACCTGCAGATAACAAAGCATGCAGACGTCTTTACTTCCTGCTTTAAGTCTCTTTCTAAATCACGTTTTCTCGAAAACCCAATGGCCTCAGTCGACATCCTCCTTAATATCCCTAATTTTATGAAGGTGTAATTATGATTATTTTTTATGTCTTGGTTTTATGTATTTTGAAAAGAGCTTTGGGCACGACCTGTTCTTATGTAAATGTATTTTATTAATCATCTCTGGCTGTTTGGCTTCAGGTCGATGTTACCTGGTAGTCCACCAGAAGTTCGGGGCCTTTAAAGTATCGAGAGGCCACTCTGACGTTGTACTCCTGGGACGGGTGGTAAAACTCTGCCAGCCCCCAGTCTATAAGACGTAGCTGCAGAGGAAACACAAGAGAATCAGTCCTTTGCTGAGCAACAAACCAACACAGCAGCTGCAGCACTCCTGTGTTCATCTGCTGCCCCCTGCTGGAGAAAGCAAACTTATGTTTTTGCTCACCTAGGACTAAAATCTCCAGTAGTTTCCTTAGAAAGTCGCCACCAGTCGTTCAAACCCTACAGACCTTTACAATGAGATGCAATGTGCTGAATCACAACACGCTGCCATGTTGTACTGTTGCGTTAAGAAACGTGGATAAAACCAGGAAGAACAACTGCCACCAAATTCTACAAACTTGAATCTTGTTTGGTCCTAAAAACACTGTGAGGGAACAAGTCGACAGAACAGAAGCCCTCAAAGGAAGGAGTTTCTAACCACAAAGGCAATATCTAGTGGAAATAATCTAAAGTCACAGGTTGAGGCTTTCAATGCAATGGTATGCTGGTGGTAGCATCATGCTGTGGGACAGAGTGGATGGAATAATGGAAAAAAACAGGACTACATGTTTGTATGTGTAAATTAACCAATTCTACAAAAGAGGAGCTCAAATATCCGATCAGAATTATCCCTGAAGCTTTTGAAGGCTACAGAAAGTCTGTGGACGACTTTCAACCTGCCAGGGAACATTTGACTAAATTTTAGCGAGCACAGGCGCTTATTTAAGCAGCCATGTATATCTTTCACCTCAGTTTCTGCACCCAGCTCTTGCTTTAAATCACCTTTGCAGACGACTACTTTTGAAAAAGCGATTATTACGTTTGATAAATGCAGCAGAGTCGCATTTCTCAGGAAACTTTATCCACAATTCAGGCACTTTGAAACCCGTAAAATTGGAGCGTTTGTTCAAATGGCGTCTGTTCTTCCAGGCGCGCGCTCACATTGAGAAAACGGGGGACTTTCATTAAATGGGAAAATGTTTGTTGTAACAACAGGAAGCTTGTTTATTCAGATGGAAATGACCTCTGCTGTTGTTGTAATAATTCAACTCCAAATGCACCCACACGAGGGCTGAAGGCTCGCATTAACGCGATACCCTCTCCTCTTCAAAATGGGGGTGAAAAAAACACAATAAAAGGAAAATAAACCGAGAGCTGAAGCAGCAGGATGACAGATAATAATCAGTGTGTGTATGTGTATGTGGGGGTGAAAACGAAAATAAATGGGAGGCTATTTAAAGCACCACCTACCTTTCTTAACTGGTGGTCGATCATCACATTGTGAGGTTTGACGTCGCGATGCATGATTCCCATACTGTGACAGTAGTCCAGAGCCTGGTGGTGGAACGTGGAGATAAGAAGTAAAATAAAAGAGAGGAACTGAGATCTGATCTCAGCGAGGGAACGGAGAGGGGGGACAGGGGAAGGAAGGCGTAGTAAACACGTCTCACCTTCAGTAGTTCGTACATGTAGAAACGAATGTCATAATCCGTCAACTTCTGGTACAACTCCTGCAGAGATGGAGCACAAGCTGCATCAGGGCTGCCGCTGTAGCAAAATCTAACTAAAGAACGGCGGAAAGGCGACAGCGTCAAGAGGAAAAGGGAGGCGGAGGCTGTACCTTAAAGTCTGTGTTATTGATGGATTCAAACACGAGTGCCGGAGTCCTCGACTGCGTGTGGGCCGCCAGAGAGACAGAGAGTCAGAAAAACAGACAGAAGCTGCTGAAGCTCTGCTTCAATCAAACTGCTCAAAACTATAAACCCCAAATGCTAATTTTCTTGCTCCCAGGTTCGCTCGCAGGAACAGACGCACAAGAAAAGAGATCCTGCTGCAGCGCTGAGCCAGGGCATGAATAAACATCCTTCCTTCCCGATCTCCTCATAAGATTTTCACTCGGAACAAAAAAGTTCAAGTTCACTCTTTCTTGTTCTCTAGTTTTAGAAATGTGCTTGTCGTAAGCACACACCAACTAAAACACGCAACATATCAAAGTTGTTTTGTTTTTTTTAGCAATCTGTCTTTCAACAGCTTTCCGGTTCTTGGAAAAAAATAAAGATTTGTCTAAGTCGAAAAAAGTCATCCGAAAGCATTTCAGAGCCTAAATGCTTGTTTTGTCCTCAAAATACAATAAAAAAAACTTAAACACACTTAGCAAGGCAAGTTTCCAAGCAACTCATTAGTTCAGCTTAAACTGTCATCTTATTTTGCACACAGAATATCTTCAGTGACTTTAACATCAAATTGTGTTAGTACTACTTTACAAGAAGACTCTCTTCGTGGATGTCATACGTTTTAATTTCATCACAAACTGATGTCTCTAAAAGCTTAAGGCGAATGAAAAAAATCATGTTGGTGCGTGGCAAAATGTCTGATTATTAACTACAAAAATTGTAATTGTAATATTCCATTCCCAACACCAACTCTTAATCTGCCCTGCATTTCCACTAAAAAAATAAATATTAAAAAACCCATCAGACGAGCAGGCCTACCACCGGGTCTTTGACTGTGTCCACGAGACGGATTATGTTGGTCCCCCCTCGCAGGTTTTCCAGGATCTTTATCTCTCGCTTGATCTTCTTCTTCTTGACAGGCTGAATGGATGGATGAAAAGCAAAAAAAAAATAAATTAAAAATTAAAAATTTAAAATTTAACGACGACGCCTCAGACGGGGAGATGAAGAAGCAAAATTACATTAATATGCGAGAGCAGGAATGTTTGCCAACATGCAGTTTCGGGAATCTGCTGATGCTGCTCTCCTCAGCGCTGCTGCTGCTGCTCTCTGCTCTCCTCAGCATCTTTCTCCTTCAGCTCCACGCTCACATTTAACTGACTGACGGCTAATCCTCGTCCCTCGGCTGAGACACCGCCGCTTATTTTTGGGTTATCTTGTAATCTTTGTGGCTGAACGGTAGCCAGAGCAGCACAGAAGCTTATTTCAGTGGTTACTTTAAAGAAATAACCCCTTCAGGACCCCCAGATAATGACGATTTTATTGCTAAATATTACAATGAGCTGAGAAAAATTGCTCGTTTCCTAACTCATTGTTACTCTTTCATTATGACGCTTCCAAAACATTCTACGGCCTTCAGTGACTTGGACACAGAGACTCCATCCAGCAAGCAGAATATATTATTTGCATGAAAATTGTACGTTCCTGACACTTGGATTATAATTACCACCAAAAACTGCACTCCACAGAATTATTTGCAACACTGATATCACACAGACTGACACAGCAATATACACAGTCCAGTCACATTAATGTGACCATCTGTCAAAAGCCAGAATAACCACCTTTCGCAGAGCGAACTGCTACGAGACGTGCAGGAAGAGAGTCACTTAGGTCCCTGAAGGTCTTCTCTGGGATGTTGAGCCATGCCGACTCTAATGCAGTGGCCAGCTGCGCTAGATTACGCGGTTGAGGATCCATGGCGCGAACAACTCGATCGAGATGGTCCCACAGATGCTCGATTGGGTTTAAGTCAGGTGAGTTTGCTGGCCAGGGGAGGACGGTAAACTCATCCTGGTGCTCTTCGAACCACGCACGTACACTGGCAGCTGTATGGCACCTCGCATTGTCCTGCTGGAAGATGCCATCATCCTGAGGAAAAACAATGCGCATGTAGGGGTGGACATGGTCCGCAAGGACAGATGCGTACTTGTATTGATCCATCGTGCCTTCCACAATAATCAGTGAACCCAGAGAATGCCAGGAAAACATTCCCCAGACCATAATGCTCCCGCCTCCAGCTTGGACCGTTCCTGCAATGGTTGCAGGGTGGTTCCTTTCAGAGGTTTTCACGCCTTATACGCCAATGTCCATCTGTCCGATGGAGCATAAAACGCGATTCATCTGAAAACGCTACCTGTCGCCACTCAGTGGACGTCCAGCTGCTGTACTGGCGTGCAAATTCTAGCCTTCGTCGTCGATGAACACCAGTCAGCATAGGTGCACGAACCAGGCGTCTGCTTCGGAGGCCCAGACGCAGCAATGTTCGCTGAATAGTGGTTTGGGAGACACTTGTGGTAGCCCCTTGGTTCATTTTAGTGGTCAGTTGCTCAACGGTAGCCCGTCTATCTGCCCGAACGCATCTCCGCAACCGTCGTTCGCCTCTGTCATCTATGGCCCGTGGTGCACCACATTTGCCACGTCGTTGATTTTGGACAGTCCCATTTTGCCATGCACGGTACACTTTTACCACGGCGGCACGCGAACAGTTCACAAACTCAGCCGTTTCGGAAATGCTTCCACCCTTGGCCCGAAAGCCAATGATCATGCCCTTTTGGACGTCGGATAAATCGCTTCGTTTCTGCATTACGCCAACGATTGAAATGTTTTCCGAAGCCCACACACACCCTTTATATACGCTCAACTGCACTGTGCTGCCACCTGCCTTCTGTGATTGGTTATTTAACTCTGAAGTGGAAAGTACGTGGTGGTCACATTAATGTGACTGGACTGTGTAAATGTGTGATATCTTGCCTAGCTCTAGTGAGCGTCTTCATAAAAGCAGGAGCAAGTTTGACATCTCGCTAGTTTAGAGCATACAGTTGTTCGCTAACACCACGCCAAGATGGAGAGACATCAACAACAACCAAGAAGAAATGAATGCTGATCATCTGTCTGGAAAAAGGGAAAGAGCAATTTCCCATCTATCATTTTCTTAATTCATCGTTCGATAGTGAGAAAAAGTATTTCCAAGTGGAAAACTGAACGAAACTGCAAAGCACCAAATAGCCCCATATCAGCCTCCGCATCCCTCAGCTGGCATGCAAAATGACATCATTCATGACAAGACAACCAGGAAAAGCCTGAACAGGTTCTGCTTGTTTGGGATACCAACTGCCTGGCACGGCGGTGGTGGGATGATGATTTGGGCCTGCTTCACGTCTCTCAGTCAACCCTAAAGTCTGCTGCACACTAACATGTGCCGGAGTCAGATGTGAGGCCTTGTGCCTGAAAGCAGAGCGGGTCTTCGTTCCTCCACAGCACTTTGATGAAGTTGGGTAGAAAATGTCTTCAGGTCATTTCTATTGAATATTGCTGTTGCTACTTAGTTTGTAGCAACAGTGTAGAACTCGTCAGGTTGGACTGAAATCAAGCAGAACCTCGCAAGAACCAGATCATTAAATTAAAGGCTATCCAGACTCCCAGATCCTTGTCTGTTGATGTTCATCTGCGAAACAACTGACCAATCACAGCGCAGTAGGACACCTTCAACAATGACCCACTTCAGCACTGAAACCTAGAGGCTGAAAACATTTGTAGAAAGTAATCATCTGGCTGCACAAGAACCGTAGTAGCCAGGTCGGTTTGTTTGCGTCCATCTACAGCTATGCAGCAATCGTCTACGGCTGTGTTTTTAATCTTCTGCTCGGATTTCCAACAGAAGCAGGAGACGTTTGTTAGCTGGCTTAACGACTGGGTTGCAATTAAGAGCCAAAGCTGCGACTACAGACAAGACTTCCTGTTCGAGCTGTAAAACGGCGGCTCCTGAAATGCTCGGTTCTTTTGAGTCTGGCATTTATTTTGCATCTTGAAGATTTTGGATTCATTTGTTTGTATCTTAACCCCCTCCTCCCACATCATCTCCAGTTTTCATGTTCTGCAAAAAAAAAAACAACCTCTAACTAAAACTAGACAAAGTCGAATTCATCACATCCTGGCCATGAGAGAGCAAAGCCTCAAAAGACGAGGATGTAATGTAGAAAATATATTCCTGGATTTTTACTTGATTTTATTACTTGCCATTTGACTAGTTGGCTAATTTGGTATGTCCAGGAGAAACTGTTCGGTTCAGTCCCTAAACGTTTTAAGGCAAGAAGCAACATACGGTGGGGTCTGTATCCACATCTCCTTCACATTAGGCAATCCTAATCAGACACTCAAACTACACCAAATCAACCCCTCAGGTGTGGAACTATGAGACTTCCAGCGTATCTCTAATGCTGAGTAAGCCGGTTGGTTGTCTGGAGGATCTCATTTTTCACAGGTGATGTGGTGGAATGTGGATGAACCAGAGAATCAACCACATTACTGCAGACAACATCCAGATCTGTCCAGCCATCTCCTCCGCAATCCTCCAGTACAAGATTACTATTTTGCACACAGACAAAATAAATAAACAAAAAAAATAATTAAACTTGTTTAAGCAGTTTATTTGTTTTTGTTTTTCAGTCCATCATTTATCTGCTGCTGGACAATGTTAGGTTTTATAAATCCATTTTTTTTAACAGTGCCAAGAAATCCTGTGGATCCCATAACAAATCACATGCCGCATGCCTGCCTGTGCCAAATCACAAAGGGACATTTATCTGTTAAGACTCGGTCTCCAAAACAGTCTATATTACATGTTTAAAAGATGACATATGTACAGAAGTGTTTGCTTTGACCTCGAGGCAGGCCTTTGGGTCAACCTTAAACAAGTCTTAGGAGTTTGGAGGAAAAGACTTGGAGAGGAGGAAACATGCGCAGAAAACAACTCAAACAACTGGAAACTGACAGAAAAATGCACATGCATCAGTTTTTCCTGTTGCACTTTTTCTTCCACCAAACTTCCCATTAATATGTTTGATACAAGCTGTCCACCCAGTGAACATTCTTGTTTCTTCAGCAATGACCTTTTGTGTTTGACCCTCCAAGTGTGGAGTGTCAGTGACTGTCAAGTCAGCGATGTTCCCCTGGAATGTGCAGGTCATGGAAAAACATTTCTGAACTAAAAAGTCACTTTTATATAGTGTTTAATGTTAATAGGATATGATTCTGAATTCATGAAATAATTCATAATTGATTTTTCGTTTGTTTTTGGGTTTTTTTTCCTAATTCTAGCTGCACCAGTGTGAGACCTGCTCACCTTGAGGATCTTGACCACAACCTTCTCATTGTTAGTGATGTTGATGGCCTCGAACACCTCGCTGTACTTCCCTCTGCCCAGCTTACGGACCAGCTGGTAGTCCTCCTGGTTGCTGCGGAGACAAACAGAAGAGCAGCATGTGTGACAAAAATCACACACACACACACACACACACACACACACAAAGAAGTATTGTTTAGGCTCTCGTATGAAATCAGATCTTCTGTTGCAAAATCTCGTCCAGAGATAAGGAGTTTCTGGCTCAGATCACAGGGCCATTTAGACAACAAACAGGGAGGAAAAAAAAACAAGAGATGAGGGGGGGGAATGAAATGTCAGACACACTGGAGGACAACCGTGGTGTCATCACACCCTCACAGCTCCGTGTTTAATAATAAACCCCCATCTGCCACACTTTCCCCTCTGCAGTCTGCAGCTGAGCTGAATTATCCTTACTTCCAGTTTGGAACATGGGCCTCGTAGTCCCAGTACTCCCGGCTCTTCAGGGTGTTGACGTCCGCGTACACACGGGCCTTGCTCCCGGCCACCGGACCCGGCATGGTGGGACCCGTGGCTCGGACGCCGCAGGGCGGGCGGCACGGAGGCCTGCCGCGGTGTGGATGGTTGGTTGGACCGACTCTGGGAGGCAGCTGAGGGTTTAAGGAACGGTGGGGCAGCTGCGTGTGGGAGGAAAGTGGAACACGCCAGCCAGCTGGTTTGCAGAGAGGAGAGAGGGGGGGGGGGGGGGGGGGGATCAGACTTGAGGACCAGAGATGTCCGCGGGGGTCGTCGAAGGCTGTAGCCGCCTTCAAGCGCTTCTCGATCGGATTATTAAAGGCAACAGACCCGACGGAGGTTTATAATAGAAGCAGGAGATGATGGTGCTACACAGAGAGATGGACCAGGCGGCATCGGGGGGTGCTGAGGTAGAGAGGAGGCGGACCCTATATAAACAAACAAAAAAAAAAAAAGGCAGAAGAGAAGCAGGGGAAAAGGGGGGCTTCTGATCGGGATTCCTGCACCGGATGATGGGCGATGATAGCAGGGATGCCCCCGGAGCTCCGGAGCCAGCTAATCAATCAACGCTCGATGTGACGATCGGTAGCGGGGTCGACCAGAGGCGGAGAGGGGGCGGTGGAAGCAGCAGCGAAGATCGATGTTGTTAGCTCACGGTAGCGCCGAGATGTCGCACCGTAGGCGGAGCGCTCGGCTCCGGGCACGAACATCAGCGGAACCCGCGTCATGTGCAAGCGGGACCTTCCCTTCCCGGTGCCGCACGCAAACTTCGGGGGGCCCGGGCTTCGGGAGTTAGCTCGGCAGCCTACGGAACCTCCCCGGTGGTGGAGAGCGCAGGAAGGGAGGCGGAGCGGGTGAAGGAGGAGCAGGAGAGGGAGGGAGGGAGGGAGGGAGGGAGGGAGGGAACCCGGGATGTGAAACCGCTGGTATCCGGGGTAAACTGCGCCATGCGTCAAGTGTCAACAAGGCCACAGCGCCATCTGGTGACAGGAAATGACTTCGGTTGTGTAACCATTAAACCCCCACCCCCCCCCCCCCCCACACACACCAAAACACATTTATTCTCTGTATGAGTCGCAATGCATGTACATATATTAAAAACACACTTATATAAATTAGAAAAATATATTTCTTGATACATGATTTATTTTTTTTATTTTCTTTTTAAAGGCTAAAGAGCCAGGTTTTTATTTCAAGTATAGCAACGGACCCATAAAAAACCGGATCAATTTGTAAATATGAAATTGAATCGTGATGTACAAATTAATTTTTTTTATTGCGATGTACCTTATGAATTATTAACAGTTAAGTACTCTATGATACATTAAATAAATACATATATTTACATCTAGTCTTACCAATATAAAAATAGGATGTAATAATTAAATTAATTATTCAGCTCTTGGAATTTAAAATAGATACAGAGCTTTTATAAAGGGATGTGGAATGACATTTGACAATTAGTGTTATATAAACTAAATTATAGAAAAATAAACAAGTAAGAAAGGTTGTAATTAAGTTATAAAATGCTTATGATTAAGATCAACTCCATGTACTGATATCCGAGCAACATGACAAAATTAGTTAATTAGGAAATGTTTTTTAAACTCTGAATTATCTTGAATTAGTAACGTATATGAATAAAAATCTAAAAACTAAAACCTCCAGGACAATTACAAGTTATATAGCCACCTAAATTAATCTTCAGATAACGTCACCACTCATGGAATTATAAATGAAAAAGTTTTATTTGTTAGTGCTCTGTGTAAATGAATGCTACAAACATACAGATGATCTCAGAATGAATTGTACTATGCCACAAAGTTTTTCTTTTCCAAGTTTTCCCTTCAACGTCGTTCACATAAACCACAGAACAATCTAAAAAAAAATTAAAACGCTATAAAACAGGAAGGAAAAGTGCTGTGAAGGAAAAAAAAGCAAACAAATACTAACAGTAGGCATGCAGAGAGGAGGAAAGCATCAGGGTTTAACGGGGCCTGGGTTTAGTGGTACTAAAGTGGGCATGAATGGGTTAACTGGTGATGGTATTTTTTTTCTTTTCCAGTAAAACCAGTAATAACTGAGGTTGAAATTGTGAATATAAAGAATATTCCCACTCCCTTTGATAGCTATGGAGTAGATTTCCTTTTCTACCAAGAACATAGGAAGGATAGACTTCTTTTTCTGAGAATTTGCAAGAATCCTCTAATACTCCAAAACAAATAATATAGACAATAGCTACTGGAGTTCTTTGGCTTTGAACAGATGAATTGTGTTTCTGGATATAAAAAGCTTTTAAATGCACACTTTTAAATTTTAAACCAACCCCAAGGCCCTGGTCTCCCACTCCCACAAAACACATACTATACCAATTTAATAAAAGATCTAGATGCTAAAATAAACAAGCACAAACCATAAAAACACAGTCAAACTTGTCCTCCAAGTCTGCAAAACCGATAAAGTAATACAAGAAGGACTTATGGTTAGCTTTCTTACATTGAATGATTAAGAGACGAGGCATAAAGCAAACATTTTAAGGCTGAATTGAAATGGACTCAACAATTCCTCATTTTGTAGAAAAGTCTTCAAAACATGTATTTAATACTGCACTCAAACTTTATAGGAGAGGAAGGGTGGACACATAAAGAAAAAAACAAAGGCAGTCACAGTCAACACGTAAACAAAGTGGCTTCTTCTTGAGAGACACAACAATCTCGTGGCAATTTTAGATGATGACTCAGAAACAAACTCGCCCCGGCAGGTTTGTCTCTGTTCCGTCGTTTCAACAGGAATCGACGGAACAAACTCCTAAGTCTTTTAGCACAGAGGTGCAGAATCGTCCTACAGGAGCAGTTCAGCCTGGACAAACTTCAACAAAAAACATCAAAGGCGGAGAGACGGTCAAATACGTTCTCATCGCTCTGAAATCCCGTTTAAAAACACAGTTTTTACATTCACACAATCAGTCTCTCACAAAGGCTTCTCTTTGAGTCCCGGTAACATACTGGCACCATAAAACTACACAGACCAGAAAAACATCAACCACAACAAAAAGAGAGAGATAGAGAGAGAGAGAGAGAGAGAGAGAGAGAGAGAGAGAGAGAGAGGAGACATTTGTCGAAATGTTTCCCATAGTAAAAAAATTTTGAAAAAATCTTCAGAAAAACAACTTCTGATATTTCCAATCATTTTGGCTCATATGTACAAGCTGAGAGAGAGGATTCAGTACTCGTTATCCCACAACACTGACCTCTGCAGGAGTATGATGAGAACAATTAATTTAAATATATTAGCAATTCTATGTCTAAACTGGCAGGTTTCATTAGATTGAATCATTTGGACTTTAACTGGTGGTTAAATTCAGTTATGTAGAAAGTCTGAACCCTACATGGCACAGCATCATATACTGGTACAGTAATACTAGCAGCAGGTGAAATAAACATGGGGAGCACATGTCCTCTGCTTCCTGAATGTGACAATAGGTTCACACTGGTTACAATAAAGATACACAGAGTTACATGTGAAGCTCCAGTCACAATAAAAAGAAAGTACACCCTCTAATTTCACACAGCAGGATGTAGCCCGGTTCTAAAGTAATTTAGATCCGAATTCAATGATTCAAAACAGATTCCACACAGTCGTTACTTATAAAAGACCAGGTGAAAATGGAAAAGTAAGTGAAAAAAATAAGTTAACACAATGGCAAAATGGAAGCTGTCCATAATCCTCTTATTACAGCATAATTTATTGTCCATCGTTCTTCAGTGAAACAGACTACGTAAAAAAAAAAAAAAAGAAACAGCAGTTTCCATAAGTTAGTATCCAAACAGGCTTTACCTCTGCGTCGGGTGGTGCAGTGCTCAAAAAATGTCTACAATTAAGTTCCTGACAGGATAGTTAGAAAAGACTGAAGCGCGATTTTTTTTTTTTTGAAAGGGTTGAAGAAGAATAGTTCTTCTCTTCGTAAAAATAATAGTGGGACAACAAGATTTACAATGTTGCATCTGAATGAGCTGGGAAAAATGTATAGTAATTTGCACAGACAAGACTAACGCAGAGGTTGAGCTATAATTAACGGTACGGTGTTTGCAGAAATCCAAGGATAGTATGTCAGCGTTAAGTACGACAATTTATAGGATCGATAGAGTAACACAAAAAAAACTTTAACGTTATTACTGCTACGGGTGTTTGAACTGTGATGTGCACTTAATTTTTCTACTTTATCTTTGTTTAATTAACGACAACAGCTTAAACTCTGTTGTGTATCAGCCTATAAAACTCTACAATTGAAGGAGGGTGTACTCTCTTTTCATCATAACAGTGGGAAATACTGCGCTGTAAATTCCCTTTTTTGCTGACATGAGAGAAGAGGGACAAGAAAAAAAACAAACAAAAGAGGGAAACAAAAAAGGCATAACGGACAAATTAAATCGAAAAACAGTAAATGATTTAGGAGGATCGAATGGATCCACTCGTATTACTAAAACTATTTTAGTAGCAAACAGCAGTTTGAATGATTTGTAGTGATAGCATTTTGCTGTGGTTACTCAATGTTGTTTTGAAGAGCCAACGCTTTGAGGTCCCGACAGGTTCACATGAGCAGAATGGGAAAACAGTTCAAAATTGAAAGTGTATTGAACATAGTTTGGGGTTAATGTGTAAAGTCAAATATTTTAGAGTAATTGTGAACCAGAAGAGGCCTGACAGCTAGCGGTCAAAAACATCTCTGTTTTAACCTCCGCAATGCTATCACTGAGCATGGGCTGGACAAATAAAACACCAAGATGTAGAAGAAAAGAGAAGAGTCTAGTTGAACAGTCTTCTTTTAACTCGAGAAGATTCCTAAAAGAATTAAACTGGAAATATTTCCTGATGGAAAATGCCATGCCATCCTTTATGAAAAAAAGAGAGGAGACATTACACATTTTTCTACGGTGCATCTAAATAAATGAGGGATTTTAAATCGTCCAAGACGTGACTTGAAGGTTTTAAATCATCTTTAACTTTTTCAATTACACGTCTTTGAAACTAAGTTTAACTTAGCTTTGTATTTTAGCTCACTGACATGATTTATATGTAACAAGTAGTCTATGATTCGTTGAGATACAAAAGATTAATCTTATTTAAAGATACACCAATCAAGCTTTTCTTGACTGACAAAGATATTTGGGCTTTAACTATTGACTCCAGTTTTCCTCTCAAACCATTATATCACATGAAAGAGAAAATAAAATGTGCCAACAGCTGTTGGTTAGATTTGAATCGCACAGAAAAGGAAGAGGTTCCAAGATCATGTCAGTTTATGCATCAAATACTGCATACAAATAGTCCTTTGCGATTGTGATATTTCACAGATTGATTTTGTAATTAAGAGTGGGATTTTATATATTGTCCAGCTCCAGATCAGTAGCATTGAATGATGAGATCATTGGCCGATCCTAATCACTGTTTGACTAATTGATGCCTCTCTAGTTTAAATGCAATTTTTGTCCAATGTTGTTTAAAACGTCAAAGTTTAGTATTGCTACAAAACTAAACAAATTTCAATATAGATTTGTCTCAGTGTTTTAAAACGTTAGAGAAATAACTAAAAAAAAGAAGAAAATTGGAGAGTTGTTTTTTTCTTGACTGTTCAACCAGACCCAGAGTTTCCAATTTACTGTGATCAAAGAAATCTGAAAACGGCTTGCAGCCCAGGACTGCCCTGAATGAGAGTGATGTTTGTGTTCATAAACAGCCTGTGGGTGGAGTGCTGATGGTTCTGTCCATTCAGGGAAAAAAAAAGAAGTCATGGCTCACATGCACTGTGGCACATTGTAACCGTCTCCATCGGACGTGTGCTGCACAGTGTGGTCCTGCAGAGAGCCCAAGTCACTGAAACGCTCTCCGCACCAGACGCACTTGAACTGGCCCTCCCGGGAGTGCGTGCTCTGGTGTTTGGTCAAATGCTCGCGCTGTTTAAAACCCTTGCTGCAGTGGTCGCATTTGAAGGGCTTCTCTCCCGTGTGCACGCGCCGGTGGCGGTTCAGGTCCGACGAGTACTTGAAGCGCTTCTCGCAGTCGGAGCACTTGAGGGGCTTCTCCCTGGACGGGTCGCAGCGGTGCTGGACGAACTCCGAGGAGGACAGGAAGCGCCGGTCGCAGAGCGAGCACTTCAGCGGCTTCTCCTGGCAGTGGGAGTTCTGGTGGCGCTGCAAGGTGGAGCTCTTTTTGTATCCCTTCCCGCAGACGTCGCACTTGTACGGCTTGTCCGGCGAGGAGTTGGACGACTCCCCGCACTTGTGTCTGAGTAGCTCTCCTGACTGGCTGAACTCCTTCTGGCAGGAGGCGCACTTGAACAGGTTGTCCATGCCGTGGACGTGCTGGTGATAGAGAAGGTGCGAGGGCTGCATGAAGCCTTTGTCGCACAAGCTGCACCTGAAAGGCCGGTCGGAGGGGTCCTTGTGCGTCCGTCTGTGGCGTACGAGCGCGTAATGCTGCTTGAAGCTCATCTGGCACTCGTCGCAGTGAAAGGGCCGCTCCTCGGAGTGCGTGCGCTCGTGCTGCCGCAGGTCCGACGGCCGCTTGAACCCCTTCCCGCACGTGGCGCAGCGAAACGGCCGGGAGCCCTGCGGGTGGCAGGGGTGGTGGAGCAGCTCCGACGACTCCTTGAAGTGCAGCTCGCACAGGTTGCACTTGAACAAGTGCTCGCCCGAGTGAACGTACATGTGGCGGACGAGGTGCGAGCGGTGCTTGAAGCTCTTCTCGCACACGGCGCACTTGAAGGGCCTCTCGTTGCTGTGCGTCCGCTGGTGGTGCTGCAGGTGCGACGACTGGCTGAAAGCCTTGTCGCACGTGTCGCATTTGAAGGGCTTCTCCCCCGTGTGCACCCTCTCGTGTCGCGTGAGTTCCGAGAGGTGCTTGAAGCCCTTCTGGCAGACGGAGCACTTGTACGGCCGGTCCCGGGCCGAGGGGAAAGGTAAGATGGACGAGCTGCTGCTCGCCGACGCCCCGTCGCTGCTGGACGGCTGGGAGCTGCTCGAGGACGTGGGCGTCGTGTTCCCGGAGGAGCCCGGCCGATACGTCTTCTCGCATATGGAACACTTCATGGGGTTGCTGCTGTTGTGCGACGTGTGGTGCTGAGCCAACGAGGTAAGAAGGGAGAAGCCCATCTTACATACGCCGCACACAAACGGCTTCTGCTCCACCTGGACACACTGGTGCTCCAGCAAGTCTGTGGCCTGATGGAAGATCTTTAGACACTGAGTGCACTGGAATGACCTGTCCTGACTCGCCATGCAGTGGTGTTCAAGCGGGTTGGCCAGGTGGGAGAGGTCGTGTCCACACGTCCCACACTTGTGTCCCGACTCTGTTCCCACCTGCAGAGAGCTTTGCTGGGCTTGAGAAGGATGTTGCCCCTGCTGTCCGCCTGCGTGTTGCTGAGCTCCCGCATGCTGCTGTCCACCTCCGTGTTGCTGCAACGAGGAGGCGTCCGGCTGTAGTACGATCCCATACACCGCGCAGCTCAAAGCGTTTTCAGCTCCCGCTGGGATGGTGTGGACAACCGGAGGTGGAGCGACGGCGTGCTGCTGCCAGGCCTCCGTCATGCGGGCTCGCGAGTACGGATTCAGTTTGGCAGCGGGAGTGGCCCAGCTAAAGAGGGAAAGAAAGAGGCATTTTGAGTAATGGGCCGCAGGCCTCCGAATGTGTGAAGGGGAAAAAAACTCACTCCATCTCTTAGCTCGGCGAAGGAGCCGTGACCAAGGCTTGAAGGCTTAAACTGGAATCCACTGAAGAAAAGCAGATGTTGGGAAAGATGGGCGGCGGAGGGGAATGCACAACTTTCACTTTATCCTTGAGTTACATCTGGAAGAAAGACACAAACTGTCAGAAATACCACATGAAGAAACACAGTACTCCTAATACATTATCAGGAAACTACACTCTAATGGAAAACATTGCTCAGTTGTTTTAGAAATCCCTTTTCAGCTTTAGCCTGAAATCTTTGAAACTTTAGCTCAACCTGATCTTTTAGAGGTCTTTAGTAATGTTGCAATCTTTGTTTTACAGCAGCTGCAGCAGACTGTGCAGTGCACACAGACTTCTGATGAAACACCACAATATTATTTCTACTGATGGAACTCCAGCTGGCAGGCATGTTGTAGGGGCTCACACAAGGGGGCACATCTAATGTAGTGCAGACAACACGATTTCCTTAAACAGATGGGCAGACTATGGAGGCAACTGATGATTTAAAAAGCTGCAATATCAACATGATGTTTCTAAAGAATTGTGTACCTTTCCAGTTCTTTGTTTGTTAAAAGAAGAAAAAAACAAATATGAATTTTCAACACTGCTGATTTAGACACAACAAAGAGTTGGAAGCAGTAAAACAGAAGACCATCAAAACAATGTAATCTTTCGTTTTCAAACTAATCTATAGTTTTGTAACCCTATGCTACCGCTCTATCAGCAGACTTAAAGTAATGAACTCGTAGTATTAGCACTTGTATTAGTGCTACCAAATATTGTAGTTTTTTTTAAACTATTGGTTATTTAGTTAAAAAAATCATCTTCTAAAATGTGATTGTTTTCCTTACTCAAATGTAATGTTGGACTTGGAATGACACATAAATTCATCAATTAAATGTTCTACTTTCTCCATAAGAGGCATGAAACCTGTCTGGTTCTATAGCAGACCTGAATATGCTACAGAACTTGTTACATATTCAAAATTGTTGAATATGCAACAATTCTGGGATGTTCAGAACATGAGACACAACATCTAATTAATTTTTTAGTGAAGTTTCTTAGAAATCCATTATTCCAGAAAATGTAAAACATAACTGTATGCTTTGACACTACAGTAGCATTTATATTGGTAATCTGTGAGTAAACAATGGGAAAAAAAAAGCTTAAATAATATGTTTAACTGCAGGATTGCTCTCTTTCATTTACGCAATGCTGACAAAATTGCAAATAACGTGATGTTGGTGCTCTTCCTGTTTTTGTACTTCTAGGGTTCTAATACTACTATAAATCTTTATTATTAGATGTAATAGACAAATAGGGGACAGTAATCTCTGAGCATTCTTTTTCCCCCACCACATTTCCTTTCACTCTTGATTAGTCGTTATTGTTCCCATCTTGTTTTCCTTCTTTCTCTTGACAGCTACTGTTTAGCAAAACCATCTGCATCAGTCTCACATCCTTTCCTAAACACATCCAGTCAAGGCAGATGATTTCACCTGCTCTGTCTTCTTCTGATGCAAATTTCTTGTAGTTAAAAGAGAGTTGTTTCTTTCCACCATTCCCCATGCATGTTCTTAATTGGCCTGAACCCGATTGTTTCCAAATAGCTTTTTTACTTTACTTTTTTGTACTAAAAACGACATTGAGTATTATATTTAGTAATTAAATACATTGAGGATGCTAATGGTGTCGTATGGTGTTAATAAACAATATTAAACTACATAATAATAAAGCAAATTTAATTTCTACCAGTTCTGTAATTCCCTGTACGGAATATGGTATTAAATTCAATATAATTTGGTGCAAAAAGGATTTGTGCCACAAACATAAGTGTTCTGTGGGAGACGCCTTATCTATTAAGAGCAAAAACACGAAACAATTGAAGTCAATACCACCTGGAATCGAACGACTTTAAAATGGTGAATGTTATCTTTGAAAATCAATTCGTCCACGTGTGTTTACTATGCGTTTTTACACAATTCCAAATGTTGGACAATTCGCGGTATAAAAAAAAAAAATTGATGAACGGAGTCTGCGCGTCGTAACGTTTTTTTTTTTAAGTCTCCAGGCAAAGATCAGGGGAACCAGGGAGAGATAGCCTGCTAGCCTAGCCACCTGCTAACGGAGCCACAGAGGAAACATTAGCCAGGTGTTGTGCTGGAAAACGGCGTCCCGGCTATAAACAGCTCCCTCGCAGCTTAGAGCGTCACGTTCAAATATTAAAGATTCAAATTCTTCGTCTCGTGCTTACAGACAAGAGACAAATTCTACATTATCCCTCAAACTATTGTTTCAAGAGCTCTTCCGCTTCAT
Source organism: Poecilia picta (assembly GCA_033032245.1). Lineage (NCBI taxonomy): Eukaryota > Metazoa > Chordata > Actinopteri > Cyprinodontiformes > Poeciliidae > Poecilia > Poecilia picta. The sequence goes on from CM065358.1 coordinate 14,053,977, forward strand.
CTGTGTGCTTCTACGATGTAGCTTCTCTTTTTGGCACGAGTGCTAGTTTGTGCACAACACCGGGTTAGCCCCGGGAACACAACGACCGCGAAGCGAAAGCAACGGCGACACGTTCCTAACGGCACGGAAATAAACACATTTACCTACATACCTGGAGCTTTCTGCCAATCCTATAGTTAAATACGACGAAGGTTAGCTGCTCCCCCCAAAATAAATTAACCGGAGGGTCTCTCCTCTTTACATCCGCAGACGGGAGCTCTGACGCTCGCCTTGCTGAAAAGCGCTGGGGTTCCAGGAGCCCGGGGGGCCGAAAATGTCGGGTCATTAAAGTGTCCCGTATCAACCCTTAACGGCTCCGTTTCGAATCATTTATCGGGCTCACGATGCATCCTCTCGACTGGCGAGAAGACGGTGATTTTGTTATCAATTAGAGGCTAGCTGAGGGCTAGCTGCGGAGCCCCTGGCCGCGCACGGGAACATGAACACACAAGAGTTAATTGGCATGAACACACACAGACACACAGTGGGCATGGTGTGTGTGATGGCTTTCAATTCACGTCTATTGCCGTATGTACCCGACACAACGTCACAGTGGTATGGTGTGCGTTCTCCTGTAAATAATGGCAAAACAATAAATTGATTAACAATTAAAAACCAATTTGGTGCAATTAGCCAATAAGCATATTGTTCAAATTGAAGCGACAAACAATGTTAGATCATACAGTTTGAGATTATGGAAATATAGAATAGAATAGAATAGAAATCTAATGTATTGTACCACATAAGTTAAAGGTAAATATCATAAATGTTGAAACTAAGGTAAAAAAAAATACTATTACTCCTGTCTGAATGATTACCATCCTATTCCTCACTAAACAATAAATTTCAGCCAATATGGACACATATCAGTAATGAAGATACAACAACAGTGTGTTCTGAAGTTTCAGAGGACTGACATGAGGAAGTTGTTCTTGTAGTTGTGATCCCCGGATAACTAATGACAGAACAGCATTACCTGATCCACTGCTGCCTGAATCCAGAATTGGGTTCTGACATGTATATGTTTGCTCTCAAGTCACATGGATGTTATTGCAATTTATTTCGAAATATTCATTATTTTTGTTAATATCATGCCAGTGCTCTCTTATAGGACAGCTCCTACTTAAATACTGTTGAGGATTCTGATAAATAGTGTATTGGCAGATTTGAGGAATATTGTATTTTACGAACAGAATCTAATTTAGTTTATAATCCATAAAACAGCAATTGGAAACTCATAATCTGTCCGTATTACTTCACCTTTACAACGTTTTCAAATGAAATTCAAATTCAAAAATATTTTATTGGTCCCAAAGGGAAATCAATTAAATAAAATTTGGTACATTATGTTGCAATTTAGCAAATAATATTATTTAATATCTTAGTTTATTTTATACCACTAGAGAGAGAAGGTGAAAATTAACCACTAACAGTAAATGTTATTACACATGGACTGAAGTTCTCATGTTGTCATTATAGTCTAAAAGAAGTTACAAACTGCTTTAATGAAGAAAAAAATCTGTTAAAAAATGTCACAGTTTTAAACCAGGTTTTATGCCAGGTTTCAAAACAGGGTTTAAAACTGGAAAATTGTCTCAAATGTAACTAAAAATATTCCAATCTGACATTTTTCATCCACTTGTCCTTCTTCTTGGTTTAAACTGGGAACAGATTTATCTCCCAGTTTGAGATAATCTTCAATATTCACATTTTGAAATATATTTTGAAGTTGTTAATTAACCTAAGAAACTCACTAAATCCGTTCAGCTAAAGCAGAACACTTTACAGGCGGACTGTTTGTTTCGGTCGGACATTAATTAAAGTAACAAGCAGTTGTTTACATCGGAAATAGCGCGGGCTGTTCGGAAAATTAATTAATTTTGTGGCTTTGAAGCTACGACTGGGTCCAACATCTGGTCTATATCAAGTATCTAACTTATCTGCACCATGTCCTGATGGTTCGGGATGTTGGTTGGGTACAGCAGCAGCTCGGAGGAGGACGGTGAACCCGGAAGTGAAGCGAGGAGTCGAAATAACCGAAGATCAGTGGAGGAAGATGAGGGAAGCCGAGACCTTCCAGCCAAGAAGAAAGCCAGGACTGAGGAGCTGGATCCCAAAACGAGGTGTGTGCAGAGTACAAAGTTCAGTCTGTCTGTCTGAATTTGTAAAATATTATTATTATTATTATTACTATTATTATTATTATTATTATTATTATTATTATTAAATGCAAATAAAAGCCATTTGTTTAGTAACTAGACAAAATTAGATGTTTGAAATCTTCGAAATTCAAAATATTTGACAGCTTCACCATTTCCGACAAAGCTTATAAACCATTCTTTGATGAGACATCCACAGTTTTAAAGAGCAAATACTTGCTCAACAGGATTAAAAACTTAATTTGCAAATTCTTCAGTCAGATTATTTCGGATGAAGATAAAACATGTGCATGTCCTGCAGACTGCCTCTGCCCGGTTGCCTCCTCAGCATGTTCCCTGATGACCAGGATGAAGCACCGACTGAAGACAGCGCCCTTCATGGTGGACGCATCCGCTCCTTCAAGCACGAGAGAGGAAATTGGGCCACTTATGTGTATCTGCCTTGTAAGAAGCAACCAGAACAATTTTGTTTTTTCTTAAAACCCTTCTCTAATCGTGGTTTTAACTATGTGGCTCATTTTTGTGTCAGACCATCCTGAAGAGGAATTTGAGGAGCTTTTAGAGGAGTTGCTGTCCACTTTGGGGGCTCATGGTCTGATCCTGACGCAGCAGGAGTTGTTCCACCTGAGTCTGTCTCAGACGGTGGTGCTCAGGCACCACTGGATCCAGCCATTTACACAAAGCCTCCAGTCGGGCCTCTCTCAGTGCAGAAGGTTTGTTTATCACTCCTTGATTTACAGACAAGCAAATTGGATTCAAATTATAGATTTTTAGAAGAAGAAAAATCTAAATTTGTTTGGGAGAAGTCACACACACAAAAGTACCAGACAAAGTTCAAAGCACATGTGAAACATGTAACAAAGACACACACTTTTGTGTGGAATTTATATTTGTACTCCTTAGTACATGGTGAGGTTTTTTTTTTCTTCCTCCTCAATCTGAACCACCAGAGGTGTCTGATTGACCCTACATCTGCTCAACACAGCCAATTTCATTCAGCATCATCTACATCCTTAAGTAGATCAGGAAGTACTAGAAATAAAGGTAGAGTAATTTAGTGTAGATCATCTGTTGTTAGATGAAACTGACTTGATGCCAATTTCTTAAAAACTGTGTACAGCGGATCCTGAGCAATGGTAGACATCCCAAAAGTTGGTGTTTTAGATAGCTTGATTATTAATTGATAATAAAAAAATCTTTTGTGAAATATGTTTTTTTTTTTTTTTTGTGAAAGCTTTATTCCTTTCACAAAGTAACAATACCAGGTCTTCAAACAATAGTTTTCCTCAACTCTATAAGTTTCTCCATTTTCAGATGTACTTACTTGCATAGTCTTTCTTGACTGTTTAACATGTACTAGTTTTTACTGATGGTATGTGATGAATTTGGTAAATATGAACTGTATGGGAAACAAACAATACATTAAAACAAATCACAGCTGTTGTCACTCTTGTCGACATTCTCATAAAAGTTGTTTCCTGTTGGCAGGTTTGCGTGTTCAGCAGCAACGCTGAAGGTCTATTGCAACGCTGAGAGGACAAGGTAATGTCTTTCAAGCATTTATCTCAAAATTTACCTTGGAAACATTGACTTTAATTTAACTTGAAATGTTAAAATTGAAATCAAAAGTTAGATGGTTGTTTAATGCTGGTCATTCAACAGAGAGTCACTTTTCTTTCCTTTCCTGGAAATTTATGGTGTTTAGGTTTAGTAAATCTTCTAATATCTAAGTTCAAGAAAAGTTAAAAAGAAAAAATACAATGGAACAATAAACCTAAAACGTGATTGTCATCCAATCAACACATTAAATCATTACAATATAACTGTATGTTCAAGCCACACCATCCCATATTTCTGAACAATAACCAGGCTGTGAGAAAAAGCAAAATGTTTTATGACAGCGCAATGAAATGGCCGTTCGCGGAATCTATCCTCTCTGTGGCCAACAGTTCAGTTAGATTTGTACTTTCTGAAGATACATTTTATCCTCAGACATATTTAATTTTATATAAATTTACTGACACCTTAGTTATTGCCAATGTTTCCCCTTCCCTGTGTCTTTAAATACATCAGGACCTTCTTGGGGATGGAAGTGTCCACCGGTCACTCTCAGTTATTGGATTTGGTCCGAGTTGTCGACACAACAATGACCGAGTTTCAATTGGACACTTTTTATAAGGTCAGTTAAATTTCACTCAAACACTTCTTTTCTTTTGATATGCTGAAGCAAATGCTAAAACAGACCAAAGAAGGAAATTTTGTTAAAACTCGAATCACAATGTAAAACAAGTCAAACTAGATAATTATTTAGAAGCCAGAAAAGCCCACCTTCTTAAGTTTCTCACTTTCTCTCGGCTTTGAATTGTAGGAACCATCTTTCCACGTGAGTCTGGCCTGGTGTGTGGGAGACCAGACGGAGAAGATGAAGGAACTCTTACAGGAGCTGCAGGTGCTCAGATGTTGTTAGTTTAGTTTGCATATACAATTTTGCTTTTATTGTGTCACAAGATGATACTTATTGATGCCAGTTTTAATTACACAGAGAGAACAGAGAACATATTTGCATTTTGGATGAAGTTCTTGGACCACTTTTGTCCTTTTTATTGCAGCAGCAGCATAATCTCTTTAACTAAATCCAATTGTCTGAAAAATTGCCTTTTTATCTTTTTTATCAATATCCTCTATTGCTAGCCCTAATAATTTATATTAAGTAATTCTTTGAAAATAGCATTTAATTTACTATGGTGATCATGTGTCCATGAGTCTTTAAATGGCTCTCCAGTTAACCTGCAGCACAAATATGGTGCAGAAATTTCTCTAAGCTGCTCTTCAAAGTGGAAAAGACAAGTTAATATGTCATTCATGTCAGGCAGATACCTGCTCACCTGAGGAGATATAACTGCTGTAAACAAATTTTAAAGCCTTTTTTTTACATATCATGACAAGGAGTACCAATAAATGAGGAAAGAGTTGAAGCATTTTATTAGGACATAATTTACATGTGTGACCCAAAACCACCAGGGGAGGGACAGTTTTAGTAGAACATCACCAGCTTCATCAGGACATATTCTGAGTGAAATGCAGTTTTCAATCCATTTGATGCATCTTTAATTGTTCTGTTAACTTTGAGGGAATCCACAAAGAAACGGTCACAGAGCTTTCTACATACAAAACATTCAAAAAGTTACTTAGTAAAATACCAGGTGGACATATATGATTTTACAAAACCTTGGCTTTTTCTTTATACTTCTGTAAGATTATTTTGTGTTTTTTTTCATATCTTTTATGTTTTAAAAAATAAAGCAAAATCCTATCATGACCATTACTCTGAAACACAAGTCACTGGCGCGATTATTGCTTTATAAACTATTCATTTACCTTGAACTTTCTTTTCACAAAAGTCGGCATATTTTATCAGAATTTTATTTGATAGACCAATTTAAGGTAGAGTATTTGTGAAGAGGAATAAAAGGTTTTCGAAATGTTGTCAATGTGGAGTCAGATTGAAAGGGGATTTTATATAAATGCAAACCACACTTTTGAGAGTCTTAGTTGTTAAACATAAAAAAACCCTACATATTTTCATTTTATTTCCTAATTAAATTCTACATTATGTTGACCTGCCACATTTCACTGGAGAACGTCGATGTTTTTGGTTGTTCTGAGATAAAATGTGATTTTCATTTTTCCCCCTTTTCTTTCCTCGTTACAGATTCTGGTAGATAATCGTGAAGAAGGGCCGTTTCTGTTGAGGTTGGACTGTGTGGAGGTTCGCTGCAGGACAGGAAACAAGACTTTTCGTTTCTCGCTAAAGACCTTGTGAGTGAGCAGTTTGTCGGCTGGTATAGAGTCTGCGAGTCGCAGCTGCAAAAAAACCCAGATGTTACTGATGACAAGCCGACTGGTAAAACATCCTCAGGCAGTCAAGATGCACAAGGTTTTTTTTTGTACCAAAGAAACTAAATAAAGCTGCTACTTTTTTTGTACATCTTGTTGGTGACTTGTTCTTCGCAGAACCAATTTTTATTGCGTGCACTCGAAGCTGTTGTGTGAAGACAGCATCTCAATTAGAGGAAGCTGGGCTTTTACTCAGCTCTGAAACCTCAGTGAGTCACAGGGTGATATTTACAAGAAAAACAGAGAAGGCAATTTGCTCATAAGACTTATGAGAATGAGCTTTTTTTCCCCTTTGCGTCTCATTGCTCCGTTAAAACTGGCAAACGCTAAACGTGAATTCAGAAGTGGAAAAACATTTTGGAAGTCGTGTAGTCGAAGTTGAAAACATGTAAAACCTGGAAGTTGTGCAGCAATTTAAATTTCACACAATTAGCCATTTCCTGTCATAACATGACAGTACTCAGCTCTCTGCAGTATCAAAATTATATATATATATATATTTATATAAATGAGGAGAAAAATAAAGATTAACAAATGCTGAATGAGAAATGTGTTTTCTGATGCTCCAAATAGAAATAAAACCCAGAGTCATGAGTGGTTCACTTGAAGTATTTTACTCTACAGAAGGCAGCTTGTTTAGGACACACTTTTATAATCACTTACAGCAGAAGTGAAACTTCATAGTATCATTTTGGTCAGTGAGGGTTTCATGGCACAGTACAATCACGTAGGTCCAGAGTTTTCTCTCCACATCTGCACAGCAGAATTTGGGTTTCTCTAAAAGGTCTCAATATTTAACATCTGCTTAAACAATGAGGAAAAGTATAAAACATCTAGGAGACGATCCACATCAGTCAGGAAGAGTCTCCTCCTTCAGGCTTCCTGCAATTAAAGCCTTTAGAGACACCTGCTTGAAACCAAACCCAAACAAAAAGATTCAAGCAGGAAAATGGACCAAGTAGATTAGCTGTTCCTTTATTTGGCGATCTTTTCTATGTATTACTCAACTTTCAGAATATTTTTATGTAGATTATAAAATCATTCTTAAAAAAAAAGTCTCACTGCAAAAAACACACAAAATCTTACCATGTATTTTTGTCTAGTTGCTCATGTGTCTTAATACACTTAAATTAAGACAAAGTTAACTTACAAGTAACTTTTCACCAAGCGCTCATTTTAAGTAAAAAAAAAAAAAAAAAAAAAAAGTACTAGTACCACTGGCAGATTGTCACTTATAGCAAGGGGAAAATGTCTTGTTTAAGTGAAATAACCTGCCAGTGGAACAGTACTTTTTTACTAAAATTTACTCGAAACAAGCTCCTGTATCTTGTTGAAGAGTTACTTGTCTGTTAGTTTAGTCTTATTTCAAGTGTACTACACATTTTGCACTAGAAACTAGACCAAAAGTTGTTAGTAAGGTTTTGTGTTTTTGCAGCGTTGATATGGCGGCGATCTGTAACTTCTGCATAACCGACCACATAAGAACCATATCAGCTTAGCTGAGTGCAAAATACAATCAGCAAAATCTCACCAAGTTAAACAAAAATAAGACAAAAATGCAAAATCATTTATAAAATTAATAAACAAGGTGATTAAAATCTGTGCTTTAAATCTCACAGCATTAATAAATCCTCCCTGCTTTTTGACACTCACACATTCATTTATCCTGTAACAAGTTGTTGAATAAAATGTAAACTCTGAAAATCCGAGACCGACAGAAAAGTATTAAGTCTTGATGACAAAAAACACCTCAACACCCGGAGATTTCAGGGTTACATCAGTTCACGCACAAAAAAACGTTTTCAGGACTTTCCAAGTAAAATCCGAACACTTTGAGTTGAGACATTTGTTGGGATCACAGGTAGAAAAGCACAGACCTGATGTACTCCAAGGTGGTGTAGTTCGCCAGCATTGCTACGTGCTCGTTGCCCGGCAACTCTTGGAGCATGACGGGCTGCTTCTGCTCAGTCGCCCACCTCTTGCACTGCACGGCGCTCCGCAGGTTGACCGTCCCGTCCCCATCGCCGTACGTCACGTTGGGCTCCGTGTCTGGGAACTTGTCCGAATACTGAAAGGCCTCGGGCGTGGGGACGCCGTTGCCGTACAGGCAGTGGACGGCGACGCCGGGCGCGGTCAGGTCCGACACCAGCGGCTCGGTGTCCTTGCGCATCAGCCAGCCGTCTGTGAAACCGATGTCGGAGTAGAATTTCTCGTAGTCCTGCACGGTGTAGTTGTTGGTGGGGGTTTGGACCAAAACCTGGAGGTGGGAAAAAAAATTGATTAAATAAGGCAGCAGAATGGGATTAACCCAAGAACTTTTACCAGTTCTGATCCCTTTTCTGTTTATGACTTTTTTTTTTCCAATAGGACTTCATTTTAGTCAATGTGGTAATAAGCAGGTAAAAAGTCAACAGATTATCTACAGAGGAAAACCTGAACAAAATGTGGAGGAGAGGAGACCAAATACTGGCAATTAAAATAATATCCAGAGTCAGACGTGCATAATTTAAGCATCAAGTCACAGATTACAGACCTGATCTTTGGGCCAGGTGTGGGCATATGGGAGGAGCCAGGTGGTGGAGACGGCGGTCCGTTGCTGTGAGCGAATCTCCAGTGGGCTGATCAACCGGATATGGTCATTGTCACCTAAATTTTGGAGAACAAAGAAAATGAGGTAAAGAGAACTGAAAGTCGGGAGATTATTTCTGAACCAGAGTTTCACTCTCTGGCTTCCTGAGAAGTCAGAGAGTGACTTCTCAGGAAGCCAGATGTTTCTTCCTGAACTCATTTTACAGTTTCACGCAGCCTTTGATGGACAGAAGCACAACAAAGTTTCTCTGAAATGGAAAAAAAATCTCACATTCTAAGTACAGGCCTCCGTTTACATTTTGAACAATAAAAAAAAAAAAAAAAATAGAAAAGAATGAATAAGGTTTTGCTTTTTTGTAAGCAGGAATGGAAGAAGTTAACAATTAAAAAACAAAATAAAAACTACTTTTGCAAGCCTTTTTAAAGAATCAGTATTGTTTATGCATCTGTGCTTTACAACAACATATTTTGGTTTCTAATGTTGGTTTAGTTTTGATGTTTTTGGAAAGTCAGCACAGCTTTCACGCTCCTGCTCGCCTCTTACCGGATGCAACCACGCGGAGGGTTTTGGCCACGCCGGCCCATGGGGGTCCCAGACAGATGAAAGTCTGGATGTATTTGTCTTTCCAGGCCTGCGGCTGCTGGTTGAGGAAGTACAGCCCGTACAAGTTCCCCATGCTGTGGGCGATGAGGACCACGGGCCGTCCGGCTTTCTCAACCATCTCCTCAATCATTTTCTTCAACATCTGGAAATACTTTCCATTTTCATCTAGAAAAAAAAAAAAAAAAGAAAGAGACAGAACTGAGGCTCCGCTCACAGGCTGAGTCGTGGCTTTCTGTCGTTTCAGCGTCGGTGCCTACTCGGAGCTTTCCTCCAGTCGTACGGCGCTCCCCTCACGTCGTCGTCTCTGGTGTAGCCCCAATTCACCATCTCCTGCACCATGGTGAAGAAATACATCCCTGGAACACACAAACATGAGGTAGGTCAGATAAATACACCAGATGGTTGTAGTACAGAGTTAAAAATAAATAAAGATTTAGCAACGTTGAGGATAAAGGTGGCACACATTAGTTTATGTACGCCCAATATTCTTTTTTCTTAAAAAAATAAAATAAAATTGGGGAAACATGCCAAGTTTGTTTCACTGTAGAATAGCTGACAGTTTATTGTGTTCATCTGAGAGAATCTGTGATGGTTGCAGAGATCACTCTGTACTTTAAATCATTTAACTTTGAAAAACTTCTCAAGTTCTCCACTAGATTTAGGCCTGAACTTGGACTACGTCAGCAGGAAGATGCTTTACTCTAAAAAACTCCTCTGTGGCTCTGGTTGCTCACGGTCGCTGACTGGAAGGTGGAGAAAAGACTCCAACCCAGTCTCTAATCTTTTTTGTTCTTACGGTATCTAGCGTCCCACAACATGATGCTACAACAAAAATTCTGCATCGTTGCAGAAAGTGTGTTTAAGTGCAGTGGGTTTTTTTCCCGCAACGCACAAAATTTTGCATGAAATGCTGGATCAGAGCTTCTTCTTCTATCTCATGCTCGCTGCGTCCCCTTCATGGTTTGTGGCAAACTGCCAACAGGCCTTATGGCTTTCTGTCAACGATGGCTATGCAGACGTACTCTTCGCCATATCTTGTAAGTTATTCTCTCAGTGCAAGTTATTCTCTCAGTTTCCTGAAGCGCTGACATATGGCCGCTCATCCTGAGGCTAGATCTGATTCCTTTCTGTTCAAAATTACTTCTTTTTCTGATGCTTGAATTTTTCCCCATTTTTTTTCTTTTTTTAATTTATTAATGAGATATTCCATAATTTATGTAGCTAACGTGTTTGCTACACGTTTTTGAACCTGGCTGGAAATGTCTCTGAGAAGAAGTTATTGGAGTTTTGTTGAGGTCCAAGGTTCTCAGGTTGGTGCAGCTCACAGGTGTCTCCCAGGCATCTTTCACTCACCCACACAGGTCTTGCTGGCGTCCAGGAACTCCAAGGGATACGTCTTTCCGAACCCCGGGACTCGAATCTCCACACCTGGTGGAGAGTCGGAGGTGTGTGTGATATTGTTGTAGACCAGCCTGCAGAGGTAGAAACACACAGATGTGGATCTGTTCTGCATCCGTGTGGCCCACAGAGTTTTGGAAGTTTAACTTGAACAGAAACGGTTCCCGTTTTCAGTCCCAGAGTTCGCCACGTTATTTGTGATGTGGGAATGGAACTTCTCCATCTCTGGTTTTTGTGTCCAACAAGCAGATGTGAGAGCAAATGTTTGGGTTTTAACCAACAGCTGCGACATTTGACGACTGTCCATCTTAAAGGAACAGATTGCAATGTTATGACCGTTTGCTGTCGAATTAAAATGTCAATATAATTTCACCTCATTACTGTCAAGGTGAAGAAGTATTTTTATGCAACATTCTTAATATTGTTTTCCTCCTTCACATATATGTACATTTTAATCACATTCAATATGCTAAAAATAGATATGCTCAGTAGTAACTTCCACACCAAAGAGCAGCAGTACAAGCTGCTTAGCTCTGGTGCATTAATGGATTGGGGAAAAATTTGATTTTCCAACCAGCCAATCAGCTGCCAAGCTGAAGCTCTCGACGCTGTAAAAGAGTGAAGAGCAGCCAAGGTCCAAAGAAAAAACGTTCCTAATGAAGGACACAGTGAGAGACTTTAAGACTGTCTGCTTAAAAATAAAAATCTAAAGTGATAAGAGTTGGTTTACAGCAGGGATCTTCCAACTCCTGTCCTCAAGAGCTGCTGTCCTACAACTTACAGATTCATCCCTGCTCCACCACACCTGAATCAGATGGTGGAATTACCTCTTCAACATCCCATTGACTTTGGTAAAGGCCCGCTAAGAAGCCATTTATTTGATCCAAGGGTGTGAGGAGTAGCTGCTGAGGACTGGAGTTAAAGACTCTTTGCACAGTATTACTTAAAGCCTGAATAAAAAAGCAAAAAGCCTTTTCTGACTGAAGAAAACGATTGACCTTTCACTTTTCACCGCTGGGAAACACCAAGCACTGTAGTCAGCTATGAGAAATAAGGCCTATAATTTTATTTATTTACTTAAATACAGTTCAGATCTTAATTTGGCTCTGAAAGAGACTCCCACCCACCTGATGTTGTCTATCCAGCAGTCGATAAGGAAGGGCACCAGCTGCTCCACGTCGAGCCACAGAAGGAAGAAGCTTTTCGTCTTCTCTTGGCAGATGAAGTGGGCCCCTCCGGATTTATTCAGCTTCGCCTCCAGCTGGTTCCCCAGATCCCCCGGGACTGCAACGAGCAACACACAGAGCCACCTCACAAACTGACCAAAGAGTCTGATCGCAATGTTTTAAATCATAAAAATACAGCCAACCGCCTAGAGAACCAAATGGCTGATCTTCTGACAAAAAAAAATAAAGAAAAAAATCAGGATTTAATAGAGTTTATAAGAAATTTGCGCACAAATGGTTAGAAAACATAATTATATTTGAAAACATTATAAAAGCAGCAACATTACAGGTAATTAAAGTCAAGAATATCAGCACACAGATGAAAACTGAAAGTAAAAGGCGATCTTCAGACTCCAGCTGTGACACACACACACACTGTGGAGTGGAAATCCCTGCCTGCCTGGTTTCATTGAAAAAGAAGAAACATGAAGAGGACCAAGACAGCTGCAGTATCCACTTTTTGATGCAGCAATGCTGTCTTGTTGTTTTCAAGCAGGGTCAACCACATTCTGCAGGCATTTTAATACCAAGGCTCTAAATAGTGAAGAAATCTGTCCGGACACGTTATTCAGTCAGGGTGTGAAACGGGAATGCAGCTCAGGTGATGATGAGCTGAAATCATGAACCGTTGAACTTGCTGAGCAAACATACAGCAGCAGATCTCTTCAGTTTATAAAAATTCTCCAGACTTTTAATGTTTTCCTTTCACTTAATTTTACCCCATTGTTAAAAAAAAACATAAACAGACTCCAACCCTGACTAATCAAGATTATGAATTGCAGCAATTTAATGTGTAAATGTGGCCCCCTCTATTCAAACACAAAAAAAGAAAGCCAGTAAAATCAAGGATAGTAATTTTTGCCGTACTTATGATAGTCACTCAGCCTTTTGTCGTCCTGAAAAGTTTACGCAACACAAAGTCAAACTTAAGGGCAACATGTTTGATTGTATGCATTGATCTTAGTCAAAGGTTGCTGCGGCATTTCTCCACCATCAGAGCAAACAGCAGGACACTCAGAATAATCTCCCTGAAAACAGACACTGCATTGATCCGAGTCGTGAAAACGATTCTCCATTTCACAGAGTCGTCACAAGTGAAGGGGGCCCATTCTCCAAAAAACGTTTTTGGAAGAAATCTGTTCCGAGTTACTAAATACTGGGAGTTTATCAGGCCGTTATTTCTCTTTTCCACAAGTTTAGTCAAACACGTTGGAGATCAGAGCAGCTCCACAGCCTTATCAAGCTAATGTGTTCAGGCAGAGCCTGTGGCTTGAACAAATGGAGATAAACGTTTCCAAACTCGACCCTCCAACCACAGAACAAGAAGATTTCTTTTTTCTCCCTTGAGAATTAGGCAAATGTTTTAAACTAAATCATAAAGAAGAGCTATTACGTATTAAACAGAGTGGAAAACTCCAAGAAATGTAATTAGGTAATCAGTAAAGCTAAATGGCTGCTGTGCTGAGGAATCAAATTCAGGCTGAGTGGAGTCATATGACCAGAAGACTTCTGGACTCTTCAGGGCTCACACATGATAAACAGATCTTGAGTCAGCCCTCGTGTTTCCAACTTTTTTTCCAATGGAGGATCAATGTAAATCAGAGGAGTGTAAATAAACTACTGGTAAATAAGCTGAAAAAGTGCCAAGGAACCCTTCAGCCCTCCTATAGAAATTGAATACAACGTGCCAACCTATAAATTACCCCAAAATAAAATTAAAATATTTATTTTTGTGAGTTTATAAATTAAAGGGACATTTCACAAATTACAAACTGTATTCCTTAGGAGCTTTTTATTCCATTAAAAAAATTCAATTGATTTTTAACTCGATAATAAAAGTCGCCTTACCGGTTAAAAAAAAAACACACAAAAAAAAACCCAGACTTTTCAGGTTTTTTTATAATAAGGGAAATGGTTTCACTGTGATTAACAAAAAATAAAAAAATTAAGTTTCTGGACACGTCTTGTGTTTGATTTTACAGGCGCTTCTACATAGCCATTTACGACCACATTTTAAATCCGTGGTGCATTCAAGTCAAATCGTGCAAAAGGATATCCATATTAAAAATAACTGCAAAGAAACCCCCCGCCATAAATAAAGATAAAAAAAAAATCATTTTCAGGCGCTTTTACGGATGTACACTGACCAACTTTTATCTTAAATTTAGGGTCCAACTACAATGTCCATAGAAGAATGCATGTTACAGGCATGATGTTCTCTGTTGCTGATGGTAAATTGACTCTGATGTCAATTTACCATCATTTATTTTCAACACAATAAGGCAGAATATTTTATGACAGTAACTTAAGATTTGTTTATAGCCACACCTTTTTCCAATGTAAATTATCAAGACACACACATTTTAATTTAGCTTTGTTAAAATTATTTTAAAGCTTTCTGAGATGAAATAGTTTATTTTTACAAACAACTCTTTGGGAGACTAAGCCAACACACCCAACCCAACTGGCAGCAGGTTTAGTCAAATTGCTGAACAAATCCAATATAAAATGGTGAAACAAACAAAAAATTAAAAAGGGTGTCATTTGGGAAGTGTTGCAAAAGATTTTGACATTTGATGATACATCTTTGGAGTTATTAAGTGTCCGAAGTTATCAAGTGATCTTGAATACACCATGAGGCTGTAGCCATAAAACGCCGTGTGAACGCGCAACGCGATGCCGGACTGAACTCGACTCAACACCTGTCAACTAATAACAATAACTAGATACAGTTATTATAAGTAGATAAATAATAACTAGACCTTAACAGAGGAGGAATCCCGTAAAACTGTGAAATAGTCCGTTACACGAGTAAGAATTCTCAACGCGGAAATATACAAGCGTGAACTTTCTTGAATACAATTTCCTCGTTGCTGTTACACCCTGTATCCCAGCATGAATTAAAAAGAACCCGGCAGCATTTGGTTTCAACTCCAAGATAATATTTTACACCCGGATATGACATAAAACAAAAAAATATACGCCTTACTGAGGACGACGGGGGGTCTCTGGCTCTGGCACGTCTTGTTCTGGTGGCATTCTTCCGCGGGTCTGCCGCTGCTCGGTTCCAAACACAACAACAACAAGCCGACGCAGAGGGCTGTTAACCGGTACCAGCCCGCCATGGTTCCCGATGTCGCATAGCCGGTGGGTCACTGTCGGCTCCTCTGCGTGTGCTAGCGGGCACTGCTGCCGGCTGTTCCTGTTGTCGGTTAAATACCTTGGATCATCTGATCAAACCACTTCAGACGCCGATGATGAGTAAACAACTGCGGATCACGAGGTGCAGATTGCCGAACAAATCGAACAGCAGCCTTGAGTAATCGATCTCAGAGGTGATTCAGTCAGACGTGATGAACGACAATCGATACAAGCCTCTGTTTTGTTGTCAGTGCACATGATTCCCTCGCGGTCTCGAAATGTCTGGACTTTGACTTTAACAGTATGGACTATTGGTGTTTCCACATTTTGTTAACTTATCTAAAAAAAAAAACATAATTTGTCTGTGCCTTGATTTAATCTTAATTTACATTATTTGCAAAATCTCAAAGATTCTTGTAAAGTTTATTGTTAGCTTCTTTCTTTTTTTAGCTTTTTCCTATTGGCCTTCAATCAAATAAATTTTGTGAATATTTTTCTCCCAATCTTTTCTTTTTTTACTATTAATTTTCTTAATTGTATGCGAGGAGAAATAGATTACAAAAAGTAATATTTGGGAAAAATACTGCAAAATAGATTGTACAGGGTCCCAGTTTAGTGATGCTGAGTAAGGCTGAGTAAGAGAATTTTTAAAACGATTATCGGAAATCACTACTTCACTGAGTTTCTTTCTTTCTTTTTTTACTCCTCAGGTTTTTATCTTCAGTTGTTCATAAAGCCTTTTAAATTTCAGCGTGGAAAATTATGGAGCCTTAACATCCTTTATTTAAAGGAAGAATCAAAAAATATCATTCTCAACTTTCCACCACACTACATCGTAATAGTGCAGTTTTTAAAATAGTTTTAGAACTCCACAGTAGGCTATATTAAAGTTATTTCCTGTTGAGTATTTCAACAGAAATATCCATTTCTCTGACTTTTTAATGCTGCATTTTAGATATTTTTCCCTTGTGGGACCTACATTAATTTATTGTGGTACTTATTACCAGAATAAACAACAAACAACAAGAGCAACAACAAAACAAAGAAGTTTGATTTGGAAAAATGGAGGAGACAAAAGCTTCACACACACACGTTTGCGTGGCCATCTTTCTAGGGACTTTCCTTTGACTTCCATTCATTTCTACAGCCTAAACCTTACCTTTACCGTTTTCCTAACCCTAACCATCACATACCTAACCCTAACCCCTACCAAAACTCAATTCACACCTTAGTCCTAACTCTGACCCTGACCCAAAAACAGAGTTTCCTCTTGTGGGGACCAGTCTTTGGTCCCCACAAAGTAGTATATGTCAGGAAAATCGTCTCCACAAAGTATTACAAACAAACAAACACACACACATCTGATAAAACGACAGAATTTTGTAATGTACAAAAAGGAGACCACGAATAATAATTTGGAAATATTTGCATCTTTAATATCACATATATCCTTTACAATTTGGCAGAACAAATATATATACAATAACATAATTCTTCTCTAAATGTTATGGCTTTACCTAAAATATGTAAAAGTAAATATTTTGCTGCAGGGTTGAATTTTAATTCAGGTTAATCAAATTTAACTAAAGGAAACTGGATTCTGAAACAGATTTGAAAGGTGCTTCAACCAAATGTTCATTTAAAGGTGTGCACATGTCTGTAACAAGGTTATTGCCAGATGTTTCCTGTAGATAGAGATGTTTCATTTGAATATATGGGCTGTGTCACATTAAAGATAGAAAAACACATTGGCATTTCTACATGGATGTGCACACATTTTTTTAGATCCACTGTAATTTGATCCAGTACTTCAATGATTGCATGTCAAAAATTGATACCAGAGGGCATAAATAGTGGCATCGCGAATCCAGCAATATATTATCTGGCAGTATCTTGATCATCCAACAGTCATCATCAGTTTAAAATATGTCACATTGTTGGTTTCATAAGTCCAGCTGTTTGTAGACACCACAGACAACCTTAAAAGTGAATTTTAGATATAAAAAGATTATCCCATTTTTTATTTTTTACAGCATCAATAGTTTAGAGGAACAGAGAATATTCAGAGAAGTTATCTAAACTATTCAAATTTATTCCGCTTTATCTCTGAACTCTACAAAAATATAAACCCTACAGAAAACATACATTACAAAAACAGGTGTTTCCTTCGAGTTGGTCGAACATATGCTTTAAAAATAACACTGATTTGATGCTGATATAAAACAGCTGATCCTATACAAAAAATATGTGGGAATAAACAGGGCACAGATAAACCAACACTTCAGTTTAAATGAGAAGGTCAGAATCAGACTCCTTCAGTCCAGAACAATTTATAGCTGAACATAGTGACCAAATATGCTTATTTTTACACGGGAATCCAGCTATATCAAACACAGCACTGTATCGTCTGCTATATAACATCTGACCGGACGTCGACCTCTTTGGGCACATCGGATTTACCCTCCAGGATTTGCTGGATCTGATTGAGCACTTTCTCATGGAACACCATATCTAGGTGGGCCAGGCCCCTGTACTCCGTCACGTGGACGGGCTTCTCCTGCTGCCCCACCCAGCGCTTGCACAAGCCCATGCTGAAGCTGTCCACCGTGTTGTCCCCGTCAGCGTAAACAAAGTCCACCGGGTCCCCGTCGGGAAACTCCCCGTTGTAAATATGGGTCACGGGCGTCGGAAGCCCCACGCCGTACATGCACCACACCTCTACACCGGGCGGGTGGAGAGCACTGGTGAGGTTCTTGGTGTCCTCCCACATGTGCCTGCAGTCAGTAAAAAAGATCTATTTAATTATTGTTGTTATGTTTGCTGTTTATTCTTACATAATCCACATGATTTTGACAGCATCTGTAGTTGTTTTCAAATTAGCTTTACAGAAAACTGAAGCTGCTAAGAAGCCCTTCGGAGGATGATATAACTTCCCTCACTAGCAGGGAGCACAGAAACACCACAACTTAAGAAAGTCAAAGCTGAACTAGTCCGTGTCCCTAAAACAAACAATGTCAAAACACATTTGAATTTAAATTCAGCTTCAGATAAATGCCAAAAGTCATTTACTTGAGATGTGGAAAGTTTTCAGCAATGCAACAAAGATGCTTTCTTGTGAGTGAGTTCAATATTTTAATAGATCTACATGCAAGAGAAAAGGTTCTGACCAAAGCATCCTCTTTTGCATGTTTACTGTATAAGGCTGGTGCAGAGAAAGAACTAAATATCCATATAAAAGTGTTTTAAAAGCATCATTTTGAAGCTATAGAAAGAGCACAAAAGCTCTAAGTTACCAGCCATCCTCAAAGCTGATGTCTGTGAAAAGACGCTTGTAGTCCTGATGGGTATAGTTGAAGCCTGGAGTGGAGATGAAAACATGGTCCTCTGGCCAAACCTCCTCTGACGGCAGCAACCAGGGATTAGTGGTCATCATTCTCTGCTCCTCGCGGATCTTGATGTTGGAAATCATCGGGATGCCGTCGTTTTCACCTGCAGTGAGTTTTAATAGAAAGTGAACAGCAAGAAGGTACAAACTCACCAGCACATCTTGACTTGGTGTCAAATAAAAAAAACTAAATATCAAGTTTCTGATGGAGTTCCTGGTACTATCCATTAATCATCTGCCGCAGGTTCTGTTCCAGTAAAACTTTACCTGAGGTTAAAACTCTGAGTGCTTTAACAGCGCCCCCCCATGGAGCTGCAAGGGAAATAAAACCCCTGATGTACTTGTCCTTCCAGGCCTTTGGCTGATGGTTGAGGAAGTAGAGGACGTAGTGGGAGCCCATGCTGTGTCCCAGTAGGTAAACTGGTTTCTGGTACTGGTTGTACATCTCCTCAACCAGCTCCTGCAGCTTTAGAAAATAGGCTGCGTTCTCATCTATGAAGACACGAGAGGGATGATGAGTTCTTTCTGGGTCAAATCAGACGTCCAGTTTAATCAAAAATCACCACCTGAAATTCCTCCCTCTGTTAATGAAGAGGCACTGAGATAAACGATTAATTAGTGGTTACAGTTGCAATAAATTTAAAAAAAGGGATGAAAAACGTGGCTCACATTAGTTGTTTTAACAGGACACCCACTTACTTGGTGCTAATCTCCAATCGTACGGCGCTCCACGGACCGTCTCGTTCCGGACATAACCGACGTTGACCAAATGTTCCACCATAGTGTGAAAGTAACCTTGAAAGAACAGAGTCATACTCTGGTAACTTGCATACAAACACACGAAAACAAAGCTCAATTTAGTGAAGAAGAAAGACTTCACTAAATTGTCTTACCTGCCAGTTTGTTGTAGTCAAGAAACTCTACAGAGTAGGTTTCCCCAAATCCCGGCACTCTGACCTGCACCCCTGGTGAGTTGGACGAGTGTCGTGTTGTCCTGTTGTAAACAAGTCTGAAGGGAGAAAAAAACAACAACAACAAAAAAAACATGATCGACAAAATAAATTGATCAAATAACTGAAAAATTGCTATTTTTTTTAAATTCTGGATATTAATAGATTCAGAGTAAAACAAAGTATTCATTTAAAAGTAAAAGAGAGACACCAGCAGAATGCAGGTGTTGTTGGACAACTTAAAACAGTGTGTGTTACCTGATGTTATCTATCCAGCAGTCCACACCTATGGGCATGAACATGTTGAGGTCGATCCACAGAGGAAACCAGTTTTCAGTTTTCTTGTAGCAGAACCAGTGAACCAATGTTGGTTTGTCTATTTTGGCTTCGAGACGGTTCCCCAAGTTCCCAGGCACTGAACAGAAAACATCATACACATGCTTCAAGTCGTTATGTTTAATAATAAACAAATGCAGCAAGATGTTCATCTGTGGAACCCGCCACGACAAATCTCCATTATCTAAGCTACATGGTGTATTGTCAGATACAGATCTCGTCTCGTCAGATCTGCTTTTACCTGCAGTGAGTAAAACTAACAGAGCATTTCAGAAAAGGAATGGCTAACACAGTCATAGTGTGATAGCCTGATAGTGTAATGGGGTGTGAGGGGTGCTTTGCTGTTTCAAGACTTGGACAATTTGAAGTAATTGATGGAAACATGAACTCTGGCTTCTCCCAAAAAATTAGGAATGAGAACATCCGGCCATAAATTTGTGACCTTTGGCTTAAGTATACTCGGGTTTAGAGGCAAAACAATAATCTGAAGTACACAGGCTAATTGCTAATTAGCCTGTGTACTTCACAGGCCCCCCTGTCGCCCCCCCTGTCGCCCCCCCCATCCGGCAGAGGGGGGCGGCCGGATGGGGGCCCAGGTCTGGAGGTGCCAGGGAGGGAGGAATGGTTTCAAGTCACTTAAATGTCTGATTATAGACGGAGAAAGTGCGCCCTCGCCTGTTGAGAAAGGTTTATTTAATGTTAAAGTTACCTTCCCCAATGGAATATATACTAGTCAATTCCAATGGCTGTTTTACTCACGGTTTAACACGGTTTTCCTGGGTAAAAATCAAAAGACAAACGCCGCACCCCCCTCGATGCAGGTAAGGGGCCCTGTGATTCCTTAGGGGCCCGGTAATTGGCCCCACCCCCTAGCCCAACGCTAGTGTTCCGCTAGTGGAAGTACACCTCTGAATGCCCCCAAAATTAACATTTTTTAGAGTAGCTCAGTCAGTTAGTGAATTTTGAGTTTACTCAGGTTATCTCTGATGCTCAAACACGCTTGATGGGTCTGAAACTTTTAGGTGTGACACAAAACACACAAAACAGATCAAATCCATAGGCACGAAATCTCTATTGAGCAGCATCGCACTTGGCCTGCTGGCTGGACTTTCACTGTCCTTGATGGCCACACCGGACATTTCAGTGGGTGAGTAGTTAAGCCGACTTAAAATAACAAGAAGCACGAGGCAATATCAAACATGGGCACGTTTTTTCAATATCTTTCAGGTCACGTCACTTTATTTTGCCAATCAATGAGGCAAAAAAATTGTTTTCAGGTAATAGTTGGAATTTTATCATAGATTTTTCTTTAATAAGTTGGTTGGCTAACTAAAAAATACAAAAAAAAGCAAAAACTAAAAAATAGCTAAACGGTTTAAAGAACATTCATCCCATAATGGTCTGATTACAGGACATCCAGTCTGTTTGAAAGGAAAATACAAAGAAATGACAGATGACTCATGACATTTTCACAGTATTCAAACTTTTTTTTTTTTTTTTTTTTTTAGAAAAACCTGCTCTTTGAGCTCTTGAAGAGTAACTGTTATTTACCATCTACCTTGTATCTTCAGCTCTATTTGGTCATGCTCCAAATAAGGAAGTCCGTTCCTCACAGTCAGGTGTTTTAACATCCTTGTGTTGGATCCTACAGGAGCTAATCAAACTCTTATGCTGAAAACATCACCTTGATGAAAGAACTGTCTACGCTGAAGAAGTAGACATCATGACTCATATATGAATTCAATTACATTTAACTTGAGAAAGAAAAATATGAAAAACATGGAGGAGTAGAAATTTTTCTTGGTGAGGGAATATTTAACTTTTCCGCATTTCATCTGGGTCAAAATTTTGAAAAACTATCTTTCACAAAAGGTGCAGCTGCAAGACTTCAAACATATGACTATGAGCTTTCCACAAGTCACAATATCAGTCATATTAGCAACATTAATTTTCGTGTCTTGATTAAATTTAGGTCTGGACTTTGACTGGACCATTCTAACATGTAATACTTTGATGGAAGCCATTCCTTTGCAGCTCTGGATGTATGCTTAGACTACTGGTGTAAGGTGAACTTCTGTCTTAAAGCCTTTTCTTTTTCCTGAGTTGCCCTATATATATTTTCACTACCACATATAGAATTTAGCATGTAGGCCAAAAGGGTATACATTGGTTTTCTTCTAATTAGAGAACCTTCTTTCACACTTTAAACAATACATCTGAAAGTTTTCTTCTTGCCACTTTTCCATAAAGGCTAGATCTAAGGAACTGACCAAAAAATAATTATTACTCTTCCACCAGAGCTGTGAATCTCTGCAGCTTCTCCAGTGTTAACACGGACGCTTTAGGGTGACTCCCAGAGAGTTACAGGAGAAATAGGATGTTTCAGCAGTTTTGTGGCCCACTTCAAAATTATGAACCTTTTTTTCTGTTTGTGACTTTAAATCTAAAATAAAAAAAACACAAGTTTGGAAATGTGAAATGCGTTCACAGGAGGTGATGGTTACGTTTGAAAATGTATGAGTAGCAAATATTAGAAAACAGATCAGTCGATTACATATCTCTCCCCCCCCCCCCCACCACCACCAGAGATAATTTATCAGAAAGATTGAGTTGGGAAGAGGTTCGTCAAACATCCATCGCGTTCTGTGAAGAATTACTTTTAAAAGACCCGAAGCGAACTCTCTCTCCTCTTACCTATGATGAGCGGCGAAGTGTTGTTGCTCGGTATTTTGGTCTTGGTGCTGGGTGGGAAAACGACGTTGACGATCCAGAAGCCGGCGGAGTGATGAAGCCCCAGCAGAACCACTGCGAGCAGCGCCCAGCGCATGTGACCCGCGGGCCCCATCCTCTCTGTCGGGCAGCTGCAGACGACGAGGGCGCAAAAAATACGGAGAGAGGAAACTCAACTCTCCGAGCCACGGCTGATGATTTTTTTTTTTTTTTTTTTTTTTTTTTTTACCATATGCGATGGTGCATGCCTGATTTACACTGAAGATAAGTGTTAAACGACTTTAACACGGAGTGATTCATGCAGGCTGAGGCATTTAAAACGTGCACTGGCTGCGTGCCGTCCTATCGATTCTTCGCGATCACGCGTGTTTTGTTTAGACAACTGGACGTCAATGATTAACAAAAAGCGCTACAGAACAAACATTTATTCTTTGAATCGCATGCATAAAATAGGAATAAAAAAAACCCCCACAATCCCTCGTAAAAGACTAGTTTTCGACTCTAAGGTAACTTAAAAAGCGCTCATATAAGTTCTGGTTGGTGAAAGCAGGACTTCAGGCCGGCCATCGTGAAGTGAGATTGCATGAGATTAGAACTGTAACTGCTTCCCTTCGGCCTCCAGCTGGGATGAGTCTGAACTTTCTGATGCTGCCTTCACGGTCATGGTAACATCCAGCTTCGGGAGGAATTTAGACACGAGTTACGGAAATGAAACTGGGAAGTTGGCTTTTACGGAAACAAATTGAGGACCAGCTGCTGTTTTAGTCCTCAAATAGGTTCTGATATAAAACAATTTCTTTATTTTTATTTTTGGGAAACTGCCTGTTGTCTTTATGGTGTGATAATTGCCCAAATTTGCTCTATTTTTTTTCTATGGTGTTGTTTTTATTATAAATTTAACACTTATATAAGTTATGCAAGTTTATATGATTATAAACTTACATAAGTTTATATAAATATAAACTTACCAAACCCAGTTTGGTAAGTTTTTATTTCTGCATATCTGCATAAACAAAAAAAAGTCACTCTGATTTTTAGCTGTATTTTCCAATTCCTCTGTTTAAATCTGTGAAAAACAGGAAAGACAGCAGTGCTTCACAAATAGAATTTCAGCACCAAAAAGATGATTCTCAAAGAGATGTTGACCTTAAACATGTATATAGTCGACGACTAGTGTTTATTAACAGAGTCCTGGACTTCAAGTAAATTTTCAGCTGAGAAAAATAGCTCATCTTGCCATCATCTACCTACTTTACCATCTGCTAATTGCACAATCTGAGTGCATGGAACAGTAAAGCTTTCGATGTGGTGTTACTGCAGGGCATTAACCTGTTGCATATGTTGTTTATTTAAAGTGGTACACAAGGTCAGTGTCTCGTCAGCGTCTCTTTCTGGAATTTACCTAACACCTCAATAAACTTGGAAAACATGCTACACGTTCACATGCTGGACGATCCTCTTAACATACGGCCTCACAGCTGTTTTATGAAGCAGACGGCGTAGAAAACGTGTTCAGTCAGTTATCTTGGTGTTTGAAGAGACATTGCAGTAAGAAAAGAAAAAAAAGAAAGTAGCAAATTCAATAATGACCCAGACCACAAGTTGAGAAAAATATTTTATCTTCTTCTTAAAGAATAAATCAATTCCTTGATAAACACTTTCATTGACAAGGATTATGTAAGGCAGTGCTTCCACAGGGAACATGCGATACGACCAGGTTGCCTTTACATTACAACTGGTTCAGGCCTGCATACAATTAGCCATCATCTCCATTTGTTGATTAAAAAGAATTTGGGTCTTTTTGGTCATGAAGTGACAACCAAATTATATCAGATAAACATAACGGTTTATATAAATCAAAGGTCTGTTGAAGCAAAAGTGGAACTTAGAGACAGACTTCCCACCTAATTTGTCGTAGGCTCGGCCGAGAAGCGATTTCTGGCAACTCACTGCCTCTGACGCACATTTATTAAGATAAATTCACACTGTTGTTACAATTTCGTTGATGTTGTTATAATCATCCTGCTTGTTGACATGCTGATCAACAGGTCACCATGGCAACTGCTCTCCCGTAAAGTTCAGAAATGACCCGTGGTCCTTTTCAGTCAGCCCACCGATCACAGACAAGACCGATGTGATGCTCTCCTCGGGACTCAGAGGCGCCTGCAACAAATAAAAACAAAAAATAAGAAAGCGAGATCACCTGTCACCATAATGCTCCTCAAAATTAGCAGAACGACCTTCCACACTCCAAATAAAGTTGTCACAGCTGACAGATTTCAGGCTTCTCGTGTCATTTCAAATTAACTCTAAATGTAGAATCTCATTTTGCTATTCGGTTTTTAATAGCTTTCCAGAAAAAAGCCGGGGCAAAAACATCACCCACAGTAGGTTCTTACCTCGGAGCCTCCCATGTCTGTGCGAACCCAGCCAGGATGTATCGCCGTGCAGAGGATCCCCTCAGGCTCCAGGTCTAAGGCCAAACAGCGACTAACCATGTTCAGAGCAGTCTGAGGAGACAAGCAGCAGGTAACCCGAAATTTACCTGTACAAGGTCAAATATCACGTTTTCTAACCAGAACGCCTAGAAATCTTGACAGTAATAAACAAAAAACAAATCCAAACGGGCCTTTCCGTCTTTTTAAAGGTAAATCATGGGAATCTTGCCGCAGTGTAACAGAGGAATCTCCATCTGAGAGTGTTTCCATATACATGCAGTTAATTACGTCACAAACAGAAGGCTTCTCTTCACAGGCCAAAGGCTTCTCTTCACAGCCAGCTAGTCAAAATGCTAAATTTGTGTCAGCTTAAACAAGTGCAAAGAGAAAAAGAAACCGCATGTATGTGGAGCCCCAGTCAGTGGTACCATTATGACGATGGTGCCAGTGTTCCAGTAACTTGGATGTTCTGTAAGGATACCATCTCAAGGTTTTGGCCTCCTCGCCCCAGTTAAGCTCCACAGAACCCAGCAGAGACGTCACGTTAATAACGGCTGCTCTCTGGATCCCCATTGCTCTTGATGCTCCTCTGCTCGCAGCCCCTGTAACAAAGGCAGGAATGCCTGACAGAGGACAAAAAATAAACATTTGGAGTTCAGGATCACAATCAAAACCAGACATTTACATTCAAGTAAACAATAAGCACAACCAGTTTGATGGCCAGATGTTACTTTATTTTTTAGTTGTTTTTTTTCTTTTAATTTCAAGAGTCTGCAGCAACGCCGCTATTTGAAATGTACACACTATGCCAGTGCTTCCCTCTAGTGGCAGCATAAGAATAACAGAAAGCCCCCATTAATTTTGTAAGATATCTGAAAACACATAATTTTTAACACAGTTTTTAAAAGGTACCATCTGTATTGTGCATCTGATTGTTACAATCTCAAGACCTTTCAGCTGATTTAGTCAAAGACTAAGAGGTCCAAGCTGGCCTCACTTCCAAAAAGCAAAAAAAAAAAAAAAAAAGTCATGTAGGAAATCTGAGTCAGCATTAACATTTTCAGAAAATGTAAACTTTTTTTGCGAAATGTTAAATGTTTCCAACCTCATAATTCAATGCAACTCGTTGGGACATTGTGAGTGAGTTCTGCATGATCATGACATGGAAGGTGTTACAAATAAATATCCAAAGAGTGTGTGATACATTTTCTACCTTAGAGTCAGAACTCTGCAAAACCGCACGTCAGTGCAAATCTACTGATCTTGAGCAGTTTTGCATAACAAAGCTGATCCTCTGCATGTGCAAAGCTGGTAGAATAATACAAAGAAGACTCTCTTAATAACTTATGAGGACTCAAAACAATGTGTTTTGTGTTTTTTTTGGTGTAACATCTAAAAAAAAAAAACCCTTGAAGTTATTACACCCTTGGCTTCAAATGTGTTGATTATGCGAAACACAAAAGATCACATTTTAAAAGGCTGTGTCCAACTGTTCGTTTCTGATTAATCATTTATTTTCTAAGTGGGAAGATATTTCCAGTATTTTCTAGGAAAAAAAAAACACCATCAGATCTTCAATTGAAAACAGAATACTTGCTGTGATAAAGACAAAATATAAGGCTGCAAACATGAAATGTTAGAGAGCTTTCTCTTACTTGTTAGAAGTTAGAAGGATAAAGTTTTAGAGCCCTCAGCAAGAGAACAAGTAACAGATTTCCACTCGACGTGAGTCACTGTTCCCAGTAATTACTGAGGGACTTTACGCAGGACTGTGGCCTTGCAGTTTAAACAAAAATAACGTCCTTCAAACTTTGTGTCAGCAAGAATCTGTCCTGCTGGCAGGCCCCTGATTAGTGCTCATATTTTCAACTGCACAGGGTGCTGCTCTGTCGCCTCTGCCCCGTCCTCTAAGGCTTATTACCACAACCAAAAGTCCTAATTAATATTTATGACATGCAGACAGCTCGGGGCTCTGGGATTTTAGTCAAATTTCTTTACCAAGGTCATTGTCGTGTTAGTGTCCTATACAATCAGAAATAACCCACGCACAGTGTCCCGCTTACGACTGGGAAAACAGATGTGCGATCTTCTTTGAAAGCGCTTTATGTTCTTTTTGTTTTTGCCGTCAGAATTTTTGGAAAGCTTCAAATCACCTTCGTTATCATCAGAGGAGCGACGGCGTTGGTGTGGAAGTTCTCCATCATTTCCTCTGCCGTGACAGAGTGGAGGTCGGCCACCAACTTGACCCCTGCGTTGTTTATCAGGCAGTTCAGGCCCTCTTCCTTCACCAGCCGGCCAACCTCCTCAGCACATTTCTCTATGCTCTCTTGATTCACTGCGTCTACATGGGAAACACACAAACACTGCAAATGACCCAAAACAAACCAAAATCCTTGTCATGTGCAAAATCCAATGATTCCAGACTCATTCGATGGGTGGGTTGATGAACAGGTGATGAATTAATGTATTGACGCCTTTTCCTTTTTCCTTCCAGCTACTGCTGAATAAAGAAAAACAGATGGTCTAACGGACAGATAAGCTGAAAGACTTTCAGTTTTAGCCTCATTTTATTAACACTTTTTTATTGTTTGGTGAATTATTCTGTTCATTTTGCCTTCCATCTGGAGGATGTTCATTTCATGATAGTTATTTCCTTACTGCCTTCTCCATTTTTCTTCCAGATACTGCCACAAAAAAAGTAGTAAATCAAATGTCTTAAAACTCAAATCTGGAAAATCCAAAAAATAGACGCAAATGAAATATGTTGTACGTTTGGATGTTTTCACCAGACAGATATTTTGCATACTGTTACATCACTCTATTTTTTCCCCCCTCATTTGTAATATTACACTTAAGCCACAACGCTACGTTTATATTTTGTGTCTAATTTCACTTTTGTTGTTGTTTTTATAAATCTTATGATCACAGTTTTGTGCAATGTCAAGATTTCTACACATATTCTATTTAATCATGCCACGTTTCAACATTATTTCTTTCCCCTTACCCAAAGTTACGATGTGGACGTTGGAGTATTTCTGGGCCAGTTCCTGAAGTTTCTGTAAGTCAAAATAAACATAAAGTCACTCACTTCTCAACGAGTCATTTTGGTGAGAACACAATAGCGACATCTGGTTGACTGTTTGTCAAGCTAATTTCCTTTCTGCATCTTTTCTGCATATTATCCTTGAGAACTCGTCATGACTCCAAATTATATTGTAATTGTATGAATGAGAGAATTAAAGCAGGGAGTCATAAGGGACTATATTTTAAAGAGTCAGAGTACCTGCGCAGCGGTGAGGTTTCTTGTCGTGGCTATGATTTTCCCCGGTGATAAACCTCCACTCGCCAAACTTTCGACCATCTGCAGCCCGAGTCCGCGGTTTGCTCCTGTTATCAGCACAGAGCCACAGTTTCTAAAATTCACAGCCCCGCTCATCGTTATGTTATATTTCCTCCTGTTTCACACACTGTTGTCTGTTAGCGTTAGCTTTCCTTCCGGATATTTCTAGCAATGCTCTTTAATCCGATCCCTGCAGTACTTATATATTACCAGTAGGGGGCGGGGTGGTACCACTGAAACTTGTCCAATCAGATGTTTTGCATGGCGGAAACCTCCCAACAGAGGTTAAGAAAACAGTATGTTGAAATACAACTTTGACGGTCGGAAAACATTATTCCTTAAATCAAAGGCAAGTATATTTGAGCTCAGAAGAAAACTAAATTTACAGATTCTCCGGTTTTTGTGGTTACTTTTTGTCTAAATTCTGTATTTTGGGTCTTGTATTTGAAGTTATTTCTTCATTTTGTACTTTTTTAGCCCTGCTTCTCTAGCAGTATAATTGTACTGTATTGTATTCAGTACAATACACGGAATAGGTAAGTATTCCGTGTATTGTACTGCAGGGGTACCCAAGTCCAATCCTCAAGAGCTGCTTATCCTTCAAACTAGATCATGGGTTCTCAAATCAAGGCCTCGAGGGTCAGTGTCCTGCAGTTTACGTGCATGAAAAAATCAAAGTAACATTTCAGGTATGTTCTTGAAGAATGGATAACATTACAGCATGATATCAAGCTCAAAATAGTCTATCTTACATAATATGCCTTCTCCCCTTTAAGCTTTCTGGTTTCTTTTAATCTATGAGGTTACAAAGAAGAATTAGTCTACTGCCTCCCAGTATTGTTCCCATGTTGGTTCCTACGCGCTTAGCTAATTTAGTTTATTTTTTTCTGTAATTAAATCCATCAGTTTATAGATCACTTGTCTGATAGGGTTCTGATGCCATTGGGGTCCTCAACAACCATCAATCATGACCAAAATGTTTGAAATAAGCACCCAACTTTTGAGGTTAATGTTAAAAGGATAATGGTTAGGAGCCAGTATAAAGTGGAAGGTTTTGTTGCTTAATGGTTTACACTAAAGACTAAAACCATGATTGTTCATATCTTTATTTTCACACTAGCACTGAAACAAGCCAGCCTGCGCTGGAACTTCACCTGGAAGACATAAGAGCATAAGATGTATTCGCTGAACTGTTTATATGAGGATTTCGATAGAGATTTTGTTCTCTGAACAGTTTCTCTAGTCAGCCCCAGAACATCATAGGTCTTTCACCATATTTAGCAGTGGACACAAGTATCTGAACCAAATACCTATTAATCTTCAGTCTAATTTCGTCAAATTCCTTGTCTGTGCACACAGCTTGGCCAATAAATATGATTCTGATTTGGAATCAGAATAGCAAGAAAAAACACTTATTCATCAGACAAACATGATGCCAAAGTGGAAATGTTTGTGCAAAATTAAATTAGCAGCAGAAAACATGTTTAAAACTGTAGGATAAGTAAGAAAATGTAGTTTAGATAACACTTACAAATCTTCAATTGCAGCCTTGACTTACAGATAGATAAGAGCCCACGAATGAGTCAGCCTCAGGGTCGTGGTGACATACAACCAGAGAGACTCAGAAATTTATAAAGGTGGTTCAAAGGTGCAAAAGTCCCAAAAAACTCCCCAAACCTTAAATTGTAATTTGTATTGAACAGGGAGCCAGTGAGGAGCGATCAGTAATGCTGGAACATGGAGGCTCTTGGAGGATCTGGTCAAAAGCTGAACAGCTGCAGAGAAATTTTACATAGGCAAGTAAAAACATACTTAAATACATTATTTGAGAAGAAATCAAGGAATGAACTGTCTCTCTCACAGTTTGGGATGTCTGAGTGCTCATTCCACCAAATTTGCTTAACTAATATTCTCCATGCTTAAGAGTAATCGAAGAGGATTTGAAGCCAGATTTCTGCAACAGAAATACTTATCAATCAATAATTAATAAACAAATCCACATATTCTCATCTAGCATTTTACTATGCTAAGAAATAATGTAGGGAGCAGCACAGACTGCAGATTTCCCTGGATCTCTGAGCAGCAACACGTGACTCTGAGAAGAGTTAACTCAGTAGACTGGCTTCTTCATCACCAAAGTTAAATTCTGTGCAATATAAGAGGGCAGACTTTCTTTTTACCATGACCAAATCAAAACTCGATGTACTACATATCTCTGTTGTGAGAAACTCCCATCTTGACTCTAAAATCAGAAACTCTCAGTATTGACTTTACATCCTTCCAGCCCATGTGACTTTAACAACTACAGTTCAGCCTCGATGAAGACTAAGAGAATACCAAAAGCAAAGGGAATTTGCTGTTTGCTCTTAGTCAGTTTTCAAACATTGAAGTGAAGACGGAGAAGCAGAGTTAAGGGTGACAGCACAGCCGATGGAGCTTAAGCAGTCCCGGCACACAGATGGTTTCTCTGGCAGCCCCCTAAATCCAGATTTCCTTAAAGCTCCCGGTGCCTGGAAGCAGCAGATATCCCAGGTCTGCTGGAGGTCACTTAATTTGAAATTTGGCTCCTGTGCTTTCATTTGCAGATGTATTAGTTTGGCACCAGGCAAACAGTGCAGATGATGAGCTCGTACAATATGGGGTGCAGAGATGTGCTTGTGTATCTGGAGAGCGTTTAACATCTTGGCCGAGTGGCGTGTATGCTGCAGTATCTCTTTAAATAAACTCCAGGGGATAAGAGGAGGTGTTGCTGCCATTTTGTCTGTGCTGCCTTGTGAGAAATCTGTAACTTTAGCAGAGAGACTGAGGGAAAGGGGCCTTACACCCTAATTTATAAAATACGTTTTGGTTCATTGTGCATCAAATGTTACAGACCAAAATTACTATTTTATATTATTTGAAGTCTTCTTAAAACTCTTTAAATATTTTATATTCTTGACTTTTTTTACAGTATGAATCAAAATGTTTACATGCAACCCCTCTGGTAAATTAGTGTGAAAATTCCTAAAACATTCACAGATTCTTGATTCACAAAGATCGGGGTTGAAATAAAATAAACCCAACTGGATTGAACATCTTAAGAAATATGTACATTCGTTAAAAATATGTCCAGGAATGAAGTGTTGCAGATGTGGACATGTAGAGCATTTCAAAGAAATGTGTTTGTTACACTGAAAGCTCTTTTACTAACATTTATCAGTCTGGTGTGAAGGACGGAGAGCAGGCTGATGTCAGAAGACATAAGGTTTCTGGGTGCGATGTGAGGCTGAATGACGTTGGAGAGCTAAAAGACTGGCCAGGCACGTTTTTGTTATTGTTGTTGCTGTTGGAGGGGATTGTAGATTTCAAAAGAAACATGGTTAGATCAAACACAGTTTGCATCATGGGAGAAGACGTGAAGGTGTTTGAAGACTATAAATAGCTTGACGTTCATCTGGAAAACAGACTGGACTGGAGATGCAACAGTGAAGCTGTCTAAAAGAAAGGACAGAGGAGGCTCTACTTCTAGAGGAAGCGTAGGTCCTTCAATATGCTGCATATCGTCTTTAAGTCTGTGTTAAATAGTAAGTAAAGTTTATAGAGCATTTTTCACAGACATAAAATCACAAATACAATAAAAATCAACCTTAAATTATACAAAGAAGCAAGCATTACAAACACAATCAAATCATGACATGGGCAAATAAAATGTCTTCAGCTGCTTTTTATAAACCTCCAGAGTCAGCAAAACAAAGGGGGCCACTGCCTGAAAAGCCCTGTCCCCTTTAGTTTTCATCTCTGTACGTGGAACAAACAATTGGACCTTTTTTTGCTGTCATCCGTGGGGGCAGCAGCATCAGGAGTCGAGAACCTAAAAAGGCTGAACAACCTGATAAAGAATGCTGGGAATGACTGAGAAACCTCTGGAGATGATAACGGAAAGAAAGACTCTTCATGAAATAAAGAAAATTATTAATTTTAGTTGATTAGCACATAAACAGGATTCAGTGTCTCTCAGACACTTGATAAGATAAGTGAGTACTTGGGTGTAACTAAAGAAAAATTTTGTGTGAAATAATTTGACCAAGGAAGGTCTCATTATTACTGGAGAGTAGTGGTCTTAGAACAGAGCCTTGAGGTACTCCTTGGCTGGTCGATGTTTAGTTCAAACCAGGGAAGAGCTGTTGATAATGTTAAACTATTGAAACTAAGTTTTTTGGTAAATGCACTCTTTCTTCATATTCCATCTATCATCCAAGACTGAATCTCTTTTCACAACATGTACTGACCACCTGAGATGCTCAATGCTTATTTCCCCAGATGCCAACAATATAACTGGTATTATAAAATATTTTTACACCAAAATCAATATTTGGTCCATATCTCAAAACAAAGCAAGTTTGAGCATGGAGTGTTCAAACTTTCTTTATGTCTAGCTACCTCTGTGCCACAATTTCATATATCATCTTGACAACATGTTAAGCTGTTTACGCTTGTTAATGTCAGAAAATCAAAAATGTCACTGCAAATCAAAAAAGAGTCGTTATCTTTCAACTCATAGCTCAAGTCTGGCAGTTTGAGAGTCAGACTACATTCAGTGCATTTTCTTTTTCTGTCAAGTATTTCAGATTTTTGCACTTAACCTTTGATGCACAAAACAAAGAATGACTTTTGGAATGAATAATGAAAGTATTAATTGGCAACTGTAGGAAAAGGAATAATCGCAGTTCAGTTGGAGGTCCAGGAAAACATCCACAGGAGAGGCGAGGAAGGCAACAGGCATTCGGTTAAGACTGAGGTTAATTGAAACCTGATTGTTTTGTGATGATGGTTAAGTGGTTAAGTTAAGTTGGTTAAATGGTTAAGTTGTTTGTGAGTTGTCCTGTGTTGTAACTCCAGTGGTTACTGTGGATCTCAGGCATATCAGTGCTCAGCTCAGAAGAGTGGTGGTGAAGGACTTCCAGGTAAACTTCCAGGAGCAGTCCAGGGAATTGCCTAGTGACCATGATGACGCTCCTGTAGAAACACATCGTGAGTTTCTGCAAAGTGATTGTAAATCCCTCACAACTGGAAAACAAAAAAAAAAACAAAACAACAACAACAAGTAAAGCTGGATTCACACAAACAATGACGACAAGCTGGCAACTAATGACAGGAGGCATATGGCTTGGCGAGCATCAAACAGAATGGTTTGTATCTTGGTGGATTGAGACTTTGGGGAAGGTCACGTTGGATCCAAGGATGACTGAGTTTGATGGAGGCTGGCTGTAAGTCTAATGATGGGTCCCACGGGCATGGGAGGAAACCTTCAGTTTGCTTTTTGCTTTATTCTAAAGCGTTTCCTTTTGCAGCTGAAAAGAATTGATCAGAAAATACGTTTCTACCTTTAAAGGATCCTCATTCACGTGTGCTTATTGAGTCATTTTATATTGCTGTCTGTAGAGGTTTTCAGTTTTCTGTACAGTCACCTTGAGATTGAAGGGCTAACTTTCTTCTGGGTCATTGAAAATTATCCTTTTCAGAGAATTGGCACTCCCTGAAGCCCTCTACTTTAGGTTTATTGAGCTTTAAATCAACACTTAGTTTCTTATGGCATTGTCTGGTAGTAGCTTCACTACAGTTCTCTGGAGGGTAATTTTCCACTATTAGAGCAAGAGTTGAGAAAGCTTCTGTATATGGCGTCCACCTGTTCAGCAACAAGCAAAGGAGCCAGAGATTTCCCACAGGGGTTGTTACTAAAAAATCAAGAGAAGGACTGTATAATAAAAGCATAAATAGGATAATCTCCAGTTGGCCAAAAAAAATTCAACTCTGAAATCAACTGCAAACAAAGATGATGCTGAAACTGAATTTAAAACTTGTCACAGGTTCTTTTCACAAAACAAAAATAGTCATTAGTTTGGGTCAAAATTTCAGGATCTGACCCCAGTTCATGCATTTTTCTATTACTTCTAAATTTGGAGAGAAATACAGTTTTGGATTAGCTTGTAAAAGAAAAACCCCACAAAGACTTAATCTTACCAAGTAAGCGTAAGAAAAAAGTTTTTAATCTTTAAAACAGAGCACATCTATTAGGTCACTTTCTTACAATATTGCCAAAGCCTTTTTTTCAGGTTGCTGCAGAACCTGAGGATCTTGCTTTGTGTCTTCGGTAATTTCCAATCATCACAGGATTTGTATTTGTTGTTGAGTGCTTTCTGTTCTTAGGTAAGATGTTTACATCTACTCCATAGCTGTCCCTTTAAAACGACCTCTTTGGGTTTCTGTGAATCATAAAAGATTAATAGAGACAAGACTTAAAACTCGACAAGGTGAGTAATTAGCTGGAGGAGACTGTTCTCATATTATTTGGACATTATGCTTTTAAGACCAATCCAAATCATTCTGAACCATGCAGCTGTTGATCAGGTTTGTGTTTCTTATGACTCAGATGTGATCAGTACATTCAGTGTCTGCCAAAGTTGGCGTTTGATGCGCAGTCTGACATTTAGTTACTAAGTGGAGCATGTTTGCGTACACAGGCTCAAATGTTGTGGATTGTGTTTGATCTTAAGTTTGTAGACCGTACACGAATCTAGGTTGGAACATCCACTTTACTCATCCAGTTTACACGAGCTATATTTAAAGAAGTCATCCATAAATCAGCAGGGTTTCTTTCATCGATTAATAAATCATAAGTGTTACCCTCTTATGTTCATATTCTCTCCGTTCTCCGTGCTCAGCAAAGAGTATCCAGCTGCCTGCAGCCTATATTACAATGCTTTATCACAATTGGATAGCTGCATGATTGTATTGGTCAGCTATTCACTCACATAACTATTTTTCATGTACAAATATGAATAAGTGTCATCTTGGTTTTATTTGGAGGCATAAACTTGATGTAAGATTTAGTGTAGTTTGTTATCCTGGGGCAGCTTTTTGTTTGCCAGAGCGAGAAAAATAATGCAAATCAGTAGCTGGCATAAAATTGCTTTCAAGCCACCAAAACATAACAACAACAAAAAAAAAATAACAGTCAGAAGATTGAAGAAATAATATGTGTTTCACAAGAGCTCTTAATAAAAAACATATTTAATTTATCAGTTGTAATCATCTATTTTCTGAAAAATGAATTAGTCAGTAAAGGCATCCGTCTGTGATAGAGCACCACATTTTAAATCCTGCTGACAGCAGCAGACTGACTGACTGACTGAAATGAAGCACGGCGTCAGTTTCTGCAGAGGACTGAGGTCATGTGCAGCGTTCTGAAAAATGCACAGCACAAAAAAAAACAAAACATAAGTGCCCCAAACCTTTTACTAACAGGCTGCAGATCGTCGTGATAGAC
The DNA here is from genome assembly GCA_033032245.1 of Poecilia picta. Taxonomy (NCBI): domain Eukaryota; kingdom Metazoa; phylum Chordata; class Actinopteri; order Cyprinodontiformes; family Poeciliidae; genus Poecilia; species Poecilia picta. The sequence goes on from CM065358.1 coordinate 14,089,515, forward strand.
CTGCAAGAAGCAGCATACAGTTCTGAAGAAGAAGGAAACTAAGGATTTGCAGAACAGGTTGACAGAAATGTGCGGCAGGAATTTGTATTCAGTCTCACTGTCAAAGGGCGGTGGAATGCAACATATGATAAAGGGAATGTGTCGACTCGGTTCCCAAATCACGAATCCCAAGGAACAACCTTCCAAATAAGGATGCAGTTTCTTTACAGTGCGCAACCATGCGAACATACAAGATGGAGCTATGACTTCAACAAAACCATCTTTCCTAGTTAGTTCTTCCTACACCCAATGTGAAATAAAAATGTCCTCACTGACTACCCCACTAACAAAAAAAAACAAAACACAGCAGAAAATCTTTCGGGGAAAATGACAGAATAGAAACATTCACAATAATGACTATTTTGAGGAACAAAACCCCTGTACTCTGATACCTCTAAATGAAATTATGCCATCAAATTTGTGAAAAAAGGTAGAGTTGTAATTTCTACCTTCAGCATGTCGTCACAATAATCCTCCTTGCCATCCACTGATCTTGACATTAGCTAAAGCACTTTACTCACCAGCTAGCAAGTCAGTCTTGCTTCAGTGAAGTGTTTCTGAAAGCAAAATCCTAAAATGTTTTATTAGCTTATGAAGCAGCCTTCATCTTTCTAAATATTACAAAAATAAAAAAGAAACAACTGTAAGCCATCAAATACTGTAGAGAAAACATTGTTATAGCCCAAACCCAAAAAGTATATTTGAATTAGTACTTATTTTCCTCAAACATACTCATATAAGTTGCACTCGTGCTGTTTTGCTCCATCATGTTTGTCATGACCACGTTTTTAGCTAATGGACACATCATCTTGCATTTTGGTGAGTTTGTCCTAAAATCTTCTCCCAGATGGCAGCAGAAGGGAGCGCTTAGCAAGCATCGATCCGGGGATTGTAGATGCATCCCACCTTCTGTGCTCCCTTCACTTCCTGCAGGTTCACGATCATACTTGATGCGTCTCCTCAAGAAGGACGCGACAAAACTTTACAACTTTCGCAGCAGTAAAGAATAAATAGCTTTTTAATGACATGTGATTTTAGAAAGTGACTAAAACACCAGGTCCTTGAAGCATTTTCCTTTCCGATTGTCTTCCCTTAGTCCTAACGAATTAAAAAATAAAAAAAAACAGCTGAGTCATTATGACTCCTTTCTCATTTGTTTTTTGCATTTTATTTTTTCATGAGTTGAATGCTTAAAAGAGTTGATTAAGACAAAAATGGACATTAATCCTAGCAGATATCCTGTGTTTTTGTTGTGGATTTCACATAAACCACCTAAATGACATTTCAGGAAGGTAATCTTTAACGGGAACTATCAAAAAACTGAAAAGGTTAAGCAAATTTTCTTTACGTTCACAAAAAAATTAAAAATACGGATCCTAACATAAATTTTAGACCCAAGTTCTGATTCTGAGCAGCTGTGAGTCACATAAAGATTTAAATGCTTCTGATTAATTGATCTGCAGCTGCTCTTCTGTGCGATGGGAGTTTGTGTGCGTGCTGTATTATTCAGGTTGCCTTAAAAGCATGTCAACTCAATTACAAGAATTTTACTAGAAATATCATGTCCTATCCTGCAGTCTCTGGAGGAACATCTCTGCTCAGCGGCAGGAAAAGTCTCCCATCTGCAGTTCAAATGGAGAGCTTGAAGCCTTCCACAGCAAACAATGGAAATAGGCAACAAAACAAAAACTTTGAGCTTTTCAGTTTTAGTAATTTTTAATGTTTCATTCTGCAATATTTCATTTTAGCTTTTGAGTGTTCCTGAAATTTAACACATCAGACACATTTTTGACATTCTTCATGGGCTATGTCAGATATGATTATCACTTGATTCTCCATTATTAAGTTGTGTGTTATGAAAAATAAGCTACATCCACCACAGTCCTTCTCTTTCATGTGATTTCTTTTTTGAGTCTTCATTTAGTATGATTACTTTGGTTGAAAGGCTTTCTGTAACAAGTATCACCTGAGTAAATGCTTGCTGGGCGCCTCCCTTTGGAGCGTTTCTAGGCCCCTCCTACTGGGTGGAGACTCTGGGGGACAGAACCTACGGTGGTCTGAGCCCCATCTGGGCTCGGAAAGCCTTTGGATCCCCTGGATCAGGGGTGTCCAGAGTCGGTCCTCGAGGGCCGGCATCCAGCATCTTTTAGTTCTCTCCCTGGTTTTACACACCTGCATCAAATGATGGCTCATTAGAAGGTTTAAGGAGAACATTGACTTGCTGAGGAGGTTGTTACAACCACTAGGGGGAGAACTAAAATATCCTGGAGGACCGACTTTGGACACCCCTACCCTCGATTGAGGGGTGAGGCATGTCAGGATTTACCACCACAACCCGATGTCTGACAAACAAAACACAATGGATTAATGGATGGATGGATGTTTAAGAAATACAAAAATATGAGGAAATATTGTCATGCAGTGGCTCTGTATGGTTGGTTGGTTGAAAGTTGTAGTGTGTATGGGCATTTCATTCTTCCTCAAAATTTCCAACTTCCCTCAACTTCCCACTGAGGTTAAATTCCAAGAAGAAAATTCAGACGTTTCTCACTCACTTCAGCCTCAAACGATGCCTTGCTCCATGTCAAAAGTCTAGTGAAACCTTCAGAAATGAGAGATTGCCCACTTTGTTGTCTACAAAGTGGGCAACATCTCATGAAACTCATGAAAGGGACTCATGAAAGACGTCTCATTCCATAAACTTTAGGCTAAAACTCTGCTTAGTATGCTACATATGCCAGTGGTGTCAGAGGCAAAACTTTTATTCATTAAATTTCAGCCAAATCAGATCATATCTGGTCAGTAACTAACACTCTAAGGCCTCCGCATCCAGCATTTTTTTTTATGACTCTCCAAATCAAAATCAAATCAAATTGTATTTGTATAGCACATTTCAGTAGCAAGGCATTTCAAAGTGCTTTACATAATTAAAAACAGAAACACAGAGTCATGTAACATTGAATAAAGATTAAGAAAGAGAGGGGAAAAAATAATTAAAAAAGTTAAGAAATAAATAAATAAAAGATAATCATTAAAACCTGCACCCCTTTTCAACCGGGAGGGACGACACCTGCACTCTTTTACAACATAAATGCAAATGATCCTGCAACATAAATGCTATGATTATGGGCCCCATCGGGGATCTTCTTCTGCTTTGCTTTGGTGCTTCTTATTGTATGACTTTATAACTGCAGCTGACTAAAATTCACAGAAATAGTGATCTGTACCCTTCAGTGCGACACCTCCGATATGTGTTAATGGTGTTACTTCACACCCAAAGTGCTTTTTCAGTGTATCAAATTTTATTTATTTATTTTTATTGGCATAGTTAATACCTATTCATCTCTGAATTGGTACTGGCTTCAAATCACCCTTGATTCACTTTTTTTTGTTGTTACACACTTCACAAGTTTTCTTTAGCATTTGATTTTGAGCTGACCATTGAAGAAAGATTTTTTTCAACTGTTTCACTGTTGGTTTGGTTCACTAAGCTATGGAAAAAAACCCCAGTGACATCCTATTTTCAATTACTAGATATTATCAAAAATATATGTATATGTTGATATATCAAAAAGTTTCTGATGTTATGCACTCTAATGCAGAAAAACCTATCCATACATCAGTAAAATATTTATTTTAAGTTCTTTTACACATCTTTATTGGAATCCCGCCTGCATTTTAAAAATATCAGAATTTCTGTGCTGTGATTTAACCAAGATTACACAAATTAAACAGTTGCAGATACTTCACAGAAATACAATCAGACAGTTTTATCTTAAGATACTTTATTAATATCTTCTGTTGACAGCATCAGCCAAAATCAAACATTGAAAATGAAAATCATGTCATGGGAAACGGTACACACGAGTTCTAATGGTTTCAGGAGACGGAAAAATATTCAGAATTTAAATGCAATCAATCAGCCACATCTGTCTGCATGTTTGCTTGTACACTTCAAAGCTGACAGAGCGAGGGAATGAACTGGATAATGAAGTCGGGTCAAGGACTGGGAGTTTGTTTATTCTGTGGAGTCAAATTTTTGCATCTCAGGCACAGGATGGACAGGGATGAGGTCAGAGGCGGTAAATTAGGACAAGCTGACAGTAAACAGGTAGATGGTTAGCACTGAGAGGTCATTATTCACAAATTATGACTTTAAAGAAGAAGAGCTATCTTGTGCTGACAGTGCACGTATCATTCCGTCTTTTTCAGAATGGGAATATTTGGGGGAAATGAATGGGGAAGGGACGTGTCTGGCACATGCACCATATGTTGCCACTCAGCTGGAAATGGGTGAGAGAGAAAGAGAAGACAAGGCAGGCAGAGAGAAAACAAAGATATGCAAATGAAGAGAAGGAAGAAGTCAGACAATTGGCTCTCTGCAGAGGACGATTTCCAGCTCTCCGCGGTAGAGCTTCCCACCGTCGGACAGGCTCATGATGCTCTCCTTGTAGCCCATCAGATTATTCACATCCACATCCTGACGACAGAAAAGAAGAAATCAGGCATATGTGAAGGATTTTGGTTTGATTTCATATTGTTACTGTTGCTTTGCAGCGTTAACATCACATAAAGTAAAAGACGACAACAAAACAATCTGATTCAGGTTGCAATAAATTAAAAGGACCCTTAAAGACTGGACACTGTCTAATACTTTATGAAGTATAATATTTAGACAATCATTTTTCCCTTCCCCTGCTCTCTGGATTTGTTTCAAAGGAAGGTTTTTTTCCCTTGTCATTTTTGCTAAATACCAGGAGTATTTTGCAACTTTTCTGAAAAGAAAAAGAAAATTTTAAATGATCTCCAACACTCTAGAACAACATACAAACTGAGTTTAGTTCAAAATAATTTTCTAAAAATACAATAAACTAATAGCAATCTGTGAACACCAGCATTTTATACATAAATGTGTGAAAAATGTCAAAATAAAACTTCTAAATTTTTAACTAAAAAAATTAAAGTATTTGCCTGGTTACAAAGGTCATTTTACCTTTTTCTGTTTCTTTTTACATCTGCATCCACATAAAAACCATCTGAAATGCTGTAACCCACAATACATGGCAATAATCTCAACATTAGCCCATCAAAACGTAATTGTTTTTAACAATGATGAAATCTACACAGTTGTTTGGAAGTTAACAAAATTTCCAAACTCATCAGATTGTCTCCATTTTACACTATATTTGTGTATCCGTAAAAATGCCTGCTTGAAGTTTGAAAATGTAAAAAAACAGAAGCTTCTAGGTCTAAGCCTCTCATCAGGTTTTAGCCCTTAGTGTTGATGCTCGAAATGAAATCTGATTAATTGCACATCTTTCAGGTAGAAATTTGTTTAGGCCAACTCAGGTTCATTGTAGACAATAAAGGGTGTATATTGTCCCTCGAGTAAGTTCTGCCTGTTCTCTGAGCTATCAATAAGTAACTAGTTACAAGTACTAGCATTGCTGTAGTTTAGTTGGTCTACACCTTTTAGGTCAGAGTACCCAGAAAGAAAATCTACCAATCTATCCATGTATCAGACTTGCAGCGCTTCACGGTGAATGTGTTGTTCATCACTTTCTTGTAATGTTGATCGAACTTCAATTGAAAGTACTTGTTGTTCCAGTTTTCTAAGAAATTATAAATATTGACATTTTTTTTTTTTTGGCTCTTCTCAATAAATCCTGGACTCCGACGATAACCAGTTAATGAGGTTGGATGTCTTGCTGGTACCAGTAAAGCTTTTGATCTGAGCTTCTGGAGCGCTGAGATCAGAGCACTCAAACATATGAATCACATGCAGCATGTTCAGTTATACAGGCGTAATGTGTTTAGCATAGTTTTAAGTATATCAGGAAGAAAAATGATGGCGGAGAAATTTTATTACGGCCCTGAAGTCTAAGCTAATGTTTGAACTTGCGTGGCCAGCTGAGCTGTGCACAGAGACGGTGTGGACTGATGGAGCTAAATCACTTAACAGAATGCAAGACATCCATATCCATCTCTTACCTTCTTGGTCTGGTACAGGTCTCGTAGGAGAGCTTCCAACTCTTGCTCATCTATGTAGCCATTCCCGTCCTGGCAAGGAATCAAAGTAAACAACACATTATTGGTATTTTCAACTCAAGACGTTCAGAAACGGCTTTCAAAGACAAAACAGACAATGTGACAACGTGCATGCTCATTCTTGCTAATTATTATTTTTTAATTTGTCCTTTTAAATTTTTACACTAGCTTAATCCCGTTTAGGCTGGCAGGGTGGATGTAGAGGTGCCTATCTTCACTCATTCATTGGCAAGAGAAGGAGACTAATTATTTTTTTAACCAATAAAAGTTTATTGCCCACCAAAGAACCGCAACATCAAAAGGACTCTAGGAAATGCCGCTACTTCTTTTGCTAGCCCACAATGTTTTTCACAGAAACCTTAAATCCTCATACATACCAACCTACAAAACGTTGCAGACCGAGCTAAGTAGCATGACCAATTAAAAAGGACAAATAAAGCACTGTAAAATATTAATTCTTCATAAGATTCCTGTCTGTGAACTCATTACAAACTAAACCATAAAAGTGAGTTTGTTCTTGTCAGGTTTTGTGAGTTTTTCCTCCTTGTCACATCAAAAGGTGTTCTTGTTTTTTATGAGCTGTGTTTTTTCAATAGAAACCAGCAAATTCAAGAAAATATTTCCAAAATATCACATTAAAGTTCTGATCATTAGGCCTTTAAGATCTTTTGGCCTTGTTGTCAGCAGTTTGTCACATATGTACCTGCTTCTTTAGTTTAATCTGTTACAGATCCAGAGATAGATCAGTTTCACACATGGAAATTAGGATTTTAGACCCTCCAAAGCAATGACCAAAGATATATTAGCTGAAAACTAGACGTATGGTAACTGGATGAAGATCTAGTAGTTTCTTACTTTAGGTCTTTAGACCAGTCTTTTATTTAAGCCTCAACATTTTGCTTGTCAAATCATTGTCTAATTTGTAACATCTGCTGCCAAGTTCAAGCCTGAAAGCCCTACATTCCAATAAATAAGTGCTTAAATTGCAGATATTTAACATGCAATAAAATGGACAAAAGAAATTATGATTATTTTGAGAATTTAAAATGTTTAGTTCTTAATTAGTTTAATTTATGTGTTTGATGGTCCTGGGCTACCAGTATTAAAGACATTGTGATTGGTCTGCTGCTGTGCTTATTAATCAATCAGATAGGATCTACACAGTGAGCCAGAGTGGGATGTAAATTATTTATTTAAGGAAATACAAACTGCCCAAGCATTTACTGAAATATTAAATAATATTTAGAACATATTGTGATGAAATTGTTACCTATGCATTCAATAGGTTTTAAAGATTTATGCAAATATTTAGACATTTTATTTATTTATTATTTTTTTTACTTTTTAAATTTTATGAGAAGTTATAAAAACAACTGTCTAAATTTGAAGAAATACTTTGAGAACAATCAAATAACTGGAGAGCTACAGGCAACTGATGAGGCTGGACATTTATTTTTACAACTTTTTCATAGATAAATAGAATCTACTAAAAGATATTTAGTTCAACATAAATTATTTTCCTATTAATTGACCAGTACTTTGCATTTATCTTAATTTTGTAATAAACAGGACACAAGCATCCAGAAACCTTTCTCAGAAGCAGACTTTGACTAAAACAACAAATGATCAAAAAAAAAAAAAAATCAGGAAACTGCCTACTTAACATTTTATTGTTTAGGATCTACAATAAATTGCGGAACTCTGGCTACTTTTGGTTTGTTTTGATAATCTCTAGCGTGTTTTGGTTTATTTCCTGAACAGACAAATAAAAGAATAAAGCTCAGGATGTTAAAAAAAAAAAAAGGTCCGTAAATGCTTTCAATTTGATGATTTTGGCCCTCGTGACAAAAAGAGACCCAAAATATTTTGTTCTCTGCATGCTTTTGCTCTGACTGGTTTGTTTTTCCAGACTTTCTACTCAGGCACATTCAGGCTTTTATGGCAAAATCATGAATGTACCAGCCTTTCCATTCACAATAACGTGAAGAAGATTCGCTGTAAAGCCAATATTGAGCCTGTTTGCTAATTAATGAGTTATGTCTCATGGTGGTGTTTATAGGGTTTCGGGCCAGGAGATAAGTCTGTGTTACTGGAAGTCTGCCGTTGGCAAACAACGTCGAACCGCGATCTGTTCAACTGGGCTCAGTCTCAAGATGACTTCAGAGCAGTGAATCCTGCCAGTCCTTTAAAAAGAGATGCTCTTTGATGTTGGCACAGCCAGTTTGAAGTGTACCAGATTTGGGGTATAAAATTTGAATTCTATTTATTCCCCACTTTAAGGATAAAAGGACCTGGCACTCTGCGGAGTTACGAGAAACACAGTCACATTAAATATCCGAGTGTCTGTCTAAGCTTTGGGAAATCTTGGATTTTGAAGGGATGTGGGCACCCTGAGACATGTCAGAGTCCAGCTGACAGTCCACAGACTCAGCACCAGCGACTGCAGCAGCCAGCATTTATATTTATCATGAGAGGAAATGCGTATGTACTCCATGACTTTTAAGTATGTACACCAAGCAATGAGAGGTGGAACAGCTAAACGTATGGTTATGACTTCTTTTTTTCCCCACTGTGTACAGAAAACATTTATTATAAATAAATAACAGACATTGTCATAAGACAGTCATGGAAAAACGACTGTATATTCCTACTATAATAATACTGAAATGTTTAAATTCAGCAGGAATGGAGGCTTGACAGCCGTTCTCTGTTGTGAACAAAGAAGATGAGGCTAGGAACAGTTATTTTATTTTGATATTTTTCCCCCCCAAAATACACTCTACTTTGTGATATTTAGATAGTTTTATATGTGCCAACTTTAGTAAGTAGAAACAGTGTGCTTGCAGCCTTATATAAAATACATTCTACATTGTTGCAAATGTCATATTTCTAAGACAACCTGTGTATTTTGCAGATTTCCTCAACACACAAAAAAAGATAATAATAATTTCTTTGTTTCCAAAAGGAACCATTAAAGATTTTATGACTTAGTGAAATCAATGCAGCTAATGCAGCACTGGTAGGAGTGAAATATACCTCAGTTTTTTATAATGCCTATAAGGAATATGGAAAACACCCACAACGACTAAGAATTGAGCCAAGTCAAAAACCAATGCCGTGCCACATTAAATTGAAATCTTTATTTCCCCCAAAACCTGACTCAGCCTTTCTACAATCTATAATAGCACATCCCTAGCTTCACAAAGCTGATAGCGAACCGTAAACAATAAAAATGATTTAGCAGCTGTATTGTGAAGCTCCACTCCCCTCTGCCTTGCATCACTTCTCTCGCTGCTGTCCTTCCCAACAGATTTACCTCTGTTTAGGAAAATAAGCAAAACCACAGCTGAACAACCCTGAGCTGTTTACACAGGGACAGGTGCACCTGCCCTAACTAATTTCCCTAGGTGGACGAAAAGACCTTAAACAAGAAATTTGTATATTCATTAGTTTAACAAAAAAACTGCCTCAAAACAAACAATATTCATACACACATTTTAACTCAGGCAAGAATATTCAACATGTCCATGCAGGGACAGCTCAGCTTTTACACAAAATACAAACATTTATTCCCACACAACTTAAATAAACTGCATTCTTTCATTCAGTCACCTCTTTGTCCAAAGCTCAGGCAGTGTCAGTCGCAGCTAACACCCTCCTATATATGACTCAGCCTCGCTGTACACTGAATTTTCTCTGGGAAAATTCAGAATGTAATCAACTAGAGCATCTGGCAGGGTTCCTGCAGACTTCAGGAACTTACGTTTAGAATCTTGGGATATTTTTATGACTCTTGCTTTGGAATATAAAACCTACTGGGAACTTCCAAAGCATCGTCACTTAAAAAGAGAACACTGCTAAGTAGCGCTTTTGATCACCAGATGCAGGCTAAATATGAATTAAATTAATAGAGCCATATTTTTTTATTTATTTAATCAACATATTGAGTTGTCATTGTCATGATAACAACATGTTTAGTGCTGAAACCACAAATGAGTGGTTTGTTACCAATATTTGTTAGCCTGCCATATTTCAAGTGCCACAGAATCACGTTTTGCATATCATTAATATATTTGGATAGATCGCTAGACTCTTAACTTCCCTAGCTGACAGGTTAATGCTCACAGAGATCAGTGAAGGTAAATAAAGACAGACATCAGGAAAATGTAGGTTAGCTCTGACATCACGGTTTCCACCACGTCACCCTGATAAAACTGATTAATAGAACGTGAAAACAAACGCCACCTACCTTATCATAGTAATTGAAGATGGAATTGAACTGCTCAGAGGTCAGCTTCACACCCTGTAAATAAAACGGAACGCAAAAATATTTAAAAAATAACAAAAAACACTGCACTGAAATAAAAGCATGAGCATTTATAAATGACTTACTTACTAACATGTAAAAATAAATAATTAAAGATAACTTAAGATAGATGAAAAACTGTAATTGTGTAAATACATTATTTACAAACTTTGCAGGCTGCTCAGTTATACATTTCTTAAATTGGTGTTGTTATTGAAACACAGTTTTTTTTAAGGCAACCACTGTGCTGGTGGTTTTTCTTTATATACCTGGAATTTAAGAAGGAAATTCTCCTGGACAGGGAGGAGCCTGTGGGGGGCAAAAGGATTTAATTAGCGGATGTAGTGGTCGCTCAATAATTTAAATCAGACAGCGGAGAATGAACGTCGGGAGGAAATGTGTTTTAACTTTTAATAATGTGAATAGAATTAAGTAAAACCTGCGTATTACCTTGCCATCTCTGAGAGACCCAGCTTTCCATCTCCATTCAGATCAAACATCCTGAGCTACAGAACAACACAGAAATGAAAAGCACTAAAACATATAAATTGTGGATCAAATCTAAAGCAGAACCAACGAGGGTACAAGCTTTGACGTCATTGTAAAATTGAGCAAACATGGTTCTGCTGATGCATCTTAAAAACACTAATAGCCTATTCCTTCATGGCTTGTTTTTTTCTTGTTCATTTACATTTGAGCAACAATTGCAGAACATTGTAGATTTAGGGAGCTTCTGTACAGTGCAAAAGTCCAAGCCAAAAGATGACTTTTTAATACATTTCCAATTGTTAACTAAATTAGTTATTCAGTTATCTCTATTTGTACTCTGTCTGTAAATTGATACAAAACTAATTGTTTTCAATTGTGACATTTTGGCCTTATGAACATTTTAGATGAAATGGGGTTTTATATATGATGTAGCCCGGTTGATAAATGAAGCACATTTTCTTTTTGCATCAGTCGACAGTAGCACTCCTTAGTTTTGCTGACAATGTTCGACGCCAGATAAGTATTTTTCTTCTTTTGTTCAGAAAGATGTTAATTAACATTCTTCAGTCTTTCCTTTCAAAGGAACTCCACTTTTCTATAGTATGCCTTTACAGTGAAAGCGGCGCTAGCAACATGTATAAGATAGTGGCATCAAAGTTGTGAAAAATTAATAGACACATCCTCAGTTGATTTAATCTTTTACAGCAACTATAGAGGAACAATGGGCTTATCCAAGCATTGAGGAGATTGCTTGTAAAAGTCAGATTAGCTTTGGGGTTTTTGAGGAGCAGATGTTAACACATCTGGGCTGAAGACAACCTGCAGAGAATAATGGGTCACCACCACTCTGCTGCACATTACCGCTGTCACCAAAACAGCAAATCTCTGACGTCCAGCAGACCAGATGGACAGTAGGAACACTCCTTGAATTGAATTGAATCTCCTCTATACAACTAGAGACCAGACATTTAGTCATGCATCTTTGTAAAATAGCTCTACCTTATTTAGGCTTCCTGAAGAGCATCTATGAACCCTTCCACTACAGCTCTGGCTTTATGTTTAGGGTCCCTGTTCAGTTAGAAGTCAAACCTCAACCTCAACCCCAAGTCTTTTCCAGTCTTCTTCTAATATTCCCTTGCCCCCCATCATCCCATCAACTCTTACTAGTTTCCTTGTCTTGCTGAAAAAAACAATGCACACCACATTTTTTTGTTGTTTTTGTAAAACAATTTTGAAAACCAAGTTTTCTTTTCCTTCCACTTAATAATGATACACAACTTTGTGTTGGTCTATCACAAAATAAAACAACAAACAAAAGGAAAAACTCAATATGTAAATTGAAGGCTGACTGCGTACAGTCGTTTGAGAAAACTCCTCTAGAAAGTCAATTGATATTTTGAAAAAAATTTCACTTAAGGTAAAACTTGAAACCTTTGTGCTATAGAGCAAAAAAAAAAAACATCATGCAGCTCCACTGTAAATTGAAGAGTAGTGCAGTATGTGTATTTACATATGAGACAAAGAAAGTCTTACTATGGTCTGTGTGTACTCCTGCAGCTTCTGTTCATCATAGTGTCTGTTTGCCTTTTCCAGCAGGTCTGACAGAAAGCCCTGTAAATGGATGCAGATCAGGAGAAAAACAAAACCAAAGATGATCCATCTGGTTATCATCACATTGGCAAGATATTAAGATTTTTAAAAAACTTGCTTTGTTTACCCTGAATTTTAATTCACATACTTTTTGAAATGTAAAAGTGCCATCTAAAACATTATATACACCATAACATAAATTATGAAATAAAACTTAAAGCAAAAGAAGGACTGAAGACATAGCGACTAAAAAAATGACAAAAAAATTGTGAAATGGTATTTTTTTTTTTTTGTTTAAAAAGTATTTACAAACACAGTATTGCAGCCTTTTAAGCCATGAAGCTTCACACTGAACGTTATTGTATCACTTGATACAATATTTTCCATGCCTGCTCTCAATTATGTGGTGAGACGCATGTCTGGCGCCTGGCATCTCATCTGCAATTTTCCACAGTTTTCAAAAAGCCACACCTGAGTAACTCATCTGCACCTGGTCAGCTGGAAGAAATGCGACACTGGAAACAACCCAAGCAGCATCTGCACATGTCAGTCGTCGAGCCCAATAAGACACAGCTCCCCAGTGAATAGCTTGTCCTTTTATAACATTTCAGCCAACGTTGTAAAAAAGGTGTTGAAGTAAATAACATGTATAATCTGCAACACCTTTTGAGTCTAAATCGACACCCGATGGGAAGGAGGGATAGCTCTGGGGAATTTCCTCTGGATCAGCTGCTGAGGTCTCCTGTGTAAACCGGTTAACTGTTTGTTGCTCGACTCATTGCGTAGGCTTACATTGCTACAAACGAATATTAAAAAGAATTTGTGAGATTTAAAAAAATAACTGGAGTTAAAATATTCAGCCTGTGTCGCATTCAGTAGATTAAATTTAAAACCAAAGTTAGGTCAAGCAGGCGTTTCTGTTGGCTAGGCCGTAAGCAGATTAGGTACTGTCGATGAAATGAATACATTCAAGAAAGCAGATCAGAAACTTTAGGTTGCTGAGCGCATTCGATGACAATACGTTTGAAAGGTGAGGAGAGCGATTCCTTCTCACAAGACAGCAAATGTAGGCTGCTGTACGACTACAAGCAAGAACAGACTATTGACAATTTCATGGAGGGAGATATTAGGGCAGAGTTACAGTGTATGGACTCCTCTTTGCAAAGATAATGGATGCTTAATAGATCAAAGGTGAAATACCGCAGGCTATGTGATGAGATGTGGAAAATGTGATTTGATTAGGCGAGTCCTCCTTCGCCATGTTCTCAGCATGGGAATGAGTTAGGATGAAGTGAGAATGTTTTCAGTCTCAATGCATCACCCACATACTGAGTATGTGTTGAGATGCTTCGGATCGTTGCAGATCTAGGAAGAAGTTATTCTACATTGTTTTCATAATGCCCCAAGATCTTGCATCTCATACCCACACAGTCAAGTCACATAAGTTGAGTCATGAGACGCATTAAGTTAAACATAAAAATGAATAATAAAGCCAAAAATAATGTAACTGAAATATGCGTCTGCAATTCAGTTTCTTTTAAAGGTGCAATTTGTTCCATGCAGCGACATCTAGTGATACAATAGGCATGTTGCATCCAGCTTGACTCAGTGGAGCAGAAGCGCTTAAATTCAGTGGAGCGACATTATGTACCGGGAATAATTAATATAAACTAGAAAATGTAATCTATGAAATTGTGACAAAAAAAAATGGAGTGTAAACCTAGCTCCTTTCACATATGATTTTTGTCACTTTTTCACCAGTGCTAGTTTGAGAAACCTGCACACAAATTAAATTTAAAAGTCAATTACATCAGAATTACATCTTCTCAGTTACAACAAGGTTGTCACTTTGCCCTTTTGAAACACGTGAGTTGATCCAAGCACCAAAAAGCAATTAGCAGCTAGGGTAATGTGTTAATACCAAAAATAAAGTTAGCATCTAGGCTAACAAGCTACCAAAACTTCAGCTGCATATGGACAAAAATGCCTACAAAAATGCTAGAGATAAATTATAACAAATAAAGATTTAAATAAAATATCTAATTATGTCTGATTTACTGATCAATGACTGAATAAGTCCTCTGATTTTTGTTGGTTTTAAGGTCAGATTAATTCACTTACTAAATTATATATTGGGAAGGTTATTAATTTATCAAGCTTTTATTTATTTCTATATTTCTTCCTGATTAGAGGAGGGCTGGTCCTCCAGAGTTCACACCATGCTTGTAAATGGCATTTTCAACTAACTCATCTAATAATATGTCTGATCCATTGTGGTATAATTACTCTCAAAAGTCATGCATGTGAGACCAGGTTCAGCGCAGAGTGATGAGTGTTACTGGAGTTGTATTTTTGTGGAAGAGCATTTTTGTCCCATGAGTGAGCAGAACTGTTTCTATGGGACACCTGGGTTCAGAGCAATAAAGTAATCCCCTGAGAGCTTGCTTTGACTGTTCTTAATTAAAAAAAAAAATCATAATCAAATTTCATATATATTTTGTAATAAAATGCTCTTGTTTGTTTTTGGGCAACAAGGCAATTATGATTTACCTACTGTGTAAATGTAACGTTATTTCAATCAAAATGAAAAAAAAAGATACTGACACAGAAAATGTTAGACTATTTTCTGACACATTCTTTAGTTTGTGTTTATTTGTGCGAACAACATGCATTAACATGCAGAAGCGGCGTGCAACATACGTGATACATTCATACATTGTAGTCTGATGAGTACATTTGAAGCAGGAACAACAAAAACATAATGAGGAGAAATCCCTCTAAATGATTACAGCTTAGAGTCCTGTTAATGTTTGATCATGTGGAAATAACAGTGAGTGAAGGAGGGAAGGAAAAAACAAAACAAAAACAACGCATAAGTATGACAATGGAGGAATATGAATGAACACACTGAACTACTTTCAGGTTGATGATAAGAACTATTTCTCAATGATTTTAATGTGTTGATGAGCATATCCATTTACCTTCAGCTCATTCGCTTCAATGTAGCCACTGCGATCCGTATCGTATCGCCTCCACGCCTGAGAGGAAATAAAACAAATGTTTTAGTTGAAGGGATATTTTTTCTCAGCATTGATGCAGAGAAATTCATCTCCACAGTGTTTTGCATCTCCTCTGTTTGAATAAATTCTCTCTGATCGACCTCCCCCTCCCCACCACACTTGTGCACCAAGGGTTTCACTTTTCTCCAGTGCAGAAGAGCATAAATCGTAGCAGAGGGGACGATTTGAAAAGCCCGAGCCATTACTGTAATCACACTCTTTCCAATACAATCCCTATCGCCCACATGCAGGGCATGGGGCAACATGAAAGAGAGGAAAGAGAAAGTCATTTTAATGAATGTTTTAATCTAGCAGCTGTCCCTGTCCAAAGAAGGGCTCCTTATCAAAGATGGATGGCTTCTCCTTCTCCTCCTCCTCTGCTCCTCCTCTGAGCTCTGCAGAGAGGAGCTACAGTGGCGTTATCCATTATATATGACTCTGAAAATAGAAGTTTCTGCTTCCTCATTCTAACCCTTTAAAAACCTTTACGCCCCCTCCTGCCCTCCTCTTTTCCTTCAACAAAGACTGATTAATCCCCCCTCTCCGCGACGTTCAAAAACTCTAACCCCTCAACTTCTCATCAGTGTTTCATTTGCGGCCCCCCCTTTTTTTTCCCCAGCTTTCCCTCTCACTTACCCTTTTATATCGTTCTCCTCCATACCTTCCCTCTCCTTCGTTTCCCTCCCTTTACTTCAATATTTCCTTTTGGTGTGACCCGACAGGCGAGGACCCACACATGTAATTGGTTTCTAATTGCCTCAGCTCTTTCAATGCAAACGGGTCGAACATAAAATCTGCCATTCTATCCAACTGTGTTCTCACGAGGTGCTTCATGAAAATTAAATATTCTGTGTTAGTTTCTTGGAAACCCTTTCTGTTGCTCCACTGGTGGTTTCTTATTGAAAAATTTGGAGGAGCACTCAAACTGGGGGACATTTTTATATAAAGTAGTTTCTAAGAAATAAAACTTTCCCTTTATAGGCTTTGAGTGTGAACGGTAACTCCACTGTTTGACTAATAGAAATGTTTTACAGGACTTATTTTTCTGTATAGCTGACAAAGGCAGGTGGTTTAGATTTTGTTTTGTATAAAAATGACAAAAACAGAGAAATTGAGGCTAAAATTGGGATGCATCTGGTCTGAAAGTGAAAGATTCCAATGTCTAAATTGAGTTTTAAGATGTTTTTTTTGTTTGTTTTTTTGGCAGACACCACCAAACCTCCCAAGTTTGGTTTTAGGATTTACATGGGAGCCTCCTGACCTCAAGCTTGTCAAGCTTGCCATCTTAGCCCACTGAACTAAAAACTGCAGGTACTTTTATGTGTTCTTGTGATTGGTTCGTTGTCATTTCTGTACAATTGGGTGATTTTTTTATTTTTCCTAACAAAAATAGATTCAACTCAGTTCTTCAATTGTCTGAGAAACATCCGGCCAGAGCTTCAACACTTCAGATGTCCTTTTGGTCACTGTCTCACTTTTATCCTCATTCTCGCTCTCTTTTAACATCTGACACAAATAATAAACATTAGCAGCTGCATTTTCCTGTTTAGTAAGTGCTAGACGCTTTGCGCAATTTTCCTCCAATATTTTCCATCATGTAGTGGCACAGTCATAATCACTGTCTTGCCCAGTGAGACAGTATACACTGAGCTTTAGGTAACTTTTGCATAAGGACCAATTTTGACATGGGAAGACGATGCCAAGCCACAGAAGAGGCAGACGCAGAACCGAGTTAGCAAATAGGTGTGAATGTGGGACAGAAGTCCTTAAAAGCCAACAACATTGCTGCCATTCACAGCTTCCTCTGTGCTGACCTCTTTCATATAAAGCACTTCCTTGCAGACTGAGGCTGGCTCCAGTGGTTGACTTATTAGAACGACAAGATGGCTCATCCTTCTTCTCCTAATAAGGATCCGTATTGTTAGAAGGTCTCCTCATTCTGCAAGGAAGTGACATTCAATACTAATTGGCCAAGAACTTCTTTGAATTACTTGAAGTCACACCAAGATTTGGAGAACCTATATGGCCCAGGTTCTCCAAATCTTGCTGGTTCATATCATGGTAGTGTACAAACACAAACATGCACATTGTGACGGGTGACATTTAATCATAATCTCCAGTTTAATGGCAAGTGTAAAATGTTGCTCAATCTTGTTTTTCTTTCTCAAGATTAGGACATCAGTGTCCTTAGATGGCTTCAGTAAAATGAAGAGATTGTTTATGTTTTTTTACCCTCTCACTGAATACTGTAATCAACCTTACTCTGTCCACAAATTTCCTGCTATAGCATATTTTATTTTATCCACAAATCCTGAACAATAGCTTTAAAATGCAATAAAATGATGAAGAACCATGTTTACTATGTAATTCTGTGTGAGTAACTGATTTAATGTAGCTGGTACTATAATTGTGTACAATTACACATACTACACGTTCCACAATATGAGAAACACGACATTATTGTTCCTCATATGTATGCCTCTTTTATGGCTCTGCCGCTCCCCCCCCATTTGTGATGTGTCTGCGCTCACCTGACTCTGAGCACAATTTAGATCATTAAAAAAAAGAAAAAACACACAACTTCAAGACATGTGCAGTCATGTGCAATTGAAGGCGACAGTTTGTGTCTTTTAAATTCAAAGTCCTCCACTTTATTCTGCTAATTGGAACACCATCAACTATCTGAAGGGAATTATTTTATGACATTAGCTGCTGGATGGCGAGAACATGCCGTCTGTCTACAGCTGACTGAGTTCA
Source organism: Poecilia picta (assembly GCA_033032245.1). Lineage (NCBI taxonomy): Eukaryota > Metazoa > Chordata > Actinopteri > Cyprinodontiformes > Poeciliidae > Poecilia > Poecilia picta. The sequence continues at coordinate 14,107,803 of CM065358.1, forward strand.
GCCTACGGTGTTGATTTACGTTGGCTCTTATTAATGATCATTTTAATAGAGCAAGAGGGTTCTGTCCAAAAACAAAAAAAAAATCCTAAAGAACTGACAAGAACTGACCATTAGGGGCAGGTGCTTTTTGTGTTAAAAAAAAGATCATCATGTCCAGGTAGAAAACTCAAAAGACTCTCTTACCGCCATGAACTCAGCACTGGAGCTGACAAACTGTCTGAAGCAGAGCAAGAAGTTCTCTTCAGTGGGAAGAATCTGGGCCAGCTGGAGAGAAAAAGATGACAGGAAAATGGCAGTGGTGAGCACAAGATGGTGCAGTTCAAGAGAGAGAGAGAGAGAGAAGGGGGGAGGGGGGGACTTTTTGTCTGCAAAGCCTCAAATGGGCAACTAAGGAATAAATAATAAAAAAGCATAACCTCAGAAGCTGGGCCATGTCTTTGATGGGAATATTTATTAAAATCCCCCTTCAGCATATTCAGGAAAACACTTTACTGTGGATCTTTATCCGGTGTATTGAATGTTCAATTAATTTCCCTGACGAGAGACGGATTATTGATATTTCTCTTTCTCTTTGAACTCTCAATCTGAATTCACTGACTGCAAGGTGAAGCGCCTGCTAATACCAGAAGAAAACACACCAACAAGCCTTTTAAACCCCAAATAATGGTCTCTCTCGTTTTGTTTTTGAAATAGTTTCTCACAATCATCACATAGAAAAACATCTTTCACCTTCTGATTATTGAAGATGGCGTCTGTTTGTCTTATGAAAATTGCATTTTTATGCAAAACCGGATGCAAGGCAACCACACTGTGTACACAATAATTAGGCACTTGAGGATTTTGCCCATATCACATTTTCAGGCATATTTTCTAACTTCAAGATGGATGAAATAAATGCTTAACGGATTTAGTCCTCTCTGCCTAAGGAGGGAGGGTATGGCCTAAGGTAACGAGGTAAAATAAGAGAAAACTTAAATGTTTCCTACGAGTAGTCAACAGGGTCAAAAGAAACATGTTCAGAAAATAAGATGCAAATTAACTGCAAAGGGAAAATTTGTTTTTTTGTTTAATTGAGTAATAATTATGCACAATAATAACTGCCCAGTAATTGTGCCCAAAAAATTCTCCGAAAAAACCAGTACCTCACTTTTACTTTTATAAACATTGATGTTTGATGTTTATTAACCCTTTGGCCATAATATAAAAAGTTTGCTGATCATGTCTACATCCTTCAACTACATACATACATCCAGCAGCTGTTTTTCCCCACTGACGGACGATGGATGTAGTTGAAGCTCATTTATGATGATGCGCAAAAGGCGCTCTGAATTTTTTTCTCTTTTTCAGATTTCAGGGTGATTCTGTGGATGCCAAACACACACACTTGCTTTTCTAGGTGCTGCTAAAGTTAAAACTCAACATTACATTTAAATATGCACTGCACTAATCTAATTTATAGAAGGACTGCATGCTCTATGTAAAACGGATCCTCAGTTCTATAGTGTTGTTTCCCATCACATGTTGTAAAATGGACATCACTGTAAGTTAGAATGATAGTCGTCAGTATTGTTTTGCCTCCTTACAAATTTCTTCAGTTTTTCTTTTTTGTTGTTGTTTTTTGTCACACTTAAGAGTTTCAGGTTATCAAATATCAGGCACAGAGAATCTGAAGCAGCAAAATAAACAGTTTTCAAATGATGAAGAAAAAACATCTATCCAAATCATCAAAATTTGGTTTTCTTTAGTTTAATTTTACTATTTCTTTAATGTTTCTTCTTTTAGGCAGTTTAGTTCTAAGAGTATTTATTTAATTTAAAGATTTAGTATTGTGTTGACCAGTATTTGTTTAAGTTCTCGTATGTTTAATTATCCCCTTTGTGTGTCAGCAGTGGTCTGATCAGCCACTATTATGTTCCCCTCATGTCTTGTTTGTCAGGTCAGTTTTGTGCTTGAGTCCTTTTGTTGCTACCTGAGTTGTAGTTTGTTATGTTGACCTCAGTTTCGGTAACTAATTCATCATTTTTAAATTATTTTTAGACATTTTGTAATAAATTAAGAATATTTTTGGATTCCATTCAGCATCTCTCTGGCTAGTCTGTGAAATACCCTCAGTGTGGAAAGTAAAATCTTTAAATTTAATAACTGGTCGTGCCAGTTGTTACGCCCTTGTGGTAACCGTCGATGAGTTTGGTATCAGTGTGGAGAAATTGTGGCCTACAATTCTTTGCATAATTTGTTTACTTTAGCCACACTGGAACGTTTGCGAGCATGAATAGTCTTTTTAAGGTTACACTGCAGACTTTGATTTGTCCCCTCCAAAACCTTTAGGGTAATTTTACATTTTTTTGTCACTGTCCTGTTGCGTAGCCCAAGCAAGTTTGAGTTTAAGTTCACAAACCAATAGCTGGGTATTTTCCATCAGGAATATTTTTTGGTAGTTTCCATCAATTACAGAAAGTTGTCCATATTGGCAAAGCATTGGCCAGACCATCACACCACCACCATGTTTGACTTTCACTATGATGTTCTTTTTTCTGAAGGGCTGTATCAATTTGACACAAGATGTAACAGGATACATCTTCCAGAAAGTTCTACTTTGATCCTGTCAGTCCACAGAATATTTTTTGAAAAGTATTCAGTCGCCATCAGGATGGTTTTAGTGAAATGAAATTAGAAAACCAAAAATCTTTGGTTTTCTAATTAGGTCGAGGCTTATAACTTTCCTATAAATACATTTGTTTTGTCTCTTTCTTAGCCTGTAGTATTTGACTGCAGTGTGTAACCTACCTTCATCTCATTGGCCAATCAGGGAAACCCTCGCTGATAAGTTGGACAACGGCAAAGGTTGAACATTTTCATCTCTCTTGTGGAGTTTGCCAGCCCATATGTGCAGGTTTATGTCTACAAGACCTACACAAATTTCATATGCCTGAATTGCTTGACTGGAAGAGGGCAAGGGATTGTTAAGTCATTGTGCATAGGAAATGAATGAAGAGGGACTGATGTTGCCTCATGACTATCAACTCAGACTGATTTACCTTAAAGACTTAAAGACTGTACTTCTCATCTGTTCTTGAATTTCTCTAGTATATATAAGTGTTTTTCCTTAATCCATGTTGTCAGACAGACTCCATTTCTTGACTCTACAGATTAACCAAAGCAATGCGGTTAATTGCAACTAATTCACGATTTAGATCAAATCAAAATTTTAAAACAGCATTTTCTATTTATTTACTTAAGCTGTCTTTGCTTAATATTAAACATGTTGAAACAGGTTAGTGTGACAAAAAAAATGAAAACAGATGAAAGCTGCAACCATATCTGAAGCTTTTGGTTCAGATATGGTTGCAGCTTTCATCTGTTTTCATTGAAAGCTGCAACCATTTCTCATTTGTCTCTCGGTACTGATACCTCTGACATCTCGATGCGTCCATCTTTGTTCTTGTCGAACTTCTGCATGAACTCCTTCATCCTTTCTCTGAATGTGGGGTTTGTTGGGTCCTGGAAACATTTAGCTCAGTTATGTTAGTAAAACTTTTGTGATTGATGCAGATCTTTGTTGATCTAGTTCTCCTTGAACTCACCACTCCTGCTCCTCTCCGAGCCGTCTCCAGCTCCCTGAAGAAGTTCTCCAGCTCCTTCCCCTCGATGTATCCATTTCCTGAGGAGAGACACATGGGTCTTATTAACAACATGTGACATCAACCTGATCACCCCTCCAGTTCTCTGTGTTCACAGGGTTTTGTGTCAGAAAACGCTTCATGCAGATGAGGACAGTCGGCTTTTAAAGAAAGTTTGGAAAATTAAGATACATAACCTCGTTTGTGGATATGAATTTGTGCAACTCCAGAAATAATGGACTAATTCATCAGCTATTTTATTATTTAAAGCTAAATTACATCCACCTACCGTCAACCAAGTTGGTAAAAATGACTATTTTTAGCCTCTTGGTCATTATCCTAAATTGAATTAAATCATATTTCTTGGATCCTTATCGCACAGGGCCGTAAAGTTAATCTTCTCTCTGCCTTATCTTGTTTCATTCTCATTCCCAGTGGTCTGATTCTCTGACAGAATCCATTCTAGGGACAAATCGGTCTGATTTGCTTCACCAAGGTATTATGGAAACCTGTGCCAATATTCTATCAGGAGGCGAGGCTGAATGGCTGGACAGATGGCTCCAAACGATGTGACTAGCTGCTTCAATAAAACCCTGGAAGGCAGAGCTGCCTCATTAAGCTCCAACAAAGATGATTATGCCATCCACTTCCTCTCGCTCCGACTCGCCGTCTTTTTCTGCTGTTTTTACATTTGACTTTTCCTTTCTTCTTCCAGCCAACATCTTGGCTTCCTTTGTTCTGTGTATATCAATGTGTGTGTACGTATGTGTGTGCGTGTGTGTGTGTGTGTGATGTTATCAAAACTCATGAATAAAATCTCTATTTTTTTTCCGATAGGTGAGACAGTGATGTGCTGCCGCTGAGCTTTTCTTTACGCTTTAGAACAAAATGTCCTGCTTGGTAATTAAACAGAGGGATGTGAAGACAATCAAACAAGCCAGTTTATTTGGAGACTTAAACTGCGGGAACATGCCATTGACTTGATGAATACAGTTATAGAAATAACCTTTAAAGTTTTTTTATCCTGTGATTGGTTCACATCCAACCTACTGCAATTGAATAAGATATCAGTATGTGATGTTATATATGTGAGACTATGCCAACTCACTTCATATTCCATATTTTAGTCATTCTGGATAAATCCCTATTGGTTGCAAAGAAAAGAAAAAAATAAGATCTACAGGATGCCGCATCACCAGGGCCTCCAGACTCTGAATATGAGGTTTTATTTCTAGTTTTGATGCTAAAACATACGCCACAACACAATTCAACCAACCAAGAGAGCAGTGTGCAAACTAAGTGAATATTAAAAGCAAATACAACCTGCATTTGCCTTTCAAAGCAGAGGAAACGCTCCATCCATTCAAATGTTTTGTCTTGGGTAAATTCAGGACCAGGACTTTGCTTTCTTGGTTTCCATTTACAGGCCACTGAAAAATAATTGACGGCTTAATGCTCTAAAATTAGCTAAGTGAACAGCAGTTGTTTAAATCTTTTTTTTTTCCTGCTTTGAAGGAGCCGAAGTGAAAAGGCCTGATGGATAATAGCAGAGAAAGATGAGAGGGGCGTAGTACACAGGAGCTGCAAAAGCGACACAATCCAGCTGAGATTTGATCCGAGTGCCAACGAGGGAATATGTGCCTCAATCGTCTCTGAATGCGTCGCCTCTTGTGTATTTTTATCTGCAACTTGGAGATGTTTACTCAGTGTGAACAAACAAATTAGTCCTCCTTTCTATCGGTGGAGCCAGGCAACACTTCCAGTAATGAGAGCAGAAATCAGACACCCGCAGCCAAATCTGCGGATGCTCACTCCTCACTTTTGTTTTGCAAAGCGGCTTGTTGCAAAACAAAATTATGCAAAATAGCAACAAGGAAATTGAGGCACCTGGAAGGGATTGGTATCTGCCCAAGCCGACTGGCCCCACGGAGTAAAACCAATAACTTTCTCTGCTCTCATATGGAGAAATTGGGGTGAAGCTCAGCTGCTGAGCGCCTACACCACACCCAGCTTCTCATCCCATCTTGATTTCCCAGCGGAAAATGTTTCTGCTTGTGTGCAGGCATCAAAAATGAGCGCACAGACAGCAAATTCCCTAGAGTACTAGTGTGTAAAACAAATAGGTGCAGCACCCTTACTTTGTCTGCAGGTGTGTTTTCTGGAGCATCGGGGAGTTGACAGGAATCTGACTCAGATCAGTCCGTTTAGTGGTGATTATTCATTTTTCACAGGATATGCGTGAAAAAGAAGTTTTGTCCTGCCTTCATCTTAATCAAATTAGCCGTACAGTTATCTAGTGTGTTTTAAATATATGGAAAACCTTCTATTGATATATTAAAGAAAGTTAATTAATGCATCTACATCCCTGGCTATGAGTAAGTTTAAGCATCGTGACATTATCACCATACAATTTGTCAACCATAATGTGGTTGACAAATTTATAGGAAGACAAAGGAAACTATTTATGGATTCATGCACATTTTTGGTGATATATGCAGAGTGGCATAAGGCAACACAGACAGATCTAACAAGAAATTAGTCAAATTTGTAAATGTTAAAGGATCTGCGTGTGCATGTGTGGTCACATTGATGGATTATCTTCCATTGTGGTGAATGCAAAAACTTATGAAAATCTTTTCTTGCATGAAACAACAAGCGCCTGACAAATTGCACTTATAGATTTATTCAACCATTTTCATAACAGTGTCATTTTGCAGCGTTGGGAATGTTTGTTGCCCATTTCCATCTGTCAGGAGGCAAGAGGAGAATTCACCATTCAAACACAGAGAGGCACATTTATGCAGTGAGAGTGCCTAATTCTCCATGTATGTATGAATTTGGTCTGTGGTAAATTGGAATTCCCCCGAAAATGGAAAAAGGACGCAATCCCCATGGAAGAAGTCTGGGAATGGAACCCAGCGTCAAGGAAACAGAACCAACAACTTGCACACCAAAGAGAAATAATAATAATAATATTTAAAAAAACATATTAAAGTGCAAACGTGTAAAGCACAAAGAAAAACATCTATAATTGGAAGCATAAAGCCAAAGTACAGCTTATGATGAAATGAAAAACATCAACATCGGGGAGTACTTCATGTACCAACAGGACTTCGCCGAAATGCGCACAGGCTGCGCAAATCAGAGGCAACCGCACAAAAACATTTTAATCGGGTTTAATCTCGAAATCACCACATTTTTCAGCTGTTTTCACAATTATGTCACACAACATGATTAAAAATGTTACCGTAATAAAGAAATGCGTTACAACTGTATCAGATGTGAACTTTTTAGATTGGTATATTATATAATTTTGCGCCACTTCTTACAGAAAAGCACATGTCTTTACAAAATTGTTTATACTTTCCCTTATAAAAAAACCCACTGAGAGTACTTTTAAAAGTCTTTAATAAACTCAATTTTAATTTACAAATTTCTTGATTTAAAGATCTTTTAGCTGATTTGTCACCTCTAAACCTGAAGTTGGGTGCAATTGTCCAACTCGGTTCAGTTCAGTTTATTTAGCGGGACAATTTAAGACAAATATCACTTCAACGCGCCAAGCAATTTGCAAACGGTCAAAAACACAAGCAGATAAATACAATCCAGTTAACTATAAGTCAATCCAGTCTAATCTAATCAAATATTCAGGTCCTATTCTTACGTCGCAATTCCATCCTAATTATAATACAGCACAATAAAAGACAGTTTATCATTTATTGTTTATAATATATATTTTTTGATGATAAACATATTTTTTAAGACGTTGCCTTTTATAAAACTTCCCGTAGGGGGGGAAAAAAAAAGAACCCTACCGTCCACATCGAAATGTTTCCAAATATCAAGGAACTGGGACGCGGTGACCTCGGCCAGGTGCAGGTGAGGAGGCTGTTGTGCTTTGTTTGCCATGATGATGAAGGTGATGAAGACGCCGCTCCTGTTGGATGCTGCTGCAGGTCAGACACCAGTGATGAAAAAGTGACGGAGAGGGGAGAGAAAATCCGCTGCTAACTTTTTCGGTGTCTCCGGCTGAAACAAACTCCACACTGCGGCCCCTGCTCGCCGCCCCGCCGCTTTTTAACGCGGGCGCAGGAGCGGCAGCGGCGCCGCTCGGCCGCTGGGGGCGCACTGGCAGCATCCATCCGTCTGAGTCAGCGCCTCTCTCCGTGCGCGCGCGCGCGTGTGCGCTGCCAAGCTGCGTGCAGTTTTGCGATAGGACTGCAGTGGACAGGATGATGTGTGCTGAAGACGCAGATGGATCAACTGCTCTCTTGTTGCATCAGTTTTCCTTTTGCAGCAGCTCCCCTGTGGACGGACGCGGTGTTTTTTGATCTGGTGCGCGCGCGCGCGCGCTCACGCACGAGACCTCTGTGCTCTCCGCGTTCTCGTTGAAGGTGTGTGCAAGCGTGCAGCTCCTCTCCTGTGTGTGTGAGAAAGTCTTCTCAGACTTAATTAGAGCTTCACACACTAATCACATTTCCCACACAGCCCCCAGCCAACGGTGATTAGCCCACATAACAAATGTAAATTATGAAAAAAAAAAGAAGACATGAAGGGTGGAGGGAGGCTTTTTCATTAATGGGCAGTCTAGTGTGGAGGGGACGCAGATTCATGCTCACATATATTTCTTAAACTCATTTACTGCAGGAGGTCATAATATCCAAGATGAAGTAATAATACTGTAATGAGCAGTAGGACTCCCTGAAGCATCTCACTGATCTTCAAACAGACATCATTTCACTTATGGAGCATTATTTATCCAGTTCAGATGCAAGATGAGGCAAAAAAAAAGAAAAAAAAGAAATTAAGCAGGTCATGCAGACAGGCATCATGTAATAGCTACAAAAGAAAATTAATTATGGATTTGTTTGGAAATTATTTTTTTATCTTAAAGGTCACCTGCTAATTACAGTTTCACTTAAAATTATGTCTCTGGCTAATTTGTGAACAGATGGCCGACATTTACTCCTTCTTGTTTACAACCCTTATTTCTTTGAGTTCTGTTTCATGTGTTACATTTGTTATGAAGCTGAGAAACAGACAAGCCCCCCTTCAATGTCTTCGCATTTTTATACGTTGCAGTAACCTTTATCACATTTTATTGGGTTTATTTTGCAAAATAACTCAAGCTCAGTGTTGCTTTTCCACCAAATTCACCAGGAGGGCCAGTATTTTCTCATAGTGGTACAGAACAAAAGAAACAACAACAACAACAAAAAAAAACATTCAGGGCAATATTTCATTGTTTAATACATTTAGTGAGCTAACAAGCCACTTTGGCTCAGAAGCTGCAGGTTGTTCACCTCTGATTTAGAAGATAAAAAGTGCGATCTTATCTCAATACTATAAAAGTGCAACACCTTCATTTCTAATTTATTGTTAAAGTAAAACTGTGAAGGTAAGAAATTAATCTGATCCAAGGGAGCAATTAGCTATGGTTTCTGTGCCAGCACATATCATCATAAGGCTTTGTTTTAGTATTAAATGTCATGATTTGTGGTTTTGGTGGTGGTGAGGATAGATGCAGTGAACCCAGGTTATAATGAATAATGATGGTTTGAATGAGGAAGTGTACAGAAATCCAGGAAGCACAAGTGAGCAGGGAACAGAGACACGGGTAGACACATGAAGTACACATGGAGTACACACAACACAATTAGGATACTTTAATGAGCAGAAAACACAGGAGGGATTAAATACACAAGGGGTAATCAGGGAACACGAGAAACATCTGGGAGCAAATCAAGGGCAGACAGACAGACAACACAGGAACTAAATTGACACACAGAAAAACCAAATCCTCATATTAAGTCTTCTCTACAAGAGCCACAACAGGGGCCAGGACCAGTTCCACAGGAGCACTGGCTCCTGTTGGCCGCTGGTATAGAACTGCCCATGAGTTTAATCAGATTGATTGAAGAGCCTCTGTGGTTATAAATTCTCAAACCTTTCAGTAACATTTAACGGATTTAAGTCATTTCATTTTATTTTTACAGTACTCTACAGTATTTTAAAATGCGCCTCACAACTCTGCACAATAAACCATAACCAATTTGAACTTTCAGCATGAACTTTGAAGCTGCATAGTGTGTCAGGTTGTAGAATGTCTAGTATAGATTGAGTGTTTAAACTAAGTTTTGTTCTTTTTCCATTCTGAGTTGTTACAAACCAGCTCTTCTTTAACATATTTGGGGGGGTTGGTCTGGGATGTTTTGATCTTGCAGTGGAGAAATGTTGCGTTCCAGTAGTCTTCCAATTTATTCCTGTCTGGATATCCAACAGATTCAGAAATAAGATTTCATTATATTCTCATATTTTTAGCTCTATATTCTCCTCATCTGTTTTTTATCTGCATTCAGTTCCATAAATCAATTCTGCCTGGTGAATGAACAGATGATAAAACGCATAAATACGATGCACTTTGCTGATTTTGTTTGTTGGTTTCTTTTGAACCAAAAAATCTTTTGATTTTTTTTCTTTTTAATTTCCATCATGTACAGTCTGTTCATTCCCATGTCCCAATCAGAGTCACAGAGCCTGTCAATCTTTTTATTATTATTAAATGTGGAGCAAGAAACCAGGTTATCACAGCTTGTGCAAAATTGAAATCTGAGACAGTTCATATCACAAATATTTTGAGATCTGATTTTCCAGACAGGAAACTGTCAATGACAACCAGATTTTGCTTCTGTTCATTTCATAGGCAGTAGTGTCAGTTTGAATCCAAATGCAGACTCTCCACAAGACTGAATGACAATAGACTCAATTAATGTTCATGATTAAAAAGTAAAGGCAATCAAGTTCCATGGCAAGCAGAATAGATGACTTCACACTGAAGTGAGGAAACAACAGAGTGAAGCTGAGACTAACCAACAACATAAAAGTCATCACCACTTTGTTTAGAGGTTGATGCTAACATGCATTTTACTGCTTTGTTTAAGGAGCCACAAAAAGAAGAACTAATAAGAAATGGTCTAAAGTATTCCACACCAAAGCAATGCAAGAGTGATTGCACTGTTTTGGTATGATACTTAAAAACCAATCTGCTTTTATACTCAGTAGTGTGTACTGTGTGTACTTTCCCTGCAATCACTTGGTTTCAGTCGATTAAAGATACCATTCACTTTAGCACCAAAGTTTAAACCAGATCATGTTTCTTTAAACGTTTAAGACACATTGAGTTAGAATTTATCATACGTGCAATGAGTCTTTAAATGACAATTTTATTATCACTGAGCCTAAAGTTTGTCCTTATATTCTGACATAATTGAACTGACTCTGCATTATGCAGCTTTGGTGTTGTAAATTAAGATTTATGTCCAAATTAAAACTGGTGTCAACAAATTTAAATGATCAACAAAAAAACCTTGCAGCGACTAGGCATCGCTGCCCTGAGTGATGCATTGTTGAACTTGACCTGTCACATCTCCGCAGAAGTGGAGTAATAATTTTCCGGATCCAGCCTGCTTACTGGTACAATGCTGACAAACTGCTGGCAGCCAGCTTTGAAGACAGTAAACAAAAGTTAGCAGAGATTAATTTAATTCAATAATGATTGTTGTTTTTTTCTTTTTTGTCTAAAAGAGATACAAAGAAAGTGAAGCGCTAAAAGCTAAGTGATGTCCATGTAGTGTGTGATGAAGGTAAAAGACTCTGGACGTAAGATGCTGTTTAAAAATGTATACTCAGCAGACCCGTCCTGCTCAATTTCCTTGGCTTCCCTTTGCACCCCAATCAATATCAGAACCTATAGGCTCGGTTGGCGTGGCGACAATAGATGGATCAACACTAGATTACAGATGAGACCTGTCGCCAGGCTGCACAGACTGTCGAGTAAAACACACTCACTGATGCTGCTGTCATCATCTGTCCTTACAAACACACTTTGTACTTGTGTGGATTATTTATAATTTAGCGACTTACCCGCACCGCACAGCAGCCGTCGTGAGCTCAGTTTGGAGAAATCAAGGAGGAACTGAGGGATTATGCCAATGGTCTTTCAGAACCATTGCAAAATTTTCACCAACTGAAGTGACTCAAAAACCTTAACTCAAAATCAGAAGCAAACGCAATGAAATGCACTCGCTGAGCTTTATTTGGATACACATTCCATGAATCACCTTTTTTTCCCCTTCAGAGCTGATTGTTTGTAGCACAGATTCAATAAAGTGAAAGTCCTTGGTTTTTGGTTATTGTTGACGTGGTAGCTTTACACTGTCTTTATCTGCTGCACATCAATGACACAAATCTCCTTTTCCACCAAGTTTCAAATGAGCCCTATTGGATTATAATCTGGATTACAAACTGTGGAGGCCAGTAGACGACAGTAAATTTATTGTCATGGGCGAAAAAACTAGCTTGAAATTATTTGAACATTGTGACATGGTACTTGCTCTGAATGTTGTAGCTGAAATGGAAACACATCGGACCAGACACTGTTTTTCTACTGTGTCCTTGTTCAATTTGTGTGGGACTGTAAGGAAAATAGAGAAGATAGTCTCTGGTACCTTTTCTTAATCCATAGAAATTGGCTTTCAGCTGCTGTAGTCCATCTGCTTCAAAGTTTGGCATGTTGATTTATCTTGACTGAGCTACTATTCCCAGATTTGATTTCTGGTGTCCCAGTTTGATGCAGTACAGTATTAGACTTTTTTTTAAAAAATAGGGACCACTCTCATAGCTTTTAGCTTGGTTCTTATATTGTGAATTATCCCCTAATCCTGAGATCTGAGATCACTCTCAATGCCATGAACTGTAACTGACAACTTCTTAATAGATACCATGAGATACCATAAAAAAGATTATGCTTTTATACAAGTAGTCATTTTCCCAGTTCCTACCAAACAGAGGGTCGGTTGTTTACATCCCATCTTTGTCTCACTTTTTGTTGTGCTTTTTGGGAGCAAAATGCATGTAAATACATCTTGGACAAACACGGGGGTTGTGTTTGTGTTATCGTGCTGCCCGCCTCATTTGTGTTAATATTTCAGCTACACAGTCAGTTGAAAATCTACAAGCTGCATGTGGATGAATAATGTAAGAGAATGGTGCGGAGCACGGAACAGCCATTTCCCCTTCACCCAAGTCTCACAGCTACTTCGTCTGTTTCAAGTGTGGCTGAAGTGACAGATGGAGAGTGAGGTGAGCGTTGGTTTGCCCTCATCTCCCTCTTAGCTGATCCTCATTGTTAGGAGAAGAAGCTCGTCATTCTCATGAGCGCAACTTTCGTGCTTCTCACTCACACACATTGTCAAACACAATCAAAAAGCCAACATCCATTTCAGAAAATACCAGTATTCAAATGTATTCAGTAATTTTGTAATCATTTTTTTATTTGAAAGCAGCAACATTTTTTAAGAACATTGTTATTGTGCACTTTAAAGTGTAAGTGAACTGGTTTTAAACCTGAGTGCTAGACACTGTCAGCAAAGTTAGAAACACCCAAAGCCGTCCTAGTACAATGAATAAAAGAGTAAAATGAACATAAGACTAAAACAGATGTGTCATACATATTTATTTGCAGAAATTGCACATTTCTGATTTGTGTTCACACTTATCCCCAACAAAAGATCATGGAAAAATAGCAACTTGTTTGTTTCTTTTTGAGTGTAATTCCCCTTTAAGATTTCCATTAGCATCCTGATGTTCTGCCTGATCCAAATGGTTTAAGAGGTTGACTGCTGATCCTGTATTTTTTTGCCCTTTTCAGCTCTAATGAATGAGACAGTCGAGGAAAGCTGGCAAGTGTTTCCAAGGCAGTACAGAGCAGATTGAAAACTGCAGGTCGGGGTACTATACCTCCGTTCTGTTATTACAGTGTTGTCTTTGCTTAGTGTGCAAATTGGCATCCTGCAGCTGTACCTCCATATAAGTAAGTTGTAGTTATCGAGAGTGTAGCTTTTCATGTCAGTGAGTTATTTAAGATTATTATAAGATCACTAACAAGAAGCTTTTTCACTTTCTAAAACTGATTCAACTCATAATTCAATTCTAAAGAAAAAAAAATATATTGCTATATATTTTCATTATAAATGCGTTTATCAATACAAACTCTGCGATTTACACTGATTTAGAGCAAAAATAAGTGCTTTTGTGCATTAACGACAAATAATCACCCTTCACTCCTGAAAATAGCAGCTAGTGTAGTGTGGATTCACTATTCTAATTTGGTGCTAACGCACTTCTTTCTTTAGCTCTATTTTAGCAAAAATACACCGATGGCTACACAATATGATCTTAAACTATCTCCAAACTTGTAAGACGACTTGTAAATTTACTCTCCTTACGGGCAAACAAGATCTATAAAGCGTGCTTACAGTCCTATGTTTATTACAACCAATACACTCAATCTAATACACAAGTTTAGCCATCAATTATGTCAAACAATTTAGATGCTTGTTCATTTAAGGCATCCCAGGAAGAACGACACAAGAGTCCTGCAGTACGGATGTCAGAACAGAAATACTATGACATTACGGTGTTCCTGTGGTTGTTCTTGCATGTGCAGTCTCTGGTTGGTAAATTAAAATGCTTTCACCATCACCAAAGAATGAACTTCCTAAAAATTAAATTCAGCTTCCCCTAAATTTCTTATTTCCATTTCCAGACATTTCTCTGATGACACACATGATGATCAGTGTTACAGAGCCGTCATACCAGATATACAAGTGTAGCTAGATGTAGATGATTTTAGACAGTGTATAAAAGATGTAACAGTAAAACCTGAGATGAGAAGCTGCAGAGGATGTCCATTAATGTGCAAAAGCTAAACAGGTCATCAAAGATGTATTTTTTTAAGTTAATAGATTCTCATTTCAATCTGGTCCCATGGACTTTACAAGTGACAAAAATATGCTCAAGTAACTGTTAGTGAAAAAAAACCCATAATTTTAGTTGTGCAAAACAGGCATTTTTCAATTCTGACTCTCCTTCAATTCTGACTTATTTTATGTACCACAGGCATCAAATTAAAGACAAAAATAAGGCTGTTTCAGAATGTCTCAGTAGGTACTGACGTTTTCCAAAACAACAAACTGAACATTTTTTTAAAATAATTTTCTTCACTTTTCTTTGGTTTTCTGAACAAACTTGTTCTAGAGCTAATTGTGGGTCAGTTTTTGCTCGGTACACATGAAAAGACAATCATGGTATTTGTTGTTAAAGTAACAACATTTGATGGAAAGGGCCTCTTTCGCAATGTTTTTAGTCTTGTACAAACTTTGTGTCTCAAATCTTAAACCATACTTGGATTAACAGTGCCATTAGCAAGAAAATAGATTATGCACACAAATACATATATCTGTATATATGTAACCCTTCTTTATATGCTTGCAACTTTTGAAATGTTAAAGATCATTATGCATGCCCATAATGTGTATTTGTAATTTTGAAGATTTCCCATTTGCACCTTTTGACCAAAGCTAAAAAACTATAGTGTTTTTTGTTGTTAGAGCAGATCTCTGATGGGAAGACGTTAGAGCTTAGGGATAAGCTGACCGACAAGCCTCTGAAGGTCCGTGGCCCGATGCTCGGTTGTCTTCAGCACCTCCTCGTGGTTTGCTTTTTCACTGCTGTCATAATCTATCACAACCTTGTTGGTGATAAGGGACAGACCCAAAACACGCAGTCCGCAGTGACGAGCCACCACCACCTCAGGAACGGTGCTCATACCTGGAGAGGAAGCACATGCTGCTATTGAAAGAGATGCAAATAGTGGCATTTCAAACTACGCAGACACTTATTAGATGCTCTGAGGCTGAAGCAAGAGTTGTAGATTGTACATTTTAGCACTATTTTGGCTCGAAATATTCTCAACAAAATTAATCTGGCTAAAACTGAAATAATTAGGCTTTTCTGACCCGCTGTTACAGACCTACAAGCAACTTGCTCATTTACATTCTGGTAATCCTGCTTTGTTTGTTGGTACTTCCTGTTCCACAGAGTCAAAGTGCTGACCACATTTACATGCAGTTTGAATATCTCTTGTGTGCACTGTCTGTCTTTATAAAAACAAAGTACTCATATTTATCTTAAAGTCTGTAATTAACTTAAATAAACCTCCAAAGCAGATATCGCTCACAGGGAGCTACAGCTGTACCCACCCACAGCGTCAGCCCCGAGCTTCTGCAGAGCTCTGCACTCCGCAATTGTCTCGTACGTTGGTCCGGCCAGCATGCAGTAAACGCCTTCCTGGAGGAAGCTCCCACAGCCATGCTCCTCTGCTGTTTCCTTGGCCAGGGCCCTCAGGTCTCTGTCGTACGCATCAGACATGCAAGGGAAACGCACTCCAAACCTGCAGGAACAGTAAATGAACGTGTCACGCTGACATTGTGTACTAGGCATAATGTCAGATTGCAATATGCATTTTTGCTCTACCTTGAGTCATTGTGTCCACACAGAGGATTCTGACCAGCAAAGCCAGGCATGTTGATGTGATCCTTGATTAGCATGATGTCTCCCACACTGTAGCTACCATTGAGGCCGCCTGCAGCATTTGTCACAATCAGAATTTCCACGCCAAGCAGGAAGAAGACTCTCACTGGGTATGTCACCTGCAAACAAACATGATCTGCAATTCATGCTTTATTGTCTACTATGTGATGACAGAAAAGGGAAGCATGCTGAGGAAAAATCACATGAGAAGTTAATGTTTCATAGCCTGAGCAAAAATTTTATTACTGTAGGTTCCTGCACATTTCAGCAACTGCTGACCTTTACAGAGTAGCTGATGGCCTATAAATGACAGCTCCTCCCATTCATGACAGGTGTGATTGAGAATTACCTTTTTCTATTTTCTAACATATTGCATTTTCACAATGAAGGTGTGTTGTAAGTTTAAGCAGAAATATTTTCTATGAGCCCTTAGATCTTGATAAGGTCAATGCTGTCACTTTAGAACAATGCCATTTTCTGTTGGAGTTTTGCATGCATATTATTAATGTGGTCTTTGTTAAGAACCTGCATCCCACACAGGATAGGAAGTGTAGAACCACAGGATGTGTGTGTGCGTTTGTGTGTAACAACAAAATAAACTAATCTCAATAACATGTTAAAGTTTTTTGGGTTTTTTTTAAATTTGCCTGAGGTTTTAATACTACAAGTAAACATGCAGGAGAATTAAACTAACTAATTGAAAAGTTAATTTATATCTGTAATCAAAATTTAAAACTATATCTAAAAAATAGATTAATTACAAACAGTTATATATTTGAGAAATCTGTTTATGTTAATTTTGATAATGAGGGTTTGGAGCCGCAGCTCGGTTCTTCAGAAATACAAACATGACACCCTCAACAAGGGGGATAATCCAGAAGATCTTTGATAAAGAAGCTGTGTGTTCACAGAGTGTTGTGTCAAGCATATTAATGGAACGTTGAGGGAAAGGAAAAAATGAAAGTTGAAAGGGTACAGAAGCACCCGGCTCATTCACCTTCTTAAGATTCATAAGGAGAGGACTGAGGATACAGTCAGTGCTTCTAGAGCCACTTGAACAAAAGTGTTACCTTGAAAAAAATGTTAAAGGAAAATGAGCAATACTGAATTTAAAGCAAGTTTGTTCTGCAAGGATTCTCCTTGTGCACGCACGAGTTCTCTCCTGGTACTCTGGCTTCCTGAGTGTTTCTGTTTTGTCCTGACTAAACAGACTGGCGATCTGTTCAGAATGTGTCCTGCCTTTTGCCCAAAGACAGTGGAGACTCTGCCAGGACAAGTGGGTCTAGCAGATAAGATAGGTGGATAGATGTCACTTTGTTTTCTCTTGGGTATTTTATTTAAGACAATTGGTTAAACAACAGAAATCAAACTGCTGGGTAAGACGGGGAACAACCTGAATTGATGTGGCTGAACTTTGTCTGCTGGCTAACCTCCCAGCCTTTTAAAATGGGAATGGATACCTTTTCTGAAAATCTCACGGAACACAATAAATCCGCAATCCTTCACCACTATACATTCTTCATCTGGATGGATATTATGTATAGCTTAATGTGCTGTACAGGAGGCCTATAATGCATCTGTCCTGCTGGTACAGTATTCATGAACCAGAGTTTTATGATACTGTCAAGTTATATGGGCTATTTTATGAGGAGATGGCACATGAAAACTGGTGGTAAAGTAAAACCAGTAGCCACGGACCAAAGGCCAGACTTGCATTGACATTCTGACACACAATGCACTCTTTTCAACTGATTTGTCAACGC
Source organism: Poecilia picta (assembly GCA_033032245.1). Taxonomy (NCBI): domain Eukaryota; kingdom Metazoa; phylum Chordata; class Actinopteri; order Cyprinodontiformes; family Poeciliidae; genus Poecilia; species Poecilia picta. The sequence goes on from CM065358.1 coordinate 14,125,618, forward strand.
AGCAAGAAAATTCTCAGCCAGAAATATAGCCACAAAAACTGCCTTTGTTTTGCCACATTTTAAAACCAAAACATGTATGTCACAACTAAGGATGTGATCTAATGTTTAAAGGTAAAGATAGAGATTTCTCTTGGATTATTCCAGAATTTCTATAAAATGGAGTTCAGCTTCCCTTAAAAAGTATAAAGAGGAACAGTACAAGTTCCAGAATAAGTGAAGGACAGAGTTTAAAGATCAACTGCAGAGCCTGTGAATATTTGCCGCAATGTGATTGACAAAGTCAGAGATTAAACTGCCAGCTTGACATCAGTCACCCTGGATAGTATATCATTTGCATCAGCAAGGTCTGAAAAGAAAGAAGAGGCCGATGTGCATTTGAGAATAACAAACAGCAAAGAAATAAGTGTTATGATCCTCTGGTGTTAAAGTTATTTTCCCTTTTATCATTTATTGTTTTTTTCCTTATATCTTGCCAGTTTAGTTAGTTAATTGTGTTAGTTTAGTATTTGTTGCTGTTTGTTCTTTGGATGTATTTCTTTGTATTAATATTTATTTCCTGAACCATAATTCAGGCTTTCTTTTCTCTTTGTTTCTGTTTATTTATTCACCTCACTTACTGGTCTGCTCCCCGTCGCAGCTGTTGGTTATTTCCTCATTTGTCCTTATCTGCTCCTCCCCCACCTGCATCAATTTACCTGTAATTAGTTCTCCTGTTGTTTGTTTTTACTAAATTAAGAGTATGCTTTGCTGAATTGCTGTCTGTTCTTGTATTCTTCTTTACTCCACAATTAACATCCTAATAATTGCTTTCATTATCTTTTTACCTTATTCTACTGTCTCTTTTATCCTGTTTTGTTTCTTCTATTTTATATATCATAGTTTATCCACTGTAATTCACTATGGTTAACCTGGTGTGAGGGGTTATAAAAATATATTTATTATTGTAATTATTATGAAAATATCCTAAAATGTAGCTAAGTAACAGTCAGTAATAAATAATAAACAACTTATATACAAACTAAATCCCTAACAGGATATAGTCAACAACCAATACCTAAATGAAAAGAAATAGACACTTTTAGGGTATGTGAAAAACAAATTAAATGCAGATAATCTCTTTTGTTATTATTAAAGGAAGCCATTTAGAAATACTGGCAGAAACAAAAAAAATTAATAACAAAAACAAAGAAACACAAAAAGATTTACAGTCTCACTCAAAGAAACCTTGTTCTCAGAAGCACCATTCATTTGAAGCACAGGTAGCCAACGGTGCAAGAGGCTAGGACATACATTGCACAAAGACAACAGCACAGCGTCTCAACACATTTTGCAGTTTACCGTGTGAATATTGTAGCCCTCGTAGAAGTGGAATCGACCTGCATGCAGACACATTCACGACCGTTCAGCTTTCCAAACACCAGCTGGCCTGCATGGCCCTCCACTGCACAACACATGGACAGAATGAACTGCTGTAAGGAAGGAAGCACTGCTGGTTTTTCATGAAAAGATTTGGAAGTTTGTCTAAGCCTGAAATATAGACTCTGTTTTTTTTGTAGAAAACCTCTGTCAATTCTCCAACAAGTAAACTGAGTTAGACCACTGAGACCAAAAAGGTAAATGTTTACTCTAATTAATGAGACACAATGATCATGAACTACTTTATTAGACTGAGATGCTGGGCTCCAGACAGTTGGAATCAGGTATGTATCGATGCCCAATTTATTTGAAGTACCTAATAAGTTTAAAGTGTTTTTCAGGAGTGTATTATGACAGGGATATTTGAGGCTTCTCCAGTTACAAATCCACAAACAGACTGTGTAAAAAATATTGGAAATTTAAGACTATTGCTCCCCTAATCGTGAGCTGTTGTCCAAGAAATGTCATACAAACTAAAATTCAAGAGTGACCCAGAGTAACTTCTCAGTAATGGAAAGCTTCCCTCATTAATTTGAGCTACATCAAAATACTAATATCTAGATGAGTGAACCCACTTTTGCCTATGGAAATATTATTTAATTTTAATATCTAGTCAAGATTAAACCATTTCTTAAACTAAAAAAAGAACCATTTAGTTTGCATAAAGAAAAATGAAGGAAGACCTTCATCCCATCTGTTGAGCATGGCTCAGATAGAGGATCATGATTTTGGTCGTTATTTTTAAAACAGCAGCACAGTAACTTCCCAAATCCATAACTGGATATTAGAAAGGCTGGTGGAAATTACAGAAAAACATAATTGGTGCTTTAAGACCTTAGCATCCAACCTATATTTCACCTTACAATTTAGTTGAGGAATTTTATAAAGCAGCTATAATTATGTTGGTTATACTCCATAATAAATCAATCTATAAGAAAATAAGCATCTTACCAGTGCTGGTGGGGAAACGTGGAATATCTCTGTATGGGAATACGATCTTGTCATCTAGCAGCCCGGCCAGACCGCCCAGGCCTGAACCACAGATGATGGCCACTTTAGGACGGTTCTCTGTTTGCGACAGCAACCAGTCCGCAGTCTCCTTGTACTCTTCATAACTGTAACTGAAAATGAAAACACATCTCTAAATAATTGTGGTAGACACTGATTGGTGAGAATTGATGACTCTATAAATAATAATAAGAAGCATTTGGCAGTGGTCTAAAAGATGTACAGACCCCATTAAAACACCAGCTTTTTAGAGGAGACCAAGACAATGATCATTTCATACAGTTCTCTTCCTCATTTTGACACATTCTGTGCAATTCAACAGAAAACATACAAAACTGCCAGTATAAAAATATGAATAATAAAAAGGGTATAATTATTTGGTTGCATAAGTGTGCACACCCTAAAAGTGAGACTTTGTGTAAGCACCTTCTAATTTAAATTATGCATCGAATCTTTTTAAAATCAAATACGGTTAATTTACTAAACCCAAAGTACAGTTCAGCTCCCGTTGTACGATTTCACTGAGTTTTGCTCATTAACATTTTTTAGCCAAACTCATAGTTTGCAGAGAAGTGATAAATATTTAAAAGGATCTCATTATACACAGGTAGCAGTCCTAGTTTGGAGTACAAAACATTTCACACCAAAATGGACGACAGCGACAGCACACTGAACATCTTTTCACGGTGGATGAAAAGACACAACGGAAACTGGTCAGGCAATAGATTGGTAGCAACACTGACGGACAGAAAGGAAGTTTCCAGCAAACCACTGGTTATGCAAGTGACAGAAATCTCTTGTTTTCTTCTAATGAACAGGGCAAGGCATATGTTTTAAACCTTATTGAGGAAGGTGTTTAAACCACACTGGAAGATTTTGAAGAGTATTTCAAACATCCACCACAAACGCATCACTGCGTATCAACAAAACTCATTAAGGCCCGGTTCACGTGATTATCATAGAACTGGAAGTGCAAGTAAGTTTAACTAGTACACTTATGTAACAGTCTCGGGGTTTTTCTGCTTTCTGCCAGACAAATCATTCTTCCCAGATGTTGATTGGATTTGAAATGCCCGCAGGTGCTACATTAAACAAAGTCAGAAACACTGTGTAATTCTGATCATAAATCTGTGTGAAGCAATCACCTTGTTAATGTTCCCTCTGTACCCGAACCTTTGTTATTAAGACGAAGTGAGACTTCAGGCTGCAGTGTTTTCAGGAAGCGAGCCTGATGACTTTGAGCCTAATTTGGAGCTGCCATCTAGGATGACTGCTACATCTGAGTAGCCCTGGGAGCTTTGTCTTTCCAGGTTTTGCCCTTGTTCTCTTTTTTTAAAATTCTAACTCAAAACCAGCTTTAAAACAAATGATCAGGTATGGGTTTCTGTCTGGATAGTGATTTTTCATCCATTCTTCATATGCGAATATGCATATGAAGATATGCATGAACTGCTTAAATGTTCATGCATATGAACATTTAAGCAGTTCATGCTTAAATGAACTGCTTATGAAAAAAGGACTTTACAAAAAAAAGGACTTGCACATTTTTACTTTTCTGAGTTTTCAACCTGCAAGTTAGAATGCCACTTTGCCAAACAAACACCACAGAGACAGCTGACAGACAAGTGACAACTTAACCTCTGCTGTCATTCATTGGTAGACTGCAGGTCACTTAAAGAGAGAGTCGCTTTAAAATGAGTGATTTATAAACCCACAAACTAAAGAATTGAAGCATCAGCAGCAGATTGTTCAATATGTAGCCAGTCTATAAAACCATCATTTTAAGCAAGAATAATATAACTGAAGAAGGGTCTCACTCCATGAAAGAAAGTTATTTTCACAAAACATGGAGCTTTACTCTACCAGCAAAGTGTGATTGCTTTGCAAAACTCAGTAAACTTTTAACCACTCTTCCCAAAGAGTGGTTAAAAAACTGTGCACAGATTTTAATACCCATCTCATTTTCTTACACAATGTCAAGCTTGAAAGAGACAAGTGGCTGAGTTGTAATATTCAAGGGAGCATACACTAAAACATTAGTAGTACATTATACATATATTTGAGCCAGAATGTATAATTTTGGCCCTGCATGGATTTGAAAAAAATCAAAAATATATTCAAACTTGTGCATCCAATTTTTGTCTGTTGCAAAAAGCAAGGCATGAAAGCCCCCAAATAATATAACAGTTATGTAGATGAAGAGTGAATGGAGACTTCTAGCTGGATGAGTCATCATGGGTCAAAGTTAAGTGGCTTAAAGAAGCAAATAAAAGCAAAAGAAAAATAGGGACATTCTCTCAAAATGACAAGGAACAGAACTCCTTCTTGTGAATCAGTGAAGTCCATAGAAAGTTTTAAGAAAGTATGGAGATCTACAGAGCCCATATTCCATTTTGATTCATATTACTTTTAAAAATAGCTGCATCATCTGTTAATATTTTTTTTTACTATATTGAATAGTAACTAAAAACCAAACACCTTAAGTTCCAATCACTGACCCTTTTGTTTTGATTTACATTCATTCATACTACGTTTATTCACTTTTAAATGAATTGCGAAGCTATGATCTCCCAGAAAGGTAAAGAACATCTTGAGTAACGGGAGGCCAGTTTCTGCGGGGTCTCGGTCGGAGCTGTCCGAGGTGCTGTGGGGCTTCTGCACTCACGGAGGCCTTACTGACAACAGCTCCATTGTTTCTAATCAAAACACGCAAACGAGTTTAACCAGTTTCTGAATTTGAAACCGGTTTTACTGCATACGCTTTGTGCTCAGCTGAGCCGGAAATAAAGTTAGGATAACGCACTTTGTGTCAATAAAAGAAAATTGAGTATTTTCTGGTCTGTGTTCTGTAGGAAATATACCACCTGTAACTCAGCGTGCTTACGTCATAGGCAGAGAAAATGTCTGATTGGCTGCTGTAATCCTTAGAATAAACTCTCACGACGACACAGGCTGGCCTCTGTGAACGAGCTCTTGAATCCCTTCCTTCAAATGTACAACGTCGACACACCGTAATATGCTAATAACACGCATCTGTCGCGGGCTACACAAATATGTGGCTCGTCTCAGTGCCAGCCAGCATCCAGCCGTTTCCCGTCCTACCTGCACTGACTGGAGGAGGCTGCTTCCATTTTCCGATGGGTAATCTGCTGACAAGGCGAGTGTTAATGCTGCTAAAAGCCCGGCCGGGCTCTGTCGGTGTTGAGTTGACGGTGATCAAACCGGTTGGAGACGGAGCCCGCGGACGGAGCACCGGAGATCATGCCACGCGCTGACGTGGGCGCACATATGATGAAGAGGAGGGGCATAGTCAGCTCACGGGTCCCTTTGAAGAAAATCCTATTTTCCACCAGGCTGGTTACTCACTGACCCGAACAGTGGCAGAGACAGAGCTGGAATTCTGTTTTACAGGACATAACATGGGAAGTTCGGGAAGCCATTGGAGGACACCAGAGGGGAGAGCAGACGCAGACACCCTGGGGAGTGAATACCCCAGCAGGCTAGGCATACAGTGTCAATCGGTTTGGACCTGTTGTCGAAAATTACAGCTCAGATAAGCATTAATGCAAGCGAATATGACTTTTAAAGTCCAAAATAAGGGGATGACACAAACAGGCCGTATAGTTTTACTCTCACTTGTACAGTGTTTCACTATTCAAAGTGCTGACTCATGTGTTGGGAAATGAAAATGAATGTGACAGTAATAGAAGGCAGAGAACTATATCTATGGATATATATATATGAAAACATATAATTTAAAAAACCTGTAATTCTTCGGTCACTACAAGTATTTTATTTTACGTAAGAGAGAATCAACAATGTTTTGTTTTCATTTTAAATTATCATAAGCTGTTGTCCTTATATTTTTATATCAAGACATGCCCCCTTCCTATAAGTTACAAAGTGGCTATATTTTTTTATATAGTTTACTTATAATGCACGAGTATATATCACGGGGAATGATGGCTGGGATTTGGCAACAAATAAGCAAGGCTGATGTCTTTGAAGCTGTAAAAATGGACAAGGATATGGACCATGGTTTAAATAAATAATTTTCTGATGGCAAGACGACTATATCAGAACATCTCAGCGATTCGCTCTCCTGCTTGTTCCTAGTCTATAATGACCTGTATCTATCAAACATAGCCCAAGAAACAAACCAGGAAACCAGCCACATAATCATGCCAAGGCTGTAGATGCATCAGGGTGTTTCAATAAAACAATGTATGATGAGTAATACTTTCTTTTGCACAATGTGATTGGCCAGATGCATGTGTGTTGTTTACCCAGGAAACACCAGTGTCATGCATTAGTGTATCTGTATCAGACAGACAAAATGGTGCTATTAAAGTGGTGCTACTCTGGTTGAACCCCATATGGACCATAGTTGCTTTGTATTTCTGTGTCATGTACTGTAATCTTTTTATTACAATGAATACCTTGAATATAGCAAGAATGGCAGCAAAGAAGAAACTTCGATGAAAGAAAAACAATGATGATGATTGAAATTCTATAGGATTAGCCAGCAGATGACAGGGGAAGTTATTTGTATCTGACCTCTGGAATATTATTTGTCTAGAGAAGAAAAGATGAGTGGCACTGTAGATTAATATTGAAAGTAGTAAATTAATACTGCTACGTATCAAACCAAAGTATTAATTGGAGTCTGTATTAGTAGTGTTTATAGACATTAATAAAATGTACTTGAGCACATTTATTCGTGTTTTAAAACACATGAATAAAATTACGTGATAACATGACTCTAACTTTCAGCTGACAGCAATTTGACGTTAAAGGTTTTAATTAACTATAAAAAGTAAAAGATCAGTTACAGATTTGATTTATTTATTCAAGCATATTTGCATTGCTAAACGAACTTGCCTCTCTCAATATGGCGAACGCCCTGACGTATGTCTTCTACTGAACAACGAAGCCATAGAAACAGATTGAAACTCTGGGGTCTACCAGCCAATCGGGAAGCAGTTTACTGGACGTAGGGCAAAAACCGTTGCTATTGATACAGACTAAACCAACATCAATTTCTGCTGGCGTTTTTTTTTTTTGGTAAAAATGAAGTTTCTAACCCGGTGGTAAGAGTTTGTTGAAACTATTTCTTTTGTTGGCACACATTTTATTTTATGTGTTAGTATTACTTTAATTTTGCGTTGTTTCATCGATAAATGTTTGTGTATGGTGGTGAACAACTCGATTTAAGTCAGCGTTTGTTACAGTTGGCACAAGAGGACCACAACAAATAGTTAAAACCATTTTGTCTTTCTGTATATTTTTTGAAAGCTCATTTTTATGCACATTTTTTGGCAGAACGCTTAACTTTTCTGTTGATAAAAATGCTTACATTTTGCGGTAGTAGCTTATTTCAATATTACTTTCTTAAGCCGTTTTCACACTGCAAGGAACGGAACCCGGGTCGGAAGTTCTAATGCAAACTCGGTCGGCCCCACTTTGAACCCGTCCGGTGCAGTTCGGTTCCTTGCAGTGCGAAAACAGCTTAGTAACATTAGCACAACAAAAACGGTTTTTTTTGTGTGCTTAATTCTAAAACATTTACAGCACCTGTTACTCAGCCTGTAGTTTGAAACTATAATTTTATGAAGAAATGTTGCTTGCAGCCGAAATTAAAAACAATAATTTGTATTAATCAGGATTGTATGAGATATTACACCCCTATACTGCTTATAGTGTATCTGATACAGGAAAAATAAGTGCTTGTGTGTCTGGTTATTTCTTTGTAGTTTGAAAATGGTCAACACAAGGCAACAGACATACACTTTTCCAGTTCTTAAGAGGTAGTAGGCAAATACTTATTTTAATACTTAATATTTTAAAGGTCTGGGGTTGGGAGAGCGGCTAATTATTTTCTGTGCTGCGTTAACCTCTGGAGAGTCTCTGCTGCCGATTAGCTGGAATTCATCTTGCTATGTGTTACAAATTGTTTTGCAAGAATTAAGTAACATACACCATGTTTTTTTGCAGGTGATTGTGCTAGAGGTCATTCAAAATGAAAGCAGTTCAGCTGCAGCATTTGGTCTCTAAGCTTCGCAAACAGAAAGTCCTTGCAAAGGAGGACAAGCCAAGAAGGGTGAGCAGATCCTGCTGTTTCTGTGTGCTTTATTTATCAGTAGCAACATCAAAAGTAAAAAAAAAAAAAAAAAAACTGCAAACATTTGAGAAAGGTTTTCCTGATGAGTTCTCATGCTCACTGTAATCAGTGAACTGCATTTTGGATATTGTCCAATGCTTTTAAAGAACCTTCTTCAAATGACCAATTGCCCTAATAATTAGTTTGGCTCCTTATAGGAAACAAAAATCAATCCTTGACTGCAGTGGAAATTTTATGCCTGTGTTTTATCCTGCTTCTTTTATGAATGCTCTCAGATTGACTCGACATCCATGTTCAACTAAAAATGTGTCTCTCTGTATTCAGATTTTCAGGTAGTTAAATGGCTAAAGCTGTTTCAGCATCTGACTCTGGATGTGGTTGGTTGGAACAATTTATGTCCTATTTTACATTTGCCCTCACGTCATAACTTAATAGCCTTTTGAGATGTTCAGCCTCTAATGAATGCTAAAAAAACTGTTTATTAAGATCAAGTTGGTAAATGAACAACCATCACTGCCAATTAAGGGTCCAACCAGATCTGTGGCAATTGCATATTTAGGAAATTCCACAGCTTCACTGTTGCAAGAGATGTTATTGGTGTACATAAAAAGTACAATTCAGGAAAATTTGATTACATTTACTTCCCTCCGATGTAGTCTTAAGTATAAAATAATACAGTTAAACTGAATCAACGCACTTTGAAAAGTCTGGTTAGATGCATTGAGTCATTCCCTTTTATGTGTTCACTTCTCCCAAGCAAACAAGTGGAAAAGAGTGACTCCTTTTAGCAGGAAAAAACCTTCAGCAGAACCCAGCTTGGTATTATTGGTTGTCTGCTGTGAGCAGCTTTGGGTTGAGAGAACTGAAAAAAGATAGAAGAGAAAGAAAACAAGGTGAAGGTAGCAAAGCACCATCAGCAGCACCATCTATGAAAGAGACTACAAACTCAGAAGTATCGAACTGAAAGCATTTTGTATATTAATAATACGACTTTTGGGTAGCCTCCTCTGCTAATTTGGTGGAATAAATTAAATTTCTACTCAAGCATATTGTTTAACTCCTTGTCCTCCTTCTCTAAAGCAGCTTAATTGCTTCTGACCAGTGTTTTATGAATCCAAACCTGTCAGCTGTTAAATATTGCATTTATCATAAGACTTCCTGCTACATTATTAATACAGCTGAAATTCCTTTTTGACCTACTCTGAAATGGGCTAAGTGCAGTTAGATGTTTCTTTGTCTCTGGTACACTGATAAGGAGGCCCCATCAGATTGTGTAGCTCAGGTTTTAACCACAAAATATGGTTGATTGCTCCCACCAAACTAAGCTTTTTCATTACTGGTGTTTGATCTGACATTAAAGCAATGACCAGTGCAGACTGGATAATAGACCTTGTTGTGTGACCCTGTTGTGTGATTGCAGATGACTCCATCAGTTTTTAAGCAAGAAATGATGCAGTCATCAGAGGAGCGCCTGAATAACATCACAGAGGTCCATCTGCCCCTGAGGCTCGAGACTCCAGAACGCAACACCACTCATTGCAAGGTAGATGTCAGCAAATGTTGTCATTTGTCCAGAGCTTTTTAGTAATAATATACGAGATAAATCAGTTGTAATGGTTTGAGATGACACACGAACCATTGGTCCCAAGATTTCATTTATAAAAAACTTACATTTTGTGCTATTTAAACATTATAAATGACAATCCTGACAATGAAATACTTAAAAACATATTGTATAAAAGGTTTCACATTATTCTTTTAGTAAATAAAGTCCATCAGTGTGCAATGTAGTCTTTGTATAATTACAGATGTTCCTTGAAAACCTCGGAGGTTTGTCAGATGAGATGCAACCTAACTGACTTGTGAGCGAGGAAAGCATTAAAAGAAGAAGCAGCCAAGAGGCTGCAGAGGTTTAGAACTCGTATGGGAGAATCTGTTGAAAGGGATAGCTGTTAGTCTTGCAGACTATAAATCTACTGTTGGTGGAAGAGTGGCAAAAAGAAAGCCATGAAAATCCAATTTCTAAATTACCAACAAGCCATGTTGATAACATACACACACGTGGACAAAGTGATCTGGTCTTATGAAGCAAAATATGGTTTTGGCTTAATTGGAGATACAAAAATTATTTGCAAGAAAATAAGTTTCTATAGTTGTAAGCAAAGTTGGTAGAGACAGACAAATACTGACTCAAGAAGATTGAATACAACTACACGGCAGACTTTTTATTTACTTGTGAGAAATGTGAAAATGTGTCTTTTTTCCAGGAAGAAAATTACTGGAAGACATAACTTTAAAACTTCTGTTCAAAGTTATGCCCTACTTTGTGTCGGTCTATCATATGAAATACCAATAATATGATGCACTTTAGGTACCAAATTAGCTTCCATCAGTCAGCAGCTGCTACTTGACCAGCGTACTTTGCTGTCAAAAGTTCATTCAAGGTATTTAAAATGAATAAACACCTCCTCAGCAAATTAAAAAATTTGCATCTCACCTTGTATGCTTTTCTGTTGACTTGTTAAATATGCAAATCTGAAAGTGACAAATCTCCAATATGGGCCACTTGTCCTGCAGTGATAAATGAAAGTCCTGCTGAGTATACACCAATAAGTCAGAACAGAAGTAATTTAGATTAACTGTAATAAGCTATGTTATTCTATATATAGCACGTAAGATTTAGAGGCGTTTAAAACAGGCAATGCTATTTTTAGATTTTTTCTGCTTAATGTTTGAATCCTGGGAACTGCTTTTCTGCTATCTTTACCTCAGGAGGATAGCACAAGTGAACCCATTTCAGATCCTCTTTCTACTGTCTGCATACATATCTTTCAGTCTTGAGAACTCTGGAATACTAAAGGTTTCTTGTAGTATTTTCCAGGTGCAGATAAGGAAGGAACAGAGAAATTACAGTGAAAGACTCTATCCAGTGTTCTGTATTGTAAAACTTGATTAACTGTGAAGTATAATAATTTTTAGTTATCCATCTCATGCCTTAAGGCAAGCTTCATTACCTAAATCAAACAAAGTAGGTGTCAGCCAGTTGCTGTTTTCTTCATTCTTGATAATGCTGTTTGTTCACTAGTGTTTTCTAATAAACCTTTTAGCCTTTAACAGAACAGCTGCATTTACACTGAGATTAAATAAAAGACCTGTGTTGCATAGTACTTACATAGGGGTATCGGTCTATAAACTACCAAATGCATGCCACCTTTTGGGTTTTTAAAGAAAATGGAAACCATTATTTTCCTTTTTCTTCACAAAGAGTGCCAACATATGTTGACCTATCACATAAAATCCTAGTACACCTACACCTACAAATTGACATTTGTAGGTGTACTGTTACTGTGTTATGAATTATTTTGCAAGACACTGCTTCAAAAGGAGTTCTTTAGAAATATGCATGCATGTGTGTTTTTTCAGCTGTCCCCAGTAAAACTGGACCGTCCGATTTTCCAGCCTTACCCATCAGAGCTGGTCTTCCAGAACTTTATTCCCTTACAAACCTACAGTTTGCCTCTGCTGCTTGTCAACAATGACCAGGTTTGTTCAAATGAAAATTTGAATCTTTCAAATACATCTGATTGAAAGCAATATATGACTTCATGAGTCTTTCAATCATAACATATTTGGGAATAAATGGACAAAACCGGGCTTGTCCAAGCAAAAATAAATATGTTGTGTTTTATTGTAGCATTGTTGTGTGCAAGTAATGGCAAATAATTGCAAAAGGTCATGGTGGATTGAAACAGACATGGCAAGCAGGAGTCAATTTTAGTACTCTGTGAATTCTACTTTGTTTAAGCTGTTCCAGCAATTGTTGTCTTGTTTAAGGTTGCACACCCTGTGAAGTTGGAGCAGGATATTACAGAACAGTTTTACGTGATGGGTCCAGAGACTGGGAGAAGCAAAATAGCTCCTGGAATGACTGCTCAATTTATCGTATTCTTCACCCCACGGGAGAACAAGGTGCTGTTGCTAATAATATTCATTACAAAATTTATGAAGCAGAAAGTCTTAGGTAGATAAAATATTGTGGTTCTGGGAGGATGTATTTGAATTTAGAAAACATTTTTTTAGAGAGTTACAGGGTAGCTATTTGAGGAGACGTGCTGTCAAGTGTAGAAATCTAATTTCACTTTCATAGTTATTATTTTCTTTAAGAGTTATCAGAATTAACTTTTTATGTGATGATGATATCCTGACTGAGTTTATTGGCAAGACTTAGGAATCACATCTCTTTATCTGTGGTGCTTGTGACTTCCTTGTAAGCTCAATTTTATCTATATAGCAAAGGCTATTTTATGTTTCACTGAGGAGTACACTGCTATTAACACCATATGTATGTTATTAAAAACTGTAATTCAATCCAGCTGGATTGTTGGGATTTGGTGTTCAGATAGGTCTAGTCTTATCTATATATTAAAAATAATCTTTAAGTGGGTTAGAACTGTTCTAAGAGTTTTTTATTTGAGTAAAATGTGTATATACACAGTCCAGTCACATTAATGTGACCATCTGTCAAAAGCCAGAATAACCACCTTTCGCAGAGCGAACTGCTACGAGACGTGCAGGAAGAGAGTCACTTAGGTCCCTGAAGGTCTTCTCTGGGATGTTGAGCCATGCCGACTCTAATGCCGTGGCCAGCTGCGCTAGATTACGCGGTTGAGGATCCATGGCGCGAACAACTCGATCGAGATGGTCCCACAGATGCTCGATTGGGTTTAAGTCAGGTGAGTTTGCTGGCCAGGGGAGGACGGTAAACTCATCCTGGTGCTCTTCGAACCACGCACGTACACTGGCAGCTGTATGGCACCTCGCATTGTCCTGCTGGAAGATGCCATCATCCTGAGGAAAAACAATGCGCATGTAGGGGTGGACATGGTCCGCAAGGACAGATGCGTACTTGTATTGATCCATCGTGCCTTCCACAATAATCAGTGAACCCAGAGAATGCCAGGAAAACATTCCCCAGACCATAATGCTCCCGCCTCCAGCTTGGACCGTTCCTGCAATGGTTGCAGGGTGGTTCCTTTCAGAGGTTTCACGCCTTATACGCCAACGTCCATCTGTCCGATGGAGCATAAAACGCGATTCATCTGAAAACGCTACCTGTCGCCACTCAGTGGACGTCCAGCTGCTGTACTGGCGTGCAAATTCTAGCCTTCGTCGTCGATGAACACCAGTCAGCATAGGTGCACGAACCAGGCGTCTGCTTCGGAGGCCCAGACGCAGCAATGTTCGCTGAATAGTGGTTTGGGAGACACTTGTGGTAGCCCCTTGGTTCATTTTAGTGGTCAGTTGCTCAACGGTAGCCCGTCTATCTGCCCGAACGCATCTCCGCAACCGTCGTTCGCCTCTGTCATCTATGGCCCGTGGTGCACCACATTTGCCACGTCGTTGATTTTGGACAGTCCCATTTTGCCATGCACGGTACACTTTTACCACGGCGGCACGCGAACAGTTCACAAACTCAGCCGTTTCGGAAATGCTTCCACCCTTGGCCCGAAAGCCAATGATCATGCCCTTTTGGACGTCGGATAAATCGCTTCGTTTCTGCATTACGCCAACGATTGAAATGTTTTCCGAAGCCCACACACACCCTTTATATACGCTCAACTGCACTGTGCTGCCACCTGCCTTCTGTGATTGGTTATTTAACTCTGAAGTGGAAAGTACGTGGTGGTCACATTAATGTGACTGGACTGTGTATAAACTAGCTGTATCTATATATTTTGTGAGGAAAAAAACTCAGTTATTCATTGGTTTGTCTTTTTAACTTTTGTGTTGCCTGTTTCTTCTCTCAATTTAGGATTACAGCCACAGACTGATTTGTGTTTCTCCAAGAGAACGTTTTGAGATTCCAATTCGTGCCATTGGCCCCCGCGCCATACTTGACTTTAAAGATGAGATTCATTTACCTACTTGTCTAGTGAAAGCATCCACAGAGAAAACTCACTTTGTTTGCAACATAGGCAACTGCAAGGCCAATTTCAAGTTGCACACAAAAAGGTTAGAACTAGTACATGTCACGGTTTCAAATGAGATATTTCTCATACATTTTATTTTCAAAACAGATGTGAATAAAACTGTTAAAAAAAGCAATTTTGTTTATAAAATCTCCAGGATCTATAGTGTCTGAAAACATTGTATAAGATTTCAATAATCACAAATTTATGTCTCAATTGTTCATGGCCGATTTTGTTGTGAACAGTCCTTTTTTAGTGACACCCTCTACTGATATTCTCGATGTTGAGGAAGGCATCCAGGTGACCGTGATTTTCCAGCCCATGAATGTTGGACAGTTCCAGGAAGACCTCATTCTGCAGTATGACACTGGTGAGACTCATTTAATCTTATCATCAAAATGTCCATTGTCTCCAAATGCTTTCCTTTAACTATCCTTTTGAAGTTAATCTTGGTAATATTGAAAATATTCCAAATTGCAATTCAGTGGGAATTATGGATATTAAAGGGCATTAACTTGAAACAAACAACTATATGCAAGCATAAATATGACAGTTTTTTATAGACAGAAATCTAAGTGAAGCTAAACTTTAATACCTTATATCAAAAATACTTATTACCCATCTATATCTACAAGACCTACTTTACTGTATGCAGACCACTGGCTCAATTAAGTGGGCTCACTACTCCTGAGCTCTAAAAGTCAACTGTACATTTATGATATTACTGCATGTGGGGGTATGAGCTCTTCCGCACCTTCCTGATCAAGTTCACTTGCATGAAATCTTATTGTTTAGTCAAGATTATGCTAAAATATATTTTCTTCATATTTAAAATCCCTGTTAAGGACTAGTCTTTTAATATTTTATATTTCCATGTTTCTTTCTTCCCATTTGTATAAAGTCCAATTAATTCCAGTGAAATGCTTCCAATGTTGAATTTTGGAACACGAACAAAATCTAGCTTTAATTTTGAGGACATTATAGTGATTTCATTGTTACTGTCCTTATTGGTGTTATTTAATCTAAAACAAAATCCTTACACACTGTAAGAGGTGACCTAAATGAGAGGCAGCACACTTTCAGAGATTTGTATACATTTATTTGACAGACTGTGAAACTTATATCTATATGCTTGTTAAACCTTCTGCCATTTAACATGAATATTAACTCAGAGAGGACTCTCCTATAATTTCATAACATTAAATACGGCCCATAAATATAATCTATTTTAATATTAACAGTTCCAAATTGTATGTATGAGTGGTCTGAAGACACAAATTGGACTAGAAATATAGTTTGGAGCTTGCATAAAATAGAACTGGAAAAGAGAAAATATATTTGCTGTTGTCATGGAGATAAACAAACTAGCAATGACCCTAAAGCAAAACAGAGTTACTACATGTAACACAAACACCCAAACACATATTCACAATAAGAGGAGTGGCAGTAATCTCTTTACTGGATGTCAGATTTGCTAGATGGGCTTTTGGTTTTATTTCCTGTTTTTATGTCACACTATCTTCACAACCTTGCAAATAGATTCCTTATGGTTATTAACTCACCGTGCATATGTTCAGCTAATGGAGATACAAAAATTGATCTGACATTAATGCAATGTTTTAAAATCTTTGTTACCTAATGGCCATGAGTACAAAATATATTGTTTTGTCTGCATTACTGGCATGATTCTTGGTTACTGTTTTACCTTCATGGCTCTTTTAAAACACCTCCTGATGGACTGTGTTGAAATCTGACATCATCATAGAAAGCATCAAAGCTGCTAAAACACCAAAATCACATAAGGATAGTTTCTGTATCAATATGTTATGTTTTGTACTCCACCAGTACAGATTGTATTTTGCAATAAAATCAACAAATTTATTATGAGATAAAGGCTTTGATTGAATTTTTAATCAATGCTTCAATCAACAATCATTACATGCAAGTCAAGTTTCCCAGAATCCAGAACCTGAGCTCCATAAGAAGAAATCCTGTTTTTGGAAAAGGGTCATGGCTAGACTGTAGAAATGAAGGAAATATAAATGGAAGTCATTTCAAAGACCTTGTGATGTAGAAAGATGTAAACACACGTTTGTGTGAAGTATTTTGTCTAGTGTGTGTTGCAATGTCAGAGAGTGACAACTTGCCTGATCTCACCCAGTTGTGCAGGTGAGTGGATGGATGGATGGATATTGAATGAAATACCTTTGACCTCTCTGCCATGCAGTGTACAAGCTTGGTTTAAGAGTTTTGTAGAAATTTTTGTCTGCAGTGAGATTTTTTTTTACTAAGGAACAGCAACCATTCATCTGCTAGCTAAATGCTGGAGTCTAAAAATAGTGACTTCAAAACATAAACAGATTAGGGACTGGGATAAATAAGCTCCAGTTCTGACCCAGGCTGGTCACATAAGTCTCTTTGAAAGCTATTTTCAGACTTACTGAATCCTGTGATGTTTTACGCATGCCAAAAAGAAAAAAAAAATAGTTTAATCATGTTAGCTATGCATCATCAAGGTAGTCATATTTCTCCAGTTTTAATAACCAAGTGTGCGTGTGAAATACTTCTATTCTTTTTTCTTTTATGGGACATAGATTCTTTGTCCAGCTTTTATCTTTGCATATTTTAAGTTTGATAACATTTCCTTACAGTAGAGTACGAATAGAAAATATAATAATATTTCAAATTTGAAGTTGTTGAAGCTGAAAACATCCAAACTAGTTTCCAAATTGAAGCATGGTCAGTACAGAATGTACAAAATGGTGAAATGACCAGTACCTGAACAAAGCAGAAAAATAGATTGCACAGCTCATCTGTGCATGTTAGCATGTCGCTTTGCATGCACACTCGGACACGCTGCATCATATCTGCTGCTTTCTGTTCAAAGCCAGTGCAGGTTTAAAAATGTTACAGCTTGCTTTGCTGTCTGTGCAATGTTTTAAAATCTTTGTTACCGTATGTCTTGAAAACATCAGACTTTGTCGCTGCTACTGATTTTAAGCACACGATGGACAGCGCTTAGGGATTACTGAAGCATTTACTTTGACAGGTCTGCAACACTGATGGGACTCTGATGGTTGTGTGCAAGCACACCAAACAACTTAAGAAAAGGCAGCGTACACAAACAAAACATACAGGCGTTCAGACTCAAGCATGTGTGGATAGTTGTACTCTCCCACAAACCTCCTGCAGCATCTGCAGTAATCAATGTATTGAGGGAGCTGATGAGCCTTGCTGCTGGGTTCTCAAGGAAATTATGAGGAAAGAAAGCCAGCAGGAGAAGAATCGGGTAAGAGACGTCTGTGATGAAAGCTGAGCAATAAGCTGTAGCTCTCCCTGCCTGTCAGCTCCTGTCATAACATCACAGTCCTGTGAGATAATTGCTTTTCTCTCTGTATCCCACAATTATGGTTTCTTCTCCTCTCATTTCATTTCCTTCCATCATTCATCGTCCACCTCAGATGTTTTTTTTTTTTGCTTCTAGTCAATTGATGATATTGCAACAATTTACAGACATTCCTGTGGAAACAATTTATACAATTTATA
Organism: Poecilia picta; assembly: GCA_033032245.1. Lineage (NCBI taxonomy): Eukaryota > Metazoa > Chordata > Actinopteri > Cyprinodontiformes > Poeciliidae > Poecilia > Poecilia picta. The sequence goes on from CM065358.1 coordinate 14,143,678, forward strand.
CAATATATAACATATAATAATATATATATATATATATATATATATATATATATAATATTATAAATATATATAAATATATATATATATATATTATACAAATATATATATATATATATAATATATATTATATATAATATATTATATATATATATATATATATATATATATTATAAATATATATATATATATATATATATATTATATATATATATATATATATATATATATATATATATATATATATATATATAATATATTAATAATATATATAATATTTATTAAAATTCCCTTCTCACCTCTGCGGGTGGTCTCTTTTCATCCTCTGAGCTCGGGTCCTCTACCAGAGGCCTGGGAGCTTGAGGGTTCTGCGCAGGATCTTGGCTGTGCCTAGTACTGCACATTTCTGGACTGAGATGTCTGATGTTGTTCCTGGGATCTGTTTTAGCCACTGCTCCAGTTTGGGGGTTTCTGCCCCGAGGGCCCCGATGACCACAGGCACCACTGTGGTCTTCACCTTCCAGTTCTTTTCCAGTTCCTCCCTGAGGCCCTGGTATTTCTCCAGTTTCTCATGCTCCTTTTTCCTGATGTTGTAGTCACTTGGTATAGCTACATCCACCACAACGGCTTTCCTCTGTTCTTTATCCACCACCACAATGTCCGGTTGGTTCGCTATTACCATCTTGTCTGTCTGGATCTGGAAGTCCCACAGGATCTTAGCTCGGTCATTCTCCACCACCTTTGGGGGTGTTTCCCACTTCGATCTCGGGGCTTCCAGTCCATATTCTGCACAGATGTTCCTGTACACTATGCCCGCCACCTGGTTATGTCGTTCCATGTTCGCTTTCCCTGCCAGCATCTTGCACCCTGCTCTTATGTGCTGGACTGTCTCAGGGGCCTCATGGCACAACCTACACCTTGGGTCTTGTCTGGTGTGGTAGATCTGAGCCTCTATTGCTCTGGTGTTTAGGGCCTGTTCCTGTGCAGCCATGATGAGAGCCTCTGTGCTGTCCTTGAGTCCAGCTTTGTCCAGCCATTGGTAGGATTTCCTGATATCAGCCACTTCAGTTATTTGTCGGTGGTACATCCCATGTAGGGGCTTGTTCTCCCATGATGGAACCTCTAGCCCCTCATCCTCTGTTCCCCATTGCCTGAGACATTCCCTGAGCTTATCGTCCGTTGAGGCTTTGTCCTTGATGTATTTATGGATCTTGGATGTTTCATCCTGGACAGTGGCTCTCACACTCGCTATTCCTCTGCCTCCTTCCTTACGGTTTGTGTACAGTCTCAGGGTGCTGGATTTGGGGTGGAACCCTCCATGCATGGTTAGTAACTTCCGAGTCTTAACATCCGTGGCCTTTATCTCTTCTATTGGCCAGCTAATTATTCCGGCAGGGTATCTGATTACTGGTAAGGCATAGCTGTTTTTTGCACGGATCTTGTTCTTGCCATTGAGCTGGCTTCTCAGGACTTGCCTTATTCGTTGGAGGTATTTGGCTGTGGCTCCTTTCCTTGTGACCTCATCGAGGTTGCCATTTGTTTGTGGTATTCCCAGGTACTTGCAACTGTGCTCTATGTCTCCTATTGTTCCTTCTGGGAGTGAAGAAATATATATAATATAGCACATGATAGAAATGTCTGTGGTAATTAGAAGCAAACTTGAGCACTCTTTAAATCTCACTATGTGTTTACTTTTAATTACAAGCAGATTTTACTAATCTACATTTATCTAAATCAAATATTCTTTATCTACCAAAACTATTCACTGTTTGCTTTCTAAGTATTTTATTTCATTACAGAGCATTTCTACAAGTCAGTAATAGAAACTTTTTTCAGATTCTAGTCACCTATCACTCCTTATAAAACCCAGCAAGAGATGGATTGGATTCTTTTATTTTTCTTCATTGATCAAATCTTTAAACCTTAATAGATTTTCCAATTCAGACTTTTAGCTGCTGTCTAAGATATCAGAACCTTTAGGTCCACTTGTTTTAATTTGTGGTTTCAGTTATTGACAGTCAATAAATTCTCAGAATGGCTGAGCTTTCTGTTTCCTTTTAAGAAGCAAAATGTTAAATGATTCATTTAAATGAAATTGTGATTGTGGAGAAGAGCTCATTTAGATAGATGAATGCTATGAAAAAGGCAACAAAAGAAGCTGCTTAGACCTACAGCGGGGATAAAAAAAAGTATTTCTTGCTTTGGTCTTATGATTCAAATTGTTTACTGGCTTAAGATAACTACAAGGAAAATAAAACGCAACTCCCTCGATTAATGAAGATCATTAATGAAAGGATATGGTGACTGCCTGCCGAACACTGGCTTTTATGTTCATTGAGATGGGACAAAAAGTCATAGCTATGTCTGATGTTGAATTTGAAAGGCCACGCTAAAATAGAATTCAATTTTCCAATATGTGTTGAAATGAAAATTATGTTTGATTTATGATTATTCTCCTTATGCTGTTCAAAATATCAATGCGAATCTACAGTTATTCAATAAATTAGAATACGCGTTAAGATTAAACGTGCATTTTGAAAATAATGTTTAATCAATAATTAATCAAGCTTTTGAATATGCCCATAATTTTGTCTTAAAATGTTTTGTTATATGACTCGTGTAATATTATGACGTTAAATGTGTTTTAAACTGGATTGTCTTGGGCCTTGCAAATCCGATTCTTTCTGTACTGAACTGAGCAGACACTTATCTAGCAATCTTAGATGTGCTTCTGAAGTGACTCTTATCAAAGAGGTTTTATCTGTTAAACTAGATAGTGTGTTACAGTGAGAAAAATCACCATCACTGAGCTGCTTGCAAAAATGTTAAACTTTTTTGATCTTATTACAAACCACAGAAGCAAAAGGCCACAGCCAGCTGTGTTCAGTTAGAATTTTGCTTTTGTCATTACCAGAATAACAGTGTAACTCTGCATGTATTCATACAGTGTATGTACCTGCAATAGAATATTTTCATTATAGTGGAAATTTGAACAAGAGACGTTCACCAAACAAGGACTAGAAGAAAATGTTTTTGCCTTCATGGGTAAATTGCATTGTCTCTGATTTGAATGTAAACAAAGAGTTACTACATTTACATGGCTCCTTGTTTATGGTGGCTTTATACAAAACCTGATTTTGCATCTTTTTTTCCTGGTTGTTGCTTTAATCAAGGACAAACTCAAAAATTCACTTGATTTACTCAACAACAGATATCAACAAAAAATGTGTTCTATCCAAATAAATGTTACAATACTCTACCCTTAGCAGCTAGTCTTACACCATTTGGTTGATATACCTTGATTTGATGCTTCTTGTAGCCTTATACCGTTCTCTGGTGCATTTGGTGAACAGTTTCCGCAGGTCGTTGCTTTTAGACTTGAGATGTCTGAGGGATTTCTTGCATACAGTTTTTTGCAAGATTTGAGCCATTGTCCTGTTGATGCCTAGTTCTGCTTCAGTTTTAATTATTTCTTCTGTTTTTACAGTTGTCTCACATTGTCCTCAAGCACCTTTTTAAACACCTGAAACAAACAATTTTATTTATGTATGACTTAAAATTGTGGTCTTTGTTGAACTTGCTGTTATTTATTCATTTTTAGAATATTTTCTTTAATTACTTTTGTCTTGTAAAGTGAAAATGGTAAAAATCACTCAATTTCACCCTGTCTTATCAAGTTAATAAAACAAATAAAGCACTGGTTTTATCACTTTTAACAGGATTGCTTCTTTTCTACGTCTTTCTCTCAGGTGAAGATGTCTACATCCGTTTGTTTGGGACTTCGGAGGAACTGAATATCTGTCTTAAACCTGAGCTTGCAAATCTGGAGAAGACTTATATCTCCCTGACCAGTTCTCAGACAGTTTCACTCACCAACTGCAGTGACATTCCTCTTAAGTATCATTGGACAGTGTCACCAAGTCAGGCAAAAGATGACCTGTCCTTTTTCAGGTTTGGATTAGAAAAAGCTTAAAATGCACACAGTCAAGCTTTCTTACTGCATTTGCTTTCTGTCCGTCAGCAGCTTTTTGCTCTTCTCATGAGCCAGTTTTTCCACTTTGGCCCACCTTACTTACACTTTGTATTCCTTTTCACCTTCTGCCCACTCTCCAGGGAGAACGCTGTGCTTCAGCAGGAGGAGAACAGGGAGAAAAATATGTGTCGACCTAGTCAGTGCAAGTCTGACCCCACAGCGATCCATCACCCCCTGCTGCTGTCCGAAAGCCTGCAGGAGAGCAAAAGCCATGCTGCAGAGGACTGCCCTCCTTCACTTTCACTCAGCGGCATAACATTGGAGCCGGTGGTCTGTTTGGATTTTCACTTCTTCACTGTACTATCCTTTCATTCTTTTTTTTATTAAACCACTAATTGTTTTCACCTTACACCTTTCAATATTGTTACCATGTTGTTGAACAATTATATAATCTTAGTGGCACTGAAAGGCAGTTGACACAGTGCAGTCAGGAAAGTACCATTCTCTATACAACTGCCAAACCAACTTGTCTGTAGGTCTGCCTGTGATAGAGGAATGATTTGCCACTCCAGGGAACATTTCTCTAGTGGTTTAGGGTGCAGCAGTGACTTGTTCAGCACTGTTGAATGTCATGTTTAGCGTTATTGCACAGGGGGATGTTAGACTTGGATAAATCAGCTCAGTCATGGAAACCCATTCCCATGAAGCTCTTCACACTGTCCTTGAGCTAATCTGAAGGCCTTGTGTAGTTGGTAGTTATTGATTCTGCAAAAATTTGGCCAACCCTGCACACTTTGTGCATCAGCATCAGGCAACGCCAGTTTGTGATTATATTTGACCGACAGCTTCTAGCATAGTTACTGTGCCTCTGTGTGTGTGTGGTGGGGGTGGATGGGTTGGAGTAGGGTCAAGGAGTGTGCGTGTTTATGTATTTCAAGCACATTTGAGAAACGGTAGACAGAATGCCTGGGAAAGATTGGTGATAAAAGAGTGAACTATGTAGTTTAGTCAATACATGAATTTTGATAAGATATTTGGGAATAATAGTAGGGAACACAAACACTTTTTTAAACTCCTAACATATATACACACACGCGTGCACACAGTTCTTGTGTGTCAAGTTCATGACCAGTAATAGACATCGCTATTTTCTGTTTTACATCTGCATCATGATTTCACTAAATCATTTTTGCTTCAGATGGGAGAGATCTGGCCTAACACTACAGCAAACGTCCTCATTGTCTTCAAGCCAGAGGAGGCAAAAGTTTACCAACACACCGTTTATTGTAATGTCACAGGTTAGTAGATACGACTTAAGCTTTTGCTAGTTTTGGAATAGAATAATGAAATGGCAGTATACCTACTTACATGTAGTGTTTTAAATGTTCATATTTCTGTATTTTTTATGTTAACAGTATGTATGTATATTAGTAGAATGTATGTCAAAGGATTTAGGTAACAAACACGTGGCAGAAATTTTGATCAGAAATTATTCTGAAATTTGTCTAGAAAGTTTAATGTAGGAATGACATCACATCTCGCTTACTATATCTGAAGACAGAAAACAGTGAGATTTGTTAGTTTGTTTTTGTTTAATCAATATGAAATGTAGAAATAGTTGGCATAAATTCAAATTGAATATTTAGAAATATGGTGAAAGGATCAAGAACTCTGGAAATTAAATTTTTTGTAAAACATATTTTGAGTACTTGGTCATAAATGTTGATAGAATCTCTTAAAAAGTTAATTCTACTCTGTAAATTTCAATATTTGGAATTTGTAAATACAATTTATTTCATGATGAAAGCTATCATAAACTAGTAATAAATCTTTTGGTTTGGTAGTTCTTTACCACCTTGAAGCTGGCTGTTTTTACAAGTGAGGCTCATTGCACATCCCTCCTGCTCTGTAAATTGATAGCCTTGGTTTTCTCATAAAAGATTCCCCTTTCCCCCTGGGAGTCTGTGCCGACAAAGGTTAGACAGACAAAAATGAGTCTCGGTAGCAAACTACAAGTTTGGCTGTAAACAGAGTGTCCTTCACATTTCCTTCCCTCTCCCAGTCAGCAGAACACAATTCACTCATTTGTGTATATGTTTTATTGAGCGAAGGAGTTATTCGTGCTTGTTCTTGTTATTATTCATATTATTTTACTTCATGGGGCAACAGTACTACTTGAGCTGTATTTCATACAGTAATGTTAAATCTGTCCAACATGAAAACAAGGAAAACCAGCTTCATTCCCTGAGCAGCAACTTAAGTGCAATTTGTTGAACAATTATATCATCTTAGTGGCACTGAAAGGCAGTTGACAACTTTGCATGTGGCCATCTTTTGTCTCCTTTGAGCCGGATTATAAATTTCCATAAATTTCCATGGCAAGTGAGGATCTGACCAACTAATATGACATTTGTTCTGTAAAGCTTTGTGACCTAGAAAATAATGAAGCTAAACAAGCATCTATACGCATAGACAAAAGCCCATCACTGACGCCAATGTATTCCTTCTTGTTTCGAGACCTGATATTTGAGAACTAACACCGGATTCTCTGTGAGATCTGGATAGTTTCATAAGCATAGACACTGAACAGACTACTTGAATACTTGTTAGCTTGTCCTTGGTGTCTCATTACTGTCTTCATCCCCTTTCTTGTCACAAGAGTGGTCTCCATATGTTGATTCATCATTTTGTACGAAGGACACACTTGCGCTTTTTTGTTTTTGATGGTGTCATTCTAGCCCTTAGCCAGGCCTTCTGCTTGCTAGGCAGTGTTGAGAGTTTTACAGCTTTCTTCACCACAATTGAATCTCTTCATATGAAGTTCTTGATTGTCTAGACCAGTGTTTCTCAAACTTTTTTGGGCCAGCGCCCCCCTAGCCTTTATCCAGGCCCCTTACCGCCCCCCTACAAAGAATTTGTAGGCTACTTTGCACTGACTATTACTGTATTTTATCATTAATATTACTATCACTATTGTAGATGTTTTGATTTTTATGCTTGTTCCTGTATATATCATCAAAAATAATTTTCCAGTGAACGAAAAAGTCATGGGAATAGAAATTATTTTCACAGGTGTCTACGAAAAATGCAATGAACATTCAAGCTCAAATTGGTAGGCCTAACAGCAGCCAACCAGATTGGAAAAAATATTCTTATTCCGTGTCATTTTCTAGTTGTTGTTACACAAAATGGCCAGATAAAGGATGTACAACATGCCAGTTTAAACTGAACTATTTGCAAAACAACTGAGCTTTGCAACATTAAAACATGGATAGAACTGTAACTACATTAATCATAACTTCTTCTCTTCAGTGTTTGTTAGTTTCTGGTGTTGCAGCTCTGTGCTGCCTTCAGGAGGATGGGACATCAGAGTATCATCCATAAAACTTCACCCACATGGCATTTATTGTGCAAACTAGAGCTTTCAGTGGAAAAACAAAGGTTCCAGGTCCTTTTAATGCCATACAAATATGAGACAGAAACATGGATTATATATTTATATAGACCTGTCTATTGATTTATTGATTAATAGTTTTACTGGACAGAGATTACAAAGAACAAATCTGGTTCTTAATCAAGTCCTAATGAGTCAAATTGAAAGTGTCATGGAGTCATCAGCCTCATGACATTAACACTGACATGAAAAATAATATTGAAGAAAATGTATCAAATCTAATTAAAAACATAAATAAGTGATCAGTTCTTTACTGTTATGGTCTGTAAGATATATTTATTCTCAGTACTAGATGTGGTTTCAACAAACCCATGGCACTTCAACAATATTATTTTACCTTTTATCTGGAAATAGTGTCTGTTTATTCTTGCCATACAGTCCTCTGTATTAATTATTTCTTGAAAGGTCTTCCCATACCAGATTATTCCTCTGTATTTACTTTAGTTCCTTAGTTCGTTCTTGCATTTTCTTCCTCATTCATTTCCATTTAGTTTCATTTGATTAGTATTATCCTCTCTTTGTTTATTGCTATGTCCACTTTAGTTTCTAACCTGTTGCAAAATTTATTTTATCGTTTATTGACAATCAGTAACATCCACTCATCACCTTTTGCGTCGCCTAATCGTCATGTGTTTCACATCATGTGTTGATTTTTCACTATTCAGCGTCGGATTCTCTGTTTTTATGCCATAATTCACATCTAGTTCGTCGCTCAGTTTTATGTCCCGCTTCTCCTGTTTCAGAGTTTTGCGCAATGTGCGCGGAGTTTGTTTTCTTAACCCCCTATGGTGCAGGGCGGTCGGGAAGCGTATTGATGGGGAAAAGGCAGACTGACATAAAAATTTTAAAACAACGGAAACAATTTCTGCATTCTGATTATTGAAATTTAAAAGTGCTGTGGTACCGTTGTTCTATCACATCTGTTTCATACAGCACCGGTGTTGCTATAAAATGAACGCTCTCTATCGTGGTGAGCATTTTAGCTACCACTAACAGGAGAGGAGCTGCACCAAGAAGCTAACAGAAGCTAACAAACACTGAATAGAAGAAGAACTGCCATCGATACAGTTGCAGCCAAGCATGATTTAATGTTACACAATACAGTTTTACCAAGTTGCTCAAAGTCTAAACTGGCATTGATGTGCATTTAAGGTGTAAAGTTTACTTTTGACCAAACGCCTCCCAAAGGAATCCCAGCCCTCCCCCTTTTGTAAAAATGTCCGCCAGCGCCCCCTGCCATCTTCTGAAAGCCCCCTGGGGGGCGGTACCGCCTACGTTGAGAACCGCTAGTCTAGACAATTATTTATTCAGGCACAATATTCTAAGCTTCAGTTTCCTGCTTGTGAGGCCATTTTTATGCAAAGTAATGATGACTTCACATTTTCTTTGGAGATAACCATTGCTAACACAATTAGACAGTGAATAAAATTACATCTGGCCCCTCTTCTGTAGCAGTCTGTCTGCTGATAATAATGATTTCTGCTGGGCTCGTCTAGAGCTACATCTATGTTAATGATATAATAAAAAAAATAATAAAATTAGCTGATTGTCTTGAGAAAAATACAATGACTACAGGTGAAATAAATGCTAAATCTATTAAAATGCTAAATATATTTTGTCATTAAAGTAAACAATTTGGCATCTGGATTATCCCAATAAAATCAACATCAGCGCAAACATATTTCAGAGTTTGTAAAACGCACCATCTGCATCAGTGACCAAACTCTTGGCAATGATTGCCAGCTACCTTTAGCCTCTAAACTTGTTACATAGAAAATTTGAAATTGAATTGTCACTGTCACTGTTTAGGCAAGCAGTCTCCATTATCCCTTCGGATCAAAGGTGAAGGGCTCGGACCAAAACTCAAGCTTGAATATAACATGATGGACATAGGAAACGTGTTTATGGGCGACAAAGATCATTATGAGGTAAGAACTAGAAGATCAACTTAGAACCATCAAACTACAGTATTTCACTACAAGGACAAGATATTTAAGGTTCATGTGTATTATCTTTTTGATGCCTGCAACACATTCCAAAAACATGTACTGATTTGCAAACCATCATATTCTCTATTTATTTATGTTTTACACAATGTCCCAATTTTTTATTTTTTATTTTTTGCAAATCCTCCTTTTTCACATTTCAGTCATTCATTTGGTCCTTGAAGGGCTTCACAAAGACGACTTTCCCCACTGATGTTAGTAAATTTTTCGGAAAAATTAAATTTAGCGAGGTACTTTGAAGATTTTCTGATGCTGGTTGATGGCATAATTAATTTTGATGTATGTACTTGTAGCTGCAGTATCATTGAACTTGGACTACAAAATGGTTTTGAGAAGTGAAAATAGTGGATTTGCAAAATTGGTTAGCCCAAAGTCCATGACCTTGTTTAGTAGTTCAGTTAAAAATCTGTGTCTTGGACATTTGTATTCTGCCTCCTTTACTCTACCTCTTACTGATAAACCGTTGCAACCAGTTGCTTTCAAAAGTCATGTATTATCAAGATGACTTGATAATAAATGACAATAGTCAATAGAAAATAGATGATAATAGTCCAGATGTGTTGTTTAATCTCTGTATAAATAGAGCTGCTCTGTGAAGGAAACAAACGGCTTCATGAAGACACAGCAGACCTGTCAGGGATCAAGTAGTGAACAAATTTAACGAATGTTGTGTTATAAAACAATATCTCAAGCTTTGGCCATTTTCCAGAGCCCTGTTCAAGCCTGGTGGCCCAGCGAGGTCATAATACAGGGGCAAAGCCTGGATTCATCTTTGACCAGGACAATGCTTAACATACAGCCAGAGTTTAACAACCAGCGCATGTATGTACCAGAATGTCCCAGACCTAAATAAAATTGTAAATGTGTGGTAAGACTGGAGATTTGCAGTTCACAGAAGTCTCATCCAATCTGACTGAGCTATTTTACAACGAGGAATTGGTAAAAGAATGTGCAAGTTTAATTACATTGAAGGTGGCTCTACAAAGTATTCTCATTTCACTCAGTTTCAATCTGTTTAGAAAATTAAGTCGATGTTGTCAATCCAAGTTCAGCAAGTTGGAACTTTTTTCCACTCTATTGAACTCATCCATATGAGTTTGTAGTCTTGCATTACGGAGGGTCCATCAGACGTTTTATGTAAAACATAATTTTACTCAGCAATGGCACTCGTGACAAAATGTTTTTTTTGTTGTTTTTTAGCTGCAGATGACAAACAAGGGACTGATTGATGCCCCTTTCAAGTTTTCTTGCCCTAAGACCACGTTTGGCCTGTGTTTTTCCATCCGGCCCAAGGACGGTGTCATTCCCTTTGGGACCTGCCAGGCTGTAGAAATCACTTTTCACAGTCGGATCTTGGGAAGCTTTTCTGAGGATTTGCTGTTAACTGTCACAGGACAGCCGCAAACTCAAATCCTAACTTTCAGGTGAAGATGGCATGTAAACATACTCTCTAAGTTAATTACAGAGACAGTCAGTATGTAAGGTTGTTAAAGTGTTAATATTTATCCATTTTGTTGTCAATTTTAATTGCATAATCAGTACTTGTGTAATTTGGAAAATGTTTTCAAATGGTTACATGTTTATTATTTGCCTTTCTTAAGGGGTTGTGTAATTGGCCCCACATTCCACTTTGATGTGTATGAACTAAATTTTGGCGACGTAGCTTTTGGTAAGTCACCTTGATGATCAGAATATCAATTGACCTAGATGCATCCACTCTACTAATGTTCTCTTCCATATTTTATAAAATATTTCTTTTCTATAGGTTTTCCAGCCACACAGACTTGTACTCTTTTCAACACATCATTTGTTCCAATGACTTTTGGTTTACATGTCATGGGAGATGGGTCAGGACCTTGTAGCATTACCAGTTTCAAACAGGTGTCTGATTTGTCCCCAAAGAGTTGGCAAGGACATACAGTTTGGGACCGTTGTCTTCGACCAATGGAGTTTACTGTCACTCCAACAACTGGCACTGTGGATGCCATGTCTGATGTCAGCATCAAGGTACCGTCGCAATGACACTGCAACAGTTTGACATTTGGGTGGTCTAATTTTTAAGTTAGTGGGCACCGAATTAAATTGATAATCCCTTTTAATCTTCCTTTAAATTTTCTTAAAAATAGATATAACGTGGATTATGAAATGTTCCAAAGGTGCGTCTTGTGTAAAACTCATGTTTTATCGTGTTACGTAAACAGTGCAATCATAATAGTTTTTAGTATTTCAAAAACCTTACTGCAATTATTTTGAACTAATAAATATAACTTAATTCATGTAATTTAAATTATCGATGGTAAAACGTTATGTTTCCCAGTTTTTGTAGATTTTTTCAGGAAGTGGAACTAATTTGAACACATTTTGAAATAATGATTTCAGTCTGTGTTGATGTAAAATAAATGAAAATTAATATCCCTATAAATACTTTCTTTTTTTCTTGCATGTTTCAAATATGTGACAGGTTACCCTGTGCTCGAACACAGTGAGGAAATATGAACTGGCGCTAGCAGTAGATGTTGAAGGTGTCGGAGAGGAAATCTTGGTTTTGCCTCCAATGCCAGGTCCGACACACTCACTGCTGACACCAGAAACATGCTCAGAAAAGTCTTAAATAAATACAATTTTCTCTTTTTCTATTACTCTGTTGCATTTAACTATATCACAAACTAATGTTCACTTAGTGCTTTAGATCTATTTGTATCTATTCCCTGAATTGTACTTTAAATCAAAGCTAAGAGCCAAGGGGGAGAGTAGTGTTTATAGGCATCGTGTTTTGACAGCAAAAATAGTTTAATTTGGCTAAAACAAGGTGATGTTGCTGTTTTTGTTGACTAATAAACAACAGAGATCTGATATCAGACCATTTTCAGAGAGAATGTTGTCAATCATTTTAAAATGTTGGTTTTGGTCATTGGAAGAACAAATATTGTCCTGATCACAGATGAATCCCAAGTCTTCTCTTTTCTTCATTTTTATTCTTCATCATTTCTGTTTTTACAGTTGTGTTGTGCCTGGGATTGAGGTTGAACCTGCCATTTTGGACTTCCAAAGATGTTACCTAGGTCTTCCCTATGAAAGGAGTATTCAGCTGATCAACTCCAGCAATCTTCCTGCTTGTTATGGTGTGCTAGATCAGGTGAAGTTAAACCAACTGATGGGTGTTAGAACCAGGCTTTATTGTTATGCATAGTGTAACAAAATGACCTAAGTGTGCAGAATATTGCATTTAGTAAGACGTTTGACATGCCGTGTTTTTTCAGCTGTTTTTAACTGATTACTATTATGACATAAATAATATGGATATATCTATATGACTGGAGTTAAATCAAAAGAAAGATTGCTTTGTTGAACCACACTGTTTCTGGTGCCACAGTGGCAAAGCCCACTATTTAGATATTACACAAATTCCAAGTTAGCTCATAACTTAAATTTCAAATACCCAAATAAATTCTAATATAATATTTTCACTTACACAGTGCTTCCTCTCAAAGGTCTGTTAGGAATGAGACATGGATTCTGTTCTGTTAGCTTCTCAGCGTTTAAACACCATTAGACTGTGGTGCCAGTCATTGAATAATTTTCTTTCTCTTTCTTACATTAAAGCTGCAGTATGTAACTTTTATAGAAAATACGTTTTTACATATTTGTTGAAGCTGTCACCATGTTCCAACAAATTCTGACTCTGTGTCCCTTTATAAAAGAAAAATAACATGTTTCCATTCTGTATTTTTAGGAGATGGAGGGGAGTACACCACCAGTACTTTTTGGCAGCTCTATGTCCAGAGGAATTATTTTGGCTGGTAGCTCAAAGGAGATTCCTGTGTCCATCGAGGTTCACGCATTAGGAAGGATCCAGAACTCTCTATATATTGCTGTGTTTGGCAGCCTTCAGCAGCCTCTGGTCAGTGAGTTTCAATGGAAATGTCAGGGTTGCTGCAGGTTCAGTACTTTGTGGCAAGTAAATTAATTCTCAAAATTTCCTGTTCACTGTTCTGTTCCAGGAGGTCCTTCTGTCATGTATTGGACAGGGACCCGTTGTTTATGTTCCCATCTCACAGCTGAAGTTTGGCAGCATTCCTGTCCTGATGGATGCTACTCGAACACTGAACCTTCTCAATCAATCTCCCATTCCTGCTCACTTCAACATCAGTTTGGTATAGCCATCTACAAATTAATCTTTCACAGCATACATTGGTGGAGTAAGAAAAGAAAGGGGGGGGAGCAAAACTTGTATGACTTAAGCGCAATAAGTTATCAATAAAACTTGGTTTGTTTGAGTTAGAAAATAGGGAATTAGTCTTTGGGTGCAGGTAAATTCTTTTTCTTCTTTTTGATACATCTGCCGTCCACAAATCTTACTTCCAGATTGGAACAATTTATGTGAAAAGTCAGATGGAGACATTTTATGAATCCAGAATAGCTGAAACTTACTAGCCAAGTATAAATTCACAGTGATCTAATGAGAAATGTCATCTGTAAGGTCATCCGTCATCATCTGCAGTTTAAAGATGACACTTTAACTTTCACTACTTCCATTTTAGTCAACTGTGTTTGATCCCGGTATGTTAAGAAATTCAAACGCTAAACAGTGTGTCATGCTTACGCAGGTTAAAGGAAACACTATGCTGTGCTGCAGCGTGAGAACTGCTGTGTCTTGTTTACAGTGTTTTCCTTACCTCCTGGAAACTCTTCTCTTGCTGCATTGCCTTATCAGCGTTGCCTTATATCGGCTGAAAACACACTTGCAACTGAACACATACCTCAGTAAAGATTTAACAGTCCACACATCCAAATTAAAAATTTCACTGGCAAGCCTGGTGTGACCCTGTCCTTTCCTCCAAGGCAGTGTGATGAAAGAAGGAGTTTCTCCTCTGCATTCACAAACATCAGTTGATGAAGATTATCCTAGAATTACATTATATACTACACAGTAAGCTGGCAAACAGCTACACAAATGAAGAACAATGAATGATTGTGGGGATATTACCAAAGATCTCTAAACCCAGTGACCATGTTCATGCTATGCGTCAACTATGTTGACGCATAGCATGATGCTGCTACCACTGTTTTACTGTGGGTATGGTGTTCTTTTGATGATGCTCAGTGTTGTTTTTGACCCAAAGATACGTTTTGCAATTGTGATGCCAAGATTTAGGTTTTGTTTCATTTTAACATAGCATATTATCCCACAAGGTTTTACAATATTTGAATTACTTAATCCAGACATAGCAAATATAGGTTTTGTAACGTTACTGTTCTGTGATATTGTATCCAACTACTGATAATGATGACCATGGTGTACATAAGATTATGTGTTTTTTCCCCTTCTCCTGACTGGTACCTTTGGTGGTAAGGTGGTTTTGATCCTTTTAACAGCCATGCAAATTATAACTTCATCTAATGGAAGCAAATTTGAGGAGTCCTGCACATTAAGACTTTATTTCAGGTAATTCAGTTTCTTCCTAATTGACGTCAAGGCATTTATTCAAAAGATGCATAAAACAAAATATTTGTCTAAGGATGTACACACAACGTATACCTTTTTCCTAACTAGAAGAAGTTGTGAAACTTCATCTTTTAGATCACAAAAATATGTTTTTGACAGAGAACAATGTAAGCATCTTTGATAGTTGTACTGGACACAGCAGAAATTTGAATTCTGCTTTAGCTGCATTCAGTCGATGCTAATCAAGCTGTGGGATGCGGCATGTTTGATGGGATTATTTAAATTCTTCTCATCTTCCCTCCTCACTCCGGGGAGTCAACCCTCTGCTCCTTCTCCTCTCCAAACCCCACCGACCCCTTTAACCGTGATCACCCATGTATCGATCTCCTCCCCATCTGAGTTCTCAAGCTCCTTTGCTCGATTGTACAAACATTGGGAAACTGATCTATGACTCCCAATGTCACCCACCGGCTAAGTTGTGCGGAGCATTTTTATTTGAAGTAAACATCTATATGTAATATGTCGCTTATTTTCTGTGCAGGACTCACTTCGGTATGAAAGGTGCAGTGTGAGTGTGAGTGTGTCCCCATTGATCAATAATCTACTTTGTTGTCCTACAGGCAGTGAGAGTGCCCAAGCTTCACTGCATCTGTTAGAAGCTAGTCAAAATCTCAATTAAAAGTTTTCGTTCCAGCCATCCATCAGTTCCAATGCAGCATGGAACATTGATTGTGTTCCTGACCACTGCTTGGTCTTATACAGTATATTTCAGTGGCATATGCATATAAATGCGACTGAAAGGAATATGAACATTAGTTCTTCATCTGTATTCAGCTCAGAAAGATACCTCTGAAGAAAGCCATAAATGAATATTAAGATGATTTTGCAGAGTTTTTTTAAATGACACAAACCTATGACAAATTACTTTTTATGCTTTTAGCAATGCTATTACACGTCCTCTACATCTTTGTAACATAATTGTCATGTTATCCTGTAAATAGTAATGATGAATTTTATCTTACTTATGCTGGGCAGGGAGTCACTGAGCTCCCTTTACCTCAAGGATCTCCTGCTGCAACGAGAGTTGATGTGATTATGCAGCTATTTGATACATACATACACTTTCCAGCCATGGATTACATTTTAAGACGAGTGCAGCACAGACGGAGGAGACTAACCTGCTAAAATTATTTTAATTAAATTCAAATTTAATTAAAATATTTTTTTTCAGTGTTTGAAAAATCTGGGATAGCAAGATAGCATTAGATACCCTCAGAATGCCAATTTTCTGTAAACAATTGCAGAAAATCTGAGCAAAACCAGTAAAATACAAACTTAAGGAAGCTTAATGGCTACAAAACACTATACCCAAGGAAAATAGCTGGCACATTAAAAAAATTATTGAACATCAGTAGACCTTGAGATTTCTAACTTCAGTGCAAGATGAACGTTTTGGTCAAAAAACAGGTGTTTGTTGAAATCTTCTCCATCAGCAGTGTTGGAGTTGGAAGTGTTGAAACTTCATTTGCTGAAACTGTATTTTATTTTTCTTACCAGTTTATTGTGATAGGTCAAATGTGGCTGCAGCAGCTGATGGTCCAAAACTTCCTTCCTTTTATTTTTCTTCCAAACCTCTCCTTCCTATATCTCTTTTTTTAAGGTTCAGTTAATTCAAATGCAGAAATTATGTGGGGTTATCTACTTTTTGAGCTTCAAAGATAGTACTTTTGATAAAGTTAGAGCTTGTATCAGCTGAAGAAGATGGTCTGTTTTCATTGTTATACAGTTTGATCCCATAAAATATACAGTTAGATGTCTCTGAATATAAGTCAAGGAAATTTACCCTATAGATTAATTTTTGATTTATTTGAGACTAATACAATTTTTTACTAAGAAGACATTTTGACACATAGATATTAATTAGTAGTATAAGGCTTTATCATTCCTTATGCCAAATGTTGACGGTGAACTTAACTTGACCAGGTTCAGATTGTGTTTCTGGTTTTTTTTTTTTTCAGTTCCATGAACAATCCTACTGGCGTGCTGACCCTAGTGAAGGAGTAGTGCCACCTGGGAGCCAGCTGAAGATAAATATAGTAGCAAATTTGAAGGACACACTTCACTTTACAGACAGGATGGAAATATCCATACGGGACAACAGAATACACATTGTCTCACTGTCAGCCACAGGCACTGGGACAACTATTGTCAGCAACAAACCTTTTGGCCCTAATCTTGACCTGGGCACACACTTCTAGTAGGAACCCAGCTGAACTAATTTTGATTTAAAAATTTGCAACTTTGTAACTGTGAACATCAAGTCATGGTTGTGCTTTTTATGTTTTTTTTAAGCTTTGTTCCATTCGAGTACAAATTCAAGCTGACCAACCGTGGTCTGCGGCATCACCGGATGTTCTGGAAGATTGGTGGTATCCTGGCTTCTCCAAAACAACAACTAAACTTCTCTGGCAGAAAAGTGTTACCTCCAATCAGCTGTTCTAGGCGGGGAGATCCTGTGAGACATAAACCTAAAACATCCACCAACAGAGAAAAAAATGTGTTCAGCCTCAGTCCCGCTTGTGTGGACCTTTCTCCAGGCTGTTCTGTTGACATGGTACTCACAGCATCCGCGGACTCCCCCAAGGTGCGTTTGTAGAATTTAAAGTCAATAAATAAAACCACTAGATTACATACACAGTGCTCATACACTGACAACAGTGCCTTGCATTAGATAGCGCTGTACTGTTAGCTCTTCTGATTTTAAATCTTCTGTCACATTGCAATGAAACCTCAATGTATTTTATTTAGATTTTATGTGTTGGCACACAAATCCACATAACTGTTGGGTTTTTTAATTTCCATGCCGAAAACAGCAGTAATGTAGTGTCTGTTTCTATTTAAGCTCCTTAGCCAATACTTTGTAGACCCAGCTATTGCTGAAATTACAGTGAAACATTTTAGGGTTGCTATTCAGGTAGTAAAATAATCTCCACCTTTCTCTTAAGCCTTTGCAGCCTACAACTGGATTGCTTCTGATTTTTCCTTGTATTTAGAATTGTCCTTCTTCCCTTTAAGCCTGACATTTTTACTTGTCTTTGCTGAAAATGAGCAATCCTGTAGCATGATGCTGCCAGTACCATGTTTCACAGTGAGGACAGTGTGTTCAAGGAAATGTGGTGTTACTGTAGCCCCATGACTCCCACAGTATTTGGTGTGTGGAGTCCCAAATACTGGCCAACAAGTTGATTCATGATTTCAACTGAGCTAAGGACAATATTCCAATATGACAAAATGTAAAAAACATTGCAAATGGTGCCTTAAAAAGGCACCATTTGCAATGTTTTTCTGTATTTTTGTTTTTCTGTATTTTTCCAGATTTTTTACGAGCGTCTGGTGTGTGACAGCATCATTGCTGGCCACAACTGTCAGCAAACCATCATGTCTGTGGAAACAGTGTGTCGCTTTGTTGCTCCATCGCTTAATATTTCCTCAGAGCAACTGAACTTTTGCGTAAAGAAGGTTAGTTTTAATCACCGACAACCTACCGTATTTTCCGCACTATAAGGTGCACCTAAAAACCTTCAATTTTCTCAAAGGCCGACTGCGCCTTTTAATCCGGTGTGCCTTATATATGGACCAATATTGAGCCACAACAGGTCTAGCAACCACGGTAAGCAGCCGCCGACTTAATTTTACCCCGTAGATGAAGAAGTCCACGGTGCATTCTGGGATAGTTGCCAGAACGCTGTTTTGTTAATAAAATTTGATAATACATTTAAAGGCGGAGGGGCGGGGGAAGAGAGACAGAGACTGCGGCGGCAGCGTGTTGGTTGGTCTGTGTTACCCAGAAAGCAGTTGGGCACAATATCCCAACACCGTGAGTGAAACAATGACTGGGGCAGCCTACTACTAAAGTACTGGGGGACCATTTCTTTACAAATGTGGATGTGTAATAATAGAGTACGGAACAAATTGGCAACCCAAACTGAAGTGTCTGTTCTATGTGCCTTATAATGCGGTGCGCCTTATATATGAAAAAAGTTTTAAAATAGGCCATTCGTTTAAGATGCGCCTTATAATCCGGTGCACCTTATAGTGCGGAAAATACGGTACTATTCTGGTTTTTAAAGTGTTGTTAGTGAAATCAAACCTGATTTAAAAGAAAAAAAGTCTTATCAAAGTTAAAACATGATTTAACAAAAGGTGAGGGCTTGTCATGTTGGTTTGAGTAGCTTTCTCTCAAGTAAAGTCATTATTTGATCACTGCTTTTTTTATTTGCTTGGATTATCTTTGAAACGGTGTGGAAGTGTTACAAATAAAAAACAAAATCAGAAGTAATCTGAGTTTTTTTTTTTTTTTTTTTACAACTCTATATGTCTTTTTTAAAGGTTAAGGGGAAGTCCCTGTTGCCTGTATATGAGAAGCTGGTCTTGCAAAATGCGTCGTCTTTGCCTCTGTCCATGGAGCTCATTCTTCCGAAGCCCTTCTTTTTGTGCGAGACTCCAGGAGAGCACAGCTCAACTTCAACCAAGGTTTGTTACTTCCATTCCAACTACTTCCATTCCTGGTTTATTAAAGAGGAGCTCCGCTGATTTGCTGTCACTATCCACTGAATTTTTACTACTATTCTCATATTTACTCATCCCATTCAATTCACATCCTGTTGAAAAGGGGAGTCTTTTGTTTCCTAATTAGCTTCAGATTTATTTCCCAGCAGTAAACATTTTTAAATAGATTTATTTAAATCTATTTAGCTGCGTGTTTGATCTGTGGTAGTAGACATGGATGTGTGTGTTTACTCACTGAAGCCGATAACAAATACAATTAATTGAGAATTTTTCAATTTCAATAAATGTATCAAAATTTACCATTAAAGTTTCTTAACAGATGTTGGTTGTTTGGAAGAATATAAAGGTTTTAAAACTGTAAACAAAGGTTTGTAATATTAATCTGATTCAGTTATTTGTTTGATATAGCCCTTTATCAACCTTTGACCTACTGGCCATGAAGCATGAAGTATCATCACTTAGCATGATTACATCATGCTAAGTGATGATATTTTTTAAAGTGCTGTAATTCAAACACAGATAAGGTCATCTTACTTGCTTGCATCTGCAACAACCTTGTTTGGTTTTCTTTTTTTGTTAAATCTGTCAGTGATGGGTGTGTCTTGTTTTGCATTTTTTTTTTCCCATTTTGTCCTTTTGCAGTTTTAGTCTTTATACTTAATTTTTCAGGTATAAAAATAACAGCCAAGTGTCATGGGGTATGCTGTATAGATTTTCTGTTAATTCATACCCAATAATGACCTACCTTGAAAAATTATGATTTAAAGTAATTATAATCTGCCAATAGTCTAACTTACTCAGAGAAAAAAAAATTATGAGACAAATTAATGAGTGTGATATATAGACAGGAAGTTATTCTATTTTGAGTTGGTCAGCGGTCATAATCTATGAAAATTAAGATTCACCAAGTTTGGAACCACAGTCAACGGAAACAGTGTAGCATGTAGTCTCAGGAAAATCAAAATGATTAGATGGATCTTTTCCTTAAGTACTGAGAATTTTATTATTCTACTTTGCTATGATTAATCAAAAATAATCAGGAGTAAAGATAAAATTGTATGAAACTCATGTGGCAGTGCTTAGTGCTTAGTTAGGAACAACTGAAAAACTTAATACTTTTCAGTTGGCTTTCTGCCAAACCTGTCAGCCATAAAACTTACTGCATGTTGTATTTTATACTTTTGTTTTTTAGTATTAAAATAAATGGTCTCTTTTTTTTCCCAGGTTTTGGTTTTGGATGACAAGGGTCAATATGAGTTCTGGGTTTGCTTTGATCCATCTTTCTGTACGGACTTTATGCACCGTATTGTGGATGAGGTAAGTCTGATGTTAAGTCTTTTTTGTTACATTTAAATTTTTAGATACTGAAATAACATTGAAATAACTAAATATATTTCCTTCTTCGCTTCATAGACGCTTACAATACATTACTCTGACCTCCCTCAACAAGAATGTGTGAAGTTGTATGCTGAGGTCCACTTTCCGAACATTCAGTTTTCTTCAACCATTGTGGAGTTTGGTTGCTTGCAAAACTGTTCTGAGATAAAGAAAAGGATAACAATGACCAACTGCTTTCACCTGCCGGTGTCCTACAACTGGGCTTTTATGGAGTACCCAAAATGCCGTCATAGGAGGTATGAGGGTTGATGTTTTAAGTGAAAACATCCTCTGTTTTTTGTTGTACTGTAAGCATTTCAACTATCTACTATCATAACTTTAGCCATGAAAGGTGATAAGTGGTGAGGTGCAGAGTTTATACTAGGGCTGCATAATAATATTGATGTCGCGATATATATCGATATTTTCTTTCCTAGAAAAAAATCGATATTCATCTGCAAGTATCGTAAGATCCAACTATCACCTTTCTGCTTGGTTTGCACCAGGTCATCAGGCTTAGAGTAATTCCTTCAGATGTTAAGTGTCAAGGTTAAAAAGGTATCAAACTATTCAGAGCAGGCTACTTGGTGCATTTTATTTACTTTACAAATGCATGTAAGCTACAGTTTGTACTTTTTCAATTAAAAGAAACATGTTTTCTCACCACAACTGTGAGGGACCGAGCAGTAAAGGAACAGCCAGGCACAGATTTAAAGTAAAAAATAATTGTTTTTTATTTAACCCAAACAAAACTTGGGTAAATAATAAAAAAATGACAAAAATTGGGCACATAAAAGAGGTCAAAGTAACAAACATCAACTCAAACTAACTCAAACAAACGACCTAACAAACAAAGACAGAAGGGGAAACTTAAATACTGACTGATCAGGCCACATACAAAACACCAAGGGGAAAATACACAAAAACCTAACTGAAACTAACATAGAAAAATCCCATTCCATTCATTCATACCACTACTGAATGATGAGTAGTGGTATGAACCAATTTGCAGTCACAGCTGGCTTACTCCACCCCTTCTCCACCTCTCTGATCTCCTGAAGGATTGGAGCAGCCAGCACTGAGGAAACTCAAAAAACAAACAAAGGTTAAAGCACGCAAAACACAACAATGTAAACTAAAATATGTGCACTTATTCTAGAATACAATGTGATGTGTTGCCTTCTAAACAAAACCAGTTATTCTGTAAATTAAACCCTAGATTTAAAGAAACCCAAATATAAGTGAAGTGAACCCGTTTGTGGTGAAAGTGAATGTGAACCTGTTGCATGTGGTGAGAGTGAATGTTACCACATTTGTGTGGCTGTAACTGCAGCCATCACAACTTCTTTGATTCATTTTGCCCAGCTGTTGACTTTAGGTCTGTGTCCAACCAGAGCCAGGTATTGTGTAATTGGTGCTTTTAATCAGTTTTCAGTTAAATTAATTCAATCCAACTTTATAATAGTCACAAAATAACACCAAAATCACTCTGTCCCTCTAAAATCGTTCAGAAAACCGCAACAGTATATCGAATTGCAGCGTTTGCTGAATATCGCGATATATATCGTATCATGGGCAGAATATCGTGTATCGTATCGTATCATGAGATTATTGTATCACTACAGTCTAAAAGTTTTACATTTTATTCATCATTATTGTCATATTAACAAGAGCTTTTAATGCATTTTTTTCAGGGTGAAACAATATTTGACCGATATATCTTAAGTGTTTGCTTTTTTATTCAACTTGTGGCACTCCTGAGGTGTCTCTGCTTTGATGGCAACCTACGGGTCATCTGCATCGTTGGCTGTATTGTCTCTCATTTTACTCCTGACAATATTTCAGAAATTCTCTATAGAGATCAGGTCAGGCTAGTTTGCTGCCCACTCAAACTTATTAATAGGTGGCTGTGTTGAGTTTGGAGTTCAGAAAATGTCAGCAGATTACATGGCACCATAACTGTGAAAACTTGACATTGACTTGTGTTAGCAGTTATTTAGTTGGTTGTAACACCACATGTTGCATAACTTGTGGTGTTACAACCACAAGTTCTGTAGGATCTACTCGTTTTTGGAACCAGAACATCTTTTAGTTAGTTACTGAAAAGATGAGATTCAGGCCTGAGAACAGAATGGATCTCTGCCATGCATTAAAACTGTCCACTGGGATGCTTCAGTACAGAGCTATACATTTAACCCCACTGATCTGAATTGAGCCAAAGCCATTATAAATTCTCTGGGGAAGGCACATTTACTGATGGTGTGCTTTATAAACTTTACAGTGTGCCTCTTTCAGGCCTCTGCTTTGGCTCTTCTGGAATAAACTGTGAATACTGTAGTAGTCTACTTGTGGCCTTGAACCAAATAACTAATAGCTCTGCAAGATTTATCACCCTCAATCAGCTTTTTCCCCTCAACCTCTTCAATCTATTGGTATTCTTTTGTTTCAGTCTTTCCCTTTCTTCTCCTTGCAGGGCTTTACATTGCTTATTTCTCTTTTTTTCTTTGCCCCTGCTCCCTCTCTCTCTTCTCTGCCTCTGTCTCTCTTTAATACTTTAACCTCATCCAATCCCTCTTCGCGCCCCTTTCCCTCTCTTAAAAACCATCCTCACAGGTCGTCATGCTAATTAAATGTAGACCTCACCTCTGTAAAATCTCTTTCTCTCACACAAAACCTGTGTTATCTTGCCATGTTCAGCTAATTACATCGCTATCAGTAATTACACCACAGTCCTCTGAGATGGGATTGTCTGTAAGGCAAACTCTTTTATCCTTGCAACATATGCAGTATAGCACATATAGATCCTGCAGTGTGTCCATCTGGAAAACCTTCAGCAAGACGGAACAAGAAAACATATTTTTTTGTCCATTTTTAATGTGTGAGATATTGCATTACTGTGTAAACCAAAGTCTGGCTAATCAGTGAAACAAGTAACTTAAGGAAGCACCATGCTAAAGCCAGTGTGTTCAGGGGAGCCAGGGGTCTTTATCTCCAGTCCATAAAGGACATTCTGGGCTATCCAGGTCCTACAGTTTTCAGATGTGTCCCTGGTCCAACACACCTGGATTAAATGGCTGAATTGCCTCCTCAGTATGAAGTGAAGTTCTCCAGAGTCCTGCTAATGACCTGATTATTTGACTCAGACGTGCTGAAGCAGAGACGCAGCTTGTGGTTGCAGAACACAGGCCTTGGACTAGAGTGTGAGACCCCAGATGTCAATTGTTTTGCTGCCAGAATTTGCAGATTTATTTTGTTTTTGACTTGCATAACAAAGCAGTAGAAAGAAAAACAATCTTTTCTTATTAGTAGCCACATATAACCTTAATCTTGTAAATGATGCAAAAGATCTTTTGCTGAGCTCTATGGAAAAAGTGAACTGCATTGCCCCTTTAGTCATACAGTCTCAGTAGCATTCTGTGAAAGCATGCCATTGAGAAAACAGAGCCCATGACGTCAAGAATTTTACTTGTGTGATTTGTAATGACAAAATAATCAACAAATTCTGGTCACTAGAACTTAAAAACCCTAACCTTTTTCTGCATAAAAATATTAAACTGTACAATCATTGATGTGGATAAAGTTAATTTCTTAGGAAAGCTGTTATTACAAATATTCAATTCTTCAGGTATTTCAGAGCAAAACTTTGACAGTAGTAATGAATTCAAAGTCTTGCAACCCTTTGAGTCAGTAGGATACAATGCAAATATGACGGAAGGTCCCAAATGTTTTGTTTTTTGTTTTGTTTTTACTGATATCCAGCAAAAATGTGACATACTTTTCTCTAATATGTGACTGCCAAGGCCAGAAATGAGGTTGAAGCAACAGTCATCATTAAGATCATTCCACAGGGCCCCCTGCTGGTGTCTTTCTTCTTTTTTTACCTTATGTGAGCTGAAACAACAGTACTGCCGTGGTCTTTGGCAGTCTTGGAACATTGTGTGCACACACACACACACACACACTCACACCCACACACACAGACTCACTTTTAACAGTAATGTAGCCACTCTTTAGTGATTTGATTTATAGTTTTTCCTGGCGAGCTTTAAGAAGCCCTCAATTGCTGCATCTCTTTCATTCTCATCCATGTTTATTCAGCACTTCATTGCAATCTATCCTGACCTGTTTCCTTCTGCCTGCCTATTAAAATTCCTCTTAATTATAGAACACTCTGTTTAATTAACTTGATGGATGCATCCAGCGTGATCCCACAGGGAATAAGAGACGAGAGTACTAAAAGAAAATGAGTCTGAGTTCTTTGGGATGTGAGAGCTTACCGTTTTCTACTCTGTTTGAGTATTGCATTATCTGTGAATGGAAGGAAAAAGATTGCTCAAACTTATCTTTCTTCAAACGTTGAAGAAAATGATTATTTATTTATTAGTAAATAATCATTTACTAAGGAGAAAAATTATTATTTTGCTAAATGGGTATTTTAAAATCCTTTTCCCCTCACAGAAAATCAGAAGTGCCAAAAGTATCACTTAAGCATCGGACGAGTGAGACTGAAACTTCTCCGTTGCCTGTGTGCCTCAGTCCTGAAGCAGACGACCAGAGCAGCATACCTGTGAATGTGGAAGAGGTTAGGCAAATGTGGACTTGTAGCCAATCAAAGTTTTTCAAAAGGCTATTAACAACTTTTCCTCTGTCATTTCTGCTGAGTTGAAAAATCTGCATCATCCACATCTGTATACTGAAATAAGCCTCAAAATAGAGAGTTGCCTCCTTTTGTTAGAAAGCGGATAATTACCCTGCTAATTGTAGGACTTTTATTTTTAGAGCAATTAAATTTAAAAAATGTGAATGATGATGCTTCAGTTGCATTGCCGCTTGCTTATGGTGCTAAAGATTTTAGCTACATTTTATGTGACTGCAATTTATTTAGCATCCTGGGACTTGTATTTAGAAAGATAGTGATTATAATACTCATCTGGCCCATTTATTTCTTACTAAATATGAGAGTTGATGACTAGTGAATCAAATATCAAAATGTATCTCAATAACTTCAATTCTAATGCCAGATTTGAGCAGTCATACTGACTCATAGACTGTGTGAATGAGCCAGAATTCATGTTAATGCAACTCTAAACTTTACCTAAGCTCCTTTATGGTGAAGACTTGTATCTCCCATTGATGTTCTACCGTTTTATTTTTTCGCCTAGGTTTTTGACATCTTACCAGTGTGTGGCTTATTGCAACCTCAAGAAGAGCAGCTTGTCACTTTCTCTTTCTTTGGTCATGAGAACATCAAGAGAGAGGTGGTGGCTCAGTGCTATGTTGAAGATGGACCAACATATGAAATCCAACTCAGAGGAGAAGCCTCAGCAATCTCTTACAGTCTTGAGTCCTCCCATCTTAACTTCGGCTCTCAGGTAGATAAAATTGTGAAGTTTTAATTTATTTATTTTTTCCTGGCAATGATGCGTTACACATTTTACAAGAGAATTTT
Organism: Poecilia picta; assembly: GCA_033032245.1. Taxonomy (NCBI): domain Eukaryota; kingdom Metazoa; phylum Chordata; class Actinopteri; order Cyprinodontiformes; family Poeciliidae; genus Poecilia; species Poecilia picta. The sequence goes on from CM065358.1 coordinate 14,169,949, forward strand.
TTACTTTACTTTTAAGTTGTTTCTCATAAATACTGAAAACTGTCAAAGTTTAGGAAATGAATTAACAACAGAGGTTTCCCACATGGTCTGGACCGGTACTCCAAGCAGCTGATGAACATAAAGTGATCCCATCCAATGATGTTTTTCATATTTCTAACCATTGCACATTGACCTCACAAATAGAGAGAGGTTTGGAAGCAGTCTCATGAGTTGTACATCTCATAAAAGTTTAAACTTCTGTTTTGCTGAATGTCAATCAAGAATAAACCATCTTATAAGTTGAAACGCAACACCTGAAGGATCAAGTTATTTCCGTTATTTTGTTATACTTTGCTTTTTATATTCTTTTGCATCTGTTTGCTCATCGATGTGTTATGAGTTGCTCAAAGCCAATTTACTGTTTGGAGATGTTGATAAGATGATACATAGTGCAATACAACCTGGTGATGCTGACCCTATTAAAGGGTGTAAGACTGATTTGTGTGATTTCTTTGGGTTTACTCAGCTTGTGCAGTGTAATATTCAGGGTTTCCCCCAGAACACTTGCTAAGCCTGGTGGTCAGGGCGCCGAGGCGGTCCACTGGTGGTCCATCGTGTTTTTGTATTAAAAGATGTTAAGTAGACAATAAAAGTAAAATATATCCCATTGGGATTTTATGTGGAATAATTAACATCACATAACTCTAAAGGAAAAAATGCTAGGTTTCCAGCTTTTTTACAAATAAAATATAAATTAATATTCCATCAGTTCAATTAATGTAGTTATATAGATTTTCTGTATGGGAAACTAGATGAGTTGTTAACTTTAAATGCCACAGTCTTCAGTCAGTTTTCCACGCTTTTGTCTTGTTCACTTGCACCTTCTCTTTACGTATGCAAGCCACTGGGACTTGTTATCATTGATATTCAAAACAAGGACGCATTGATTTTTTTATTTAGGTGAAAAAGCGATTCAGCAGAACATTTATCCAACCCTCCTGTCTGTTCAGCATTCTTCATTCTCTTCCTCTTCGTCACTCTAAGTGTTCTTATTTTATTATCAGAAATTTGACCTGAAACAGGCCAGTTCATTCATATTGAAGCATTTATCATTTTTATTAAATTCCTTTCAGTTCCTTTATTTTTATGACCCTCGAGCACAAAAAGCCATCTTGACAACTCTTTTTAGAGGTTGCAATTTTCTACTTTGTGTTTACTACTCAAAAGTAGATGGAATAGTTTACGTGTTGATTGTCACAAGGCTCTGTTTGTGTGATCTTCAAGCTGTAATGTCTTAATTTCCTTTCTCCTTCTTCCAGCTCTTTCACTGTGTCAGTGAAGTTAAACTGTGTGTTAGGAATACCGGCAAAGTGAACTTTGACTTCAACGTCACATACTTTCCAAATGCAAAGGAGAACAAAGGGGGAACGAAAGAAGACGGAGTGCTGATTAAGGCAGATGATGACGACATAGTTACACAGGAATTAAAAGAAAATGGTGAACAACACGAGAGGCTGAAGATCAGACCTGGGTGGCCCGTAATTATTCCATCTGTGGTGAGTCAATCATAATAAAAGCTTCTGTGTGAATTTTTCATGGTGTGATTTTAGTTTATCACTTAACATTCTGTTTGTGTTGCTAGGGTAACATTGGTGCTGATTCAGAGAAGCACCTGCGTGTACTTTACCTTCCTGGCATCCCTGAAGTGTTTAAGAAGCAGTTCCAGCTCCAGGTGGCTTTCTTAACTCCGCAGGAGGTCACGCTAACCGGGGTGGGAGTGTTCCCAAGAATCCGACTGAATTTGCCACAAAACTTGTGTATGTTCACACCTGCACTCAGAGACAGTCACAGATTCTGCCAAAAGAAGTGCATTATATTACTCATTATGATCACCTTCCCCCCCCCACACACACTCACACAGCGTCCATATGTTGAGAAATCTTCCAGTTGACTGCATTTGGGATAATATTATCCCAAATAGTCACTTGGAGTAATTTTGTTGTTCTCTTGCAGCAGAGCAATGCTACAGAGATGTGGTGCAGCAGGCCCAAGAAACTGTGGAAGCACAGAGTGTCAGTCAGGAGCTTACACTTGGAGAAGGAGCTGGAGAACAGTCTGATCATGAACCAAGGTCAGTAAATACAAAATGGATATAAAATACTCGCTTACTTATTTAGGAAAATCTGTATAATTTATATAGTTTTATGCAAACAGTTTCTTAGAAGTTTAAATGTATTGTCCTAAAACAATCTTACTTACTATCATAAATCATAATGATATTAACGTGAGGTTGTTTATTTTATGATAATGTTATGATAAGAATTTAAGAACTTTAGAATTTTTTTTCAATAGTTCATCCTATACAGAATGGATTTTCTAATAAAAAAACATGTTATGGCCTTTTATCAGAAGCACATTTGCCTCCTCTAAAGAATTTTTTAAACAATTGTAATTTATTGAGTTTTAAAATAAATGTTAAAAAATTGGTAGTTTCGATTTAGACAGGAAGAATGACAATAGAAATTAAATGGATAGTAAATAAAACGAGGACGTCAAATTCAGGAAATTTATCCAAAAATCATTCCCTGTCTCTTCAATCTAACCTCAAGCACATGAGAGGGAATGTTGCATAAACCAGATTTAAATGCAGTTCATTGGCAAACAGTTGTGCATTAAATATGTATAACAGAAAAAAGCAAAAACAAGCAAGTAAAAATAAAAATAGAAGAAAAAACATGCAAGAAGATTTTATTTGTCCATTGCATACATACAATGGACAAATAAAATACAAACAATTGTGCAGGCTGTAATGTAAAGATCTCAGGTTTTAGCAGACATCTCAAGACATTATTGGAAAAATAACTATACTTTCTGTTTCTCAATGAAAAGCCATTGCCACTTCCTCTTTTTACTCATTTATATGCTTTAACAAATTAGTAATAAAAAAGGCAAACAGCTAAATTGTAATCTGATGTGTTTTTTTCCTTCATTTTGTCATGCTCTGTTGTTTTCATTTTTCTTTTCCACCTGCTTTCTGTAGAATGAAGAGTTGATCCAAATGGAGGTCGAGAGACTGCTAGTGAAAAACAATGCCCATGTGCCTTATAGGCTGTGGAAGCTCAGTGACTCACAAAGTTCTCTTTCACAGTGGCAGGATTTACACAAGTAAGTTGAAACAAAACTCTAGTTTTAAAGATGGTCTTGACTTAGAATTTTGCTTAAATTGATTACTCTAAACAAGTTAAATTAGAGTTTTATGTGAATGATTTTGTATGGTCTATTATATAAAACAAATCCTAATCATTAGTCTGTAAAAGTTGAGTAAGTTTCTGTTTTATTCTTTTGTCAGTTTCAAGCTTCCACCATATGTGCTGGATTTTGGTGTGGTGTTTCCAGGCAAAATCTTCAGTCAGACAGTGAACATCTTAAACAATGGGAGAATACCAGTGTCCTTCCGTGCCTGCCGCAGACATCTAGTAGGCACAGGTGACACAAGCACAGTTGTAATCTCTGCCTTCCTTTCTTTATATTAATTATTATTAATATTTTTTTTGCTGTGATGATATTAATTATTATTAATAATTTTTTTTTTGCTGTGATGATGAGTTGTTTTTTTTTTTTATCATAAAGTCGTGTGAGGGAAGTAAGGCTTATTTTGCATCTTATAGCCACAGGAAAGGATTGTAAAATTAATAATGGTGCAAGTGAGATTTAACATTCTTTCACAGGCTTCACAGCAGAATTCAAAAACATAAGGAACCTTCCGAGTGGTGAAAGCCACACTTTTACAGTTACATTTGATTATCTCTCTGCCAAAGGAAAGATGGGGCAGACAAGCGTCATTCTGCCAATACAGGTGATCACAAGTGTCCTCCAGAAATCCCAATTATTATGATTAAGTATAATGTTACTCTGTTATTTGTCTGCTGATTCTGCCAACCATTGGAGGATTGCTAACTTATGATGTTTTTGGTTGGTTTTAAAGCTCACAGATGGTCCAGTGGTGCAGGTGGAGTTGTGTGCAAACATTGCTCTTCCAGCAGTCACTGCCTCAAACGATCTGCTGTTGTTTGACAAAGTGCAGTGTGGCATGTGCCAGGTACACGAACATTCATTCGCCCACAGATTGCCTTTGACATCCTGAAAAGGAACTGTTATGATGACTTGCAGTGCCTTGTCAAAGTATTCATACTTAGCCACATTACACCCACTAACTTTCATCAATTTCATTTGCAGTGAATTGCACTAGATTTTATCTAGGGGTATCTCAGTAAATGGGGATGAGAAAAATACACACCACCCATGGCATAATTCTATTTGTATTTTTTTTAAAGTAATGTATAATTGACCTCCCCTTTTCACTGTTTTGAAACACTATGTGCAAGTCATAGTTTAAAATCTAAATAAATACACTTAAGTTTGTTTTTGCACATAAACAAAACATAAAAACTTTTTGAGGCACGGTAATAATTTCAGACGTCGAAAATACAGCTAATCCTTGAAATCCAGATATAGCCGGGATGCACTGGCTAACATACGTTTTTCTAACTGTGTAAACTGTATACCACTTAATTATAGTTTTCAATATGATTTGTTTTTGGAGAAATGCAAAAGAAAAATAAAAGTGCAAAAACTCAGTTACAGAACGTGTTGCATATGAATGAGCAGCACTAACAAGGTAACTCCATGTTGCCTCACTATCGTTCCATCTTGTAATTTAGTTTAACATCAGAATGACAGAGTTGCAAAGAGTCAACATTCTCAGAAATACACAAGCCTTGGATGACAATATGTTCAAATGATAATCCTCAGCTGATTGACCATAAATGCTCTACTTTATGTCAAATGCTGATTAATTGTTATAGGTAGGTCTCAAATCATTAAATTTTTTTTGCAAAAGTAATAATGTTTGGAAATGTTTTTTCTCAGATTCAAAAGATGCAGCTGAAAAACTGTGAGGCTGTACAATGTAATTGGAGGATAACTGAAGAGATAAAACCTGTCAAAAAGGTGACTTTTTAATAAATTTTTTATTTTTATTATTATTTCTCCACTAATTGTTGTTTGATAACAACAAGTTGTGAGCAATTTTCTTTGACTTGATATTAAAGTTGTTTCTGAAAATGTTTGGCTAGTGTGTGTCAAGTTGCATGATATTTTTTCTCATTCATTAATAAGTGTAAATATTCTTGCAGTATCATCAGAAGCCTTCATCGGTATTCCAGGTGTTTCCCTCCTGTGGTGTGCTGGACCCTGACAAATCTGTGACCGTCCACGTCAAGTTCTACCCTATTGAGGGGGTAGAGATTATATTAATCTTAGGATCTTCTTTTTCAAATGAAACCAACACTCTTGTTTAAGCAACAACAAGTGTAATAGGACTAATATGCGAATATTTGAAAACTGTTTTTGTTTTCCAGGGTTCATACAACAGACGGTTGGTGGTCCATGTCGCAGACAGCACCGAGCCAGTCTTCATTACAGCTAAGGGTCAAGCTGAAGAATCTCTCCTCAAGTTCTGCCCATCTGTACTGGAGCTCGCACCCTGTCTTCCTTTTAGCACGGAATCTAAATCTGAGGTCAAAGTGAAAAACTCCTCCTCCTTCCCCATCGAGTTTTACTGCCTTGAGTTTGACACACAGTACCTCAAGGAAGAAGAGGTAGCTTTGTTTAAAGATTTAGAAACAATATGTCTGATGTATCGATTGAAAAGTATTGTTATAGTTTAGTACCCTGTATATCTACTCAAAGTAACCAGAAATCAATGCTAAAGGTTTTTACTTTCTAAAGTTAAACTAGCTAAGGTTTGTTTGGTCTTTCAGCTTGGCTGAGGTTCTTCCATACTGATTCATTGCTGGTAGATCTTTTCAGAAATGCCTTCAACTGTGTGGCACACATAACTCCCTCCCAGTAGAAAAACAACCACAAAACAGGCCACCACTGCAGTACTGTGGTCTACCGACCATCATAATTGATGGTCGGTAGACTCGGCACACACTTAAAAGCTTTCCCCTTTTCCTTCAGCTGTCAAAGAGGCTATTGTAGTTTCATCAGATCACACTACATGACTTCAAACAGTAAGGTCCTCTTCCTTGAGTGCATTTGCAAACTACTAATTGATTTTTTTTATGCTTCGATTTAGAGCAATGACTAATTCCAGATTTTTGTTTTGTCTCATTTCCCATCAAAAACAAAATCTGTGATTGAATAAAAGTAATCTTATATCTTAATCTACCAGGTGTCTAAATAATTTTACGTAAAACCAAACTAAAACTCAGAACCAGAAGCAATGTTCCCCTGTTTAATCATTCTTCATATAGGTTTTTTCTCTTCTCTTTTTTTCCTTTAAGATCCTGCGAGCTATACCGGAATATGATGAGAACAACATGCTGCTGCTTCCCCCAAGAAGACCTGGAGAGGGCCTTCCTGTTGAGCTGAATGAATATTCTGCTCGACTAAAAGATTATGGTAACTTTACTAAAATGGTAATTCTTAGTAGATTGCGGTCTTTGTTTTAATGATAGCAAAATAGTTGTTTTTGGTTATCTACAGAGCTGAATCATGCAGTCATAGAGGAAGATGAATCAAAGAAAAGTGGCACAGTAAAGGATGAGGAGAAATCAAAACCAAGTGATGGTCGAGTTGAGACGGACCTCTCTACTGCAAAATCAGATGACTTTTGTAAGCAGCAGAAGAGCTATACAAAGGAAGCGCAACAAAAAAGGATGTTTTATTCAGTATTAATTTTTTATTATTGTGTCTGTATTTAGTTTTTTCAAAATTGACCAAAGAGGCAATCAGTCTGGGAAAGTTAGAGATGACCCCCGTGGTCAGAGTGATCGCCCGCTATATGGATCTGGACCTTTCCCTTGAGGGCCAAACGGTACAACACAGAGGAATTGCCATCATTGTATACGGAGCCCCTATAACAGGTAAAAATGTGCATCTTTATCTGCCCTTTCAAAGTAAAATTGATTTAACTCTTAACTTTTATTTATTTTTTTATCTGAACCTGTTTTTCAGATAAACACAGCTTAGCAGTGGCTCTGGCAGATCACTATGGGACAGCATGCTTGAGCATTGATGATGTGATCACAGATGCAATTCAAAATGGCACTTCTCCAGTAAGCCTAACAATAAGGCAGCTTTATGATAGTGCGCTTGCAGAATATGAACAAAAATGGGGTCCAGAATCTGGTAAGCCTAAAATTTCACTTATTAAGCAGTTTAAAAATAAGATTTAATTCAACTCATCAGCAAAAAAGAAGAAAACCTTTCACATTTTTTTCTAGCCAAGTTCACTGACGAAAAGATGCAACCAAAACATTCTGCATATTCTGACAACCCAGTTCAGCGTACAACTCCAGTTCAGCGTGCTACTCCGGTTCAGCGTGCAACTCTGGTTGGTACTGTGGACGTTCTCTTGGACTATACAGAAAAGTACCACCCTAGAAATCCCAGTTCATTCACCACCAAAAGTCAGAATTCTTAGCAAGAGAATTCTGACTGTTTTTCTACTCAAATCCTCTGTGTTACCTTTATTCATCATAGTGTAGAATCTTTAATACACATATTAAATCACACACAGTCTATCTGCTGACATACATTTGTTGTTGCAGAAAGGGACTTTCCAGCCATTCCGTTTCTTCCCACCTGAAAGCCAGATTTCTGAAATCCTTTTGGAACGTTTTCAGGTACAGTAAAATTGAACAACATGCCCAAGAATCTTATTAAGAAGACACTAAATATTTAAGATAGCACAAACTTTAAATTAAAACATAACTGAAATTGCACAATTAAACAGATAGTTACTGGTTACAACACACGGGGACATTGCCTGAAAATCAAGTCTAAATAATGATTCATCTATTTATAGATCTATTTATAGATTCATATATTTATAGTTTGATCGGTCTTGTATTGTTGTGGAGGAGTTTTAGCCTATACTTTGCAACATTATTTGCCTTTTGAGATTTGCAGACACATTCTTGCGCAACCCTTTTAGGGTTCCGCAGCAGCATTTCTATTTCAACACCTTAATTTGTTTTGACGTAGATATCCTGTTGTGTTTGGAACCATTTTCAAGTTCCTGACTCGGTTTAGGCCAGTCTTAAGCTTTCAGACTGATGCGCTCACATTTAATCTATCTCAACTTTGCTCATATTTGCTCGAAAGACATGGCTCCAGAACTTCTTTTTTTTAGTTTAGAATGAAATATGGCTTTTACAGAAGATTTCACATTTATGATGTTCACTTAATCAATATCAATCAACTGCGAGGAACCCCTTGGTGCTTCTTTACCACAAAGTGGTGTGGACTTAGTTTTTCCACACAATGCTTCTGGATGTTCTGTTTTTGGTAATTAAGTGCATTAAAATTTCACAATTGAATTTGTCAAGGTGGTAGCTATCAAAGGCAATATTCCCCATACAATGAGAATGCCAACCTGATATTTTGTCTTTTACCCCAAATCTTATAGCTAAAATATTACAATTGACCCTTTTATCTGAACCAGATTTGTATCATTGGAAAAAAAAAGGCAAATCTGCATGTCCCTATTATTCTTTATTCACAGTTAAGCGATTGTCAACGTGGAGTAGTCATCAGTGGCCTGGAGTCAATTTACACCCACTCTCTACCAAGCTCGCTTCAAGCTGTTCTCAGGGCATTCTGTAACCGGAAGCACATCTATGTAGTCTACTTATATGACACCTTCGATGCCCTGACAATACGTGAAGGACTACAAAGACAAGCAGAGGGTAAATTGTTTGCTGGGTCCCTCATAAGATAGATATGTACATTTGTATGTTGTATTATAAGGTTAGAACATGTTTTTTTTTTTGCATTTCCTGCAGAAGCCTTTGAGAAAGAGATGGCTGAGAGGGAGGAGAGGTGGTTTTGGGAGTTGGATCATGAGATGTTTGATGCTTTGCCTGATGATGAAAAGGCGGGTATTACCCAGCGACACCTGCATTACCTCCGACTGAAAAAGCAGAGGTAATGATTTGACACATGTGTAAAATCTCTGTCTTTTTGAGCTCTACTTCCTTAACTTATTGCATTCTGTGTATTTTATGTTCCTCATAAATGTAGGATACACATTTGTAAGCAAATTTTCATCTAGCCAAAGAAACAAGTCTTTCTACCTCGTTGAAACATTGTTTACAAACGTTTCATCAAGTTTTTAGTGTCAATCAAACAAACCGCAAGAAACAAGATTTTCTGACTAAGGTATTGCAGTTGAACAACTATAAGTGCTTATTACCAAATTTTTAAAGATTTGGGGCATTTGTAACATTCATTTGTCTTTACTAAAACTGACATGAATGGACAGTCAAAAGATGAAGCTTTTAAGTAAAACCTAAAAGCTGAAAATGATCAGATTATTATTATTTTTAAGTGTCTCTGAATTACACCCAGAGTTCTCGAGGTATTGAAAAAAAATTGAGGTATTGCTCAAGTTCATTTGTGTGTGTAAAAACAGATGAGAAATTGCTTTCGTAACTATTGTATATCTAAGGAAATATTTAGCAAACCCTTTATGGACTTATCATATGAAAGTGACTGTTGATTTGATGATCATGAGATAGCCAAAACCTCACTTTCATTTAAATGTTGTAGATTGACCTAAAAAAGGTCAAAACTACAACTTGCAATGTAATTGTGCACCGTTTGAATCTCAGGTTTTTCATATACTACTGATTTTGGCTCTTGAACTCAAAAATCGAGATTGAAATGTAACGATAAATTTAATATAGTCCTCAACTTTGTAAAAATTGTTTCCTTTGTTGTAGAAAGGACCTTGAGCAGAAGGCAAAGGAGGAGGAAGAAAGGAGGCTGCAAGAGGAAATTCTCAAGTCGAAAGAAAAAGAAAAGAAAAAGAAGAAAAAGGATGAAAAGTTAGAAACTGCAGACGTTCCAAAGATGAAAAACTCAGTAGAATTAAAACAGGTTTATGTATAAATATTTTCACTCATTTTTTCTAAATAAGCATTCATATAAACACCTATAAGTCAGCACAGTTACTCCCCTCATCAGATGAATTTGTTTTATTTCCTTTTTGGTCAGCATAAACATTGTCAAAAAGATGTTCCTGGTGGCTGGTATCCTACAAATTTTATTTTGGATTAACTACGACATTTTCAGGATCCAAGCACTAGATTTAGTTGTGTTTGACCGGGAACATACCAAAAATGTATGTTCTGTTTTTTGACTAGTTTTTTGTGTGTGTGTGTGTTGTTGAATAATATTTTTTCCATCTTCCCATTTTCAGTGTTCTGCAGATGAAAGACGGATTGAGTTTGAAAAATTTGATCAGATCCATACAATGCTGGATCAGATCCTGCAGCAGTGGGACCGGGCCCAGGGCTTGCTCCTGGATTCTCGTTATGCTGAGGATAATATGCCAGGTTCAGATGAATCCTTAACAGAGAAAAGAGTAAATATGACTTTTTATGTATATATAGAATTGGATCTGACAAGTTAAGCTATTTCTGTTTGTCATCCTTAGATTTGATCAGGCCGTTATTATATTGGAATAGTTAAAACATTCTCAAGTCTTTCAAAATGACAAAACTTTGAAATTGAACGAACAGTAAAACAGTTTCTGGAAACGTATGGAATTTGATTTCTATATTTATCATGTCTACATAAGTTTAGCAATGTATTTGTAATTCTCATCTCTTTTCCCTTTCAAGTGTTCTGTTTTTCTTTGTGTCTATTCTTACTTTCTTTGTTGTTAATTTCTTCTGTCCTTTGGTTGTTTCCTTTCTTGCCTCTGTACTTCCTTAGCTTCTTTATTTTTTACTTTCCTTCCTTGCGTCCTTCCCTCCTCCTTCCTTCCTTTTTACTACCCTGTGTCATGCAGCACATTCCTTTCTTTCTTGTCTGTTTTTTCCTCCCTTGATTGGATTCTTATTTTCTTCCTTTTGTCCTTTTGAAATTCCTCCAAAATTTCTTTCCCTCTTTTGTCCTTGGTCTTTCATTGTGTTTTCTTCCTCCCTTGTTTCCTCCGTACCTCCACCTCTTGAATCGTCTTTCTTCTTTGTGTCCCACTTTACGTCCTTCTTATTATAATTTTATTCTTTCGGTTTTGTTTTTTTCCCCACTGCAAAAATATTTGGCATAAATTCAGGGTGAACTTTGGTATTGTAGTATTTGGGCCATTAAAGTTATAGGAACTCTTCAAAAGCTGAAGAGAAATTTGTCAGAAATTTTGAAAAACAAAAATGTGAAGATTACAACAAACTAAAGTCAACATTCACATTTATCTCCACTCAGTATTCACACATTAGTAAGAGAACAAAGAGAGGCCCCATGAAGGCTCTCCAGAGAGTACCGGACAGCATCCCTCATATTGTGACAATTGTGACACAAAGTGGGAGCAGTAGTCCCACAGACCTGCTTAATAACAGTGTACTTCCTTCTCTTGAAGAGGTAGGTATTTTTCATATTTTTCAATAATTAGGTTGATTTCTTATTCTAAATGGTTTCTTTCTTTCACACTGTACAGGTAGAGGACGACTTGGGTTTAGGACCAAATGTAGGACAAGTTGTTCCCCCAACTACTCTCTCTGTTGTTGCTTTCCCTAAATACAGGGAACAACTTAAAGTTAATCAGACATGTTTCACCTTCATGAAACCCTCTGAATGTGATGAGGATGATGACAAGAAATATCTAGAGGAATCCTCACTTAAAAAAATTTCACAGGTCTTTTTCTTTCCATTGGTATCCAAAACCTATTCAAGAAAAAAGTAAAGATAAAAATCCAACTGAAGTATCATTCATGTTATCAGTCATCTAAAGCAGTGGTCCCCAACCTTTTTTGTGCCACGGACCGGTTGAGACTTTGAAATTTTCCGGCGGACCGGGGTGGGGGGGGGGGCGCGCGATCCGTACAGAGTCCAACAATTCTGGACGGATTGTAACGTAGGACTCACCAACCGGGCCGCGACGTGTCTCTTTTCCTACTTTGCTGCTTGTGGCTCAATGTTGGCGCACAAGTAACCGAGAGAATCCGGTTACAGGATTTTCAAAATAAAAGATGCTCCAGACTCAAATAATATGTAAAACGGAAATATTTAATTATTTCTTGCGCCGCGGACCGGTACCAATTGGACCGGGGGTTGGGGACCACTGATCTAAAGTTTTATCATTCTAGTTTGCTATGGCATTTGAAATCGTACATTCTGTGTGCTTAGGAAAAGGTAGCTAAACGTCAAAAGGATTACAAGACCAAAGACAAAAAGGGCAAAGACCCTTCAACACCCCCGAGAAAACAGAAGTTGATGAAATTGAAGAATTCAGAGAGGTCCAACGCACTTTTATGCAGTTCCTCTTTTTCTATCCAGACACTTCACAATTATTTAAGAGCAGTAGTTGTTCAGCTGTCTAATTGTGTTTATGTAATTTTGTGTAGTTTGACCACATATCGCTGGGTTGTACCTGCTGGCGGTGAGGTGTGTCTGAAGATCTGGTTTTACTCTGAATCACTAGGAGCTTTTGAACAGGTCTTCAATTTTGAGACAGTGGGGAGCCGCAATCTTTACAAACTCAAATGCAGAGGAATTTGCACCTATCCCTCCATTTCTACAGACTACAAGTCAGTATGCATTATTCAATCATGTTGTGTGGAAATTGAGGTTTTACAATCTTAATGATGTGGTGATTTAATTTCACTTCTTTGTACTCTGCTACAACTGTCTTTGATTAGCTAATTGGAATCCTTTTTAATGTTTCAATCAATCAATTAATCAATCAATCACTTTGAATGATACATCATTAATCTTTCCACAGGATTATTTTTGCTAACTCTAATAAGGTTCCACAAGCGAAAGAAGGCCTTCAGAAAACCTATATAATCAAACCTGGTTACTTTGAGTTTGGGCCTTTACTTTGCAGCAAAACTAGAGACAGGTGAGAGACTGAAAAGTTTCAAATGGGGTTGTTTCAGCTGATGTATTTTTAATGACAGGTTTCAATGTTTGTCTTCAGGTATAAGAAAAACACGTATCCAGAAAACTCTGAGAGGCTGGACATTTGTAACGACTCTGCCATGGAGGCAGAGGTTACGTTCAATTTCCAACAAGACACTCAGGGCGCAACGTATCTGCTAGATCCCTCTACAATGATTCTCCCTCCAGGACAGAAAGATGTACTACTCAATGGAAATGATCTTAGTTGACTACATTAGATGATGCAACAGAAACACATGTATATGTAAATATTCTTTCTCTTCATCAGGTGCTGACAGTCTATGCATATCCAACAAAACAGGGACAGATAAAAGACAGCATAATTTGTAATATCAAGGACAATCCTGAGCCTTTGATCATCCAAATCTCTTGCTGGGGCGTCCGACCAGAACTCGAGCTGGACAGCACCCATTTAATCTTCGGCAAGGTTCTGCTGCACAAGTATGTAAAGAAACACAAACCTCTGCCTGCCTCTTTATGCTTTCCCTTAAAAAAACAATATTATGCTGATGTATTTTAAAGAGGTCTTGAGAATTATTATTTTTTACATTGACCTAACTTTTAATTTGTTTAAAATGTGTACATTCTCATTGAAAAAAGGTACAGTACACCAGATCTTACCTCTGGTCTAGCTGCAGTTCTTAATACAAAAATATGAATTGAAAATAAATTTATAACACACATAAACACAGTTAGTTGGTTTATGTTACTCACATTTTCTCTACAACCTTTATTCAACAGTTTTTGATGTTTGAACTCATACATTGCCTTGCAAAATTATGCAACCCAATATAAAGCTCTGCATAATTGCAATATATTCTTTATTAAAAATTTAACCATTATAAATCGATAAGTCTGGTGGCAATTTGTATCCAGCCAAACTTTATCAACACTTTATTATTACATTTTAGATAAAAATGTAATAAAAATGTATGCTACCAGTGAAGGTCCCTCTGAAAAAAAGGCCTCCAACAACAGCTTTTTGCAAACAGACTGGAGTTTCTGTTGCTAGTGTTTTTTCTGTTGTGGGTTAACAATTTTAAATTAACTATCCAAATTAACTGTAGTATGATCATTTGAAAACAAATTGTCACTGATGAAGTCAAAGCTGCATTTGCATACTCTGAATAGAGTGGGGGGTTTTTTTCATCGTGCTTTTTTTTTTTCCTGCAGGAAAGAGAGTCGTAGCATCATGATGGTTAACAAGACTGTTTTGCCACTATATTGGATGCTTCAGGGCTTGGAAACCTTGGGTGATGAGTTTGTAGTGCTACAAGATCAAGGAGTCATCCAGGCAAACTCCTGCTACCCTCTCTGTGTGCAGTTCAAGGCCAGGAAGCCAGTCGTTGTTAAGAAAATCTTGCGTCTCGAGGTAAAGTTGAAATTGCAGCTGGAGATACTTCACTATGTTGATCTATTGTACTGCAATAGCTAAACACCATCTGTTCTCATAAATTTTCATACACACATCAGGAGCATGGCTATCAACATCCCATTTGGACTTTTGACAATTTCTATAAAGTCACCACATCAAATGATTACCGTATTTTCCGCACTATAAGGCACACCTAAAAACCCGGTGCACCTAATATATGGACCAATATTGAACCACAACAGGTCTAGCAACTACGGTAAGCAGCTGCCGACTTAATTTTCCCCGTAGAAGAAGCGGGCAGTGCATGCTGGGATGTTGTCAAAAAAATGGTTTGTTAATAAAGTTTGACTGACCTATTTACCCATAGACAATGTCTATGTATCTACCTACCCACCTAATAATCAGGTCGTCTGCAGGTCATCTTGCATCACGTTCTCCACAAACATGCTGTGCGCGAACGGAGAAGGGTGACCATCGTCCGGCCCAGACGTCCCATTCCAGTCGGAAGGCTCTCCTCGCCGACCGGAATCGGACTGTTTTGTTGACATTCTTTATGTCAACAAAGTAGCTTTAGACATTTATCTGGGGTGCTTCAGCTAGAGTTACCAAGGGACCAGCACCTATACATTTAAAGCCGTGGGGGTCAGTGGAAGAGAGACAGAGGCTGCGGCGGCAGCGTGTCGGTTGGTCTGTGCTAACCAGAAAGCAGTTGGTCACAATTTCACAACACCAAAACCGTGAGTGAAACAATGACTATAGTGCAGACTGCTATATATAGTACTCGGGACCAATTTTTTATTATTAGACATCCATAATTGTAGTGAACGGAATAAATCATGTTCCGTTCAATACCGGACGGGTGGCAACATAACTGTGGCGTCTATTCTATGCGCCTTATAATGCGGTGCGCCTTATATATGAAAAAAGTTTTAAAATAGGCCATTCATTGAAGGTGCGCCTTATAATCCGGTGCACCTTATAGTGCGGAATGTAAAATACATTTACAACAAAATTGAAAACAGGAATTGAGTGCACAAGTTTATCTTCTATAATACCAATTTGACGAAATTTATTTAAAAAAATCCGACTCAATGTCACTACTTATATTAGGACAAATGCCCACTAGCAGCTGTCTTCAAACTGCAGTGTTTTTGAGCTTTTCAGTGCTTCTGGCACAAATCTGGTTGGACATTTCAGTACCTTTCCTGACCAAGTTAGTAGAGTACATATAAACCAGTTGATTTTCTGGGGTGAATCCGACTTTTAATTGACCGCAGATTTTTAGCAGTGTTATAGTTGGGGTCATTCCAGAAACCTAATCTGCCTTGTCAACCTGTCCTACTCACCTGTTACCCTTGTTACATCATAAGTTAACTGTCATTTCCAAACTTGTTTTAAATATTAGTTGATTTTCATCAGCCACAAAGAGGCTTGGCAACGGCCAGACCTGTAGAATCACATGAACTCATGTACAGTTGAAACCAGAAGTTTACATACACCAAATAAAAATACCCCTTTGTGCTGACTGTCTGAATTTCAGTCAGATCAAACTGATTTTTGATCTGACTGAAAATTTTAATTATTTTTTTTAATTCTAACTAACTTAAAACAGGAGAAGTCTGGTCTGTTTTAACTTCTGACAGTGAAAAAAACATGGACACATCTTTTTATTCAGTGTATGTAAATATCTGGTGTCAACTGTATGAGTCTGAAAAAGACCAAGAAGGTGAGAGACATTATCCACAAAACTGTGACCATCCCTGGTCTGGCCAGTCAAACAAGATGACTTATTAATTTTATAACAACTTCTGTTATACATTTAAACATGTGTATTTTTTATTCCTTGTATAGTTGAAAAATCCACAATAAATAAGACATGCAAACTCAATTCCTGTTTTTAGAAAGCTGTTGAAATTGTTGTTTATTCCAATATTATGTGCATTATGAAAATATGTGATATTGTTCATATTTGATTCATTTTATTTCAGATATCTGATGTGGAAAAAATTATTGGAATCCTCTACACTGAAAACTTAACAATTCATGCTGAAGCCTATGATGTAGATTTGAAGATCGAACCAGGTACAAACTATAAAACCCTAAACATATGATCAGTGTAACTCAAAAAACTAGCAGCTGTTCAGTGAAATTTAAGAAACATTAAAGTCAGTTTTTGTTTAATAAAACAAAATTTTTAGAAATAAGTATTTTGCCAGTCATCCCTGCAAGATGTATTGTTTTCTGGATTACTTTCTTATTGGTTGTTTTTTTTACCACTTTGTGAACAGCAGAGTGTCACAACATATGAACAAGGACAGTACAAATTTAGTGATTAATTAAAACTGCTTTTATTGATTTATTTTTCAGTGAAATATTCCATCATAACCTATCTGTATTTATGCTATATAGTGCTTAACCTATCATTGAGCTTTGGAAAAGCTTTTATATTTCTGCATTTTGGAAGTTTGTTCCATCAGATTCCTTTACTTTCGTCCTTCCATCAGTCTCACTCTTATTGATCAGGCAAACAGAAGCCAAGTTTTAAAACAGCATCTGCAGAGAGTAGCAAAAAATGATCTAGCCTGCCTTTTATCCATCTCCAAACTGTGGTTTTGATTTTCAGAAGTAACCTTAAGGTTCTAGTACATTTTAACTGCATAAAATATTTGTCTCTGAAAATGTGTCTGCCAAAACTGAAATCCAAGCCCATGACAATAAATGTAGAATCACTGTTATTGGATGTTATCAGTTGGTCTACTATGCAATGAAGAAATAACTTATGAAATGACATCAGACTTGTATAACACTTTTCTAGAAACTCAAAAACACTTTACATAAGATCAGTCATTCACGCACACATTCATACCTGTTTCAAATCTTGCAGATCCAAGAATTATCATTAAATCATTAATGGTGGTCTAGTTCCATCCCAATTCAAAAGATGACTGTCTGAAGAAAACAGTCAAATTTACTCAGTCAATGGCAATATGTGGCTCTAAAAATAGTTGGACATTTTCTTATTCTATTAATCCAGAGTTCGGACTGAAGACTATGAAGCAATTATAGTCTACGTTTGTTTGTTGTTTTTCAGAAAAAATAGACAAGCGGTCTGGATTTCAATCAAATTAGACATTTATTGTGGAAATTGATTAATAAGAGGTTTGCATGCTGCGGAGCTTATCTGCTAGCTGCTTTTACCTTTCACCTGCTACCTCATTGGAATTTGGGCTGATGAAGATTATTGTCTCTTTGAAAAGCTTGTGCCTGAAATAATTAAATCTACAAAAAAATCTAATCGAGGAAATGCAGTAAAGTATTCAGTGGCTCTCCAGGTTTTTCTCCACAGAAAAACAGAACGATTATAACATTGACAATACATTTCCAACAGTATATTGATGTTTTTCCATTTTCTATTTTTTTGCAGCCAAGTAAATCAAGTGATCGAACATCATTGAGTAGTGATTCCATTTATTTTGCCAGGAGTTGTAATTTCTGAACTTGGAGATGTTGTGAGGATAAGTCAGGAACATAAAACCGTTCAACCACATCTAAACTTGTCTTTAAATGTTGCCATTATTCTGAATTGGATTTGACTGGATTTGAAATAGATGGGTTTACTTTTTTGCTTTAAACACTCAAGCCTATTTATTTATTCTTTATTTTAATGACTTGTATGGGAAAATTTAAAAACAACATTTTAGTGAAGTTGTTTCTGTTTACATGGATCCATAAATTTGTTTTTGTGACATTACAATTTGACTCCAGTTCCTTCTGTCGTAAAAGAACTAAACAGCTGGAAAAAAGTGTTTCTTTAAAGGAAGAAAAAGATAATGACATTTTCTACTGTCAACAACCAATCTGACCTCTGAGCTGCACTAAATCCTACAGAGAAATAGGTCCTTTAACTTAGGATGTTTCATCTATTCTACATGGTTTGATACTGAAACACTGACATTATTTTCTGAAATAATACTAATGTCATCTTCCACACCTTTGCTTCTGTGACAGCTGCTAGTTTGGACTTTGGGATCCTTAGAGCCTTTGAAGAAAGCAAACAGCATCTAAAGCTGACAAACAAAGGAAAATATGACTTAGCCTTCAAGTGAGCATGAATATTTTTCCTTCTTCTGTTTTATGTGTAATATGTTTTATTTAACTGCAGAATTTTATTTGCTGCCTTTTGCTCTTGTTTTTAAGATTTACGATTCAACCTCCTAATCCAAAGCTTAACACCACAGAGTCCATGTTCTCAGTGGTTCCACCAACCGGTACTCTGTCGGCCCGTGGGAAGTTGACGGCAGTAATAGTTACCTGCAAACCTGATAAGGAAGTCAATTTGAGAGAAGAACCCATCATTATTTGTCAGGTGTCATTCGGTGCTCACCAAGATGGATGTTGCGTTCTTAAAAGTGTCACTTTTACCCTTTCACTTTCAGATTGTCTCTTAGACCCAGGGAAAGTAAATAATCCTAAGCTAATTTTCTTCTGCCTTAATACAGTATATTTCAGAATTTTACATGCAAAGGTTAGAATTTATTATGGAATTCCTCTAATTCACATGACATCAAAATATATATAGAGGGTAAAACAAAAATATAAGTTAAGTGTCTTCAGGTTAGTTCCAGAAAAACCAGATACCTTTTGTAGCTATCAACATCCTTCTGTGCAGGATCTTTGACATCTGTTCTTGGTTTAGTATCATTCATTAAAATGTTCTTGCAAGAACACAGCTTTTAATCATAGTCTGCAATTTTACAATATTGTAGAGGTCAGGTAATAAGCTCATTGTCAATGTACTGTATTCATTGCAGCTCTGTTTAATTGTCTAACATGGACTTCCTGTTAGAATACTTAACATTTGTCTAGGTTGTATTTGTGTAGTAGTTATTCAAGGTGACATTATAGTGTTGGGAGGTACATTTATAAAATATTGTACATACCTAGTTTTAGTATTCACTACAGCTGGAACTGAACTGAAATAAATAGAATGATTTTGCAAAGTTTTAATCAGCTCTACTGATTTATAAAATTACTTAAGAAATTTAGGTTTATATAAACTGGAAGCAATTCTTTTGTTTGCTAAATCTAAATCAGGGATCTCCAAATTCAGTCCTTTAAAGGCAAAGTCCTACAACTTTAGATTCGTCTTAAACATCTAAACATCTGGCATTATGTAGGGTCTCTGCAGAACATATGTTAATGCTTTACTTTTAGACATATACAAAGGAAAAAAATGCATTATGCTCCTTAATAGGTGAAAAGGGAACACACAGATATATACAGTGATATATGTACAAAAAGCTTAAGTTGAGAAGTTAGCTCAGCTCTTTAATTTTGGTGTGTTTGAACACACCAAAAGGTTTCTGAAAAGCGGTTTCTAAAAAGCGGCTGTTTTGGATGGAAGTTGTCATCCTCTGATCTAAAGCAACAGTTTGACTTAATATGTATCATTATCTTCTGCAGATCATTGAACCCAACATTAAAGGAGGAGAAACCATAGCCAACATAGACATCAAGATTTCGCTGCAGTCTGTTTTCTCCAGGTTACTGCTATTGTTGTTCATTTTTCTCTGACACTGAACCATTATTTCATAACAAAAGCATGAAAACGTAACTCCAGTAACTGTTGTTTGAATCTTTAGTGAAGATGATCAAATTTCTGTTTGTGTCTTTGTAGATATAAAATAATACCTGCATGTGACATTGATTTTGGTCCACTGGCCTATGGCTCCGACAAAACCCAGAACTTCACAATAGATAACCAAGGACTCTTCCCATTCCATTTCAGCCTAACTCGCATACTCTCAGAGTTTAGTAACCATATCAAGGTTGGGTAAGAATACAGATTGGGCTTTTGATTTGCTAAGAAATCCATTGATTAAATGTTTTGTTGTGTTCCTAGTATTTTATAGTATACACTAAGCAAAAATATAATATTGCTTACATTACAAAATCTAAAATATATAGAACTTCTAAAACTTTTGGACTTCTGTATATTTTATTTTTTTTAGCTTTTTATAAAGTTGGTTTTTGAGTGTGAAACAATATGTTTGACCGACTCCGAACAGGCAGGACTCATAGTTTAAATCTGTAGTCTTTAATGTATTTTTCTTGATAAGAGCAACTTCAGTATAAATGATTTAGCCGTTAACTGTCCAAAACAGATCTCAATTTAATTATTTAATAGCTCCTAAAATTTTACTCTAGGTTTATTCCAAACTATTCTGTTGAACAATTTTCTGTCTTTAATCCTGAGTTTAGAGGACGACCTAGGATGCCAGTAAGAGATTGTAGTTCATCAAAGTCCATCAGTACCACTCTCGAAGCAAAGCAAGATCATCACAGAGAATCGGGTTCTCGGGATGTAAGCAACTACTACCAGTTCTTTTCTTTTTTTTAACAGATATCACGTGGTTCACGTTCAGGTTGTTTTTTCTTTTTGACCATTTTCCATATCTATAAAACGTAAAAGTACAAGTACAATCGTGATTTGAGTTTGCTATTTGATGTTTATTTTCCTTTTTTGTCTTCTTCTGTTTTCTCATCTACTCTTCTTTCTTCAGACTTCCCTCAACTTGGGCATTTTCTGCGTGTCTCCATGCAGTGGAAACGTGCATCCTGGGACTCAGCAGCAGATAACAGTTATCTGTTTGGCTGACCAGTTGGGCACTTGGAACCAGGGCCTGCTTATTGACATCGCTGGCCGTGACCTCTCAGAACAGCCTGACGGTATTGCATACAGACTGTTGGCTGAGATTTGCAAACCAGGTGAGAGATGAGTGTCCCTACATGACAAATCAAACTTAAAATTAATGCATGTGCATGATTCACATCTAAATGGAATAATTTCCAGCTGGCGAGGAGCATGATTAGGCATAAAGTGAGCCTCTGGGAGACTTTAATGAGCCAACATGATGGAAGATTCATTTGTCAATAAAAGTGCTATTTGAAAAAAAATAATCCAACACTTTAAAAATACAGTGTGTCCACCATAAATTCTAATGGAGTTTGTTTTAAAAGATTGAGAAGAAATCTGGGCACATAATTAACTGGCTAAAAATAAAATTAACCAGAACTCAATTTGAAAATCTCTAAAAACTCTCTAAAATCTCTAAATCTCTAAAATATCGGGGAATATGGTGAACTTAAAGAAAACATTCTAATATCTAAAACTTGTTACAAAATATTGTACATTAAAAAATTACCCAACCTTATCTGACCTATAAATATATTTTAAAAACGAAACAAGAAATATGTGTGTTAAGCTTACATTTAATGATTCCTGTCAGACATAAACACCCAACTAGGAATACACAACTCGGATAACTAAACTCAGCTATGATGACTCATAAAATACATCACATTATATTGCAAGTAGCCAAATCTCTAAGGTTAAGACTGATGATTTTTTTTTTTTTTGTTTCGACATATTTTACAAACTGTGTCCCTGTCGATCTTAATAGGGTAGCCAATCTTTTAAAGCAGCAGTATGTATGTTCCAAGTACATAGTGCCATTTTATAATCCAATTGAGTAACAATATTACCTTCAGTTGTTATAAAAATGCTATACATATCAAATATGACTTAAAAGAAATTTGACTTTGTAATGCCTTGAAGTTGGGCTTCTGTCTTTTCTGCTCTTTTCGAAACTCCATCCTCTTGAAGTCATCACAACGGCACTCCTCTGTTGACCCTTTGACAATGTTTTTTACTAGTGTATCACTGAAAACTATCTCGTATAATGAGCTCAGCAGACTCCACCAGGTGTTTGCTAATTTTTCCTGGGTAGTCTGATGGAGCTGAGAGTAGACGATATGGGAGAGGGGTGATATGTGAGTTGTAATTCCTGTCTTGGTTGGACCTGTGCTTTCTTAACAAAAACTGGGAACAAAATGAATATTACCCTCTAATCTGTTGGTTTAAAATTATACTGCTGTCTTATAAATCATT
Source organism: Poecilia picta (assembly GCA_033032245.1). Classification (NCBI taxonomy): domain Eukaryota; kingdom Metazoa; phylum Chordata; class Actinopteri; order Cyprinodontiformes; family Poeciliidae; genus Poecilia; species Poecilia picta. The sequence continues at coordinate 14,192,229 of CM065358.1, forward strand.
GACTGCATCCAACAGCCTAAAGGCTTACCTTCTCTGATCTGACAAAAAGGCCTTGAACCATTGTAATCTGGAAATGTTACCTCAAAGAAAAGAAGTCAATTGCAAAACTGTCCCTACCTTTGAGTCATCAGATTTTTCCAAAGCATTATTTTATTTCTCTCTTTTCGCACAGGCATTGTTGTAGATCCAGAGTACATCTTTGAAGAACACTACTTGTGTCAGAACAGTGACCAGCTGACCTCGGAGCAGTTTGCCAATGCTGAATGCATTTTTGTGATGGATGAGAAAAAACTTTGGTACAACAAAATTCAAGTGGGGAAATTCTCTAAAGCCCGCCTTAAACTCATTAACAACAACAAGGTCCCTTGTACAATTAACTTGGCCATTAAAAATAGTGGAACTAAGGTGAGACTTTTAAAGCCGTCTTATCTACATGTTTCGAGAGTTACAATGGAAAAATACATGATGTGTTTGCTTTCAGGCGTCTCAACAAGTATTTGACTTGTCTGCAACAACGCTGAACATATTGAACCAGTCACATACTTATGCTGTGGTCACCTTCACACCACTGGCAATCAAGGCATACAGTGCTCTGATGGAAATTACAAACAAGGGGGTCTCCAGGTGAAATTTTTACCCCATTAAAACTGTGCTGTTTGAAAAACTAAGCAATAATCCTACGTCCTTTGTGAAAGATATTTATGAAGTTTGCTTTCTTTTGGTGTATCAAGATCAAAACACACATTAGTTAACCAAACCCTGGAGTTCCAGTTAAGTGGGGAGGGGACTCTCCCCAGCATCTCCATCCTGTGTCCAGCTCGGGGAGGGAGAGGAAGCAAGGAAGAACCAGTGATGCAGTTCAGACGAAGTTTGGTGGGCAGAAGACAAGATTTACCTTTGGTGCTTCTCAATGATGGGAATATAAAAGCGGAAGTGAGTTTTGGTAAAAATTTAAGGCACTAGATTTTTTTTCACAGACTGTCTTTTACTATCATGACATAATGATTAGTTTATCAAATGTGTAGAAAACATTTTTAAGAGAAAATTTACATATCGTGGCTTTAAGATGCCATTAGTTTCCAAGTTGTTAGGTCGTTAGTTAAAAATAGTGCTAGCTATGTTTGGACTGACACTTTGTTTGACCAAAAATAGCTGGTCCTAGCATCATCTGGGTAGGCTGTCTTTTGTAGTGTTTTCTCTTTTTTTGATGAAATATATTTTGTCAATATATCTTATTATACACAACGATGTTGTTTTTACAACTCCTCCTTTAGTAACATAAACGTTAACGCACTTTAACCAGTTTTTGGTCGGCAAACCAATAAAAGTATGCTTTGAAAAACCCAACATTCAACCTGGTCATGATAAATCAAACAAGAGCTAAAATGGGCCAAAATTTAAACTACAGGTTCAGTTTGTGGATAAAGCGCAAATGATTTATTTATTTTTTATTATTATTTTGTTCTCATTTAGATTAACTGTTTCAACCTGTTTGACAATATTTTATAGTAAATGCTTGCAAATACAGTAACAATCAGATGTTAACAAAAAAAAGACCAAGAGAGAATTGTTTGTAATTTTATATTATTTGTTGTGAAAGGTCCAAATTGTATTGGTGGATGAACATGATGTGTTTACAATAAAACCTCCTCCGGGCGACACCAAAAGCACTGTTCAGTGTGAACCACTTCAGCAACCTCCTCCATCAGGTAATGAGTGTTTTATTATGAAATATCTCTTGTATTTTTTTTCTCTGTCCTGTTCTGTGTTGCAGTTAGGTTTTGGTTTTGCAGTTCAAACCTATTTAGGGTGACTCATTCTCCTTTTTCTGTTTTTTTTTTCACTTTTTTCTTTTGTTTAGAAGGTTTTTTTTTATCTCCTTAAGAATAAAACAGTTTCTGAGCTGTTTCATTTTTGAGATAACAAAACCTTTCATATTTTGTCTTTCCTGACAGACATTGGTTCCAATGTTCCAGAGGGTCAAATGGTCCACAGAGCCACTATGAGGCTTAATGAGAAGGAACAGAAGAGTTTTGCGATCAGCTTTTGCTCTAACAAATCTGTCAGAATTGATACATCAATGTCAGTGCAAGTGAAGGACAACAGGTATAGCAACACCATAGTAAAGGTGATGGCAGAGACTTATGAGGAAATGGTGTCTCTCGATAACATCAGCAGCTCACCACAAGATGAAGCGGAAGGTATACAAAATAGGGAACTGTGAGGGTATAGAGAATTTTACTGCATACTGGAATTGTTTAGAAAAATAATGGCTTTTGTCACATGTTATAGTTTCCTGACAAATCTGTTTCATTTTCAAAGGTTTATGTGAGGTGCTTAATTTTGGTGACTGCTATATAGATTGTAAATACCAAGAAAGCTTCACTATGACCAACCACAGCAAAAACCAGGTGGTGAAGTTCGAGTGGCCTTCCAGTGAACCAAATGTCATATTTTCACCAGAGGTAAGCTCTTAAATGGATTAAAAATATAATCAACACAAAATATCATTCAACTAAAACTAATAGAATCACAGTTTCATATTTTTATTCAGTAAGTCTTCACTTTGCCTATTTTTGATCATTTGAAAATTTTGTGGGTTTTTTTGTTTTGTTTTTTTTTTAACACAGGTTGGGCACCTTCATTCTATGTGCTCTAAGGAAGTGACCGTCACCTTCTGGTCCAAGCAGCCACTGACTCTGAAGCAGCAAATGACCTGTAAGATTAGTGAGGTGAAGTTCAAGCAACCGATAGAGGAGGTGGCTGACTGGGATGACCGTCATAGAACGCTTTTAAAAGACTCTCGACAGCTTCACAGTAAAAAGGTAGCAGTGGTTTCAATAATAGGCTTAACAAAAATATGTTTAATATATGCTTAGAAGTTATCTTTAAAAGGTACTTTTAACCTGACAAATTAGCCTCTTTGTATTTATATTTCCTGAATATAATTGTATATATCTATAAATATATAATGTGTGTGTTTTAGGAATGTATAAGGTTTATTACAAAGAGTGATTCTAGAGTATTCTAATGAAAAGCTAATAAAGCCCTAGAAATTTGATTTTTCAGGAATGTCATTTTCATGGCCTATCCAACATGTGAAAAACTGCTGATGTGACAGTTGTCCAAGAGATTGTCATTGACAAATGGAAAGTTGATTGGAAGTAAAAGGCTGCTAGAAAAAGGGGGCACAACAGAGATAACAACAGCCTTGATAAATCATTGAGAATTTGGAAAAGATAATGTGAGGACTGTAGTTACAATTCAACAGGTACTACATGCTGAAATATACAGGAAGTGGACTACACATCACACCGTCTCTCCTGAACCAGAGACAATAACAGTAAAAGACAATACTTCTCCTTTCGAATGAAAATAAATTGTACATACCGTTTAGAAATGAATGTCAGAGATTTTATCAACTCAGGCACCAACATAAGTTGATCGCCTTCAGACCAGTCATTTATGCAAGAAAGTGCCAACCAAGGATAGTATAGTACATATTCTATACAGTACTCAGACATCTTTTTCATATGGCAGAATCTGTTTAATTAAATTTTTTTTTATGGTGTTATGTAGCTAATGTTCAAACCTTAATTATAAATAGAAATAAAAGCAAGAAACAGTTTTTTTAGTTGCAAGCCATAATTGTTAAAATTAACAGAAACAAAGGCTCTAAATATCACTCTGTAAAAAAAATCTATGAGATACAGTATGAGTTTATTTTTTAATCCACTGAAAAAGTATATCAGTGCTATTCTTATTTAAAGAGGTGAACCTGGACATTGCTTAGATTTGCTAACTAATTAGCCTGCTTGCTTTCAGGTGATGGGGACGAATCCTGAGCCTCTCTGTTCTGTGGTTGAGGGCTCTCAGTGGAGTCTGGATTTGGAAATCAGAGTAATTTGTGATTACTCAAAGTTCAGCTGCTGCAGCAACAGCAGCAACATCCAGTTTAAAGACACCATGCTTTTCCAAACCGAGCTGCACCAGTAAGTCAGACTGAAACACTGTCAGCCATGCATTATGTCTGAGAATGTTTGTGTGGCACATACATTTTTGACACTCATGCTTATTCAAATGTTAGAGAACAACAATATTTGGTAACACTTTATTTGAAGGGAGGTGAATAAGACTGACATGACACTGTCATAAACATGACATAACATCTGTCATGAACATGAATAAGCCTTCATGAATATTTATGACTTGTCATAAAGTGTCATTCGGTAAATTACAACACTTTTAATACAAAGTTGACATTATTCAAAATGTCTTTGTTATGACAACTTGACATTAACCAAGAAATCATTACTGATTAAACCTTACCTTTAATAACTAAAGTTACCTATTTTTTAAAGTGAAATCAGTAATACCTTTATAACAAATTTGTGTCAGTAATGATTTATTTGTTAATGTCAAGTTGTTATAACAAAAGACATTTTGAATAATGTCAACTTTGTATTAAAAGTGTTGTAATTTACCAAATGACGCTTTATGAAAACAGTCATAAATATTCATGAAGACTTATTCATGTTCATGACAGGTGTTATGTTTATGAAAGTGTCATGACAGTTATTCACCCCCTTAAAATAAAGTGTTTCCAAATATTTTAAGCTTTTATTTACACTGCTCTGTTTTTGTGCTTACAATTAGGAATGTACATATGCGACGCACAATTTTCCATGTCTGCTCTTTTCTCGATAATTTGGGGTGTCACTTTTTTTTCATATATTATTCCACTAAATATTTCAAGTACCTTAAATATACATCATTTACAGACACTTGCTTAAAGATCCGAGTTATAGTTTGTGTTTGTTTGAAATACTTGATATTCACCTGTTGTAGTTTTTTTTTTTTTTTACTAAAAATGATTGTTGTATGTTTGTATTTAAAGACTGCAGATTATCAATCAGGGCAATGTGAAAGTGGATTTCTCCTGGCAAGTCCAAATGGATTCATGCAGTGAGGTTACAGATCTTAAAGAAGAAGGTAAAATGAGCTCTTATGATGAATTTAGTATTTGAATATTATCTCAAATATTTGTTTCAAATTTTAAGTTTAATTGCTGTTCTAGTATCCTAATACTTGAAGTTGGATGTATTGCTTTAAAAATGTCTCTGTGTTAATCAGAGTGCGTGTCATTGGTGACAGATGGGAGCTGGAGTTCTCATACTGACAACAGTTCAGACAGGCCTTCCAGTAATCGGAGCAATGCAGTGTCACCACTCATAGGAAACCCTGAATTGGCTCCATTCACTGTGGAGCCCAGAATTGGGACCATAGATCCTGGTGCTACCCAAACCTTCAATGTTTGCTTTTCACCTGTGGAGGTATCACAATTTCAGGGCAGACTGCTCTGCAGGTAATTAAAAGCATTTAAGGCAAGTGCATTTTTCAGTGGTCAGCATATTAGAGGTACAGCCACATCTTCTGCTCAAAACCACTCTAATTCACTCCTCTTTCATTTATAAAAGAATGGTTCTTAATTCTTTTTTTTAGAACTGGCAATGCAAAAATCTTTAAGCATATTTATGTTTGACTAATCTAAAAGGAAAGTTATATTGGTTGCCCTGACAATATAAAGTTTTATTTGTTATGGATATCTCTGTTTTTTCAGTATTCCAAACTTGGAGAACGGCAACCAACCTCCTTGTATCACAGTGTGTGGTAAAAGCTTGTTGCCTGATGTCCATTTTGATTTGAAGGACTCAGACTATATCAGTAGTAGCCGCTACAGCCCCAACTCCAGAGAGCGTCTGCATCCTGGGACTCGAGTTTTAGAGTTCAAATCCCTTGGCTTATCAGCACCCATAACAAGGTAAAAGATTAAATGACAGGAGGCTATTATCCTCATTGATATGTATTTCTTAGGTCGTGTTATATTTTACCTTTTTGTGAAGTCATTTGACTGTCACTCTGCTGCTGGATACACTTACTTTTTCCAACAGAGCAACAAAAGAATACTTCTTTTTATTCTAAAAAAAAAAAATGTAGAAAAATGTATTGAAACTGCATGTCTGGTTAAAAAGCATGCATTTGACTAATCACCAGGCTAATCACCCACTACCACTTATTCCTGGTTCAGTGTCCACTTTAGTTTTGCTTGCAGTTCTTAAAATGTTCTTCACTGCACTTTCCCTTCTTGGACGTTTCTGTTTATAGCATCGCTTTATGTGCTTTTAACAAATACTTTGGACTATTAGAGTTCATTAGCCTATTAGCTTGTCAATAATTCTGCAGGATTACCAAGTTCCTCTGAAGCTTGCCCAGCATTTCTACTTGTACAACAGTTTGAGAACCATTGTTTTAAAAAACTAAAACCTTGTTCTCTTGTCTGACTGTGTAGGTCGTTAAATGTGATTAACCCGACCAAGATGACTTACTCATATAAATGGAGGTGTGACAACACAGCGTCCAGTTCTTTTTGTTGTCTAACATCTTCTGGGACCATCCTACCAGGGAGGAAAGTGGAGGTAAGAACTTTATGTCTGTCAGTCTTACCATCTGTCTTCTCCATCTCAAGCTCACTTAAGTCTTCACAGTGTTATCCATTCTCTGATTTGTCTACAGATGTGTTTTGAATATGTTGCTGAACACCAGGGGACAGTGGAGTCACTGTGGAGTTTCTTGATTGAGAATAAGTCATTGACTTTTCCCTTCTTATTTGTGGGAACTTCTAGAGAACCATGCATCTATCTTGACAAGCCTTATCTTGACTTTGGGGATATGATTGTTGGTATGTACAGACAGATGTCTATTCATTAACGTAAACCAAATATATACATGTGTTCTTATGTATATAACGTTCTGTGAATTATCTATGAGTATTTTTTATAACAATTATTTATACTAGGACCAGATTAGGTGTCACACTGTGTGGGATAAAGATGTGTCCATTAAAACTATGAAATTAAACAGACTTCACTGTTATTTTAAAACAAGGACAACATAATTAAACTCCACATCTTAAGTTATTTATCGTTTTTGCACAATTGGCACAGCACCGATAATTGGCATGATTATTGTTGCGATGTGTGACACATCTAGTGGAGGTAACATTGCTAACGTCAACCTTTTGTGTGTTCCCTTAGTTAGTATAGATTTACAAAACTGTTTTCACTCCAGCAGGCCGCGCAAGAGCTATATATAAACAAACACAGCATCTTTGCTGTTTTATCACTGAGGGATGGACATGGGTTCAGAGATAAAATTCCTAACTTACCTCAATGTGACAAGAGTCACTGTCGAATCTGTAGACAACCTAGGTTTAGTAACAGATATTTTAACTATTTAAAATACCTGTTTGTTTTATTTAAATATAACAAAATGTGTTATATTTTGTTATATAACACAAGCTAAGACCTGCAATTTTCTGTAGTCCACAAAAAGTCTTTAAATTTAGCCAAAAAAGGGTGGCTGTCTTTCCCATAGTGACAGACTTTAATTCTAAATACTGCATAAGCTGTCATGTGTGTGTTTGTGTGTGGGCAGGCCATATGTTTGAGCAGACAATTGATCTGGTGAATGCAGAGGAAGAACCTTTCCACTTCTCCGTCATGCCGATGTCTCTTGTCACTGAAGATCATCAGGACAGGCTGAGTTTAAATCCCATGGATGGCATAGTGGTGCCCAAGAATAGGTTACATCAGCCACTATTATTTTCACATTAAAAAACTAGTCCTTATGGTAAAGCATTTGTACCATTCTTGTTGAAATTTGTTTCCTTGAATTGTTGCAATCTATTGGTTGTAGGTTACCACTGTTGGTGAGCTTCACACCTTCCTCCAACGGATATATAAACTTCAAACCGATCTTGAACGTGAAGAGGAAGTTAGAACTTCTTTCATTCAACGTTAAGGCTCATTGTTTCTCCAGGCCAGTTTCAATTCAGATTCAGGAGCCAGACGGAAATCTCAGAGAGCTCTTCCCTGACCAGGAAGATACACTAGACTTTGGACAGGTCACCACTCCTTACTGATATAAATACTGAAATACAAATTATACACATTAACATCTGAGCTTTTAAATTAACATGTTGGTTTTTATATTCCTGAATTATAGGTGGGCATTTCAGAACTATCTACCTACAATTTCCTGGTGTTCAATCTTTCAAAATTTAGACTGGAAGCCAGCTTTGAGTTGACAGGTCTCAGAGAGAAACTTCAGCAATTAGAGGTGAATCCTCCAAATGGTTTTATCCAGAGTGGGAAGGAGCTCAAGGTATCAGTGGTCTTTTTCCCTAAGAGCAGCTGCAAACTCCGCGGTGTCAAACTTATTATCAAGGTAAGATAAAGTTATATAAATTATCTGCATCTTTTCAGTCCTATGTAGAAGTTTGTAGAATGAGCTGACTTTCTTGCACTGCAAGTTGTTGGAGAGTGTGAAAATGACTGTCATCTGTTTTCTTTAAGTAAAAAGTACACAAGTTCCAGAAAAATTATTACAATTCATTCAAGTTAAGTTTAATAAAGCAGTACCAATTTGTCTCAGTTGGACATCATGTGATACCTGACTGAGCAAATAATAAATTAAATATATTTAATATTTTTCTTTCTTGCTGTCTTTTTTATCATCTTTCCCCTCTTTCTTTCATCCCACCAGGTGAAGCCCGGTCCAACCTATACTCTTTCCATTAGAGGCAGAGCCATTGCACCCAGCCTTGACTTCTCCTTCACAAAGTTTAACTTTGGAGCGTGTTTCCTGTTCTGTCCGGGTATGGCACCACCATCCCATACTCTTCTCATTCACAACAATAACAGTACCGAAGTCAGGTATGTGTCCATCTGCATTCCTGGTAGCTGTAAATAGCAAATGTACCCAATCCAAATCTATAGCCCTTGAATATTGGTATATTGCCCAGAAATACAAAATGTGTTTCTATAAGCCTAATGATTTAGGACATACTTTTATAATGAGTGTGACATTTATTTTGTAAAGTATCTGTTAGCTCATTTTGAAAGCCTACCTCAATCCATGTTTGATTGCTAGTTACGGCTTTATAAATTTAGATTTGTATTGGAAATAATTTAATTAGCTGGAAAAAAATCTGTTATCTTTTTTTTTAAATCCACAATTGAATGGGTTTAAAAATTTCAAATACTGTATTTTGATTTTGTTTTTCATCAGTGTCCAGTGCGAGTTTCAAAACACATCATTCTTCAAGGTGGAGTTCCAGGAAGATATTTTGAGACCTGGTGGTATTATTGCAGTACCAATTAACTTCTACCCCCAGAAGACTTGTCGTTATAGTGCAAAGCTCCTTTTTGTCTTAGACGGCTCTGAAACAAAACAAGTGGAGGTAGAAGGAGAAGGCATTGAATTAAAGGTGAGAAGGTAGTGTAAAAACACAGAAGACAAAATTCAAGTAAAAGAACTAAAAAGTACCATACACTGAGCATACTGCTGCTTGCTTTTAATGTAGTATATGTCAAAGATAATGTTCTTCTTTCTTAAAGAGGACCTAGTACGTATTGAGCCATGACTTTAAAACCAAGAAATGAGGCAAAGTGAAATTTTGTGTGTCGTTACACCCCTAATAGATTCTCTATGGCAGTGGTTCCCAAGCTTTTTGTCCTGCGCCCCCCCTATGGATTACAAATGGCTGTCTAGTTGAACGACGTGTGGGAGGGGGGAGGGAGAGGATTCTTGGAGACTCCCTGCCCCTGGGGGCAAGAGGGGGGAAATTGACTTTTTTGGGAGCAAAATGAATGTACATAGCTGGACATAGACAACAATATCGGTAGCCTACAGGCTACTTGTTAAGCTTAAGGTGATTGATATTAGCTAGCTAGTCATCTTTTAGCTAACTTTACCTGCATCCAACAGCTTTACTCAACTGATTCGGTTAGTTTGGGGGGAAAACTGTGAAAAGTTCTTTGCGTTTTGCTGGTTTGCTGCCATGATTCAAACACACCTGCGTAGCTCTGCACAGCAGCAGCAGGTCTCCGTCGCTGCTGCACAGGTCTAAACCCAGCGCGAGTGTCGTAGCGCTCATGTTGCGTTTAGAGGCGGTGTTCTGTCAGATCGCCATACGCTGTCAGGATAGCATACATGCAGTGAGTGCGCATGCCCGCGTATGCGCATTAAGAAGTCCGACCGTTGGAGGAGTTGTCAGTTCAGCATACGCAACAAGTTATGACAAAAATAAGTCATTAAATTGTTTATAATATGATATAACTAGATAGATATACATGCGTTATCGTGGTTTCAAAGTGTATTTAAAGCGGGATCTAGCTGCAGCTGCAGTCAACTACAACACAAGCCGTGTAAAACTCATTAACCTACTTAACCGCTAAGTCAGAATGCCATATAACTGTTAATAACAAAGTGTATGATGACCTACGTCAGTGTTTCTCAACCTTTTTCGGCCCAGCGCCCCCCCAGCCCTTATCCAGGTCCCTCACCGCCCCCCACCAAAGAATTTGCAGGCTACGTGGCACTGACCATTAATTTATTATTAATATTACTATCACTATAGTACATGTTTTAAGTTTTATGTTTGTTTCTGTATTTATCATCAAAAATAATACATATAATATAAAAATAATACCGGCGTCTACGAAAAATGCAATGAACATTCAAGTTAAAATTGGTAGGCCTAACAGTAGCCACTCAAGTGGAAAAATATTCTTATTTGCCATTTTCTAGTTGTTAAATATTCCACAAAATGACCAGATAAAAGATGAACAACATGCCAGTTTAAACTTTGAACTATTTGCAAAACAACTGAGCTCTGCAACATTAAAACATGGATAGAACTGTAACTACATTAATCATAGCTCTTCTTCTCCTCAGTGTTTCTGTCAGTTTCTGGTGGTGCAGCTCTGTGCTGCCTTCAGGAGGATGGGACACCAGAGTATCATCCATAAAACTTCACCCACATGGCATTTATTGTGTAAACCAGAGCTTTCAGTGGAAAAACAAAAGTTCCAGATCCGTTTAATGTCATACAAATATGAGACAGAAACATGGATTATATCTTTATATAGACCTGTCTATTGATTATAGATTAATAGTTTTACTGGACAGAAATTACAAAGAACAAATCTGGTTCTTAATCAAATCTTTGAGTCATATTGAAAGTGTCATGGAGTCGTCAACCTCATGACATTAACACTGACATGAAAAATAATATTGAAGAAATAAATAACAAATCTAATTAAAAACATAAATAAGTGATCAGTTCTTTACTGTTATGCTTTGTAAGATATATTCATTCTCAGTACTAGATGTGGTCTCAACAAACCCATGGCATTTCAACAATATTATTTTACCTTTTATCTGGAAATAGTGTCTGTTTATTCTTGCCATACTTGCCATACTATTCTTGCTCTGTATTAATTATTGCTTGAAAGGTCTTGCCATACCAGTTTATGCCTCTGTTTACTTTAGTTTCTTAGTTTATTCTTGCATTTTGTTCTTCATTCATTTCCATTTAGTTTCCTTTGATTAGTATTATCCTCTCTTAGTTTATTGCTATGTCCACTTTAGTTTCTTTCCTGTTGCTACATTTATTTTATCATTAATTGACGCTCACCATCAGCGTCAATAAATTATATTGACGCTGAACTCATCACCTGCTGCGTCTAATCATCATGTGTTTCACATCATGTGTTGATTTTTTCATTGTTCAGCGTCAGATTCTCTGTTTTTATACCATAATTCACATCTAGTTCGTCGCTCCATTTTGCACAATGTGCGCGTCTTTTTTCTTTTTTTACCGCATATGGTGCAGGGCGTTCTGGAAGCGTACCGATGGGGAAAAGGCATTTCAGCATTCTGATTATTGAAATTTAAAAGTGCTGTGTTGTTTTAGCACCCCCGTTTCATACCGGACCACTTATAGCTCCGGTGTTAATGCTATAAAATGAACGCTCTCTATGAAGGGATTTCTTTATTTATATAGGTTCATTTTTCAGAGGGTTACACAGTGAGGATATCGTGATTTTAGCTACCAGTAGCAGGAGAACAGAGCTGTGCCAAGAAGCTAACAGAAGCTACAAACACTGAATAGAAGAAGAGCTGCCATCGATACAGTTGCAGCCAAGCATGATTTAATGTTACACAATACAGTTTTGCCAAGTTGCTCAAAGTCTAAACTGGCATTGTTGTGCATTTAAGGTGTAAAGTTTACCTTCGACCAAACGCCCCCCAAAGGCATCCCAGCGCCCCCCTTTTGTAAAAATGTCCGCCAGCGCCCCCTGCCGTCCTCTGAACGCCCCCTAGGGGGCGATACCACCCACGTTGAGAACCGCTAATCTACGTGATGATTCTATACGGCTGATTAAATAAAATCATATGGTAATGACAGCATATACATGTCTGAGCTAAGCGTATGACTATCTGACAATGTATGCTGATCTGACAGAACAGCGGCTCGGAAAAACAGATTACCACATGTTAACAATGGATGAAACACTTTTAACTGCTGATAAAAGTGACAGGACACAGATATGGGAAGTGGAGATCAAATTGACATAGGAATAACAGAGTTGGCCATTCTAAGGTAAAAACTCAGCGCATACAGCGTTCATGTTTTTTTGTTTTTTTTTTCATCCATATGGCTGCCCGCGCCCCCCCTGCAATGGCACGGCGCCCTCCCTATGGGGCGCGCCCCACAGTTTGGGAACCTCTGCTCTGGGGTTTAGATCAGTCAAGCTTAATAATACTGTGGTTATTAAACCATAGTATCGGTGCTACAGACACTATGGGAAGGTGCCAAGCCCTGCTGGAGAATCAAGTAGCGCAGTCTAAAATTTCATGGTTGACCTCTGAAGTGAGCTCATCAATTTTCCTCCAAACTCCTAATCCTTGATTTTGTAAATAAAATGCTAAATTTGCCTTCATATAAAAAGAGTCCTGGAAAAAAGCAACGGTCTAGTCCAATTATGAGCCTTCTAATACTGTCTCTGCTTCATGTGTTAGCTAACACAAGCAATGTGACAGTTGTAGCCTGTTGCATGGATAAATCTGGGTTAGATGCATCTTGAAGAATAGACTTAGGTTTAAATCCCCATCTTCCTCCAGTCTCTTGGACCCCCTTGCTTCACAAGCTTATTGAGGTTGCAGTTATCATTTTTGTTTGTACACCTTTTTTTAATCACACTTTTTCCTTCCACTCAGCTTTCCACTAATGTGTTTGGTTACAACACTTCTATAGCGCTCTGTGAACAGTCAGCTTCTGTAGCAGTGACCTATCATGGCTTATCGTGCTAGTCTCAGGTGTCTGTGACTCTGCTGAGAATTGTTTAGTCAGCAGACTTTCCCATGACTGTGGAGAACAACAGAATATATCATTATTTAAAATTGTTTTTCTTTTTGTAGTGTTAATCCATTTTTCTAAACTAAATTATGTGTTTTCCTTACTATAATTCATAATCAGCTTAATTAACTAATAACTAATAGTAATTTTCATCACCCTAACATGCTTTTTTGGTCCCAGCTGGAAGTGGTTGATGTCCGACAAAAGAAAATGAAACTAGGATGTCTATCATTGGGTGAAAAAGTGAAAAAACAAGTCGTCCTAGTCAATGACAGCGTCCTAGACCTTTCTTTCACTTTGATACTGAACTCAGATCCTTCTCTAGAGCCAAAGGTAAGCACAACACAAACATTATCAACTTTTAAACTGGAGTCCACTAAAGCCAGACTTAATAATTGCCTTCCTGCCACCAGGACCTGTCTGTCAGCCCAATAGGCGAGATGAAGCTGAAATCTTGTGGAGGCTCCTGCAAGCTACAGATTCAGTTTTCACCTCAGCAGCACATTGCTCCTTTTTCTGTCCCGCTGCAGGCAGAGTTCAAAGGGTTCTTACACCACCTGCTGACCATCCAGGGCTGTTGCAAGGTTGGCTGGAATCTGCCCTCACGATCATTATGTTGTGTACAAGAATATTCCCTTAGTGAATTATGTATTGCGATGTTTCTGTTCAAGAAATATTTGGTAGTAATTTATCATTTAAAAATACCAGGGGGTGGATGTCCATTTAGACTGCAGCCAAGTGTCTTTTGGAGCTATGGTTCAAAACCTCCAGACGAACAGGAGGATTGTCATGATGAACTCTAATGACACTTCTATCAAGTAATGTTAAATTACAGCATATCCCACTGTATTTCTATGGAATCAGCTCATCCCCAAACACTTGGATTTATTTATTCCCCCTGTTTTGCTTCGGTTCACTGTACTTCCAGATTTCACTGGCAAACCCAAGATTTCCCTGAAGAGTTGTCGATCAGACCAGTAAAAGGATATATCTGCCCAGGCAAGGACTTTCCCTTTGAGGTAACCTTTACCCCTGTGAAGCTCAGTGACGACATCAGATACGAGAACCTGACCTGCTTCATTGACGGTTCCCCACTTATTAAATTGACGGTCACAGGTTCCTGCGTCCCACCTTCCATCAGCAAAGAGGTTAGACTGAACTCTCTCTTTACATACAAATATAAATGTTTCATGTCTTTGAAATAACTATTGTTAATACACACTTTGGTTATTAGTTAAATGATAAGGAGGTTTTTTTGGTTCCAATATGGCCTCTTGATTGCTGATTTTAAGTCACATTTCTAAATAGGAAATTGAGTTAGTTGCCTTGTAAAGCACTTTAAAGTAAATATGCTGTTTATTAATGCTTAAAAATAAAGTTGAATCCATCAAATTTAATTATATTTTTCATGTAATATTGCAGATAAATCTGGGCAGTAAAAAAATGATACAAACTTACATTTAGACTGATTTTCTTTTTTCTTTTTCTTTTTTTGAGTATTTTTCCTAAAAGCTGCCATGTCAGTTGCTTTTTCCTCATTGTGTAAATGGTTAAAATGGTAGCTCCAAATAATGTCATTGATTTGTCTCATTTGGTTGACTCGGGAGCTTTTGACAGATTTAAGGATTTCTACAACTTCTTGCAGTTAGATTTAATTAACTGAGTACCCCTAAAGACCTGCATCCAAGGAATCAAACAAGCCAGAAAGCTTTCACATTCATTCATTTATTTACCTAAAGTAGACTGACAAAAGGTCTTTGAAAAGGCTGCAAAAGCATGTTGATTGTTTTTGCTGCATCACAACAACAAAAAAATGTGCATCATGCTCATGTGCGTGATGTTCTTTGATAAAAATTATAAATTTAAATCCAACAAAAGCTGAGGGGATTGCATTATTATTACTGTTTGTGCTTAGATGCAGATGTCTTTTATTATTGAACTCTTAAAATGTGTGTCAGAGGACATGTTGTTGGTCGCCAGAGAAATTCTGGCAGGTTTGATTAATTTTATGCATTTTGCAAAACATCTGTCTCCAGGTGATAAATTTTACATGCCGAGTGCGCACCTCTCAAACTCAGACCCTGTCCGTAACCAACCCTACCTGTGAGTCCTGCAACGTTATACTTGTAATCAAGGGTGAGCAATGGAGTGCTACTCACCTTATGACCTTTGAACCCAACCAAAGCAAGACATTTGACGTCACATATAGACCACTGAGCATGACGACTGATGGAAACAAGCACCTGGTAGAGAAAAACATTACTTTCAAAGGAAGCATTTTTGTGTTTAGGACTAAAAATGGCAGGTAAAAATAGACTTGTGTTTTTCACAGGGATCAGTTTTTCTGTCTTTTCCTGGTGGGAAGGGAATTCTGTTCAATCTGCAAGGAAATGCATTTGCCCCAAAAGCAGAGGACATGATCTCACAGGAGGTGTCTGCCAAAACCTTAAGCTCTGTTCTTCTCCCAGTCAACAACTGGCTCACCAGGCTGCAGAGGTAAAACACTAAGTCAATTATATAATTTATGGTAATTCCAATTTCATCTAACATATAAAAAAGGCCTATGGGACTTTTTCCATCTAGATTAGTTTGTGTGTGAATAACAATTTTGGTAAATCAGACTCATCACCTTATCCTGACTGATTCCTTTCTATAATTAGATCAATTAGACATAGCTAAAGAGCACAGATATTGAAAAATTGGAAAATCAGACTTGGACTTCTGACTTTATTTAAGTCAGACTTCAAACTACAGCACCCGATCTATCACTGTGAATGTCATACATTCAATCAGCAAAATAATACGGTGTATAAAATGACTGATCGATAGACCAACAACAGCTACGTGAAGCTCAGTTAATTTAAAAAGGCACTATAGGGACTCTAATCCAAAATCTGGGAATGACCTGATTTATTTATTTAATAAATAAATATAATAAATAAATAAATATAATATTTACTTATAACCAGAGACCATTTATTATAGCCTCATAAGAGTTGTTAAATTTTTCATCTCCAGTTAAATACTAATAAATAAATAAATATAATATTTATATTTATATTTCATCTCCAGTTAAATACTAATCCATCCATCCATCCATCCATCCATTTTCTTCCGCTTATCCGGGATCGGGTCGCGGGGGCAGCAGCTTCAGAAGGGAGGCCCAGACTTCCCTCTCCCCAGCCACTTCTTCCAGCTCCTCCAAGAACCCCAAGGCGTTCCCAGGCCAGCCGAGAGACATAGTCCCTCCAGCGTGTCCTGGGTCTTCCTCGGGGCCTCCTCCCGGTGGGACGTGCCCGGAACACCTCACCAGGGAGGCGTCCAGGAGGCATCCTGACCAGATGCCTGAGCCTTAACTGGCTCCTCTCGACGTGGAGGAGCAGCGGCTCTACTTTGAGTCCCTCCCGGATGACCGAGCTTCTCACCCTATCTCTAAGGGAGATCCCGGCCACCCTGCGGAGGAAACCCATTTCGGCCGCTTGTATCCGTAATCTCGTTCTTTCGGTCATGACCCAAAGCTCATGACCATAGATGAGGGTGGGAACGTAGATCGACCGGTAAATCGAGAGCTTCGCTTTTTGACTCAGCTCTCTCTTCCCCACGACGGACAGGTATAGCGCCCGCTTCACGGCAGACGCTGCCCCAATCCGCCTGTCGACCTCCTGCTCCCTTCTTCCCTCATTCGTGAACAAGATCCCCAGATACTTAAACTCCTCCACTGGAGGCAGGACGACCCCCCTGACCCGGAGAAGGCACTCTACCCTTTTCCGGCTCAAGACCATGGCCTCGGACTTGGAGGCACTGAGCCTCATCCCGGCCGCTTCACACTCGGCCGCGAACCGCTCCAACGAGAGCCGCAGATCACGATCTGATAAAGCCAACAGGACCACATCATCTGCAAAAAGCAGAGATGCGATCCTAAGGCCACCAAAACGGATCCCCTCAACACCTCGGCTGCGCCTAGAAATTCTGTCCATGAAAAGTAGTGAACAGAATCGGTGACAAAGGGCAGCCTTGGCGGAGTCCAACTCTCACTGGAAACGAGCCCGACTTACTGCCGGCAATGCGGACCAGACTCTTGACACCAGTCATACAGGGACCTGACAGCCCGTATCAAAGGGCCCGGTACCCCATACTCCCGGAGAGCCTCCCACCAGGCCCCCCGAGGGACACGGTCGAACGCCTTCTCCAAGTCCCCAAAACACATGTAGACTGGTTGGGCGAACTCCCATGCACCCTCCAGGACCCTGCTGAGGGTGTAGAGCTGGTCCAGTGTTCCACGACCAGGACGAAAACCACACTGCTCTTCCTGAATCTGAGGTTCGACTATCCGACGGACCCTCCTCTCCAGGACCCCTGAATAGACCTTACCAGGGAGGCTTACGAGTGTGACCCCTCTGTAATTGGAGCACACCCTCCGGTCCCCCTTTTTAAACAGGGGGACACCACCCCGGTCTGCCAATCCAGAGGAACTGCCCCCGATGTCCATGCGATATTGCAGAGTCGCGTGAGCCAACACAACCCTACAACATCCAGAGCCTTAAGGAACTCCGGGCGGATCTCATCCACCCCCGGGGCCCTGAGGCCACCGAGTAGTTTTTTGACCACCTCGGCGACCTCATCCCCAGAGATTGGAGAGCCCAACCCAGAGTCCAAAGGCTCAGTTTCCTCAACAGAAGGCATGTTGGTGGGATTGAGGAGGTCTTCGAAGTATTCCGCCCACCGACCCACAATGTCCCGAGTTGAGGTCAGCAGCACACCATCCCCACTATAAACAGTGTTGGTGCTGCACTGCTTCCCCCTCCTGAGACGCCGGATGGTGGACCAGAATCGCCTCAAAGCCGTGCGGATGTCTTTCTACATGGCCTCTCCAAAATCCTCCCACGCCCGAGTTTTTGCCTCAGCGACCACCCGGGCCACATGCCGCTTCGCCCGCCGGTACCCATCAGCTGCTTCTGGAGTCCCACAGGCCAAAAAGGCCCCATAGGACTCCTTCTTCAGCTTGACAGCATCCCTCACCGAAGGTGTCCACCAACGGGTTTCTAGGGTTGCCGCCGCGACAGGCACCAACAACCTTGCGACCACAGCTCCGATAAGCTGCCTCGGCGATGGAGGCACGGAACATGGTCCACTCAGACTCAATGTCCCCTGGAACGTGTTCGAAGTTCTGCCAGAGATGGGAGTTAAAGCTCCGTCTCACAGGGGACTCCGCCAGACGTTCCCAGCAGACCCTCACTACACGTTTGGGCCTGCCAGGTCTGACCTGCTTCCTCCCCCACCACCGGAGCCAACTCACCACCAGGTAGTAGTCAGTGGACAGCTCCGCCCCTCTCTTCACCCGAGTGTCCAAGACATATGGCCGCAGATCCGATGAAACGACGACAAAATCGATCATCGAACTGCGGCCTAGGGTGTCCTGGTGCCAAGTGCACGTATGGACACCCTTATGCTTGAACATGGTGTTCGTGATGGACAAACCATGACGAGCACAGAAGTCCAACAACAGAACACCACTCGAGTTCAGATCGGGGGGGCCGTTCCTCCCAACCACGCCCCTCCAGGTCTCACTGTCGTTGCCCTCGTGAGTGTTGAAGTCCCCCAGTAGAACAAGGGAGTCCCCAGGAGGGGCACTCTCCAGTACCCCATCTAAGGACTCCAAGAAGGGTGGGTAATCTGAACTGTTGTTCGGCCCGTAAGCACAGACAACACTCAGAACCCGTCCCCCGACCCGTAGGTGGAGGGAGGCTACCCTCTCGTTCACCGGGGTAAACCCAACGTACAGGTGCCAAGATGGGGGGCAACAAGTAGCCCACTCCTGCCCGGCGCCTCTCGCCGTGGGCAACTCTAGAGTGGAAGTACATCCAGCCCCTCTCAAGGAGACTGGTTCCGGAACCAGAGCCATGCGTCGAGGTGAGGCCAACTATTTCTAGCCGGAACCTCTCAGCCTCGCACACTAGCTCCGGTTCCTTCCCCACCAGAGAGGTGACATTCCACGTCCCAAGAGCCAGCTTCTGCAGCCGAGGATCAGACCGCCAGGGTCCCCTCCCTCGACCGCCGCCCGTAACACACAGCACCCGACCCCTTTGGCCCCTCCGACAGGTGGTGAGCTCATTGGAAGGGGAATCCACGTCTCCTCTTCGGGCTGAGCCCGGCCGGGCTCCGTGGTTAAAAGCCCGGCCACCAGGCGCTCGCCATCGTGCCCCACCTCCAGGCCTGGCTCCAGAGTGGGACCCCGGTGACCCGCGTCCGGGCGAGGGAACGCCAGATTCAAAGTTTGTGTCCATCATAAAGGGTCTTCGGGCTGCACTTTGTCTGGAGGAACCAGACAAATACTAATAAATAAATATGATATTTATTTATTAGTATTTAACTGGAGATGAAAAATTTAACAAATCATATGAGGCTGTAATAAATGGTCTCTGGTTATGAGGTCATTAAATAAATGGTCATATATCACGGTCCTATGAGACTTGTTATGTGTTATGTTTTAACAAATATATTGACTATTTCTTTGTTTTCAGGTTCTCTGTGCTGCTAGAGGTAGTTAAACCTGATAAACCAGACCCGACTGTGTTCCTCATAGGACAGAAGTACATTGAGGTTCCCGCTTTGGCCAAGATGGACTACAAGATGTCTTTTAATGCATACAAAGAGGGAGAATACACCACAAAGGTTTGGGCAAACAAGCTTATCTATGTTTGTGAGAGTATGTTTCTCTAACTATCTGAGTATGCACACTATTGCATATTTGCTTTCTATTTCAAAGGTGTAAGAAGATGAATACCCTTATAAAACAAATACTTTGATGTAGCATTAGCAAGTTAGCTGAGTGATTAGTCATTAGTCATTAGCTGAGTGAGACTTCCATGGCATTGCCTTCCAGGTTTAACACAATTTTCTAAAAGAGCTAGAAGGTTTAATTTGGTGCACTTCAGCTGAAACAGTAACATTTACAGCGTGCAGTGCTTTGTTTTTGCCTACCACTGCTGCAGAATTTGCACAAGTTATTAAGCAAAAAATAAAAGCAAACAAAAATTAACAATATAGTACTACAGCAGAAGTAAAATACTCTATCTTGATGCTCTGGAACTGTGTGAATATTAGACTCTTCCTCATTACCACCATAACCAGCACATACGTTATAGAGTTGACCGAACCTGACGTTCCTTACTTTAGACCCACATAGGACACAGTTGAGACCCACCAGTATACATGAAAAAGAAGCAGTCTGACAACCGCATGATTCTGGCCCTCACTAAACACTTTAATCTTTCTACTCAGGCGACATTTCGCAATGATACAACGGGGGAGTTCTTGTTCTACTTCATCAATTTTAAAGTCACCTCTCCAGGAGTCCAGGCTACCATCATCCTGAGGACGCCTGTTCGCAAAGTGGCCTGCGGTGTTGTACATGTGGAGAACCCCCTAAACAGAGCTACCAGTTTTACCCTAGAGTGTAAATGTCCTGATATCAAGGCTCCACCTCAGCAGATCGTTCCGGGACAGTCCCAGGTCGATACCAAAGACAAATTTCATTTTGCTGAAAAAAATCTATCTTTGTTGAATATACCTGACCTGAATATGTCTGCGTATGTCTCTTCTCCTCAGGGTTCCCTGAACTTCGAGTATCTGCCTCTTCATGTAGGCAAATCTACCATACGTCTGACCCTGTGCAGTAGTGACCTGGGTCAATTTCACTACAATCTGCTTCTCAAAGCTGTCTCCCCACCACCAGAGGAGACGGTCCACTTCCAGGCTGTACTGGGGAGCAGCGAATCTTCTTTCGTTACTTTTACTAATTACTCCCAAATTGCAACCAAGTACATCTGTAAGGTAAGAAACTAACAGAATTCAATCTTGTTTTACAGAAATGTTTTAAAAAGATAACATTGTCAACACATTACAAGATATCAATACAATTTTATTACAGATGAACCAATAGATTTGCCAAAAATCAGAAACTTGCCATTTTTATTTGCTTAGTTCTTATTGGTGATTGGCAGATCAAACACTGAAATAGCTTTTGTTCCATTTGTTAAATGCATTAATATTAAGAACTCCCACTTTGGTCTATAAACACATCAACCAAAGCAAAATGGGCATATGATTCAATACCTGCTTCTGTCAGACAATCTGCAGCACTTTTTTTCCTTATACCCCAGGTATACCTTGAAGAAATTAGGCCAGTGACACCAGAATTAGCAAATCAAACCTCAAATAAAGCTTGAAATTCATATTGTCCAGGAAGGGCCATTTTATGGCTACAATGTAATTTAACACTGTAAGTGTGAACACCTTAATGTAGTGTCGAGCGCTCTCGTGTACTCTGGACTGAAAGTAGTGCTACATAAGTACAGACCATTTACCATGTGTTGTTCTGTCTCTCCTACAGAGTGATCATCCTGATTTTATCGTGGACAAAACTGTCAGTGTTTTGCCCGGTTTTCCTTCAGGCTCAGAGGTGAAGTTGGATGTTCGTTTTGAGCCACACCAGCTGGGCGAGGTGAGAGGGCAGCTCACCTTGAACTCAGATTTTGGTGGTGAATACATATTTCCTTTGCACGGAGTCTGCAACTTCCCAAGACCTCAGGGCCCGTACAACATCAAAGGGGGCGGCAGCATCTCCATCCCTTTCAAAAACGTGTTCCTGAAGGCCACGACTTTCTATTTGAAGGTAAAATGTATGCAGAGCCTAACAAGATTAAAGAGTAGAACAATAGATAGTTCCCCCTATCCAGTGTGTGAACAAATCAAAAACTGGTTTATTTTTTGCATTATTTCTTGTACAAAAACCTAAATATTCTGAAATTTCCCACTGATGGTCAACAAAATCTACCAGCAGCTTTTGTCTCCACTTGTCCTCTCACATTGGAAAAAGGCATCTTTTTGCTGTTTAATCATTCATTTATATTGTGTGTAGTTTTCCTTAGAGGGATCAAACATTGTTAAGCTCGTGGCTTTTTTTAGACCCTGTTCAAACCAGGCACAAACATCCATCTCACCTAACCATCCATCCTCACTGTGTGGTGATTTAATGCTTGCAAGGTTAACAGGGGTGTTGTGTTTGCCCAATAGACAAGAGGGGTGTACTTTGAGCAGGTCGTCAACCCTCAACATCTCTTTGTATCTATAGATGATAGGGCGACAGCTGGCTACTAGAACTCTGATTCTGTTGGTTATTATGTGGATATTTGTAGAATATTACATTTTTTATTATTAATGAGGCCATTCAAAGTAAGAGTAAAAATTATTTGCTGCTCCTACATGGTTTGCTTCTGCAAACCATGTAGGAGCAAACCATGAAATTATTGGTTTGCTCCTACATGAAGCAAACCAACAGAAATTATTGATTTCTGTAAATCAATAATTTACAGAAATCAATAATTTCTGTAAATTATTGATTTACAGAAACATAAAACATGCGGATTGTCTTCCTTGCTGCTCCTTGTTCTATGTCCAGGTTACATGTTAATATTTAGATACAATGGCTAAGCCTTTCATTGAGTAATTTGACACATTGTGTCAATGCTTTTGATTAAAGCCATTCTCCTACATCAACTGCACACCCAGGAGTCATGTCAGTGATAACACTAACATTCACAGATTATGAAAATTACCAGTTTTATTGCCACAGCTCTCAGCTTGACTCCCTTATGAGAATTTGCTCTTTGGTTCTGACGTCCATCTTGCCACTTTCTATTGCCTCTTGATTAGGGATGCTCTGATCAGGAATTTGCTACTGATACTGATCACCCGTGAGGGCCAATCACAGCCGATCACCGATCGGCAGTCCAACAGCGAGAGGAGAACCAGCATCTAACACCGCTAGCTCGTTGACTAGTTATTTCTTTAGCTTTCTGACCATCATGCTCTTCCGAGTTAGTGTTGGTAGTTGTGTGCTGCTTTGCTGGCCGCTCCGGATGTCTTGTTTTTTCCTGCATTGAGCCTCGATGAAGCCAAACTCCGTCAAGTGTTTGTTTTTTAAATGTCATGTATTAGATTTGTTGGCGCATTTTGACGTGCTTGAACCCCTGAGGTAATTTTCCACCGCAACACACAAACTTCCCCATTCACTTTTAGAACATTATAGTTCCACACAACATCGGTTAGGACAGAGGTTCCCAAACTGAGCCCCCTGAAGGGGCGCCGTGCCATTGCAGGGGGGGCGTGGGAAACCATATGGATGAAAAAGACCAAAACATGAACATGTTGCTCTGGGTTTTTACCTTAGAATGGCTAACTCTCTGTTATTCCTCCGTCAGTTTGATACAGTAGGGGCTTCCGCACTTCCTATATCTGTGTCCTCTGTCACTTTTCTCAGCAGTTAAAACTGTTTTATCCATTGTTAACATGTGGTAACCTGTTTTTCCGAGTCACCTTTAAATGCAACATGAGCGCTGCAACTCTCACGCTGGTTTTACACCTGTGCGGCAGTGAATGAGACCTGCTGCTGCTGTGCGGAGCTGCACAGGGGTGTTAGAATCGTGGCAGCAAACCAGCAAAAGGCAAAGAACTTTTCACAGTTTTTCTCCCAAACTAACCGACTGAGTTGAGTAAAGCTGTTGGATGCAGGTAAAGTTAGCTAAAAGATGACAAGGTAATATCAATACAGCACCTTAAGCTTGTTAACAAGTAGCGAACAACACCCCTTTCACTCACACACATTGTTCAACCAGACAGCTATTTGTAAGGCATGGGGGGGGCCCAGAAAAAGGCTGGGAACCACTGGCATAGGATTTGTTGCCTCGTGCTTGTGCAGTGTGAGGGAAAGAGAAGATGAGCTGCACACGCAGGCAGCGAAGTGAGATACAGGTGATCAGTTTGTGTGATCGGCAACAAGAGACTGTGATCGGTGATCACCGATCATACACTTTTTCACGGAAATCACGCGATAATGATCGGCGGTCGATCGGCACACTTCTACTCTTGATAGGTTCTTAACACAGCACTACATTTTCTTTAACTTTTGCATATTTGACTTCAATCAACAGCTTATTCTCTTTTGCATTCACGTGTGAAAATTATGTAAGCTAATGATATTTTTTGTTGCTTCTAGGTTGACAACCCATGCTTTACTGTCAAAGAGAAGGAGAACATACCTCCCAGAAAGTCACATAATATCATGGTGTCCTTTGAAGTTCCTCGCGGCGGGCATCATGGACCATGGTTTGGGAAGTTGAGTGTCTCCAGACAGAACCCAGAGGACCGGAGCAGTCCCATTTCATGGGTCTTTTACCTGAAGGGTCAGCGCCCTAGTTCTTCTTAGGGAAGCATTAAGGAAACACCCAAGCAGATAGAAAGTTCTAACCTTCTTCTTTATTTCAGTTTAGGTTATCTCGTGAGCTGGGATGTTAGACTCTTTTGAAACTAATGTTTAAATGTAGATGCCAAAAATATATTATCTACAAGCTTTAATTATTTTGTTTCAAAATATATTCTTAAAAACTGAATTGATATTAATAAATGTTGCAGAGAAGCTCTTCCTGTTATTGCACTCTCATTTCCACTTGGGGGCAATCATGTCAAGAGACTGGATTTGAATTCTGGTACTCCCTAGATTGGCTCAAGAAATGTGCCTCACTTGACTTTTCTTCTTTTTGGACACTCCATTGGCTCAACAGCAGGACCTAATTTAACCAAATCAGTGCTGAGTTCTGTTAGACATGCAGCACATTGAAGCAAAGACTCACTACTCAATGGAAAGGGCAGAGCTGGGGGAGTCTCTCATTACTAAAGGTTAGATGTGTCACATCAGATATGCTCTACACACAAACCTCTAATGAGAAGCTGGAGTGACAGTTCAGGAGACACTCCTGTTTCCTGGATGAAGCAAAATCCTCTGATCCTCCCTTTGGGAAGAAGAACTTCCTGCTGTTGATGTTCAGAGGTGAAGTAATAATAAGATTGGACATTAAAACAGAGATAAAGCAACACCTTATTGTACATCAGTTGGTGCTCTTGGACAAAATCCTCAAAGAAAGGGTATTACTTTTGTTTCCATGCAAGATAAAAAGATTTACTTCAGAAATGACTGAGAAAAGTATAAACCACATAAACTATGAGTCAGTCCTCAGAAAACATGGAATCCCTAGGATAATTTATAGCTAAATAAATATAAAAATAACTAAAACACATTTAATAATATCAACTTGTAAACTTAATGAAACCACGGCTACCATTGTAATCAATGTTTATTATCTTAAGGGTAATTATCTATTCATCTACCTTTTTCTGCATAAAACACAAGTTACTAAAATCTATGCATACATTAAGTATATTAAAACTATAAAATGCAACAACGTTAGTAAGGAACTTACAGTTTTAACAGCAATTTATTTAAAACATTTATCAAAGGTTTCTAATAGCACCATTTAACCATTTTAGTTTCTTATTGAACTTCTGGCTTCTCAAACGTTTGTCTTGAACAGGATGTTTCAGTCATGCCAATTTACATTATGGCAAACATTTAGACGCATTTAAAACTATAAAAAACAAACAAAAAAGCTGTTTTCTTTTTTTACCAGACCTAGAAGGTGTATCACAATAAACTAGAATATTAATTAATATGGAGAGTGATATATTTCAAACTCTCATTAATAGATGGGGATTTCAAACTACTGAGACATCTGTACTGTCCAACATACACACTTAACACTAGTGTGGTGCTCTTTTTGTGTCTCTGCTCTTTGTCCAACCTTTGTGACTTTAATTTCTATAGGAATTTTCTTTCATCTGAAAGGAGCTTTTATTAGCTGTAAGGCA
The DNA here is from genome assembly GCA_033032245.1 of Poecilia picta. Taxonomy (NCBI): domain Eukaryota; kingdom Metazoa; phylum Chordata; class Actinopteri; order Cyprinodontiformes; family Poeciliidae; genus Poecilia; species Poecilia picta. The sequence continues at coordinate 14,218,255 of CM065358.1, forward strand.
GAAATCCTCAGAGGAATTGACAGCAACACTACGTGTCAGGCTATGTATAACTAATCTATTTAAAGCACGTTTTATTTTTTTTAATCAATTAATTTGAAATATACTTTTGATCATACCCAAATCTGTTGCAATACGCCTGTTCAAGTTATTGCTTTTAGAGATGAGTCTCGTAGGAGTTTATTGTAGCTGCACGGTTAGATGAAGTAATTTCTCGTAACTTAAATTACTAATACGTTCACAATACACACACACACACACACACACACATTGATTTTATTAAGATGTGGGGTATAGCAGCTGGATGGATGTGTTTTGGGGTGGGTGATGTAACAGGGGAAGTGTTGGGTGGGGGGAGGCAGGATGGGGCGGGAGCTTCTCTCTCTCCCCCATAGAGCGCAGCATGAGCGCTCCGCAGCAAAAGGATGTGTGAGCAGGCAGCGCGTTACTGTAGGGACGGGGTCCACAAACTGCTGAACAAAGAACAAGCCAAACTTCGAGCCCAGGAAAGCCGCGAGCAGCCGAAACCCGTAGCCGGTCAGGACAGCGAGTCCGCGACGGCAGCGCAGTCCGGAAACAGCGGCGCCCAGCCCGGTGGAATCGACGGGCTCGTCCGCTGGATCGTCACCAAAATGAGCGACAACAAGAACATCTCCAGCCGGGAGTACGCCTCCAGCAAGGAGGAGGTGGCCGTGGCTCAGGAGCAGTTCTTCGCCCCGGAGCCACGGAGAGGCATCTCGGTCATCCTGGATGTGAGTATGAAGCTGCAGGTTGGGGCGGATGGATGGGTGGGTGGGTGGATGAAGACATCCAGAGCGCGCTGCGCACTTACGCACCGACATGTTCTGAAGGCAGTGCCAGTTTGTTTTCAGCCTTAACCTTTTACTCAGTAACCCGAATACCAATTAGATAATTTAGCCTGACACCCAAAGAAAAAAAAAAAACAACTAATGACAGACACTTTTGTCAAAGAAGCCACCATCAATGTTTATTTTAACTTTTAATCTTGTTAAACATGTTGACGGCACAGAAGTACCTCCGGTGAACTTATCAATACGGTGAACTTATCAACATTTTTCTGAATCCATTTTTTAATCCTCTGGAACTACGTGCATCGTAAACCTGCCAGGAAGACAAAAGAAAACTTTATGGTTAAAGTCTACAATGGGTCTACTTTTTTCTTCAAAAACGTATAATAACATGACATAAAGACGAGGCATCTCTTTTTATAACAGACTTTTTGTGGTCTTGTAATTCCCTTAGAAGACTGCAAACATCAAACAAAATTTTCACTGAAGGAAAATTGCTAAGAAAGCCCCCTGTCTACGTGGATCAATGAGTTGAAAAAGAGCAACCACTGGACAATCCAATACATTCAAACTACTTGAATGTATGTCTTATCACACTTTTTTTGAAAGCTATGCAACTAAAATGTTTTTCTGCAGTTGTGCAGAGAACAAGTAAAAACTTTTGAGTAATTTGATGAGTTGCCTTATTAGATGTCATCAGAGGCGTATGCACAAAAAGCCTCGCTTTTCAAGGGTTTTACGTATAAATATTTGATGTTTTCCACCTGAACATGACATAGAATTTGGGAAATAACCTTGGTTCTTCAAACAATGCTGTTTACCTCCTTAACATTTATTACTTGTGGTGAACGAGCCAGATATTGTAGCTATTTCCAATTTTTAATAGTGTATTTATCCAGTATTTAGTTTAATTTCATTATCTGAGCATGGCAGCTGCTGACACTCAGTTTGAACTCATTCTGTGACATTTATTCTCCAGTTTTCTGCATCACCTTTACTTCTGAAATGCTAATTGTTCTGCCATTTCCCCATACTATTGACCCCCAACATTATTACCACGGCAAAGTCTCACACCAAAGTGGTTTCCTGGTGGGTCCGTTTGCTCACAGCTTCATGCAGCATTTCTCCTCATTAAACCTGCTTCCTTAGTACTGTTTTTTTTTTTTTTTGCTGCATTTATCCTAAATCTTCTTTTTAACCCTTCGTACCGTTCTAAGTGTTTCTGAAATTCCTTTCATCTTTTCCACATCTTCTCACTTTTAATCCTCCCTCTCTCGTCAGAAGCAGTCGTTATTAATAGGTTAGAAGATGCCTCATTTTCCCTTCTGCCTTCCTTCTGCTGCTGTCTCCAATTTCTCCCTGTCTTTTTCTGCAGCTTTTCTGTGTTTCTGTTGTAACTTTTCACAAACACATGCCACCTCCTCACTACAACACTTTTCTCCCTCCATCCAAAGCATCTCTGCCTCAGATCTGACTCCAGATCTGACTGCTTTCTGTGGAGCTGAGTGAGCTTCAGGGTGCAGCCGGGCAGCAGAACAATGCAGAACAGCTTGTTGTTTGGAGTGTGGCTCTGCTCAGTGGTAATGAGCTTCGCTTTGGCCTTGTGGTTGCAAGAATCTACCTCTTAATTTTAGAAATGCTAATCGTGCGATGCCAAAGTGTTATAATTAGCTTCCCTGCAATAATGACGCAAAATACAAACTCTAATTGTTGTTTTGCTTCAGAAAATAGTTTTATAGTGTTTTGTAGACAATCATAAGAGTGGTGAGAGTATTTCATTTACATGAGGAAGATACAAGTCCTGTGTGCGCGTCTGTTTGTGTGTGTGTGTATTCGTGGTTGTTTGACTTGTTTGTCTTTGTGTTGCCGTGATGGACTACCCCTCCTTACACCATTCATCCTGCATGGATCAAGTGGCTGTAGAATGCTTGAATAAATGATTATGACTCAAAGTATGTGAAAACTTTAACTGATAAGGAACAATGTCCTTTATGTATTTATTTACAAAGATTAAAACATTTTAATATGTAAAATTCTATTCCAATCTACCACTAAATCCCAGTGATTTGGGAATTTAGCTTAAATCGTCAAATATTCTGCACTAAAAATACATTTTTATATTCAAACAGAGCACCATGCCGAGACTACAGTCCTCAAAGCTGTTTGTCCTGCACTATTTGCTGCACATCTTCCTCTACTGTCTCTGCTCTTCATACTGCTGAATTACAGCCACTACTGTCATAAAAAAACCTTTAAAAATTTGAAATAATAAAGCTGAATTATTTGCATTAGATTAAACATTATTTACTCTTAAACTTCCCATCATGGTCCTGCAGTGTGTAAAAGTTTGAAATCTGATTTGAGATTTTCTAGATAAAGAATGAAAAGAAAATGAAGTTTGAAAATTATCAATGTAGTTAAATACTTTCTTCTTTTATTTCCTCCTGTCTTCCTTCCATCTTCTCTTCCTCCATCCCTACTTTGTGCAGATTTCCTATTTAAAGCTATTTGAAGCACTGTAAAAGATAAACCATACATTCATAGTGATTTTTTAAAATGGCCTAAAATTTACTGATAATTCTGGAAAATTGAGTTTGAAAAATTTAATTTTGACATGGAAAATGTGTATAAGAGTTTTTATTTGTTTTAAAGGAACAGTTAATGATGATCTGGTTTGTTGCGATGCCTCGATTTTATTTTAGACTGCTCTTTTTCTTGGATGGCCCTTTGCTGCCGCTCACTATGTCTTTCCGTCTGCCCTCGTGTTCATTATTCTGCTGCACTCCTCAGCAGGTACACTTCACATGGCTCTCAGAAAACACTGGTGAAAGTAGCCGTTCTGACATTTTCAGATCCACAGTGGGAGGAATCCTTGGTTGAAGCTATAAATTAGCTTAATGCGCACACATAATCAGTCAGCTGTAGATCAGTGAATTTGTCTGGTGAGTGTTTTATGCTCATGAACTTCAAGTCTAAGAGTTTCTCATATGCTAATAAACAGCTGCCTCCTTTCAGGCCTTCTGATGGGGTCAAATTAAAAAAATGTTTTCTTATTGGCTTCATTTCCAGAATTCAAGTCTTCTGTTAACATTGCAATAAAAAGGATTTCCTCTTGTGTGTCTTTCAAGGTAACAACATGCCTGTGTTTACCAATTGGTGTATGAAGTATTTCTCTTTCTAAACAGTTCTAACATATTTTGTTTTTATGAGCACTATTTAATTAGCTACCTATTCATACACTATTTCAGTTCGGTTTTGTGGACTCTTTCTGCTCAAGAAAACTTGTTTTTAGAAGAAAACAGTTAATAATTTTGCACAATTAGTAATTGTCTTGGAATATACATTGTTATTCTTTACCAAAGCAAAGCTCCTGCATGCTGTAAAGCTACCATCAGGAATTTTAATTGAATATTACTTGGAATTTTTGCTTTTAGATTAACATTTTAAGGGGAACAAATGGCATAAGGTTACATCACTAGAACACAATCAGGCAGAGGCAGTGTGGTGCTATGGGGATGTTATGTTGGGGAAACCATCAGTACTGCCATGCGGAGCCATGTTAATTTAATGGATATCTTACACTCTGTGTCCTCTTTCAGCAAAATAACCTAGGCTTGGTAAAAACCAGTCCCCTGTTCTATGCTTCATACAGAGAATCTGAAGCCTTGGCTACTGAGAAACGATGGCTTCCTGGAGGTTTAGACTCTGCTGAAGTTTAAAATTTTACCTAATCTCTAACATTTGGCCGTGACGTATGGACCTTGTCCGTTCAGCACTAAGAAGCTCTTTGAAAATCTCCTGTGCTATAAACAACCATCTTCCACTGTGAACAGAGAAGTGCCAAGTCGAAAGAGGCAGATGTTAATGTTAATTCAATATTTGGAATATTTGGCCAACACAGACTGAACGACTTCATTCATTTTCTCCATTGCTGTTGATAAAACTACAGACAGACTATAATTCTAAAACAGTGCAGAACGTTACCGTCATATCTGTTGTCTTTCTGTTTGCTGATTGGCTTGGTAGAAAATCTACCGGAGGGAATCCAAGTCAGTGGGAGAAAACCCAGACTGTGCAGTGAAGTGAATGGTGAATCAAGAGGAATTGCATAGGAAGGTAAAGGGCAAGGCATAAAGCAACCTACCACAGAACCAAAGCCATTCAGGAATGGTTTGAGGAATGGTAAGTTGAGGGTTTGATATGGCCTCCAAATTCCCTAGATGCCAATCCAGTCAAGCATCTCATATCCTTGAGAACTTTTTTCTCTTGACATATTAGTGTCAGATAGCTCAACACAACTTCAGGGGTCTATAGATTTTGGTCATAGATTTCGGTAGCAATCTATGAGTATTTACTGCAAAAAGTGGTTTAAAATTGATGCATTTGTATTTAGCACAGTATTCACCACAGTTTTCTCTCTGACTAACTTCTCTCTCTTCTGTCCACAGATATTCAGAAGAGCTGACAAAGATGGTGAGTAGAATTGTAAACTAGTAATTTATTTTCATCAGCTATAAAACAAAACAGACTTACCAATGTTGGATTCTGGTGGTTTTCTATTTAAAGTTAAGAAATGATGAATGAGTTTTGTGTTTCACATATTTTAGAAATGTTCCCAAGCAACAAAATAGTATGAAAACTCTTAATTATATTTTATAAATGAAAACATTTCTTAAATGTTAAAATATTAAGAAGTGGTTTGTATGATTAAAAGACCAATGGCTGCAATATAATCAAAATTATGACTTAACAAGTATCTCAAAAAAATTTTTTAAATAAAAATTACCTACTGCAGTTTATCTAAAAACCTGCTTATCAAGTAAATGTTGATGCATCTCAGATTAATGCTGGATTATTTTCTATTCTCTTTCGGTTTTTACAATTTTACACTATTTTCTCCATAGTTTATTGAGCACACTGTTTGAGAAACTGGATGCAAACTGATAAAAAAGCATCTAAGCTTAAAAGAAAAACCTTATTGACCTTCTGAGATTGTCAGTCAAGAATAACTTATAAAAACTGAAGAAAAGAATGCTTGGCTTTTTTTGACAAAGCAAAGAGAGAGGGAAATGGGTTCTGCTTCAGTTCTGTCATGTGATTTTTTTTGGTTGGTGAAAACTGTCTGCTGGGGGAGCTGCTGCAGCATCGTCCTATCATTTATCTTTGCATCCTGGGACATTGGAGGGTTTTCAGAGGGTGTTTTTTTTTGTACAGTTTTGCCAGCAAGCAGCTTGTTTATATCCTTTGGCATGTGATAGTGTCTCTTCTTTTCTTGCCCATTTTGTTTTTATCCCTTTTTTCATCCTCTTCTTTCTCGTTCCTCTATTCACTAAACCCCAGAAAAAGCATTTTATTGCAGTTAGATGGTCATTTATTCTTTAAATAAGTGTTTGTTTTTGCAAGTGTGGATGGAATTCTTTCCTTTTTGCTGCACAGATCCCCAAGATTTATCTCTGAATAACATATCTGTGTCCAACCAAGAAGGTATAATTGGTCGTAGTCATCTGTCTCGGTGGAAGCACGCTGCTTGAAGTTCGGCAAACAGAAATTATTCCCCCCGTTTTGTCATCCTTGCTGTGGATGACGCCCCCATCTCGCCGGGGGGTTTGATGTGATTGTGCTTCTGCATCTCCAACTGACAACATTTTAAATGCCTGCACATAATTAACCAACTTCTCTGATACAGAACGTTAGTCAGGACACATTTTTAATCACGCTGATCACGTTTTCTGAGAGCCGGCCTCTTGCATAAGGAGCTCTCACAAACAAGCTGTCAGGTTGTGTGAGACTTTTTGATAGCAGCCTCTTGGGGTGTTTCAGCAACTCAGTTGCAGGTGAAAAAAAAAAGTCTTTAAAAAGGCAGATGCAAGTGTGTGTTTGCGAGGGTTTGCTGTAGCATCAGATAGCAAAAGAGCCTTGGCAAGATGCGATGATGGTTATTACAGGGAAAAGCTGTTATTTGATGCATAGTATGCAGGCTGGAGGGGGGGGGAGAAAGTGAACATGAGCCGAGGATGAGCTATTTTTACCCTTGTGCTCTTCTCTCCTGGGTGAGGACCGGGGAACTGTTTTAATGAGAGAGTGTGAGGGAAGGGAAATGCTAACAGGGAGAGGAGAGTTTGTTTAAAAAAGAGAGTTGTAGGGGTAAGATGGTGAGGTTAGTAAGAGAAGACGAGCAGAACGGAGATAAAGATGAGCGAGGGAGTAAGAGCCAGTGTCATATGTCGGGGTGAGAATTCAGGTGCACTTGGTCAAAGTCTGGTTTCACATTCACTCTGCGTAACTCTAGGCTGTTGAAACTGCAAATTGAGGAGTGTGTGTGTGTGCGTGTTCATGTCAATCAGAAATACAAACAGCAAATACAGTATGTTGTTGTGGTATAAATGCTCAACGTTGCTCGGTTGTAGACTTATGCACAGACTTGTAATACAGCATATGTCTGGCACACATTTTTATGCAGCTGGTGGAGGTTTTATGTAACCAGACAGTCTTTGAAATAGTTGCCTCATTTTACAGCATTGTAGTTCACAGTACGAATAAGTGGCAGCAGCTGCAACAACAACACGTTTTCTGTAATCACTGACATCATCTTCACATTAGGTTATACATTCTACTTTTTTTTACTTTTTGCAAATTACTTAATTAAAACTTTGTGACTACAGAATGGACATTTTGTCTGAGTTTATGCTTTTTTCAGTTAGAGTACTAGCCTATTTAGTTTAATACAGTATGTAACAGTGTTTTTATTTCTTTACAAGATTGTATTTTTTTAAATCATTTTATCATATCATTTGCAGTGAGTCTTGGAATATTCAGGTCATTGGTACTGATTAGATTTCTGAATATTTCAAGCACACACTAAAATCTGTTTATCCATCAAGACTTTGATATTACTATGGGGAAAATGAAAGATGGATAAAGTTCATCCTTGAGGTTTTGGTGTGTGTTCAGCATCTCTCCAAATGTCAATTCAGTTAACTTCTTCTGAAAATCTGGAAATTAAAATGCAAATGAGCACATCAAAATACTTATCTAAATGTTAAGAAAGGGGCATGATAAAATATTCAATTGCAAGAAATGATAGATTAAATGTCAGTTGTGTTGTGGTGTCTGCTTCATCTTTTGGGAAAAGTATTTCTCCAAACTTTCTTTTTATCAACATTCTGTCTTTAAGTAGAAATAATTCAAGTTATAATTCAAGTTATTTCTACTTGAGTTATTTGAGTTTGAGTTTGTTTAATCTGTCTGAAAGCTGTTGATGGAAAACTTTAGCCTAATTTAATGCCGTAAAATCATTTTTATTGCTCCTGTGTAGTTCATTTCCTCTTCTGGAAGTTCAACTGCTGTAAAAAACAAAAATGTCCATTAAGAGTAAATGATTTCTCCAAACTGTATGATAATAATAAAATCCACTTCCTGTTGTCTGTGTCAGCTTAAAACAGTCTTACAAGACAGTCAATGAAAACACCTGTGCAGGTGAATCATCCCTACCTGGTCCAGTTCAGCGGCCATCATTATTTATGCACATTTCATATTTTCTAAGCTGCTTTCCTCTCATTTGTGTATTTCAGCCATCTGCTAATTATCACCTCAGTGTGTGACATAAAGACAGGAGGCCAGCTGAGTTGAGGGAGGCCTGTTTGTCCCTGCTTGTCGACACAAAATTACAGCATGATACCATAAAGCAAACATACAGCTGCTCTCGCTCAGCGACCGTCTTCCTTTGCCTTTCATTTCTGGATGATTTGTGCTTTGGATTTCTTCATAGTCTGGTTCATTGTATCTCGTTGAAACAGTCTGAAGCTGCATTCACACCAGCCCTGTTTAGTCCACTTTAATCTAACTCTGGTTTGTTTGTCCAGAAAGTGTGGTTTTGTTTAGGGAGGTGTTAATGCACAAGCAAACTCTGGTCCACCTAAAAATCTAGGTCTCTGTTTGGTTGGAGTGAACTCTGGCGCGGTTCAAATGCATGTATGACGGATACAAGTGGACCGGAGACCACTGCAAAAGCAGGAAGCGAACTATAACGCAATGCATGGCTCGTGATCTTATTCCAGAGACAAAAAAGAAATCTTACTGCCACTAAAATCTGACGCTACTCCATTTTTGCTTATATTTTGTGAAGAAGGAAGTTGCACTGGTCTTCTCCTGAGGTTTTTGTGTCAATTCTTTCAGTAGGTCTTGGTGCTGCGCCCCCACAGGCGAGGAGGTGAACATGTTTTCCAGCAAGTTTGGACCGTTTGACAGAGTGCAGTGTGAAAGAGAACTGCACCAGCTGAAAATTCATCAAATGTAGTAATTTTGGTCCCAAATTGAACTGAGCCCACCAGTCTATCACGCGTGAAAACACCCTTATTGAATTGTTAAGGGAGATTCTCAGTGGAACATCTCTTTCTTTAATTATAATAGTCATTTTTTTATCAACAAAATCCACTTTTAACCTACTAGCCTCTATTGCTATGTATATGTGCTCAAACTGCTTTTTTTTTGGCAGGTTTTGAAGACAACTATGTCCTGGACAGTCATAAATCTCAGTTTTCTGCTGACCTAATTTGAAAGTCGATACCAACTTTCTGCTGCAGTTAGTCATCGGTGCTCATTCTGTGGGTTTGTGATGTGCTGAGTTATGCTGCGTTCCAGTTACGTCGGAAATCAGAACTCTGAGTTGGTTTTGATCTTGCACCTAATTTAGCATTCCAGTTAACATAGACAATTTCAACATGACATCGCCATAGATATTGTTCTCAGTAACTCTTACGGACATAATTTTAAGCTTTAGTTTTGTAGGTAAACTACAGTTTTAATTTGTACACTTTGTAGGAGCTACATGAGGCAGTGAACTGAGACACTGCTTCATGTAAGATACAAAGATATTCCACTACATCTTTGTATTGTTAATGCAAGGAGCGGCCATATTGAAACAGGAAGTCAGTCTGGCAAGTCATAGCCGGGGGTAACAGGAGGTACTCAGAGTTCACACAAATTTTTAACTCTAGATTTTTCTTTGTCCTTTTGTATAAAAGCTTCCTTCAGTAGAAATGATCTCTTGAGCTGATAACTTAGCTTTTATTTGTTGGTCTTGTTTGTGAAATGGACTTCGGAAACATTTGCATTTGTCTTTATGGGTGTGTGTGTGTGGGTTTGTGTATGTGTGTATGATAAGGTGAGCACAACAAGGAAATAACCAAACTTAATTTCTTTACTAAGACAAACACCATGTTTACTGCAACAAGTCTCCCTCTTCTTCAGAAAAGGTTTAAAATGATACGTTTGATTTAGTTTCAATGACAGTAAACATAACATGCATCTTCAGTTATCTTCTTAGCAATGTTGGACATTTTACTTCTCCTGTGGTTTAGAGCAAAGCTTTCAAAAACTGTTATTTTATAAAAGATTTCCTAAGCAGAAGACTTATAAAGTAGCTGAAATGACTGCGGCACCCAACAGAATGTGGGTGTGACTGTAGGCACAACAATAACCTTCAAACAGACGAAAATAGTCGCAGAGGTGAAGAAACTCAAGCTACAGAAGCTGCAGTGATGCAACAGTCTCTGCAGTATTTGAAGAGCACGAGTGTAAATACACCAAGTGGAGGGAAGCAAAAGTTTGAGTGAACAGTGAGGAAAGGCGTCAGGGTGACCGGTGCTGTAAAGGTGAAGGCGGAGCAGATTGCTGATGGGCTTCAAGAGTTTGGTTTATTCTACAGAACAACGACAGTATAACAAGGCTGAGAGCTCTAGACATTTCCCAAAAGTAGTTAAAAATTTGGTAGACATACAGTGTCACTATTTATATTTCTTGTTTAGATTGTTGTCAAAAATGGTTTTCTTCTAAAATGCCCAAACAATAATTTTTAAAATGAACCACGATTGTAACTACCAGGGAGTAATTAACAAGCTTGTAAGGCTGTGTGTGAGCTTCCCTAACAGATGCACTTGGTATCAGCCAGCTGGTCCCTCGGTTTGGCACTTCATCTGCTTCTCATAAACCTGGCATTTTGGACTAATGGCTCTAGAAAAGTGCTGACTGAGTTTTGAGTTCAGGCTGTTTGGGAGTAGTTTGATTGGGACACGAGGATAAGCAAATCCCTGACTACTGTACACCTTTCAGTTTAAGGCAGACTTTCAGTTTGGATATATCATTTTTATTCTTCCCCTTTGCCACTGCAAAGTTGTCACGCTTTTTTCTAGTCCTGTGGTTTACAGTCTGGTGGAACTTGTACATATTTTATTTCTTTTTCCGTTTTATGACTTTTTTTACTGTTGCGTTAAATGTTTACATTGAAAGACATGAGCAAAGGAGTAAAGATTGCTCTCTGCAGCTACAAGGAAAGCTAATCGTTGGCTAAAAGCAAGATGACCAGAATTGGAGGAACATTTCCTCATATGGGTTCTTAACGTGGTGCCAGGAGAAGATTGAGAGGAATGCGGTGACGTCTCCATGCCCAGGTAGTTGTCAAGGAGATGAATATGAATTACTTTGCAGCCGTTTTGTGTGATCGCTTCGTGCATTGCAGCCATCTCTGTCGCATTTGATAATTTCAAAAATAAACGTGACTGTTTTTTTTCCTTCTTCATGACATTTTTTCACTGATATTCTAGAGTCACTTATAGTCTGGAAATATAAAAGCATTATGTGTTTTCATGCTAAAGAGTCAAGTCCCTTAATTACCATGAAACGGTCAGTTGAAATGACTGGAGTGATTGTCAAAATGAGATATATCTGCATAATGTGCTGAGAGCTCGTTTTCATTTTGAAGAATGTTAATGTGACTATTCACCTACTGGAACATTAGCTTTGTCTGCTGGCTGTTCTGCTGGTCTTCAGTCAGATCGGTGTCATGTGTATCTAATTACTCGCAGTATTTAATCACAGTACAATGCCGCTAACAAGTCCCAGAGAGGAAGGGAGACAGATGAGCTGAACGGAAAAAGGCTCTGTCAAAGTCACAAGGAGGAAAGTCTGAAAAATTTGCTCTGAAGAAAACTAAAAAACAAGTACCATAGCACTAGCACTACTGTGGTATTAAGAGAGTTAATTGCATTCAGTATCGTCTGGTATTTCTGGTGTTGCCTATTCCATAAGTTTCTCCTTGTGCTGATAAAACAAAGATACTTCCACAATGTTAGCTCTGCTACTTTTTGTATTATTTAAAGAAACGGCCTGTCAGATTGAGGCCGTTGTGATAATTGTCATTAAAACATCAAAAAGAAGATGAGCATAGGTACAAAATATGGAGGTAGGAACTCTACTCGTGAATATGTGAACATTATGTGGAGAAAAGTCAGGCTGACCTAACTTAAATATACATTATGATTAAGAGGTCAACATCTTAACGTTATTTGATCTAAAAAAAGTTTTAAATGTGGTGCAGGGCAGATGTGATGGAAAAAGGGTGGAAAAATGTTTCTGAACAGGTTGTGTAAGAGACCGTGACAGCAGGCAAGTAGAGGAGGATTGCTGTCCTGGTCTTCTGGATTTGGATCAAAGGCCGAACGTTAAGACGCTCTTTGAAGACGTTTTTCCTCACCTGGTGTTTTGTGCCCTTCACTGTGCTGGGATCAGACCTACCATTAAAAAAAGGTTTTGGTCAGTTCAGTTAGTTGGATATAAGATACCCTGATATGATATAGATTTATTTCACACAATGATATTTTGAATCCTTATTTGTGCTGAGTTTGATGATTTCTAGAAGGTGGGAATACCACAAAAGTGTTACAAAAATGTTTTGTTATAGTCTATTCAATCATGAAGAAAACTATAGATATGTTTTCCTGCAGACAGTGAGTGATTCCCTTCACTTCCAGGATAAGCCACAAAAGGCTGTCACAGAAAAAGCCGTCTTTGCAACATCCAAACAAATCAATGGAAGGAAAAGGTTTAGTTAATGAAGGTGCACAAGAAATGGGGGGTAACTACAGCTGGGAAAACGCATTCCTTTAGGGAAGAGTCTAAAGACCTGAATCTTGAGGCTGCGCTTTATGAGCTACCACACAGGAGGAATCTGGGACATGAACTACAACTACTGCATCCCTTGTGTAAAGCTTCTCCTGAACCAGAGACAACAAAAGTGTCTTACCTGGATTAAGAAGAAAATGTACTCTCCTGTTGCTCAGTAGTCCACTTTCCTCTTTTCGGATGGGAAGTAAAATTAGTTTTTATTTGAAAACCAGACTCTGGAGGAAGAAAGCAGAGAGGCACAATTGATGTTGTTTCAGGTCCAGTGAGAAGGTTCTGCTGTCAGAGCAGACCCATGATGTCTGCTGATGATGGTTCACTGTGACAAACTTTATGGAGATGCTTAATTCATTTGCCCTCAGGACTTGATGCCTCTCACTCTGCCAAAAGTACCAATAGCTGGTTTAATGACCAATTTGGCCAGCAGACCGGTCTGACCTAAGCCCCAGTGAGAATCTATGGATTATTGTCAAGAGGAAAATGAAACGGAGCCAACAATGGAGACAAGCTGAAAAATGCTGTTAAATCCTTTCCAAAACTTACTGAACACCTCAGCAGAACCACAGACTGATTGCCTCCATGTCGACCAGCACTGATCAAGTAATTCATGCAAAACAAACCCCAAGCAAGTATTAAGTGCACATATTGTACAGTGCAGGAGCATAATTTAAAAGATTTTCTGCATTTACCGTAATGTAGCCTTTTCATAATATTGACATTTTCTTAATTATCATCAACTGTAAGCTGTAACATTGATAATGACAAATCTGTGAAACACATCACTGTTTCCAGAGAATTAGCTTCATTTTTAAAATTGAATTGCTGAAATTAGTTTTTAAAAAATATTCACCTGGAACTGGAAGTGAATATTTTTCACCTCCAAACCCTATTCTGTGGATTAGATAAGTTCTTTGTTTTCACTGAAAAAAGGTCTGTGGCTCAATAATTAGAAAAGGCTAATGCTACCTACATATAATTCTGAATCTTTTAAAGTTTTGTTATATTTTTCATCGGTTTGTCTCATTGGGACGTGGGCAGAGGCTGTCCAAAAGTTCAAATTTGTCATTTAAAGCTTTTGCACCGCACCAACTGTCAAGCATGGTGGTGGCATCATGCTGAGAGCCTGTTTTTCTGCCAGTGGTGCTTAGTGCACTGCACATAGTGGTGGGAATAATACTGCTCCACATTATTTTCATTTATTAACTTGACCTCAAATTACACACAAATTAAATAAAACTCTACTTATACAGTATATGTTCAGCCTCGATTTACAATTTCTTTTGGATTAGATAAAAACCACTGCAAATCTCTATATGCCGCAGTCTCATTAAAATACTCTAAAGGTGTCATCACTTTTGTGGGTTCAATATATAATTAACAGCATTCATGACATTTATGCCTCAGGGCACAACGTTTACACACCCAGACTGAAATTTGTTCCTCAAATTATTTATAATGTCTGTTTTATTCCTCAGACCTGGAAGTGAATGTTTTCATCATCCTTCCAGATCTCCTGGAAAATGTTGCCGATGAATAAACATGTTTCCTGAGAGAGACATATTTCATACATTTTCTTTAAATACATTTTGAGTTTATGGATTGCAGCTCAATTTGTAGACATTTCTCCAGGGTAGAACGACTGCTCAGGTTCTGGAAAAGGCGGGGATCGCCATGGCAACACGATAGCGCTAATTTATTCCATCATGGCTGCCCTTGGGACTCTGTAGTTTTAGCAGCTGTATATTTAATATGGGTAAAATGTTCCAGTCGTTCGCTTACTTTTGAGTCCAGGCACAGAAGAGTTTCAACTGTTTCTTTGAGTTTGCAGGTAGCTGCTAAAAAAAACTAGAAAGGTGCCGGTTAGTCCTGCTACACAAGAAGTTGAAATGTGCCAACCTTTTACTTGTGAGGCTTGGTATTGATATTTGTGAAGAAATCTATCAGAGCTGCCTTGGGAATGCAGCCCATTTGGACTTGTCGGTTCTCTCATCTTCTCTCAGCTATCTATACCTTCCTTCTAAAAGTCTGTTTAAGCTTTTCTCCTCACTGTGACAGAAAAATAAGAAAAGAGAACAGCTCGTCTACCGTAACCCTTTAATTTTAAGCAAACTTAAACTATCAGAATCTGAAAAACTACTTCTTTTTGTCTGTGAAAACAGCCTTTTATCACTTTCTCTTAAACTTTTCCCCATTTTTATAAAACATTTTTCAAGGACTTGAACTAGAGACTGCTTGCCGAACAAATTTTGGGCAAGTTAAAAAAAAAAAAAGAACTAAAAGCCCAAAGAAATTGAGTCTAAACAAGCAATCATGAACAAAGTACTTTAATCAGTCCAATCAGATTCTCTGCTTTATTGCTGGAAATACGAGAGGCAATCATCGATTCGCTGATGTGACCTTTTCAACCAGCTCGCCCCCTCACACGCACATGCTCTCTTGAAACCTCTTGAGAAACTGAACAAACAAGCAGTGATGAGATCAGGGCGGCGTTGCGCCCCGAATAGATTACGCCGAGTTATTCTGCAGGCAGCCGTTTATTATGTGGGTGTTTATGTGTACCCAAGAGTTAGTTGATAAGGGAAGCACTGAGTGCAAATTATTATGAAGTTTTTGTATTTATTAAACAAAAAGATAAGGAATCAAACAGATTCCTAGTCATATATAGATTGTTGTTGTTATCTTTATCTGTAGCTGGACTTATAAAAGTTTTTCTTGTCCACTGACTCGACTCGACACAATGACAGTGTTAGATTAGGATGGAAAATGGACGCTGATAGTTTACAGTTTAGTTATCATCCAAATGGTAGGACGACAGTTTAACACTCAATCAACCAGAAGGGGAACCAGTTTGTTTCTTCGTTTGGGTTCCCTTTGTGGGTGTCAGTCCATCGTAGGCTTGACGAAGAATATTAGACTCAAAAGTTAAACGCTATCTAATAATAATTTAATTGAGTTCTTCTGTAAATCCATAGTTCTCAAACTGTGCTAGAAGCACAATTTGTGGTAGTTTTGAAACCTTTAGTGGTAGTTAACTTCTTTGCATTAATTTCTTTATAAACACACATTTGTGGAGATCAATTCTTGAACTCCCCATTGGAACCACAGCAGATAACAGTGAACCAGGAACTTACTAAATAATGACATTCATACTTGGATATTGACAATATCTGACAAGTTTGACAACCTGTGAGATTTGCTAACTAATAATCAACTACTATTAGAAAATTCGTGCAGATATTTTTCTATTCTGCAGTGAGGATATTGGAAGTTTATCTGGATATTTCTTTCGTTGGATAAAAATAAGTCCTGTCATCAAGTCAAGTCTTTTCCAACTATGACTTATTGCTAAATCAGAGCTTTAACTCTCACTTAAGGCTCTTGAGAAGGTTAGTCATGCTTGTATGACCGGTCTTGTAGGCTATTCTCATTCTTTATATATGGATAAATGACTCATCCTTGAAACTTTTGCAAATGGCTCAGAAGTTGCGACGGCTGCATCGAGGACTATAAGACGAGACTAAGACTAAGATATGTGGGTTGTGTTTAACCCCTGCGTCACCACAGCCCCCCACAAGAGCTATGGAAATTTATTTTCACTGGCCTATGAATGAATATGAGACATTAAAAAGCTCTTAGAGGTGGACTTGCTGGTGTTCTCCAGATCCACGTTCCGTCAGGATTTTCTACTTGAAGACAGAATTCATGTTTCCATCCTGAAGAAGCAAAACAAGCCTGGATTATAACCCACAATGTTGGATTATCTGTGTGAGATATTTTTTTTGCCTGAAATGCTGTTTTTTTGGGGGGAATCACAATTCTATATTTTCTCTATTTGTGGACAGTGACTAGATTTTTTTTAAATCCCAAAGCATTATAAATGTCTTTGTGACCCTTTCCAGACTCTTGAAGGAATGATTGTTTGATTTGTTCTCAAATTATTAAAGTTTTTTTTGCTGCTTTTTCATATCTTCTATCCTACTTCATGCTGTCAAATAGGTTATATTTAAGAGTTTCCATGATTCTACAGGTCTGGCATTAATCCTGGTTGCCTACTGTGAAATATGAATCAGCTTTCCAAAGTTTGAGATCAATCTGTTAATTCATGATTTAATAACTGGTGGTTGGGTCTCATTGGGAGCATGTTGGTTTGGAAACGTTTAAAAGGTAGCAGACTTTCACTTGTGCGAACGCAGCTCCGCGAGATGAAAGACGGAGCTGACTCTCATTTTGAACAAAACCTGATGTATTTGTTCCTCCATGGGCTCTACATTTTATTGGGAAGGAACCAGTCGGTAGCGGCTAAAGCTCAACTTGCTTCTGTGTTTAATGAGCAGCGGCGGTGGCTGGGAGCCGCCACTCTGAATCTGTGCTATGCACTCTGGTTTGTCTGTTCACGCTCTCTGTGTGATTCGTTGGAAGAGTGGGGGTCTTCTGCTGTGAGCTTTAAAGCAACAGGGGCACTTAAGGCATGACATTTATGTGCAGTATAATTAACGCAGTGGCCTTGCTGGGTGTGTCTGAATTAATGTGTCATCTGCATAATAACTTGATTTAAAGGTCTCTTAGTTATTTAATCAGTTTATTGATCGCTTTCCTTTCAATTGTTGGACTTCTGAATTTGTTGCTCAGGTAAAGCATGTTATTCACCTCCAACATGCATTTCATAACCAGAAGTTTTGTCAGTTTTTCTAGTTGCATTTTACCAACGAAGTGGTCAAGGGGGAATCCAGACATGTTCTGTAATAAGGCCCCGAGTCCGGTTCTCTTAACAGGAATACACCAACCTCAGTAACATCTCAGTTGCCCCTGGTTACAGCATACCTCTGTTCTCCTCCCATGAGGCTTTATGACCTGCTGTTGCCATGACACCAAAGTTAACCCCCCTAAAGTCCCCCCCCACCCCCCCTCCCAGAAGCATTCCTGTGCAGCTGTTTCCCTCAGTTTCTACTTTGCACTCAGGTGTCGCCTACCAGCTGAGCTCAGTGAAGGGACTGTTGGCTTGTTCTAGTCTAACAGACATCACCTTTGGAGCCAGAGTAGCTTAGTTTGCTCCAACAGTGGTGTGTTCAACTCAGAGTCTACTCGTTATGGACTGCATTGATGCTGATGGTTTGTCTCGTCCACTGGGAGACGGGGTGAACTTTTTTTTTTTTTTCTTCAGGCAACTGTAACACAAAGTGCTTTGCAGGAGTTAAAAACAGAAAAAGGCAGAGAAAGCAACGGAGACAGACAAACATTGGAAATGATCAAATGAAGTAAACATTCAGACAAAACAAACGAGATGTTCGTGTTATTTGATAATCACAGAAACGGCGTTTAATCAACAGATGCACACTGCCAAATTGCTTTGTCCCCTGATTGGTTTGTTTCAAATTCCTCATATGCCTAATAGTGGATGCATTGATGCACTTTACAACCTGAGCTCTGGACCTTTTACCATATTCTGCTTCTCTGAATATTTCTCTCCTTGCCTGGCCAGTTAGTTCAGGTAAATGACCATAGTAGGTTAGCTGTTGTCATCCTGTTTCTATTTTCAGATAATTCTTTATTAAGTGTTGAAAGCTTGAGGCATTGTTTTATAACCTAACCCTGATTTTAACTTCTCTACAACTTTATCTCAGATTCGCCGCTGAAGTTTGTTCTCTAATGAAATTTCGGAGGTGCTAATGGTGAGATTATGTCTTACACAGGTGGAGTGCATTAACTATTTAGGTTACTTCTTAATTCGCTGGGTTCCACTGGATTTTATTTAGAGCCATCTGTGTAGATAGGATTGACTACAGATGCAATACACATTTTTTTTTTCTAAAAAGCGAATTGGAAACAGTCCATTATTTTTTCCTTCACTTCACAAATATGCATTACTCTTTGCTGGTTTCTTGGTGTCATTTGAACAAAGCTGAAAATGTTCATGAGGGTTATTTTTTTTGTTTGTTTGTTTGTTTTGCAAAGCATTGTAGTGTCAGAACAAAATTGAGTGCCTGATGAAGTGTTTCTTGTCAGAACAGTAGATCTTCTGAGTGACAGAAGAGAAACTCCTCTGCATCCAACAGAGCCAATTGCTTCATATTTGAATAGTATTTTCCCTCATTGTTCCCCTTCACACATGCAGCCTCACCTCTGTTCCTGTATCTCAGCTGCTTCTGTATTTCTGACACACCTCACTGATTTTTCCTGTCGAGTTACATTTGATGTCCACCCCGCAGATGGCATCTAGTACAGCATCTGTTGCCAATAAACAGACACTCCTACTTTACCACTCACAAAAGTGTTTTTCCAAAACCCTGATGACCGATAGAAGTTGCTTCCCCAACACGAATGGATGATTTTTTGCTTCTTCTGCAGCTTTGTTTGCAGTCAGTCGCAGTTATGTCAGATTCTGTGAAAAAAAAAATTGCTTCAGTACATTTTGTAGGAGTTCAAAATTGTTAACAGCTAAAATTATGACTTATTAAAATGTGTCTGGATTTGGAAAGCACACCTTGTGGGGGGATGAATTATTTCATCCTGAAATAATTACTTTGTTAACAAGCCTGCTTTAAATTGGAATGAGAAAATGTTGTCTGGTGGTCATCCTGCCATCTGCCCCTCTCCTCTCTCTGACCTGCAAAACCTTTTCTTCAGAAACCCAAATTTCTGTGTTTTTTTTCAGGCCATTGGTTGTGTGTCTTTCCACAGAGGAGTTTTAAATCCTTTCTCAGCTCGTAATGTTTAACATCGTTCAGGGCTGATGTAAAACCAGCTTGAGAAAAACATGACTTCCTGTGTGGACAGCACACTCTCAGTCAGGTGAACCAATCCACCTCAGGCAGCATGCAGGCGTTTCACATATTTATGGATGTATCTACAATAACCCAAACAGAGGTGTAGAGTTGGACCTAGCTCATTTTTAAACATTTTAAGAAAATCTGTGTAAATCAGGGAAGTGTTTATTTCTTTGTTGAAAACCTGTAGGAGTTCAAGGGTTGAAAAACCTTTAGAGAGTCTTAAAAAAAAACTATACATTTACATAACAGCAATACCCTAAAAGCTTTAGAGCGGCAGTTTTGATTTATGGTTTAATATTCTTTATTTCAGTGAGAGCTATGCAGGCTTTGTTTGATAAATGAGTTCTGTTTTATAAGGGCTGGTGTAACATAAAGCAATTGCATGCAAACATCACAGCTGTAACTGGAGGCAATATTTAAAATGTTTTCATGTGTGCATGGAAACATGGCTTGGAGATGTTTGCACACTGAACTAGAATCATTCCTTTCTTATCTACTGCTACACTCACCATCAGACTGAAGATAATGTTTTTTTAAAAAAATTAAGTTGATAGAGAAAGAGCTTTCCAATTGTTTTGTGCTGTCAAGAAAGATAGTTTTCATATTTTAAACAAATAATTTGTTATAGTTATGTGTATGTACCTGAAAGACAAAGGATATCTGGTCAAGTAGTTTTAGAATAAATATCAATTTCTCAGTTAATAATCTATTAAAGACTGAATGGAAAACAATAACTCTGGTCTGATGTAGAGAGATGATATTAAAATCAAGTTGTTAAGGTCAAACATACCTTCTGTTATCTGAATATTAGTTTACTTAAAAGATCTTCTTTTGAGGTTAGGTATTTAATTATTTTGGAAGTTCATTTAATAACTTGTTCAAAGCCAAAAAAAGTCTAAGACTAACTTTGTCTTGTGTCTTAATGCACATAGTGTCCTCATTTCGAGAGGTGAGCTTATTGTTTTGAGATGGTTTAGTTTGTCTAAACAAAACCCATTTTATCTAAATGAGAAGTGAAAGGTCGAAATCAAGGGTTGATTTAGGCTGCGTCTTGAAAGCCACTCATTGTACAGAAAACATAACCTTGTAATTCATAATCTGGTTTATTGGCTTTCACTCAGCCTCAGGAGACAACAGAACTGGATAATTGTATTTACCAAGCTAAACAGGTTCCTTCTAATTTGAGTGCAATGGATGGAGCAGGAGACGGAAAGATTGATCGGGTCTTGCCTGGGGCTGTAAGGGCTTTATGCCGGTATTTGGTAGTGAAGACGGACTGCGAAACACTAAGCTCTGAATTTACTGATGCATCTGCATTCTAAGCCTCGGCTGTAGTTATGAAAGCTGGCTCAGGACTGAAAGTACCAGGTTCAGGATAAACGAGGCTGAAATGAGAAATGGATGGTCTGGGAGAAGACGTGAAGAGGTTTGTCGTTTGAGAGAAGAAAACCTAGTGGGATTATTTGGAATTTGATTAGAAGGCCTCCAGAAAATCTTCCTTGATGTTTTTCTGTTGGAGCAGAGCCTTAAGCAAAACCAAAACTCACTTTAGGGACTAGAAAACATTTTTTTTTACCTCCTAACATTGGATGAGGTTTGATTTTCTGATTACCTCCCCTTTAGGGTACCTATTCTTTTTTCTCTTTTTGAACAAAAGAGGTGGTGTCCTTTCGAATTCAATGAAGGAAAACTTTGAAGTTCTTTAATTAAGTAGTTATGAATGAATTCAGTTTGGTTTTGGTTTGATCTGACATGCAAGTTGAAGGTTTAGAAGAAGCTGATATTTGGAATAACTCAGAAAGCTCAACTAAATGAAAATAGTCCAAACACAGATCAGGTTCCACACTTGCATTCAGTGCTGCCTCTCTTTACTGGGCGTAAAATTATCACTCGAGAAGATGCCAACAATTGTTGAATCAATTTCATTTATGTAGAATCCCTTAAAGTCATTTCTGCTGAGAACTGCTGGAACAGATGGCTCAACAGAACTTATAAGTTTGGCAGCTGCACCGAAAATAAACTTTGGATTATTCCTATCCTCCTCTATTAAATATGAAAAGTATGCTGTCGTACAGTGGCCTGGTGTCATCTCAAGACACTTTAAAAGACAAACAGATCGCAGTTAGATACAGAAGAACATAAGTCCAGTCGTAGAAACAGATTCAAATTTGGTTACATACGTTCCAATTCACTTCTGTCAAATTTAACTTATAATGAAAGTTAGTAAATCAAAGTTATCTCAGGAATACCATTTGACTGTATCAAAATAATTGACTTCAATTACTCATTATGAGCAAATTGGTCATCATACCCTAAATGCTTATCAGACTGCTGAGGCTTCAGTATATTAAAATAAAAACAGACGACTGACACAAAATGGGAAAAAGAATATTGTTTAATGTCCCAATGCTCCATTTTTGTCCTCTAAACACCATTATCTTGTAAAAAAATGAGTTGTGGACATTATAAGTATATATCACGAGCTAAAGTTACTGGAACAGAAACTAAAGCATGGAAATCAACCACAAAGGACCGATTGAAGCAGAGGGAGGCCGCTGACGATGCTGGGATCTGCTACATAGGTCGTCCTCACAGGTGCCTCCATTATCTGCCATCAGAGGGGATTATTCATCATTAGGATAGAGCCACACAGTCACTCCTGAACTTTACAGATACACATCATCTTCACTTGTATTGTGCTGTGAGCAGCCACACTCCTCTAATAATAACATTATTATGTTCAGGGAGCAGATTGATGATGATTACATATCATTCCACTCTCCACTGAGACAGAAAATAGATAAGGGTGGCTGATGAACATTCACCGTGGCTCATCTCTTCATGCAGACAGACACAGAGCGACTTGCTCCCAACAGGGATCCATCTGTCGGCATTGACATGCAGACAGAATTGTATCCTTCTCATTAAGACAAATTATCGCACACATCCTTTTGCTTTTATTTTTTTATTAACAAACAAAGCAGTGATGCTATAAATAAAGCAATTTAAGAAACAATTAGGCCTCATTTGTCAAAAACCGGTTTAGATTGAGACGTAGAAATGATCTTAGCATAAGTTCCATGTAGGATCTATCAAATCTTCTCCGAAGTAGCCATTCTAGTGTACAACCAATTAGGTCTTGGAATACCTAGCGGCTCGAAAAAGTCACAATTTACATGCCATGGCCTATTTACTCAGTTCCAGGAGGAAGATGTTAGTGGGGGGTCGGCCCCCGTGGTGTGCTGTTGTTTGTGTAGGTGCTCGGACCGTGTCCCAGGGTGCTGGGTTCCTGTCTGGCTGCCTATGGGTTCTGGGAGTGTGTCAGGTCGACTGTTGACTGCAAAACTTAACTGGGCTCTTATGGGAATCCCTCCTCTTGACCTCCAGGGGGTTAGCTAACCAGGGGGTTGGTAATGTGCCCTCCCTCTCTTGTTTCTTCCATCTACCTCACTGAGCTCCTACCTGCCCAGCATGTTGGGAGCTCTGCAGGGGTTTCTCCTGCTTGGTGCTGGGCAGCCTCGCTTCCGGGGGATTTGTATGACCATCATAGGGACCGGGTTACAGCCTTGACCTGTGCTTCAGCGTCAACTTACCACTGTTTGGGGCACATGGTTGCTCTTGTGTCTGTCGGCCCACTGGAGCTTCCTGGATGCCGATGATGATTGCTGAGTGATGTAGCTCTCCTACTAGGGTTGTCATAAAACTAAAATTTCAAACTCAGCATTGACTCTAAGAAAAATACTCAAGGCCATTTTTAATACTTGTGCAACACTTTTTGTAGGGGTACATCAATAAATCGGTCCCTAATTTTTGGAGATTGATGATTGGTCGATACGGTCTAGAAATTAGCCACTGTGCTCTTTTGCTCTACCATGAGAGGCTTGACTGATAGACCAGCCCATTATATTTGCACATTTGTAATTAACAATAATCAACCCACTGTTACCAACTCAGCAACTTTCTTGCTATATTTAGCAACATTTCAGAAAAACAAAAAATCATAGTGTTAATTTATGTCATCCTTTACTAACCCTTTTAAATTGCTCAAACATCAGTATTACAGCATTAATAGTAGTGTTAGCTTGTCATCTTAGCTAGCACTGCTAGCATGTGACAAACTAGCATTTGTTATAACTGAATGTTTTTGTTTTCAGCATCATATTATTGTTCAGCTGTACTGAGTTTGTTCGAGTTTGCTTTTCTCAGAAACTTATGGCGATTTCCATTCCTAAATCCTTAAAATATGTTAACTTGACTAACCTTTTGTATTTGCACAGCCACCCCAACAATACTTTTCAACCAGACAATGACACAAGGTTAGTCATTCAAGCTTATATTATTTAAGCTTTAGATGACACTAGAAACCTTTATTCAACAGGTGGTGGACAAGTGTAAAGGCAGAGGCACATACAGCAAATATCCCAGACCGGGAATCGAACTAGTGACAACTGAGTAGAGGACTGAAGCCTAAACATGGGCCACATGCTTTACCACTGAGCCATGTGGCGCCCAGAAAACATTCCAGCTTTTGACCTACTAAAACAAAGTGGAAAAAATGTTCTTGTGTTTTTAGGGGTGATTTAAAAGTCTGTTGATAAGCACAGTTTTCAGAAATTTTCTTTTTAAACATGTTATATTTATTAAACGTCAAGGTTTCTTCATGCAGAACATGCAGCTGTCTGCACTTCAGTCTCTGTTGGCGGTTTTCTTTAGAGAGTCGATGACCCAGTTTAATGACCCAGAGTGTTGAGGCGTTATGCTCCTGTTGTCACATTACCTGGAGCCAGAGGTTCCCCCGACCCCCGTCTAAAATGAGCCTGAATGGCTCGTCTTGCGTTTAAATGTTTAATTGGACGTCTGTCCTTATGAAAGTTGTGGATCCAGTCAAGCACAGTCTGCTCAGGTGTTCATGTAATGATGAATTCATTTGCATTAATGTTGAGGTGGCTGACTGAGTGCAGCATCAGAAGAAACTAACTGGTTGTAATGTGAAGGTTTGTTAAACTCCGTGTGAAATATTAACTCCCCGTATTTCAGGTATGTGGTTTTGATGGATGTTGAGGACGAACAGGAACTGACAGCGCTATACTTCTTCGTCTGTCACAAGGAACAGATGTATGGCAGTGATATATTCACACATCGCCACAAACATTTTTTTGTCCTCTTAACAGCTGCAATATTTAAGCAGAACAATATAAGAATTTGTTAAAAAAAAAAAAAAACTAAGAAAGTTCTTGACAGAATTTAATAAAATTGGATTTCAGTGCCTTGGACAAAACTTCCTCATTTTGTCATGTTTGAACTAAAAATGTTTTTCTACTAAGATTTTCTGTTCTAGATCAACACAAAGTAGTATGTAATTAGGACGTTTAAGGAATAAGGCACATGGCAAATGTGACGGGTTTGTAATCATTCACCTTTACTCGGATGCCCCTAAAGAAAATCAAGTTCAACCGATAACCTTTAAAAGTCACCAGTTAAGTTGTGTGTGTGATTTTTTTCAATATAAATAGAGTTATTATGTGAAGGCATTAAAGTTGCTATAGATGAATACTGAACAAACCGTATAATGAAGAATAATCAAACAGACCCACTAGAGTATGGTTTGATCAAAGCAATCCAGGTCAGAAGACTTGGTAGGACATGGAAATTAATGACCACCGATGCTCTCCGTCCAGTGTTTCACATCTTGATTTAATGTGCAAAGATGAACACAAAAAAAATCTGTTTCTTGTTGTGTTGTTGTGTGTGTGTGTGTGTGTGTGTGTGTGTGTGTGGTGTGTGTGTGTGTGTGTGTGTGTGTGAGAGAGAGATGGGGGATTAATATTTAAATGCATTTAAATATTAAATTCTAAACAATAATTGAACGTAGCTTTATATTCTGTCTGGGTAAAAAGAAAACATACCCTCATATCTATTTTATTAATATTTTATTAATTCACTTAAAGTTCTGTGTCTATGTTGATTTGAATTATTGCTTTTTTACTAAGTAAGATCAGATCAAGCTCAAAATTGGTGCCATATTTATCCAGTTTGACATATTTTCCAGACTCACAGGAAAGTCTCCACTGTTCAGCGCCTATTCATAAATGTTTAATTTTGATTCGCTAAACCATGACAGCTTTCTGTGCAGGTGTCATGACTTCAACAACATAAATTTACTTCACTCGTTTTTTTCTGCAGTGCCACTTCTAAATATGGCAACCATTCTTTTCCCCTAATGAATTAAATATTCTCCATTCTTCTCATTCATGCTGTTTCTGTGACTAGACTGTCAGGGGAGTTGGTGTGATTTAATGTGAGCTTCAGATTAACTCTTTTGTCAACAAGGACCAGATTAACTATTCTGAGTGCAGTTTTAGTGTCTTTTTAATCCAGCTAATGTAAAAAGAAGCCTAAGTGTTCCAACTTTTCCCTCCCATATGCCTTCAGGAAATAATTATTTTTCGACAGACAAGTGGAGGGATCAAGACATTCAGAAACAAGCAGAAGTACAGCAAATGTGTTAGTTGATGACAGATGGAGAAAGTGATGGCTGTTTTTTGAGCCTGGAAACAGGGTCAGTTTCCCCCCATGAGTTGCCATGACAACTGATCAAGTAGCGCCCCCAAAATAACGATGTAAAAGACAAAAGGGAAGCAAGGAACTACAAGGAAGTACATTTGTCCTTTTAAAACTTACAAGCCCGAAACCAAAATTTGATTTTTACATCAGAACAGTTTTTTTTATAGCAATTACATCATTGTTGTGAAGAGTCAGTGTATCCAAAGAATAGATTATTGTTTCACAGAACCTTGGTATTAAGAAAAGCATTTCACTGTGGGTGAAAAGCCTTGGCAGCAAGTTTACTTTCTCTTTCTTTCGAACAATTTTCCCTCAGGAAAATGGATAACACCTCCTGACCTCTGAACAATCTTTGGACAATCTGCATTAAGAATGAAATCAGCTACTCTTGCAGAGCGTATAATCTCATGTTTACAGAGATGGATCGAACCTGAACCTCTTCTGGACTGATACGGTGCCATTAGGCAGCCTTGTAATGATGAGGTGCGTTCCTGGCATTTCCACCACCTGCAATTTGCTCCTCCACAGATGTGAGGTTATGCAGATCTGCCTTTTTCTGTGATTGGCTTAACAAAGAAGTTTTTAGGTGGGATTAATTTTGGGGCATTTTCAGACTGAAGACCCCTGATGAAACAAGTGGAGTGTTTATGTACCTGATGGTAAGAATAAAAAGAAAGAATAAGGGTCTCAATTTGCATAATGCGATTCAATGAATGAACAAATTACCAGATTTGATTTGAGTTGGGTGTATGCAAATACAATGAGCAAGTCTAACAACTTTCCATGCTCTTTACAAGGATTTTTCTTTGAGTGCTTGTTTATTTTGCATATGCATGTTTGATTTGCATTATGTAAATCATCATCTCAATACCGTTTTTTTGTCAAAATACATTTCTAATTAATTACTTCTGCTGTTGTATGCAGAAGTGAATAAGACAAAAACAGAAGAACGTTACATGTCAGTCACAGTTTGATACCCAACTAGTTTTCAGAAGATTGAAATGCCAGAATTTTGTTGAATCTTTATTTTTCTAAACTATCCAACCTTTCATTTACAACTCAAAACAAATGATCTCTTAGGAAAAGCATTAAAATTAAAACAAACAAAAAATGTTGCATGGTACCTGGCTGCAGACTAATTAAAGCTAATGTTTTGTTGGGACGTCTTTAGGATGAATTTAATTTAGTCTTCTTTGGTATTTGTTGGTCTCCACAATGTTTCCCAAATCTGCATTGGAAAGGTTCTCCTTCATTTCTTTCATGCCAGCCTAATTAAAGAACTTTAACATGAAAAACTTGTTTATAAATACTTATATTTATATATCATAGGTACATTGTAATGATATAAAATAAATTATGTGTTGGTTTCTTTTATTAGTTTTTTTTTTGTTTTGTTTTGTTTTTTTCGAATGATTTAGCTTTAACATAATGCAGAGAAAAATAGTTTGGGACTCCCACTATTAATATGGACAATAAAACAAAATGCTTATCACCTATTTGACAATGCTTGAATATCAGGCACCATACAATGTACCATAATTACATATTTACAGTACCATATTTATCAGCCATTACTCCACTAAGCATGACCATTTTGTTCTTACATCTGTTCATGACTTATTTTCCAGTGTTGCTGTAAATCCTTATAAACCCAAAACTATTTAATACTTGTGAAAGCAAAACCAAGCAGGCAGATATTAAAGCTCGTGCATCATTCTATTATTACTTTGGAGAGCAGAGCTATATTGTATATTTTGTCTTTTCACCAGAAAAGACCCTTTCTTTCTCTATATGAATAATGACTTTCTATATATTCTTTGCCACTACATCAAGGGACCTTGCTGGGGGTTTTTTTTCCCCCAAGTTAGTCTTTGTTTTAACAATGGCAGGCATCACCTTCAACTGTCATGCTACCAGAAATAAGTTGCTCTAGTAAATCTCTGCACTTGCCTTTGTGTAAAAAGTAAATTTGACAGAAATCTTTATGGTAACAATTGATTGTAGCATCAAAACATGCGGTGATTTTTGCAGTTGAGAAGTAAGTAATCAGCAGATTCATATCAAAGACCTTCAGTAGCTGCAGCTTCGCCTGCACTGCATCTCACCTCCTCCCTGCTGCTTTATGGTACATTTGTGTGAGCGTGTCTTTTCCCTTTGCATTAAAACCATTTCCCCTGATGGACCTTTTTGGACAATAAAAATAAAGATCGTTTCAGCAAACGATGCCAGTCTGCAAAGTCTCCTTCGCTGGAGGCAGGATGCTGTTGCATCACCTCCTCTGATGATGGTGACTTGCGTGATTTCTGAGCAGAGTGCTTATCTGAGTTGTACATTATTTATGGAGGGGTTTGCTTGGTTGGATGCTGGCTGCAGCACCAGGACGTGGAGGAAAGGAAGCTGCAGAAATTATCCGTGGATGTTGCTCAGCAGTAGCCCTTTGAAGCCTGGCTGTCCTATTAGGAGAATACAAAAAGAGAAACTCCCAACAGAGAACACGGAAGTTGCACATTACATTTGTGTACAGCTGCTTTGACTAAAAGAGCTTGAAAATTCTAAGAAAGTGGGTCAGGAATCAGGGAAGATGTAGGTTTTGTTAGACGTAATTGAGGAGTGTGTTATGCTTTTGTAAAATGAGGTTAGCATGGTGTGTTGATAGAGGAAAGTGGGGCTCAAAAATGGGTCATTGCTGCATTAAACACCAG
Source organism: Poecilia picta (assembly GCA_033032245.1). Taxonomy (NCBI): domain Eukaryota; kingdom Metazoa; phylum Chordata; class Actinopteri; order Cyprinodontiformes; family Poeciliidae; genus Poecilia; species Poecilia picta. The sequence continues at coordinate 14,247,052 of CM065358.1, forward strand.
ATTTTCTTTTTTCATGGCTCAGAATGTGAAAACATGGTGGACATCAGTTGGACAGTCACAGTAGGAGTGATGCTGTGGAACCAAGAAGTGACATTTCAGAAGTCACGCCTTCTGTCATTTAAAGGTTACTCCAAGCACACTAAATCAAAACTGATTTTTTTTATTTGTTTTATTAAGGATGCCACAACATTTTAGAGAAACATTCTACTCTGTTGTAGTTTATGTGTGTATCTGTGATTAGATGAAAGAATAGAATGAGGAAAGATGAAGAGAGTTGTGATTTTGATAGAGAAGAAAAGTAGGCACTCGAAGGACCAAAAAGAACCTCTGAAACTACAATCAGTTTATTTTTAGTAAAAACTGACCTGGAATCAGTTTTTCTCTATTAGCTTATTAGCTTAGTTTTTTTATTGCATATAACTTTGCATTTCTGGTATCAGGTGTAGTTTTATTGTCGTATAGTAACAAAGTTACACTGCTTTTCTTTAACGACAGATAATTGCCAAAACTGAAGATCACAGTGAAAACAAGTTTTAAAGCGCAACTGAGAAAGTGCAGAGGCAATAGAGGAGGCAGACTTGAAGAGTAGCACGTATGAACTCCGTCCTTTGAAAAAGCTGCAGTCCCCTCAGCCTCGTGGTTTTTCTGTGCTCTGCAGCGATCTCAGAGCTGCACCCAGTCAACCACATTTAACTATGATGGCAGAGTAAATTAATATTTGATATCAAGCTTTGTATGATGGAGAGACAAACAGGCCAACAGGATAGCTGACACATGTAGATAATGACATGCTGCATGGCTGCCATAACTTAAAAACTCAATTCAAAAAGCAAAGACACAAGTTAAGGAAGTTGTCAAATACTTCCTGGACCGGGGCTGACTAAATTACATCTTTAATTTATGTCTTCAATTTTCACTTGATTCTGAATTGTTTTGAATTTTTCTTACTTTGCAGTTTTGTTCATTTGTATTCCTTAGTTTCTTTTTCTTTGATTATATCAGCCTTGTTTCTGTTCATTCTGGTTATTTTAGTTTATGTTTATTATTTAGTGTCATTTAGAATGTATTCAGGAGTTTATAGTTTGGTGTCTCTTCCTCTTTCCGTGGTTCCACATCTCTCTGGTTTCCTCAGTCTGGCTTCTGCTCTGCCCCCACACCTGCAACCCGTTAGCTAATCAGCCCCAGTCTGTTGTTGCATCATTCACTCTCCCAGCATTCATACACCTCCTACTCTCACTCCCTGCTGGAGTCTCATTTTCTACCCTTTTGCTCTTCGTGATCTCCTGGTTTGTAAGTTCTTATTAAATTTATTAAATCTTCACCTCCTACCTGCTGCTTCATTTTGCTCTGCATTTGGGTCCTACTCCATCTTCACCGTAAACATGACAGTCATATTACTTTAAAATCAGAAAATAGAAGACGCATATATTTTTTCTGAATTTTCTTTAAAAGGTTGAACATAATTGAAGGGTACAAAACAATAGATCCATTAATCAATAGAGCTATATCAAGTAGAAATAAATTCTTATCAATGAAAAACAAATAGAAAGTTAAACTAAAAGAGGCTAAAATATCTATGAAAATATTAAATGGAGCAGTAAAAAGAATGGAAACATCAATTATTGCCAAATATAGTAATCATTTATGTATTTTTTTAATTTTAATCTAATTTGTTATTACAACAATTATTTTAGACTTTGCAATTTTGGGAAAGAATTAGTAGTTTAAATATAAAAATTACAGTTGTGAATTCCTTTTCAATATTAACTACTTTCTTAGAAAGATTCAGCTCAGTCAGCTAGGAAAGTTTAGAGCAGCAGATGGCAAGTTAATGAAATAATGCAACGTGTCATCAGCTGATGTTGCATGAAGGGATGAGACAATAAGTAATGTTTCCTGATCAGGCCGAGGCAGACAGGAGCAGAGATGATGGAGCAAACCTACCGCAGCTCAGACCGACTGTGAGGGATGCGCGATCATAAAAATAGATATTTTAGAAATCTAAATTTGAAAATGCATATGAAAAAGCTGAAACATGGAAGTTTTCAATGTTCTTTGTTACAATTTGGAAACAGTGTGAACCTAATACAGCAGGTCAATGGAAAAGTGTATTGATTTTGGTTCATATATTGAGAAAACTTCTCCTACTGATTAGAAGAGAGATGAACCCTGGGACTTAATAAAAGAGGCAACACTTTCAGAGACTGAAGCAGCAGCCATTTCCCATTTTTAATTATTTATCCTTCAATACGAAACCCCCCCAACAAATCTATTTTTGACTACGGTGGGAAGCTTTAAAGAAAACTGAAGCTACAAAAAAATGTGATAAAGTTTTACTGTACAGTGCATCTGGAAAGTAATTAAAGCCTTATTCAGGTTTTTAAAATTTATTTATTTCCTCAAATGTTACAAAAAATGTATGTCAACTACCAAGACCTCTAGACCATTATGCATTTCCAAATTAAGTCTAATCAACTGACTTTACAACAATGGACTCCATTAAATCCGTAGAAACATCTCAAGGACGATCAGTGGAAACTGTTCAAATTTGAGCTTCATTGAATATGTAAATGTGATTTTTTTTTTCTGTTTCAAATAAATTTGCTAAGCATTCAAAAACCTTTCTCCACATTGTCATAATTGGGTATTTGTGTTTTGCGTATAGAATTTTGAGGACAGAGATTAATTCACAAACAAATTGTGGAAAAAGTGAAGCACTGCAAATACTTTCCAGATGCATTATATATTTGCATAATGTCTTTGGAATTAACTGCTTAACTGCCTTAACATGAAACTGATTATTCAGTTTTCATGCACTAGAATACATTTCATATAAAAATGAAGGTAGAAAAGTCATAAGTGGAGGCATGCGAATACAAAAAACTGGCAAGCAATTCTTAAAACGTGCCAATCTGTCATAAAACTGACAATTGGATCTGTATGATCTTCTTTCTCCAGACAATTTCAAAGCGATTTTGTTTTCCGTTTCTCCTGCAGACGATGGGAAGCTGTCTCTGGATGAGTTCCAGGCTTTCTTCTCTGACGGCACGTTGAACGAGGAGGAGCTGGAGAAACTGTTTCACACCATCGACTCTGATAACACCAGGTTAGCGTGCATACATGAACATGAAGCACACATGGCTGCATGAAGTTATGCCACATACAGAACATTTGCTCATTGCACCATGACTTCGCGTGTCGATAACAACTTGCAGGCGATTTTGAAACCAAAGTGTATGTGCACAAAGTTGTTTTTCTGCTCTGCAGCTTCAGTTTGCTGATTGAGTTGCGTGTTTTGGGAAGTGGGTGAGGGTACGGATGTAGAGTAGAATGTAAAAGATAAAAAAAACTACTTTAAATAATCTGGACAGCATTCTAGTTAGAAAGATATTGAATATGTCTTAAGACGTCAGTGTGAACAAATTAAAACCAGGTTTCATGTGATGCAAAAATGAACATTTTGAAATTTTCTGAGGTTGTTTTGCTGGAAAAAAAACATGACTAAATGAGCAATGCTCAGTCACATATTTGTTAATCAGTTTTAGGATTACAAGTCTAAAACTGGAACACATTGAGCTGCTAAACCACATGGGTTGGTCTGCACATCTTCCATTATTTTTAATGAAAGTATCATTTTCTTTTAACCAAACACATTAAACTCACTTTCATCATGACATCAAAGACCCAGCTTGTCAGCACAGCATTTACTTGTGTGTTAAAAGGTGCAACTAGCATCTTGCTTTGTTTAGTCCAAAAGGATGCTATAATTATTATATAAACAGTTGTTTTGGCAGTTTGCTGCTCTAGCACTAGCAGTGTATATTAACACAATACGAAGGTGTTAAGACGTCAGTATGTTGCTGGCAATATATCTGGAGAGGTTTATAAGGCCTTTTTCACATGTGAAAACTAGTTAAGACCCTCTGCCCAACATACCGCACGATGCTCAAAATAATTGGAGTAAAGCCCACCAAGTTTTATGTGAGACTCAACAGGGCTTTGTGAGCCTGTCAGATGTTAAAGTCTGTTACTGGAAAATTAGAAAAAGTAAAGTGTGACTTTTTTTGGAAGAGCTTGAGGCAGAACGAGTTTTGTTTGCAAAGCTGTGTCAGAGTGAATAACAAAAGTTCTGGAGTAATGGCATAGCTTATCTTATGAGCTATATAATAATCAAAGTAGTTATTTTTGGTAAATGCGATGTTTATTTAAAATAAGAGATAATATTGAAACAAACATTTCAGTTCAGCTTTACATCACAGTGATGTGTTCCTAATAATTTGGGCTTCCTGTACTCTCTATCAGATATTGAAACTTGGGTCAAACTTGGTCAGTTACAGGATGATGATCCCTAACACAGCACCAAGTATACAACAAAAAGCCTATAAAAGAAAAGACCCAATGTGGCTCAAAGCCCACATCTCAACCGGTTTGAGACTGACTAATTGGACATACTGAGCCAGGTTTTGGTTCTGCTGGAGGTTTCTTCCTGTTAAAGGGGAGTTTCTTCTCTCTACTGTCGCTAGATGCTCACTCAATGTGAGGGACTGTTGTAAAGTCGATGGCAAAACGCAAGCAATTGTCTACTATCACTACATGCTCATCCAGGAGAAGTGAATGCTGCAAGTCAATGAGTCGATGCAATCTGCTGGATTTTAACTGATCTGGATAATAATCACTACAGCGTAGGAGAACTCTTAGAGTTGAAATGTGAGCGATCAACCTTTGCATTTTGGAGGCCGTCGTATGTACAACGCATTTACTTACATCTGCTGAAATTCTAAGTCCTTCTTGCATTTTATAGTACTCATATGTTGAGTTGTAAAAACGCCAGCGATCCAGTTTCCTCCTCGCCTTTCTTTTCTCTTTCTGTCTTCTTTGGCTTCATTATTCCATCCTCCAACACATTAACCTCCCGTGTACATTTTTTGATTTAATTGACTCTCATTAAATCAGTTCATTGACCCTTTATAATCAGCTCATCCATCCTGCAGTCAGGAGAGGTGTGCTGACACAGTGAGATCTGAATAATCAGAAGCCTGACTGTTAATTTACACGAGCTCAAGATCCTGCAGAGCTTCGAATAAAATGAAACCAAGCAGAACAAAAGCTGACCTGTTAGCATTGTTGGAGGGTTGAAGCTGGTCCCGTTTATAAATCCTCCTGCAGGCTTGGCCTTCTGACAGATCTTATCCATCTTTAAATCTGTGCAGTAAGTGGACCATGTGATTGCTGCCATCACCTATGGATGTTGGTCATCCAGCCTCTTGGAGGTGGTCTCACTTCATAAGCCTCCTCACCACAGTGGATGCAGGGCCGAGTAGTAGCGTCATGTAGCTACAGATAAGGTTATTGATTGAGCCGAGTGGAAGCAGAAGCCAGGATTTTGTTTCCCGTTTGAAGCAGGAAGTTGATGGATGGAGGAAGAGGGAAGAAACAGGCAGAGACTGAGCGATACTCGTACCACACTCGCTTTCCTCCCACCACCCTTCAACTTGATCACCTTTTCAATTCATTCTCAGAGCTTCCTGTCTCTGTTTGTGTCATCCTTTTCGAGATTTCATTCTGCTGTCACTCTGTCCGACACTTCGTTCCCCGTATTATCCTCCTCCTCCTCTTCTCCACCTGTCACTCACTCCTGCCTCCAGTCCTTTCTGCCCTCAGATCTTCATTGCACATGTGTCAGTCTGCCTGTAGTTTCTTGCACATGGTGAAGATTTTATGTTATAAATCTTAGGTAAGTTAGTTTTGGGTCACCAAAGTTCTCCTGTAAATGCTTCTGGATGATTCTGCTATTTGTCTGAAATAATTTTATTTTTTTCAACATTGGATCTGTTTTCTGAGTCTGTATATATATATTTTTACATTAAAGGAGTCCTGAAAAAGTTGGCATCACATTAGAACATGACTGACTACCTTGACAAATAATTTCAAACTTTTCTGGAAATCTCCATCCATCCATTTTTTTTACACCCTTGTCCCTTAGTTGGGTCAGAAAGATTGCTGGTGTCTATCTCCAGCTAACATTCCAGGCGAGAGGCGGGGTCACCCTGGATAGGTCACCAGTCTGTCGCAGGGCAACACAGAAACACACAGGACAAACAACCAGGCACACACACACTCTCACCTAGGGGCAATTTGGAGAGGCCAATTAACCTGACAGTCATGTTTTTGGACTGTGGGAGGAAACCGGAGTACCCAGAGAAAACCCACGCATGCACAGGGAGAACATGCAAACTCCATGCAGAAAGACTGGGGCCAGGAATTGCTGCAAGGCAACAGCGCTACCAGCTGCGCCACTGTGCAGCCCTTTTCTGGAAATCTTACCGGCTAAAATGTAAGGCCTATTTAAATTCTGACTGCTGATATAAGAATAGAAGAAAATAAGATAATATTATGATATTCTGATGCTGATCTGACATTATAATACTTTTTCAGTGCAGTAATTTACAGATCGTTTTTTTTTTGGTCAATGAATATTGAAACTAAATTGTGCGGTTTTAACATGGACATTTGCTGAATAAATCAGTTCTTTCTGGTCATCAGCAGCTAGCTGGGCTTAGCAATGACCCCTTAAAGAAACCATGGCATGATGCTTACATCTTTTTTAAAAAAAGCCAAGTTTAATTCTCCTTTTGACTTCACTTTTATCGGCCCAGATGAAATTAATCCAAGGATCTCGCCAAACCATGTAGTCAATTACAGTGGTAATGGCTGTGCAAAACAGATTGATCTTTTACAGTCTGAACTACGAGAAAATATGAAACTCTCAATTTCAATAATAACTTAACCTTTTCAAGGAGTGTAAAAATTGCATTTTGTTCTCTCTGGAATGATCTGTCCACCCTGCCTCTGTCCTGCTGGAGGTCAGGTCAGGACAGAGCACCAGCGCCCCTGGGAACCCCGCTAGGGATGACCATGCAAGATAATTGATGAATGGATGAATGGCTCTCTGGATTTTGTATTGATGTGGAGGTTTGCAGCTCATTCTGCCCAAATTTAACTGGAGTTATTCAGGACAAAGACACCAATCCTTATGAGGGATGACTTGCCACACCATCCTCCTCCTGCCACTCGGGGAAATTCTAGTTTGCAGCAGCAAAACATTTACAGCCAAGTCAGGTTCCACCCACTGAGCTGAGTTATGGCTGGATATCTCAGACTACCATCAGGACATTCTTGAATTTCTCTCCTTCCACTCCTACTCTTTATTTTCTATAGATCTATGCAAGACTGCATGATAAAAAGAAACTGTCCTATGTTTCTGACCCTGTTCTTTTTTATCCTTTCCTTTCTTCCCATTTTCCTCACCTTCCTGCTTGCTGTCATAGTAATGTAGACACGAAGGAACTCTGTGGTAAGTAATTTGCATATTCTCATATTTAAAACAAACTTTTCATTTAAAATTCATTCTTTAAAATTGCCCCTGCTAAATGCTTTGTAAATGTTTGTATGTGCATAACAGACTACTTTGCCAAGCACATGGGAGACTATGAAGGAGTTCTGGCCTCACTGGAAACGCTGAACCTTTCCATCCTCAGAGCAATGGATTTCACCAAAAGGGTAGGAATGAGGAATGACTGGCATCTGTTTAGACTTTAACTGAGGGCTGATATTTTCCACATGAACTCCAAATAACACCATTTTACAGTAAATATCACTCTCAGAAGACAATGATACTTATTTAGAGTCCACACAGTTATTTCAACTTTAAACTCCTTTTCATTAAAGTTGACTGGTGTGTGGAAACACTAAATAAAAGCCAATCATTATGTAAAAGTGCACAGAATATTCCAGAAAGATGGCACAATGATAAAGCTTTGGTTATGGCCACTTACTTATGTTGTTGATCAATATTGGACAAATTAATACTAGACAGCGCCCATATGATATGATAAATTAATATAATATGGGTTGTAATAGCTTGCCATAATAAATAAAACAGTGTTGATGTCTTTCTGCTTTGTATTCATGGGGGAAAAAGAACTGTCCCCAGATACTGAAAAAACAAAATGAAATTTCTTATTTTCATCTCAACAATAAGGTTTTATTAAAACGTTTCTACTATTCTGGCATTTAAACAAATGTAGTTTCTTATGAAACTACATTTAAAACCCTATGATCTCTTTACCTCCTAAAACCTTTTATATATCATTAATCCATTAAATGGTACAGGTATAAATTAGCTCATAGTGAGGCAGTTTTTCATGATATGCATATGCAATATTGCACTAATGGTTGCAATATATTGTGTAGGCCTAGCAAAGATTGAAAATCTGGATGTTTTTGTAGTAGATTAGTTGGCAATTTAAAATGTTTATCTTGGATGTATATTGATTTAATATGCTCATTTAATATAGTTTTATTTTGTGATGGAAAAAAATACAGCGCTAATCTTACTCTTTATATTCATCTAACCTTGTGCTTGTGACGTTTCAAATACTCATTTTATTTTTGCTTCTGAATTTCTAACACAATATGCACAAAGTACAAAACATGTGCATACCACATTTATGAAAATTATGATTTGAAATTGTTGCACAAATGTGTCACACACACAGGAATAATGGGCAATTTAAGATGCAAGCTTGCAGTGGACCTTGGAGCAGAATTGTCGTTGTTGTCTTTACTTTTAAACACAATGTTCTCTCTGTTATTTTGAGTCCAACTGCAGATATTTGAAGTGCCTCCAGCAGAAACTAACATTTCCCTCTGCATCTAATAAACTCGAGTCCGTGACAACCTTTTCCTGGCTGAGCAGAAGCAGCGCGTCCATATACAGCTCCAACGACATACGGTGTAATGCATACAGAGCGCATTCCCACAGTGTGAAAGTAACGATGTGTGTTTTGTGGCTGGAATCTAATTCTCTCGTTATTTTAGCTGCAGTAGAAATAATGACACGTCAAGTTTCTGCTGCAGTGGTTTAGCTTGTGAGTAGCAGCTGGAGAGCAGCAATGTGCCATCCCAGTGTTCCCCCAATAGGCTAAATATAGCAGCTGCTCCACAGCCACACCTCCTTCATTCACATGTGGAGTATTTGTGTGTATATCTCTATTCTGCAGCTCTGTCTTTATCTGTCTTTTAGCTGCAGGCCACTCAGCAGCACTCAGACACACTACGGCGCACACACTGATCCTTTCACACTCAGCCTTCACCTTGTTTCTCTCTAATGAACACCCTTTGTTTAATCAATCAGTCCAGTGTCTGTCTTGTTCTTCTACTGTATCAGTCGTGCTCTTTTCTTTTCTTCTTCTGAAGCTCATTCATACTATGCATCTCTCAAGCTCCTTGTCTTACCCAGAGTCTCATTACCGGCATGTTAGTGAATTGCAGACAAGGCTTCTTTTTTTACCACAGCCAAATCATTGCATCATATTTGTCATTCCTGCCAGTAAATGATTGATTTTGTTTTGGTGCATTCTGAAATGGAGGAACTGCAGATGGTTTATCTACACACATTGGAGTTTTCCTCCTTGACCAACTAGACTGATCATATTACCAAAACCTTCTTTGAGTCTTTATTTTTTAGGGTTCATTATGTTCCCCACCCATATTTTATGAATGAAATTGCCATAAAGAATGTATGCCTGCTGATTTGAGCAAGATCCAATGCCAACTGGCCAGAGTTAAGTCGTGACAATGCATTCAAACAGACCATAAAGTCACATAATGGATTCAGTTAACGATACCATTTTTAAATACATTTCTCTTGGCGTGCCTTCGCAATGTGACTCACCATCCTAAAATAAACAATCTGAAAATTTCAGAAGTAATGGATTCAGGTTTTCTTCCTCTTGGTTTAACTTTACATCATGCTTTCAGTTGACCTCAGTTGAGTTTAAGCAGAGAAAGATCTGAAACGTGGACATTGGCTCTCAAGGAGATGAATTTACATCTTCTCGTTCAGGTTGTTATTGGTCTATTTGGAAAAGCCCCAGACCTCGTCTAAGCCAAGGCGTCAGTCTGGTTGAGCAAATTTTTAGTATTAGCTTGGCATAATCGTTTTTTTAATTTTTTTTTTTGAGGGATGTATTTTCTATCCTCTCAACCACCAGACGGTTGAGGCAGATGGTCGGCCATTTGACGAAAAGATTTCAGGCAATCTGTTGGTTTTCTTAAATAACTTTTACTTATTTTCTTTTTACGATCCACTGAAACTGTGTGCTTGGGGATTTCTTTATGGGGTTAAGTTCCACTCTGACAGATTGACCGTGTGAGTGTGGGCGGAGCAGGACAAATCTAAAATATCTTGCAAAATGACTCACACCTCTTGAATTATATTGTGATATTAAACACTGAAGATACTTTACTATTTTATGAATAAAAATCTGAGAAGTCTAGCTTGCAAAAGGCATGTTCCCCTTTAATTTAGTAGCCTTAAAAATCTGTCGTAGCTGGTTTTCTTCAGGAGTAATTTTATTCACATAACAAGTTCCACTTCTTGTCATTTAATTTCAGTATAAATCTATTTTGCTGAGATCCACCACTCGGGTGGAAAACCCCGTTGACATGACAAGCTTTTATGAAAGAATTGCGACTCTGTTCTAAATTTTACCTCAAGCCAGCAAATATAAAAAGGGTGCTCTGTTCACATGAGTCTGAACTTACTGCCCGAATAGCAAAGCACCAGCTTGGTACAAGAAACAAAAAAAAACAGCCCCTTGTTCTGTAAACAGATTGTCTGGACCCTCACAGTTGTAATCTGTGACAGCTCTGAAATTAATTTTTTTCTCTTAGCTTGATGCTCTGTCAATAAATTGAAATACTTTTCAGTGCTGCATCTGTGTTCCTGTGAATTTGAACTCTGTAAACACAAAACACTATAAAAACTGATTGATTTATTAGTTTGCCTTTTGAGCTTTAATTCACATTATGGTTCTTCCTTGTGAGCAAATGGAAAGGCACCTTGTTTACTGAAGAATTTCCAGTAAAAACTATATTTTTCTTGTTTTAAACTCATGCTAATTACTTTTTTAAATGTGTCCTGCTGCCCTGAAAGCAGCACAGCTTCAGCATCATGGAGGTTTTACAATAAGGAAATTGCCATTTAACTTGTTCACTTCAAATTTCAGTGGTTTTTTTATTATTATTGTAGGTGTTATGAAAAAGTTCAAGTACCTAAATAATTACTGAACAACAGAGCAAAGAGCGACATATTCATTTTCTGCACTTAGCCAAGCGACACAGCTTAAATGCCCCCCTTTTTTTAGTCTCTTGCATTCAGATTCTCCCTTCTTATCTCTGAAGAAACACTAAATGTTTCATGCTTAGCCAGCTCTGGTTTCTAATGGGCAGCTGGGGCTTATCGGCTCCTCTGGAAAAGGCCTGAGTGAGCCATCTGAGAGCTGCACAAATGGGGATGAAAGGTTTTAAGGCTCTGAAATGGTTGTAATGGCTGCATATGTTTCAAATTTAGCTTCTGTAAAAACAGTAGCTGTCTTTCATCTTTGTTTTTTGCCTGTGTAAAGCTTACGAATTTATAATTAACAGAATTGGTGATATAAAAACCTCAAGTCAGTTTATTTGCTTTCAGAGGCTTTTTTTAGTTCTTTTTGTCTGTTTTTTACTCTGAAAACTCTCCAGAAAATCTTTAAACTTGAGATAGCCAAAAGACGATGGTAAAGGCGGAGCCAGGAGCCGAATCGTTTTATTAGTTTGAGCAGAAAGCTGCAGCATGAACCAAGCTCTTTTTAGAGCCCAGTGAGAATTGATTACCTCCACATCCACCTGAATAAATACAGAGAGAAAGGAAAAGTGAGTGAGATGGGGAGACAGAAGTTGCACTCAGCAGTCGTCCGCTGCATTGCACAAAAGAGTTTTCTTCCTCTGTAAAGCAGTGGACTGGCACCCATGGGTGGGTTGGAAATGAAAACGAACCTGTGGATCATTCTGCCAAAATTTATGTGACAACAGTGTTGGCAAAGTTACACTGTAAAACATAAATAAATAAATAAAAGTCCCTGACAAGTCTTTGTAGTGAAAAATGGGATGAAAAAAATGCAGTTCTAGGAATAAATCAAGGCATAGCTATAAACTGCAGTGCCTTTAAAGTCCTCTAAACCATTAATTAACACAGAAAAGGAATAAATCATGAACACAGAAAGAGCTGAGATCGGCAGCTGTTATGGATGGAGTTGGACCCAATGCCGGTGTCCAGAGAGATATTGATGTTTTATGGATCAAAATCACTCATCAAGCTCCCATTCTTCCTGCAGAAGGTGAACCAGTTCACAAATAACTCATGCAGCTCTGATATTTCCATTTAGGTAATATAGGGTTAATTCATTTAACCGTCAGGTGTCAATGCTTCTCAACTGTCTTGACATTTTATGTATATTCCAATCATAAAGCAATTAAACTAAAACGCTTATTATGTCAAACGCTTATTTCGTCAGAGTAAGAAGTGGATGCAGAAAAGTTTTAATTGGCTCTCCAGTCGCCACAGATAACTAACGTCCTCGTCCCCCCTGAGCTGTGTGCGTTTTTATACAGTGTAGGGTGGATCCAATACACAATGAGGAAAAGGTCTGAAATGGCAATATCATATATTACACAGCTGGAAGCTGCTTGTTTTACATTTTCATTTTTTCATTTAGATCTGTTGGCTGCTAACATGACTTGTCCAAGTTGTCTGAGATCCAGTGATTTTAATGTCATCTGCTGGTGTTGGTCTAATCTGGCCATTGGCTGTAAATCCGCCCGATTCAAATCGTGCTTCACAGCTAAGTCTGGGCTTTCTCCCATTGACTTTGATTCATCCAGCAGAATTTCAACCAGACCAGTCAGCAAACAGAAGTAGTAGTTGCAAAGTTGATTTTTTTTTTTTTTGTGCAGTTTTAGAATTGTAGTCTGGATATTAATGAAGCCGTTCAGTCCGTGTTGGAATATTGAATTTGGAAGCGATTGGAATTATCAGCTGCCTTGTTATACATCGCAGATAAATGTTACCAGTTGGATAAAATTTAAAACCTCAACAGAGTCCAGACTAACAGGATGTAATCGTTTCTCAATAGCCTTTAAACCAGACCCTCTGTGCAAATCAAAGTGTAGGACAAGGGGCTGTTTTTACCAGACTAGTGTTGGTTCTCTGTGTTTAATTTAACTGAGAAACTCTTCATGCCTGTGTCTGTGGAAAAGTTTTATGGACGAAATGATTTAATTTTCCGGCAGGATTGGGCACCTACTCACATTGCCAAAGGTATCACTGACCACTAGAATGACCAGTTGTCCAAACTAGCATCAGCTGTTTCCGTAATTTGAGCTAGAGTGGCTCTGCTGTTCAATTGTCCACACAGGCCGGCCTTCACTCCCCACATCAGTCCGCGACCCTGACCCCAGTTCACCACTTCGTTTCTTCGTCAGACTCACTCAGATTCTATTGGGGTTTTTTTTGTACTCCTTACACGTTAAGTTTAAGGACAGGATTTCTACCTTCAGGAGAAAAAAATGGGGATTGAACAGAAGAAATTTGTTGTCAAAAAATATTTTAGCCCATCTGGTGATTAATTATTCCCAGAATCCTGTTCTCAGTGACATACCCTGAGAAGCAATGTGTAATCCACAGGGATGGAGCGTTGTTGTTTGAAGTGTTTATCTTGTTCTGCAGTGGTGAAAGCTTTTACTGAACAATCAGAGTAAGAAGTGGATGCAGAAAAGTTTTAATTGGCTCTCCAGCCGCCACAGATAAGTAACGTCCTCCTCCCCCCTGAGCTGTGTGTGTTTTTAGACAGTGAAAGGTGAAGCAGCTAACAAAAAGAAAAGAGGCAGAATTCATTAAGTCTCCTGTCCTGTCTTGTCCCTTATAAATCCTGCTTTTAATGAGCTTCTCTCTTTAACACTTTATTTTCTTTATGCCTGTGCTGAGCGAGCTTTCTCACAGTGTGACAACTCATTTTCTCTGCAAATAAAATCCTCCTTAAACTATCCTTTAAAAATAGACTTATGCCTCTTTGACCCTTTTCTCTGACTTCTCCTGCCTTTTCTCCATCTTTTCTCTCATCCTTCTTTTATCTGTGTGTCATTGTGTTCTCTCAACCACAAACCACGGCAGACTCCTCTGCATCATCCTCCTTTTTCTTCCTAAGGATTAAACTGGAGAGGATCGTGGATGTGCAGGGGGGTATTTCGGTCTGTACACAATAGTGTCTGTAAGGAATGAGCTGTGGAAGATTGATGGAGGAGATCAGGGACATGAAAGAGGGCAGCAGGAGAGAAAGGAGTCTCGGAGAAGAAAAGATGTGCGCTCGGGGTACGACAAGAGTTGGAGAAATCATTAAATTATTTAGTCTAGTGGGCTCTCTGCTCCTAACAAACACAATGAGCTGTTTTTTCATTCTTGTTCTTGTGTTAATATTTTTGTAAATTGTCTACTTTTGTACAAATTCACTAAAGCGCACTTTGCGCAGCCATTTTTTGTCTGCTGTATTATGAATCCTTTCCTTTTGCCATTTAATCCCTATGCACAGAATTTCTCCACTGAAGGATAAAAAAATAAGGATTATTCTATTCTTCCATTCAGATAAGGTCCGGCTTGGATTTGATATGATTTTTATGTCACATTTGCTTAGCAGTCATCAGTTATTTATTTTAATTCATAAATTTGTTCTGAATATTATCTCAAGCATTCATGCTCATTAAACTTATCCAAATATGCTTACATACGAACCACCTTGCATTTCTTTGAGAATTTATTTGATGTGCCAAAACACAATATACATGGTTTTTAACATTTGTTACAAAATACACTGTAACAAGTATAGAGTAATCATCTTAGGCCACTATCTTACCTGTAAGTATTTTCCTTCTGATTTTGCTCATTTCAAAACTGAATTTCTTGCCCATTTTTCCTTACAAAGCAGCTCAAACTTGGTCAGTTTTTCTCACTGTGATCGGTCAGTTATGTTAGCTATGTGATTTTTGTGAACACCTTCATTTTTTTTACTGGTTCTGATGGTTTGCTCGATGTCAAACTCACCCAAATTAATCAATGGACTCTTGAAACTACCGTATGTCTGACTGGAGAATTGAAAGGTATGAAGCACACAGACTGATACTTTGACCCTTTTTATTGCAATAGTCATTGTTATTGATAATATTACTATATTCTCTTGAAACTTACTTTTATTTTAATACTAGAACCATTAAAAATAACCTTTCTAGTTCCTGAACTAAACTAAATTCATTTTAGGTGTAATTTTGAGCAAATCTTTCAAAAAGGATACCTAAAGTTTACTTCTACACAGGGAAAATTTGTGAATCATAGCAGTCATACTAAAAATTCAGCCACATGTAGTATGTATGATTAATGTTGACCTGAGAGATATAAACATGATTGTAACTAAAAGCTTGATACATTTTCAGTTGACAAAATCTTTATAAATGGTAAA
This sequence comes from Poecilia picta, assembly GCA_033032245.1. Lineage (NCBI taxonomy): Eukaryota > Metazoa > Chordata > Actinopteri > Cyprinodontiformes > Poeciliidae > Poecilia > Poecilia picta. The sequence continues at coordinate 14,262,438 of CM065358.1, forward strand.
CTAAGTTATTTCATGTTGTAATACTGAATGGTTTTGTTGTTTGAGTTGAGATGGAGCATGCTCTTGCAAAACACTGAGCCTGTTTGTAATGTTTATAATCTTATGTTTATAGTAATATTGTTGGATAAAAAGTACGAATCAGAAGAACAAGGGACTTATAATGGCTTAAACGGTAAACAAAAAGTCAGTGGAGGTGAGAATCAAAGTGTCGAGTCTGTGTCAGGATGGAGTGATGGGGAAGAGAGGGATAACAAAAGACGAAAATAGAACCAGTTGGAGGAGGAATAATGGTCAGAAATGGCAACTGAGAGGTGAAGGACGTCACTGGGGGTCGACATCTTTCTCACGGCTGCCATCATGTCTTGGTTGCTTTGTCATTGAGACCAATTACACGGTTTCATTTCATCACTCAGCCCTCAAGTGTTACATCACTTTACTTCACTCGACAGCTGCACACCGCTTCACATTTCATGGAAACGTCTTCTTTCTTGTGTAATGTGGATGGAAACCGAGCTGCCAGCAGCAATCACACCTGGGAAGTTATCACTTGTTTCTCAAATTGGATTTACACCCTGAGTTCTCCGAGTGTCAGCAACACCCCCCGACACTGATTGTGTAGTAAATAAGAGGAAGAAGCACTAAAGTGAGGAGCTTTGATAGCCGTTTTGTCTGTAAAGTGAAAAAATGATTTGCGAGTGGTTATAAAGAGAATCTGGTGAGCTGAGGTTTGAGTATTTTTCTGCTAGCAAGGAACTCGTTAAGTTTTTGAAATGACCACTATTTAATTTATGATTGGTTATAATTTTGTATGTTTTTTTTTATGCATGTTATCAGACCCTGAACTGCAGCTTTTGCCACTGGTGGTAAAGTCAAAGCTTTATTCAGCTAATTACATTTATGCTCAATTCCAGTTGAAATTTGTTTTTAAAGCAGTAGTTAAAATTCACATTTATTTCCTTATGTACTGTATGGAGAGTACACACAAGAAAATTATGAATTTTATAAGTGACTTTTAAATTGACTTGATGCATCAGGCTGATTTTTGCAAATGATCAAAGTTGGTTTCCGATCCCCACAGTGAACTGGGATTCCTCCAGTGAAAGTGCTGCTGTTCTGCTCAAACTGGAATCAAACCGACAAATCCTGCATGCATGTGGCAGACTGGCTGACTTGGATGTGAATTGCCTTTGTAAGGATCCTGCACTGGCAGGAGTGTGTATTGTGTTGACTGATGAGGTAACACCCAGAGCATGAATAATGCAGAGGCCTTGAGGAGTGAGAAAGCATGCACAGGAGAAAGATGGAGAAACGGTGGGATGCATGGATAATTGGGTGAAGGGAGAACACAGCGAGAGTGAAATCCACTTTGGGGATTTAGGGCGGAGTTCAGGGAATGAGAGAGTAAAACACACAAGCTCGACGTGTCTCTAGCCATTCCTTCATCGCATTTATTCTTCATCATATTCCTTCAGCCTTCATGCTCTTCACCCTTCCTATCATTCCTGTCTCCCTCGCAGTAGAACGACGGAGCTGGCGAGCTTTCTGAAGCGTCTGCGCGTTTCTGAAGCTTGTTTTTGTGCGCCCGCCTTCTGTTTAGAAACAAACTCAGGCTCGCATCCTCAAGCTTACCACCTCCACACTTCCACTGTCACTTCCGCTGGTTAAATCCCTCTAATTAACCAAATGTTTGTACTTTTCGTGGCTTTTTATAGCTTCTCTCAGCCCTGACTACAAACACGAATGTCATTGCTTTGATATGTTTGTTGATCTGAAATGTACCTTATACAGTTATCTAATTAGACTTAGTTTGAGCCTTGACCTGCCTTGAGATGTTTTTCTTAGGACTATAACTGACGGTGAAAGAAATACTGGCATCAAAAAGTGTTTAGCAGCTCAATCCTGGTGTTGGCAGGCCAATCAGACAGAATTCAGTGATGAAGATGAGGCTTAAAGTAAGTAAACAATTTTTCACAGCTCTCCCATTTCTTATTGACCATGGCTTGTCATGGTAATACTAATGAAAAGAAAAACCACTAATGATTTTATCTGTAAAATGTGAATTTACTGCTGTTAGAGCCTTAATGGCAGCAGACCAAAGGCACTAGTTAGTGGGCTAAAGTTTTAAAGATCATTACAAATGCTCAAGTCGATCAGTTCAAAAAAGGAACCCAAAAGAGACATGTCACACTTTCATAAAGAATGAAAAGTAACTTTATGCTATTTGTCCGTTTTTGTGTTTCTGTGTAGTCCATACAGTTTTTCTCTGTCATTTTGGTGCACTTCTCGAATCATCTTCAGCATTTGCCAAACACCAGGAGCGTTTCTCAAAACAACTGTTACAAACAGCAAAACAATATGGATTACCTACAAAAACCCATCCACAAGATCCATATTTGCACCCCAACATTCATGCAAAATACCAAGAGCTAATAGATTCCAATTATACTGAATGTTTGGACCAAATGTCATGCTAATGTGGACTATTAAACTTTCTTCAAGGACACGTTTTGAGGGGAAAGACATTTAGCTCCCCGACAAGGCTCCAACCCAACACACTCAATTTCTCATCCAAATAAAGTGGTTGCACTCTGTGTTTTGTGCTTTTGTTGCAGCTGGGATATTGGTAAGATGCTATAGTGGAAATTAAGGGTCCAGTAAAGAAGAAACTGGAACTAGTGGAGTTGGTTCCCTTTTTTGAGAATAGTTTGCCTCAAAGCAATGAGACCGTTGACAGTTTCTTATTGAGTAATGAGACGCGTTTAAAAGGAATCAGTTTCCCTCTGTAACAACTCTGCTGCTCAGATATAATTTGCATATGGCTAAAATGTTATTGCCTGGAGACATATTGACTGTTGTTGCTAGGATACCATTTTAATTGGTATATGTGTGAAGCTGTGGCAGGGTTGTAGGGATTTCAGAGATAGTAGGGCAGCCGGAAGGCGGAGGTTTCCCTGCGCACCCGTCCTCTGTTATCCCAGCAGAGAGAGAGAGACAGAAAGAGAGAGAGAGAGAGAGAGAGAGAGACCTGCTGCAATGAGACGAGTTTGGCTCAGCTGCAAGACTCCAGAGATAAAAACCGATACGTCTTAAGCCATGAAACAAAACAAGAATGCAGCATTTCAAAGGAGACTCCTCAGCCTCACTGCAGCGCAAACTTTTATTGGCTTCCATGGCAACGAAGAACAAACTGAGTGAACAAGTATAATATATTAGAATAATGGCCCACCAGAAATTTTCACGGAGGTCACCTTCGTAGATTTAAAAAAAAATTTTTTTTGCCTTCTAAACCACCTCTTTCAAGATTAGTTAAGATCAGTGACGTGTTGAAACGATAAACTGCTGAAAACCTTCAGCATGGAAATTACAGGTTGGGGATTGCTCTCCTCTCCACTTGCTATGTGGGATTGTCTTTGTGAAAAAAAAATGCACTTCCTACATGGCATGACCCACTTTGGCGTTTTGGACACCGTAGCTGTAAGAAGCAACTTGAGCAGTGCATTAACAAAGCACTCTGTTTGTTTCAAGCGAAGAATACAGTCAGCAGATCCGGTGGTCAACTGTGGGTAACACATATTTATTATTTTTGCAGATTTGTTTGAAATACAAAGTCTTCAAAGAACAGATTGTAAAGTACAGAAAATAAAACTTTTGGTCTTGAAAAATGTTGCTCACTATTCCACTTGCTATTAATGCTACAGCACACAGACTGATGCCCTTTCTACTCTAGTTTGAGGTTTTCAGACTTGGCAGCATGTGATGAGAATGACTTGGAGGGTCATCAGGGTACAATTCTCTTTCCTTGTGCCCATTTTTGTTGTTGCTGTTAAGCAGACGGCTTTTTGTAAATATCTCTGTATAGACATAGATGAGTCAAGAACTATTTATTGATGTTGCTGTTTTATAAACTCAGATAGGAAGTGCTTCAAAGATTGAACATCTAAATTGGACCCAGAACCATGAGGAACAAATTAATCTCGTCTTCTTGTTGCTCCTAATCTGGCTAGCCATATTTCCGTAAATATTAAGACTGAAGAGTGTGTCTTTATGGGTTTGAATATAATATTTTATAAGTCAAGTCTACTGATTTTGTTGATAGAGAGCTATTTCTTTATTTTAACAAAATCAATATTTTTGCTGTTTGGACTGTCTCCCTCAGTCTTCTCGCTTTGTGATTTAATTTTATATACGTTTCTGCTCTTGTACTTGTTGTGGGTTTTTCTACCATTTCAATCCATCTTTTTGAAAGAATATTAATCTAATAGTTTGTCATATGTCAAAAAGACAGATTTTTGCTGTTGCACTTGGAAGGCTGAAGACGGTAACACTATGTTACAGCTAAGTTACAGCGCAGAGCTGCAGTTTACCTCGGTCTGAAGCGAACTGAGCTCCTTCACTCTTAAGATCAAGGTTATGTGAGACTCACAGTAGATCAGTGCAACACTTTCATCACTACTTTAATATATCTTTTCAGAAGGATGGTCAGCTTGAAGTACCTTACTGAAAAATTGGAAATACAGCCATTACCTTAGACTTCCATCCTCTTGGACTGTAGTTGGTACCTTACACTAAGTGTAAATAGATTCATACAACAAGATTAGCTTAAAAGGACCAAACACTAATTTTGCTGAGCAGGTTGCATTAAGTAAACTAAATGGAGGAAGTTTGTGAAGTGAGTTCTGTGGAAGAATGAGAGAGAGACTAGCATATTTTCCAGCAGAGGATAGAAAGCTTGCTCTCAATTCTGGTTCTCAGAGACCACTGCCCTGCATATTTTAGTTGTGTCTCTGCTCTACAACAAAAGATTCATATGACATCTTCTGCAGCCATCAAGTGCTGCAGAAACCTGTCAAACACCCACTTATTCAAGTTGGGTGAAAGACAGAAGGGAAATACCTAAAACATGCAGGGCAGTGGTCCCTGAGGACTACAACTGAGAAACATGGATCTATGGCTATACCTTGATAAGATGAATACTAGTGTTCATATCCGACAATCATACACATTTAATAAACAGAAAAAGACGTTGGACAGATGATGTTGGTCCAAATAACTTGTATTCTTTACAGGCATCAAATCAAGTAATCCGCTTGACTGTTTCTTCTGTTCTGGTATCTCAGCTTGGATATGCATGTTTGCTTTCTTAAATTTATTGCACTGGTTATTGTGTAAGTTGAACTGGAGGACCCACATTGTTTTTTCTCTATAGAGCTTTTTCTTTGCCCATCTAGGACAACAAAGATGAAATGAGTTCCCCCAACCAGACCAACCCTTCTAAAGTTGCTGATTACAGCTGTCTGAACTCTCCTGTAATCAGCCTTTTCCATCTTGTCACCAAAGACTGTTTGTGTTTGTATGTGGGTGCGTTAAAAGGAGGCTAATGCACATTTGTTAATGGATGGTAATGTAGGAATTTGTTTTTAGCCCTGAAAGATGAAAATTGATTCACATATTTTCTTACACTGACGCACAAATTTAGTCCCAAAATGCCATACAGATATTGGACCTTGTAGAGGTGACGGAGTTGGAGAATTCATATTTATCCAGAACCTCTGAAACATAAATTAGTTGTGGAGACTAATTTATGTCTCAAATATTCACACTTTACTTCATACCTTGTTCAGGCACCTGGCAGGGATAGACTTTGCTCTTTCTTTCAGGTCAGTGGTCTGTTTGAATTATAGATTGTAGGTTTTCTATCTCCTAAGATTTGTAGCCAAGCCCCCTGGGAAACTTGGCAGAGACAAAAAGATCTACTGTACATGTGATGCAAAAAAGAAGAAAAAAGGGAACCATGCTGAGGTTTCGTCTTCTGTGTGAACTGTTGAGCATTAAGGATATTTACAGTTTTTTGGTTATTCTTCTGGATCTGTTGGACCGATTACAATGCATTGCAGAGAAAAATGTCTTGCAGGCTCAGAAGCTCCAGACTTAATTTTAGTCGGCCTGCAGGTGCGAGGACGAGCTGAAATACAGAGCGAACCAAAATAATATGGTTTTGGTTCTCACTAATTACCTGACATTATTTCATCCTTCCAAACTTCTGTCTTGCATCCCAAAAGCTTGAGGCCACAAATATGGTAAAATGACAGAATGTCATGTGGAGCTAAATGGGGTCCTAGCAGGTAATTTCCTTCCCAGAGGATAATCCAGCCGAACCCCGAAAGCTTTGTCTTCCATTGTTTGGACATAATCTTCAATTATTCTCCTAATTCATCTGGACCATTGTTGTCGGGGGATTTTTGGAATTTGTGCACAAATGAGTGGTCTGCCTGACTGAAGCCAAGTTATCTGTATTGACCTATCTTTGACGCATCAGTAAATGTTAAATAATCTGTTGGCTTTTGGGGAAAAATCCCTTGGTATTCTGATAGAACTGCAGACACTTGAATGAACTCGTAACCAGGTGATGCTGATGAGCTTTGTGTGTTTGCATAAGTCTGTGAGTGCGTCCATCGCCCGTTGGCTGTTATAATGAAAGTCACTATGGCGTGTGTGATTTGGCCTCTCATGGGAGAGATTGTCTTTGATTAGCATGCGGGAGAGAATGGCTGACTGAACAGGAACCTTAATTGTCTTCCTGAATCACTGCACTGTGACTTCTGACAGAAAGGCTGACATGACCGACTAACTCCTCTTTCTCTGGAGGACACATGTAGTCAATTATGGCCAGGTGTTTGGGTTTGTTAAGACTATTCAGATCACATTTGTTTCTAAATAAGATCTTCAAGAGTGACTGTTCTAAGTGCTAATTGGAAAAGATCAGATAAGACTTGAGTGCCAAGATGTTGCCTGTCAGTGTGGGCCGTGCCTGTAACCAGCGATCGTCTTTTGAACTACTAACAAGTACGAGTTTAACCATTTGAGTTGCGCGTGTTGGAGAAGAGATGCATCTAAAAGTTGCAGGGTCGTAACTCTTGAGGGCTGGACTTGGGTGCCTCCAACCTAAGCTGAATCAGAGCCTCCAATCACAGAACCACTCACCTGAGACATGCTGGTAGTCTGGAATGGTAAAGGAGAGGAAGATGCATTAGGACTATAGAAAGATTCATTTGTCACCTGGAAGGTAACAGTTCAGCATTACATCTTGTTGAACCTTTCCTGGATAAAATCCACAATTTCTTGGTTTTACTTGAAGCCTAATTAGCAATAAAGTTGAAATGTGCCGATTAGTTGCAGGAGAAAGACGTACGAATATCAGCTAGTACATTTCTTGAATGACTTGTTAATTTACTTAAATAGCTATTTGGACTAATTGATGTAATCAATGATCAAAGAACCTTCTCACTCTGTTTTTTTGGGTGTTTTTGTTCTTTTTTCTGTTTCATAAAATGTAAAAAAAAAAAATTGGTTATTGATTGATAACTCATTTAAATTGCATACAAGTCTAAATAAGTTATATTTTTGACAAAAGATGTTTTTGTACAATTGTCTCCTCTATTTTTGCTGTCAGAAACTGATGAGCTACTTAACATACAAATAGCTTTACAATGTGATACACCAAGTAGGGGGTAAATGGGTGGGATTTCAGGTTTTATTATTTTGCCCATTTTACAATTTAAAAAAATTGATCAGAGATTGGCGGCTCCATTCCTCGAGGGCCGACACCCTTGATCCTTTTCATGTGTCCTTTATCAAACATACCCAAATACATTTGCTGAATAATCACAAGGTGCATTTCAGAGTCCTGCTAATCATGTAATTATTTGATTCAGGTGTGTTTTAGCAGGGAATTATCTGAAGGTTGCAGGATACCGGCCATATCAGGACATCCCTGTGCCATAGATGATGCCTGTAATTCTCTGCCTTGTGGTTTTATGTAAGACTATGGCTTGTAAGAAGTCCTCCACTTGCTGGCTGTGTCTCGTCATCAGTGGACGCTGACTATGCAGAGGAGGGATTTTATTATAGCAAGCAGCCATATCTGTAAATAATTAACATCTTGCAGTCATAAGGCCATTGGAGTTGAAGCAAGAGCTCCAGTTTTATCTGAAGTGCTTCATGTGTTCCTGTTCTGAGCCTTGCTTCACTTTACATGGCTCTCAAAATGTGTGAGTCATTTATAATTTAATACTCATTAAATTAGATAAATTCAGCCTGGTCTCACAATATTAGACGTTAACCATAATAATACAACGACGACTGGGCATTGATCCCCTTTAAGCTCTGAATAAAAGGAATATAAGACTTGTGTATGAAATATTTTTCAGATTTTCTTAAATACTTTATTAATGTAGATGGTGGTTAATGTAGATGTTGTAATTTATATAGTTTCCTTTGACTGTTGTAGATGTTGTTGGCAGTGGGCAGGAAGTTTCTCCTGTAGCAGTTTGTGTTACAGCTGTTCTGAAGAAGCATTCGACTTCAGAACAAAGAATTTATATTATGAGCAGAGAAAAAAATATGGTTTCTGAATTATTTATTCATGGTTTGGACTAAAGGTGTTGAGTGTTAAAATGGCCCTGTCAAAGTCCAGCCCTAAATACCCTTCAGCAACTAGAATGAGTTTTAAATACTGATAAACTGAGTTATTCCCAACTATTATGGATCAATTCCTACCAGACTTGGAGACATTTTATGCTCGCTTTGTTACCTGATGATTTTAATACATTTCTCAGTTTTTTACATGGCTGTGTTATTCTAATAACATATATTATCAGGGGGTTGCTCACAGTTTTTCTCGCTCAACAAGTTGCCATAATCTCTCATATATGATGAGTCTGCTGGCTCAAACGGCGAAGAACAATAAATGGTAACGGAGCTTAATATAAAGTCTTCGGAAAAATAAAATTCAGTGCATCGGAAGATTTTTACTTACTAAAACTTAGTGGCCTTAAATTCCCAAATGACAAGAGAAATAGAAGTGGTACAAAATGACTCGAGGAAATTCTGCACTTTCTCTGTAATCTCACCTAAAGGAGTTCAAACCACTGGATTCTTTTGAATGTGTCTCGATTACTGACTTTTAGCTTCAAAATTTTAAATTTGCATCTAATCTTCTTCTTTTCTTCTCAGGTATATGAGAGGGGAACCAACGTGGAGCAATTTGTGACTCGTTTCCTACTGAAGGAATCAGCCAATCAGATCCAGTCTCTTCTGAGCTCTGTGGAAAGTGCGGTGGATGCGATTGACGAGCAGCACGGCCAGTCTGGGTGAGCCAGTGGGGTTGTGACTGTCTGTTCTTCATGTGTGTGTTTGTCCACAGTTGTGTACACATGTCACAGCCTAATGTGTAAAACTCTATCTGTCTGTGGTTTTTATGTAAACTGGGCCGTGTTTCAGGCTCATTTCTGCTTCGGTTAAAACATCTGTCGCTCTTCTCTGCACAGTTTTCATCAACCCACATTCCTCTTTTCTGTTTCCACTTCTTCAATCGGACCAGATAGTTTAATTCGTCTTTATTCAGTCCCTGTTTTGAATTTGGTCTAACCTTGTCTCTGTATTTCAGTCATCAACCTGCCAAAGTGAGCCCACGGATGCCGGAGAAGCGCTATCAGAACACTGTCCCTGATTATCCCCCCAACAACAGAGTGAGCGCCAGAGAGGCCGTCAGGACCATCAACACAGCTTCAGGTGATGAACACGAACAGCCCGACTTTTCTCCCGGACAGCTGCCGTCATCTGCTTGTGTGAGATTGCGTCACTCTGGACGGGCACAAATCAAACTCTCCGCTGCCGCTCAGCAGTTTTTATTCAACTATGCTCATCCATATATGATTTGCTCCTCAATTTTAAAATGCTTCAATCAGCTACCTGCACATATCTGCGGGGGCTTCCTTTTAGCGGAAAAGGGCTGTGTAGGGAATTCTTTAAGAGGTGAAGGATGTGGGTTTATATAATGAGTTGGAAACAGAGAAGAAAGGTGTCTTAAAGGAGAAGCAGAGGGAAAACCTGGTGAGCTTGTCAAATTATCTTGTACAGCGTAGGCAACGTATACACCCCATATTTAATGGTAATCCTGGTAAAGAGGAAGGCTTGTATTAAATTAATCTGCTATTTCTGCTGCATATTTTCGACTGAGAAGAACATTTATTTATATATTCCCTTTCACAGATAGAAATTTCTAATTCCTTCACAATAACAAACCATAAAAATATAATGGATAAACAAAAACCCTATAGAATACAAATTTGTTGGAACAGTTGAAGGAAAAACATATTAGAAGAAGGATCTATTCAGCTTCATTTTAAATAAGCCAAGACTCAGGGAGACATAAATTCAAAACGAGGATTATATCGCTTTAACATCTCTGCAATATAGGAACGATTGAAAAGTTAATTTAGATATTAAAATTAATTTCTGAAATGCACATTTAAACAGAAGTGATTTCTTCTCAATATTCAAGGTACAAGTTTTTCTGCAGAAATAAAGACAAATTCAAGTCAATCCACCTCTAATCCTTTTGTGTCAGAAATTTTAATCAAAGCATGACGATCACTGGCAATCCTACAAATTCCTGTAAAATAAATCTGACACTTTTATAATCGTACTTTTTCTGTGATGATCAGAGTATTAAATTCATAATCAGTCATTTATGCAGTTCTGTTTCATTGTGGTTTAATTTGGAGTTTTTCACTTTTAGTTTCCAGACATACCTTTTGTTGTACAGTTGTTGTTTTCAGTTTGTCAGCAGCTGCTGTTAGTTCAGCTGTGAGAGAGTAGCTTTACTTTGAAATAATATATAGAAATGGGAAAGCATTTAATTGTCATAATTTATAAATACTAGGTTTTGAGGTCAATGGGAAGGTGCAGGAATGGTGCAAGTGGTGTGCACTCCTTCATACCCAGTTTATGCATCAACATTAAATCTAGTTTAATCTGTTTTTACTGTTACTGGTGTATGACAATCCCTATTTAAAATAAACAAATGACGCTTCGTCTGGTGACCCGCCAGGCTTACTCTACTCTGGAGGAAACCCTGGACTTATTTTAATGACGGAGGTCTGTTTTTCCTGTGTCTGTGCTTTATTAAGTCATTTTTCTTTCAGTGTGTGACTGACGGATCATGTTAACACATCTCTCTCCATCTGTATCTTCACCCTCTGATCCTCCACCAGCTTGTTGTTGACACCAGTGCATGTGCTCACCTTGACACTTTGTGCCCCTTCGAGCAAATTGCTTGTTGGGGAAATGACACTTCAAAGGTCATTGAGATACGACAAACAAGTTTGACAGGAGACAAGTGGAAGAAAATAACATCCAGCTGATTAGTGGCTCACATGAGAAGGAACACCCTCAAATGTCGATGGGAGAGATTTAGATTTTTTTTTTTTGCAAGTGTCATGAAGGTGAAAAGTGTTTTCTCGGGGTCAGTATGTTGTTTTGGTGCACTGGTATAGAAGCAAAGCGTAAGAAAAAACTGATCAATGATCAAATTAAGCAGTTTGACCATTGATGGTTAATGTTCTGTATTTGGACAATTTACTGTTGTATGTATGGATTAATAATCTGGGTGTAGTTTTTCCTCTTCAGAAATGGAAATGCAAATGAATCAGGTCTGTTTCAAAGTCTACCACTGCAGAATATTTCACCTCTAAATATATTAAGATCCTATTCTTGCAGCTGTGGGTCATTACCTTGATGTGCAATGGAGCTCCAAACACTAAGAGCTTCATTGCTTTGGCTGAGTCAGAGCAAACGGTAAAAATGAGCACCCTGTTTTATTTAGAGCCAAAGTTTAAAGCTCTGATTTAATGAGTTCTATTAAGTCTTTTGTAACTCTTTTCCCACTGTGATCATGTGTCAGCAGTTGCCTTTCTTCCTTTTTTCCTTCCTTCCCTCCTTGTGAAAAAGGGAATTGGCTTTGAAATTAAAAATATGCATACATTTGGTGCTGCTCCAATTTTTATATTAGATGTGAATAAGCCAACTGAACAAGATTAATTTCTTTCTTTGTCTTTCTTCCCTCCTGGTTGAGTCATTCACTGGAAGCAGCTACTATTACTGCTCACTGTTTTCCTGGTGATTTGGAAATTTTTCAAAAGTGTATTGTTAAGTCAACCACACCAAAGTAAGGTGTGAATTTGTGTGGCATCCTCTGGTTGCGAAGGCATCAGTTTTATGTCTGGACTTTGACTGGGACATTTTTTTAAACCCCTCCAAAGGATTTGAATCGAGCTCCATTCTTCTGCCCATCAGTTCTTAACAACGTTCCTATGGAAGAAAATGATCCTCACATCATTATACTGCTACCACCATGTTTCACTGTGTGGGTGGAGAGGATGATTAGTGTTTTCCTGCACACATGGTTTTGCGCATGTAAGCCCAAATTGAAACTATAATATATCACCAGTCTCACAGTCCTCCAAATATTTGCTGTGTCTGCAGCTCCTCCAGAGTTAGTCGAGATGGGATCCTTGACTGACTGTAGGATTAATTCTCGCTCAGGTTTGTCCATTTAGGGAAACAGCTGAGACTTTGTAGAGTTTCAGCTCTGCTTTACACTTTATAATTTCAGATGATACATTAAACAGTGACCTGTGCAGTGTTCAAAGTTTTAATGTTTGTTTAGGGTAGGATATCATGCTTTGCATGCATGTAGACTCAGTTTACTAAACAGGTGACTTCTGAAAGTATTTGGTTGAGCTGGATTATATTTAGAAAGTCATATTGATGTTTTGGTTGTAACATCACAAAACACAAGAGTTTTAGATGCATGACTACTTTATCAAGACGTTGAATAGTCTGTGGTATTAGTTTTGGATCTGACTTGCAGTTTCATCCCAGTCAGATATTTCTGAATCCTGCCACAGAGACACATCCAGGAGGGATTTAAACTATTCTCTTCCCTAAATAGTCAAATATGGAAGTCAGGCTATGATCTGTTCAGTTAATTCTAAATAATAAAATTAGAATCTGCTTTTTTTCGTTTATACGTCCCTTATAGAAATATTGCTTTCTCCAGTTTAAAACATAAAATCAGACATCTTAAAACAATCTGAGTCAGAGATGATAAACACTTGACAGTGACAAACTAATGGTTATTGCATCTCTTCTAATATCACAGTCTTGCAAATGCAGAAAAAAAACACACTCAGCTGATCAAATATATTTATGTAGGAGGCATAAAAACAAACCAAGCGACTTTCAAACCAATTTATTCAATAAAATACATTTATTTATTTTGTGTCCCTAAGATTCTCCTGATGAAAAAGCTTTTTTCAATAACAGAAGAGAATCGCAGATAATGAAGAGAGGCTGAACTAATAGCAAACACCTTCTGCATGTCTGCCTTTATTCAACTCAGCTTTTCTTTAATGGAAAGTAGAAACTCAAATCTGTATTTAAATGTTGTTTAAAATTCTCTACTATCATCTGACTGAAGGACAAATCAAAAAGAGTTTCAGAAGCCTTTTCAAAAACACTTTGACACTGAAGTGGGGCTTTTGTGTCAGAAATCTGTTTTCTCATTAAATTAGAAGCACTATGTGCTGATCATGAATTTGCATCAAACTCGGCTAATGAGGGTGTTATGACTTTTACTAATGATGAGGATCTAAATTATTTTTTATTCCTGCATTCTGTCATCAAGGCTATAGGAAATGATGTACAGGTTTGGTTTTAACATAGTGTGGGTATGCTTTCCCTGTTTTTTGAATATCATTTGTACATTCAATAAATGCATTTTAAACTTTCAGGTCAAACTTTGTGTTTCTGGAGATTAAACACTCGCCTGTCAGGGGAGCTTGCTCCAAAAAAAAGGCAGAAAACTGAAAATAAATCTTATTTTCTCTCAATTCATTCCATCTTAGTTGCAGCTGTGGGTCATTGTTTTGTTTTTTTTTCGTTGAATACCACAGATTTTATAAAAATTGTACAATTACCAAGATTATAGTCAGTTTCCTATGTCTGCACATAGGAAAGACATTTCTCAAACTTTAACAGTTATGGCACAAAACCTTTTTCAGTATCAGCTTTATGAGCCAGGATGCTGTTCAAAAACAAACAATTTGACTTTGGTTTCTGTAATGCTGGCCTGAAAGTAAAAATTTGAACCAAACCACACAGTCATGCACAATAAAACATGTAGATTGTACTTCTTGAGTAGCCACAGGAATTAGTCTCTGCTGGATTTCTTCCAAACAGTGTGGATAAGTGAGAACCATCTCGGGTCCAGAGAAAGGCTGGTTCTTAGCAACTAGGAAGTGATCCACAGAGCACAAAGACTGGTTGAGGATGGAAAATGGAGCCAGATTGAGATGCATTTTCTGAAAGTCCACCATTATCTCCTCAGTCTTGAGCGGGTTAAGCTCCAGCTGGTTCTGACCACACCGATATGCCAGCTGATCCACAGAGTCACTGTCCTGGATCAGACCAGCAGTCGTCTCATCTGCAAAATTCAGGAGTTTCACAGATGGGTCTGCTGTGGTGCAGTCACTTGTGTAGAGCGTAGATGAAAATACAGAGTATATACCACCTGTAATGTGCCATATATTATACATTATAATGAAAACAAAAATGATAATTAGCTGGAGGATAAAAAAACAAAAGGTAAAGCTTCAAAGTCGATTTACTCAAGTGAACCTCCTCTTTTAATATGTAGCATGCTGATAAATTGTTTTCGTTCATCTACTTCCAGCGTTCAGTCTTCTTGGCGGTACACATAGCATAATTTATGCTAAATTTGGTTTTTAAACCATTTTAAACATGAACAAGTGAATTATCAGTTATCAGTGATGCTAGTAAATATTAGACAGAAGTGACACCACCCCAAATATGATAAGCTGTTAAGCTCTGCTGTTGAGTGACATTAAAAGAAACAAATCAAGTTGGGGAATTACATAAACGTGGCTTGTTGAAGAATTTTCTGCAGCTTGATGAAACCCGACTTCTATTTAGCCACAGTTCCAAGAGGCACAAAGCAAAACCTTGCCCACAGAAAAAAAAGTGTTTAAAGTAGAATATTATCATAATATGATGTTTCCCCAACATAAGCCTCATAGATTACGGTATGCAAAAGAGACTTATCCTTCAGCTGATGACTTTTGTTAATGTGATGGTAAATATTCACATCGTGAAATTTCTTCTCTTCCTACTAAAAGAGAAAAAGTTTCTCTTCTCTTTTAGTAGAGAAGATAAGTGCATTGAAAGTGTGATAATGCACGTTCAATGCATTATCACATTGAAAGCGTGATAATGCAGTACATTGCAGGATTAATAGTTCTTATACCGCAGAGCTGTGGACAAAAGACACCCTTGTCTTGTGATGATTTGGTGAACATTTTCAGTACTGAAATTGTCTGCTGTCTTGAAATGCTGTTAGGGTGAGGGACAAAGATTGGACTGAAGAAACAATGAAGAAACAGTCAAAGACTTTAAAACAGACTTTGCAACTTCTCAGGAGCCTTTTTAATAGATAATAAAGTCAAGCTAATTGGAACCAAAATAGAAGCCAGAGTGGTGGTATAAACTTGTGCACGGCCGTGCACTAATATGAGATTTACCACTGAGCTCTTGGTCATGCTGCAGTTGTTATTTATGCAAACAGGATTAAGCGAGGCTCTGTGATTTTTACTCCAACATTTCACACTTTTGTTGCAAACAAATACTTTCTCCACAGTTATAATGCTGGAAGTAGATTCACGTGCATTTCAAACATATGGGCATCTGTGATTCAAACATCCAGGATACTCTTCAGTCACAGGAAATAAATTTAAAAATTGTCTGCATGATAAATGCCAGTAGGATAGAATGTGGACAAATTATGCTTTAAATTTAAGGGACTCCAGCCTTATATCCCTTCACTTGTTACATCTCTGAGCAGCAATAATGCCCAATTCCATCACAAGTTAACACATTAGCTGGTATTCACCAGCAGAACAGCTGGACAACATCGGCAACGTTTGAAACCTGAAGAGCTGCTTGATTGTGGCTCTTTTCTGTCTGAGCTCCAGCAATACATTCAGGTTATTGCTCTCCTTTCATATTCTGATGAAGAGATTTAATGTCACTGGAACTTGTTGCTAAGAGCTTCTGCTGCAAAGCATAATTTGTAAAATCGAACTCGTACTTCTAATATTTATATATCATTTTCCAAAATCTAATTTTTAGTCATTCCATTTCCTGTCTTTTAGAGATCATATTTAATGTAGTCAAACTGAAAAACAAAGTAATTTTTTTTTGTTCATTTTCAGCTCAACCTTCAGCTGTCCGTTTATAGTTCTCTGGTTTTCCCCCAACTCTTCTGAACGGACAGGTTTGTGTTTCTCAGGAAAGGTTGACTAATTGCTCTCAAATCCCGTCTCCCCATATATGCTGCTTCTGTACTGCAGTGCACAAAAATGACTGCCTTGAAGGATTCTTTTATTATCTCCCTTCAAGCTGCAGTGGCACATATAGTGCACATTTTCTATTTTATTTTTTCCTTTCTTTTTCAGTCGTTTGTGAAGCATCCACTCTTCAGTTAAGAGAGACGGGGGGAGAGGTGGAGACGCAGTGGGTATGAGAGAAGCGGCATAAAAAAACCGAACAAAGAAATGAGAATTATGTAAGAATATGCAAGATAAGAATATCCACTTTTAAACTGAGGAGCTGCATTGTGTGCTATACCTCAAAGCATCCCCCATTCTGAGTGAAGCATTCACTGGAGTTAAAAGTTTTACCTGTGAATGTTCTGAGGTTTCTTTTTGAGCTGCAGCTCCTAATACACTCGGGTTCGCATGTTTATAAAGAAACAGTGTTTCCTTTTATAGCACCTTACAAAAAATACTATGTTCTTAAAAGTTACAAGTTTCGTCACATTGCAGCCACACTAGCCATAGCAAATCATTCTTTAATCCATTGAGAAAATGGAGTGAAGGTGTTGCAAACCTACCAAGGGTAAGATGATAAATCTGCAAGAGCTGTAGAGATTGAAGCTCCAGGTGGGAGATAATTTCACATCTACATGTGCAGTCCACAAACAGTCCATTATGTCAAGAAAAAGAAAGCTATCCCATTTAAAGTTTAACAACAAACATGTTGATCATGGTCAGATGAGATCGAAGTAGAAGCTGTGTAACATAGTGGTAGCAGATTTTCTTCTACTGGGCCTTAGAAGCTGATTAGAGTTGACAGGAAGATGAATGCAGCTAAATTTAAAGTTGATTCTGGAGGGATTCATAGTTTTAGACTGAAAAAGGCAGGACAGCAACCCTACATACAGCAGCACCTGCTGCTGAATTGTTTAAATCAAAGCATATTCCTGCTTTAGAATGGCTCAGTCTAAGAGCTGGCTTCAAACCAATTTATTGTCTGTAATGGGACATAAAAGTTGATTCTCAATAATACCATCTGTTCAGTTTGAATGAGTTTAATTGCTTGAATACAAGAGAGAATATTCAGCATCCAAAAACCTTCAATGGAAAATAGAACATTAAGCAAAATCTGGACGTTAAGTGCTGCAGAATAAAATTTATAGAACCACTTTTATGTGAAGGACTGAGCACTTGTGGCATAAAGCACAGGAAGGTGTCTTTAAAGTCTAGTCTAACACATAATTTGATAAAAATAGGGGAAATAACAGATTTTTTTTTATGCTAAACTATCTGTAGGTTCTTTCGGGTTCTTTCTGCAGCTAGCAGGAGCCTCAGAGCAAGAACAGATGTTGGCTTACAAGGTTAGTTAAAAAGTCAGAGAGGAACAAAAGAACAATTTGAAGATTTTCTAGAAATCCTCCCTCTCTGTGACTGCATCACATGTGGATTTATCAGTAATGGGTCTGACGTTACTTCAGGTTATGGAAACTGATTTTTTTATATTTCTTTTTAAGATGCCTAAGATAAAATGTTCTTGTGTGGACATGTTTTCATCAAAGTTTGAGACTTTTCTCAAAAATGGAACGGCAGCTGAAATGAGAGCCAATTTTCTGTGAATTTGGCTTTGTGCACAGAAAATGGAAGAAAATCATATGTAAATTAATTGCGAGAAAGGGAAAAACTCAAATGTTATTTTAAGGTGCAGCCATTATGCTAATTACTACATATTTTTGGAAGGCTTACCTTTTGAAAAAGTAATGACTTTACAGTAATTTAGAAAAATAATTATAATCTGCATAACTCCTGAAACATCAGTTCTCCTTAATTGGTGCCAGTGAAAAAATTAACCAACAGATGAGCCTATAAGAATGCTGCACCTAAAGTTAAATTAGGAAAATGTTTAATAACTCAAAGTTGGCTTAATTGAGGAAAAAATCAATAAATACTCCTGTGCTTTTTAAGGAGCTCTTGAACGTGAAGCTGTGATTCTTCTTGCACTCCTTTAAATGACCCGGCCACTTATTTCTCTTAACTCTTGCAAAATGACCACTGGCTTTTTATCTGCAGCTGTCTGTCGTGTAACAGACCGTGCTTTAGCTGATGAGTGTGTTCCTTCTGCATGCGTGTGTTTAGGATGTCAGGAGGAAGCTCCTAATTGACTGGCTGTTAAAGCTTTTAATGAAGAGTGGGCAGCCCAAGCTCCAATTTGCTGTACAATGACCATCAGGGAATGAAAACAGGCCGGCAGTTGAGCAAGTAGGAACAGAAAGGAAAAGGAAAATTAGTCTTTGAGAGGAGAGGGAAGTAGCACGAGCTAGTTGGAGAGGTGGTGTTCTGAAATTGGGGTGAAAAGAAAAGAAAATTATGTTTTAATAATTTCTTCAAAAACCCAACATGAATCACCTCCGGCTGAAATCGAAACTCTTCTACATGCTGGAATCATTGTGAAATGGCCTGGCTCTCATAAGACAGTTTTTGAGTCTTGGTATATTTAAAATATTACATTCATTATGTAGCAAGAACAACCCTGACTTATCACTGCAGACTTTCAAAATAATTACAAAAGAAAGAAAAATGTAGTGCAAGGAACTGGACGATCACTGCCAAAAGTTTGACTCTGCTATGCTGTAAAATACACAGATACACCAACTCTGCTTGATTTCCCATTCATGTCAGTGTTTTTGTGCAGAATTACCAGCAATCCCAGTCCTTTGGATTAGAAGCAATACTTAACATGAAATGAATCAGGTGCTCCAGCAGTGCTTCCATGAAGCTTGAGCTTCCTCCAGGAAAAAAAAAAGTATTTTCTAGATGTCTGATGATCCAACTCAGAATTTAACAGGAAAGGTAATTTCACTGCAGTATTTTTACAGCATTTCAAACTGAGCCAGTTTGAAATTACTCATAAATTTCAAACTGAATTTCAAATATCAGACTTTTGAACTGATATTCAGAAGTCAGGCCAGTGCTCACTCTGCACTGATTACCAGAAACATTACATATCTCCCTCCTCAAGAAGAACAACTCCAATGGCTTGCTGAACAGTTTAGTATGTCCTAAAACCTTCTTCACTGCAACCACTAACCTTAAACATCATTTTAGGTGCAAAAATCTTTAGTGCGCTTTTCTGCATTACAGGACATTTTAATGTAAACTTATGACTGCACACTTTAGTTGCAGATTTCTAAATCGTTCATATAGTTTATTTGTAAGGCACATTTCAACAACCAGGCAGTTAAATGCTTTACATCATAAAAACCATAATGAGACAAGTAAAGTTCTGTTGATGTAAAATTTGTTTTCTTTAGCTAAAGCCATAATTCACGGAGATGCTGCTGCAAGAAGCATCTTTTTATTCAATCACTTAACATAAAGGTACAAATGATTCCACAGCATTAAACGAATCCCATGGGCACATTGAAGATATCAAGCTGTTAGAGAAACTATTGACCAACAGTGACCGAAAAAACATTTTCTTCTCCAAGACCATAAAATGGTCAGCAAGGCCAACATGAGATCACCAGTAACCTGATATTGTAACTGTTTCAACTTTCCTCATATTTCATCAAAATGTACGGATTTTGATGAAAACATTAGTCCTACAATATTTTCTCCTCCTTGGATCGAAGGAGGCTATAAGAACTCGTTTAGTCATCAAAAGGTTGCGTAAAAATCCATCCCTGTTAATCTGCTCTTTTTGCTGCCAATTATGCAGACTGGCAAGATAATAAAAAATCATTAGCAAAAATGATGAAATGATAGCAGAGTGTTAAATATCAATTGAAAGACAACTAATTAGGATGATCCTCATGTAATTCAAAATCTTAATATCCACAGTGGAATAAGAGCCAATTAAAAAATTCACCTCATAGGGCCAATCGTCAAATCAGCCGAGTTTCTCCCAATATAGTTGAATAATTGGCATTTTATCTCCCTTTTCTGAATTTTGACACAAACTCGATGTCTTTCTTCCTCCCAGCTTTTTTTATTTCTTCAGATCTTACGACGGTGCTTCAGCTGTGCATCGTCTGCAGTACATTTATCATTTGCCAGTTGATGGGGTGTGATGTGATGTGATTGCGATGTCGCTCAACGTACCCCTAAGCATTCAGCCATTGGTTGTTGAAGTGATTTTTTTCTGCCCTCTTTAGTGTCTACACAACTTGCAGTGTCTTGTGTGTCACTTTGTCACATTTACCAGTTTCTACTTGACACCCACAATGCTAACAAACAAATAATTTAAGTATTTGAGGATTTGAGATTGCATAAATATTAGCTCTTTATATGTCATAATGTTGCAGTAAGCAGGGAATCAAGGCAAAACCGTTATAATTCACTTTCCCTTTTCACACAATACAAGTCCAACGTCAAAATAAGGTTGGACTTGCATCCAATGTTATTGTGAAAGCTATAGCAGAATCAGAGGAAGAGTTTGTAGCATTGACCTGAGCAATGCTGTATGTTGGCTGAGTTTGTTGGCTTCACTCTGTTTCATCATTCAGTGAAATATGTTCTTCATAACATATTTGGTTAGAGGTTTGTGAATACCTACCGAGGTGGGTTAGGCTGGTTCCGATGACTTAAACCAGCCTTTTTGTGTCTGGACCTTTGAGTTGACCATGAGTTGTAACAAAAGGAAGATCTGAAGGAAGGTATTCTCATCATCACAGTTGAAATAGCTGGCCAGAACATGAAATGAGTTTATTTAAACTTCTGACCTCAACTGTATCACTATTCCCAGCACCTTCACCGTATCATTTAAATCGTTTATCTTGTAGGATGTTATGGCTAAAGAAAGAGTATAAATTAACATTTTGATGGATTAGATGTTTATTCACTGGAGGAGAGGACATTAATATTGCAGCAGCAAGTGACTGCATTTATTTGAATAAATCTAACCCAGCAACATTAGATCTGATCACAAACCGGAACCATGTTTTGTGAGTTAATGTGTTTTGCATTCCAATGGATTTTGATGGGTTTACTTGTGTCTCCTATTTGTTGTAGGAGCTGTAGAGGTGAGAAAAGAAGGCCTGGAGGCTCAGATCAATCGCCTGGCGGAGCTGATTGGACGTCTCGAGAATAAGGTAACAAATACAACTGTTACAAATTGGTTTGTCTTTTAGATTGATAGCAATGATTTGTATTGATGCCCCGGATGAATTGGCAGAATTACCCCCACTCCTAAATTGATAAAGCATTATTTATTGTAAAACATATTTGTAAACTTAAGGCTCTAGTGATTTATTTATTTATTTGCTTCAAATAAAACTCAGTTTTATTAAGGACACTTATTCATTCTAGGGAATATGTTGAACTTTGAGCTCCAATTAATCTCACAGATCAAACTAAAGTCTTTTGGATTTACAGTCATGGCTGTTGTGTTCTGCTGATCTTGGTGCAGCACCAGATGCACTACACATTGAGAGCTACAAATTATTTTATTGGGTTTCAAGACTCAGCAAATCTACCAAATGTATGTGAAGTCGTGTAGATATTTCAAGTGTTGATTTGTCTTTTGTTTAATTTGTGGCACTGAATAATCGTCTTCCAGACCAAATCCAGACTGAAGATGAACCAATTTTGTGTTTATTGATTTGTTTCTTTATCTGTTTTTTCAATAAAAGCTTTTTTGTTTGTTTGTTTTCTCAGAGATGAGATCTGGAGAGTTTCTTGACCACAGATTCAAACTTCTAGTGAAATGATAATTGAGCCACGTTATAATGCTTCACTTTTGATATTATGATGGAAAATACATGGATTGTCACCAAATCATTGGAATAACCTGTTCTCTTGGGTTGTTGTCTCTGTTCTTTATAGGAAGTAGGAGCAGAAATTGGGAGAAACCACAGCCTAGATAGTTGTTGCCAAAAACATTTCCTCTGCAGCTGGTTGGACTCTTGCTAGCTTTTCGTTCCCTGGACGAAGTATTTTCTATATGACCAAAATGTAACCCGAGTGTAAATGTTGCGTTCCATTTCCTGGTTCGCTACTATTTATCCCTTGTGTCTTCCAAAATCTCGCGATAGTTTGATAAATATAACTGCAATTCTCGCGTGATTTAATAAGCAGCCAATCATAGTTGAGCATCTGAGTCACATGTACCACCGTCGGCTCATTTGCTGGGTATATTAGCTGGAGTGAAAAGCCTGGCGATTAGAACAAGTTTGGGAGAGCAGAGCTGCAGGTCGGTTCAGCGTAAAATTCTGTTTGTCTTTAATCTTGTATGATGCTGACAAAATTGTACTAACTTTAGGAAGTCTCCGGTCGTGAGCTGGGATGAGAAACAAAACTGATTGTATGCCTTATGAACTGCGGAATTGGTGAGTCATTCTATGAAGTCTTGGCGTTATCAATCCGAATGCTCTATTGCGACTCTGAACAAACAAATTGGAGAACAATGAGATGCCTTAAATATTAAAATATTTGCCTACCTTGATGTTTTTCTACATTGTGATTTTGTATGGAGCATATTTATTGACTTTTTATGAATAAGATTTATCCAGAAATGTTGTATTTGGAAATGTATTTCTTAGAAAACGATCATTAGGATTATTCATAGTGCCATGAGTGCCAATCGTTATTTTTTTTGTGTGCACACTGGAATGTTTTGATTTTATATATATATTTGAGACTGGTCCTGCTTTATTGTACAGGCCAGGTTGGATGGCGAGCTGAAGATTCAGGGTTAAGAGCCTAAAAGGATTTCACCTGTGGTGTCAACAAATTTGTTTTCCCCACCAAGCTGGTGGGAGACGCCCTTCCTGCAGCCCATGAACAAACCTGTTCCCACTCTGATCTGACTTTTGTCAGCCTAATGAACATATGAACTGTAGCATGCGCTCCAAACACACCTGGAAAACACACCGAAACCACCCTAGTTCAGGGCGGGTTTATGAACTGAATGGTGTGGCTTGTTACTGGAACTTTGGAACTGATTTGATTTGTTAATTTAATTGTTTGTATTTTCTTTCATCTTAATATGGCCATTTGAATGTTTTTTTTTTCTCATTTTAATGTATATATTGATGCACTGTGAATACAAGGCACTCGCATCTGCAAACTTCTAGTCTGTCTACTCCTTCATGAGTCGTATCTTAACTTCTGAGAACTAGCCCATTGACCTCGTTAGTCAAGATTTATTTTTGATTATTTAGATATCTAGTTATACAGATATGCTACAAAAACTATAGGAAATTAAGTTTCTGCAGCTTAATACTGTGGCCCTGAGGTGCAAAGCAGTTACAAATTACAAAATCACTACAACATTAACGAAAACACTATAACTAACAAACATGACGTCAAGAAAAACCGAACGACATCAAGAAAACAGAAAAGGTAGGTCCCAGTGGAGACCTAAGAAATCGCTGATTGGACTACAGCTCCTGTGAAAAGGGTCTCCAGAAAAGCTTCTGGTTCAAAAGTAAAACGAGCTGTAGTCCAATCAGCGATTTCTTAGGTCTCCACTGGGACCTACCTTTTCCTTTTTCTTAATGTCGTTCGGTTTTTCTTAATGTTGCAGTGTTTTCGTTAATGTGTTTTCGTTAATGTTGTAGTGATTTTATAATTTGTAATTGCTTTGCACCTCAGGGCCACCGTAGCTTAATATGCAAAAAATTATTTTTTTATACTGTTCAAATATCTCAATTTACTGGTAACTGGGAATAAATTGGCTTCATCCATCCCTCCAATTTTACATTTACGATGGCCAATGTCTCACTAAATGCACCACTTCAGCATGTCGACCCTGTTGGGCTCTTAACTGGACCATTGTCAGACAAGACCTCACCAAACATGAGGGGTTTTTTAAATACTCTGTCTGGACCAGAGAGCTTTTTAGTCTGTCCTTGATGACTTTCTTGGGTGGAATTGAAGTGGCTTCTCTGCTGTGCCTGTTGTCCAAAATATTTTGTCTCTGTGGGACTTCAGATGCACTTAGTCTCACTTAAGCTTTGACTTTGTTGCAATGTGATTTTGTGTATTTATCAGGAGGAGAACAAGGAATCCATAGCCGTATTTCTGGAACTTGCTGGACCGTTGTTGAAATCCTGAAATGTCTTCAACAGTCTTTAACTACTTGGTTCTTTATGATGCAGCTGTTTTTCAGTTGCAATCTACTTAGCTGCAGCTTGCTGCATGTCGGGTCATTTTGTGATAAATGCTGCATGCTTGTCTTTGGAGGTGCTAATTACAAACACAAGAACACAGCTTTTAAGTGCATTACTTTAATAGCGTTCTAATTTAGTCTGGTATAATTCGACTGATATGACTTTTTAGAACAGAACTTTCACAGCTTAACCTGCAAATATAAACATGTGTTTTGCTTTAAACTAAGCTTAAATAAAAGGCCCTTTTCAATGAATTAATGTCCTTCTAATCAATTCACAAAGTTGGCAAAACAGCGTATCAGCAAAATAAGTTTTAGCCATGACTATACAGTTGTCGCAATAAAACACTATCCATTTGTCAAGTTTAACTTATTTGTGTGCATAAAACATTACTCATGCCCATATGGCAATCTGGCCTCCAAGCCTTTGCCTTGAGATGCAAGATTTAGAAGCATTTCTGCTGACCGTGTGACTGTTCGTCTTTTTGCGATTGTGAGAGACTGGGTATAATTATTTCCAATAATAAATTCAGGAATGTGCATACGTTTAATGTGGCTAGAGACCGCATGAAGCAGTAGCTTCATGACCTTAAATCTATTTATTGTTATACATATTTATTTAGTGTTTCAGGCATGTTTGTGCAGTACCGACACTTCAAGCTGACCGAGGATGCATTAGAAATGAGGCCCTTACTTGTTTGAATGGTGCCTTGTATGAGCCCCTCCTTCTGCAATCAAAAATGCAGAAAATCATAGATTACAGGGTTTCCCCCGGTGTATTATAAGCCTGGCGGCCCGCCATGCTTTTACTAGCCCCCCTATATGATTTTCTGCAAAAGTGCAGAAAATCATAGATTACAGGGTTTCCCCCGGTGTATTATAAGCCTGGTGGCCCGCCATGCCCCCCCCCCCCCTTTAACCGTTGCTTGTTTACGTTTCTAGGAAAATAAAAAAAAACTTTTTTTTTAAGCCGGGCTGCAAGCGTCTCCTTTGCTCTTAGCATTTCACTAGCAGAGCAGATTTATTCCTAAAGGATAGGTTTATAATAGATGGGTTTATAGTTTATGCATTTAAACCCGACAGCGCGCGAACTAATCACACAGCTGGCGTCTCTGCGCTTTGCCTCGTCAAAATTGCATTCATCAGCGACTCGATTCGCATAATATGAAATAGCTGTGTCCAATGCAGCAATATTC
The DNA here is from genome assembly GCA_033032245.1 of Poecilia picta. Classification (NCBI taxonomy): domain Eukaryota; kingdom Metazoa; phylum Chordata; class Actinopteri; order Cyprinodontiformes; family Poeciliidae; genus Poecilia; species Poecilia picta. The sequence goes on from CM065358.1 coordinate 14,287,973, forward strand.
TCTCTTGTTTGGATGTTCTGTTTGATGTGTTACTGTTAGTGCATTTACAACAAAATAAAGCATTTATCTACTTATTCGTCTCAGGGTTCCAGTGTAATGTCAATGGACACTAGTTGCTGTGATGAAGCTAAACATAAAGAAATATTTTACTAATAAAGGAAAGACAATAGCTGGATGAACAATAGGGACTTTATTTTTTAAAATATGTCCCTGTTCCTGTTGAATGCAGGCTGATCATCAAATCCGAGGGCAGATGTTCTTTTTACATTACGATAGACGACTATGTCACCAGCATAAAGATGAAGAGATGCATTAGTGATATCCTTATCTACGTTATAAACGTATTAACAAAACACAACACGTCATTGATGTTGCTGAACATTGTGGTGTCTGTCTTGGTTGCAATAGGATGCAGTGGACACCACGCATCAGTGCAAACCTTTTGTTCCAATGAAATGCAGAACTTCAGAGCAAGGCTTTGCTACTTTGAGCTGAATGATGCTCAGAGCACCATCTGTATTACCGAAGTTTAAATAAACATAATTTGGTCACAGCTATCGGAAATCAAATCAAAGTGAATATGTTTCAAGGTGAAGCTGTTCGGAAAGCTACTGGAGTCTCAGTAACTTTATAATAATACCTTACAACTAAACAATTGAAATCATACAGAACACAAATTTACTGGACAGTCAAGTAGACAAATTGATTCTTCATTTGATAGCATTGTTGGAGGAAAACCTTATTTAACTATTAAAAAACAACTAGGCTCGGGCTTTCCTCCGGGTCCTAGGCGCTTTCTTGTATCAGAAGCCGGAGCCGCGGCCGTGTGGCACAAAACAGAGGCGCACGCTACGTGTTGACGTCACAGAAGCTCAGAGTTTAATCCAATCAGTAGAAAGTATAACATAAGACAGAAAATTTAAAGAAACACAGTCACACATTAGTCACCTGATAGAATAAGACAGATGGAGGAAAAACGGAGACGTCTTCGGAGAAATAGTCAGCCCAAAAGGAGCTAAAAATTGGCTATTTCTGGCTCATTTTCTTTGTGCAAAAGGTTTTATACTAGTAGGTGTGTTCTATTCAAATAGGGTGCAACACTTCTCGACCAATCAAAAGCTGTCTCTGACCCTTTTCAAATTCAGAAAATCCCTAGAGCTCCTTCAAAAACAAAAACGCGGCTTCTCCTTTTGTTTTAAATAAGTTAGAAGCAGGATGTCTCCGATCCCCTGTTGGTTTATGGCTTTTCACAAATTACTGTGAAACAGCTGGAACTTCCACTGGTGATATCCTGACATAAAAAACTAATTTGAGACCTTATACGACAATTCACTCTAGACCAAAAAGTAAAGGTCAATAAGCCAGAATAAGTTTCTAATTCCAAAACTATTAGATTATTTTCGATTAAATCAGGTTACATTTTACAACTAGCATATTTTAAATATATTTTCTTAACAGCATCTTACTTGCAGAAGCGACTTCTATTGTCTGGACCAATCTGTCATTCCATATTAGATGCGTTCAGAAAATGAATCCCTTTAAGAAACTTTAAATACCCATTTTATCCACTGACCTTTGTGTTTAAAATGTATCAATTCAGTCTGTTGAGTTCCTTTGTTTTTGATGCAAAGTTTTTTGCACTCATTTGTAATTGCATCTTGTGTGCTTGTAAAGCACTTTAGTCCAGCTCGTTATAAAGTGCTCCACTATAACATTAATAGTTCAGTCCATCCAACGACATTGTTTCATGAGCTGTAAAATTGTTTACATCCATGTTTCACTTCTAGAGGGGTCTGTGTGTAGTCATAACATTTCTGCTGCTCATTCAGAGTAAATTAAGTAAATTTGGTTAATTGTTATTCCAGGTCTAATGAGACTAAACTGTAATGTTGCATATTTCTTTTAAACACTGTGACACCTTATTAAATTCATGCGCTTGCCAAGCTTCTGCGCCTTGAGTTTTATTTGCACAAAAAATATCAAAGCAAAATTGGAGCACCCAGGCCGCATAGAGAAGAAAGGGAGAGAAGGTGTGGAGATGGTTAATGAGTGGGTGAATAAATTGGGATTTTTTTTTTTGTATTAAGAGGGAAAGATGAGAGGAGGAGGAGTTCCAAAAAAAGTAATGTATTTAACTATTTGCCTTCAGTCTTTTTCCTGAGACACGGCCACAATTCAAGACACCACCTCATCTTCCACATTGTCCATCCTTGCATCCTTCATCCCCTTCTTTCTTTCAGTACTAAGCCTTTTAAGCCTAATGGATCCTTAGCGCACTCGGCTCGCTTCGCAAAAGGAAGCAGCTACGACAGAAAGAGCAAAGAATAACAAAACACATTATGCTGCCCAGGGGGAGCATGAGGATGAAGCTCTGGAAGAGGAAGAGAACATGTTTTCTCACTCCCTTGTTAGAATGAGCCTTCAGCCTTAAACCCAACTGTGACTTCGTACAACAAATGACTCGGGTTTAAATAAAACAATTTCCCACAGTCCAGTGACCTCAATTTTGGCAGCAATGATTGAAACACCTTTAAAGAGATGTTCTTTAATCACTTGTGGCCCCCAAGGCTCAAGAGAGCCCATTACTCCTACCTGGTTGTGTTTGAAGTGACTTTGGCTTGAAGAAAAATTATTTTTACAGTTGATTAAACTCAGTGAGGGTCTGTTTTTATTTTTATTTATTTTTAAAACACACACACATAGCAAAATAAACTATTTTCTTGAGTGACTTCTGCTTTACTCAAGATGAAGTAAACACATTAGTGAGGATAAAATTCAAACATTTGCTTCAAAATTGATCAACTAGCACAGTTCCATTGTCGACAGCAGTAGAAATCATACAAGAATATCAGTCTTTCACCAAACCTTCATTGTTTGACATTGTGCTTTTACAATAAGAGATCCGAGACAAAACACATCTGCTGGTTTATATTTACAGAGAGAAAAGTGCTGCAGAAAGGATGAGAGTAAGGTAAGGTTTCACAAAGGCATCATAAAAGTGTCTTTGTCCTGCTGCTCATGCAACTGCTTCCAGCTCGGATCTTTGTATTGACACGGTGCAGGTGTCTGGAAGAGGAAATGATAATATCACACTGTGTCAGAGCGAATCACGAATTGTTTACCGAATGAATAATCATCCAGCCACACGCTGAGTGACGTTATATCTGGCAGGATGAAAATAGTGCCCTGCATTGGCACCGCTGCTCTGATAACACGCTGGAAATCCTGTTACCTGCTAAAAAGGTACATTCATGCTGCCTCTGTTGTTGGGTGTCGCTCTCAGATTGTCCTGCTGTCTTTCGTGTTCTCGGTTTGCAAACTATTATTAGGGCCATGCCATAGCAATGCAGCTTTCAGTCACTGCTCTCAAGTCAGTCACTGCCTCCATGCATTTGCATGGCAGGCACTTATTATTCTACACCCAATAGAATGTCTGTTTATTATTATAACATCTTCTTCCATTACCGTTAAAGCGGCTCGTACCGCTGCGTGCCCACCCACAAAAGTGGTATCAAATCGTGCGGCTCGGCGCCAAGAAGGGAACTATTATTTTTATTGGGGATCAGACTTACGATGGCGATGTAAAAAGCGAAAAACGAGCAAAATTTCCAACTGCCGAAACGCAGAGTGTAACTGACATCAACTGCCGCTTTTTTAGAGTGAGGAACAGAGTGGAATTTTGACCCAAAAATAATTTTGAAATCGCTCTCATGCCTTCAAAAATTCATCTATTGGTATGAAAGTCGGTCATGACATAGATAAATATGTCTGCTCCGGTAAAATGTTTTCGAAATTTCTCTAGGGCTTACGGTTTTCTGTCCAGGTGCTTCAGAGTAAAGTTTTGGGAACACAACTACTGCTACACATTGGATCAGTGTTGCTGTTTAAAATGAAGCTTGATGAAAATTTCAAAATAAAATCAGCTGACTGATTTTTGACGATTTTTACATCATGCAGTTGCTCTATTGGTGATTAAATAACTGGTGTTATCAAACCACTGTGACACACTGGATAAGTGTGGCCATTTAAAATGATGCTTACTGAAAATTTCAAAATAAAATCAGCTGACTGATTTTTGACGATTTTTAAATCATGCAGTTGCTCTATTGGTGATTAAATAACTGGTGTTACCAAACCACTGTTACACACTAGATTAGTGTTGCCATATAAATTAGGCTTACGAAAAATTTAAAAATAAAAGCCTTGACCAATTTTACATCAACTATTCTTTTGGGTTTTACATGACTTGTTTAACCAAACCATTGAATTAGTGTGGTCATTTAAAATGAAGCTTACTGAAAATTTCAAAATAAAACCCTCAAATCCTCTCAGGTAAGTGATATTAGCTGTTGGGTTCAGCTGTTGCACTATTGCAGTGAATTTGATCAACTATAGAACTATGGTGATGGATCTGGCAAGAGCTTCAGTCATTAACAATTGATGAACAGTGTAAAACCCATCAGTTTGTGTAATACTGACTTGAGATAGGCCATTTCAACAGTGTGAGTCTGTGCACTGCCATAGGTAGAGTGATAGTATTGGCATTATATTTCTGAGTATAGAACTGGCTTGTGGAAGCTAGAGCAATAACATTTTTGGACTACAATTTAACTCACCTTAGCATTGATGCTAATATTAAGCATCAGAATATTTTTCTTAGTTATTAGCAACATTTTGTATTGTGAATGGAGTAAGTAATGACAGACAACATGCTAGCTATGCCAAACATGATACTGATAGCAATCATGCTAACATTAGCATTTTGGCTATTTTCACCTTAGGCATTAATTTTAACAAAATAAAAGGTACAGGTAGAGCTTAGTCAACATGTTTCTGACTCACCACAGGTTATTGACTACATTGCAGCTTTCTTTAGTATAATTCCTAATTCTTGGCATCAGAACGCTTTATTGGCCAAGTTTAGCTTATGCATTAATTTCAACATAATGAATGGTACAAGTATAGCTTAGTTAACATGCTTCTGCTTCTCCACAGGTTCTTGACTACATTGCAGCCTTCTGTAGTATTAATGCAAATTTTTAGCATCATATCGCTGCGTCCAAGCCGACGGGCACACTTGCATGGCCCTTCAAAATTTCTGCAGGAATTTTCTATTTTTAACTGTGAGCCACAAACCCTGTGACCCAAGTAGCCTTTAACAGATCAGCAGTGACCCGACTTCTAATCCGCCTCACTCTGCCAACTTCTGCCAGATTACAAGTTTGCAAAGAAGGCGAGAAGCTAAATGAAGATCAGACTGTACACACATTCTTCCAATAAATCCTACAACCTTTCTCTCAGGCTCAAGTGATTACTTACAAGCTCATTCGATAAATGTCTGACTTGAGTATTGGCTGCACCTATACGACCCCACAGCATGACGAAATGCTGCTTGATGAAAGTCTGATTTCGTTATCTAATTTAAAGCAGAACCTACATTTAAATCTTTAAAGTGTTAAGGCACTCATACATTAATATTTCAAAAACAAAAATGGAAATAAATGAAAAAAAACATTGACTGCAAATTATTATGACTGAATTTAAATGACTGCAGAAAAGTCCTTGAATGCAGAACTAAAATGGCATTCTGCAGCCTTTTCTCCCCATAGAACTAGTGTTTAAACCATTCCTCTTCTCAGCATCTATTATTCAGCTTACACCTCCAAAACTCAGAAATATTTTATTTTGATTGCCTCAAATAGACTGACTGTGCCAAAGGTGGCATGCCCGAAGGACGATCCCAAGGTTTGAAAGGCTCCATGAAACAAATGCAAAGTACTCTATTCAGTTGAGGACACACCCTTTTATTCATTTTGAGCTAACAGACATGGCCAACCTCTTAACTGCTCGCTCAAGTCTTTTCATTCAGATCAATTCACACATACCAGGACATGTGAATGCATGGCAGCTCCTCAGTGAGCTTTCTTGGGTTAAGCTAACGCTAATGTGTTTGTGTCACTCTGTGATTTTATTCATCTGTGCGAAGCAAACCAACATTTTGCTTATTCCCGTCTTTCTCTCATGCGTGCTTTCAACAATATTTGTGACTTTTAGCATTATGGGATCTGTGTTAATGTGAGGCTCTTCTGCAGAAAGGCTATCCAACAGGATAACTATCATATTGGCATGTTAAACATGTAGACATGAAACTTGGAACATATTTGTGATAGGTTACTCGATCCCAATGGCTTGCTTGCAAAGTACTTTTAGTTACTTTTATTAATATCGCTATGAATGCAAAATATCATGATAAGCTATTAAGTTTACTTCATCTGCCTCTAAAATACAAAATTATTCTACTTGAGAGAAAAATACATTTTTTTAGTTTCATGACAGTCCATGAACATAACTTATAAAAATATTGGTCTTACCTAAATCCTCCCATCCCTCCAAAAAAGAAAAAACACACAAAAAAACCTCATCTTGTTTATACACAGCAGTATGACAAAGCATTGTGTGGGTATGAAAAAATGGGTCAAACTGACCCAAAGTCAACAATCTGATCTTTAAATATCATGAGAGCAGTTTTTATTTTTTTTTATCTTTTAGTGATGGGCAAACAATGGCTTCTTTCAAGTATGTTTTTGGTTTACTGTTTAATTGCTTTACAGTAAAAAACCTCTATTTTAGAGATGCACAAACCGGGTCTTTTCTAGCTGAGGCTGATTTCTGTTTTTTCTTGAGGTCTGCTCTGCTGGTCCTGATGGTCAACAAATGAGTGCAAGTGTAAAACAGGAATATTGAGGAAAATGTGTTGCAGATTTGTTTAGTAGTAACTAATTTCTGTTGAAATATGTTACTAACCTCTACTTGGTTTTTACTCAACTAAAACAAAAGTGCATTATGGAAATGCTTGATGACATTTTGAGAATTATTTGGTTCTAAATTATGTTGGTTTGCAGCAAAAAAAGCAAACCTCTGCAGATGTTTTTATTTAGTTTAAATCCAGGTCAAGTCAGCTTATGTATATATATGCTCACTTTTAGAATAGATGTTAAAGTTATTTATATATCACCATGGAAAAATAATATAAAATCATTGATATTTCTATTTTCACCCTGTGGTTTTGTACTATAAAGTATCTATTTTTTACTTAGCTTAACCAATTCTGATTGGTTTTTCTTCAAAAATCGCTGGATTTTTGTATTTTCCCATTCAAATGCTCAGAAGCGAAGCCGGTGAGGCAGCAGAGCTCAGCCTCACCTGGGATTATGCAATCGCTCGCTAACTGCACTGGCTGCCTTTATATGACAGCATGTTCGTCCTGTCTATACGCCGGCAATAAAATGGCTAAGAAACATTTAATATATGGACTGATTTTCCATCATTTTGCTTATGTATATAATGTACAGTGTTTTTTGTCACTGTGTGTGTATTGTGTTTTGTGTGCGGAGGAGCGATCAGAAACAGCAGAGAACAGACTCGAAGTGAGGCAGGCAGTTCTCTTGCCTCATGGCAGGGGGCGCTCATTATCTCAGATATTGTGACTGCACAACTGCAGAGTAAGACACAGTGAGCTAGCCATTGAGCTAGCCACAGTACAGCAATGTATTTGTTTTCTTCTCTCTTCCGACATCAACATTTATTTATTTATTTATTTCAAACAGACATTAGAAACAATCCAAAAAAAGAAAATGGAATGAAACAAACTTAAGAATAAAATGCAAAACAAATTATTTTGCCCATGTGACATGCAAAGTTTATATTTTCTGTTCTAACAGGAGCAGGTAGAAGATACATTTTATAATGTCCTGTCCCTTTCATACTTGTCAATTTATTATCCATTAACTTTCAGAACATCAAAAAGCGACAACTTGTTTCCATTTCACATGATGTTTAACTATGTACAATTATTTTAAGTACTATTTATATCATCAATTACATTATAGACTATTAAACATTAAACATCTTATATAGCATATTTTGAAATGAGCTCTGCTTTAATCAATTTTTTAAATTGTATTACATTTGTAATTGTTTTTAACTCATCATTCAATCCATTCCAGACATTTACTCCACACACTGATAAACAAAAACTCTTCCTAGTTGTTCTAATATGTTGGTTTTAAAAATGTATAATTTAAAAGACTACATTTCTACACTTAAACAGTTTTCTAAAGTAGCTTTTCAATTGAACCAGGAGATAACTAAAGGAAGACCAACACGGAGCTTAAAATTTTACTTCAAGACAGTTTGATTTTTCTCAAACGGAGTAGAAAAGACATGCCGAGGATAAACTTGGCTTTGGATGAACGGATATTTTGTGCAGAATTAAGGGTGCATGGATTTCATTGATACGTAAAGGTAAGACAGCAATAAGATGTTTTTGTTTAGTTTTTTAATTAAATGTGCGTTTTGTTGGCCAAAGTTAATGTTTAAATAATTCAGTAAAGTAGAAGAGGTAGCTAAGCTACCACAGCAATTATGTATTAATAAAACACTAAGCCTAAAACGAACTACAACAACAAACTAAATGTTCTGTTCTGTGTGCAAAATGTTTGAATGTTTTTTGGTGTTTAAATCCTAAAACATGAAGCGGCATTGTTGTCAGTTGCTATGGCAACGAGTCTGCTTAGCTTGCTGAATACAGATCACTTTGCTGTGGATCATAGCACGAAATTAATACCTACATTTTTTTAGTTTCACTGAGTTAATGCGGCAATGGATGTAAAAAATTTGTCTTTTTGCCCTCCAGTGTTGTATGCATGTGCGAAATTTCCGTAGGTCCAATACATGCATGGTGTCTAAGTCATAAGTCAGTGCCTCACCAGCAATGAACTTCACCACACGTCACTGAGATATATACACAGTCCAGTCACATTAATGTGACCACCACGTACTTTCCACTTCAGAGTTAAATAACCAATCACAGAAGGCAGGTGGCAGCACAGTGCAGTTGAGCGTATATAAAGGGTGTGTGTGGGCTTCGGAAAACATTTCAATCGTTGGCGTAATGCAGAAACGAAGCGATTTATCCGACGTCCAAAAGGGCATGATCATTGGCTTTCGGGCCAAGGGTGGAAGCATTTCCGAAACGGCTGAGTTTGTGAACTGTTCGCGTGCCGCCGTGGTAAAAGTGTACCGTGCATGGCAAAATGGGACTGTCCAAAATCAACGACGTGGCAAATGTGGTGCACCATGGGCCATAGATGACAGAGGCGAACGACGGTTGCGGAGATGCGTTCGGGCAGATAGACGGGCTACCGTTGAGCAACTGACCACTAAAATGAACCAAGGGGCTACCACAAGTGTCTCCCAAACCACTATTCAGCGAACATTGCTGCGTCTGGGCCTCCGAAGCAGACGCCTGGTTCGTGCACCTATGCTGACTGGTGTTCATCGACAACGAAGGCTAGAATTTGCACGCCAGTACAGCAGCTGGACGTCCACTGAGTGGCGACAGGTAGCGTTTTCAGATGAATCGCGTTTTATGCTCCATCGGACAGATGGACGTTGGCGTATAAGGCGTGAAACCTCTGAAAGGAACCACCCTGCAACCATTGCAGGAACGGTCCAAGCTGGAGGCGGGAGCATTATGGTCTGGGGAATGTTTTCCTGGCATTCTCTGGGTTCACTGATTATTGTGGAAGGCACGATGGATCAATACAAGTACGCATCTGTCCTTGCGGACCATGTCCACCCCTACATGCGCATTGTTTTTCCTCAGGATGATGGCATCTTCCAGCAGGACAATGCGAGGTGCCATACAGCTGCCAGTGTACGTGCGTGGTTCGAAGAGCACCAGGATGAGTTTACCGTCCTCCCCTGGCCAGCAAACTCACCTGACTTAAACCCAATCGAGCATCTGTGGGACCATCTCGATCGAGTTGTTCGCGCCATGGATCCTCAACCGCGTAATCTAGCGCAGCTGGCCACGGCATTAGAGTCGGCATGGCTCAACATCCCAGAGAAGACCTTCAGGGACCTAAGTGACTCTCTTCCTGCACGTCTCGTAGCAGTTCGCTCTGCGAAAGGTGGTTATTCTGGCTTTTGACAGATGGTCACATTAATGTGACTGGACTGTGTATATATATATATATATATATGGCTCTAGTGGTCTTTATTTGAAAGTAGTTCAACAGGAAACAGGGTAATGAGAGAGGGGGAACGCATGTGGCAAGAGTCACCCAGCCGGGAATCAAACCTGCGACCATCACAACGAGGACTAAGGCCTCAATACGTGGCTCGTGCTTTCCCACTGCGCCACCACAGCACCCCATGGGTTGGCATTTCTAAATAATTGTTTTGGCAAGTACTACATTATCACTGATGTAAATATTGCTTGCTTAGACTGTATCACAAATAGATTGACCTTTGAATTGTAAAGGTTGTAAGGCTTTCTATAATCTCAGTGGCATTTAAGCACAGAGCAACACAACTGACTGATGTATCCATCTTATGTCTTCATTTTCTTTCTTTCATTCGTTTATTTAGTTTGATCACTTCCGGTAAATGTCTCTGTTTTTTTTTTTAAATGCATTTTTAATTTTTTGTAAAGTGCTCTGTGTTACAGTTGACTAAATTAAAAGCACTACACTTGCTAACATTACATAACTTACTGGTCATTACAGTTACAATTCACCAAAGGAAATTATGAAATTTTGCTATTCTTCTCTTCATCTAGTAACTTGTGAATAGCTGATATAAGCTGGGTAATTAGTCTAACTGGGAAGAGGCCCTGCTATTTGTAGCTTTCCAACTACAGTTAGCAAGTAGTTTAGTTGCAACACTATCACTGTGTCATGTGAAACATTTTACGCAGTCAAATGTATCTCTCTTATAAGTATTGGAAAATTACACTACATTATATTAGGCTTTGTATATTAGGTTTCTATTCAGCCAATTGATCGGCAGTGTGCAGCATAAACAGGGAGCCATCCATCTCGTCCTCAGGAGTCTAGAAGAACTTTATATTGTAGAAATGATGTGGTGAGAAATGTAGCAGTTTTAGAGCCACAACTTCCTAAAACTGCGGTACACTTTGACATCAATAACCAGCCCGAGCCTGTTACACAGTAATAAATAAAAGGGAAATTTAAAACAACGGTTTGTCTGGACTCTCAACATGTTGCATTTTATATTTTTTAAAGCCTAATAAAAAAATGCATTTATTTTCAGTCATCTGTGTTTGTATTTTTTCTTACTTAGTCTGAACTGACCCTAAAACTGGTTCCAACAGTTCAGGACATCTAGTCCTGAAACCAGAACTGATTTATGTGACACTAAAGGAGGACTGGCTTCTACAGACAGAGAGGCTCACTGTGGAAACCTTAACGCTTAACACAAATAACCGATTCGGCTCCTCCTCTTGTAGATAGAAGTTGTTGTAAATGTAAAACGCGCAACTGTACTGTGTATTAATTAAAACTGATCAAATTTGCAAACGAAGTGCTAAATAAAGCCACTGTAACGTAATGTAACACGCTGTTCTCAAGAATACCACCTTAAATAAACGCATCCTTCGATAGAGCGATAAACAGGCCCGGCTGCTGCTAAGCTAGCTTTCGTTGTGATGTACAGGCTATCTTTAATAGGAGCGAATAATTATATTTAACAGACAATAGGTTTTTAATATTTGACCAGTTTAGGTGGCGAAACGGCGGTGGTGTGACAAACAAGGTCGTACAGCTGTTTCATAAATGGCGTAGCGTTAGAGGGCGAGTTGCTCTACTGATCTACTGACCTAGTTTCGGAATAGCGCAAACTCCTCAGTTGAGCGGAGCAACAACCTGGCAATAAACAGCCCCGGACCTCAGCTTGTCAGCCTAAACCTCGATTCGAGAGCCCCCAACCCGCTACTGCCAGCATTATGCAAGCATTACCGACGGTGACAGCAATAGTGTTGTGTTTCATTTACCTGCCGGTTCGCTTCCCGCTCTGTCACCGCCGCCAGCCGCTGCGTTCTGAGCCGACATGGCTGAAGCCGGAGCCGGTGCGCTGGGGCCCAGGACTCCAATACATGGATGAGCCAGTCGAAAACCCCGACTATGTAGGACTGGGTTGTGTGCGTCCCGCTGAATGTTGTAAAGCCGTATTAATAAACTCGCTACAGGTAGAACTAAAAAGGGAATAAATAAGGATGGAGGGTTGGAAACGTGACCAAAATTACCGGCGTGCTGTGCAATGAGAGAAGTGAGAGGGAAACGCGGAAGCAAGAGGACAGTCTCCGCCTACCGGTTCACCGCTATGGAGAGCCATTTACCCTACTGGACTTTGATAACAGCACGTTAATTAATTAATTAGTTATGCTAGTATGTCTCTGTAAGTTGGAATAACATTCCAATTAGAATATCATTGAAATAAATAAATAAATATACTATGTAAACCCATTGCAGTGTTTGCTTATTATGTTAATATTGATAGTTATGGTGTACGTTTATTAAAAACGCTAGAATGTTGCAAAAAATATATTAGACAAAAGATTTTATCATATACAGTACATGGTTGGGGTCAACCAATAATTTGCTTCTAAATGCATTTAAAAGCACAAGGCATTTATTCAGCTGTAGCTTCAGGTTGCTGTCTTGTTGCTTCAATATTTCATAGTATTCTTTCCCCAAGTACTCTACTATCTATCGCAGATTTCTTTGCAGTAGACAACATCGACAACTCGATGGCGTGACGCAAACGATGTGGGCGGGTAGAGCTGCGTCATCATTTACTAGGATATGCAAATATTTTCTTTTATGACATAATACAGGTTCAACCCTGGGCTATGACGTCAGTTTTTACTTGTATTCTACCCATGTTAAGACAGTCCAGTTTTCCGGATTTTGGAGAGCAACAAGCTGTTTTAATAGCAAATTACTTTGCAAAGTAAAACTCGAAGAACCATTCATCTTTTGAACAATTTTCTTGTCTGCCAAGATTTACCTAGACATGGCAATGTCAAGAAATTTTAACACGTTTCTGTATGCTGCAGAAACAGAGGAAGAACCATCTAGACTGTACGTGTCGGAACAGGAAATGTTCGAGACATTTACCTTGGAACCGAGATCTTGTGAAGAGTCTTTGACGGGAATAGCCCAAAGTGACCAGTACAGAAGCCACTACCTTCAATCACAGTTTGAACTTTTGACGGCGAACTCAGAGTATGACAGTAGTATCTACACTATGCCAGAACAGATTTCTGCTCTTGAAGTTGAACTTGCCGAGCAAAGGGATTATATTCAGCGAAGCCAGGCATCTGAAATGCTGTGTGTTTCAGATGAAGTTCTTATCAAATCACTTTTGGAGAAGAAGAAAGTTGATCATTTTGAAGCAGAGTTATCAAATGAAACGGAGGAAAGGGACCATTACAAAAAACTGTACAATTATGATTATGAAGATGATGATGAGTATGAGGATGGAAATGCAGAAGATAACATAAAAGGTGTGTGGAAATCTGTAGATGAACTTGACTTTCAAGTTCATACTATCAAACAGTTAGCTCAAGAAATTAGGGGCTCACCATATTCAAAAGAAGCTCTTAGCATGACTGACAGTTCTATACACACTGACATTAGAGACGCAATTGATGCTGCACAAGTGGAGAGAACAGCTCCTGAAATTGTCCAAGAACTGATGACCAAGTTAATTTTTCTTCAACAGAGAAATTATGAGCTTGAGGCAGAGTTATTTCAAGAAAAGGAGCAACGAAATCATTCCAACAAACTACACATTGAGTTGGAAGCTGAGCTCCAGAAATTGCACACAGCACTGGATGAAGAAGATAGTGTATATGACACTGCAAGTTCATTTGGAGGTTATGGCAGTGATTATGAGGATGAAAATGTCGAAAATATTTTTGAATCCATGCCACAGGACATGACTTTTGCAACACAGAAAGAACTTGAGGATACTAACTCTGAGGACTTTGCTGTGTCTGAGGACGATGACCAATATGTGTGCACAACAAAAGAAGAAATAACTCATCTACTTTCCCTTCAACAAAAAAATGACGGTCTTGAGGAGGAGTTGTTTAAAGAAAAACACGAAAAGGACTATTACAAGAAACTATATGCTGAAGCGCTACCTGAGCTGTTGGAGTTCCGTGCAATGTGGGACAACTTTCTTTTGAAATCTGAAGAAGAGCACGAAGAGAACACATCTTACATGTTTATAGATCTTGACAACAAGGAGCTGGTTGTGCCTACTTTTCTGGATTCAAGTGTTGCAGTGGAATCTCCACAACTGCAGACCTCTGCTTCTACAACTTCTACAACTGAGGGATCTATAGACACACATTTCATAAGCTTGGATTCTAATTCTCAGCACTCTGGCATATCTTTGGACATCACATCTCTTGAATGTGATCAAGAACAGATATCCACTTTGGACGGTGGCCCTCTGAAAGGAATACAAGATGCAGAACAAAGCAAAGAATCTCAAATTTTGTGTCAACTAGAAGCAGAGAAAAACAAGGTACTTTCTCTCCATCAGAGAGTTTCCGCTCTTGAGACAGAGTTATCTGAAGAAACGGAGCAAAAGTACTACTACAGCAATCTATCGAATGAATTCCGTGATGAACTCCTGAAGCTGCGTGCAATACTAGAGAGCAATAATCAGACATCTAAACGCAAGACAGCTGTACATGATACTTCAATTTCATCTGAAAGTGATGGCAATGATTATGAAGATGAAACTATCAAAGAAGGACAAAGATTTGCAGATGAGCTTGAATGTGAGGTTAAAAGCCTTACAGAACTCACTAAAACAATTAAGAAATTAGCAGAACCATGTGAAGCAAATTCGAAGGGCACATTTTCTTTAGAAAACATGCAGATCTCCACAGTATTGGATGCTGAGCATGAGAATCAGGGTGTGCGTATAACAGAAGAAGAAATAAATAAGGTACTTTCCATTATACAAAAAAATGAAGATCTTGAGGAGAAATTGCTAATGGAAAAGGATGAAGAAAACATGCCAATTTCCTTTCACCAGAGAATTTCCAAACTTGATACAGAGCTTTCTAGAGAACGGGAAGAAAAGTACTACTACCACACACTATACAATGAATCACAAGATGAGCTCCTGAAATTGCATGCAATTCTAAACTTGACAACTATGCTTGAAACTTCAAGTTCGTCTTCAAGTTATGACAGTGATTATGTAAATGAAAAAGAACAGATTTCTACTTCAGAGGTTGATGTCATGCAGCAAAGACAAGATATGGAGGAAAGAAATGAAGAAGAAATCACCCAGCTGTCTTCAGAGCAACAGAGTGTTTGTGAAGAAATCTATAATTTAGAGAAATCTGTAATATCTTTGTATGTTGAAGCTCCAGAATCTGACCAAGAACAGATATCCACTTTGGGCGGTGGCCCTCTGAAAGGAACACAAGATACAGAACAAAGCAAAGAATTTCAACGTTTGTGTCGACCACAAGATGAAGAACACATGCCAATTTCCTTTCACCAGAGAATTTCAAAACTCGATACAGAGTTATGTAGAGAAAGGGAAGAAAAGGACTTCTACCACAAACTATACAATGAATCGCAAGATGAGCTCCTGAAATTGCATGCAATACTAGACATGACAACTATGCTTGAAACTTCAAGTTTGTCTTCAAGTTATGACAGTGATTATGTAAATGAAAAGGAACAGATTTCTACTTCAGCGGTTGATGTCATCCAGCAAAGACAAGATATGGAGGAAAGAAATGAAGAAGAAATCACCCAGCTGTCTTCAGAGCAACAGAGTGTTTGTGAAGAAATCTATAATTTAGAGAAATCTATAATATCTTGGATGCTGAAGCTCAAGAATTTGACCAAGAACAGATTTCTACTTCAGAGGTTGATGTCATGCACCAAAGACAAGATATGGAGGAAAGAAATGAAGAAGAAATCACCCAGCTGTCTTCAGAGCAACAGAGTGTTTGTGAAGAAATCTATGATTTAGAGGAATCTATAATATCTTTGGATGTTGAAGCTCCAGAATCTGAACAAGAACAGATATCCACTTTGGGCGGTAGCCCTCTGAAAGGAACACAAGATACAGAACAACGCAAAGAATCTCAACGTTTGTGTCGACCACAAGATGAAGAAAACATACTATTTTCCCTTCACCAGAGAATTTCCGAACTTGATACAGAGGTATCTAGAGAAAGGGAACAACATGAATACTACTACAAACTATACAAAGAATCGCAAGATGAGCTCCTGAAATTACATGCAATACTAGACTTGACAACTATGCTTGAAACTTCAAGTTCGTCTTCAAGTTATGACAGTGATTATGTAAATGAAAAAGAACAGATTTCTACTTCAGAGGTTGATGTCATCCAGCAAAGACAAGATATGGAGGAAAGAAATGAAGAAGAAATCACCCAGCTGTCATCAGAGCAACAGAGTGTTTGTGAAGAAATCTATAATTTAGAGAAATCTGTAATATCTTTGGATGCCGAAGCTCCAGAATCTGAACAAGAACAGATATCCACTTTGGGTGGTGGCCCTCTGAAAGGAACACAAAATACAGAACAAAGAAAAGAATCTCAACGTTTGTGTCGACCACAAGCTGAAGAAAACATGCCATTTTCCTTTCACCAGATAATTTCCACACTTGATACAGAGTTATCTAGAGAAAGGGAAGAAAAGGACTACTACTACCAACTCTGCAATGAATTGCAAGATGAGCTCCTGAAATTACAAGCAATACCAGACATGACAACTATGCTTGAAACTTCAAGTTCGTCTTCAAGTTATGACCGTGAATATGTAAATGAGAAAGAACAGATTTCTACTTCAGAGGTTGATGTCATCCAGCAAAGACAAGATATGGAGGAAATAAATGAAGAAGAAATCACCCAGCTGTCTTCAGAGCAACAGAGTGTTTGTGAAGAAATCTATAATTTAGAGAAATCTATAATATCTTTGGATGCTGAAGCTCCAGAATCTGAACAAGAACAGATATCCACTTTGGGTGGTGGCCCTTTGAAAGGAACACAAAATACAGAACAAAGAAAAGAATCTCAACGTTTGTGTCGACCACAAGCTGAAGAAAATATGCCATTTTCCTTTCACCAGATAATTTCCACACTTGATACAGAGTTATCTAGAGAAAGGGAAGAAAAGGACTACTACTACAAACTATGCAATGAATTGCAAGATGAGCTCCTGAAATTGCAAGCAATCCTAGACATGACAACTATGCCTGAAACTTCATGTTCGTCTTCAAGTTATGACCGTGATTATGTAAATGAAAAAGAACAGATTTCTACTTCAGAGGTTGATGTCATCCAGCAAAGACAAGATATGGAGGAAAGAAATGAAGAAGAAATCACCCAGCTGTCTTCAGAGCAACAGAGTGTTTGTGAAGAAATCTATGATTTAGAGAAATCTATAGTATCTTTGGATGTTGAAGCTCCAGAATCTGAACAAGAACAGATATCTACTTTGGGCAGTGGCCCTCTTAAAGGAACACAAGATACAGAACAAAGAAAAGAATCTCAACGTTTGTGTCGATCACAAGATGAAGAAAACATACTATTTTCCCTTCACCAGAGAATTTCCGAACTTGATACAGAGTTATCTAGAGAAAGGGAAGAAAAGGACTACTACTACAAACTATGCAATGGATTGCAAGATGAGCTCCTGAAATTGCAAGCAATACTAGACATGACAACTATGCTTGAAACTTCAAGTTCGTCTTCAAGTTATGACAGTGATTATGTAAATGAAAATGAACAGATTTCTACTTCAGAGGTTGATGTCATCCAGCAAAGACAAGATATGGAGGAAAGAAATGAAGAAGAAATCACCCAGCTGTCTTCAGAGCAACAGAGTATTTGTGAAGAAATCTATGATTTAGAGAAATCTATAATATCTTTGGATGTTGAAGCTCCAGAATCTGAACAAGAACAGATATCCACTTTGGGCGGTGGCCCTCTGAAAGGAACACAAGATACAGAACAAAGAAAAGAATCTCAACGTTTGTGTCGACCACAAGATGAAGAAAACATACTATTTTCCCTTCACCAGAGAATTTCCGAACTTGATACAGAGTTATCTAGAGAAAGGGAACAACAGGACTACTACTACAAACTATGCAATGAATTGCAAGATGAGATCCTGAAATTGCAAGCAATACTAGACATGACAACTATGCCTGAAACTTCAAGTACGTCTTCAATTTATGAATGTGATTATGTAAATGAAAAAGAACAGATTTCTACTTCAGAGGTTGATGTCATCCAGCAAAGACAAGATATGGAGGAAAGAAAAGAAGAAGAAATCACCCAGCTGTCTTCAGAGCAACAGAGTGTTTGTGAAGAAATCTATGATTTAGAGAAATCAATAATATCTTTGGATGTTGAAGCTTCAGAATCTGAACAAGAACAGATTTCTACTTCAGAGATTGGTGTCATCCAGCAAAGACAAGATATGGAGGAAAGAAATGAAGAAGAAATCACCCAGCAGTCTTCAGAGCAACAGAGTGTTTGTGAAGAAATCGATGATTTAGAGAAATCTGTAATATCTTTGGATGTTGAAGCTTCAGAATCTGAACAAGAACAGATTTCTACTTCAGAGATTGGTGTCATCCAGCAAAGACAAGATATGGAGGAAAGAAATGAAGAAGAAATCACCCAGCAGTCTTCAGAGCAACAGAGTGTTTGTGAAGAAATCAATGATTTAGAGAAATCTATAATATCTTTGGATGTTGAAGCTCCAGAATCTGAACAAGAACAGATATCCACTTTGGGCAGTGGTCCTCTGAAAGGAACACAAGATACAGAACAAAGCAAAGAATCTCAACGTTTGTGTCGACCACAAGATGAAGAAAACATACTATTTTCCCTTCACCAGAGAATTTCCGAACTTGATACAGAGGTATCTAGAGAAAGGGAACAACAGGAATACTACTACAAACTATACAAAGAATCGCAAGATGAGCTCCTGAAATTGCATGCAATACTAGACATGACAACTATGCTTGAAACTTCAAGTTCGTCTTCAAGTTATGACAGTGATTATGTAAATGAAAAAGAACAGATTTCTACTTCAGAGGTTGATGTCATGCAGCAAAGACAAGATATGGAGGAAAGAAATGAAGAAGAAATCACCCAGCTGTCTTCAAGCAACAGAGTGTTTGTGAAGAAATCTATGATTTAGAGAAATCTATAATATCTTTGGATGTTGAGGTTCCAGAATCTGACCAGGAACAGATATCCACTTTGGGTGGTGGCCCTCTGAAAGGAACACAAGATACAGAACAAAGAAAAGAATCTCAACGTTTATGTCGACCACAAGATGAAGAAAACATACTATTTTCCCTTCACCAGAGAATTTCCGAACTTGATACAGAGGTATCTAGAGAAAGGGAACAGGACTACTACTACAAACTATACAAAGAATCGCAAGATGAGCTCCTGAAATTGCATGCAATACTAGACATGACAACTATGCTTGAAACTTCAAGTTCATCTGGAAGTTATGACAGTGATTATGTAAATGAAAAAGAACAGATTTCTACTTCAGAGGTTGATGTCACCCAGCAAAGACAAGATATTGAGGAAAGAAATGAAGAAGAAATCACCCAGCTGTCTTCAGAGCAACAGAGTGTTTGTGAAGAAATCTTATAATTTAGCAAATAGCAATGCCCGCCATGATATAATAGAGCCTTTGACCTCATCTGCACAACCTGAGAACTGGGCTGAAGCTGGAGAATCAACGGATAGTATATCTCTGGAAATCGTATTCTCAGGAACTGAGGACGAAGACATATTAGGACCAGATGTTGAAGTTCAGGAGAACATGCAGATCAGGCGGCTAAACACACCAGCACAACTTGGAGGTCACCGAGATGGAGAGACCAACCCTGATGAGGGTGCAGTGTCTTCTGCTACTAGGCGTTTCTTTCCAAATTCTTGGAGTTCTTCAGCCTGTTTCCTAAGAAATATTTTACTCACAGTAATTTTCTCCTTTGTGGGTGCATATATATTCAATGAATATATCTGCAGGAGACCAAACTTTGATGAGAGTTACTGTGTCTTCTCAATATTGGAACCGTTCTGCACCGTTGAAAATATATTAGAAGCTCCTTTCTAATTTAGCCTACAAAAAAGAAAGCCAATGCATTTCATTTGGATAAACTTACAAAAGACCCCAAAGAAACAGATTTTAAACAAGTATTATTGCCCAAAAAGAGAAAAGCAAACCAAAAGCTATTAATGAGAGAACATTGTGGAGGTCAGCACCAGGAGATCTTAGAGGTCACCCAGCTGGAGGGTCCACCCAGTAGGATCTGGAGGTCATCTGGGTGGCCAGATCCAGGGTCCTGGGTTGTAAAGGTTTTTCTCCATTAGACATTTGGGTCCTCCTGGTGGTTTTTCTCCATTAGGTAAAGTTAATTTGTCATGTCAAATGTGCATATCTGTCACAAAAGTGAGACAGATATGCCCTTAAGTGTTATTGTCCTGTACTGACTAGAATGTAGCATAACTTGAAGGTGTCTGGTTCTGGACAGGACCTTTACTTATTAAATTTGCAAGAACCGGTTTTTCTCCAGGCGCTCTGGTTTTTTTCCCAAAAATCATTCACTTTGGTTAAGATATCTGGCCAATGTAAAATTGCCATTACTTAGGTTATGGGTAAGGGCTTTGGGTGAAAGCATAGTAGGGTTTTTCAGGGACCTTTACTTATTAAATTTACAAGAACCGGTTTTTCTCCAGGCACTCTGGTTTTTTCCCAAAAAATCATTCACTTTGGTTAAGATATCTGGCCAATGTAAAATTGCCATTACTTAGGTTATGGGTAAGGGCTTTGGGTGAAAGCATAGTAGGGTTTTTCAGGGACCTTTACTTATTAAATTTACAAGAACCGGTTTTTCTCCAGGCACTCTGGTTTTTTCCCAAAAAATCATTCACTTTGGTTAAGATATCTGGCCAATGTAAAATTGCCATTACTTAGGTTTGGGGTTAGGGCTTTGGGTGAAAGCATAGAGGGTTTTTCAGGGTTTTAATTTTTGATCACTTTCTTTTTCTTTTGTTCTCAGCTTTAGTTATTCTCTATTTCTGTTCCTGCCATACTGGCTTTTCTTTAGATCAGTTTTTCTTTAGCTGCCGCTTATTTAATTGTATTTAAATCTCTCAAATGTCTTATATTTTATTCAGATTCATATTGTCTGTTCTTAGTGTTTTTGGTAACACTTTATTTGAAGGTGTTCATAAGGCTGACACAGCACTGTCAAAAACATGACATAACATCTGTCATGAACATAAAAAAGTCTTTATGAATGTTTACAGTTGTCATGAAGTGTCACTCAGTAAATAATGAAAAAGTACCAACATTGTATTAAATCGTCATTATTTACCAAATGACATCTCATTACAATTGTCATAAACATTCATGTTCATGACCAGGGGGTTTGGGGGGGGTTGTAAGAGAGTTTCCAAAGGCATCTGATCTGTTTCTTACTCATTTTGCTGCTTGTGGCTCTGTGTTGGGTGCAAGTAACCGAGAGCATCCAGTTAAAGTATTTTCAAAATAAAAGATCCTTCAGACTTAAATAACACATAAAGCGGAAATATTTCATTATTTATTGTGCGGCCCGGTACCAATTGGTCACCGGACCGGTACCGGTCCACGGACCGGGGGTTGGGGACCACTGCTTTAAGGGGCGTTTGGTCGAAGGTAAACTTTACACCTTAAATGCACAACAATGGCAGTTTAGACTTTGAGCAACTTGGTAAAACTGTATTGTGTAACATTAAATCATGTTTGGCTGCAACTGTATCATGGCAGCTTTTCTTCTTCTCCTCCTCAGTGTCTGTTAGCTTCTTGGCGCAGCTCGGTTCTCCTGCTACTTTAGCTTCATCGCATCAGTTCAGCGTTAAACCGGCTGATGAAGTTGCTGTGATTCACTTTTTCTGGTATTTCTGTACATATGTTTTGGCAGTTCTGTGATCATGTCAAAGCAGCAACTTATATTAAAAGGTGTTTTATTTCCGTCTGGTTGCTGCCTGCTTCCATGGAAGGCTAACAGACAATCCTTCTTACATTCATGTAATTACTAAAATCATGATTCCCTGACTGTGTATCCCTATAAATAAAGAAATCCCTCCTCGATAGAGAGCGTTCATTTATAGCGTTAACACCGGAGCTGTAAGTGGTCCGGTATGAAACGGGGGTGATAGAACAACACAGCACTTTTAAATTTCAATAATCAGAATGCAGAAATTGTTTCCGTTGTTTTTAAAGGTTTGTGTCTTTTCCCCATCGATACGCTTCCCGACCGCCCTGAACCTTAGGGGGTAAAAAGAAGACACCACATTGCGCAAAACTCTGAAACAGGAGAAGTGTATGGAGTGAAAATAGTCTCAAAAAGATTTGTGCGTGCGTAAAAAGATTTGTGCGTGCGTAATACTTGATTTGTAAAACTTAAGAATAAAATAAACCTTCTCCTACGCCTATACATGTTGAAAAAGTACACACAAATCACCTGTTACGCACGCACAAAACTGCATTTACACACAAATCCGGTTACGAGTGCACAACTATTTTTGAGACTCATTTCACGCCTCTGGGAAGCTCCAAGATTTGTGTGTAGATGGTGCGTTTACATGCTAGTAAAAGCTGGGACATCTGAGTTTTGCTCGGAGTCTAGTGTTTTTATCCTCTGACGTTTCTCACTGTGCCGAAGTGGCAAATATGTTATTTATAGACATATTGTGCGTTTTTGAATGGTACAGGAGACTAAGTGGTCTGAAAAAGGACCACTGGGTGGCGCAATGGTTCGCTGGCCGGAAAAATAGCCAGGAAACCCAGAAGCAAAACGGAGCGTCCCGGTGGTTTGTCCTCTGAAGTAAGTAGGAGCTAAACCTGCAGGCTTTAACTTTTAATGAGACATGGAGTAAATAAATGATTTCAGGTTTAGCGATAAACGTTAGCGGGAGCTAAAGTTTATATCAGCTATGCTACGTTAGCTGTTGGGAGCTAAGCGAGGATTTTTATTCTCTCACTCACTCAGTTTGATAATCTGTCTTCAGTCTTAACTTTAACCCAGGTTGATCTAGTTATTATTTATTATTCTTCCGTCACCGTTATGCTGCTCGTACCGCTGCGTGCCCACCCACAAAAGTGGTATCAAATCGTGCGGCTCGGCGCCGAGAAGGGAGCTATTACTTTTATTGGGGATCGGACTTACGACGGCGACGCAAAAAGCGAAAAACGAGCAAAATTTCCAACTGCCGAAACCTTAGAGTGTAACTGACATCAACTGCCGTTTTTTGGAGTGCCCCAAAAATAATTTTGAAATCGCTCTCATGCCTTCAAAAATTGCTCTATTGGTATGAAAGTCGGTCATGACATAGATAAATATGTCTGCTCCGG
Source organism: Poecilia picta (assembly GCA_033032245.1). Lineage (NCBI taxonomy): Eukaryota > Metazoa > Chordata > Actinopteri > Cyprinodontiformes > Poeciliidae > Poecilia > Poecilia picta. The sequence continues at coordinate 14,311,279 of CM065358.1, forward strand.
TAAAATGTTTTCGAAATTTCTCTAGGGCTTACGGTTTTCTGTCCAGGTGCTTCAGAGCAAAGTAATGGGACATGAGTAACTGACACTCCTCCCTGTTTATTACATAGGAATCTCCCCCTGCCTGTCTCCCAGCCAGCTGACAGTTGGCTCTGAGGATCCATCACCATAGCAACAGAATTCTGGTCACAGCTGAGTGATTTTTCAGAACAAGAGAACTTTGTCTCCCCCTGTGTCTGACTTAAGTGATGCAGCAACAGTTGCAGTGATCTACCATGGCGGAAACTCAATTATTACAGAGGAGGGCTGAGCTGGCATTTAGAACTACTTGCTGAATGGAGTTAGTCAAAGACAGACAACACTCATACCTGACATATGGCCATCTCTATAGTTCTAACTATGGCAAACACTCAGTGCAATAATATTGAGCTTTTTTCATTTTTTCATTCTCAGGATAGTGTTATTAACTTATCAATTGCTATTGACATTAGCACAAGCATTAACATTTCACTTCACTTGTCTATATGCTTCAAAATGTTTTTTGATCGCTTATACAGATCCTGAACATTAACGAGCTAATCGGATTGCTTTGTTCAAAAAAACTATCTTCAAACAGTTAGAATTCTATTGGTCCATGTGTGTCTCACTCACATGATAGTTGAGCTGCTCTTTTAAAGTACAATGACTGAAGGTCAGCAATACAACATGGCGAAACTGTCAGATACCACACATTAGGGCTGAGGTCTCATTGAGAACTACTTGGTGCTTTGGGCATTATATAGCCAGACAGTTACACGTTTGATTAATGTGGCCATTAATCCAATGTGTACCAATAATGAAGCTTACTGAAAATTTCAAAATAAAAGCCTTGACATTTTTCACATCAGGTAATTGCTCTTTTGGGCTTTATGTGACTGGTTTAAACAAACTACTGTAACACATTGAATTGGTGAGGTAGTGAAAATGAAGCTTACTGAAAGTTTCAAAATAAAAGCCTCCATATTCCCCTCAGGATAGTGCACTGCCCTAGGCAATGATATAATGTCAGCCTTTTTTATGTTTTTTACCTCATGATAATGAACTGGCTTTCACAGCAAGGTAGTTCATTAACATTAGCAGAAATCTTAGCATTTCACTGTCCTTGATTAGTGCACTGCCTTGCTAAATTAGCACTAGAACTAGCCTTTTCCTAAAGTTAGCTAATAACTAATTACCTTGTTAATTAGACATGTTAGTATACTGAATGGAGCAAGTAAAATTAAGACAACATGGTCCTGTTGCTCCACATGCTGCTGCCAGCATTTAGGCTAACATTAGCATATTGGCTAATTTTAGCTTATGCATTAATTTTAACATAATGGATGGTACAAGCACAGCGTTGTCCACAAACATGGTGAGGATTCATCACCGTAGCAACAGAACACTGGCCACAGCTGACCGCTTCTGCCTCTCCACAGGTTTTGACTGTATTGCAGCTTTCTTTAGCAATAATGCACATTTTTAACATCCAAACGCTGGGTCTAATCCGATGGGCACACATTGGCATGGCCCCTTAAAATTTCTGCAGGAATTTTCTAGTCATTTATTGCTCTCCGGGTGGTGCAAACAGGAAAATGTTATTTTTTGTTGATTTTTTTTTTTTTTTTGTAGGAGCACCAGAGCCTGGGTTTTACAGGGGTTTAGTGAAGCACGTATGAAAAGATCCAATAGGCTGAACACTGAGAAGCAATTTATTTTCAACAAAAGAAAAAGCTGTGTGCATGTTTCCCTGATAAGTTCCCAATAAAGAAAGCTCAACTTTGTGCAGTGAGAAAAATCAATCTGTAAGAAAGTGAAACATCTGGAATAGACACAAGGGGATCCTCAAAGTGGGCAGGCATGACGCTGGTTGACTCCATGTTGTGTGGGTCGTCTGACGCACCTGTTGGTTCAAACACATAGGCACTGTGGGATCTGGGCACCACACTGGACAGTCTGAGCTATTTTCAATGTTCCTCACATGCAACATATTCTGTTTGAAGGTAAGACTAATCTTTTATGTGCTGAACAACCACCGGTACAAAGCACTTTCTATTTGAGTCCAGCTGTGACCGGGCTTTCACATTAAGCCTGACTTCATAATCTCTTAACTGTGTGTTTGTGTGTGTGTCTGTGTTTTGAGCACCAGGCCCCAATTCTTTACCTTCACCTTCTGTGTTTGGGTAAAAATCAGTCACCCTTTGAGGAACCCTGCCCAAACTACCTTTTTCATCTGTCACCTCAGTAATGGTAACCTTACTGTTGCTGGCTCAAACTGGTTTATGTAACTTTTGAGTCACTGAGTGTCAAAGCGGAGGAGAGTCGAGGAGATCAATTTTTTTTGTGGTCTTTGCACACAGTCATTGTGCCGTCAGACCACCAGGCTCTGCTGTCGTCTCAGTCGTTACTACGGTAGTTTTATTCAGGCCTTATCGTTAACCTTTCCAAAACATTTTGCATAAAAATTTCAATTTTAGAAGTAAATTTCTGGTCATGTTTTGCTGCATCCACCGTTCTTGAAAAAATAAATAAATCTAAAAATGTTGTCTCCCTCTGTTGTGCCTGCTTCTGCTCTCATCCTGTGCACCGACACCTCTTGTTGTGCTTTTAGCTGCTGCTGCTGTAGTTGCCCCTGTTGATTGACGTGTTGCTGCTCTTGTTGTTGTTGTGTTTCTGCTTACAGACAGTCTCGTTTGATCTGCACCAGAGGCTAACAGATACAGATGGCACCCCGAGCGCAGTAAGTAAGCCAAACATTGAATGAATACATCCTGCACCGCACCCAGCATCAGGTCCAGCATCTCTTAGTGCCGCCTGTAGGGAGCTGAATTAACGACGATCTCCACGAGTGCATCATCGATGGGCCCTCCTTTATTTCCCTGGAAACATATGGTGTCTGAAATTGTTTTCTTGGCTTTAATAATTTATAAAAACCAAGTAAGAAAGTCTGTTATCTTCTTAATGTGATGTTTAAAAACCATAAAGAGGTCCTCTTCTTATAATATTACAGAATAATGCATTAGAGTTTGAGGTTTTAATGCAAAAATATGGGAAAAAGTTTGAGCTATAAATACTGTTGTGACTATAAATTTAGAATTTATTGTTTTCAGTTGATTTGCGTATTAAAAAGCAATTAAGAATATCTGACATCTGAGTGGAGCAAACGCTGAAGGAGATTTGTCGCATATATTAAATACTTGCAAATGATCTGCTTATCTTTAAAAGACAAGCTCAGTAATCTTGCAAACTCTGGTTAAAAAAGCGCTTTCTATAGAGCAACAGATGAATCATTGAGACACTTTTCTCAGTGAGTCAGGATAATTACATTCTTGGAGGGTCCACCAATAAAACCCAAGGGAGACAAATGTGAAGCTTTGTTCATTTTTATGTTGTCTTAGAAATGTCAAACAGGAAACAGGGACGTTCACAAGCTGTGCATCGGGTTCGCTGATTTAAAAACAACATTTGTTCGTTTTGTCGGCCAGCACCTTTAACGTCCATTATTACCAACAACCGCTGTTTTTGGCTCTGACTGTTTGGAGTGCAATAATCAGTCACGCAGGCCTGTAATCTATAATCATCTTTATTAAACTGGGAGAAGATAATCACTGTTTTGTTGCATCATTACACAAACTAACAGCAAAGTGCTGCGGCTGCACCAGACAGAGTGAAATTAGAGCAGGTTGAAATAAACCAATCCCTCCTTTTTATTTTAGAAATCAATCATAGTGGTGACACACAAACTGAATTATGTTTCATTGAAGAAAGCTCTAAAAATAACAATGACTTGTGGTAATGACTTTTTTTTTCTTTTAAAGCCTCAACCTGTTTGTGGCTTTTTAACCAGGTGATTAAAAACAGCCAGATTAATTTCAATGTTAAATGTGTTCAAATGCTGATGTACATAAGTGCAAAATGTCACTTACTGCGGAGTCTCAGCATGATTTATGTGATCCTTCCAAAAGACACTGATAATTTTAGTTTTTAGTTTGAATGTTTCTTGAACACAGTAAGTTTGTTTAGCTTATTAAACAAACTTACTGTTTGTTTTGTTTAGCTTGTAGATATGAAGGCAAGAAGGAGATTTGTTGTCTCATAAAGTGCTTTGATTGTCCTTGAATAACTAATAACATTTCATTTGTATTCAAAATAACGCAGCATAAAACCCCCCATTTGGCCATAATATTCCTGACTACTTTAGCCAACATTGGTTTTCCATTTGATAATTTCCTTGCAGAAGTGTATGTGTGTACATGTTTGTTTTTATTCTTCATGTGGATAATTTTCACAACAAACAATGCATCCCATCAAGTGAAAAATGATAGGGCAGTGCAATTTATTGCACATTTTTTGCACATAAAGTATTTTTGATTTCACACTGGATTCACAACACACTGGTTTTGGTTCATATAATTTTTTCTGTATCCCTTTGGCTGTTTCTTTATTATTATTATTATTATTGTTATTATTTTGTTGACATTTTTGTTACTGTTGGCATTTTGTGAATTTGTTTAGCATTACTTTAAAGTCATCTTGGTCTCCATGGATTTGGTTCCTATCTGTTTGTGTTTCTACAAGGAGTTTCCCATTTCCTGATGGTTTTATTCAGTTTTTTCCATACTTTGTTCAAGGCTTGAGGCTAGTGCTGTGCTTACTGTGTCTGTGTTGACTTGGAGTTGACATACTTATAGCATATTTTTAACCAAAAGCATCTTTTTCATTTGTTCCCAGTTTAAAGACCAGTTTTCATAGCACTCTTAATTGTTTTATTACATGTACAAAACTCATTATCGAATTTATGATGGCCTTTACATGATTCTTGTTTAATTATATTCACTGTTCTGGAAATGATTAACAGAGAAATGTGGTTCATTGGATAAAGCAGAGGGGGGAAATAATCTTAAGATAAAGAAGCCAGGTAAAAACATCGATAACAAAAATATCTGTCCTCTTAAACCTCAAAATGCAGAACCTGTTAAAGCCCAAAGCCAAGCACAGCCGGTATCTTGTTTTGTAAAATTAGATCCACCATCCTTGAGCCTGACTGCAGCACAAGGATGAACTTATTTGCACTTGCCACGAATAAGAATATTATATAAGCAAGACATATATCTGAAGAGCATTTGGTCTGGTTGTTTTACACATTCTCATTTCACATTCAACATTTCTTTTGTATTTTTCTTAATGGTCCAAAATGTTTTAGTTATATATTTTTCTTTATTCTCTTCGAACACATGCCGTTTGCCTCTGGCCCCAGATCTTCTATCTGCAGGAGGCCATTGTGATAATCACATATTGCGCTTTTGCCCGCAGCAGTCGAGCCACTTATAGCTTCCCATTAGCCGCCGGGAAGCTGTGAGAGGTGGACTAAATTGCCTTGTTGTCATGGCCACAGACACAAAAACACTGTTTTTATTATTTGGCATATTTCCCCCCTCCATTATTGCAGAGTGATTGTGGAGAGGGACATATGAGTAAAATACGGGGAGAACAGCAGAGTGAAAGCCCCACTGGCCAGGATTCAAAGCAGGGATCCAACTGCTGATACAGGCACCGAAACTTTTGACCTCCTTAAGATCGCTGATGGAGGCTGATGGAGCTGGCGTAGGTTGTGGTTTACCAATAAAATATCCTAATGAAGACAAATAATTTTTTTAAGAAAATTTCAGCAGAATCTGCAAAAACTTATTTGCTAAAAAAAAAACTAAATAAAAATCTTTTTAATGTTTCTTTATACCATACCATGTGGATAGTCTTCTCAGGGTTTTCTGAGAACATTGAAATCACAGATATAGCACAGATAACCCATTCTTAATGTATAGTTAGAGGAAAAAGAAAGTACACCCCTGTTTATTTTTTAAGTTCAGCTTTTCAAGACATAAGAACATTGATTTGTTCCTAATAAAAGCCCAAATCAACATGCTGTCCGCTACACGTGCTGCAACGTGAGTTCCTCGACTTTTCTGAGCATGTGCAAAACTTCAGTGATAAAGTGATGATTCATTATCCTGTAGGCTGCATACGTGGGTCCTTGGAGCAGCCGGTATGCAAGTGTCCCTCAGTGCATATCAATCCCTGTGTGTAGATCAAAGTCCATGGTAAAATAGAGCTACCACTTGTACAGCAGTGCACACACCTCCAAACTGAATTCAGTGACTGAACTAAAAGTTTTATTTTTCAGGTTCCAATTTAGATGTATTCCCACAATCAAAGATAACTTCTGTGTTTTGAATTAGTTTATCTGATTACAGGGATCAGTGAAAACATTGACTTTGTGTTTGTGATTCCAATCATCAGTTTTCCATTTTTAAGTGATCCAGCTTCATTCAAACGGCTGCGGAGTTTGTGTAGATTAACAGGTCGTAATCTGGTGTGAAAATGTTCTTAAGTAACATTTACCCATACTGCCACTTTAGTTGTGACTTTCAGTTGACTTTAATGCTTGATTGCTCATTTTTCACTAAATCAGTGACCATGTTTTGCTTGTCCCTCTGGGAATTTAGCTCACCAAACTTGAAACAATCTTTATGCATTGACCTTATTCTTAAAGGAAGCACTTTGAGAACTTATTTCTGTGACCAAGGTTAAATCATATTGCTTAAAGATCAGATTTATCTTCTGAAATATTATCTTTAATTTTTGTGCTGTGTGAAAAGAATCGGAATGCTTTTAAATTGTTATAAAAATTGGCTTTGTTATCATAAAAAAATGAAATGATCAATATTGTGGCTCTTTTTGACTTTTCTCTCTGCTTTACTGTTTGACAACATCTTTAGAGATGATCCCCCATAAAAAAAGACTTGCATTCAAACCGATGAACGAAGAGCTGAAATAAGAGTCACAGACACGGGCAGACAACTTGGCATACCTCCCGTTTGATTCTCCCCGGTACAATCAAGATGAGTTATAGATTCTTCATGCTGAGATGGAGGCCTCTAAATAGAGATTCGACAAGTAGCTGTGTCTTAGGTGCAAAATCAGATGCCTTTGTTTATGTTGGACCTCATCTCCTGTATGTCTGAAGATGGGTCTGCTTTTTTTATCATTATTTTTTGTACGTTTGTTTACATGGCTACTGCAAACACAGAGGCACTCGAGGCTTTGGTGGGCACCTCTGAAACTGTAGTTCAACAAGCAAAATCAGGAAATATTGAACCACTGATTAGAAATGACGTCGAGAAGTACTTATTGTTCTTTTTGACATCCGAGTTGTTGATCTCTGCATCTTCCATAAATAGATTGACTTCTTACTTTCTTCTCTCATTAAAGCTGTCTTTACCCGTCCTCTGAATTGAGCCAAAATCTTTATTTTTTCGGAAAATAAAATCAAATTGCGTCATTCAATGTTTCAAAGCTTAGAAAATTATTACTCATTCCCATATGCTTTGTAACATCCTCTTGCTTATTTCAGAACAACCAGGATATTTGTAAGAAATTAAGTAATGTCAACAAAGACTTTTAAAACTAATATGACTGGATGTGTTTTTTATTTGATTTTAATTTAATGCTCCTTTTTTGCCAGTTTTTTATTTGATACATTTATTTTAAATGTTGCTCCTATAGTTCAGGTTTGATGGTTATGATCGGTCTGCAAGATATTATTTGCTTTCCAATACATGCAAATTTATTAAATCCAGCCTTCAGAAATAACCTGTACTTTACAGCAAAATGCCTCATCAACCAAATGAATTATGCCTCTACCTTTGAGCTCCTCTTTTTAGAGAAGACAGGCTTTCCTGATTAAAGGCAAACATTGCTTGCAGGCAGGTGCATCTGTTTGATTAACAAACTGTGGGCGGCTTGTGGAGTCAGGTAGTAATTAATGTGTTTATTTCTCCTATCCAAGAGTTGTGGCATGTAACACAAAAGAAAAGCATATTTAATTTTACTCTACCTTTCACCCCTTTCTCTTCGACACCGAGTGAATCGTCATCTTTACGGTGTTCAGATTTAATGTAACAACCATTTTTGCTTCTTACCATGAAATTCTTTTAACAAGGTCATGGTCTATCTCACTTTTTATGTGATCTTATTCTTCTTCCTTTGCCACGCTGTCCTGCTGACCTTTCGTTTTCCACCAGGAAAAAGTCTGTCAAGGCATTCATCCCCACACCGCCTCCATAGAAACGAGTTGGATCAAGGAGCAAGGGATTATAATTACTGTAAATCAAACCGTGAATAGTGGACGCAAAGACACTGTGCAACTGCAGAGATGGATTAACATTTACGTTTTATTCACGGTGGACGCTCGTAAGCAGTGAGCAGCTACCTGACAGGGGGGAAGTAGGTAGACTCAATCACACACACACTGTATCCTGTCCTTCTCCTAATCCCTCTAAGAAGCCCATCAGGGAAGGGAAGCAATAAAAGCAGGAGAAGCTGCAGTTGATTGAGAACAAAATAAGAAAGGAGAATATAAAGGGTTGAGTGAGATACTGGGGCAGATTATAAAGCAATAAAAGAAAGATAATAGAAAATGTTGCAAAGGATAGAGAGGTGGGTTAAAAAAAACGATGGAAACACAAGCCTGGCTCTGTTTTGAGGAAATTGAAATTTTCAATAGAGCTGGAAGGTTTTTTCTTTTTTCTTTTTTAAATATTAGATGCACAAATTCATCAAGGTGTCCCCCCATTCCCCTTTCCCTTTATTCATTCAAAATACTATCTTTGCATAGCTGTTTATGTAAATGAAAGCCATAATTAACTGGAAGGCATTCAAAAAGCTGCAGCCTACTCCATGGATTCAGTGCTTTCTAGTTTTAAGACCTGTTGGCCCTAAATTATTGCCTTAAGTTTGATTATTTTAAGAATATGCATATGACTGCTAACATCCAGCTGCTCTGGATACTGTAGAGTTCCTATTGACCCCCAAAGTTTCTTATCGTGTACTAAAAATACCTTTCTAAAAGTTTCTAATAGTTTTAAATCAAACTTTTAGGGAATCCTGGATCATCATCTGTGTGATCGACCAACTCGACAAATATTTGTCCATAATTCACACACACCTTGTGTGATAAAGTGAAATCTGAGTATGGCTTGTTTGGAAGGGCTGCCTGTAGAAAAACATCTTCTCTTTTAGATTAATATAGCAGGAGAAAGTTTCATCCTAATAAATCACAAAATGCCTGCATCAACAGTGTGTTGGGCCCCTCAAGCATGTTCTCAAGTAAACTCATGTTAAGGTATAGATGCCACTGTCATTGTTGGTCTCTTCCATGAGAAGAAAACCACCCAGAGAGGAGTTATTGAAGGATTTGCCAGGTGATGTGAAAACTAGACCTACTTAAACACTGAGGTATGAAACAAACTGTAGCAGTATGTAAAAAAAAAAAAAGCCATTGTCTGTTTTATCTGTTGAACATTTGCTCGTTTCAGAGTAACAAGGCCATTATGACAGTGTTTTTTAGATCTTCTTAGTCAGTTTTATCCATTTCCCTGGTTTATTGATATGGAAAGATATATTTGAAGGACACAAAGTAGCTTGTGCAAATTGTGAAATTGTCTAGGGTTTTTCTTCCAATTTTTTTCCAGTGAAGTACATCTTCAAATTCTAGGATTTTACACAAAAGTAAAAGTGATCTGGTCTTTAGATGATTCTGAAATTATTTAAAACAAACCTTACCAGGTGCTGCCAATTAAATATCAAGAAAGACACAAAATCAACTCCAACAAAATAAACATGGAAATAGAGAACCACTATGGAGTAGCTAGAATTTGGCTAATAAACTCAAGCGGTCTTCCTTTTCTGCAAGACGGTCATCATGTCCTGAGGTGAAATAGTAGCTGCTCACAATTCCTTGTGATTTGAAGAAAATTCTAACATTAGTGACTTCATAATAACTGACTAGATGCTTTCTTAGTACAGGTGCACTAGATAAACCCGCCTATTTGGGTCAAATTATTGATGTAGAGTTCAAAATGAGAAATAAAAAAAAACATAATCACTTACAATTCCTGTGAACGAACCTTTCAGCTCTCTTGGGCAGAGTAAAAGCTACCTCACTTACATTTCCTCTCTAATACGTCCCGTCTACGGTTTTCACTAATCTTAATTTCAGTTCCAGAATTAAAAGGTCTTGAAAGTGTTGCAACGCAGCTTTCTAATGCCTGCAGATGAGCTCCAGTGATGCAGTTGATTTAAGCTGCCCTCCATAAGAGCGCATCAATGGTAACTACATTTGTGTGAAGAGGGCGCGTCACACTCGTTTCTGCTTTCAAATCATTTCACTCATAGCATCTTCACATCAGGTTCCACTTCTCCGTTCTCATGAAGCAGCGCATGATGGTTCAGTTATATTTATACTGCCAAGCTCAACTTAAAAGACCCTCAACTTGTGAACAACTTACTGATTCGATTCCTGAAGCAAAGTTTTAACTCTAATGCTTTAGAAAAAGAGAATCTGGTATTTTTGCAGCTCAGTGGTGTGTTTATCAAAAAATACTTTGGTATGTACAGGAGTTCTTGGTTGATTCATTGACTGGACATTTCTCAAGTCTCACGATTGAAAAACTAGCCTGCATCTTTACCATTCAACCTCTATGCTTGGCAAGTGATATCAGGTATTTGTGCTGATTTGCTACATCAAACATGATCCTGTAGATTAGGACCAACCTTGATCTTATCTGAGATCTTGCTTCTTTTGAATGCAGCAATGCAGGGCTGCCTGTCTTTGTTGAATAGCAGATAGTTTTATCTTTAAAACAACCATTAATAGTTCAGTATTTTTGTCTTGTGAACTCTTATCATGCTGAGTCTCCTGTGATTTTCTTTCTTTTTTTTTGGTAGGTATATCAGTAGCAATTTCTCACCACAGTGCATTTCACACTCTGATCTTTGGGTGAATTTGCTGGGATGTTCCGTCCTGGAATAATCTGTGCTGGGATGTTCCGTCCTGGAATAATCTGTGCTGGGACGTTCCGTCCTAGAATAATCTGTGCAATAGACTTGATAGGTTTCATTTAGTCATGACTTATTCCTCTACTGTCTTGGCTTAGGCCAAACACAACCGTTGAATACGCTTTCAGCCCACAGCTTTAACATATGTAATTGTTGGCCTTTACGAACACTTGAGGTCAGACTTGAATGATTTCAAACTTTGTAAAGACGAGATTATTTTTATTATGACTTCATGGGTAACATCTGAAGATAAGAGGATGAGGATTCTTATTACTCATTAATTCTACTAGTAAATGTGATAATTTCATCTATTGAATAGCACTTATAAAGGGGGAAAAAAACAGGAAATGGAAGATATTCCACAACTAATCCAACTAAGGAACATCCATGAATTTTTAAATAATTTTTTTCAATCGGAAATTAACATTTGAACATATTAAATGTGCATCAGGGGTTTTTGTACCTTTAGTAATGGCAGACTGTCATGTTTGACAGGTCTATGGGTTACAGAGTTTTATGATATCTTGATCTTCTTACTGTCTGCAGCCTTGATGTATTAAAAATGGCACTTGTCTCTAAATAGCCCCTGTTCCCTGGTGGCTGTTTGGAGTCTTGGCACTGGAGATTTTCTCTGTAAATTCAATAACGGCCCCCACATGCATTAATCAATCACAGCCCACACTGCATCTCACCATAAATCCCCTCTTCCCCCCTCTTTTGCCTCTTCCCTCTTTTTGGCTCTGCTGCAATACAATTTAGTCCACTCAGCCCGCAAACCTGACAGCTCGCTCACTGTGTCTGCTGGTGTGTGTATGAGTGTGTGTACATGGCTGGTCCGCTCCATCTTTCACCTCCATATATTCTGACGTAGCCTTTATTGTCTACCTTTCTCTATTAAACTGGCTTCATTGACTATTTTGTTGCAGGCTTTTATCAGACTGACTACTTAGCTGTCTGAAAGGCTGTGCTGTTTTCCAGTTAAAGCCACTCTGCATCTCTTTTCCCTGCTTCAAGAACCCATTTTATGATGCATATTTAATTATGAGTGATTAACATGACCAGAGTTAAACACAGAGCCAACCTGTGTCCTATTACACAGCTTCCGAGGACAAAAGTTAGAGTTTGGTAAAAGCAGCAGAAGGTCATGGTAAAAAATAAGCAAAAATTACCAAATAAATGAATCCAGAAGTGGGAGAAAGTTCCACACCAACGTCTCTGCTGTTCAGATTTATTTCTCCATGCAATCGCCTGCCCAGCTATGATCAGGGCAGGATTGTAACCTGGGTTTTAGCAACCAGCTTTGTCCTGTCAGATGATATTTGCAATTCTGGGTTCATGTAGTTGTTTTTAAATGATCAAGCCATTTCCTTTCATACCCTGTGATAGGGTGGCAATCCAGTTCCGAGGATGATGGGACGTTCTTGGCGTATCCATGCATTTTGGTGTCTAACCAATTAAAAAGTGTTCCATCAACTAATATGAATGTGTGAGAGTTTAAATTAGTTGTAAATCACATATTTGTTCATTTAAACTTTTGTAACACAATCACATTACAGGTCAGCCACTCCTTCATATGGACATCTGTCACTTATTGTTAGTCGCTTATTCATTATTTGCTCCTTCTGTAGTCAGCAGGTCAGTGTGAGCTTTACTGCAGTGGTCCATCCATTACTTAAACACAAGGAGAGTTGCAAATTACTCCTCATTTAAATAAATGAGGGATTCTTCAGCCCAGAGCAAGAAATGAAGAGACAGCAGAGGAGGGGGAGTAGGCTGGAGGAAGAATAACAAGTTGAAACGATAAGGGACAAAAGAAGAGAGAATGAGTGGGTGAAAAAAACCAAGGGACAGAAGCAAAGACGAGAAAGTTGCAGATCCTTGAGATGTCGTAAAACAAGAGCAGCAAAATTCAGAAGCTTCAAGGCTGCAGAAAGAAAACAAAGCAGAACATTGAAGGGGGCAGGGAGATGAGTACTGAGTGATGAGGCTAGAGAAAGACCTGGATATGAGTAGCGGGTATTTCCCAGTTCCCATGGTAACGTACTTCCTTCCAGTGCTCTAATTTCCACCCTCAGAGGGGTAATGTTCCACATTACGGCTTTCTAAACACATAAATACATGAACACAGACATAAACATTGAAACATAGACTGTGTCCCTGATTGTTGCTGATAAGTTGCACATTTTACTGTATAACAACTTCAGGAGGCTTAAATACATCCATGGGAAAAACAAACACAACTTTTTTGACTCTAAGGCTTCTTTGTTTTTACTGAAGACATAATTTTGTTTGTCTTTTTTTTGTCCCAATGAAAAAATAATGTAATGAAAACTTTGACTTAAAATTACATTTTTAAAATTATTTAGAAAACTGATTAGGGTCGGTTATTTGCAAGAGCTTAGACATAAAACGTCATAAAAAAAATATAACATTATTGGGGCTTGTCATAGCAATGCATAGAAGAGCATTGAAATGAGATAAAAATTGTTCAGGGGCTCAAAGATCCTTGAGTGAGCAGAGAGCAGAGCTGCCGGCTAGAACTACAGTGATGGAGGAATTTTAGAACTACAGTAATGGCTGAAGGTTTGAACTACAGAGATGGCAGAACACTGTCGGTACAGAAGAGAGAAGAACTTTAGAAATACAGTGATGCCGCCTTGACAGACACTCAATACAGACGATGTCGGAAGAGCAAAGGAAGTAAGTGCTGTATGACTCATGAAACTTGAACTTAGCATTGTTGCTCATTTTTAGCATCAGAAAACTTAATTTGGGTCAAACCGAAGGACACACTTTGGCAGGCACCGTTTAAATTTCTTTAGAAATGTTCTAGTATTACTTATTAAATTAGTGTCAAAAAATTAGCTTTTTTTTCTTTTTTGCCAACAATCTGCCATAAACTATGAATCAGGTTTTTACTTTTGTATTGAATGTCTGTTTTTAATATATTTACCAGCAATGACAAAAAAAAATTCACCAAATGCACAATCCTTGGTAACAATAAGTAATATAAGTAGTATTTCAAAAGAGCAGAATAAATCTTATATATTTTGAACAATAACAATATTTGTTGTTAATCTCTTAAGAAATTAGAGTGTTTTCTGATAACAAAGTGTCATGATGAAGTAAATATCTGATTTTTACTTTTGCAAAATTTTCCAACTATAAATTTCTTGTGTCTAAGCAGATAAGCAGTATTTCAAAGGAGCTTATGTTTTATAAACAATTCATTTTGTGTTAAGATATGAGGCACATTTTCATAGTATACTGGTGACAAAAAATGTTCTGGATTTAAAAGGATTTTATTACATGTAGCATTATATACTGAAGAATAATTAGCACAATACAATTGAAAGATTTTTATTTTGTAGTTAAAGTATCAACATTTTCAGTGCTGATACTCCTCCTTTTTGCCACAGTGAAAGTTTTGAACTAAACCCTGACTGATGGTGACCCTTTTTGGTCTTGTTAGAATTCAGTTTTTTGTCCTCTTGATGTCCTTGTCTGTCTTGCAGAATTTGTCCTTGATGTTTGTATTGAACAGAATTGGCTTTTTGCTGCCCCTTTTTGTCTTCACCTCACTGTGCATGCCATATGCATTCTCACCCACTCATAGCCAGTATTGAGCAAGCTTTACAACCGTGGAAGAGACGGTCTTGGTGCTTTGTTGGTCTCCTCCAACTCTTTTCCACTGTAACTGAATTTCCCAACTTGAAGTTCATGAAGGTGCAGACCAGTCTTTTTTCACCTGTTTTATTTTTAGCATTTTTAAAAGCTGAAAACACAGTTTGCACCTACGACTCTTTAAATATTTTCTAAATTCTACAGATTATTTTAAAAATAGACGATTATCTATGCCCGTGGACGACAGTAGAATAGAATGGGCCTTCTGATGAGCTTGTTTTGCCTTTTAATGCAGAAATCCAGTTTGTAATTTATTGTAAACAGAGAGAACTGGAAAGGGCTTTGTGCAGTGTTGCTTTTAATTAATTATGAATGTGTGAATAATTGAACAAGTCAATTAGTTGGTGAATGGTCTTCTGTGTCAATAATTTTCACAGTTATTTTGTTTTAGATGGTTTCATCACAGCAAAGCTGCAAATCCGGACTTATTGATTCTACGTAAGAACTAGTCACATTTATTGTGGCATACTTTAAATTTTGAATGGAGAAAAGTGTCCCTTTCTGAGAAATAACACTTTTGATTGTGTGATTATTTTAACTATTCTGTACTGGTTGCCAACACACAGTACATTTTGAGAAATTGCTTTGTATAGCACATTATATATATATATATATATATATATATATATATATATATAATATATAATATATATATATGTGTGTGTGTGTCTGTGTGTGTGTGCAAGGATTTGTCTACCTTTATAATCAATTTACAGTGATGGAAATGACAAAGTGAAATGTCTGCTTTCTGTGTCAAACCAAAGCCTGTTTGATGCAACTGCACCATTTAAAAGCAGCCTCACACAAAGACTAAGCAAACATGAAATTACTCTCTTAATTAAGTTAGTACAAAACCAATTCACTACAAATGAATTTAACCTTTGAAGGTAATGACTTTTACCGCACATGTTTAGGAACCAAACTCTAAGGTCCTATTTGACATTTTCCTTTAAAGGATAAGAAATTAAGAAACATTGCTTTGTACTTACAGAATGACTGAAAATTACAGGAGGTACGCTACTAACCAATGCTACAGCCTGTTTCTCTATATCACCTCATTTTAAGTTCTTATTTAGTGGATAAAAGAAACAAATGGATTGTTTGAATCCTTTGTGGCAGGAGTCTAACATCTGTTAATCATGGATCATTGTCCTGCTGCAGAACTCAATTTAGTTTCAACCAGATGTTCTCTTCTGGGATTTTTTGGCACACAGCAAAATTCATGGTTCCATTTAAGTCTTCCAGATCCTGAAGCAGCAAAACAGCCCTAGACCATCATACTGCCACCATCATGTTTTGCTGTTGGCATGAAGATCTCTTCCTGGAATGTGGCGTTACTTTTACACAAGATGTAATGAGACCCAACTTCCAAAGAGTTCAACTTTTATCTTACCCATCCACAGAATGTTTTCCCAAAATTCTTGAAAAATGGAGACAAGCCTTTATGTTCCTTTCCTCACTTGTTGATTTTGTCTCAGAGCTTTGCCTTGCAGGCTATTTTTGCCCAGTCTCTTTCTTATGGCGGAGGCATGACCTCTGACCTACACTGAGGCAAGTGGGGCCTGCAGTTCTTTGGCGACTCCCGGTCCACGCTGGCGTTTTGCACAGCTGAATGGCTGCCATGAGAGTTTAAAAAAATCAAGGCAACCCTATAGGTGTGTTTTTATTGAGTTATTATTAATGTAGCATGATGTAAAGCTAAAAAAGTTGGTCCTAAATAATACTGCACAAAGTGCACTACAATTCTGAAGTAAATAATGATCCACTACAAATGTAAGCCATTCCTGATAAAGTTATTGTTAACCATAAGTATTATGCAAGTATTACTTTTTTTTGTCATTTCTAATGCAAATTTATGAATTTAGAGACGAAATACATATGAAGATATTTTTATGCATCACTTTATTGGTGCAGATGCATGATTCACACTATGATGCTGGCTGTTCTCCAGGCTCAGGAAACCAAGCTAAACAGAGGAAGTCTCTAGATTTACCACCTCTGCAGGGCCAGCAGAGTCTGTGGGGAGCCAGTGTGATCGCAGTGATGTGGTTTAGGGTGGCAGCATGGTTAATGGAGTGGTAGTGATTAGATTAACAGAGACTACCGGGCATTGCAGCGTTTCTAATTGAGTTGGTGGGACGTCCTTGTGTGTTTTCCTCTGTTTCTGTGGGTCTTTACGTATTGTCCGCGGTAGTTGGGCTATAATTCTCCTCTGTTTTATTGCTGTTATGGGTACTTCATGCTTACAAGTCCATGGAATCATTGCCTCATAAATTATGTGCACACACAACGGCTGCCTTTACCATGCGAGAGCCTCGTGTTCATTCATGCAGCTCAATGTTGCAGCACTAGCACTGCTTCATGACAGCAATTTAAGTTAACGGCAGGTGATAAAAAGCAAGTCAAGAGATAAACAGTCATTACATGCTGGTAAAGCAAAGTGTTTGATGATCACCAGCACACAGGTGCATGCACTTGTGTTGGATTCTCAGAGCATATAGCACTTGCCTAATGTGATGTTTTACTATCCCAATAACTGCAATAACACTCCAGAAATAATTAGAGAGATTAAAAACTGAATGCCTGCCCCATGGGTTCAGCTTCCAAAATAAAACAGGGTTTTTTTTTCCTCTTTGGAAGAGATGCAGTGGAGAGGATTAACCAACCAGTAAAAGACTAGAGGTTGGTGTAAGTTAGGCTCGGAGAGGAGTTCAAGTTAAACATTTTATGGTTAATTGGAAATGTCGGGGAAATGGAGATGAATGCTTTGTAAATTACATGAAATTTTAATTTATTTTTAAACTTGTCAATAATTTGTTTAAACTTTAATGTTTTCAAAATGACCATTAAATGGTGTCTTTGATGCAGAATTGAACCATCTAACAAATCACTATTTTCAGCATTGGTGTGTCCAGTATTGCATTTAGTATGAAATTCTTGGATGCAATTTTTTGTCAGAGTGTCATGCTTTCACACTCCTCATATTGAAAATACACTTTTCAAACGCGAGATAACATCAGGAGGGCACTTCACATAATAGATCATATTCAAAATAAAAATATAACAGCTATCTTAATTGGTCTCGATGCAGAGAAAGCTTTTGACAGCGTAGGCTGGAACTTCTTATATAAAGCACTCGAAAAATTCGGTTTTAATGAAAGAGCTGTACAGTGTGTGAGGACTTTATACCAATCACCAGTGGCCAGAATCAAGATTAATGGAAATCTAACTGACAATATAAAACTAGAACGTTCTACACGTCAGGGTTGCTGTTTATCACCAACTTTATTTGCAATTTATATTGAACCACTGGCACAACATATAAGACAACATAAGGATCTTAGGGGGATTGATATACATAATGAGTCTCATACAATAGGTCTGTTTGCAGATGATGTAATTTGCTATTTATCAGACACTGAAAACTCGCTGCCTTGTCTAATTAACCAGTTAGAGATATTTGGCTTTTACTCAGGATACAAATTAAATTTGAAAAAGACACAGGTTTTGACATTTGGTTATACTCCATCTGAAACGATACGTAGAGAATATAACTTAAATTGGAGCTCTACTACGATGACATACCTAGGAATACAATTAACGAAAGACATAGGTGATCTATATAAAGCTAACTTTACTAAAATGGATCAAGAAATTAGGAAGGACATTAGAAGGTGGGATGTCCTAACACTAGACTTTAGCTCCAGAATTGAAGCGATAAAAATGAACGTGTTACCAAGGTTATTGTACCTCTTCTTGGCATTGCCTATAGAAATCCCGGATAGACAGTTTAAAACATGGAACCAGATTATTTCTAGATTCATATGGAACGCTAAAAATCCCAGAATAAAATTTGAAACTTTACAACTACCAAAAGAGAAAGGAGGTATGGCGTTACCTGACTTTAGAAAATATTATCATGCTGCCCAAATAGCTCCCATAATAAATATAAGCGACAAAAATTATGAAGCGAAATGGAAAAACATTGAACAAAAAGTCAATGGAAGAGAATTGCGAAGTATTATTGGAGATCTAGAGACCATTAAGAATATACTTAAGAAGGTTAATGCTATTACTAGGTTTTCACTGGGTAAATGGTTATATATAATCCGAAAATACAAATTAGAGAAACAATTATGTTTGATCCAGTGGCCAGCCTACAATAAATATTTTAGTCAGGACCCACAATTTAAACAATGGCTAGAAAGAGACTTAACAGCATTATGCGTAGCCCTTAAAGATGGACACTTTAAAAGTTTAAATGAACTACAGCAAGAGTTTGCTCTAAGAACTCAAGATCATTTTAGATACTTACAACTAAGGGACTTTTACAACAAAGAAATAAGACAAAAAATAGACCCAAATGAAAATGGGATTGTCAAAATGCTGATAGAGACCTATAAGGGTAAAAAACATAGAATAGTGTCTTTACTCTATAAATATTTGTTAGAAAATATAGGCACTAATACATTGAATATTAAAACAAAATGGGAGGGGGAATTTGGTATTCAGCTAACTGAAGATGGCTGGCTCAATATTTGGAAGACCCAAATTACAACATCCTCTTCCAGAATTTGGATTGAACATTGTTGGAAAAATATAATTAGATTTTTTAGAACACCCCAAATTACTAGTAAATTCAAATCTAGAGATCAACCATGTTGGAGAGATTGTGGAGCTCTTAATGTTAATCACATGCATATTTTCTGGCTTTGCCCTAGAATTACACAGTTCTGGAACAAAATACATAATAAGATTGTAACGATTTTGGGTTACTCAATACCCAAATCTGGCCTGGTCTTATATCTTGGTTATTTGGACAATGCTGTACTTGATTATGATTGTTATTTGTTAAAAATTCTGTTGGTGGCAGCCAAAAAGGTCATAACCAGGAAGTGGTGCAAACCTGAACCTCCTACCACAAAGGAATGGACACAGACTGTGAACTCATTATTTGAGATGGAGATTCTAACATATAGACTGAGGACACAGGAACAGCAATGCATGGACAAATGGGAAAAATGGACAAACTTCACATCGAGACAGGACTAATTTTGGATAGGAATGGTCCCCTTGTGTTTTTTTATGTTGTGTTACAAAAAGAGTCCCCCCTGAAGTGATTTTTGTTTTTGTTGTTCTGTATTTTTTGTTTTTTATATTTTCTATTGTCCCTATTGTTTTGTAGTTGCTGTTGTTTTTGTTTTCTTGATTCTGTTCTAAAAACATTAACAAAAATAAAAATAAAGTTATATAAAAAAAGAAAATACACTTTTCACCAGCTAAATAAACTTCATAACCCTTTTTGCATGCATGTGGTTTAAAATGGTAATGGCTGAGAAACTAAAAAGTCCTGGGGATTGATGAAAACACTGTGTAATTGTAAAGAAAGAAAAGTAAGAGGGAATTTTTTTTAAAATCATAAACGACATAGTCGTCACAATTTTCAGCAATAGTACGGCGATTACACATTTTCTGATATTGTACGTCCCTTCTGTTTTATGAAATTTCACCAATCCCACATTTATTTACCCGTTTTTTATTTTTCTGCAATCCCAGAAAATGTAATGGATTATTTTCACATTTAGACAATTTGTCAACAATCCTCGATATTTTCCAATAGGTTACATTTAAATGTATTCAGATGGTACTAACTTACATGTCAGCTTTAAATTTTGTGCTTAAGCAAATACATTACCTTAATATAGTTTTACACATGCCAATTATGGCATCCACTTTTATTTACACAGATAGAAACTATATCATTAAATAAAACTATAAAAGGTCTAAATTATAGTTGAAGGTTGGCTGTCTCTCTGGCTGTACAGGTCTGCATAGTCACCGTTTTTCCATGTGTGCAACCAAAAGCATCTTATTAACGAAGTGTTCGAAATCAAGACTGGGATGCAGCTCCAGGCCAAGAATGAGTTTATATATTATTCATATACTAGGGATGTTCCCTATTGATCAGATTCCAAGTGTTTCATCTGGGTTCTGATCAACCCTTGCTGGAGGAAGATTTCATTGACCTGAAGCAGCTGAAATTTAAATGCAGATTACTGCTTTCTCATACAGCATTACCTGCTGCTACCTCTGTTAAATGGTAAATGTTAACCTCACCTCAGGTTCAAAATGATAGCTGGCACTGAAAGGTTGTCTTATGGTTATAAATAATACACAATAAAATAATGACCCACCTCTTTGTCTGTGAGTGTGACTGTGCACTTAAACCTTCGTTTTTGTGTGTGTGCAGCGGCGTTTTAGTGCTTCAGTGAGACTCTGCTGGAGTTATCTGGGTTAGAGAGGATTCATTTTTAATATAACTGGAGCGATGCAATAGAATAATAGCCCATAAAGACAGGAAGTAATTATTGTAATCAATTACCGATAAAGAGATTTTTGTTTTTGCTTGGAGATTTAAAGCACACAAATTATAAACCAGCTTCCAGGATTTATCGTCAATTTGAAAGGATTGCATATTAATCTGGCACTTTGTTGTTGACCGCTCGAAGCCCCAGTTGCGACCCATTAATATACTGTTTCCTTTTTCACAGACATAAACACACGTGAATGATCAAGTTGTAGCTTCTACGGAAATGCCTTTTAACAGAAGCTTCTGTTTTCTTTGTGAGACCTTCAAGGAACAACAGTCATGTCATCATTTCTCATAACCTTATTCATGAATTGATGCTGAGGAGCAGGGATGAAATGTGTGCTATTTAATATTGACAGATTTCGGATAAAAAATATTTAAAGTATATAAAGCTTTTTTTTTTTCCTTCGATAAACCTTTTCCAATACTATGGCTCATTCTGACTCATGCTTCACCACATAGTTTCAGTTAAATCACTGTAACTACAATGCAAAAAAAAAAAACATTGAACACAAGAGAAGTAAGGAAAACATTGAGTAGTGAAGATGATAGAGTAAGGATGCCTGCTTTGTGATGAAGGTTTATTGGTTAGTATGAACTGACTTCCTTGTTTACCATGTCTTGTAGTCTTTGCTGCTGAATTCGCCAGGAGATGGTGGTGTCCCAGAAGAAGCTCGGCGAGTTCTGCGAGGCTCTGAAGCAATACCTGAAGAACGTCTCTGCTCAGAGAGACTGCTTTCAGTAAGTCTCATTAATGCTCTGCATTTGTGCAACTGCTGAGCTGCACAGAGCACAACTGTAACCCCATTTAAATTATTAATGTGCTCCATTTTAGGAGTCAAAACCTCACAATATTTCTCACTTTACTTATCGACGCCTCACACGTTTCCTCCACTGGTGCCGGTTTGTTCCTTTATTAGTAGTAGTTCGTGTTCCTGCATGTGCACCAAATATTAGCTGTGCTTTCATTGCTACGAAAGAATAACATTCAAATAATGAAACGGCTTTTATATGGTCTCATATAGAGACATTGTAACTATTGGAAACCTCCTGCATCTCCCACTCAGACCCCTACTGTGAAACACTAATATCCAGAGAGATTTCCCCAAATCCCAGACTTAATATTCTCCATGTACTGTCCAGAGTCTTGTTCGGTTTTTGCCCTTGGCAAAACGTAAAGGTTCTGGTTCTACTGCACAACTTTTTATATTACCTATTCGGCCACCATTTACTGAAGTAAAAGGTAAAGTCTCAGCAGGAGGAACAGAGGGTTGGGTATAAATCTTGATGGGCTACACAGAACACCAAAAGGTTAAATGAATGGGGAAAAGTCAGATTCATCCTTGGAAATGTATTATGCTCCCTCCGTCCCTCTTTAAAACACAGTTTCTTGTACTGTACAGAAGAAGAAAGTGACTGGTTGGTTTTAAGATGGATTGTGTGTTTTAATTTAAATCTGAAGAAAGGGTTTTCCCCACAAGTCAAGTCCCTAACTGGTTCAAGGGCGCACACAACTGGATCTGTTTTTTTAATCATTTTTAAATAATAAAGAAGATCCTAAAATAATATAATTTTAAAAAATACCAAGTAAAAGATTGTGCCATACATAGGAGCCTCAACAAGGATAAAGCTGGAACGTTAGGAGGCTGCATGTGTAATGAAAAGAAAACAAAAAAGATTAAACTAATGGAGTAAACTGTGTTGTAATTGCTGTATCAATTAAAGTTATAATGAAATTCTTTTTTTTTATTGTTAGAATTTTTTGCAACAATGACAAACTAAACATGATTTCCTTCTTTTATAAAAGAAGTCTATCTCTAGCCTATTTATTATTGTGGCATTTAGTTAATGAAAGTTATTTTTGGGATTTAGAACTGACCTAAAGACAGTGAAATTTGGTCTGAATTAACTTCAGGAGAAAAGTTGTGTTGTTTTAGTCCATGTAAACTTTTGGATCTCTCTGTTCTGTGAAGTTTAAAATTATGAATACATTAAAGTTTTACACTTAGAGAAAAACACTGTATAAATGTTGCTCAGTGTGTGAGGAGTTTCCTGAATAATCCTTGTTCATATAGATATTAATCTCATAATTGGGTACTTAAGTTAGTGTTACATAGGGTTGCTTTAACTTTAAATATGGAGTAAGTGAAGGGTTTTACTGTATCGTTTGATGCTTTCAGGTTTGTGCAGAAAAACAAGAAAAAAAAGTCCTTTCTGAGTTAGGAGAAAAAACTGTTCATTTCTGCAGGAACTCAAAGGATTGACTGCTTGTCAATATATTAACACTGACAGGCACTAAACAACAAATCTCAATCTGCAGTCGGCCTTTTTTGTTTCAGCAGGTTTAGGTGGAGGATTTGCTAAGAGGATTCTTTAGTGGAGGAACGTTATTACTTGTAAATATGTTGTTCTATCCTACTTTTTTATATTTCATGAAGTGCTTTATTAAAGGTTGTTTTCTCTTTGCTTTCCCAACTCATTATCTTTTAATGTGCATGTGTGATTACATGCACAACACTTTATTAAAGCCTCAAGCAGAGCTTAAAATGCACAGCTTATCCTTATGAGACCAGGTTGCAGTTCACTTATCGCCCTCTATAGTCTCAGAGAAGAACTGCATGCACACGCTACCTATATGGGTTTAAATATTACTCTTACTAGTTTTTTCAGCATATTACTACCGATGTTGAAAAGGTAGTAATAAACATGAAAAAACACTGTTTTATTACTGTGATAATTTTAAGATAATATGGACTTTAAATGTAATTTTCAGGCAACAAATCAGGTTACATTTTCATATTTAAAAGACAGTTATTACCGGAAGTTGCAAGAAACTTTACACATTACTTTGTACATTACTTCCTGATTAACCTTTTACATGGTTATTAGTATTGTTCATTGATCAATATTCATATTTAGTAAATGAGTTTCTTGAAAAGCTCATATTAGTAACTCAATTCATAAAGTGAAACATTATACGCATTAAGTGTACACAGATTTGGGTGTGGAAGCTTTTATTTCTGATAAATGGGATTTTGCCCTTTCAGTTAATGAAAACATGACATTTAAGATTAGGAAATAACAGAGTAGTTAAAAAAAAACAGGGTACAGCAATGTGTGTTAATACCTGCTTAAAGATTTTCAGAATGTACTTCTACTCTGACAAACAAACCTCATTTTTGGTTTTTTTTATCTAGAAGGGTGAGATTGGGAAACCTAAGAGCTAGTGGGCCAGTGTTTACCGTAGTGCAAGCAAAAACCTGAAAAGACATTTCATAAAATCTATTAAAGAAATGAAAGACCCGAAATAAACAGAATCACTTGCAGGATATGACCACATTTTAAAGTTTGAATGGCGTTTCTAGCTGAAATTCCATGAAAGTAGTTAGCTTTGAAAAAATGTAAAGTTTTTATCAGAATTTTCCCCAAAAAATGTAATGTTCCATTCATTTCAATGGGGCCTAGATGATCACAAGAAGCTGAATATTTAATAAGCTGTAAACGATGTCAATACCAAATGACAATCATAATGTACTGAATGAGTAGTATATGGTAAAAGTTGAATGGTTGAAACAGCACAAAGTATGCAGAAGTAGTTAATATGTGAAAAGTGTATGTGAGGAGAGGGAGTGGAGAAACTCGAGTGGGAATGATTATAGCATTCACACTTTTTTTTTCTTTTGGCAGAACAAAACGGATTTTAATTATTTTCATGAACCGGTGGTCTTATTTCCCTTCCAGCGCCTAAATGCACCACTTGACAGATAAACTGGCACTAAAGGAAGCGCTGGAAATAGATCCCATATTGACTCTGAGCACCTTGTTGGACTCCTGCTTTTATACATTTGTGATCCTCTGGAAGCAATAATGCAGCATGTAGTTTATTACGATGAAATAAACACTGAAATGCTTATGCAAAGTCCAATAATATCAGCCATTTACTCATACTGTTCTCCACATCTTAACTTCCTCATTTTCCCTTAATTATTCATTTTATCTGATGTCATTTCATTGTACTTTCATCTTTTTCTTGACAATCATGTTTTCTTCTATGCTTTACTGTCTAATTCATCTTTTCTGCTACACTTTTTCCTATTGATGCTTTTCTCTTCCAATATCGCTGTCTTCCTGTAGAAATAGGGAAAAAAATGAACATTAATTGCTTCAACTCATTCTTGCTTCCCCTTAGTGTGACTGCGGTTCGTCTGCCAGATGGTTTGTCCTTCGTCGTCTATGAGTTCTGGGATGGAGAGGAAGAGTGGAAGAGGTGAGAAAAATTAGGATTAAAATAAATCTTTCATTCCAGATTAGGATTTTAAAAATGAGGTATTTGTGTCCTTTTGCATTTTTTCCACATTGTGTAAACTTTTATATAAACCATCACTAAGTAGCACATAGCTGTGAGGGGGAAATGTTTTTTTAAAAAGTTTATGGATTGAAATCTAATGAAATAAATAAAACCAAGGGTAACAAATTGTAATCAGGGGTTACCTAATTAGCAAATTGTGTCCTGTTTTAATGTATTAATTCAAGTTTGTTGTAGAGCATTATGGTGGTGCTCAAACTGCATCAGGGTCACAGAGGAACAGATATGGCTCAGAGATTAAGCAATTAAAAAATCTCCAGTTTAGGCCCACTTTTCAATTTACAATCTGAAAATGATGCAGTGGACCCCTGAAATTTGTGGGATTAGGAACCACAACCACCCACAAATAGAATCCACAAATATGAGGGCCCCTCTAAAAACAATTATAACTGCCTATTTTTATAAGTCAAAGTCCAAGTATGCCTTAATGCACAATTATACACAGTGGAAACCAGCTTAGCACTGCTGCATAAGCCCACGTCTCTTATCTCTGCTATTCTAGGTTTAGTCAATGAAGTACATGGAAAATGAAGTTCACTCCTGGATTAGTTGATGTGCAAATGCCAATAGCAGGTTAAGTTGTGCTTTTCTTTGGTATTTCAGCTTCCAAAGCTTCTAAAATTTGAATATTTTAGATGTGGTTTTACAAAAAAAAAAAAAATCAGCAATAACTTAGAGCTATGTTTGGTATTAAAACCTGTGAATATTGAACTCACTCCGTAGCTATGAAAGTGATAGACGAGGCAGGAAGAATATTAGTCCATATAGACTCTGGAGGTGCTGCAGAGATCCAAAACTCAGGTGGAGGAGTCTTTTGATGAAACATCTACTGGACAGGCACTCAGAAAAGCTGGCCTTTATGGAAGAGAGGTCAGAAGAATGCAAAATGCGGTTCTAGAAAGTATTGACACAGGAAGTGGAATAAAATAGACAATCATATTTTTTATTCGTAAAGACAAAACGTTTTCTTTTCCTTTCCTTCTGTCCTTATTGGGTTTGTTGGTCGATCATATAAATTCCAATACACTGTGGGACTTTACATCCAACAGTGTATTGAATTTGCCCAAGTCGCATCTTACCTACCCACAGCAGAAAACCATCAAGCTGATCACACCTCAGAACATTTTGGAGAAATTAAGAGTGACCTGAGTACGCGGCCAATTACAGCTATTTTAGGCATGATTTTGGAAGCTTTTGGAATTTCATCCGATGCATCAGGCAAAACCAAACATCTGTAAATGAGAGTCCACTGCTACAGAATTGGGTCATCAGTGAGTGAAGACATTCATATCGAGTACTTCTGAGTCAGCATGCTGGCTTATCTAAAAGGATACTTGAGCCATGCAAGTCATTTCTTCCTGCAGCACTGTTTTCCTTATTGATTGGTGACCAGCAAATAAAGAAAGCACTCACTTTTCTTCCATTAATGTCCCGAGCCTGCTGGATAAATCGCCCCCTCCCACATTTAATTAGCATTCCTCAGCTGCATCAGATCATTGTGATTTAGTGATGGTGGACACGAGGAGAAGCTGCTGATCTGAATTTCTGCTCCGCTGCTCACAGCATCTCGCCTCTATTAATATTTCAGGTCTTACAGTAAAAGGCTAAGCAATTTGAAGCCATGCATCCTTTTGAGTGGCTGTGTGTATGCACTCTCACCTTTTCCTCCGGCTTCAGGCACCTTCAATCGGCTCCCAACAAAGCCTTTCAGCATGTGAAGGTGGACACACTGTGCCAGCCCGAGGCCGTCTCCTCCGTAGCAGTGCCAGGTTAGTAAAATGGCCATTAATGGAAAATTAACTTTATGATCTTGACCTTCACTGAGAGGCCTAGGCCTTTAATTTTAGCTCAATCTGTCATCCCCAAAATAAACTAATTGTTTAATGTTTAGAGTAAAACATCCATCATTTTAATGATGAAGTGAAACTGTTTGACTTGATGAAGAGCCGCGCAGCCTCGCCTTAACATGAGACAGAGCGGTCTTCAAGCAACGCTGATGAAAAGCTGACTTTCAACTAACTTTGCCAGCAGAGCAGCTTAACAAATCAAGATGTCTTCTGAGAATAAATCACTGCAACCACAGTTGCTGTCGTTTGACCAGATGAGATCATTTGTGATCTTTTATTGTTTCATTCTGAGCAAATGTCCGAAGTATGACGTTTATTTTTGTTATCCTTCCAAACAAACTATTTCAGTGTTTAAAGTGGTCTTTGACTTCTCAAGCTTTGCATTTTTCATAACTTGGCTTGTAAATTCTCCATTTTCTAATACCATGAAAAAGTATTTGTTCTCCACAGCTTTGTTTTTGCTTCTATTGACCATACTAAATGTTTTAGATTAAAATTTATTTTTATACCAGGCATATATATGTAACTAGAGTAAATTACAAAAAGATTTTGTTGAAGCTATCTATAGAATTCAACCTGGCCCTGTGGGAAAATACTTTCCTTCTTCTTAAAGCATTAACTATCATTTAATGTTTAATCAGCTAACACCAGGCCTATAAAGCCAGGAAATCACTGTTGAAACCACATATTTACTTGAACCACATCGTTACACAGCATCCGAAGCACCTCTGAATTTACTTGCCTCGGTTAATGTCAGTGTTCATGATTTTACAATATTAATAAAAAACTGAAGCACCATTGATTTCCATAAGCGACTTCTAAAGCTACTGCTGACCAATAGGAACAGTCCTTTTGATCTGGCATAAAACTAAAAAGCATTTTAAAAAACTAATCATAGACACAGTCAAATATAATAGTGGCGGAATAATATCAGTTTGTTTTGCTGCTTCAGGCCCAGTTTGAGAAGCAGTGACAGACTCGATGCTTAATCAGCCCGATTGATCTGAATCTTCTATATTCAGTTGCTGACTAACAACAGGGCTATTTTTGAACAATTTGAATAAAACTCATCTTCCAGACATCCCTCGTCAGGCTGTTTCTTGTCACAACTTGAATGACTTTCCCAATCTCAAAGCTTCTTCCTCGTTTCTTTCTCCAGCCGCCTGGTGCAGCGTGAACAGGGATTGAGCATGAAGATGGTCGCCTACACGCCAAGACTCCTCCTGGACACTTTCTTTTACTCCAACCCGTTTACTGTCCCTCTCCTCCCTTTATCCGTTAACTCTTTTTGTAAGTACATGTTTACATAGTGGAAAGGAAGGACATCATCTGCAGAGAAAATAGTTCAATTTAATGTTTGCAATGGGATGATTGATGCTTAAAGTAGCTCTGAGCCACTTTGAGGTGGAGTTTACGTAGCAAGGAATATGAGGTTGTAAGTCATGTAGCAAAGTCTGTTTTTGGATTATACATTGGCATTATTTTTTTTACCACACTGTATGATGGCGTCACCATAAACTGCTCGTCCTTCTAACCTTCATTAACAAGTTGCAGCTAACTACATTTCTGAAAATATTACACTCACCTTCACCGTTTTAAGCTCACAGAACAGATTAGGACCATCAGCAGCCATAAATGTCAATTTAGTTTGCACTCTCAGGAATAATGCAAGCCTCTGATAGTTAAGGTTATGCAACTGGAAACTATTAAAGAAAATTAGGACAATATAAAATCAAACTCCAGTAGCTCCCAACAGGCTCACATTAAATGGCTTTTTGCAATGCTGTATTGACATAAGATTTGTGTTTGTTTCATGTAAGAAACTGCTCCAGATACTACACAATAACCTTCCAAAAACAACACTGCAGTATGCACTACTTCCATGTCCATTTTACTTTAGAGAGCATCAAATTTCTTCCATGCATGCAGCCCAGAAACTAGTTTTAGGGATGCTACATGTCAGATTTTCAACAGTTGCTACACATTAATGGGATTTAAATAGTCTAATTTGTATCCACGGTTAAGTACTCTTAACTGTCATGCTTCAGCTGAGCAGTCTTAAAAATGTCTATTTGAAAACATTCAGGACTTCTTTTTTTTAAGGAGCATTTACTGATAAATAACGGCGGCTGTGGGTGTAACAAGTAAATAAGATTTTACAAACACAAGCAACAAAACAACAGCCATCTTGTGGTGAGATTGACCCTGAAGGGAGCCAACCAATCATTTCAAAGATTCAGTGATGACCTATTCATCGTTTTTCATATGGCTTCATTTTATTTCCTTAATTTATGTGCAGAATTTATTTTTGTTAGGACAAAGATTTTGGGGAAGGAAAAAGTGAAGCACCTTGGTGCTTTTAATGCAACTCACTTGGTCTACTTTTTGCCTGGGTCTACAATTAGTGATGGGGTAGCTCATATTAGTGGTGACTGTCTAGCAGAGGTTGTACATATTTAAACAGTGTTCTATTCTGATTATATTTGTATTTGACACGTCTCAGTGATGTGGTGTAAATTCTCTCAGTGGATTCAGGGGGTGCAGCAGTTTATATTCAGTTTGTTTAAAATCTGTAACAAAGTCTAATTTAAAGCCTTAAACATAAAAAAAACATGGAGCTGGTTTTGAACATTTGCTGGACCTTTGATTTCAAGCAAACAAGCTTGTGTGAAATACACTTGAAATTTGTCCATGAATATTGTAGAAAAATAACCAGTTTCCTGACATATAATCACATTCACAATATGTATTTCACTTTTTGTATGAAAAATCAGTAAGGACAGTTACCATGGCATCATCACAAAACCACCCTGATACAAGAGTTTACATACCTGCACAGGTGTTTAGGCCACAGCATATACAATGCTTCACTTGAACATTCAGCTGTTATATGAAAATTGTAATTATGTGAAGACAGAGGAGTCGAAGGTTTTTTAGGGTTTTGGGGAGTCTAATTAAACCATTCGCCTTGTTAAATAGAGGAAACCGCCACCATTATGAAGCAATCAGACTAAAAAAAGCACAATGTAAAAAAATAAGTTTATATAGTGACCAACATGAAAGTATTTAGAAATCAATAGCATTGCCATCGGCTTCCACGTCAGTCCTTGTTTGAATCACTTTCACCTGCGCGTCTTGCCAAGAGACAGTCTTGGCAAGACTCTGCTTCCTGTCCAAGAGACAGTCGGTAGTAGAAAGTTGGGAATCAATCCTCACTGGCACTTCTGTCAATCCAGCACCAATTCCTTCTTTTAGGGCGCTGGGCTGCCCTGAGCAGAGTCCGGACTCTGGGACTTGCAGAATAATATCCAGCAGCCGAATACCTTTGTTACTTTGGATTTCTAATATGTGATGCAGTGTGGGAATTGTTTTTAGTAACCTCAGAGGTTTAAAGGGACCCTGCGGAGGGCTTAATCTCTTGAGCTATAAAAGGGTGTTTTTAGAGAGGAGCTGGGCCTTTTGAACAGTTAGAGATTATGTGCCATTTGTGGAGTCATTAAAGTTTACAGCAGCCATCTTTAATAGTATTTTTTCTCCCTCGTTAACAGTAGGTATTAACATTGCTGAAACCATGACACTATAGCACACCCTACTTTCCAATTCACAAAAGCACATGTCTATTTGTGAAAATGTTTTAAATACAAATTACAGTACTAAGAAATACTAACCCTATTCAGTGACAACTTTGCTTAATATGAACCTTGCCATAAAGCAAACTTAAAGCTGATGACGGAGAGAGCAAAATGTAAAAATCAACAGTGGCTGAGAGCTCAGCGTGCTCCAACAGATTAAAAAAAAAACCCGCTGTTTGACTACAAACAAAATGAACTGTTGAAGCAAATGAACAGGAAAGCAAAATATATTTTTTCAGAAACGCATTCATCCGTGTCCTGTGTGTATTGTCCCATCAATATCTTGGTTTATTGATGGGACAATGAATCACATTATTCATGTTTACTTGCATTGCTTACAGTTACACATTTTTAAAGCTAATCCAACATTAAACCTACTTGAGGTTCCTCTGCTAGTCTGAGTCCAGCTTTAACATACAAACATTTGACTCCTTTATTCTTGACCAATTTATAACCTTTCATATGGCAATGCATTGCATCTAACAGCCGATTGTACGCCTCAAAAACTTAACATTTAAATCCTCCTCTGAATGGTACGAGTTTCTACAAGTTGCTAAAGCAAATCATAATCCACATAGACTCCAGGGAGTTAAGCTTTTTGTATCAAAATAAATACTTTTTCATATTAGTTGAAGCCACTGACACTCTGAGTCAATGTTGAAAGCATCAGTAAAAATATTTGAATCCATCCTACAAACTACCATCTAACATTAAGGCACAAAGACTGTACACAACTTTGATTAATTAATTGAGCTGCCCAATCTGCTCTGCCTGCATTAATGGAAACATCAACAATCTAGCTGGAAAGCAAAAAAAAAAAAAAAAAAAAAACAATTCCAGTCACAATGGAGATTAATTTGTTTTAACTGTTAATCCTTATTTGTTTGAGGAAATGTAGACTAACGATTGATAAGTCTAAACATGTCATTTTAA
This sequence comes from Poecilia picta, assembly GCA_033032245.1. Taxonomy (NCBI): domain Eukaryota; kingdom Metazoa; phylum Chordata; class Actinopteri; order Cyprinodontiformes; family Poeciliidae; genus Poecilia; species Poecilia picta. The sequence goes on from CM065358.1 coordinate 14,343,022, forward strand.
TTATGCAGTTTTTAAACCCATTTAGTTTTATCATTTGTCGTTAGGTTTTCAAGCAGTTATTTGGCTACAATGTATTCATAGTAAAAAATAATTCCTTCCCAATTTGCTCAATTTTAGCAGTGTTGTATTTAATCTTTGCTGTGCATTGAATCATTTTACCCCCTCCCCAAAAAAAGAAAACAGAAAAAATGGTCGTTTTGATTAAATCTCCACAGGAAGCCTTTCAAGTCCTCACAGTTTAAAGTAGAAATGAGTCAAAACATGAATCATGTTTGCTTTCCATAAGAAGTTGAAGTAGTCCAGTAAAAACGAAGCCATATCGCATGAATTGGTGTTTACCTACTGCTTGCTGAAAGCCATAAGCTTTACAGTGTTCAGCTCAGCCCACGCGGTCTAATCGAGGATTCTTTCTTGGGGTTGAAAGTTGATGATTTATTTAGAGGTTAAAAAAGAAAATAAATACGAGTACTGTTTCCTGTTAATACATTCCTGAATGTCCCTCAGACTGTGTTCTTTTTCTACCCTTCTCCCACCTCCTCCTCAGTGCTTTGTCATACAATGAAAGAGTTATGCCATTGAAATGTTTCACACCAGTATGGTGTGAACGTGAGCTGCAGGAAAGACAAAAAAAAAAAAAAGCTGGATCCGATGTTGCCATTGGTAATATCAGAGTCTGTCGTCAAGTGATACAAAAAGCCAATCAGGAATTTGCCAAAAAATATCTGACATCAAGGCCATAACTCTTCCTTTCTATGGCGGTGTTCTTTTCTATCCTTCTCTTGAGTGCATGTCAACTGAATGTCCAGTAATGTAGTATTAGGCCATGCTACTCCTTCAATAGGATTTGTGCATTTCTTACCTTATTTATTTTCTAGTATTCCTATGAAGAAAACAGACTAAAAATGTATTATATAAATACATACAAGAAAGATGACATAAAAGAATGAATTATCACTTTTATGGCAATGTTTGATGAAATATTAATTCTTAATGTATGTTTCAGTAAACCTGCTTTCTCTTCAAATGTAGAGACTTATTGCAGGGATGCAAGTATGATCTTTGGTCTTTGAAGAATATCTTGTTGAAATTCTAGATGATGTAGAGTGATACAATTCAATAAAACTATAAAGCTGAAAATTTTATTGTTGGGAATTTTTGAATGAGAAAGGGTTGGGGAGTTAATCGCAGCTGGTTTTTCAACTTGGTTTTTAATCAGTGGTAGTAAAAGAAATTAACCATGAACCAAAAATTCACTAAAAATGCTTAGTATGCTTAGAATTGCTTTGTAAAAAAAAAAAAAAATTCAGCAAGATCCATTTAAAGATCCTTCTGATTGACATTTTAGACCGCTAATAACTAAGATTGTTTTCTTTTTGTGAAAATATCCTGATTATCCCAAAGTCTTTTGGAAAAATATTCTGTGGAACCAGACTGGGAAACTTTAAGGAAAATTCCAGGGAATCAGACTGTGACCTTAAGCTCAAGGCACGTGGGTTATGCAACAGGATAATAGTCCAAAGCAAACCAGCAGGTCCACCTCTGAGTAACAACACCACACACAAATAATCAAGTTTTGGACTCCTTTTTCAAACAATAGACAATGGTGTGATGTGACCTTAAAAACGGGCCACCCTTGTTTGCTGAGTTGTTATCTATCTGCACCAAAAGCCTTTCAAAGATTAGCAGGCTAAAGTCTTTCCCCAGTCAGCTAAAAATCTACTGTCAATTTCCACAAACACTGGCTGCTGGTTCCTAGCCAGAAAGAAAATTTCTTTTGAACATGGGACTGAACTGGTTTTAGATTCATTTTAGCCCAAAAAAGGTAATAATTTGAAAATTATTTTTTGTATTTAATCAAGAAGTCCTGGAAATATCCCCACTTATACATTCATTCTTAAATCTGCGCTAATTAAAACCATTCATTTGTGTTTTAATTGCATTCTGGATTAGAGCAATTATTTATACCAATCGATGAAAAGGCCAGTTTTGCCTTGGTGATCAAAAGGCAAATGCCTAAAATCTTTGAATGCCACTCATATCAATAAACCCCCATGTATTTTGATGCACTTTTTAATTTAATAAATCAGATACATATGAATTACATGGTTTGTTGCAGGGATGGGGCTGACTGGATCCCCCTCCCCCCCCCCATTTTCTATGTATTCTGCTCAACTATTTCTTTCAACAACAAAAAATTGCACCACATTTTCTCTTTTTCGTTTTATGGTCCTGGCAGGACAGAACTCAATCAGAAATCTAAATTGACAAAGAAAACTGATGGGTGTAACTGAAGTTTGGACCCCTTCTTGATAAATGAATAAAACAGGACTCAACAACAGCATCAACAAATAGCAAGAAAACACATTAAAGTTCCACTCAGTCATGGACACAGTAGCAGAAAGTTTTTCTTTGTCACAGTGCAGCTATTATCAATAAATTCACATACAAAAAAAAAAATCTTCAACAGCACCGTTTTACTGGCTGTGTCCCAGTGCACTGAAAGCATTGAGCTGAAAGCTGTAAAAATGTGTGTGTGTGAGTCCTCAGTATTCAGGTTCTGTTGTCTGTCAATCAAGAGCCATAACTGACCTCATGAGGAGCAAAACAGTTCAGACTTATTAACAGGAGGTTCCCTGAGAGGTCAGATTTTTCCAAGGAGCTCCATGACGGCGATGGTGGTGCTCTGACCAAAAATAAAGGCTCCACAGATCAGAGTCACTGCTCCCCAAATGGTAAGGGTGATTCTGGAAAGAATTGGGGGGGGAAAAACTACATCAATATACACAAAGTTTATATCACATGACAGAATACCAACAGCTGGGCAGAGAAAACTATTAAACATGATCAATACAGAAACCTTTAATTACATTAAGATGCTCACATGTCCTACGTACTGCCAGATTAACTGTTGGAAATCATGCCTAGCTGTGGTTAATTTTAGATGTGTATTAAGAAGATCTACAATTATCCACAAAATGTTCTAGAAGGTTTTTTTTTTACCAACATAAGATTCCATTAAATCTTAGCTAAATTAAATATGATTTAAACTAAATATTAAATATAATTAAATTTAATATTAATAAATTAATATAATTAAATTGTACTTAATTTCACTACACAGCACAGTAGAAAACACAAATTCAGAGGCTCAAAGCTCTGAATTTATGCGTCCATCTTCCTGAACCTCCTTTATAGCCATGGGATTTGGATCACAGCTAGATGAAGATGTAATTTCTCCTGACGCATCCCACTGGGAGGAATCTCTGGGTCTGACCTGGACCTTTCTGGAAGGACTATATTATCCTGTGAGGCCCAGAAACGACTTTCAAGAATGAACTAGAAAGTGCGGAGGAGGGTTATCTGGGATGCCCTTCTGGACCCGTTATCACGGCAACCCAATAGGTATAAAACAACGGATGGTTGTTTAAAAATATTAAGTTTAATATTCATCAATCACCTAAGAATAAATTGTCCGTTCTGTAATGCAAGTGCTTTTCAAAAATGAAACGATGTCACCTGAGTTTTACAGCTTTTGATTTCCATCTTGGGGGGGCGAAAAATTGCAAAGAATGGGACGTTTAAAATATTTTAAAAATATCTTCACACATACAGACCAAAATACTGCTAATAAAGTATTGTTTTTCCACATTTATTTTCATATACAGTATGTAAACTTTTTTTTACGTATAATGCAAAAAGAACTGAACAAACTGAAACCTTATTTTTTTTGGATTGTAAGAAATAATACTGATGTATTAACTGGTTGTCCCTCTACATCAGATGTTGGCAGTTTATTTACTGGTTTTAGCTCTGCACAGATCTAATCAAATTACATGGACTCACTACTGGGAATAAAAAGAAAAACAGCTGCTTAAACAGATGAGTAATTCAGATTAATTCACAGTTAAATTCATGAACATTTGGATGAAGCTTGTCCTCACCTAGTCTTACAGGATACTGGCTCAGATTGCATGGCAAACACCAAACAGAGTCCTGTAGAAACAAACACACACACTCTTTAACAGAACAGCGACAGATTTTATTGAACATCCATACATGACAAGATCTCTACCTGGGAATATAAAGATGAAAAAGGCACTGATTCCTCCAATGACACTAATAACTTTACTGATGTCTGGTACAAACAGAGCGATGAGTAGCGTCGTCATTATCCACAGAACCGTCAGAACCCATCGGCTGCGACATTCCAACTTCACCATCACCGCCTCGCCCCGTCTCTGCCACCGGCTCAGCAGAGGGTCTTGAATCACCGATCTGATGTGTTCAGAATGTAATGTAGCCAAACACAACATTAAAATACATAATGAGACTTGAAAGACACAATAGAGCAGAGAGAAGTCAGACTGAGTTTGGAGAATCACAGAGAAAAGAAGCCACTAATCTGCAGAGGGGCCATCTCTCTGGATGAGAGAACGGCCCCAAAATAGACAAACTATCCAGCAAGTAAGAAGGATAACCAAGAGAGGCTCACGCTGGTTTTAAAAGCAACATGGCTGACCTGCCCAGCAACACGATGATGGGATAGATGGTGATGATGGAGATTCCAAACAGCAGTCTGGCAACGAGCATGAGTTTGTCATGGCTGGAGTACGACATTAAAATATCCGGAGCTGCAGTCTTTCCAAATGTCAGGTACCCATAAACCCCTAAAGCAAAAACCAAGGAACGATGCCTCTGTAAGTCCACTGTTGTGTTATGGAGGGGGGAAAAGTCACACAGGTGAAACAGAAGGTGGTCTGACCTGTGAGGGAGTAAATAACGAGGCAGACAATCATCGCGACCACAGAGACTAAGGCCCAGTGAGAAAGCCGCTGGTTCTCCATGCTGCTGTAGATGGCGATGGAAGCCTCATGGCACTGCAAGGAGAGAAACTCCTCTTATGCTATGTTGAACAATCAGCTGAAAAGGCTACAGGTTGCAATAATGAACATGCAAATTTGGCTTGTCTTTGTAAATCTACCTGCAAAACAGTCGATCTGAATAACAAAACTCCCCAGCATGTCGAACTAAAATTAGACTCAGTCTACAGTAGCAGCTGGTGTCCTTTTTATAGCAGAGATAAATTGTTTGACCATGCTTTTATTCAAAAGACCTATTCTTCAGGTAAGCAATAAAGTTTAATTAGCCCTTGTTCACACTGTAATGAAAGTTCATGCTGAAACATTGTAAATCTCCAACCTTTAATACGATGCAGGTTAGATATGAAATTTGGCTCTTTAAGCTACGTAAGCTATCACACACTTGGCAATTATACAAGAAGAGAATGCGCTACACTCGACGTTTTAAATCCAGCATAATAAGAAACGGTTTTAAATCAACAACCACTGGTTTCTTCCCACCAGGGACATAACTTGGAGATCATCAATGTTGCTGATGTGATTCCAGCATGAAGTCAAGAGTTAAAGGAAAGCTCAAAGTTCAACACCTCAGAGTTAAGACATCAAGATTTCAGGATTCTCACTCCTGTCCCAGCTGCCATCAGCTGCTTTAAAATCTCCCTTCTCTGTCCGTACCTTCCCCTTCGATCAGGACCTTATCAGCTCTCTTTTCAACCCTCTGCACAGCAATCACTCACCCTGACAGAGTGTTGGTGTGAAAAGGAATGTATCAATCCAGTTGCACTTTTCCTTTGGCTTTATTAGATCCTACTGTCAGCAGCCTTCAGGGGTTACAAGGGCAAGCTGGGCAGTTGCACATAAATCAGTCCTACTTCAGATTGACAGAATGAGCTCCGAGCTCTCACACTCTGCAATATTAAACATTACAAAGTCGACAGAAGGTCAACCTGCTGACTTTACACTGTGTAGAAACACTTTTTCAGAGAAAGCGCAAACTTCCAAATCAATATACAAGATTTAAACCAACTTCTTTACTGAAATACAGAACACACGGCTGCACAGAGTGATCCGCAGTTTCGCAATACCCTGATGCAGACATGTGAAACCAGTCTCAAATGGTCCCCAAAAAAAACTATAACAAATTGTTGAACTCACCTGGAAACCAAAGCAGATGGTTGGGATCACGGTGAACATCGATCCCCAGGCATCAGTCCTGTGGACACGTCAAGACTTTATCTGGAGTTTTTGTTGTAATCAAAACATTTAATGATGTTCCTCCCCACTGACATTCATCATCCTACACTTGTTCTAACTCCATCTTCAGAAGCAAAGTAAAAATGTCAGAAGATATCCAGAGTCATCATATCTCCTGCTTTACTTTTTGGTTCGGCTCCTTCTCTACCACAACAAACCTGAGCACCACCTGCATTACGGGAGAAAAAGCCCCAATCCATCTGCCACTCCATCCTACCAAAACTCATAAACAAGGCCAGGGGAGTAGGCCCTTTTCTGATCAAGATCTATGGTCAAACCCTCCAAACCACACTGAACATCATGACCCAAAGAAACCAACAGAGCTGCATAATCAGTAAAAAGCAAAGATGAAACCCTGAAGTTCCCAAATCAGACACCCTCCTCTCAACACTAAACCTTGAGTTCCCTCCCATCCATGAACACAAACGGATCAGTGACATGGGATATTAATCTTCGAGGGGTCCTTCCTGCACTGCATTTAGTAATAAAGCTCAATGTAATGGGCAAGTAAGCCAGTGATGGAGAGAGTTTAAACAGTGATGTCTGATTTAGATTCTAAAGAGATTTATGGCTAAACCAAGTTAAAGATAGCTCAAATAACGGATCTGTTTCACATACCCACTGGAGTAGAGAGGGCTTCTGTGATCTGGAGCAGTCGGCATGGTGAAGTACTTAATGATTATGGATACAGTCAGGTAGGTTGCAGCTAGAGTACCCAGAACACTAGGAAAGGACAAGAAAAACAGTTTTAGAGAAACCATATTGCATTGCATCCTTTGTTAATTATTTACATTGAATCAGCTGGTAACTGTTTGAGCCACGCCTGTGGTTCTATGGAAAAGAAAATTACTTAAGGCGATAAATTATACAACCTGGTGTATTTTTGGATGGTGATCTCCTTGGGGATGGACATTGGCATGATGAGGAAGAAGCAGAGCAGAACCAGGGCAAATCGGTGGTCAGTGTAAAAGTGATAGGACATCTCAGATTTTGGCAGAGCAGTCGCCAGCTCATACAGAGTGTTGCACACTGAAGGACAGAAACCAGATGCAAAAACAAAAACTTAGGATGCATATTTCATCATATTTTGAGTCTCAGTTAAGCATGAGTGACAATCGGTTAAATGATGCGATACAAAATATCTTATCTTAATAATTAGAAATTTAATACAGCTGATACTGACAAAAACTTAGAACAGTCTAGTCGACCATGAATAGTGCCAATTAGAAAATTATTTGTAAGATGTGGGGGAAGATTAAATACCGCTTTAAAAAATGACTTAAATCAAGACTGTCAAGAACCTGATGAGAGTTGAATTACTTATTGGAAAATCAACTACAAGTGTGAGATTTGTGAAAAATAAATCATGCAACAGAAAAATATTTACGCATAACTTGTAATGTGGTGACAAAAGCTTTCCAGATAAACCACAATATCAGAGCCACTTGGGTTCCTCAAGAGCCGCATGTAAAAAGATGCTTTGCTCTGTTTTTTGGTATATGGCAATAAAATACAAGAAATTTTTTATCTTGTTTCTTTTCCTCTCAGTGAAAGCTGAGCAACTTTCAGCGCTGCTCTCGAATAGCAGCAAGTAGAAGGAGAGGAAGGGAGAGGGAAGCACAAGAACACAGACAGTCATCAAACTTTAACCGACATGTCTGGTAAAGATGTGAAAATTAAAAATGAACAAAGGTCTTGATCTTTATGTAATTATGCAAAAGATATTACAGTTTTATGGTTTCTTTAATGGACAAATATCTTTGTTTGGAGATTAATAGAGAATTTTTAAAAGAGAGGGAATAATAATTTTAAATATTAAAATTGTGCAATTTTTGTTTTGGACATGATGTTCTAGTTATTTAAAGCAATAACGCTGAAACATTAAATACTTTGGTAAAATAAAATCATTAAATGTTCTGCTAAACCACAGCACTTTGTTACAGCTATAAAACCTGAACAATAAATATAAATAACTTTGACTATTGATTTGTTGAATTGTTTTCATTTCATAATTACACACATTTTGGGTGCAATTTCAGAAAAATAAAAATGGAAAGAGGGGAATTTGGGAAATAAAAATAAAACTGAATTTCATAGAACCTAAGACTCATCTTTTCCTCAAGCTACTTTGTGAGTTTTGTATTGCTTGACTACATGCATGTTTTACGCATGCTTATTTTAAATATACTGCTATATTTATTATAATTATCCTGACTTTTCAAAACTTCTGTCCCTGGGGAACTAGTACCCTACAAGCAGTTCATGTTCCACGTTTGCCGAGCGTCGGCACTGGCTACAATATATTACAAATCAATAAGCAAATACGCACATCAATAAGCCGATACGCAGACAATTGCATTGTCTCAAAACAATGCAATTATCTCACCAAGTATGAATATGAATACAACTGTCACCAAACTTAAAGAAAAACGCACATGGAGCAAGGCAGCAAACATTAGCTACAGAAGTGCAGCCTTAGAAAGACAATCGTTACTCACACTTTTCCAGCTGGTCATTCACTACGACCAGAAAGGCCACAGAGATCATGAAAAGGTTGAAGATGAAGCAGATCTCACACAGCTGACCAATGGCCGTGCCGCACAGCTTCTTCACCACCGCCTGGTAGGTGTGTTGACGACTGATGGAGGAGGAATAGCCCAGGATGATCAGGCCACTGATCAGGAACACGAGCGAGATCTGAGGACAGAAACGCATGAATGCAACACTTCACTTTCCAGGGATTTGTTTTTTATTTGCATCCACCAACACTGAAGTAATGTCATGGTTTTGAAAACATTAAAGATATCATTGATTTGAATAATCAAATTGCTCAAATTCTTGATCATCCGTAGTTTCCAGAAATATTTTTATTTTACTTGCAGAAGCAAGTTAAGAGGAAGGATTTTTATGTCTTGTAGAGCTGCAGAGAAGTTTACTGCAAACAAAATACGGATGTAAAAGGCATCTTTAGATTGAAAAACAACTGTTGCTATGTTTAGGTGCATCTTAATCCACATCTGTTGTCAATATTACATCAATATTACATCCCATACCAACTAGCTATAAATAACATCTTACACTAAACAAATTAAAAGAAAAGCCATTCAAAACAGATTTCCAAACTTAGTCTTTTAGAGGTAAAATTTGTACATGATGAAATCACCTCAATATTCTGTTCTGAACATAATTAAATCCTGTTGTTGCGTTTTAAAAAAAATTGAGAGATAATAGCATTTCATCTTCTTGTACATAGAAGACAAATTGTTACCAAACAATTTTGTGTCATTTTTTTAGACTTTCTGATATCTTGAATAAATGATTAACATCCTTATTTCAAACACAGCAACACTAAACATTAATTGCTAAATACAATAAATGTGTAATTTAAAATGTTGGGTTCAATGTAAAGAACATTTATATTGAAGGCAATATAATAATTTTGCAAGTCAAACAAGTTTGAAAAACAGCCAAAATAAAGCAAAATATGTACTTCATTGTGAATGCAAAGTTTAGATTTAAAGTAACAGTTCGAGGTCAATAAAAATTTTTCACTCTTGCATTTTTAAGGATGGCTATTTAATCCCAAAAAGAGCAAAGAATCCAACTTTTTTTTTTAACAAGAACAGCCACTTTTAAAAGTGTAACTACTATAACTAGAGGCAAGAGCAAAGTTTTCATTTAGTTCACAATAAAGATAAATACAGCTCAAGAAAAAAACTCCTTAAGGAAACTAAATAGAGCTGAAGTCAGACCTAACGACATCTCAGGTGAAACAAATCAGGTTAATTAACCTACAATTCTGCATCAGAAATTCCAAATATCTTCGAAAGTCACTCCATATAGAGATAAATATTACTTTCAAACCAATGTGCTCTTTCTAACCCTAGAATAAACACTTTTTTTTTTTTTTTTTTTTTGGTAAGAATCTTAAAATGAGGTCGCTCTCACCAGCTCCACGGTGACCGCGCTCCGAAAGCCCCCGGCTCTAGCGAACGCCCAGGGGAAGTTCAGCAGCCCGGCGCCCAACGCGGACTTCAGCATGATGAACACGGCTCCCATGGAGCCCAGCCGGGGCCCCACGTCCAGCGGTGGCTTGGCAGAGGTCGAGCCCAGCAGGCTGATGCTCTCCCTGGCTAACTCTTCCATGCTCGGGTCGGCAGAAGAATCACAGCGAGACTCGGCGGCACTCTGAGCACCGACTGCCGCCCACTGAGAACAGGTGAGCCCCGGACAGAGGGGAGGGTCGGTCTGTAGGCCAGCTGCTGCCTTCAGGGGCCGCTCGGAAGCTTTAACTTTTATGGTACACCTGTGTAGAAAACTGAGATGCATTGATTTTTTTAATTTGACTTTTTTTTTTTTTTTTTTTTTTGCTAAACAACATCTTATGTCTGTGATTTTAAGATACTGCAACTCTTGATTTTTTTTGGTTCAATAAGTGATAAATTACGAACTACTAGACATTCTAAAAGAGTTACTATCAAATGCAACAAAATGCACACGAAGTAATATAATTAGTTCATTATATTACTAATTAATGTTAGTAAATAAACAAAGAACTAATCAAAGCTAGTCCTTTCTGACATTGATCGAGATGGACATTATAAAGATGACCATTACGCTTATTTTTGTCTTCTCCACCGTTATATTCTTTATTTCAATACTCTCATGGAGAACATCTGCTAAAGGAGCGTATAAGTATTCTAATATTTTAGATTTTTACTTTTGTAATTTTGATGTATTGTGAGATTCACTAACAGTTTTAAAAATAATATCCCGTTTCTAATTCTATCTGAAGAAAAGTTACCCACGGAGACGGTTGGCTACGGTTGTCTTTTGGAGATGGGCCAAAAAGTCCCAGTTTTTTTTCAACCCTTATGATTATATTTCATCCGAACATAATCCATGCTGTCTCAAAGTTTTGAGAGATTGTCCATTTGGGTCAACTCAGACTTTTTAAGAGATGATTTCTGGGGTACTTTTTTCCTGACTGATATGTTTGCACTTAAATGATTTTGCTCATTTTAACCTCTCTGCAAAGGACGATAAAGAGCAAATGCTAACAAGACCTTGCAAGGTTACCTGCATTTTTACAGTTTAATCAGGTTATTTAAAAGCAGTGACAGACTCATTCCAAAGACAGATGCTGAAATAGAAGCAAAAGGTGCTTTAACAAGGTGTTAGTTTAAGGGTCTGTAAACGTTTGCAACCAGGTTATTCCAAGTTTCTTTTTTCTCTTTACCTTTTCCTCCTCAAACAGATTTGTGTGACAGCCAAATAATGTAAGACATATGGCACATTAAAGGTTGGGGTAAACTTTGAAAATATTTCTTTGTCTCCTAGCAAAGGTGTTCACACATTTCAAAACAGCCAGCTGAAATTGGACTTGGATGTAATCCAACTAAAAGCTGTTTTTATGATTTTGACATTTGTCAAACCATAAAATGCTTTTCTCAATTCAGCCAACTAGAAACACATTACGCTCAAGGAAACATGGAGGTGGGCTAATCCAAAGACATGTGAGGAGGTGGGATGGGATGGGAAGCAGGCGTGTAAGATGCAGAGTGGTACCACAGATCTTCAAATATTTCACCAAGATTCTTCCAGGTGACCTGACTGGCCAAACAGGAAGTCCCCTAAATCTGGGAACGTTGCAGGGAAAGAGTGCATGTGACCTCCTCTCACCACCAGCTTTCCCAAATCTCGTTAGCGCATCTAGCCATCTCCGAGGTCATTTACCAGTTTCCCAAGGTTCCAAGAGAGATTAGCTTCAGAGCGGGGCCGTCATCAAAGAGGACAGGTGACAGATTCACAGGCTGATCTCACCGATTAGTCTCAGATAAAGAGCCAAAGCCGAGAGCCTGGAGCACCTCTGATGAAATCAGCCTGCATCACTGATTCCAGCCCATAATCAATCCCAACTCCAAGACTGGGATGGATTTGTCTGTTCAATCTGAAATGACTCCTCAGAAGGGAATGCAGCTATTTCTTCTCAGCACAGACCAGGAAAGGTGTGTCATTTAGCAGCAAGGTGAAAAGGAATTTCACATGGTAAACCTCATCTTTTTTTAATCCGTTTTTCACTCTGAAGAGCTGCTAAAATAGTTTTTCATCACTTCCTCATGACACCAACACTGAAGCAATGTCTAAATGTTCAGGAAATATTAATTATGACAGCAGCTCCTCAGGAAATCACTGTAATTTCTCAATCCAGCTGGGACTTGATTGGAGTTAAACATGTCATCATCGGTGCTCAGACATTAGTTGAAGCTAAATGTCACCCTGCTGCTTTTTTCCCCCCTGTTGCTCATCGCCAATGATTAATAAATTCTTTTGTTCTTCGAGGTTTAGACACCCACTAAAACAACATAAGATAATAATCACCAACATATGGGCTCTAAACTATTTATAGTAAACTGCCATCGTAAAAAATAAATCACAGCCTCCTTAATGGTTCTCTGTGTCAACACATTATTAAAAATACATCTGGTCTTCAGTAAAAATTAAATGATTAAAAATATTGGATCTCAAGTGTACAAAAACACACAACATATTCCATGCCGTCATTTATTAGGCATAAGAAAGCTAACATGGAAAGGCTGTGTGTGAAAAGTTTAACTGCACCTGTCACCATGGGATTTAAGTTAACAGCAACGTGCTGATAATCAAATACACTTGATTAGATGATCATCAGTGTGAGCACTTCTGTAAGACACAGTTTTTGATCAGTTTGCATTTTCTGAGCATGCATGTGGGTTAACACAATGCCAAAACAGAGACATAACCGCACATAATCTTGAGAAAAGCAATTACTGTCGTCCATCCATCAGGGAAGATTTTATGACAGTAGTGTCCAAAGTCAGACCTTAAGGATGATATTTTGCATACTTTAGTTCTCTGTGTGGTTCAACACACCTGAATAAAACAATGGCTCACTATTAATCCCTGGAGAACATTGACATGCTGAGGTTTGACCTGTCAGTGTTGAACCAGGCAGTGAACAAAGACATGCCTCATGGGCATGATACCAGACCTCTGGTATTACCACTGATTTGTGACTTTTCCAAATCAGCCCACTTTGACCAATATTGCTTCAGTTTATTTAAATTCGCAGTAATTGTTTTTTTTCTGCAAAATGTCTGAACTTTTACTGGACCACACTGACCAGTTTTTAGCTGCTGCAGCTTTGCTGCCGTTTGTGCTGTTCATGACCCAGTTTGAGTCAGACGTCAGCTTTTAAGCCCGTCTCACAGTTGACTTTGGAATATTTTGTGAAAAAATAATTCTTTCACCACTATGTAGATGGCAGATGAAACAAGGTGCCTGTGCCAGTTTGGGTTTCATGCCGTGTGTTATGTATCCAATTTGACCTGTGCTGATCTTCTTTAGGTTCTTTCAGATGTGACTTTTCATGGTATTGCTTTTAGAAAGGCTTTCACCTATCAAAATAAGCACGTCATAAACTTCAACATGCTAACTCTGGCAAGTCTACGGCTTTTGACTATTTATATGATGATTGAGACAGCTTAAAGGGACAGTATTATGTATTTTCCAGGCACATATTGCCATATTATAGCACAATCAAGTAACTACGTCACCTTTGGTTGTTATAAGAAAGCTGCATATGTTAATCATAGCTGAAAAGAAATTTAACTTCATAATTAAACACCATTAAATTGGGCCTTTCTCTTTAAGAAGCTCCTGCTGTATCACTATACATAAACATGCAAATAAAGAGCTGCTTGGACTCCAATGTATGTTAGCTAATAAATCTGCCTGAATGTTGTCAGAATTGCCTCCTCTGTATTTTATGTAGTTTTGCAGAGGGCCAGTCATGAATCAGTCATTTGATTCAACTGTGTTGGACGCATTTAACTCGAGGCCTGGATTTGAAGACCTCAGCTAGACTTTTCCCTTGTGATTAAGTCTGACAGAAAAACAAAAACACAATGCCTTTGATGATGCTTTTTTTTTATTGATGCGATATCTGACCAAGTCTGTTGAAGAAACTGGAGTCCCAAAGGGAGAATTTCAACAGAAAGCCTGACCAAATGTATTGACTGTATAAAATATAAAAACAACAGTGATGCTCAACAGATAAGGGCAGGACATAGAAAACCAGGGTCAGGTACTTTTATCCTGTTTGAGTGCCAACTATTTAAAGAGTTACTGACAAGTGTAACACATATGTTTTAGGGTAAGAACAAATTCAATAAATATAAAAGTAAGATATTTTACTTATAAAGAACCCATTTGGTCAAAGAAGAGGAAAGAAAATGTTGACACAATGTGTACTTGGACTGTAGCTGGACTTTTGGAGCCCAGACTTGGGTTTTGTCTAACACTGTTCATTGGTCCACAAATACACAAAACACCAACGACCGCTTTAAACGGACAAGAGGCACAAATAAAACCAAACCAAAAAAAAAAAACATTCCAGGAGATGTCGGTCATCAATTAATGTCCGGCGAGCTTTAAAAAGCAGTCCAACAGTCTGCCCAAGCAGTTCGACTCCACTGACTTATCTCTTCAACGTTTCAGTTCTGGAGTTGGGCCCAGCTGTTCGGCAACAGTACAGATATGCAGTCACACAGTGGGGTTTTTCCCAGCTGTGGCCGTCTGCTGCTGGAGGTATGTGGGCCGTTTGATCCGGGGTTTCCTGCGCTTCGGTTTGCTCTTGGCTTTAGTGAGCTGAACCACGAAAAATGACAGAACAACCATCGCTCCCAGGAAGGCGAACACGGGGATGGTCTGACCAACTTCTTGGTTGTAGCGACCCGGCATTATCCCTAGAAGGAAAGAGCGTAAATGCCATGAACAGCTTTGTCCATCACAGGCGCGTCTCCAACGAGAATATCAAATGCATTTCTGTAATTCCATTGAAAAGGTCAAACATAGAATCTTTAAACACGACTATTTCCACCACAATTTTCCCCTCCATTTCTTATTAAAGTGAATGAATGAAGTACTCTGAACAACCAGCTTCTTTGGCAATGCCATTTTGTGTCTTACCCTCCTAGTGGAGGTGGTCAATGACTGTTTGCCAAACATTTGTCAAGTCAGGAGTCTTCCATCATTGTGTAGGTCACAGCATAACACTTCTGTCTTAGAAATTAGTCTCATGTAATCTTATATTCTGAAAAGCTGCATAATGGGATTTTGTTCACTGTAACTTATAATCAACAAAAATTTAAAATGTTACAAAAGCTATGACCTTCACTTTTTGCTTTTAATTATTGAAATAAATTACATTTCTTTAATATTTTAATTTATTGAGAAGCCGTTTTACCGTACCACATTACAGTAAGTTTTTCATTTATTCTATTTAATATTGACATTTATTCTGTTTAAGTCAATTGAAAAATGACTTCTAGTTCTTTAACAAAGTATTTTCCAAAAGATTTTTTTAGTCAATTCAGTTTCGCTCTTGTAGCAAACTAAAGTAGCTCTGACAGCAACATCATCTTGCTGGATGTTATACTGTATATTTCTTTATGTTATCAGTTGTTTACAACTGAACTTAAGGAAATATCACATGAGCAGAAACAGATATTTGCTTAAATAAGCTTAAACCAAATTCATTCAAGAGTAAACAGTTAATCGCCTTAAACAATGGCTGCCTTTTATTTTTCTATTCAGAAATAAATTCAGCAAAACTTTCATTTCAGAAAGCTGACAGTAAAAACTTGTAGAGCTGCGTTACCTCCAGGGATGTCCCAGGCCCCGCTCTCCCCAGGGGACAGGGTCGGACCTGGGGACGGTATGACTTCATGTTAGGCAGAGCCACTTTGTCCAGATCCACGGAGAGAAGCTTCTGGTGCTTCCATAGGTTACTGGTGGACAGGAGAAACATGAAGAGAGCAGCAGAGAGTGAGTGTCAAATTAACATTTTTAAAGGAGGCAGCATGTTCTGCTGCAGTAGATCCCACTTTGGTTCATCAGCTCTACTCAAAGTTTGAATAAACAACACATTTTAATTCCTTTTGGAAGCTTCAATGCATCATTCAGTCCTTTAAAGAATCATTCCTACTTTACATATCCTGTTCTCATAAATAATCCCATCAAAGGAGGCAAAAACCAACACCCATAAATTGTTAAAAATAACAGATCTATAAAACGTAAACTCAATTGGACTTGGTTTCACCTGGGGGCCGTCTCATTGAGTGGCTGTGGCTTTGCCCAGGATAGGTGGGGACACGCAGGTAGGGGGCGTGGCTTAGGGTCGCCCAGGTGAGCCTCCAGAACCTTGGAGTAACGGTACAGGTGGTTCCCTGAAAAATACCAGTAATGTTTAATTATACATACAAAAGCAGAGAGACAGAGAAAGAAGACATTGAGTTTCTAAGTCACATCTGAGATTCTTGTCAAAACTAAACATTTATGTCTAACCAGTGGACAAATTTATGGAACATTATTAAAATGCAAACTAAAAACCAATGATTAAATATGCAATAATCTCTCTAATGGAGATCTAATTTAATGCAATAACAAAAGTATGTCAGAAACTTCAGCTATGCAAACACACCATTTTAATTTATTCAAATATGATTTTTTTTTTTTATTGCATCAGCTGGAACTTTGCAAAAAGGACTTCAAAGATAGCCACCCTTATCCAATTTAGCCTTGGCATTTTGTAGGGGAAAAAAAAAGCAGTTTCAGTGAAATTATTTTCATAAAATTTAAATTTAACAGATTGCAATGAGAAAGAAAAAGAGGTATTCCAGTGTCAGGAATCAATTTCCCTTAATACTTCAGACCTTGAAGACTTCAGATGAAAGCAGACATTTGTGCTCCAATGTCTGCTGTTGGAAATGATCTTTCAAATGAGATTTTGTGTCCTTAAAGATTCGTTGTGGAGAAGTTGAGCTGGAGTTTCCCTCTCACCTTCCAGTCTCTGTGGCAGTGGCTGCTCTGCACCTACAGGAGGCGCCACTCTGCTGTGGGAGTGGCTGAGGCTGGGAGGAGTCATACTGTAAGAAGTATACTGCAGCAGAGCATCCAGTAACCAGAAACAGTCTGAGGAATAAACAAGACGCAAAAACATGAACAACAAGTTCCAGGTGTGTGAAAACAGATTAGAGACGAGAGATTTCACCTTTTTGTCTGTGACTGTCGTCGATACAGTTTGAGTCTCCATACAGAGCGATGCGACCTCCCCCCTCTGAAGGGGTTTGGTACAGGCCCAGGATGGGAACTCCCTCCACCACAGCGGTCTCCTGCTTCAATACTTCCAGACCTGCACACACACACACACACTGCAGTTTTCTTTTTCTTTTTTATCCAACAGACAGATTAAAATGCCTGTCTGGCTGTATAGGGCTGCCCACCAGCTCCCTGCTACACAGAGCTGGCTGACAGCCTTTAAAACTTTCAGGGGGATCCTGGTACCTTGATCTTTCAGGTTCTTGGCAATTACAATTCCATCTTCTGGGAAACGGGCAATGCTGCAGCCTGAGGCGTAATACACTGCAAGAAAGCCAGAGACAAAAGCTTTATTTATTTTCTGTGCCAATAAGGCCTTACAGTGCAATACCAGGGGACTCTATAAAATCTTACTGTCATGATCAGCCAGGGTGAAGTCCCCCTCGTACAGCCCGTCGCTGAAAGCCATCCCCCACACCGAGATCAGGTCGTTCAAAGCCGGCACATTAGCGCCCCCTGTGTCCGGCATCCACCACTGTCTGCAGGTTGCAGCAAGAAGATACTTCAGGTTTTCAAATTAAAGCATCAAAAAACACTTTAAAAATCTGATATTATTCATAATTGTTCATACTAAAGCCCTGTAAATAGCTACACTGATAAACGTTTTCTCACCATCTCTGTAGGCAACTGTGAGTAAGATGATTTAAAATGCAATAACAAGGCCAATTCCATATTCAAACAGAGCCACCAGTCACACTACTTTAAAGCCAGGAAGTTTGTATTTAAATGCATATATTGCTTTAAATCTCTGGTAGGATCTAAACGGAGCAGCTGAGTAATGGTTATCTGCATGAGGAGCTCCGAATTGGAGAAGCTGTGATGTACGACATCTATTACAGAGAACAAACACATAAATAAGACCGCAGAGAGACAACCTGTGACACAGCGAGCTGCACCACACAGTTCATCTCGGGAGTGTTATTACACGATAAAACTCTAGGTGAACGTAATTGGGAGGTAATAGGACGTTCATCACTGAAGTGCTGAATAATGGAGCGACAGGACGCATTGTTTGTTTCACAGATGGAGGCATTCTGCTGTTGATGCTAAACTATTTCAGCACAGACATGCTTGAAAATGATCACATTATGAAACACCGACAGATATAAAGTGTTGGACTATAAGGTGAAATTACTACAATTTGTTTCCATAATACTGAGAACATTATGTGCATCATTATGTACATCTGTCCAGCCTGTTAGGTTGTTTTGCATCCACTTAAACAAGCATGGACCAGAGCTTTAATTAAATCATAATCTGCAATATGTTAATGACATGCAGTCCACAAAAAAACCGAACATTAGGGACATAAAAAGAAACACAAAAACAACCCTTTCAACAAGAGATTAACTGGAACCTCTATTTACACTAGAAAATCTGTTTTCAGTTGTAGTAAAAAGATGAAGAAACAATAAGAGAGTGTGAAAAAGATACAAATAAATCATTATAATATGGTGTAAACCTTACTGATTCTCTTACTCATGTCAGATTTTGTATATTATCACACGCCTTAGTAATCTTATCAAACTTAATTTGTATTCTCTTGCATATATTTTGTGCGCACTACATTATTCTATATTACATAAATAATCTCCATGTCATGAAGAGCAATGAAACGTATCAAATGGTGATTTCCAACATGTTGTACAAGGCAACAAGAATTCATCATGCCTTTTTTCCTTGCATAAACATGCAACAGATATGAGTTTGTACCAAACACTTCACTGCAATAAAACTGATCTAATGTCACTCAAAGCAGATATCATATGAGCCACGCCTCTTTAATGATGTTTTATGATTGACCTGATTTTGAGAGAGTGATAACTCCAGCACAATGCCAACAGAGGCAATTAAATCATTCATAAATCAGTCATTAAATGTGTAGTTAGGTGTGTGATAACTTGTTCCCAAATTGTTACCTGGTGTTTTCATCGTAGAACTTGACCTTCCTCATCACTGAGGTGTTGTACCAGTCGCTGAAGATGATGAGCGACAGGCCGTTGCAATGTCTCTCCTCAGCTTGGTGATCTCTTCAGGAAAATACTCTTCCTCACTGTCTACCATTAACAGTGTGCCTACAGCAAAACAAGAAATGTCACCCTTAAATCCTTTAGAATAATAATAAAATAATGCACCTTAAAAAAAATCTGTAAGCAGAAAAGTCGTTTTCAATTGCATGTCCTAATTTTAATATTCACTTGGAAATCTGTCCAAATAAAACCCAAGAAAAAACATCCAAAAATGGTGAATCTTTACTTTCTTATAGGTGTTGAGTTTCTATGCCCATACCATACTGGCTGGCGTCGAAGCATGTCAGAGGTGCTCCCAGCACTTCCACAAAGTAGCCCATGCTCCTCAGATGCTGGTACATGTCCCTGAAGTTGGTGTGGATGTGATCCCCATTCCTGGAACCAGAATAATATCCACCAACCTTTAACCAAGCTGATTTACAGGAACAATCCAATAAAAACCCCTCATGCAAGATGTCAAAGACGAAGCAGCTTCTATAAATGCGTACCAGTCCAGTGGGTCGTTCTTCATGCGGAGGTTGTCACGGGGAAAATAGCCGGGTGGGTAACGCAGATTGTGGTACTGGTCCCACAGCACCCTCTTACTGCGAGGTGGAGTGGGCACGATCTTTACTTTGATGGGTAGCTTGACTGTAGATGTAAGTTCCCCTCCAACTTCTGACTGAAAAAGAAACAACACGAATAATTCCAGCACATCCATACAGACGGACCCCTTTAAGTGATCCATACCGGAGCTTTACAAAATATCTTTAAAAAATTATATAAAGGGTCAAGATCTAATGGAATACATTTCCTACACACACACAAAAAAAGAAAGAACAAAAGCTATTAGAGGCTAATGAAAGGACTACTGATGTGACTGCAAAACTAAAATAGCTAACAATAATTTCATAAATACATAAAGTACTAGTTTATATCTTAACTAATTTTAAACTGGATCTCGGCTCATGTGGGAGTTGTTTTCACTATATTGCTATTCCTCTGACTTACATCATTCTCTGCAGGAGAGGCGACTGTGACCATCACATGACCTTGAGCAATGCCCTCCCACGATGCAGCTTTCTTGGCCACAGAGATGGACACGGCCAGGTAGCCGGCCCACGGCCACAGCACAGGTGAGTATGAGACGGCCACGTCGATGTTGTCACCGTTCTGAGGCAGGTACGGCTGCCAGATGGGCTGAACAGAATTAAGTGGCGTTTACTGGCAAGGCTTGAAGCAAGGATGTTCATTTAATCTATGAGTTCATTACAAATATATAAAATATAAACTAAACTAGAATGTAAGATCAGGACAGCCAGTCCAGAGTTAACATAAGGACCATTATTCCCATTTATTTACCATCTTGGTTGCCTACCTTGTCGACGATCCTGCCCGTGACTCCCATGCCATTGAGGATGGTTACGTTAACGATGGTGGGCATTCCTCCGTAGTAGATTGGCTGAGAGCAGTAAGGCCACATGTATGGACTCTCTGTCAAGTCGATGTAGCTGGGAGAGAGACTGGGAGGAAACTTTACCAGTTAGACCAAATGCAAGGCTGGAATCGAGATGTGAAATAATATCTAACATCAAGAAAGCAAAGATTACATATCATGAGGTTTTTGCTTGTGTACAGGTAAACACACATAGATGTGGAGTATAAGATTATTCCACATCCAGACCAGTTTCTGCTGCTGATATTTACAGGGTGACTATAATAAAATTAAAACTTCTGTTTAAAGCAAACATTCTCTGCAGGTTGAACGTAAACATACAGTGAGCTACAGTGACTCTAAAACCACTGGGTTGGTCTTTTTCAGAGTTACATAATCTTTGGGTGTGTTTGTGTAAAAACAACATGACTTCAACTGATTCCTGCTCCCTGTCTGTGTTTCCTGCTTGTGTTTGGTTTTTTTTTTCGTTTTAGTCAATTCACACTCTTGTGCTCACCTGGCCTGGGGTCTGTAGCTGTTCAGGATCTGATACGCTCGGATCAGGTCCAGTTTCCCGTGGCCCTGCTCAAACATGTTGACCCCGGGCAGCCTGCGGGCCGAGGCAATCAGAGCCTGCTTCATGGAGGCGGGGTTCACCAGCTCCCGGTTGAGGACGGTGCTGCAGGAGGAATCGGAACA
Organism: Poecilia picta; assembly: GCA_033032245.1. Taxonomy (NCBI): domain Eukaryota; kingdom Metazoa; phylum Chordata; class Actinopteri; order Cyprinodontiformes; family Poeciliidae; genus Poecilia; species Poecilia picta. The sequence continues at coordinate 14,364,477 of CM065358.1, forward strand.
GGCTGAGTTCTTGTGACTCTGCTGGTGTCGGATTCACCAGGTTGCAACTCGGAGAGGAGAATGTGTGCGTCTGTGATGTTTAACACAGTAATGTAAGCCGGCAAACTGGCTCAGTAACGGCTCTGCAACAAGGGAGCTTTTCACTGTGTTGGGATGTGATACTGAAAGATGGGAAATAACACCAGAAAACAATCGGCAGCATGCCTCCGCACTCATAAAGGATTACAAAGCCAGAGATAAACGACAAGGTGAAGCTTCAGCAATCGGCAATATACATCCTGAAATGTTAAACTGAGCTGTTACAATTCACACACCGTCTAAAACACTCTGCACAGGGATTCCTTGTAGAAATAATCTGTTATGTTAGCAGAGGGGTTCTGGTAGCTTCCTTTTCGGTGTCTAACATTAAAGATGGTCTCTTTTGTCTCTGAGGAGAGAAATATCCCATTAACCACAATCATCGACACTAAATTTATTGGCTCTGTCAAAATATGACACTTGGCTGCCAGAAACCAATTTCATCTTGTTTTCTGGCACATAAACAGCAACATTTCGTTTGCAAACAAGAACAAGAGCAAAGAACAAAAACAAATCCACCAGTTGCAGATTGGGTCAAGAAAAGCTTTCCCAGTCCTTCACGTGAAGAAACTGGAAAACAAGTGGAATGCTTAATTGCTGGAGTTAATTATCTGCCTCAAGCAGAAATGTTCCAACTTTTACACAATGGTGTTCATGTGTGACAGAAGGACAAAGTGGTAGATGGATAGACCTGTATTTTAAGTGGGTTTTTTTTTTTGTCAATAAATGACATTTAGCAAGTGCAAGATGCAACCTGTTTTGCATCTTCCACCTGCTTGTTCTGTTGGCATTTTAAAAATCAACTTGCAACGTCATTACAATTCAGGAGTGGAAAGCTCTAGCAGTGAATGTAGGCATTAAAACCTCTGTAACTCCTTCTTTAGAGATTGTTTGGGGGGTGTACAACTAAAATATCATCAAGAAGACACAGCTTTCTAACAGTATATTAATCTGGCTTAAGAATCTCACCTGGCCAAAAGTGTGACAGCACCTGCGACCACAGGAGAAGCCACGCTGGTACCAGACAACGAGCGGCATCCCTCCTTCAACCCCGAGCCTCGAACCCCTGAACCGTAGGTCACAATGTCGGGCTTTACTCTGCCGTAACCCCCTGGAAGCTCCTGCACAAAGACACAGTAATCAGACTGAACACACTTCTGTGTGGTACTAACTATTCTTTGGAGATCTGAATGTGTGTAACCTACCCAAGTGGTCATGCCTCTGGAGGAAAACCTGGCTATGTTGTCCTCAAAATCGATCCCTCCAACTCCAATCACATCCATCTGGTCGGCTGGATTGTTCAAGGTGCTGAAAAGCATCCCAAAATACATATAAAAAGCTCAAGGGAGACTTTAAAGGCTAATATAAATAGCACTGATTCCACAAACAGTGGAAACAAGGCCCTCATGTCAGAAATGAAACTGGGAACTGTTGACCTATTGCTAACCAATTGGTTCCAGTGCTAGTTCACAACTGGCCAACGATCAGCATCTCTGCTGTTACAGCATCTTTCTAAGATCCACTGAATCAGTATTAACCAGATCAAAATGGGATTCCTTCAAAGAAGCTCCGGTTGAGTGGAAGCTGAAAAGATGAACGTACCCATACAGAGGTCCGTCGTTACCGATAGCAGAAACCATGATCACTTTGTTGGCAGTCAGCTCCCACACCTGAAAGTCAAGCATACAAAACAATCACAAAACAAGTTCAGGTGAATTTTTAAGCACATTTTAAACGCAACAAACTTTTGATGGACTTGGTTTTCAATAAAAAAAATTCATTTTACTAACACGCGTTCATATATACATGGGGGGTTTTATTGTTCGATTCAAGACTAAAAAGTAAATTAATCTGATGGATTTTTTTTTTAACTGATGCATCTTTTACAAAATTCCACAGAGGAACACCTTGAGAACCATGTTGTTTGACGTGTTTGAATTGACTGTTGACCTGCTATGCCTCATTTAGTTGTTGTAATAAAGAATACTTCAGGCGACACCCAGTTTTATGCTTCACCTTATCAACAAAAGGATGGTCCATGAAGTCAGGTCCACCAATGCTGAGGTTCAAAACATCAATTTTCTTCAGGATGGCATAGTTGAACGCATCCAGAAACCATGAGGTGTAGGAAACCTAAAATGTGAAAAAGGCACACATTTCGTCTTGATTTGAGAATGAATTTTCCACACTGTATTTCTTTAGATGTAGACAAAATCAAATACTGGGCTTATATATTAAGCCTGTGCTGCAGGCACCTGGTTGTTTGTGAATACTCTGAAGATGTGGAGCTCAGAGTCGGGTGCGAAGCCCTGACACTCCCTCATACTGGCTATAACTCCTGCTACAAACGTCCCATGGCCCAGGCCTGAAAAACAGGATGAGCAGTCAATAACGATCTGAACTATTCAACAAGATGCTCAACCAGTCACACCTTAACATGCCTCTGGGTTTACAATGCAGATTACACAAAATAATGTTTCAATTATTACTGATAATAATCAAGATTCCTACATGTTTCATGTAAGAACTTAAAATCTTTCCAGACTCAAGTTTCAAGAGCTTATTTTAAAATCTAAAACACTTAAGAACACAACAAATACAGATATTTCTACTGGAAGGACAAAAACAAAGGAAGGAATGAATGAAGGAAGGAATAAAGGAAAGAATGAATGGCATAAAGACAGAAGGAAGGAAGGAAGGAAGGAAAGACAAATGAAAGGAATGAATGAAGGGAGGAAGAGAGGAATGAAGGAATAAAAAAGAAGACAGCAAGGAAATAAGGGATGGAAGGAAGCAAAAAAGCAATAAATGAAGGAAGGAAAAAGGATGTAAGCAAGGAGAATCAAAGAAAGGAAGTAAGGAGGAAAGGTCAAGAGGAGAAAGGAAGGATACAAAAAAGAAAAGAAGAAATTATGTAAAAAGAAACATTCAAACAAAAGCATTATCTTTAATTGGTTTGTCATTATTGCCATATTTATTTTTTGAGTTGTCACTAAAATGTTCAGTGAAACTGGAGAAACCCTTCCTGCTTCTGGGAAAGGAGCACAAGTGACATAGAGGAATGTCTTGGATTTTATCAGCTTGAAGTTCAGAGCCAAGCACAACTTGGCCTTCAGTCAGAAATACACGATGACCGAGGTAATCAGATTACTTATAATCAGCTGTTAGGTGTTGTGAAAGGCCAATGTTCAGAGTTGTACAAAGTTTCATCTGAACAGAACTAGGTCAAGGTTCAGCTCAGGCAGATTAAAAATAACTAGTTCATGAATTTACTGCATAAATAAACTAGTTTACAGCAATATACTATTTTTATTACCTTAACTTGTTCTACATTCTGTGCTTAATAATACAAAGGGCTTCTAGACTGAAATTTCAGTACATTTTAAAGTATTTCAGGTTGTATAAACATAAAAAAGCCTAAATCAATACAATCAAAAATAATTCTGACACCTAAAATCCTTTAACAGAATACTTTTTAATGTTTTGTTGGTGGTTAACTTCTGTAAAATGTTTAGACAACTTCTGCTTTAGACTAAATATTTTTTTATTTTGTTTTTTGTCTAGACTATATGCAGAGTTTGAAATATTAACTATAATTTAACCATGCAGAATCTGCAGCAAGCACGTCATAACGTTAGGGTTTGTTGTTTTACTCTACACCAGCTAGTAATGCTTTGCCATGTAATCGCATCATTTCAGCCAAAAACAGACTGTAGCCAAACTCAGGAGGGACTGCATTTGATTTTTCTAATTTTGAATTCTGTTTCAGGTGTGGTTTGATGTCGGATACAGATTGGGTCCAATGTTCCCAGTTAATTTAGACAAGGTTGATTTTGATCTATCAAACACTGCAGGGAGTTTGGTGATTTTTATTTTAGCTTCCATCACACAGCCAAATATTTCTGTCCAAATTATTGAAAAAAAAAAAAAGTTATAAATCAGAGATGCCTGCTGTGTGGGAAGAAGCGAGATCAACCAGTCCTGTGTAAACAGACTGAGAACAACAGGCCAAACAGTCTTACCATTTCAGAGGAAAGAAACACAGACAAAAGAAAGAACTTGAAAACCCCCAAACATTATTATTCTAAGCTTCTCTTACCTTTACAATTAACAAAATAAGCAATCATCTGACCTAAAAAGCTTTTTCTCCTCACCATCATCCAGAGTCTTTTCATTGGTCCAGTTTGTTCTTTCCTTCACGTTCTTAAAATGTGGATGCTTCTCACTCAGACCTGTGTCAAAAACCGCCACCTTTACACCAGAACCTGCATGCACACACACGCAAAAAAACTTTTATTGGAGTGAAATGTAAAGATTATGATGTTTCTTTTTCCTTGAAAGTACAAGTCACTTTCACACCTGTGTGTCCCATCTGCCACAGTACATCGGCCTGCAGGATCTGAGCAACGTGGCGGGGGATGGCACGCAGCAGCCGGCGGCTGGAGTGGCGGCCGGTGGCGTGCCAAAAACCCGAGCCGAGCGACAGGCTGGTTCGCCTGAAGGGTCGAGAAGACTGCCATGACTGCCATTTTTGGGAGTCGTGTGTGCCGTTGCAGGGTGCAGCAGGTTCAGGTGCTACAAGAAAAAAAAAAGTTAAACAATGAACACAGAGATATAATTACAGTTTTAATCTCTACATTGTTTTTTGGAGCATGTCTAACAGTCAAATTCTCTGCTTTTAACTTGCAGACATGCAGCCCATCTTTTTGTTAGCATTATTAAACTGATTTCATTCTAAACACTGCCATTGTAATGTATTCATATTAAAATGTGCGACTGATCACAGATGCCAAATTTGAAATAGTCTCCACATAATCTGAGACACTGAATGAATAAATTATCATCAGTTGATTATTAAGCAACTGTAGAGCTCTGCACGTCTTTTTGAGGCTTTTAAAGCAGGAGTCAGAAACCAGGCCAGTATGAGACCCTCGTGGTAGCTTAATGCTGAGCAACAATACATTTACATGGTAATACAGAAAATGTATAGCAATAATGTATAACAGGATCTTATTTTATTTAAGACATAAAAGCAGACTTATATGAAACTATGATTCTCAAAAGATATATTAGCTAGAAAAGTCAGTGCAAGTTTAAAATAAAGTGTTAAATGTTTGATAAGCCCTCCTACCTCACGTTTTCCATGTATATCACCACAGATGTTGATTATACAGATATTTAGCAAATGTCTTGCAGGTCTAATTTTAATGAAAGATACTTCAAAGTACTGACTCAAAAAGGCTGAAAACATTCATGCACTCCTTTTAAAATTTTTGTTTGTGAAAAATTGACAAAGCCATGTCCTGTTTGCCTTCTCAAGTATGAACCACTTTGTGTTGTTCTTTCACATGAAATAGACTGAAGTTTGTGTTTGTAATGTAATAATAGTGCTGGGCAATAAATCAACAATATATTTTACCACAGACACAAGTTCAATATCAATAAATAATACATCTGATAGAATATTTAATAAACAGAATATTAATTAAACTCCAATACAGAACTGCACAGCATTCTGGGAGATGTAGGCAGGAAAGGGGCTTAAGCCGTTCAACCTCCCATTATCGATACCAACTGGTATGAAATGTTTATGTCATACTAGGTTTTTCAGAAAATATAGAGACTGAGTGTTAGAATTCAACTCAGTATGGCTGAGTTGAGTACAAGGCACTGTGGGATCAATAAATGGCAGAAACTAAAAATAGTATTAGTAAAGATAATTCTCTAAGCTATGACTGCGTTTCCATCTTCTTACCTCTCTGGTTTATTCACAACACCTCTGAAATATCATTGAGCTCATAAAGGAAAGTGTTTCTGCATGATTTGGGAAGCAGATTAAAGTTTTACTTGTATTTGCTTTGAACCTTAAAAAAAAAACACACCCTTTAACCTTATACCTTTTTAATCTTTGTCACTTAAACCAGAGTAGCAGCATCACGGTTACTTATGACTTTAAAACCCACTGCAAACTTTCTCCAGAAACTCACACCACCCATAGTGACACAGCATGTTAATAAGCAGGCTGGTGGCACACTGAAGTCTTTCATCCGGTGCCAGGCTCAGGGCGTACCCCTCCTACCCTTCTCTGACTCACCTACTCCCACCCAAAGAGAGCCAACAGACTTTCTGTGTCCTACTTCCCATCACCCTTCAACACAAGCTGAGACCCTTCAGCAACCCCCAAGCTGCTCCAGCACTTTGCATCAGGATACACAATCATCTGCTGCAGCACCCCACACTCTGTGAGGACAGAACTGCGCCATCTCACAGAGCAAACAAAGCCAGTCTGTGAAGAGCAGCAGCTGAACTGCTTCCTGTATCTGTTCAAAGTTTTGGATTTCTCAGACAGTCGTGCCAACCCTGAAAAAAAAACTAAACTGATTCTTATCCCTGCACAATGACACCCTACTGTACGACTTACAGGGAATGTACTTGAGGGATCGGAAAACTTTGCGTTGGGGCGTCACCCTCTTGATGTAAGGGTGATCCTCTAAGGTCAGCAGGCTGCTGGACGAAGCTTGTTTGATGTGGACCAGCTCGAAGTCGCTAGGGAAGTCTGAAGCCGGGTTCTCTCTGGGAACGATGTGCCACTCGAGCTTTTTGTCTCCAGCTCCCCGCAAGGCACTGCTGATGTACAGGCTGCGGGCCTTGGCTGAGAAGTACCCTGTAAACGCTACGATGTACTCTGCAGAGACGCAGAGTGGACAGCAGGTTAGAGGACAGGAAAGGAATCAGTGTTTCTCTGCATTCTTTGAAAAGTTTTACAACGCATTAAATGTCGTTTTGCCTACTTGTATCACAACTTTGTATCACCATGCAGTTGAAAGATTTTCATTTTATCTTTCTGATTAAATGAAAGATTTTTTTATTATATACATAGATAGGTTGCATTTTATCACGTAATGCAGTCAATGAAAACAGTTTCCTACCGTGTTCTACCACCTCAGAAGAAAACTCCAGTTTCAGGGTCAACTGGGAGCAGTTTGACCCGGCTGGCGAGGGCAGGGGCTGCAAGTTGGGGATCTGATAGTCAGATCTGGGGTTTGCCTCCCGTTCTGACTGCATCCCCACCACAGGCAAAAGGCCTGCCAGCGTTCCCAAAAGTGTGGATGCCAGCAACAACAATAGAACCATTTTGGCTCGTAAAGAAAGTAGCACAAAGTGTCTTATCACATCAGAGGCCGAGACGGAGCATTTTCAAGTCCACAGCTCCAAAAATGAGTCCATTTTGCAAACAGCCTGGGCAGCTAGATTAATTTCTTTCTGCGTTTTTTCTCCATGGTGGCGGTCCAGAGTGGCGGCGGCTCAGCGACACGGCCAGAGAACACAAACAGTTGCCATGTTGGGAACTGGAGCAGTCGGAGGAAGAGGAGATGACGGTGGGAAGACGGTAGTAGAAGTGAGAGGGATGGCTGCTGTGTGTTTTCTGGAGTTCTTCTGGAGTTCTTCGGGATTATTTCTTTTCTATTTTTTTACCTGAAAAGAAAGATAAATAAGTATAAGAACAAAAGCCTAATAAACACACAAGTTATAGCATGTGACACTTTACACAAATATTATATTTCTAGCAGAAGTGTGCCGATTGATCGGTAACCGATCATAATCGGCCGATTTCCGTGAAATCGGTGATGATCGGGATCGGCCGATCATTGGCTCCGTTACCGATACCGATCACCTGCATCTCATTTCCCAGCCTGTCTGTTCAGCTGGTCTCGTCTTTCCTTCACTGCGCAAACGCGCAGCAACAAATCCTAAGCGATGTGTAACTATAACGCACTGAGTGAATGAGGATGTTTGCGTGTTGCGGTGGAAAATTGAAGCGGGTCAAAATGCATCAACACAACGAAGCTAATAGACATAAAAACAATGATGGAGTTTGGCTACATTGAGCCTCAGTGCAGTAAAAAGACATGGAGGATCAGACAGCAGGTAAAGCAGCACAGCTACAAACACTCACCCGGATTAGCATGACGGTCAGAAAGATAAACTAATAACCTGTAAAATGATTTAAGTCTTGGAGCTGCGATGTAAGACGCTGGTTCTGGTTCTGCTGTTGAACCGCTGCTCCGCTACAGGTAGTAATATTTAATATTTAGTAATATTTGACACGGAGCCGCTTCTGCTCCACCTGGTAGAGACTCTCACACCGCACCTGTTTAAAGCTGCAGCATCTAACTTAAAAATACATTTTACTTGCGTATTAAAACTTTAGCTGTCCTAACATGTGACAGATAATCTTTAAAAAATTATCGATCTCCTCCATGTTACTCCTCTCATCCAGAAACAGCCAATCAGAACTAGCAGTAATCAGCTAGCCGCCATGCTAACAGGAAGTTTTCATTCAGTAACTCTGGATTGTTTTCGCAATGGATCCTGTATTTTCCTTTGAATGTTAAGTTTTATACTTGAATTTTTTGTCAATCAATCAATCAATCAATCAAATTTTATTTGTATCGCACATTTCAGCAGCAAGGCATTTCAAAGTGCTTGAAATAGACAGATTTTGAAAAAGGATTAGAAGATAGAAACATTATTAAGAGTAAAAATTAAAAGTGAAAACATTTTAAAACATCTCAAACCTCGACATCATACAAGGATTCTCAAACCTCAGAGTTTTTGTATCTTACAAGGATTCAAGGCATTTCAAAGTGCTTTTCACAATTTGAAATAAAAATAAAAACAAAACAAGACTGAGTTTGAAAAAGATTTAAAGAGTTAAAATCATTAAAAGTAAAAACATTCAGTCTGTCAATGTTGAGCGGTTTTATTTTGGCTCTTTGCATTATTTAGTCTCTTCAGAGCATCATATGTTATCAGTCTGTTAAAGATAGTATTATTGATAGCAGCACAATTTACACAATGCCTGTTTTGTTTTTTCTTCTTGGAAAAAGTTATTAAAAACAAGTTTTTGTCTAAATTAAGGTAAATTCATGGTTCCTTTTTTCACATAATGTAACTGTAGTGTTTATGATAAAAAATAAATAAATAATAACTATGTGATCGGTATCGGGGATTGGTATTGCCGATCATCCCTCAGGGGTGATCGGTATCGGTATCGGCAGAAAAAAACCTGATCGGCACATCCCTAATTTCTAGCATGTGAAGAAAGTAGATTTTAGGAAAGTGAATCAAGTGTTGATTAGCATCTGAGGCACAGGAAATGAAACTAGAGTTGTACAAATCACTCATCCAGAGATTTGAATTGACCAACATTCTCTTGATCCATAGTCCAAAATCTATTAAAAAATTTCAAAAAATAAAATAATAGTAATATCCCCCCCAGGCTTATGCAACAAAACTAAGAACTACCAATCCACAATCAGAAAATGTTAGTAAATTCACAAATGACTAAGTTTTATTTCTGGAATTTTATGTCAGAATAAAAGCTAATATGTTTACTACAGAACCCACCGCACATCTTTTACAAATTCAAACTCACAGTTCATAAAAGCCCAAGATCATCATATCATACCTCAAACAGTAGAAATTAGTATCAGCTAGGGAAAGCCTGACCCTGCATCTCAACAACATTACCTCCATCTTTTAAGATGAAGCTCGCAAAGACATTCTTCAAAATCTAATCAAGCGTCGATTGGTTTCAAGGTTGAGTGGATTAAATCTGGAAAGTGATCCAAACGTGAAAATCTGTAAACCAATCTCGATATTTGGCATCCCTCTGCTGAAGAAAACAGGCTTTGAATACAGTCGGGAGTATTTCTTCCACTGTGCCAACAGGAAGGAAGGGAGGAGTCACACAATGATGCAGGATTATACCCCTCCTTACTTCACTTCATTTGTCATAAGAAGTGAAGTTCGTGCTGCACTCTGGGAACTGCCTTGTTACTGAACAGAGCATGCATGAAACATCAAATTTAATTCAGCCTTTAAGCACAACAATTTGGCATGTTGCTCCAAAATACCGTCCCCTGACCCAACAAACTAAATAGTTAACCTAGACTCAACTTCCTGTAAAACAACAGAAATGAATCAGAAATTTATTTTACAGATTCACACTGCACTCTGCACAATATACAACTATGTGATATCCCGAACACACACCCCTATGTCCACATAAAACAAAAGATTTGTGTGAGTAAAAATCATTTCCTTGTGGCCTGAGAGGTTTTTGACAACCCAGTAATGAAAAACATCACCAGAAATGTGAAACACACAGAGTCCTCCATGAGTTGGTTACAGGTCAAACAAGTCATTCTTCTTTCCTGCACAGCCTGTCAAAGCCTCTGCTGACCTTTAGCCTGGAAAGAAAAAGACTTAGCATCAACACTGCTAAGTCCTCTTTTCCTACTTTGTGTTTTTAATGGTCTAAGCCCCCGGTCTGATCCTCACTCTAAACACTTGTTTTCTGGCTAATCCTTTAAACAAGCAGCGTGAAGGCTGCAGAGATTTATCATGTTGAACTGCAACAACACAGTAAGCGTCACATGTTGAACTTAAATCTGCAGAACTGACTCTACTGAGAAAACGTACAAACAAAACACAGACTCGCATCACAGAACATCAAGCACACCTACTAATACTGCAACGGTTTGTGTCCAACTCGTTGGATGTGTAAAGGAGACAAAGAAAATCAGATTAAAGCGTTATTTATGGTTTTGTTAAGAAATGGACGTGAGACAATTTGGTGAGCACAACGCCCTCTTGGCATCAATACTGTTGTTTGAGCCACAGATGAAGCGCTGTAGTTCTTATTTTAAATGGTGGCTAGCGCTGTAGACGGCATCTTCCTGCATTCAACAAGTGGAAGCAGGAAAAGAGTCTGAAGAGAAAATACTTTCCCGACGACAAAGTTTGGCCACACATAAGTGTGACTAGTCGTTTTTACAAGTCTATCTAGGATTTAGAAAAAATATTGTTTCTGTTTGCTCTGAACCACCATGCAGGTTGATTGTGCTTGTAGATTTTCCCTTGCTGCTCTTCCTGGTCAGAGTGCCACTCATGCTGCACACAGCGATACAAAAACGGTAATGTGCCAAAATAAATTAAATTAAAAAGCTAGATGTGTTCTCACTTTAACAGATATCCTTTGGGGTAACGTGCTGCTTCATGCAGCTAATTTCAGCACCATTGTGCAAAAACACTTAATAGTATGGGTAGATATGATAAAAGATAAAAGACCAGGATAAAAATGTGTTAATGATTTCCCAAAGCAAGTATTGTGATATAATCTCTTAGGCAAATATTTGATATAACTTGCGCAGATTCAGTTGTACCTTTGAACATTTAATTTACCTCTGCAGCTAACTTTTATTTCGCATGTGTGCTCTGTCTCCGATTGGTGACGTTAATCAAGACACCATGCACATAAAACCACACGTTATTATCAAGAGCCTAATGGCTTCAGTTCAACTGACCTTCAGTCTCCCTTCCTCTCCTTAGTCTTAATAACAGAGTTTAGATCAATCTTCAGGAATGCCTTTTAATAAGATGATAAGGGTGTATGTGATGTAATTAAAAGCCCCTGCCTGCTATTTGCCTAAAAGGAGGAGGATCAATCAGGACTTCCGTCGGAGCAGGATCCCTCGGGAGAGTCAACAATAGGACTGGGAGTTGAAACTCGGTGCTGTAAAAACAGTCGAGGTCTAGTTAGGGCTCAGCAGTAAAACACAGGTCGGGACCACTTGTGTCTACGTTGACACCAAACCACATAAAACAGGCTGAAACAATAATTAGAAAGTAGACAAAAAAAAAAGTAAAGACGAGAAAAGAAAAAGGGCAATCTGAAATACTTGTAAGTCAATGATAACACTGGTAAAACATAAATAAAACAATGGAGGATGTTGAGTCAGATGTTTTGCTCTTCGGCAAAAACGTGTTAAAAAAAATCACTTTCGTGTAATAAATGGCAATCCAACACATCTACAGTCAGAAAAATGCTTGTATAAGTTACTGAGCTGCTGGAGAATGATTTGTTGATGGATGAGAGGTGACAGCTGAGAGCATGATGGATCTCCTTCAAGCAGGTAATTAAACAAAGTATGACCAAAGATGTTACCATTCCCGGTTAGCTAGCTTAGAAATATGGAGCATCAGTAAACAAAATGTTCAGATTGTAAGAAGGAGACATCTGGGTGGACTATGGAAGAAATCAAAGCATCAGGACATAAGACTCAAATGTTTGTGAGCAGACCAAACTAGAATCCTCTATTTTCAGCTTTAGGTTCCATTCACAACTTTAATAGGCTGAATAAAAGACAGATTCACTGATACATCTTATTCTGGACATATGGCAGTCATTATCTCACCATAACAGGCAAAGGTGGATATTTCTCATATATTTATTTTCTAACGTTTTTGTCCTATTTTCTTTCTGACCTCACTAAATGTCCTCCAAGGCCATTTATACAAAGTACTGGACCTCAACTGCAGTGGCTCTACAGATGTGCAGTGCCTTACTTTATGTTAAACTAATAACAAATAATTAGCTTTGCACCAAATGTACGAACCACATGTCACTATATATACTAATATAAGAGCAAACCAAAGTGTGGGTAAAGAGAACAAAGTTTAAATAAATCCTTCTATTGTTAAATATAAGCTTTCTCTGAAATGCTTACAAGACCACAACAGCTTATGTTTCAACACCCTAACCAGGATAAACAGGGCAACTATTATAACACGTAGAAAACAATAAACATGCCTGAGAAGAACAACAAAGCCACAGGTAGTAAATGTGCCAAAAAGCTTCACGTCGTCACTAGTGTTTGGCTTTGTAAACAGATTTTTTTCTGAGCGAGTTTATCACATGTACATTGTTAGCTCGTTAGCTTAGCGGTGTTTAGCAGCAGCTGTTAGCGGTTTATGTGCTCTTCATACTCACCGACCTCACCAAACAAGGTAGGCTTTACATTTGTGTATGCTTTTGTTTCGTTTAGTGTCCGTGTAATGCCTGCTTGATGCCTGCTTGATGCCTGGTACAACGTCCGCTGAACAAAAGCTGCACAGAAGCTGGACGATTCAGCCGCAGAGTGTCTGGTCTGTGAGGGGCGCCATGTATGGCTAAATAGTTCGCCCAAATCTGGAGATGAGGTGAGCATCTATTTACGACGTTAACGACTGGATTCTCACATTTTAAGTTTTTTTTTTTATCATTTCCAATAAAAACCTAATTCTACACGCCGTTATTTCCGTATCTTTCTTTTTCTTTTAAATGTTTGATCACATTGTGTTTTGGGGTTTATGTCAAACCTGGCAACTCACTGGGCCTCCATCTGCTTCACTCCAGTCCCTCTAGCGTTGAGTCGATCTGCGTTTCTGCCAGCAGAGGGCGCCGTTCAACATCAAAATACATTGGAGAATTCTTTTCAATTGGCTTTACATTTCTCTGTTTGCTCTCTTAATCTAATTTGGTTTGGGACTCAAAAAATATTCTGATAATATTTTGATAAAAGGATGAATGAATGAATGAATGAATGAATGAATGAATGAATGAATGAATGAATATACTTTACTAATCACCAGTTAAGAAATTGACACATTTTTCTTTCTGTACAATGGCATTATGAACATTGGCCTTAGTACTACTAATGCAATTCATTTCTGAATAGTGTCTTTTCAAGATATAGATTTGCTTGTTACATAGCACTGCTTCTTATTTTTAATAGCATTTCATTACCTGCATAGTTTTATGTTTATATCGCTTGAGTGTCTAGTTTTGAATAGTATTTCATTAGGCACATAATGAATTTCATGTAGTATTTATTTAATGTGTTCATTGAGTTCTTTTTTCAATTGCATATTGATGGCACTATTATAATTGCTCAACAGACAAACACTGTTAAATTGTTTCTTAAATTTAATATCTTTTATATTCCATTCTTCATTATTTTAATACATTGACTGAAATGTTAAAAGATCTTATAGTCCATCTGGTTAAATTGAGGGGAAATAGCATATAATCTGTTTTGTAGATTGAACAATTTTAGAATTTTTAGAGGAGTTTTTCTAGGTTTTTTTGGAAGTAAGCAAATATATCACATTCACGTGAAGAGTCAATATTTAGGTTCCCAGTGGGGTTAAGATCTGTTGTGTTTTCCAACCACAGCTCCAAAAAGTTAACATTCTGACCTTTTAGTCCTTTTGTTTGGCTTCAAACATGAAGTTCTATGTTCAGCAAGAGAACCTTTTAACAGATAAAATAACTCCATATTTGTCTTCTGCTGCTCATTCTGCAGATTTCAGTCCATTCCTAATGTACTTTTTGGACCAAAGTTTTTCAGTTAATAACTGTTTAATCTGCATCTGTTTACTCTGAGATCACTGTTGCAAAAATTATAATAAATACAGCCCAATTTTCACTTTAACATTTGCTGATCCCTTCACTGGTTGAGATCAGTTTTAAAAACATTAATGATCACTAGCTTTCACTTTTTTAACAGTCATTTTGTATCAAAAGTAAGTAATTTTAAAACTGAAATAAATCAGTATGAAAAGAAATCTAAGTGAAAGATACAGTGGACAAGTGCTAGGTGGACACAGGTGCACTCAGTAGATTGACACTTAAAAAATATATTAGTCATACCATGCCTTTTTTTTTATTAAAAACCACATTTAAAAATCACAAAATTAAACAGAAGTTGTGTTTGAGTGCTCTAGAGGCATCAACAACTCTTTTTTTATCTAGAAAGTAAAAGGTGGAGGAATCAAAGAGTTAATCATCATGATAGACAAGAATCTCCAAAAGAAAAGAGCAATATTCAGCTAACAGTGTTGAAATGAAAAGTTTAGTTTAAAGAAGCATTTACACAAAATCACAGAAACACAGAAAGGTAAAGACTGTTCACTTTCTGGAAAAATGAACTAATTTTAGCATTTCTTTGAACTTTATCTGCTCAGCCTTTTTCTTATTTGATCAAAACAAGTTCATCTAAATTATTTATTTGTTACTTAACTATAAAAATTACATCCTCAAAAGTGGATGACCTCATTCATATAAAATGTTATTTAAAATCACCACAGCTGTTTTTTATTGTAATGTTTTGTTTTTGTTTTTCTTTTTTTTTTAAAAAAAAGAAAGAAAACCTATGATTCTGCTTATGATAGAAAAAAAACACATGTTCTGGGATCAGAAAAAAAAATTGATTGATAGCTCTATGCAGAAATTTACATTATAGGTCCCATCTTTAGCAATAACCAAGAGCATTAGGTTAAAACAACACGAAGAAAGGAATCAAAAGAAGATCAAAAACCTGAGGTCAGCTGAGCTCGATAATTTATCGCAGGGGAATATTACAGCCTCACACCTGATGTAATCTGTAAACCAGGTGGAAGAAATGGCTGTATATGAAGTTCTTCTAGTTTTTTTTTACTCGTCTTTAACCTAAATTCAAAATAAAGTTGATGGTTTGTGTTTGGCATTAACACTTTTTCAAATTGATCAATGTTCCCACTTATTGATTGTGTGAAGATGGTGAATAAAAATAGAAATGATTCAGGCTGTAATAGTCAGAATTAAGAGTGCAGCGTTTATCTTTAGAGCCAATAACGCTAACAATATATCAGCTCTAGTCTATCTGAGTGTGTCCGGGAATAAGATCGTTCAAAGAAGAAATGATCTTTTCAAGTAAAAGAAAAAATTAGGTCTTTGCGGCGGGCGGTTGTGCAGAAATTAAAGCAAGCTTTCAAATTTACTGTTAATCTTCAGAACTTTTCTGATATCTATGCCCAAACTTTCGTTATTTCAAGATAGTACGACCGTGAGAGCCTTTGGACATAATGGCCTAGTTCTCTCGAGATAACATAGTGAACATGACTATCTGCAATAACTATTTTCATTCTAAATTTGTCAAAAAAAAAACAACCCATGTTTGTTTTGACATAATTTATTTACTTAGCGATAGCAAGACCTTGAGAGTGCTAATCTGCTAATAAGCTTTTCTACTGAGATCAGATAATTATTTGTGTAATAACAATCTCATCTATAAATATTTTGTTTTTTGTTGTGATAATGCTTTATTTTTAAACACTGGCTTCTGGAACTTGCTTTGGCCAAAATATTTCTATCTAAAAACATCCAAATCTCAAGCTCCATTTGTTGCAAAAATCTGATTATCTTGATGAGATATTGACCTTGTATTACTTCCAATACCAGTTAAGGAATATCAGCTAAATATCTTGAGGTCTTTTCACATAGTGACCTCTTTACGTTGAGACGGCAAGATCTTGATGTGGGTTTTACATGACAACTGGGTCTTTGTTTATTGTAGCTGTGATTGCAGTTCCATGATCTAATTCTCTTCAGATTTAATGGCTTAATTATCTCATTATCCTAAAATTATACAGCCTAGTTTGTAATATCATTATTGTGGCACTATTACAGCTTCGACATAAGGATTGTTCCAGTAGGTGTTTTGGCTTCCATCACAGTTTCATTATTTCCAGATTTCCAGATTTCAAAGGCTGAACTCTTGAGAATTTAAATTATGTCCAGAAATCAGTAGAATCTCAAAGCTCACTACTAAGGTTGAGCAGAAGAACAGCAGAGGGAACGTTGCTTTGGTTTCAGCTGAGTCCAATCGAAGCTTCTTCAGATGACCAAGTTGTTGTGTTATAGGTCTGCAGTCAGGACTTAGTAAATGAGGAATGTTTCGGATAAATAGAAACACAATGTTTCCTCATTTACTGGAAACATTACTAAACATTAAATATTCATGTTACAATCAGCATTATCCCCCCATCAGGACCGTTTTAGTCTGGAAGTTGAAAATTACTTGCTCAAATAACTTCACCGATCAAGTTAAAAGATGAAGCTTATTCTGTGTAACAGGTAACTAAGAGTAGCAAACTGGATAGACAATAGACAATTGAAAGTTTTAAAGTTTCTGTGTCTAATGACAATTTTGTTATAAAGGTTTTTAAAGATCATAAAAAATAAGTTGCTCAGAATCCTGAACCTGATACATGGCAGCAAACTAAACGTGGGTTGTGTTTCTATTTATCCGAATCAGCGACGGCTACTGAAGTTTAGATTATTACAATCAGAGGTTGCCACCTGCTGGCTGTCGAGCAGAATGCAGTTTGATTAACTTTAGCTTTTACCAATGGTTAATATTACACATCTAACTGTACACATCCGAAGGAAAAAAAGCTCTCCAAGTATTATTAAAACGTTGTGCAAAAATAAATCAAAGACTTTTAAACAGTGGTATGAGTTTCAGGTCTACCGAATCACATTTTGGCTTGGTTCCTTCTTGAAAATGCAACTTCTGCCCAACTTTTTCTGACCACTTTTGAGGAAGGAATTAAACTTTCTTTCTTTTAACCACAAACATAATTCAAGAGCTGCTGATACTATGGGCAGAAATCTTCGAGCGACCAAGTTGTTCAAAGTAAAATTTGAAAGAACAAACTGTTTTTGTTTTTTTTAGTCATTGTTTTATTTGGCACTTCGTTGCTACCACTAGGTGGCAGAGACGGACCGAGCTCTTTATTGCATGACTAATAGGAGATATATGCCGAGCAACAAATCTACGATATCTCCAAAAGTTCTTAAATGTTGAAATAATTTGCACACAGATATTTAAAAAATCATAGAGGAAAAACCTTTTTATATTATTGGTTGTTACTTGACACTATATAAATAAACTGGATTTTACAAATTGCTTTATTTTATTTAAACTCAATTATGCTTTCGTTTTCACGTTTTGAGAGTTAAGACATCACAAACTTATGTGTATATATATATATATATATATATATATATAAATAAAAAACACGATAATGGTTTAAAAGTTTACGAAGCTGTGCGAATTGTTAAGGGATTTTTGGGATTTCAACAACTCAATGCGAAGAACTGGGTGTCCTTTGATAACTTCTCAGCTGGGATTATGCAAGTATTCTGCAATTAAACTGGACTTCATGTAACTGAATATCAGTCAGCCTATATAGCAAGATCTTTGAAAATAAACTAAAGATATTTGCCTTGTAAAGTTCCTGTTGTAAATTAGAGCTATATTATTTTGAGCAAGAATGTAAAATGTAAGTTTAATTTTGCCACATATTCTATCAGAAAAACTGCACAGAAATTCCACATCTGAAATCAAAATACATGTAGCCTTTTTATGGAATTAAGGCTGCAATTTACCTGCTTTAGTTTTTGATATAGGGTAGATTTCAGAAACATAAAAAGAGCTTATTGATCACAGGGCTACACAGGAAAGTGTAGACTTTCTCCAACTAAAAACAAAGTTAGCTGTATTTTGAAATCGTGTTCTGAAAACACCGAGTAATTTTAATACTTTTTTTGTCAGCAAGGTTTCATTGGATTTCATTGACCTCTGGTGTCACATTTTGGCATTAACTTCTTAAAACTCTAATTTTTATTCATTCAGAATAAATACACATTTTTATATTTTTACAATGAGAAAGACTGGCTGCAGACAATCACCCCTCAACTGAGTCCTATTGAAAAATACAAATCTATATTGTTGTTGAGGTTTTTATTTCTCTTGAAAGCAATAGGGGGCGCATGTTTCTCGACAGTTGGAAAAGAATTTGAGAACCAAAAACTTAGCCTCTATAAAACTCAAAATGTGACACACTTAACAAGATGCCTTAATGTGTTTGTCGCAACACTAAAAGTGTGAAGTTTGAACTTTTAGCCAATGAATCAGAAGGTTTTTTTCCTGAATGGGATTTCTTTTATAACGTGCAGCTACAACTCAACAAAACAGTGCAGCTGTTTGCTTCACAGGAGAGATAACAGCAGAAGGTGGGGAACATATTAGTGTTTAATACACCTAAGTTTCAATGATAACAGATTCACAATCTTGTGACAGTTCAGGAACCAGTTTAGAATAAAACTGATCAGTTAAACGTCTAACGAACTAAAAATAAGCCTTCATGCTATCCTTCAGATGGTGATTATGGTTTACTATAATCTGAGTACCAACAACATCATGAGGTCTGTACAGAGAGTTCAACAACAGATTCACAGCACTTTTGATTGGAAACAAAAAGGGAGAAGTCGTTCCTCCCTACTTCAAAGAACACATTGCTTCTTAGAAACATCAGTGTCCAGAACTCTGTTCAACAGATCCATTTGGAAGGTCATTACCCAGCGACCGTTTCAATGGAGATTTATCGTCACAATAATAAATAAATAGCGACACAGGTGGACAAGGAACCAAATGATCCAACCTGCGTCTTCATCGAGAGTTTTTTTCGATTTATAGTCTTCACTTCTTGTTTCAGCACGTTGAACTGGTAGGAATGTTTGTAGCAAAGCACCACCTTTCAGGCGTTTTTTGGCTTTTAACACTGGGAGCGTCTACGATTGGGAACGTCCTCTCAGTCGTTTCAAGAGACCGAACGTTTCTGAGTCAAAAGGACAGCAGCCGAGCTTTCTCAGCCGTTATACTGCTGCTGATAGCGACGGTTCAGCTCGCGCAGCTCCTTCTCTCGCACCCTGCGAGCTTTGTTGGATTTGGTGGAGCGGCTGGAGCGCGTGGACTGGGCCGACTTGGTGCTCTGGCAGCGCGACGAGGCGCGCTTCAAGAGGTTCTGAGATATGCAGCGCTGCAGGTTCTTCATAGAGGAGGCCGCCGCCATGCTGACAATCCAGGGATGCTTGAGGGCCTGGCCCGCCGTCAGCCGCTCGCTGGGGTCCACTGTCAGAATCCGCTCGACAAAGTCTTTGGCCAGGTTGGACACGCTGGGCCATGGCTGGGAACAGACGATAAAAAAGAAGAAAAAAAAAGTCAGAAACATGATGTGTGATGGAACATTTTTGATGAAAGTCATACAAAAATAATTTCCTCATAAACTGCAGGGTTCTCAGTAACTATACACTTTTTTCACTCAAAAGGACTCAGAATGATGATTTGCTGCATCTTGTCCTGATATAGTTAACAATGGTCATAGAAATACTATAATTATGTTGCCATAACTTTATTACCTTGTGGGGAATGTCTGTACTTTACCCATCGATAGTGTAAGTCTAAACTCTTTAGGGCTCCAACTAACAATTATTTTAGTAATCGATAAGTGTATCGATTCTAGCAATTTATCAATTAAATTAAATTCTGCAGATTTCTCATTTAACCACTATTACACACACGTTTAAAAATACAAATGAACAAATAGTCTTTTATTTTTTTGATTAATACCTAAAATTGAATAACATAGCTTTCCTTTAGTGTACGGTTGATCATTTGAAGCAAAACATAAATCTGCAAATAAAATCACACTTCTAACAAGATGTGAAAAACTCTGCCCTGCCTGTTTAGCTTAATATCAATACAGTGCAGGACTAAAATGTTATATATTTTTTTAATACTTCATTGCGATTAACTCGATTAGTCATTTCATGCCTAAAACTTTTCCATTGTTGTGCGTCAGGAACCAGAACCTCTTGTCCTAAATTAAGTCAACAGAAATATTTCTCCTACAGACATGAGTTTTTTAGCAAATTTGTCCTCTGACCAGAAGATGGCAGCAGAAGCACAAAACTCAGAAGACATAGCAGTAAACCCTGAAGTCTGTGAAGTCACAAGACATTTTGTCCACATCCAGTCTGTGATTGACTTGCATTAGTCTAGATTCTCTCACATCGTAACATCGGATGTAGATTTTAGAGAGTTTAAATCTTTATGTGTCTGATTGTGTCGAGTTTTATGTTCCCAAAGTATTTCGTCTAACTTTGGAAACAAATGTTCTCAGTAATGGCTGCTTTCTTCTGGCAAGAAATTAACTGGAATCAGTACGAGTGACTAGTAGTGAGTCAAACTTGACCCCCTGCTTGGCCAGGAATGACATGCTACAACACACACAAACATACACACACGCACAAATACAGGCCACCTTGTCCTGTTTGGCCACCAGCTGGGTTTTCGGTCTCTTTCTGTTCATGCAGCAGATAAATCACCCGTGTCGACTAAACATACACGACGCATATAACACGCATACGTTTCTGCCCTCCCAGAGCCATGTTTTGGCTCTGACTAGTTCCTGGACCGCAGCTGTAAATGTGAACATTATTTATCCCAGCTGTCAGGAGACAAATCCCAAAGGAAAACATATTCAGGTCTGTTACATCGCAACTCCTACGCTCAGGCCCATATTTCTTACAAATGTTAGAGTTGGGATTTTCTTTTCAGGACTGGTAAATTCTTCATATAAACGGGAAAAGATGTAGGTTACTGCAACTTCTGCCACAGCAGGAAAATGCTAAAAGCGTAGCTTAAACAGAGTTGGTCATCCTTCAGTTTGTTTTGTATGATTTCATTCAGGAACCACAATCAGAGCCGATCAAGGGAAAATTGATTCTTGTAGCTGGCTGCTTCACAAGTTCAGAGCACTCAGATATACAGCTGCATTCAACATCAGTGATGGTTCACGTCTCAAATTTAAAGCTGCCATTTATTCTTGCAAAGCTACCAAATATTAGCCCGTATGGACATGCTGAAGTTTCAAGAATCACTTCATGTTATTACTGTTTAATGGCTAATAAAAAATATTTTCACAGCAGTTTACTTGTGTAGTGTGTGGACAGATTTTTGGATAAATATCTTACAGAATACAATTATGTTGTATATCGTTTTTAGCAGGACCACAACGTTCCTGGTACTTCCAGTAAAACTGTCCCTACAAATCACAAAGACAACTCGCCTGACTCACATTAGGCTTAACTATTTCCATCCCAAAACCAAGAGAACATTTGCTTCAAGAAAGGGATAAACATGTCAGGTTGGGATTCATTTAACCCACCAGGCAAAACAAGTTGATCCCCAGAAAATTGAAATGACTCAACGGCTTTTTATTACATATTAAAAAAAACCCAACTGTTTGTGCAGAAATGTCTGCATAAGGAGCAAAGATTTATTGAGGGTGTTTTTGGGAAAGAGTTCACTGGAAGTATTAATGTTATTCACTATGACCAGATTAATCTGCACTTTTTCTAGACGTACTGTAAAATAAAGAACATACAAAACTGTTGGAGCATCTTCATCCAGTCCCTTGTTCATTTATACATTCTTTCAATCAGGCGGACTTCAAATATTTGACTGTCTACCAGTTTTTCTTTGGCCTCTGGCTGCATTTTCACTCATTCAGTCCAGCAGAGGACTGATTTCAGGAGGGTTTTAGATTGTCCAGTGATTTCACTCCGACTTCAGAATCATTCAGGCAAAAAAGACTCAAACTAAAAGAAGGGATGTGTTCAGTCAACACATAAGGGATTAGCTAAGAACAATATTTTAATTGAATTTTTAGGTACTTTCAATATATCAATAACGATATATATCGCGATAGACACGTGATCAAAATAAATAGATAAAAAATTCAATAATTTCACTGAACACCAATCCAGAACCGAGCAGCATTCTGGGGGATGTAGGCAGAGGAAACGCTCCAACTGCTCAACCTCTCACATCAGGCTAAACAAGGCTGATGGCATCAACTACTCACTCACTCTTTGGTTACCTAGCAACAACCTGTTGAGTGACTTGCGAGTTCAGGTTTCGTCACTGTGCTTCATACCTGATTAAAACTAATAACTGCTTAAAAATAATAACAGCATGGAGAGAAAGTTGTGTAAAACGGGAAAGGTCACGCCACCATTTTGGCTGTATTTTAGATATTTTAACAAATTAAAAAAACAACAAATACTTATTGATACTTATTGATACTGACTCATATGAAATGTTTAGCTGTGTGAAGCTGATACCTCACCCACGTCAAAAAAATCCAGCAAATAGTCTGAATGGTTAGTGCTCCGTTTCTGCAGGTTTGTGCAGTTAAAATTTTAGTTTATGCAGTTTTGGTTTCTGAGATATTAAAAATAATTTTTTAGGTCATCCAGAGTTCACCATCCCCCCATATTGCTGCAAACCAAAAGAAAGTGGGCTACTTTGTTAGTGCTCTGTTTGTGCAGGTTTGTGCCATTAAAACTGTCGTTTGTGCAACTTTCCTCTTTGAGATATTAAAAGTTATAATTTTGGCCGATGACTTCACCATAACCCCATCTTGCTCCAAAACAAACCAAAGTGGGCTAGTTCGTTAGTGATCCATTTGTGCAGGTTTGTGCCGTTAAAATTTTTGTTTGTGCAGCTTTGGTTTCTGAGATATTAAAAATGATTTTTTTAGGTCATCCAGAGTTCACCATCCCCCCATATTGCTCCAAAACAAACCAAAGTGTGGGCTACTTCGTTTAAATTCTTCAAATTCCAGCTGTTGTACAATGTGTACCTTCTTTTGTTTTGAACTTCAATATAGATTTAAACAAGAAAAATGTGTCTCATTTCAAGAAGTGCTTTAAGAAAAAGAAAAAGAGCAATGTTTTCTCACAAATATAGCGTTCTCTCTCCACAATAATTGAATTCTGCCAATAAAGGACATGCAGCCGTGACTAACATAATGTGTATAGCCTGTTCAACTGTGCTTTGGTTTCGGAGGTGGTCTGAACAATTATATTCACATTGTTGACTTACTTTCTGCTGATTATGCAGCAAACGGACATAATAATAATAAAAAAATCCATAACTAATATGCTAGTTGCTTGAGCAAAGTTTTTACAAAGTAAACTGGATGGAAGTGCGTCGCTGGTTCAACAAAGTTCATCCAAGTAATGTACTTAATATTTAGTAAATATATTTTAAATGCAACAATTTTCATTTCATCCTATTTCTGACATTAAATGTGTAGGGGCTTCAACGATTTTTTGAAAGCACATAAAATTTTTGCGAACGTTGACATAGTTCTCACACAACGTCAACTGGGATTGGCTCCACCCACACTAGTGAGCCCGCCCCCACTCCTGGTCTTGTTTTGGCGGCAGAGCAAGTGTAATTTCAACCTCTCGTTAAAATTATTCTAGCAGTCTCAAAGAAATCGTTTTGAATAAGTAATTTTTGGAATTTTTCCAACCCTCTGATTTTCATTTTTGAACAAGTAAATTAATGCTCAGGTTTCACATAAAATACTGACTCAATGCAATCCATCCCCATAAAAGCAGAGAAGATGTATGCAAGACTAGCTTACATATGCATTTATTTAAATTCACAACTTATATTTGAAGTCCAGATTTTTTAAAGCTATTGAAACATAAAGACGCACTATCTTGCAGCCTTTACATTTATATTGAATCATTAACACTTAAGCATATTCATAAAGGGCACTTCTTCTGAGTTAAATTCATCGGCCAAAATTATAACTTTTAATGTCTCAGAAACCAAAGTTACACAAATGAAAATTTCAACGGCACAAGCCTGTACAAACAGAGCACTAATGAAGTAGCCCACTTTGGTTTGCTTTGCAGCAATATGGGGGGATAGTGAACTCTGGATGACCTAAAAAATATTTGTTAATATCTCAGAAACCAAAACTGCACAAATGAAAATTTTAACGGCACAAACCTGCAGAAACGGAGCACTAACCATTCAAACTAACTCGGTTAAGAAAGCTACTATTTTCTGTCAAAAACATGCAAAACTTCATTTGTTTTTAGATCTATATCTTACTTCACAGATTCAGTTACCATTATCAAGTGATTTTTTATTCTTTATTTAGTTTTGCAGTGCCAGGCTAACTCTAGAAAGCTTACTTCAGTTTTGATAATGATTTGTGGTTCAACTGGAACTTGGTTTCAGCACTGGACTTACTCACCAGTGGCATTATTTTTATAGTGAGCTACCGATTCTTAGTTAAAATAAGTCGCATTTTCAAGTGACACATCTTTCTGAATTTTCCTTTCCTTTTGTTTTATTTGCTGGATTTTTTAACATGGGTGGGGTCTCAGCTTCACACAGCTGAAACGTTTATTGTGATACATTTTTCAGCCCTGTCTTTTGGCTGTGAAAGATAACTCATTTCCATTTCTCCTGTCAGATAAAGAAACATCAGTAAAGTATGACAAATATATTCTAACGATACTGAGCAAAATCTTCTCTCACTTTTTCTGTTCACTTTAATTTTTGCCTTCTCTGTAAACATATTAAAGGAATTTGAGAGAAATTGCAAAAAAAGAAAAAATGGAAATGTGTCTTTATTTTAATGATTAAGAAATGTTGAATGTGGAGTTGGAGAGGAGTACAGAGGTTTAGAAATCTAGTGAGCCTGTGTGGGAACTGTGTCAAGCTGCACTTCTTGGAAATCTGTTGATAAACCCTCCCACAGGGCACAGCATGTACTCCAGAAATGGGGGAAGAAGAAGAAATCTACAGATGTCAGTTCTTACCTCTCCAGAAAAGCTATACTTCCCCTTCAGGATCTGCCGGTAGAGCCTCATGCGGTTATCGTCCTCGAAGGGCATGGTTCCGCTCAGCAGTATATACGATATCACCCCCAGCGCCCACATATCCACGGCGTTTGTGTAGGGCTTCCTAACCAGGATCTCTGGGGCGATATACTCCGGGGTGCCACAGGTGGTCTTCATCAGACACTCGTCTCCTTTCTTTCGGCTGCTAGCCAAACCGAAGTCGGTGATGATGATCTTCGAGTCGGCTCTCCGGGGTGGTAGTACAGCAGATTCTCTGGCTTCAGGTCCCGATGAGTGATCCCCAAAGCGTGGAGGTACTTGACGCCGTCCAGCACCATCTGCAGCACCCGGGTGGCGTCTCGCTCTGTGAAGGAACCGCGGGCAATGATGCGGTCAAAGAGCTCCCCTCCCGTGGCCAACTCCATAACCATGTAGACACGCTCTGCCGTCTCAAACACCTCCATCAGCTGGATTATGTTGGTGTGACGAACCCGACGCAGGACGCACAGTTCCGACTCGCACACCTCCCTGCCCTCGCGGTATCGGGTCTCGATCATCTTGATGGCGTACGGCTGCCGCGTGCTCTTGTGCTCCACCCGGACAACTCGGCTGAAACTCCCACGACCGATGAGAGCTTTTATCTCGTACTTAGCCGTGACTCGAGGGTCGAACTTGGCTCGGTACTTCGCCACCTTCTTTCGCTGAGGGTCCGACAGTTTGGAGGGGTCTTTGGGAGTCTGAGCCGAAGCGGAAGTAGGAGAGGCAGCTTGTGCTTGCCCTTGATATGCGCAGGGGTGGTCAGGCTTTTCAGCTGCCACGCCTCCAGCCTCACCCGTCTTGCTTCCAGTGCCATCCCCTCGTATGAAGTGCTTATAGATATCCGTCTGAGGAGGTTGAGGATCGACCTGAGGAGTACAGAAAATAGAACATCAAGGTTCTGTTACTTCAGACAAAGAAAACAGTTCAGTATTTCTTTCTATTTGACTTTTACCCTCATAAACAAAATACTTAGTAATTTAGCAATTACCAACGAAATACAATTACAGTTCTGAATGCTCTCTGTTTGCTTAAAATGTTTATCAAAAAAGGCAAGACTATTGCTAAATAGCTACAAATCATGAAATAAAACAGAATCTGGACTAACAAGACAGTTAAGATTGTTAATGAAGCTTTATCATATATCCTTGTAGTAGAAGGCTGTGCAGCTACACCCCCGTCTATTGCTGACCTTTTTGACCAAATCCAACTGAACGTCCCCTGGAGGCTCAGGGAGGACCTTGCTGTTCCGGCACCCCATCACATCACCTCGGGCCGCTGCCCAGCCAGCCACACAGGCCACCAGGAGTCCTGCCTCATCACCGCAACAGCTGATTCAACGGGCCGATGACGTCCAACATCCAGGCTGTACCCAAGCTCAGACAGGCGTTCAGGAATGAGACCAATCACTCCCATCCAAGTCCAGATGAGCTGGCCTCAGCAGCTGCGTTTCATGAATACAAAACCTCAAAACAGCCCATAAATTCATTAATATATCATGCACCGTGTGTATCCCAACAAGTCAGGATTACTTGTTGTTATTCCTTGTGCTGTTCTTTTTTTGGCACAGCTCTCTTAGCTGTCTAATTAGTGGCAGGAAGACCCAAAAGCCTTTCAGGGACCTACTAGGCTCCCATTAAACAAGACTGCATTAGTACAAACCCTACGGAAGTCAACAGTACAAAACTATCGATTCGATGAATGAGGTGTTTGACTAGGACAGCAAGACTCTCCGAAAATGTTATCCTCAGTACTCATGCAGAACTTCCAGGGAAAATGCAGCCGTCCACTGTCCTTTGATCCATTAGGAGAAGTTTCAGAGTCAACAACAGTCTTGATTAAACAGCATCGGACCCCAGGGAGAATTGTTGGTTGTGGAGGAGTGACGCTGTGAAATGCAAAATAATCCCAAATTTACTGAACAATGATATTATCAGCAGAATATTCAGTGTAATTTTACACAGAGCATCATAAAACAAAAATTCAGTTTAAATGAAAAGCATGCAGTAAGGACTTGTAGGACCTTCAGGACTAAGAATATACAGTGGCATCAATGCACTGATTGGAGGTGAATTGATGCTTGATGGTCAGCTTTAAAACCTCTAGTTTCCATTCTAGTTTGCAAATTAATCACAGAAAGGTAAACGGTTGACATTAATAACAGCGTATGGTAGTCCCAATATCTAATTTAGCAAGAATATGCTAACGTGCCATTCTGTAATATTCCATAGTGCTGGTGTCATGAGATCAAATGAATCGAAAGTGAAAGTTCCTGAGATTTTCCAAGATTTCTCTGCTGCTTGTTTTTACAGCTCAATATAACAAAAACATGTTTATCCTAATTATTCTAACTGCAGTGTCCAATATCTTAAGCAAAAATACAGCAGCTTTTTGGAGGCTTATCAATATACCAAAACTCAAAAGAGATGTGGTCAAATGGCTTCACAGCACTTATTAAAGACCTTAATGTCATTTTTGACATTTGTGGCAGCAAGGCAAAATCTGATATCTCACCATGACCATGTGTTTTGGCTCTAATTTTTTTACATATATCTGATAAACATAAAATTGAACAAGATGGGTATTACCGGTACTTCAACCACTAAAAAATGCTATGCAAATATGTTAAACATATTTTTGCTGCAAAGCATGCGAGTGTAGCCAAGCCTTAAAATCTGACCATAAAAGACGAAGGTGTATTAACTTTCACACACAAGGTCAGAAATTCGAGGCTCCTTTATGCTGCATTGTGCAGACATGCAGAAGTGACCGACCGGTCAATGGAGGTGGCTTTAGGTGGCATTGTGCAATGCCTCCAGTGGTACTTTGCTGCAAGGGTCTTTCAAGGATGCATGTAGCGTTAATAATTTGCACTCATGACTGAACTAAGACCTTTTTTTCCCAGTTTGTTTTAATTTGTCATAACTAACATTCTGTACATTCAGGTATTTTATTTATCTATATATAAATAATAATTATTAACATATTATGGCTATACAAGTAGGTCTGCATATGGTATGCATATTTCATCCATTGAAGCATAAATATTGTATCTCTTAAATCTTGAATGTATGTCATGCAAAAAGTGCTAATGTTTTTGTAAAATAAAAAAATAAAACAATTAAAAAATGGCATTGAGATTAAGTCTATTTATTCATTTAATATTCGTATTCATTACATTAAGGCACTTTCGGTATTCCATACTCTGGCACTGGCCAGATATAAACTATTTTTTTAAATGTGGATTATCAAATTGAGTCATTTTTACATAAATCGGCCGAGAAACTGCAATCGGTGCATTTCCAGGTTAAATGTAATCAATATCAGACGTGCATTGAAAAGAATAACGAAACACTTAAGAGTTTAATATTATTTATAAACATCTGTAAACGATTTTTATGTGACAACAAATTTAATGAAAACCATATTTTAAAAGTAGGTCATAGTCAGTTAAATAAAGTAATATGTTGAAAAAACGCTTAAAGCGTAATTCTGGTGTTTTCTTTCTTCTTTTAAACACAGGCCCGTTACATTTGTTTTTTTGCGCAGAGAAAAACTAATAACTTTTACTTCAGCAGGACGTAACATAGAGGCAGTCTTCAGAGCCCAACAACTCTGTCACTAAATTTAATAAAGTGACTTTTAAATCTCATGTCCAAACTTACCGGAGAAGTGTGTGACCAAGCTAATTAGCCTGTTAGCAGCAGCTCCTGCCAAATCCAGCCTCCTCACCCCACTCTGCCTCACTCTCACTCAGCTGGGCTCTCCATTTTCACCCCACACTTTCCCAACTTCAGGTCCCGACTCAAACACCGCAAATCCGCCCGCCAACCCCGATGGCAATTCATCAGCCTAACGCCAGTTTTTGTAGTTTGTTTAGAAAGCGTGTGAAAGTGTTGAGAAACTTCCCACGGTTGTCTAGTCGTACTCTTGAATGTGGACGGTGTTTTTCACCGCAGGGAGGACCACCTTCTCACGGCAAGAAAACCGGAAAAAGAAAATACCTTAATTCCGATGGGCGGCTTTCAAAATAAAAGTCATAAATAAACGATTTTTTTTTTTCAAAATGTTCTCGTACACTCGACTGTCAGACAAATACCTCATTACAACATTAAAGTATCAATCAATCAATCAATCAATCAATCAATCAAATTTTATTTGTATAGCACATTTCAGCAGCAAGGCATTTCAAAGTGCTTTACACCATTTAAAATGTAAATGAAAACAGAAATAGACAGATATTGAAAAAGATTAGAAGATAGAAACATTATTAAAAGTAAAACTTAAAAGTGAAAACATTTTAAAACATCTCAAACCTCGACATCATACAGTAAAGTAACATTTCACCAAACTGATGTCCTTTCCTGGCTGAGTTTTTAAGTGTTTGATTATAATGACAGCATTTTAATCACTAGAGTTACTGAATTGGACATACTTTCTAGCCTCATGAGCTCTATTAACCCACATTTATTTTGCGATTTATTAAGTGACACTTTATGGGTCGTTATGTCTGACTTTATGAACATTATATGTGACGTTTGTCAGCTAGGACCGTCTTTTTGTTGATGTACTGACACCTGGCTAGGACACAATATGTTCCTGTCATTACAAAAACTAGACTCTGTGGAATCTGTAAACTGCTGTAGTAATACCATCATGACATAAAGACAGCTATCTTGGTAATATCATTGTCTAGGTCTCAGTGAAATGCTATTTCACTAAATGTGTTCAAACTATTAAGATTTTCCTCTTTTCCTGCTGTAAATGGTTCTGCAGGTTGACACAGTTGTAGACACACTGATGAACTTGATTGTTGATGCTGAACCAGGAGAAGCACCCAACACCAACAACTGATCACATATTCCCAATAGATGTTCTAAATATTTTTGTCATTATTCAATAACATTATTCAATAACATTATTCAATAACATTTGTTTGGTTTTTATCTGTGTTTTGGCTGCTGCTATTCTGACTTCCAGGACAAATCTAGTGATCCATTTGTCATCCATGAACAAACGTTTTTCTTTCTTTCCTTCTCGTTCTTTGGGCCATTAATATTTTGTGCAACGCAAAGCTTTATTGTTTGCATGTGAAAAACTGTAAGATGAAGGCAAATTACTAAATAGTATAGTAAGGTCAGAAACACATAACGACTTACTCAAACTGTTTTTACGTTCATCATAACTTGAGCAAAATAAAAGAGAAAATCAGTAATTCAATTGTATTTAATATGTACATAGATTGACCATATACACATAAAAATAAAGTTTTTGTCTACAAATGTTTGTGGTCAGTTAGAATTACAGAAATTATTTCTAATGACAGTTAATGTGAACATTTGAAATTCTTTCTATGCTGGACTGGGAAACACATCTCTCTAAAGGAAGGAAAACATTTTAACATATTGAAATAAAAAGTGCAAAATAAAACAATCCATACAGATTGCATTGTTTTTATTTAGCAGGAAAGTTGCTCTATCAATTCCTCCCTCTGATTTACACCATTGCAGTCCTCCCCAGAACAGAAAACACCCACAGTAAGCATAGACACTTGTTCATTTGAAGTATTGATGCACAAAAAATAAGTAATTGATAAACTCTGATGCAAACACAGAGTTAAATTTTGCACATGATACACACCAAATGAAAAGATTCACAGTATGAAAAACAAAAAGGTTTGCAACTGTATTTAAAAGTGTCCACAGTGTCAGCAAAGCATAGTCCCATAATTAAACTGCTTTGGAGTGACAAACATAAAGGCTCCATCTCCCTTAGGTTTAGCCCATCTAACCTAATATTGAACAATCACTAAACATTACTCACTAGTACGCAGTTTAAACATACATGCACGTGTCGTTACCTTTGTTTAAATAAAGAGACCGTGCCCAGAAATGCAGAAAACACAGATTAAGAGGAAGTGTGAGCTGGAAGGAGAAATTGAATCACAACTACTTCCCTTTACATGTTGTCTAAACATTTAAAATTGTATTATTTAAAATCTAATCATTATCCAAATATCACAGCAATCAGTTGCACTATGAATCATTCTATGCTGGAGTTATTCCCTCAACCAAAAATTTTGAGAACAATAAGTTTTGACTTATCTGTACTTGATTAGGTATTCTGGATAAATCTGCTGTTTTTCAAAGATCACATATATGGTGGGGTTGCTGGTGGAATTAACACAGCTGTCATAAAGAGCTTTGCTTCCTGCTTTTGGTGGTGGTCGAACATAGCTGCTGCTCCCAGTCGTGTATTCGCCCACCAGGACCAGAGCAACAAACATGTTCTTGGTTTGACTCCCTCCAACCCTGGAATATCTGTCCGAGTAGGTTGCATCTCTAGCAAAATAGCTCCCTAGAAAAAAATATGAAAGAGAAAATAAAGAATAATTAGAAATGTTCTACTTCTAGATTCTGCTTTTGCTCAAAACACTTGTATATTTTACAATACCTTTGCCATAAGCTGTTCCGTGGACGCCACACATCCTCCAGTCAAAGTTTTGCTCACATATGGCGTCAACCAGGCTCTCTTCTGTCCCGTGGAACAAGTACTGCTGATTTACAAGTTTCCCGCCATTCCTTTTCTGCATCTGCTCCTTCTGCCTGCAAATAAAGTACAAAATATAAAGCACAAATACTTACCAGTAGTTACTCTTCATAACATCAAAAACCAAGAGGTCCTTTATAATATTAAACTGCCTGTGATTTACCATTGAAAGACCTTCCACAAGGATGGATTCTGAATCCGCTGGATGCTTTCAATGTTAGCATTAGGCAGGGTCCGCTTGAACAACGTCTCAATCATATTGTAATCTGCTGCGGGTTTGGACAGAACCAGGCACTGGTAAAAAAAAGAAAAGAAAAGAGAGTCAAATATAGAGGTGGAGTTATAAGAAATATTGAAATGTAATCATAGAAGAAATAGAAAAAAAATATTATTAATAACAATAATGATTTAGAGAAGATATAAAAAGGGATACCTTATATCCTAGATCAGGCAGTGCGTTCTTGTCCCAATGCGGTGGGACATTTTCCACAATGGACAAGTTTGCAGTGTGTGATGTTTCACTGCAGAGAAAATACAGAAATTAGGCATCATCTCAGTGACACTGCAATGTACAAAAATAAACCTTAGAATGGCCAAGAATCCACGCAGTCGTATATTACCTCTTGAGCTTCGTCTCCACATCTTGAGCTGACACAAAGCGAGGTCTCCTTCGGACGTCTCTCTTGGTCTGGTATTGTACATTCTGCTGGTACATTTGCTGGGTTCCTGCTGCATCCTTAAAGTGTAAAACATATTTTTGTTTGCCAGCCTGGAAAGAGATCTCTGTTTCTCTGTCTGCCATGTACACATTCTCCAGAGTTTGAGAAGTGACCGAGGGATCCTCTGAACCCTAAAAGAAACACAAAAGACAAAGAACAATCACGTAAGCATTAAAATATTTGTTTCCTTCAGAAAACTATTAGGAACACCTATTTATACACCTGGTCACAAAAAACATTGGTAACCAATGAAGAATTAAATTTCATAAAAAGGATATAACTCTTCAAATTAAGAATTTTGTAGTAGCAGTGTTACATTCATTTATTTTATGGTGTCAGCAATCAACCACTGTCCTCTTTTGCTTTGCTGTGAGAGAGACACACCCACCAGGTTAAGCTGCATGTTTGTAGCTAGAAAAAGAGCTACTTTTGAAAGCCAGTGGTTTTGTAGTCAATGGTTAATCTGGTTAATTCTTTGAATTCATCAGGGACCATGTTTCAATCTTTTGTATTAGAGACTGGCTCCTTTCTCAGTTTTTTTTTCCCATTTTCACTTCAACAAATAAGAACCATACAGGTGTGTCAACAAGGGCTACATTCCACCATTTGTTGTTATGAAGTTATGAAGTCTATTTACACGGATGACTGATTACTGGGAAGTGAAACGGATGAAACAAATTCACTGAGAGGGAGGAGCAAGAGCGAAGGAGAAGACAGAGGTATTTAGTCTCATTACCTAGAGGAATATAAAACAACAAAAACCAAGGAAAGAAAAAAACAGTCCATGACCCAAGATGTGTAAGCTTGAAAAGACAAGCTAACAACAGGATAATTGAGATACACATATAAATAAACTGTTAATTCAGTCCTTTAATCATTTGTCTTGACTAAGTACAGCATAACTTATTCATAATTTAACTTAGTTATAAATGATGTATTTTTACTTTTTAGTTAGATTTAAAGGATAAAGGACAACAGGTAAACCTTTTGCAGTTGATAGAGTCCTATCAGTTTACAGTCAATTTAGGCTAAAATTAATACATTTATTTTACTTTGGCTTCAAATATTTCATACTCAAGACTTAACTTTGCCGTTTTAATATACGTCAAAGCAATTTGAACTTCTGCTTAGACTCGGGAAGATTTGTCGTAACTTCACCTATTTTAATATTTTTGCTCATTTTTTCAGTGACACACTGCAGGTCCTCTTTTTAACAGCAGTGTTTTCAGATAATTTCCAGTCGTTATGTTAATATCTAAAAACTGAATTTGATCAACCCACCTGTCCATACTCCACCCATCTCCCGTCGTTTTCCTTCCAGTACCACAACCACTCTGTTGTTAAAATGAAGTGTGGGGGCTTTGATACAGATGAGGTAGTGGACAGCCGCCGAACTTGTGATCCTTCAAATGTCATCGTTTTGAAGTCCACGTAAGGCTCACTTTTTGGTGCACTGCCAAAAGAAAGTAGTTACTCTTAAAGCTTGCCTGAACCAAAGCACATATCTCTGGCGTTCAGTTTCACAGGAAGTAAATGAGTAACTATTGTACCTTTGAAAACCGAAAAACTTCATAAATGCTGAAGTAGGTGATGGTTGATCTTTGCAGCTCGTCTCACATGATGGATCACAGAATGCTTTCTCAACCTCCTCCATGTTGACCAGGTCCTTCCAGGTCACACCATCCTGGTCTAAAACCTGCCATCTGTAGGGTAGGTGCCAGTGGACTCGGCTGCATTTCTCTGTGACAAAATCCACAAGAAATGTCCGTTCAGAATGTGACAACTGTGAAAACTCAGAGTGCTGTAGATGGAAAAACATCAGCTCTCTTATGGGTTGACACCTTTGAAGCTGCAGTGTCTGCGTATAAAGAAGAGGCAGATTTCGCTACGCTCAGCATCAGTCAATGGTTTAGGAGGGCTGGCAGACTTAGTTGGAGATTGAGGATTGTTTGGAGAAGGTTCACGGGAAGGCTGCTGATGGCTGATTCTCACCTCTGGAAGCACTAAAGTAAAGAATAATTTAAGATATGTTATGTAGAATACCGTCTTCTGTTCATGGGAAGAAAAACAATGGAAAAGTAACTAATAACCTGATGCACCAGCTGGCTTCTCTTGTTGACCAGTGATGATGAATTTATTCCTATAGATCTTGTACAGGTTTTGGATATTCTCCTCACTGAATCCTTGGAAAAGTTTCAATGCTTGTTGGTCAAATGTGTGTTTTCTCTTACACGAAGAGCCAAACTTGCAGTCTCCCTGCAGGAAGTGCAGGCAGACATGGAGCTTTTTGCAGATGGTGGCAAACTTGCAGGAGCCAAACTGACCGTCACCCTTGTTGTAATGTGGACAAACCTAAAGTAAAACAGAGGGGATCAAAAGTGTAGCGTCTTGAGATAACAAGACAGACTTATTGTTCATCATCTGACTCAAGTCAGCAGGTCCTACCTCAGGAAGAAGATGAGGATCGTTCTGCATCAAGAGCTGCAACAACTGTTTCTCTGTCAGATCTTGAAGACCGTGTCTCCTTAAAAGCCGACTGTTGTGGTGAGAGGTGAGACTGTGTGGATTTTTACACCTGTCTCTAAAAACAACATGCAAATGTTATTTTTTTGTTTCAATCTATTGAAAATTTCAATTAGAAATAATAAACAATAATGAATTTATTTGCAACCAACAGTTAAACAGTTAAACATCACATAAATACAAAGAGGTCAGACCATTAAGAGCTTTTAAAACAAACAATAAGAAGATAAAATCAATCCTAAACCAAATGGGCAGGTTGTGAAGATATTAAAATATTGGTGTGATGTGATCATGTTTCTTAGATTGCGTTCGGAGGTGGCGGCAACATTCTGTAGACTGGTTCAAGCCAAAACAAAGCAAATTGCAATAATCCAGTCACCAAGGTGTAATAGCAGGAGCAGCCATCTCAAGGCTGTTATAATTTAGAAAGATTTTGGCCTTTGCCAGGAGTCGTACGTTTAAGAAACTCATACTGACATTATTTGTTTGTCAAGTTTAAATTTGAGCTTAGAAGCACACCGAGATTTTTGACTGTGGGAACGCAGCTAAAAGAAGTATTAAGGTCAGTTACGTCCCCTTTCCCAAACATTATATGTTCATTTTTGTCCTTGTTTAAATATGAAAAACATGAGTCAACCTCTGCTTATTATCTGACATAGAAGGAAGTAATAGCTTCATGCCTGTTGCAATTTACTGGCAGATACATGACATCTGCATAGCAGTGAAAGGACAGGCTGTACTTATTCTTCACACACAAACTGTAATATAACTACTAACAGACAGGACAGGGAGTTAGGTTAAAACAGACTAACACATTTATTCATTTATCCTTCATTGAGCGAACATGTGTCTTCTTCTACTCCTAATATTACTCAACCCAGTTCAGTTATATAAAGAAAAACAATTTTACAGTAATTATAGTTCCATCAAAAGTATTCAAGAACAATCTGTAGATAGCAAAAAAAAAATACATGTAAAATGTCTAGCAAGCAGTAGAAGACACAGGATAAACTATAGTGTGGTTTACATGCACTCCATTATAAACCATGGAGATTCTATTTCTATTCCAACAACAAAATACTGTAGCATTTTACTCCTAGTATAGTCAAGTTATTTTCAGGGATCGAAAAGAGGCTAAAGCCTCACTCCAATTTAGTAGAGCTCCTCCAGCTGCTTTTACACATGAGCAAATAATGTATGTGGCAATGGTAACTCACACCAGAAAAACTTAAAACATACACAAAGATAAATTAAAATGCCTTAAATGGGTATGAAAACTGTAGCAAGGCACTGTTGCACAGTTTTGGAAGGAACGCAATATCTAAGGCCGCTGAACACTGCCCTCTTCTGGATGACATGGGGAAATTATCTGAACTCAAGAGGGAAAGACGAAAACAAACATGTCTCTTCCAAAGTAAAAATACTTTTACGTAAAGCTTTATCGGTCTCTGCTTACTGATGGAATACGTATTGAGTGCGAGTAATAATATTTTATTTTATGAGTAAGCTTTCAGAAGTACTTCCTTGAACACAAAATCATAACATAACACACCCATGTCAGTGCAATAATATTCTATTTTTAGCGCCTTGATTGGCAAACGTTCACATTTTGTTCAGCACAGCTTTGTTTTCTCATCAGTTTTATATTTAACCAACAATGTGCTAGATACAAATCAAATCACAGTTTTCTTAAAGTATTAGGGTTTTGCACAGGTAGGGGAAAATTTAAAGAAAGTTTCCAAGTCTGAGCGTAAAACCTACAATGTATAAGGTACAGAACATAAAATATAATCCAAAAATATAGCTAGTTTATTAAACTGAATTGTATATTGGTTATTAAAAGAGTAGTTGCGTACTGTTCAAGTTAACTTACCCGAACGTGCAGCTTCCACCAAAAATATACCTGCACAGGTGTAAACCATCACACTGATTACACTGTCCAGATTTTACCCGGCAAAGCCTCAGACTGGTTTTTGCCACTACTAGACTATCAGGCCTGATTAAATAGCCGCTGGTCAGCTTCTCTTTTCCTTCTCTTATAGCTATTATACCGTCGTCAAAAAGAACTGAGCGCAGATCTGCGATCTCAAAGCCGAAATTGCTCTGGGCGAGTTCTAGCAGCTGCTCAAAGTCCAAATATCCATGGTTGTCACACAGAACCCTAATAATTAAATCCTTAGAAGCCATTCCGAAAGAAGTCTGACCAAACAATGGCTCGTCGACTGTAGCTCCAGCTGACCTGACCCAAATTCTCCTTCTTCTTCTTCTAGTCAATTTTTACTGGCGGTTGGCAAGAAACTTTAGGACAGCATTACCGCCACCAACTGGTAAGGAGTGTGGACCCCATGACAAAAAAAAAAAAAAAAAAAAAACTATATCTTCTTAAACAACTTACACTGTTTTAAGAAATAAAATAAGGCCTCATATCCTCTACTTCCTGAATCTTTTTGTAATAACTCAACAATATCAAATCTCATCTTCATAATACTAAGGTTTCTAATTAACTTGTTTCTTTGTATCAAATAGTTCCTACAACTCAATAGAACATGCTCCACTGTCTCGTCTCCCCCGCAGTCACATTTTCCTGTCTGATGTTTCCCTATCAGAAATAATGACTTATTTAGTCCAGTATGTCCGATTCTAAGCCGTGAAATAATGATCTCTTCTCTCCTTATTCTTTCTGTTCTTCTCATTTGACCAATATTCTTTTGAATTTTATATAACCACCTTCCTTTCTTTTCTTCTTCCCATAACTTTTGCCACCTCTCTCTTGTTTTTTGTTTAATTATGCTCTTTATTTCTGTCATACTATACCTAACATTAATATCTATCCTCACCCGATTAGAACTCTCTTTGGCCATTCTGTCTGCCATTTCATTACCCTTAATCCCATGATGAGCTGGAACCCAAACAAAATTTACCGTTAGCCCCATCATATTTATTCTGTAAAGTGTTTGTTGTATTTCAATTAATATATCTGGTCTACTATCTGATTTACTATTTTTCAAACTGAATAACGAAGAACTAGAATCTGAACAAATAATTGATTTTAATGGTCTTACCTCTTCCACCCATTGAACTGCTAAAAGCAAAGCAATCATTTCTCCTGTATACACTGAAACTCCATCACTGATCCTTTTTCCTACTTTAATTTGAAACTGTGGCACAATAAATGCTATCCCTACCTTACTGGCTGTATTTTTTGATGCATCTGTGTAAATTTGAATATAATTATAATATTCATTTAAGTATTCTTGTATTACATATCTATTCATATTGTTAAATTTATCTTTGTTCTTCTTTTCTAGAAAAGAAAAATCAATCTCAGCATCAGGAAGCATCCAAGGTGGAACTGCAGATAATGGAACTGCCTGACATATATCTAACTGATTTAAATTAATTTGATTAACTCTAGAGTTTATTATCCATCCAAAGCTATTTAATTGTTTCTTTTCCTTTTCCCAGCCATGTTTAAGTACTTCTAATGTTGGATGATTATTTCTTTGTCCCTGTAAATTTGACCAATAATTTAAGGATAATTGATCCCTTCTAAGTTTAAGAGGCATTTCTCCCATTTCAACCTGTAATGCTGCTGTTGAAGATGTTTGAAAAGCACCAGTACATAGTCTTAAAGCCTGATGTTGAATACTATTTAGCTTATGGAGGTTTGAATCTGCTGCTGAATTATAAACTATACATCCATAATCCAAGACTGACCTAATTAACCCAGTGTAAATTGCTTTTAATGATTTTCTATCAGCTCCCCACTCTGTTCCAACTAAACACCTCATAATATTTAATACTTTCCTACATTTATCAATTATTTTCTTGATATGCACTCCCCATGTCATTCTTTCATCAAACCACATTCCAAGAAATTTAAATTGTTTAACTCTTTCTAAATCATGTCCATATAATTTTAATTTAATTTTTCCATCAACTCTTTTCCTTGTAAAAAACATTATTTTAGTTTTCTCTACAGAAAGTTTTAAACCCCATTTGACCCAAATTCTCCCAACAACACGCCTTCTTTTATGAAGAAAGGAAAACGAAACTTAAGACTGAAGGGCGTTTGATTCTCACTTGGTGATGTATTTTTGCGTAACTTAAAAAAAACAAGAAGATTTTGTGAGTTATCCGAGATTTTGCGCCCCTGCAGCCCTCATATGATTTGAAGACTATAACTGATTTTTACGGAAATCCGTGAAAGGCAGCAAATTCGCCACAAAGCGTCCACCATGTTGTGTGTGGCAAGTTATTTCTGGCCGCTCAGTCTGTCAGTTTTAGTCCAAATGTTTTCATGACAAAATAAAAAGCACTGTGAGCTGAGGATTTGTAGGATTCCTTTAAATTTGGCTGATTAAAAAGATAAAACATGGCAGAGTTACCAGTGTCTAAAATTCAGGTCTTTAAGAATTATGAAAATATTTAATAAGCTCAACTTCACAAAACCATCTACGGCCAGATTTCCAGCAAACTGCTTTTGGTGAATGTGCATGGTAAAGCTCAATCCCAATACTCTAGCAGACTTTGTTCTTGGATAGTTGTGGCAGACTGCTACAGCCTGCAGAGGGAAGTTTCAGGTCAGTTTGTCGAAGTTCTCACGCAGGCCAGAAATCTAAATTTAAAACAGAAGTTTCCTCGACAAAATAATGTTCCACCAATACATTCTCAGAGGTTCTTTTACAGATTTAATTTATCATGATAAAAATCCCACTATTTTTGCATATGATTTGCATTTGCATACACATTCATGAGCATATGCTTTCATTTAAACATTTACTTACACAGGCACTCATGTGATGGGTGGATAGAGCAAGTGCATACAGACAGAAGGATTATTACAAAGTCCAAAAATTCATATTTATTTTCTGAAATGATTATACAGATATAGGCAGTGCCTATGCCTAAACAGAATTAGGCATAGACACAATGTTCATATGTTGAAATGTTCCAAGTTCTTATCGACATAATGAATTTCTTCTTTGTATTCTAGTGATATAATTAATTCATTTTCCCCACTGTCCGTTGCAAAATAAAAACAAAAGGGAACATGAAGCCAAAATACATTTTGTGTGCCACATCTAGCGCCATAAGCAAGTCTGCTGACAGTTCATCAGAAGCTCTGTTGAAATAGTTGGATTAATTTCTATGAAGCCAAGGAACAGATGCCACTTATACTTTTGTTTGCGATTAAATTTAAGATATCTCAGAGGCATCAAAAGAAAACAGGCGTCAGTACTTTCAATCTTTTGACAGATTTGATTTGAAGAAAGTGAGAGGACAATTTGGAAAAAGTTTTAGTACTTTGGATAGGACATGTCCATCCTTTTAACACTTTTAAACAGCTTTTCTTAAAGACTAAACATAACATTTATTTCATTTTGATATTAAAATTATTTATATATCAAGAGGTTTGTAAAGGTGTTTACGGAGATTAACATCTACTAGGTAGGGATAAAAAATAATTAGGTTTTTGCAAGAGGATGCATGCAGGTTTCAATTTCTCTGTATTTATACTTTCTAAAACACTTTGTTGTAAATCAGTATATAAATACTTACTCTATAATTTAAAGGAAGCCTTTATGATCTGCTTTTGAAATCATTTTTTAAATAACCATTCATGTTATGGTGGATAATAATTAAGATCCTTCTCTACAATACAAGTTTGGCTGAAATATGATATTCGTAAAAGCAAAAAGCACTTGGTTTCCCCCCCCCATTACATTTTGGTTTGCATGAAAATGTCAGCGCCATAACTTTCTGGGTTATGAACAGATAGAATACAAGATTGCCCAATGCCCATATACTTGCTGCTACCTAGAGCACTAAGACGCAACAAATTCAAAATTGTGTTTGTGATTTCCTGACAAATTAATATTTACAAAAGACTATTTACTCATTTACTTAGGCAGACTCCCGACAGACATGTACTCACCCAAGGTTATGAAAAAAAGAGCTACTGAACAGTAAGTACAAAATACACAAAGAAAGCCAGACTGCAAGCTTTGGACAGAACAAATAGACCCAGCAACATGTTGCCTTATGTGTTTTGGACTTTAGCAAGCTAAAAAGTGACCCATTTGTATTTATGATTGTTTCCCTTTAACAAAAGGGAATCAAAGCATTTGTTTTCTCATCTGTACTTGATTAGATACTCTGGATAAATCTGCTGTTTTTCAAAGATCACAAATATGCTGGGGTCTCTTTCAGAGTCAACGCAGCTGTCATAAAGAGCTTTTCCTCCTGCTTTTGATGGTGGTCGAACGTAGCTGCTGCTTCCCTTTGTGTATTCACCCACCAGCACTCGAGCAACAAACATGATCTTGTTCAGATTCCCCCGGGTTCTAGAATATTTGTCTGAGTAGGAAGCATCTCTAGCAAAGTAGCTCCCTAGAAAGGAAAATAGTAGTTAAAAGTTACAATACTTTCTCTATTCCTAATTGTTACTTTTCCAACTCTGATTTGATCATTATACCACCAAAATATATTTTTATAC
The DNA here is from genome assembly GCA_033032245.1 of Poecilia picta. Taxonomy (NCBI): domain Eukaryota; kingdom Metazoa; phylum Chordata; class Actinopteri; order Cyprinodontiformes; family Poeciliidae; genus Poecilia; species Poecilia picta. Next base: position 14,406,091 of record CM065358.1, read on the forward strand.
CTCTCCCATAGGCTGTTCCGTGGACGCCACACATCCTCCAGTCAAAGTTTTGATCACAAATGGCGTCAACCAGGCTCTCTTCTGTGCCGTGGAACAAAAGTTTCTCATCCACACGTTTCCCTCCATTCCTCTTCTGCATCTGGTCCTTCTGCCTGAAATAAAGCACAAGACTTATTATGCATCACAGAAGTTAAGTGATAGAGATGACAAAATATGGATTCTATGATGAGCAACCAAAAAACGCCGTGATGAAGGCTTCATCTTTATCACAGGGCAAATTTTTTTCAAAGTGTATCACCATTGAAAGACTTTCCACAAAGATGGATTTTGGATTCTTTGGATGCTTTCAATTCTACTGCAAGGCATGGTGCGTCTGAAATCCTCCTCAATTTTATAATCTGGATCAATTCTGGAGAGGAGAACAAGCTGAAACACAACAGAAAAACGCAAGGCAAGGGGTGTTTAATACAAAAATCCATCAAGCAGAGTGAAATAGAGGCTATACAATAAATACACCTTATAACTCAAATCAGGCAGGGCTTTCTTGTCCCAGTGGGGTGGAATATGCTCAGCTGTGGAGGAGCTGGAGCTGTGTGATGATCCACTATGAATAAGATCAATAAAAAGGAAATATCCAAATAAATTAAGATGAAAAAAAAATCTACATACAGTACAAATTATTTGTGCAAGCAGGAATTTGTGACATATGAACACAATACCTCTTGGTGTCGTTCACATCTTGAGGTGACACAAAGCGAGGCCTCCTTCGGATCTCTCTCTTAGTTTTATATTTTAAATTCTGTTGAAACATTCTCTGGCTTCCTTCTGCACCTTTGAAATGCAAGGTGTATTGATGTTTGCCTGCCTGGAAAGTGATCTCTGCATCCTTGTCTGCCAGGTACATTTTCTCCAGAGTTTCAGAAGTCACTGTGGTGTCTCCTCCACCCTGAAAACAACACACACATAAAAATACATCAAAGTATAGAATTTATTGAAAATAAAAATGATAGAAATGTGGTGTTTGTGCCACATTAGTATAAATCAGCTGATATATAAATAGACATAAATATCTTGAACTGGTACAAAGTAATTTTTGATTGGTAATCAGAGGCACAAAAAGTGAGTGTGCTCTATATGCAAAATATTGGGGCGTTGCGCTGTAAGGGGCGCCAAAACGATGATGGAAAACTTATTCCTAATTGAGGACACGCTGGGGCGCGATCTTATTCTTCCATTTGACTCATATTGTCATCTTATGACATGGAGCTACAGATGGAGAGGCGGAGAACAGAAAGCTCTGTTCTCCGAGGGACAAGGATAAAGATGCATCGGGATGAAAAATGCTTTTCAAAGTGGTCGACAGAGCAGGTATGCTACTTCAGTCTATCAAAGAGGAGCTTATAAATTTTCAGGTTAGCTTAAGTCAACAGTAAAATGACAGTGACTTGTCATGAATTAACTGAAAGCGAAAACTTTAGAAGAAATTATTTATAAATGCATGCAAGCAGAAAAAATGAGTTTATATTTTGTAAAGTCGTCCATTAATCAGAACAGTAATACGTAGTTCAACTATAGTTATATTCCAATCACCTGTCCATACTCGATCCATAAACCATTGTCTTCCTTCCAGTACCAAATCCACTGAGTTGTGAGAATGAAGTGTGGCGGATGTAGGACAGAAGAAGCCGTGGACAGGCGACGAACTGGAGACCCTTCATAGGTCATCGTGTTAAAGTCAACATGCTGCTTTATGTTAGACGCAGATCTGAAATGAAAGCAGATTCCCTGTATCACTACTATCAGCATGTCTTCATATACAGCGTTTTCAAACCCTTTTAAAGCTGTTTGTATTTTGTCTATCATTTTATCCATGATGCTTCTACCTCTATGCTCAAGCATGTGAGGATGATGTGGTCACAATGATCTGTAGTTACTTTTTTTTCATAACATATATAATTTTATTTGAAGGCCATAAAGTTATATTTTGCTTTCATCAACAGAAAATTGTCACATAGCTATCCTTCCAGCTCATTCTCCCACCTGATTTATGTATTTTACAGCTCCTCCAGAGTTACCATGGCCATCTTGACTGCTTCTGTGATTAATAATCTCCTTGCCAAGTCAATCAGCTGAGAATTAGACTTTCAAGCTTTGGATAATGAACTGAATTGTGCTGTTGAGTTTCTGAAGACTTGTGATAGCATTTACAACCTAACTCTTCCTTAAACTTATCCACAAGTTTATCCCTAGTCTGTGTTTTGTGCCACTCTATTAGATAAAATACTTTAAAGTTTGGGGGGGTTAAATACTTTTGCTAGACTCTGTATGCATCACAGAGCACTTAACATCTACAATCTGAACACTGAACATTTGTGTCTTTCTTTACCCAAGTTTCAGACTCGAGAGACTTCCCAACGTGGGCAGCAGTGGATCCCTGCTAGTGTTGCATGTTGGGTCAGAGTATGCCTTTTCAATTTCTTCCATACAAGGCACGTCCTTCCAAGTTACGCCATCTCTGTGTAACACCTCCCATTTGTATGGAAGGTTCCAGTGGACGCGCACGCATTTCTCTGCAATAGAAAACTCAACTTAAAACATTCCATAGGGATTAAATTTACGTCAGGAGTGACGGGTCAGCTCAACCCAACAGCAGGTACCTTTGAAGCTGCAGCTTTTGCGAATATTATAGAGGCAGATTTCATTCCTTTCACCTTCACTGTTAGGTTTTGAAGGACTGACAGAGTTGGTGGGACTTCTAGGACTCATTTGGTGAGGCTGATGGGAAGGCAGCTGATGACTGAATGTCACCTCTGGAAGCACTGCAGGAGATGCAAATATACATGTCATATAATCCTCAAAAGTAAAATAAAAGAATAATAAAAAAAAGGAGAGAAATCAAGAGAAAAATTATGTCAAAATTCATCATTTCATTAAGAAACTTACCTCGACCAGCGGCAGCAGCAGCTGGAGTCTCGTGTTGTCCACATTGTCCAGTGATGATGAATTTATTCCTGTAGATCTTGTAAAGGTTTTGAATATTCTCCTGACTGAATCCTTTGAAAAGCTTCATTCCTTGTTCAATGGAATGGCTTCTCTTGCATCTTGAGCCATACCTACAGTCACCCTGGAGGAAATGCAGGCAGACATGGAGCTTCGTGCAGGAGGTGGTGAATCTGCAGGAGCCAAATGGACCATCACCCTTGTTGTAATGTGGACAGACCTATAGAGTCATCGAAGAGAATGATATTTAAATGTGTCAAACATAATGACAGATCGTTTTAATTCTGATTTTAGTCAGCAATGCCTACCTCAGGAAGCAGAAAAGGATCATTCTGCAGTAAAAGCTGGAAAAGTTGTTTTTCTGCCAAATCCTGAAGACCAAACCTTTGCAAAAGATCAGCGTTGTGTGGAGAAGCCAAACTGTGTGGATTTTTACACTTGGGTCTAAAACAATCAAAGGTCTTCCAGTTAAAGAAGTTGTATTGAATAAACAAATTCATTTAATTTATTTATTTAATTAATCAAAACACATTCTTTTTTTTTTAACCGAAGCCTGTCTGTCTATTTGTCTATCTTCAGTATCTGTGATAAACTGTTATTAATTTTCATCATTAACAGAAACAAGCACTAAATAAATTACTCCATCTGTAATGAGTCGATGTAATTGATGAGTTAAGATACTTTTTACTAAAGTATTTAAAGAAAATAATTTTTCAATTAGTTTTTTAATGTAAAATAATCTTCTTTTTTTCCTCTACTGATTAAATAATGTTAAATGCTTCCAACGCCTGGATGAAATAAACAGGAAGTTAAATGATTAAAGTTGAAAAACAACTTCAGAAATTCTATGATATATATATATTTTTATTGGAGATCTGCGACACACTGAACTCATTTTATCTATCAAAGTCTGTCGATATGGGTTGATCCTGCCAAGGACGATGCCATTGGTCCAGATTGGCTAACTTGTACATCTGGTTGTGCAAGTTAGCCAATCAGATGTCAGTTTTCGTCATCTACTAAATCCGACGGCTTAAACGTTTTCGTAATTGTACAGGAATTTTTTTTAATGATTCATTTGTATTGACATAATAATAAAACATTTAACTGTATATGTGTGGTGTGTGTGTGTGTGTGTGTGTGTGTGTTTTAATTTACACAAACTTAAATTTACCCACTAAGTTTATTGTGATTTTCTTTAGGGCTCCACTTTTTCCGTGCCTCTAATTCAATATGATACAAGTAAAAGACCTTCGAACTGAGTTTAAGCCGCATCTAATGCATGAACTTAAATAACCTTTGAGAGATGCCACAGGCATTATATTAAAATCAAATGACATAAGACACTTACCCGAAGGTGCAGCCTCCGCTGACAAAATACCTACACAAGTGTAAACCATCACACTGTCCGCATTCCCCAGCTTTTCTCTGGCAAAGCCTCAAACTGGTTTTAGCAACAATCAGACTGTCAGGCCTGATGTTCCCTTCATGGACCCGCTGTTTACCCTCCCGAATCGCAATCCTACCGTCGTCGAACAGGACGGAACGCAGGTTCGCCAGTTTAACTCCGAAGCTGTTTTGTGCGAGCTTCGCGTTTAGCTGTCTTACCTCTAAAGAACCGTCGTTATCGCACAGAATCTTTAAAACTAATTTTGAGTTACTAGTGGATGCCATCCCGAAAGAAGATGCATCAAATAGTCACTCAAGGAAACAGCTTGCAGATGACTTGAGGCAACAACACGCACAGGCCCTTTTATATAGAATTGAAACCGAAACTCATATCGAAACTCTGTTGTCAAAAAAAAAAAAAAAAAAAAGCAGGGCTCCCAAAATTGAAAAATTATAATGTTCTTTTTAAGATGAAGATAGTCTGGAGTGAGAGTACAGCGTCAGAAAAAATTACCTTTATTTGCTTATCAATTAAACATCTGAAAGTCGAGCCCAAACTCCAAATATGAATCTTTAATTGGAACTCCATATCTTTACGTCAGTACGTCAGTACGTAAAGGCAATGCGAACCATAGCAACCACTGTTTAAATACTTCCTTTCCTAGCAACCCAGTAGGAAGAGCTCTTGATGGAAGTAAAAGAACAATATCCAGTAAATGAACAGAAAGAAGTTCTTCACAACCAAGTTAAAGAACTGAGGTAAAAATATAAAACATTTGGAAGAGCTCGGCACGATGCAGTTTGCGTGTTTGACGTACCAGATTTGTGTCTTAAACCTGCTGACTGCTAATTCTTAGATAGCTTATCTAATAGTAAAAATATCTAAGTAGATAAATTAAATACCTGCTTGAAAAAGCGGTAATCACTTCTCTATCTACTTTTAACGCTTTTTCAAAAGTGTTACAGCTTTTACTCTAGAGAGGTGACTTCAATGTCAATCCAACTTTCATCACATTGCACACTTGAGTTATGACAAGGATATTTTAATATTTTTATATACACATACAGGACTTTACTTTTTAACTGTACTGGTTAATAAGTAAAGTCCTGCTATTCTTCTTTGCCATAGCTTCTCAGTCACAAAGATAAGCAGATTTGTTTATTGATTTTGTTTGTGTATATTATCAACAGAAAGCTACCTTGGATATCCGATGTATAAGTAAAATAAAGACAATTCCCTCTTTGTCATAGGTGTTATAATGTAGCCCTCCTGGCAGAAAATGACATGTTTGAACACTTCATCGTTCGTCTGGATCCTCAGCACTTGGAGTCCACAGCTGGGGGAGAAGGTCTGCAATTAACACAAGGCTCCAACGTGGATGGTGGGGTAAGAAAACCCAATGCTTCCCATACAGAAAAAAAAGCAAACGCAATTATGGAAATATAAACCATTAATACAGTACTGGACTCCACAAGTAGAGCATTAAATCATGGGATAACGTTCAGCAGAAAGATCCACAGAGGTCCTCACTTTACCAGTTTTGTGTCTGACAAACCAAACACAAATGAGCTGTTAGAGTTAAACATCGAAATCTCTTCTACTTGAAGGGCTCGTGCTATTTGGGCTTATCAATAACCGAGAGAATACTAGACTGTTTGATTGTATGGTTTATTTTGTTTTACGTGATAATATTACAGAGTAGGCAAGTAGTTATTTGCTGTAACAAAATCTGTGCGACTATCGCTAAAATTTGAAAAGATACTGTTTTTGGAGTATGAGTAGTGAACTGAACTACTCCCAGGAAGTCATATGTGTACAACGGTATAATCCCATAATTCTACCCGAGTTATTTACTTTCTATGTTTTTGTGTGTCTCCTCAGGGAGCTGAGAGGAGGCAGAGGCCTCAGTACAACTTATCAGAGCCTCTCCAGCTGCTGACCTTGGAGCAAAAACTTTATGTGGCACAGAGAGAAGCAACTGACACACAGGCAGATCAGGAAAAACTTAAAGCGAACTACGAGAGAGTCCTGGACAACTACGAGGTTACAACAAGCTTTTTCAAATAAAAAACAAACATACGTGAGAGACATTTGTTCAGAGGTTCTGCTTTGTTTTCCAGTCTTTTATAAAAGAAGCCGACTTGCGTTCAAATGAGATCAAGAAAGCCAAAAAAGATTTTGAACGCAGATTCTTAAAACCTATGAAAGGCAGTTTTCTGGAAGTAAAGGAGCCAGAGAAGGTGCTCCAGCACATTGAAGACAAATCAAAGGTAAAAGGCTTCAGTCAGATAATATCTGCACATGCAAGAACATTTTTTGAACAGTTTCTGTGTTCTTATACTTGTATTTTTTTTTCCAAAAACAGATTCTAGCAAGCAATTTCCACCACTTATTCGCATATTTCAGCATTTATAATCTTAACAAAATCACATTATAAGATCTGGAAAAAAAACAATACAAACTGACTTTTGTGCTAATATTGCACCTTTCTCTCTATGCGACAAATGTCAGGAATATTGCCATTACTAATAATACCAGAACATTCCTTTTCATGACATTTGTTTTTAATTTAATCTTTATTTATTATTTTCTCAAATATCTATCTCTATTCTGCTTCATTAATCATGTTCTTGTAAATACTAAAATGAATTATAACAGGTCACCCAGCTGGAAAAATTTCACCAGAAGAATAAGGCATTGAGAGTCCAAGTGATGAAGCTCCTGCAGCAGCTCCAACAGAAAAAAGAAATAAGAAAAGCAGAATTTGAAGTAGAGGAAGAAGTGAGTTTATTAAAACAGAAGTGGAAAAGGTTGTAATTATGTCCCAAGACTTGAATCCCTCAAATAAAGGTTGTTCTTTAGCTCTTACCTTCTTTCTATATCATACTTTCCCTGTGGCGGTCCCTCCTTTTCTTTGTTTTGTCTTTCTGTGCTTGTTCCAGTGATTATCTTTCTCCTTTTTTCTTTCTGTTCTTTGTGATCCTCTTCCATTCCTCTCTTCCAATGTATCTTATACTTTAAAATGAACGCAAGTAACTGGTAACTTGATTCTGGAAAAGACTTAAGAATCAGCTGGTTAAATCTTTGCATAACTTTTGCTTGTTGGAAAATAATTTAGGTGTTTCTGTCCAATAGATATTTTTCCAGGAGTACGATGAACCCCGAATGGACAAAAGCCTAAATGAACTTAAACACAACAGTTCTAAAGTTCAGCGCCTCCTCAGTTCACACAAGGTAACTTTATGTGGAAAGATGCCATTTGCTTTGTGTCAAACAGAACATTTTAACAGTAAAGTTTGCCTTTATTGTTAAATCTGCATCTGTTTGTGTTTTTGGGGACAGGAGAAGCTGCAGAGTTTAACACTGGAGTCCACAGAGCTGAGCAATGACATCACTAGAAGAAAGGAAATGCTTGCAAAACTTGAGAATGAGATAAAACGTGTAAAAAAGGTTGTTAAAAATAATCAAACTTGAAGACCTGAAATCTTGAAGCCATATTCAATAAACTCACTTATGCATTCAGATAAGATTCGTAAACTAAAAGGACCTTTTGAAAAAACAATAAACATTCCTTGAATAGGTATTAGACATGCTTTTCATTAAGCCCAAAATTTAATTTTAATTAATTTATAACATAATTAATTTAGTAAATTGAGTTACTGAAATATTTGAACTTTTCAATAATATTTAAAGAATGACTGTAAAACCTAGCAGCTATAAAGTGAAGCATTTTCGTAGCAATTGAAGTTGAAAAAGAAATACTTTTAGCTACTGATAATTTTACAAACTTGTTTCTGATAAATTTGAGATTCTTTTGAAATTAAACAAAATCCATTCTTTTGTTAATTAGTATAAAAAAATATATACTTTTTGACTTCTTTTTTCTTCCTTTAGGAGAGTTTAAAGGCAGAGGGGCTCAACCAATTCCTGTGCAAAGAGCTTGCAGATTATCACGTTCCTGATATCACTGAGTATTTTTTTGCCAAGGACAAACACAAGAAGCTGCTACAAAACATTCACCATTGGAAGAGACATGTTGGGATTGCTGAGGTAAATATATATTTTAGCCCTGCCTGGCTTTATCATGACTCCCAGTAAATGCTCTGCTGGATCTGTTCCACATGTAATCAATATAATCAAAATTTTAATTTCTGTACACAAACATGTCTGGCTGGTTGGGTGGAGGAAACTGCTGTGTTATTGAATCTGACACAAGACAGTCTTTGTTTTTACTAGATGGCCTTGAAGACTCACAGAAGAGAATGGAGAAGACAGAGAGTCACTCTCACTCCTTCAAACAGCGCCGAAGCTGGAAGTCGGTATGGCAATCCTCAGATCTCAGTAAAGCTCCCACATATAGCAGAAGACAGTACTTTAGACAAATGCTTCTCTAGATAGCAATGAATGAACTAGATCATTAGAAATCACAAAAACTTGATACTTTTTCAAAGCTAATCTCACCATCCAGGATAAGTAGCTTAAAAACATTGTAAGAGTATGAAGATGTAACTTTTTGTGTCTTTTCTTCTAAATTTAAATGTAGACTTCCACAAAGGAACAATCATGAAAAAAAATAAGTGTAGAATTTATATTCAGATTGTCAATTGGAAGCCAAATGTTTATCTCATGTGGTCCATCCCACCTTTTCAGTTTCACTGAGGAGTATTTGGATACATTCATGTTTTTAAAAAATACAATTATAAAAGCTTTCGCTGTAATAACTCGTAAGGGATATAAGAAATTATTCAGGCTTCTGGAAACGATGGAGTGAGTGTCTGCAGGGTGATGTGATGCCTGCAAGTTTTGTTAAAGGTAACATCACATTTAACAAATGTTTCGTTAAATCTTTGCAGATATCTTTATTGAATTAAAACCATGTGTGACAAACACCTTTTGTTTTTATTGATGTTCGTGTCTCACCTGTGCAAAAACTCCCTAAGTAATGTCCTATAAATGCACTGAAACTATTTAAAATAAAAGTAAATAAATAAAAATCCACCTCAGATTCGACAAACTATTTTCTTTATTAAAAAAAATCCTCCAATGAAAGAACTTTAGATGTTGTGATGTTACATGCCATATTTACAGGTATATACATAAAAGTGCAATGTCACAATGTGTAAGCCGGTTAATATATCTGCCATAGAGCCATTTGGGAAACTAAGTCTTAATGCATTTCTACTTGCTACACTGCATTTTATTGAAAACTGCAGCATCTAAGTTGAAAACACAACAGGACAGAATGTCTGAAGTTCCACTTAAACATTTTCAAAGGCACTTTTCACAAGTACATACTACTGATGTACAGAACAGACTAGTTTATAGTTTACAGACAGCTTAACGGAGTCCTGCTGCTGATCATGTTACATTGTGACCAGAAAAAAAACAAAAAAATAGAAACACACACACACACCAACAACTGGCTTCATACAGATGCCAACGTCTTCTACAACTTAGGCTCAGAGTGATTTTAACCCTCCAAATCAAATAGAAAACAAAAACGATTAGAAAAATAATGAAATTATTAATTCAGAAATTAACTTTTGATTCATTCACACACTTTTTTTGTCAAGTCAAAGATGGCGTAAACTTGCTATTGGAGAGCATTTCCTATTCTTGCAAACCAGCTTTGATCCGTGTATAATAATATACAAATGACGTGGATCCAGCGATTGTTTCTATAGTACATAACCTGGCACAAACAAATTTCTGAGGCTGTTTCATCTTGAAAATTATTGTTATGGAGCAGGGCAATGTGCAGTCTTTTATTTTATTTTCCCCATGTCATTTAGTTGAACTCATAAATCCGCACAGAAGTAATATACCAGTCCAAGAGAAGTAGCCACAAAAACAAAAAAAACCCAATAGGTAACATGCTCACCTGAACAGAACAGACTGTAAGGCTCAAACTATTGGCCTCCCTCAGACAGAAGCAGGATGAGGAGGGCGGCTGTATGACGAGGCTTTCACACTAACAGTCATAAGGTCCATGGCTACCGGCAGAAACTCGGGCAAAGATGCTGCCTTAAGTCTAAACGCATCAGTGAATGTGGAGGTTCAACATCCATGCTTTCACCTATACACAAGTCTTTGGGTAGATAAAGCCAAGGCATACAGAAGGCTATGACATGTGGTCCGCACTGTGTGATAAAACGTTTGAAGTCATTGTTCACACTCATGGTTGACACATATGCAAAGGCATACTTACAGTTTTAGCTATAGACACAGAAATCAAAGTATACAGGTTCACAACAAAGTAGTGGTTTTATCCAGTTCTTCCATCTTTCTTCTTGTTTCGATGCAACAAAATTTCATCAATCTGAGCCCAGAGATGAGGCGAAATCTACACCTCCGCGTAAGACGACTGATCATATACCTTGCAGAAAATAAAATGAAAAAAAGCTGCAGTTTACATGCTACCGAAAGGAAGGGTACAAGATTCAGTACTTTTCATTTATTAACAGAGTACCGTTAATAAATAAGTTGCGGAGCCACCTTTTAAGCAGTTTATTGTCCAGCACCGTTTTAACATCAGAAAGTTAAAATCAGTTACATTTCCAGTTAAGTCTGTAAGAACGTTGGTGGGATTCACGTCTCCAAGGGCACTCCCAGAAATAATCCTCTCGTTTTAGCCACTGTGGTCACTGCAGTTCTCTCTTCAGGCTTCTCTACAAGTAACTTGCTTTAGATATTTATCACTTGTAAACCAAACTAAATCTAAATTCTCAAGGAAGATGCTGTGATTTGTTGTTCAAATTTGTTTTTAAAAACCTTATACTGTAAGGTAGATGGTAACCTAAGCATATTAAAATAAAACTGCATGTTACTGACGCAAACGATTTGCTCGGATAACAAGTCTACACTGCAACTACAACTAATAATTAGAAAGGTTACAAAGATCTCTTGGACCTTGTCCTCTTCTTTTTCGTGTATTGACGACACAGGTGGAAGTTCAGACAGAGACTCCCAGGAATGGGTTGAGAGTTTTGTTTCTTTTTTTTTTTTTTCCCCCAGAGCTTACATGGTACAGGATTTATCTAGAGGGTCCTGAGCAGCCCCGGCAGGAGGCTGCGGGGCCTGATTGGACTTAGGCATGACCATGGGTTTGGGCCTCAGAGCAGGAGGTTTCAGCTGCACCCCCATGCGTGGCGCCACCATGGGCTTGAAGGTGCTCATGGCCTCGCTGGAGGAGCTGGTGCTGCGGCGGATTGGTGGCTCTGTGTTGGCCGTCGACCTCAGCATGACGCCGTGGATAGGGCTCAGGGACTCGTTTGAACTTGCCATAGTGGGACCGCCGCCGCTGCCGGCGGTCTGCCGCTGCTCCAGGGTGTCCAGCACAACGTCAGGGGCGTGCTTAGCTGAGCTCTGCCGCTCCAGCTCACGCAGCTCGTTAAGGGCCGTGTTCATCGTTTCCTCTATGTCCTGCAAAAAGTGGACAAGAGGTGAGGACTTTGGAGAGAGCCAGAAGAGAAACAAAGTCAATAAATCAAAACCTAAAAGCTATCTGTAAGATCATTCTAACTTACAAAGGAGAAAGCTAAAGTGTTCATAGGCAAAATATGATCAAGACAACTGCATGCATATGAACAAGAACATATTTTGAAGGCCGAATCTTACCAAATGTTACAGCAAGAAAACCTAAACATCTTGAAAATATGGTAAATTAGATTATGACTTTCCCCTAGAAGTCATAATATTTTAGTGGAATCCATGGGGAAGGTGTTAGTTCACTAGACCTCCAAGCTACTGCTACCAGTTCTCCCGACTTTCTCCTACTTTATGCTCATATATTTTCTTTTTGCTTTTCATTATCTTTTTTCATTAAAATGGATTTAACTATTGTAAACTACATGTGTTAACACAGCTGAATAGGAAAACTTTCTAAATAAATAAGGAGAACACCGTGAACATTTTCTACGATGCATGCATAGAGCTAGAGGAAATATCATACATGCTGACTTTCTACAAAAAAGAGATGCAGAGATGATGAAAAAATGATCATCTGAGCATTTTCACAGTAGGCAGGCAGACAGCCTAGCACAACCAGAAGAGCTCTTTGTGACCTCAGGAATGGTCTCTGAACTTTAATATAACTGCTGTTATATACATACTTATGAATATAGTCAAATGCACAAACTGAGAAACTCAACTACTGAGTTGAAATGGATATTCTAAGAGATTGCGATGGTTTTCATTATTACGACACAAACTTCTACCAAAGGAGTCCCGATGCCAAGCTGTGCCCCCCGCTGTCTGCCTGTGAAGGTAATAATTTGCGTGTTCGTAGCACACAGACACAGAAGCAGCCAGAGGAAGCAGAAGACAGGGACTGACAATGTTTTTACAGGGCGGGGCAGGGCTTTGATGGTGGAGGGAGCTGCGGTCTGGTCGCCGCTCGTCCCGCGCTGACCTGTGCGATGGTCTCCGGGTCCAGGGGCTTGCCGCTGTGGTGGTGATGGCTGTCAGTAAAGCCCATGTACTGGCCTGAAGAGGTGGAACGACGGATCGGTGGGCTCTCCATCTTCTTCAGGGACTCGTGGCGGCTGATGTTGGTCAGGCTGCCGTGGCCGGTGCGCCGCCGCCGCTCTGGACTGTCCATCGGCATGTGGTTGTGGCTTCTCAGCATGTCCCGTGGGCTGAAGTGGCCCAGAACCGGGGAGCCCATCTCCGGGGTCCCTCCGTGGCCCTGCTGGGACGAATGCAGCATGCAGTGGACGTTGCTGGGGCGGGCCGGGGGCCGGCGAGTCGGTGGGTCCGACCTTTTTCTATGCCTACGTGGGTAGAAGCGCGAGACGGAAAAGAAACAAATCGTCATGTTTAATTGCAGCGTTTTGCTTGATGTCAAATGTGACATCGTCAAAATAAAAACTTAAAATTTATCCCCTCTGTTACTTCATCCAGTGACCTCACCTTGAAACATTTAAATGTTTTGCTTAAGGTTTAGAGAATCTCTCTGACCCATTAATCTCACTTTGTAGTACTCCCCTCTGTTCTCTATTAAAGTTGTTTTACTGAGTGGGCAGAGCTGGCCTGGATGTTAGCCAGAGGAGCGACGTCTGGTGTTCATCAGAGCACTAAAACACGCTCCGTGGAAGAAGCTGCAGCTGCTGAAGCAGTACGTCTGTCCTCTGTCTGAACCCGGACCAGCTTACTCAAAACAACACTTATTCCAACAGGCTTGTATTTGTAATACAGAGACAGAGAGCTGGGCATGTTCTTTTACACTCCCGCCACAATGCATGAGGTGGCAACAATTTTACACCTTCTCCCTGGAGACGTTTGATATACCTGATAAAAGGCAGAAATTGCAACACATTCAACCGAGTGTTGAAGTTAGCTCACCATTTTGTAATAACCTGTAGCAGAGAAATATTCAGTAGTAGCTGTTATGTTTAATTTGATGCAACTATAGGAGACATTAAAAACTGAAACAGCATTTCTATTTTAAAACTGTATAATATTATCATACAGACTTTAGCAGTTAGTATTGTATTCCCTGAAAAGGCCGCGAATGAAAATCTTAGATCAATGATATCTGGAAACTGGCGTATGTAGGATCAATAATTTTAATTTGTCCCCCGTGATGAACAAGAGGTGAATTACTCAGCCGCTAATCACTTCTCCAAGACAAATAGCTTCAATTTGAGGGTTTACATCTGCCTAACGAGCGCTGCCTGAGCCATAATCATTAGGATTTAGAAGCAGCTTCATCACTCTGCTACACAAGAAGCAATAATAAGGATGGAAGTAAAGGAGACAAGTTTTTTGAAAAGGAAGATTTGAACTCTAGCTGGAAAACAAAAGTTTGGCAATATGTTTGCAAAATTGCATAATTTCTAGACATGATTTGAGAAGTCTTATGTCAAATCAAGAAGCAATGTAGTTTGCACATATATCAGAATGAATTTCTACTTTATTTTGAGCTTTCTATAATGTATTTGAAACACTTTTTTTTTTTTAGGGTTCAAATAAAACCTGTGTGGATTCCCTCCAAATCACAAAGGCTGCATACACCAGATAACATTTGAAAAAAATGTCCCTCTGCAAACTGTGCAGAGAACCCTCATTTTACTAAAAAGCTTCTGATCTGAAACATGGTAGTCATATTAATTTGCTTGGTGTCTTGGCAACAAGGTTGAGGTCAAGGCCATTTCAGAAACAAAACACCTGTACAAACCCCGTGCATACGGACATGATTTATAATTGCTAGATTCTTCTTAGGCTTGAAAGTTTCCCTCTGACTCTTACAAACATACTCCTGCCCATTATTAGCAGATAGCTCCATCCGTTCTTGACTGATCATTTCAGTAGAAAGCTTTGGCTTCTCTCAGTTGGTATCTGGAAATTTCAGTCAGGCTATGAAGTGTCAATTTTGGAGAATGCACTTCTTTCTTGGTCAGTGCTCGGTACTGCCCTGTTGATCCTGAACTGACTTCCACAGTGAACAGTGATACTGACATACCAACTGTTTGCAGTCCATGCTAGATTTTAGCCTTTGTGGACTCTGGGTTGTTGTTGAACAATGTAACTGATTTACCGTCATCTGAGGGGGAGCGTTTCAGTGATATGGACATAGTTGGGTGTTTCAACACAACAAAAATCGGAAAAAGGGTATTGGAGTGGCTAAAGGAGCCTAAGAAAGCTTCTGAAATGTCCCTGATGTCAAACCTTTTGGAAATGTATGGAGTATGCTTAAAAGCAGGATTCAAGTCAAGACAATAACCAATTAAATTTACCTTTCCCATGTTAAATAAGAAGGTAAAATCCATCAAGAATTTCTCTGAACGTTTATTGCGACAAAAAGCATCTATTTTTTCTCTTTCAACTTGCTACAGGGCAATGATACAAAAATCGGTGCTTTAATGAAATAACGTTGCAATAAATCAAAATCACAGCGTCAAATCATTATTGAAGACAATAGACAGTTTAAATAAATCATTAAAAGTGCCAAATTAATTTGGCTTTTGTGGCCCATCTTTTTTCTGACTGCAGTAAGGATGATTTTAGAGTAAACAAGTGTAGGAACAAGTCAGAAACAGCAGGTGGAGCAGTGTACATTCATATAAATAGTCTTCTACTGGGACAAAGTGTACACTTATTTTACAAGCCATCTTCAAACTGACAGCTCACATACTGCCCATTGTTGCCTTTGGTAGTAAAGAGATTTAGATCACAAAACAATCTACAAGTCTTTCATCAAATCGATAAACTGACCGATCGCTCTGGTCACATAATTTTGACCTCTTCTCCATCAATAGGACCTTTCAGAGGTCCATCAGAGAGGTGAGCTGTTGGGAATGGAAATTCTCTAAATTAATTATTCAAAATTTAAGAATTTACTGAAAAGCGAGGAGGGGGGATGACAAGAGGAATGGAAAGATATGGTTATCACCTGAACCAAAGTGACAAGAAGGGTGTTGCAGATGGGACCATAGACAGGAACACTGAAGCTAAAAGGATGACTTATTCAGTTAACTGCACACCAGCAGCTGCAGGGCTGCAAATATTGACAGCATGAATCATCAACATTTCAACAGTGAGGAAGAGGGAGTGAGTACGGCTGAGAATAAAATAGTAGTTGTTCATGTATTCGGGGAAAAAAGCAGGAACTAGTCAGACACTTCAAGGTCACTGAATCCAGCCTCAGATACGCACCAAACGGGGGGAAGAGAGAGGAAGACTAAATGCTGGCAACCGACCAGGAAACAGCCAAAAGAGACTTGAGGTGTGATTGGATAGGTGCGCGTGTCATTTTCACTTTTGGGGGAGAGTCCTCCGGGTGAATAAATGAAATGATTTGCCATTACTCCTGCAGTCTAAGAGGAACTGTCTGGACAGGGTTGGCTAGGAAAAAAGCCGTGGGTCAAGTTGAGTTCACTGTGATTAGGCTTAGGGAGGTCAGATGTGGATAAGCAACGACACAAGGAGGATCAGGTGCATTCTCTCCAACACTTTCTAATCCAATAAGATATAAACATTTGTTATATCTCTCTTGGTTGGTGTATCTTGGTTTTTTTATTATTACAAGTTTTAGTCACACTTATGAAACTGTGGGTCCAGTAAACAGTGTTATATTTTAAAGACATTATTCTGCCATATTTTTACCAACTGTACGCTGACAATAAAGATCACAGCTGAGTAATGAAGTGTGGATTCTCACTGAAGGATTTTACAAAATACACAATGGATTTTAAAACTGAATAAAATAAAAATATACTTAATCTGCTTTGCATGTATTTAAGTTGATGAGATCACCAGAGGCACAAGAATCAAGTTGATTAGCTTGCATTAATAAACTAAAACGAATGAGCGACTTTTGACACATTTCAGCTAAGACTCTAAAGCCTTTTAGTTGCATCTGATCTGCAAGCTGTTCAGGTTTACACGTCTGACTCCATGACCCAATGAAGATGCGGAAGCAAAAGATGGAGCAAACTGAGGATGAGAATAAAATGTAACTAATCTGTACAAGTCACTGTTCAAATTATACCAAATTGGTTGGTTTGCATGTTGAACACTTGCCAAGAGGGTAACTGTCATATTTTGCTTGTATCGCAGAACTGCTTCTTGGTTTCTGTCTCCTAAGTGATAGGATTATTTTTCTTAATTCTTCCCTCTAATGTTGAGTGGAATGATGAAGATGGTACCAGAGGTGCAGAAAGTGTCTGGTACGACTAAATAAAAGACAAACTGTTAGGTGATTTGTGATGATCTCGATTAAGGCAACAAGCCAAAAAGTGTTGGTCTGCATATAACGCCCATTTGCAGAACAAATAAACTTGTTTCTAGTGTTGCTAGAGTCTTAACCTCACCTGGAATCTAACTGGTAGGACTGGGATTCAAATCTGTCAGTCTGGGAATCATTTTTGTTGGTAGTAGCAAATATTTTCTGAAATCCATGCCGCATTTTCACACAAGACTCAAACATATTTGCTGTTAGCACACAGAACATAAGTCACAGAAAACTGTAGGTGATAAACTACCTCGAAAGAAAATTTGGTTGATTTTTACAATTTGCACTGATGTGGTTTTTAACTGTGGCAAATGTTTAAAGTCTACCCCAACAGCGTACCTGGCGATGTAGGCCTCAGAGATCCTGGTATCGGTGGGTGAGCTGATGTCCTTTCCTGAACATTTATCTTCTCCTGCATGGCCACTGCTGGCCTCGCTGTCAGCCTTCTGACTCAGGCTGTCAGAGAAGTTGTCATCACTGAGAGGCAGAGACATTATGACGTTGAGACATGGAAAGAGCAAGAAGAAGTGACAGACAGACCCAAAAAGGAATAGCTCAAGGGGAAGTGGGGGGGGAAATAAAATCAGCAAATCAGTTGGTCTTTCGAATTTGCAGGTCCTCAATAACGGCGTTTGATATCGTTTTTCCTGCGAGTCAGCATCCCTCCGCTGCGTTCAAGGTCCTGAGAGTCAGATGAGTCATGGTGCTTAGCCTTTCAGTATTCTGGTGATGCACTGCAATGCTGACATCTACTCACACACACACATACTACAGCACAGCTGGATGGGATTCAGTGAGGTATGTGCCTGGATAATAGATACAGTTGGTGCCTGTCAGGTGGCAATAATCCGACATACTGAGCTGCACTGCTTCCTCTTATGATGTGCATCAGAAAGTCGCTCAAAGAACAAGTGAATAAATGCTTTAATGACCCTTACAGGCAGAAATAAAGACGTCATAAAAAGATGTGTTAAGCAGTCGCTAATTTGCAGAAGAAGTGACTATAAATGCTTTCACACACTTCTTAAGAGCTCAGGTTGTTACTACATTTTAGGTCAACTTGCACAGCTCCAAATTTCCCTTTGTATTCATTGAGTAAGAAGACACCCCATCTGCAGTGTCCCTGCTTGTGAATTATTGATAAGATTCATGTGGACGGGATTGTACCAGGGCAAGGAAGAGAAGAGGACGCAGCGAGAAGAAATATTAAATGGCCATTTTGTCTGCCAGCCACTAAGTGATTGCAGTGATTTTGTTCCAGTCCTAACGAGACATTGAATCCGGTCCATTAGGCGCCAACACTTGCAGAGGAAGAGTGTATGCTTGTTAGTGCTGGGAGTTTGACACAGTGACAGCAGGGCTGGTAAAGAGCCCTGGAGATGGAGAACACTCCACAGCTGAGCGGCTATGAGAGCAGCAGGCAAGACAAATGAGGCTGAAGGTCCTCTTCGCGTGACCCTTCAGTCAACTGATGGCTCGGGATCGCTCAAGGAGCAAAGTCAACAGGGACAAGTGCTTTAGTTAACCCACAGTGGTAGATTCATTCCCCTTTAACACGAGATATACAGTTGCCCCAACAGCAGGAATAGAAATACACTAAACACTACGAATTGTTATAATTACAATAGATGTTTAAAATTCAAATGCGTGTCCTAACGTGTCGAAACACCAGAAGTTTTTCAGGACTGCATGATATATCATTAACATATCACCATATTGTAATATTAATATTGCAAAGGGATATTTGGAATGCAATAACTGTTGGCTACTATGTTGCAAATTTAACAAACAGGTTTTTTTTTATACCTACAATCATATGCAATAGCTAGCAAGTTTACAGATTGATGTTCAGTCAGCTTATTATTAATATGATGTTGCATTACCCTGCTCCAGTAGAAGATGGGTACAGAACATAAGGAAAAGGGAATAGCCAGCAACAACAGGGAGAACTGGTAAACAAGAGGCTCAATGTGTGTCAAGAAAATCCTCCATACCATTACATCACCAATGGCAACCTGAATCATTGAGACAAGGCAGGATGGGTCCACGCTTCCATGTTGTTTATGCCAAATTCTGATCCTACAGCCAAACAACTGATGTAGAGAATCAGTCAATGCTTTTCCAATTTGTAATTGTCTACTTTTGTTAGCCTATGCAAAATGTTGCCTCAGTTTCCTGTTCTCAGCTTACAGAACAGGTATCCAGGTGTGGTCTTTTGCTCTTGCAGCCCACCTGCTTCAATATTTGACCTGTTGTCCGTTCAGAAAAGATACCTTAGTTGTAACAAGTATTACTCCTGTAATAACTATTACTCCAACAGGCGTTCTGGTGAGTGTATGTGTGCACACATTTCATACAATCATTCTAAATAAGTTGATTTAAGTCACTTACATATCCTGAACTACGATGTACTGGTGAGGTACCAGGCCATCAATCCCGTTGTGTCGTCCCTCCCACCAGTCTTCAGATGCTCGTTGGTAAAGCAGCAGAGAGGCGCCCTTCTTGAAGGATAACTCCCGAGAGGAGCGCCCAACGTAGTCAAACTTGGCAATGGCCTCAATTGGCTCGCCCTCTGTCAACAGGAAGAGAATTACATGGGTCAGGCATCTCAAAAGTGGCATACATCTTGGAGAGAAAGCCAAAATCCTCCGTGTGGACATTTGCAGAGATTGATACGTGTGTTTTGCTGCAGACAACAAAATTCAAAGAGCATTTAGTTAAATGCTAATACACAGTTCTAGCACACTGTGTTCAAGTGTGCTGATCTGGTTGGTTATTTCAGCTGTAGTCAATAGTAACCCAACTCCACTGGACCACAACACCAAATGACCCAGAGGCGCTTCAGTAGGATATATATAGAAAGTTTTGTGTGGAGATCTATATGACTATGGGGTATGTCAGACATAGGATGGGTCATTAAAACAGGTTCATAACTGCTCATTTACTACAGAAGCACAGCTCTGGTTCAGCTGAATAAAATACAAGATTTATTTCTGGACAGTACTAACCACTACATTTGCTACCATCTTTGACTTCACCTGCAAACTCTTAACGTTAAGCTCCAACGTTAGTGTCTTCAGTAGTGTTTTGTATTCAAAGGTTCCCTCCTCTGAGCCCCTTTGCAAGCACTCCGGCAACACGCATCTAAAAATAGCAACTTTATTTCTCCCGCACTCCTACCTCTGCTCTCCTCGCAGCACTCTCTCACTTCATGTCAGACAGGGGGTCCCTGGAAAGAAAAAGTCTCAACCTAACACAGATTCCATCTATATATACACTGGGAGAAAGAGAACAGAGTAAATGGCTTAAACTTGACTCACTTGAAAGATGCCATTATGATATGTCTTTTTCTACAAACTTGAGTGGAATTTGCAAATTAGCTTCTAGGTGAAAAATGTAAAATATGACCGTGGCTTCCCCCTTTTTCAATCTCACTTGTTAAAATTCAGCTTCTTTCCTTTTAACCTTTAACTTCCACACCGTCCTTGCATGAGCGGATTGCCAGTATTGACAAGACGGACGTGATGTTGCTCCAGTAAAAAGTGACAAGTCAGAATTTACTGTCTGAATTAATTTGGGTTGTATCACAGCGGACAAAGCTGTTAATAAAGTTGACAGCAGGAGGCATGATCCACAAAGAGACTTGCCCTCTCCGCCACACTCATGTGTCACTCCTTTCAGTATTCACTTCCATCCTAATCTGATGCACAAATATTAATGCAAGATTTTTCTTTTTTTTCTGCACTGCAGTGACGTGGCTGAAACTCAATTGTCCATGTGGTTAGAGGCCCTTTCACTGACGCTGAATTCTCTTCTGCTTGATTATAAAATCAGAGGTAGCTCTTTAGATAAATATCCACACGCTTGAAAGTGGAGAGCTGAGACTGTTGACAGAGGGGGTTGGAGGATTGTCAGATATCTTCCACAAACCAGTGGAGCACTGTCTCTGCGTCTTGCTCTGCTGCATTGTTCGTACGATAGAAACAGGGCAGCACAAGCTGTAAGTGAGATGCGTTTATGATCAGGCCAACAGAACAAGGTTCAAATATATTCATAATACATGAAGAAAAAAAATGTCTGAACCCTTAGTAGTTCTGCGTAGTGGCATCCTGCTGTAAAGAGGGAAGTGGGAAAGATGACAAGATGGAAAACTTAACCTCTCTTCGTGAGAAAAAGAAAAGGGATGATCTACTTTGTTCAGAAACATACATTTTCATTAACACATGTAATCCAATCTGAACTGTAAGCCTGTGGGAGCAGCAGACAACAAGGACATCCTAATGTATTTTTGCAAAGTGATGTATAATCAATGCCAGTTAGTTCATCCCTGACCTTGCAATGATTTTTACCGGCAAACAGAATATCAATGCAATGACGGCGACCCAGAGGTGTCATTCTGAAAAATTCCCTTGGTGAAAGCCATGTCACATGAAACATTTACACTTCGTTACGTCAGGTTAATCGTTTGCCACGGGCAGCAATTTAGTCTGTTTATTGTAAAGCTTGTGTTCATCATTTTTAGTGTAAAACCAACAATCTTAATGTTGTAATTTCAAAGTTTGTTGGGTTAACTATTGAAATTATAACAACCAGTTCTATGCTTTGCTTCATATAGAGGATCTGGACTCTTGACTATTGAGCAATGATTGCGTCCTGGAGGCGTGGACTCTGTTAAGGTTTTAAATTTTACCCAATCGCTAACCTTTACCCATGTAAAGGTTATGAAGCTTACCAGAAATTTCCTGTGTTGAAAACCCCATCCTCCACTGTGAAAAGAGAAGTGCTGAGTCAAGTAAGGCATCTGGTAATGTTGACTGACCCAGTAAAAAAAAAATCTACTGGAGGGAATCCAAGTTAATGAGAGAAAGAGGCAATCTCAAGAAAATAGCCATAAAGTTATATGTAGAGACTTTAATTTCATTTTTTTTAATTTAGGAGAAAAAGGGACAAACCTTTAACTTGCAACATTTATTTATATTAACATTTGTAGTGACACTATGCAAGTTTATAGGTGTATGGTCAGAATAGTTGTTCTAGACTTCATGGTGGAAATCAGTCAAGGTAAATGAGAGTTCAGAAAACTAAGGCTCAAAAAAATGGCAGCTGGCGTTGGTCTTTGGTGTTCCACCAGATTATGTGAAGCCCAAGTTTGGCCACGCTTTGCAAAAATCCTCCAGGTAAACCTCCTCAATCCCTCATCTTTGTTTTTGTAGTTTGATAATGCATATCAGAAGGGA
Source organism: Poecilia picta (assembly GCA_033032245.1). NCBI lineage: Eukaryota > Metazoa > Chordata > Actinopteri > Cyprinodontiformes > Poeciliidae > Poecilia > Poecilia picta. Next base: position 14,428,451 of record CM065358.1, read on the forward strand.
AAGTTAAATGTTTAAAACTTTGATATCTGAAGCTTAAAGGCCTTAAAGGAAAAAACTTAAAAGCACAACAGAAAAAAAATACAATTATTAATGTATTGGGTATATGCTCTATGTGTATCAAATTAAGTGTTATATTTTATGCCATAACAAATAAAGAGACTTTTGCTTTTTTTTTTTTTTACAATCATTTTAAAAAATATAAAAAGTTTACTGAACTGATGCAGTTTGTTCACATAATGTTTTTCCACGCAGATAAGAAATAGCCTCAGATTTATTGCTGACATTAAACTTTCCTCTGCTGACTCTCAATGTACAACAACGTTTAGACAGTCAAGTTTGAGAAAAAGTGTTACAAAGTCTAGTCATTACTGCAGATATTGTTCTGAGAAAGAGAAATACAGTGGGATATTTTGGAGGATTTAAAGAAGGATGGTATTATGTCACAAAGATGATCATCAGAAGCTCTCATACCTGTCCAGCTAAAGTGCAAATAACCTATTTAAAACTGGTTATAAATGTCCAATGCACATTTTATTTTATTTAAAGATTTATTTTTGAATATTTTGATTACACGTTATACAAAATAAAAACATCTAAACTTTAATTTCTCTCAACTGCTCTTTACGAGGCTTTTTATCTCAGCCACTTAAAATATACATTAGACGAAGTCATTGAGTAAAAGTCCATCTGTTTATCCAGATTTAGCACTAGAATGCAGAATTTACATTACATTTAATATCCTACCAAATACCAAGCAGTCCTTGCAATTTCTATATTGGAAACGTAGATATTGTGACCATGACTGATTCAATTGTAAACTTCTAATACTGTTAAGCCTGAAATTATTCATCCACTTGGCAGAGTGAGTATAACTATAAAAACAACCCATATTGGTCCGCCTCTAAAAATTACACAGAAATGCAGCGGTGACAACTGTTTCACTTGCTCTTTGAAGTGCACCGATAATTTTCATTATTTCGAAAATATTCTCATCACCTTATCTACAAATTTTAAAAGGAGAAAGAAAAGACGTTTCGTCAGTGTTGTGACTGATGGCTTTAATTCAACATGTTAAAAACAGAAAGCATACCTTCAGGAGGTCTGTTTCCCATTGATTGCAGATGAGTCAAAGGAATTAATGAACTGTAACTCAGGACCTTCTTAGCAAAAAAGGAGTAGGATCAATGCTGTACATTAACGTAAACACTGAAGGAAAGTTGAGGCCTTTAGAGAACTTTGAACATAAAATTATGGTATCAAGATGTGTGCATGTTCTAAAACATTTTCTCTGCCTTTTCCTTTCTGCTATTTGCTTGACTGTTCAGTTTTTTTCTTCTCAAAGTCACGTTTTTTCCCTACATTTCCTCCTTCTTGGCTTTTAGTTACGTGTTAAGCACCTGAAAAGCAAAGGCAGAAATGCAAAGTCCTCCATGAAGATGATATTCTATTTTCTCTGGTGCAGAGAAAGAAGAGACTCACTCTATTTTTCATTTAGATGCTCCAGCATGGTTTCCTTAAATAAAACTGTTCTGGTTAAATATCTTTCAGGTACTTGTGTTCTTAGAATAGCTCTGCAGCTGAGTGGAATAACCTGTAAAAGACTTCATAAAAAATCCAACAAGACCCTTCACATTTGACTTTTTGAAATAAATGTAATAAAATTATGAACAAAACAGTATGTGTATTTTGAACCGCTGACAGCTTTTGCACAAATTAGCAAATTAGCACCTATCCAGAAAGAGACCTTAAGGAATGTCAAAGAGTCAAGAGGATCCAGACCACTTTGGGTTGTATAACGTAGGAATGTGGAGATGTCATGTGGTCCCACAGAAGAAGCAGAACAATTACAATATAAATAGCTGTCCGTCACGCTGAGCCCAGTACTCTGGCCATTCAAGGTTAATGTATTTAACGGACCTGAAATGGAGGATTAACCAGCCAGAGCTCACGAGAGCTGATGTTAACCCTGAAAACACCACAACAGGGAGTAAAAGATCTGGACTTTCCTCCATGCTCACTAAAATCATACTCTTTTCTCTTTTTCATGTAAATTTGTGTGGCAGACGTCAAACAGAATTACTGTGTTCAATGGATTATGAGTTTTAAAGAAGACAACACTATATAAAGACAGACTTTGGGCAGACTATTTTGCTTATGCACAAATAATGGGTTTCATTGTCACCCACCGTCCTCACTGGTGTGCGTCTCTGTCCCTCCCTCATTGTCCACCTCTTCCAGTGCCCCATGCTCGCTGTAGGGACTCTCACTGTGGGCAAAAAGAAACAACATGCAAACCATGAGCCACTGCAGAGATCAAAGCTCTTCTCTAAACATGTTTCTTTCCTTGTGTTATTCTATATCTTTACAAATTAATGTTTCCCCCTCAAAAGTTTCCAGAGTAACTTTGCAGGTGCAGCGATGGATAATTAAACACAGAAGCCGTTTCAGCAACTATCGTTATCACATTTCTTTGAAAGTCTCATAATCTCCATCAGTGGTTGGACCTTTTCTTAAAAGCTCTTCTTTTGGCACCGGGCTGTGAGTGCTGGCAGTAATACCCCACGCCCCTCTCTCCACAGATTACCTCTGCCAGGAACTGAGAGTCCTCTCCACCTCCTCTCCAGCAAGAAAGGGCGGCGAAGCTGCCAAGACAACAAATCTCCCAAGGGCTTGGTAGGCACCACCGTGGGACATGGCAGTTCTGAGACGGGTGATTAGTTCTAGTCAGGGATAAATCCCTGTCAGCCTCAACAGAGGCCGATAAAGACAGGAAGAAACAAGATATAAGCCCTGCTTACAGATGTGGGTCTGGCAAGGAGCCCTAATAAGTGTGACCTGTCTGACTGCAGCTTGTGCTGCATTTTGGACTAATCATTGCTGTTTTACCCCAGCAATTTAAGTGATTGCTTCGGTCTGTCTCGTCTATAGAGAAGTCGGTGGGGAGTCACCGTTGATGAAGGCACTACCTTGTCATGTTCTACAGCCTCAGCTAACTGGTGTGCATAATTGCTCGTATGAACCTCACAGGCAGCTGAAGTATTGCGAGCATACTTATGTGTTTAGACGGACCTCTCGTGTTTAGTCAAAGCCTGTGCTCCGTTAACAATAACAAAGCAGAAATGAGAAAACCACCACCACCTGTCAGACTCCTTTGGGAACTCAGTGCAGCTGCATGGAGTGACTTCATTGGGGTGTTTTTGCACCTTTTCCTTTGATGATACATAAGCCATGACTCGAGCTATATGCGGCTGCGACAGGAAATCCTGGTAGTTACACTTTAACTTGGATGTAAAAACAGAGATGCAACCGTGCCTTCAATATTTGCTATTATACTGAGCATGTAGTGCTTTGCCAAAGCGTTGTGCTACTTGAACCTTACCGTGTTTTATTTAATAGACCAAAACAAAATTAGTGCATAATTATCAAATGGAAGCAAAACTATGCATGGCTTTCAAGATTTTTTGCAAAAATCCCCAGAAAGGAAAAAGTTGGTGTTCATTTGTATTCGACCTCCCACTGGGTCAATACAATGTGGAATCACCTTTTGGTGCAATTACAGCTGCAAGCAATTTCGAGTATGTTTATCTGCTTTGCACATCTGGAGATGGACATTTCCCTCCCCCACCCCCTTTCTTTCTTGCTCTTTGTTGCTCTGGCTGTATTAGAACCTTTAGCAGCAAAAAGGTTTTGGACCTTTTCAACTCTCATATTGTCCTAATAGAGGGTTAGATGATGCAGCTGTTGTACTGCTGAAGATACTTTTGAAAAACCTTCTTAGTAACAGGGTTCAAGCAAGACATTTGTTTGGATAAATTGTAGCATTTGGTTCTTCTAGTGGCTACACACAACCAAGTGTATTGTTAACGTTCATAAAGTAACCTAAACCTGATCTGTGGAGTTCTGCAGCTCCTCCAGAGAAACTACAGGCCTTTTGATAGCTCCTTTGGTAAATGCCCTTCTTGCTTGGTCTGTCAGTTTAGGTGAAAGGCATTGTTTTGGAGGATCTGTAGATGTGCCTTTCTGTTTTTATTTTCAGATGATGGATTGTTCTCTGTAAGATGTTCAAACCCTTGTAGAATGTTTTATAAGCTAACCTGCTTTAACTTAATTCTTCAAACATCTACTGTGTTCCTTGGTCTTCATGGTGCTGCTAGTTTTTTAATGATCTCCAACAATCTCTGAGCAGCAGGATTAGACTGACTTGAAATAACATTAAATTACAGATGTTCTCTATTTACTAGTTAGTTGACATTTAAGAGCAAAAAGTTGAATTGGTTTCTATTTAGGAGAACCAGAGTAAAGAGAGCTAGATATTAATTCACCCCACAGTTTTCAAGATTCAACTGAATAAAAAATACATAGAAACCATATATCTTTTACCTACTACTTGTTTGTTTATCAAGTAAAACCCCAGAAAAACAAATTGAAGTTTTCATATTGTAAAGTTTAAAATTTAATGAGGTGCTAATACTTTTGCAAAGTACTATAGGACATTCTTTATGCTCCCTACCAGTAGTCGCCACCGGCCATGCACTTCTCGTAGATGGGCCCCTCCAGTTCTTTGGCATCAGGGAAGATGGTCTCATGGTGGATGATGATGGTCTTGATGATCTCATTCACATGAGCCTGGCAGGAGACCTGGTCTTGGGTGTCTGGAGTTGGCATTAGTGTGGGACCAAAACATATGGCCAGGTTGTACGGGTCCATCATGTTCTCATCGCTGTACTGGGACAGACTGGAAGGAGACACAAGGAATTGAAAAAAAATGTTTTCCAAAGAAACGTCCCTGTAGCAAAAAACTTCAAACAAAGCTCTATAAAGAGAGGACAAGCTTTGAGATCTAGGATGAATTTAACTAAGTGTGCAGACTCACTGGTTGAGAAAGGCAAAGAGGTAACGCATCACAATGAGAACCGATCTGGGAATGGTTAGGAGGATCTTTCGGATGTATAACGCTCTCTCATACAAGTTGTCTATTCCTAAAACAGAAAAACAGAGACACACAATTAATGAAACACCTTCATCTCAGACTAGGGCAGAGGTTCCCAAACTGTGGGGCGTGCCCTCTGGGGGGCAGGCAGAGCTACACAGGTGTGTTTGAATCATGGCAGCAAACCAGCAAATAGCAAAGAACTTTTCACAGTTTTTCCCCCAAACTAACCGACTGAGTTGAGTAAAGCTGTTGGATGCAGGTAAAGTTAGCTAAAAGATGACTAGCTAGATAATATCAATACAGCACCTTAAGCTTAACAATTAGCCTGTAGGCTACCAATGTTGTAGTCTATATTCAGTTACTACATTCATTCTCCCCCCGCCCCCTTTTTTTAGAAACAGGGAGTCTTTAAGAATCCCCCCCCCCCCGCCCCCCCCACTCCATCACACACGTCGTTCAACCAGACACATTTGTAATACATAGGGGGGCCCAGAAAATGTTTGGAAATCACTGGGGGGCGCAGGAGAAAAAGTTTGGGAACCACTGGTCTAGGGAGTGAACCTAGACCAGGTTCACTCCCTGGTCTAGGGACACATTCTTTGCAATGTCAGATTTGGCGAGGTTATTCCTTTCCATGTGAGGTTTACTTTGGAGTCAATAATTGTTTTAATGTTGTCAAAGTACTGTGTTGAAGTATATTTGACAAAGTAGAAGTTAGATACCTCAGGGGTGAACAAACGTGATAACATTGTGAAACATATGTTTCACAATGTTATTTTAAGGTCTACATCTGTATATCTGAAATGTGGCACCTCTGTGTTAATGACATCCAACTCCTCATATTTCACAGGAAAAGGAAGGAGTGCAGGAAGTTTAAACTATTCACTGACGACAGCCAGGATGACAAACCGTTTCTCCTGCGCCACATGAAAACAGCACAGCTGAGGGTTGAGTACAACCCAGAGAGAGAGGAAAAACTCTGCAGTAAACTTTACAAACATACCTTTATTTAAAGACCAAACACTGAAACTTTTTCTGCCAGAGCACTTCTGAGACATACGAGACAAAGCCGGCACTTGCGTCTTCCATATCATTTGTTTCACCTGAAGCAGCCTGCATGTTTCACTTGGAGAGGCTGAGGCTGTGCCAGCTTGCTAAAAATAGCTGCGTCATCCTCCAGCCTCTCTGTGTCATCTGGGATTTGGGCTTCTCGAATATTTGTGATGCGTTTCATTTTTCATGAATAGCTAACTAGGTCTCTGTGTGGTTCTCCAGACGACAGAAGCTAATATTTAGAGGTCTACTTCGACGTAAGCTTCGTCACTGGGACAAATACATCTCAAGCAGAGTACCTCTGCGCAAAACATCCTGGCTGAAGATTACAAATCCATCACAAGCAGCATTTGGTGATGAAAAAAAACAGAGCAGGTAAATGGAAAAATCTTTTCAGATGTGAGCCCCTCGAAATGGGAAAAGTTATTTTACTACAGAGTCTGTTGGGCCTGCAGTTCAGAGTGTAATCAGGGAATCCCCCATCACTCATCCAGATATAACTACATGATGGCAGAACAACAATTCATCATCTTCATTTCACCACACAAATACTCAAAAGATTTAAAAGCTTAAAAACACAGAGTGCACATGATTTTCCCTCAACACAATCCCCACAAGGCACCACAGTAAGCGTGAGCACATGACTTTGGGGGAATTCAATTGTTCTTCGGGAGAAACAAAGCTCCTCACATGTAAAGCATGAAAAACAAGCCGTACCAAAGTAAAACATAATATCGCTCAGAGTGACTCTAAAATTATATTCATGTCTGATATAGCCACGAGTATCAACGAAGGCTAAATACACAAAAGTATCATATTCTGCAAAATGGGGTTTTCAATTTACTCATATCTCTGTATCAAAATTAAAAAAATAAATAATTAAATTTGATACAATTTTTTTTCCCCAAAAAATTGTTATTGCATATTATTTCATTGGGATTACTTGTTTTACTTTAAAACATAGAAATAGTAATATTTTTCTCAATGTGAAGTAAAGTAAATTAATCTACTTGTTTAAAGATAAATCAAAATTTTCTAGTTATGGAAAAAATATCGCAAATGAGAAGCTTTTTCCACATAAGGTCAGGTTGCTTTGGACAGTTTTGTTTCCTTTATAATTTTTTTTATGCTGAGAGAATCATCTTTTACAGCTGGTAAGGAAGAGAAAAACTTGTGGAATCCCTATCCAACATCCACAATATTTTTATAAAAAAAAAAAAAAAGACATAAAAAACATCACAGAAGCAATATGGATACAAAATGTGAACCTACTGATGCATGCAAGCAGGTCGTTAAATCTCTCTTTGGGGAAAAGAGGGTTCTCCAGACCACGGAAGTAGAGCTTGAGAACGCCAGCCACCGAATTGATGTCATGATTATCCTCATCATCTGTTAGAGGGTCGTTTCCTAAAATGCAATAACAGAAACATCAGCAGGGCAGCACATCATAACACAAATATGTAGTCTTGGCAATATTTGTGTGTGGCAAATAGGACTATATATTTGTTCAAATGCTTTGTTTAGTGGCTGTTAAATTTAGAGCGTCATAAATTCAGACTCTGCAGTTCAATAACGCGTTTGGTCTAAAGGATCGGAGTCTAACTGCAGTAGCTGGCCACACCTGACACGGACTATAGCGGACAAGTTTCGGGACAATTTTAATAACAGATAAGAGAGGGAAGTGGACAAATATTGATTTATGGAAAAATAAATAAAAAATATATACATATATATATATATATATATATATATACATATATATATAGTTAGGATTTTGCTTTAATAATCTGAGAATCTCACATATATTCAAAGAAAATGGATAAAAAGTAATTCATGATAATTCAGTAGCTGAAGTTGTTCACCTCTCTCAAAAGAGTTCTTGATGTCGTTGACCTCCAGCTGGGATCCAGACACACGAAAGATCCCTTGATGCTGGAGGCCTTCAGAGCCAAAGACATAAAAAGACAAAGTTACAACAGACTTAGTTTCTAAGTCGACCTTATTGAACTTACAACGCACGCACGCACGCACGCACGCACGCGCGCGCACACACACACACACACACACACAAAAACCCTCTCGACTAAAACGGTTTTCTTAGCTGGTCGTAAAAAGCACAACCTCCTCGCTAAGCCCCTTCACTTTGCTAATTAAAGACAGTAATGAGTCGAGGAGACTGCAATCATGTTTTCCTGAAGTGTCTTCCAGCTGGGATTAGGATTTAATGAGGGGAGAGGTCAAGAGTCGAGAGAAAGCAAAATTAGTTTGCCGTTTGCCTCCTTTCAAATTCCTTCGTCACAAACTAGGCATCTCCAAAAGCTTTAACTCAAAACTCTGAGAGTTGGTACTAATCTTAATTAAAAACTTTTATATTAGCCACTTGTTCACAGCTCCCCTAAGCTGAAAGCTTCACAGTATATCTGGGAGGCTGAGTGAAAACTGCAGAAGACAAGAGTGAATCTGTATTTTCCCAGAACTGTGACTTGAAGTGGATCTTAAAAAGCCACATCATCTGCTCGAATGCTGAGTGTCATTCGGCGCTACCATTAGAGAATCAATAGCAGATCAGATGAGTGACTCACCATATAGATTTATGTAGCGAATGCAACTTTCAACCACTCTGGGGATAGCTTGTCCAGAATCCTTCGGGAGAAGAGTAAACAAATCATCAGGATTTTTCTTTTCTAAAAATTCTGTAAACATGTTCTTTATGTCACATGAATACATGTTAGAGGCATACCAATGTGTAGCTATAACATAAATATCAATAAAGATATGGCAACCTGATGTCTAGCATTATCTGTACATTTCAATTAATTAAATTAACAGACAAAAACCAAATAAAAATGTAGAATTTTTTTTTTACTCATTCTTATGTATCTTCCAGCTAACTCGTGATATTGGTAGGGCTCTAACAGGTAGTGGTCTACACAAGGGTAGAAGGTCCTACCATTGTGTAAGCATGCCAACACACAAGGTCAGAAAAGTTTGGGTAGAAAGGGAAAGTCGATTTCTGAGAACCTGAAAACAGACTGAGTTGATGTCATCAATTTGTTCACTCATGCCCACTTTCAGAAATGGCCAATTGTCACGGAAACAGAGGTGCAGACTGCGCTTTTGAAAGGCGGGTATAATTTCAGATGTTTAATATTTGTATGGAAAATATTTTTACATTTAATTTGTAAAACTCTATCTAGACATGAAATTTTCACAATTAAGATTTTTGATCTTCCTGATTAAGAGGTGAAAAAAAAGATGTTTGTCTTAAAAATAGGGATACTTTTCCTTCTCTTTCAATGCTAACTGGTGCTAAAGAAGGAAAATGTTGACTGGATGATAGCAAGCTTCCTTCCTTACAAGTCTGTTTTCTGTACTTATATTTATTTTACTTGTAAACAACTTGAGAATGTGGTGGATTCCAAGTTAAGAGATTGCATTAAAAGCTATGGCAAGGATGTTTTGAGGTGCTATTTGTTATGTTGAGAGCATATCTAAAGAACTACACAATATGGCAGCCAGGGAGGAAGGACTAAAAGCCAAAACCCAGCAGTTTCATAGATGTAGACATGGACTGGCCTTTTGTTCCGATTTTGTGATACAATGACGGTCACAGACTCTGAATCCTTTTTAATCATACAGTGGATTTGTTTACAGCCCTCAGGGGTACACAGTGGGTCCAAACAGAACAACCATGCCAATATATATTACACTAATTTCAGTAGAGTTGATGCACTGACCAGGATGCAGCTGCACTCTGTAGCAGCATGTCTTTTTTTGACATGTGAAAGTGGGATCACTGACGAAATGTTGATGTGGGTGTGTGTCAGATTATCTTTCGGAGGAGAAAATCTTCAACTCAGTCTGTCGAAAGGTTTTATTTAGAAGAATACATAATGAAATATCCATTATGCTAAAGGAATGAGCAAAGGCAAGAAGCACAAGCTTCCGAAACCGCTTCGGAGTCTACCTGATGTCGAGTATGTGAGTTCCTGCGTCCGCGGCTAAAGAGGAGAATCAGTAGAGGCAAAGAGGAAACCAGAAGTAAAGAGAAAAAAAGAAAGACCCAGGTTAGAACCGCACCAGCTGCCCACCTAAGCTTATAGCATAATAGCACCTTCACTCCACCCTGTGCTGTTATCAAACCTACAAAGACTTTGTGATCTGAAAAGGACCAGGCAGTGTTGGGCATGGACCCACCAGCCAGAGGCAACGGGGGGATTGGAAGAGAGAGGCAGCCCACCTTATCGGCCTGGCATCTGCCCCCACCCGCTCCCCGACTGCCATTTACCCTGCTGTTTCCACTGGCTGAGGGGAGAAAATCTCTGCCAGAGCGGCTCAGACGTGCCAGCTCAGCAGGAAGCAAGGGGAGCTGACGGACACAAATATTTAGCCCACCAACTGCTGCTGCTTCCCTCCTGCGACCCCTCAAATCTATCAATGCCACCCTGCATCCCAGAGGCAGAGCGCCAGAGCTCAATGACTCATGCTGACGGCTTCCAGAATCCATCTTAGCAGAAATCTGTTGTTGGTTAACAATCAATCAAAGCCGAGATGCTTCGGGGGAGCCCACCAAAACGGTCAGAAAGCCAGAGTGGAAAATAAAGAAATGGAAAGAATAGACGGAGAACAAAAGCCACCCAGCAGATGTTAAATCTGTACCTTGATAAATGACTCCAAATTTCCATTAAATAGCTTAACATTGAAACAAGAGCGGGGTCTAGGCCGCCGGGGGCCTGTGAGGGTTTTGTACAGCCCCTTGGGATGTCTACTGTAGAATACAAAGAATGCATTAGAATAAACAAACAACTCAGTTAATTTCAAAAGGCTTGCACATGGTGTACTGCTTCTTCAAACTGTTTCATGTCCTCCGAAACCTTGAAGTTTAAGCTAAATAATCTTTAAATCCTTTTCACCGCACATGACAGACAGGTTAATGAAAACCTCTTACAACTATTCACTTTTTTTCCACAAGATGTCTCAGGCCACTGAAATGTCAGGGCTGCTGGGAGCATCGCATGTGTCAGCATCCATCTCATGACAGCCTCTGCTGCGCTGTGAGGACGTGTGTGTGTTGGTGTGAGAGGCGTCGTGCAGTTTGGCTTCTCGCCACCTGTAGCATCCCAGGTCCTCGCATTTTCAGCTCTGCTTCCTATTCACAGCAGCAAAACTGCAAGGTCCAGGAAAACTCTCAAATGTCAGACCAAAAGATGAAATCGGAAGATTTTTTTTAAAAATTTGCTCTTATGGTTGTTGCCATAAAAGGCTTTCTTGGACAAGAATGTTGAGCTGGAAGTTCTGTCCACTTGCTGACACATTTAAGATCTTTCGTCGCTTTGGTCAAAATACAACGTCCCCACACATTTCTCTTCACCAGTTTTAAGCTACAGAAAATGTAACAGGATTCGAACCTGAGGCTTTTGTCTGCAAAGGTTTCCTTCTCGTACTGCTTCTGTTTATAAGATCCTTATGAAGAGCTGGTCTTTAACCATTGATGCTGCTGTCATTTTAAATAGGATCCGTTAATTCCACATTTGTAAACGTTGGCTCTAAAATGACTGCCAACTCCCCAACAATCGAGAATTGAACTGCAGAATTTCATCATCCTTGCACTGAAGCTGTGAAACGCCTCACAAGCGCTTTGAAAGCGCTGGTTCTGAAGACTCCACCTGCACTCTACTTTCAACACGAACAGTAGCAGATGTGTTTGCATGTGGCAGTGTGTGTGTGTGTTTTACCTTGTGGTCATGTAGTCAGCTCGATGGCCTGCAGCAAGAGGAGAGACGAAAAAATAACAGAGAAGACGTATAAAGTTGGAGTTGGTGCACATGCCAGGACCCGTCTCGGGCGTCCCGGCAGTGAAATGTGCACACGGTTAGTGAAGCGTTTGAAGCCTGCCATCTGTCTACTACCGTTGGCCCCTTGAGCAGCTAAAATAAATCCTCAACACAGGACCATGTTTGCTTTTATGCTCTCACGTGCGCACTCTAGCTCGCAGTCGACACAAAAAGCTACATTACAAGTTTAATAGATTAAAGAGCCAGGGGCATGCGGACATTTGGTTTGACTAGTAAAATAAGATAAGAAGGAAAACATCTACTTTAACATTAATGATCAGAAGATGCTTTAAATTTTATGAGCAGCATAAAACCTGCTGCTGCGTTTGATTGACTCATGCTGTCCTTCAGCTCCGTGACAACAGGATGATGAAGTGGCATGTGTCAGAAACAGCAGGCTATTCTCTTCGTTGCTCAGTCACGGCTTTGCTGCTCATTAAGTGGGCGATTTTACAGAGACCACCAGGAGTGAAGGTCACCACAAGCACCGACAGTTACTGACTGAGATCCCACCAAAGGGGAACAATGAGAGCCCGACCCAGTGAGCACTGGCCGTCTAATACACGGCAGTCTTAAGTGGGGAGCAAAGTCAGTAAGTCGGATAATGCAAATTAAAAATCCCTTTCAGTTGTGGCATAAATGACTAAAACCCAGATTTCTATCAGGCCGTTCTTCAAGAATAGGGGGGGGAGGGGGTGGAAGTAAAATAAAGGAGTTTGCAAGAAAAAAAAGACTAAAAGTAGGACAACTTAAAGTGCAGGCTTCATTATTTACTTTCAGTCTCTCTGACTAAACATTTTATTGTACTTAGTCTAATTGGTTTACGTCTCCACCCACTTTGTGCATGTAGAGACTTAAACCTTTTTCCCAATTGTTCTTTATAAAATAGCTCAAGTTGAGTCAAATTTGAGGCAGAATCACTTTTCAAGTCTTGCCAAAAACTTTGGTTGGATTTTGGTTTAGTCTGACTGAGTCAGTCTAACACATGGATATGCTTTGATCTGAAGCTTTTTCATTATAACTCATTATAATGAAAAGGTCAGTCTGTTAGAGTCTGACAGTTTTTTTTAGGATTGTTTTGTGTTTAGCTCCATTCATGTTAATGGATGGAGCTAAACACAAAACTGCTCAAAAAAAGCATATTGCTGCTTTTTTTGAGCAGCAATATGGAAGCTAGCAATATGGACTAGCTTCCATATTGCTGCTCAAAAAAAGCAGCCTCACATCATAATGCTGCCACCATCACAGAGGGAGTGGCTATATGCAGCATCAGACTTCTACCACACAACATTTTGCCCAAACGGTGACACTTTATGGCTTCAGCTGACCAGTGCAGCTTCCTTACAGGTTTGCTTTGTCCTGTCTGGGCCGTGGCTCTCAGCAGCTCCTCTAGAGTTACTGTAGACTTCTTGGCTGCTTCTGATGAGGGGGTCAGCCATGTCTTGATACATTCCTTTTTAGATAATGGTTTTAAAATTGTTCTGTGAGATTTAGTCTTTTATAAACTAAAGCTGCTTTAAACCTCCCCACAACTACAACCTTGAGGTACCCCCCTGTTTTTCTTTGGTTCTCACAAACCTATGAAAGCTTCGCTAATCAGCTGTATTTGCACTGAGATTTTATTATACTCGGTTAGATACTATGCCCTAATTAGGTTATTTTTAAATGGAACTATGTGGATTTTATTTGGGGGCATCATAGAAAAGGAGGTTGAATGTATGAACACAATGCACTTTTCCTTTTCCTTCAACTTTCACACTTTTGTTGGTCTATCAAATAAAAACCTAATGAAATGATCTAAATTTTGTGTCTCTGAAAAGAGTTAAAGCTTTTATGGGAGAGATTGGAGAAAGCACAGTAACGGGGCACGAATGAGCACAGGGGAGGGCAAAAAAAGGACTTTGACCGTACCGTCACCGAGTGTCCTCTTCAGCGAGTCGTGTTTGGCCTGCAGTTTGGAGATGAGATTACTGCCCTCCAGAAACTCGCGGAATTTCTGTGGAGAATCGAGAGTAATTACACGGCTGCCCCGAGTGCCAGCCGGAGAGCCAGCTCTCAAGACAGCAATCAATGATAAGGCGGCAGCCAAGGGCAAAGGACATCCTAAAAGCCTTTTTAGAGCTTTTATCAGAACATGTCCATCTTCCAACCAGTCCAAGATAGCAGTTTGCTTTCACAATATAAAGATGTTTAGGAAAAGTAAGACCTCTGCCAAAGATAATGACTTTCTAAGTAAAAAAAATAAGCACATTTAAGTGAAAGTACGAGCTTTGACGTGACGTCAATTTTGTTATAACCTCTCTGACATGCATTTTAATTTCTTTTCAAAATGAGACACACATCAAATATTCTTGTTTTCTTTCTGCTGCTCACCATGAAGTAGAACTGCTCCGTTTCCTGCTGGTTGGCTCTTCTCTTAGCGATGCTGGGTTTGCTCAGGAACGTCTCAGACACGGTGGACTTGACCGATTCTGTGGAGCGGCTGTGGTGGAAGCACTCGGACACATCGTAGTCTTCAATGGTCACCATATCCTGGATGGTGGTCAAAGTGGCCTCTGATGTCTTTTTCACCTGTCGATCAGAAGAGGAGGCTATGATCAAAGCACAAAAAAGAAACCAGCTTAAAAGCCCGATATCGCCTCTTCATCATCACAATGTCGCCATTCCCCCATCCCACTTTACTCCTACTCTCTCCAAAACACTCTCCATCTCATGACACTAAAAAATTCAGCTGCTTTCTGACAAGATGTACAATCTTTTAAAAAAACCGCAGGCTGCTGAACACGACTGCCAGCCAAAGCAATCAGCTTGCATGCACTCAGAGGGGCTGGAGGTGAGCGGTGCTGGCTGGAGATGGTACATCCACTTGCAGCCTTCAAAGATTCATTTCCATAACCGCCTCTAGCCTGTCAACGCTGCTTCTCCTGAAGCATATAAAACTATCAGGGTTTTGGCCAAACATACCCTTCTCCATTCACTACAAAACATGTTTAAGTTATCCAAGAGCTGCAGGGCATGACTGGTTCTATCATGTGGCGACATAAGATTATGGGACAAGCAAATAAAGAGTGAAAGTGCATCCGTAAAAGCCCTGCAAATAGCAAATGTTTGATAACAAAAAGAGAGAAAAAGAGAGACCACAATCAGAATCTAATTTGTAGAAATACAATCACAATGTATTAATAATGCTATAATTATCCTACCTTAAAGAAGTTCAAAACCATACTTTGATCATTTATATATATATATATATATATATATATATATATATATATAATATATATATATATATATATACACAGTCCAGTCACATTAATGTGACCACCACGTACTTTCCACTTCAGAGTTAAATAACCAATCACAGAAGGCAGGTGGCAGCACAGTGCAGTTGAGCGTATATAAAGGGTGTGTGTGGGCTTCAGAAAACATTTCAATCGTTGGCGTAATGCAGAAACGAAGCGATTTATCCGACGTCCAAAAGGGCATGATCATTGGCTTTCGGGCCAAGGGTGGAAGCATTTCCGAAATGGCTGAGTTTGTGAACTGTTCGCGTGCCGCCGTGGTAAAAGTGTACCGTGCATGGCAAAATGGGACTGTCCAAAATCAACGACGTGGCAAATGTGGTGCACCACGGGCCATAGATGACAGAGGCGAACGACGGTTGCGGAGATGCGTTCGGGCAGATAGACAGGCTACCGTTGAGCAACTGACCACTAAAATGAACCAAGGGGCTACCACAAGTGTCTCCCAAACCACTATTCAGCGAACATTGCTGCGTCTGGGCCTCCGAAGCAGACGCCTGGTTTGTGCACCTATGCTGACTGGTGTTCATCGACGACGAAGGCTAGAATTTGCACGCCAGTACAGCAGCTGGACGTCCACTGAGTGGCGACAGGTAGCGTTTTCAGATGAATCGCGTTTTATGCTCCATCGGACAGATGGACGTTGGCGTATAAGGCGTGAAACCTCTGAAAGGAACCACCCTGCAACCATTGCAGGAACGGTCCAAGCTGGAGGCGGGAGCATTATGGTCTGGGGAATGTTTTCCTGGCATTCTCTGGGTTCACTGATTATTGTGGAAGGCACGATGGATCAATACAAGTACGCATCTGTCCTTGCGGACCATGTCCACCCCTACATGCGCATTGTTTTTCCTCAGGATGATGGCATCTTCCAGCAGGACAATGCGAGGTGCCATACAGCTGCCAGTGTACGTGCGTGGTTCGAAGAGCACCAGGATGAGTTTACCGTCCTCCCCTGGCCAGCAAACTCACCTGACTTAAACCCAATCGAGCATCTGTGGGACCATCTCGATCGAGTTGTTCGCGCCATGGATCCTCAACCGCGTAATCTAGCGCAGCTGGCCACGGCATTAGAGTCGGCATGGCTCAACATCCCAGAGAAGACCTTCAGGGACCTAAGTGACTCTCTTCCTGCACGTCTCGTAGCAGTTCGCTCTGCGAAAGGTGGTTATTCTGGCTTTTGACAGATGGTCACATTAATGTGACTGGACTGTGTATATATATATATATATATATATATATATATATATATATATATATAAAAAACAAGAGAATGAGTCATTGATGTGATGTGGAAAAGCTGCAGAGGAAAAGAGGCCCGGATGGTGCAGGAACAAAAACAACTACCTCTCTGAAAAAGTCCAGGAAAATACTTCTTTGACCGCTTGACAGGGAGATGTCCTGTCGGGAAACAGAGGGTTGTGACCATCTTAGTTCTGTTTGATGCACAGATTGAAGGGACCCTGATTACAAAAAGACGACTTCCTTCCAGTTCCTCTTAATGATCCCAATCACTTTAAACACAAAAGAGAGCATCCCCGTTTTTCAGGTGCTGCTAACCAGGTCTGACCTCGATGATATTTAAAGGACAAGGTAGACTGTTTATGTAAATAGTTAGACTTCATCCAGACAAAACAATTACAGCTTGTTTCTTCACAAGCTAGTTGACCTTTAAGTCTGCCTGTGTTCAAAAGAGAAGAACCCCCCTCCAACCCCTCCTGAAAATAAAAGGCTGTCTTCTCTTCCTGTGACGGATTACAGTGCTGAAACATGTTTTCAAGCACACAGTGTGGATGTAGTCTCAGTGTTATCCAACATGTCATTCGGGTAAAACAAACTACAGGTTGGAACATGAGTAATGGCAGAAAAAAGAAATAAGATAGCAGACTCTAAACTCCTAAAAAGTTGATTTGAAAAGAATCAAAAGAAATCCTTAGAAAATGTAACGCATTGTGACATTCAGTCACTAGTTACACACCGAGTGTGTTTGGGATCCCTCGCTCACCGGCAAGTCCCATCCCAGGTGGCCCCTTCCTTCAGAGGGGAGAGGCCCAGCTGTCATTATGAAAACAGAAGCCATGCGTGCAAGAGAATGTCTCCCAGTGAAAAAGCTGTTGAGTTTATTCATTATTCAGTGGACGAATAGTTATCGCTGTTCACTGCTGGGCCCAGTTACCACTCAGCTCACGGAGACACGCTGACTATATGCCCACCAGGCCCTGCAGCTGTACAACAGGCCGACATAAAACCCCATGCGTGGAGTCAAGTTTATTTTTCTGTGCTAACTATGTCCAAAAACTCACCATCAACATTTCAGCTTCCGTATTATTAGTGTGGTTTATTCCAAAACTTCATTCTGGGAGCCAAAAATAACTTTTGCGCTGTCAAAACCTGAAATATTTCCAGTTGTGACGTTTTAAATAAATGTGACTCTCCAGGTCAGAAGGAACCCATCGCTTAGCAGCTATTTCAACATCTATCAACACATCTCTGCAGCCAGACTGCAGTCCGATAGCTTTCAACAGACCCTGCGGTGTGTAATCTGCTCATCATCAAGCTATGAGCACAGACAGACACCAGCTTTGATGCGTCTCCCTGAAATGTATCTGGATGAAAAATAAACACTCCCCTCAGAAGCGACGGTATGAGATTACCAGAAGTTGGTGTGAAAAATCATAGGAACAACATCTCTGTTGGCTTGTGTTCTGCTTTGAGGACACCAGGCACCAGAGAAACATTAGAGTGAACTTTGGGCCACACAAAGGTAAATGAAATGTAGACTGGTAGGTTATTTAATCTAAAAATTTGACAAAGCAAAAAAAGGTGGACTAGGGAGCAGAAAACAAAACTGTCCCTGCAGGAAAAGGTTGATTACGATTTTAACAGTGAGCTCCTCCCAGCTGAGTTGAAATCCAGGTCAGACTTCCCATTTCGCACTCCACCCACCAGTGAATTATTCAGCATGATTTCTTTCACCAGTTCAGAAGTGCTTTGAGGATGCAGCTGCACTTCTATAAAACTCTGCCCTGTAGCTTTTCCTGTCCAAATAACGACAGACTCTCTCTTTTAGGTTTGACAGAGGAGCGTGCAGGTCGCCGCCATGCTTTGAGAGTTTGTTTTTCAAGGATCAATCTGGCACACCATGCCCAGGAAGAGAGGCCATCTGGTGATCTGTACATGGGGCTGCAGTGCCCTCAGATTCTGACCCACCAGGACATCCGCAGGCGGACAAGGACACGAAGCAAACCGGAGCTTGTCAGCTTCCACAAACTCAAATGTACAAACTGGGTTGAGGAAGTTGGGGGGGTGTTGCATGTGCTCAGAAATCCTGCAAACACTGCAACTTTAACTGGACTGACACCGAGCATTTTCTCTGTCAATTATGGGCAAATAATGTAAAGAAGATGCAGAAACTGAGTGAAGTGTATCATGGTGGCAGTAAATGATATTTAATTTGGGGAGTAAAACAAATGACATTTCCTGTAATTTCAGGGGCACAGATTTTTTTATGCTGTAGAGTCACAACATCACTCTGCTAAGCTGGTCACTGCCTGTGGCGACATGCTATGTACAACTTTCTCCTTCCTCGAGAAAGCAAGTAAGGAGAAAGACAGGCGCAGAACAGAAGGTGCAATTTGAGATAGGTAGCTAAATGCAGACCTAATAATTCAATATGGTCTGAAAGTGTCAGGACCACAGAAGATCTGAGTGTTGACTCCAAATATTAAACAGCGATAGATGTTATGGAAGTTGACCCATGTGTTCCTGCTTCCTCTATGTATGAGAAAAAGTAAAGGAGCACAAACACAGAAAAATGGAGGGCAATAACAGATGCCTGGAAAAGGAGAAGCCGGTGAGGCATAATGCAGCAGTCAGGCGGATATGTGTGAGCGCAAAGTGTGAAGAAGAAGAAGGAGCAGTCACGGCCTTCATTCTTTTGGCTCAGCAGCATATAGCGAGTTGCTTTCTCACACAGATGCAACAGAAAATAAAAGCACTGTGGTGAATTCTTGCAGCAAAAAAGGAAAAGGACTTTAAAACTATCTGTGAGATATAAAACAGATGAACATACATTAAGTGTAAATATGAGCTTCTGGGTTTTATGTATATGCGACAAACACTTAAACCTGAATCTTCAGAGCTATTATTTTCTCCTCCAACCTGGTAGGCATCATACAAATTCTCTTTAGCAGCTTTAATTCTCTGAAGCTCTCAGCCTCTTTTATCCAAGTCAACAGAAATCAAGTCAGAAAAAAATAAATTTCTGGATTATTTATTTTAAATGCAGGACGCCGTCTTACCTCTTCATTCTCAATCTTCAGAGTGGTCAGTCGAGACTGCAACTGCTGGAACCTGAGAATAAGCTCCCCATTGACTGGCGGTTGTGCTGTGATATGGCACACCTGGAAGAGAAAACCCGTCTTTATGTAGTAATAAATCTTTTCCACATTCTTCTTTAATTACAGAGCAAAACTCAGCGAACTGAAAGGCAGACAGCCACAGTAGAAGAGCTACCAAACAGACATGATATCAGCAAAGTGGCATCCAGGCAATTAAACTCCGAACACATGTTGAGCTACTTAAAGTCCAGGGGAAGGAATAATGCATTTATTTGCAAAATTTAGTGCCCTATAAAACGTGATGCTGCAGCCTGTTCACAATAAAAAAACAACTGCATTGTAACACCTACTATTAAAACCTCACTTCATTATGTTTGAGATTGTTTCTCGTGAGTTTAGAGTTTAGATCAGGCCTAAAAAATCCAACCGGGCCCTGAGCCCATAGGCATTGTGCCCGATCCAACCCGACTAATTCTAATTAGAGTCCGAAGTAAACCCGACATATCTTAAACTGATACCTGTTTAAAGTCCTTCCAGATCTCTGACTTTGCACGCTGCTGGTTATTAGTTATTGCCCCGCTTTTAGCTTTTGTTTAACATGTTCCAGCTCCGTTGTGTTGTGTAGCTGAAGGTTGAGTCAAGTGCAAATCTTCTGGGATATGTGATTGATGGGAGTGGAAAAAAATCTGCTCTATGTGCGCATTAGTTGTGCAGTGTGCTGGGCTTGTTACAGTCTAACTTCTGCACTTTTCTTTCCTCAACAGGGAATAAGTAAATTAGCTCAACTTTATATTGTGCATTCTTGTTTAGTTTTCTCTAAGCTGTGTATTGTAGGCTTATTAAAAATGCACCACGAAAGCTCATTGACTATTAACCATTTAATTTTGGCCCAATTCGCCTTGAATTTCAGATTGGATCTAAGCTCTACATCAGCTACAACAAAAAATAACTGTAAAACTGCCACTTCTCATCAATACGTTAAACATACTTCATCCCCCATGTGAGACTGGAACTCAAATTTGGCTGGTGGGCAGAAGGCTGTCGGATACATCTCCATAAACCTCTGTCGGTCACTCCGTGGGTCCAGACTGTCCACTGCATTTTCAATGATATCTAAACCCTCGTGGCGTGACGTTTCCAGGTTGTACTCTGCCGAGAGGTAGGTCCGCAGGGCCCGGTTCAGACTTGCATGATATCCCAAGTCGCAGCACTAGACGGAATAAAACAGAAGAGAAATATTAGATGAGCAATTTGCAGCAAAAGCAAAAATAGATCATATAAGAAATTAAAGATGATTTGTCAGAAATTGTGATGTATGAAAAGAAAAAAGTCTCTTCATAAAATGAGTAATTTGTTTGTACATTTTGTAATGGCTTGTAAAATTAGGATTTTCCATACACAGCTGACTTGCAACTTTAAAATTCAAATAGAGAGCATCAGTAAACAAGCAAAATCGTGAAGATGACAGAAAACAACACATAGGAGAGCTTTAAAATTGGATTAGGTTATAAAACAGTATCTCAATTTAAAACTCTCAGTTTTCAATCTGCAACTGGAGACTTAAAAAATCCATAGTTCAGGTTGGAGAATCCGTCAATGGCAAATTATTAGCTGTGAACTTCACAAGTCTTGCCTCAGTAGAAGAGCAACAAAAAACTAATTGTTGCAAGAAAGAAAGCCAAAAGATGCGCTGTTTGACATTCGCCACAAGCCACGGAGGTGTCATGATGGTGAGCTGGTCAGAAAAGATCAAAATGCTACTTTTGTTTTTTTGGCCAAACATGCAAAAGACGCTATGTGCCGGAAACCTAACTGGAAGCATCAAGCTGCAGAAAGCTTTTCTGTAGCAGGACAAGGATATTTGTCAGAGTTGAAAGGAGGCCAGATGGAACTAAATGCTGCAATACTGGAAGGAAAACTAGATAAAAGACGTACCTTCAAGCAGAACAATAATATTTAAGCATATGACTTGAGATACAACGGAGTGGCTTTGATCAAAGCACCTGTTGTGTGTTAGAATGGCCAAAAATGCGAGTCTAATTGAGAACCTGCAGCAAAGTTTGAAAAAAAAAAAATCTCAGGAGAAATAGCCTGAAATACTTGCTATTTGCAGCTCAAGGGACTGACTTGCCCCAAAACCAGGTCCAGTATTTTTCACAAGCCTTTCAACAGACATTCACTGTTAATTTCTTTTCCCTTTTGTCTTTGAACACATGATAATCTTATGGGAATGCTTAGTTTAACACAAGGTACACGATAAATGAAAAATTCCAGTTTGAACTTTAAAAAGAGAGATATTTTCATATTTTTTAAGCCAAGAGTGTTAAATATCATGAACGTTATGTTCAGGGTGCTGATTCCTAACACAATGAACTTCATCTTATTCTATGACACAGGACTCAAACACTTATATTCACACATTTCAGTGCCTGTTCTTAAATCACTAAAAAACAGTTTCTAAAAAAAAACATTGACTCTTTCAATCTTTTCCACAATTTCCAGAGTTTCCTGTTGGACTGAGGGACGGAGTGAGAGATGAAGAGGCGGACAAAATAATGGATGGAAAGGATGGATGGATGGACGGATGACAATGACACGTTGAATTAAATCTGTAAACAAAGCATTAATCATATCCAGACATGGAAAACATTTACATCAAATTTTACAGTTTTCTAGGGTTTTCAGCCAAGATGCAGGGATGTTCCTGCTCCACCTGCTTGAAAGCAGACGATGTTTTTGACCATGAAAAGTCTCTCCATTAATTTAGAAATATGTGCAACCCTGCACACACAGCTCCTGCAGAGTGCATCCTACATAATATCACTCAACCACACACCGATACACACACACCCTGGTGAGATGTGAAGGCCTGTGAGCAAAGCAGGGAGAGGGGTAATTTCAGTACACAGTATGCCGCCTGAGAAGAAGCTGCATGTCTCTCCATCCTTTAGTCTCATTCGGAATATAAAAACCTAAAGTCTCGCTAAAAACCCAACCTTCCCCTGCTTCTGTAGAAAAACAAAACAAAGCAGGGAAATTAGTGCAGCAGTTCTGCGTCTCTAAGCTAAAACGGGAGGAATGCAGGTGAGTCGGATCGTAAATAAGTCATGGACACGGAAAAAGGATCCAGCTAGAAAGTCTGCTTATACAGCAATGAAAAGAGATTTGATCAATTACTAAAAGTGCAAGGATTCAGAAATTGATACAATTTAGATTTATGGTAAATAAATGTGAGCCTTTATTTTACCAAAAAAAAAAAAAATTTTATATATATATATATATATATATATATATACTGTATATACGCAGTATATATATTGTGTGTGTGTGTGTGTGTGTGTGAAGCTCCCTCCTTTCATTAGAAAAAGAAAATCTTCAAACGTGACTGATCTGGGCGAGAGGCCATAAGAACGATGAGTTCAAAAAAACAAGTAAACTTCCGCAAAAACTTTAATTCTATCATGGGAGAGTCATGTGGATTCATACTCACATCAATTAAGTCCGACAAGTCGTGGATGTAGTACTTGAAAACGGACGCATTTGTCGCTTCCAGCGTCAGCAGGTACTCGTTCCGCGCTTTGATCGACTTCAGCTTGTTTTCCGAGTACTTGGCTTGACGCTGACAAGAGAATTAGAGGCAGCAATGAGAAACAACACAGCGAATGTGACGGGATGAATTTAATGAGCAGAGAACTGCCTTTTTTTGACAAGTGATTATAGTTTTACGTCTCTGCAGGGAAGGTGAATCACAGAGCTGAAGCTGGATTACAGGCAGAAAGAAGTTTTCAATAAACATTAGAAAAAAATGAGCGACCTCATTATTGTGGTATAAATAATGAGGAGAAACAAAACCAGACATAAAAAAAATTAAAAAAAGAAAGAAAGGAAAGAGTTTCTGCTCTTTGATTCAGCCGGATGCCTCAGTCGTCTTCATCCCACACCAGACGGACCATGAGACTCTGAGTCACAGTTTCCTGACTGACCAGTGGACTTTGACTCATCATCATTCATATCTCAACACTTTAAAATGCATTCCTGGAAAGGTTCTGCTAAAACGGTCCGTTCCTGCAGTCTTTAATCATTTCCAGAGATATTTAACAAATTACAGGCCTGCTGTACGGGTAAAACCTCTGCTTGTTTGGCTGTGAAAATGCTCTCAGTGTGTTTTTCTTTAAATGGGTCAAGGAGATCTGAGAGGTGTGTACTCTCGCCAGAACCAAACACATTTTCTGTCATTGTTGGAAGTGTTAAAATTATTACACAACATTATGTTTTCTTTCAACTTCTTACAGTAAGTGGCAGAAACATTCAGACGCCTACAACTTTTTAAAGCCACTGTTTTACAATTCAATTGTATCTTGGGATTTTAGAATAAAATTTGATAATAAAATCCCAAGCAAACAGTTTTAAAGCCACAAATTCATGTGATACTTCATAACTTAATAGTTTTACCACTAAATGTAAAATTAGACAAAACCATGTTGTGGTAAACCAACTCAGCATATTGTCCTGGACACAACATTCCCACCATTGAACATGGTGGTGGTGGCAGCATCATGATATGGGAATGCTTCTGTTCATCAGGGACGCTAAACATGAACAGAGTTTGTGGGAAGAAGGATGGAGCTAAACAAAGTTAACTTTTAGAAGAAATCTTGGTGAAGGCTGCAAAATTTAGTATGTTACAGTTTACATAAAAGCATGTTTTTTACTTCCCAATTTATTAGTTACTTTGACGTCTAAAAATAAAATCCAATTGATGTTTGTGGTTTAAGCCTGACAAGATATGAATGCTTCAAAGATTGTTCACATTTTCTTTAAGGAAACTACAAAGATGCCATCATAGAAAGTGAACTGTAAACTTATTTAGTTTTATTTAAATATGATAATTCAATGTACTATTTTAAATGAATTCAACACAATTCACCTTTTCTTTTATTTTCTCAATCTTCTTCTCCATCCGTATGCTGAAGACAGGGTCCCCCCTCCCAATCTGCTTTTCTTCCTGCTTCTCAGCATCCTTCAGCTTGCTCTCGGCGTTGATGCTCTCCGAGTGGTACATGTGGTAGGTCTTCATCACCTGCAGATGCACACAACAATGAATCAGACTAAGTTTCAAGGAAAACAATCCTCACGGCATACTTATTCCGGCATCATTTTGAAGGAAGAAGAAAAAGAAATCCTAAAGCAAAGTGTTTAAATGACTGAACTTTGAGTATCCGGTCAATGTCTGTGTCCACACATGTTTAGCTGTGACCGGCCTTTTATAGCCCTCTACTAAATGCTCTGTAACCCAAACTGCTCATTCATTGCATATCAGATAATTTTATCTCACCTCCTTCACACTTTGACCCAATAGCAGGATGAATTATTTCAGGGTTGACTGTACATTTTTAACTTTCAACCAACGCAAATAAACTCAGTGTCCGGAAGTTTTAAATGAAATCTGAATGAGTGTAATGCAAGTCCTGCAAATGTATCCACATTATGCGACCTGGGAGTGAGTATTTTTATTGTGTCGGCCTTTATGCCGGCTCTATCTGTAAAATATGCTTCTTGAATGATAATTCCAACTCTGTGAGCTCATCTCCTCTTGCTGCCGGTTCATCAGAGCTTCTGTATTTTGGAAACACTCAGAGACACTTCCTGCTGCCTGAGTCATCACCCAAAGTGGAAGGAGTTTGTGTCCTAGTCATACTATATCCATGATCAATTAGGAACTGACTCACTTGTAAGTAGAAGGTAGACTATGAAACATAAAAAAAAAAGTTCAGCAGAGCTAAAAGAAGATAAAAGAGCTCAGAAGGACAAACAATGATGGAGGATGGTGAAGAGCGTAACGATGGAGCCGAGTCAGACCAGAACTTACAATACTGGGTTTGCAAAAATGAGATGGGATTTTAGCTATATTTTTTAGCAAACTGAAAATCTCTGGAGGTTCTTCCCATGTAAATGCAAATCTGATTAAAAATTATGTGTAAACAAATCTAGTCAGGGAACAATAATTCAGTCCACATTTGACTTATTCAAATAGAAGAAAAACATTACAGGATAACATATAAAACTGAAGAAGTTTCTCAACACAGAGTAAGCTGTCATGAATGTTTTTCACCTCTCCTTTATTACATTTTAGAACCGACAACTTTGCTTTGCATTGCATAGTTTTAATATACATGCTTTCAACTCAAAACAGACACAGCAAATGAGATTAGAAACTTTAAAGATTGTTCTATTGTCTCAATGTTTTATGCTTGCCTCCACACTAATCCATTCATCCATCTTCCCATAAACCACCAGAAGTAAAGTGAAGTACACCCTGGACATGTTGCTAGTTCATCACTAGGTAAACAAAAATGTAGAAAACATTTAGTTTTGCAAAAAAAAACCATCCTAGGAGCAATTATGAAGCTTTATTTAACCTAACATGCATGATTCTGGACTCCTACAGTCCAGAATCATGCATGCAGAACCCACACAATCCCATAAAAATGCTAAAGCAAAACTGATTTCTTTGAGCAAATAAAATGTCCTGTAATCTTTCTAGTTAGGTGTCAATAAATATATATATATATATCAATAAATATATTTATTGATAATAAATATATTTTCATTCTATGTCCATATACAGCAGTAGACAGCAGCAGTGGTTTCACCTGGAATGAACTTTCTCCAGCAAATTATAACTTCACAACCTGTTTCTGAAACAAGCTTGTCTGCTCAAAACCTCAACTTCAGTCCGGAGACTCTCCCTTCTCAGAACATAAACATTTTACACCCAAACCGAGTTATTTTTGGACGTATGGAACAACACAGATAACCCTGATTTGTCTGGAGTTCCTCTCTTATGGTTGGGGTTTTGGCCTAACTGGATCCAGTTTGGAGATGGGTGACTGACCTCAGGCCCTGCACTCTTCACTTACTGGTCTGGAGTCTGCCACGGCTGTGTTTACTCTGCAGCTGTTTTTGGAGGGACATATTTAGAGCAGACCAGACCTGTTATTTCATTCTCAGAGGCCAACACGGGGACTGTGACTGTCTGATGCAATAGTTACAGTTCGTGTGCGCACGTGTGTGTGTGTGTGTGTGTGTGTTATACCCTCAGGGGACTAAATCAGGTCAAATCAGCTGCATGGACAGTGGTGAGACTGACACTCTGAGTTGTAGGCAACACTTTGTTTGGAGCAGCAGAGTTATGGTCTGAGAGTGCAACCATGCTGGTTCTCTCAAGCGGGTAACTGGAGACTAAAAGCAAACTTAAAAGCTTTTCATTCAATCACCGGGGATGGCACAACAGCTGCGTTGACTTGTATTTAATTAGTGTACATCCATCGTTACTATGACGATCAATAGAGAGGCTATTGATTGCGAGTTCAGAAGAGAATGATTAACCGATGCAAAAATACATCTCAAATTAGCAGTTTGATGTACCAAAAATACTTTGTTTTGACACAACCTGGGTGTTAACAAGTGAATGAAATAAAAAAAACTTAGATGCATTTCCTTTAGTTCAATACAAATTTGGAACAAAAGGTTACATGCAATGCCCCAAAGGACGAGCAACACATCAAACGAATATAGCTGCCTGACATAGAAAGTTAGTTGTGCAAATAGCAAAAGATTCACGATTAACCAGCTGCCCACAGCTGCTTATAAACAACTGTGGGCAGGAATTATTTATTTAAGGTCTCTTCCACATCTTAACCAGGAATGCTAATAATTATTAAGTTTCCATAGAAAAATCTAAAATAATTGTCAAAAATGTTGCTCAAATACATTCACAGCCTGAATGGTCGTCAGACTATCGTAACACTGAGGTGTGACGACGATGTGGCTGTCCTGATTAGTTCAAAGCTGAACTTGCTGATTAAGACGGACATGGACTGTTTTTATTTTTTTTAAATGTCCTTTCTAGCATCAGTGAAAGTGAAGACCAATTTCTGCACACGTCTACCAAGTGGCATTTTTAAACTAACCGTTATCAAAGCTTGTCTGTAATTTTATAACTAATCTGCAAACCACAGAAAAGTTTTTAATCAGACTCCTCTGAATCTTATGACAACAGTGGTGTATTGTAGCATCAGGAGACTCTCTCAAAGCGCGACAACACCCCAGGCCTCCAAACACCCCAGATCCTAATCTGACTGAACATCCGGGGTAAATTCCTCAAAAAAAAAAAAAACAACCTCACGGAAACCCCACCCCACAATCCACAGGTCTTATCTACTGGAAGTATCACATCTCACCACAGACCCATGGCAGAGACCTCATCACGTCTACAGCCTGATGGATGCTCCTAACTATAAATGTCTGTTGTTCTTTCACAGCTACTGAATAAAGCCAACAATGCCAAAAAAAAGAAACAATACAAAATGAAGTCGGTACAGCGAAATGCTGTTTTGCTCCAAGCATCCCCTGTGTGGGTTTTCATGAGTTTTCTTCAGATGAGTAGCTGATGAGGGCCATTAAAAACAAAACATGGGGTCTAATGATTCAAGCAAGCACAACCTGGATACTTTTGGAGGATTTAATAGCTAGTTTACTGCTTAATGGTTTCATTCCACAAAAGAAGTACAGATTCTACAGTAAATGGTGCGGTGGAGTGTGTGTGGTGCTGAAAACAAAATATCAATTTAGATCCGTCAGATATCAAATTACAGATGAATTCAGATGTGAAACTGAAACACATGATGGAAAGCTGTTTTGATTAGAGCCAGTTCAACACCAGTAAGCAGCCTCAACCACAGTCAAGACGAACATAATTAGATGCATTAGTGAAAACAAAGCAAGTCATTAATACTTACTGTGTATAGCTCATTTAGCACTTTCATTAAGTCTTCCTGAAGCTGGAAAGCTATTTCCTTGCTCTGCAAAAGAAAAGAAAAACAATAGACAAAATAGTAATAGACATGATGTAATTTTTTTCACACTGCATAAAATTAATACCAAGATATTTTTTCCATTGGGGTCCAATTTTGTCACAACAAACTCCCTCTTATAATATACAAATCCTCCAGATTATAAAACACATTTTCATACGGCACAAAGATAATTGTACTCACCGTATTTTCCGCACTATAAGGCGCACCGGATTATAAGGCGCACCTTCAATGAATGCCCTATTTTTAAACTTTTTTCATATATAAGGCGCACCGCATTATAAGGCGCATAGAATAGACATCATAGTTATGTTGCCACCCGTCTGGTATTGAAAGGGACATGATTTGTTCCGTTCACTACAAATATGGATGTCTAATAATAAAAAATTGGTCCCCGAGTACTATATATAGCAGTCTGCACTAGTCATTGTTTCACTCACGGTTTTGGTGTTGTGAAATTGTGACCAACTGCTTTCTGGTTAGCACAGACCAACCGACACGCTGCCGCCGCAGCCTCTGTCTCTCTTCCACCGACCCCCACGGCTTTAAATGTATAGGTGCTGGTCCCTTGGTAACTCTAGCCGAAGCTCCCCAAATAAATGTCTAAAGATACTTTGTTGACATAAAGAATGTCAACAAAACAGTCCGATTCCGGTCGGCGAGGAGAGCCTTCCGACTGGAATGGGACGTCTGGGCCGGACGATGGTCACCCTTCTCCGTTCGCGCACAGCATGTTTGTGGAGAACGTGATGCAAGATGACCTGCAGACGACCTGATTATTAGGTGGGTAGGTAGATACATAGACATCGTTTATGGGTAGATAGGTCAGTCAAACTTTATTAACAAACCAGTTTTTTTACAACTATCCCAGCATGCACTGCCCGCTTCTTCTACCGGGAAAGTGAAGTCGGCAGCTGCTTACCGTAGTTGCTAGACCTGTCGTGGCTCAATATTGGTCCATATATTAGGCGCACCGGGTTATAAGGCGCACTGTCGGCTTTTGAGGAAATTTAAGGTTTTTAGGTGCACCTTATAGTGCGGAAAATACGGTAATAGAAAAAGCAGTTGATATGTAATTAATTAAGTGTCCAGTTTCACTAACCACACCTGGCCTGATTTCTGGCAGACCTGCAGAATTAAAAAGACATTTTAAAAGAACCTGTCTGACAACATGAAGTAGACTATTTTATAATTAGATTGATTAATTTCAGATTTTGAGTAAAATTTGCCAAGTTGACTTAAACATGAGGTATTATTGTTACAGGTTAATTTTCTAAACTACAGAAAAGTAATTGTTAAGGACTGAAGCCTATATTGATATCCAATATTATTACTGCTGTTATGGCAGTGTTTACCAATATTTCACTTTCTTTTTTTAAATTTAACTACTCAATTAATCATTGGAATAATTGATAGATTACTCGATTACTAAAATTATTGTTTACCCTATTAATAAGTTGCTTATTAATTACTGCAGTTATGGCAGTGTTTACCAATATTTCACTTTCTTTTTTTAAATTTAACTACTCAATTAATCATTGGAATAATTGATAGATTACTCGATTACTAAAATTATTGTTTACCCTATTATAAGTTGCTATTGGAGAAACAGTGTTTTCTGCTACTGCTGAGGACAAGTTTCATGCATTCATCTGCTTGATTTGTAATGTAACAAAGGGATCTCTCTAAATATTAAACTGAATGATAATTAAATGCAATAAATGCATCATAAACACAATGTGGCTTACCGACAAAAGCGCTCAATAGTTTGCACATTACAACCTTATTAACAGCACCATATATTGCACAAATGACCACAGTTTTATTTTAAAAAAAAGTGTACTGGCTTAAATCAGAACAAGACACAACATAACAGTGAATTACTATTCTCTCAGTGAATTCTTTCAGTGTGAAAGTGATATCAGTGTCTTGCTCACTTTTCCACCCAACAGCAGCTTGAGTTTCCTTCTCCACATGCTCAACACATTATTTGGCTGCCACGACTAAGACTTCTTCCCAATATGTTAACTCAATCAGCTGTGCCACGGGCTTGACTCAGTAACACAATCACACACATGCCCACTTTAATGCATCTAGCAGTTGTGGGATACGGCTTTAGCAGTGCTGGACGTAGAGGGACCTTTTTCTATTAATCTAATTGTGGCACTTTCATATTTCCTTGGCACTGACTAAGACAGTGTATCACATGTTTTTGAGGTTATGAGTCATGACAATGAATCTTTGATTGCTCCACTGCAGTTGATACCGCAGCCTGGATGTTACCTGGATGATGTTACAGCCCTGGCCAGCACGTCAGCTCTCTTTCTAACGCTGTTATCCTCAGACAAATCTCATTCTGGGAGCCGCTTGGCGCAAAAGGCTCTGTGAGGGTTTTCTGGGGGTAACACGAATCCTACTGGAGAATAATTTTACTTCTGATCAAAACATGGAATGCACTGGCTAAAAACTCATGGATTTTCAACAGCTTCAGTGTCCATACACTTTTTTCAAGCCAAAATAAACTTTGTTTGTATAAGGATATTATGTCATAGACCAAGATAAAGTAGTGTATAAATGTGAGGGCAAATAAGTTTTATTTTATTTTTTTACAAATACAACTATTTTTACAAAAAGTATTGCAAATGTTTGTATTCACTCCAATACTCCTAGAGTATGATTTCACAAGCTCTACTGGAGACATTTGCCAAATAGCTCATGCTAAATCAATGACAGCAAACAAACCTCTAAACTTATTATGACCTTCTTTCATAAAATTGCTTCCTTCTTGCCACTCCTCCATGAAGCCAGATTAGTGGAGGGCTCAACTCCAGTCAACAGATGATGACACCTGACCTGTGGATCTCTGCAGTTCTCCCAGAGTGTGTCTGCTGCTTTAGGCTCTCTTTGGCCTGACCGTCAGCTTAAGTCAGTGGTGTCAAACTCAGTTACATTTTGGGCTACAACAAAAATCTGAATGCTCTTAAAGGGCCGGTTGTGCCAGAATGTGTTGATAAATTCCATTAGACTGTTAAAAAATTAAGAAACAACTGCTTATTTGTGTTTTTTAAAATTAAATATTGAACATATTTTCACACTAATCAGTCCCTCCAGAATTTTGTGATTGGTTTTTGTGTGTTTTTCTTTGTTTGTTTGTTTTACCCCAATCAAAATCACAGATTTTGTGGCTTTCTAAAAAACTGGGGAGGACTTACTAATGTAATTTAGAGTCTAGAGGGCCACACAAAAAGTTAGGTGTTTGAATAAGTTAGTAGTTATTGCATACTCTTCATTTTTCTATTCAGAAATTGAATGTGCTGTGTTCTTTGGTCTTCATGATGTCCTTTAACAAACCTCGGAAATATTTATAACTCAGCTGTTCTGAGACAGAATTATATGCCTTCTTCATTCACTCTATTTACCAAGTAGAAAAAGTCTAAAAGTAGTTGTTGGCACTTGATTTTATTGAGGGAAGTTAGAGTGAAGGGAATGAATGGAAATATGAACCGCAGTTTTCAGATCTAAAGTCACATTTTTATACATTTTTAACAAATCAGCAGTTTTCTTCATCTGAAATGTAGCAATATTATGCCTCTTAAAATATTAATTAAACTAGGGATATTCAAAATCAAATAAAGGCTCCTGCAGAATTTTCAATTATGACTCCGATTTATAATTCACTAAAAGTTTACAGCTCCAGGGTCTCCTCAGCACCAAAAGTAATGCGCAGACAAGGATGAAAAGACAGAAGAAACACACAATCTCCTTCTCATTGCATGTCCCTTACTGCTAAAGCCACACAAGCATGTGGACAGGCGGAAAAGAGGATTAGAGTCTCGTGTCTGAACTCAGAGAGTCTTGCTTGGGGACTGGGATAATCTGCCACACTTACCTAATCACCACCTTGTGAGTAACGATACTCGATCTATTGCAGCGACTTAATCAGGGGAAAAACAGAGAGAACCAAATCTTGTTCATGGTCACCTTATGGGTGTTTCACTCAAAACAAGGCATTTAACTTGTAGACTGTATAGTATTGACCTCATCTAAACAAATCAACTTCTTCCACATGTGTGCCGTGTTTCCTATATACAATAATGTGTAGCAAATTCCAAATGGCAGGAGTCACTTCAATTCTTCCATCAACTTGTGTGACTCCTGTGAGGAAATTCATTCAACTTTATGTTTGCATTGAGACAAAACCTGAAAAAGTTCGCCAGGTGTGAAAACTTGTACAATGCATTGTTGCTGCCCTATTCGCCAAGTTCGTCACAGTCAAGTACATTTGCTTATAAAGACGTATTTTTTTCCATGTAGAGCAATAAGACGTGAAATGACTCTTGTGGGAAAAGTCTTAAGCAACAGTAAGTTGAGAAGACAAAACCTTTGACTATCTGTCAGATCAAACACACATCAGCTCTTCCCCATTTGGAAAGTTGGGATGCGATCCAGAGCTCAATAAAAAAGCTTTCCCAGGGATCTCATGAGCTGTGAGACGGCATCTGTGTGAGTGAGAGCAGTAAAGACAGACGTGGCAGTTAAAGAAACAATGCGTTCAAGACATTACTAACCTTTCTTGCTCAAAGAACCAACACTTGGAACGCTTTGAACCCTGAAATGGTCTCCTTTTTTATACTGTAGCTAAATGTAACACACAAACCATTTACCTCAAATTACAAGCAGTGACAGTTGCTTACCAAATGTTCTGTTGCATAACCAGTATTGACTTAATTTCCTCAACTTTACTCCCTTTCATTTGAAAAGAATCTCAGTAGGGGGTTTGGAGGGGGGGGGGGGGTTCCCAGATCACTCTAATTCATCACAAGGATCCTACGAATAGATTTCCTCTTTTGAGTTCATTCCATCTGTGTACCAACCACATCAGAAAGATAAAACAAACCAAGAGAGGAGAAAACAGGGAAGCCTTTAGGGAGTGGTGGGTTTCATAAAGCTGCCGACATAAATCACAGTTTAACAGGCAGCAGTCGCTTAGGGCCTCCGTGTGTGGTGCTGTCCTGCCACTGTAGAGCAGACTTTTACTACATTTAACATAATACTTTGATCAAATCTTGATTGAGAAATATATGGAATCGCAATCATAGTTGAATCTGTGTATGCAGTTACAAGGAAAAGACTGCTTAGATGTAAGATTTGCTAAAATACTACATTTCACATGTCATGAATTCACCTTCTCCATGTCAGTACTAAATTTGACCAGTTGAATGGACTTTAATTATTCTTAATTTCCACACAATCTATCTTTATTGGCTGAGATGCTACAGCTCAGGGAGGACGGTCAGCATTGTGTAACAATAAAGACAGGAAAGAGTAAGAATGATGTGAATCGGTCATAATCAATATAAGTGCCACAATTTTAGACAATAGATTCTCTCTGCTATTTTTAACACTTTGCCTACTGAGTTTCTTTCTCCCACAGAATGGGACTTTCATGAATAAAACAGAGCAGAATAAAAACAAAGAGCCAGTTGTATGAATAATGGAAAGTGAATGTGATAAAACCCATTCAAACATAAAAACA
Organism: Poecilia picta; assembly: GCA_033032245.1. Lineage (NCBI taxonomy): Eukaryota > Metazoa > Chordata > Actinopteri > Cyprinodontiformes > Poeciliidae > Poecilia > Poecilia picta. The sequence goes on from CM065358.1 coordinate 14,462,325, forward strand.
AAAAGACAAGATACGTTTATCTACATATACATATATGCGTATATATAGATATAGATATATACATCTTAAAATCTCACCCCCATCTTAAAACTCTTTTATGATGGGGTGAGATCAAGGAAATGTTCATGCCAAGCCAAATGGTCAAGTGGAGGATGTTGATGGAGGCCCCAGGTCCCGTCTTTCTTTGTTTACTTGCTCTCTGTGAATGGACTGCTCAGCATGACCCCTGAACATACAAGAAACTAAAAAGCTCTGATCTTTGATGTGCTGGAAGGATGACAGCCGTACATCTGTCTCTTTAACTCTGCGAGGGAGCTCACGTAACACGGGGAAGTTCTCTGTTGTTTGTGCCTCATTATTGGAGCTCCGCTGAGATCAAATGCTCGGGGAAGCTTTAATTAGAGGACGAGATGTGACCTCCCACAAGGCAGCTGTTTGTCTGCACAATGTCACCTGGATCCACAAAAAAGCTGCAGAACTTTAAAGGACCAAACATTCCATGATGCGGTTTGACACTCCAGATTCCACAGCGTCAGAGTGGAAGGTGCTACAGCTGCAGTGAATCAGGTCACTGAGGATCTAAAGTGTGTTCAGAGTTGCCCCGTAATGTAATTTTAAAAAGTTCATCATTAGGACTAAATACAACCACAAGGCTTAAACTGAAGCACACCGAGGGTTATTGGTTAGTATTTGGGCTAAACCAGTGTTAAAAACCCAAAGTTGAAAGCAAAAAGTAAAAAAATACATTTCATTTTCTAAATAAAGAAGGGGAAATTTGAAGGTTTCTGATAAAAGAAAGAAAGACAGAAAGAAGGAAAGAGAGAAAGAAAGGAAGAAAATATTCTTGCAGAGAAGAATATTCTCTGCAAGCTAAATGTACACAAAGGCGCTCCACTAAGGAAAGGCAACTTTGTAATTTAGCTCTGCGGTTAGTTCATGCGACTCCTGAAGCAAGGAGCTCATAATCTGTTAGGGAGTTGTCATCTTTGTGGTGAAAAAAAAGGCAGCGGCTTGGTTTTGACCAGAAAGCCATGAAAGAGTGAACGTAGACTGATTTGAAGCTGCGGTGCCCAAAGTTCAATGCCATTACTCTAATTCAGAAAACAAACCGCAGCGGCTCAATGGAGCATCGTGCCATCAGAGGCAAAGATGAATATAACTTCCTGCATATCATACAACTAAATAGGCCAGCTTCCAAGTGAATGGGTTAATTTATAATTAGAGACATTTCATACAAAACACTGACCGCTGTGGAAAAAAATCTGGATTGGGTTTAGTTGCGTTAAACCATTTTTAAAATTCAAAAAGAAAAAGTCACATCTGACCCCTCAGGTTTAGGTCAAATATAAGCATGAACATTTTCTGAAAGTCTATTTTTTCAGTCACATGCTACTTGAAAATTACAGTACATTAAAGAATGAAACCAATTTTGTGTTGAATACAATACACATGGCAGAAAATAAATTAGCTGTTATTTACACTGTGCAAAAATGAATACATTTCAGGTTTCTCATGAGAGTCTCTGCAAATTTGTTGGAGTGAGATAATCTATATTAATTTTAGCTGTCAATTAAAGGGACATATCTGTCTTGCTTTAGGCTTAGGAAACACTTAGGTGAGACACAGAGGAAATTATTAGATTAATTATGAGCAAATTCTAGAGAGTGAGGGGGGAAAGGTCACCCCCTCTAAAACCAGGTAGTGACCTTAATTCTACATGATAAAATACATTTTCTGTCACAGTCTCTGACCTAAACAACTTAATTTTGAACAAATATAGATAAATGGCAGGGAGGCAAAATAAATATAGGTCAAAATGATTAGCTGGCCTTTTTTGGTCAGCTAATCAGGAGTAGCCAAGTAATCTGTCCATCCTCACCTTTTTCAGTAGCCTCGTGGAGTCCTCACTGATTTGCATGAACCTCATGATAACATTATTGAGGTAGATGTCACTCAGTGTCGCATGGTCTTTACTCTCCCTCCTGACCTGGTTCAGCAGCAGGTACCAACAGTTGACTGGTGACAGCAGATTCTGGTCTTTTCTAAATAAAGCAGAAGAAACAATGGTGTAATGAAGAAGTCCATAGATCATGACTGACCTATCTCCATCAGTAGAGGAACTCAAAATGGTTTTTCCCATTCATGCTTATGGTCACTGCATTTGGACATTATCCTGTTTGCTTGCTTCGGCACCAGTCTTCAAAATTAACTTAAAAAGAATGCAAGGACAGTCTTTTTAATAAGCAGAAACATTTATTAAGATCCTTTAGTATGCGTTGCATGCCGCCCATTGCTCTGACCTAAACAGTAAAGTTGTAAATCTCTTCTGAGTTATATTTCTGAAATAGATCTCCAGATATTACTCTGAGCCAAGATAACGCCTTACCATCTCACGAGTGTCCCACAGACCTAAAACATTCACATAGATTACATTTAGACATTTAGGATTTTTCTGCTAAAGTCAGTAGTCTATAGTATCTTGGTTAAATAGAAATATTTCCTCTGAATCCACAGAAGTGTTATCCGGGTTGAAAATACCGGATCACAATAACATTCCCAAGACGATTTCAGAAAGCCAAGGCATTGTCCAGACTACAGTTTATATTTGTGGGTTTATCAAGTCTCATTAATATATTATGTTTATGTCAACAATAAAAAGCTGCTACTGTATATTGTTGTCCAAACGTTGTCCAACGTTGTCTAGTCTAAGACCATGAGCAACACCATGAATACATAATTTGTTGGTTTTTAATGTATGACTCCTCACATATTGTGGCACAGGCTAAGCTAATAGTTACTTCCATCTAAGTTAAAATTTAGAGCACATCCTCTAACGCCAGACTGGAACAGTTTGTGCAGATCATTTTTCTACGAATGAAGAGTTTATTATTTTAAAAGAGTAGAAAACCACTGATTTAATTAACCTATGCCAAAAAGTTTAATTATGAACAAATCTGGTCAGCTTGAGAAAAAGAACAGTTGCACTAGAGAATAAAAAGAACAAAACAAACTATAGCAGCCAGGGAGCCATTTCCTGCGTCGTGTGCTGGCTGCTTCCAGGCTAACAGTAGGACATTGTCCAGACCGCCGCAAGTGGGGCCCTATATAAGCACCAGCCTGCAGACAGACTTCCTCTGGGTTAATCTGTAACATTCCTCCAGCATGCAAAAATCCAGTACAATATGAGTAATTGTGACTGTCCACGTACATGTGCAATTTGAGGGGAGGTTTAAAGGTCCAGGTCTTCGGTCAAGTCATGGAGGAACCATATGGAGACTCGCCTCTGCTCCCCCGTCACAAAGTCAGTTTGCGCTGACAAGCTGCACTTGTCAGCACAACAGGTGAAAATGTGACCTCCACAACAGATCCAGCCCTGAACTGGCCTTCAATGATGGCAACACATCAGTTGGAATAGCAAAAACTAATCAAATGAGTCCCCGATACCAGCATTTCAACCAGCTGAAGCGTTCTCCAACGTGATGCAAAAACAAGAAGAAACTGAATTCGATAAAGGCAGAGCCACACATACAAGAACCAGCTGGAGCCATTCCATTTCCAGACAAAGATAAGGTTTGTGGATACAAATCATGAGCAAAACCTGACATGCATTACTGTCGGGCTCACTAGGCATCAAGAAAAGCAAAAATTCTGTTCCTCCACTGTGAAAATCTGAAACTGTACATGAATATGCAGCTCCCTTTACTCTGATACCCCTGAAAAGACTCAAGTGGAACCTTGAAAAGTCACTTAATTAGTGAATAGACTCAAAACTGTTTGTGATTTAATCTCAGCTTCTCAAAGGTTTGCTAGAAAACGTAGTGAAGAAGTTGAATCAGGGAGACCATATTTCAGAAATTTCCACTTCAAGACGTTAAATTACAAAGTCAAATTTCTTTTAAGTCATATTTCATATATATAGCATTTTTATAAGACTAAAGTTAACAGTGTTAATTGCCTGTGCTATAAAATGGCACTATGTGCCTGGAAAACACATAACACTGCCCCTGCAAGCAGAGAGATGGAAATCATTCAGAGCTGATAAGAATAGTGATGAACAACAATAATCTAGCATTGGTCACAAAAGAACTGAGGTGGGCAGACGAATGGTGTCCAGCAGAACAGCGAGCCTAAACACAACTGGAACCAAAATGGAAAGGTTTGAGTGAAGTCCAAACCTATATCCAATCAAGAATCTGGCAAGTAGTGTAAACTGCTGTGTACAGGTGATTTTGAATAAAGCTCTGAATGAGCTTGAGCTTTTTGCAGAGAACAGGGGCACAATTTGAGACTATGTGCAAAACTGGTAGACATACACCAAAAATACTTGCACAGGTAATTGTACAAAATCCTTAATTTTTAAAATAAAATCATTTTTGAAAGTTAACACAACGTACTGACCAACGTACCACCTCATAGTGGTCTTGCGAGGCAGCGTGAAACATGAAAAAGCAACCTGTGAGAATGCAGACTTTTGTATGTGCAGAAAAAAAGCACAAAATGTTCAGTCATGACAAATCCTGCAGCTCCACATGAACAAATGAAATGATTTCACTAACCAAACTCAGCTGGATAGTGTTTCAAATCAGCCTGTACATCAGATGATGGATGCAAAGCATCTGAATGAACTCTCTGTTATTTGAACAAAAACTACAAACTATGCTAGCCCTGTAGCATTGAAACACTCACATAGCAGTAAAAGGAAAAGGGAGCCTTATTCTCCATCATGAACTCCAGAAATAACCCTGAATTCTTGGCAAATTACTTTCATTACAAATAAAGAGTTTAAACAATTACACATTAGGAAATCGGTCCCCCACCCTTTTTTTCAGTGCAAGCAGTTCTGTTAGAATTTGAACAAAAAATTTAAGCTTGTGACAAAAAGAGGTCAGAACATCTGAATGAACTCTCTTTGTTATTTGAACAAAAACTACAGACTATGCTAGACTAAGGAGATTCATTCACAGCCTGCTATGACAGAACACATAGCAGTCTGTGCTATGCGAGAGCTGCTAACTAACCCCACATAATGGCAGGAAAATCTCTCACTGTCATCATTTCCCTCTCAGCCAGGGCAGGAACTGGGTCAGACAGATTCCCAAATGATAGTCAGGCTCCCAGCGAGCTCAAAAACCAGTATGAAAGGGGAAACTGCTGTCCAGAAGAGGCAGGGGAAAAAAAAGTCAGATAAAAACAGAGGTCTCATTAGAAACTTCTCTTTTAAAATGTAAATGTGTTTGTTAGATTCATTTATGCTGTGCAAAACCATGGGTAAGTGGGTCAATGTCAACAAACTTACTGTACTCTCATACTGTCAATGGTGCTGACAAGGAGAGATAATTACCAGTTTAGTATATAGTTTCTGAAACACGAGCTTTCCGTCAACAATGAAGGAAAAATAGAAAGTCTTGAAATGCCAGACTCAGTGGTTCTTAACCTTTTTTGAGGTGCCGAACCCCGCCGTTTCATATGCACATTCACTGAACCCTTCTTATCCCACCCCCTCCCAACACATAAAATACTTTGCAGTATTCTGATTTAGTAATGTAATTATATTAGCTGTGTTACCACCCCCACACCACTAGAGGCAGTACCAACCCCAAAAAGATGCAAATAGGGAGCAGATTTAGACTATAGACTTTGGTAAAAACTGTGAGCTTTGCTGAAGTAATTAAATACAAAAGTTCAAATCCATGCTGAGAGTGGAGCTCCTTCAATCAGAGTTCCTCCGCAGCAAGTGATGGCAAAGCAGGGCGTCATCACGACTTTACATAAGTGTGTCTTTACCTCTGTGGCAGAGGCTCGGCCAAACCCCTGAGATCGACTCATCGAACCCTTGGGGTTCGATTGAACCCAGGTTAAGAACCACTGACCTGAGTGCTAAAAATCTTTCATTAATAAACTAAGTAACCCCTGAATCAACAAAACTAACACGACTGTCTTTGGGGGAGTTTGCGCACAACAAACCCTCTGAAATGTATTGACAAAAAACCAGAAACCATGTATCTACCGAGTAGAAGCACAGCAGTTATTTTTTTTATGCATCATCCATGCATCTGTAGGGCTGAACAAACAACATTGATTTGGGTTTTGATCCAATTAGGACAGGGCAATACTTTTCTGTCCCATGTCACACAAACCCGGCAGCACACAGCACAAAATGATGTGAGGCATTATAGATGACACAGCATGTTTCCCTCCTGTTTCTTTAGGGACAAAGTGACTCAACCAAAGGTGCAAAATAGGGTAATAATAGCATTCTCAGAACATCCAGCTAGAGATTTAGTCAGAATAATAATATAGTTTACTTTGTTTGACATAGCATCTTGATGTTTGCATTTGCATACTAAATAAAAGACACAGCGTAAAGAATCAACGTGCGTCTACATTTGCTCTCAAACTCAAACATGAAAAATCTGTTTATGGAGAAAATAAGAACAACCTTTTAGCCGAGTCGCAGCAGGTCTCAAAGGAAAACTAGCAGTGACGTCGCTGCAGCACAAACACACTTGATATTTAGCTGATGTGGATCATGTGTGTTAACACAATGACAGGAAGGAAGGACATCCTCAATAGAACTGCACTGTATGCAAAAAAATAAAAAATGATCATTATCACAAATACAAATGGACAATATCAATATCACAAAAAGCTCCTTGGCTCCTTTTGTTGATTCAAAATATAACACTCACTGTCTTGGGTCTATATGAGCATCTAAGCTTAAGCAGAAAGACGTTACAACTATTTAAATATATTTTTTAAAGCGACTCATATCTTTCCTAACATAATCTCAAATGACACATTTTTGAATCTTCTGCAGCTTTTTCTGCCTGAAAGCAATTCAGGCAGATTGACAAAAAAAAAAAAAAAAAACAGAGCTGTTTTTTTCTTTGGAGAATATAGAACAGCTTAAAACCTCAACCTGACATTCAAGGTGGAGTGGTGATGACTTGGGATTGTTGGGATTGTAGATGGACTACCTGGGGACTCAACAGCAGGGTAATCGACCATTTCAGTGTCATTAAAGTGTTGCATTCTTCAGATTTTTCATTTAACTACTGAAGCCTGTTGCAGTTGAGTGAAAATGCAAGGCAAAGGCTTCCAGAGTCACATGTGAGGCCTGCTATACAAGAGTTAAAGCTTGGCTTAAACCGAGCTATTAAGCCGGAACAATACAGCATACAATATATATATATATACAGTATACAATACAGCATACATATATATTATATAATATTATTAAAATATATATAGCAAATGAGTGAACAAAAGAATCTAATTGTTGTGATGGTCTAGTTAAAGTCCAGATCTCAACAGGATTGAGATAATGTGTCGGTTCTGCAGGATGGCAGTAAAGAAATGAAAATGAATTTAACTGAAGCAGTGAAGTAGTTTTAGCCAAAATGCTTAAATTGAAAGAGAGTTTACTTTCTTTTAGTCATTATGTTATGTGTGTGTATCTGCTTCTTTGTATTAAAATAATACAGAGCAAAATCCAACTGCACACACACATATGAAAACCTCATTTTCTAGTAGGGGTGAAATTCTGGTCACCAGATGAAAAGATAGATTTTTTATGTCAAGACCTAGATTTAAGGTTAAAGTATTTATTTTCAATAATTGGTTTATGGGTTAGCAGCAGAGTTTTTTCATGGTATTCAGTCGTAATGGTTAAGGTTACGAAAGCATGCCCAAAGGCTCTAAGAGATGGACATGTTTTTATGTGTTTATTCCACAAATAGCCACACAAGCACAAATGCAAGACTTTCCAACAGATTCTTGCTGTGTGCATGGGAACTCTGATGTTGCCCCGCTGTTTTATGTCTCTACTGGAAAGGACTAGCTGCATTAAATGTTTTTCCCTCGACATCTTTGACACATAAGCAATGGTTCAGTTTAATGAAAGACTGCTGCTGTTTCACCGCATCATCAGACATCTAAGAAGCTCAAAGCTGTAGACGTTTTTCAAATCAAGTGCGTCAGCTTTCATTTACTGAACCTGATGTAAACCGTGCAGTTTCTTGATTACTAATGGTAATATTTTTTTCCCATATCTGCTTCCTAAATTTACCCCAACATAACATACTTCCTCCTCTCAGACATTTTAGAATATATGGAAAGAGGGAGAGCAGTGAAAGTCCATCCAACAAATGAAATATAAAATTCACAAGCAGAATGTAAATGTAAGGCATTTAAAATCCATCATCAAAAAAATATTGTATCCTAGCAGTATTTTGCAATTGCAATATTGTACACATTTGTGTCACAATAATCACTGCAATATTCCAAGATGCTCCTGTTTTGCAAAGACAAATCCACAAAACATTTAGCCTAGATTAGTGAAGATGGAAGAGACGTATCCCAAAAGATCTTGCTAGTCTTTTCCATAACTTAACTTCTGCTTTACTTCCCATTTTTATCAGGTTTTCATGGCAGTGCAGAAGAGAAGAGCGCTCCTCCAGAAACGCACTGAATTCCTCTGCAGCAGTGAGTCATTGCCATAACCCCCAAATGCCACCAAGCCTGTGATTTCTGACATTCACAACCTTCATTTCACTCCTGAGGAGGATGGAGGACTGAACTCCAACTGTGTGAAAATGTTTTTCTGAGCCCATAGCCGTGTGAGAAAGATGCTGTTTTAGCTCCTTTTAAAAACATAAGTACATTTTTGTCTTCTAACAGAAAAAAAAACAAGATTTAGTGTCACTGGACACAAAAATAAACCCAAGCAATGATTCTTGCAGGCCATTAGGAGCACACTGTGAGATGATGTTTATATAGCTACGTCAGCAACATGGTTTATTAGTAGAGCCAATGTGAGGAACAGCGTCAGCCTCCACCTGTATCTCACCTTGTTACCTAGGCATCGTTTAAACAAATACTCAAGGGAGGAGGCCCAAAGTTAGAATAGACACATTCCTAATATTGTCTAAAAATACTCAGCTTGACACAAACAATTAAACTTTTTGCAGTTTTATAGAAAAAAAGCAACATCTTGACAGCTCATCTTAAGATGAGTTAAGTTAAATTGCAGCAACCTCCCTTTTAAATGCAGCTTGTCTAGACTAAGGTCCAGATTTAGCTTCCTTTTTAAATTCTGTTTTCATATTTTGCTGCTTAACCATAACAAACCATGATAAAAACTGGCTTGGGGTTCTTGAGGCTACAGAAAAATGAAAACGAAAACACCCTTTTTCACACACAAGGAAATGTGCCCAATCAAAGCGACCCCTGAGAATATCATGGCCACACTGTGCGTTTGTTTATGTGAGTACAAAAAAATGTGATGATTTAAAACTCGCATGAAGGTTTTTTTTTATTTCCTTTCCTAAATGTCATATATTTACACTAGAAATGTGCTCAAAGCCAAATGTGGACCCTGTGGACAAAATGACCAGACTGTACAATGAAGTAATCTCAGAGTCCCATAATAGATTCTCCATGCAAGTATTACACATGGGTGTACACCCAGCTGCTAAAGCAATCCAGGCTTCAGATGGAGAGTGGGGGTTATGTAGACGGTGTGGATTTTACTTTAGTTCATTGCACTAGTTTAAACAATTTGTCTGATTTTTACATGAGAATGTCAATTCACCATGGTAATGTAGCGAGGACTGAAGAAACTTACAAAAAAATCCAAAAGGTACCTTGAATACAAATTAGTGAGAGGAGAAAATTTGAAGAAATGTTCAAGTCCCACAGCTTTTACAATCGGTAAAATTTTCTGTTCCGTTGTGTGAAATTTCATTGAAATGTAAATTTGCATAATTGCTGACTAGCCTGACTAATTAGTCAACTACAATTTGCTTTATTAAACTTGTTTTACTCTATAAATGGCTCATTTAGGAAATATTTACTCAATGTTTGTACACGGAAAAAGCCATAACTGTTATAAATAACATTATTACAATTAATTCTACTGAACAGTATCACAAGCTTAGTGCTTAAAAAGAAAATGAAAATAGATATTAAATTAAATGTACTAAGTGGCTTTCTCTTATGTTATTAACATACAATACAAGTGAAAAAATACATTCAATTCAAGAGTGAACATGGTGCGCTTACCAAAAATGTTTTAGTCACCATCTTTAACAATAAGTAGGAAAAAAAACATAAAAACTGCAATGTGGTTAACAAGGAATGGTTTTTCTTTAGCCTTTTAACAGAAGCCAATCATGAACAAAAACCATCAGGAAATTAGCATCTACTTACTTGTACTGCTGGTGGTCCTTGGTGCTGCGAGTCTTCGCCATGAAGCGCTCAGCCAGTTTTTCCAGGTTTCTGGAGTACTCCATTTCAATTTCTGCTTTCTTTCTGAAGAAGTCCTGAAGGTCCTGCAGCAGCTGCACCCGCATTTCCGTCTGCTGGTCGAGGCATTTCTGCTGCTCCACCAGCTGCGTCCTAATCTCTGAAAACATGCAAAGGTGAGACGTACATGAGGAACGGGATTGTAAAAATAACTAAGGAAAGCAGAAAGATGAGTATTGGATATACAACAGTAAAAAGTGCATCTTAACTTGTCGTAAATATTCAAAACAGTTCCAAATATTTGAATTCATGAAAATAATTATGAAGCTTTGCAAAACAAACAACTGTCTGCATCAGCACTGAGGATGAGAACAATTGATCTGCATTTCCAATAATTTACACGCAGTAGTTACACATGGCAGTTTGAGTGAATGGGTCAAAACAGGCCATTATGCTTCTGTTATGAGTCTCTGTAAAGCTTTTAAAGGGGCTGGAATGGTGGACAAAACTGGTCCCATGTGTTTCATTAAAGCTACAACTCCTGCAACAAATGCAATCAGTTTCTCTTGTTTCTCATCATGGGGAGTTTAAAGAGCTACAAATGCTGTTGTTTTTGCAGCTTTCACATTGATCCACAATATCCACTTTAAAAAACGGAGGGGCAGGTCACATCTCAACCAGTTCTTTGTGCATAAAAAAATAACATCTAACTTTTTTTCCCCAAGGGAATAATGTCAAATTTTTTCCTGTTCAACAGGTAAACTGGGATCCAAACAGACACATTGTTGCCTCTGCTTGCCACATCCTGCCCAGGCATTGTGTAATTGATTTCTTGTGATAGGAAAAAAAATGTTTCCCTCAGATGTCTTTTGCAGTGACAACAGATTAATGAGGTAATTTAGAGCCAAGTGGTTACTGATGGAAGCAGGTAATTTGTCACATATGGCCCAAAGGTTGCGGCATGTCAACAAATATTTTATGTTTCATGCAATTATGAAGATAATTGCAAGTGTTTTTTATCTGGATAGCGTTACAAAAACAGCAAGAGGGTAAAAAAAATATCAAAGGTTTCAGGGCACAGCTTAAATAATATTATGCTTCCTTGATACTTAACATACATAATCAACAATACTAAAAGTTAAAAAAGGTAAAAGATAATTATACATTCAACATTTAACAGAGGTTAGTCTAAGTCTTCATCGTGTTAGATTATCACTGAAAAAGAATCTGAGACTTTTAAAGTAAAAAAAGAAAGACAGAAAACCTTCCCGTAAGAAAATCTAGCATTAGAGCAGGGGCAACTTTACCATCAAGTTACATATAATCATTAAAGTCCTTATTAAACATCAATGTCCTTTCGTCTGCCTCGTGATTTCAATAATACAAACTCTTCAGATAATATGGGCCTCAAATGCTGACCAAAATCAGTCAAAATAAAGTAAAAGTAAAGTAAAAACATAAAGAAATTGGAGAAAGAGACATTTAGGATGTGAGGTTTTTAAAAGTAAAATCAGGGCAGAGAAGTCATCAGGTTTCTTCACTTTTTGTGTATGCACCCCTGAGTAGCATTCGATACGACTACAAAAAATAAGCATTGGATCTGGTGTAATGTAGTGAAAATTCTGGTTTAACTGTACAAGTTTAACCAGCACAGTTTAAAGAATAAATTACAAAAGAAAAAAAAAACTTTTCACAAGTCACCAACAGTTAATTTGTTAATTTCTAGTTAAAGTTAGTTGAGAGGTTCCAATGTATGTGCACTTGGACTTGTGAGCCTTCTGTAATATCCAAAGAGAAAGTGGAGAATGAAAATAAAGTTTCATGGCACAGATACAAAGAAGACTACCGGATCATTTGACACAATTACACTCATGACTGAACAGGAAAACTCATTAAATCGCTCATTTTCCAACTCAAACATTGCCAGTGGGAGGCGTAGCTGGCATATCAGTAAATGAAGGCTAGAAGGAAACCACCTATCATGGGAAAATACAAGCCTGGCCATGTCAACAACACAATGTGATTTGCAAATGATGTTTTATCAAACTATTTGACACTGTGATGACAATAAAAAAAAGCTGGTCTTTAATCGACATCTGGCTGAAAATTCTGGTTTTTAAAAACTTTTTTCTATAAGCTGACCAAATACATGGAAAAAAGGAAATATTTTGTCATTCATAAATAACTGGATTTAAAATTTTAAAGTGATTTATCAATCACTTGCACAATAACAAAAATTTTATATAGTTTGCTGTCCATTTCAATCATATTTTTTTCATGCATAGTTTTACTACTAAAACATTAGCTGGTATTTATGAGACTTTATCAGAACAAATACTAAATATTTAATGAGCCATTCCAGAAAATTAGGCAAGACCCACACATGCAAAATTACACAAGATGCTATACATGATATAAAAATTACCAAAATTAAAAATGCCAAAAAAGCAGATTTTGGAAATCTTCCAAAATCATCAGTCTTGATGAGAATCTTTAAGCATAACCTCATCAAGACCGATGATAAATGGTTAAAGAAATAGTTTATCTGCGACAGACTGGCGACCTGTCCAGAGTGTACCCCACCTCTCGCCCGGAACGTTAGCTGGAGATAGGCACCAGCAACCCTCCCGACCCCACCAAGGGACAAGGGTGTCAAGAAAATGGATGGATGGATGGAAATAGTTTATCCAAATCTTCAGAGAAGCTTAAAACAAACTGGAGATTTATATTCTTAAAGTTAGCTAAAAATAAAAAAACAAAACAATGAAAAGAACCCTTCAAAGTCATAAGAACAAGTTTAATCTGTTGTGTGGCAGAGAGATGCTCTTCGTTCTTTACTAAATCAAGAACAATTTAAACAGAAACCTCTGTTCGTACCGTCAAGCAGTTTCTCCCCCAAAAAGTTGCAAAACTTTGTCATATTTATCCATGTCATGGTAAGCATGAACTGAAACTCTGATCTGACGGGTTTATATAAGAAAGAGAGAATCATTTAATCCCACAGGCAAATATCTCAAGTGAAACTTCCTTTGGAGTTTGAGTCCCGTCGAGCATCCCCCTTTGATCAGAGAGGCATTATACGGGCCCCTTGCTAAGAGCAATATCAGGTGTCTGACAGGTTTCTTACAAATCAAACAGAATGAACTGGATCTGACACACATGCCCTTAATGCATTTAAAATTCAAACCACAATGCGTTTTTACGAAACCTAAAACGATCTGCCTGTCCTTGTATGCTTTACTTTATTACATGCTGCATTCCTGCCATTCTGAGGCAGCATGTATGGCAAACACATGTGGAGGCCTCAGTACTGTAGGGGTTTATGGGAGGGCGTTCGTGTACACTGCATTCTATTTCTTTGCTTTGAAACAAGCAATCTTCACAATTGGATTAGTTTTTATAGTTACATTCACACATTGTGACACCAGAAGTAAGGCACAGTCTGAAGCCATTTCAAACAAAACCATCTGAATTAACAAAAAAAAAAAAACATGGAGTCAATGAGAGCAAAATTATGTCATTTTTCTTGAAATTTTTTTTTATTGGATACTGTCCAAGAATTCCAGTAGAGAATCTGCTTCCAATACGACCATTCACGGAAATAAAAATCCACAAAGTTGCAGCTCAGATTTGCCAGGCAGATCCATTCTATTGTCACCAAAAATGCTTAGTAAGCAGAACGGGTACTGACCCATTGTGAGCGAAAAACCCACACGATGTAAAAACAACTCATCTGATGTCAGAGAGTAACATAATTTTTTGTCAACCCTTGAGCCCAAATATATTTAACTTATCAGAGAGGCAATCTGCCTGCTGCAGTATGTATCCATCATGTTGCTACATCCAACAATTCATTTATCTAAACTAATGGTTCCCAACATGGGCTCTGAATTGTAGCCAGTAGTTTTAGCAATAGCAGCAGAGGAAATCAACAAAGCCGTTCAAGTCCGTGTTGGTCATGCTTCCCGATACTGAATCAACATTAACAGCCAGCTCGTTCAGCTTGGCACGTCTTTCTTCGCAGAGATTTCCAGTAAGCATCACAACATTTAACTGGTGAATTGAATATGTCCAAATACAACTAAACAGTAGCAATTGGGTATAGTTTAAAACTTCGACAGAGTTCAGCAATAAAAAAAAACTGCTTACTTCAAGAGATTTACTTTTATTGCTGCTTCTTTTACACCCACAAGCTTGAATTAGCCTGTCTGCATGCATTCAAGAGTCACCTGAGCATGGTGGTGGTGGAGAGTAACAACGTAAAAGAGATTGGGAACCACTGCTCTCAGGCTACAGTTTCTCTAAGTTAGTTGCCATTTCTTACAGAATATATCATACATCAGCCCCAGTGTTGCATTTACACATGCAGCTCAGCTCATGCACCTCCTCGTCAGCACCTGAAATAGCAGCGAAGGCCCGGAGAGTGATGCTACAAGAGGGTTGTCGGCCTCACCATCTGCTCCAGATCTATGACTTCGGACCAGGGGAGTTTTATTTGCCTCTGCTGGAGGCTGGATACAAGACGGGATAAATACCAGCAGAGGTGATAACAAAATAGCTGCTGTGTGCTGATGGAGGAAAAGCTTCGGATTACATCAGCAGCTTGATCACATGGCAGGAAGATTTCACTGTTAAAAGGCAGGTTAATGTCTGATAAATGATGAACTGGGTCCCACTGTCATCTGGTGCTTCTTGACTAGTAACAGAATGAGCTGGACCTCATAGTTCATTCTGTCAATCCCAGCGCTGCTTTTCATTCAGTTCATTCTGTCCGTCTGTCAGAACCAGAATGAACTAGATCTGACAGTTCCAGTTCATTCTGGAACTGAGCTTTTTCACATTTCTCTTTCAATAAGGCCAGATATGCGCAGCGTATACATAATAGCTGTCCTTCCAGCAGATTCTCCCACCTGAGCTGTGGATCTTCTCCAGTTTCTTCTCTCCTTGACGGTTTGGGTGGACACGTCATTTAAAGTACCATCGTGTATGCTGACGTACTTTCCAAGTTTTACTTGACAATGTGACTCGTCATCATGAAGCCAAAAAAAACATATGACCCAGAATGTCTACTCAGTCAAATTAGAGGTAATTAGTTTTGCAAATGGTAACAGTCAATGGAGATTACAGTTACGACTTTAGCAGCCATCTGGGTCTGTGCAGTAGCAAAGTAAGATCTGCCAAAATGCCAAATAGATTCCATCAGAGCACTTAAAACAGCGCCAAATTACAAACATATTCCTGCAAACTTTGAGAATGGGCTTTATCTCAAAATATTACAGATCTGGCAACGTGTTCTCCATTACAGCATCTGACTGACATCCTTGCAGCTTCCAAAACCACAAAGAGGCTTCCAGCACAAGTACTGCAGGCTACTGTTATCCAGGGGATGCCTGCTAGGTCAGAATGGGGGAAAAAAAGGCCTGACCCTATTACTCTTCTTCTTCAAACTGAATCAAAAGTTACACAACGCAAAGTACGGCTTATTCTTAAATATTCTTCCTGCTTATATCAATTTGCTAAATAAAACATCCTTCCTTCACAGCAAATATGATTAAAGCAAGCAACAAAAAAGACTATTTTTATTACCAATGGGCCAAATGTCAGAGCATAAATCTGTAAAGCTCAAATAGCAAATACAACATCAGCTGAGATACAAGTCGCATTTCCAATTCAGGGATGTTACATTAGGTGTGTAGCAATCCAAAATGAACCCTAAGTCTTTGTCACTTCCACTCTACAAGGTTATATTTAATAATGCAATTTCAATAAGTGGAATCTAATAATCCCTGCCAATTAGACTGAGCTCTTCTAAACTGCTTATGAGCCAAAAGCCACAGCAGCTGAAGCAACGCCCCCACAGATAAGAAGCCCAAAGCAAGCAGGAGAGCGGGATCAATCACGGCAGAGTTTATGGTGGTTGGTAAGGACCAGCGTTTTGATCCAAACCAAATAACAGAATTAGAAGCTTAATGTTGGGGGATAAAAGCACATTTTAGAGTCAGGGCTGTTTGTTCAGTTGCAGGTTAACATTGAGGCATCTTGTTGGATTTGGACACCAATCTGCTGTTATGGGACATCTAACAGAACCAGCAAAGATATGTGTGGCTTAATGTCCGCTCTATGTTGAGTTTTTTTTTTTTTTTTTTTTTTTTTGGGGGGGGGGGGGGGGGGGGGGGGGCATGGGTAATGTAGTATAAAATAAGTGTCACTGTGATTTGTAATGTTTTCTATCCAGAGCAGACATCATGGAGTGATAGTAAAGAACATTAAACCAGGTTCTGTAGCTTTGGTTTCGATTTAACCAACTTTTAGGTTATTATTGTTCACTGATGAGAGTCTATCATTGTAGCGAGGCACTTTTTTTGGTTTCGAGTCATTCTACTTCCTGTAAATAGGTCTTTCTGTCGATAGTACTGGAAGCACTGGGCGAAGGCTGACAAACTAGATTTTTTCACAGATTATATGTCTCACAGTATACCGTCACAACATAGTGACAATTTTAACAACTACGTTTTTGTTTTTCATGAAAGATACACACTGCAGCTTTAAGAGTGCAAAAATATTTCGGTACAAGCATAACTAGGTCTCAACTTCAGAGAGGAAGGAATCTGAGAGATATGCATTGATCCCTTTCAGTCTCTCAACCAGTCCTCACCCACTTTTACCATTCATCTCCAAAGCATTCCCAGCTGCTCTGTCTGCTGCCCTAAATGGACCAGCGCAGGTCTCACACTTGTGTGAAGCCTAGAGACACAAAGTTAATCCTTAAACTGAAAGGCAGCTTGGGCAAAGTGCCGCAATCTGGCAAAATTGAAAAGATTACAGCACAGAATAATGACAGGTTCCAACAATTTTTGGCGCTGCAAATGAAAAACGATACCCCACCTTGCATTAGGTATGCAAGGTGTGCTTTTTTTTGTGCTTTTGTTTGGGGATATTACTGATGTGAGAGATAAAGGGTAGCTCCTATGTCAAGGCAGCGACTTGCTCTCATCTAATCTAACCAGGGCAACAAACTTGACCAGGCATGCCTGCAGCTTTTACTGTTGGGATGCTTGTTTGGGGTAACAATACCATGAATACCATGTGGCTGCAGAGCCAAAGAGGGGTGTTGCATGAGAAACATCAGGAAGAGATGCACACAAGCTTTCATCTGTTGGAATATTTACTTGCAGTCAAGCAAAGTTAACCTGCCAACATCCTGGCAGCGAGTTGACTAATGAGAACTATGAAAGATGAATCTGTGACATGCGACAATAAGGGCTTTATTTTACAGCTGCAGTATGTGACTTTTAAAGATATTGATTTTTTTACATATTTATTTAAAACTCTCACTATGTCCTGACAGCATAAAATGAATCAGGTATTTGCAAATTTTGTACAAGTTCAAAATTGCTGATTTACTGCAATTGTTTCTAATGGTGGAGAAACAACTTAACGTTGCAGGAAAACCGTTAACCCACCATCATCAGTGGTCATATTTACTACCCTGGGAATTGAGCAGCACATACACAATCATGATTGACAGTACTAAGGCCCTCCCCTTCTGTCTCCTAATTGGTTGTTTTTGACCAGAAGCAATGTATTTCTGCACATGGAGGAGGCAGAGGAGCTCGATCTTTTTACAGATGATCTATTTTACTGTCAGAACACAGTGACACAGTAACAAATATAAAAAAGGGATTTTTATACAAGTTTACAACTGCAGCTTTAAGGAACTATTCCTTTGTTGTGAATTTCAAGGGGATGTGTAGGAGAGGAGATAAAGTCAGCAGTGTTTGAATCTGATGGCTGCTTCCACACAGATAATGCACTTTGTCATTTTAAATCATCTCAAACTCGTTTAAGTTTGAGATGAATTCACCGTACTCCTATGGGTTCCAAAGTTATTTGAAGAAAATACTGTATTTTACCAGACAAATGAAGCATTTCTTGCCCTTGAGGATGGTATTATTCAGCAGAAGTGAATACATTGTACCATTTCATGTGTTCATCCTGTCAAAGTTCAACTGGACAGAGGGAGTATTTAATCTGGACAGTCTTAAGGTGGATCACCACGGTAAAGAAAACACCCACTAAACAACCACAAACACACATGCATATAACTGGCTTAAGTCTTTTTGGCCAAGATGCTCCCAACCTGACATGCACATCAAAGAAAGCAAGAGTTTAAAACCATGAACATGCAGCTTTCATACAGAAAGCTCAGCCGAGAGCAAGAGTGGAAACAATGCAGTCTAAGCAATTCAAAATGATTGAAAAAGAAAGCAAAAGCAGGCAAAACAAACAAACCCAGGGTCTGTTTTCACTTTCATCTCCATACACAAATATTCTTCATTTAAAACTTAATGACAACAAATACCAGCAAGAAGACTATGTGGTATAATATTAAATACTTCCTATGGCACCAAGAGGACTAGCAGAGAGTCAGGTTAAGTGCCTGGAATGAATGTTATTACAGAGATGTTTTGAAATTAGGGGATTCACAGAAACTAGAACAAAGATGTGGGAATCAAGGTGACAGAAAATCTAGTAACATAGTCCTAGCTGGATTTGCCTCAATTGGATTTAAAACAACAAACAACAACCACAACAAAACAATACGAGGCGGCTTCTCTGAACTGCATATTAGATGGTCTAACAGGCTTGGAAACCCCCTACCTTTCATGACATCATGTAACAGCAGAAGCCTTTGGGGATCTGCTACATCTTCTCTGTAAACATGTCTACTTGGCTGAAAGGCTGTTGAACTGTGTAGAAGGGAAAAATCTCATTTTAGATTTTTTTTTCTTGCATCTCTGACATTTTTGGTGTTTGCTTAAAGGTACAGCACACAAAACCCAACCAAGTTTAGAGATCCTCCTTTCTGTGATAAATAACTACATTTACAGAGAGAATCCTGCAGCTCCCAAAGTCACAGAAGCCTTTGTAACTGATTCACAAGTATATGCATTTATCATCGGAACCTATTCAGTGGTTTATCTCATATCTGTTAGATTAGTGTACCTATGTGATGACAGCCCCTAAACTGAACTGAATCTACAGGCAGAACCAGCAAAATAAAATAAAAAAAATAACTAACTTGCAAAAGACTTTTACTCTCAATTATGCTCTAAATCCTAGAACTCCCCCATGGTGATTTCTAAAGTTAAACTGTTAAACTACTGGCCTTAATTGTTTTCAAATGCACACACAACATTTTGTAGAACAGACAGTATGTCGGTGTTGAATAGCTTGGGATCACTTTTATGCACTGTGCAAATAAGAAGGAAAAAAGGAGGACTAAACGACCTACAAAGAAAACCGGAATTCCTTCCTGATTTCCATGTGTCCTCTAGGTGCCTAAGAATAGCGTCATCCACATCATTCATGTGCTTCCCTTCTTATGTTGCTAAACATCCATAACTGTACCACAAAAAGAGGATGTAGCAGGATGTGCGGTTTCGGGGCCTTTGATAGGGTTGAGCCAGTGAAGAAGCTGGATGGGCAGAGAAGGAACAACCCTACTATTCAAGACCAGCCCTGTAATTCCAGAGGATAAGCCGTATGCTGCCAACCCACTGAGAAGGGAGAGTAAGCGAGAGAAATAGAAGGCAGGCAGAAATAGTATGAGGCCAGTCATTAGTTGGAAAAAGTGGTGGAAAGGAAGGCCAAGGGTTTGGTAACCTTTCCGACAGTAAGAAGGCGGCAGAATTTTTTATGTTGATGCATTTTCAAAGCAAGCTGATAGGTAAACTCTACAGGAGCAGACATTTCTTTGCAAACACTAAGAATACACAGTGCCTTGCAAAGGTCTTCACACACTGCTTTTTTTTCTCATGTTACAACCACAAAAATCAATACATTTTTGTGACCTTTAGCATCTTGGGCATTGTCTGTGTCAGATAGCAGCATCCTCTGCGGTGGGAAACAATCAAAGAGACTTCATATTTTGTTAATGTGCAAAGTGTGAACATATGCTTGAAAATAATTCCTTGTAGCAGGAAAACATTCCTATACCAACATATACATTTACAATGATTTACATGAAAGCACATCCATGAGTTAAAACGTCCCAGTTTAATCGAGATTTAATCGAGGATCTGTGGTTCGCTTTTGTAAAAATGGGCAGAATTTTTGGTTTGAAGGTGTTTAAACTTGACAACCAGTTATTAGGTTAAGAGGGGATCAACCTTTTTCACACAGACCAATACAGTGTTGGATTTTTTTTTCTTCCTTAATAATCAACACCATCTAAACACTGTATTTGTGTTTATTTGTGTTGTCTTTGAAGATACAATATTTAATATGGTTTGATGTTCTGAAACACTAAAGTGAAACAATCAAAACATTAGGAAATAAGTAATGGACCAAACACTTTGACTCCACAGTATATAAGAAGAGCAGCAATGCAATCAGACAAAAGCTCACATGAAAATTCTGGGAAAGTCTCAACAGTCTAAAGAGCTCCCCAAACTTCAGCAAGACTGCACATGTCCACATTTGCACTACAACAAACAATACGCTTTTCTTTTTTTATATCATACACAATGACTTCCATCTGGAGCCCTCCTTTAGCTCATGCAAATCTTAGGCTTGTTTAGGTGGACTTTTGTTCATCGGTCTATCATCCTCTTTATCTACTACTTTAAAACAAGTTTGTTTTAATTCAATAAGATTGTATTACTCACAGTAGATTTATAAAGAGCTTAAAGTACAGACATGGATTAAATCAAAGTCTCTTTCAAACAGCTCCAGTTCCCTACTGTGAACAACCTTTGAAAAGAAAACACTTACTTCAAGGTCATAAAGAGAAAGATAACTTGTCTTATCTGCAAAGAAGCAGCTGGCTGAGACCAGTATAAATAAAAGTTTGCCCTTATGTGGTCGTTCAACGCATGCTATAACGACACGCATGCATCCCTCATCAGGCTTCTCTAAAAATACTTTTACAAACCCTACTGTGTCGACCCAACAGACAGTACTGATTACTCGGGTATAATGCATTTAAATGAATCTCCAAGCAGCACAGAGCATCTCTGTTTCAGCTTTGTGAATGTTAACAGGATGTGTTAATGTTTGTGAAACAATGTGTTTTCTATCTTTATGCCATTTGTCTGTCTGTGCACAGTTGTATGTTGTCCTTTTGTTTGGTTAAAAAAACTGGCATAGGATACCATTAGTATCTCATTTCTAGTAAAAATAACTTTTCATTGAACCAGAGTTTCATCAGACCAAGCCACCAGTTTTAGCTGCTCCACGGTCCAGTTCACATGTTATCAAGCCTTTCGAAGGGAAGCTCAGTTGGGTCTGGTTTCGTTCTTTGTTTACCACTGCATTTACTAAAGTCTGATGTGTGTACGTTCTGACAGTGGTCACACTTATGTATATCGATACTAGGGCAGAACACACGAGGTTGAACGTCTTCTTGTTTCGGGTGACCATGATCTTCCCTTACGTCGGATTATTTCACTGTTAGAAAATGAGAAACTACGTAGCCACATAACTGGACATCATTTAATATTAGAAAACCTTGAAACTACAGCCAACAAATGTAATCCACCTGGATTGTACTCAAATCAAACTCTTCAAAGACAATGATGTTGCTCTTTTTCCAACCCGGTGCCTACAGTTGTGACAGCTGCACTAATCCACTCAGAGACTTCTTAGCCTATTGTAAACACACTATGACATGAGGAACAGAGTGATTTAAGAGACGTCCTTCAGCAGTACTAATATCCAGCATTAGATACACGCAGGACTGAGTGCCAAGGGTTTTTCTCATTATGAGATGATGTTGAAACAAACTCCTAAAGACTGTCAATCTAAAGCATCCAAAGAGTTTGTCAAAACGTTTGTAGAAAAGTCAACTTACTCTAGTCAGCTTTATACATCAACTAGAAGTGAATTTTCTGAATTTCGGTCTGCGTCATCATTTCTTTCCACAGTGACCTCACCTCAGACTTTAAGAGGAATACTAAACACCAGATTTGTCAGATCAGCTGACATTCTTTAAAGAGAATAAGAGGTGGAGGCAAAGTTCCCAGAGTCAGAGTCAGATGATGTTTTTGTTTCAGACTCCTCTGGGTATTCTTGACTATGACGTTGTGTGTCGTTTGTTTAAAATTCTGGATAATATAGTGCGTCAGACTAGCATAATTACAGTGTGAAGCTTTGCACAAACTTAGTTTGATGCATTTACTTCAGATGCCCTGTGGTTTCTATTCACGGATTAACAGAAATGCCAATAAGCTCTGTAAATGTCCAAATGTTTCCCAAAAGAGAAGAGATGTAGTTATTACCATAAAAGATCTGCTGAAAAAATAAATCTGGTCTGTCTGTCTAATACAAGCACGTTTTGTGCTGCAGTGCATTCTGACAGCTGCAATTACATTGTTTAATGAAAATACTTCTGGACCTCCTACACCCAAAATGACTGGCAGACTACGTAGTAGCGCTGACTATGACTGATGGGCAGAAATATTCATTTGCATTGAACTCTTTCATATTTAGTAAGATGAACTCTGTTTCCTAATTATGTGATTTCTGAATACAATGAATTTTATTGAGCAATACCGGAGTAAAGGGAGCAGAAACATGTGCATGCCACAGTTTTCATTTTCTTAATTATTTTTTTACCGTTTGGTATCATTTTCTTTTGTAAGTCACTGTATAGAAACAAAAAAAAGCTTGTATATAAAAATCTTCACTACCAAAAAAAGTTATAAAATAAATGCTGCCAATTACTTTTACAATTTATTTGATTCATGTGAGGATCATCTCAGAAGCTCACATTTAATGTGTTGCAACTCACACAGGTGGAAAAATCCCAACTTTATACCAACTCAATTCAGCAAGGTTGGATGAGAACCTCAAAAGCATCAGGGCGATGTTGGTGCTAAACTTGGCACATATTTGGTTGAGGATTGATGCCAGCAGCTTTAGGTTTTAGGGGAGCAGCCTGGGGGACAGTTATTGATTGGACAGCCGCTCTTAAACTATGGTCAAAGATTGAGGTTAATGAATTAAGGGCAGGTGGAGGATGGGACAAGCCTTAGCTGAGGAGCTTGGGATTAAGATGAGAAGAGATTCATTTCACTTCCACATCTGCTGCTGAATCTCCCTTGTCCATAAAGCCGATGATCTCACTGATCTCAACATGGCTTTAATAAATCAAAACACATACCGTATTTTCCGCACTATAAGGCGCACCGGATTATAAGGCGCACCTTCAATGTATGCCCTATTTTTAAACTTTTTTCATATATAAGGCGCACCGCATTATAAGGCGCATAGAATAGACGTCATAGTTATGTTGCCACCCGTCTGGTATTGAACGGGACATGATTTGTTCTGTTCACTACAAATATGGATGTCTAATAATAAAAAAATTGGTCCCCGAGTACTATATATAGCAGTCTGCACTAGTCATTGTTTCACTCACAGTTTTGGTGTTGTGAAATTGTGCCCAACTGCTTTCTGGTTAGCACAGACCAACCGACACGCTGCCGCCGCAGCCTCTGTCTCTCTTCCACCGACCCCCATGGCTTTAAACGTATAGGTGCTGGTCCCTTGGTAACTCTAGCCGAAGTACCCCGGATAAATGTCTAAAGCTACTTTGTTGACATAAAGAATGTCAACAGTCCGATTTCGGTCGGCGAGGAGAGCCTTCCGCGACTGGAATGGGACGTCTGGGCCGGACGATGGTCACCCTTCTCCGTTCGCGCACAGCATGTTTGTGGAGAACATGATGCTAGATGACCTGCAGACGACCTGATTATTAGGTGGGTAGGTAGATGTATAGACATCATCTATGGGTAGATAGGTCAGTCAAACTTTATTAACAAACCAGTTTTTTGACAACTATCCCAGCATGCACTGCCCGCTTCTTCTACCGGGAAAATGAAGTCGGCAGCTGCTTACCGTAGTTGCTAGACCTGTTGTGGCTCAATATTGGTCCATATATTAGGCGCACCGGGTTATAAGGCGCACTGTCGGCTTTTGAGGAAATTTAAGGTTTTTAGGTGCGCCTTATAGTGCGGAAAATACAGTACTTATCACATCTTCAAGTGTTGTTGTGATTGCTTGTAGGCCCTCACATATAGAAGAAAACAGCAAGACTGCTTCCACAAAGACAACTGTAGGGGGTTGTTTTCTGTGGCAACAGGAATTTTTCCAAGAGTAGAACTTCAAAGAAACGGTATAATCTGAAAAATCAAATGGGGTATAATTATGCTCATATGTTAACTTTTTAATTTTGATCAAAATAGGCAGACATGCATTTTTAATGGTTATTTAAGGGCTGCGAATCAGTGAGTGAGGCCAAAAGAGAAGCCCTTAAAATGTGTATAATCACTAGAAGTTACCCGTCATTCAACTTGAAAACATTTCCAGAAGTGAGGGAAATTGTATGTGATGGTTCATATTTGTTGAGCTGTGGCTAATCAAACTGATGACCCAAAGCAAAGGAAGGAGGTAATTTAATGATATACTGGAGGATTTCAGTTCTTTCTTTCAGCCTGATGCAACTAAATCTGTTTGGGCAAAGTCGTACTGCGAGGGCATAATAATGAGGCTGCTTTGCAGGAGACAGAACATTGTGGCGCAGATGTGTTAAGTTGTAAAAGTTACATATGAATCTTCCCATTATTCTTTTTATATCATAGGCAAGACAACTAACAGAGGAAGGGACAAGCCCTTAGAGATCGACAGAAAAAAGAATATTTCCCATGAAAAATGATTACTTGATTTATTTCTTCATTTCAAACAGAAACTGTCTGTTCTCCTGCTATAGTTCCACTTTGAGGTTTATGGTGCTCTCATTCCTGTGCAACTTTAAATGACAGTGTCCCATCAAAGCAATCTTTAACAACAGTTTTCTTATGCGGAAAAAAATACCTCCAGAGATGCAATGACCTCATAAATCCAGCTCCACTTTGAGTATCTTTGGTACAAGACTGTGGTGGAAAACACTGATCAGTAAGTGCATGAAACCACCTACCCCACATTGTGATTCAGGCAGTATTATTGATTGCTCCTTTCTATTAGATCTTGCCAAGTAATGTGATAGATGGAACCATTTACTGTGCAGCAGATGCATGTGAGCCACCATTGTGTGCAGTACATGTTCTGTGAAGGCCTCTACATGTTCTGCAGAACATCAACAAACGGAATTGTGATGACCAAGGAACGCACCAAACAGGTCCGGGATAAAGTCTTGGAAAGGTTTAAGGAAGGGTTAGAAAATAAAATTCCTAGTTCTGAACAATGTAAATCCCCAGTTCTGGTGGGAGGATCTGTAGACAGGACAGTTTTAGATGTGACTTTTTACAAATCTGGTCTTTATGAAAGAGTGGCAAAAAGAAAGTATATATCGAAAGTAAGCCTAAAGACGTACTGCCTGTGTTTGCTACAAGACCAGACATGTGTACTTAAATAATTTACCAACACTTATTTCAGTCCATCCAGTTCTCCCTGATATAACACACAGTGACGCTGATAAATTTACACAGCTGGTAAAGACATAAGCTAAAACACTTACAGCTGTAACTGAAGTTGCAACACTTGAGGAGTTGTTCTTTTTTCTTTTAAATGAAAAACAGACAAGTAGAACATTTTCTGCACAATGCAACTACTGGAGGTGTGTTACACATTTTATTCTTTAAGTGGTAAATTATTTTTGGCTGATTTAGCATGATAATCCTACTGAATCATAAAGAACCCAAGGTACCTTCATTTATCAAGTCACATTCTGCATCTTTGTTCTTCCTCGGGTTTCAGAAAGAGTTTCTTCGCTGAGCCCCAAAGCTCGTGGCCCAATCAGTACCCTTGTCACAGTCCCATACACAGCCAGCAGGGATTGATTTCTTACATGGCACCCGGCAGTGAAAGCCAAGCTGTAAAGAATGAGGAAGTCCATAATAATCCCCATCCCCCCACTAAATAGGATATCATAGTCCAAGACAGGTCAACATGATTAGCTGTGACACATATATAGGAACTGAGAAGATGAGCAAATAAAGAGGCCTCAGAAAGACCTAATCACACCTTATTTATAGCAGACGGTGATATTAAGGAAGTGACAGAGTTACGAGCTGTTATCTCCTGATATCTCCTGATAGCAGGAGAGGCTTTAACCATCAGTCCTCTGCCACCCCTCAGAGCGCAAATGTCTGAAGTTGAGAAATGGCTCCATGTCTGGCCTCCAGGCTCTGAGGTGACATGGCCCTAAAGTTGTCCCCTAAAGCATCTCATTAAAAGCCTTTTGTTTTCATCATCGCTGAACAAACACCAACACTGACAAGATCGTACATTTGACACAGAGTGCTAGTTTTGCCTGCAGGAGGTGACTTTAACAGGATCTACAATGCTTTCAGATTACCAAGACTGGACAGAGTGATGAACCTTGGGGCAGCTGTTCAGACAGCATGGGCACAGGACAAAGAGGGAGTCGGTACAAAAGAAGAGGTAGATCAGCTTTCACTGCTCTTTATTGTCCTACACTATGGTAAGCAGGACTGGGGTTTTCTCTTTTCAGTCTCCTGCGGTGCTGGGAGATGGACGGGGTAGTTGACGCTACGGGGACTCATGATCACACACCAACTTGGGTTAGTGCGTGCATCTCATCGCTCGAACACACACCATTACCAATTACAAATCACAAGACCCCAAGGAAGAGGGGAACTTCCGCCACACAGCCTGATTAAAAAATGAAATATATGAGGCTGGTCACAGTGCCTGTGCTCATGCAGGGCAGCAAACAGAGCAAGAGAGTCCAGCCTCAGACAAATACAAGCACAAACAATTGTGACATTGACATAAATCAATATTATTGGTAAACTTATAATGACTCCCTCAATGGTTTCTAACATCTCCTTATATTGGGCGATTACAATGTATAAATGAAAACAAGATTTTAAAAGTGCTTAGTGACTATTTGACCATTTCTGCCAGTTAGGCTTTGCACCACTTATAGCTCTAAGAAATGGAGCAGGTCAGGACAGCATAACGCTTGTTCCCTTTCCAGGCCAACATGATATAAAAAATAATTTAAAAAAAATGAAAACACTTTGCTTTGCACTTCTTCCCACTTCCATTAAACTATAATAAGATGTTATGTGAGGAATCTGGCGGGGGAAACAGCAATATGCTCTACTTCATCCTAACCTAAAAAACACTGCCACCATAAATAGCTTTTACTCATTTCAAGACAATTTAAAAGCTTCTTGCTCTCCCAGCCACTTTTTTCATGTATTTTTTAATTGCATTCTGTTAAAACAACTGGAATAGAAGGTGTTGTGGTTGGTTGTGCTAAAAGCACTTCTCCCTTAACTGTGAATAAATAAATAACAATGCAAACTGAGAACATTTATCTGGTACTTTGAAAAATCAGGGAATGGATTAATTTTGACAACTGTGCCACTATGCAGCACCTACTAAAATTACGACTCTGAACTATTTAATTAAAAATAGTAGTGATCTTAAGTGGTGATCAAATAGCTATGACATAGTCCTTATATCCATCTAAAGCCGATAAGCAATGAGGAGTAAATATTGAATAGTTTTGTTTGGTTTTTTTGTTGTTGTTTTTTATGATCAAACTTTTGTGACAATCCTTTTTTTATGTGGTAAAAACACAAGATGCCAAGTAAAAGTTAAACATAAAACTTTTTCCTCAAAGTGTGTGTTCTCACCTCCTTCCAGAAACAAGGGAAAAAAGACTGATTTATGTGGACGAGCAGAAACCACACTGAATCTGCTGTCTGCACAACTGGCACACATATCCAACAGAGTTGGCACATTAAGTCAAAGTATTGAGGTCAGGGAGCAGAGTCCAGTGTTTGCTCATCAAGAGATCAAATCTTCTTGGACAGAAACTGTCCTTCCAGGGTTTGTTTGAGGGAAAAGAGAGAGGAAATATAAACGCTGAATGTGTCCATTGCCAAAATAATAAATAGTCCTGCAATCCTGATTGTTTAAGATAACTGCTTCCATCTTACCTAGTTGGCAAAAGAGTTCTCATTTACATGAGTAATAAAGCTAACAGAATGTTTTCCATGTAATTTTGGGCTGCTTAATATAGAGCTGATAGGCACTCTCTTATAGTGCATTCACACCAGCCCTGTTTAGTCCACCAAAGAAAGGGAACTCTAGTCCACCTAAAAATACAGCTATCAATTTGGTTGAAGTGAATTCTACCGTGATTTGAAAGTATATGCGAAGAGCACCGGAGACTGCTCCAAAGGCAAGAATGAAATGAAAACACAGAGCATTCTGGTTAAAGACAACCAAAATAAATACTATTGGGAGAAATGGACTATAGTCTTTTACCAATGACAAAAGAAAAATGCCACTCCACTTTTGTTTACATTTTGTAAAGAAGGAAGTTCAGTCTGTGTCTTCTTCAGAGGTTCAGATCTGATCTAGTTCAAGGTAAGCAGATCAGATCGTAAGGTGCTAAAAAAGCTCTGCACATAGTTAAAACACAGATATGAAATTATTGTGGTTTAGTTTGGAAGGACACCTTGATGAATTATGTGATTTGTTTAGTTAAATTGTCTCCCAGTACTCAGCTCGTTCACAAAACGTCAGATAATTCCAGATTTAGGGTCCAACTTTAACCACATAAGACTTTTTTAAATACCACAAATTGTCTCCATGCACCTTTTCTGCACATGGGAAACCAACCTGGCTCTTTATAGAACCAGTAAAGAACTGGCTTTAGCACCAGTCTGGATTCAGCACTGGAGCAACTTTGATAGAAAAACCATAATGTTTCAAAGAAATGTTGATGTGGATATTTGTAATGATAGCCTAATAGTATTATTTAAAGAAAAAACTGAGAACTAGTCCAAAGAATCTGAGTTTTCACAGAAAGCTGAACCTTTAGAGATGTTTAGAAAGGATAAAAAAAGCAAGAAGTATACAAGTTCATCTACCATTAAGTTTCTCTTGTCACCTGACATTTGATTTGTTAGATTTACTTTATTATACTAATGCAATACTAAGTTGGACTTGTGTGTGACCACTCACAATCATCACAATGAGCAGAAAAGAAACAAGGATGACAGTCCGTTTTCGTAAATGGATCATTATTTTAATTCAGGGGCACTCCATAGATCTGTGGCTGGAACCACAGATGTTGCTTTAGTTTCCGTCTCCAAAGAGGGAGGGACGAGTTTGGCCCGTCGCTTATGAGGTCTGCCTGAGGCTCCTGAAGCATCCACCACTGCTGCTGTGTGAGGAGCTCAAGTCTCCTCCTACTGCAAAAACCACAATGAGCCTTTATTGTGTTTCTGATACGTTGAGAGCTCTGTGCATGTGAGACTCTTCCTATCCTTTTGGGTTACTAAAAGCAGACCAAGACACTGAAAGGGAACACAGACAATAAGAACAGAAACCATATCAAAGAGAGCAGACATGCTATGGTCTCCAAGACATAAAGACCTCCCAATATGCTGCATTTATAAACACAAGGCTGGAGTCTTATCTTCACCTTAGGCCATAATCAATCTGACTTCCATCTGCAAATAATGTTAGGCTGCAAGAAGTCATTCTTTCTGTAACAATGAGGCCCTATACACGCAAAATTCTCATCAGAGCAGTTGTGCCTCAAGGGGTGGTCTTTGGCTATTGATTAGAGTGGGGGCAGCAGGCTCAATGGCTGCTCCCCCCAGGTCATGAGGTTAGGGCAAATAATAGAAAAATGGGGGGAAGGGCAACACCAAGCTATAAGATTAGTAAATTAAACTTCTGTTCATCAATGTGAAGTGTTAACCCTCCATGGGAAAATGAATGTGGTTGGGGGAGAGAAAGATTGCTTTGAGAAATATGCAAGTAAAAAGACACTTTAAATCAGACCTCTGACCTTTCACTTTTTCCTTTACTTTAGCAAAAGAGCCTTTGTTACCAAACATTTTTTTCTTTTAGATGTGTTAACCAGTTTATGAAACACCTGGCATGTGGTGCTGGAAATAGTTGAAACACCCTGTTATTTCTCCCTTATGTGAAAAGTCTTGCAACGTTACCGTTATCATGTGACTTGGTTTGGTCACATAAATGTAAGCAATTATGAGGGGCCCAGAAAATAAGTGATTGTTTTAACCATAACACTCTGTGTCTATTTTTGACTATTATTATTTTCAAGTAATGAAGGAAGTGGTTCTCTTGTTACTCTGTTGAGTTGATCAAAGCTATAAATACAGGACTATTGTTAGGCCAACAAACAACAGTTACAAAAGCATTGGAGATGCTCTGAATGACAGTTAAATATAAGCACTGTGATAGCATTATGGCAGGTAAATGGTTAGCCTTTAATCTCAGTCAAGTTGCTACACTTGCGTAATAGCTTTCTATCAGCACTACAGGGCCGTTTCACAGTTTTTCAATGAGCCTGGAATGATCATCTCTAGTTCAATGTTAAAAACACTTAATTCTTTAAAACAATTTAAGAATAATAAATTGTTATCCTATTTGTGTACACAATAAATGGGAATTTCTGTTCCTTTTTGCCAATAAGACCACCATAGAATAAGACAAACATAAATACCACAATATATGGATTTGGTAAATCTGAACTGAATTACTCTCCACTTTCTCATTTTCTTGAATGCAAAAGTCATGTATAGTCTTGCATGCTCGATGTATTGTCACCCTTTTAATTTTCACTGTTCAGTGTCTGTTGTATTTTTCACAGTCAAACTGTTGTTCACCAGCAACACTCTACTGAACAGAAAGACCCAACAGGGGCCTCACAAATTTAAGCTTCGGTTCCAGAATCAATTGTTAAGTAAGAGATTGGTTATTTAAACTCACATTATCCAACTAGCAACTCATTTGATATGAAAATTACAGTAAAGTGGTATAGTTACTGTGTCACAGTTTAGACCCTAACTTTGAAAGAACTTTCCCTTAGCGTACCACCCAAATCGTTTTAATCCATCCAAAATATTTCAACAACTGATATAGAAATGCTGTAGATAACAAATGCGAAACAAAGCAAAGCATTGGACCTCTGTCCAGACCTATTCTGGGCCTGACCTGCCATCCTGTCCCATCCCCCAATCTCCTTCCTCCTAATCCAGTCCTCCTGGGAGGCAGGAGTTAGCATGGCCCTGATGGTCAAATTGTATCTGTTTGCCTTCCTGTCTGTCCATCTGCTAAGCTCCTGCTGTCAAGTTGAAGGAGTCAATACTGTAAACGAAGTAGTCTCAAATCTCTTGTAATCCCAGTTTATTTCACTTTTATCCAAGAGTTTCAACTTTCCCTGAGGATAGTCCAGTTCTATCTGCACCCTTAGCCTCCAATGTGCAGCTCATTAACACACACTCCATGGTGATTCTTCTCTAGCTGCAACACGTTCAACTGAGAGGACAATCTAATAGAAAAATAAACTTGTATTTTACTATACTTCATTCACATCCTGAAATACCTTAGTTGGGGTCTCACTGTTATGGGTTATATCTCCTCTTATGAGGGAGCAATCAGCATTATCCATTGCTGAAAGGGTTGGTTCCTGCATGAATGCCAACCTGACCCTCCCCCCAAAAAGCCCTACTCATTTTCTGTCCCATCAGAAACAAGTAAAAGAAGCAACTGCTCTATGCTAGTCTGTTTTATTACAGAAGGTTTGATGTACAAGCCAATTAAACCTGAAAGCATTTCAGATTTTAAACACGGGATAATCAGGTCTGTTTCTTAAGAAAAATAACAGAGAAATAGCTATTTAATAGAGTACCTGTTTAGAAGAACACCAGGTTCGTTACTCATTGATCAGCTCAGAGTGTTACCATATCTTTATTGGAAATGCGATTCAGCAAAAGAAAACATGTTTAGGGTACAACATCATTTTTTAAAAATCTAGAGACTATGATGCCCCTAAGGCAAAGCCATTCTCTGTGGAGAGCCACATAACCCATTTAAAAACAAACACTACAGAGTACTGAATACAACCTGAGACAGCAAACCTTGCTTGGTGGTTTGCTTTAGTTTAGAGAGACATAGACATGGTTAGTAAAGCTTTTTGGGGGCTGCAGGGACGTTCTTGTGATCTTTGCTACTCCAAAGAAAGGCACAGCAGGGAACTTGAAACCTTGCTTGTGCTCAGCAGAGTTTAAAAAACTGCAAAAAATGGCTGAGCAGTCACAGATGGTGCAGTCAATAACAATTTATTCAACCATGGAAACAATCACTTGTAGACAAACGGCACACCCAGAACCATGCCACCTCTAGGAAGCATACAAGCAGACATAAAAGGAGTGGGTAGTAAAAGCAGATGGTAGATGTGTGAATGGACGGTGAGCTGAGCTGCAGAAGGTATCAGAATTCCATTAGTATTTCAAACTCCATCCCCCATCAACACATCAGAGAGGTCTACTGGGGTTAACCATTCGAGCACCACAAGTACTCAGAGTGAAGGATGCAACACTATTCAAAAATATTTGAAGTAGATATTATTGTTTCATAAATTGATTGAAGTCAGAAGAATGCAAGAAAAAAAAATCTGCATTTGCCACACAATTTCACTTGCCAGATGAAGTTAGCCTAATATTCAAATAAACACCTTAAGTGATACAAGATGCTGAATTTGACTACATTTCCCTCCTTTATCAATTTTTCATGCTCATACCATCCTGTTGAAGCTCGCAGTGGAACTGCAGTTTCTATTACATTTGCATCATTCCTTGGTGCAGTTGTTTACGTCTCCAAGTTTGTTATGGCACAACTCTATGCAGCAGGGCAAGCCGCAGTGAGTGAGAAATACTTCACCACAAAATGCTACAAAATAAGAGATCAGGCAGAAACCCAGTAATCATAAAGGTAGCCAAAATCTTGCTTGTTGGTGCAGACTCAAATTCAATTTGCGTTGCTGATGAAGGAGCTGCCAAACATTGTGGTAAGAGGGGATTTGTTAAACCCTCACAAGTTCATTTCTTCAGTTTTTTGAGTATTGTGATTGACCTCTGCATGCAACACAAAGGCAAGACCTGGTAAGGCCTAGTAGCAGAGTGAGGAGGACAAAATGTGTTTAGGGTTTCAGACCAAGAATTGGCTTTGATACTTGATAAGTACTTGCATTCTTGTCACATCAGCAACATCTTCTGAACTTCCATCTTAGAAACATTGCTTCACTTTGTCCATCACACTTTCTCTGCATTTTAACGTTCACTATGGTTAGATTAACTTGACTAAATAATTTTGTGCATAAATTAAATATGTCTGTCTTACAAAATTCCTTCAGAATACAGTTGTTGCAAACAATGGTACATAGATAAACTGAAATGAATCTTTCAAACATTGTCCACCAGCAAAATACATGAGCATTTCTAACCTGCAGCAAATTATTTTAGTTTCTCTTCAAATTCAAATCTGTACATTGGGCGATATTAAAATCACTAATGTGTGTGCACCAAGTAACAGGGGCATCAGTACCATCAGTACCACAGGTTCCACAGAACGAATACTATACAAAACATGTGTAGTACTGCAGGAGTAAGGATGTTTTTGGTTAGTGTTTTGAATAGACTACTTACTGGGCAGCTCTAAAGAATTCCATTGCTCCATAATGTATATTTTGTTTACAACAAACCACAATCCCACGGTTGCTTACATTGAAAACTGAAAACACGTGTTTGTTTGAAAAACCAAAGTAAGAGATTTAAAGCTAATGCACATAATAAACCGAAATCAGTTTGTAATTAAGAAAGATGCATATAGCTTTCTGAATTGACTTTTATTTACTTACAAACTGTATCTTAAACCAAATGGCAGATTCCATCGCGGAGCACTTTTCTTTCTTTAATCCCCCAGAGTGCAAACATGCGTGGGCTCATCTCCATGGGCATGAGGAGAGGGAAAGTCTCCGGTTTCAGGCAGCAATGCAGGCAGGTCAGAGGGCAACCTTTATAATGATCTAAGAGAGGACGCCTGTCAGTGTCCAGCCATCTCAGTCACAACTCCCAGGTCACAAGCGCCAAGCCACAGCTTGACATGGAGCCAACTCCTTTACCACAGTAAAACACACAAGTGTTGCTGTTACAACATTACAAAAAAAAATGCTTAAACACAGAGAATTCAAGGGTAGACATGACCTTTCTATCACTGTCTGTAATGTTTCAGATAAACAAACACTGATATCCACGAAGCAAGTTGTGCAAACCCAATCGTGTTAGTACATGTTTCTTCAAACCAGACTGCATCTTGTTTCAGATGCCGGGTCTTGGCAATTAGAAAAACCTAATCACAAATGCCTCAGAGCATTTCAATAAATGGATAATATCCTTCTGAGTCAAAACAAAACTTCCAATTTCCTGTGGGATGCATAAAAGGGCTGGTGGAAAGTGTTTTACAAGCAAATGTTAGCTGAATGACAAACCAGGCCACAGAACGGTAGTTTCAGCCATTGCAGGAAAGCTTTCAGACAGTCAGTCACCACAGAAAACTACATTATATACCCAATATCTCCTGATCCGAATAGCAATAACTCTGGGTAGAGCTGCTGTAATGACAGAAATGTAACACAAAATGGATTCTCATGGTTGTGTAAGAAAGTTGTGTAAAAGTTGTAAAAGCACTGAGTACAATTTTAGAGTTTGAAACAAAGCATGACTTAATGATCAAAGACTGGCTTTGTCGCGTTTCCCTCATTGCTTGTTGTTGTGCGTTCTGAGCAATTCATGTCTGCTCACCAGGCTGCCGCTGGCTTTCACACGTTTTATTGCTGATGCAATTATCATCACTGCAAACTCACACGTAATAAAATCTTCCTACAACTGCAAACTCAGGAGCAGAAACAATCACTTCCTGCTCAAATGAGAGAAAAAAAATCATCAGCTTCATAGTTTGTGAGTTATTTCTGAACAGATCAGGTTCAACTTTGACGATGATTAGTAGAATCAAAGAATGCTAATGTTTAAAAGTTTCAAAGGTGTAAAAATGCTCCATCATGCTATTTCTTCAGTTTACAGTGTCAGTAAGACACTATAGCTAAAACATAGGAGTTTTATTTAACTGTTTAAAGTATAAAGTAGTCTAGTGCTGTGTCAATGTTGCTGTACACTCTCTGTCAGCTGACTGGAAGGCTGCTGCTGTTCTTTTACAATAACTTTTCCATATCATTTTAGCTAAATATGAACCACCAGAGGATACAACTCTTAAACTATCAGGTTGAAAACTTTTTGGACATCAGTATAATAACGCACAAATAAAATATTATACTGGTATCCAGCTTTAGAAGTATTCTGGGGGGAAAAAAAGATATCTGCATTTTAATAAACAAAAACACTGCTTGGCTCTAACTCAGTTTGGCCCATCAAGCAGCAGCTTTCCTCCGCACCAAGTCGTTTTTCTTTTTTTTTTTATTCATCTTCTACCTCACATCTTGTTGTTCAGTGTTCCTCATAATAGTGCATCATCCTCTATTACAGCTTGAAAGCACTTAGTGATACTTACAGCAAAAATAGAGGGGCCCTAAACATTCTTTGGAAATAAGAGCTCATGCTCAGCCACTTGTAATTTCCCCGTACAACTCTGGCCCTCTTCTTACTCTTCATACAACCCACCCCCCTCTTTAAATCTTGCCGACCTCCGCTAACCTCCCTTCTTTAACAGCCTCTAAGGTTGGATACATTGGTGTGAATAGGTGGTATTTCAGCATAGTAGGGGCACTAAAGAACAGAGCTGGCTGGCCGGGGGCCAAATCCCCATGGTTACCCTGGTGCAGCGACTGCCTCTTTCCTGTGTGTGTCTGCCTGTGACTAAATCACCTCTGCTCTGCATGCATGGGAGACCTGAAGGAGACGAGATGAGTTAGGGTGGCAATCATTACAGAGTCTTGCACACCTCTGAACCACCCCACCAAATAAGTAGCAGATTTGCGCTTTAAAGTGAGAGCTTGCATGGAGAGACAGGGCATGAAAAAAAGCAAAACCCAAAGCCACTAGTTCTTCTTAGGATGAATTCTATATTTCCCCTTGACCCTCACTTTTAGCCGTTCACCAAGGGTATGGTGTCCCAAGTCAAATGGCTTAGTAGCTTGTACAAGCTAACATTTTACAAGGGCACACATGGAAATAAAGGGGTAGGACCTATACTTGCAAATACACTCAAAAATAATTTCTTAAACATCATACAAGTGAATGGTTCAATTAGCTCTGTAATAACTCATTTGAAATGTTTCAACATTTTGTTGATTATTGCTCATTTAACAGGTGTAAGAAATAGCAGTCAGTGTAAAATATTTTTGCTCCAACAAAAATGATTAGACTAATACCATTTCTGTATAATTCCAATTCTTAATAAGGGGAAAATGATTTCTGTTTAAAGTATTTCATCAAAACAAAACAAAAAAGCAACTGTAAAGTCTACTGGTGATTCCCGATATGTTACTAAAATCATTTTTTTTAAAAAGCAGCAAGACATCTTTAGCATACTTGATCATATTTGCAATACAACTTAACCTGAGTGAATCCAAGATGCGTCAGGCCCAGTATGACGTTTCCAAAGTCAGTGAAGATTTGGGGTCCTATGTTAGTTCACAGTTTTATTACATCCAAAGTTAACAAAGGTATACACCCAGACATTTAAAGAACTTTCATGCTTGCCTCTGCTAAAAAAGCATGTTGACTTTAGGAGATGGATCCTGTCTTCGTTACCAACTAGTACCTGGTTTGATGACCATGTTATCACTCTGCTTGGTTGACCAAGCAACATCACCTGACCTAAACCCCATAAAGAATGTATGGAGTAATGTCAAGAAGAGTATGGACAAAACACTACATCTTACTGAAGACAGCTATTAAACCAACCTGGTCTTTCTTAATCTGTCAGCATATCCATCCACCTTTGATCCTGTCATTTATGCAAGAATTCCCAACAAAGTACTGAGCACATTAACTGCAAGCTAACCATTCCTCAATCAAAATATGCATATTTTGTGATCTTACGTAAAATAATTCTGATAAACCAAGTATTTTGGTTTTAATTAGCAGCATCAAATTGAAATAAATTGCTCAAATTAATGTAATTTCAATTATATTCAGATTTTTCAGGATCATCTGTTTCTGTAATTCAACAAGTGGTATCAACCTCTTGAAGGAGCGTCTTTTTTAGCAAAATATTTAACACCTAAATTCCATGTCACGATACAGAGGAACTGGTATTGGTCAGGGAAATGGGATTCAGCAATGAGCAACACAGAGTTTCAATGGTGCAACAATTTACCCCCCTTGGATAATCTCTGTTCAGATGGTGTGATAGCACATGATTTAACAACACTCGCACATTCAACTGAAAGTAACAGGTTATTCCTTCTGCACACTGAAAGAAAACCAGAATATATGGTATAACTGGATTTTCTTTTTGTGCGAGAGAGACCTTGTTATCTTTTCTTTGGAACTGAAACAAATCTGCACAATCAGAACAGACTTTAGCAAACATCCTAAATCTAACCCTTACCTTTTATTTCCCCCAATTCCGATAACATTTTCATCACCCCCCCCCCCCTTCCCCGCCCCCCCGCCATCACCGGCTATGACTCATGCAGGTAGCGATGAACCAGCCTGGTCCCAATTAAGTCTTTTCCCACTTCCTTACCTTTGACTTGGCTCTCGTAGTCTGCGATGATTTCTTTATCCTTTTTGAACCTCGGTGCGGACATCGTTCCCTTCTTCTTGCGCTCGAAGCTCGTTGGAAAGTTCTTGGGAAAACTGTTCGTCAACAACAGAGCGGAATATCCTACAGTAGCGGACGCATCCTGCCGCGAGGAATGAACGGCAGAGCCAGAGAATCCGCGTCAAGGAAAAATAACTATGTGAAGATATTCAACTCCGGCAGTGACGTTTGGAGCGAAGAAAACATGAGCCTTTACTACTGCGACGTTCCTCTTCCCTCTGAGGTGGATACAGACAAGAGCCAATGCGCTATCCTCTCCCAACCAATGAGTCTCCGAAGCACCGAGCAACAGCAGCGATGCAGGGAGAAAAAAAAAAAAAAAAAGGGAAACAAGCAGAAAACAGTCGCTCAAGTTTCAGGGGGGGGGAGGGGGGGGGGGGTCTCTGTTAGAGAAGTGGCTCCAACAGCCCGACGAGGGAAAAGCCTCGCAAGTCAACTTTAGTCCGTAGTGCGCGAGCTTTTTTGGAAATGGTTTCCCAGTCTGGGACACACACACACACACACACACACACACACACACGCGTTACCCCACCCGCTTGCTTTCCCCACGACGGTTTGTCCACCTCCTCTACCCTCCAACTCCAACTCCCAGCACGCTCCGAAGCAGACAGGGCAGGCCGAGCCGCAGCAGCTGGAGGCAGGCGGGAGCTCAGAGCAGGAGAGGGGGGAGGTGGGTGGGATCTGCTCTCTCACTCTCTCCCTGCCAGTGGACACAAGTGACACTCATGTCCCCCCCCAAGTCAAATAGATTTACAGTGAAATTGTGCAAAGTACTTCATAAAAAATAAAAAAAAAACACATTTCTAGAGTCACTGCTTGGATCAAGATATTACACTCATTAAAAGATTAATGAGTAGGACCAAGGGGAACTTAATTAATAATGTTTATGTAACACTTGTGCGTTTCTTAATAAATAAAATCTACATGCGTTCCTAGTGCTGGAGAAGGCCGAGCTTGACAGAAGCCCCAAATTCCTCCTTGGCTTAAGGACGTACTGATTCCAATAGATTCTTAGTTTAATTTGTTGGGTGAAAAGTTGAGTTTTTCCCAGAGTTGAAGCAGCGTCCGCTGAAGCAAAGCTAAACCAGAGCGCCATCTTGAGGCAAATTTGAAGCACAGTTGATAGAGTATGCTAGGGATACTGTCTGTGAAAAGGAATAGGGTGTAGAAAGCTTTATCGATTAAATTTCATTGGCTAAACCCACTGCATTTAAACCTCAGATAACAAAAGCGAGGCAAAGACCCCGTGAATCATGTCTCCTATGTTTGGGAATCCCATGGAAGAGTATTGGCTTGGCTGTTGCCAGGACGGCACTTGCCTGACAACACTGTCAACTTTAAAGTTTGGTACCTAGGGACTATTCCAGTTCCAACTCTCAGGAGTTGGGACGGATTCTTGACTCCAATGGAAAGAACTTCTAATACTGTTGCGTATGAAAACCCTCAACAAATATTTTCTCACAGCTCC
Organism: Poecilia picta; assembly: GCA_033032245.1. Classification (NCBI taxonomy): domain Eukaryota; kingdom Metazoa; phylum Chordata; class Actinopteri; order Cyprinodontiformes; family Poeciliidae; genus Poecilia; species Poecilia picta. The sequence goes on from CM065358.1 coordinate 14,501,686, forward strand.
CAACTGTGGAGGAACAGTTTGAGGTTTGGCTACTTCCTGCTCCAACAATGACTGCAAACCAGTGGATGAAGCAATGTCATAAAAGACATCGATGAGCAAGTTTGGTGTTGATATAAATATGCACATTAATATTTTGGCTGTATGTTTTAAGTAAAACCATAAATCCAATCAATCAATCAATCCATCCATCCCCTTTTATACAACACTCCACTTTATTTAATTGCACCATTTCAAAAAGTCCATGCAAAGCAGAACTAAAATAAATAGAAAACTTAAACCTCAAAATATTAACAGTTGAACATCTAAAAATCAACAATGCTTAAGCTTATCATAATAAAAAATGAACTGTATTTAAAGTTTGTTTTTCCCCACACAAAATTTAAATGCATATTAGTGTTTTTTCACACATAATGTTTAGTAGATTTTAAAAATCACAGTTTCCAGTGTATAAGATACAAAACAAAACAATATAAAAAACAAAAAATAGGGACTCTGAAATGCAAAGGCAGTTTACAATTTGTGATTTCTAAATGCCTGTACATTCCACAGCTGTAAACATCTCAATAAAAATATACAGAATTGATACTAATAACAGCAAGTTTACAGTTTGACAACAGAAATGTCTTTTTTTCCAAGACCAGCCTCAGAGAGTACATCACTGCACATCAACTTACAAGTTCACTATGTAAGTAGTACACTACTTTTTTTTTGCCACAAGCAGCATAAATAAAAACATTTATTGTTAACCATGTTAACATTTAAAAGCACCGGTCAGACAATTTTGAAGAAATTCTCTTCAATGACCTCAGTGAACCTCTCCTTCATCTGCTGACGAAAACCAGAGTACCACTCGAGCAGCCTCCTCCTCCGGTCCACCCTTTGCTCCTGACTTATTCCTCTCTCCCTCTCCAAGATGGCTGGCAGCTCCCTCCAGTCGCTGACGAAGATGAAGGGCGCCCCCGCTGCTTTGAGGAGACGCAGCGGGGAGCTGGGACCTGCAGCGCAGTTGCCAGGAGTGAGAACGTCTTCCACCACGGGCACCGAGCCGTAGGAACACGCCTCATAGATACGGTAGCACTCTGTGTTGATCCCCACGGGGCAGAGAGTGAGCTCGCTCTGAGCCAGAGCCGTCTGATAGCGCCTCAGACTTTCAGTTGTTTCCTGGGGAACCCACCTAACGCAAGAACAGATTACATCGTCAAAATGTGCACAAACCAAATGGAAATTGATGCTTTTAAAAAGTTAGGCAAATATAATTTTAAAAATGACAACAAAACTGGCAATCTTGTGATTTAAAGTGTTTTCATTTAAGAGGCTTTAAATCCTAAATGAGCGGAGGGATTTTCAGTGGATTTCAATACTGAAATATACCCCATAAAAAAGAGAAGGTAAAAACTTTAATGTCACTTTAATATGACAAGCTACAAACACCACAAGCCAAAAAATAAAGAAATAAGTCATGGGAAACATATAAATACATGCTCACTTTAATAAGATTGAATTCAAATTTATTAGGTGGTAAAAAAGTATAGGGTTTTGATTCTAAAGGCCTCAGTAGTTATTAAAGCTTATTAACACCTTTAAGCTGAAAGAGAAACAAAAGAGGTTCCATTGGCTTTTATGCTCATTAATGATTGTACACCCTCTCACAACATTAGTATTTTTAACATACAAGTAATATGGTCTTTTCGAGGTTCTACTATTACTTAAGTCAAACAATTAATTTTAAAAAACACACACCACAACTTCCATTGGAGAACAAATGCAAGGAGGAAGCTAAAATGAAAAACTTAGAGAAAATGAAGTGAACTCTAAAAATCTGAGACAAAAAATATGTGAAACCATGGAGGCTAGAAGGGGGTATATCTTTACTTCATTAAGCTTGCTGACATAATTAAAGGTATATGTCATTCTTAGCAGTCCAAGCTCTTACTCCAATTGATACAAAATTAACATTTTCTTTCCTCAAACTATGTTTTATGAATGTGTTCAGTTGTTTGCAGATTGTTTCATTCTGCATTTAATTTCTAGAAGAGGATTAGGGCCACTGGAAAAAAAATAAAACAATTCTGACTTTTTTTCTCAGGATTCTGAGAAAAAAAGTCAGAATTCTGAGATTAAAGTCATAACTGTTTTATGTTTTTTTTTTCCAGTGGCCCTAATCCTCTTCTACGAATGTTGGGTTAAGGGGTCTTCTAAAATAAAAATAATACAGTTCTGACTTTAATCAGAATTCTGAGAAAAAAAAGTCAGAATTTTGAGAAAAAAGTCAGAATTCGGACTTTAAAGTCATAAAAAACATTCTAGTTTGTTCATCTATAAAAAAATAAGTCAAGACCTACTTTTCCCGGGCAGTGGTGAGGCATTCCTTATCTAGGCCAGACTGTTTCATCACATTCATCAGTACTTCCCTGGAGGAATTTTTGTAAACAGTACCCAGGAAGTTGCAGAGGTATGGCCGATTAGAAGTAATCAGCTGTGCATTAGGCCTGATCATAGGAAACTCTCTGTATCTGCACAGAGACAAAAAGACAACAGCAGAATTGTTACACAATCATGTTTAGTTAGAGAGGACAGGCTCACATAACTGGATGTGCCACAGTAAGGTCCTTGCATATGTATTAGATTAAAAAGAAACAACATACGTGGCAACACCGAGGGGCCACTGGAAGACGTCCTTGTCATTGACCCACGGGCTGTCGTAGATCAGGAACAACAGATCCACAAATCCGCCGTTTCTCTTTAAGTGTGGAGCGATCCAGTCATTGTTGCATTGCTCATTGCCCAGCAGGATCACGGCCACATGGGACACGGTATTAGACTGAACCAGGGCTTGAACATGCTCCAGCCACCTCGTCGAGTAAGAAACTTTCTGCTGCTCGCGACCATTGAGAACCAAAACCAGGCTGTTCATTTCCAGGGGAACGTGACCCTGAACCACTGCTGGGCCGGTGTAGAAACTGAACGCAAAAAAAGTTGGTTGGTAACGAGAACGAGTTCATCGGTTTTCTTTTATCTTCCAGTGGCCAAGACATGAAGTGAAGTATGTCAATGCTAAAAATCTAATCAGGGAGTTTTACCTGAAATCAATTTTTCCAGACTGAAGCTCCCCTTCCCTCCACTGTGCCACCTTGTCAGTTGGGTTGAGTGGTCCTTCTAAAATATGTTCCCAAAGGTACAGCCCTGAGGAAAACGTAATGCAACATTTCATATGTTTTTAAAGTTAAAGCTTACCTTTTTAACAAATACACCATCATTAATTTGGTACTCAACTAAAAAGCTGTAAAGACAATGGATATAATGTATCCAAAAGAAAATATAAGATAATTCTTCTATTAGAAATTTTGAATATGAAAAAAACACCATTAGGTAAAAATTATTTATTGTGGTCCCGTCTTATTTTGGGAAACTAATGTAGACCAAAAATAACAAACTTTAGCTGGTGTGTAAACCGAGACTCACTGTAATTTGTTTGCTGGCATTAAATGTTGATGGGCATATTGTAAATAATTTATAATATTATGTCATTTGAAACATAATATTCAAATGACACAATTAAACTGAATGATTGCATGTAGTTTTCTGATGTGTGCTTGAGCTGTATATGTTTGTATAGCAAACAATGTGAGAATTAATCAGAACAAAATAATCAAACTTTTTCAAAAGCAACGCTGTATAAACTTCGTTCATTTTTCCAGAACGTACAATAGAAGTTTTTGCATGTTTTGTTATATTATGTATGACGCCTTTCCTTTGTCTCTGTGACCAAAACCTATTTCGGATTTTTTTATTTTGCTGCTCTTATAAACAGTCCAGTCACATTAATGTGACCACCACGTACTTTCCACTTCAGAGTTAAATAACCAATCACAGAAGGCAGGTGGCAGCACAGTGCAGTTGAGCGTATATAAAGGGTGTGTGTGGGCTTCGGAAAACATTTCAATCGTTGGCGTAATGCAGAAACGAAGCGATTTATCCGACGTCCAAAAGGGCATGATCATTGGCTTTCGGGCCAAGGGTGGAAGCATTTCCGAAACGGCTGAGTTTGTGAACTGTTCGCGTGCCGCCGTGGTAAAAGTGTACCGTGCATGGCAAAATGGGACTGTCCAAAATCAACGACGTGGCAAATGTGGTGCACCACGGGCCATAGATGACAGAGGCGAACGACGGTTGCGGAGATGCGTTCGGGCAGATAGACGGGCTACCGTTGAGCAACTGACCACTAAAATGAACCAAGGGGCTACCACAAGTGTCTCCCAAACCACTATTCAGCGAACATTGCTGCGTCTGGGCCTCCGAAGCAGACGCCTGGTTCGTGCACCTATGCTGACTGGTGTTCATCGACGACGAAGGCTAGAATTTGCACGCCAGTACAGCAGCTGGACGTCCACTGAGTGGCGACAGGTAGCGTTTTCAGATGAATCGCGTTTTATGCTCCATCGGACAGATGGACGTTGGCGTATAAGGCGTGAAACCTCTGAAAGGAACCACCCTGCAACCATTGCAGGAACGGTCCAAGCTGGAGGCGGGAGCATTATGGTCTGGGGAATGTTTTCCTGGCATTCTCTGGGTTCACTGATTATTGTGGAAGGCACGATGGATCAATACAAGTACGCATCTGTCCTTGCGGACCATGTCCACCCCTACATGCACATTGTTTTTCCTCAGGATGATGGCATCTTCCAGCAGGACAATGCGAGGTGCCATACAGCTGCCAGTGTACGTGCGTGGTTCGAAGAGCACCAGGATGAGTTTACCGTCCTCCCCTGGCCAGCAAACTCACCTGACTTAAACCCAATCGAGCATCTGTGGGACCATCTCGATCGAGTTGTTCGCGCCATGGATCCTCAACCGCGTAATCTAGCGCAGCTGGCCACGGCATTAGAGTCGGCATGGCTCAACATCCCAGAGAAGACCTTCAGGGACCTAAGTGACTCTCTTCCTGCACGTCTCGTAGCAGTTCGCTCTGCGAAAGGTGGTTATTCTGGCTTTTGACAGATGGTCACATTAATGTGACTGGACTGTGTAGGTTTTTATACCCAAAACAACAAAGCGAGTACAGAACCACAACAGCTGAACATTTGATCAGTATGATCAAAGCACAACAGAATCTAAGTTTTAAAGTTTAATTGTGGGACCTATTCAAAATTTCATCAAAAGAATACAATTTTAGCTTCAAAACTATTAACCATCCAAAACAAACCACTGAGTCTAACGGATTACTTACAATAGTGATCAAAGATATGAGCAGCCAATTACAAACAATACTAACAGCAATTAAAACATCACATTACACTTAAAAAAAAATAAAAAATCTACAGCGGTGATCAGATGGCATCCACCCATCACAGTCATGAATATCATGTTAATTTTAGGAGATATTTAAAATGCATTTGAAGTATTCTTTATGGAAAATGAAATTATTAACATCAAACTTCAAAGATTTTTAAAAACAAAAAATGAGTGTACAAGTTAGAATTTAATTCACACAAGTTCAAAAGTATTTTCCCAGCCCCAGTCAGGTTGCGAGTGACTTGTAATTTTATAGCAATAATACCCAGCTGCTAGTATAACAGTTTTCAGATCTGGGAGCTTCTAAAGTATGTTTTTATCCCTGTGGTCAAACAGCTAAAACTCCATCTCGCTTGAGCAGATTTGAGCTTTTTTTTTTTTTACTCAGACATTCGGTTTGTTCATCTGTGCAACTGCAACCTTTGACATTGTAGCCATTCTTTCTCAGTTGACAATCTCTCAATAAATGGGTCATTTATACTACAAGGTGACCTACCGATGGCAGCTTTCCCCCAGATTTGAACCTTGTATCTTTTGGGCTTGCTCCTGTCGATTCGAGCCATGTACTGTTTGAAGGCCTTTCTCTTCTTGTTCAGAGCAGAGTTGTACTCCACCTCTTCATCCTCCCACGGATTCCACTCATCTGCAACAAACGGGGCTCCATCTCTGACACCACCTAAAAACGAGACATGGTTTCGTACACAGCTCAATACACTATATTTTTTTGGAAGCCTTTCCTACAGCTCAGACAAAATAATGGCTGTTTTTTGTAGAGCTTACCCGCTGGTGCGTTGCTCTCTTTCTTCACCACCCTGTGAACGCGGGAGATTACTTTATTGCTGAAGAACACATTATAAGCGGCATACAGCGAAAATGCCACATATGCAAAAATAATAAAAAGAAACAGCTTTCTTTTTGGTATTTTCATTTTCTTCTCTTAGCTCAGGTTACCATTGTGTGGCTAATCTCCGAATATTTTGTTCGAGGACCCTTGTTTACATCACAAGGACCCCTGCTTACAACTGACCTACAAATTGCCTGAGCTAAATGCCTGTTTTAATCGAGACAAATCCAAATAAAGGCATCACTACATTTTGTTTTGGTTGTGCAGGTATATTTTTAAATAATACTTTTTTTGATAAAGTCATTTATTATGGGTGAAAGAGCAAGAAGAGCTCCTTAGTAAAATACGAAACCGCATCGTTACATAGACGGGAGTATTTCTGGACGGGCGGATCAGAATAGTCCGCTCAAGCTACACGCAAGGTCGCGTCCCCAGCTGTGGGGTTGAGGTGTTTTTATTATTTGGACAAAGATGATGTCCACCGTTATTCGTCCGGGGGTATTTTCCTCCTACTATCAAGTAACCAAACAGGGTGTTAAAAGCCTGGTGTTCCATGGAGCTAAGGAGCTGCTGCCTGCTGCTGGTAAGGACGAACAGACACACTAGCCACCGGCGTGTCTTAGTTTTGTGACGTAATTCAAAAGCTTCAGAAACTTTTCCTATTTCCTTATATATTCTGTAGTTAGTATCCCTGTAGAAAATGGAGACATATTTCTTGTGAGTTAATGTAACTCTAATTTACAGTGCTTCGAAATAAGTGAATACAGCTAGCAGAATGTAGGTGTGATTTTGGAAAACACAATTATATGACCTGATTGAACAGATAAGACATGAAAAGAAAGTAAATTACCTTAAGTAATGACAGTTATTTCACATATATATATATATATATATATATATATATATATATATATATATATATATATTATATATATATAGATTTAGATTAGAAACGTTAAAAATCCTCTAAATATTGAGGATTTTCTGCACTAATGCATCATTAGTGTGTTAGCACTAATGATAATAATAAATATAAAACACAAGAGGAAATGTTAAGATTTTGTGTAATTAGTAAAAGTCCGTTCCTCTTGACTTTAAATTAACTATGGTGCTACACAACATAATATATAAAAAAGTTAATTATACATCTTTGATCTGTTAACTCTATTGTACCTGATTTTTAACAGTGCAGGGTTTCCCCCAGTGTATTATAGGCATGGCGGCCCGCCAAGCCTAGCTACCCCTGCCGCCAGGCCTAGCGTTTCAGCTGTTTGGGATTCCCCTCGTAATTTCCCGTCAGAAAGCAGGCGGTTGATCCGAGCTTTCTGATTGGCTCCCGTTAACAAATACACCATATACTCGTTAACAATCCCCCTCCCCCCCCTCCGCCCTCAACAGAATTATCGGACTCTATACCATTGCGCAACCCCCCCCCCCCCCCCCCCGGCGCTCAGCCCGCCAGGCTAAGCCGGTTCTCTGGGGGAAACCCTGCAGTGCCTTATAAAACTATTCATATCACATGATTTATTTTTTACATTTTGTCAACCATAATATTCATTGCTTTTATTAGGCATTATTTTTGATCCAAAGTAATGCATCATTGTGAAGTGAACAGAAACTCATTCATGACTTAAAATTTCGGGGGGGGGGGGGGGGGGGGGGGAATTAAAAAAAATATGTGTGGTGTGCATTATACTGAGGAGAAACTGTTGAAAGGACATTTCGTTTTTCACAAAACTGACCTTAATGTAGGTATGTTTTAGGAATAAAATCATGGCTAAAAGAAAACCACAGGAATTCCAATTTGCACTTTGCTATATGCCATGTAGGTGGCACAGCAAGTATTTAGAAAGAGTTTTAGGAAAGTTAACACTGCACATCACCCTGTACACACCACCCCCACTGTGAAGTATGGTAGCAGCAGCATCCTGTTGTGGGAATGTACTAATTTAGCCAGGGACAAGGAAGTTGGTCAGAGTTAACAGAGTTGACATCCCTAAACACAAACCAGAGCTACAATAAAATGGTTTATGTCAAAGGATAGTCGTATGTTAGTAGTAAACGTCCAGACTTTTCATCCATTTGACAATCCAAACATGTAGATGATCAAATCCAATCTGACTGCCAGAAGAAAAGTAATCTAATTTCTAAAATCAAGATAATACAATATTTATAATCTTTATTGCGGAAAATAAGCAAATTTGCTTAAAGCCATCATGATACTAAAAGCACCTCATGATGCTTCTAGCGTCATGAAGTAGCTAAATTGATTGACCTGGTTTGTCTGCAGCTCCTTTTTTAAGTATTTAAATTTTTATCCAGCTCCAGCAGGAACCCGCCTTGCCCACACAGACATCAAGATTCCTGACTTCTCCGACTATCGCCGACCCGAGGTTGTAAATCCCCAGAAGTCCTCACAGGAGAGCAGTGAGGCCAGGAGGGCCTTTTCCTACCTGGTGACCGGAGTCACCAGCGTAATTGGCGTGTATGCGGCCAAAACTGTGGTCACTCAATTTGTCTCCTCCATGAGCGCCTCAGCGGACGTTCTGGCCTTATCCAAGATTGAGATCAAGCTGGGTGACATCCCAGAAGGCAAAAACATGACCTTCAAGTGGAGAGGGAAGCCCCTATTCGTCCGTCACCGTACCGAGAAGGAAATTGCGGCAGAGGCGGATGTGAATCTTGGAGAGCTGCGCGACCCCCAGCACGACAAGGATCGAGTGCTCAACCCCAAGTGGGTCATCGTTCTCGGAGTGTGCACCCACCTGGGCTGCGTGCCCATTGCTAATGCAGGAGAATATGGGGGCTACTACTGTCCTTGCCATGGTTCACACTACGACGCTTCTGGAAGAATCAGGAAGGGACCTGCTCCCTTAACCTTGAGGTTCCCTACTACGAGTTCCCAGATGAAGAGACAGTTATTGTGGGATAAGTACAAGAGATCTTTAAACTCCTCCCTCTAATTTAAATTTAATATGTTAGTTTGAGGGGGACATAAATGTAAGTTTGCTAATAGTTATTTGCAAAGGCGCCATTATGTCTTAAGTGATTTTTCACTTTCTCACTCATCATGATTTGTTTAAAATATTGCCTCTGCAGCAATAAAGCACTTTAATCATGAAATACTGTCATTTGTCAATGCTTTAAGTATCCAATAACACTTTAAGGTTTCATTGACCCACAGAGAGCCAGAGAACAGGATCTAATTTTCCAGGAGAAAGGGTTATAACAGGAGAATAAGCAAAGAAAAGGCAGATCTGAAACAAAAGTGGAATTAATAACATTTAAGAATATTCTTAAAACACCCTGTGAAAACAATTAGCCAAGGGTTTTTGAAAACACTCATTTATTAACAGGCAAGGCCATTAGACAATGCTGGTCATTCACATTTCATATTAGTTAAATCTTCATTAATAAATATTAAGTAGTGATTTCATTACTTCAATTAAGGCAATCGAATTCATTACACAGTGATATATTTCAAGGATGTTTCTGTTATTGACATGATTTATGGCTTATAGCAATGAAAACCAAACTTTAATGTCTCAGAAAGTCACGCCACGGCTCTTTTTGCATGAATCACTGCTGTCTTTAAATTGCCCCAAACTCTCAAAATGGCTTTACAATCCTATTAAAGTTCTACTAATCTCTGTTGCTTGTGCCTTTATCAACGCCTTTGCCTTCCATTTAATTTTGGATTAATTTAAGTAGAACTAGCAATCCAAATCCTCAGTTTCTTTAAGAAACATTTTGTTGTCTACCAGCCTTGTGAAGGGCGTCAGTGGCTGTCTGGAGGACAGCTGTCGAGCCCACATTCTTTTTTCTATAATTTTGTCGTCCACATCATTTCTGTGTTAAAAATGATTTTAAACCGATCCTTTTTTTTTCTAATTTCCTCAGAAATTAAATTCTAAATTTTCACCCATAATCAAAAAAACTGAAAACACTTGAAATATATCACCTTGCGTGTACTTTGTAATGAATATTAATTACTTTTGCAACAGCAGTCCATATGCCTTTCAATAATATTGTGACATATTGAGATGCAGCTGACACATATTGTTGAGATTATGAGCATTTTTATGATTAACTCCATGTTTTAGAAAAACTATTAACTACCAAGGGAAAAAATACAAATTAACTGGTTAAGCACATGGGTACATAGTGATGTTTCCCATCATCTTGTATGTCAGGTCATAATTTCCCCATTACATTTAAAGCCAGACTGGTCTCTTCTGGCTCTTCAGTGCAGTCAAAGGCATAATAAATAATTCCTTGAAGTAAAAAAAAATATGATTTTTTTTTTGTCCCAAAACATACAGCACAGTTTTAAAACAAAATGCTAACTGGTTTATTACTAATAAATGATGATTGTATTGGCACTGCTGTATTTTTTTACATTCTTAGCAACAGTTCATATTTTTATTTCATGGTACCATTCCTCTGAGCCTGTAAGCCTTTGGGTCAGCCCATTCAGTTTTTGGATGGACACTAATCCACATAGTGAACCTCAGCCTGGAGCTCCTTAGAGATGTACCCGATAAGAGCCGCCGTGGCCTGCTGCTTTAGCATGGAGTTGCCCATCACCAGAGCGGTTAACTGAGCCAGGTCGGTCCACTGAATATCTCCCAGGATCACCATGAGATCTTCATACAGTTTCTGCTGCTGCTGAGGGCTGAGCTCCATTATGATCTGTGGAAGCGGTCTGAACTGCCCACTGGTCAGCCAGCAGCCAAGGAGACCACCCACTGCACCACCTAAAGGGAAGAAAGGGTTTCTAATTCTGATGCGGAGGAACGGTGCGGCGCAAAGGTTGATGAGCAAGTTTAACAGACTTACCCACAGCTATTCCGAGGGGACCCCCCATCAAGCCTCCAGCGAAAGCGAGCCCACCTGCAGCTGCTGCTCCCTTCCCAGAACCTTTTACTGTGGCCTTGATCTGCTGATTGGCAGACAGCTTGCAACACAACTTCATCACATCGTCAATTCGAGGACCCATTCTGTGGATCACAAGTGCAATGTTAAGTTAAATATATATGTCTATATGAGCCTTACAAAGTACCTGCAATACTAATAATCTCAAGTTAGCATCATAGATTGATTCTGTTGGATGTTTTATTTACAAAATGAATGAAATCTTGATAGAATTCAGATATTAAGAGGACCAGGATATTTCTTATGCAAAAAAAATAAAATAAACCAGGATTTTTGAATCCTCAAGAGTTTAAAGCTAATCCACGGTAATAATAATAATAATAATAATACATTTTATTTGTAGGCACCTTTCTGGACACCCAAGGTCACCTTGACATAAAAACAAGTACTTTATAAAATACATACCAGCAATATAAAAAACATAAAAACACAAGATTTATAAAACAGTACAAAGATAATTAAAAGCTATATGCTAGTTCAAACAAATGGGTTTTGAGTTTGGACTTAAAATATTGCAAAGACTCAATGTTACGGAGATCAGGTGGGAGTGAGCTCCAGAGTTTGGGAGCAGAGCGGCTGAATGCTCTGCTCCCCATAGTGACAAGACAAGCAGGGGGGACGGTGAGATGGACAGAAGAAGAGGATCTGAGGGAATGGGTGGGAGTGGCAATGTGAAGGAGGTCCGAGAGATAAGAAGGTGTGAGATTGTGAACTACTTTAAAAGTTAGAAGTCTATAGTTAATGCGATATGTGATTGAAAGCCAATGGAGCTGTTGTAAAATAGGTGTGATATGATGAATCAAGGGGGTCTGTGTAATGATACAAGCAGCTGAATTTTGAGCCAATTGTAATTTATACAGAGTTTTCTGTGGTAGACCAAAAAGTAGAGAATTACAATAGTCTAAACGGGATGTGACCAAACTGCGGACCAGAACAGCAGTGGAATGTGGAGTCAGAGAAGGACGGAGACGACGAATATTTCGGAGATGAAAATAAGCTGACTGAGTGACATTATTGACATGGGAGGCAAAAGAGAGGGTGCTATTGAAGATGACACCCAAACTCTTAACCTGAGGGGAAGGAAAAATGGAGGAGTTATCAACTGAAATTGAGAAATTATCAAGTTTACTTAGTATTGAATTAGTACCAATTAAGAGAATTTCAGTTTTACTGGAATTTAATTTGAGGAAGTTAAGAGTAAACCACTGTTTTATTTCAAGAAGACAGTCAGTGAGGGAGGAAAATGGAAGCATGGAACTAGGTATGGTTGAAACATAGAGTTGGGTGTCATCCGCATAGCAGTGAAACTGGATGTTATGTTTGCGAAAAATATTACCCAGGGGGAGGAGGTAAATGATAAACAACAAGGGTCCCAGGACAGAGCCCTGGGGAACACCTGAGGAGACAGGAACTGGACAAGAGGTAAATGATTTTAACTGAACAAACTGAGAGCGGCCTGAGAGATATGAATGAAACCATTTGAGAGGTGTATTTACAATACCAAGAGAGGATAATCTGTCAATAAGAATGTTATGTGAAATTGTATCAAAAGCCGCAGTCAGATCAAGAAGAAGGAGTACGGATAATAAACCAGAGTCAGCAGCATGGAGGAGATCATTTGTAATTTTAAGAAGAGCTGTTTCTGTACTGTGGAGTTGACGGAAGCCAGATTGGAATTGTTCATATAGATTATTGCTGAAAAGATGAGAATGGAGTTGAGCAGCAACTGTCTTTTCTAGAATTTTTGAAATAAATGGAAGATTTGAGATAGGGCAAAAAATTATTGAGTTCATTGGGATCTAAACCAGGTTTCTCAAGTATTGGAGTTATTACTGCAGTTTTGAGAGCCAAGGGAACAACAGCAGCAGTAAGGGAAGAATGTATAATTTTAGTAATGAGAGGGGACAAAGAGGTAAGGGTGGCTTTAACAAGAACAGTGGGAAGAGGATCTAAATGACAAGTTGAGGATATAGATTTTTGAATTAATTTGGTGACATCATCAACAGAAGGGAGACTGAAGACTGAGAATGAATTGGTAGGAACAACTGAAACTGAAACAGATTATATTAAGGCAAGACTGGGTATACGTTCCTGATGGATAATTTCTATCTTAGAAGTAAAAAGTGACAAAAATCAGAGGTATACAGTTGGGGAGGAAGGGAATCTAACGGTTTGGTAACAACAGTACAGAAAATAAAGATTTAGAGTTATCCTTGTTAGAACTGATTAAAGTGGAATAATACACAGTCCAGTCACATTAATGTGACCACCACGTACTTTCCACTTCAGAGTTAAATAACCAATCACAGAAGGCAGGTGGCAGCACAGTGCAGTTGAGCGTATATAAAGGGTGTGTGTGGGCTTCGGAAAACATTTCAATCGTTGGCGTAATGCAGAAACGAAGCGATTTATCCGACGTCCAAAAGGGCATGATCATTGGCTTTCGGGCCAAGGGTGGAAGCATTTCCGAAACGGCTGAGTTTGTGAACTGTTCGCGTGCCGCCGTGGTAAAAGTGTACCGTGCATGGCAAAATGGGACTGTCCAAAATCAACGACGTGGCAAATGTGGTGCACCACGGGCCATAGATGACAGAGGCGAACGACGGCTGCGGAGATGCGTTCGGGCAGATAGACGGGCTACCGTTGAGCAACTGACCACTAAAATGAACCAAGGGGCTACCACAAGTGTCTCCCAAACCACTATTCAGCGAACATTGCTGCGTCTGGGCCTCCGAAGCAGACGCCTGGTTCGTGCACCTATGCTGACTGGTGTTCATCGACGACGAAGGCTAGAATTTGCACGCCAGTACAGCAGCTGGACGTCCACTGAGTGGCGACAGGTAGCGTTTTCAGATGAATCGCGTTTTATGCTCCATCGGACAGATGGACGTTGGCGTATAAGGCGTGAAACCTCTGAAAGGAACCACCCTGCAACCATTGCAGGAACGGTCCAAGCTGGAGGCGGGAGCATTATGGTCTGGGGAATGTTTTCCTGGCATTCTCTGGGTTCACTGATTATTGTGGAAGGCACGATGGATCAATACAAGTACGCATCTGTCCTTGCGGACCATGTCCACCCCTACATTGCGCATTGTTTTTCCTCAGGATGATGGCATCTTCCAGCAGGACAATGCGAGGTGCCATACAGCTGCCAGTGTACGTGCGTGGTTCGAAGAGCACCAGGATGAGTTTACCGTCCTCCCCTGGCCAGCAAACTCACCTGACTTAAACCCAATCGAGCATCTGTGGGACCATCTCGATCGAGTTGTTCGCGCCATGGATCCTCAACCGCGTAATCTAGCGCAGCTGGCCACGGCATTAGAGTCGGCATGGCTCAACATCCCAGAGAAGACCTTCAGGGACCTAAGTGACTCTCTTCCTGCACGTCTCGTAGCAGTTCGCTCTGCGAAAGGTGGTTATTCTGGCTTTTGACAGATGGTCACATTAATGTGACTGGACTGTGTATGTTGATTTGGCTGAAGAAATTGCATCTTTGTATTAAAGAATGTGACTGGAATACATGTCTTTGTGAAACAGTGAGACCAGTTTTTTGGTACAGTCTTTCAAGGCGACGTCCCTTTGTTTTTAACTGTCGAAGAGTGGAATTAAACCAAGGTGCAGTATGAGTAAAAGAGACAGATCTGGTTTTAAGTGGAGCAAGATTGTTCAGGACGCTGTGAAGACTTTTGTTGCAGTGAGCCAATAGTTCATCTGTGGAAGAAAATGATCAGCAGTAGGTAGTCTATTAATACAATGTGATAAATTATCCAGGTCAATAATAAACAATCAACAACAAACCACCTGGTAAAAAACATTAACACAAAGAACTAATGACCAATATATCACGGCAAAAGGCTGCTCTTTAGTAAATGTGTCTATTTTACAGTCATTTTGCTGTAGAAAAAACTTTAAAAGTCATTAGAATTTTTTTATTTACTTTTTACTTTAACCTGGTGGTGTGAACAGCAACAATAAAAAAACTGTATAAATATTTGTTAATATTATGACTACTAATGTCAATGTTGTTGATGTTACAACTGTATTTTTGTGTTAATTCAATAATTATTTTACAAATTAAAAGTTTACAACAAAAAGAACATGTTTAAGTACCTGTGATATGGTACCGAACACACTCCGAGTCCGTTCGGTAAACAACCTTACATTCAGTTTACGTTTAGTCTAATCAGGTCAACATTTATACATCAGAGAAGCAAAACTGAAAGGCAAAAAGCTAACGCGTCATCAATCGCTCCATGAACTACATCAGATGGTCGAGAGACACAGACACCAGCAAGAACCTTAGTGAAGATTTATAGCTTACCTTACTGTGGAAAGAAGTTGTTATTTATGTATTCACAGATTATTTTTCAGTGTTTTTAACTCGATCAGACTTTCTGTATCCACCTTATTCCTTTACGTGATTTATGTGCGCGACTGCAGTTGCTAACATGATTCTTGAGCTTTCACATGCAGTTTGTATGCCGCAATGGCTGCTGGGGGGAAATTTTATGCTACGTTCAAGAAAATCCGTCAGCTCTCTTGTGTCGATCGTTGATCTCGGCTGTGCGTGTTAAAAAGTCGATTTGACAAATAATAGGGTTCAACTTTAGACTTTAAATATTTAACTGCCTACGGTTTCTGCTGACATTGAACTGACTGACTGGCTAAAATCAACTCGTTGTCAGACAAATTCTGAGGCTTATTATGCGTCGCTGCTTGTTTCAAAACCCAAATAAGCAACTTTACGTTCAAAAACAAGCCAAAAATATTTGCCCGCGACTCATAAAATGTGTAAGCGACTTTACAAAATAATCGGACTTGGCGACAGAAACTCAGTTCCTGTTTTTCCAGCAACAAAATGCGCATCTCTCTCCTCCCTCCATTGTTTACATTTCTGTCATGGCGATCAGCTGCTGCTGTCGCATAGGAACGGTCATAGACATTAATACGTAGACCCCTCATGGAGCGCTGAGTCGTACGTAAAAGCGTCCGCCATCTTGCATGTGGCAGCATTGCGATCGGAGCTCCTTAAGTTCTGTGCTGTGTGGACTTGTTTCAACCGTCTTACGAAACAATCTGGATTCATTAGGATTACCTTCCCCAGGTAAGGATGAATGATCAGAATTACTTGACTTTGCAGCCAGAAATTCGCTTCTAAACAACCGGAAAATATGTCCTATGTAGCTAAAGTGGTCCGACATAACCGCTGATTGTTAGCATAGCAGCTAACGTTTTCATACTGTTTTCTAATGAGAGAGAGGTGATGAGAAACGGCTATTAGAAGAGAAGTTGATTAAAAACCAGAGGATTTAGTGAGGATAGATCAGTCAGGATCAGAGCTGCTGGTCTTCAGTCTCTGTTTCACAGCTCAGCTTCAACATGTCGGTATTTAGCTATTAAGATGCTAAACATGGTCAGAGCCCAACAAGCTGAAAATGTCTTTTTTTGAATGTGAAGGAAAAATGTATTTTCTATTACACTTTTGGATAATTTCTCTGTTACTCTTGGCTTTAGCCTGTGAACCAGGACGTCTCAGAAGTCATTGATTTCTCCCAGTGGGACCAGCAGACTGAAGCCTGTGACCAGTGTTCCCAGTATAATAAATAAATGTTCTATTCTTTCACTTTTTGTGTATTTTTAAATATCTCAATCTGAAGTATTAATTTATTAATGTAGCTTATGTAATGAAATAAAAATTAATTACTCTGTTAGAATTATTTTCACTCTGCTGTCAATAGCAGAGTTGAAATACTGTAATAAATATTTATTATCTGGGAAAAAAGTAAGAAAAATATGTAGTTAATGGTTGACAATGACTGATTTATAAATCAAGTAATTTCTCAACGTATAAAAACTAAATACAGGAAAATTATTTGTTGTCTTGAAATGTTAAATGTACATTAAATTATGGAATTATGTAAATATATTGTTAAATAAAACACTGTAAAAGTGTGTCTGTTAATCAATTTCAATATAAAAACAATCAGAATCATTTCTATCAAATTAAACATTGTGCTCTTTATTCAGAAATGCCCCAAAACAATTAAATCAGTGATTCTTGAGAATAGGGACAAAATAGGTCCTATGGATAAAGCACAAAATTTGAATAAATATACAAATAATATAATTTTTTCCAAATATCTGACTAAACTAACCTGGGTCATGTGAGCACAACAATGTATATTTTTCAGGTATTTGCTGAATATTTTTTTATATTAAACATTGTAGTCGGTGGATGATGCCTGTAAAAGCCTTTGTCCAGGAGCAGAACTCAGTACATTATAATAGTTTAAAACAATTAAAGAAATACTAAAATTATATATTATGACAATTAAGTATAAGTAGTCATATAAATAATTATAAAAGTATTGAAAAATTGAATTAAAAATCATTTTTATATATTTTCCAACTCCATTGAAATTTGTCCTTAGTTTTTGTCAGAAATGAAAAGAATCTAAAAAAAATCAGGCATTATTGGGGGGCACCAGAACTTATGAGGACCCCATGACCTCTTCCTTTCTCTTCCTTTGCTAAGAGGGCTAGTTAGCTCTGGTTAGTTTATGTTATTCTTTAGTTTTTTCTTCTTTTTATTCCTAAGTTTTTTGTCACAACCATGATGTGTCAACACCGTAACTGACATTTTACGAAACTTTGATAAAATTTTGTGAAATAAAAGCTTAATTTTGGTAAAATGTAAAGATTTTATGGACTTGATGAGCTACAATGTGGCCTCCTTCAGAATAACATCATATAAATTGAGGTAGTTTGGCTTTTTGTCACCTCCGTCAGATGTCAACTCCATCAGAGTTTTTGTGACTCTTTCAGTGAAATTGTTGTCAAATATCACTTAAATGTGGAGTTAATTCATTTTAATGTATTTTTACATAAATTGCATTACTTCACATGTACCAAGTTTTTCATTTTACTCACTAGTTTGTCATCACCTTCAGTTTTGTGTCAACTCCGTCATGCAGTGTCAACTCCGTCAGATGGATTTTTATGATTTTTTGTTTTAAATAATTATTTTGTTTCTTGAGAAGTATTTGTCTGCAAAATGAGTAAAAATATCACTAATAGGGTCATTAAAAATTATTTTTGATGTATTATTGTCAGATGGTGATGACAACATTCTGGGTCAGGTCGATTAAAAATGTAATGTTTTAAAAAAATGTTGCAACTGGGAGCCTGTACCTCAGCATCTTTACATTTCCAAAACATTATTTTACATATTTGTATACATAAATTTGAGAAATAACAAAAAAAAGGGAAAATTAAAACCCATTTTGTCCCTATTTTCAAGAATCACTGAAATAATCACATCAAAAGTTAGGAACTCTGTCTTTAGTAATTTCTTTGAATGCCAAATATATATTAATGTGGGTGAGAAAATGTGTCAATGGCAATTATTAACTTAAAATACTTTGTAAAACAGCACTTTATAAAGTCCGGTCCATTCACTTGTATTAGCTTACTGGCACATATGTCACATTCAATATGGCGGACGCTGTTACGTATCGCAGCAACGGGCCGACCCGCTCCATGAGGCGTCTACGTATTAATGTCTATGGGAACGGTGTTCTGACCTTTTTTTAAATATAACTTTATTTCAAACAAATAACATGAACATACACATGGGCGTTATATTAAAATATAATAATAATAATAATTACAGACATTCAGGGTGTTGATGTTAAAGTCTAGAGAGACAAAAGTTAAGTAAATATATATGTAACTCGGTCTATATTAATAATTGTATATTTACACAAAATGTGTTCTTTCATGTATTTGTCCGCTTTTACTTGACTGTTCTTCTGTCCCTCTGTGTATACTATAAGGGATTTGGTCCTCCAACTCCGCCTTACTTTCTTTTTCTTTTGTATTTAGACATAAATACGTAATACGTAGTATTAATGTCTATGATTATAAGTATTAAGTTATTAATTTCCTCTTCCCTTTTGTTACTCATTCCACTGGGGAGAGGCAAGTTTTATAATCCACTGTAATCCTTTGTTCAAATGTTTCAAATGTTTATTTTTCCTTCTATATTGAAGATAAGTGTTTGGATATTTTCATTTGAGTTGCTATTATGCCTTTATAACATTTGATGCATGCTAACACTGTTATTTTGTATTGATCGGGTTGGAGAACTGGAGCACATGCTAGGTGCTAATGCTAATATCTCTCAATTGGCAGATTAAATAAATGGAGACCGCCTCCAAACACAGACTTGGTGTCTTGTGGTTTGTCTGATCATCATAACACACACAAGCAGAAGTCCACCAGTCACATACATTGGTAAAATAAAACGATGTGTACTTTTTCAGTTATATTTTTCATAACAAAAAGTGTCAAAAATATATTTAAATACATAATGAAGAAGGGTATATTATAGCAAAAAGAAAAGCAAACAAATAAATAGAGGAATCTGCTTATGAGATGAAGTAAAATTTTTGAAGAAGAGTTTAAATAGTTTTTCCCAGTTTCTTATTATTAAAGTTACATTTTTCAACAGAGGCAATATACATTTTTAAGTCAGTTTCTTGAAAATTTTTAAAAGAGAGGATTTTTTCACTCCATTTCATCTTGTGGACATAATATTTTGCTAGGATTATAATCAGACTCACTATATATATTTCATCTGAAGAAAGAGTTGAATTGTTAAAGATGAGTAAAATATGTAAATTTGATGAAACAATATTTTTCCAACTTTTTCTGTAAGGAGTTTTTGCAAGCCTGACCAAAATATTATAGCGGGGAGAACATTCCACAAATAAATGTTCAACACTTTTTATGTCACATTGGCATATAAAGTGTCAATGTGACACTTTCACATCATTTGGATATATGGTTTGTGCTAAGAAGAGTAAACTATGAGGAACAGATTTAATGACCAATCCAAATTCTTTTTGTCATTGTTGTTCATAAAATGCTCATACGTATGCCACTTACCATTGCTGTCGAGTAACTGATTTATCAAATTTATCATCAACCCACTTATGAAGAAATAAGGATTTGTTTTTATGTATTATGTATTTTATGTATTGTTCAATATGATGCAGTAATGAGGAGAGTAGTTATGTTTATAAAGAAGGCTCCAACATAACAGAACCTGCTGATGAAATTTAGCTAATTTTACTGGAAGTTTTCCAACTGAGTAAGGAATTCTGACTAACTTCTACCGTGATGTTTACAAACTGAAAACTACAGCAAGTGTTAATGTTAAATATTATCATTGATAACAGACTGAAGTGGAAGCTGAGGAGTTATGCTTAGCATAACACTGGAACAATTCAGAAACATGACAAGAACACAAAAATGTCACTTCCGTTATCAGAACATCTTATCCGTTTAGAATGAAAAGCTATCACAGATGTTTGCACTAATCCTTTTATGAGAATATCCTACCTTTTAAAAAATATTTTAAATACAAAGGTATTTGTAAGAATGAAACAGTATCATACAGGTGAAATAGTGTTTTATTTAAATTAAATTAAACACAAACATCTACAAATACAGATCCAATCACCGCAAGCTCGTTTTTGCTTGGCAGTCTGTTAGCAAATGCAGTTATTTTTCAGGGAACATTCTCAGAAAGTCACACATAGCAAATCTATTGAAAAGGTTCTCTGTAAGTTCAGAGGATTACATAGCAAGAGCAAGCACCTTTACAGAACATTAATTTATAGTTCCCAGAAAGTCCTACTGTCAATGTTGGGGCTAACTTTTGGAGAACATTTAGAGAATGTTCCCTGAAAGTGGGTCAGAATATCTGCAGCCTTTGGAGAACATTCAGAAATTGCTGCCTGAAGGGCAAAACATTTAGAAAAAGTTTCCTATATATTCTGGGAATAGTGTTTGCTGGCTACTTTCTGTGTAAGTTCTATCATAATGTAAAGATGGCCGTTCCTTCAGCTGTGCTCTTACTGTTGAAACTTCTAACCGGATGTCCCTGATGTACTTCCGCCATCTCGATGTTGAAGTTCATGGCGCAGCGAGAGTGACGGAGAGTGTTTTTTTTGCTAATCTTTTGGATCTTGAAACGGTGGATATATTTCGGGGGATCATGCAGAAATCTTGAAATGAGAGTGTGAAATGATATCACCTCCGGAAGTGTGGATATTCATCACTGCCTCATTGATGACTGCGTGCAGGACGCATCTGAGGAAAAGCTGCTGGATTCATAAACACTTCTTTAGGACTCACAGAAACCCCTGAGCTTTGTTTTGTGGGTCACAGAACTCATATTTACCCCTTTGCATTTGGTCTGACAATGGCTGAAGAAGGTAACACGGATATGGGACATCTCGGCGGAGTGGTCAGGCTCAGAGAGGAACACCAAAAGGTAATTTCAATTGTTCACACGAAGCCGTTTGCTTTTGGTGCTAGCAGAGCCACTGTCGGTTCCTGACCATGCGGTTGGATCAGTCCGTGGTTTGTTTCGGATCCACGCGTGGATTTGTTCAAATGTGCTCTGCTACAAAAAAAAAAAAAAGGACTCCGTGATTTTGATTCCTCTTTCTTTCGCATCACATTCATGGATTTCGAGAAGCTTCCTCCCGTTACGCACACGTCTAAGTTTCATTTAAATGTTAAAGGGAGGCGTGTTCTGTTGGTCTCGGTTCTTTTAACACATACGTTGGTTCTGAAGTTTACACCTTAATGTGTGTAGTTCTCACTGAACTTTGCAGACAAAATTAATATTTGTATCAATTTTCAGTCAAATAAATTAAAGGTGAAAGTTCTGGTAACGTCTCTCCCCCACATGACGTTTGAAGTTAGCTTTCGATTTAGCTCCTCACTAAGGGGCAATTTCACCAATTTAACGTCTTTTGTTACCCCTGATCTGCTGTAGTTTAAATTATAAACTTATCAAACTTGTCCAGATTTATTTTCATGCTTGTATATTCTACAAAATTCATGCTGCAATGGTTGAACGCTTTATTTAGTTTGTTAAAACGGACAAGATTTGTTTTAAAGACTTGTTTGACCTTACAATGGGTCCATCTTAACAAAAACATAGACGAATCCAACCTGAACAGTTTTTTCTTCTTTTTTGGTACATGGACATATCCTATAAAATTCAAGTTTTTGTTTATTTCTAGGGCTGTAGTGATACAATAATCTCACGATACACGATATTCTGCCCACAACGATACAATTCAATACACTTTTGCGATTTTCTGAAAGATTTTAGAGAGGACCAGTGGTTTTGGTGACATTTTGTGACTGTTGTAGAATTAATTTAACTGAAAACTGATTAAAAGCACCAACTACACAATACCTGGTTCTGGTTGGACACAGACTTAAAGTCGACAGCTGGACAAAATGAATCAAAGTGGTGAGAAAACATGTTTCTTTTAATTGAAACAGTACAAACTGTAGCTGACATGCATTTGTAAAGTAAATAAAGTGAACCAAGTACCTGCTCTGAATATTTTGATACCTTTTAAACCTTGACACTTAACACCTGAAGGAATCACTCTAAGCCTCATGACCTAATCACTCTCCCGGTGAAGCAAGCAGTGAGTGAGCAAGGTGACAGTTGGATGTTACGATACTTGCAGATGAATATTGATTTTTTTTCTAAGAAAGAAAATATCGATATATATCGTGATATTGATATTATTATGCAGCCCTATTTATTTTAGGGCCTCAAGTGCCATTGTTCTCCAACTTCTACATCCCTGGTCCAACGGTGAATCAAATGACTGAATTACCTCCTACAGCTAAATGTTGCAGGACAGTTTGTATTTGAGGACTATTCAGTTTGTAGGAACGGACACAGGTTTTCTTTTTTGTGCATGCAAGACTGCCATTAAACAGGGTCTGTCAGCTATGCCACCTGCATAAGCCAAAGCCAGAGCACAAGGGGCAAAGTCTGTGAAAACGTTGCTGAAGTTAAGAGGAAACAGAATAAAGATACTGTTTGTCCTCCTTAAGCACAGCTTAGGTTCACATCTTGAAAATACTTTAATACCTGAACATAGTTGTCCTTTAATGATGGGGTGTAGAAAACACAGTTTGACATCATAAGATAATGGATAAAATAAGAAATGCATAAGATAAAGTTTTACAAATGACTGACTCCTGTTTGCAGTGTCTGTCATTGATGTAGTGTCAAGGACTGACATGTCTGTGTGAAACACTGGTCAATCACAGTTGAACAAAGTGGTCCATGTAGGAAAAGCATCAAGGTAGACTCATTAAAATAATAATAAAAAAAACTCAAAACAGCCCGTCACTGTCTTTATAAATTGAATAAAGATTGCACAATTTACAGTCTGTGTCTAGTAGAAAATGTAGTGACTTTTTAAAAAAATTCCAGGTTTCTGTAGTGTTTCAAAGGTAATTTGGATTTGTTAAATGTTTGAAACAATCCTTTAATCAATTATCAAATAGAAAACCTTGACTCGGATACCAACTTCAGCCTCACGTATTCAGAAGGCCACAGACGTCATGGGTTACACCTGAGGCACAACAAAATCAAAGTCCTAACCAGTACTGTCTGCAGAAACTTTGCATTCAGCATGTAACAGAAACGAGATACAAAGATGTCCTGAACATTTAGATGACGTTTTACATAACTGAGTGTTTCCACTTGACCTCTTTTGTTTGGCACATCTTCTGCTTCCTGGTACGTAAAAGGTCAATAACTGCATTTAGCTTTTTGGTGCAAGTAGCATTTTGGAAACACAGTTAAGTTAAACTAAAATCTTGTTTAGCTGTAGCTGAAAATATGTATGAACACAGCATCAATTTCAGGATAATTTGACAACAAGGCAACATATAGAAGCGGTTTAGATGTTTTTTTTATGTTAATAACCAGTAATGTTGAAGAACCAGCTTTGATTTAACCCTAAAACACATAGACCAGTGGCTCATTTGGAAGTCTTGCAATCTAAAAGTTGTCAGTTCAATTTCAGGTCCCTCCATAACTATATACTGGTCTATGAATCTAGTGCTTTGAGCCATTGCTGTTACTAGAAATGTGGATTTGGAAGTGTTTATTAAACACTGTATTAACCACATGTAGTGATTACTATGTTTTATAAAAGTCAAATATCAAAATATTTTCAGAAAATAATTTACTTTGTCCCAGCAATTTATTGTACTTTGCATATGTAAAATATACTTGTTTGACTGGGGCACCAGTATTGGTTCTGGCATATATATTCAAAATCTGACCCTGACTATTACTGAAATATGCCAGGGAGACACAATGAGTCCTATCAGACAATCAAGCCTCCAATCCCTGCATCTGGAGTAGAACGGTGCCATTATTCCAGCCAACCAGAGGTGTTGGTAAACTAAAGTAGTTTGAATTTGGGCTCCTTGCATTGCTACTATACTGGTAAATCAGGTTTATAGCCATTTTAACTATTTAGGGCAAAACAGGCAGAATTCTCCAATATTTTAACATTTGACATAAATCACAGAAATCAGCTGGATGGAAGGATTCAAACAACTGAACTTATTTGTATCATTTGTCCCAGAAAATGGGGCCACAATCCAAACATGTCAAGTCGTGATATGAAAAGCTGTTTTTCTGTGGGTGTTTACGCCTAGCTCTTGTAATGCTCTTGTAATATCTGTTATTTCTATGGATATTTTTTTTTTGCACTTTATTTTTTGAAATCCTGCAATGGAAAGCAATACATTTTTACCTGACTGTGTGTTTGTGGGCAGATGTTAAAGATATACCCCATTCTGTCTTTTTAAAATTTTTGCATTGTTGAAGATTGTGAACATAAAGCAAATTGAAACCAACTATCATTATTTATCATATAACAGGTGGTGCAAGACTGTGAAAGTCGGATTCAGCACTGGTAAGCATAGTTTTTATAATTATCGTGTGAAAATGTTTCTTTTTTTTCTGCTTTATTTTAGAAGAATATATTATGTATCGCAAGAAATAATATCATTTGAACTTCTATAACCATTTTCTGTAATCTGAGTCCATAAAATAAAGCATTCCTAAAATACTGATTGTTGCTAGGCTATGCAAAAGTGGGAATAAAATAAATGAAAACTGGCGTGTTTGAGAATCTGTAGTTGGAGTGATAGCAGAGGTCATCAAAGTGAAAAATAATTTTTGCTTTCATTTTAATTATTTACTGAATGGTACCAGAAATATCCAGTAAATTTTACTTGGAAGCAGAGTTGGGGTCCATTCATTCATTAATTAACAAATTAATAATAATTAATTTATTATTAATATATCTGCTTGATTCAATAAAGCAGGTATATTCAAACATGGCATGACATGTTCCTGAAAATAGAAAATGATAACCACAAGAAAATAAAGGAACCATCTTTGTGTTAATGATTTCCACAGAAATTAGACTGCTCTGTTTATTTTTACATATAACTTTTGTATTACTCTCTGAAAAGTGTGTGAGGAATCTTATTGTGTAGAAAGGAGCCCCCATGATCACGCTAGAGAGAGCAACAAGCTTCAAATCTGTGCAGTTATGCAAGGATTTTAAGAAGTGCATCAGATTTTTATTCATCTGATGCACTCCTGTCATTTCTGTTTATTGCGTCTAGTTGTGCCTTTGCACTGTATAAACACACAGGCTTGATGGAGCCGTGGACTTGATTAAAGGATTTGAGATGCATCCTGTGTGCGAACAGTGGAGAACAGCGAAGCTCTCTGCTGCAGATTAAACTGAATCACCACTGTGGGTACACTTTGAAATTGTACTAGCTTTAGAAAGGTCCAGGTCTGGTACAGTAAGTACATTTTCACTGACTCGAGCATACTTCCTTCAGTGAGAATAACAAGTTGAGAGCGATTAGGGTTTTTTTGGGGGAGGCAACAAGTGACAATTTTATGTGCCAAGTCGGCTCATGTAATAATAATAATAATCAATCCAATTTGTACCGCACTTTTCATTAACAAAAATCTCAAAGTAGATGCTAAAATAGACATCCAGGAGTTCAACTTATTTTTCTTAAGTTTTCCTTTTGTAAACCTGCCTGTTTAAATGCAAAACTGTGACAGATTTACTTAGCCCCCTAAAATGAGCTATTTTACTAAATCGGCAAAAAAACCATTCTACTTATCTGCTCAGCTGGAAACTAAAACGCAATATTTTGATAAAACAAAGTACAAAGTACATCCTAAATTTATCTGTATTTTTTTGTTTTGCCTAGAAAAATTGATCTGTTTGTTCTCACCAATTTAAGAGAATCTCCCTTTCTCTGAAACACTTTCTGTGATTAACTACATTTAATAAAAGCTCCACCCCAATCCTCTTGTGAGTAAAGGTCACTGGAGGTTTGTGGCTCTATTTACTACGAAAGTTAAGTGAAAGCAAAAAAATAAAATAAAATCATGGCTAATGGATTAACTCTTGACATTTTAAGATTTTAAATTGTCTTAATTTTGCTAAGGACTTGCATAAATTTCCATCTGCATCAAATGCCCAGTGCTGTTTGTCAAATTTGCACAATTTTTAATTCATTGTTGCAGGCTGCAAAAAAAATCATTCTAATCCCATGTTACCATCCTTATTCATACATCAGTGCAACTTTCCCTGACTTCATCATTATTGTTATTTTTTATCATTAATATGTTGATTGATATGTTTGTTATTAATGTTAAAGAATAAAGTTCATGAGTTTGTTCTCCTTTTCTACAAGAGAAAGCATCTTAGGTTAGCTTTTCGGTATTCACCTTTATGTGGAGACTTTGAGGTCTCTCTTTCTAAGTACAAATAACTGAAAAGTAACTAAAAATTTGCTGCGATGAAATG
The DNA here is from genome assembly GCA_033032245.1 of Poecilia picta. NCBI lineage: Eukaryota > Metazoa > Chordata > Actinopteri > Cyprinodontiformes > Poeciliidae > Poecilia > Poecilia picta. Next base: position 14,528,515 of record CM065358.1, read on the forward strand.
GCTCTTTGCGCCAGGAAGTTCATAGTCTGACAATTTGGTGCAAACTTTTAAAGACCAAATGTTCCTAAAGTAATGCCAGACTCTTTTTGTTTTTTTTTTAACTCTTATACATTCTCAGTCAGTTTTCAAGGTTCAACAAGCTGGTTCCTTCAACCTGGGTGAAAGTTGTGTTTGAAAGCATCTTTCAAAAAATAGGAAATGGTGACGTCTGGTGGTGGCAAATAAGCTATTGTTTAAAATAAATAAGTAAGTGTGTGTGTGTGTGTAATGAATGCTTCTTGTATAAATATTTTATTGATGGGTTGGTTGATCGGCTCTACAGGAAAAAGGTGTTGGCTGACTATGAAGCCCTCGATGATCGCCTTCGGACTCTCCCCGATCAGCTGTGTTATGACATCATGGTGAGTGCAGATTTTGTCTAAATGACACTTTCACACAAACTGACTCATTACCGAACTGCCATTACTGAAACTTGCGCTGCTTCTTTTATTTTTTTGCTCTACTTTCTCACCGAGTCTCTTCCACCTGTTTTAATTTGTCCTACTTCTTTTTTTGTTCTGCTGTTTCTCACTGTCCTCTGCACCTTGAGCAGGTGCCATTTGGCCCTCTGGCCTTCATGCCTGGGAAACTCGTGCACACCAACGAGGTCACGGTGCTGCTGGGCGACAACTGGTTCGCCAAGTGCTCCGCCAAGCAAGCTCAGAAAATTATCGAGCACAGAATGAAACGTGAGTGTCGTTTCCTGTCATCTGGGGATCTTTTTTTTTTTTTTTTCCTAATCTAGTCGTTCAACGCCGCCGTTCATCCAGCAGAGGGCGACTGAATATCACATGTGAAGAAGTTGTCTGTTTTTAATTTCTTACAGCTTTGAATTGATGCTGGAGTTTTGAGTGTAACGATGTCTCTTAGCGGTGTGATGTGTTGCTGTTTTGTAAATGACATCTTCCTGAAGCAGATTTGTTGTTAAGCGTTTGCAAGCTGCAAGGCATGTTGCAAACACTGTGTGTTTTTTTTTTTTTTTTTTGCATTTTTAATAGCTTATTGATTTTAAACGTTGGTCTATTTGGCTAAATCCAACCCTGTCAGAGCATTTGTTTTTGTCATATAACAGAGATCGCTGCTTTGTTTCTCTGTGCTCTTTCTAAGTCTGAAAAATCTCATGTCGAGTCAAATGGACCCAAGCAACGATCTCTGATGTGAACATTATTAGAATGTTTGGTGAAGCAGAAATGTGCTGCCACAGACCCCCTCCCCGCCCTGCTATTACAGAGCTAAGTGCTGTAATACAAACAGAGCTTGCTGAAATGTGTCAGACAGCGGCCGAGTTGTCAGGCCTTCTGTATTTGACCTTTCCTCACTTCCAGTTGATGCGCTGACTGGAGGGGCTCCCGATCGCCATGGAAACAAGGGCCCTCTGCTGCTATTAGTGAAAGGGCTTAATTGTTGTGAAGATTTAATGATCCGGAGTAGTATTCAGGGCAGAAGATATTATGAACTGTTTGTGTCATCATTTTTCTCTCCCCTCCCTCTTCCCCGACTTGTTTAGGATTTTAACTCTTCAGCCGCTGCTTGTCATTCAGCCCGTCATTTCAATCTGAGTGCCACAGTTTGCCCGCTGCCAGTTTTGGTCACATTCGGTTCTCTGGTTCCACTCACGTTCACCGTGGCGCATCTGTTGTCTCCGCAGACGTGGGGAGTCAGCTGGACGACGTGACCAAGACCATGAAAAACTTTGACGCAAGAGTGGGGTTTGCGAAAGATCTGGAAAGCATGCAGGCTGTATGCCGCGTTCCTGCACATATCAGACGTTTGTGTAAGACACAATCGAGGACATAAAGCATTGACTTTGACATTCTTGTGATTTAGAATACAGGGAACTATGTCGACATCAGAGAGGAGGTCGGAAACAATGACTCGCCCGTCACAAAAGGTACCTTCTATCTGACCTCATTTCACTTAATCATGGCTTATGAGAAGGCAAAGAAAACCGTTAGCCTGCTGCTGAATTCCTTACCACAGTTAGTGTTTCTTTTTTTTTTCTCCTACAGCTAACAAGTGAACTGATTATGCTTCACAGGAAAGCAAAGGATAGCTCACAAGCCAAATTCTAAGCCCAAGATGGATGTGGTGTTTGATCTGAAAGAGGAGGATGAGGAGGATGAAGGAGAGAGCGGAGACACAGGGAGCAGGAAAGGCGTCATGACTGAGGAGGAGCTGTGGGCTCGATTGGATGAACTGGAGAGACTGGAGGAGCTGCAGGATGAGCAGGACAGGTACAGCCTAACTTATCCTATCATACGTTCTAGTTATTAGAAGTAATATGGTAAAAGTTTATGATTTTATTTACTCTACTCTAAATTACCTTTAAGTATTTTCCATATTGTCATCTTTCTAAACTAATGGGCTAAGTCAATTTCTTTTCTTTTTTTTGCCTAAATCATCTTTTGTCAAAAAATGACTTGGGCCATTATATTAGGAAGGTGACGGTATATGAGATTAACAGTGGACCTACTTAATTTAGAATAATGTCCAAAATCTTTGACCAAGAAGGGAAACTTGCTGTGTAGATTCATTAAACATGAAGAGAGATGTGTATTTTAGCATCAGTTTTGGTTTTCTATTAATAAAAGCAGACTTTTCAGTTTTTCAGAGATTATTGATTCAAGAGAAGATGACACAAAAAAGGACAACACATAGTCATATGCAGTACAAATGTGATCACACTTTCCATTAACTGTCTGGTGTACAGCCATTAGCGTCTTTAGCGGCTTTAGCACTGACCTTTCATGGTTTACCATTCTGGAGGAGGATGGTTGTCTACACAACAACTGTCGGCTCTTCTCCGTGGTTGAGTAGGGCAGACCCTGACAATGACATTTTTCTATTAGATACCCTTTTTTATTGGTCTTATGTAATATTGTAATTTTCAGAAAGATTGAGTTTCTAGGTTTTATTAGGTGTGAGCCATTACCATCAAAATTAGACATAAACATTCTTAATGTATCACTGTGTGTAATGAACCTGTATAGTAATATCAATTGAACGACTGAAATAGCATTTGGGTTATTTTCTCATTCATCCACCTTTATACAAGCCACAGATTTTCATGCCTGTGCAGTTTAGAAATTTAACGCTTTAGCTCTATTTTAAATTAAAGGTGAACAACAACACTCCGGTAAACTCGACTCTAGCTACATTTAAGTTTTATGCTTTTCAAGGAAACAACGTACAAAAAACTGTTGAGACTGTAGAGTTAGAGCAATAATTGATAGAATCCATTTTTGAATGCTATGGTTTACTAAATATCAACACTCTGTCTAAAAAGGATCTAATTTTCAAAGTTAAATAAAAAAAAATAACCTACATTTAATTGGATTAGTAACAACTTTGTAAAGCTCTTAAAATCTTTGTTTTGTAAAAAAAGAAACACAAATTAGCAGTCGATTCCTATGATTATCAAGTAAAATAGCAATTTTAATGTTTATAGTGTTCTAAAACCACAATGTCCTTCCTATCATTTGTTTCTGAAAAACATCCTTTGTAAACGTGCAGCTTTATCTGCTTTCAATCTCTTCAAGGTGGGAGTTTGGTTTAAGTGGCAGGCTGATGTTATCTTGGGTCCTCTCTGTTTTAATATGACTGATCATTTTCTTTCAGCCAAACGTATCTGATGAAACTCACATGAAGTGTTGTTCTTGAGCTTCTCAAACTAAAGTCTTTGTGTTGAAGACTATAATTGTTAGATGTAGCGACCTATCTGCATGTTGTGATCCTTAAATATCTAAAACCATTATATTTCTCACCACTACTTTTTGGCCCCACATTATTCTCCACTTTATTTTACAAATCTTGAAAGAGTGACGAGCGTTTCTTTCCCCCTATAGATTGTCTGATAATGCGGACATGAATGGTGAAGACACATCATCGTCTTCATCAGAGGAGGAGGAGAAGGAGGCAGATGCTGCACTTCCGGTAAATGGCCTGAGTTTGAAGCCAAGCTGGAGCTCTGTTCCTCACAGCACACAACCACTCACAGACAGGAAAGAGGAAGACTACGAGGAGGAGGGAGGCAGCAGCTGTTTGCCAACCATTTTCTTCTCTCACACCGTCGAACCCAAGAAGGTCGGCTTGTTTACAAAAAAAAAAATCATGGATGGAGATGTTATCATCAATCATGGATGGAAAATCTTTTGGTTGTATTCAACCAGTGTTTCTTTCATTTCAGGTGAGGATAAACACAGGTAAAAACACCACCTTGAAGTTCAGTGAAAGAAAAGAACAGAGGGAGCATTCAAAAGGAAAAAGAAGAACGGCCACAGCAACGGGCACTCCCATCACGAGCTTCATAAAATCACCACGCCAGCTGACATCTACAGGTAAAAGCAAAGCAAACCTCTTTGTGGATTCGGACACAAACACAAAGGTATTCATAGTCGCTCAACTTTTTAGTTTGTGTCAGGTTAAAGTTGCAAACTTCAACATGTTTCATTGGGGATCCATGTGATAGAGCGACACAGAAGCACATGGACATGGTTTGATCTGAACCAGGACTGAACAGCTCCAGGCCTCAAGAGTTGGTGTCCTGCATGTTTTTGATGTTCTTCTGGTTCGACACCCCTGCATCAAGTGAATAGCTAATTACAAAGCCTCTGTAGTACTTGATGCCTTGCTGAGAAGCCTGTCCAGCTTTCAGCTACATATTGACAGCATGTTATATTGTTTTATAGCCCAACTCCGATTAGAACATCTCAACTTTCTCTGGCCTGATTGGTTAACTACTTGTTATGTAGTGTTTTTTTAATAAACCTCTGAGGCCTTCGCAGAATACCTGGATATTTAAACTGAAATCAAATTACGCACAAGTGACTTTGAACGGGAATTGGTTGCACTAGGTCTTATTTGGGGGAGACAGATTAAAGAGGGTTGAACACAGATGCAAAACTTCTAGTTTTCATGTCCAAAACCGTTTTTTTTTGTGCATAAAATCCTATTGAAATAGAGACATTTGTGGTTGCGGTTGGACAAAATGTGGAAAAAAAACAAAACAAAACACACAAAAAAAAACAATTAATGGGTGTTAATACTTCTGCAAGGCACTGCAAGCCCATCCCATGCGTGCAAAGTGCAGCTGACGAAACGCAACTGTTGCTTTTGGGTCAGGTTGTTCGTGGACGTGAAGAACGGGGAACTGCTCCCCAGGAAGTCCATCCTGAAGTCGCGCAGCCGGGAGAACAGCGTGTGCAGCGACACCAGCGAGAGTAGCGCCGCCGACTTCGAGGAGCGCCGGATGATCGGCCGCAGCTTCAGCCACGACGAGATGACGCACAGCGACACCAGCGACGGCATCACCGAGGAGGACAGCCCAACCGCGATGCCTCTGCAAACTCCCAGCAGATTTGAAGTTAGTTTCGTCCTCAGTCTTTGTCAGCGTTTTACTTGCGCAGAGCTGCTGCATGAACGCGGCACATTCGAGCTTCAGGACATTTGTTTAGAACGTAAACGGTGACCCGAATGTGTCCAAATGAATTACCTTTCAGTACAAACCTATTATTGATTATTTTACATGAGTGGACATAATGACGCCAGTCCCAGTTTGTTCTCTTTTTAATTTCTCTTTTTTTCCTCAGGCTTTTTCAGGTACAGTGGTGGAAAAGGACCCGATGCCTACAGCGGTGCCCCATCTGACCATTGTCCCACCTGCTTTACCAACCATACTGGAGAGGAAGCAGGAGGAGGTCACACCTGACGTCCCCCACCGGAGCAGGAGCCTAAAAGGGTATCAAAGTTCAAAGCTGCCAGGCTGCAGCAGAAATGACTTTTTCAGGCCTTTTTTTTCTTCTCTTTTTAACAGCAACAAAACTGAACAAAACACAAGCAACTGTCTCGATTGTTCTGATCATCTTACATCCACCCGTTTCTACGATCAAAAGGATTCCTGTCAAAGCACTATTAATAAATCTGTCTCATTTCTGCTGTTCCTCAACCTGATACCTGGAACCATTTACATTTTCTCCTTCTTTTCTGACCCTTGCTGTTTGTAGGGAAGATGACACTAGCTTCTGACACGTTGGATGAGTTGCATTGTTTTCTTTCTTTGTTGAGCAGCATCTGTTGCTACAGTGAAATTTCTACCTACCAGATGAATGTATGTATTCTTTCGTGATGAGCTTTATGTAGAAAAAAAAATATTGATGGGAGCTAAAACGAAAATAAGTAATTTTACCCACATTTTTCTTTTTACATTGTGAAAAACATGCAGTTTCTCAGTACTTATAAAACCTTACTGCTGATAGGGAGTTATTTTCCTGAATAAACATGTTAAATGTGATTTTTCAGCTGTTTTCGCCTGCTTTTACTTTTTTTCACCGTTCGTGTTATAGTGCACCAAAACCTTTAAAAGTAATGTTGCTTAACCAGTTCTCTTCACTTAAAGAAAAAACTATCCAAATACAACATCACAGTTTTTGAGCAGAAAAAATCTTGGATGTTTGAAATTCTTTGATATTTAATGTAATTAGAGCAAGAAGATCCTGGCTTTGAATCCTGGCTTATTCTCCGGTACATGTGCGTTTCTCTCTGGGTACCCTGACTTCCGCCCACAGTCCAAAAACATTATTAGAGTTTTAGGTCATTAGTTTTTCCTCAGGTATGAATGGTTGGGCCTGCGACCCCATGACCATGTACGAATAAGCGGGTTTAGACATGGATAGTGTAGAATGCAATAGTTACTCTTGATTTCAGCCATAAATCTTGGATAGCTATTGCATTTCAAATACATATTTTTTTACTGTATCAGCATAATGTGGCACATTTAAAAAAAATCTAGCCTTTTAATTAAGATTAGGTGGTACTTTATTACTCCAGAGGGAATTATGAGCTAGTCTGTTGCTTGCATACATACATAACCATCCATAAGTACTAGAGTATATTAATTTGAGAGAAAATGCTAAATCCAAAGCTAATCACATTTATTCACTCCCCTTATAGCTACTTCAGATAAGTTGAAGCTGCAACAGGTTCCTATAAGACAAATGCAACTTTCATTTCAGTAATTTTTACTTTTTAATTAAATCCATTGCATACGAGTTTTGGATTGTTTTACCTTTAACTTCCTGTTTCCCTTGGGCATAAGTGTGACATGAGAAACAGACTAATTTCTTACATGAAAGCAGGAAAGACCGGAAAGGTGTGGAATCTCTGCGCTTTTGAAAGAAACCCTAAAGTTGGAGTGAAAGGCGTCAGGAAATCAATTAAATACGTACAAGTAGATGTCTGCTGAAAAACAAACAAACAAACCTTCAAATGGGTCATCTTTACATCTTTCACCAGGAAAGTGATTAAAAAAATTAGACCAAATCAACACAGAAATAGTCGCCCAGACCAGATTATCTCATGCATCTCATCCCCCAGAATGTTAAGGTAAGGTTAACTCGCCTGAGGTCTTAGACAACAAGATAATTTATGCTACTTTGCTTGATATCTTTTTACATTTTGATGTTTTTACTTTAGTTCCCAAAAAAGAAATGTGGATTTGAAAAAAAGAAAAAGTTTGTAAAGTTGTGTAGTTATGGTGGGTGAGTTTAATTCTTTGGAAAACCAAAAGGTCTCCGTTTTGCTACTTTGCATGAGCCGTGACTTGTGTTGCCATGTTTTAGAGAAAAAAGCTTAAAAAAGCTGATCTGAAATGGATATCTTCAGAGGTGATTGCAAAATTATTGTTTTATTAATAAGAGTAAACGAATAAGACTATTACAAAGACATTTTTTTTCTTTTTAAACGCATTTGCTGAAATTTGTTTACTCTGTAAACAGAATTTTCAGTGTAATCTGGACACTGTATTTTTAAGCGTTATAAAATACTGAATCTGAACGGTGCAGAACTTTTACTGTAATATTCTGTCAAGAGAGCCCAAAAAATGTAGCTTTACAGTTTCAGATTGATGTCCTCATGGTAGCTTTAATACGATTCCCTGCTGACCAGCCATATTTTTTTTATTTTTGACTCGGGAATGATGCAGATTTTATTTGGCTGATTAAGTCACTCAGACACAGCAGAGCTGGCAGTCTCACTGTATTATTTCTTCAAAATAAGAGGCTACCTTATTTTGGAGAAATAAAGCAGCCTGTAGCTTTCAAAGCTACGATTCATGCAAATTTTGTGCCCAGTTTATGAGGCAGATTCTTGTTGGGGGTTTTTGCCTTTAGAGCTATTCTATTAGGTGTCATCTCTGGAGTCACTGAGTGCAGCATTTTTTGCAAGATAAAAATCACTCCAGATTGCTACAAGTCAGCATGAAAGCTCTTTAGATCTCCACTCTGGTGTTTCTTTATCTGCACCAAAATAGTCTCAGCGACTTTACTCTCATGTCTCCAAACAATTCTGTGATTGTGAAAGTTTCTTAATTACATCACATAACTGATAAAATAAAAAAAGATGCTTGCTGATTGTTTTACAGCCTTTTGAATGGTTTTGCCTCTAAATTTGATTCATCCAAGGAGCTTTTTTTTCCCCCTCTTAGATGTTGTAATAAAGAAACTGTGAACAACCGAGCTTTTTCTGCTCACCGAAACCACGTATCGTGACAATTGAGGTCAAGTAAGCAATGAGAATTACCCCCCCACAAAGTTTTTTTTTTATTGTGGATTCTGAAGTCATCAAAAGGAGTTGTGATTGTGTTTGATGTCAATGTAACACCCATATGTTTTATTTTATCAACATTTCCTGGGCTGAGTTTTAAAATGCCTTAGTTACCATGTCATAGTTTAACTTCATGAAGTTTTTCAAGATTACGTGTCAACTTCAGAGACTATTTTGACCTCTTCCACATTTCCATCTAACATGCTGAAGTAGTTCACAACGAGTAGCGTCTGAAAATGAGGAGTATTCTTGTTTTATTTAACGTGAGGCACCTAGTTGTCATTTTTCTATAACTTTAAACATTAGCAGGCCAAATGATATACACCAGCGTTTCCCTTCCTTTAATTAAAACTACGGATTAAGATTTAATGGGCTATCACTTCCTTTTTAGTAACAAAAAAATACTGCAGTTCTGTGATAAGAAGCTTTTAAACAGGTCTTAAGGTGACTCCCCAACTCCTGCACCTTTCATTAGGATTATTTCTCCAATATGAAAATCCAAGTAGCATGAGGCAGATTAGGCAATGCTTAACATAGTAGCGTTGTGTTGGTAAGACACAGATCAATGGACTTATGTAGGTTAAGCTGCAAAGGTATATGGCAGAGTGCGGTGGAACTACATTTCAAAGAAATCTAGGATGCAAACTTGGTAATGAGAGAGAACACTCCGGAGATCTGCATTGCTGGGATTAAGAGGGGATTTTAAGAGTTGTTTGATGAAGGTCTCACGCAGGAATTGTTGTCCAGACAGGTGTTCAGGCCTGAGCGAGGCGAGGTGAAGAGTTGCAAAAGGCTCCAAATGATAAAAGAAGGGATTAAACAGCAGCCAGTATATCTGCTTTATATTGACATCAGCAAGTTTCACACTTTAAGCAACCAATTTTTTTATTACTATTATTTTGTATCTGGAGACTCCTTCCTGCATTGATTTGGCAGTATGTTTTTGATAATCATGCAGTTGACGTAACAAAAATGAATAAAGAAAAATTCAGGTTTCCAACAGAGGATTGTGTATTTAAACTGTCTGGATACGTTAAATGGTTCACGATGCCATAAAGTTCCCAGGGTCTTCAAAAAGAGAGAGGTCCACATCATCACAAAACCTCCACTGTGCCAAACAGTGAACAGACACAAATACTGTCCAAAATTAAGTTGTAGAGGTTTTAAACCTAAACCTGTAGGCCAGGGAATGAGAGAATTAATCAGAAGTAGCCAAGAGGTCAATATTAACTCTAACAGATCACAGCTTAGATACTAGACTCTTTTGGCAGGGCAGTTAATAGTCATTAAATCCACAAGTCCAGTCTTTATGAAGAGGTGGCAAAATTAAAGGTGACTTTGAAAGAAAACCACAAGACTCGTTTGCAATTTGTCATGAGACATGCAAAACTTGTGGAAGAAGGCGGTTTTATCAGATGACCTTTTGGTCTACGCACAAACCAATGCACATCACTCAAAACACAACTTGAAACATGGAGGTGGTTGCATCATGTTGTGGAATTATTTGCTGATCAGAGCTGATGAGAGTACAGCTTTGATTCGGAAAGAAGATCTGTAAGAATCAGCAAAAGCTTCGAGTCTGGACCACAGGGTGACCTTCCAGCAGGACAGTGACTTTGGACAAGAGAGGTAATGTAATAGTTTAGGATGCGTTTATAATCTCATAAAGACTAGAACATTTCTAATGGTCTCTGGAATTTGACTAAGTCTGAGCTATTTTGCAAAAAAATAATGCACAGAAATTTTAGTTTAGTTGTGCAAAACTAACTAAGACAAAACAGGGACTTCGAGATAAGAACTGATTTAAGAGGGTTGAATACAAATTCTGTGTATTGACTGAAAAACAAAAGAAAAATCATTAATATACTTAGGTTTTTTTTTCCTAAAAAAAACCTGTTGCTGTTTTTTTTTTAACATACAGTACATAGTTCTTCGTTTGGGTTTTATTTAATGTCTCTTAAAAGAGCATATCTGCAGTGCACTCACCTATTACAAACTAGATGACCGATAATGCTCAATGTCTTGAGGGGCAAAATCTCCAGTGAAGGTCAGATGCTTGCTAGAAGTGTGATGGATGTTACTAGCATCCAATTAAACCTCCCTAAGCGAGCCATTGTCCAAGTAACATGTTTAACCACTGTGTTATAAACCCTTCTATGGCAACAATTTAGAAAAGTAAAGAGAAAAGCAGCAATTTCAACAAAAAAAGCGGTGAACAAAACAAAGGATCAAATCGTTAAAATAGAAACCTTGCGAAAATGATGATCCTGCTTTCACGCAACTTCTCTAATGTAAACTACTTGTGTTCCAGATAATCCCCATAACAAATGCGACATGCATAATACGATGTAATGCATCCAAATACCTGCTTATCGCGGAAAGGGTTGCTGAAGTCTGCGTCCTGGAGACGCCAGTGCACATTTTACGCACGGTGCCAGACAGTCTGTTACACTTACATACCAGCGGCCAGATGAGGGAGACATACGGCTTCGGGACATGTCGAAGTATCCCGAGTCATTTTACAAAAAAAAAAAAATAAGATTTCATTTTCTCTTTTCTTCACTTGAAAATAGCGCACAGCAAAGCGCACAGTTGGCTTCGCCCGGTGTTTATCGGGTTTTTTTTTTTTTTTTTTGCTGTAGAAGAATCTACACTTCGAAAGGGGGGAAATCAGCGTCCTACCGTGCGCTGGGCGTTTATGATAAAGCGAGCGAAAGCGTTCAGTCCGTCAGTCAGCAGTCAGTGATCCTGTTCCACATCACTCTCCTCTGAACTCCATCCGTCACGTCGCGTCCTCCGCTGCGCCTCACCGAACCGGCCAGGTAAGGAGGAATCTCTGCCCTCCGTGTTTTAAGATTTTACTTGAAGTTATATGTGAAAAGTTTCTGAGGAGACGGATTCTGACAGGCACGCGTTTCACAGAGATGTCTACGTGGGGTTTTCTTTTGATCATGAGTCGCAAGTAATGGCGAAGAGGTTGAGAGGTGATCGAGGCTTTCCGCAGAAGTTGTCCTCGTCAACGGAGTCCAGATTTGAAGAAGGTGCAGAAACAGCAAGTGTGCATTTCTTTCAGTGTTCATTTCTGGACAGTTGGATAATTTGCGACCGTTTGTCATAATCCATTTTGCACTTCGTTAACCTTAGGTCATGCAATAATACTGTCAGTTCTTTAAAAATTCTCTGTCCAATTGAAGTTGTGTTTCCAGTGGCGGGTTTTCACTTTGGACGCTGTGGCTCACTGCCCAGAGCAGCACAGCTTTTGGGGCGGTCGGGGCACCTAGCATGTTTTTAAAGAAAAGTAAACTGTCAGATGTACCCCAAATACTATAACCGATGCTTATTTATGTACATGCTCCATTAGTGGGGAGCATGTAAATAAATACCCCAGCATAAAAACATATAAGAGCCAATGTTGCTATCTGGTTTGGAGCTTTGATTTGACATTTTATTAAATGAAATCTTGCCTGCATTTCAGTAACTTTTGTTCAATGTCAAGAATCCTTCGATTGATCAGTCTTGAGCTGAAATATTCTACACAATGGAAAACATTCTTTGAAACACAGACTGAGATTTGATTTTTTGTTTTGTTTTATATGTTAAATCACAAAAAGGCAGGAATTAGTTTAAATATTCTCTGTGGCATTGACAGCATTTATTGACAGGCAAAAGCCAAAAATTTTAAGGAAGGGTCTTGAGGTTGAGAGTCGAACCTCTTTGTAGCGTGTCCACTCCACCACCGTGACATACACCGCCCCAAGAGGAAATAATTTTTCATGGACGTTGGGATCGCCTAGATTGTGGTTGGTGTACAGAGGAAGAGGATTGACCAGGGTTCTGTTCATTCATGCTGCAATGGCTGTCGCTGAGAATAAGGATGCAAGGTGTGCATATATAAAAAAGAGTATTTATAAACTACCTTTAACTGTCAGTTTGTATCTCTAATTATAGATCTTTGATTTCCATCGCACTTAGCTTAATAGAGGAAAGGTAACCTTTCTTTTTTTCTGTAAGCCTTCACCTGTACAGAGTGGCACAGCTACTTTCAAAGCTACCCTCGCCCTTCTTCACCTCACCCCTCTACGTCCCCCCTCCCCTTCCTCCTGTTTCCAAATGCTCTCCTTTGAAGCGATGATGCCCCATCTGTCATATGTGAGCAAAGAGAGACCATGCTCTGCTCTTCTCAATTACTGAATTCTCCTCATGCCAGCTCCGGTGGGACAGGAGGAGGAGCAGGTGGGTGGCAGTCAGTGCGATCAATCAACATGAAATATTCAGCTTTGAATATACACATCATTTACTGATGATGCTACTGCCGCTGCTGTCCTTGTTAGGAACATCTCCCCTCTAAAGAAAAAAAGAAACAAGTCAGACTCTTCAAGTTGTTTCTTTGTAATTGTGAGCAGAAACTACAGCGCTATTACTTGTTGATCCGTCTCCTACCTAACCAACAGAAATGATTCAATTAGAGTAAAAATTCAATTTTACCAATTGGTATTTTATGATCAACTGACTTTAGTGTACTTAAATTATTTTTATATGTAATTAAACATGAATGCAACCTCTTTATCAATAATATTTGTTGTGATTTTGTGCTGTCTGCATTAAATGTTCCCTAATCTGTACACAAGTGGTGCTTTAAGTTGTGTAAGTTAAAGTGCTGCTACCTCTCCATCCCTCTGCCCCTCCACCCACTTGCGCACACACACACACACACACACACACACACACACACACACACACACACACACACACACACACACACACACACACACACACACACACACACACACACAGGTCAATTAAGTCCCATTAACACTTGCAAACTTTGCTTTGGTCGAGGGTTGGCACCCACTGTCACACATTTAAACGTCTCAGTTTGTGCTCAGGTGAAACACTTTTTAAAACACTGAAAAACAATTCCTAAAACGATCTCCCATAATTATCTGAAAGGAGATGAACAGAATTTGATTGGATGAAACAGTATTAAAAGTAACGCTGCAGCCTGTTTCCTCATTATGCTGCTGTAAATTCAGACAGATTACATGACAAAGCTCTTGTTTGGCAACTTCCTTCCCAGATAGAAGCACTTGTTTGAACATGAGGCACATGATTTGAATATCTGTAATCCGTGGTAAAATCAACAGGCCAGATGAACTTTTTGGCACCCTCTAACCACCACACTGAGAAGGATTTTCTCCCCGCAACAATGCCTAAGCTGTTTAGACTTTAGGCTTAAAAATCATTTGGAGAAAAAAAAAAAAGAAAAAAGAAATCCAAAAGTTATTTGATGTCTCTTTCCAACATGGAAATCCCAGAACTTTGAAATCACATTGGAGAAAAGTCGGAAACTTTCCAATCATTCAAACTCTTCAGGAAACTTTTAATCTCCTAAGTGTATGCTTTGTGATAATAATAACGCCGTGATGTTGCCTCATGAAATTTGCCCGAGTACCATGGCCCTAAGTATTTGAGCTATGAGGCAATGCAGTGAAAAGCATAGCCCCTCATATGAGAACACAACAGTGAATAATTAATAACCTTGCTCCCAATTCCAGGAAAACAATAGCATATTGTAGGAACGCTGCACTAATTTAACCAGAAGAGGGAAAAGCACAGACTTTAAGTTCGACTAAAGCTCTGATCCACTCCCATTGCATCCCTGCGCAAGTTTTTGATCCACTTACTCCGGCTCGCACGTATAGAATGTGCTGCTGCATGCTCCTAACGTTGTAATGTAGCGTTGTTTGCCTGTGAGATTAATCAGAACCCATTAAATACCCCTCTCTCACCTGCTGGCAGTATGTGAGGTGGAAGTGCACATGCAGGAAGCTATTTTCCACAGGCCTCCTCTCTTGGCTGTCAGCTCCCATTAAGGGGGAAGGTGTCATATCTGTAACACAGCTGAGTGCAGATGGCAGAGTGGAGGGGATGGCTCACCGATTTAAACAATGATTAATGAACAGAGATGGAAAACAAATTACATTGGACTATTGGAGGCCGGGAATTGTTTTTATGAAAATGTTAATTGTGTCTGCCAGGCTGATACCAGGCGTGGGGGGAAGGGTGGAGCGAGGGCAAGGCAGCGAGAGAAACCAGGGGGGCTACTGATAGGACGTCTACTACTCCCCTGACTCAGATTATCGACGTGTCTCAGCGTGCCGCGTTTAATACCGCACCTTGGCTTTAAGACCTCAAATGTGCCATAACTTTTAAGGTTTGGCTTTTTATGATGAACCCCATGAAGAATTGTCGCCCACCACTGCACCAATTAGCGTTATCTCTAATAATAAGTGGTTGTAAGTGACGAGAGAAGGCGCCCTGTTCTAGTTGTAATTATTGCAGGCGGGTGCAGCTGCACTACTTAGGGAGATGATGATAATTATTTTTCTTTTTTTTTTCATTGCGGGTTGATTATTTAAGAGCATCATACACTCATCAGAGTAATCAGGAGAGAGTGATTAGTGAAAATCCACGAGGCTAACAGCTGCCACATTAAACACTTGCCTCTGTTGCCAACACACAGAGGCAGCCGGAGCCCTTTCTGCAGGACAGAGACGAGCGAAAGCACTTCACCTTCAACTCCTGGACCACATGTGTTTGTTAGAAAGTCGGGGCTTGGGAAACGCAGAGAATTACAGTAAGCTTCCCATGAAAAGATGTGTTTTTGTGTGTGCTACAAGGTCACTCTTCCGAGCGTTAGCAGTCATCTAGAAGGGAGTGGAAGTTCTGATATGGGATTTTTTGGAAGCATGGGAAACAGATATGGTTACAGTGCTGCAACTGCTCTTTGTATTCTGCTGGATTCATTCAATACACCTTATGTTGCATACAGTTTGCTACAAGCAGAATGCTACAGTCAGTGTTTCTCTCTGCTTTAACAGTTTGTTTTAAATTCTTAACCTGTTTGAAATATAAGCATTGCAAAAAAAACAAAACAACAACTGGTAGTTTACATCAGGGGCAACAGCGATCATGGCATGTCTGTAAGAAATTAGTCACCATAAAAACATATCTTCAAACTAAATAATTACAAGCTGAGATTTAAAATTGTATTCAAGATGCCATATTAACTATCAGCATGACTAATATTAATAAACCAATAGCCTCTGAGTGTCTTAGCTTGAGTACTCAGATTCTTATCTTCAGCCTGAGATTTTCAGTAGTCGGCCAACATTTTCAACTCTAGCGTGTTTTATGACTGAGGTTAAACACTAAAAAAGATTAAACGCAGCATCTTGGCTGCCGTCATTTCAGCCTTCCTGAAATGAAGGCTGAAAACCTTGAAAACCTTGCTCTCTTGCTGCCAGAATATACCTCCTGCAAGTCTTACCACACCAGAAAATGTATTTTTTTCCCCCTTTTCAACCTGTTGGTCAGGCTCTGCCTTAAACTTAGTCAAACTTCTGATTTATATAGTTTGACATACAGTAAAAGGTTTCAGATTTTTCTAGTCATATTATTGCTTTTATGTGGACAACATGCAACAGGCATCTAAATTTAACTGTTCCCTTACTAATTAATGTTAATGATATTGATTATTTGTGTTTTTAGTCTGTTTAAATTCTCCATAAGTGCTAGTTGAATGCTATCTATAAGTATCCAACCACCTGTGTCATGTGTGAGAACACTGCAAGGGGTTTTAGATAATTGTGGCAATAGATGATGTGGGAAAGCAGTTTGTGAATAGAACCATGGCAAACTGAAAATTTGATTTGATTTGTCAGTACCAATAACATAAAGAACAGGGTGCATTGTAGTATGACTCTTGCACTGGCATGCAACATCACTCAATAAAGCAATCATGACTGGCAAAACATGCATGGGAATCAGTCATCAACACTGTTTGATTTACTTTCAGCACCTGTATTAGCATCCTTAATGATTTGTAGATGGTCATCCCCCTCAACCCCCCAAAAAATAAAAGGTTAAGCTTCAGCAGTTGGAAAAATCCTGTAGTCTAATCTGTGTCATGTTAATATCAGATGACCCAGATGTTCCCTTTGTAAAAATTAAAGAGGTTCTCTTGAACTGCGTTTTTTTAAAAAAAATAAAAAATATATAAATATATTTTCCTGCTTTTATTAATCATGTAGTCATTGAAAAGTAAATGCACCTCTGGTTATTTACTTGAAAGCAAGTAAACCCATAAACAGCAATTTGATTGAGCTTGTGATCAACACGGGGAAAATTGGAGACGTGCTCCAGAAACGCCATGTCCGGTGTTCACGCCGCTTCGCCTGCCACTGCGAAAGGCCCGCTAAACTAAGGGCTAATTCTCTTAGCCCAGATGTTGCCTGAGCACAGTCCTGGGATCCCACTGGGTTGATGAGCTCAATCAGTGAAATGATGAAAAGATGATTTTGTCCCTGTAATTACAGTGTGTAAACTACTTAGCCAGGATTGCAAAGGAAGTCATTTTCTAATTACGCTGGTACCCCGTTGTCTAATGGTGGATGTTTTGTTGTTTTAGAGAGACAGAGAGCGTGTATACATGTGTGTGTTTGTGTTTTTGCGTGAGTGTGTGTGATAGAGCGAGAGAGAAGAAGGGAGAGAGAGTTAGGAAATTCATAAGGGGTCGGTGCTCTGCTACAGAGGAAAAAAAAAAGACCATCACAAGGGCAAGATGGCTGCCAAATGAGAGTTCATTGAATTATCAGCCCAGTTAATGTGCCTTGGATTATGCTCTTTGTTTGTCAGTTTTTTCCTGTGGATGCCATAGCTTAATGAGCTACTGTAAGTGGCATTACCAGAGCCCTGCTGTGATTTTGTGATGACTCGTTTAATGACTTTTGTTTTTAGTGCCTTCAAGTGCTTTCGCAACTCAAAGTGGATCGAGTTTCTCCTCAACTCCTTCCTCGTTCTCAAATATTGGCTGACGTGAGGCGCGGACGTAAAAACAAGATTATCTCCTCGCTGTTAGGAGTCCTGCTGAATTAGATGGTATAGCAACAAGGGTTTGTGTCGCTTTCGTCAGGGGAGGTTGTACTTGTCGGATAGGCAAAACATATCAGTATGTTGCAGGCTGAAGGGGATCTGTGCGAGTTTACATTGGAGGCGGCTTCCGTCACACGGGGCCCAACCATCTGATCCAGCCTACACCATGTGGATAGGCTTCTCTTGTGCAAGGCATCCCTTACGCACCCCACACTGTTAATTCGCCCCGTCATACGCCAGACCTTTGTTTGTGTCCAGAAAGAACAGGTGGTCTGTACAAACATGAGCAACTGTTTACACATTAGTGATTTAAAATACATTCTATGTGCATGTGCCAGTGTGTGCAGTGTGTTTGGGGAGAAATAGATTGTGTTAGAGTTGGTGTCTTTGCATATGCTTCATGAGTAAGTGGTTTGCCTTAATGTGTGTGACAGCTACTGAGAAAGACAGATTAGTGCTTTGAATGCAGAGTTAGTATCTAACATGCAATACTTACAGATTGATGTATAATAATATGATATTGCGTGTGTTTTTTTTTTTTAGTTTGCTTGTGGCTGTTTCATTTCGACATATTCAGTGTCCCATAACTTGCATTTGTGACCTTTTTATACTTCAGAGATTGAAATTGATACTTCGGGATTAGTGGTTGGCCAGTTAGCTGAATCAAGGCATATAAATGCTTTACAAAGTTGCAGCCTTAAAAACAGCTGAATATTCTTTTCAATGAGAAATGCAAGTGCCAGAGTGGCTGGATGGTTTAGGCTCTTCTGAGCATAGCACAGCACATCACCAAATTTGCACTTGAAGCAAAGCAGATTTTCCCCACACTGCTGCTACTGATTAGTCCTTGTAATTAAAGTGGCATTTTTTTTTACTCTTTGCAGATTTTATAGGCAAGTCAGAGGTTATTGTTAACAGTGATCAGATCCAGAATGCCTCTTTTATAGAGTAAGATAATCCTCTGGGTCTGGGTATGAAACGGGGAATTCTTCATCATTCAGTTAAACAGCCAAGTACCAAAAAATAAAATGAGTACAGTTCAAATTTCTGTAGTTGTTTATGGTGTTTAGCTTAAATATGAACCAACTCAACGTAATACTTAAGTTATATCTGAGTGCAACAATCAGCGTAGCATCATGACAAGTGAAGTGAAAACCCCTGATGACCTTTTCCCCTTCCCACCTCTGTGGGGTGGATGTGCTAAGCAGCAGGTGAACATTTTGTCCTCATCTTCAAAACTGCAGCTTTTAAGGAATGTTGCTGGGTCACAATGAGCAAGATAAAAAATTGGTTCAAAAGAAATAAAAAGTGGCGAACTGCTGACAGCTCTGATTCTTATGGATTGAATGCTGACCTGTGTGGTCTGATCCAAAACACATGCTACTGTAGCTTTAACTGTAGTAGAGATAGATATCAGAATGCATCTATTAGATTTTGTAATCCCTAACTTGTTAATATGTCATTGACTCTGACTGGAAACACTTATTATATTTGGTCCTTAATATATATTTTACATAGGTAGATACCTCATGGTGCACTGCTTTCTGCCTTTTAAATTGGCATTAGGTTCTGTATAAAAAATGGTCAAAGGAAAAGTAAAACGTTTTAAATTTTCAAAAAAAATAAAGTTTGAATAAACCACAATGAGGTTTTTGAAATTTCTTGGCTCCCTTCACTAGCAGTTTGCATTAGCCTTCAGGAAAACCCAGTCGGGACTTACGATATATAAAAATGATAAAACAATGACTTATTGCAGGAAAGATGATAAATGTATAAAATCTTTCAACAGAAACTAACTCAAAAAATGTTTGGACTGTTGCTTTAAAAGCATACTTTTTTTTAATCTATTTGTAGAGGCTCAGCTGGTGGCCTTCTTACAAACCTGCTATTTTTTTTCCCATCTGAGTTGCTAAAATACTCTCCTGTATCTTTAAGGAACTTGTTCTCTCTTCGCCATGCGTTCAATGCCACTAATCTGCATAACTGAGAGAGAGGGAGACAAACAAAATTAATCGAAAGCCTCCTTTCACTGAACATATGAAATAGCTGACTCCCAAATAACTGCACATCATCGCCGCACCACATGCACGCCTGATTTATTTTTACAGGGCACAAGCCAGATTTTTGATAGTCATAAAAGGAGTGGCATAGATTTACTGCATCCACAACAAATGTGTATGTATTCCTTTATGAGTTCTTTAGCTATTACTCACAAGGAGCTAGTTTGTCAGTGCTGTGTGTGCTCTTTCTGTGCTCTGTATACCCGCAGTAATGAATGGTGCTGGTTAGACTATTCTGTCTCCGTCAGGCTTTTGGGAGGCCTACAGAGGAGCTCCTATAGGGTTTCATTAATCTGGCTGTCAGAAAGTATATGGGCGCTATCTTTTGCGCGGGTCATGCCGGGCAGCTGTGTTACCACTGCCCTCTTCCTTGTTGAGGCTCTTCATCCCCCTGACAGGGCAGCCCATGTGATGATTGGCTTGCTACTTTGGTGGGTGGACGCGTGGGTTGAAGTGAGAT
Organism: Poecilia picta; assembly: GCA_033032245.1. NCBI lineage: Eukaryota > Metazoa > Chordata > Actinopteri > Cyprinodontiformes > Poeciliidae > Poecilia > Poecilia picta. Next base: position 14,548,606 of record CM065358.1, read on the forward strand.
GAAGGGGGGCATAAAGCATGGCATCGGGCTTTTACTTTCCGCACATGATCCTGCTTTGTAATATTTAGACAATCGCCCTTTGTAGCCTGCAAAGTCACTGAATTCCGGGAATTTTGACCATAACTTGTCATTTTGAGGTAGGCAGGCCCACAACAGAAACAATGTAAGATATCAACAGATATCAAACCGCTTCAATATCAATGTCATGCCCAGCTTTTCTGTTAGGTTCGGGTGGCTCAGGCTATGTTTACAACCTTAAACTGACCTACGCGTCAGAACATTGTTTAAATTTTGTGAAATCCTGTTTGAGTAACTCCACTTATCTCATGCAGAAATCATATTTACACGCATATATTGAAAGCTGTGGCATATGGTATCCACTACAATCATTGACCCCATCCTAGGAATGTGGTAATAGCACATCTCTCATTGATGCTGCATCATGTTTTTTAAAAAAATACCACACTTAATCTGAATGCATTTATTTATTGAGGAGGAAGCCTTACATTTAAGAAATGTTTTACTCTGTTGTAAAACAATATTTAGATTAGCTGTTTATTCTCAGGACGTACCCACTTTTACCTCGTTTTGCCAAAAGGTCTGTAACCACCGAAGAAGGTAGAGTCATAACCTGATTAATCTGACCATATAGCTACTGCCATCTGTTTCAAATATTCTGGTATTTCAAAGAGTTCTTGATACCACACACTCTAACAAGATTCAGAAGGAAACAAGAAAACAGGCCCACAGCATTACAGTCTCTCCACCGTGCACAAGGTACTTTTCCACACATTCTTTTGTTTCATGCCACAGTCACCTGGGATGTTTGCTGTTAAAAATCTTAATCTTGGTCTTCTGACCAAAGCACATGGTCTCAGAAGATTTTTTTCTTCACTATGCTTTGGCTCAAAGAATTAAGGCTTAAGTCATAATTTAACTGCAGGAAAACAGAAAGTCTTGTGTTACTAACTAGAAGTTCCCTAGCATTCAGACTGACTTAAAAATGAAAGTAAAAATAAAAATGCTTCAGTTATATTGTTAGGTGACTTTGTTAAAAACAAAAGTATTCAAATTGAACTCTGTATTTACATTTAGGCACATTTAGAAAATGCTAAATTTCTAAATGTGATAACGTTGTTCCTGCTGTGGATGTGACCACTTAGCAAACACCTTGCTAGCAAATGGAAACCTTCTATGAACTTCAAGCTGCAGCTTTTTTTGCTGCAGTCCTCTAACTAGTAAGTTTTGGAGATTTCTTGATCCTCTTTACCCTTTTGCTCACGTTGTGTGTTGGCAACATAAGCGTGGGTCCTCATCTACCCTCTTTGATACAGTTCAAATTGTTTTGCACATTTTAATTATAGCTCTAAAGATAAACACGCTTATTTTCATAGCATGTTTTCTTATTTATTTATTGTTTATTTTCATTTTGAAGAGGGACTCTTCAAAATGAAGAAATTAGGTCTCTTATTATATTTATAACCGAGTGAAACAGAAATTATATATTCTTAAACTACATTTATTTTATAGAAAATGTTAAGCATGGCAATAACTGTAGCTCTGATGACTGGATATGTTTGGCATGACAATTTTATTTCTGTCGCTACATTATTAAAAAGCTGCACATTATTAAAAAGAAAAGAAAACAGAACCGAAAACAATTAAAACATAACATTTAAGTGGGAGAATAAACAAAGCTATAACAAATTGAAAAGTCAAAGGCAACTAAAAACAAGTGAGTTTTTAGTCTTAATTTAATGGAACTCAGTTTTGACTGTTTTGCATTTTTTTGGGGAAGTTTGTTCCAGATTTGTGGTGCATAGAAGCTGAATGCCGCTTCTCCATGTTTGGCTCTGGTTCCGGAAGACCCGAGAGGTCTGGAAGGTTGGCACAGCAACAGGACTATCAGGACTATCATGGATTTGGAGTTAAGCCATTCAGTGATTCATAAACCAACAAAAGTATTTTAAAGTTTATTCTCTGAGTTACGTTGAGCCAGTATAAGGACTTTAGAACTGGAGCGATCTGCTCTCTCTTCCTGGTTTTCATGAGAACGCGAGCAGCGGCATGTCTGGGTCATCTGCAGCTCTCTGAATCTTTTTGCAGTCATTAATTTGACCAAAGATAAACACATCAACGAGTTTCTCAAGATCTCGTTGGTACGAATTTCTCAAGATCTCATTGGTACATTAATCCATTAATCTAGAAAATGTTCTTCAGGTGATTGAAGGACAACTTTGTAATTGTTTACATGTGTCTATTATGTGTCCTTCACCATTCCCTGATTGTGGGCCTGTTCACTGGTTTCTCACTGTAATAGTTGGAGCTATGTGCTGACTGACTCTTGATCATTCATCTTTTGGTTTCTAAGGTTATGGCACAACCACGCGTTTATTTGTCCTAAGCATCTGCTTGGTGCTTGAAAGGATTAATAGTCACCTGATGACATTGTAATATGGAGCTGTGTTTCGTCTGCATAGTTTTAGTAACTAATTTTATTACTACTTGTAACCTGAGCTAACGATAACATTTGTTTTGGGGTTTTTACACATTTTTATCAAAGGTGCAGATAATTTCAGAGAGTAGTGTAAATCCTTGTGTGCTTGTAATTAAATTATCTTTACAATATGCCATGCATTATACATTAAAGGGTGAAAACACTGAATTTCTATCTTAGTGGTGATTTTCTTTGCCTGACTGTAGTGGAAGCAGATTTATCGCTTTATCTGAAATCACCCTGAAAGCGCAGCGCTCTTGGCTGCTTTGACTGTGCGCGTGTGTGTGTCTGCCACATTTTTGTTTCCCCTTTTATTGCCTGTGCTAAATCACACCTGCTCCTTTTTCGTCTATGTGCGGCCACACCTATGAATCGCTGCTGTGACACTGTGCTTCATAGCAATCAAGCACCCTCTCAATCTGCACCAAAACAGCCTAATCCTCTCTGACAGAGAAAAACACCTAATGGGCCATTTCGCATCTCCACCAATTTCTGCAATACCTGGCAGACGCTCAGAAGTGATGCATTTTCTTCATTTTTTGGCCTCCTTGTTATTGCTTAGTTAATCAGAAATACCCTCTCTGTAAATATGAAGTAGATGCAGTGTATGCTAATGTCGTTTGCTTACTTTCTCCCTGTCAGATATGATTAGGTCAGCCCCATATCCTTACATTGATCTCAGCGCAGAGCAGACATGCTGCTCAGAGCAGCCGTGGCTGCAGGCAGCTCTTTATCTGTGGTTTTATGTGTAGCGTTTTCACGTCTCACTGAGGTTGCTATGCAGCAGCAGGTGGCTTAGACTCATGGTCAAACTGATTTTTAGGAGGCCTTTAGTTGCATTAACTCTAGTTTGGTAAAGTTTTTTTCTTTTTCTTTAGGGGGTAATTTCCTCAGGTTTCTTTTTTGCTTTTTTCCCTCTTTCTTTCTGTGCCACAACTGAGAAAATGTTATTTTTTCTTCATAAAAGAAAAGCACCAAGTGGTTAAAAGATTTTTAAAAAATTAATAAAAACAATACACGGCCTTCGTAAAGTCTATTAAAGCTGAGTTTAATCAATTATTATCGACTCTGTGCAGATTCCAAATTAGATACACTGTGCAATATTACACATTCAAGGCTACACTTCTATAATGATATTATTAGAGGCAAATGCAACAATGATTGTAATGACCGTAATGCTTGAAAGGGAGTGGGAAGTGGGAGGAGGTTAATATGTGCTTTCTAATATGGCATGAGACTACCAGGTTAAGAAATAAAAAGAAAATAAAAATCAATTTTGTTCACTTTTTGACATAATCTACAGAATTCCTAAGAGTACGCCAGTTCCTAATGGGTGCAATGATTTTTTGGGGGGGATTTTTTTTTATCTGCAGCTTGAAGCAACTAGAACAAAACATATCTCCTGGCCTGCCAACTTTTTATCTGTGTGGTGTTGTGTACATCATTTTCGTGACTGAGTGAGGTTGCAGTCCAGGATGATGTAAGCCTGTGTTAATTCAGAGTGGACAGTGCAGCCTTTGTTCTGTGCCCTTTGCTGCTGCTCTGGAGCTGCGCAGGGCTCATCTATGTGACCTCTACCATTGTAGCGCGACGTGAATTTGAAGCTTTGTTTTCTTGCCACAGTTGAATTAAAAAAAAAAAAACAGGGGGTGGGGAGAGACTGGCAAGTGCAGGCTTTCCATTTGAAAAATCCTTATCTTGTCTCTGTTATTTGACACTTTTTCCTTGCAGTGTTGAAATGCTTGTTACTTTTACTATTCTCATAAGATACAGTGCAATAGAAAACTACTACTACTTAAATATGTTGTCCCATTATGTTTGTTTTATATAAAATCTGAAAAGTGGGGGATACATTTGTATTCAGTCACCTTTAGTCTGATTTGCCTGAGTAAAATCCAATTCCAGCAGTGGCCTTCAGAAATCAGTAGAATCCACTTGTGTGTGATTTAATCTAAATAAAAATCCATTTGTTCTGTGAAAGGCTCTAAACGGGGCACTGTCCAACCCATCAAATGAAAAATATAAGTAGTGACTGTCCACCCAATCTGACGGGCAAGCCGAGGAGAGCAAAGAGGCCTGGGGTAGCTCTGGAGGAGCTGCAGAGATCCACAGCTCAGGTGGCAGAATCTAACAAACATTATTCATGTGCATCTATAAAGTTGGCATTAATGAAAAAAAGTGACAAAAAAGCCATTATTAAAAGAATGTCAAAGGGAGCCCTCTTTGCAGCTAGTCACAATACATGAATTGTTGCATCTAACATATGAAGTTAGGCTCTCTGAGTTGAGTTGTTTAGCCAACATACAAATTGCTATCTGTGAATGTAGACTTACATTGTACTTTAGTCTGGCTACATAACTTCCACCACTGTGAAACATGGCAATAGCAGCATCACGAGCAGCATGACAAGCTGCTAAACACTTATGATTGGGTGACTACTAGGGCTACAATGGAAATGGTAAATTTCTAATTTATTAGAAAGTGTCTATAGACACTCTTCATCTAGCCAGACTGAGCTTGAGCTAAGCCAGAGAGCCATGCAAAACAAGTTTAGTCTGTAGATGTGCAAAGCAGTTGCAATTGTAGCCTAATCTGGTTTTTAAACAACTAGCTTAGAGAGGCTGAATATAGATGTCAGACTTTTCAGTCTTTTATTTGAAAATATCTTATTTTGCATCAGTGTGCTACTTTGTGTTAGTCTAGTACATGGAATCAATACATAGCACAAGGTATGCTGGTTAGTGGATTTAACATTACAAAATGTGAAGGAAATCAAAAGATATAAATAGCTTTGCAATGTGCTGGACTTATTCTGGTAAAGGGCTTTCCACAAATAAGCAACAGATCAGCTTGAAAGAACCGTGAGGATTGACTTTCATGTTTTCTTAACAGTGTTTCACTTTTTTGTGTGAAATTCAAAGGAAGGCCAAGTAGAGTCAGACCCTCTTTGATCTTTGTGCTGCTTTTGCATTGTGTCGAAAATGTGATCTAGACAAGAATTTTACCTTACCCTTTTGTAAAGATGAGATATTTGTTGAGGAAGCCTTTGTGGTTAGACATAATCAGCATTTTTACAGTCTCCAACAATAATCTAAAACCACAGGTATACTTAACACAGGATGAGCAGTGTCAGAGCCTACTTTGCTCTATTTCCTGACCTATTTGTGGTATGTCACTGGCATTATACAGCAGTTGCAGAAGTACAGATTTACACTTGAAATTGACGGCACGTAACTGCAGTGACACTTCTCACGGCTGCTTATGTGATTCTGTGCTTGTTTTGTAGTATGTTTGCTTGATATGCCTGTGGTTGTGGAGCTGCAGCTGATTTTGCTTTTGCTCTCTCTTCAGGCCTGAGCAACAACAAACTGATGCTTCATCTGCACAGAGTGAACTCTGAGCCTGTTTCTGCTGATTAATTGCAAACTGACATCATTTCACTGCCGACACTCGAACTGTACCAGACCAGCACCGCTGACCGACATCACAGGAACACCACCCAATTCCTGAGCGAACAGCGTCATTACCCCATCCACCCACCCAGTCAGGAACCAGATGGCGCTTCTGGCCAATCAAATTGTGGATGCAAGAATACTCAGCAGCATGAACGGGAGAGTGGAGCTGTCTCAGTTCCTGAGAATCACCAATCAGAGCATTGTCACACAGGTCAATTCTGCTCAAGATGACAACCGCAAGAACAGGAAGTATCCCTGCCCGTTGTGTGGGAAGCGCTTCCGCTTCAACAGCATCCTCTCTCTCCACATGCGCACTCACACCGGGGAGAAGCCCTTCAAGTGCCCGTACTGTGACCACAGAGCCGCACAGAAGGGCAACCTCAAGATACACCTTCGCACACACAAGCAAGGCATTCTGGGCAAAGGCCGTGGGAGGATCAGGGAGGAGAACAGGCTGCTTCATGAGCTGGAGGAGAGGGCCATACTCAGAGACAGGCAGATGAGAGCTGGTAACATCGGCCAGCAGCCAACACCGGCTTTTCTGCAGACCGTTCCAACAGAGTCGCAATTCTCAGACATCTCTGGGGTAGCAGATCTTCCACCACACCGAGCCACGTCTCCTAAGGTGACCCCGGATGAATCCATCCAGCCCCAAAGCGCCGGCTTCCGCTGCTCCTTCTGCAAGGGGAAGTTCAGGAAGCAGCAGGAGCTGGAGCGTCACATCAGGATCCTGCACAAACCATACAAATGCACTCTGTGCGAGTTTGCCGCTGCACAAGAGGAGGATCTCATTGGCCACGTTGAAATGACGCACATAACAGCCGATTCGGGCCCAGGACAGAAGCTGTCAACGGGAGCCGGTGATAAGGGGAAGCCCGCCGGTGAATTCCCTTGTGAGGTGTGCGGCCAGACCTTCAGCCAGGCCTGGTTCCTGAAGGGTCACATGAGAAAACACAAAGACTCTTTTGAGCACTGCTGTCAAATTTGTGGTCGTCGCTTCAAAGAGCCCTGGTTTCTCAAGAACCATATGAAAGTCCACCTCAACAAGCTTGCTGCTAAGAGTAACATCCTCTCTGACCACGACTCCTCTGTCGCCATGAACAGTCTGACTCAGGACCATCCGAGCAACATCTACTCCCAATACATCTCCAGAATGAACAACAGGTTCCAGGCGCCTGAGAGAGCAGATTTACCCGATTACGACCACATGATGGCCGCAGCAGGCACTGACATGAAGGTCAGAGAGGTGTTGGGGAGGATGATTTCTTCCGGTCCAGGTCCGCTGACAGACGCAGAGAGTTCCTTGTTGACCTTAAATCATCTCCACCCTCGACTGAGCTCCACTAGCATGGAGTATCTGCAGAAAGTCATCTCAAACCGAGACGCTCTCAACAACAGTGGTAGCTACGCAGGTTGGCAGATCATGCCACCTGGGCTCCCTATTGATCAGCAGATGTACAGGCCAAAAGATCATCATCAACAGCAGCAGCATCATCAGTGCTCCACCTATTTACCTGAGAGGGGTGTCCCTGTAGATGATGGGAAACTGTGTCTTAGTGATGCAGACACCAAGGCTGTCAGCAGACCTGGGAGCCCAGGCAGCGTGAGTCACCATGGGCCAGCGGAGATGATCACAGAGGCAGGGAATCCCATCAACAATCAACCAGAGTCCTCCTCTACACCTACAGGTACACAACAAATCAGCCAATGTTAAAAAAATCTGACAAAGAGCACTACTCACAATGGTGACAATGCTTTAATGAGAGATGCACCAATCAATATTTTATTAACAATTTGCAATATCTGTCTTTTTTAAAGTTTTCACCTTTTGGTATTGATTTTTAGCCAGTTGTGATTTCTTTGTAAAATCTATTAAGTGGGTAAAAAATCCAAACAAATTATATATACTGTATATACATGTAAAGACATATCTGGGAACAGTTCTGACTAAAAATCTTTTTATTGCATACTCAGTTCTATGTTTTAATGCAGATTGTTGCGCTCGCGTGAATATAGCTGAACCTGATATAATCAATGTGATGAATGGATTTTTTTTTCTTTTCATAAAGAATTAAAATGTGTTACAGTAGTTTTAGTGGTGGTGAAAGTTTAGATAGTATTTATAGTTTAGAATTTTTCACAACCCTGGAAAAATTAGGTTTAAAGCATCATTTAACAGTAATGTTAACATTTTGGAGTATTATTTTGAAAAAAAAATCTAATTTTTTAACATTTAGATTTTGGAGCTGTTAATAATTGAGTTTTCACCGATCAAGATGATATTCAGCTAAATCTGGGTTACTAGCTGATATATTGGTGAATCTCTGCTTAAGTTGCCTAGATTGCCATTTATCATTTTCTTTCTTAATATTCCAGTTTTCTTCTTTTACAAATATGTGCTGTAGTCTTTCTGTCACTTTGAGTAGGTAGGAGCGACGCCCAGGGTCAGCAACACACCACAGATATTATTTTCCACCAGGGCTTTGTCTTTCTTTTAAAGATAATGGCATCATGTTGAAATGTGGGGATAATTAGTACTCTCTATTTTATATCTGTCACATCCCCACCCCTTGCCTACGGGGGCACAAGATGTTAATGCATGCCATCTGGTGTTTTTAATGATTTGATATATACCACCCAGTGATTTTTATGATTTGATCTACCACCTGGTATTTTTATTGATAGTGTTCTTTTCCACCTGGTGATTTGGATGATTTGGCTCGATGGGTAGATGCCTTTCTTGTCATGGCATCCTGCTAACATGTTATCAAGAGGCTAAATTACTGCTGTAACAGTGTTGTTAAGAAAAGAAATGAGACCAAACTTTGTTTTATTTCTTTCATTACTAATGTGTGTGCTTTATTTTGTTTATTCTCCCTGCTGGAGTAGAACTGTTATGTACATCTGAGTCTGATGCGCGGTAGCTCTGGTGGGATTTGATCCAGTATCCTCTTAAATGATGTCCGTATAGCAGAGATAAATGGATCAGGTCTAATCCCCTTAGATGTTTTGTTTCCATATTGTACGCACATACTGGTAGCTGCATATTTACATGTAAATGCTGGCAGTTTTGTGGCCAAATCCCTCTCCGGTTGCTCTTTAAGAAACACATACAAACTCCGCTGTTTGCACTTTTCCCTCCTCTCCCATATCTCCGAGACCATACGGTGTCACTCCCGGAAACATTTATGATAGTTGGCTAGCTGAGGATTTGAGTGTGCAGAGTTCTGGGATGGCACATTCAGTATCAGACTCTAATTTCAGTCAATATTAAGCATGGAAACTAATTCATTGTAAAGGTCAGGCGTCATTGCTTTAGTCAATGATGGATCCGGCAGGCTTTCTCTCTCTCAGCCCCCCCCCCTCCCCTTCTTTCCTCCCTCTTCTTAGTCCTGTGTAATGGTAGACTCACTCTGGGGGCTTAGCACCGCATTGTTTAGCTCTGACAATATATCCCAGAGACCTCTGCAGCTGCTCCCTGCGCTCACAATGACAGATTAATTAACACAATCACACAGTGCTGGCCCTGGCTCAACGCACAGGTCTGCTGTGGGACAGATAGGTAAATCCTACACATATGGAGAACACGCACCACTTGATGAGGGTTTAATAACAAGGATAAGTTTTTTTCAGCGCGGTGGGGGGGGTGGGGGGGGGTGGGGGGGGTTGGAGAGGTTTTCTTGTAACTGATCAAGCCTGTATGTCTTGATGGCTGGACGTAGAAGAAGGGAGAAGGAGAGAGTGTTTTCTAATTCAGGAGAACGGAGATGCTGAGGAAGAATTACCACTGCCAGATGTTCAGCTTGAGGAACATTGATTAGTCCAGAATTACTGGCTGCATTATTCATAGTCAGCCTATGGTGGTCATGAAGTTATTGATGTTCTCAATATGGATAGCAAATATAGTACAGTGGTGGCTGTCAGAGTGAGCGAGTCTGCCTTTGCTGGAAATATTCAGACGCAGCTCTAGATTTAGACGTTTAGCTGCAAATACCCGGCGTTTTAAATTAGAAAGTCTACTGTCATTGATTTCAAAAGGAGGGATGGTTACAAATGACTTGTCTGAATATCTAATCAGGACACAGTTTAAAATGCACTTTAGCTTTAATTATAATTTGAGATTAGGAGTTACAACTTCTTTTCTTTTTTTTTTCTTAAAGGATAAACTCATAAAAGCTACATTCTGCAGCCCCCTGACCTACATTACGCCAGTTACATCCACGATCTGAATAAAACATGGCTAAAAATATGAAATCTGCTGACAGTTATTAATTAGTACCATTCAAAGCTCTTAACCTCAAGGTCAGTGAGCAGACACCATGTAATGGCGCTGTCCCTACATGTGTTTTGTTCCTTATTCCCTGCCTTCATGCCGCTCTTACTGTAAGCCACAAGAGCCTAAAGTGATAAGCGTCTGTAAAACTGCGAATGGTAACATGAGCAGTGGTTTGGCCAGAAACACAGATAAAGTGGGCTGCTGCACATAATATCGCATTTCATTTGGTTGCTCCAGTTACTTCCCTGTATCCTGTGTGTTTGCCAACAGTAAAAGCATCTTTTAACTTGCAATCTGGTGTAAGAGAACTGCATCATGGGCATAGATGAGCCCGTCTGACTGGTTTGCCTGAAGAGATTACCTGTTGGCTTTTCGATCTTCCCCTCACTTCTGTCTTTTAATCCTCTTTTTAATTATTATTGCAGATATGAGGCTCAAATTAAGCTCAAAATGCTTGTTTTCCTAGCATGCAGATAAAAAGATTTACCCAGGGAGTTCTGAACACCTGCCTTGAAATATTGTTCCGCCGTCTCCTGAATGCCATTTGGCTTAATTGACTTGGAAACGTCCCAAATGCGTCATTGACTATGTGGTCTAATTAATATTAATAATATATGCTATTATAAACATCAAAGAACATCTGGTGCCCCTGTTTTTTTCTTCCCTCACTAGTCTTGTGTGCGACTCTCACTCTGTTTCATCTTAAACCAAACCAGCAAACATGTATCTGTGTTTTGCATTTCAGGTGCTTGTTTATGATATGCAGTGCTGTGGAAAAGTATTTGCTCCCTTGTATATTTGATTCTGTTTCTGTTTTTTTTCTGGTTTTTGTTTGTCACAGTTAGATACGTTAGATCATCAAAGAAATTTTTTGTATCAACTGAAGATGACCTCAATAAATGCAAAAGGCAGTTTTTGAATTTTATTTATTAATGGAAAAAAAATAGTCCAAGCCTTCCTAGCTTTATGTGAAAAAGTGATCACCCCTTTTTCTTAAATAATGGATGGACTGATTAACCAAAACATAAGAAACAAAATTGTTGATGTAGTCTAGAAAGCCATTTCTGATTGAGACTCAGAACCACGGGGAAAACCTTCCTTCTGAATAGAGAGAAAACATTGAAGAGCTTTATAGCTTCCAAATTTACTCCAAAAACAACAAAATAACTGAGAACACAGTGAGAACTGGGGGCCTCACTTTGCTCAATTAAGGTCAGTATTCAAGGTTCAACAAAACAAAAAAAGGCACAGTAAAAATGGCATCAAAAGAGGGAACAAAAACTATCTGGATGATTGGTAAGACTTCTGGAAATAATTTATTTGGATTGATGAGACAAAAAAAATGAACTTTTTGGGAAGCTTGCAACCCTAATACAATTTAGATAAAAATCGACAAATCATTTCAAAAAAATTTCAAGCAATTGGTTCAGGACCGCAAGCTCAAGCACAGTTGAACAATAACACAAAACTACGCTAGCAGGTCCACCTCTGAACGCACTGGACTTAAATTGCATTAGGATTCTGTGACATGCCTTTAAACAGCCTGTTGATGCTTGAAACCTTCCAACGTAACAGAAGCTGCAAGCAAGAGTGGCGCTAAATTCCTCCACTGCTATAGAGCAGACTCATTGCCAGTTATCACAAATGCTTGATGGTAGTCTTTACTGCCAAGGGTGGCACAACCAGTTATTAGGTTTAGGGGGTAATTACTTTTTCACATATGGCCAGGTTTCTTTGAATAGCTTTTCCCCCCTCTATTGAATAAATCATTATAAGAAAGGTATGTTATCTTTGTCTGAAATTAAAATATATTTTATGATCCGAAACATTTTAGTGTGGCGTAAAAGAAAAAAACCCCACAAGAAATGTATAAGGGGAAAAATATTGTTCACATTGCTGTAGGGAGAGGGAGAGCCAAAGCCCTGCTGTATACAGAATTTGATATCTACACTATAACTGCCAAATGCCCATGTAAGCAAATAATATGTGAGAATGAGATTGCATTGACGGGGATATATGGCTGTAAATCTTAAAGCCCATTTCCATATGAAATGAATCACTTGTCCAAGCCCAGCTGCATACTTTTTTTACAACAGACATGGCTGACTTGAGGCATTTATATATTTATTTTTTATTTACCTTTTTCTCTCACCCCCTCCCCCTTCTGCTGTGAACACATCCAGCAAGAAACAGATAACTCATACGCATCACTTCATTAGATGCTCTGTGTTAGGTGAGAGAGGCTTGGGTTTGTAATGATGCAGTAATTGGAGTTTTGGTTGATAAATCTAAGCTCTAAAATTACTCCCCTCACATAATGTGAGCCTCAGCACTGTAAGTAAATCTTAAACTGATTAAGTTAGCATGAACCAGGCAATCACAAAGATGGCACCCATCCAAAGGAAGAGAGAGGAGGGGGAAAAAAAAACGAGGCAGAGGGAGTCTTCATGCTTTGTGTTGGTTTTTACGGCTCTCGTGAAGGCTGGCAAATGGGTTTAGGAAGGTCCTCACTAGAAGATGAGGTCAGATATGTGTGTTTTCTGCATCTGCAGCGTGCCCGTAATGTCATCGTAATTTAAGCCACAGAATAATTGAGATATATAGTGTGTCTAAAAGAGTTCCATTAAGATGTTTGGATTTCTGTCTTTCTCTCTGTGTGTGTGTGTGTGTGTGTGTGTGTGTGTGTGTGTGTGTGTGTGTGTGTGTGTGTGTGTGTGTGTGTGTGTGTTTGTTTGTTACTGGAGAAAAAGGGTGTGGCACTGTTTAGGGTCTCTTTCCCGCTCTCACACGCCCACGCACTTTTAATGTACGCAGACATTAAATCAGACATATTTTACTGCACGCCTCACACAGTCGATCATATACGGGGTAAAAAGGGGAGAACTGACTTTACTTCAAGGGCATGATTTTTCAATTTCAGCTGTGACTTTTCAATCTCATTAAGTAGAGCTCAATATAATTAATACGTGGGTGTTATTTTACGGTTTTGTAAATTGTAATAGTCGAGAAAACAGCCCTCCTTGCTCTGCCATTCAGTTCAAAATCATGGTTTTGCCCACGAAAGTGGGAAACAAAAAAGAGCTGCTACTACAGATCATTAGATTTGGATTTACCTCAGAGAATTACCTTAGGGTCAGATCCTAAGGTGTATGAAATGGATATTTCTGAGGCGGGGATGAATCACTGCAGTAACTTAGGTATTAGTCCATTAAAGAAGAACAATAAGGCATCAATATGCATAGAATTAAATTAATGGTGGTGGGTTTATCTCCCCATCCCAGACGCATCCCTAAAAGACACAGTATAATGTATGACCTGACCTTCAAATGCCAGGAGAGTGTTGGGCAATAAACTGCCAATATTTGTGGCTTAATGGCGCCGGATGACTTTTACTGTAATTGGAATGGCAGCGAAACAGCTGGGCTGTTTAAAGACAGTGCGAGGCAGAGGTCTGAGACAATCACTAACTCAAAATGGTCACATGGTGTGTGTTTAACCCTGCAGGGTATTTCTCTGACGGCTGTAAGGATAAAAGTGTAGGTAAACAGAGGGAGGAAGACGGTTGGATTACATTTAATTAAAAGTTATGCCGTGCGAGATCAAATCTTGTATCCAGATGGCTATTATTCACAAGCTAAAAAGGAGAAAAATTACCCTTTGTCATTTTCCACAATAACACACTTTGTACTTTTTGAATTATGTTTCCAACATGCCATTTTTCAAGTATGAAGCAAAAATAAACTCAGTTACAGTAGATGGCGTGGTTAATCAGGGCCGCTCACATGTCGACGTTATTTTTGACTCGGAAACCCACTTTACGAGCTTTGATGGAGCGCGGCTTGCGTCTGCAACATCTGCCTTGTTCTAGTTGCTTAACAATTTCACTGTTTATTATTTCTGGAAGAATCTTGTTTAGCGTTAACATCTTTGGGTGTATTTATTGCACATGGTGGTGGCGTCCATACTGTAAGATGATGGATCACTGGAGCTGAAAGCTGATTACAAGCTTGATTTACTGCAGGGCAGCACTTAAATCATTCAACTCAGCCTGGTGTGAGATTGCAACATTTTTCATGTTTAGACAACTGGTCTTGGTGCATGTAGAACAAAAATGTTCAGAATGCCTCTTATATCCGTAGATTCTTAATCCGATTTGGATTATAACATGTTTTTCTTGTTATTCTTTCCGTTAGGTGAGAATGTCTACAGGTGTCCAATCTCCAGTGACTATACAAGCGCACAGACAGCCTCTCTCAGCTTCCATCTTGACCGCTACCACTTCCCCCACTGGCAGAACAGCAGAGATCTTTCTTCTCCCTTGCAGCCCAGTAGCAGCAGCAGCTCCAGTCCCAACACCAAGCACGGACCGAGATCCAGAGAAGACTGGAGTCCAGCTGCAGGGCAGTACCTTGGTCTGGAGTGCCACTCCGAGGAAGCCATACTTGCCACAAAGCAGTCCAACCCCAATGATAAAGATGTGGAAGCCTCTGTGTCAGGTAAAACCAGGAAGTCCCAGTACGAGCCATTGGATTTGTCCGTCAGGCCAGAGTCTGTCCCGTCTCAACCAGCCTTGTCTTCTACTGCACTGGTGCAGCTGTCTGGCCTTTTTAGTAATGGGCTCTCGTCCACAATTAGCCGCCGGCTACAAAGTTACCCAAATGCAGCAGCTGAACTCAGTATGAAACCAGCATATCAGTGTGACCTTTTGGTGCAGGGAACAAAAGAAGACATGAACTCGCAATCCGCAGGCTCCATAGGTCACGATGTTGAGGTTGCATTTGAGACATTTGAGAGGGAAGATAAAAATGAAGATTCTGCAAAGTGGAAGATGCTGAAAAACGATGCCCCCGAGTCAAAGGAGCCGGGACAGGTCGCTGCTGATTTTGAGGGCGAAGGCGGAAAGAACCAAACCAAGCTGGGTCAGTGGGGGAGAGCTGTGGCTGATACTCCCATCTCCTCTTTTGAGAACTTGACTCCAGGACGAGCAGACTCGCTCCTCCACCAGGGTGCACTGCTCTCCTTCCTCAGGTCCCACGGGAACCTGAGCAGCCCACCTGTGAGTGCACACAAAGCCAGTGTAAACGGCGGAGAGAATGTGGAGAAAGAAGGTGGAGGTGAGGATAAACTTATCAATCATAGAGGAGTGAGGGGTATTCGTACCTTTTGAGCCTTTTCACATAACATCTACAAAGTTCAATGTGTTGTTCTGGGAGTTTTATTCTAACTCTTAAACATACTTTGATCTCAACCCATTCCTTCGTAGCTCTTGCTGCGTTTGTAGGGTGGTTGAATCTACGCCGTAGTATCACTCAGTTTGCAGTGAATGGTTTTCTTCCATTGACTGTATTTAGAATCGTCCCCATTTCCCCATCATCTCTGACCAGCTTCTCTTTCCCTGTTAAGGAAATGCATCTCAACATCTTAAAGCTGATGTGCATTGTTAGTTCCCCCACACATAACAATGTACATGTAGGCTAGAAAGATCAAACTGGGTCTTTTCGGACAAGAACACGTTCCTCCACATGTTTGCTGTGTCTCCTACAAACTAGAAACTTTAAATGAGACTTAATGTTTTTTCCCTCCTCATCATTCTTCTATAAAGAACAGATTGGCAGAGTGCACAACTATTACTTGTCCTGTCAACAAGTTCTTCTACATGAGTTGTGGATGTTTGAAGGTCTTTCATTATTACCACGAGTTTCCAAGGGCCTTTTACGCTTAGTAGGTTTAGGTGGCCCACCATAGTTTATGTTTTCAGTTGTGCCGTACGCTCTCCATTTTTGGATGATATGAATTAGAACATTTGCTCTGTGAGCTGTCCAAAATTGATAGCATTTATTTATTGACCCAAATTTACTTTAAACTGCTCCACAGCTTTATCTCTGACCTATTTGGTGTATTATTTGGTTCATCTGAGTTTAGGTTACACATGCGTGGATTCCGTTTGCTAGGTGACTTCTGAAGCAGGTTCATTACTCTGGATTTATTTTAAAGGTGCCATATTAAAAGGTTTATACATTGTATCTATATAAAAAACATCCTCTTTCCCCATGCAGTACTTTGCAGTGATCTATCACATAAAAACCCAACATAGTGCACTGCAGTTTGTGGATTTAGCATAACAAAATGCAAAGAAAGTGCAAAGTTCAAATTTGAACACATGCTTTTGCACTGCACTGCACAACAAAAGCATCTGTCACTGGCGCCAGTTTCAGATAGTTTTCTCCCAAGATTCAAAGGTATGTAATGCCATCTAGTGGACAAAAGCCTAGCTGGTCATCATCTTGTTATCTACTGATAGATGCTTCTCAGCAGACTGCTCCAGTTAACCGGGGCCCAAACTTCAGGGCCTGCATCTGCACGTGACATCGCCAGCCACATGTATTGTGTGCTACACGACTCCAAAAAGACTTTTTGGCAGGATCTCAGCCTTCATCCCCCGACAGCGGGAGTGTGAAGAGTGAGTGTGAGTGTGTGTGAATCATGCCAATTATGAACAACACACTTCCTTTATACTTATAGCACTTGAGCTTTTTTTTTCCCCCATTCTTCTCTTCCCAGATCTTAACTCCCATCTCAAATAAAGGCTAAATAAGACACAGGTGTGTGGCACTGATTAGCTGTACACTTTAAAGGATGATATAATCTCCTTGTGTGATAGGTTACAAATCGCCAAGCCGATGGAGCCCACTGATGGAGAGGCTTAAGCTCTTGTGCTGGTGTGATATGCTTGCTGAGTGCAGATTTAATAATGCTGTCTCTCAGGAGAGGGAATCCAACAGCTGGGGTCTTTGATATGCATGTATTATGAGTGCAACATGATACACCTTCCCTCTGATCCCCCTCTTATTCAGAAACTCAATATGTTCATGTGAAAGACAGGAAAGTGCCTGTCAACTCCATTAGGGATTAACATCTGTTCCCTTTCTTTATGATTCTAACAGCAAGATGTAGTTTTCCATTTGATTGTACAGATGGTTGTTATAATATGCAGAGAGATGCCCCTCCCCACCACCTCCCGTCTTATAGCTGCTGCTGCACTGTTTGTGTTTCTTTCTCTGTTTTATTGTTTATGAAGCTAATTGAATTAAAATATTACACAGGATTCCAAAAGGCTGAGAAATTCTTGGTTTGCGCCATCCTAAGCGTGTTTCAGTTCACTTTAAGAAGTCTGCTAGTCATTAAGCCACATTTTTTTCCCATTCAGCATATTCCGCTGCAACTGTTGCCTATATTTCTCAGTAATCTGATCAATGCGAGCTATTTTAGGCGTTCCCTGCCTTCTGTTTGCCGCAGATTGATTGTTTTTGCCTCGTCCCCGAGGAAGTGAATGTCAAAGACACAATAAACACCTGTCAGTCACAGTGGACAGTGAGATGGGTAGCTGACATTGGGACTCCACTGAATGTCCTCCAAAAACTGAACTGAGCAGGTGGCCCTGCAGTCTGTCCTGTCTTCCGTGATGACCAGGTGGCTTTGTCACGGGGCTGTCTCCTGTTGCCCCCATCCTCGCCATACTGGATGGCACGTCGAGTGGCATGGTGACATATTGCTGGGCAGTTTGGACATGGAGTGATGTGTTTGTGATGACAGTTCGGGTCGGCTCCAATGTGCCAGCAGTGGTAATTGGCCAGATGGTGACCTCTGGTTGAACCTGTCTGCATGCTCATTATTCTCATCGAACCCTCCCTTGAGTGTTAAATGGTCCGTCAGTGTTGCACTACTCGGCCGAAGCCACAAGATGGCAACATTTACCATATTTAGCCTGAGCACGTCTTTAAAAATAACTCCTCTGCCCACATTGGCTATTGTAAGTCTTTTAGAAAGTCAGATTTTTAATATGTAGAAAAAAATGAAAGCGAGATAAAATATATTTTTTTCTATTTTTAATTTGACGCATCCAAAGAAAACAAAGTGCAAAACTGTGGAGACTCTTATACTAATATCTGTTGGTCTTATTATAGATCTTGGCCTTTGTGGATATTAGTCTATGACCATGACACATCTTCACTTTGCTGCATTTTCCCCTCCCCATTGCAGAAACGATTCAAACCTTCTTGGTTTTGGATGTGTGCTTTGTATTTTCCTTCAATATCCTCTTCATCTTCATCTTTCTAAAAAGGGTATACAAGTTTGAAGGTTTAGCCTTCAAGCGCATGATGATACTACCAACATCACTGGTATGACATTATTTTGATCAGACTTTTGGTGAAAGGGTTCTCCGTAGACTCATCAGGCCAAAATATATTTCCTCACATCACTTTTTACATGTGAGAATATAGGTGTAAATTTACTGCAGTGCCAGTAAAAAAAAAGTGACAGACTCTGAATGAGTGATGCAAACTCTGAATATATATATATATATATATGATGCAAAACTCTGAATTTTCCATATCCATCTCATCTCATTATATATATATATATATATACTACACACACACACACACACACACACACACACACACACACACACCACACACACACACACACACACACACACACACACACACAACACATATATTTTATATAGACGTAATAGACGTACAATGAGTATGGCGAACAGCTTTTTTAATGTTGCTTTAGGCCTCTTGTCAGTTTTTCTAACCAGTTTTTCTCTCATTTTTGACTTACATTTTTAAGAGTGAGGGTGGTGTATTGTGTAGTAGTAGAGTAGGTACCCCATATACAGCGTATATTGGGAAAGGGTGCATGTCTAGCACCCTTCTCTCTTTACCAATTTCCTGTGTGAACAATTCCTGCAATAATATTGGTAATGTTATTTTTGGACCATACTTCCTCCATTTAATAGTGACTGCCTTCACTGTGTTTCATTCTTTTATCTAGTGCTGTGTAAATTCTTTTATAGCCTTCCCCTGACTGATACCTGTTGATAATGAGATCCTGCTGGTGCTGTGGAAGCTCTCTGTCCATGGCCTTTGCTGCAGGACTCAGAAAACATTTGAATAAATGTGTTATGCAGAATAGTATTATCTCGATTATCAGCGTGGCTATCTGGTCATATAGAAAATCTGCAAATGCTGCTTTAGCCTCTCATCATATCATTTGTACTTTTTGAAAAAAATACATTGTCTTTGTAACAAGAGTGGGCGACATTCCTTTTGTTTTGTGACACAAATCTACAAATTATCCCTTTTATTTCCTGCAAATAAGAGAAATGTGTACAACTAACTGGTAGTAATTCATATCACTCAACAGATTCATCTGGTATCTGTTTTAAAGAGATTTAAGCACTTAAGAATAGTTTTAAAACCTTGTTGTTACCTGTAATGGTAGAGAAAAGGATGAGAGTGACTCAAAAAACAAGAACAAATTCTGAGTTGGGTACAAAAGATATTTACTTCAGACCTAAAAGATCTGCATGGGATGCATACAGAGAGCATCTTAGAGACTTAGGAAGGAACTTCACCAGTAAAAGCCAGTTTTGATTTTTGTCTTCTCTTTTTTATGAGAATAAAAACCTGCTTTGGTTTTAGGCCCTCTTGGACCAGCTGTTAGTTTTAGCTTCTAGGTCCGTCTTTTATATGAAATATAAACACCAAAAGAGAAATCGTCTGCATGTAAGACATTAACTGCTTTAACACTTTTGACAGAACTTCACTATAAAACTCTCACTTTAACTAATCGGCCAAATCATCTGCGTCGTCATTTGACATCAGATCAGACTTCTCAGATGCATGAGAACAAGGAATATGAGAAGATCAATAAAGAAAGGATTAAGAATAAAAGAACATGGAGGGCAGAGAGAAAGAAAAGGCTCTGATTTGAAAGGTTGAAAGGGGTGAGTCATTATCTCTTTGTCTGACCTCTGTGTCCCCTCCGCGGAGAGGGTGACAGAGAGCGAGAGAAAAGGAAAGAGAAAAGGAGCGAGAAAGATCACCATAGATGGAGATAGATGGAGCGACAGCGAGGTGAAAGAGGAGCGGTAGTGCGGCTGTCTCTGCGAGCAGATGTCGTTTGAGGGCAGCGAGAGGGCAGCGTAGCCTGCCTTTGTGCCGCGCTTCGCCCCATAGAGATAATGAAGGGTGGAGCAATGGGAAGGATGTGCAGTCATCACTCACTGTCTGTGTGCCATCAGAGCTCAGGCCTGTGTCATCCGTCACCATTCAGCTCCTCGGGCCCCCGTCGGCCACGCCACTGTCATCATGGTCATTATCTCAGCCTGTGACACGCAACACACTCGCCTCACGCAGCACACAGACACACAGGTTCATGCAGCTCCAAACAAATACATGCGTAAAACCTTGTGTGCATATCTGCGTAAAGCAAGTGATGATATATAAACACTGTTGATGGAAATCCCAGAGTCAAAATGCAATGTGTTCACCGATAGTTTTTAAATATACAGTTTTACTGCAAAGAAATACGATGTTTTTAAACAGAGTAGGCCTTTGGGAGGGTAGTGGTGGTGAATGAGTGAACCTCTGACTAAAGCTTGGATGGAGAATTTTCTAAATTCAGTTGAATAGCTAACACTGTGCAAAACTCTTGAAAAATGTTTTAAAATGTGACTGCTGACACGTACTGGATGGTGCAAGCATCATTTGGCATGGAACCGTTTCTATAAGACTATCAATGATTCTTCTGAAAAATAACAATAGCTGTATCAAATTATAACTATTGTCATTTTATTTTTGTCCAACATTGTTATAATCTTTCCACATTATTTTTCTGTTATCAACTTTAAGGAAATGATTGGGAGTCAAAGAATAACATCTACTAGCTGATGATATTGATATTGATTTCGGTTTGGTCAGGGGGCATATTTCATTACAGTCAACTGGTCGAAGTGGGAATCAGAACCACAATCAATTGAAAGATGTAATGTGACATCTTCTGGAAACATTTTATATAATTATATATATATATATAAAATGTATATTATATATATATATATAATAATTATCTAATAATATATATACATATATCATATATATATATATAATATATATATATATATATATACATATATATATATGTATATATATATATATATATTATATATATATATATACGTATATATATATATATATATATATGTATATATATATATATATATATATATATATATATAATTTTAAAAAATAATTACTGAGAGAAATAACCGTATATGCAGTGGTGACATACATTTGTGCAAAATAATTTTTTTATGAAATTGAAACAGATCTAAGTAAAGAGACACAGTTCAGTGGCAGTAGATGAGCATTTCTAAAAAGATTACATTATTAGACAAAAAATTGAGGTGGAAAATCCAAAGACTCAAATTACATATTTTTTGTATGTAAAGAAACGTTATCAGTAACCAAGGTTGTTTGCATGATAATTAACTTTGCATATACAGCTGTTCTGCACTTTAGCATTTTAGTTAACTATAAAGCTCTTTTCAGATCATGTGGTTGTGAAAGTTTCATTATGTTATCTATTTAATGTCCAACACCAAAAATGAACAGCAGTCTGATAAATGGTTGCCTCTGTCGGAGCTGTATAATAAAATAAATCCTTATTGCAGATTTGAAATGACAACACAAAAAGTTGCAGTTGACAACTCAGACTGGACTTTCGTTGGAGTTTTATGAATGATTAATTAAAACTTTAAGAAGAAATTATGACTTGCTTTAATATTAAATTAAGCTTTTACCTTAACTCCATTGTCAAACTAGAGGAGTGTAAAGTGAAATCTGATTATTTCTCTAAGGTCTCTAAAACATTAAAACTTATTTTGTGTAGACATGTTTTTTTTAATTTGCCAATTAAATGGACCAAATAGTGACAAAAGTGATTTTAACATCATTGCCAATTATGCACCAAAGCCTTTGTTCCCAAACTTAATTTGTTTTTGCCTAAGCTCAAAATAAAATGCATCACAGAAAATTTATTTAGAAGGAGTTTAATTTTTATGTATTGAGTAAAAGTGAGAACTGATCGGCTGTTAAGTGGCAAATTTTGAGCATAGCTAAATTGACATCGTAACTACTATTATCCTTAATAATTTAATTATATTCTTGCACTATATAGTGTTCTTTATTCATTAGTGTCTGGTTGGAAGAAGGGCAGAGAAAAAAGGGGAAGACATGCAGCAAATGGTCAAGGAGCAGGAATTGTGCTGGGGGGCCACTACATATGGTGGACCTGCTCAACCACAGAGCCATCCTGACTTTAACTGTCTCAGGCTGATGTTAGCATTATGCACGTATTAGCTTTCAAAACAGTAAAATACACACAACAACCAAAAATATGTCAACACACATTTTAATAATGCATTAAAATGTATAAAGTAGAAAAACAAAACAACAACAACAAAAAGCAAGACAGACGTCCTTAGGATAAAACAAACGATTCTGAACAGGCCAGACGATATGCAGAGAAGTCAGTAATCACTAACTCAATTTTGCTATTATCAATCAAAACATTTCACAGTTGGATATAACAAATGACCAACCATACAGATGGCAAACGCCAGACAGTAGTACGCTTTCAAAACAATATAATATTTAATTAACACGAGAAAATTGTCACATAAAATTAGTAACATAGTGATGCTTCACGAGAAAACAGACAGATTTACCCTCTAAGACACTTACTATGAATGTATTTAACGACAAGTATAATAAAATATATTTTCCTTCATTTACTATGAAATTAAAAAGGTAGTAAGTAACATAGAGTTCAAAGTAAATAAGATCAAAAAGCAATAAGACAAGAAAGCAATAGAAGTGAAGATTAAAGTGACCAAGTGTAAGGAACAGATAGAACAAAAGGTACACAAATAAAATGAAATTAAACAGGAATAAATCTAAAGTAAATTGATTAAAATTCAACTAAAAGTCGGGCTGAAAGGCTACAATAATGATCTCAGTCTCAGATGCCCTGATGTCTGAGACTGTGAGAAGGTGAGGACTGTAGAAAAAAAATCAAAAAGCCTCATAGTGAGTTTTAAGTACTAAAATCAGTACTACTTCTAAAAACATGAACACAAATCTCCACCTGGTTAAACACTAAGCAAACCCTTCTACATTCTCCATTTACATTTGCTTACCAGCACATACATAAACTCTTATGTGTGTGTGTTTATCTGAATGTAAGCGGCTGCAATGAAGCTCAGGCTTGAGCCGACTGTGAAAAGCGGATCATGTGGTGAGGAGATGGATGGCTCCGAGCCCATTGCTGTCTTCCCTAATTGTAAAATATTAGTTACATTAGTCTCTGGCCTGTGATTAATGGAACTTATTTGGAGGTTGCCCTCTCTCGGACCTCCCCTCTCCTTCTGGCAGGGGGTGGGAGGAAAAGAGGGAGACAAGGTGGGACGGTAAGTAAGGTAACAGAGACGGAGAGAGGGGGACGCAAGCAGGGTAACAAGCAGCTAATGTGGACATAAGACCTTTTGGCTTCTTATAAACTCAGTTTATGAGAGGCTGCAGACTTGTTCCCACTGTCTATATGCAATCACAAAGTATTTAACGAGACTGAGGAAAATCTGCTCGGTTTATTAAGTCGCACCACATGTGTGAAATCCGAGAACGTGAGATGAAAGTGACGTGCCCGACCCAAATCCCAGAATCAAAAGTGTTTATATTTCATCAGTTTTTTTTTTAAATTTCCAACAGTAGAGGCTTGTGGAGGTTGACGTGAGTCAGTCAGGTGGACTGCATATTGCTCTCCACCTGAGTTTTCTCCTACTATTGTCCAAACAGTTTCCACACAAACTCCTCTATGCCACCCCGATAACATTCAGTCGTGTCAGACCTCATCCTCTCTTTGACTACTGTGTGGAAATGTGTGTGTTTGTGTGTCCTTTACGGCCATCAGGTTATTATACACCGACAGATGGGGCATTACCTTTTATTGCGCGCACCTTCTGTGAGTTTTCCCACTTTTCCCCCCCAAAAACACCTTTTTATGTAGATGTGAAAGTGAGTGTTCAGCCGCGTGCAGCTGTCTCCCCTCCGATGAGGAGCATGATAGAGAGGAAGAGGCGAGGGTGGGGGTGAAAGGGCTGAGACAGCCCTCAGTTTTTGGGAAGTGAAGTCAAATGACATCAGCACATAATGGTTTACTGTAACCATGAATCACAAAAAAAAAAAAAAAAACACACTGCAGTGTGAGACAGAGGGGAACAGAGAAAGTCATTATGTGAGGTAACATCTCAAAAATAGCACTGCGGTGAACAAGGACACTTGGCTGTCTAGGTAGAAAGGTAAATGAGTCAGCCGGCTGCGTTTCTGTTTTGATCCCAGCTGCACCTTCAGGCTTCGGTGTCATACAGGTTTCTGCTGAGGCCACAGTCAATACTGGAAGCTATTAACGGCATGCGTTGTTGTTTGTATCTTAAGGGTACATGGTGTGCTGTGTCATGTAGCTTCACTTTTGTTTGCTGCGAAACTATGTAGCAGGCACTAAGGAGGTGGACAGACAGGAAGTTTTGGCATGCATTTCTGCCCAGCTGCAGACGTCTGTCATTCCTCAGCTCAACACTTGTGTGCATGTTTATTTATCTGTGTGTGTGGGTGTGCACACACACAGATAGGCGTGTGCGTGTGTGTGGATATCTGTGTATTTTTACTCGGAGCAGGAAATGTGAGCTAAAACACACAGGCCTTAGAGTTTCATTGTATGCCAATTTTCAAGTGATTAACAAAAGTTCAGTTTAATTCGTCCTTCACTCATAATACACTTAGTTAAGATGTTTTGTTTTTACTGTAAATACCTAAAATGGTGCCATTTCCCTGTTGCTTGTTCTGCCAACATGTTATTGTCACCTCAGTAGGAAGAAATTTCATGGATATTCTTGGCAGATATAAAAAAAACCTCCCGTTTCCTTGTGTACCATGTTTTCCTACTTCCTTTTCCACCTGATTCACAGTGGATTCAAACAATATGTTTCTTGTTAAAGCTATTTGTACGGAAGAGGATTAGGGCCACCGAAAAAAGAAATAAATTCTGAACTTAATTTCAGAATTCTGACTTAAATCTCAGAATTCTGACTTTAATCTCAGAATTCGGACTTTCTGACTTTAAAGTCAGAGTTCTGACTTTCTGCCTTAATGTCAGAATTCTGACTTTCTGACTTAGTCAGAATTCTGACTTTAATCTCAGAATTCATTTTTTTCGGTGGCCCTAATCCTCTTCCGTAAATTTGTCTTTGTTCAAAAACAAAGATACTTCATGTGGTTGATTGCATACATCCTTCAAATTAGTGACATGTGTTGTTTTGCCTAATGATTGATTTTATCACACTCTTTTTCACACCATGTTTTCTATTCTCATCACAGTGCCTCGTCAAAGTGTTCATTGATATCCACATAAATACAGACTGTGTAAGAACTGCAGTGACGATTCTGTTGGACTCCGGAGCTGCATTTGTTCCAACAAGATCTAGAGAAACCGATCAACAGAAATCCAATAAAAGTACTTTTGTTAGTTTATAAATTGCTGAATGGCTTAGGACCAAAGTACATTATAGTCCTGTTGTTGTATCAACCTTCTTCTGGTTCAAGTCTACTCTGCATCCACAGAACCAGAACCAAACATGGAGAACAGCATTCAGGGTTTTTTTTTTTTCATCACCAATCCGGAATAAACTCCTAGATTGGTGGGAGTTTGTTCCAGCAAATCTCAAGGCTAAAAAACACCACCTGCTTAGAGTTCTCTTTGATTAATAACAACTAGAACAATGGTCAATATATTTGATTTATATTTGATTAGTATTATTCTGGGAGATTTTGATGGTTAGACTTTACAAAATGTAATGTTTGTTGCCTTTTTCATAACCGATGATTAAAAACTGAGTGATGCAGCATTAACATTAGAATCTTTCATAGCAGCTATAGCGTGAATCTAGTAACTCCAAATTCTGTAGACATGTTTGACCAGAAGAAAACTACAACCAAAGATTTGTAATTTATTTGAAGATTATTCAAATAATCAATTATTATTACAATTATTCAACCTCATCAAAAATGTAGCTGCCACACATTTTAAATTAATTTTGGCGATGCAGAGACATTGACTTGCTTTTGGACAGCCAACAGCGAGTCTGGAGGAGCTGCAGAGATCCACGGCTCAGGTTGATCATTTCTAGCCATGAAAAGATGCAATCTGTGTTGACAGACTCCACTGTGAGCTCATAGAAGATGGGATGAAATCAAAATGGACATTTTTGTCAAAATTGACAAAAAACTAACACTGTCCACAATCCTGAACATGGTGTCAGCATTTTGCTGTGAGGATGCTTTTTTTCCAAGAGGGAATGTGAAACCAATTAAGAGTTTATGCAAATGGGCACTGAGCTAAATACAGCAACGTGCAAGAAGAAAGTTAGGAGGGGCTTCACTTTTCACTAGGACAGGGGCAATAAACCTAAAATCAGCGCTATGTTGGAATGGCTTTATTTAATGGATAACCATGTTTAAAACTAAAGCACGTCAAACATTTTATTTGCATAAAATGTATAGAACCATGTTCCTTATGCTCAACAATTATACAAAACTTTGTGTTGGTTTACTGCATAGAGTTTGAATAAATTGGTTAATGTAACAAAATGCATAAAAGTTCAAAGTGTAAATATTTTTGCAAGGCACAGTACGCTGTCAGTTACTTCAGAAGCTGAAATGCTGAACAATAAAAGGTAATTTTTTTGCACTAATGTGCCTTTTTTTTGTTTTCTCTGGGCTCCTTGTCCTTGTTTCCAGCTCGGAAGCCGTTCCAGTGCAGGTACTGCCCCTACAGTGCCTCCCAGAAAGGAAACCTGAAGACCCACGTCCTCTGCGTTCACCGCAAGCCCTTTGACAACAGCCTGTACCCCGACCGCCGCCTACGACGCTCGCACACACCCCAGGCCCCCTCCAGATTGTCTCTGGGAGTCACAGGAGATGGTCGTGCGTCAGGGAGGGACCAGATCAGTGTGACATCGCTGTGTGGGACTTGATGCTACCATAGCAACACGAAGATACAGACAGACATGATAACTGTTTTAGCCTCACCTTGAAAGGGTTAAGATGATTGAGATTGTTATAAAAAAAAATGTTAACGACCAACCTTGATGTACATTCCAGTGTTTACTTGAAGAGCCACAGTATGTATTTATCTGTAGCAAAAGAAGCTGCCTATAATAATAAAGTCCATTGTGATGTGAAAGTGTAGCAAATGTACTCGGTGCTGTTTATTTTCTCCAAAGTGTCCACATGATTTGCTCGTGTTTATATGCATCTACCGGTCCAACACTCTCCTGACACTAAGGGTGTATCGCTGCAGCCCAAAGCTCTTGCTCTTTCATCCAGTAAATACCTCGTGTTGCAGTTTCTTTTTTTTTTGTAAATATCATTTGATTTCCCTTCCAGTCCACAAGTCTTGTCTATCTGTCAGGATGTGGTGCCAGATGTTCGGCCTTTAATCGCAGCAGATGTAATGAAGTAGAATGTTGCACATCGGAGCTTCCATTTGTTCTGGATTCCACTCCAGGGAGAAAGCCTCTCTCACATATAATTATTACCCATTAACTCCTATGCTTCACGCCCTCGTGCTGGAACAATGCTCAATTAAGGGGAACCACGGAAATGGAAAAAAAAAAGCTGCAGAGATTCATTGATAGCACATTCAAATGGTTTTTTACCATTTTCTATTCTTTTTTTTTTTAAAGTGGAACCACCCGTGTGTGCATAAGCCTAATGTACTAGCTAGTAGAGCGCAGGCCTAATCAACACAGCTATTGTAAGCTGCTGCTGCCATGTATGGTAATTTTAGCATGATGTGCGCTGCCTCAGCTTCCCGTGCCACTAGCCTGCCCGTACACCCAAAGATCACCTTGGGCAGCTGTGTGCCTGCTCAGCCGGGCCCTTGTAGCCACAGCGATGTGACTTTGACTGACAGCCCGCCTGACAACTCCATTCATGCGCCACCTGCTAGCTGTCAATCACAGCGGCCATCCTGGGGCTATTGACGGAGCTGTCAGCCTGTGTGAGATGTGTCTGTCAAAGCCCACCCACTCTGCCACTCTGTCTCCCTGCCTGGGCAACCTGACGTTCGTTTACTGTCCTCCTTCCACCTCTCTTTCCTTTCCACCTCCGTCTCTTTCTTCCTCTGGCAGTCTGTCTGTCTCCTGCCTGGCTCCCATCAGGGATACGACAGCCCCTTAATCCCCGATCCAATCACAGATTCTTTGGATACACATTTGTCATCCCTAAACCCTCTGGTTTTTGTAATGGAGTGCTTCACAAACACTTCTACAGACCTGATATACATGTTTTTATTTCTGCCTCCTGTTTCAGTCCTCCTCGATGCCACCGCGCTTTCTCTCCCTCCTTTGCGTTTCTCTCCCTGCCGTCCTCCTCCTGTGCTCATTCACCCTTCATCTCTCACTCCGACAGTTGACAAGGTCTGGGCCTCCAGCTGACTGGAAAATCGGACGCCTGTCATACCTGTCAATACTGTTTTAAGGCTGTGCCAAAGTGGATCAGGCCAGAACGGTCGATCTTCTGATTTGACCAAGGTCACAGAGTTTTTGTGGCAAGATGAGGGGAAACTCTTGAAATTCTGCAACTCGTGCCCTTCCAACAGCCCTCTGGATATGGCTCATCCCTGAAGCCTCATCCTGTCAAACCTCCTAATTAAGCACAGTTTCCCTTAAAGCAAGGCCGCTTAATTAATGCTGGGGAACTTTGTTAATTACTCTTAATGGTGATGAATGCTTTAGTTAACGTCTCGCTGCCACTATCAATGTCATACTCAGGTTTTGTGTACATCAAAAAGGCCCATCTCTGTATTTTATATTGGTTTGGTTTTAATTTAAAGTCCAAGGTTCACACTATATTACATTGAGCTCTAAAATGATTTTCATTTTGGTATAGATCTGTCACAAACATTAACCCTAATCTTAAATATACATACTGGCTCAAATATACATATATATACATACATACACATCTATCTATCTATCTATCTATCTATCTATCTATCTATCTATCTATCTATCTATCTATCTATCTATCTATCTATCTATCTATCTATCTATCTATCTATCTATCTATCTATCTATCTATCTATCTATCTATCTATCTATCTATCTATCTATCTATCTATCTATCTATCTGTCTATCTATCTATATTTAGAATTACTTCAGCTTGCTTGCTGTGAGTAAACACAGTGGACGATACTGCAGTTAAAAGCTTTTTATTCAGGACGAAAAAACCTAAAAGATAATTGACATTGCCCTGCATTTTCATCCTCCCTCGTTCAAAATCTCACATATTTAGGAAACTCCCCTAAATTTACGGTTTCTGGGTGTGGTTGCAAAGTTTCAACGATTTGAGACTTAAAAAATAAAAAACAAGGCTGGACATGAGTCCAAGATAATCTCAGCATCAAACACAGTGTGGGTCGTTGCCAAAACTTTATCCCCATATTTTCAGCCTTTCGAACACAACTTTACAAAAGATGACAAGAGTCGTGGAGATTTGTGTTTTAAAAGACATTTTTCTTCCGCAACAGTTGCAATTGTGGCCAATTTTGTGCATTTATCAAACATGATTGTGTCAAATGAATCCTTACTCCTTTCACTTTAATCAATAATCCTTATTGATTGATCTAAGCGTGTGGCATTAAAGTCATGCAAATCTGAACTTTTAGGTTAAATGTTAATAAATTCAACTCTTTTCACACTTTATTTCCTCATTTTCGTCCAGTTCTGGCTAATCTTCCAACTGTCCTCCGCTTCACTGCTAACATTCGCTGCATATCTGCAGATCATGTTTGAGATCTCTCTCTCAGCCACATTGAGAGAGGCAGGGCATGTACAGCTAATCAGCTTGAATAAGTAAAGGAAACAGTTTGACAGGCCAGGTAATGAGAAGTAATGAATCACTAATCACAGTCTCTTACAACCCTTGGAGCACAGATGAAAAATTAAAGGTAATTAGCTTGCACAGTTGTGAAAACAATATTTAAGACTGTTGGCATCGCATGGCACAGACTTAACAGATTTTCTCTGCTGATAGCATACATCAGCGCCACGCTGAAGTCCTAATATCAAGCTGTTATTGGAAAAGCTTTCTCAATGTAATTGTAGTGACTGATCTGATTGGGGTGTACAAGGCCTGCTTTTTTCCCCCCTCCTCTCTGAAGCAATCCTGCAAAAATGCAAACATGATAAATGTTTCAGTTAGTTTTTTTTCTCTCTAGTTTCTCCCCGCCGATGTTTAAAAGAGAACATGGCAGCACCTTACTTTGCGAGTTTCTTCTTAAAATAAACACAGCGTAACAACAATGCGGGCAATTCAAGAACATCTGGTCAGAGCTGGGATGTTTCTGCAGCTTCCCATTGTTCCTGTGCTTGATGGCACTGAGAAAGATGCTTTGATGGAGCCAATGTTTGACAAGTCTGTGTGAGACTCAAAGTACAGGATCCAGACATGGACTGTCAGTCAAAGCCGCCACATCTCCCAGCTGAGACGTGCCAGTTTAGTCACAGTTACAAAGGAACTAATATGCGTTAAGTGGAGCAAGGCACACATATGGGCCCGGTAGAGCCCCGTGTCCCAAGGCAGGGATTGAATGAATGCCAAAGAACATAAGCCCAAGATATAAAAAGAATTACAAGGGGACAAATAAAACACGGGGATTATGTCAGTGTGAGAAATGGAGGCGTTGTAATTCTGCCTGTGTGCTGGCTCACCTCTCCCTTTTCAGCATCCGGGCCCGTGGGCTGCAGCCCTGCAGTCCTGCACCTGTGTTCTGACTATCTAGGAGATTTAGGTGCAAAATTCAGGAAAGGTCTTATCACAAGAAGGAGGACAAAGGAAAAAAAGGAGTAGAAAGTGAAACAAGACAAGCTGAAGGTTCCTGTAAGCTCCATTGGGCTGTGTTCGTTTGGGATCTGCAGCATTAGTTTCTCATCATACACGTCGTTTTTGCCCCATGTCTTGGTGAGTTTGGAATTTTGCTACATGGTTATATTTTTTGATGATGGATTGAGGATTGAGATATCCAAAGCTCCAGATATTGTTTTATAAACTTGTACTTATTGAAAACTTCTTAAAACTCTCTGTTGTGCCACAGCCTGCCAAGAACTCGATAAATTGTTACTTTTCTTGTAACATTTTTGTTTCTTCACCATTAGCACAACTTAATCACCACTGGGGTCAATCTTCAGCTTGACCTGACACTGCTAAGACATTTCTCCTGGTTCTCATTGGTTGTTTCTTACTGGGAGCATTTCTGCAAATGCCTGCAGGACCACTGAGAAGAACTAGAGGGACGTGGTTTTTTCACAGATTACCTGCCTCGTATTGTTCTGTCGTCTTGACACGGTGATTGTTAACACATTTTTGAGATACACATTCTCACAAAAGTGATCTGCTTTAACAAAACTGATTGCAGTTTTCCTTGTTGTATGAGAGCAAAGGAGATGAAATACATAATCATGTTTACAAAGTTTACAAAAATGTGAATAAGTTCAAGTGTTTCTCCAAAGTGCTGTCAATTTTTTTTCATATTCACCTAGAATGCTTCACTGAAGGATGGTGTCATAAAACTTTCCCACGATTTTGGTAGAAGCACAAAAATAGCGTGTTTTGTGATCCTTCCTTTTTCTTCAGCAGTATTCTTTCCACTACTCAGAAGTAAAACCATTATTTACGGACAACCCTCCACCCCCACCTCTTGTTTGATCAGGCACGGGAGATAAGGAAACGGCAAGTAGCAACTCTTGAGGAATCTGGGCAAGCATTAGGAGTTTCCACTTGAACCAAATTTAGACATTTCAGAGAAATGGTCTGTGTCATACCTGTTACATCTGCCACACAGTCCAGGATGTGCCTGTCAATAGGGCGTTGTCTCCCCAGTGTCTCTTTCATCAACTTAAAAAAAAGGGAATTGCAGTGATGTTTTTGAACAGCATTGTGATGACCGGAAAGGACACGCGACGAGAAATCTTGCTAATCTCGCCTATGGGTTTCTTTCATTGCATCTGCTCCCAAAATGATCAGACTAACTTTCAATGTCACTGGGTTTCTCTGCGTGTTCAAGAAAGGCGGAGTGAGGTGGTGTGTCTGTGTGGGTGGGGGTTGAGATTACCGTGAATGTCATCCTGCCTCCTCTCTCAATCATCCACTTTCAATCCATCGCCATCTCAGCGTTTGCGAGACAGCTCGGCGATGATGCCAGTAAAATGGGATCAATAGCATAGGAAAAAACGGACCAGACAATCTCTTACCCCCGTGAACTTCTGTACCCGTGATTGATTTGTCCCCTACCACAGCAGAGGAGACATTAGAGACTAAAAAAAACAAACAAAAAAAACAAAACAAAACAACACACATGTGACCACACAAGTGTGATCTTTTGCTTGTGCACCTGCGTATGTGTGTTGAAACATGTTTTTGTAAAAGTGTAGTGTCTGCTTTTATATGTGTGGTGTGTGTGTGTGTGTGTGTGTGTTGTGTGTGTGTGTGTGTGTGTGTGTGTGTGTACCCGGTGATTGATGATCTGAAACACACACACATCATCAGCAAGGCATTTGTGAGGTGTGTGAGTCAGGAGCTGTCATCCCCCTCAGTCTCCCCAAGCAGAGGCCCCGGCTGCTGATTTATAGTAAATCATTAAAATCTGCTTATTATTGCAGCAGCTCATCACCCTCCCCCTCTCTCAGTCCCCATAACCGGCCCCCTCTCCCCGCCCCAAAAACTCACCACGCCACCGCAGAGACACGCTGAGATAGAGACTACACACGCAAAGTGATGGTCAGCAGGTTCTGGCACATTAAATCCATTTCTGACGCGTGTTTGAAAATAAATATCCCAGATGTCTTGTTTCATAAACATCGGCTGAAGGAACCAATAAAAGAATCTGGCTGCGTTCCTGTACAACAGCTGGAGCCAAGTGGACGGATCTGTCTATCCACCAAATAAAAAAGGAAAAAACCGAGAGAGAGAGAAAGAAAGAAAGAGAGACGGAGAAGCTGTCTTAGGGGGGCTCATGCTCACGTGTGCATAAATACAGACACGCACACATCCATGCACACCTCTACTGTCTCATGTCTCCAAAAGTGAAAATGTGATGTGACTTGAACAGTGACAGGTGTGTTTGTCAAGGATGTGGCTGTCACTTCAAATCAATGGACGGGAGCATCATCTTAGGGAGACTTTCCACTTCCAAAGGTTTGAACAGCTACTCCGCGCTTCACTGCAAGTCAGAGAATAAATACCAAGTTGTCAAAGTGGCATTCAGGGGAGCCCCGCTAAGGCGCCGTCGAACAGAGAGAGAATCAAAATTTTAGCCAGCATTTGATCGGGAAAGTGGATCCAGTGGAAATTACATACGAACTCACATAGTGTAAGAGAAAAATCATTACCGGTATGTCTGAGCGTCGTTAGCCTGGACGAATTGAAGAATTGTTGCAAGTTGTGTAGGGGACCAAACAAAATGATGATAATCAGTCTGCTGAAAGGCTGGAGTGAGAATCACAGCTTGTCTACTATCACTCGGCGGTGCACAGTTTGTCAAATGTGTTTCAATTACATCCTTTAACTTGAGGCAGTATCACATCCCCATGAAGTGATTTTAATGAAATTTGGTGCAACTGTTTTGTTATGCAAGACAGGTTTGTTGAGCTGAAGGAGAAATGGAGAAATTGTACTTATAAGAACTTTGAGAAAAAGATGATATGAAGAAGTGAGCAGAACATAACCCCATCCCTAAAATCTAGAAGAAGCTAAAAATCTATGAGATTGCATGTATGTGCATGTATGAGACACCATTTACGGTTTTTCTATGAGACATTGTGTCTTTATGGAAAAGTGAAATGAAGAAAGCAATATTCAAGTGAATGTGTAGGGGACTCATTTACGAATACAACAATGTACTTGTTGAGGTGACAGGATTTGTGCTGTTCCATAACATAAACTCCAAAATAAATATACATTAAAGTTTTTCATTGTGCTTTGCCAAAAAGTGAAAAAAATTGAGGAATATAAATATTGTTTCTACTGTACCTGTTCACTGACATTTGAAGAATCTCAAGTTTAACTGTATGAAGGTAGCTGTTCTACTAACCGAGATGTCCCTTCTTTCTTAAATGCTTCATTCCAGTAGTTGAAGTCTTCAACACCCCGCTCTCCACATAGTTCAACAACTCGGCTCAAATCATTCACCTTCAGAGTTACAATCCAAACTTCAAACCGTAATAGACTTCCAATCATTTCCTGTTATATCGGGGTCAGTAAATCAATGGCGGACTGTTTATCACATTATATCTGCATTATGATGATTCACAGGTTTAATTACAGAAAGGTATATGCTTCATTCATCTTTTCCGGTGTCGACATCTTGATTAAAACGTTTAAAGGTTTATCTGCGTCGCTCATATTTTGACCCTTGTGTCTTTTCCCAGCTTTCATCCACTTGCCTGATTTATTCCCTCATGTCTATAAATACGTTGACGGTTTTCTCGTGACAGATTGGTCTGCTAACATTGTGCCAACTCCAGGTAAACAATTACTATTCATGTTTTGTTGTCATGCGATCTA
This sequence comes from Poecilia picta, assembly GCA_033032245.1. NCBI lineage: Eukaryota > Metazoa > Chordata > Actinopteri > Cyprinodontiformes > Poeciliidae > Poecilia > Poecilia picta. Next base: position 14,583,368 of record CM065358.1, read on the forward strand.
TACCAGGATACTGCCACTTAGCTATGTACGAAAGGTTAGGTCTCAGACTATTGTTCTGCATTTGGTCAAATGTCACTCATTTAATGATCCATGGCAGTAACAGAAAATGTGACGCGTCAGAGTGGAAAGGTCTTTCGCTGGAACTGTAAAGCCCTCCAACATGCGAGACATTTCATAGTAATTTGTGTGGGTTTTTTTTTTTAAATCAGTTTGGTCAGAGTGAATGAGTGTCACTTTTTGTAGAGAAAGTGTACATTTAAGACCACATGTAGCCCCTTTTCCACACGTCACTCATTGTTTATACAGACTCCAGAGTCTTTCCAGTGGGCTGGATCAGTCTGCGGTCATTACGCTGATGTGAACCTTGAGTCACTTGGAAAAGAAAGAGAGAAAAAGGGTTAAATCCTGTGACTCTGTATGCATGTGTGCATATGATAATATGTTGTAGGCCTACATCTGTCAGAGTGTGATCACTGTGCTAGGAGTTTATGAAACAGCCTCTGTATTGACATTATTCACATCCCTCAGGCCACACAGTGAAAGGCCCTTTTCAGAGTACGCTGCGCAAAGAGGATTAGACAGAATACTACGAGATGAGTTGCAGAGTAAAATCGTGTCGTACAATACCAGCATTCAAGAACCCAAACAAATCATCATTTGAGGAAAAGACGGTTTGTTTGTTGAATCAAATTCAGATGCAGCTAGCTATTATTTCCTTTTGTCTCGACTGCACAATTCAAAGAAAAATATGAGACGCCACTTAAACAGGCCTGACTCAGTGAAAATCAAAGAAAAATATATATACAGCTGATCTCACAGGTCTACACGGTCCTGCTAATCCCTTGTATAATGTGACATTTGTTTTGCACAATTCAATAATGGAGAAATACTGTAGTTTGAAGTACCAGTCTTTGTAAGGAGTCCATCATTATCTCACATTATGAACTGGCAGTATTTGCCGATTCTACCTCACAAAACTCAATTACTTTTAAAATTAAATCAAAAGCTTTAATTCACCTGTAGCCATTATTTTGTTGATTTGGATGTATGCGTGTGCTCACTGTGATGCTAAATTAAATCTTATTGGTATTTTGCCTAAACAGACATCACAATTTTATCTGAAGAACAATTATCCCAGAACACAAAGTTACCACTGTGATGCTCTTTGGGGTTGGTGCTCTATTGGCAATTATCTATGTTACTTTTGTTTCAAATTGGTATTTTAGGATTTTGACCCCAGGACTGTAAAAAAATTCATATACTTGTGCATCTCAGAAATTCAAATATTGCATAAAAGTGCAACATTTCTTGCTAGTCAGTTCAGAAAATGAAATGGCCATTTTATAGAGCTTCGTCACATGTACAGCTCATCCTGACAGTATCTAATATTTTCAAGTCTAAAGTTCAAACAAAATCAGTAAAGATTTTCATTGTTTTCACCAGCTGCATATCTATGAGGAAGTATAAATCATCAGCCCTTGAGCAACTGCGAAAGAAAAACAAAAACAAAACACTGTTAATTCAACTTTAGGTAAGTGTAAAATAAACAAGTTAAGACTTGACAAAGCAACTAAACAGGACCGTGAAAAGATCAAATGTAAATATGAAATCAAACTGGGTTGATCTTGTCTGTAACTGATGGTAAATCTATGTTTGTGAAAAGGTTGAAGTGAATTGAAAATGTCAAAGTGAGTGGGCATATTGCTGCAAGTTTTTGTTCAGTAAAACATTTAAACTCATTAAAGTGATGGGTTGAAAACACAACAAAAGTCTGCATGAGAAGAAAATGCTGCGAAACAAAAATGTATCTGTTTACATATTTACATCTGTTGGCTGTGAGGAGTTTTGCAACGGGGATTTGTCAACCTTGAAATTGAAACCCTAAATGGCGTCGGCTTGTCTCGTTAGCGTTGACCTGGACACGTCCAGAAACAGAAACCCAAAGTGAGCAGAAAACAAAGTGATAATGGTAGCGGGTCACATGAAAGTGGAGCCCTGATGTGATTAATCCAAGTGTTTATGTGGAGACACATTAACAGTGACAGCAGCAGGCTGCTGTTTGGACTCAGCTGTGATGGAGGGACAAAGCTGTGGCCCGTGGTTCATTGGCTGAGACGTTACTGGGCCATTTCTGTCTGAGGCAGCGTGATGCCTCGTCACCTGACACTAGGCTGCTTTGACGTCTGAAGCACCTCAGCTGAGGAGTTCTGAAGACCTCACGCCTACATGCCATCAGTTTCCTTTACAGATGTGTTTTTGAGGACTTCTCGCCATCGCTGTGCTCTTGCACCTTCCTATGAACTAGAAGTTATTAAGCCCTAAATATCGGATTCATACAGATCTAGTTGAATCTGTTATAAAAAATGCTTTAGGGGAATTTTGTGAAAGAATGATCCGGTGTACGTAAAGTGCGGCACGTCTGAGGAGATTTTGTTAACGTGCCTCTTCTGTGTGGTGATAAACAAGTAATAATAAGTGTTCACGCTGCATTAGATTGAAGGATATTACCAGATGCTTCTGTAATTTGCCCCGCAGTGAGAAAAATACTACATGATGCGATCATACGTTACATGATCAATAATAATGTTATTGTGCACTCACCTTGTGGCCACAACTCACATATGAAGCCTCAGATTTAAGTCTCTTGCTGTTGTTTCAGGTAAAATGGAAAAAAGTAGGAGGAGGGTGTTGAAATTCATTTTCTTTATAATCCTATTTTACCTTACTTACCTTTACTTTTACACCTTAGAGGCCTTAAAACATTTAATGGGTAAATTTTTGGTTTCTTGTCCTAAACAACAACAACAAAAAACAAGCTTAACTATTACAACAATATAAGCATATTTTAGAAGACATCCCTGCATTCCAAAACTACTGAAAAACGAATGAAAACCTCTTTAACTGCATTTCAGTCATTTTAAAGTATCTAACTTATAATCTGCAGATCATTCCCTCACTAAGTCATTGTCTTTTTTGCAGATTGAAAGACAGCTGAGTGGAAAACAATCCTGATCATTTGTACATTGTCAGAACAACGGAACAACATAAAAGGTCAGGGAAAAAAAGGACTTTGGAGACAGCTGGCGATGTTCTTAATATTGATTAACTGCAGTGGACCACTGGGAGAAACTGCAAATGACTAAAGTGGGCTGCAAGGCTCTTTAAGTGGTGTGTTTGCTTTAAACATCAACCTGTAACTGTCTGCAGCGTGCCTGTCGTTTGGTGCTTCCAGGTATTGTACGTCTGTTTCCTTTCCTAATGAATCATAAATCACAAGATCTATTGTTCTGTTTTATGAGACCATGAATTATCTTCGTGTTGTTGTGCCCCACTGCGCAGCATGACCATCGTCCTGTGCTTCGACATGTGTCTATAAACACAATGCAATGTCCAGAAAGTCTCAGGAGGAATCAGTTTCATGTCTCCTCCTCTTCCTCCTCCTCCGACCCCGAGGAATGAAAGACGTTTCTTGTGAGAACAAACCTTTAATTGTGTGGCCTGTCGACGTTTAAGGGAAGTGATGCGTTATATTATATCATCACTCCCCCCAGCGTCCCCTGAATAACCCCGGAATCAAGGATTCAGCTAAATACACCTATTGTTGCCCACATTTTAATCTTAACCTTTCATTCATCTGATGAAATATGTGTTTGACTCCTCACTCACTGCCTGTGTGGGACGTCACTGATCTAGACTGACGCGTGCCCCCAGTACTCGCTCTGGTAAATGAAGTTCATCCACTGCGCTGTTTAAACTGTACCCAGGTCCTACTGCTCTCTCTCCTTTGTTTTTACCTCTTTGCATCAGCTCTGGAGGCTGAAGGGAGGCGGCAACAGTGACAGCCCTGACTAAATTACCCTTCACCCCGTCAGGGTGCAGGTTTGGGTCATTTGGTATCGACAGGCCTCTGCTGAGCTCTAGAGTAGCTAGAGGAAAGAGGCAACATCTTGTTGTCTTTTTTTGTGATGACGTTATTGATCTGAATGCTTTACATGCATCTGTAATTTATGGGAAAGTATTCACATCCCTTTCACATTCACAGTCCAACAAAAGATGGAGTGAGGAAAAGAGGTGACATATTAAATATGTTCCACTCTCACGTGAAATCTATTTAATAATAATTAAGGACATTTTTCCTCTCTTATTTGAACGCAGAATATAAATTCAAGTATATTTCAAAGCTTAACTTATAGTCAACCTTCATTCAAACAAGATTTAATTAAGTTCAAGCTTGATTTGAACATGATTCAAACTTAAAGCTAGGTTACAGTTATTGCAAAACTGTGCACGGCTTTGTACAGATGCTTACAAAACTAAAATTTAATGTAAAAAAAACCAAAACCAAAACAAACAGAATTCACCATCCAGTGCCTCCTAACTAATATTTTTGGTATTAATTTTTTATTTTTGCCCATGTTCTCTCAAACAAGCTGTGCTTCTTTTGCAATTAGGCAAAGAAAATAAAAGTTCACAATTCTGTACATTTCAAAGCTCCAGGGAGGGAAAGCGCGCAATCTTAGACAAGCGACTGTTTGGTGGACCTTATTGATTCAGAGGCAGAGGCAGAGATCAATGAAAAGAAACAGACTGAGACAAAGAGTGGCATTTAAGGGTGGAAAGAGCTGACATTTTCTCCATCACTGTCACAGCAGCAGCCATAAAGCAGCCACGAGTATTAAAACATTTCTCATCTGCGCGGGAGTATTGGCAGCAGAAATTGTTTTCTCCGCGGTGTGATACTCGGGCTGAACTCCCAGTAGAGTCCCTGGGGACTGCAGATTGGTGCCTGTGACATATCGGCACCAGCATTTACACACACCTGCCACTCACTCCAAACAGCCCAGGAGCAGGGCTGCGGAGGGCAGATAGCAGGCGAGGGGGCCGTCGCTTGGACTGCCGTCAAGGTGGGTAGGTGTGGTGGAATTCATCACTGATAAAGCGCTAATGTTCGCAGGCCACAAAGAGTGCTTCTATTAGTCAGCAGTGCCCTCCGTGCTACATGCTGGGCTGTGCATACTTAATGAGCCTGAGTGCATATGTGTGACTGATGTGTCTTATCTGTGTCCATGCATGCTTATGTTTACCCAGCAACGTTAATGTAGAGCACAGGCATGTGTATAAAATATAATGCATGTTTGTGCACTAACCAGATTGTGTGTCTTGTCCTTCGAGTGCACTCCCAGAGTCTTGAACTCTGAGTGACACGGGTACAGCAGGGTCATATGTCTATTTGTGGGATAAATGATATTATGCTACACTAAGGGAATTACACAGAGGATGTCCCTTGGAGTCACCAGGCACGGCAATCAGTCATAGTTACTTTGTGCGTCTCTTAAGCCCTTCTATCTGTACACATCCGCTGGTCTGGAACGGGTGTTAAATGGATCCTAGACCACATCCCATCATTATGAGCTTATAATTTCAGCCTTATGACTGAGGAAGAGGGAGAGACGGAGCAACACAAAGGAAAATCAAAAGGAAGGAACCACTAAAAGAGTACATTTATTTTCTTTTTCATTCTGGCAAAATCTCACAATTCCCTTTTCATTCTTATTTTTTCCTTTTGTCCTACCCGTTTGCACCCCTCTCGTGCATTTTCTTCCTAAAACCTGCGTCGTCTCCCTGCTTTCCAGCTCTTTTTCAGCCCCCCTTCCTTCTCCCTTGTCGTTCTGAAACTCCCCCCGCCTCCCTCCATCTCCCTTGGTGGCATTCGAGAGCAGTAAAGCAGGAAGCGGGAGAGCAAACAGCAGGTGAACCCACTCTAATACTCAGCTGTGCCATCTGCTGCGGTCACATGACCGAGCTGCAAAACCCCGTTCTAACACCATGATTCCCCATCATACCTGACATATCCATCAATCATGACCAAAGAGCAATGGAGAATGGAGAAAAGTAAGAATGAATGGAAATCAACAGAAAAACACTTTAGAACACAAACATTTGTCATTTTTTGATTTGCGCTTTTAATGTTTTATCTTTTTCAGCTTAATATTTAAAGTCTTTAAGTCTGACTAATTTTTATTAAAATAAAAAAAATTAAAGGTGTAGTTGGTAGCAATGAGACAGTAGTTGATTTGAATCTGAGCCTGGGGTCTTGTTTATGTGGTTTCTCTCCAAAAACTTGACTGTTAGGCTAACTTGTCTCTGAGTATGAGCCTATAAAACTAAGATGACTATTTTGGGCTTGTCCCTTCATATTAATGTTACAGACTCTTATTTTGGAGGATGAAAGGAAGTAGTTTTTGAGTTGCTTCGTGTTGGCAACAGCTATCCCTGCTGGCCAGACAATAGGGCAGAAAGAACAGTTGAAATTCCCATCACTTTTAAGTCATTTATTTGGCATTTTAGGTACTTCACAGAATAAAATAAGGAGAAAGACAGGACAGAAATGAACACTGTGAGCAGTGACGGCTTCTGATATAGGCGACATCTAATCATGCTGAACTGAAAATTAAGAAGTGAAAAGAAGAAAAAAATAAAAATATTGAGCTCCTACATACAGACACGTGTTTTATACTAGGACTAGAGAAAGTGCTTTTTCAGTTCCAAAAAACATTTCCTCTATACTTCTACATGCTCTCTAATATACTTTTATTTATATCCACTGTAAAAACAATGTATCCAAAAAGATAAAATCATCTAAACAGGATAGTCTTCTTCATTTTTGTGTGATTTTCCCAAGAATAATTGTGGAGTTTTTATTCTTTTGATACAACATGTGCATATATGTGCAGTTGACAGTGCCTCAAACCTCCCAGGTATTTTCTAACTCTTGCCTCCAGCGAGACTCCAGACAGGAGGTCCAGGTATCGCGCTCTGTCCTCCACTGGGATGCTGCTGTTCATACAATGTGACCCACAGTGGAGTTTTATTACGCAGAACACTTTATTTTACATTCCCGTGTTTTACAATCAGAAACATAATGCACAAAATGACCTTTCTGTATTGACATTTGAGATTATATGACTCACAGTAAGAGAGAGATTGGAAAATATCAACCTTTGCAGAGTGTATCCAAGAAAAAAAACAATTGTTCCTTGGCAAGAAAGAAATAAAAATGAGAATCATACAAATACAATAAAAAAAAAGATATATCGCACAGACTCATTATTCATATGAGACAAATATGAAATTGTTAATCTCTGGTGAAACCCTACAGCTGCTGTCATTTCCTATTTTGTGGAGAAACCTGCAGTAGGAGATGAAATGACAACTGTCCCTTCAGCGACGAGAGACAAAGAGGAAGAAACTGCATGAGCAGAAATGCTAATTCTGTGTAAGGAAACAGTCCATCTAATTCAGAAAGGTATTCTTTTGCTGCTCTGTCATGGTGCTGAAACTCACTGTTCCAGTGGGTTAGCTGCAGTAGCTAACCCACTGGTTAGTCCCTTCTTAGACTAAGAGGGAGATTAGAAATGCACACACACCTAAAAACAAGAACAATTTCAGAGAAACCAGGTAACATAGTCTTTTTTTGCACTGTGGGAGGAAACTGGACTGTTCTATAGAGAATGCATACATGCAGAGGGAGAAAATGCAAAATCCATACAGAAAGACGGCAGGAGGGATTTGAACCCTGGACATTCTCGCTCCAAGGACACAACGCTGCCAATTGCACCACTGTGCAGCCCCTTTTTCATATGGTTTGTAAAACATAATAAGTAGGACAAAAAGTAAATTTTCCCTTGTATTAAAGTGAAGCTGAAATACAAATCCTTCGATGCTTAAGTGATCTGACTTCTTGTCTTTCAACACTGAGACATCAGCAACAAACATTTTTACAAGGAGAGTCCTTAATTCACCAAACAAAAGAACTAATTAATGGAAAAACCAACAAACGTCCTCTGATTCAATCCAAAAGTCTTGATTGGCTGTGAAGAACACATTCAATTACAGCAACAACGGCCACAGGAAATGATTTCAGTCAAAGCTGTCCCTACCACAATTAGGCTGTGTTAATTATGTATTTCATTAAGTAAGTGGATTAGAAGCAGTGCTGATGAAATCATAGCAGGGTTTGCTGGAGGCCAAGCTGCAGAGAACTGCCAGGAAACGACTGATATCTTTCCTTCTGACTTCCACTTCTCGGTTATACCCTGAAATAACCCTATAAATACTTAACACCTTTACCGGCCTATCTAGGTTGTCTTCATCGGCACACAGTCACAGAGTCACTCTATCTGCATACCATTTTTGTGCATGATTATATTGTGTAATTGTGCCATAGATACTGTTGACATCTGCATGGTGTTTGTAAGTCCTCCGGAAACGATGAGGTCTCTCAGTTTCGTCTGAGCCAGTTCATTACCATTCAGGTGCAAAAAGGAGATAAAGCAAAATGCAGATTGTTCTGTCTGTCTATCCCTCTTTTACACTCACGCTCTCTCTCGCTCACTCTCGTGCTCTCTTTCATTCGGTCTCTCTCCCGTTTTCTGTGTTCTCTGATGTTTTATTTGATATCCCACAATAAAGCCTCTCTTTGAACTGCCATCAATTGTGTATGGATTTTTCCTCTGAGGAGAAACAGAGAGCTGTCTGAAAGGGCTCCAGTCCCGCAGGCTGCCTTCATATTGATGCAGAGGAGTATTGCCATCCTCATTGCTGGATCAATCACTCACGTCACTGCTGTTTTATGGCTGGGGCCACTTCACAGAGAGACGCCTGACAACATCACCACAGAGGTTTGCAAACCGATACAGCTCTGATAGTCAAGGAGAACGGGAGGGGGTGGCGGTGGAGGGATGTGAGCGGCATTTGGGGATGAATTTGGAATCTGTAGCTGTCACACACATGCACTCACACATATCTCTCCTCAACAGCTGTGGGAGCCTCTGGTTTATTGCATGGTGTGGCTAAGTCAAACAGAAAGCATTGAGAAGATCGTGGGATGCTGTCAAAAGCATGATGAGATTTGGGTCACCTTGTGGATGCAAAGTCTCTGTTCTATCTCCCCGCGCTAACCTGTCAACCAGGTGTTTATGTTTTTTGGATGGAGCTCAGCTCGCTTGCTTCTTAGTACCCCATTACATTTCGTATGCTAGGTTAAGTGGTTATTCCTGTCTTTCTGACAGAAATGTCATGAATTTCAGATGTTAGGCAAACAAAACGTCTTGATTTTAAAAAGTTCAGTTTTGCCACATTGTCAAAGCTTTATTTAGCTGTTTGCTAGCAACGTAATAAGATTCGGTGACATGTTCAAAAACCAGCTAACCAGTGGCACCACTACTCAGAGGGTAAATAGTTAACTTAACTCAGGTACATTTACTTGAGTAACTTTTTGGAAACAAGACATAGTTTCACATGTAAATTTACTGTGCCATGCTTTTTACTTCTACAGTAATTTACGGATTATTGAACATAGCCGAATATATGCCACTCCATCTAATTCTGAAAAGAAATAAAACATACATATATAGGCTGCACTTGTCTGTAAGCTGCAGGTGTCCATGTTGTAACATGATTCAATCTGGAGAGACTCAGACAGAGAAAGAAAGCAATTAAAGAAAGTTTAATGACAAATAAACATTAAAGTCCTTTGGAGTTCAGGCCCCGGCCGGGTGCTGGAACTTTGATGAGCTCGATAAACATTCCTGATGCTGCATAGGAATGTAATTCCCCTGGGGCCTGAACTGGTGGCGGCAATTGAAGAAGGATGAGGCCTGAGAGCCAGGAACAGAAGGTGGATATGGGGTGGAGGTGGGTTGATTGCAGCTGGTAAGCGAAGGAGGCGGTGGCCAGGAGGTCCTTTTCAAATGGAGCTCGAACGATGATTGGCCAAGTGAGGCTTGATCCAACGCTGATAGGTCCAGGGTGAAGAGAGGGAGGTGCTGACTGATGAAGCAGGTAAAGCTAAAGAGTCTTCCTGATTGAATTTGCGCCGAAGCTTCATTACATTTACATATACAGTGTTTACACATCTGTTCAATTTTTAATCATATATATGCGCAAAGAATATATCTGTTGTCAAATGGAAATACTTTACACTATTCTGACAAATATACAATATTTATATGTATTGATTTGTGATAAATAAAATATATTAGTTCCCTATGCCTGGTTTTGCTATTTTTTATGATGTTACACACTTTTCTCTTAAACAAATAGAATGTTATGATCAGTTACTTGGAACTTACCAGATTCTTTTTTTCTTTTACTTGAGTAACCTTCTGTGACTAAATGCCTTCAGAAGTCAGCTAATTATTGAAAAAGCCTGCTCTTATTTTAATTTGAGATGTTTATGCGAGAACCTATGAACACATCATCCTTCCTGTAAACTGACAGGCTTGGCAATGAAAGCATTAATTAGAGAATCAGTCAAAAGTTCAGGGAAACTCTGGAGGAGCTGCAGATGTTCACAGCTCAGGTGGAAGAAACTGTTGTCTGGACAGTTAAATATCACGCATTGTACATCTGTAAGAGCTGAAGAGTTGCACACTCAGAGGTAAGAGGAACACCACTGCTGAAAAAAATCCACTAGAAGTCTGCAAGCTGTCAAACAGACACGGCAAACATATGGAAAGAAGCGTTCTGGTCAGTAAAGACTGGAGTTTAAGTTTGTGACCTAAAGGTGGTGATGAGCAGTGAAATAAAAAGGTGGTCAAGCTGACAGTGAGGCAGATGAAGCCAAAATTAAGGCAAACCTGGAAGAAAACTTAAGAACTTGGCAGAAGGCTGTTTTTCAGCTGTTTACATTACAGCATATCTGTGTGTGAAGACATACAGATAATAAAAAAATAGGAATTTAACATGTCTCACAGATGCTTGTAATCCAATCTGACAAAAAAAATAATAAAGAAATAGCAAAGAAGGATGGCAAAAAAATTTAAGTTTGTTCTCAAAGTCTTGATTCAGAAAAGCATACCACAAATACGAAATATATAAATATTAAATATTATATAATATATAATATAAAATAATATATATAATATATATAATATAATATATATATATATATATATATATATATATATATATATATGGTAATGCGAACCACGACATTGTGGTGTGATAAAACAAATAGCTTGGAGGTGTAGCTATACAGTGACTACACATCAGAAAGACATGAGAAACTGAGAATACCAGGCCTCAGGAGGAACTGGAAAAGAACTGAAGGGAAGACACAGTGGTGCTGTGGTCATCGGGCCCCGGCAGTCACCCCAAACTGAGCATGGCTAAACAGATCCCAGGAACAACATCAACATCCAGTCCAAAATGTGCAGTACTAGGCACAGCCAAGATACTGCGCAGAACCTCAAGCTCCAGCCCTGGTAAGGACCCGATTCAGAGGATGAAAAGACCACCCAGAGGTGAGAAGGAATTTTTTTTTATATATATATATATATATATATATATAATATATATATATATATATATATATATATACATATATAATAATATATATATAATATATATCATTTACCATGTCATTGATAAACATGAAGCCCTTTCCACCTGGAATTTACATAAAATAAACAGATGAAAATGGTGAACACATTTCAACAGTATTATTTTAGTGTTCCCTTTAATTTTGTGAGCAGTGTATATATATATTTCCAAACCTTTTCTTCACTTCATATATATAAATTATTCTGTAATCTGTCACATCAAATCTGAGAATACGGACTACTGTGCAGACTGTGGTAAAGTTAAAGTGGTAAACGGTTCTGTTTTTCTTGTTGTCCAATCAGATAAAGTGCTGGAGTCTGGGCATGTAGATCCATTTAACAGGCATCTTCCTCTGCACTGTGACTGAAGTTTAGCTCTGGCTCCCGACGGTCCGATTCCAGCTTGACCTGCTCTGTTCTTAGCCGGGCCGTCGAGGTGGAGCAGAACACGCCAGTGTCCCTCCACAACCATCAGTCAGAGCTTTCACTCTGAACTCTGTATGACCTTTCCCTCAACTTTGAAATAAATAGTTGGCTTCATTTTAAAGAGACAGGAGCTGTTTTATTTTTTTTCTTTCTGACTGAAGATAAGTAAAAGTGTTCCTCCTTCACTGCCTTAAAACTATTTGAACTGACAATTAGAAGCAGCAGGAGACGGGTGAGAGGGACTGTGTGGAAAAGAAGCGAAAATCTTTATGTTTGGTGAATGGCCCTTTAATTCTCTCTCCTGACAGAAGGCAACGGCAGCCTGGAGGAGGGTCAGGACACCAGTTGGCATGAATAGACACATTTTTGTCTCGTCTCCAACTTTCTCTGCTCTGTGCCTCCCTGACTGTAACATCTCATTTTTTCCCCCCAAGCTGGAAGTCTCAACAGCCATTCTCTTGTCACTGGGAGGAGGCAGGCAGCTCTCCGTCTCCTCACTCACAGATGAATAGAAAACATTGTGCCAAAAGCTTCAAATTCGCCAAGCTGTTTTCGATTGCATATGAAACACAGAATCTGAGAACATGTTTGAAAATGACAGACTGATTGGCTGTGGTCATTTCAGGCTGTGTGGGCCTCATTTTTCCCCCCGTGTTTTCATCAGTGGGTGCATTCATCCATTCAGGATAGATTGAAGCAGTAGCCTTTAATAAAGTCACTAGGCTTGAAAATATATGAATAAAATGACATCCACTGCCTTGGATGGATCAAATTGACTTATCCTGGTAATAGCCCAAGGATAATGTGTGCGTGTACGCGAGCAGGAGGGTGTGTGTCTGAGTGGAAAGACAGGAGGAGAAAACAGCAGAACCAGAGATGGATATAGTGGTGGGACACACGGGCAAGAAAGAATATCAGAGAAATAAAACATACGCGACCTGAGGGGACAAAATTAAATGAAAACCTGCAGCTGGACACATGACTTTGAATCTTATTTGTATTGGTAAAACTGACCCTTTTGTTGTTATAAACCGCTATAAGGGATGCCAGGAAGAAGAAAAACAAAGCCATTAAAGTGGATAAAACGGAAGACAGAGAGTGACAAACTTGATTCTAACAAAATTAAAGGGTTAGTCAACACAAAACATGAAAATTATGAGTCCTATTTCTCCAATTCTGCAGCAATTTGATCGCACTGAGCCACAGAGGGCTCCCAAATCCAATGATGTCGCTGAGGAGGCGTAAAAAGCTGAACAAAAGAAGCCATGATGACAAAGACAGTTTCACATTTCAGTCAATTACAAGAAATAAACACTCTCAATCTCCTTTCTTGGCCCTTATATTTTTCCATCCACCATTTTACTTGTTTTCTTTTCTACAAATGGGCGTCTGTCCATAGCTTGGACAGAATGGTCATGAGCCATAATAATGACAATCACAAGCGAAGGCTGTACAAGGAGACACACGTCTGTTCTTTGCTCTTCAAACGTCCGGCTTAAACTCCTGCTATGTGTGAATAAAGACGACAGGAAGTGGCAGTTTGGCAGCTCCAACCAGGAGTGTCACTCTCAATTGCGTCCCCTGCCAGCTTCAGACACATCGCACAGCCAAAGAGGTCACGGGTTCGACTCCTCTTTCTCCCTCTCTTTCCTTTTCTACCCACTTTCATCATTGTTTTTGGAGGACTTTCCATTTCAATGCCACCTATATGCAAGGCTCAACCATCAAGGAGAAGACAGCATGACGTACGGAAAGCGGGAGCGAGAGTGACGGTGGCACATTTTTTGAACGCTCCAATAAAACATGAGGCTTGTCTTGTTAGATTATCCTGACAACCTGTGTCAGAATCTCTGCCATGTCTTCTTGAAACAGAGTAGCAGATGTCCTGAGCTTGCCTTCTTCCTGTGGACAGATCTGTCAAGATCTGCTCGTGAAGGGCACAAAGACAGAACAGATGGAAAATCGAGGAGTCTGAATTTTAGCTTTTTCACCAATCGGAATGTGAACTGTAACGACATGAGGAAAAAGTAACTTCTAACTTTGAAGTAAAATTCAAATTGAAGCAATGAAAAATATAGCTAAACTTTTTTTTTTTTGTATTTTTATATCAGGTTGTGCCTGTTTTGGCACAAGCTTCTCCTAGCTCTCCACACTTGGTCATGTTATATCCACAGATTTGTGTATCTTACTGAGATTTTTTGTAATATACCAAGATAAAATAGTGCGACATTGTCCAGTGAAAAGAAAAAGTGGAATCCATGACATAAACAACCGTGGAAATGATCCCAGTTTGTAAAGACATGGTTTCATTGAGTTTCTGGGTTAAACAGCTAATGTTGATGTTAAAACTATAGCCAAACCACCTGAGCAAAAGGAAAAGAAACTTGTGTCTCACTCTATGTGGACTCTGAGTGAATGACAGCAAACACACCTGGGCACCTTATTAATATATTGCTGCACCTCAGACCTTCGACTTCAGATTGCAAAAAGACAATAAAATTTTTTCCGTCATAACTATCAAACAAATAAGTTTTGTTTTCGACATGGTGTGGATTCCCCTTATAATAACACCGCCGCCGCTCTGGACAGTTACCCACATTAAAAAACCGTCGCTGATCAGAGCCACGACGGCTGCATATTTAGTAACATTGTCCTGGTGCAAGGTGAACTTCCACTCTAGCTTTGAGTATTGAATAACCTCAAATATGCTTTCTTCCAGGATTCTTAACTGTGTTTAGACATGCTTGGTTTGTTCTCTGACTTTCTAGTGTTTTCTCAGATTTGCATCTCTTCTTGCCACTTTTTAGTAAAGACCAGGTTCGTGGAGTGCATGATTAATTTGGCAGATGCACAGCAGTCACGTGAGTCGTGGATCTCTCCAGTTCCTCCAGAGTTATCATGGTGTTCTTGACCACTTTTTTGATTCATGCTCTCCTTTGCCCTCATTTTGGAAGCTTTTCCATCGTGCAATCGTTCCATTTTTGTGACTGATCAGAGCTCTGTGAGATTCAAAACGTATTATAGTTTAATGATCTAAATGACGAAATGAGCTCTTAAGCTGTCTTTGCTAACTACACAGTAAAAATGCCAGTGTTGAATTAACACCCACAGTGTTAATTTTAACACCGAAAAAGTGCGTATATGTGTCCAAGTCAGCTGGTGTTAAAGTAACACTTTTGAAAGTGTTAAAAGGTTGACACCCATTTTATTGTTAAATTAACACCAGACATTGTTAATATTCAACAACACCGAGTGTCATATTAACATTACAACAGTGTTGGTGTTAAAATATAATGTTAAAACTAACACCAGTGTAGTGTTGATCATAAAATATAATGGTGTCAAACAAGGTAAATAATTGACCCCACAAGGTGTAAATATCAACCAAATCCAGAGGAGAAAAAAATATTCAAAACGATACACAGAAATGGAAAGTTCAACTTTTATTAAACCCATTTCAGAATTACAGACCTCCAATGCACAGCTTATACAAAACAGTAGCGGGGCACAATATACACAGTCCAGTCACATTAATGTGACCACCACGTACTTTCCACTTCAGAGTTAAATAACCAATCACAGAAGGCAGGTGGCAGCACAGTGCAGTTGAGCGTATATAAAGGGTGTGTGTGGGCTTCGGAAAACATTTCAATCGTTGGCGTAATGCAGAAACGGAGCGATTTATCCGACGTCCAAAAGGGCATGATCATTGGCTTTCGGGCCAAGGGTGGAAGCATTTCCGAAACGGCTGAGTTTGTGAACTGTTCGCGTGCCGCCGTGGTAAAAGTGTACCGTGCATGGCAAAATGGGACTGTCCAAAATCAACGACGTGGCAAATGTGGTGCACCACGGGCCATAGATGACAGAGGCGAACGACGGTTGCGGAGATGCGTTCGGGCAGATAGACGGGCTACCGTTGAGCAACTGACCACTAAAATGAACCAAGGGGCTACCACAAGTGTCTCCCAAACCACTATTCAGCGAACATTGCTGCGTCTGGGCCTCCGAAGCAGACGCCTGGTTCGTGCACCTATGCTGACTGGTGTTCATCGACGACGAAGGCTAGAATTTGCACGCCAGTACAGCAGCTGGACGTCCACTGAGTGGCGACAGGTAGCGTTTTCAGATGAATCGCGTTTTATGCTCCATCGGACAGATGGACGTTGGCGTATAAGGCGTGAAACCTCTGAAAGGAACCACCCTGCAACCATTGCAGGAACGGTCCAAGCTGGAGGCGGGAGCATTATGGTCTGGGGAATGTTTTCCTGGCATTCTCTGGGTTCACTGATTATTGTGGAAGGCACGATGGATCAATACAAGTACGCATCTGTCCTTGCGGACCATGTCCACCCCTACATGCGCATTGTTTTTCCTCAGGATGATGGCATCTTCCAGCAGGACAATGCGAGGTGCCATACAGCTGCCAGTGTACGTGCGTGGTTCGAAGAGCACCAGGATGAGTTTACCGTCCTCCCCTGGCCAGCAAACTCACCTGACTTAAACCCAATCGAGCATCTGTGGGACCATCTCGATCGAGTTGTTCGCGCCATGGATCCTCAACCGCGTAATCTAGCGCAGCTGGCCACGGCATTAGAGTCGGCATGGCTCAACATCCCAGAGAAGACCTTCAGGGACCTAAGTGACTCTCTTCCTGCACGTCTCGTAGCAGTTCGCTCTGCGAAAGGTGGTTATTCTGGCTTTTGACAGATGGTCACATTAATGTGACTGGACTGTGTATGTTCTTTCGTCATTATCAGCCGAAAACTGCCTGTCATAAGGTTGATAATATATCAGAGTAGAGACACAAATAACAGCAAACACATCATCCACAATCTCTATTCTGAAAGCATTCAGATGATCATCAAAACACTCTGAAATGACTTTAGTAGTCACAAAAAATGCTTCATCATCCTTGATTATGATGTTAAGAATTTTTTGAAAAACAGGCATTTCATTTTCAGTACTTGTACAGACAATCATTCCAATGTGGTATTCTGTTCCAAAGCTTTTCACCCATGAAGTTGTGGATACACAAGGCACATTCAAACTGGGACAGGACCTTAAGACCTCACTGCAATCTAACTCACTTGTTTGGTAATCTTTAAGACTGCCAAACTGAAACCTTTGAAAGTAAAAATTCTCCCAATGAAAAGCCAACTGCTTCTGGTGCTTCTTTACTAGTGTTTTAGTTATATTCTTAAAGTTCTTTACAGATTTCTTGAAGAAATTGTGTTTACCTTCAAATCTCATACACCACATATGGATGAGTGGTCCTATTTTTCTGATGCATCTGGGATAATGAATCATCAGATGATGTTTTGGAATCAACTTCTTATCTGTAAATACAGACTTAAAGAGTCTATGATGGTCAGAAATCAAATGCTTTAAGAAATAAGTCATACCATCTGTGATTTTTGGCGAGAATACAATATTGACAATTTGGATCAAAAGAAGAATTACTCTCCAGTAACTGTTGTTCCTGTCAATTAGATCTCCAAAAATCAAAGGTGTATTGCGCAAGAGGCACCATGACTGAATAGCATTGAGGCCCAGGTCATTGGTACCATCCATTTTGACTGCACTAGGTCTGTTGTTTCTCTCAAGGTATCCGTAGTTAAAGCTCTGTATTCGTTCTGAAAGGGTGTTTAAATCTATGGAAGTCCTAACCATGTACTGAAAAAGAAGCTGAAGCTCATACTGCACAACACCTTCCAACAGGTCATGCATAATATCAACTGCATAGTTGTTTGAACAATGAAAATACTGTAGTGCATTAAGAGGACACTCTCTTTTTACACCAAAAGAATGTACAAGAGTGGGATTTTGTGTCACCCCATTGCAATGTTCTGAATAGAGCTCTTCTGTGCGAAAAATTAGGTCTTGGTTATCCTCACTGAATACTGACTGAAACTTTGTTTTATCAGTTAAACAAAACCGACAACAGTAAGTTGCACTGAATGATTCAACAAAACCAAAAAGGCTATGCAATGCCAAATTATCACCAGTAACCTGAACAACTGAACCTCTTAATGGTACATCAGAAAATGGCACCTTAACACCTTCCGTCTCAAGACATTTCAAGTCATTAATAAGAGGTTCCAAGATGGGACCAAAACCATACTTCTTCAAGTCTTCAGCATGAAAAAGAGAAACAAGATGAATGTTCATTAAAACTGAATTTAGCTTAGCTGGCAAGTTTCTTAAAATAAAATAAATACAACCAAGTTTATGTGAACCCCTTTTGGGTCCCAGAGGATTTGCTGTTTCAAAATCATCGTAATACAACTGTATTTGGAGTGCATGTTCTTGCTCTGAAAATAATGAGTGATTTTGGAAATAGGAACCATCACTGATGTCTCTATATATCCCATCTTCATGGCACTTTACTTGTTGAAAGCAAGTACTTAGTTCCTCATTGGTAAACAATGACTCAAGAGTTCCTAAAATAGGTACATACATAAATTTGTCATTAACAGGAATTTGACTGTAAACACCTGTTGTTTTATGCAAACGTGTATCATAACGCACTCCAAGGACATGCTCTATTGGTTCAACGATTTTCCATTTTTTTTCAAAATACCTTTGCCTCTTTGTTTCAGTGTTAAGGTGTGTGAATGGATTTTCCATGTTCTCAAAACATTCTTTGACTTTGTTTAAGGTTTGCTCATTCACTTCAGATGAAAGACATGTAAGAACAGCATCCTGTGCTTGAATATGAACATCATTAACAACCTCTTCCATTGAACAAGTTAAAGACTGCACAATATTTTCAGAAACTCCAGACGCTTGAACTTGGGCAATAACAGAGCTACACATGTCCATTAACTGCCTCTTTTTAGGAATACTTTGTTGACTAACAGTACTACTCAATGGGTCATCAGCACAAACATCACTAATCTCAACACTATCTGTTCCAACATTGTCCACATAAACAGAATCTATAGCAATAGTGTCTCCATGTGCTTTCATCAAGTGCTTCTTGAACCCAGAATATGTGTAAAAAACTGATGAACAGCTATGTTCCCCACATTTCAAACGCAATTTGCACCCTGGATACAAAGCATGACGAAATTTCAAATGCTGAAAAAGATTTGAAGAATTTCTGTGCTGAACCTTACAAATGTAACATATTGGCATATTTAAGTGTTGTTAATTCTCACTCTGATTTCCTTGACTCTGGGGTTCTCCTTTGTTGTTGCCACATCAATCCCATAAACTGTTGTTTGGATGAATGTGTAGAAGTTGAGGAGGGCTGCATCGTAGGACACGGCAAACACAAAGTGCGCCTTAAAAAGTTCATCGAAGGCAGCCACTGCAGTCTGTGCCACACAAGGAATGGGCTTCTGATCCAGGATGACGTAGAACTTCTGAATACTGCTCTTCTTTTCTCCAACACAGAGGAGGAAGGGCTGTGCAGATCCAACTTTGCCAAGGAATGTCGCCATGCTTGTCCCCACCTAAGATTGAGAGACGGCACATTAGACATAATGGTTTTAGTTTCTCTCAAGCAACAAATTAAGAACACTTTCCACCTTCCTTTAGCTGTGAACATCCCACAAAAGGGGATGCAACTTGCAAGGAAACTCCTGTGAGCTTAAGTGAAAAGATCGGTTCTAATGGGCTCATACAATTCTTTGTGCCATTTAATTCCCATAACCAATTTTTTGTTCCATTTTGTCATAAAATTAACCCTGATCCCTCCCACTCCCTCCAAAAATAACTATAAATTCATAATACAAATAACACCAAATAATGACTTTACATTTAACAGTCTTGTAAAAATGAGATCAATTTACTTTAAGTGAAGCACAATTCATGTCAAAAATATACCTTCATAAACTTCACAACATGATCAGCTGCCTCAGTTGCACTGATTTTTACATGTTTCCTCCCTTTGGCGGTTGGAGGCAGGAGATGAACCAGCAGGAGAATGGACTGCCATGTCACCATCCCATTCTGATAAAATCATAACACAAGCCATGTTTAGAATTACCATATGAAAATGGCATACATAGAAAAAACTGTTGAACATATTTATCTATTAATATGTACCATAATCACGTGATTCCTCCTGAGCAGACAGAAGGTCATCCAGGTGATTGCTCAGTCGAAGGCTTTTGCTGACAGTGATGACCTTTGGTTTGTAGAACGTTGGCCATCTTGCAATGAACTTCCCCGAGATGTCTTTTCCAAAGAGCATGATGAAGTCCTGCTCAATCTAGCAGAAGAAAAAATACCATCAAAACCCAATTCAAAAGTTTAGTTAATCAAATCTGAAACTTTCTCACCAAGCCTGGTGTATCCAAGAATCTTGGGAAGTGATCCAAGATGAGTGATGACTGGTCCAGATCATGGAGCATATTCTGTCTATGCTTAAATGTTGCCTTCATTTTCTCCTTAACAACATCCTGGTCTGATGAATGCTTCATTATGGACATTGCTTCTTTGCATCCATCACCAAACAGCTGTTCAGATGTTGAGGTCTCCCTCTGAGTTTTCGGCCCACCTTGATGAACAGACCTGGAGCTCCTCTTGAAGTCACAAGCAGTGCTACGCTGAATGGTTTTCAATCGATAGGCCAGGTAGCCCTGTCCACTTTGGGGATCGTAGAAATGCTCCTATCACATAATAGAAAACACAAAATGTCAATTACATTTTGTTCAAAAGGACAGTTACAAGGCTAATCCACATTGTAAAAAAGAAATAAATCCAAACAAATTATCACCCAAGAAGAGAATCTTCAGGTACTCACGTAGCCAGCTGGTGAGCAATTATCTTTCAAATTGGGAAAGAGGGTGACAATTCCCAGGGCATAGGTAATGCGGACATTGACAGGAGGGACTCTCCTAAAAAAACAATTCCATAAGAATATTCATATTTCACATAGGGGTTAAACAAACTCGCACCAATTAAGCAAAGATTATGAATAGAAAACTCATTCTCATTAATTTATCAAGATAGATATCTAGATTAAATTCTGGCCCCCAATCAGCAAGCTGAGAATTATTGGTACATACCCATGACTTTCGATCATATCCGCCACTAAAATATTGACAAGTTTCCTTCTTGTTTGATCAGAGAGACTTTTGGTCTTGTTGTATTCTTTTAATACATGTTCTCCCTCTGGTTTTTGGTGCAGAACTACATAGACAATCTGCAACAGATTTCACATGTCATCCTGTGATGAATTTTAAAATAGATCATTTCATTTCCCACCTTGACACAACTCACATCTTTTGCCATCTTACTGTCAGGTGGTCCTTCAGCCAGTCGTCTTCTCTGTGCTTTAGTGTTCTCTGTGATCACTGTAGAAGATGAGCTTGCTGTGCTTGAAGATTCAACTGACGAGGCTGACCCATCTTCAGAAGTGAAGGAAACGTCTGTTACCTCACTCTCGTCAATGACACCCACTGTATAAAGTTTAGAAGACTCATTAGTAAACAACATAAAACTTTATATAATTTTTAAATGCATTAGAAGGAACACTTGTTTTAATGCTTTTAAATCTTACCAAAGTGCTTAGCGACTACTTTGAAAGATACTGTAGCAGACCTCAAGAGTTCATCAAAAATATCAGCATCCACATCAACTCCAGAAGAGTCCTTCAGGTCTACACAGATTTCACTTGCCAAACTGAATTTAGCATGAACTACAAGGAAACAAAAATACTCATCTTAACATGCTAATTTATAGCATTTGGTTAGAACTGGTAAGGGACAATTACATTCATAATTAGAAAATATCTGAAATAACATTTTCAGACAATGAACTGGCAATGGTGGTTGAAATTGTACATCTTTAATTTTGCCCATATTGTTAGCAGACAGTTCACCAAAATTTGACACAAACATTTTTATGAAAATAATTAATAAGCATTCTGGATATGATGAGATAATGAAACTACCTTAAGCTTACTTCATTTAAATGGCAGCTGCCACAACAACATAATTAGTGCTCAACTTACCCTCGTGCATGAATTTCAAGTAATCATAGCAGTCATCTGTCACAGGAACCCGAACCCATTTCTGGACTGTCTGATACTCCACTTGAACCAGCATTTCTGCATAACAAAAAAAGGACACGGTCCAAGTTTTGACACCTTACAGATATTTTAAACCAATCCTTTATCACTTCCACTATCACTTTGAACACCTAAGCTCTGATATAAACTTCATCCAAGCTAGAGTGTTGAGCTAGCAAGACAGAATCCGCTTCCATATCCGCTAGCCGTAAAGTGGCATTTTACACTCTTGCTTTGCGACCGCTATAGTCTACGGAGGCCTCTAGGGCTCATGGAGAAACATTTTTTTCCGCTATCTTTTGAGTTCCCTCTCAAAAGTTTAGCTTTACCTAGCAACACTTTATTGCAAAGTTGACGAACCACAGCCACAATAAAACCACAAATTATATAAAATTATATATAAAAATTATATAAAATTGTTTTAAATATTCGACATTTATGTTGGATTAAAACCTTTATTATTATTATTTTGAGTTTAATTAACTGCTTCATTGAGGTAATGAACAACTTCGCCACGTAATTTAAAAAAAAGAGCCCCACATGCTCGCGGAGGCTAGCGGTTTGCAATGTTAGCTTTTTAGATACACACCACCAATATTTCAAAAAATACAACTATACAAGTATTTTACATGGTTTAAAATGACAACTAGAACTTACCAAATACAACAGAATTTGAATTTACCGTTCGCCTAGATTTGGCAAAACGGCGGGACCTTGAATTTGGCGGATTTTCCATCCAAAATGGTTTAAATATCGTGTACTCAAACTAAAAAGCACATTTCCAACGAAACAATAGCCATGTATGAATATTTAGCTCACCTTTAGGAAAGAATTGTGTCTTTCGTCTGCGAAAAGAAGCCGTACCGACCGAGTGACTGGTGTCGAGACAGAAAGTCCAACACACTCTGCAGCCGTTACAGCGGAGGCGGGGCTTAAGCAACACAAACCAATTAACACTGGAATTTAACAATGCAAATATGATGGAAGTTACACTGGCTGTGTTATTTTAAAGCTGTGTGATGTTAAAACAACACTCACACTCTTTATTTAACACTACACCTGAGATTTTAACACTGGCATTTTTGCTGTGTAGATGAACACTGGAAGCAATCGATTGCCTTAGGTTGCATTTAGGGGTATCAGTGTAAAGGCAGCTGAAAACAAATGTACATCACACTTTCCATTTTTTATTTGTAATTTTTGTTTCAAAACTCTATTTCTTTATTATTTCACTTCCCAGTTATGTACTATTTAATGTTGGTCTACCACATAAAATCCCAGTAAAATACATTGAAGTTCATGGCTGAATGGGTAAATCTCAGTAAACTCTGAAATGCATTCCAATGAAGCTTGTTTGTCAGATTAAATGTCCCTTTTAAAAACAACTTTTAAACAGGCATCAAACATACTTTCCACTAAGCCAATATCTCTGAGATATTTTTTTTGTTTTCTTTTTTGGTCTGATTTTTTAGTCTTATCTCCTGAGTGTGATTTTATTAGTTTTCAGTGGAGAATCATAATAATTGACAGAAGGAATATCTGGGAAACATCAGTTTGAGTGTAGTTAATGTATTTGATCTGTATGAATGAACCAAGTTGTTAAAATAAATTAACTTTTCAACGTCCTTCTAACCTACTGAAATAAATCTGCACAGTGAGAAAACTGTAAAAAAGTTAAATAAGTCAAAGAATTGCTTTGATTTAAATGCTCTTGGTGAAGCGTATGATGCCAACAGAATAATGAATTTTATTTGTAAAAGATGTTAAAAACTCCAGTCAAGCAAACAACCTATTCCCTTTTTTGTTATTTTCTAGTTTGCTCAAAATCACAAGTTAAAAAAAAAAACTATTCAGTTCTACAAATCTTTGCTTGAAAAGACACTGTTACCCACTCTCTCTGCACACTAGTGCTGCTCCTATTTCTTGCTCCAATATTTTTATATTTGCTTATAGAAAGGGCCCAACTGATTGAATTGACTAAAAAGTGTCTGAGTGCTATAGTCAGTAAGATGTATGTTTAATATTTTTAAGTAGCGAACAAAAGAGTTTCATTAGTTCTTCTTTAATCTCCTTCTGCAGAAGACTGGATAGAGTTTTGAAAACAGAAACTGTATTTGCGGCTGCGTCTTTCAGTGTGACACTCAGTAATCCCACTAATTGCAAACCGCGTACGTAAGCATGAAGCTCATGTTATCAAAACAAGCAGCCTGTGAGAATCTGTCTGTATTTGATTGTCTTTTTTCCCTGGTTTTTCTAAAATTACCAAGTCTTGTATTGCAGTCAGATTCGCCAGACAAAGTTATTAGGTTAATTAATAATAAGATGTAATAACATTTTCTTCGTAAAATGTAAGAAGAATCTGTTGATCTAAGTACTCAATGTGCTTTTTCTTGATTTATTTTCTTTCCCTAGGGAGAGTGTGATGAAGCAGAGTATGTTGCATTAAAAATTATCTGACATGCTGGAATTTCCAACTTTACTGACTAACAGCAAACAGGAAAATCCCAAAATGAGTCAATTTTACAAGTCAATATCTGATCAACTCCAAATCAAACATGCTCACTTTGTATACAAGGTATATTTATATGATTGGCAAAGACTGTTTGCAAGCCTCTCATTAAGTTAAATATGAGGAATTTCTGATAGCCACTAATGAAACACATTTAAAATAAGAAGCCAAAGAAAAAATAATAATGCAGAAAAGTGGAACTTAATAAAAAAAAATTATATTTCAAAAGATGCTTATAATCTGACAAATGCATCAGACTGCACATTCTAATTAATTAAATACAACTCTTTATTATATCACACTCCTATAAATAGTTATTTAATTAGCATTTCATAAGATATGGTGAGAAACATTTTCGATCCGTAGAGAAATGATTTGGATTTTGACTCGGGTTCAAATTATCCAGTAGCTTCCCAGTAATTTAACGTGATCAGAGCTCTCTCAAACATGAGCACTGTGAAAC
This sequence comes from Poecilia picta, assembly GCA_033032245.1. Classification (NCBI taxonomy): domain Eukaryota; kingdom Metazoa; phylum Chordata; class Actinopteri; order Cyprinodontiformes; family Poeciliidae; genus Poecilia; species Poecilia picta. Next base: position 14,608,171 of record CM065358.1, read on the forward strand.
AACAGTGGAGATTAATTTTGTCAGGCTTGTAATCGCACCTTATTGATGTGTTTCCTGTAAAATGGCACATTGGAAAGAGCAGTTTCAGCCACGGGGCAACTCTGTTTCATATGGAAGTTGCAGATGGACATTTGATGTTAACCTCCTGATCACACTCTTTCATATCATCAGGCAAGTAGGCGCGCACACACACACACATACACAGACCCACACACGTGCACACACATGCACACACACACTTGCACAGGTGAAGCTCCTTATGCTGATTTATTGAAGGTTAATTTAATCACTCTTGTAATACCTGACCGGAGGGTATTTTTACCCGTGAAAACCCCAAGTTGCAGGTAAATAAAAAAAAGAAGAAGAAGGAAGGGAGATCATGACAACAAATCAAAAAGTGACTTTATGAAGGTGGCATCAGAAACAGGCCAATCCATCAGAAGGGTGGCAGACTGTGGACGTGTTGCCACGCATGGTGCCAGGCGAGGTGCCAGGCGGTCCAAGGCTCATCGTCCATGCCAGAGCCCTGAGGCTGTGTGTCCCCGTCACAAGGACAGAGAGGTCGTTAGGACCAACTGCACTAAATCACATACCTCCTCCCACCCACTGCCACAGCCAACAAAGCAGGTTGATGCAGAAATTCTGGGGGAGGCAAAGCCGCTACCGGAGGAATCTACTGGTTTGATGCAAGTAATGCAAATCTTATCCTTTTATTCCAATTGATGCAATGATCTATGATGTTGTTATGACACTTCCACTGCTTTAGCGAGCGCCCCATTGTCAACAAGGCTTTACACAGAGTGAATGATTCCCCCTAAATGCATTTTAGAGTTTTGCACAAATACATTTTCAGTGCTAAGTAAACAATGCAGCCCATTATCTAGATATATTGGTTATGCATTTTTGTGCTTGGTGGCATGGATGTGCAAGAGAGTGAAGGAGAGATGGAAAGACAAAGAAGCAGAGAGAGAGAGACAGAGAGAGAGAGAGAGAGAGAGAGTGGAGCACTCCTTCCCCAAAAGACATCAGTTCTGTAAACAGCGTTGGCACATTTTCCATTCCGTCAGCATTTTTCTTTACGTGCCGAACAGATAGCTAAAGGTACCACTTAATGTGATGGGAGACAGGATCTAATGGATTGATACACAGGTTTTGACATGCTATTTGAGCATGGAGCTCGCTATAATTGGTCGTGTCATTGTGCATTAAACTAACAATATATAGAGTACTGCCCTGAGACGAGTGTCTTTAGCAAATCTGTCAGATATCACACCAAAATACCTCTGACAGCCAGCTCAGGAAGCTGCAGAACGCCGCAGCACAGAACTATGAGAACATGCACCCATGGAGAGATTTCACATCAACTAAAACCTCTTTGCAGTCTCTCTCTTCACCGTTTGCACTCCAAAAACTACGCCGGTGTTCTTGACAATAACAATGTTTTCTAGTTTTTGTACGAAACTATATTTTCTGTGAAACTAAAAAAAACCACTTGCAACATTTTTCCACAGGTCAGTAACTGTTGTAGTTATTTGAAAGATGGACGCAGCTCCTGCCAAACATCAGCTATAGAGGTCAGCAGTACAAGGTGAAGCTAACTTGGCTCAAATGAGGAAGTCTGTCGACTTGTCAGAAGATACAAAGTCACCTCTTGGTGGCTGCTTCAATAGTCAATTCTAAAATATTGCCACAAAACTCTATGAATTAGACACAAAGCTCTTTTTTAAGCAATAATTTGAGTCTATATCAGATATGATGATGTTCAACCCCTGGAAGGAAAATTGAATTTAAAATGATTACATTTTGATTCATTGTACCTTCCTAGCTTTCTATTACCGTAAAACCAAACTATTCTTTTTTCTGCTTTCCACAAAAGGAATACTTATATATTTGTATTCTGTCTTTATAATGTATTATATTTTCTTGTTCAAAATCCTAAAAGAAATAAAAAAGTTGTTTAAAGCAAACAGCATGTGGTATATTAAAAACTAGAGATGACTGCAAACTAGAATGGTTTATATCAAAATGTACTCATGTTCAAAACGGTCCAAAAACAATCAAGGCATAAATCCAATTCTGAATCTCTAGCAAAGCTTAAATATTGACTGAACTGTTTCGCAAAAAAGATTAATCAAAACCTTTGGTCACTGGATGTACAAAGCTTGAACTGGTCCCAAGAGACTTACAGCAAATAGAGACTCTACTAAGTATTAATTCGGGAAAGAATAAAAATATAGAAAAGCCACTTTTTTCAGACTTTTATTACTCTAGCATTTTGTTAACTATATATGCTTTGCTGTTCACTTTACGACAGCAGGTGACCTTACGATGATCTATCAGACAAAACGTCACTAAAATGTGTGGAAGTTTGTCGCGCTAATGTGGCCTAGAGTGAAAAAAATACGTTTGCAGGGCCCTGTAAAAGCAGGAAAAAGGCCTCTGGGAATCTGACCTTTTGTAGACACTTGTTTGTTACACGGTGATCTAAAGCCGTGTACACAAGCACACCAAGACAGAAGAGATATATGTCAACCTGCTCTAAAAAGAATCCACCACTATTTTGGCAGCCATTTTGTTTTCCTAAGTAGATCGTCGCTCCTCCTCGGTTGTCTGTCTGTCGGCGCTGTCATCCGCTGCCGTGTGATTGGTCTGATGGGCTTGATGCTCATCACTCTGTCAGCCTGGGCTTGCCTTTCATTAGTCTGGGCCCCCTCTATCCGCCACACTCGCACAAATCACATTGACATCCAAACTCCTCAGATCCACAGAGCAATTTAACTGATATTCATTAGAGAGATGACAAGAGCTGATGGGAGATGTGTGGAATAGCGGAGTGGGGGACTCATTGTCCTCCTATCCTATCCCTGTCCTGTCCGCCTCCTTTCATCCCCTCTCACTGCTTACTTTGTTTTGGGAGCATTGAGGCGAATCGGCGTTTATGACTATCCACCCTTCAAGGATAGTCAAGACAAAAGAACAACCAATAACGGATCTAATATCCCCTTTATTATCACTGGAAAATACAGTTGAGAGGGGGTTTGTGGTTTTTTTTTTCATGCTAAATAATTGGCTACAGCAGATTTGCAGCTTCTGCATTGCTCTCCAGCAGCCACTATAATGCTCATTCAAGCAGAAGTCCAATCATTTAGCCTTCTCCCTCCAGCCCCTCATTAACCCCCAAAGTGTCAACTATCTCATTAATGCCTCCAACTATCCTCAGTCCATCACTAAGCCTAAAGCATTATCAGCACACAGAGTGTTGAAAAAAAAAATTGATCAGTCTGCGAGATAATTTTCCATTTGCAAGAAGTCTGTAAGCACTGGAAACTCACAAGATATTCAATAAGGCTGCTCAGCCTTTTTCATTTGCATTATCAATGGCTACCGGCTTGAATCTCATCTTTCAATTAGCATCCTTTGTTAAAGGCTTTATTCTGCTTGTCAGATGTGAGTCATCACTGGGTTCTCCCACAACGTTTCACCAATGTATCCTAAACGTCGGAGGGCCGGGAGCAAGTCTGAGGCGGTAATGAGTTTGTGTGAGAAGACGGGGTCAGGACACAGTGTGTGTGTGTTAATTAATCTGTTCCCGGGTGGGAGGAACTGAAGCGAGATGATGAGATTTAAGAGAGTAAATGGGTGTGCTGCACTCGAGCTGTCCTCCGTTGAGTGAGTGAGCGGGGTTAGAGGCTGGGCAAATGGCCGTCACCATAGTAACCAGATAACTTCCCCTGCCTCAAGTCGCTCAGTCAGTCAGTCATGACAAGCGGAGTCTGGGAAGATCAAACAGAAAGAACATGGTGTCCCCAGGCGTCTTCAAATGAGACAGAGGTGGATGGTCACAGATTCGAGATGCAGATGTGCGTGCGCCCGCGCGCGCGCGTGTGTTTGTCCCTTCTTTGCGCCTTCTGAAAAACTGTTTTAAAACTCCTCATTACATGGCACCGAGCCTGAATTGTGACTACTGTGATGGCATCAACACCTGCCAGTAATGTCGTTAGATCCAAAAGCCTGCATTGAGGGAATAGCACCTGTCTTTGCATCCTGCACCACTGTCAGCTCGTCTCAGCGCGCATATATAGGATCCACTTTATTTTTTCCAAGGGACAGTCGTGGAGTCCAGGTGTGTGCCAGATCTGCTGTCTGTGCCCAGGGCTCCTGATGGCTTCCAAGCCCCCGTGGTAATCAGCCCACTCTGCCTGCTGTTGGAGCCCGCCCGCCTCCTCCTCCTCCAGTGGCTCGTTTCAGAAACATCTGGTGGTTTACATGCAGCACACACCACCTGCCAGACGCCTTGCAGGCAGTGGCACCACTTGCACCTCTAGAGTCTGCCCCGCTATAACGACAACACAGATATCACCAGGAATACGGAAAGGACTGCGACTCTACGCACTGTGGTGAATTTTTGAACTTTTTCACTGCAGATGTGACCTTGGGATGCAAAAGGTCATCTAAATCCCATCGTGGCTTTGTGTGGCAATGAAGAAAAATTTGATTCATTTAGAATACAAGGCCTTGCAAAAGCATTCCCACTACTTACAACCACAGACCTCAACGTGTTACATTGAGATGTGAACGGGTCAAAACAAAGTAGGACTGCACTGTGAACTGGAAGTAAAATGCGCATGGTTTTCAAAGAAAAAGTAAAAGGTTTGCTACCTCAACTGTGATCAGCTTAAATGAACTCGCTGAAAAAAAGAGTCCCAACAGCATAATGCAGCCACCACCATGTTTCGCTGATGGTATGTTTAGTTTGATGTGTGGTGTCAATCCATCCATCCATCCATTTTCTTTACATCCTTGTCCCTTAGTGGGGTCGGGAGGGGTGTGTGGTGTTAATTTTTCTGCAAAGCATTTCTTGAATGGAGGTTGTTTAGATATGAGATGTGACTACTGAAGGCGACTTATTGCACTGGGTTTTATGTAAGGGAATCAGAATTGCAAAAAACAAAAAAATAGGAAGCCACGTTTTTATCTTTTATTTGTAAAAACGCTGAAGGATTGATTATGTATTTCCCTCTTATAATCATGCACTATTTGAGTTTCTCTATCACATCCCAATAAAACAAATTGAAGTTTATGGCTATAACATGAAATAAATGTGGATAATCTTTATTCTTTTGATAGGCACTGCAATGCATGATATTTCTGTAACTAGGTTGCAACTGTTAATAATTGCACTGCTATAAAACTTGAATTGTTAATTAAAAGTAGTATACAATGTAACCTGGTTAATAAGCATGAAACAAACATTTTTCAGCAGTTAATTCAGTTTAATAATAGAAGCACAAGGCATCAACATATCTGTATTGTGTCTTTTTATATCAAATAACATTTATAAAACTATTGTGCAAAACAGTGTCCTTTTAATCTTCAAAGGCTCTGCACCAGTGGATAGTCATAGTCCTCTTAAATTAGGAAATATAACAAGTATGCATAATTTAAACAGCAAATTGTAAGCTTACACAATATATGTACATTTTTACACAGACCTGGATTTTAAGTGCTCCCTACTCAGTAATGATGAATAAGGCAGATTTTACAATCAGCAAATATAATTGATAATAATACAAAAGTGATGAGTTTCTGCTGTTTGGCAGATTATTTTAAGGAGCTTAACCCAGGAATTTGGCTGCTTTAAGGTGTTAAAAATGCTTAATCTGAAAGGGAACTTTTAACTTTTGACAAGACAGGACTGTACAAATGTAACAGTAAAACATGCAGTCTACCACCAGATCAAATTCTTACTTCCAAAATACAAAATAAATACATTATGTTTTATAGGTTTCAAGTCAACTGCTTTTCTTTTCGTTGCGTTCTTACACATTTTTGAAGGTGAACGCAGAAAGAGGAAGCCATATATCTTTGAGCTACAGTATACTTTGATGTGAAATAAATGTCTTGAAATATTAAGAAATGTTTGTAGGCCAAACTAAGGTAAACACATCGTGCTAACCTTTTTAAACACTAGTTAATGGTGTCTTCATGTGTTGTCCAACATTTTGGAGATTCTCTTTAAGTGTTTTATTTTTAGCAGTCTTTTTACATACATTTTCCAGTATGTCTAGTGCTACAAGTAATTTAGTGTTTCTCTAGTTCACAAACATATAGCAGATGGTCCTCTGGAGACTTTCCATGGCTCTTGCTGAGGTGAAGCTTGATGGCGTGCTTAGTGGCGAACTTACGGACACAGAGCTGGCAGCTGAACACAGCTCCATTACTGCTGCAGTCATCAGGAGATTGTGGCAAAAGGAAGGAATCCAGGGGCGCTACTTTCTCAGTGAGAGTGTTTGTGTCCCTTGCAGCCTGTTTGGGAGATAGCTTGGCCAGATCCCTGACTCTGAAGCCCAGATGGGCTTCCAGGTGTCCCACATACGCTGTTGGGGTCCGGATCTGAGAGGCACAGTCACTACAAAAGAATATTGGCTGACCAGAGTCAAGGTTCTTGAGGAACTTGGTTCTGCCCGTTCTCCTCAGTTGATACTTGACGTTAGCCAACCAGTGACTGATGGTGGTCATTGAGAGACCTGTAAAGCGAGATATGTGCATTCTTTCCTGCGGGTTGAGATCATTGATTATATACTTCCCTTCTGAAGTCTGCCTCAGGCTGGAGGCAAACTGGGCCTGCAGGAGAAGGAGGTGCTGCGGGTTCCAGTTGGAGTGACGACCCTTACGTTTGTGGCCATGCAGAGACGCATCGTCCTCATCTTGTGTAGTGCCTACAACCTCTATTTTTTCGGCTGCACGGGACCGCAAAGGGGGCTTTGTGACAGGGTGAGATTGCGTCAGGTTTCTTAGCATGTCTGAGATGTCTGACAATGCATTCTCGTGCAGAGGGCTGCTGGACGTGTAGGGAGACACCACTGTTAGCTTCGCAGGAGTAACAAGTGAGATGGGGGAGACAGAGGAGCCTGTAGAGGAGGGTGTTAAGGGGCCTGATCCCAGAGAACCTCCTTTATCATTTTTACTTTTAGTGAGGTCAATAGGCTGGTCATCACAGGGCTGGCAAAAACTATTATCGACAACACTTTCTGGTTTTTTGGTCTGCAACGGGGAAGCAGCCACCGCTGCCTTCTCAGTCATGCTCTGGCTGAGCCTGGAAAGGAGGCTAAGGGGATCTTGATTTGGCAAAGAGGGTTTGGCTGCTTTCCCCAAATGAATGTTCATTATGGACTGAAGAGCACTTAGTGGGTTGACAAAGGGCTGTTCGGGAGGAGTGTGACCGGTGATAATGGCGGTGCTGCATCTTAGTGTGGAAGCAAGGGGAGATTTAACTGCTGAGTCCCTCTTGGGTTCTGTTGCTGGGGATGCCCTGTCACTATGGCTCCCCATGTCACTATTGGCTGGAGTAACTTCCCTCCATTCTCGAGGTGAGTCAGCCTCTCCTCCCTTGTGTGATTCTCCAGCCTCACTGCTACAAGGAGACAGCTGGTTCTCCCTCTTTGGAGACAACTGCTTCACCCTTTGCTCCACCTTTGCTACTTTTTCTGTCACCTTTTTCACTAAATCTTCCATTGCTTGAAAGTTGTTGGTGGGAAAGGGGGAAGAATGACTTAGTGGAGGGGAAATAATAGGCTGGTTTTTAGCATAAGATGACAAAGCCCCATCCCCTCCGTTGAACAAGAACTTCATCTGTGAATTCTTTTCTATGTTGCCCTGTTGAGGCTTAAGGGCACTGGGGAACTGGTAGGCTGCATGTATGCTAGGGTAGCCACCCCAGCTTGGATTCCCGCTCTGTGCCTTATTGATCGCTGAAGTCACAGTGTTTTCCAGTGATTTTAGGATATCAATACCTCCTTTAGGGCTCTCCTTCAGATCATCCTCTGTAAGGTAATTATACTTTGAAATGCCATATTTTTCCTCTCCCTCAGTGTCTTCCTCTTTACCAACAGTGGCCATGACTTGCTTTTCATTTATATCAGTCTCTAGTTTGGTGCACTCCTCCTCAACCTCCTCTTTCTTGATCTCTTTCAGAGGAGGGGAGGTGGCTGGAGTTGTGTTGGCTGGAACAGGTGGAGGAGAGAAAGTGGAGGGTGCAAGTGGAACGGACTGGACTTTTTGATCAGTAGGTGTGGTGACCCGCCCAGGACTAGGGGAGGTGGCCTCGGGAACTGCTTTAATTCTCTTACCGACTGAGCTGGACACCCTCAGGTAATGTCCAGTCACCATCATGTGAGTCCTCAGCTCTTGGAGTGTGTTATAAGAGCTGCCACACTCCATGCATTTGAGGATCTGGAGTTTATTAGACTCAAACTGCCAAGAATAGCTGGCACCGTTCTGGTGGCTGTATCGATGGTTAGAATTAGCATAAGGGCTGGAGGACGGTTTCTGTGAGGGTTCACACTGATCTGCTTTGGCTTTGGGGGTTCCTTCTCTCGATCGTGATGAGGTGAGGTCCAAACCAACAAGTCCCCTTTTCTTAGAGGACATGATTTTGGCTGCCACTGGGGCCACTGGCTCCTTCAGAGGCACTTTCTGGTAGTGTTTGGTCTTAATCATATGGACACTGAGATCTTGGAGTGATTCAAAGGAATGGCCACAATACATACATTTCAAAACCTTCTGGGCATCCTCTTTTCCTTCCATCTCCAGCAGGGACCTCTTACGGGGTTTGGACCAGCGCTTTGAACCGCTGCCCGTTTTGTCCTGGTTGTCGTCTCTGTAGTGGCCTGTGTCGTTCATGTGAACGGTCAGCTCCACCAAAGTGTCATAAGCTGCACTACAGCCCTTACAGCGAAATTTGCTGGCCCCAGTGAAGATAGAGCCAAACAGCTTTGGATTTTGCCTGTGAAGCTGGACTGTACTAAAGAGGCTCGGCTCAGAAGGAGCAGGGTGACGGCTCTGAGGAGGGTGTTGTTGTAGGGTCTTTGCTACTGCAGACTGATGCCAGTCAAAGCTGCTGCTGCTGCAGCTGCTGCTGCTGCTAGTGCTGTTGCTGCGGGCTGGCTTCTCTGTTGAAGCCACGGACTGTGTCTGAAGTTGTGTGGAATTCAAGTTCAGTGGTGACCACAAAGGGCTGGTCAGGAAACTTGAGTAGATAGCCTTCATTTGTTCTAATGTGTCCATGCCTATGGGAGGCGTTTTGGCATTGGGATTCAAAGATGCTGGGACCAAGTTGGATTCTGCTTTTCTGGATGGACTCTCAAAGTCTGAGAGGCGATCACTGGCTTCACTTGCATGCGACTCACTGTCCATCTCTTGTCCTGAGAGCTCCGTGGCCTCAGCTGATTCCTGGTCACATGCCTGCTCCTTGGCAGTCCCTACACTTTGCTCCACAAATTCCTCTTTCATGGGAAGGTCATCATCCTGTGGTACTGACGGCTGTTCTCCTGCTTCGGCTTCCTCCACAATCTGCTCTGCCAGCTCCTCGGGAGAGTAAGCTGCAAGGAGAATGGAGACAAAGGGAGAAGGAATAAGATGAGTTAAATTGCAGGGAGAGTACATGCTATGTTAGAATAACTGGAGAAAAAGTTTCCCTGCAATGTGTGCCCGAGGACTCCCAGGGATAAATGAGCCATCTGTGTGGGAGCCTTTAAAGCTGAGCTGAGAAATTACAGTCATCCCATTTCACCTCATCAACCGTTGAGGTGTTATTTTCCTCTAGGCGAGCCTGTATTTATATACTACCCCAGCCACATGGAACTTATGCCTCCCCTCTTTACACTCCTTCTATTGGAGGAAAACAAAAAAAGAAATATCTTGGCAAAAACATAATGCACCATTTTATTTATCTCAGGGCACAACAGCTTGAAATGAAAACTAAATCTGAAATTAATGAAGCCCAATCTCACTGTGGCATTCTCCTCTGGGGTAATAAATGAGTTGGATCAACCTCCATCTGTCAGTTAATATGTCTGACGCCTCTTCATCTGCCTTCTCTCTGATTACACACAAATGCAGACTGACGCCCGCATGAACACAGTCAAAAAGGATTTTTCTAAAAAAAGTTGAAGTGAGAGGGATGTCAAAATTTTTGCCGATTACATTTTGATAGGTTAACTAGACAACCCACTGTGTCAAGTGGACTGAAGTCATACAGTACAGGTTTTTTAAATAAAAGGATGAAATTTGAAAAATGAAAAAAGAAAATTTAGATTTCAAACAAGAAGTCAGGCCTGGTACAAAGTTTTAAAAAGTTACAATTTCAAGAAAAATAAGATTTTCTACCATAGAGTTCATATGATTTAAAGTCCTTTTAAAAATGTAGCTTAGCATCTACAATAATAAATTTTTAGAGAGCCATCATTAAAACTGTAAGAACACAATATTTTGCAACAGTATGAAAACTTGAGGGTTTTCATAAAATTAGACCATTTTATTGTCTCTTTTAAGATTTTAGATAGACACCATATTAAAGAGAAATGGTAATATTTTCCACATAGTTTTATCATACCATGAATATATTATACAGGAGTTGAGGAAAAGGGATTGTTGACCTGAAAATAAGCGGCTTGTCAGTTTGCATGTCAATGACCAGTGATCTCACGAGGAGCGATAAGTGTCCGCAAATAAGTGCACCTCATACAAACAAACAGATTCCTGTGTTTCCCGTGGCGACAGGTCTTCGCGTCTAACGCCAACTCAGCCACTACTCGCCCCCGAGCCCCCTCTACCTCATTTCCTGACAGCCTCACTCACAAAACCGCTCAAGTTGGGAAAAAAAAAACAAATAATCTGAAAATAGTGGATGGCCTGTGGACAGGTCTGAGGCCGTTTGGACAATATTGTAAACTAAGACAAATGCTGGGGGGGGGGATAGGGGTGGGGGGGCTGGATATGGACTCAGATGGTTTGATCAGCTACACAGTTGAGCTTAAACAGGCACGCACACACACAAACACAAATACACTATGTGACTAAATCTTTCATGCCCTCCACCCCCACACACATTTCCAGTCTAAACAAAAATGTCATAGCTGAAATAACTCTCATTTCCAGTGCTAACAGCCAATCTCAAGGCAGCCATGCGGCTGGCGCTGGTCTGATTTGGACCCCAGGGGCACAGTCAGCAGGCAGCCCTACCGTGAGGCCAGCCTAATGGAGACCTGGCAGGTGCGACCCACTCTCCGTCCTCCCGGAGATTTGGTTTGTCACTGGGTATCCATTACCTGCCATTCTCCGCTGATAGGCCCCGACAGCCCTGATCAAAAGATGTCGTCGGGCCCCAGTCCGCTTGGCAGTCAGTGGCATGTCGTTTGTAAAAAGGGCCAAGCAGGGTGTAAATAAAATGACATGATCACTTCCCTGGCCCCTCATGTTCTGGACACAATTATGATAATGCGGATGTGGGGAGAAGGGGAAGAAGGGGAGGGGTGGAAGAACGGAGAAGGGGTGAAGAGGTAAACGACTCGTGCTCAGAGAAACATACAAGGGATATATCTCCCTGCAACTAGAGATCAGCTGCCGCCCTCTTTGCTCTCACTTTACTTTTCCTTCTAATGTTTATAAAAACGAAATTGAGGAAGGTTGGGTTGTGTCCTCACAAGCTAGTCACAAATGTCAGCTACCATTAAAATAACTTGGTATATTGCTAGACATTTGATTTATTTCAGCAAAAGTTGAAAAGAAACTGATTTTTTTTTACTGGAATCTTCTTGACCCAAGAAAAGCACATTATATAAACCTTTAATCCCAACTGCAATATTAGTGAATGCAATATCACAATCTCAATGGACAACTTGGAATATCTCGTAAGTTATTAAACAGAAAATGTCATGCATTCACAATCTTCATATTTGGTCAGTTGGGTGGACTTAAACAACTCTTAATTCCCACACCTGATGTATATTTTCAGACACTAAACCTTATGTAGCGGAGTAGGGATCTTGTGTAAGACGGATTGTAATCAGCATCATGGCTGTTTTCAGCAATAATACCACAGTCATAAACTTTTCTAACAAACTTGTTCATGACCACTAATTAACTAGTGAGAAACTCAGTTCCAGGTCTGTGTAAATGGCATATGAGCGCCAAATGGTCATGTTGAAAACACCCTTCGGTGTGGATACTGTTACTGAGTGAATAACTCACAAATTGACCTATTTCTAGTTTCAGTGAGGTTGTTAAAACCAACGAGTTTTAAGGAGAGGAAGCACTAAGATGTTAGAAACTATTTTAAACAGAAATCTTTTTTTCTACAAAATGCATGCAGCCCACTGAAATGTGAGGAACAAGAGAGGGAGAAAAACAATAGACCAGATTACAGGTCATCTGAGCAGAGTTCAGCAAAGTTGGTCTGCATTGTCTTTTTAAGCTTTCAGTCTTTGTCTCCTTTGAAACACGATGGATTTGAATAACGTGAAAGTCTTCTTGAAACCTCAGCACTGGAGCAAGAGTCTATCGGTTTGAGGGAACACACTCTGAAATTGCCGTTTTGCTAATGCTAACAGTGCCAATTACTAAACACAGTTTAAAATGTGTTTTTGTTTTAAAATAATAGAATTGTTTTAGGACCAGACAAAGCATTATACAAACCCCAACTGAAAATATGCGCAAGGTTAAATCATGATGAGCGCATTTCTGAATTTCATTATCATATTCCACGTGAAACCTTGTAGGCACATTCAGAAACCGCTTTAACTCCAATCTTTGTGTGGAAATTGTTTTAAATTTAAAGACAATAGGGTTATTGAAGAGCAGGCAGCACTGAAGGTAGGGAGAGAGAGAAGTCCAAAAAGACCAGCAATAAAAACCTTTAGAGTCAAACCGTGCTCCCAGGCAATTTAAAATGCAAAACAAAAACCATTATGTCTGAGCACTATCTGTTAATTTAATCCCCAATGACTGATAATCCATCACACAGGGCGACAACCACATCCAATTATTCTCCCTGCCTTGACTGACAACAGAGGTGATTTATCAAGCTAATAAAAGGTGATGGGAATATAGAGGCTCTCTTAGAATAAATTATGAATATTTTGAATACAACAATACTCTTGGTTGCAGCCCATAAGTGATATCTAAGCATATGGGGCAAGCCGGTTTCAGAATCTTCCTGATGGTTGTTTATATGTGTGGGTGTGAGAAAGGGAAAAAAGAAAGCAAGAATGTGTGGCGGGTTCTTGTAATGATAAACTGAGCTGATGCCATGGTGGTGGGGAATAGGGGTGGGGTAGTGGTGGCAAGAATCATTAGGTTCACTGAATGATTCCTTTGGGGTGGGGTTGGGCAAGAATGGTAGGAGGTGCACTTTCATACAATCAACATCTCCGTCGCCGCTCACAGAAAAAAGAAAAGGCAACAACAAATTCACGCGAAACACAAAAGCTGCAGGAAAATGGAAGTCTCGTGTTCAGAGGCACACGGCTCAACCTCAAATACATGCCAAGTAATTATAAACAAAGTTAGTCAGTTATATCACCCCCCTCCCCCACTTCCATACACATTCACACACAAACTCACTCGAACATGCACGTAGATGCAAGTGATGAGGAAAGACAGTGACATCTTGGCATGCAGGAAGCATTCCTGTGGAGTATCATTTTCATAAACATAAGGGCCGCAGACGAGGAGGGAGAGATCATCTGATAGAAATACTGCAGTGCTGCTCTGACGACCAGGAACAACAGAGAGGGCAGGGGGTGGGGGTGATTAGGCAGGAAGGTGCTGTGGCTGTCCCTGACATGGAGGCTTTCAGCGTCTGTCTCCTTCTCTCTGACATATTGGGATTTCTCTTCCAGGGTTGCTGGAAGTCTTAAACTCTGCTGTTGCTGCGTCTCAAACCAGTCCTTGTGTGATTAAAGAAAATCCCACATGGCATCTTGGAGAAGAAATCTGCACACTCGTGATGCATCTAATCATCGTAAAAAAGGAAAAGAAAAAAAAATCCAAAACACACATTTGCAAACTTTTAACTTTCCAAAGCAAACTAATACTATATTTACCACACCATCACTAAATACCCTTTTTCTCTTTATTTTTTGAAAATCGTCTTGATGACCAAGGGGATTGTTCCACAGCTGGGGAAACAGTCTGGAGAGGCAGATCACACCCAACAGAAGCAGGGTAAACAGGATGTGTCATTAGAAACTGTACCTGCATCTGACCCTCGTAGCTAAATGATTGCTTGGTCAAAAACACAACCTTGCCAGAGGCAACATAAATAACAGAAAGGGTTGTCCTTTGTGCGATAGATACAATCTTTCATTTTTACAGCTTTTTCTCCCTAAGAAAGGTTTGGGTAGTTTGAGTAACATATTTATAAAAAAAAAAGTGCTTAAAATAGCTTTACTACATACAAAAGCAACACTTGTTATGAATATACGGATGTATTTTTTTAACATAAAATAATACGTATTACTGATGAGGTAAACAGAGAAATCAGCTAAGTGCAGAACCTGTTGGTTTAAAATGTAAACTGACCTGACAATGACAACTCAAAAAAAGTGATACTCTCTCAATCGGTAAAGACGCTATATAAAAGACGTACCATCTCACAATAATAACACTTTTCAATGTGTGTGTGCGTGTGTGTTCTACTATTGTGAAAAAATGGCTCACGCATTGCTATCTTTTGCTAGCAACAAGAAGATTAAAAGTTAAGTCAAGGAAAGCATTAAAGTGCGAGAAGCAATTGAAAAGGAAACTACATTCTGATTAATTTAATTCAGGCAGCGAGAGAGTAAGAGGGAACAAGACTTTTAGCAGATAACAGGATAACAGGAAGGCTGGATGCAGTACAATACAACTGCTCTGTTTAATTTTTTAATGCTTATGAAACCTGCTGCAAATCCATTTATGAAGATATACACATGAAGACTACTGTTTTAACCACACTAGCATTTCTAGAATGGACATTTGTAACATCTTAAGGTGTAGCACTAAGATGTTAAAAATGTCCATTCCATCATCCCTCATCTTAAAAAATGTGTCAACTTCGTGTTGCCTTTGATTCTCCAAGTAATGACCAATAATGGAAAGAAATAAAGAGTAACAATATTTTGCAGCAACTTTAGTTTCTAATAGCAATTGGAATTGGCTGAAATTAGTATTCCTGAGTCGAAGCTTTAGAAACATTGGCAATCAGAAATTAGTCTTAGAAAGTACAAAAGTACTATTTTTACAAACATAGAGCACAATGTTACTGTACAAATACTGTCAGCTGTTGCATAAGTGTACGTTTCTGGAGTCTAGACAGAAAACTGGGAGTAGTCCCACTAGGTGTTCCCTTTGAGCTGACATTAGAAGAACAGCAGCAACAATAAAACCAAACACCTAGCAAAAAAAAAAAACACATCTTCTGGATGATGTGAAGCTATTTTAAAAGGGGATGAGGTTTATTATCGCTTGTCATCAAAATAAAAGAAATAATGAGCTTCTATTGGGATATTTATTAATTTGTCGATCAGTATTCTCAAAAGACTAACTCTGAAAGAAGTACCATAACTAAAACTACCACAGCATGACATATCTGTCTTGACATGCTTACAATATTTCAGCTGGACGTTGAATGCCTTGAATCAACACCAGTCCTCTGTGGGGGGCCCTTACTGGCAGGAAATGGCTCAGGAACATTACAGGACAGGAAGCCACCTCACTCTCAATCAAATGAAAAACAAAAAGAAATCTGCTTTGTAGTTTCTCTCAAGTTCCTTAGCTGTCTGAAACTCTTTAAATAGATTAGAAAAATTTAGTCTAAAACAACCTCATTCTGTCAAAACAGGAGCAGATCAGTAACATACCTAAAATGCCTTTCCCTTGTACACATGTGTCAAAGTAACACACTCAATCAAACTTAGGTCTCTCCTTCTTTTCCCTTTGATCCCTTCAAGCTGGCTTTAAGTCCCACGAGAAAAACTGTAACAGGTGATCTGTGGCCACTTTAAAAATTAATATGTTCTGACATAAGTCGCTTTTTTAGAGATGACCAGGAGAACGGCGCCCCTCTCCTTTTTATAGGTTCTCAGCTCATAACTCAGCGACAATATTCAGCTTTTACATGCAGTGTTGTTCCAGGCAATCATGGATGTCTTTGTCGGGTTTTATTTGTGTGCATTCCCTACCCCCTGATGGCACTGTGAATACATTGTGTCCGCCAATTGTAGTGCAGGATGTGTGATATGGGAGATGGGAAAAACAGAGAGATCATTCTGGCCCCAGGCGAAGCTTAGGGCTGAACCTTGTCAGTGCGCATAGTGAGAAGAGAGAGAGAGCGAATAAGCGAATGGATTCAACCCTCAGCTGGTTGTTGTGTTATGGCTGGACCTCAAAGCTGCCAGCTGCACACACAGACCCCCACGACCTGAAAATTTATCCAGTTTATCTGACAGGAGACAAGTCACGAACACATAGAGGCCTCCTGGTACTAACTCCAACACAGAGGAGGAGGAGGTCATGGAACGCATCGGGCCCCGGTTTGAAGCAGCCACAATAAGTGATAAAATATAATGGAAACAAACACAAAATCTGCACAACCTTCTTCCACAGGTGCACAAACAAGGCCATCAATATAGCAACTAAAAGAGAAGGCAGCGTTTCAATCACATATTACTGTGATACTCTATCTTTGACAAAAATGTGTTCCGTCTTGCCGCCTCTCTCTTTGTGCACTTTTCTCAAGCATTTCTAGGTCAAAGCTCTGTGAGGTTTCAAACCGGTATGCATTTTTATTAAATTTTTATATTGTAGCTTATTAGAAATGATAACAAGTGAAAAAATTTGATCTGATATAAACAGAGAGAGTTAAGACTAGTTCATAATGATATATAGAGAAAGAGATTTAGATAGATCTTAGCCATCTCTTTTCAAATACAGGGTAGAGATTTTACAAATCATTTTAAAACACCCGCGATCACTGGATAACAAATCATTCCGAGTTTGATCAGTTTATATATATTCTAGTATTCACACTTGACCCAATCTAAGGTGAGGTTGTCCCAATGTCAAAAAGACACTGAACATATTCTGTTTGTGTTTTCACAAAAACAACAGCCTTCAAAAATCACAAATTATGTTTTAAAAAATCTCTTAAATGTGAAAAAAATCCACTTATATATATATATATATGTATATATATATATATATATATATATGTATGTATGGATAAATTGTTGGATAAATGGATAAATGCACACCACAGGGGTGATACGTTTCAATAACTGCCCAAGAAAATGAACAGTCCAAGTACACCAGCACTTCTAGCAGGTATGTATAAAATTAGTAGAAAAGTAAGGAGGAGACTCCTAAGTAAGAGCATACCAGGTAAGCTTTGATGAGTACCACAGGACCTGCATGATTTTTTTGAGATTTTTATTTAATGCATGTACAAGATTCCTGCCACGGGCAAATGATTCAGAGAGAAACCTAAAGCTGGAAGCAGACATTAATGGTAAAAACCCTAACAAATTGTAAAGCATTAATGTAAACACCTTGAAAATTCAAGCTGGCAAACTTGAATGTTTCCTTGTAGCTCAAATTACACTGCATGCACTGAAAAGGCTGTGGGAAAAGTAAAGCCTGTGGGTTTGCTCCATCAGCAGTTGTGATGTTTAGCTTGTTTTGCCACCAACAGTGTTTTATCGTTTAAACTAGGCTTTTTTAAAACCAGCCTGATCTCCTGCCTGTGCTCTAAGCCGAGAGCAGGAAGTTGTAAAACTGTCTGAAGCAAAACTGTTACAGCAGGACACACAGGAATCAGACTCACATTACCGTTGTTCTGATATGGAGTCTGACGAGACGCACAAAGAAAATATCTAAGGCTACAATTTAAACTAACACGGAAAAATATTCTTTTCCAGTCCTACCAGACGTCCAATAGAGCTTATTTTAAGAATTTAGAGACCTCTATAAGTCAGTTGATGTTCATTGTGTAAAATGTCTTAGACATTGTCAGACGTTAATACTTGTACAATAAAAGAATCTGTTAAATTGTACAAGGAAAACAAAACAAATTTCAAAAACAGATTTCTAAACACATCAAAATTAAGAAAAGAAAAAAAAGTTCAAGCTTTTAAAAACATTAATTAAAAGGGTTAAAACTGGATATGAAAGGATGCTCTATAGTTGATGAGTTTCTGCAAGTGTCCAAATCAAAAAAGGCTCTGAGGGGAGTTCGGCTTTGCAGATGACTGGCTTCTTCTGCTAAAAAGAACAAACTGGAAGTTAAATGAGCGCTACGTTCAAAGCTGAATCCTGGGCCAACAAAAGGTCGTGAGAGGAGAGAATAAACTTGGGTTGAGGAGCAGGACAGCTAAATCCCTCCTACAACACACAGCTGCTGCCATGATCGCCTAGCAACGAGGAGGTGATGGACGCAAGCTGAAGATAGATGGTCACCATAAATCACTGTAGTGTGTGGGAGGAGGACAACGTAGAAGGCAGAGAGAAGGGAACAAGGAGAGGACAAAAACAAAACATTCTTTTCCTTCACTTTTCTTTCAGAACAGCGGAGCTAACCTTGCCTTGACCTTTTAACTGTACTTTCAAATCAAATATCTTTCTGAATCGGATGGTTCTTGGGATTTTTCTAGAAAAACTACATGGAAATGTACAGATAATTATGTATGTCACTTCCACTGGATCTTTATAAACATGTACACCTGCAAAAATACCCTTTACTTGTCCATTAGACACAACAATGGATCATGTGTCGGTTATCAAGGTATCCTAAGATAAAAAAAAGTTTAATAATCACTCGACATTAATTTAATTGAGATGCTAACGTGAAGATAATTTGTTTTGCCATTGTACAGAGTGTAGAGTAATGCTGGGTAATCCCTAACCTATTGATGTTCACTGCTTTATTAGTACAATGTAATCTATTTTGAATCAGCTTAGTAATTGTAAGTTCTTTTAGTTTTAGACTAATTTCAGTCTAAAACCAAAGTTTATCAATCGGCTAAAGATATCTGGGTTAAAATTGATATATGGTCTAAAAGTGATTTGAACACTATTTTTACATGTTTATTAATAGTGTAAACAATACCTGTTTTAACCAAGAATGATAAGCATCATAAAAGAATTTTATGATGGCTCTGATTTACTGACATTTGTAAATCAGAGGCCTAGACCAGCATACTTCATGAAACATTGAACTAACTTGAATTTTCTCTTCGTTTTGATCAGTCTGGTGTCATTACTATCATATTCCTTCATCACATGATTCAAAAAGGGTTGCATCAATCTGAGTCAAACAAAGCCCTCTTACAGTTCTGGGTTGTGTTTACTGCGTTTATTCTAGACCAAATAAAAAGATCAGACTTAACATTGACTCTCATCTGAATGAGGCCCTTTTTGTAGTCTCAAGACTGACAGAAGGTCTGGTCCTCAGTGTGACTGTAATAATCAATTGTTCAACAACAGCAGGACTGATTGTTGTTCATCAATCCACGAGAATCCAATACCAGCCAACGCCAGATTTGACCAACTTTTTAAAAGATGATGATAATGATCGCCTATCTTTCATAAAGCAACCCCTCAGGCAAAGCAATCTGGGTAGTGTAGTTGCGGGATAAACATCCCTGGGCTATCTGATTATGGCTTACTGCTGCGGCACTGGTGTCTAGTAACACTCAGAGAGCGCTCAGCCATCCATCACACAGTGAGTGTCTGTCTCAGGCTTTCCACCCTGCTTCTTCTCGTCCTGGCTCTCCAGTTACAGCCATACACGGCCGGCCTAAATAATATTCTTCATGATAAATGGCGCTATAAGCCTGGTATCCATCATTAATCTGATTTTTAAAGAAGCATCCATCTTGGAGAGAGCCTGTTAGGGCCACGGGAGAGCAGAGCAGCCCGGGTTCATTTAAAGGCCAGCCTGCTGCATGAGTGATACCTGTCAGCCCTGTTCATCAGGGAGCAGTGCACACACATTAAACATTGACGCCATATGGCCTCATGTGCGCACACACGCACACGCATGCACACACACACAAGTATATTTGTGGTACCTCTCTCCATGAGTGTGTCTCTTGTACATATATTATGAGTAAACAACACTTTCACATTTGTCGGACTCGTACACCGACAAAACATATTTCTCCCTTTATTGAGACATCTTGCAACGTGTCATGGAAGAACATTCTGTCACTCATCAAGAAGCAGCTCAGTGTAACTCAATCCTTCCTGTCATCTGAAAAAAATCTCCCCCTCCCAAACACTCCTCCTCAAGGGTTTCAGGCGAACTCACTCTTTCCTGGAAAATCACTCACGCGCATACAAACAAAAGTTTATCTCTCACTTTCCCAACTCCACACCTCACTCTCTGTTCCTAACTTTTAGGGTTGTTTTTGTGTTTTTTTTGTTTCTTTCAGTCCAATTCCTGTCTTGTTTTTCCTCTCTTTCCTCTTTCTTTCACTCCCTCTTTGCCCCCTATCCACCTCCATTCTGTGTGTATCTGGTAAAGCCTGTTTGATAAATGACACACGTCACCGTGTCAGAAGCGAAGGGTGGGTCAGTGATAAATGACTCTGTTGAAAAGGAAATCGGCTCTCTGGCATGGCCGGCCTATTCTCCTCGTGGATTGGGTTTCAGGACCCCTAAAGAACGGAGCAGCTCAGGTTCCCCGAAAAAAAAAAAAAAAAAAAGAGCACACATCCCACCAGGCTCTGACGCTCTCTCACTTCTTAGAGGAAAAAAGGTGGGTGGGTGGGTTGGTGGGGCTGTGGGGATCCAGCCTGTCCCAATTGTCGCCACAGTGCAGCTGCATCCATCACAAGAGCAGTGGGACTATTTTTACAAAGCCTCCGAGTCGGTGCCAAGACAGCAGTCTCTGCTGAAAACCTCAGCTGAAAGCACACTGAAAGCTGAAAGGGAAGAGCGACTGGCTAACAGTTTTCTATTTGTGACACTACTACACCACTTACACTCCTCTCTGAGAGCCCAACCCTACGGCTTGACATCTGCCAAGTGTGTGTTAAAAAGGAAAGAAGGCCCATTTTACCGCCCCCACTCCCCCACCATCATCCCCACCGCCACTGCCTCCTCCTCTTCCTCCTCCCCTTGTGCCCTTCTTCTTTTTTTCTGCTAAAGTCTCTCTTTCAGTCACTTGCTGGCAGGGTGGCACTGTTATCATTACACAGGCAGGATTTATGGAGCAGAGGCCCGCAGTTAAAAACAAAAAAGGCATCTGTCAATACCTGTGGGAAACACTTCGTCAGCCATCCTCCTCCTTTCACTGGTGCTCACAGCCTCATTAGGTATGCACTTATCAGACACATAGATCACAGACGTGACTTAACTTCAACGGAATCCGTCTGCAGGACCTTTCATTAGCAACAAGGCCTGCAAGGCCAAACCACTTGCCTCGCTCTAACACCTGCAAACAAGCGGAGGCAAATTGTTGTTGGAGTTCTCAGACGGTACTGGTGCAACATGTCAAACTGCAGCTCCCCTGCTGCTTCCGTAAAGACACGCTTTTCACACTTAAACAGGAAGGCAGACACATATGAAAGAGGAATAACTGTTTTCACCCGCTTTGTGACCCAGACGCAACATGCATGCAGGCATCTGTAGCACGGGTTGTAAAGGTTTGCATCGTCACTGGTGCCAGACATGTACGAGTCAGTTAGCGGTTCCGATGAAGTCTTGAAAAGTTCCCGTTTCCAGAAAAAGCAGAAATAGAGTAACGCAGGGCTGCCTCACTCCCACCTATTACTCAGCTGGCTGATAGAAGATTCTTGCTTTGATAGAAGGCAAATTTAGCTCTGCATAAACATGTTTCAGTTATGGAAAAAAAAAAAACAACACAAAATCATGACGTGTAAACTAACTGTAGGAATGCCAGACATCACTCTTTAATTAGTCAGCACTATTTTAGCATTTCAGCTTGAAAAACATGAGTGGCATGTCTGGTACATGTTCGTCCAATTAACAGGATAATATCAGCTGGGTTTATTCTATGAAGAACTTGAAAAGCTACATTTAATGGAAGAAATAAAAACACTTGAACTATAGTAACATTAGTGGTGATTATTTTATGTCCTTGTTAAAGTCTACGAATCAAAATTTTTTTTACAAATTACATTGTTGCATCATTTTAAATAATTAATGTTACATTGTTGTAGCCACTGTAGGGTTATGACTGCTTCTGAATAAATGCAACAATAACAAACACTTATAAACCACAAAATACAATTTTATGTTATTTTAAAAAATATATTTTATAGGCTCTAATTGCCTTTATCGTACATTTAATGCAGTAAACGGCCCAAAAGCAGGACACCTGGTGTGTGCACTCAACCAACTGAACCATCCATCGCCCTACTTTACAAGTCAAGGTAAATGTAGGTTATTGTATCATTTAGTGTTATCGTGAAAAAGAATGACATTAATACATTTGACTAAAAATAAATTAATAGTGTTTGCGACTCCTACTTTTGCTCCTTGAGAAAAATAGACTGTTGGCTACATGAGTTACCATAAATGCTGATAGATTTGAAAACATGACTGAATGCCGACTGCATGGCGAAACAGTCTGTTGCACACTTGGTTTGCACCAAGAAGATCCTGGATTCAAAACCAACTGGTTGAGGATTCATTGGAACAACACAAGTTCTCCACAAGTGTGTGTGGGTTTGCTGTATTCTGTCTTCCTCTCAGTCCAAACGTGTCTGTTAGGTTAATTTACAGTCAATCTACTATAAAGTGCCCTTAGGTGTGACTGTATTTGTGCATGGTTGTTGGGTTCTGTGTTGCCCTGTGTTGGACCGGCGACTTGCCAAGGTATACCTCTTGCCCAATGATAACTACAGATAGACCCCGTCCTTTGTGACACTACATGGACAAGCTGGTATAGAAAATGGATGGATGGATAATTGAACACAATTATTGTGGGTAGCGAAGTGGCGCCGTTATACTAATTGACGTAACAAATGTACTAAAGTGACACATTTTATAGTAGGCAGGTCTTGGTTTTAGAGCAGTACCTGCATTTGTGAGGCTCTGACCGTGTAAAGTGATATTACTTTAATAGTTGTTGCATAAAACACAGCAATGTCTCATGATAACATTTTAATACTACATATCACATCCCTTCCGTAAAATTGTAGTATTTTTACCTAGGATTATAAAATTGTAAGGATGTCATAAGTGCCCATGCCTGGTGTTAACACTGCATATCAGGCTGTCACAATCTATCCGGGCATGTGCTGTTCTTATGTTGCACTAGTGACGCACTAAGACAAACAGATGGAGTGACAGAAAACTTAAAGCCCGCAGGTTTCACAGGATTAAGGCCAGACTCCAACAGATACACTACAGCCATGATGCCTTTCATGGATAGAACCAAATCACACACTCACACACACACACACACACACACACACACACACACACACACACACACACACACACACACACACACACACACACACACACACACACACACACACACACACACACACACACACACCACACCCGCGAAATGAGTATAAGTGCCAATTTAGATGCACACTCACATCTACAGCTATAAAGGACGGGTGCCAATCTGCCCTCTGCATCCCTGACCATGAAGAAACAGGAAACTGTTGTGGGATATTAACAATTTTCAAAATCACAGAAACAAAGCATTTGAAGCTTCTGATAGACAATAAGGGGGGTTATAATACAAAGCTATTTGTAAACATACCTAGTTAAGACGATGTGTAGAGAACATAAACAAACTGCCTGGCAGTTTCCACTTAAATTCAAAGTGAGTTACAGAAAAGTGTTTCAGCGTATATTTTTTCTGCATGGTAGGTTTTTATCACAAACAAGCCTCACACTTTAAACATTAGCATGAATAAATCATTTTTATACTTGTAAGCATGAATGGACTAAAAGTTAAAAATTTAAAAAGTTGTGACCTCATAACCTCTACAATCCACTATCGTACTGCAGCTATTGTGTAACGTACGTTTAATGTCATGTCAGAGAAATTGGCTGCAGTTTTCTCCGACTATCTGAAGCACAGAGTAAAGCATTGTTGTGCCTCTTCACCTGTTGCTGGGCACTGGCAGTCAGCTGGCTGGAAAAACAGTTCGACACTTTTCCCTCACCTTCAAAAATGATTGATTTGGTGCCCACAAATATTCACAGGAAAAAAAAACAACATAACTCATAAGGCACAACAGACACGATACAAATGATTGGACTAATTAAGAAACAAATGTTAACGTGTCACATTTGTGTTACTCTATAGAACAGGAAAAGCTCCTTAGTTTAAATTCTATTTGTAGTCTTTGCATTAAAATTACAAAAAAATAATGTTATAAATTCTGATGGTATTTTCTCTATTTTCTCAATCATATACATATATACACACACACATGGTTTATTAAACTAAATTGTCCGAGAGGGAGAGAAGATTTATTAATTTTAACTATCTATATACTGTATATGTATATATATAATATATATATATATATATATATATATTATATAATATAATATATATATAATATATATATAGTATATTTATTTATCTCATTTGTCACAAGCACGTTAAAGATATTTTTATATCTTTAATACTTTTTATATATATATAAAAAACATCTTTAAGGTGCTTGTGAGGGCTTGATGAGGGCTTCCTTTTTTTAGTATGTGTTCAGTATGTCAAACCAAATTGCATTAACCTATGTTGGCAGATTCCTACATATAAGAAAACTGCAGACGAGTTCCAATTGGAATGAATGATTTGCATTTAGA
Source organism: Poecilia picta (assembly GCA_033032245.1). NCBI lineage: Eukaryota > Metazoa > Chordata > Actinopteri > Cyprinodontiformes > Poeciliidae > Poecilia > Poecilia picta. The sequence continues at coordinate 14,632,792 of CM065358.1, forward strand.
TACTGTATTTTAGCAAGTATTGCAATCTTCCATCTATCACAACGTGCCCCGTCGACTGGTTGAAGTTTAACTTTAACCTGTGGCTCCTTTCAGTGATGTAAAACAAAATCAAACACATGCTAAAATACATGAAGTCCTCATTTGTCGCAAGCACGTTAAAGGTGTTAAAAATAAATATTTGAACTAAAAAGTTTTAGCTCACATCCCATTCTTCTCTACCTCTCGGACTGTTTAGTTGAATATCCAAGTCTTTGCCTACTTGTCGTAAAGTTGCTGTTGCTGGCTTCCTGTTAAGTCAACAGAGTAATGCTTTAGCTGATTCAACGGCTTCAGGCCCTGAACTCGAGGTGAAGCAAATCGGCTGCCACAAAGGAAGGCGTCCTGCGTTTCTACAGTCGGGAAAAACTCTCCCTCTCCCATGTTCTCTCGGCTGTTTACGTGGCCAGCCGCCCTCGGTTGTTAAGAGCACTCAGACCTGACCCAGGTACGCAGGCCCATTTGTCACCTGCAGCAGAAAATTGAGTTACAGCACAACCAAAGGCGAGCAGCTCTGTGTAATATCAAGTTGATTACATCAAAGTGGTGGCAAACCTCATTGGGCCGGGCACCCCGAGCTTGTCATCTCCAATCACAGGGCCTGTCAGGACTCCATCAGCCTCACGGCTAATTGGACCAACGCTAATGAAGCAGGCAAAACAAGTTTTCTACTGTGGAGGGAGAAGCCCTCTCAGACAGGAAAGAGAAAGAGGGAGAAGCTGTGTGTTTGTGTGCGTGCGTGTGTATGTGTGTGTTTGAGAGACAATGAGCGAGCAAAGCTGAATGTGTGTGTATGTGTTGTTGGGGCGTGTGTAGATTTTTCATGCAAGTCTCAAGGTTGCAGTGGGCTGACTCTCCCCCTAAGTCCCTAATCAAGGCCCATCATCTGTCATCCTTTTCTTTGCTCTCTCTATCACCATGCTCTGTGCTGCAATCAATTCATCATCACCCTTTGTGTGCCACTGAACAGTTGACAACTTTATAACTTGCAGCTGCACGGGATGACTGACAGGGGTGGAAGGGGAGCATGAAAAAATGAAGAAATGAATAGATGAATGAATGAACAAAGAAGCGTGGTTGCAGGGAGAAAAAGTTGTTTTCTAAAAACACAAAACGATCTATATTACAGCCTTTTATTCTCTTTCGTCAACAGAGAAACAGCAGCAGTGCGGAGGGGAGGAGAGAGTGGAGAGCAGAGGAGGACATGAAGAAGAAGAAGAAGAAGAAGAAGAAGAAAAGAAAGAAAGAAAAAAAAACATCCTTCTCACTGATCTGAAATCAGAAAGCTTTCAGTCATTCTTTATGTGCTCCCCGCGGCCACTCTGAGCCAGTGAGCATGTACATTAGGGCTGGGGCATTTTGATGAAATAAAAGCCCAGGCCAGCTTATGGCTAAACAGAATGGGAGCACTCACTCAGCCTGTCTCTGATTGACCATTAAAGCCATTGATGAATGGGCCTGTCAGGGGAGAGACAATTAAATCAAACATGAAACAAAGCCGTTGTGACGGCCCAGTCTGACAGAGCAAACCCATTCCTCCCCTCCATTACATAGCACACGGCTCCTTTTACAACCCCTAACCCACTCCTCCCCCTCCTCTACCCACTGTATGCCTGTTACTGTGAGTGTTCAAAGTGAACAAGTGAGTGTGATGTGCTTTTTCTTTTTTTTTGAAGCATGTGTATGATTTCTTACTGTGAAACCACTTTGCCCCCCACCCACCCCTCCCACTCTTCCACTTTTTCATGAGTCACTTCATCATCACTGATACAAACTGCTTGTATTTGTTACAATGTTAGAACGTTGCTGCTGTAGTACCTCCTCAGGATAAGTTACCATGAAGCCCTTAAATATCCAGATGCTCATCACTTTTTTAAGAGTCAAACCGTGGATTGTGTTTGGGGATTGGTGCTGCGATGAGGGGCAAACGAGGTTACTGAAATGACAGGAATCCAATGGGAAGTTCCAATAAGGACAACAAAAAAAAAAAAACACACACACACACAAGCCAGTGTGCGTGCGTGTCACAGTGAGTAAGTAAAAAGTACACAGGCCCTTTCAAAGTGGTCTGAACGTGACGTCACGGGCCCGCAGCACATGGATGGAAGTGATTTTCTGATGCAAATCGGGAAGGATCAGATCAAAGCCGCATGACAGCCAATCAATCAACCGTCAAATCAACATGGCAACTGTCGATTGTGGCTCCTTCCAGCCCACGAAACTCCCATTGTCCGCACGCGGATTGTTTATCTTTTCCCAAAATGAGGGAGAGAGAGAGAGGAGAGAGAGAGACAAAAACCCTTTGAGGTACATTTTCCTCATCTTCTCTCACCGCATGAAAGAAGTTATGCACTTCCACCAAAATGCGCACGGAGCTCCACGCTCCGCTTTATGACACGCCTCAAACAATCACCATCAAACATAAACCGCTCTTAGTGAATACAAATGCACAGTTTGAGTTGTAAACGGGAGGCGAAACTTTCCGGCAAGCATATGTTATCCGAGTTGGAGCACAGAAACGCACAACGCTATGCTTAAAACTGTTTTCCGCTTTGAGAAAAGGGCCGGTGACAGCCTGCATGAGCTCTCACAACAGTGGCCAAAAGTGCCCAGGGCGCATCGTCAGACCGAGCAAGAGCCATAAAGTGGAAACGGAAATGCAGTGACTGGAAAGTGAGCCTTACAAAAACATCGTAAACCTGATGTTAGGCGCTTTTATGTAGTTGGATCCACATACCTGCTGCGCGCTTCGGCGCTTCTTGTTTCCTCCGTGGCATTTTTTTTTTTTTTTTTTTTTTGGGTGGCGATTTTCCTCCAAAAGTCTTCTTTTTCTGTTCTTTTTCTTATTCTTTCATACAGCTACCTCCTCCTCGCCGTATCCGGGAAGATCCACCTCTAATCAGAAAAAGATTTACGCCTTCGCGTTGTAGACTGCACAACATCGGAGAGTCCGACAGGAAAGGAAACTAAAAATCATCGCAGCCAGAAGGAAGGGGAATGTAAAACGAGGGGAATAAATAAACCTGGAAGCGGATCATAGGGGTTTGCTTGTTTGTTGTTGTTGTTGTTGTTGTGATCATTCGGAGCGAACGCGATCAGAATGTCAGCGGTGATAGTCAGCGTCCAGCTCGGCTGCCTGGTCTGGCAACAGACAAAGTTGAGGGATAAGAGAGATGATCGCGTCACTCACAGCGGGAGAATGGGCAAACCCACCGCTCCGTTAACTCTTTACTTCTCAGAGAGGGGCGGACACCTCACACAGGCGTCCACCTACCTCTGACTTCATGCGATCAGCAGCTCAAACTGTTAGTTTACGACACTCAGCAGAAGGAAGGAGTGCTGCAAAAACACCAAGTAACTACATCATTTTATGTTCTGCATGGACTCAGTACAAATGCAGCTGCAGGTCACATTTGTTAGGTTATGTCTAACTTAAAGTGCCATGCGGGAAGACGCTGCAGAGTTTTTTTTAAAAATATATATAAGGAATTTTAGATTTTCAGAAAAACATTTAATGCATATTATATATATATATATATATATATATATATATATATATATATATATATTCACACACTAGTTTTTCACCAAAAGACCGTCCAAACTTACCTAATAGGTATAATTTCCTATCTAGGAAATTAGGTAATTTGATAAAAAAAACAATGATAATAAAATTTTTTTTAAGTAATCATAAGGGGTAATTGAAACAGATTTGACCAATACCCATGATATCCAAAGAGGACTTATTTAGGTGCCCATCTGGTTTTGCAGACATGGGTTACAATGTATTTAGTCCAGATGCGTTGCCAATAAAACCCGGGGGAAGGGTTGGGGGGGGGGGGGGGGTGTGGAAGAATGTATATATACTTACATGAACAATAGCTTGAAATTGACCACAGTGACCCTCTAGACAGGTTAACCTGTAAAAAGAGTAGTAATTTCCCAGTTTTCTTTGATGTCTGACCTGATAATATTTCTTTCTTGCTTTTTAAAGACAGTATAACGCAAGCAAAACAACAAAAAAAAGATGGTGGAATCCAACAGAATACAAACGATTTACATGATAATGGACATCGAAGCATGAACACTTTCTAAAGGTGCTTTTTTTTCTTGTGTTTTGATGCATTTAATGAATAGTACAAACAGGAAGAGTTGTACCTGCTGGTCATTGATTGGAGTTTGTTTCTCAAACCTTAACTTTACGGGGACATTTACTGCACATGCTGATCCCTTTTCCATAATTCATATTTGAAAAGAAAACAGTTCACCTTTAATATGTCAGGTTTTCAGTCATTCCCATGCACCTTAATACAATTACCCTTTTATTTCCATTCTCTCATTCCTATTAAGATCAATGAAACCAAGTTTATTCAAACAATTAAAGCTGATAATTGGTAGGAATTGTGGGGGAAAAATATTTCATGAACTCAGTTAAGAAATCCAGTTGAAAAATCATTGATGTCCCACTCTTTAGGAGCAAAAAGTAGAAGGCAAGAAATAAAAAATAGAAGCTATGTATAATCTGAGGTGGTCCAAGTGTTGTACATTATTGGAGTTTTAAACTGTAATATGCTGCAAAACACAAACCACATCTTTAAAATGAGAAGCTAAATGTCCGAACCAGATTTCAAGAAACTCATCCATGCATTTATATTTCGTCAAATGGATTACTGCAGAAATCTCTTCACAGGTCTCCTTATAAAGTCAGTCAGAGTGATGCAGCTGATTCAGAATGCTGCTGCTCATATTCTCACTCAAAGTAGAAAGTTCTAAAGTCCCTACAATAGCTCCCTTTCAAATAGGTTTTATGTTGTTGTTGTTGTTGTTGTTTATAAATCCTTAAATGCTTTTGCACCAAATTACATTAAAGATGTGTTATCAATGGATCAGCCTTCCAGACCGCTCATTGGTTGAAGACTACTCTGCATCATCATCAGAATCAGAGCCAAGCATGGAGAAGCAGCATTCGGTTTTTATACACCACAAGTATTGAACGGACTTCCTGAATGCAGCAGAACTCCTAAAACACAGAGTCCCTATAAATCAAGGCTAAAACCCTGTTTGTTTGAAGTTGCGTTTGGTTGACATTAACGGGAACATTATTAATTTTAGTCTGCATTCAGACTTTTCTTTTCTTTCCCATTTTCTTCATGTCACTGCGGCATCTTGACTTTCCTCACTTAAAAAGTTAGATTTTTACACCCATACTAAATTAGCCAGTTTTCTCATATGTTGACGTTAGAGATCAAAGCAGTTTAAGGAAGCTGTGCTAAGTCTTGGTAATGGCAACGTTAATGAGTTTTCACCACTCGCTGACAGGATGACCTCCTGTCCCTCTGATGTGCTCTACCTCTGCCTTCATTTTTCAGAACCAAAACATGTTGCACGTAAATCCCGGTATATAAACTATTTAGGACACAAGGATTTGCAGTGGAGTGTGACACGACTCTGCACACTCTTCTCGCTAATGCTGTCTCAACACATGTGCATGCTAAAGCAGAGATTGAGAATTAAAAGCCTCACTCTGAACACGATTTGCTCCTTTCTCTCCTCATCTCTGTAAGAGTACGGCGGCTCGGTCCTTGTCACTTTAACAACATGAAATTACAGCCCAAATGGGATGTCAGGGGTTAGCAGTGTCTCTAACAGAACTATGCGAATATATTTCCTCCTATGGACTTGCCCCCACTGTGACCTCCCCCAGGAACAAGAAGTAACATTGTGATTGGCGTTTTTACAGCCAAATTAAACCGTCCTGCAGCCTGCTGAAGGCAGCGGGAGAAAGCAGCCTTTCCAAAATTAGTGAGCCATCATCATGACAGAAAGTAGTGGGGACATGGTGTCATCCAGCCACTGTATCGATTAACCCATAAATAGTATATGGCCCCTTACACTGTGGCTCTCCCAGGCTTACACTGTAAATGGAAGTTATCTCAGCTGTGCATCTGTCTTGCTTTGCTCTATGCGTTAAAAACCTGACATCTAAAGACTGCAACCTGGCTGCAGCTTGGTGCACTGTAAAACAGAAGACATTATGCATCTGATTAGTGTAATGCAGCGGCTGCCCAGACATTTATTGGGTGTGATTGACAGAAAATTGGGTATTCTGTTCAAGAACAAACTGGAACAAATCCGTTTTAGATTGGAGTACTCCATTATTTCAGGAAATTCATTTTTAGACCTGTTTTGCATATTTAAAAATGAGATTCAAATCCTCTTTCAAGTAATATATGTGATTCTCTCTAATGTTAGGTAGACCTGCTGCATTATTCTCCTCCTCTCTGCACTCGGCACCAGGATTATCATTAAAGAGGATCATCTGTCAAGCCCGCATTGATTTGCACACAAGTTCGCCCAATCAATCTTAAAGTTGCGATTAAAAAGCGTGAGCTGCTTCTATTTTTCCATAGAAATCTTTTTTGGCAAAAAACAGAGAGAGGCCTTTCAATTTCATAGCCTCCAGAACACTCAAGTATTCATTGCGCTCCACTTTTTGCTTTCAACCTCTCTGCGGGAGGCAGGACTCATGACATCTATGTATGCCGCTCCTATTCACAATGCTATACAGCCTTCAGATTTGTGCAGCAAGTGATCCCTCAATACCACCAAATTGCTCTTATTGGACTCTTCTCCGTTATACGGGGCCTGTCCAGAAAAGTGGGAGAATTGCAAAGCCAAAATTGTAAACAGACAGTTCACGCCTCAGAAGAACGGCCATCCAGCATCGTTTCATCCAAACTGTACCAGCAAGGCTTCTGTGCAGAGGCAGAGCCTTTCTGAACAAATTTTAAAAGAGCCAAGGAAAAAAAAACTGAATCTACCAAGTCTTCATTTGTTTCCTGCAAACAGATACCAAGTTTGTCCATGTGTGCGCATCTTTGCCTTATCTGTGTATTCATGTTGCTGCATTCACGTGGGCCTGTGGGTGCATAATGCATGGCCCTGTTGAGAAGAGTGATTGCTTTATTCCTGCCTTGTAGGTGCTATGGGGGCCAGGGACGTGTCTTTGGGCAGCTGTATGGATGGCTTGAGGAGGTCTCCATCATTCATAAAGCACACTCCTACATGTAGAATTGATCTTGCAAAGAAACGGGGTGGCAATAGCAGTTCATCAGTCTTCCCTAACCACAAATCACTCTGAGGTGTACCCCCACGGGGGGAAAGATGTGACACCATTGTCTGTGGAGAGGTCCCAGAAACTCTTGCTCATATGGTGGCCTCCAAGTGAAGAAACACAGAAGATGATGATTGTGTTAATAAACAGAGGATGAAACGCTATGTGCTAAGTAGGATTTTAAAATTTTTTTGTACTTTTGTCCGACACTGGATTTGGTTACAGCTGCAAACTTTAATGCGTTTGAATTCCTGGTGCCTCGACATTTCACAGAGGAGGTGGTGTTTTCAGGGAGAAGTGCAGCTTGTTAGCTACCTCACGTCACATTTTGTATATAAACCAGCAGTTTGGTTTTGATTGAATTTTATAGGAGCTCATTCTACCATGTGATTGCTTTGTCCCCTGAGCTGCTTGACTGAGATGTTCCTATGGTTTCCCTTTAACAACAACTTTCTTTACACTGCTCTTCCATTACTAGCAGATTTGTGGAGCGCACTACCATTGGTTGTCCTGTCAACTGATTATCCCACCTGAGATGCTGAGAGGTAGAAGCTCCTCCAGAATTATCATGGGATTGTTGGCTGTTTCTCTGACTACAGGTCCCAACCTGGCAGGTTAGATGGACAGCCATGTTTTGGTAGATTTGCAGCTGATGCACACTCTTTCTAATTTCAGATGACTGACTGCACAATCCTCAGCTGTTCAAAACACCTGGACACTGTTTTATTACCTAACCCTGCTTTAAACTTCTCCACAACTTTTTTTTTCTCTGACCCATCAGACATGATTTGTGGTTTTCACGATGCTGTTTGTTTACTCATGTTCTCTGCCAAACCTTTGAGGGCAATACAGAACATCTCTATCTACACTGATATTACATTACACACACTCTGTTTACTAAGTAGGTGACATCTACTTGGGCTGGATTTTATTTAGGGGCGTCAGAGTTAAAAGGTACTCAGTGTAAATGCACGCCTACCTTCAGTTTTGTATTTGTAAAATAAGAAAAGTGGAACAGTTACTGCTGTGTGACTGCTTTTGCAAAGCACTCTGACTGATTCCACTCATTGTTTAAATGTCCATTGTCTTTACTGCAGTGTTACTATAACTAATGTGGAGGGAAGACATTTATTTAAAACAGCTGATGGTTGAAAGTAAAATGAGGCTCCACTGCTCTATTAGCTAATTTGTCAGGGATCTGATTAAGTTTGATAATGCACCTTCGCAGTGGGAGCTGAAGTCAAACAGGTTTTATAAAGAATGCATAATTAAAGCTACCTTTTCTCACACTGTTTAATATATGGACCTCTGCCTATTAATAACCAGGACCATTAATTTGTGTAAATCAGCTATGTAAGGCACCAAGTAATTTCCACCCCTGTAAAGAGAATTGGTGAGATGAAGCTCTTGCCTTTGGCCTTGAGTTGGATGTTCAACTCGTCTTACATTAGCACCAAAGCCTTCTCCCTCCACTCCTCCTCCTCACAACGTTTGGACCTTGTCATTGATCTTCATTCTAAAATAATCTCTTACCATTCCTCATTGTGAGCCTGCAGAAAAACCTTCTTTAGGTCCCAATTCATTAGCTTCACTCTGAAAATAGAAAAGTTCAGGCAAAGGTGGACATGTGATGATAGCTCAGAGCAAGCACCTTAATAACACGTCCGGCGATCTACCTTTAACACTCATGATCTCTCTTTATGAGCTTCTGATATGCAGCAAATTCCCGCCTGCGACCCAAAGCTTTGACTCTTCGCTTCCTTGAAGAATTTCTTCCTGGTTTGAATGTTATCTCTTACTCTTCTTTCCCCCTGTTATTAAGCCCTATAGTTCAGTTTTCAGTTCATGTCTTCATTAAAGACCATTAACATTCACAGTCTGAATTGGTCAGACATTGAAAAGGTCTGCTTAACATTTCTCCATGCTCCTCCCCAGACAGCCCCAGCAAGCAATTCTTTCTCAATCATTGTCCAGACAGGAAAGGCGAGGCGAATGTGAGATGCGAGTAGATTTAGTAATTTTGCCGTGAATTATTGGATAAAATTACTAATTTGATGTGGTTCATCTTTTAGGAGTGCTAGATGAGTCTGTGCACCGTTTCAATTAGCACACTTCTGATTGTAGAGGCTGAACTCAAGCAATTGATCAAGTCTCTGTGTCATCCTCTCTTTCTGTGCCTCATTGCCCAAAAGACCCTTTTTAAATATTCAGGTAGATTATGAATGGTTACGAGCTTATCTATTTATATCTCCTTTATTGACAGTATTACATTTATATGAAGTCAAGGTGAGGGATTTAATTTAAGACTCCTCCAGAACTGCTGGGAATATTTAGAAAAGGATTGATTAAGGAGCTGCGATGTATGTGATTAACAGCTCTTCCTCTGTTAAGGACTTTTGCTTTTCTTTAGCGTTTGCAAATTCACAGAATAAGTTTTTGATCTCACAGAGTGACTCATAATTGTGGTGTTACCTTGTCACGGAAATTCAAATGAATGTCTGGCACATCTTTCTTCTGATATAATGTCAATCTGCTTAGAGCTGTCAGCTTGTGTTTGAGAGAGGGCTGACTTCTCCCATTCCCCCTTTCCCGTTCTCAGGCGGGGAACATAAAAGGAAGGATATGTTTATGATGGACGGGCAGCTTTTTAAAGTGAAGCATCACAGGGTGTTGGATGGGAGGGATCCGAATCAGGACGTCTGATGTGACAAGACAGACAGGAACATCCTTCTCCTCGTGTCGGGATGTCAGCCAGGGAGAGTCTCAGCAAAGCAGACAGTATCATTGCTTTCTGAAGAGAGGAGAGAATTCACTGGGGAGCAGGAGAGTGGCGGGACAGTGATGGAGAGCAGGTGAGTGACTTTTGTCTCGGCTTGTACCTAAACCGTGCTTTATATTGGTCTTCATTTTTTGATATTTTGAAAATTTGAGCATTAATACTGCTTGTTTTGAAAAAGTTAAAACTGTTGCTATTGGCCTTGGATTATACAAAATATTATACAAAATTATAATACTACTATTATTGCAACAATTACTACAACCACTCATAATGTTTCCAGTAATAATAGTAGGGTTTAAGTTGTTGAGCAGCTGAAAATGTCCAATAGGGAAACACATAATTTAACTCTAGAGTTAGAATTACCATCTCTAACAACTTTGGATTGATTAATAAACATATATATTTATACAAATGCCAAAAGTCAGACATATGGAGTATTTCTGATGAGAAATCCAACCCATTCTAGTCAGGAAGTCCTGTATCTCTTTCAGCCTCCATGTCTAGTTTCAGTATTCTGCATCAGTTTTGAAGAAAGATTTTGTAATGTCACTGTTTTTCCATATTTTCTCCTTTTATGAATGACTCTCTTTATTATTTTTAGAGTAAATGCCCATGATACCATGAAATGTGTTTTGTACTCTTCTCCTGACTGTTATTTTCAGTCTTACACACACTATGGCAACAATAATTTCAGGAAGATTGTAATTTTTCTCAAGGTAAATCAGACTGACCGTATCTGTGAACTAAAAGGAGTACTAAGTGCCAAAACTGAATCCAGAAGTGCTGCACTCAAATTTTAATTCAGGATGAACAAATGTTTGGGACCAGGTTATTGTAGATTTTAAAAGTGTTGCTCTAATTGTTTTGTTTATCATGACCTCCTTGTACGTTGGTAAAAAAAAAAAAAAATCTTTACAGTTTCTCATCCATATGTGAGACAAACCAAAGTCAAGTGATGAAAAACAAGCTTTAAAAATGTAGATGCTAATTGTGAGTGGCTTAAAATACAGCTGACAGACATTCCACTCAGAAATAATCTGCATAAATTTACACCTCTGAAAACTGTGAAGGTTCTGTCTTTCTCCTCCCCTGCCTCTTATCCTGTTTGGTAATTAGCCTCTGACCCCACTGGGCTCACACAGGCATCGGGATTGAAGGACAAGGATGGTTTAAGCAACGGATCTGTCATAAATATTTCTCATCAGTCTGAGATGTCGGGGGCACAGCTCCAATTTTATTACATTACAGAGCACATTTTTAGCGCTGTCAGAGAGGAAGGAGGCGCCGAGCAGAAGCTGGCTTCGACTGCCGTACCAGCTTCGTTTGCTTGGCTTCTGCGGCGTGCCCCTTGACTTTGCCATGTGTGGAGAAATCAGTCGATGCTGGTGATGGGCAGTAATTCCCTTGCCTATGTGAGCGAGTGATCAGAATTCATATTAGCATCTTTACACGCTGATGGCAGCCTGTCACTCCAGGTGCCAAGTGGTCTCCTTGGACCACAGTCAGTCACTCACAGAGAGGAAGCTGCTTGCTTTTTTTTTTTTTTTTATCCCGCCGGAGGGAAAACATGTTAAGCTCCATCTGGAAGATAAAAACAGATACCAAGTTAACTCACAGCAGAATTTTAGCATAAGCAGATTTTTTTTTTTTTTTTTTTTTTTTTGCAACGCGCCGTTTGTTGCATACAAGCAACAACAGGACGATCGTTGCTTAAGTGTGCATTCAAACATTTTTAGAAGCACATTCTGTATTAGCAGCCGCTGATTCTGTTGTATTGGTTTCTCGGTGTGTAATTTCTTGAGATTAATGACACTGTCAGACACTTTTGAAGCACCCTTAACTAAGATTCAGCAGCGTAATGTCCACTCCATCTTTGTTTCATTTTTTTTTCTTTTTTTTCCCGTTCATTTAAAAGGAATTCCAATCAGCTTTAGGCCATCTTGAATCCCTCCTCGTTCTAGCGACTGCACACTGACGGTGCCAGTGTTGGTGGGAGAGTGTTTTTGCCAAACAGATGGAAAAGCCTCACAGTGTTGCACACACACACACACACACACACGCATACACACTCGCACACTTCCCTCTTGGTGATTTCATGGCCTGTGCTGACATTCAGTCATTCATTACAAAGTGAATTAATGTGCCAGAGTTGCAGTTTTCCCTTAAAAAACAGATGTCGCTGGAACATCTAATTAAGCAACACACCAAATCATTACCACGCAGTCATCTCCAACCTTTTCACATGAGTCTTAGAGAAAGTGCCTCTTAAAAGTGCACAAAGTAAAGTAGTATCTCATCTGGATGTCCTCCTATAGGTGGTTGATGTGGCTGTGACCTCAGCGCCCAATAATCTAAATCACTGTTTAAATTATTCACACAATAACGACACCGGAGCACTCCATTATGAACATTATTGCTGAGAAATGGGCCCAGCTGAGGTGAAGGATGAGTCTTATCTTTCGCTGTCAGTTGGGGCATTAGTCATTGTAACGGGTCCCTCAGACCTGTGTTCAGGCTTTTCATTGAGCTTTACATCGCAGATTTATCACACATCACTGGTGGATGTCAACATCCTAACAGCGAGATAAGACGAGCGTCAGAAAATGTTTTGCTTCTGTTTGTAATTTAGGCTACAGTCGCTACAATCAGTGGCTATTTGCATGATTTCTGCAGTAGTTTTTTTTTTTTTTCAAACATCCCAGCACTCTTTATAACTTTATTTCCAGTAGTTGTTCAGGCTTTTGGTTGTGAGCCTAAATAATGAGAAAGGGTGATAAAAGAATAAACTTCAGCCCTAAAATCTGTCTACAAAATACTAACAACACCCAAATAAATATGACAAGAGATGACACACGACCCGAGTTACATCATCATCTACTCTGCAGTGCTTTTCGTACTTGCTGCTGAAAGTATGTAAAGTTTTAAGAAACATTCATCTTTTACACAGTTGTAAAATCTCTTATCTACTTTGCCAACAGGACAGCACTTAGTTTTCTCCTTACACCTGTTTACAAGGCGGAGAGCATAGGAAGAGGAATGTTTTTCATATGTTCTTCTCTTTGCACATTCTTCACATCGTCCACAACGCCAATTCCTCTATTATTCTCTTTATTTTGTTTTAACACCCCATTTTATTTCTGTTGGATTTATGCAACACATTGAGATGGTCATTCTGTGTCTTTTTATCTGGTGAATAATGTTGTAGCATTCTGGCCCTGCGGCTTTGATTCATATCCTGCTGAAAGTTACTGTGAAAATTAAATGACAGTATGTGACCACACCAATTTGACAATGACATCTTCATCATTTGTGGGCCAAGGGTAAAACAAATTCACAAACAGGGAAAAAGTTTCCATTTGAACTAAACAAAATAGTAGAGCAGAAAGTGTTTTTTCTGTCATTGCTCCTTTTGTTTTTCTGTCCAGACGCCAAACTCAATTTATGTCAAACAAGGTTTAAAGGACCTTGGGATTAAAGCCATAAACTGGCTGCTGTCAGACCTGAAGCCCTGCTAACAATTTAGTGCCAAACCAGCGTTGTTCAATATCATTTCATATTATATCATGTCACGACAAAGTGACAGCTACACATCAGCCCAGTCACAGCTGGTTTGCCCTGAAGAACTCCTCCGATGTCGGCTCCAATCGAAGCCGACTCCACTTTCGTCTGATCTGAAATGGGAAATCCATCTGAAGTACTCTGCTGGGAGCGGCTGCAGCTTTTGGTAACGAACGCTAACAGGTCAATCAGGTAATGAGACGAGATATTTGAAGGGTGGGTGAAGCAGAATGGGGCTGGTGGGGCGCTGTAAAGAGCTTGCCAAAAGCTTTTACTGGCCCCTTAATAACGGCTCGAGACCATGCTAATGGAATGCACACCTATACACAGACAGAAAACAGCAGCGGGGAAATGAGCAGCATTTAGAAATAATGTTCCTTTAATGCTCTTTTTTTTTTCCTTTGCAAGTGATGACATTTTGGCTTTGTAAATCTCATTGGCATTAGAGGGCAGAACACACACACACACACACACACACACACACACATGCACGCAGATATGTACATATGCCATGTGACTAAATTAGTGGAATACTTTTAACGAGCAAACATGTTGTAGTTATATACAACTTAATTTTCCTATGTAGTTGTGAGAAAACTAAAGTGGAGGAACGTTAGTTGCACAGAAATAATTTTTTTTTTTAAAAACCATGAAATGTAATTGTTTTTATCCTGGTGGCTGGAGATTTTAGTTACACATTTTTACAAAATGTATCAATTCAGCATTGTACTTACATTATGCTGATTAGATATGCTATGCTTCTACAGCAACATATTACATTTTGTTGCTGTACTGTTTTTACAAAGTGACAAACAACACAGCAGAACTAGAGGAAAGTATTCAACAGACGGAGTTTCATTCTTGATAAAAACCTGTCAGCTAATGTAAAAGGATAACCATCCAGAGACAGGCTATGAAGATCATTGTAGCGTTGACTCATTCAGAGAGTGCGGCTGAAGATAACAATGATGCTTAATTTTTTTTAACTTCAAATTATATTTGTTCTGATGTAACAAACATCAAATCTTAGACCATGTTTCTGGAGCCCAAGATTCTGGAAGGCTGTATGGAAACTCTCTTTTGTTGGTTTACGTCTTGTTAAGCCAAACTTCCACCACAGCAGCACCTTGCTTGTATGCTGTCCATGTTTGATCATTTTTGTATTCTACATTTGGCACAAATCGTAACGCTATAGCAATCAAATCTTTCTCGACATAAACTTACTTCATGTAAGTAAAAAGCTCTGATTGTGTCGTCATTTTTATCCTTTAACTTCTTCGTGAGCTCAGACAATCAGATTAAAGTTAAAATATTATTGCTCCTAATATACATTGCACGGGAAAGCAAACGGTTAGTCTTAAGTGTGACAGTCAATGAAAAAAAAAATTTGCTGCCAAAGTACAGGAAAAAGAGCAATACTAAAATAATAATAAAAAAACAGCAATGTTGTCATAGGTAGTTGGCAATAAGAAAAGCACAAATCTTGGTTTAACGTTGACAAGTTTATATGTGTACACATGTGGCTATCTATTGGTGGGTTTCTGTTGAAAACCCCTGAGCTGAGAGCGACAGAGGAGACTTACAGGAGCAGAAGGACGATGGGACAATTTGTACGATGGTTCGGACAAGGCTGAGAAGGAGAGTGACAGTGGGAGGATGGAAACTCCGTGTGTTTGATGGTGATTGGAGACATCACTTACACAAACAATGAGGCGGTGGATGACAACATCTTCTGCCTGATGAGTGTGTGTGTGTAGGCGTGTGTGTAGGTGTGCGTGTGTGTGCGCGTGTGAAGGCTGTTCTCACACAACCAAATGGCACTTTGAATCATCCTCAAGTCCCTGAAGTGCTTGGACAACAACACACAAACACCCAAACAAACATGGTGATTTCGCTCCATATTTTCCAGCTTTATGTCTAATAAAATCTGAAACTCTGAGTCGGAGGCTGACGCGAGGTCACTTTGTGAGGAGAACTGTTTGCTCCGTTTGTCAGTCACTGTAGGAGATCCTATAGATGAGGTCTGAATGCAACTGCTGGGAACCTCTAACCCAGGATTGTTTGTTTGGAAAGAGCCCTGTTCATTTCTCTTCTCTCCATCTTTGCTCGTCCTCTCTGTCTTTGTTACCCTGAATGTAAATGGCTTTGACAACTCACTGGTCTATGGCCATTCCGCGGCGCTTTCCTTTCATCCCCTTCCTCTTTGGGGTAATGTGATTTTACGCAGTGGAAGTGGAGGCTCTCACACATCCAGGAGTGTGTGTAAGTAGACTGAGCAGACAAGCTGACTCGCTCTACAAGTGTGATACATCTTTTAAGGCGCCTTTAGACAGAGCTCCTGCTAGAAGAATGAGACCAAACTAAGATCAGAACAGTTACTCTGATGAGAAGAACCAGGGAGTTTTCTGTTCTCTTTCCGTTTTATCTTCCCAAAAAAAAAAAACGATAACCATATCACACGACACAGAGGCCTTTGTCTGCCAACCACTCTTTAATGGGATAATAAACTATACCATCTAAGTCTTTGTACATCACAACATGGCTGTGGGACAAAAGGTTATCTTCTAAACTTTTACACATATGCAGTAAAACAACCAAACTTTCATATTGACCTAAATGATCTTGAAACACACAATGGAGAATGGTAAGACAGGAAAAATACATCTATTTTTTGTATTAGAAAGGTAAAAAAAAAAGGCAGAACATTTTTAAAGAATCTATTTTGGACGTAAATCTGGAAGATTTTAGAGTTCTTTAATACACAGTGCCGAGAAATAGCATTGCAAGAAGGTAGCAATTCAAAGACGTTTTTTTGTTCCCGTATATTTTCAAAAAAGCCCTCAAACTTTGCACAACTGTTTGTTATATAAACACTTGTCTAGAGGACACACCGACCACACCAAGAAATAAACTAACTCTACTTCTGTACATTGTTAAACATGTATAATTTAATATGCAACTTTTTTCTCCAACACATACATCAGGTGACATTTTTAAGAGTCTTATGTTAAAATATTTTTATCTTTCTTTTTTTGTTTTTTTAGTAGTGCAGTCCTATTAGTAGTGTTGTCCTCAATTCTAATATTGCAATATTCCCTGCAACAGTAGAGCTTTCAAATACATTTAATGACTTGAGAAAAGCTCCACCTCCTTTGACTGGGAGGTCAGAGTGCAGCCATAGGCACAACGGCACCACTGGAGACGATCATTTTTCAGCAATCAGCCGAGCAGATGATGCAAACGTGGGGAGTGAACAGTCTTTTAAATACAACTATGGCACAGTGGGATGCCTGCTGATAAATGGATTGTGTTGTAAATCTAAAATTTCCCTTGCAGATGTCATCCGGCATGTTTCACACTCTTAGTCATCGCCACACAGTGCTGTGCTTCGACACACACGGTCTTCTGGATAACATGTTTCCTCCTAAGGTGCCGTCCTCCCAGTTACAGACCATCAGCTGTGCAATTCACCAGCTTCTGCTGCCAGGCTAATAAATGGCTTGTGTCAGAGGCAGTGTCAGTCTATTGGTTGCTCATTTTGAGTTTGTCGAGGGGTCGGAGAGGAGCTTTGCATTCTCTGCCGCTCTGCTCACTGACTGGCAAAGTCCTGACTTTATTGATTTCTTTCTCCACTGCTCTTTGTCAAAATATCCAACTGCAGACCTTAAAGACCTCCACCATCGCTCGACATCTGCAGCCACACACGGCTTCTTTTCTAATGGCCGACCCGGGCACTTTGTTTTTGGAAGGAGGGGGCGAGGAAGGTATGATAGGCTGCGTGAGTGGAAGATGATTGGAAGAACACAATCTAAAGCCTCAGCAGCTCTCTTTCCCGCTCGCTTTCCCAAGTCTGACACAGAGAAAATATTGTACACTGACTGGCTCCCATTGAATCCACGTCGTGATTCATCGCCCAATTTCAAACTGCCAAGCAGCTAAATTGCACCAGGTCTGCCAAAATTCATCCCAGGAACACGCAGGAGATGTGAAAAATTAAATGTCATCGTGGCACAGCGGAAAACTTTCACCTCTCATCGAGCAGAATATGCTCGCTTCATTCTGTACTGATGGATGATCGCCCGGGGCTATACTTAACCTACTTAGTAATGTCATGTACCGCCGAATGTGTTTACTTTTGAAAAATAGTGAGAAAACATAAACTCTATCAGAGCTTGACATCTGCACATTCTTCCTCCAAATAAAGTGGCTTTTTATGTTGATGCAGGAATGAATTTTCACCCTCATCAGACTTGTTTGCTGTATATCATTTGCTAATGCTGGATGTGTAACATAATGTGGGCTGGTGGAATAGACAGTGAGGCCCTTTTAAAATGTTTTAAATAGTTAATTTCTTACCTGCAGCAGATATCGCTCTAGGTATTGTATTTTGGTTTAGAATATTTGGTTCTGACACTAATGACTAGTCTAAGACATGCTAAGACCAAAGCGGACTTCTACTTAGGACTCTAACTTCAAGAACATGGTATATGCAACATGTAAACCTTTGAGCTGTTTTTGTTTCATTAGGTGGTTATTTACAGAGAAGACAAAGGGAATAAAGTGGTTTTACACCACTTGATTTTGACAATGATATAGGATTAAAATGGAGGTAGGAGGCAGTGCACTACCAAAAATCTAACTGTGTAAAGCAGGCACCTTCAACAGTATTTCTAAAGCTTAAGGCAGATTAAGAATAAATTATGTATTCCTAAATAACCATATTTGGGTTTTTTTACACCACTTTTACTTTTATATCACATAATTATTCCGACAGAAAGTTAGTGAAATTTCCAAAAATGTTGAATGTGAAAATATTAATTTGTTTTTGCTATTTGTCCCATTAACTCATTCACATAAACATGTTTATCCTCATTTAAAGATGTCCTGAAATACACAATGTCAAGCTAGATTTTTATGTGTTGAGAAAAATGCCTATGCTACCAAACGTGGCCAAAGTCAAAAGTGGAGAAAGTTTGATCCTCTCTTCTTTGCCAGATTGTTTTAATTCAGCCTCACTGCAAGGATTTTAAGCAATATTTGCCTATTAGAGGTTATGCTACAGAACCTCAATCATTTTAGGTGTTCTAAGACCCTTGTTTTGGTGTTTGAGCCTTTCAAATGTAGACTTGCCATTGTTCTTCATATCAACATTTTACAGTAGAACCTAAACAAGCTTCAGATAAAGATCACAAATGACGAGCCAAACATTCTCCCTCAGTACATATACGACTTTTGGATAAAAATGTACTGAAGGGTCAATATGGGTTCTTTCTCCACTGCTCTTTGCTCTCCACCAACATATTTGATTGTTTTTCCCTCTGATATGCTTTGTTAATTTTACATCACACATATCAGAATCCTCACCTTATAATATTTTCTACTTTTGTCTTGTTGGCCTACAGTATATTTACTCAAATGTGAGATACGTTTTAGTGTCCTTTTTGATCAGTATTGACTTTCAGTTTGGAGCTTGCACATGAAAGCCATTGTGCCCAATTTCTAAATGTTCAATTACAAAAACGACCTGAACAGAGAATAGAGAGGCCGATAAGGTTTTAGATTTTTTTTTCTGGATTCTGTTGTGATCACTTGGATTAGGTATTATTGTAGTAATTTTCAAGTTTTTTTGGATTTGCACAGGTGGAGCACAACCACCAAATTAAGTATTTATGTAAATAATTACCAGCTTCTGAGTAAATAAACATGCCATACAAATGTAGCAATAGTTCTTGAGTTTCACAATTAATATACACCTGAACCACTTTGACATGCTGGAGATTAGGCTCGGTTTTGATGATAAAAGTTCAGTTTGGTCTCGGCTCCTCTCAGAAAGCAGATGACTAACCAGTATGGAGTTATACTCATTAAAAATGCTAAAAGAGGAATCTACTAGAGGTACAATATTACCTTTTAATAAAACCTTATTTAAAAAAAATCCTAAGTTGTTCCTTTAATGTTACAGGCTTCATGTGCAACTTCACTGTACACTCTTAGAGTCATTTTACGTGACTGCGCCTTAGGTGACAATTTCAAGTTTTATCAAGCAAAGTTCAGACATTTTTGAAGAGATAAAGGTGCATTATTGAGAGTGAATGAACAAGAAAGTGAGAGACAATAAGTTGAAAAGCAGAGAAAAGGATAAGGTTAGGAGGGAGGGAGCGGGTGGGATGGGCTGAGCGATGACTGGCTACTTTAGCAATTAAAATGTGGGGCAAAGACACAGAGGCTTGGTTTGACCGAGAGACTGCGCCATTCATCATCCCAGCTGCCATAAAGCAGCAGTAGATGGAATCTTTGATTTGAGCTTCACAGGAACATAAATCAAAATCCAAACCATGGCCTGTCAGGGCCATCGCTAGAATAACCCATTTGAGAGAAGGAAAAAGAGGAAGAGAGGGGAGTTACGGCTGAGGAGAGTAAAGGTAGTTACTTTTTTGGCTTTGCACTTCGTCCCACACACACACGCGCAGGCACACAAAGACCGAAGCGGCTTACAGATTTGTCCCTCTGTATGTACTTGACGTCCACGAGCAGCTGCTTCACACGCAGCCCGCCACAATATCAAATCCAGGGGTCATTGATCAAGTGGCTGGGTCCTGTCAGTGGCCAGTAGTGTGCCTGACCCGCACTGCTAACGTCACCCCCCCTCCTCCTACCTGCATACCCTCGAATACAAGGCAGAAAACATGGAAGTGAGGTCACACCGCGTGTACATCCATCCATCTAAATCGCACGACAACGACAGCTAATAAATCATTCATTCATTGTTTAATCTATTGTCTGCCCGGGCAAAAGTCATGCAGCTGATATGAAGACAGATTTACCCCATGCAGGTGTGGCCCGTTGGAGGGGGGATTTTTACTGTTAAGGGCTTCCTATCAATTAGTAATGTGTTCATTATACCTTGGAGCAATTAAAACCACCAATGACTGAAATAACACGCACGGTCTTTTGTCAAGTCAGTGCCAAAGTAATTTAAGCCAATTTAGTCTTACATTTTATTTTGCTGGAGGCTTTTGGGTTTCAGACACATTGATTTACATACTTTACAGAGTAAGAGATGAATTATTGCTCATCGCGTTATTTCTACATCACATTCACTGGCACATTTCCTGGAGTGACACTAATAAACCATTCATTTACAAGGAATGTGATGAGGCTATAGATTCACTTAAGAGGTCAAGGAAGGTTCACTTTACACACAGGCGCATCTAAATAAGTTAGAATATCATTGTAAGTTAATTCATTTAAGTAATTCGATTCAAAAAGTGAAAGTGATAATTCTGTGCAAGTTTAATTTGCACAAAATGGGACATAGGTTTATATGTGTGTTTTTTTATTTAATTTTGATGATCCTGGCTACATTTTGTCAAAAAGTTAGTATATTGATTAATATTTTTAATATATAAATAACATGTTGTGATCATGTTTTGGCCAATATCATTGTCAGTCCGACAGTGACAATTCACAAATGGCTGATAAAAATCAAGTCCAGCAGAGGACCATGAAATAAACTGGATAAATGCAAATGAATATAACAACTAAACCTTATTTAATCAAAATCTAAACATATGAACAAGGCAAAGGAACCAGCAGGGTGAGAGACTGAAGGGGATATGTACAAGTGAGAGTGATTATTGTGTTTTGAACAAGGAAAGAGCAGTTCACTGGGAAACAAGCAGATTAAGAATTCTGAGGGAATCTTCAGAAGTAATAACTAAAACTAGAAAATTATACAAACAACACACAAAACAACAACTAACGAAGAAGTAAATTAAGACACTGCAACAAATGAACTAGAATACTAGAGTACCAAAATAAAACAAGGAGCTGGCAGTTCAGTATGTCCTACATCCAGACATGTTAATGTAAAGTTAAGTGAAAGAAGGCAGTGCTATATAAAAAAAAATCACAAGCATCAGGTTTGAATGAAGCCTTGAGAATATTATGCAGCCCAGTCAAGAGTTTGGGGGAGATTCACAAGATTTTAAATGTCTCTGAAGGCAGCACTTCACACATAAATGAATCTACTCTTTTAACAGGAAGATAAGAAACTCAGGACCCAACAACGTAAAGCCACTTCCGATGGAGCAGACTGACTTCGTAACACTTTATTTGAAGGGGGGTGAATAAGACTGACATGACACTGTCATAAACATGACATAACATAATATGAACATGAATAAGCCTTAATGAATATGTATGACTGTCATAAGGCGTCATTCTGTGAATTATGACACTTTCAATACAAAGTCGACATTATTCAAAATGTCTTTGTTATGACAACTTGACATACCAAGAAATCATTACTGATATAAATTTGTTTTAAAAGTATTACTGATTGCACTTTAAAAATTATGCAACTTTATGTTATTAAAGGTAAAGTTTAAACAGTAATCATAACAAAGACATTTTGAATAATGTCAACTTTGTATTAAAAGTGTGATAATTTACCAAATGACGCTTTATGACAACAGTCATAAATATTCGTGAAGGCTTATTCATGTTAATGACAGGTGTTATGTTATGTTTATGACAGTGTCATGACAGTCTTATTCACCCCCTTCAAATAAAGTGTTACCCTGACTTCTTTAGCACCTCAGGAGTGGCTGATTGCCTCTTCACCACCACTAACAGATTGTAAGTTACAAGTTTTAAGTGTAAACTACATAGATACACTTTTCAGTTGGCCAACATCTTTGTACTAGATGCATATTTTCAAAATGTTATAATAATATTCAGATTTCAACACAAACTTGGTTTTAGGTTTTCATTGGCTGCAAGCCATGATCATCAAATATATCAGAAGTAATGTTTGAAAGATATCCCTCCGTGTATAATGAATTAAATTACTGAAATATTTTAACTTTCTGGTCATGTTTTAATTGATTGAGATAGATGTGTACGATGCACATGCCCCTGAAAGATGAATACTTAAAGTGATCTACTTTGCTTAATTTATTTGACAGATCAGAAGTCTAAGTAAAGGTAATAGTTATGAGCAGAACAACCCTAACATAACCCTGTAATGAAAGGCATCTCAAAAGCTGAGGGGAAGGTCAGAAAACATCGGTGTTTACCTCAGCCTGCAATCTTTTTCAGAAATCAAACGCAAAACATAACAAATCATCTCAATGTTTCGGTATGACTCTTCTCCAAAAAAAAAAAAAAAACAACAAAGCTTTCCTGCGGGAATAAGGTCACGAGCTTTGTTGGCCAGAGAACGAGACCGCCATGTTTGACCCGCTGTTAAAGCAACACTAGATGAGCCTGATTCACCGCATGATTTAGACGCCATAAAAGGCGATGAGGTAGCGTTGATCTCCCTGATGAATGATGGCGCTCAGGGTTGATGATGGGAGGCCATGAAAAATCGTGTGTGTTCATTTAGGTTGCCGTATACACAATTGCCAAAAAAAAAAAAGATCAGTGTGTGGCATGGTGTCTGTGCCTGCATGTGGAGCGTGGCATTAGTCAGAGTGTGTAAAGCCCTACCAGTCGGACAGGGGAGACGGGTTGAGGGAGACGAATGGGAGGCAGGTTCACTTTATTACTGTCACTCTGCTCACTTTCAGTCTACTTCAACCTCCCAGCTACCACCCATCCATTAATCACCTGTTTCTGTCTCCTCCCTCCCTCCTTCACTGTCTCATTTCTCCTCCCTTCATCCCCCTTGCTCCTCCTCCGTTTATTCCTCTATCATTAACAACTGCATTACCATTTCTAAAAAACAACACTTTGTGCTCTTCCTCACATCGTCTCTCATTAGATCAGGTTTTGTAAGGTTTGATCTGTTGTTACATGTATGTTTGAAGGGATGTAGACCTCAGATAGTGTGGTTGGTTCATACAAATATGTGCATAATAGGAAACGTCTTGACCTGAATAAAAAGCTTCATTAACAATAGCTTCTTCTATCTTCATATACAGTAATATATAATTTCATTGCCATTGTCATTGGAAAATAACAGTTTAGTAAGCTACCTAACAGGATTGTTCTCCTAAATCAACTCGAGTCTGTGCTATTGTGATGTCTTTGATAATTAGATATGAATAAAACAAAAGATGAATAGTTTCAAAACTTTTAGAAACCGGGAAGTTTGACACAGATTTAAAGATTAAGAGTATTTAGACGCCTAGTTTCTAAAGCATCCAAGTTGAGCCTCGCTTCTCATCAGTTATGCTGAGCAGATGGTCTGGCAAAATAAGCAGACGAATACAGTGGGTCAAAAGCTGACAGAGATTTCATTTTGATGAGATTAATTAACATAGTGCCTTGTAAAACTATTTATACCCTTTGAACTTTCTTGAATCCTGCTGACAGTACAACTTTAGACTTCACTATGTTTTCTTATGAATTTATCTGGGAGAGGATAAAGTAGTGCATAGCTGTCTACTCACAGGCAGCTGTGGTCCGTGTTACCCGCTACCACCGGGGATCCACTATAAGGTAACAGGCTAGAAATAAAGTGCTGGACAAATTTAAAGCAGGGTTAGGTCATAAAACAATAAGTAGCTTAGTTCACCTAAGCTTAGTTCACCTTCTTTCACATTAGACATTTGAAAGAAAAAGAGACTTTTTGACTTAAGTAGAAAACATACGATTAAACAAAACTGCCAACAGTTAGGATAGCCATGGCAGCATGTTACTGTGGGGAGGCTGGTCAGAGTTTAAGTGGGATAAAGCTAATTAAGCGGCAATACAGAAATAAAGTAGTAGTAAAATAGTGGTTCTCGATCCTTGTCATCAGGACTCACTGTTGAAATACAATTTCCTAAAGTTTGCTCAAACTCATTGCTATCTTTAAATATAGCATCTACCAAATCTCAACACCCAACAAGTTATAAATAGGCAGAGCTAAAATGCATGATGAAGTGGTGCAACTGGTCCGTAAACATGCATGTCTTGTAGTTAAGACGTAAAAGATCTGTGAGGAGCAGCAGCAGTATTACCCAGCCCCTGCAGTTATGCCACCAGCTCTCCCTCCGTCCCAGCAGCTATCAGCCTCTCTGCAGCTCCCATGGGCCACATGTCAGACTGTAGTGCTGTGTTGATGCTTTTCCTACATACTGTATATATATATAGCCAGATAGTGCAGCCTCTCAGGGGTACCTGGATGAGCTCTTTGCAACGTGGATACCAGGACTGAGGGGGGAAGAGGAGGAAGGATGGAGAGGCCCCCGTAGGGCTGGCTGTGCCGCCGCTCCCCCGGATCCTATCGGCTAATGGGTCGGCAGGGATTTGGGGAGGGGGATGGAGGTGGACAGAGACGGATGGCTCCTGACAAACTCACACTGACAGCCAGTGAATACAGGGCAGCCTAGCAGAAAGGTCAGAGCATGGATGGATAAAGGACCGCTTGACTTTCAAAGTTTCACCCTGCTTGGAGCCACCGCACCATCAGCGTGGGGAGGAAAGTGTTTACGGCTCGTCGGTTGGTTTTTCTGTCAAGTAGCTGTGGGTCCTCGCTAACCGCCGCTTAAGACACACAAAAAGTTTGCGCTACAACAAATCAGTAAAAGTGGTAAGTAAACAATTTTGGACCACCAGGAAAATACATCACAACAGTTACCAAACAGCTGCAACATACAAATCAAATTGCAGTAATGGTGCAAGTTGTCTGGCACTGTCATTAATTCTTTGGTAAGATGCAGATCAACAAGAAGAAAGAGTCAGAGCCCCGTTTTTTTTTTGTTTTTTTTTTAATGAAGTGATGTTGTGCTCGCCCTGGAGGCTCAGTTACTGAGTGTGTGCTTGGGTGTATGTGCGTAGGTGATGTGTTTATTGACTCCAGCAGAGGAGTGGATAAGAGGAGAGCATCTGACTGAAGAACACTGATCCAGTCAGATGTCACAGGCCCTCAGAACTGCCTCTAATGGGGCCCAAGGGACTCCATCTCTGTTTCACCCTTTGCTTACTTCTCTCTCTGCCTCCGTAACTCTCCAAATCCAGTCTCTGTAGTCTACCTGCCACTAGCACTCTGCTGTTTTTACACTTTGTGAAGCCATTGTTACTTGTGAAAGAACAAAGAAGGTAAATCTAGCAAGAAGTGCAAAGCGGCTGCAAGACATACAACTGAAACACCGGGACCAGGTGGATTTAGTCTATATTGCTATTAATTATAAAATGTTTGATAGGTTTTAGAAACACCTTGTAATCTTCTTGTAACCATTGGTTTACTCTTGTTGGTAACCATGTGCCTTCCCAAACAGAATCGTGATAAATTGTTCACATTCAACACCGACGTAGATTGACGCTCCTATAAATAAGATCACTTAGAGGTCAGCTTGTCACTATATCAACATTTCGTCAAGCGCACCTATAAAGACTGATAACAACCCAGTTATTATCTGATCAGGGAACACATTGGTGTCCAAGATCATAACTCTAAAACTGTTGTCTGAACTTAGGTTATTTAGAGACAAAAAATGACTCAAATCTACATTAGTGGTGAAATATATTCCATTTACTTTTGAGTAATCATACTTGCCAAATAACAGTTCAGTCTTAGAATAAAATGCAAAATAGGTCAATCAATTCACAAGATAACGAACATTAAATTGTGGACTTGTTTTGCAGCTTACAGGACAACTTGTTTATTCCAGCTAGTTACTTTCATGTCCATCTTTGTCAATCTCGTTACCATTTAAGCTACAAAAAGTCGATTAATGGGATAGAGTTCAACAAAAGGTGCCTGTCTGTTTTGATGAGCCTAAAGCCGGCGACAGACACAACTTTCACAGTTGATACAAATTTTGAAAAGATCTTCAGTTCACACCAGCAGACTGGTTCTTATGAGAATCATAAGCATCATCGATTACAGCATTTATAGAACCAGCTAAAGCCAACCGAATGTGTAGAACCTTTGTGTAAACTCTGATGATGGCACCAGTTTGAAGGAACAAAGAGTTTAGACAGGCTATGTTTCTGTGCCATTCCCTAAGAGATGAACTACTTGGCTAATCCAGGTGTAAAAATGAATAGGATAGTGCTAAATATATTTTTTTTAAGTTTTTCTCACTTTGAGAGTTTGTTATATTGATTGTTTCTGTGAAGTTGTTGTGGGTTTTGAAATAATTTTCAACATTGGGTTAACATCTTAACAAACAACAATAAGATATTTAAGTTGAATTATGCCCACTGATGGTTTGACATTCATAACTGAATTCAATCTTTTAAATCAAGTAATCCCACTGAAACAAGGTGTTTTTCTAAAAATCATACTAGGTTATAAGACAAGTTTTACAATCATAATCAAAATTATTATTATTTTAAGTTTTTTCATACGTGATATTGAATCAGGATGTCTCGTCGGTCAATAGCTGGCAAGCCTCAAGTTAGCTAGTGGTTGGTTATAGGAAATAATAATCATTATTTTCCTATTTCAGTTCAACACAATATTTTATTGCGTAATAATCAGTTTGGAAACTTTTGAAGATCCTTCTGTTCAATTTCTCAAAACTAAACTCGAATGCAGCCAATTATACTGCTGCACTTTAAAGACTTTTACAAAATGCTCCTCTTACGCTGCATGAAATTACGGTTCAATACTTGACAACAGTCATGTACTGATCTTTTACTGACATTTTCTGTCTGCATTACATGGTTTACATATTCCCAAAAAGTTTTTAAATGTAAACATTACTAAATATCAGTGGGATAAAGACACACTGAATATAAGATGACACATCATAATATATACGTCAGCAGATGCATATTTTCCTGGCTGACGTGTCATCTTACATTTTGGATAAAGCATGTGCTGCCCTGATTACAAGTGAAAGTGTCCACACTTAACAACATTTGATTTGCTTAGTTAGTGTGAGCCTCATCATGCGAGATCAGCGAGGACACCGCTCGTCAGCGGACCGTCGGAACGGGAAGGGACAGTTCCCGGCAGGACGTCCACTCCTCCCACCGCTCCCAGAAGGCCATGCTTCAGCCATGTGTCCATCATCACCGTCGGGAGGCGTCCATTTCTGAGTCCTTGCGTCGTCCATCTGAGGCACCCCTGTCTCTTTGACGAGTCGTGTGACCTTTTCCCCACGTCAGGTGTCGTGCTCTGTTACGTCAGGACGATGGCTGGGTGTCAAACTGTGCTCCTTTTTGTGTCCGTTGACTCTGTTAATGGTTTTACCCAAAGAGCACCACTTTGGAGCAAAACAGGATCTGATGGGAGATGGCAGGGGCGACACAGACGGGGCCGGCTGGGCTGTGTTCGACGAGGTCGCCCTGATGCAGTGGGAGGCTTCATATTAAGACATGACACATTGCTCATTATCAGCACGGTGACGAGCACACTGCTTGGTGAATGTGGAAGCAGTTATGCATCTGTATGATTGCATACGTGTTTTTGACACCTCTGCAACTGGCAACAAAAAATAAAAGTTGCTGAGGAAGCAACAGCGCTTCCGGAGATCACACCCCGAGATACTTAAAATAAAGAAAGCATGGTGGTTCACAGCAAAAACTTTTCTTTGCAGGCTTGAAGGAAGGCAATTTAGAAGTGTCTCAATGTACAACACACCAGCTTTACAACAGCGAAGAGTCTAATGCCAGAAAGACAATACACGTCTCTTCACTTTGTCACAGCCCATTGTCTTTTACCTCATTAAATTTCTTTGCTTGGACAAAAGACGTTGCACTAACACTCTATTGCTTGATCATGTTGGATCTGACTGGGACACCCAAGCAATCATCCACTGGCCTCTGCTTTCAGTCTCACTCACTGGACCTGCAGATTATTTTCACCCGGTATTGGACTCAAGCAGTGAAAGCGCTGCAAAGACCTAATATAATTGACTGATTGCTTATTATTACTCTTCATTCGACAAACATGCACATTTTTGGGGGTCTAAACATGCCAAACCTTGCCCAAAATTGTCCCCAGCATAAATTCAAATGTTTTTAATGGAATCAAAAGTGGATGTTGCCAAAATGCGCTATAACACTCAAAAAAAAAAAAAAAAAGACGTAGGGTACAGATTTGAAATTTGGGAAGTAGACAGATTCCCCCTGCCCCCCAAAATGGATGCATTGACATTGAGTTGCGGCTCAGTGTTGTTTGCTCCCTTGATATATCTTTGCCATTTTAGTTGTTTCTTTGTACCTGAAAAAGTCTGGGGCAAAATGTCTACAGTCTGACAGGTTTCATCACCTCCATGCATCCATGCAGGGGAACATTTTGCTGAGAATCAACAAATAAAATAAATTTTACATATTCTAAT
This sequence comes from Poecilia picta, assembly GCA_033032245.1. Taxonomy (NCBI): domain Eukaryota; kingdom Metazoa; phylum Chordata; class Actinopteri; order Cyprinodontiformes; family Poeciliidae; genus Poecilia; species Poecilia picta. The sequence goes on from CM065358.1 coordinate 14,661,506, forward strand.
CAGTTTGTTGTAAGTGAACTGGATAATATTACTATATCTAAGTGCGAGAGGTCCCATGGAGTTATTTGGTGTGATCTAGGGTCACAGTGATTGAAGTACGTGGGTGCAAAAAGGATTCATCACACAAAACTCCATAATATTTGGATGTAATATTGTGACGCACATTTTTAGAAGAACTCTGAATCTGTTCCATACGTTTCCATACAGGCTGAGATAAACACAGAAAACTAGTTAGCAGGCGTTTCAGCACATGGCCGCTCCAAAGTGCTGTTTATTTGGAGACATATTTCCTCCAGTAAAAACCGTCCTAACTGATGGTTTTGTTCCAGTGTTTAAACCTGCCCGAAAGGCCTGTTTGAAGCCCTGAACATTTGGTGTTAATAGGGCAGAACGGAGGGGTGTATTTGATAACCGCAGCAGCTACAGTATGACATCCAGAGCCAAACGATGGCTACCAGCTCTGCAAACAACCACCACACCCTCGATCCATTTTTATTGTATTTGAGCAGCAGTGTTATATTTCCTGGCCTCCCCTTAGCACCACACACACAGGGCACTCCAAACAAAAAATCCATAGTATCGACCCGCCAGTGTCACCACAATTACTCTTCCCAAACAGCCATTGAGGACAAATTACATCTGCACTGCCTTTTCACCCGGTCACTATGGCTGAACAGTGGCCCCCTCATATCGCCACCACCTCTTCTCTGCCTCTCCTCTTCTTCACCCCCCTCCCACCCCCCCACACTCAGCCCCTCTTCTCTGCATTTGCCCTCTAACTGAAGTCTGGATGGAGATATGGAGAGAGAGAGGGGTCACAACAGGGGATGGGCCAGCAAAAGAGCAAAAGAGCCAGCAGCTTAGACTATCAAAACGGCGGCACTTCAGAAAATAGCTTCAGCTTATCGCTGATCACACAATTTCAAGGCCTGTAGGCAGCTGGCACCGCATGTGCAACAGTTATTCTGCCTGAGCACTTACTCATCAAAGCAGAGATTTTTTTCTTACATTGACACATAGCGTGGGCACCCAGAAAAGAAATCTCCCGATATTTGCATACGTCCTATTAGAACGGGGCAAATGTTCAAATATCATCTGACTGCCAGTGGCAGGACTCAAGCTGAGAGTGACATCTTCCCCTGCATTGGGCAGGCCTCCAGTGGTGAGAGATAATCTCGCCGTGAGGTGCGGAAAAAAAAAAACAACCACTTCCTATGTTTACATGAACACACAAGCCCAACAGCACAGAAAACCCTTGTGTATTGATTTTCCCGTCTCCATATGCCGCCAAAATCATTTATTTACTATTGGCAGCAGTACTAGCAACAACCAGCTTTTAATGCTCTTAGCTATTAAGTTTCCTTGCAAGTAATCTGGGAGAACGCTGTCCCCTCCAACAGCAGACAGCGTGATTGAATTTTCCCGATGTTACGATGGCCCAGGAGGACATTAAAATGACTTCTGGTGCAGGTGGTGTGTACCTGACTGCTGGAGTTTGATTCTGTTTCAGACGCTGCGTAGGTCCCCATTCTGAATCAGGATCATCACTCACCGCCCACACACAAACACACGCAGACACACCACCTTTTACCTTCATCTTAAACAATGAAAGGCTCCACTTTCTTTCAACTGTAATAGCTCCAGTGCCATTGACTCAGTATTTCTCTTTGTAGGCGCAGTCGTGCAGAACCTTGTCTCTGAGGCAGATCAGTGGTTTTTAGTGATAATTGTTTAAAGGAGAGTGGAGGTTTTTTTTTTTTCAGTGCTCTCCCAAGGGGACTATGCATATGTAGCACTCTCCACTTTTGTTTCCATCTGTGGTAAAACAACAACAACAAAAAAATTAAATAAATAAGTACCTTTTACTGATGTGGGACAATCACTCAGAGGGAAAAACTAATAAAACAAACAAACAATTTTATCTTTAAGAGAAGTAGATTTTTTAAGTTATTTTCAGCTAGAAAAATCTGCCAAAGATCCTGTCGGAGGATTTGCGGTGTGTTGTGGGTCTGTGGTTCTTTCAAAGATCTTGAATTCAAATCTTGAGATAGAGTTCATTAAAAAGCCACAACATTTTTAACAAAAATCTAGAGCCTCTTTGCTCATTGTTGATCATTTGAAACCTGTCCTTCTACACCTGATCTGATCATACAATGACACAATATGAAATGAAAGTAAGAGTTTTTACTCTTCTTTTTTTAATGATTAAGTTTTACCAATTCATACAGTATTTAAAAAAAATCTTGAGGTGATGTGAGTCGATTCGCTCTAATTTTCAAACTTAGCCCAACCTCAGATTGTCTTCATGCCAAAAATCATGAAAAAGCCATTTTTATGCAGTTAACAATTAGAAAAAGTGATTTAAAACATTTCTGCTCACCGTTTAAATATTTTCATCAACTTTTCAGCTAGAGAAGATCAGTTGCAGACCAAGTTTACTTTAAAAACTGTGAAATAGTACTTTACTTTGCAAGTAAAAATCAGAAACTGAACTGGAACTGAAGCATCTTTAACTGTGGCGTACAGTTATACGATATACACTCGGCACAACACAAGGGAAAAATAACCAATAAACTTTTTGGGGTACGCCTGACAATTTTTTTTGTTGTTGTTTTTGTGTTTGAGATCTTATTACTACCATAGAGTGCGGATGATTCTGCATATTATATTCACATTGACCAGCTACTTTGTCCATACTTGTCCACAAATTAAGCACAAGCACAAGTTTGTAACATGTGAATCACTTTTATAAACTCTTAATGTTTCAACGTTACTTTTCACAAAAAGTAAAAATACAAATACAAAAAGAGAAAAATAAAAATCACACGTACAGAAGTTACTTTAGTTATTTGCTGCTGGGTAGCAATTTCAAAAGCCCTGCATCATTATGTCAAATATGTATGGCAAATAGAACCAAAGGTTATTTGGGAATATATGTAGAGTTTAAGTACTCTGGAAGTAATAAGGAGAAACTTAAAGCAGCTGTGGTAATTAGAGCCGAGGAGGTTTGGAGGAGCAGAAAACAACAAGAATCCTAAAAAAACTGCACCAGAAAAAAACTAACAAAACAAATAACCCTAACCCTAACCCTTACCCTAACAATAAAAAAAATGCATATTTCTAAACTTTAATGTTAAATATAAATTTTAGTCTAGGTCTGTTTTAGCATGCATAAAAAACATAAGAAACAGGAAATTTCTGAACTCACTGAGAAAAACAGCAACTTTACATGAATGTAGGACCCGCTTATCATTTTAGTATTAGAGCTTTGTTTCCATAATGTATGTAGAGATATAATCAGATTGCCACTTTTTCAAATTGGAACCTATTAGGCCTTGTTCCTGGATTGTGTCTAAATGGCTAATTCTGCATTAAAACACAAAATAGCCCACCAATGCAGAGTCTGTGTGCGAGCGAAAGAGAGAAAGAGAATTGTTCGTGCATCTGTGTGTATCTGTATGATATATGACGATCAGTCACAGGAGGGGTTTTTACTGCGTGATTATTTCTGCTGTGACACTAACGAGCTTCGGCTGCAGATCCACTGCAGACCAATTACATCGGTGGAGAGGCTGCTTGCTTATTACAGTCGGATAATCTGCGGGTTTCACCCTCTGCATCAGAGCTCCTGCTACACATGTGAACATTTGATTAGAACTGTTTATCTGTCTGTATGTTAGTCTGCTTGTCTGTCAGTCTCTGTGCATTTTACAGCCCTGCTGTTCTGCCAGACAGCAGGGGGATTGTCTGTAATGTTGTGCTGCCTGTATATGGAGGAGCTCCAGCTTGTTGATTTATCACTTCTGCATTGTGTCGCCTGATCTCTCTTCTCGATTGTGTCTTTGGTGCACCGATATGCCACCTCCGCATGTGTCACATCGTGACCAGTTCCGTATGAGGGATTTGTGACTCGAGGGGGAACCTCACCAAAAAAAAAAAATAAAAAAAACTTGGGGACCTGGAGAAGATGAGGAGCGAAAAGAGGGATCAGAATCTCTGTTTTCAGTGATTGGGTTATTCGAGAAAGCACCGTCAGCAGTTCTGGTGAAGAGTTGCAAGAATACCAGGCAGGGCGGTGAGGGATCTCGCTTGATGTATACTGTACCAATCTGTGTGAATGTGTGTGTGTGTGTGTGGGGGGGGGGGGGGGGGGGGACATGTGACGTACTCTAATCACCTTAATTATTTCCTCTAATTACCTGCAAACAGCTAATGAATTCCTCAGGAATCCTATCATGTTGTGTACGTGCTCACATCATCATCCGTTTTGCACGGCTGCCATTAATTTGCTCATAAACAAATACAATTAGCATAAAATGTTTCATTACAGGCTCATATATCTGGTTGGGTCTCTGCTAAGGGTTTGAAACAGTTGAACAACACTCACAAAACATGGCTTTTTTTTTTTTGCATCTCCTAATCGTGCTTTGTAAATAGTGTGATGAAATGGACGTGGTTTGGATGAATATTTCGCGGTGTGTATGTTTGTTGTCCTTGGGGATGCTGATGTGTGTAGCAGTTTGCATGCTGGCAAATCTCTCTGTTTGTATTTGTGTGTATTTTTTATTTATTTATTTTTTTTCACTTTATAAATTTTCCATCCAAGGTCGTCGGGCGAAGAGGGACAATAGACTCGGTCCGAGGTGGACCGATGATGAATGTGTACATTTCATGACAACAAAAGCATAATGACCTTATTCTATAATGAATGGATTCATCATTAAAAATTTGTAGCCTGCGGCAAAGTCTTTTTTGCATATTCTGATGTCACCTCCTCTCTGAAAGTCTAAAGCAGTTTTTGTCTATGCCTCTGGTGCACTGCGTGTGGGCATGTTTTGGGGCTTTGCAGCTTTGTTTGTGCAAATGTGGGTGAAGGTGTCTTCAAAATTGTGCATCCTCTGAACCAGCAGTGCAGTAAGTTGCAAACTATGACGTGCAGCTAAGATAGTATGGTATTGAGTGTAATTGTGTTACTTTACACAAGTAATTCTTTTTTGGATAAAAAAAAAATCTACCCTTTTTATCCAAAAGAAAAAAAAGGCACAAATTGTTGGGATAATTAGTATGTTTCCTCTAAATAAAAGCCTTTTAAACTCAGTGTGTCTTTAATCTTAACATTTTGTAGCTGCAAATTCCTATTCCAATTCTCCAAATGTCAGACCTTCTATTTTTTTCTTTTGTTACATTTTTTTCAGAATTATGGTTTATGTTTCCCCCCCCCCCCCCCAATATTATTTAATTGATGGAAGCAATCAATAAATTTGTGGTTCCATATTGAACTTTGTCTTGGACTATTTATTTATAGTGTCCGATAAAGAGATTTTACATTTTGTCACATCTCAAACACAACTTCAAGTGTCTTTTATTTTGGACATTTTAAAGCAGTCAAGCACACGTCAGTGGATAATTATGAAATCAGATGAAAATGATACAGTTTTCATTTTTACTTACAACCAACAATCAGAAATTTGCAGCGTGTATTTATATTAAGTATGTTTTATACTATTTATAGCCCCAAAATAAGATAAATTGCAACCAGTTGCAGGAACACACAGTTGAGCAGGACGGTGAAGCTGGGCAGTGGTGATAGAAAGTTGCATGGAATTAAATAGAGAGCAATACTAAAAATCCTGTTGGATGCTGGAAAAGACTTGAGACTAAGGGATACATTCAACAAGCATGCCAATGCAGCCAGAGCTACAAAAGAATAGTTCACCTAAATGCTTTTGGGTGTTGTAAAAGCTCAGGCCTAACACATAATATAACATATAATTTGCAAAGATTTGAAAATTGGTGTCTCTAGACATCATTTCTCCTCCCAGTCTGACTGTGCTTGAACTATTTTGCACAGAAGGATTTGCAGAAATATTTTCTCAATGTACAAATGTATTGGAAACATAGCAGAACTGTATGTTTCCAATACATTTGCGCATATACAGTAGGCACCTATAATCACAAATGATTCTACAAAATATTGAGTCAGGGAGCTAAATACAATATGTGGGTTCAAACTTTTTCTACTGTGCTGTAAATTCACTTCTTGCATTTTTTCTAAAAGCTGTAGTCAGTGGTGTAGAATAATACTGTTTAGCACCCAGTTACTTTGTTTTGTTAATACATGCAGAATGTGTTAACTATAGCTATCAAAGCAACATTCAGTTTTAAGCTTAGTATCAGAGCAGTGAGACAAAACTACCAACAACAGCACGGTATCTCTAATATATATCAGCCACTGTACTTTCTCAGTAATGGACCCTGAAAAGTCAATATTGGTTGAATCCTGCTCTCAGGGCACTTCATAGTATTAGTGTTCTCACTGGGTTTTTATGTTAAACAGAATTTATTTAGAAACCTTGCCACAAATAAGTACAGCATATTACAACATTCATTTGATCTGTTTCAGAAGGAAATTCATTTTTATTTTCCCAGTCAAAGCTCTTCAATTCAAGTCCAATAATCACATTTGAAAAAGTCTAATGTTTCAACACGCACACAAAAAAATCAATTTATGGAAACCAAAGAAGCCAAAAAGCAAACTAAGATTTTCTATTAGAAACCATCTTTGCCATCTATCTTTGTGTCAAATGTGAACAAATATGGGGTTGTTTGATTGCATAATCATGCAGCCTTATGTATATAATCAGGCAAAAGCCTGCATTTAGCATTGCTGACCAAGACAGCAATATTCAGGACAAGAGTTGTTGGGCATATCTGGGGAAAAACATTACGAGCACAACCCAGAGGCGCTGAGAAACTGTTCATTAATAACATGAAATTAATGTAGGTGGTATATAGAACTGAACAACATGAGAGTAACATCCCATGCTACACTATGCAAAACTGACTTTCCGCTGATAAAGGTTCACTCACATCAGCATCCTGAATGCTTATAGCAGCTGATGTAGCAGAGGAGTTGACTCTATGTACAGATTAAACAATCTATAGTGTATTTGACCACTTGGGTTCTCTAAGTCTGTGAATAGAGCATCAAATTGTAATCCCAAAACAGTCGGATTTTAACATTAGATATCAAGAAAAGAAAAAAAAACACACTGACATCATTTGACCGCTTAAATTGTTTCCTGCCATTTTTGCTGCCATTTTGAAAAACACATGTTAGAGTTACTGTACATGTAATGAAATTAAGTGCATTTATTGGTGAGTAAATCATTTCAATTGGGTTGCATGAGATTAGGCATTTTTTATTCTGGTAATTACAGCAACATTTGAGTCAAAGTTTGCTTCATTTTTTATTTTAACACCAATGAGTAAAAATGCAAATGCAAAAAAAATACAAAAAATAGCTCCTGCAGTTTTTACTCCCCACATAAACATGGAATGTAATACATAACAGGGCTGTGTTGTATGACAAGCCCCTAATTGACATTAAAAGAGTTTTCAGATGCTCCAACATCTGATATGTGGGAAAATCAGAAGCAGTGTGACACCGTCTCTAATTTTAGCCCTATTTTATAAGCATGTACCAGGTGGAATTTGGTGTTGGAAAGATTAACGTTATTCTATCAGGAACAAATGTCCAGTAGGAGCCAATGATGGTGAAGACAGCCTCTGCTTTGACTGGTTGGGAGGTTAAATGTTCAAGAAAGGACACAAACTGCAAAAGGACCTGCAGGAATGCCTGTTTTTGAGGAGAAGGCAAGAAAACAAACACAGTGTTAGTTACAGTAATCAGAAGACTAAAATGGCGTGGCCACACAATATCATAATATGAAATATCATAAAAGAGATGCATTAAGCAAAAAATCTAGTCATCTTAGTTACATTACACCTTACTTCAGTGAATTTCTGAGTGCAGTACTTCTTGCCATATACGTTTACTAGTCTTTTTCTTCTCCTTCTAGCAAAGACACATTTTCTGGCTGCACACATACATCGCTGATTGATTGACAGCGGTCAATTATCAGGTCTTCTCTGCGCTGTATTGATCCCTGCATGAGATTAGTATCTTTTCTCTATCTCTGTGTCCTGCAGGTCATGTAACACAGCCTGACCCTGCCATGGATACAAATGGCATATACATCTCCTGAGCCGCTCCAAATGTCAGTTGTCAGACAGTTGCTCACTGAATGGCGAGCTCAGAGTGGTTTGAGGTAAATATACACACACACGAGCATACACTCCCATCAGAAGGAGAGGATCGGAGGCAGTGGAGATGTCTCTTGTTATAAAACGGCAATTATGTCGCCTGACAGGTTTGCATCTCCTTCCTGTGTAGGACTTGTCTGCCTCGCCGTGTGTGTGTGTGCCCCGCAGGTATACATTTTCAAGAGGTGAGACAGGTAAAAGCACTTGAACTGAATCATCCTTTCAGCAAACATTCAATTAGAATATCCAGCACTGAGCGACGCTATTACAGCCGGAACGCTGGTGCATTTCCCAGATAAAGAAATCTGCTGAATTTCAAAGCTACAATGGATGTACTGTGCCGCGGCGGGGGGGAGGAAGCAGGAGAGTCTGGGGTGGCAAGTTGAGAATTCAGAGCTTCCCCTCTGTCGGTAGTCAGGTGGGATGACAGGGGGGTGAGTGCTGCCTGGTGGCTCTCTGGCGGTTCTCTGACAGCCTGTCACAGAGAGATCACTGCCACATGCCTGTCTGTCCACAACGCTGACGGCTGACCCGTCCAACATGGCCCGGCCCGCTGGTCATGCCATCTCTGCCTGCCGTCGGACGTCTGTGACAGCTGACAAGACACCTGGGACACAACCGGCAGAGGCCAGAGATCTGCTACCTGTATAGACATCAGGATTTACTGCTGCCAAGGAAAAAAGACTGTGGAGGAAACACGAGGAGGAGGGAGGAGCAGAGAGTCATTCCTAAAAAAGAAAAATTATAAACTGTTACAAAGAGGTCTGTGAAAAAAAAAGTCTAATTATCAAATCTTTCTCATCTAAACAGTACCGATGATACGGCAGGTCATGGTCCTCAACAGCAACATGTGCGTGTCTAAGTTGCTTTGTTTGTGCCTGTGTTTGCATTTTACATTTTTCACAGCATAACTCGCTTTAGATGTGGAGACAAAGGAGGCTGATAGCTGCAGTCTGGGCTGCGGAGACATATGGGCCATGTCATTTATCACGTCGGCTGGTGAAGGAATGAGAGCCCATCAGTGGCCTGGCATTGATCCCTGCGTGGGCCAGCCATTGTTCCCAGCAGCACCTGGTTCTGTTAGTTCTGTCTGCAGTAATGGGGAGGAGGGAGCACAAAGAGCGGAGTAGGAGGGAAGTGTTAACATTTTCTAGGCTACACTTAAAGCTGAAAAAATAAAGCTGAAGATGATAGAGAAGAGTAACTTTTGGTGTCTGTGCACTTCAGCCTCTTTTACTCTGATATCATTAGACAAAATTCATTATGATCCGCAATACTTTCTAAAAGCAAGGATTCCTTAGTTTTGTGCTTTATAATCCCATCCATGCCTAGACTTATCCACAACGTGAATTCTGACCTGTTTTGCCTGGTTCCCTGGTTTTCGTGATGCTGTTTGTTCACTAATCTTCTTTAGCAAACCCACGAGGCCTTCACAGATTACAAAGATTTATAGCAAGATCACATCATAAACAGTTTGACTTTGTTTAATAAGTAGATTGCTTCTGAACACACTTGGTGGTGCTTGACTTCAATCGGAGTATCAGAGTAAAGGTGTGTGACTACAAAATGCACATCACATTCAGGATTTTAAATGATAAAGGAAAATTGCAAAATAAAAACAAAACCCAACATTTTAGGAGACGGTAAATTCTCAAAAGATCATTATTATTTTCAAGTGCAACCAAAAAAAAGGAGACAATTATATATAGGAATCTTTTGACTGTTATTCAATTTTTTTATGCTGACGTCAGAATTATTTTTGTGTTTTTATTATGTTTATTTTTATGTTGGTATATGCTTCAAAGTATTAATGTCTGCATGTTTCGAAAGCCAGGCAGTTTTCTGAACAATCGCTGCATTCGGTTGTTGATAGATTTTGACATTTGTTTTCCACATTTTGCAAAATATTAGATCTCATTCTTATTCATTTTGCTCTTCTTGAGATATCATTGCCAGCGTCTACAAATTTCTCTGGATCTGTCTGCAGATGGCTCTGCGTTCAAGATTGCAGTTACATTTTGGGGAATGTATTTGTCCAGCGACATGCAGCGACATGTTGTGCATGCAGATTTATGGAAAGTTAATCACAGAGAGTTGCTATAAACATATTTATAGCAACAAAAATTGCGATCACTTTAGGTTTAATTTTAACAGTTAAACTGTATCCTTTAACCTTTTTTTTCTACCAACCTCATGCAACTTATTAAGTGTATTTCGGTCTCCTTGTGCTCCAACTGTGTGTGTCCATAAATCTATGGCATTTTTTGATGCTCTGAAGCTTTGAAAGAAGCTCTAATATTTCCACCTGGCTTTGTTAAAAACAGATTTGCTTACTCAGCATTGTTTGTCTGCAGTAATTCATCACGCAGGCTTTGAGCTATTGATGGAGCCAGCATCCGTTTGCAGGCCCCTGTCAATGATTCACTCACTAAGCCCATCTGTCAGGCGCCCTCTGCTTCTCTCCCTCTTCCTCGCTGCTGCTCGGCTCAGCCCTCTTCTTCCTCCGTGATGGATGGACAAGATCCTTGACAGACACAAATGGTCGCATTCAATGCAAGAACGCCTCATGGATTTTGCTTGTTGGGATGTAATCTTCCGCAAATATTCAGTCATTTCTTGCATCAGCAAAGCGAGTGACGCAACTCAAAAAGAAAAATCTTTAAAACAGTTTCAAAACAAAGAGAAGTTGATTTCTGGCGGTGACTGGTAACTGTTTGAGTATTCACAGCTTAGCAGAGGATGGTAATCAATAAATCAACAACTCCTAGAATCCATCTCAGTTGTGTCATTAAAGGTTCCTAATTTAGCGAGTGATGAAGTGCGACCAGCACATTTCAGGGAAAGTTGCTCTGCATCCTTGCAAAGCGCAGTGCAGCACCACAAAGAGAGGCGGCAAAGAATCCAGGAGTCTCAAAAAGAAACCTAATGTGAGCACAGATCAGTGGAGTTTGGGCTCAGGTGTGGAAAAGAGCGCCACCTGTGGGCAGATGTTACATGGTGCATGATGGGATGATGTGAAGTAAACCAGATGATTGTTTTTTGGGTTTTTTTTCGCCAGAGTAAAAAAGGTTTTCTCACAAAATAGGTTTCCGTGTGGAAACCTAATTAGCTTGTTACTGACCTCAGGGAAAATCTGATGCCTAAACATAACTAGCAGAGTAAGAAAGAACACATGTAAATAGTAACATGTCACTCATCATTTTTTAAATCAAAAACAACAACCAAACAAAAAAAAAAATAAAGACAGACTAGGATGTTCACAAGTAAACGGTAAACACAAAGAATCAGCTCATATTTCCTCCTACAGTTGTCTTAGAATCAACAAACAGTCCAACATCTTTTTGAACTCTGGAGAAAACCCACAGAGACGTGGGAGAAACCCAGAATAGTCCCGCAGTTGAGATTTGAACCGTTGTTACTTTAACTGTATGATGACAGTGCTGACCACTCTTCCAGCCAAGAACTGTCCAAACAATAAAAAACAGCTCCCCCTGTAACACACATGAGTTTTCATGTTTGATAAAGGCCAACAAAATATTATGAAATGTATATAATACACCTTTTAAGCTTCCCAGTTGAGGATTTCACTTTCATTACCTTTCAGTAAATATTCTCAATTAACTGTGAAAGTTAATTGGCTCCAGTCAGAATCTTCACAAGGTTTTTTTTGTGTTCTTTTGCTATTGTTCTGTGGTTGAAACACATTAAAACACATCTCAAATCAATCACCTTGTATAGGTCGAAAACTCTTTCTTACATTACAGTCAACGGTGTCACACATAGAAAGCGCAGTGGTTGAGATGAGGCATCAAATTGCATCTACAGGTGGGCCTCAAATGTAGCAGCGACTTAACCTGGCAGAAGCCTGCAAAACCATAGTTTTCCCAAAATGTTTAAAGGGATAAGATATTGTTTATGTTAACTTTTGACTTCGAGGAGATAATAAAAAAACAAAATCTCTCATTATTCCAAACTGTAGAAAACAAAATGACTTTTGGTGAACCTGACTGACCAATTAGCTTGATTTAGCATCAGCACACAGGAGTGTAAACACATAGTTTTATAATAAAAATTTACTTATTCTGTTTGAAAATTACATAAAAAAAAGTAAGCAACAATGAAATATAAATGCAGTTTGAAGTTTCCACCATGTAACTAGCTACATTTAACTGAGATAGCTAAAAAAGGAAGTATTCTAATAAGTTTCTCTGCATCATAATTCTTACATCTACTTGAGTGAAAATATTTTAAAGTAATGTTATTCTTACTGGAGAAGGTTTGTTTCTTTACTCACCTGTTGTCCATGAACTGGTGACCCGTCCTACAGGTACTCTGACTCTCACCAGTTGACTACTGGGAAAGAAACTGCTAAAAAACAAAAACAAAATAATATTTAATAGCATTTTTCACTTTTATACAGGAAAACAAAGGCAACAAAAAAGACAGGTTTGTCCTTGGTTAGATCATGGCTTTCAGCAGAAAGGTCACAAATTACAACATGTCGCCTTAACAACTGAATTCACCAAACCTATTTGATTGCCACTGGATCAAAATAAAAGAAAAGATACCTAAACCCTTCAATGTAACATTCTTCCTTTTAAAACCAAGTCAGGAGTAAAAGGAATCTCAGAACATCTCAGGATCTGAAAATTCACAGAACTATGTGAGTAAATCTGGTGAAAATATGTTTCCAGTTGCGAATGTGTTTTAATTTGCTCACATTATTGTGAAAATTGGGCAGAAAGTGGAGGCTGAAGAAAAACATCCTGGAGTTATTTGTCCTCTGTGCAGAGTTGTGAGGTTTGTGTGGATGTTTATTACAAAGTGTTTGGCCTTCAATTGTCTCTTTCCTTTTGTTAACCTTGCAGGAGAATGCTGTAAAATAAAATACATTAAAATAAAAATAATCTTCATTTGTTCCGTTCAGTCACCTCTGCTTTTTTAAAGATTGTTTTGTCTTTGACATGTGCTCAATAATTATGTATATTACAAATATATACCAATATTTTATGGAACCAAGTTTCAAGACAATTACAGACTTCAGTATGTAAATAGTTATAATTATTATTATTATTCCATTATAACTCTGGCTGTATGTTTGGGCTTCCTGTCCTGCTGGAGCGTAAACCTCCATCCAAGGTTTAAACCTTCTGCTGCCCCTGTCAGGTTTATCCTCCAACTATTGAGCTGTGTTAGTTCCAAATTTTTGTCTTTTCTGAAGAATAGTATATCCACAGCATAAGGCTGCCTCCACCATGTTTTTTTCATTGGGATGGGTCTTTAGGGCGGAGTGCAGTGTTGGATCTGTCACACGTCCTGCTAACAGAGGGACTCAGAGTAGAGCCATTTGCTCCATTACTTTAGGTGGACAGACATTTCTTAGTAGATTTCATTTTCAAACAATGGGTGGGACACTGCTCCATGAGCTGTTCACAGATTTTTAAACTGTTTAATAACCTAACCTAGCTCAACGTCTTTATCCCTGACCTTTCTGCTGGGCTCCTTAGTTTACTTACTTATTTATTTTAGGCAGACAATGAAAAGTAAAAGGGGCGTGACTGTGGCGCAGGGCTAAAACACAACCCGTGTATGGAGGCCTCAGCTCTCAGGGCGGCTAGGTTTGAGTCCCGACCCGATGACCTTTACTGTATGTCTTCCTCCTCTCTCATGACCCACTTTCCTGTCAAACAACTGCTAAATAAAGGCCAGTAGTGCAGACAAAACCTAAAAAAATAAGACAATTGACATGAATTTCTACACTGAGGCCTCCATAGAGCAGTTTTATTTATGCTACGATTATATCACAAAATGTGATTCACTTAACTAATACGATGATACCTGAAGGCAACGATGCACATTGTTCTTTGAGTTATATGAGTTTATACAGTATGTACAAACAAATTGTGAAGACCATTTATCCCTTTTATGATTCTTTATAATTATGTACTTCTTTGTGTTGGTTTATCATAATCCTTATGTTAAGCTTGAGGATGTGACATGACAAAACATTAAGGAATATTCTTTTTTTTTTTTTTTTTTAGCCTCCACTGTTGTTAGAATTCCTCTTGCATGTGAGAGCAGTGAGACTCTCATCCTGTTTCAAGGGGCAAACCGCAAATCCTTCCACCTTAAAGCAGTGAACTTCACATTAATAAGCGCCTGAACGGGGCAGGTATCGGACGCTGATTGTAAAGCCGTCGCATATTGTTTTGCTCTGATGTTAACAAGCCGTGCCGAGGATGGACAGAAGATCTGCATCAGCGTGTCACTGATAAAAACAGGTTTCTTTTACACCCACTTGAAAAACAAGAAGCTGTGAGTGAGGTGCAGCAGAGCGGCTGCGTCTCCAGCTGTGCAGAGATCACCGCAGCTCTCACTCAGCCCTGCAGAGCCTCGGCCCTCAGCGCTGACCCCCCTCACATCAAACTTGACTGCTCGTGTCCTGTCTGCGCGCCGAGTTGTCGTGTAGGCTGTGTCGCTCTGTCACAAGACATGTCCCACATTTGCAGCCGCCATCGTTGGCCAGCAGGATGAGAGCGTCTGTCAGGAGAGCTGACACGCATGCCACTTTGCTGGGCAACTGACAGAGGGCCACGCCACACTGTCACTTCTCCCAGATCTATTGCCGGAGGATAAACACGGACACACACACAGTGAGACGTTAATAACACAAGAGTAAACAGAGTTGGAATCTCGGGGAGTGACTGAGTGACAGGCTGGCTGGGTGACCAGCCAGGGCCGAGGAAGCTGGAGCTCTGTGTCACCCTCATTCTTACAATCTCCAGCTGTCACATCAAACACTCTCCTCTTGTGCTGCTCGTCCCACAGACTCGGGGCCCACCGCCTCCCCTCCGCCCCCACCATCCCACACTTCTGAACTGATATCACATCAGAAATGCATCCTGTGGTGCAGGAGAATACACGGTCCTCCAAATAAGCTCCTGGATAAACTGGTTTCTGCTTCCTCCTTTTTTGTGGAATCGGCTTGTGCTAAAAGAAAATTCAGACTTCGGATAAAGAAAGAGTGAATTTTAGAGCTTTAGGGTGAATCTGACTCCCAGCTCGATGATTATTGGCGGATAAGTGAATAATATGTTTGGGTTTCATTGAAGTGCCAGTGTGTTCGCATATCCTTTTGTAGTTTCATAAACAGAATAAAACTTATTGGGACAATGTACATACTGCCAAGCCCCTTGAGGATTCAGACTTAAAATTATTATTATTATTATTTTTATTCAACCAATAAGATTTTATGTTATAGGAAAGGAGACAGGCACCTCTGAAAATATACCAAACAATTTGAAAGGAGTCCAAATAAAAAAAAAGAAATAATAATAAAAAAACAAACAGAAAAACAACGCAAAACAAACTACTTTATTAAAAAAAATTGGAATAACAATTACATAGATTTAACGCTTTCCAGATGTTCCCAATGGTATTTTTGTACATTAAATAATTTAAAGAATATTATTAACCGCATGACCATTGTATTGGTCATTACTTTGATTAATGACCAATACAATTACAACTTGTTTCCAATAGTTTGCTTTGAATTAACATTAGTATAAACTCCTTTATAGACCACTGCTATGACTAGTGTTGCAGCACTGAAGTTAAATTACATTCAAAGTTTGCAGTTATCATTCATTGATCAAAGATTGATCAATGAATGGTACATTTTTAAAAAATTTAATCTATGACTAAAAGTCACAAAACTGAAAACACAAACTTATGTAACAGGGGTGCAATAAATGACCTAAGCTATTCAATGTAAAGCATGTTTATTTGTGGCACCGTTTATACACAGGTAGAATCAAAGAAAATTAAAGTAAAATAAAGCTCGCTTCAAAAGACAAAAACACATAATAGGAAGTAAAGTTGAATTCCATAATTACACAAGAAAAAATACAAATATCTGAAAACAGTTAAACAAGTGGATAAGCTCAAAGAGTAAGAATTGTTGTTTCAAAATAAGTTGCAATAGCAGTAATATTTTCATATGCTGCACATTTTATGTCCTTCGGAGTTGTTTCCAGACCCAAGGAGCATCAACAATGAACCCTAACTTCACTTCTCTTGATCTGGTCCTTGGAGCTTTACATCTTTTGTGACCAGAGAGTCGTAGATGGTTCATATTGTCTCTGACTTTCAGACCCAACAGGACTCATTACTTCCAATTTCTATAACAAGTGAAAATATATTATTTTAATTTAGGAACTGGTGTAAACTGACACATTTTCTTGGTATTGGTCAGGACTTTTACAGCAGCATTTTTAGATGAGTTTGAGTAACACTAGTGAGTTTTAACAAAGACAAACAAAATATCTAACATGTTGAAAACAAAATCATGCATTAGTTGTCTGTGTCTTTTTTCAATTAAAAACCCTTAATTCTGGTGAGGTGTGAGAGATGCTAATAGGATTATTTAGTACAAGATTTTGAATAAATGTTAAAATTTACATTTGAGTATATAATTATGGATCTAAATGATTTTCTTATTTTTGTAAAGTATTTTTCTGCTTTACAAAAATATACATTTTGTAAAAAATGCATCTTATCTGATGTATTTTTTCTGCATCAGGTGGGATCTGAACCAGTCAGAACAGTGGCAGACAATCCCTTTAACTTTTCCAGTCTTTCAGCCATTTTTTCACAGTTTACTGTGTTCTTACTTAGCTCTAACTTAACCTGTTGTCAAGTAATATTGCTTCAACATATTGCTTTAAATCAACCGCATAATGGCTCATCTTGGTAGCCTGATGATTAATTTACTTTAAGCACTGCTTGTTCCCACTTTTTGCAATTCTTACTATGAATTTCAAAATTCCTCTTAGGCGTTTGATGAGTTTGCTCCAGTCTGCCCTGCAGCATCTGCTCCATGTTAACTTACACTGCCCTCTCGTGGCAGAGAGGTAAATCACACACCCTGACAGAAAAATCAAAGCGAAGCAACTGGATCATTGTCGCTGAAAGGTGAAAGAACTGGAAAACACAGCATGACTATGCAGTTTGTTGGCCTCACATACAGAACAACACCAAGTCGGATTGAGTCCTGAATTATCCTGGAATCTCGGGTCATCAACACTTTAACATAACCTTCAAACTTTTAGAAATGTCATTTTGTTTTTTTTTTCTTTACTTTTGTTTTCAGTATTAATATAAACAACGCAATGTATCTGTTTACACAGTAGGTAAGCAGAACGCTCTATGGTTGTGTAATTTAAAATTTAAATGAACTGCTTATCATGCATTCAGTCCTTGGGACGAATTTTAATAACTGTAATAATATTTGACCTACATCGTAATTCATGATGACTGAGATAATCACGGATTCGTGCGAGGATCCTCGGATCCCGCTGTGAGAATTCCCACTCGTGTGGCGATAAACCCTGAATGTAAAAACAAACGAGCCCGTTATGTTTCAAACACAATCTGCATCTGGCCACAAGGTGGCAGTGTGGCTTCATGCAGCCGCTGCATCTCGAAGGGAATCTGACCAGATCAAGTTTGACTGCACACAAGGAGACGTTCTGTAGAATTAAGGTGGTGGGGATCTTTTATTCACTTCGAGAGGGTTTATCTCATGTGGGTAGTACAACCAAGACTCATGAATACAAATGGATAAAACACGAGGCTCTTTGAAGACCTACAGGGTGTTAAAAATCCTCTTTTTGGTCTCTTATACCGTCTTAGCGTGATGCATTATGTAGGTGTGTAGAGACGTATGGAAAGGACACATCAGTTCTATCAGCTGCAGGCAGCAGCTCAGTGTGCTTCTCCAGAGACTCGCTCCAGTGTCACACTTGCTTAATTCCAGTAATGTTGCCCAATTAAGTATGATGTAGGGTTGCCTGCTGGGACCCTGACGTTTTGAGTTTATATTGAAGAGTCTCAGCCACTTAGGTCAGATGGCTACAGGCTCTCAACATGAATAATTAATCCCAGAATTGACCTTGCTCTTATCAGTGGCTCTTCTTGCTGGTAGCATTTAGCCTAATATGACAAGAGCAGCTGCTCGAGATTTGTTACGAATGTTATCATCGTACAGACATTGAAAACACCATGAAAGGTGTTATTTTAATTACATGAAAGTGATAAGACATCCAATGTAAATCTCATTTAGCCGATTCACGTTTGAAGATGAAGGTTTGCTTGAACTTCAAAAAAAAAAAGGAAAAAAAAGAGGAATATTTGAGCATGACGAATGTGAACGCCTGTTTGAACAAGACCGAGTTTGAAATATTATCAAACATACTCATTTATTTAAAAGGAAATAGATAATACAAATGAAACAATTTTCATTTTGTCACATAAATGATTTCATGAGTCATTAACAGCGCAAAGAATCCAGTTTTCTCAGAGAAAACTCATTTGGCCCGCTGCTTGCAAACATTTCTTCTATGAGCTTTATGACATGGGTTGCTTTGACACAGGGCGCCTGCAAAAAGTGCTGTCTGTGAATTAAATACTGTACAGTGCAATTTCAAATAAACAATACATCACATCTGATCATTCATTGGTAAACATCTTTTATATCAAAGAACATAAATCTTCAAAGTTTCTTCAATACAGTAGATTTATAAGAGAATTCACACAGACTTGGCGCAGTCTTTCCAGTCTTAAAGTATTTCACATTTAATGACCTCCCTTTGGATTTCCACCATTGATTTCTGATTAATGTTTTTTTATGTTGTTCTTTTTTCTGGGTAACCTCCAGTTCTGTTTCTCAGAGCGCAGCCTCACCCATTCTTCTCACACTTCAGCTGCCCTCTGCTCTCCTTAAGTTTGTCCCTCTGACTGTCCGCAGTCTTGGAGTCTCCCCTTAGGTCGCACATCACGGCGCGAAGGGTTCTAAATGTGTCCATCCGGGTTATCTGGGCGGCGTGAAGCTTCACTTCCGAACCCTGGGACGCGCTGAGGGAGCTGAGGGAGCGCACCGAGGACAGGTTGTGCTCCTTTCCAGAGGGACGGCGCGGCGTGGTCATGGTGCCGGCGTCCTCTGTGTGCTCCATGTCTCTGATGACCTCACACAGGTAGCGAGCCAAATCTTGGCTGGAGAAGGAGAAGGCTCTCTGAGAGCGGCGGAAGGTCAGAGGGGACGACAAGGTTTCTGCCTCTGAGGGGGGGATGGCCAGACGCAGGGCAATAGCAGCGTTGCCATTTCCATTTGACATCGCCTTCTTGTTGTCTTGAGGAAGCTTAGTCTGCGGGTAGGAGCTGGTGTTTTGTGGGTAGCTGTAGCGGAGGGATTGTGCGGGGCTGGGCTGGAGGGAGCGCTGCAGCTCCACCATGTTGAAGGCATTCTGTGACAGCAAAGAAAGAAAAGGACAAAACACAATAAAATATACATTGTTTATATATATATATATGTATATATATATACATATATATATACATATATATATATATAGGCGATAAGGACAATGCTGCACACGCCATAATGACCAATGCCATTTTGTCATGCTGCATGACAATTTAACCAGCGTGGCTCAACTGATGATTCTGAGAGTAAATGAGCCCGTTACTTAGAGTAAGATGGGAATCCTCAGCATAGGAAGGGAAATTGGCAACAACAGCTCCTTTGATCA
This sequence comes from Poecilia picta, assembly GCA_033032245.1. Taxonomy (NCBI): domain Eukaryota; kingdom Metazoa; phylum Chordata; class Actinopteri; order Cyprinodontiformes; family Poeciliidae; genus Poecilia; species Poecilia picta. The sequence continues at coordinate 14,681,200 of CM065358.1, forward strand.
GCCAAGTAATTAATTATCTGTGTGAGGGGATGGTGTTCTGCTCTTACCAAGCCTATTAAAACCGAAGCATTAACAGCTATCGGTGCATTTTTGCTTAATTTCATCTAATTGACTTGCATCCCTCGATCTCCAGGGGACTGATATTTGGTTATCGTTTTGCAGCAGAGAACATTTTATATAAAATGTTAATGTTTACTTTCTCAACTGTGTCCTCTCTTGTGTATTTATTGCCAAAATATACTGTGATGACATTTATAACGCCTTGCAAGAGTTTTCAGTAGATCTTTATGCATTTTGTTATGTTACAACCATAAAGATTAGACAAGACTGTTAACATGATAGACCAACACAGAGAAGCATAATTATCAAGTGAAATTAAAAGATTTTTGGTCTTCGGTGCATTTTTGAAATGCACTTAAGACACTAAAGTAGGTGAAATTTTATTTTGCCCCTTTACTCTAAAAATACAAAAAAAAATCAAGTGCAATCAATGCTCATTTGGAAGTCACCTTAATAAATACTATCGCACTGTGTGCTATTTAAACTCAGTATAATTACAGTGGCTCTGTGAAGACTTGAGAGGTTTTTTCAAGAGCAAAAAACAGAACAAAGACAGGCAAGAGAAACACTTGCGGAATAGTTTAAAGTTATTTATGAAAACTAAGAAAATGGCACTGCTGCAAGCCTGCAAGAAATAAGGATGTCCAAGTTTCAAGATGGGCAAAGAGAGCAATGATCAGACAACATTTAAGAGCTCGATAGTAATTCTGGATGAGTTACACTGAATATGGAAGAAAACTGGCTAGAGGCAGCAAAAGACTTGAGTCTGGGGTGAAAGTTCACTTTCCACCAGGGCAAACATCCTGGACACACAACCAAAGCTACAATGTAATGCTAGAATCCAAATGAGAACCAGCCTCAAACTAAAGCTTACAGGTACTTTCTACCCAATCTGACTGAGTACATACTAATTTAAAAAAAAAAAAAAACTAACTAAATTATTGACCCCAAAGACTTGTGATATTACAGCAAAAGTCCAATGAAACACTTTGAAGATTGTGATTGTGGCAAAAAAATGTATAAAAGTTCAAATATCATGACAATATAATGTCTGCAAGTCACTGTTAAGTACCGAGCAATTTTTAAGCACCGTTTCCATGCTGACAAGATCGAGCGGGAATGCATGTACCTGGTCCTGTTCCCCGCCACCTTCCTCGTCGTAGTTGAGCACGTTTTCTCGGATATCCTCCCACTCGCCGTGGTGTGCAGACACATGGTAAACACCCTCCTTCAGGCCCTTGTGTCTCCTCCAGCAAGAGTAAAGAAACAGCCCCAGCATCAACACTGAGGGGTGCCAGAGAGCGTGTTAGCACAGCGGGGAGCACTCGCGAATAATTAAAATGAGAAACTAAGCAGCAAAACGACATGCCTTTGGATGTACAAGGAATGAGAGCGCAAAGTTGTGACACACATTTTTAAAACTCTAGTTATAAAAACACCCACTCTAGCATTTCCATGTTGATAAGTACATTTTTCATCAAAAGCACTAAAAACAGCTGACATTATATGAAACAAATAACACATAATGCATCACAAATACGAAAGCCGTAACAGTGATTCAATCCGAAAGGCCTGCTGGCCACCTTGGGCATACAGTTAAGAGGCACTAATGGAACAAACGTGGAAATGGAGGCACCAACCTTTCCACCCATTCTCTTTGATGTTGCCTCTCTGTTTCCTGTCTTATCAAAGACCGCAGCTCCTTGGAAACCTATTAAATAAATTTGTACTCCTCCCAGCTTAAACTTGGGAGCCTCAGTGGCTCGGCTAAACGTGGGGAGGAATACTGCAGGAGCTGAACAGGAAAAGGTCCTGAAGCACACACATCAATCATATCTATTGTGTGCTGAATTATACAACATGCTGGACTGACCTTTAAAACCCATTAATCTCAACCAATATTTTCACCCTGTTTTGCCATCCTTCATGTTTATTTTTTTTCCTTCTTCTTGCTATCTGTTTTCACTGCTTTGAATCTTTTCTGTTCTCACTCTCTGTTTTATTGTTGTTGTTGCTGCGTGTTGGAATGTCCTTCCCTGCTTGCTCCCCTCGTTCTCACTCATTAAGTCTCTCCCTGTTTCTGTTTTTTTTCCCAGTACCTCTCTGGCCTCCTCCTGGCCTTAGCTTTTATCTCGCTCGCAAGATGGGATCCATTTCACCTGGAGTATCTTACATGGAGTGAGCTAAGTACTGATTTAATTGAAAATCTTGAGAGAAATGTGAGATAATGGCATTAGTCTGGGATTTTTAAAGTAATTGCTCTGAGAGAGAATAATACAAGCAATGACTCTTTTGGTGGTCACACGAGCAGAAAAACACAACTCCTACAGAGGAAATCTGCACAAGAAAGAGGCGGACGAATCCTTTTATTTTTTTCCCCCAACTGAAAATCGTTGCTTTTTTTCTAAGTGAGGAAGAGGAGCTGTCTACTTTTAAAACTGGAACAAAACTTATTTTTTTGATCAAACATAGAGTAACTTATGTTAACCTAAACTATCTCTGTAGCTGCAATAGGCATACAGGACATACCGAACACTTTTCTTCACTGTGCTACTTTCTCCTGCTACTCTCCGCTTACGCCTTACTTTCAATTAATTGCTGACATTACCTTTACTTTTTCTATCTGCTATTTTATTTCTACAGAGGCAACACCTGAGACAGCTTTCCATCCAGCTGTGTCACCTTTCTCCAATTTCAAGGAGTCAAATTTTGTCTAAGTCATGTTCGATATATACAGCATTTTTATTACAATTGAAGGTGAGATGATTACTTGATTTTACTATATGCCTGGAAAATACATAATACTGCCCCTCGAAAGGTTTTTAGTCATATACTAATTTCAGTGCCTTTAGTTTACCAGGCTCTGTCAGGAGATCGAGTTGAACACTGACCAGGCTAAGAATGGGGTTTATATTTTTTTAAAATAGGTGTGCATTTACTCCAGGTCAGAACCCTTGTTGTATATATTTTCTGTATATATAAATTTAATTCCTCTGAGCATTATTGTGAGCAGACTGAATTTGTTTGCTCTGCTTTTGTTTCGGAGTCAATTTTCCGTCATTTGCTCATTTTATACGAATCACTCACTCCCCAATTGTGCTCGTATATCGCACACATTTGGTTGCTGCAAATTCAATGATCTGATGCAGTCAGACGTCCTTACTATAAAAACGTTTTGCCAACCGACATCATTCTAAACTGAATTTGACTGTATACTTTATGACAGCTACGTACTGTCGCTTGGATCGAATGTGAATGCACGTCTTTTAAACTGTTTCTGTCCTTCCGATTGGACTGATACAAGCATATATTTCTGTGTACAAGACAAATCTGTTAGTGTCAACGTGCCTTCAGGTGAGAATTATTGTGAACTGCTGCTGTATGGATGAGGAGAATTGAACTGAATAGGTTGTGGTCGGCGGAGTGAAGGCGCTACCCACTTTTATTTTTATGCTCCTCTCATTCCAGACAGAAAAAAGATTTGAAGGATTCCTCTTGAATCCCCGACTGACCGTCCTCTGTGCGAGGTGGAGGAGAGAGCAGTATTGATCAGCTGACCTGGCTCCTTGACTGTTAACGCCTGAGCAGCCTTGAAGAAAACACCAGAATCTTGATAAGGTGCCAGCCCGACAGCAGCTCTTATCCTTACCTCCAGGATTACCTGGCCTTCTAGGTGCAGCCTGCAGGCCCCCCTCCCTCCCGCATCACCTGAGTTGTTGTCAAACACATAACTGCGGCGGAGGAGTGAGATGGGCGCCAGATTCAGGCTAAACTGCGGCACCCACCCTCCCTCTCCATTGCAAGCATCCAAACTTAGATATAGGTAAACAGACACCGGTTGCTCTATACCTGTGGCAACTGCAACGCAGAGTAGAGTGCGAGTGAATGTGCAGCTGCACTCCGGTGAGATCAATATCCCACAGGGTAGAGCACAAACATCGCAGTCATTCGTCAATCTATAACACTGCTGCTCCTCTGCCCTCTAACCACTACTATGAACAGGGCATTATGATGTTAGACTGGACTGGACTGTGCATTATGAATGAGAGTGGAAAAAACTGTAACCAAGCACGATCCCTGAATTTAACTATTTCGCTGCGCCTCCAGTCTGAGAGCAATGAGGGGGGAAAAAAAAGAGCTATGAAACAGATTGAACATCAGTGGGAAAAGAGGTGAAATGGGAAGAAATAAAAACTGATGAAGATGGAAATGAGACAGGTGAGAAATGAGGAAGAGTTGGGAAATAATTTATTTATACATTTTTCAGGGATGAGAAGGAGGGGGGGGGAGGAATAGGCGGCACTTTACGCAATGGCTTTTGGAACCGAGCCCATCAAGACAACTAATTCCTCTATTCATCAAAACACACAGCATCAGAGTTGATGTTTGACTAATGAGAGTTGGTCAAACGATCTTGTTCGGTCAATAACCTCCACCGATCCCACACTCCGCTTGGCCTGGGATGTTGTATGTAAAACTTAATAATGGATGATCATTTTAACTTTTAATGCACGTTGAGGCGGAGTAAGAGTCGCCTTTAATCTAGCATCCAGCCAGCAGCCTCAGCCAAGCCTACTGAGAGAGCATTTATAGCGGTGGCTCTTGTGGTTCTGAGCCTGAGGATCATCATTAAACAACAGTTGTTTTATGCCGTAAAAGCAGCTGTTTTCTAAATTAAAGGACAGGACTAATCTTATTTTCCAACACAACTAAATATTCTGCTCGCTTCCAGTTGAGAGGGAAGATTTGAGTAGTTTTATTTTTTATTTTTTCTAACCTGTGAAAATGTAATTACACTCACCAACGAGTGTTAGTCCTGATCCAAATTGCATTACGGAGCAGCCCACGACTCCTGCTGAGGTGAATTTCTTTTTTTTTTTTTTTGCACGGTGAATATAAATGCCTCATCTGCAACCACGGACAAACTGCTTCAGTGTTTTTTTTTTCTTTTTAGGCTGGCATTGCAAGTAGCTCATGAATTTCCATGAATGAGGCCAAGGCCACACCTCATCAGCTTTGAATTAATTATCAAATATCGCAGACAACTTTATGTTTCATTGAAAAGTGTCAGAATAACTGATCACCTAATACTGGCCACATGGCCCTTGAGGGAACGTCGAGTCAGTTATAGGCAGGGACAGTATATATTGAATTGCCGAGGCGTTTCATATGACACAAAGACTCATAAACAGCAATACAGCCTTTCAGAGGGAAGCCAGTCCAACAACATGTAGGCTGTTTGTCTTTCTATTTTCGTGAGCACCAAAAAAAAGCACAAAATTCCTTATGCGATCCCAACACAATTAGTTTATCCGTTTCCTCGACCTTCACCGAATAGGATTTTCCATCTTTTTCTTTTTTAAACAATTGAAGTAGAAATATTTTTGCATACTTATTTAAAAGAAAAAAACCCTCTGGCAGCAGATGTGGGTAGATATTGAATCTTGATCCTATTAGGTCTTAACACAGCTTATGAAACCATCAACCATGCAGTTTTATTCATCTGTTTACAACAAGGAGGGCAAGTGTCATCAGTTCAAGTTAAGAGCTGAAATATCATTTGAATAATCAGTTATCTGTTGCCCTTTGTGTTGCCTGTTAAACAATTTAACTGATGTTCCTTAGAGCTCGATATGTAGTTAATTTGCTCCTAAACTTTTAGACCTGTAAATATCATTGGCTATTCTCCTGCTTATTTTTTTTAATGTTATGGGCTACATGAATAATCACTGCAGAGAAAACTGAGAAAAGAAAGAGACAGACAAGGTCTGTTATGAGTGCTCTTTTTAAGCTGTGCAAAGAAAATTTCATTTCGAGCCTGTGCAATGAGAATTAAAAAGAAATTGAAGGAAAATTTAAGAAAACATCACTGCCTCCCCTTTGACCTTCTTAGGAGACCTTATGAGGACCTCATAAGTTTTTTACACTGTGCACAGTCTGGTGAGGTCACACTGACCCTGTCTGTGCTTTTACGAGTATATCTGTTTTGTGTGTGCGTGTGTGTGTGGTTTCAGAAGCTGACAGTCTGACGAGACAACCCCCCCGGCTTCCCTGCTGTCCAATCATGACAATCATAACCCGGGAGGGTTAAATCATGAAATAACGTTTTGGTTCAATTGTATTAGTTGCCCATCTGACTGCTGCCCGACTTCTGACCTTTAGAATTTGAGAAATCAATGAAACAGGATTTTACCAAACCTATTTTCATTTTGGGTCATATTGAGATCATGAATCTCAAAGGGTTGATTATGGGAGGAAATATTGGTAAAACTACCCACTAAACTGTTAAAATTTGACCAAATAGCTGTCTCTGAAATTTACAAGTATTTCTTAAAGTTAAATAACACTGAACATCTTTTCACGCTGATATATTTGGCGGCGTATAAATAACTGATTTGACTGATCAAATTATATTTAAGCACACACTTGATATCTTGAAGGTTTTATTCATGTGACCGTCAAAAGTATAGAGTGTCATGTAAAAAGCGGCACATCATGCAACAATTTAGTCAAATTTCAACAAAGGGTGAGAAATGGATTCACTGGCATCTAGCCATGTATAAAGGATGACAAAGGCATTTCTAGGGATCAGGGACTCCAGCAAACCACACTGACAACAAGTATCCACTAATTAAGATAATATGGAACAGCTGTATACCTTCCTAGGCATTCCAGTATAGGAAGTCTTACAAAGTTTCTCCAAGAGCACATTGACAAAGTCTTGCTTTGAGCCTGGTTTACTCGTCAAAACCCAAGTATTTATTTTTTTTTCATATTTACTGTACTTGCAAAACTTCGCCCAACTTTCATCAACATTAGCATCAGCAATAAAACTCTAAACTTCAGCTGCTCACTTCTCAGCAGGCACAAAGGAGAGAGCACATAACCCTCATCTTATAATTATTGATTTCAAGATTCTGCTCTTAAACTACAAAGCATTCAGAATCTGCTCTCCCGTTTACGGATCTGAACTCATGACCTCACATGTGTCAGAGTGCAGCCTTAGATCATCTGATGAGCCTTCAAAGAGAAACTTTTTGGTAAGGGCACGCAATCTCCCACAGCTTATATATTCTATAACTTTATTTTCTGTCGAAGCAGCTTTGAGTTTCTACTTGACATCTTTCTTTTCAGAAAAGACGGGCAAAATAATTGGATCTCCTCATTTTTCATATTTTGTCAAATTACAATAAGGTTCTATGTATACTAGTTGTCAGCGCATATATTCTGTTTTTTGATTCATAATTACAACTGTGGGTCTTTTGGGCGATGTTTCCCCTAGTTTTGCACATCTAGCAACAGAAATGTTTTCATCTATTCTTTGCAAATTAGCTTAATTTCACTCTATGGAGACAAGATTAATTTACATGTCAACAAAAAATGTTTTAACGCCGTGTATCTTTTTGTTCCTCTTCCCAATAGTGAACTACTTTATGTTGGTTTCTCACGTAAAATCCAAATAAATTGAATGGATACCTGCAGTCGGATCACGTGTGCAGGTACAACGCTCCGATACAGCTAAAAATCTATGCTTAGCTTTGTTCTCTTATTCTTAAAAAGAAAAAAAAAAAACATAAGTGAACATTATCTTGAAGTTCACCTAAAATACTCTAGAGCGATAAAGAGGACAATGAAAGATGTCCCCACTCAGCTTTGCCTGCTGTATGAGCTGCAAAAGAAACTAAAGTGCTCAATGGGGAGATAACTGATGGGTGAGGTAAACAATAAGTTGGCCAATTAGAAAGTAAGGCAAAGAGTGAAACTGACTTCTAAAGTTTAGACAGCAAGAGACCAGAGTAAACAGACATGAAAAACAGAAAAATAGAAAGAATCTCAAAATATCAACAGATTTTTTTCTTAGTTTTCCTATGAATCACAAATGAGGACAAGCAGTGTTTCTCTTATCTCCACGCTTCCCTTCCTGTGGCCTGTTTTCACCAACTGCCCATAGAGAAACACATTCCAGCATAACTCAAGAGATCAATAAAGCAACAAAATATGCGGCTGTGTACAGAGTCAACAGAAGTGAGAAAAAAAATTAAAATAAACAAAAAGCTTATATACAGATCATGCAAATATAGCATGATGGTACAGCGACAATGAAAACAAACAAAACAATACAAGATGGTAAAAATAAAGAAATCAAGACGGATGATGACAATGTTTGGTCACCATATGTAGAAGAGGACATAGTCGATGTAGCTACCTAGAAAGGCCATGACACAGATGCTGATGGCAAACATGGAGCTGAGGCTGAGGCTGCTGCCGTCCTCGCTGTGGAGCACGGCGAGCGCCACCTCACAGTGCCGCCCTCGGTAGCCCTCGCTGCAGTGGCATGAGTAGCGCGACGGTGAGTGGGCCACACACGTTCCGTGTCGACACGGCCGGCTGGCGCAGAGCGTGTAGATGCACGCTCTGCCCGAGGAGGTCTCTCTGGTCATGTGTCCCGGAGGGCACCTGTGCAGAGGAGATGAATAACTGTAAAGGAGACACATGAGACACTTGGGAAGCTGTCAAATAATAATAATGAAGTAAAAAAACAAAGAACATTGAATTTTTCAGGAGTTATGGCGTCTAAGCTGATGGTGTAAAAATAAATTCCTCAGGAGTTACACTTCTTATATCAGATTCAAAGATATGTTCTTTGGAGGTTACAGAATGTTGACTGGAAATGAAAAAAAAAAGAGGGAACAAGAAAAGAAAACGAGACGCTAAGATTGGCTTTGCAGCAGTAGTCCCCCAGTATATTTGTACAAACTATCCCCTGAATATCACTCATCCCTGCCCCCTGCTTCTCTGAGTGCTTTGTATCCCGAGGCTGTGCTGCAATCACAGAATATGGATGCCAAAGTCCCCACTGGTTTGGAGTGTTGAAATCACAGCAAAGAGACTTAGTGATCCTGCAGAGTTTAAAGGGCCAGCCAAAACTCTTACAGTCGCTGCTGGTATGCGTTTTTCTTTAAAGTTGACTCAACATTTGACACTCGGCATGCAACTGGTCTGCTCGGCCTCGTTGCCATCTGTTGGACAATGGCGCATCAAGAAACGATAAAACATTTACACAAAATTATCATACTAAGGACGCAAAACCTCCTTTCTCTGCATTAATTTATGTATGTTTTTCATCTATTCATTTGAATGAAAGTCTTGCATAAATAAAAGCTCTACGACTTCTAATTGTCTGCTATGAAATTAAAAATTGTTGACTTTGGACCACCTGAGAAACAAACTGTTTAGTCAGTCGGTCATTTTCGGTTGTATAATTATGACTTCCAGTTATAATGTAAAGAACCTTTATGTTACCTTTTACTGAGACATACAGCTTAAATCACACACAAAACATATTTCAGAAATATTGCCAAATTTGGATGTATCTTGACATAGGATAGCCTAGTTCTTCAGTAGATTCAAGTGTATCTCACAAAAACCCAAAGAAAATGACAAAAAAGCGCAATATTTCTTGCCAGTCACCTCGGAAAGTGATATCACTTATATATGATGTAAAGTCATCATACATATGTTGATATATTCTAATTTTAATGACTGCAGAAAATAAAAATCCCAGATTCTGTGACTCAGAAAATTAGGATACTGGAGAAACGGTCGTTAATGGAAATGATGGTGTCACATCCTAATCAGCCAATGAACTCAAAACACCTGCCTTGACAGATATCCAGAAGACAGTCATCAACACCCTGACATGGGTAAGCCACAAAAGGTCACTGCTTATGAAGCTGGTTGTTCACAGAGCAAGCATATGAACAGAAATTCATTTACAGGGAGATGTGTGGTTAGAAAAACCACCAACAAGGAGAATCATAGTCTTGAGAGGTGTGACGGGCTCCTGTCCCTGCTTGAATGAATTTTGTTTAATTGCTGTCTTCTTCTTACAGTTGATTGGCTGGGGAGAGTTTAAAGGGATCAAGCTCCACCCACCAGGGGAGCGAGGAAGTTTGAAGGAGCTCCTGGTCGGCGGCGTGTCTCCAAGCCTCGCTCCCGCTCCATCTATGTTACTTTTGTTTAAACCTCCCTTTTGTTGTCAGGTCTGGGGATCGTTGGCCAAGCCGAGGTTTTACCGGTTTTTGGTTGTAGGGTGAGTAATCCGGCAAGGCAGGGTGAGGGGAGCGGCCCGAATCCGACGGCCAACTGCTGGCTGGTTTGCGAATGCTCCCACTCTTTTGTTTATTTTGCCACGATTCCCCAGTACCTTTATGTCCAGCCACAGAGTGAATAAAACTTTTGTTTTATATAACTTGGTTTGGACTCCTTATGTTTGTGTGCCCTGTGCCGGCCGTAACATATTGGGGGCTCGTCATATTTGGAGGACATATTAATTCCGTTATATTTTTGTGCGGAGTCTTTGTGGTGCTTCGGAAATGCGCTTGTAATTTGCTGGGGCGTTTGTCTGAGACATTGACACCTAAATGTTTGGGCGGATTTTCCTACACTTATTGATGTTTGTGGGTTGCAAGGAGCACCTTTAATTCTTTTTCTCGTTGTTTATCTTAGTTTTGTGTGATTTTCTAAACCGAAATGGAGTTTAGGCTGGAAGAGTTTTCGGACAATCCTACCATTGAGCAAATTGATTGTTGTACAAAGAAACAGCTTTTGTTAATTGCTGGTGAGTTTTCGATCTCCGTTTCCAAGCAGTTAAAAAAGGCGGAAATGAAATCTCAGATTGTCTCTGCTTTGATTGACGCTGGCGTTCTTCCTCGCGCTAGTTCTGAGGTTGGCCCACATGTTAACGCTGATGTTGATATCCAAACTAACTCTGATCCGGATCATCTGCTTAGCCCTGGTGCTCAGACTAGCCTCCAAGATTGTCAGGGCGCTGGGAATGAAAAGTCTTCTTTTGACCTTCGCGAATTGGAATTACAGCTTGAACTCCGCCGTCTGGCTCTCAGAGAACGGGAATTGGATCATGACTTTCAACTACGTAAATTGGAAACTGAAGCAAATAAAGAAGTTCGTTTGAAAGAGCTTGAGGTGAGCAGCTCAACTGCCCAATGGGGTTCCTCTACCTTTGATATGAGCAAGTGCATTTGTTTGATACCACCCTTTTCCGAAAAAGACGCGGACATGTATTTTGTCCTATTTGAGAGAGTGGCTACATCATTACAATGGCCAAAACAATTTTGGCCATTATTATTGCAGTGCGTATTTACAGGGAAAGCTCAGGAGACCTACGCTTCACTTCCGTCTGATGTCAGTTTGAATTATGACTCAGTGAAATCAGCTGTTCTCAAAGCGTACAAACTTGTGCCGGAAGCATATAGGCAAAAGTTTCGCGGGCTTGTTAAAGCTGAAGGTCAAAGTTACATAGAATTTGCCCATAATAAGGAGGTCCTCTTTGATCGTTGGTGTTTGGCACAAGGCGTGAAGAACTTTAGTCAGTTACGTGATCTGATTCTGGTGGAAGAATTTAAAAACTGTTTCACAAAACAGATTGTAACATATTTAAATGAACAGAAGGTTGTTGAAATCTCCAAGGCGGCTGTATTGGCGGATGAGTATGTTTTGACACATAAAAATGTATTTGACAGACAGCCTTATGTGCCGCAGCGTAGTCCCCTGCCTCCTGCAAAGCCCAACGTTGAGGTGGAACATCTCTTTGAGGGTGGAGTTGGTAGGAGGCCGGTTTGCGCTCATTGCAATAAGCGTGGTCATATTATGGCCAACTGTTTTTTGCTTAACAAAAAACCCTTGTCAGCTAAGCCACCCCTGGTATTAGTCTCCTGTGAGGCGGGGAACGTAGAGCTGGGAATTTATGTACCTTTTCTTATGACAGGGAGTGTCTCCATAGCAGGCGGAGAAAGAGTACCTGTAACAATCTTGAGGGACACGGCAGTATCTAGATCCATTATTCTGGATAGTGTTCTGCCGTTAAGTGATGAGACTTTTTTAAATTCACAAGAACTGGTGCAAGGTCTTGGAATGAATTTTTTAAGCATCCCTCTTCATCGCGTCTGTTTGAATTCGAAGTTGGTTTCTGGTGAGGTGGTGGTGGCCGCAAGTCCAGTTTTCCCAATAAAAGGGGTTGATTTTCTTCTGGGAAACGATTTGGCCGGGGGTAGAATTTTGATTAATCCGGAAGTCACTGCAGTTCCAGTGATATCTGATGCCCCCGATGAGTTGCAGAGAAAATATCCTAAGGTGCTCCCCGTGTGCGCGGTTACTCGCGCTATGGCCCAGAAAAACATGGAACTGGACATCGGTGACGTGATCGACCTGGAGGAAAGCAGCTTATCAGATGACCCTTTGAATGGGGGAGGCAACTTGGATCCTGTAGGTACATTGGTGTCTTCTACACCGGTTGCACCTTCCTTTGATGTGGACCAGGGGGAGGCTCTTTACAACAACATGTCGAGGGAAAATCTTATTCTGGAACAAAGTCGTGATTCTTCTCTTGTCCCTTTGTTCAACCGTGTTGTGTCAAATGAAGAAATTGAGAAAATGCACGAGGGATATTTTTGTGTAGATGGCCTGTTGGTGCATAAATGGACACCATCGCAGGCCACTGCAGAAGATGACTGGCGGGCAGTTAATCAAATTGTGGTACCACAGAAATTTCGTCATGCCATTTTAAGTCTTGCTCATGACGATCCCATGGCTGGTCACATGGGGGTGACCAAAACATATGACCGCATTTTGCGGCAATTTTTTTGGCCGGGATTAAAAAAAGATGTGAAGAAATATTGTAAAACTTGCGGGGCGTGCCAAATTTCTGGGATACCTAATCAAAAAATTGCACCTCACCCTTTACATCCTATTCCTGCAGTGGATGCACCTTTTGACCGTATTTTGGTGGACTGTGTTGGTCCTTTTCCAAGAACCAAGTCTGGTCATAGGTTTTTGCTAACAGTGATGTGTGCATCAACTCGGTTTCCAGAAGCTATACCATTGCGCAAAATAACTGCGCCGTCAGTTGTGTCTGCCTTGGTGAAATTTTTCTCCTTGTTTGGTTTGCCAAGAGTAATTCAGACTGATCAGGGATCCAACTTTATGTCACGCATCTTTAAGCAAGTTTTGAAACAGCTTGACATCACACATTGCCGTTCCAGCGCTTATCACCCGGAGAGCCAGGGTGCGCTGGAGTGGTTTCATCAGACCTTAAAAAGCATGCTCCGTGCGTACTGTCTGGAGTTTGACAGAGACTGGGACGAAGGAGTTCATCTGCTGCTTTTTGCAGCACGTGAGGTGGTGCAGGAATCACTTGGCTTTAGCCCAGCAGATCTTTTTTTGCCCATTCTGTTCGTGGACCACTGAAATTGTTAAAAGAAAAATGGATGGGCAGTGGTGATTCACAGAATCACCACTGATTCTGTGAATCAGAATCAGTGACTACGTCAGTGCGTTTCGCTTTCGTCTTCATCGGGCATGTGAGTTGGCTAGAGAAAATCTTCAAGCCGCTCAGAGCAAAATGAAGGGCTGGTTTGACATTAAGGCTAGTAAGAGGCAATTTCAACTGGGAGATAAAGTCTTGGTGTTTTTGCCTGTTGAAGGTGCTAGTCTGCAGGCGCGCTACAGCGGACCGTATGTGGTTACACGTAAAGTGAGTGACACGGATTACATAATTGCTACTCCTGACCGCGTGCGCCACAGCCGCTTGTGTCACATAAACATGCTCAAAGAATATCATGAATGAGATGAAAATCATTCTGTTGCTTTGAGTTTATTTTCTGGTGACATGTCCTTACCTTCAGCTTCATCCGCGGCACGGTCAGTTGAGGCGATTTCCTCGGAGGAGCTGTCCAGTCCTGAATCCGATATTGACCACCCAGGTGAGGCTATGCTGCGGGGCCGACTAAAAAATTCTGAGATGCTGGTTAACCTGGATGATCGTTTGTCACACTTGTCTGATGATCAACAACAGGACATGGTGGACCTTATCAATTCATACCATGGTCTGTTTTCAGATGTACCCTCCCAAACTCATGTGTTGGAACATGATAGAAATGTCGGCGGGTTCTTTCCCTATTAAGTAACATCCTTATAGGGTAAACCCAGAGAAAAGAAAACGCCTACAAAATCAAGTTGAATACATGTTGCTAAATGGCATTGTTGAGCTAAGTTGTAGTGCATGGAGTTCACCATGATTGTTAGCAGTCAAGTCGGATGGGTCTGACCGCTTTTGCACTGATTTTAGAAAAGTTAACGGAGTCATAAAACCAGATTGCCACCCGATTCCTCGGATGGAGGACTGTGTAGATCGAGTAGGCTCCGCAGTGTTTGTGACAAAGTTAGATCTGCTGAAAGGCTATTGGCAGGTCCCGCTGACGGAGCGCGCCAAGGAAATCACTGCATTTGTGACTCCAGATGCATTCTTGCAGTACACAGTGATGCCATTTGGCGTGCGCAATGCGCCAGCAACTTTTCAGCGTCTGGTAAACAATGTCTTGTCTGGTGTGAAGGGGTGTGAAGCTTATTTAGATGGCATTGTCATTTATTCAGACTCTTGGGAAGAACATCTAGAACAGTTGAAAACTGTTTCAGAAATTAAATGAAGCCCACTTGACGGTTAATCTTGCAAAATGTGAGTTTGGTCGTGCTACTGTGGTTTACTTGGGTAAAATGGTTGGTAATGGGCACGTTAGACCGGTGGGTTCAAAAATAGAGGCCATTTCATCATTTCCCATTCCTTCCTCACGGCGTGAGTTACAGCGCTTTCTTGGAATGGCTGGCTATTACAGGAGTTTCTGTAAGAACTTTTCCGCCGTCGCTTCTCCTCTCACTGACTTGATGAGTCCAAAGGTTCCGTTCAATTGGTCACTGGAGTGCCAACATGCGTTTGAATGTGTCAAAGCGCTCTTGAGTAGTGCACCGGTTCTTGCCGCACCAGTGTACACGATGCCATTTAAATTGGCAGTGGATGCCAGTGATACAGGGGCTGGTGCGGCTCTTTTGCAGGACGGTTCTGATGGGATAGAACACCCTGTGTGCTATTTCTCAAAGAAATTTAATAGACATCAAAAGGTGTACTCCACAATAGAGAAGGAGGCACTGGCGCTGATTATGGCTTTAAAACACTTCGAGGTCTATGTGGGCTCCTCTAGTGGCCCGATCGTGGTTTACACTGATCATAACCCGCTTGTCTTTATTCAGCAAATGCGTAATTCGAACCGGCGGCTGATGCGATGGGCCCTTTATCTTCAGTCCTTCTGTTTGGAAGTAAAGCATATAAAGGGTAAAGATAACATCTTGGCAGACGCTTTGTCCCGTTCCTACTACTGATGCTGCATGGTGCACCGAAATCCCCATGCAGCATTTAGGGGTGGAGGTGTGACGGGCTCCTGTCACTGCTTAAATGAATTCTGTTTAATTGCTGTTTTCTTCTTACAGTTGATTGGCTGGGGAGAGTTTAAAGGGATCAAGCTCCACCCACCAGGGGAGCGAGGAAGTTTGAAGGAGCTCCTGGTCGGCGGCGTGTCTCCAAGCCTCGCTCCCGCTCCATCTATGTTACTTTTGTTTAAACCTCCCTTTTGTTGTCAGGTCTGGGGATCGTTGGCCAAGCCGAGGTTTTACCGGTTTTTGGTTGTAGGGTGAGTAATCCGGCAAGGCAGGGTGAGGGGAGCGGCCCGAATCCGACGGCCAGCTGCTGGCTGGTTTGCGAATGCTCCCACTCTTTTGTTTATTTTGCCACGATTCCCCAGTACCTTTATGTCCAGCCACAGAGTGAATAAAACTTTTGTTTTATATAACTTGGTTTGGACTCCTTATGTCTGTGTGCCCTGTGCGGGCCGTAACAAGAGGATTGTAAAGTGAAATCCACTCCAGAATTTGGGGGAGCTGCACAAGGAGACTGTAGTTACACTACACCAAAGTCCATAGTCAATGCAGCTGGATAGCAGAAAATTTTAGAGCACTTTATGTTTCCTTTTACTGAGAAGCCTTTTTTTTTTTTTTGAAATGTTGGTTTTATTTTCCAGCAGGACTTGGCGTCTGCTCATGCTGCCAAAGGCACCAAAGCTGATTCAGTGACCTTGGTGCTCCAGTTCATCAGAAGCCACCGAACTTCTCTGACCTGAACCCCAAAGAAAATAAATGAGTCTCAGATTTGTTTAAAAAAATGTTTTAACCTGGGATTTATGACTTTTGACTGTGTGGACCTTAGTTTCAGAAATGACAATGTTTTTACCAACAAGATCATTTCTGAATGTAAAACCCTGGCATTGGGTGTCCCACAGGGTTCAGCTCTGGAACCTATTACTTTTATCCTATCATCATTTTATACATTCCACCTCCTGAGACTTATTCCTGGACATTTCTTACCATTGTTATAATAGTAACATTCAGTCTATTGCTGAATAACATAAGTTCTCATCCTTGAATAAGTGCCTAGCCAGAAGGTATAAGTCTCACTCTGCAATGTCCTTGCAGGATCATTTAAGACAATTAATAAAAAGTTGTGGTTTTACCAACTATAGAACATCTCTGAGCTTTGATGTATTTTGTAAAACAAATGAGCCTAAAATGATTAATCACACTTTTATGTCTTCACTCATTCCAGGATGCAGCTACAAGGCAAACACTAAAAAAGAAGCAACAAATTACAGCCGTTTTAGTGTTTTTGCACTGGCTGCCCTTGCATTTTAGAATACATTTTAAAATTTAGTCGTAACTTTTACAGCCCTATGTGGTTGTGCTCTTGTTTATATCGCTGGTATATAGAGATTGATACCTCCCCTTCTGAAATCTGGTCACAGGTTCCTTGTTGTGCCATGGACACATTATGAGCTCACAGAAAACACTTATTTTTTGTTTGTTACAAATTATTTAGTGTTAAGTCTTTGTGCCAATTTATTTCCAATATTACTACATATTTTACCATACTTTCTCAAACAACATTTTGCTCTTTTCTCTCAGGACATATAATTTTATTTTGTTGACTCACATGATAAAATGCACACATATTTCACATTAATTGGACTTAACAAAACTATACTGGTTTTGAAAATGGATCAATTATTTTTTGGAATCAATTGGATTGCATTTAAATGGAGGGAATTTTTTTTTTGCTAGTTTTGTTAGTTGGCACAATAAATATAACAGAAACTGAACTCAAGTTATTTATAAATTTATTAATAATAAATTCTAATTAATTTCTAATGTTGATGATTTATGGCTGTGCTCAACTATTAAAAAACAGATTTTAAAAACGATGTTTGTCACATAGATCCTAAGCAGATCAAAATAAGTAATTTCTCATTTGGCTGGTCAGATTTGTGTGTTAAGTTTTCCTTTCAAGGGACATTCTGACATTTTACTTGCTGATTCATGGCTTTGCTGAAGATCACATTAAGCAAAATTTCAGTATTATTTGCAAGTCACTTGAAGTTACTCTGAATGTGGAAATGACCTTTTGCATTTCCTTTGAGTATTAACGAGTGCCACCTTTTAGCTGATCCCCATTATTTAGATTGATAGATACAAAAGATAAAAATGTAGAATAGGTCAGATAGTTGGACGGACGCACAGACAGACAGAAAGGCAGACATAGTTTTTAACTTTGCAAAAGTATAAATTGACTGCTGACATTTCTAACTTCATCATAAGTATGGTAATCTGATGCATCCTTTGTTTTTGGAGATCTGCATGCAAATATGTGCCGAGCGTGACTGAACACTTTAAGATCGCTTTAAAACGTTTGGTTGTTTATTCTCTATATTTACAGCACCTGCAGTCATGCTGTCTCCAGAGGTCCAAGCAGACCAAGGGAGGGGAGCAGTGGTGCTTTCTGCAGGCATCTGAGGAACAGCCGACAGAGACGCCCTGTGAAGCAACCAGCACCTGAAGTCCTTCTGAATGCTGGTCCTGATCCAGGGGAACGGAGCGGCCATTAAACCTCACATCACGCAAACAGCCTGGCGAAGACAGAGGGAAATAAGAGAAGGGAGACGCTAGTCCTCAGGGCAACAATCTTTTACAGGCACGCATTTACGCGGCAACAAGTGCGTAAACTGGAATATGCAGGCACACAAGCACTAACACTCGTAGACTTGCCGACATACCTGCCGACCAATGCTCTCACACTGCCAAACATACAAACAGCCTCGGGCAATGCTCTCAGCATGAATTTTTCTTTCAGGTGTATTTTTTTTTCCTTTTTTTCTACCGGTTAGTTTACTCGCTCTGTTGAAAGCACAAAGTTTTCTGCATCATGTAAATGCATATCAGTGCCACTGACATACTGTGTTTACTTGTTTTGAACTATGGCATCAAAACATATTTTGTTGTGTAACACCTGAGGTCCAGGAAGAGGTAAGTCTAGGTATTAAATCCACTGCATGTTCAGCTGGGAGACACATTCCTTTGAAAAACAAATTATAAGTTAATACTACAAGTCTTTAAGGAACTGCTACTTCATTTTCTTCACCTGACCAGAACTTTAATCAACCCTGATTTACAGTGAATTAAAAAACTATCTGCCCTTTGAAAATCTTCGAAGACATGACTTTCTACATGAAGTGACAAGTGAGGCAACACAGAGCTTTTGTAAAACTTTCAGTCAGTGGTCCTTGAGATACTTCATTAAATTCTGTGCCTCACTGAAATCATTTCAGAAAATTTGAAAAGGCATACACCTGTCAACCGTATATATTGTTCTGTCTTACTGTGTGTGAGCAGAATCCAGCAGAAAACAAGATTTGAAGGTAAAAAAGAAATGCAGGATGTTTTTTACAGAAATTACTTGTTGTTAGCAATGAATTTAGTTTCTCAAGCAGAAACCTACCAAAGAAGCTGCGGTTGTGTCCTGATGGGAAAGAGTTCCCAAGCATCACCACAGAGGGGTCAATAATGATCTCCTGACTCTGGCCGGGTGAGGCGGTGATTTCAAGTTGACCCCCGCCCCGATCCAGCCTCAGGGTGAACTCTCTGCCGAACCGATCCAACTCCACCTCATGCCATTCCCCGTCATCCAGGCGGTGGTACGGCAGTGAGATATTGTAGTCTCCGTCTCCCAGGTTGTAGAAAACAGCCAGCAGGCCTTGAATCACCTGAAAACACAGTGGTACTTTTCGTAAAATCCTTACACTCCAAGTGAAAGATTGAACGCATTTTGATAATCAAGACTTTGCTCCGAGTTTGAGGCATCCTAACTCTACAGTTAGAGTACCGCTATAAAACAAGCGGTTCAGTTTTGTCAGCTGCTGCAACAACACTATTTCTCTTAGTGTAGATTTCAAGACTCAGGAATAAAATTGCAAAATGAGGTGCCACGAAGCAGACTGACAGTCTGACAAGAGTTAGATTTCTGCCATATTGCAGTGTGTTGATGTGCAAAAAAAAAAAAAAAAAAAGCAGCTCTTGAGCATAACAACATTATAAGAAGTAGGCCAGTTCCCAAGGTGAGGAAAAGGCAGCTAAGGGTGAGCAAGGCAAGAATTGTGAAATTTAAGCACCCATACAAGCCCGTCTGCTCTAAAACCTGGCAGAAAAGTGGGATGGAAATTCCAGCGGTAAGAATTTATTCGGCAATTTTGCAGCAATGCTGCTCTGCCAGGTTGCTCCACACATCACTGCATGGCAAAGTCATCCCGAAGGCAAGGTATACATGAAACAACAATTATCTTCAGCAGTTAGGGATGAGTGAACACAATGGACAAACCAATGTGAGGCTTCCCATAACTGCAGCTTGTACATGTCCTGAGCTTAATTGGAAACAGTAGGTCTAGATAATTCACAGTCAGCCCGGCATGCATTAACTATTGCTCCCTCAGCAGGAGACCCTTTCTACTGGACACACACCCATTTATAGAAAAAAAAAGAAAAAAGTCTCAGCTCAATGTGATTTCCCTATTGCTTCATCTTGCCTGTAGTGCAAAGCAGAAATTGTGCAAAAAAAAAAAGAACAAAAAAAAGGTTAATCAATGTGCAGGTACAAATGATTATAGAAACTTTCTGCAGTATCCCTTGAGTCATATGCAATCATCCCTTCTCAAAATATATTTCAGCATATTTCTGAGGTCTGAACTATGTCAAAGCTCTGATTTTTTTTACTCTTTTTAGAAGTTACTTATGGAGTTTATCCCAGACACCCTCTTAAAAACTTCTTCTCAGCAAGCATTACTCTAAATGTTTTCTTCACAGAGAGGCTGAACTCCTCTGAGAACCGAACGCAGTTTCTACCCAGCCTGCCCTTGGTAACCTCTGTGGGAAAAATAACTTATTTATTCAGTGGGCACTCAATTCCATATCTATCCATAAAAAAAAAAAAAAACTGGGGCAAAACAGCCGCCCTTTAAATTAGAAGGTTTAGTCAGAGAACACAGTAGGGTGTGTTCAAGTGTTTCTGTGTGTTTTGGGACAACAAGGCTGAAAATGTTTCAGCGTGTTTGCTGCAGACAGACATCAGAAGCTTTATACAGCTCACCAATTCAGTTCCACAGAGGGTTTCGCAGAAAAGCTCCACAGCCCTCACACCACACATTAAAGCCAACAGCCTTTTCCTTCTCCTGTCACTGTGGGACTGAAACGAGGGAAGGGGACACTATTGTTTTTTTTTCCTCATGCAGCATGAAAACTAAAAGAACAAGGGCTGGTGCTTTAAACCGTGCTGTCTGACAAATAAGTGCCAGCACAAAAACGAGATGTTTTTTTTTTTTTTAACGGCAGACTGGCAGTGTGAAATCCGTAATAGAAACAGTTTCGGTGCAACCAGGTGACCTGTGAGTGACAGTCCTACCAGAGTCAGTTACTTCCAGGCACTGTTCTCACTTGGCCTGTCAGCTGGTTAGATGAAATCCTTTGACAGGGAACACCACCATCATAAACACTCAGCATGGTGTCAGGCAGACGACACACAAGAAGTAAAGTACACTGTCTGCAGGAGACAACTAATTGGGTTGAAGGAAGTATGCAGATCCAATGCCTTAAAAAAAGTATTAGTACCTCTTGGGACTATTTCATGTTTAAATTTGAAATTTATGTTTAAAATATGATGGTCCAGCTCAAAGTAGCGACAGCAAAAGATGCATGGGGTTTTCAAAACTTTTATAACAAAAATCAGTACGTACTATGTATATTTGTAGACAGCAAATTCAGTGCCGGAGGAAACCATTATTCTGTGCAAATGCAGCTTCAAGTCTTTAAGGGCTACCACGTTTGCACATCTACAGGTTGAAATTGTTGCCTCATACCTTAAACTTAGAAAGTTTGAGGTATGAGGCAACCTCATACCTCAAAAGACAAGTGGAGGATTTTAGAACCTGGATTGTCTAGTTTTGTGTATGAATAATAAGATTTAGGACTGGACTTTTCTAACACAGAAAAATAAAATAGGTAATTATGAATATGGGAACACAACACACAATACTCAAAGGCTCTCAGTGATATAATACAATGGACCTGCCATCACAGCTTCAGGTTATTTGACACCCCAAGGCTGAATTTTCTCCTTTTTTTTAAGACACGTTGACCTTTGAACTGATTATATGTGTAATGCTGCTTTTTCTAAAGTTTGTTTCTGTTTTTATGATTAGAATTTTAGAAGATGCATAAAATGTATTATCAGTATCCCAATACAAATAACATGATGGAGGGCAAAAAGCTCACATTTGGTTTCATCAGATCAGAATATGTTTGCTGTGTCCCCTACAAGGCTTGTGGCGAACTGACAACATGGCATCTTGTACCTTTCTTGCACCAGCTCTCTTCTTTCCACTTTTCCACAAATTAGTGCAGTCCAATTTGTGGAATGCACCACTAATAGTCTTTTTTTTAGGCTAAAGATTCAGCCTCCCAACTTTCCACTGGCCTCTTTGTTGCTTTTCTTATTAATGCTTTTCATGTCTGGCCTGTCAGTTTAGGTGGATGACCATGTTTTGATGGGTTTGCTGTTGCACCATCCATTTTCCATTTTTGGATGATGGCTTGAACAGTGCTCCATTAAATATTTAAAGGCTGTGTTATTGTTTTATAAAAAAAAAACCTAACTTCTCCCTGGCTATTATCCTTTGTCTTCAGGTTGCTGCTTGTACACTAATTTTCTCTAACAAACCTCTGAGTTCTTCTTAAAACAGCTGTACTGTCTCTGAGGCTGGATTTTATTCAGGAGTCTTTCTTTTTAAAGGCGTCTTGACAATTGGTGTCAAGACGTCTTGACAATTGGTGCTATACAACTAGAGCAAATTTCACTAAACTTCCTTGGATTATAGGAAGGATTAATATAAATTTATGCAACTCAGTTTTGCAAAAACCACGTGTTCTTTTTATTTAACTTTAAAGTTATGCTCCACTTTATTCTGGTCTGCTGCGTAAAACCTGCATGACATACAGAGGAGATTGTAGCTGTAATGTGATAAAATGTGAACAAGATAACTGTGAATACTTTTGTAAGGAACTGTTTTTATTGCATCTAGTGACATACTGCACAGACTTTGAGCTCACTTCTCCACATAAGCTGTGTCAGAACTCTGAAGTGTTTAACAAGAGATCTGACCTTCCATTTACTGCTATGCCCACTGACTCTCTTGCTATATTAAAGTGGTTACGAAACCTTAACCAGAAACAAAAATACCCTTGAATAAGGAGGGCCTATTATTTTTAATCAAACACTTTCCGAACGCGCTCTCTGCAGATCTAGTCAAAGAGCCAGTAAGGAACATACATATGTCAGTCAACAGCCCCCTCAGTATCCACCCATATGTCTCCAACCCTGATATTACTCACTCACAGCCTGACAAGCATCTGCTGCAATCATTTGCAGGGCCTAATTTGAGGCTCACAAACAAGACAATCGCAGCTGTCAAGGTGGAGGCGGGTGACCAGCCGTGACTCACCTCTAAACGCAGGTATTCACTTTGCTCCTGGGACAGCAAGCTGAGGATGACCCCTGTTAAAGCGCGAGTACGGACCCCAACCTGGACTCTGGTCCGCCTTGCAGGGAGAGACCACAAGAGCTGCAGCTGAACGTGGCTCCGGCCGTCAAAGGAAAACTCTGGAGTCACTTGTCAATCAAAAAAAAAAGAAAAAAAAAAAAAAGCACAAAAGGCTTGTTCAATTAATTCAGCTGTCACATGGGAAATACATGAGGGAATTACAGCGAGGGTGTGCGGCTGTGCAAAAGCACTTTATGTAAGACGGGGTTATCTTCCCACACCAGCAAGTTTTCCCATTTGGGTCTGCACACCTCGTGAGGTTCAGACTGAAAACGTCATGGTCATTTAAAGGCAACTCTACGGGCCTACCTTGGTCACAATGCAGGCCTGTAAACCCTTTTTCACACAGGCAGCTGAAAGAGCCCCACTCCCCGTGACAGCTGCCCCGCTTGCCACAGGAGGGAAGCTGCTCCAAGTCGGCGCAGTGGTTATCAATGAGACCACAGCCGGGCAAAGTGTTGGAGGATTCAGCAGGAGAACCAAGGTCATACAGCTAGATTGAATTAAAAGGAAAGAAACAGGAGAAAGAAAGTTGAAGAATGACACACTGAAAGAAGGAATGAAAAAAAACAAGAAAGAAATTGAAAAATGATAGTTTTATTAAAGATTTTTAAAAAGAAACGGTAATGGTAAATTAAAATCGAATCTTTCAAAAAGCTCTGTTTGTGAAAACAATTTCAGTGTTTGATAAAACTCGAAAATGGAACATTAAATAAGTTTTATCTGAGACAAAGGAGGAGGAACTTCTGAATGGAGATGCAATGAGTGAACCCTAAACAATCCTTCAGCTTTCTTTCATACGAATATGGAACAGGGCACCCTGGTGCTACCGGCAAAATGCAGTCGGCTGATCATCAACAACTGTCAGCACAGGTATAAAAATGGACGTATGAGAAGTTTGTTCATCTTGAGCTTTTAAGGAGTGTGTTAATTAAAAAAAAGACATTAGGTTGTATTTATTAGAGTAGAACAAACTGTTGTAGCACATTCAGTAATCGTAGTGGGGATGGGGATAAGAATGTGTGCATTATGTTTGTTTGTTGACATGACAACAGTATTATTTGTCTTTGGGCATCAAATTGAGGTTTTGTTGGCATTGGTATTTACCTTAATTAATCTGTTTTAATCATCCTAATGACCAAAACAGCATGACGTTAACATAATGCACTCGGGAATGAGTTCTGTCAGTGTAGTGTTCTGGTAAGAACATAGAAACAAATGCAAATCTGTGTGTGTTTGTTAGTTGATACTGTTGAACTCCTTGTGCGGTTTATTATGCTCCTGGCTGATTATATATTGATGTGTTTTAATTGCTGCACGGTATGCAGGTCGTGTATTCATTTTATTAATTAATGTGCTGCTTTTTCCTTTACAATGTGGTCGATGTTATCATGTTCTCGCGTTTATTTCTATTTCATGTTTCCATTTCAAATCCCACATGTGTGTATCTTTAAAAGCCTATATACACTCAAAAACATACTGTAAGCCCTTTTCTTTTCCCTTTCTGACATTACATTACACTACCTTTTATTCTGTTTTAGATCAGTTAGGATTAAAAATATTTATATTTACTAAATGACAGAGTGATAAACTTTCTGTAAATGTAAACGTTTACACACATTTCCTTAATATTTCGTAGAGTTATCCCTCTACAAGATTTTACAATAAGCTCTGTATTTGATTTATTGCTTTAAATAAATCCAAAGTTATGACACAGTTTAACTCAAAATACT
Source organism: Poecilia picta (assembly GCA_033032245.1). Classification (NCBI taxonomy): domain Eukaryota; kingdom Metazoa; phylum Chordata; class Actinopteri; order Cyprinodontiformes; family Poeciliidae; genus Poecilia; species Poecilia picta. The sequence goes on from CM065358.1 coordinate 14,705,870, forward strand.
GGAAATAAACATATGACACAAGGTTAAAACACTATGATCTGAACTTTTCCAAATTGTCGACAAAAATGGCAAACTTATTGTATATTAAATTCCAATTAATAAAAAAGATAATAATACTGATAAATAAAAATTATGCATGCAAGAAACCTTTGTATCACTCAGACCAAAATCAAATTTTTTTTTTAGTAAATTGGATTATTTATAAACTTAGCTAGTTTTCTGTCATAACAGAACAGATTAAAGGAATACAACACAGCCACATACTCGTCCAGTCATGTAGTTGTGTTAAACTCAGATCACTTTTTTTACTTTACCTTGCTGTCCACAATCAAGTCCCTTATACATCCGGTATAGTGTTTGTGTTGTAGTTGTGGGTATTCATATGATATGTTCTCATTGATTCCTCCAAGCTGCAGAACATGACTTACATTCAGGTACCTGGGGATGAAAAACAACCAAAATATGTGTGCTAAGATAAACTTTTCAAGGTTACAATACAAGGCAGAACTTGCAACAAAAATAAAGCAGAGACTGTAAGCAGCTGTAACATGTACATACAATACCAGCTGTCTGTTAAAATTCATAGTTTTCTTCGGTTCTTGCTGAGGCGGTCATCACTTTTTGTACATACAGAAAACAAATGTGACACCTTTTTAATGTTCCTTTCGTCTTACTTTGAAAGTATGCATTATACCGGTATGTAAATTACATTTGTGAGAAAGCAAAATCCTCTCAGAAAGAGATTCCTCTACTACTTTCAAGACATGTCAAGGTGATAATTTCTCTGCCAAAGTAAGTCAAAACATACCCTCATTGGAATATGCTCTATATTTATGAATCTCTTTATCTGTAAGATTATGATAAAATATGTATTTATTACAAGTTTATCAACAGATAGTCTATTAATAAATAACCCATTACACCTATGTAACATCATGATTGTTTTAAACATAAATTGGAATGTTTTCTTGACAGAAAAATAAGAATAAAAAAACATTCTGGTGGGAATATGCCAAGTGGATATGTGGCTACTTACTACTGATGAAAAGTGCGTTAGAGTTGTGAGAGTGAATAAATCAATAAAGCAGCTTTCTCCTCACCCACCAAAACAGTTTGCCTGTTCAAAAGACTTTATCCTCATGAATATGAAATAAATGAAATCCTGGTTCCAAGGGAAAAGAAAATGGCAAGGGAAAAGACACAGTTCATACTGCAGTGATAGCTCTAGATTAGTCAGAAGTCAGATCACAGAGGTGACTGAAGGTGTTATTTGTGAGCACAAAGTTTCTAAGGAACAAAACATGTAATTTTAGCATGATTTTTTTTGTTTTTTTAGATTTTATGTGTCCTGTCAGTTCAAAACTCCTGCTAATATTCCATAATTGCTTCATGGAAAGAAATGAATAATGTGTGCAATAACAAGCTGGATATTAAACATTTATTTTTCTTAGTGTCTGAGCAAAAGAGATTTCAAAGCCCTTTTTAAACTTCCCTACCAGCCACAACCTGTGCAGCACTAGCTTTCAGAGATTTACAAGCGAATAAACCGTTCAGTTTTTAAAAGAAAAAAGATAGACATATAAAGCTTGAGTGACATGACAGATGTTTAGCTACAAAAAAATTTTGACGGCTGTATAGCTGAAGTGGAGCTCAACTTCTGGGTTAAAGAGCAAACAGATTATACACAAAAAAGTGAGTTTTTCCAAGTCCTAACAATCTTTTATAATATGTGTGCAAAAAATAATAAAGCTTCATCACAATATTACGTGTAAGGTGGCAATTTTCAAATTGTAGCTAAGCTGAAACAACAATAATGAGTCCAGAGGCAAGCCAGGTCCACGGTGGTAGTAAACAAGTTGAGCTGTGACCAAGCACAAAATGCTATGAGGATACGAAGTCAAAAATTAATTGGCATTTAAGGATTACATTTCAGGAAATCATCAACAGTTTCTTTCCCCAAGAGAAAACAGTGTGGCACATGAGAAACTAAAAACAGCCTGTGTATCCATCTGATTTAATTTTAATAAATAATAAACCCTGGAAAAACATAAGCAGCATTTTCAATTAGAATTTCTGGGTTTGAACAGTTCTACCTACAAATCTTTCCCATGCTGTCTAACGTACAAAATGCCATATAGATGCTTTGTTTGGTAAAACGTGGTTCTAAGTTAAAAGATTCAATTTGATTTCTAAGCTGAGATATTTAACTGAGAATCAATGAAAAATTAATTTGATAGTGCTTTGATACACTTTTGAAGAAAAAATATGTAATTTTCTTTGTTCTGTCTTTCATTTGTTTATCTTATATATGTAATGTACAATGCTAAATAAACTAAATAAAACCTAAAAGGCTTACATTTTGTGACTTAGAAACCATTAAGACATCAATGCAAATAAAATATGAAACAGTGCATCTACTACATACTACATTGAAAGTAGCAACCAATCCAAAACATTTTGAAAAGTGTTTTGGATTGGTTCCCCCCTGCTGCTAGTTTTGCATCTAATCCTCACACTGCCCAGTGAGGATATGGGGCACGTCCCTCCGGTCCATGCGTCAGTTTAGGTTTAAAAACAGTAAGTGGAAACTAAACACAAATAGATTTGTTTGGGGTTGCTAAAGAAAGCCACACTCCAGTTTAAAGAAGGTTCTCTTGAATTATTCACACTGTTACTTCTCATGCACTCAAAACAAATGCAACCACAAATTTCCCTATGTCCAATTAAATACTCATTGAAAATACAGCCATTAATTTGTGTCTTTTTATATTAAAAGAACCACTTGGTTAATAATAAGCACAGCGGTTAGTTAGTTCACATCTGCTTCATTTACGTGGATTCGTGTTTCATATTTTAATTTTCAAGTAAAAATGTCTCCTATCTTTCTTTTTTAACTCATGTTTTACAGACATAAAACATTTATTGGAGATATTTCTACTGTGCTCCAGCTTCAAATGTGAACTGTGCAAAACACCATGGATGGTTGGCGGGAGGGACAAATCTTTTCCAAATGACCTGTGACAGGAACATATTAAACACATATACTAATTATAAAATGAATTGTCCGTTAATGGCGTTTCTCTCTCTTTAATTACAAGCCGGTATGGCCACGAAAAGGCCAGCTAGGATCTATGGATGGATGAACGGTTGGCTAGAAAGTTCACACAAAGGGATAGAAAAATAGAGTCTGAGGATACAGATATTTTTTCCAAACTATTTTCTCTTTCCAGAATTAATTATTGGTCTTACTTATCCCTGTTGGGCGTGACCCCTCGTATTTCACAGGAAGAGCGATCCTCTGTCATCGCCCAAGAATCCACCCCCTCTGCTTCCATGACGATCGCACTGGAGCATCGATCCAGAGTAAAGCGCACTTCCTTTAAATTGGGTGGGCAAGAAAAGAGAGGTCATTACCGCCGCATGTGGGGATGAATGTTGAGCTTCTTGACAATTCCGTGGCACCGCAGCGTGTTTTCTAATCTGACATTTCTCTCGCACGTAGAGTGAAACAGTCAGTGACAATCGCGTAGGAGCTATGGCAGTTCTGTACTTGTCTTACTTTGCTGTTGCTCCTCACATCAAGGCGGTGCCAACGTCTGTCACTCACTCCAACATTTGTTAACTGGAGAACTAGGGTCCCAGAGCCATGGTTGATTTTAAGGCTAGGAGTCCCACCAATCAGCTCTATAAAAGACGAACATCAAAATTAATAGAAGCCGCTGAAAAATAAGTGGACGATTAAATCTGGGGGAAATTATTGGAAAAAAAGGTCAAAGTCAAAAAGCAGCTCAAAATGCAGGTATGATTAAAAATATAAAACCAGGGTAAACAGAAAATAGTGATGAAATGTATTGTAAACCAAACAGGGTATAAAAAAAGAAAATGATAAAAAGGCAAGGTTCAAGTTCCCAGTTTGATACAGGGAAATACCCAAGGGAAGTTTCTTCTCTTAAACAAAGAGAACAAGCAACTGAACACAGACTGGAGCGCAGAATCTGAGTAGCAGAGAGAACAATCTCTGATTGCTGGCAAGCCTGTTGCCAAAACAAGGTGATTATATTTTGAAAAAGCCCACCGTTAAGAACGACGAAGAATCTGAGATACTGTGGGATTATTTCTTGTCCTTATTATTTTTTTGAGGACGAGAAATAATTGTCCGTTTTTAGATCATTTGATAGAAGATTCCAGCAACACTTGAAGTCCAAAGGAACCAACGTCACTGCATTCATGACCCCAAAAATGGACAAGAGCCAACATTTTTTAGTTCCCCAGAATTTTACATTTTTCTGGAGTCTTTATCTTACCAGATCTTTGTCCCTCTCCATGCACCTTGCAGTAGTTGAAATACCAGAACATCTAAAATAACAATATCCTCTGCCATTCAGATTATTCTACGGCAATAAACATTTTTATTTATTTTGGGTCCGACACTGAAAATAGCTCTTTATCATGGGGTGACAGAAGAAATTTAAGAAATGACTTTGGCTCGTTAAGATTCATTAGTTTAGAGAACATTTAATAGAAAACATATATACATACTGTATATCCATGCATGTAGGCAGGGTGAGCATTTGCACAATGATAGAAACAATAACCTGATAACAAAAACTCCACTATAACTGCAACATTATATAATATAAAATTATAAAGACTATTTCTTTATTATGTTACATAATTGGATGACATATCTTTTACATTCAGCATATTTAACATTGTCTTCACTCTCGTTGCCTTGAGAAGATTGTATGCTTCCTCTAAATGTTTCAGTGCTCCTAAGGCTGCAATGGAATTAGATCTTTAAAGCGCAACATACTTAAATTGTATTAATTTGTTTTGATTAAAAAAAAAATATATATATATATATATATATATATATATATATATACAGTATATATATATATATATATATATATATATATATACACGAAAAAAAACAAAGTTCCCAGAGTGAGCCTTTGTATCAGCAACCATAAACTGTGTTGATGTTTCTTTCATAAAGTCGCAGTGTGCTTTCCGAGTAGTTACCTGTGAAGTGGACTGCACCAGGTATTCAACCATGCTATGAAAGATTCCCAACAGAGCAAAAAAAAAAAAAAAAAGCTCAATTCAAAGAAAATCTGGACTTGAGTCAACAAAAAGCAACTATGGCTCACTGATTTTCTGTGTGATGGCACGAGTGATTGATCATTACTAGAGGCGCAAAAAAAAAAAGGAGACATATTTTCTTTCCAGTGAGACCTTACTGGGATCTTTAAACTCAGTAAATCAAGACTCAAATGCACAACACCTCACGCTTTACGCTTTGCAGTTATTGATTTCAAAGGATCGCATACAGACAACAATCTATCACACGTAGACACTTCTTTTTCCTGCAAGAAGATTTAACACAAACGTGGCAAAATTATGTCTTAATTTATTTTTCCACGTTTCACAAATATGAAAGCAAATAAACGTAACATCTCACAGATTAATTTTTATTTGCTTTCCAATCCAAATTGGTTTTCATTGCTCATACCTAGCTGATAAGAATTTTGCTGCAGCATTTTTGTTCTAAAGGCTTTAAATCATTATTCTTTATTGGAAGAAATATAGAAACAGGGTTTTCATAGAATTACACTGAAATTGTGCGGCTTGTTTTAGGGATGGTAATTTCAACTATGCCAAACAACACTATTTAATTTCTCAGGGCTCCATTCTAATACCAGTGCTATGTCTTTATTTCTGTTCATATTAGTCTAGTGTTTGAAAAAGATAATAATTTGCTTTCATGCTCATTTAAATTTTCATTTTCTGATCAAGTATAATGAATGCTGTTTACTGCGTATCCTACGATCTTGTAAATAGTTTACATGTCGTGGAGCAAAAATATATATGTATTCTTTCTGCGGCCATAAATTATGCTCCAACAATTTATCTAAAATTCTAATTTGAATATTCTGCTAAAACCCTTCAGACTGGGGATGTTTAGTTCAATTCTGTGTGGGATGTTTTATGTGTACCTGCTCGAACACACCTGAATATTTTATTGCTATAAAGATGTAAAATTGTTGCAGTTACGGCTATAATAATTTTATAAGACACCAATGGTTTGAAATGGTGTTTTTCATTCACCATTATTTCTATTGCTTCATGATATTTTTATCAACTATGCATAATACTTACTGTTTTACTGCTTTTACTGTTGTACAAAAGCTATCTACACAATAGCTTTACATTTTTTCCATGTGCTCTGCATTTTGTCTGAATTAGTTTTTCCCTATTGTACTAAATACATACCCACATACTTGATCTTGTGGCACTTTGAAAGAATCTAATCAGGGAGTTGTTCAGACATACAGGGGAAAGTATGTCACTTCTCCAGCTAAGAGCAGAAGAAGTTCAACCTTCTCACCTTTCATCTACCCACACAGAAGTCAAAAGTCGTGCTCTCTTTTTGTTTTTGCTGTGAACTGGAAATTCTCATAAGATATACGTTTTATTTTCTCCTTTTGTTTTGGAAATAAAAGTCATTGCTGCTCTCCCTGGTCTATCTAAGGTTTTGTTGATCTTTGTTTTCATTCGAGTTTCTGCTTCAGACCCAGCAGTCTTGCAGTGCCATGAACTTTAACTTTTAACTTCCTAATTAAGACCCATATAGCCTGAAACTTGGCTCCTGAGATTTAAACTTTCTCTAACCATTCCAGCATCTAACTTGGAGTTGCTCATATTTACTGGCTAGCAATGCCACGCACTGGGTCAGATGTTCCCGTGAAGCATTTTCTTCACAAGTTGGTTTCCAAATAGTTTGAAAATTGCAACAACTGTCACACTAATGGGCACCAAAGAAATCAATGAACTCTTATTGCTACAATATTTTAAGACAGGGGCTGCACAGTGGAGCAGTTGGTAGACTGCATGTTCTCCCTGTGCATGCGTGGGTTTTCTCCGGGTACTCCGGTTTTCTCCCACAGTCCAAATACAGGACTGTCAAGTTAATTGGTCTCTCCAAATTGCCCCTAGGTGTGAGTCTGTGTGTGCATGGTTGTTTGTCCTGTGTGTCTCTGTGTTGCCCTGCGACAGACTGGCGACCTGTCCAGGGTGAACCTGCCTCTCACCCGGAACGTTAGCTGGAGATAGACACCAGCACCTTCCAACCCCACTAAGGGACAAGGGTGTAAAAAAATGGATGGATGTTAAGACAGATATAAATGTTCAAGGTGAGCAAGATGCCAAAACTGAGGTATACACTTGCTCATCATCTGTTAATGAGAGAAAAAAAATAGATCCAAGATGTTTTTACCATCAAGTTCAGCCATTAGAAATAGAAGCAGGTACTGCTGCAGCCTCTGAACACTAAAAAATTGAAAGAACAGCTACAAAACCTTTTTTTCATGAAATGTGATGCTAACAAATATTTGGAGTGGCAGAGCTAGACAGAAAGAAAAATGTGCTTCTAAAATCATACCTTTGCTTGGTGTTTTGGTTTGCGTACCACTTTTTGACTTTCAAAAACCTCAAGTAATTCTGTACAATATACACGCAGGAAATGATTCAATATCATAAATAACAGGCTGTGGGCAAAAATCCCCTTCACCGATTTGTGTACCAAACAATTGTCATTTCATCTCTTCCACTTTGTATCCTTCAGCAAACTGCTTTTGTACCCTTCTTGTAAACTACAGAGTATGAGTTTGTTTTTCATTGTAGTATTTTTGATAAATTGTGGAGATGAATGGTGAAAAGAAATCTCTAATTATGCATATACTATTATTTAATTTTTATGTTAGTATTTTGAAAATGTATATTATACCTTATTTACATTCAGTTTATTTCCAATCCACATTTTGACCCCTTCAATACGATAAAGACGTGTAATCACACCAAAATTACTTTCTGATTACCCATATTACTTACTATTACAGTAAATTATGAGGTGAGTATCAAAAATTACTTTTCGTTTTGGCTGTCAAAGCTGGTCTGAAACACTCGCTTGGGTGGTGAAATGAAGTTTGGTGGTATGAAATGTCCCTCAGAAGACATTAACAGTTTTGTACCTGGTACAAAATAACTGAAAGTGTAAAGGTGAATAAGGACATTGGTGGATGGGGGTATTTGTCTCCTGCTGACAGTAGAAAAAAAGCAGGACAACAAAGTACTACAGGAGTGAACTAGAGTTATTTTTGTTTGATTATGGGTTATAATTTGTCACAAATTTTATGAGCCAACTTACCCAAGCTGGAATCAGAAGCAAACATTAAGATGTAATAAAAAAATCTTCAGAAAATTAGACACAATTAAACAAAGGCATGTTTAGAATTAGTTATAGTTATATACCATTTCATACTCATGCAATAGAAATGCATGAGTATGAAATGGTGGTGTAAATTGGTGCAGGAGAAACCTATTTACAGACTGATAATTCAAAACTGGCTGCAGAAACATGCCTTTCCATAAATATAACTTCAGTCAAAGTGAGGATGCATTTCTTTTATTTTACTTAGGCTTTTTTTTAAATAAAATTTATCAATACGTCAAAAATAAAAAAGCTTCCTTTTATTCTTAAGAGTTACAGCAGGCCAGCAAGTCCTGCTGATGTTCACTCCGGCAGTGAATATCTACAGAAAATAAAGGTTTTTCGATTGTTTCACTGCAAGTATGATATTGACCTCAGGGGCTTACATATTTATTAGCAAAAGTGTTTAGTCTTTAAAGCATATTGAGCCGATGGTTGTATAACTCAGTTGACTGAGAGCTCATACGTCTCTGAAGTAAACACAAACCTAAAGCTTTCCTCATATTTGTTGTTGATTAGCTTCCTCTCAGTAGTTAACACACACAATGAAGTTCCAGGTTTTAGAGCTCCGAAGCCCAACAGCACACATGTAATTACTCAGGCTTGACTTTGTTTATTTACTTACCTATGGCAATGTAGTCTTCATTATCCCCAGGTAAAAGGGTGGCCAAGGGGCCTGCGTACAACAGCAGTCCGTCATCTTCCTCCGTCATAAACTCGAGTGAAAGATGGCTATCAAAGCATGGCCTTATGGGAGGAAACCAGGCATAGCCGTTACCAAGGAAACTAAGTCTTGTCTGCTGACAGTCTGGCCCTTCGAGCTGTGGGGGGCAGTGGCACCTGTAGCACAGAGAAGGGAAAATGTGTGAAAAATCAGGACAAAACAAGTGGAAAGAAACAATCAATGTCATTCAGTTTTGAGCTCTCAGAAATCTTCACATTGTCTCCGTCGTACGTGACAGTCTTGTTGATTCACGCCGGCAGACAGGTCCAACTGTGTTTGAACACGCTGCCTGTGAACAGACGGCAGGCGGAGCACTTTTTATCTATCAATTGTTTGCATTAGCGACAAAGCCCTGAATATTCAGTCCTACATTAAATCAATTAGTTATGAACACAGCATTACTCTGGTCTATTCTTTATCTATAGCAGCTGTCTGAGCTGAACTCCCCGGAGACAGTTCAGGCCAGGCACATCACGTTCCCTTTGTTAGGAGATAATTAAATATATTTCTTTCACTCCTCTGTGTGTCGAACCATCACTGATTTTCAGAATTTTTTTTTTACCCCCCCACTCTCTTGAACTGCCCTCTGCTCACACTTATGCTACACACTTTGCTAGATTGCCTCTTTTTGTAGCTACTTATCTACTTTGATTACAGCGTTAGCGCTGAGGATCGACGCTCTCGGACAAACTGGAAATTAAGCATTTTTCACGAGACTCTCGAATCTGTTTGAGCAAGTGTCTGTAATGATGAATTTTAATCACAAAAAAATGCCACCAAACAAAGAGATGCATGTAGTGATGAAAAGAAGCCCTTTCAATCACAATGATGACGAGGATTGAGGGGACTGGTTGATCTCAGCCTGTCCTCCACTGCAGGCATGTGAGACAAGCTGGCTTTGCTGATAATGTCAAAGCCATCTATTTTCATGCAGTGTCTAAAGAAGGCTGTGTGTACTGAGGCTGTAACGGACTATTTCTCACATCGCTGTTTATTGTGCAGCGGGGGCAACACATGGTACGAATACTGATCTATATGCAGCAAAAAAGAGGAGGCTTAGCCTGATGGGTAGCCGTTTGCATACATATGCACACAATAAGCAGTGAAAGAGCACCTCAATCTTTCACTGTTCTTTCATGCGACTCGTGAGAGCAATGGCAGTCCAAATCAGGAAGGGCACGGCCTGTTATTCTCACTTCTGTCTGACAATATCTGATTAGCTCCTCTCTGAGGTTTCCCGTTAAGCTCCCTCAACAGAGGGTAGGAGGAAAAACTGGATTCTTTATGGATGGACTGCATTGACATCAGGTGACATGTACGGTTTCTACGGAGGAGATGCGTGTCTCGGAAAACATCAGTTTTGCAATAGTTTGAGACAATTTAAAATGTGATGAAAACCAAAAATACAGTTGTGTTTATGCCGTCTGTGACCACTAGGTGTGTAAACATTTTTTACACATTCATACTGGCACTACTTGCATAGTGCGAGCAAACAGAAGTAAGGAATACATTTAAATAATCCCTTCTGCCCTATATTTATTTAATCTGTGCATTAGAGTGTGATGAAAAAAAGTGAAATGAAATCCATGCATTTTTTTTGTAAAGACTTCCGCTGAGCTTTTTAAACCTGAAGGCAATGATATTTATTATAAGAGCAAGAAACAATCAATGGTTAGGCTTAATATAAAATTAATTAAAGTCATGAAATACTGGTCACTTTATCACATGCACTTGTTCAGTTGCCTGCTAATAGAAAAAAAAACAAATAGAGCGATATATATATATATATATCTCCTGGGTCCTTTCTTCGTGAAGTTTGCATGTTCTCCTCATACAAATGCTGGGTCCATTTGTACTCCACTCTCCTTACACAATCCAAAAAAATATTTGCTATGTTAGCTGGCCTCTGAAAACAAGTGTGAGCATCATCGTATGTCTTGTTCATGTCTCCATTAGCCTTGCACTGTGTGTACCCCTCAGCCTGTTTAATGACTACTACAAATAGTCACCAGCCTGCCTGTGACCCTGCATGAATTAAACCTGTAAAGATAACTGGAATGTTGGCCTCTTGGTTATGTGGAGGGCAAAAATATAACCTAACCAAAAGACAAAACCTTTTCACCACTGATCAAAATATGAACGCTTAGGAAATAAAGCAAAGAGTGAGTGGGTGTATTGGTTGTCATCAGGAGTCAACCTTTAGGCACTATCTACACAACAACTGGTTGTTGTGTTTTGGAGGCATACCAGTAAAAGGCCTTTTCTGTCCTACCACAACAAAATACAAATCTATGAAGTCTGATAAAGACTACAGGGATTTTAACTGGAATCATTTGTGTTGGTTAGATGAAAATTGCTTAGCAGGAATTTATTAAGGTGAGTCTGGTGTTGAGGATAGGGTGGATATATAGGAAACACAAGACAAGTTAATATTACTAATAACAAAACAAGTCACTAAACTTGTTGCTTGTCGCTTTTTTTGAAAAAAGTTCCAATAGGCATATGAAATATCACATTAATCATTCCATCCCTCATTTTTTCTTGTAAAATGTTATAGTAGAAAAAAATTGCCTTTTCTACTTGAGAAAAACAGTTATATAAAGCACTACCAGCAGGTTTAATGTCATGTGAAAATTGTCTTAATGTTTGATTTTTATTTCCCATACTGAATAATATTCAGTATCCAAATTAGAAGTTATTTTTCTCATTGAAAAATCAGCACGAGGTAATGCAGCTGCAATACAAATAAAATTACTTTAAGAGTGGTTTTATATCTTTATAAAAGTTTGTGGAGGATAAGCTGTAAGTAGTTCAAGTGCATTTCATGTCTATAGACACTATTTGCACAAACTAACAGTAAAACAAGTTTATGTTTGACCTTTTTTAAGAGTCCATTTCACCCGAGGTCAAACAAGTGTTATGTCTCTCACCTGTACCCATTTTGTGTGTCAACACATGTCCCTCCATTGAGGCAGGGGTTAGCGGGGTAGTCGGAGCACATCCGGTGGGTCATTTCTCTTGCGGCGCAGCCACACACGGCCGAAGATGTCACTTTCACTGAGGCCAGGGATAAAGCACCGAAGTCTATCAAGGCGGGTGAGTCACTGACGGTTAACTGTGTGTAGCAGCCGCCGGTCATCTTACAGTCAGTGCGCACACACTCATCTACCTGCACCTGGCTTACATTCACACGCAGGAGTGACTGGAGCTGCAGTGTGAAAAGGAAGGGAAAAAAACAGGTATTATAATAACGGTCTGTGAAGATAACAGGGACTTGCATCTTGCAAGATTCTTTATGAGATTTCCAAGAAAATACTTATAATCTTTCAGCTTTGCATTTCATTATATTAGAAAAATAAATATTCTTGCATTTATTGGGATTTATGTGATAGACCAACACAGAGTAGTGCATAGTTCTGAGGTAAAAAGGAAAATTATGCCTAAGTTAGAATAATGTTAAACAAATTAAGATTTCAAAACTAGCTTCTGCGTAAGTATTCAACAATATCAAGTCTGTCATTACTTTTTGGAGTCGACTTCTGCAACAAGATTTCTGGGATATGTCTCTAAAAGTTTTGAGCAGCTTTTGCACATTCTTCTGTACAAAAAAGATCTAAAGGGTAATCACATTGAAAGGATAGCATCTGTAAATAGCAATTTCTTTAATTCGTGTACCAAAACAAAAATTACATTTATGTTTGAGATTTGACTGATCCATTGTAATACATGTATTTACTTTGTTCTGAACTAATTCCATTGTAACACTGGGTGGATGTTTGGGTCATTGTCCAGCAGGAAGGTGAACCTCCAACTCAGTCTGAAGTCATTTGCAGATTCTGATTTACTCTGACCAGGTATCCTGTATCTGCATCACAGCAAATAGTAAGTTGCTGCAACCACCATGTTTCACTGAGGGAATAATCCATTTAGGGAAATGTGCAGTGGTAGATTTGACATCAACCATGTTTTGCATAAAGGACATAAAAACTCTGTTTTTGTTTCATATGACCAGATTGTCTTCTTTCGTTGTGATCCCTATGCTACTGTGGCATATTTTAAACTGGACTTCTTTCAAGTACGGCTTTCAACTTTTCCCTGTTCCATAAAGGTTACATTTGTAGAATGGTAAACTTGTAGTTATCCCTTCAAAAGGTTTTCCCACCTAAGCTGTAGGCAACATGTTTGCTTTCAGAATATAAACTCACATGCATGCCATTCAACTTTATTGGTAAAACCTTTTGAAAATTGCATATCATTCCTCTTTCGTTTTAACAATTTGTCCTACTTTGACTGTCACATAAAATTCTAATAAAACATTGTTTTTAAGGTGACAAATGTGAAAGAGTTCGGGGTTTGTACTACAGTTAATAAGACATTTAAAAGAGGAAAAGGAAGCAGGAAGCTCTGGATCTCTAGATTAATAGCTAAAGTGGCAAGATAGTTACACTGATGCAGAGGAAAACTGTAGAGGAAAGAAAGGTTGTTCCAGAAGGAAGAGATACACTGACAACAACTGAATAAGAGACAAATGGACATGACAGGGTCAGGCCGTAAACCGACAGAAATTCAGTGTGAGAATGAAAGGGCAGATAAAAAAGCTTGGTTATCTCTTTCCCTCAAGCTCCTAGGTTTATCACTTGATTTATGAACGGTGATCTCTATCGGTCTGACAGGATGGTATACATACCTTCTTTTTATGTGCAGCCAGGACACTGTGCAGTTTCTCTGGGCGCAAGTAGCCATTATCGGTTAGCACATAGAAATGGATGTCCACTGTTCTCGCCTCTCTGTCTGCTACACTGAAAATGTTGATAGTTCCTGGTCTGACAGACAGGGTTTCAGACAGGAAGTCCCAGAACGCCTCCAGCCGACTTTTCCCCTCGACGTTCGAGTCGATAAATTCCCTCGCTGTAATGCCTTTGGGAAACAAAGAGAATGGAGGTTCATGAAATAAGAACTACTGACTCGTCAATGACAACCGGAGAGTTGATCAAAGTCGGTGAAGTTCCTTATTCCATTAACACAAGAGGTAGCCTAACATCTCCCTCTATTGATCTGCTTCCTCTTGGAGCCGTCCATGAGTTAAATGAGTCCGGATGCAGTACAGTACAAAGAAAAGAACAAGAAAAAAATAAAAATCTGTTTGCACACTGGCATGAGGCCGGAGTCTTCACAGACTGCCTTGTACAAAACGTTTTTAAGGACTGGAAAATCAATCATGTTTTGGGTGGAACCCACCAGCAAAATGTGAGCAGTCATCTTTAATCTCTCAAACATGATAACAACTCTGAGTCAGAGGCATCCATAACAGCCTTTGACTCTGTTCGCCGAATGGCTTTTTAAATGTCAAGGACTTTACCTGACACTTCTAGATTGACCTTTATAACGGAGATTTGATCTGAGAGACTGCCAGAAAAAATGAATACACTAACATGAACCTCAGACCGCAGCAGAGCAAGAAACAGAAGAAGAAAACCGAGCACTGTGAATGGATGCTTTGCAATGCTTAGAAATGTTAAACAATGCAAGTTGGAGGGGAAAAAGATTTCTTGACAGCCTGTTATTTAGGTGTTAACTGGATTGACAACTTGATAATCATTAAAGGAAAAGTACTAATTTATTCAGACTCATAGAACATGCTGTCACGTTCAACATCAGTGTCCAAACAGAATTAACCACAGTCAACAAAGAGCAAGCTTTTGTCTATCGGAAAGTTTTATTATTCAATCCATTTCTGATTTTTAGGTCGGGAGGTCGTAAAGTAACACTACCGTTAAATAAAGATTCAATTCACCTGCTCTAATGCTTCCACCAACAGATTTAGAATTAACACTAAATTTATGCAATCAGGTGAAAATGTGTTTCTGCACACATTACCTGTCAAACGGAGTGAGGCGGACGACAAAATGGCCTTTTCCTCCAGCTCCCTGATGTGAACCCTGACTCCTGATATCACGTCAGGCCACACCCCATCAGAAACCCCAACTCTTAACCAGTAGCTGCCTGGCGGCGTGTTCTGCCGGACAGTCAGCATGCCTGAGCTCTGATTCACACTGAAGTATCTGAGAAGAGCAGAAGAACGGTTACCAGAAAGACAACAGAGGATTAATACAGACAAATGTTTTTTAGAGATCTCAGTTAATTTGTAGCCAATTTTTGTTTTTTTCTATATTTATCACTCATTCCTCACTGAACAGGAAGTGCTAAATAGGAATTAATTTTTAAACACAAAACAAGAAGCACAAAAATGTATCCAAAATAGTAAGAAAAACAAACAAAAGGGAAGAAAAAATGTCTTCAGATCCAAAAGGTCCTACCAGGGCTTGGTAGTTGTCATGGTGACAGAAGTTGCTGTATGAATAAAACAAATATGCAACTGGTATTTCTAATCTGATTCTGAAAGTGTTCACACTGAATAACAACCCAAGGTCCCTGAAGTAGTTAGAATGTGGTCATATAGGCTGTTTCAGCCTTTAACCGTTCCACAGTATGATCAAGATTTCTGTGATTGTTCGTTATGGTCACAGTTTCTAGAATAACAATCACCGAAGATTGCAGAGATTAAAATCTTAATGGAAAGTGTGGGATATAGTAGAGGGCAGGGAATTGCCTCTGAGTTGTGGAAAAATAGCAAGGTAAGCACTGTTTAGACCAAATGATATCATTCAGAGAAGTTTTTTGGGGGAGTACAGGCTCATCACTCCGAACACAACTTTTTTTTTTCCCTGCATATGCGGCAGATTTTTTCAAAGCTCTAGCACTTAAACCTCTGCGGCACATTTAAAGATCAGTAAGTTTTAAGAGGAAAAAACATTATAGCCAATTAGCACTGAGCTCTTACTTAGCAGCACTTGTCTCCAGACTGTAGGTCTTGTTGTCCCAGTCATCTGGATCTGGGGCATACACCTTCCCTAGAGCTGCATTTCCCATCCTTCCTGTTCAAGGTAAACACACGCACACATACATGCATACATACACATTGATTCAGTCTGGACAGAATCTGCTGATGCCAACACTTATCTTTTCATCCCTCTCTTCTCCTTCTCCTGCATTCTTGTGTTCTGTTCTGCTTATTATGCTCATAACTGTGGAGTCCCACCGCTGGAATGAATAGACTCTCATTGCTCCACTTCAGAGAGTGTGGGGCTTAAGGAAGCAAGGCTATCTCACTATGGATTATGCTATTATCGACCTGCAGTGCCAGAGCACCGCAGCTGGGTAAACAATGGCAGCCTCCACGAGTCATGGCACTCCTGTTACCCACAATTACCAGAACTGCCATGTAGCTCCGTGTAGGATCAAAATACTAACAAGCCAATATTCATAGCTAACTTACCTGGGGGGAAAAAAGAAACACAGACAAAAAAAGAATGATGACCCTGCAATAAAATGATGTTCCTATGAGCTTTAGGCTAAAGGAAAGAATGAAAGCTCTCTGGGCTGGAGGAGGAATCTGACATAATTACCATAGCATAACACAGTGTAAATGTGAGCAAACAATTATGAATTCCAGACCACACTGAGTCAGTATAGCTATAGTTATAAGTTTTCCCTTCAGCTTTAGTCTTAGTTTTCCCTTTTCTTTTCTTCACTCAAACTCCGCCTGGAGTGCAAAAGCAAAAACAAGGAAGAAGAAGCAAGAAATGAAATGAGGGGGTAAGCAAGCAACTCACCCTTGCGGCTATGCACATAGACATCTTTCTCCCCTGCCTGATGGGCGTTATCATTATGATCACCAATAGTGATGGTGAGAGTGCTTGTGGCCGTTATCGGTGGAAGTCCACTGTCAATCATTACGACCGGTAAGTGGTATTCGCTCTGCCTTTCCCTGTCGAATCTCCGCAGGGTGGTGAGTGTGGCAGAGCCGTTCCCATGGTCCTGCAGGTGGAAGTCAGCAGAGTAAGCCGAGGGCAGGGAGATGAGGAAAGGCGGCCCGTGTTCTGGGGTGTCTTTGTCCACAACATGAAGGAGGGTTGAGCTCCCGTTAAGATGGACCACTTGAGGCGCGGGCCCATTCTCCCACAGCACGGGGGAGTAGAGCATCTCCAGCTCCGGTCCGTTATCATTCATGTCGAGCAACGGCAAGTGGACCGTAACACTGCCAGTCAGCGCTGGTGTGCCACGGTCTGTCGCTATGACAACCAGCTCATATCCTGCCACCGTCTCCCTATCCAGAGACTTGGTGACAGTGACAACACCACCTCGGTTGACTGTAAAGTGTCCGTACGGGTCTGAATGGGGGAGAATGCTGTAGAAAACATTCCCGTTCAGACCAGAGTCAGAGTCAGTGGCTACGACTTGAATTATACTGGTGCCTACTGGTACATCCTCAGGCACAGGGGAGAGCAGGTGAGAACTCGGGCTAAACGCAGGTGCATTATCATTTTCATCTTCTACTAGGATCATACAGTGGATAAAACTGGCAAAATTGGAGTCCTCCACTTTGACGGTGAGGTTAAACCTTTGTTCATCTGGATGCTCAAAGTCCAGCTTCTTTTTGAGCCTCAGAGTGCTTTTCTGCTCCAGTTTGTGACTAACAATATAGAATCGCTGCTCCGCATCTCCAGCAACCACACTGAATGCCAACTGGCCGTAGCGACCATCATCAGGGTCCACAGCACTCAGCTCTAATAGGGACGAGTCCTCTAGTGTGCTCTCAGGTACACGAGCGCCACACCAGTCCTCACTAAATTTTGGCACATGATCATTAACGTCTGTCACCACCACAGTGACTGTGGCCGTGCCTGTCATTCCGCCACCATCCCTGGCCTCCACAACCAAATGGTGGCTATCAGCAAGTTCTCTGTCCAGGCCTTCTGCTGCCACGGATATGGTGCCAGTGCTGGAATCAATGGTGAACAGGTTCGCATTGTCCGAATTCTGTGCATTATCTGTAATCCGGTAGGTGAGAATGGCGTTTTGACCCACGGCTGCATCGTCCAGATCCACAGCTGTCATTTCAACAACGAACGTTCCAGGAGGAGAGTTTTCAGCCACGCTGCTATGGCAATTATCAGGTGCGCACACAAAGGTTGGGGCATTGTCGTTGATGTCCCACACGTTGATAATAACATCTGTGAAGCCAGTAAGGCCCTCGCCTTCTTCGTCCGTTGCCATGACAACAAAGCGCCACACAGCCCGCTCCTCTCGGTCCACGGTTCGCTGGGCGTACATCTCCCCTGTGATGTCGTTAATCATGAAATGCGATTCAGCACCTTGGCCATGAATGGAGTACCGGATGGCGCCCTGGTCTGCGTCTTTGTCTGGGTCAGTGGCTGTAACCTGTAAGACAAAATCTTTAGAAAATGGGAATACATTCACCCACTCAAACCCAAATTACTGTTTCCACTTTATCTCGTCTCAACCATCACTCGAGAGGCTTTTGCTTTGGCCTCCGTTTGTGTATGTCCATTTAAGTTTTTTCACTGTTCCTGTCCAGCTTAATTAAAGCAACGAGTTCAGATCAGGCATGCGTTTCCCATCTCGCCTGAGAGTGGGTGTCACTGCATTACGGCACAAGAATTATCTCTGCTGTCTCTGTGAATTAAAGAGATTTAAGTTCTATAATATGCCAAGCTATGGTTGAACACCAGCAGTAGATAAACTGAAATAACATGCCAGAATAGTAAACTGTAATAATTACTTAGACGCCACATAAATTTACACTGAGAGCAAAGCTAGGAAAGAAGCTCATTAAAAAGAAGGGATATGTCTAAAGTTAATTGGAGATACTGTCATTACTAAAAAAGGACACAGTTTGTTTCTTTTTACTGAAGGATTCTTACCTGTAACACAAAAACAGGAGACCCATCGAGCTCTTCGGTGACAGATCCATAGTACTCATTCATAGAAAACACAGGTGCTTCATCGTTTTTATTGATTATGGTGACTACAACAGCAGCATAATCTTCCCACTTCCCATCAGAGGCGAGGACCAACAGCTTGTATCGCTTTTGCTTTTCATAGTCCAACGACTGTGCAATAAAGATTGTCCCGACCTCCGGCTCGATGTCAAATGCACCCCCTTTGTTGCCAGATGTTATTTGGTAGCGGAGCTTGGCGTTGGCTCCTGTGGAATAAATTACAAATAAATGATTAGAAAAATATTGTCAAATTTTAAGACGGCATTAATCATCTGGACAGAAAAGTTGATGTTAACATTGAGGCATAACCACAATTTAAATTTGAATGTTAACAGACAATTTTTACTTTTTAAAATAAAAATTATGCAAGATTTTATTTTAATTCGTACTTCTACATTGTTTTATATCTTGAGAAATGTCTCATTTTCCACCTGAATCAAACTTCAAATGAAAAACATTTAAAATCTAAATTTGTCAGCGACATGAAAAATTTGGCCTTAAGTGTATGCTATCTAATCAGTAATCAGTCTTTTCAGAAACGCTTTTACAATGTCAAATTGGAGTATTAACTGTAAAAAAAAAATACACAAGAAACAAAAAGATAACATGAATTGAAAACTTCCCAAGTGCTTTTTATTCAATGTTAAATTTTCAAGGATTGCTGTGACTGTTATGCAAAACATTCCTTAATAACATTATTATTATAAATATCATTATGTTTTTGGCAACTGTAAATACATTTCTTAAAGGATCTTGACTCGAACTTTGGTCATCATAAAACCAATAAAATCAATAAATATCTTAAATTTTAGTGTTTAGTTTTAGTATGTTGCTAATTGCATAGGAGTGGGATCCTAGATTGCTAAAGTGTAAAAGGAAAGTCAATCGTATTATGGTGACTGGTGGCCAAAAGTGGAGTTGGGCCCCAAAATGAAATCTTCTTATGGTTTCATATAATCTTGGGCCAGGTCTGTTAGTGGCAATCTAGACATAGTGAAACAAACCGTATTTTAACACATCCTACCTTCGTGTTGCTGTGCCTCTGCAGCAGTCACAAGGGTATTACACCTCATTTCCTCCAACACTCACGAATGACTAGATATTCAAGTAACTCCTTCTTGTTTTGATTACTTCATTAAACAGAAACTTTGTACTTTGTCTTCTCAAATTCAATCAGATACTAATTAAAAAGGACTACCGGAAAAGTAATGAGTGGAAGGCAGCATAATGCAGTCCTATACTGTCCTTAAGGGAATTATTTTGGGACTTGGCTGAGGTTCAGGGATGTAGTGGAGAAAAGACGAAGTCAATATCTCAACTTATCTTCTGTGCCCCTATGGAGACCATCTAATCTAATGTTAGATGAGATAATCTTCTGGAACATATAGTCTTTGCTTTCAATCATCCTGTTGGGATTAAGTGGTTACAATCCCGTGTTAATACATTAATCTGTATTATTAAAACAGCCATAACTGACATAGTTCCCCTCGACTACCGCAGGGTGCTGGCAGGCTTGCAGTGACCAGAGTCAGGGTGGAGTTTTTAAGCAAGACAGATTGAGAGTAGCCTCTTTGGCACAATCACATTGTAACTCTAATGTTGGGGGGTTGGTGCGTTATTGCACAGCCATTTATCATTAGTGTGGCAGCCCAGCCTAAGCTGCACCCCCGCTCTCCATAAATACTTGATTAACGGACCTAAACATTGCTGATAACTGGATCTTAGACTGCCATATGAAGGATGAGCAACTGCTTTATTGCTTAAATCCCACCCACCTACTGTGGGGGAGCATGTCAGTCTTTTTGGAACATATGTGCTACAGTGCATTACTGAGCACTTAAATGACTGCTAATACTAGTACACAGTTTGATTTTACTGACATGATTTTTGCAGAGCACAGGGCAGATTGGAAAAAGTCTGCCCTTAAGGGTGGCTTTGTGCATGTCGCTGCAAATAAAAGCCATTCTGCAAAAAAGTTTCTATTTGACACAGCAGTCAATGAAAAATGGACTGATGTAGTGCCAAAAAAAAGTTTGTTCCTCCAAGAAAGAGATGATAAAAATAAATAAATCTGCAAACCCAGGTACATTTTAAAGATAACTTTTAAATGGATTCCTGTTGGTTTGCTTTTTTAACCTTCAACTCTGGGGATTGGTAGAAGCAAAAAAAAAAAAAAAAAGTGCTTTGAATTCCATCACTTCTGTTGCTTCATCAAGCGTACCTTCATCCTCATCAGTGGCGCTGACGGTGACAACAGTCAGACCAACATCTGCATTCTCATCGACAGCGACTTCATACAGTCGCTGAGCAAAGACGGGCTTGTTGTCGTTGACATCGCTGATGAAAACCCTCACATATGCTGTGTCTGCAAAAGTGACAGAATAGGAAAAGATTAAACACTAACGCATAGGGTAACACTCTCATTTGTGAGTATTTATATTTCACAAATAAGAGTGTTTATTTAATAATTCCCTCTAACTTAAAGGTTATAAAACTTTTATTAAGATTCATGTTTGCTGTAATTTAAATTTAAATTTATGTATTGTTTTAGCACTGATGACAGCACAATAGCAGTGTCAGTGCTAAACCTCTTCAAGCACATTTATTTTTCCAGGGAAAAGATACAGAAACTCTTTGGTGGGAAGGTTAAATATTAATAAGATGACAAGTGTTTGTGTCTTATCTGTGCCCTCCTCATTACACTGTTTATTTCTTTAGTTAGAAAGAGTAAATTATGTGCTCTGAGAGCTTGCTGTCAACATGTTAATTTAAACCCGTTGCAGTAAGAGATGATGATAGTGGCACACAGCCTTATTTTCTTGGTTTGTTTTTGCATTCCCCCCCTTTTTTTTTTGGTGTTTCCCGCAGGGGTGACAAAGAGACAGGTAATGTTTGCAGTGTAGATGAGCCCTCCTGGATGTGGAAGATATGTAGACACAACTAAGGCCTCATTGTAAATGCTAAGCAGCCCTGCCAACCCAAGAGAGAGGGGCTTTACTGCTCCAAAACATCACCTGCAACACCCTAATATCATCTTCACAAATACAAATGAAAGACTCATCTTCTATGCAAATGTCATGTTACATCACTCCAGATACAAGCTGAGATTTTTTAACTGTCTAAATGTCACACACAGTTTAAGGTTTACAAACACAAGCTGTACAGATTAAACAATAAACAGTCCTCATGTTTGTAAAAGGTTGGGGGCACAATAGCAGAAATAAATATATGAACCCATGATACAGATAAATCTCCAAGCTGTTTTAAGGCTGTAGGACGCTTAGGCATTCTGGTCATGGCAGTGGAATAAATCAGATTAAGAGATTCTGCTTTTCAAATTGAAACCCAAGGTGTGAATGTAAACTGATGTAATCTGTTTAAAACTCAAGGCACAGACACAGCGCCGTGCACCAGACAGAGTTAGAGAGCTCAGTGTTACCCTATCGGGCCGCGTTTGCAATTATTTTTACCGTTAAAACAGAGACAATACATTAGTGTGAAAATCAGAGTTTCTCGACGAAAAAAGAAATCACGACTTGTTCAATGAAAACTCTCACACCAGGGCTAATAATAAAAGACACTGGGAATATATTTTCTTTTCGATAAATATCAGAGTTCCTCAGAATCGTTTTACAATTGATTTTATAAACTTACTGACCACTTTATATACATGAATGATTGTTTGCCAACAGAAATAATGACCCAGTCAATCACAGTATGGTCACTCAATGTAGTTATGTGGACAACTTGTTGAATCTATGCCAGGAAGAACTAATGCAAAGGTAGTGCAACCTGGTGCCAGTGAAATGTACCCAATACATTGGCCAGTGAGTGTATAATCAACTGACTTTGATTCAATTGTACTGTAACTGGGAGCATATTGGATTTTAAATCCTTGAATCTAATTATGACCATATGATCCAATTTTATTGGAAAGAACTGGACGAGATTTAAATTGAACCCGTTTCTTTTGTAAAATCCCTGATGAGGATATTTGTTGTAATGAGGAGGCATGTAAACGAAACTGAATTGAATTGAAATAAATGTATAGATGTGTTTTGGTCAGTTAGAGGGCAAAAGTCCAGGATCTATCAAGATCATTGCTTGACAGATCCTTGACTGTCAGAGTCAGACAGTCCAATTGTGATTGTATAAGGAAGACTTGTCTCATTTGAATTCATACTATTTATGGACTAGGAAGGTTTTACAAATGTAAAACACTCTAAGCATCACAGTGGCATTACTCTCTGACTGCTTAAAAAGAAAATCAATACACCGAAGTTCCCCTTGTTGATTTAAGATGTCAAATGGACTGCTTAACATTTTCATGAGGTTGAAGACAAGAATACTTCATGCAAATCAGGGACATCTAACAAGTCTCTTTCTTTGAAAAGCCTGACAAAACAAAAGCGTAAAGTGGTGTTAAGATGGACGACTAAAAGAAGAATTGAACAACTGTAATTCTGCTTTATACATGCTCAAAAACAATGTCTATAACCGTTTTTCTATGTGAGATAATGTTTGTAAAAGACAGCATATTATGAGTTTAGTCTGTCTGTTGCCACATTAAAGGAAAACACTTTTTTTTTTTACAGAAAATAAGAGCCTGTAATAAAATACTGCTTAAAGTAGGGGCAGCCATAGAGCTTCCAGCCTCCTGGGACATATTTTTAGTAGCCATGGCTTAAAACACAACATATTGGTCATTCATCTCGTTGAAAAATTGTCCAAAATCCCTGAACTTTTCATAATTTTACAAAGTTACAACTTAAAAAATAATAAGCAAGAATGGCCCAGTCCTAATCTGACTCCGGTTGTGAACTTGTGGCTGAAATGTGTGTTTACCGACACTGTCCCTTTAGTTCGACTCAATTTGAGCTATTTTGAACAGAAGAATGGACAAACAAATTCAACTTCCTAGATGTGCATAGCGGTAGACACATCACTGCAACATAAGTTGACTCTACAAAATATGGACTACCAAAGCAACTTTTGGAGTTCTTAGGTTTTTATAATTGTTTTTCTATCACTTCACAATCAAATTTGTCTTTCATATAAAATCTCCGTAACATGAACTGAACTTTGTGGTTGTGGCATTAAAACAATGTGAAAAAATTCAATATATCAAAGTGACAGTATTCATATAACTGAATAAAATTACTTTTTTTTTACAAATTGAAATGACAGAAATATGCATGATATATAATCCATCCATCCATCCATCCATCCATCCATCCATCCATCCATCCATCCATCCATCCATCCATCCAGAACCTATACCTGTGTTTGGCTGTTTGTTTTTGCCAGGTCGTGCTGATTCTTGGCCGTCTTCTGACTGAACCTCCAGCAGGTAGGAGCTGCGGGCCTCCCGGTCAAACACAGCTTCTGTGTAGATGATTCCATTTTGGGGGTCGATGCGGAAGAAGTTGTGGTCACCACTGCTGTCGCTGAGCAAAGAGTAAGTGATCTGAAGAACACAGATAATTGGAAATGTAAACCACCGCTGAAACATTAAACCTGGATCTGTATCCCTTTATTAAACTAAATCAATACTCTCGGCTTTACCAACACTTTTGCAATCATTCAGACAGCTGCTGACAGCAGCTTTCAACCATGCCTCGAAATTCTGTGATGAAGGTAGAACAAAAATTCCCCCAGTGGAGGAAATGAGTTGTGATGCTACATAAAGCTGCTTCTGCTGTGACATGGATGGTTGAGCAGAGAAATAACACTGTGGAGTCAGCTGCAGAGCTTTTCCTTCCCACTTTTACAACACAAACACAAACAGATCTGCATGTACCTCTCCGTTAAGACCCAGGTCTTTGTCATGGGCAGACACTTGGAGAACTGATGTGCCAATCTGGGCTCCTTCTGTGACCGAGGCCTCATAAATAGAGGATGTGAAAAACGGCACATTGTCGTTGACATCTTAGGACAAAGAAGAGATTTATTGGCTAGTTAATAATTTCTTTTTCACACATTAAAAATAAATTCTTGTGGGGATTTGCAGCCACTGTAGCTCTGCAAGATCTATAGAAATATACGGCACATCTTAACAGTAAGCTTGCTGTCATTCCAACATATGCATAAATTTTACAATAAATGCAACAGTTAAAGGATGATCACTTTATCATTTTACACTCTCAGGAAGACAGATATGTTCTTTAAACCCACAGCAAATAAATTTACTTTAGTGCTGAAAATACACTCAAACAAACTGACAGATACACATTTCTAATAGAAATCGCTTCGAGAAGAATTAATCCTTCACTTCTATATTCAAAGTTAATGTTAACTATAGCAAAACATGAATGTTTCTGTGCTTTTACAACTGCAGAAACCTAATAATGAAATTATGAAGACTACAAATCTACTGTCAAACAATTATAAAATCCAATTTTAATACCTGTAATGTTGACGTATACTCTTGTGAAAGCTGCTAGCGGGACTGCAGCCACATTCTGAGCCCGGACCCGCAAAGAAAAAAACGGAGTGATCTCATAGTCCAGTGGCTCTGACACCAGAATGGATGCAGAGCCATCTTCCCGGTTCGGGGAGAGATAGAAACGGACTGGCATGTTGGTTTCAGGCACCATCCCATCCTCGAGGTTGTAGGTCACTCTTGGGTCACCCAGCTGAGAGGTTGCCTTGATTGTCTGAAAAGGACAAAAAGTAAAGCAAAAAATTTCAAATCCCAGGTCTTGTGGTGAAATATCAAAAAGTGATGGATAAAGCAAAGTAAAACAGAGACAGAAACACGTTTGTTAAAACCCTTCCAGCCAACACCACCCACACTACAAGAAGGGTGCCAAGTGGCCAAGGACTGTTAAAATCCAGTCCATAATCAACTATGAAGTTTAATATGCCAAACTTTGGCTGTGAGTGATGTGTCCTAATCAATTGCTCTTTTTAGATCATAAAGTAAATCCATAAATGCACAAGCATAAACCTCTTACAAATCACTTTGCCCTTTACACTGTGCACGTTGATCAGCTGAGATAATGAGCTCTGTGTGCTTTCAGATCGTGCAACGAGGGTTGAACAAAGGTGCATGACTCGCAACTCAAAGGATAGCTTACAGCATGCATAGGATCAATCCAAGCCATGTCATTAATGCCTTTCAACCTTGGTCACTGTGTAGTTACTCCTTTAGCAGATCCAAAAACAATAACCTCAGGAGGATCTACTATTTGAGCAAAAAAAATCTTGACTTAAATTACTTTAGAAAACAAACTTATTTTCTTTCATGCACAAAAAAAAATCAATAGCAATTTTATATTTTTACATTGCATACTCCAGGGTTTATTATGGCCATTTCAAAGCTGCAGAAGTCAGAATGTTGGTTACATTGGTATTATAAAGAATTATCACAAAATTTCTAACAACAAGCATTTTAGTGGGACCACCATAAAACAAAAACGGTACGAAAAAAAATAAAAAGACCTGAAGGAATATATCCAAATCTTTCTATGAATTTATCATCTGATGGCACCTGACTTCCTCCTTTCCAGCAGACAAGAAGGCTTGAGTGGTTTCAACTACACAGTCCAGTCACATTAATGTGACCACCACGTACTTTCCACTTCAGAGTTAAATAACCAATCACAGAAGGCAGGTGGCAGCACAGTGCAGTTGAGCGTATATAAAGGGTGTGTGTGGGCTTCGGAAAACATTTCAATCGTTGGCGTAATGCAGAAACGAAGCGATTTATCCGACGTCCAAAAGGGCATGATCATTGGCTTT
This sequence comes from Poecilia picta, assembly GCA_033032245.1. Lineage (NCBI taxonomy): Eukaryota > Metazoa > Chordata > Actinopteri > Cyprinodontiformes > Poeciliidae > Poecilia > Poecilia picta. The sequence goes on from CM065358.1 coordinate 14,732,472, forward strand.
CGGGCCAAGGGTGGAAGCATTTCCGAAACGGCTGAGTTTGTGAACTGTTCGCGTGCCGCCGTGGTAAAAGTGTACCGTGCATGGCAAAATGGGACTGTCCAAAATCAACGACGTGGCAAATGTGGTGCACCACGGGCCATAGATGACAGAGGCGAACGACGGTTGCGGAGATGCGTTCGGGCAGATAGACGGGCTACCGTTGAGCAACTGACCACTAAAATGAACCAAGGGGCTACCACAAGTGTCTCCCAAACCACTATTCAGCGAACATTGCTGCGTCTGGGCCTCCGAAGCAGACGCCTGGTTCGTGCACCTATGCTGACTGGTGTTCATCGACGACGAAGGCTAGAATTTGCACGCCAGTACAGCAGCTGGACGTCCACTGAGTGGCGACAGGTAGCGTTTTCAGATGAATCGCGTTTTATGCTCCATCGGACAGATGGACGTTGGCGTATAAGGCGTGAAACCTCTGAAAGGAACCACCCTGCAACCATTGCAGGAACGGTCCAAGCTGGAGGCGGGAGCATTATGGTCTGGGGAATGTTTTCCTGGCATTCTCTGGGTTCACTGATTATTGTGGAAGGCACGATGGATCAATACAAGTACGCATCTGTCCTTGCGGACCATGTCCACCCCTACATGCGCATTGTTTTTCCTCAGGATGATGGCATCTTCCAGCAGGACAATGCGAGGTGCCATACAGCTGCCAGTGTACGTGCGTGGTTCGAAGAGCACCAGGATGAGTTTACCGTCCTCCCCTGGCCAGCAAACTCACCTGACTTAAACCCAATCGAGCATCTGTGGGACCATCTCGATCGAGTTGTTCGCGCCATGGATCCTCAACCGCGTAATCTAGCGCAGCTGGCCACGGCATTAGAGTCGGCATGGCTCAACATCCCAGAGAAGACCTTCAGGGACCTAAGTGACTCTCTTCCTGCACGTCTCGTAGCAGTTCGCTCTGCGAAAGGTGGTTATTCTGGCTTTTGACAGATGGTCACATTAATGTGACTGGACTGTGTATATATTTATTACCTGGAACCCCATAAAAATCATTAGTGCAATATGTGGTGTACTTTATAATACACATTCAACATGCATATTAGAAAAGGGAACAACAATCCGATGCTCTTTGGTTGAGTTTAGTTACTTCCAGCCAAAAAGACTGCACATCAAACCAGCATCAGCCTATGATAAGCAAAGAGCTGCTGAGCTGCTTCTAACAGCTCAGTAGCGTCTTTCAAAATACATGATAAATACTATATATAAAACATGGTAGTCTATAGACTCTGATCAAAAAGAGAGAGGGATGTAGACTCTGGAGGTTTATTGCTATTGCACTGACCGTGATGAAGCACACTTAAGAGTACAGTTATTATGGTGTATGGGCTCCTATGGACACTTAATGGCAGTAATCTTATCACAGTAATCTAATCACATCTGTCAGAATGAATTTGCAGGGTCCGTTCACCAATTACATCTCATTTCACAATGCAGCCTCTGAAGAGAAATGGCCGGTTGGTTAATATGACAATAAATCAGGGCATATATCTACATGTAGCAATCTTCTGTTTCAGTAAAAGTTTAAAAGATTATAAAAAAGCAATATCCAATTTAAGCAGCCGCATTAAGACATCTGTCAAAGAGAATATGAAGCTTTGTAGATGACTACATTAAGGACTTTGAACTTTATAGTGGAAGATGAAAGGCAGTTTGTAGTTGTTTATTTTTCTAGAAGAGCTCCAACCATTTGACCAGCTGTAGTCACATCAACAGTAAACATTAAGACTTAATAAACACCCACAAACAAGGTTTATAACTATGGACTTTAACATAATAGACTTAAATATTTCTTATTCAATTGTCATTACTTTACAGAAGTCATTTTTCACTTTGACAGTAAAGGTTTTTTTTGTATTACTGTATGTTTGTGTCAAATAAGTCAAATTGGGCTGATGATGTCATGATTGATTTGTAAAAATAATAAATGGGTAAAATGTCCATACAGATGAACACTTTTCATAGGTACTGTGTATTGTTTAATATGTAATAAGGTTACAAAGTCTGTGTTTCACTCATGTAACCAAACATTTTATGTCAGTAACGATACTCTAAGTTATTGAGATGCAGCTGCATATTCATTCTTATCAATAAGAAAATGAAAGGCAATTTTGATTTTCATTCAGTGATTTAATTCTGCAAAAGATTTCTACAACCTACAGAAATGCTACAACCTGAACATTTTGATTTAGTTACGAAAAGAGGCACTAATGAAAAATGTGGAATAACAGTCCAGAGACTCCTGTTTAATTTTCTACACAGAAAGAAAAACCTGAATATTAATAATTAATGACCTCTAGAAGTGCCAGCAGTTTTTTTTTTCCTCATTTGGACAGAATGAGACAAGCTTTCTGCTCCTGCAGTCTAATGCCAGCAATGCTAATCGGTTCTTGGTTCTAGCTTCACGCTCAGCTGCTTTGAGATGCTAAAGAGCTGGGCTAAAAGGAACAGCTTTGTATTTAGGGAAATGTATTTATTCGCTTTTTGCCAAAAGTGAAAAGACATCACTCTCATCTATGTTTGAACTAGAGCTTGAAGGCGATTAGCCTAGCTTAGCATAAACAAATTGTAACAGAGTTAATCTGGCAAAACAAATGAGATGCAATTTGTTAATTAGTGCATTCCAGGACTGCTGTCAGGCAAAAGAAATTCTCTCTTTGGACTAAGCCAGTTGTATTTTATTTACTTATTTTGTTCAAGTTGAGCAAATTAACTGCAGGCTACATATCTGGGTATGCTGTTAGGGTATTCAACCAAGTGATATATGTCTTAAAGTCCAAGTGAAGAAAGCCAGCTCAGGTAAGGCCAAACACTTTTTTACCTTAAGGCAGATCAGACTACAGAGTTTTACATGCAACAAATCAGAAAAACTGTATAAGACTCTATTTGTAATTTGCAAGCAGGGAATATAAAAACTGTCATTGAGTTTTGATTGAATATTTGAATGACTGTTAAAGTATGAACTACAGTTTACATAACAATGTTTAGCCCAGTGATTTGAGTCTATAAGTAATCTCTCTTATCAGTGCACCTCTCCTTGCACTAAAAGGAATTTGCAGTTTAATAACCGATGAATTTATATTATCTTCACATCAAAGATATATCATTATTTTTAGTAGCAGCCACAAAGTTAGAAAACATACTTAGCATATGAGATTCTGTGTCAGATTTCGCTTACTTCAAACCAACGTGCTTCCAGTTTTTTCTCAGTCCACTGACAAGCATAATGTGATTCTGCGACATCATCGGTTCACACTTCAGTAACCCAAACACCAGGCGAGCAGCTAATTCAACCCCTTAAATAACAAAAGAAAAATCTAATAACAACATAAGAGCGACACCATATAATTAAAGATGCAAATTGTCTTACCACTATAGGTGTATCCCTAGCAGTGTTTTCAGGTATGACAACATTGTAGCTGTCTTTTTCCCACTGAGGAGGCTGATTCTTCACATTAGTAATGGTCACTGCCAGCTCCACGGAAGTGTTGCGATTTCCTCCATCTGTTGCGATAATGTCCCGTGTTATATAGGTTCTCTGTAGAGACAGTTAACAACTCAGGTGTTTACAGGATCAAGAGACATAATTAACTGTTAAGTTTACAGAAAAAAAAGAGCAATTAATAGCATCCAGCAACGCCTTGGGGTACAGATGCTAAGAACAAAAACATATCTCATTATGACATGAAAATAAAAGTTGCCGTCTCATGATAACAGGATATTTTTCTTGTCATCTCAAGATAAAAAAAAAACTGCCTTAATAAAGAAATCGAAATCTGACGCCTTGCAAGGGAAGACCACCATTAATCTAGAGCGATCCATAGATAATTAACTGATATTTTTTTTATAAAGTCAATAAGAAGTCTTTAAAAATATCATGAAGTCCAGAGGTGAAAAGAAATGATCCCCATTGTTAGGCGGTGCAGTACCTCATCGCATTGACTCTGTTAAATCCAAAATTCAGGTGAGAAAATGTAATTTTACTCTCTCTTTGTTGGCTTTCAAATCTAAAAGGCATGCTCCATCGTTCTGCACCCTCAGCCCATCTTTGGCTCCAAAAGTGGTCGCTTCAGCTTCAATCTTGAATCAGTGTGACCAGCGGGGCAAAAGTTTGGGACGTCCCAAGGCTTCTCATTTGCAATTCATAGAAGAATTTGTAAAGCAAAGAATGCATGTCCAAAAAATATTATTGGAGGCTTATAATCACATCTGAGAGAAAGTCTAACAGAGCTTCAGTTGATTTAGCATAGCATATAAAAAAAGAAGAAACATTTACCTAAACTGACACTCCAAAGGTTGTCCAGGGCCCTGTGACTCTTTCTTTTGCTTGGGAACCTTTCATTCCTACCTGAAGTTTGTTTTTTGTTGGGATATTTTCACAAAAAAGGAATGTTCTCATATCATGACAAACCAGAACAAGTGGAAGCCACAAAACAAAAGCGAGTTTTATACATTCATATACAGCCAATGACCTGACTCTGAGACTTACAAATTTATGAAAATATTATTTTTAACTGGCCAAGAGTTGCTTTGCGCATTCAGGATATTTACAACTTGTAGCCATTTCCACAGATTAAACCAAATTTTAACATCGTAAACATTTAGCATTGAACCCGAGGATGACGAGTTATTGTTTATTGCAATGAGAGGGAAAGTAAAGAGGCTAATCTCCATGAATAAAATAACCCATGCAGGCATAGACAACTTTTATAGAAACATAATGATATAAACAGCTTGAACTGTCAGAAAAATGTAATTATTTTACACGACTAGCTTACTGGAAAGAGAAATATGCTTAATGTAATGAAGAGTTTATCACGACTGAATAAAATTTAGGTGGTTAACCAAAGTGAGACGAAGAGCAAAGAGACTATGGATTAAAAGTAACAGTTCAAGTTGCTTCTCATAGTACAAAGTGAAAAATGTTGAAAAAATTCATTAAGAGATTACTGGGACTGTTTATCAAAGTTACAGCAAGCTAACAGTAACATTAAGGAAAATATAGGGCACTTGAAGTACTTTTTTATGCTTGTACAATATTTTCTTCTTTTCTACACTCACAATGAATAATTTAAGTCAGTTCTTCAGTTGCACTATTACCTGTTTTTTCCTATTCATGTGAAAAGGAAATTATCATAATACAACCGTCTGATAAAAAGGGATGTGTCTCAGTTTCCAAATTACATATATTATTCACAGGAGTATTTAATTAGTATTTGTGAACAACTCTTTTGAAAAGATTAAACTCAGAACACAAAGATTGTAATCTGTGCTGTCCAATGTGGTGCCAGCTGCTGCTGCTGCTTTTTTAAATAAACGAATGTCAGACCGAATATCTGGAAACATCCGACAAAGGTTTTAAATTAGATTTGCAATAAAGTTTTTGTTTTTTTTATCTCAGCCTGAAATTATCCATGGATACAGTCTGGATACAGTCGTGCCAGCCTTTCCAGTCCTTTCCACCTAATTCTCTGTGGAGATGTAGCTACTGTACAATGTTTTGACACTTCATGAACCACGGCTGTGCAAGGCACTGTCTTACAGTGGGACATAAAAATATCTGCCTTTGTTCAGTTGCCCTTATCCTTCAAATTCAGCTGAAGCACTGGATTTATACTGGTAACTATGTTTTGGTTTTTTTTGTTTTTTTAATGTAGTTTTAAAATGGTCTGGTACTGATTACTGTGTAATGAGAAACTGACAAGTAAATCAAAATAGAGCATCGTCTCAGACCAGTTATACATTTTACATAAAGACACAAGCGCTTTAATGATTTCCGCTGCAGCGTGATTGAAGGACGATTCAAACAGCTTCTGAAAGTATCCTAAAATATGCAGCATCATCGCTTGACGAGGTTTTGGAGGCTTACTACTTTTAATTTTGCATGAAGTCAGCAGTGAAGTCATAAGGCAGATTCTGCCGTGGATTTCCGATACTGGCACGCTTAAAAGTATGTTTAATAATAAACAACCCAACAGTGCAAAGGTATGTGTCTGCCAAAAGAACAGCACTTTCTTTTTTTTTAAATAAATGAGAAACAAAAAACACGGAGGGTGCTGTGGCTATGGGGTTAGAAAGCGTCAACAACACATAAAAAATGTAAGCAGAATGTGTTGCAGAGCTGAGTTAGATGATAAACAGTGGGGATAAAATCCACTGGTTATTACTTAAACATATTTCTTTTACAAAATACGATTCAGAGAGTCAATTGTATATTTTCCCTGAACATGCTTGGGTTTTCCGTGGGAGGGAGGGTTGGATGGATGGATAGACAGAAAGAAAATAAAAAGAACTGCAGAAATGCAAAAAACCGAGACAGCTTTTCAAACTAATGTAACCTTTTTTTTCCTTTTTTGCTCTCTTGATGTTGCTGTAATGACATGCAGTCAGTATTTTTGTGGATGTCATGAATAGAGATAATGTTGGTAAACATGATGAGATTTACATAATTAGACACAACAGCAACACACATTATAATGCGTCATTAAACAATAGAGACGCAGGACAACAGGATGCTTCCTGGATACAATTAAAGACAAAGTTCAGATTGGCACAATAAGAAAAATGTCAGTCGTGCAGCCAGAACCGGAACATCCATACAGAACCACGATGACAGAGAAGTGGCTGCACTGACAAAGGGTCACATAGACAAGATGGCAAACAGAGTTTCTCCTTAAAAATATATGTTGTTCCAACCACGATAAAAACTTTAGTAATCCATACTGAAAGGTCTTGAACTTGTTTCTTTTTTGGCTGGAAGAAGTATACTAGTTAGGAAAGAACAGGATTAATAATTGAAATATTTTGGATACAAAGCTTGGCGTTGTTACTTTTATTTTGTCTATGTTGAGTAAATCAGATTTGTACTCAGTCTAATAATAAATGTCTAAAATTAATTCTAGATTGTTCTTAAACACTTTCATTTTAAATTAAATATATACGCACATTACTATATAACCACTTAAACATTGCTTAGATGCATTCTCAACAACAAAAATGTTTACTGAGACGTTATTTTCCATAGCAGAGAGATTTTACATTACTTTGCTACCTCTACATTAACATTAGAGGTAGCACCAAAGATGAAAGCACATTTAAAAGTAAACTAGTTTCCGTTAAGATGGCATATCTGACACAGGATGCACCATGGTTTGGGAATTTTTTTTTTTAAATGACAGGAGAAGTAACCTAGTGTTGATTTCACCTGATACAAAGAAGGTACAGTGGGTTGCAGCAAACTTGCTCTATTTTGTCTTTTTCGATTGTCTTCACCCTCACTCGGTGGTGGCCCATACTACATTTGGCAATGTTGGCTGTATCTTAAACATCTCAAATTTAATATGCGAGTCTACACTCTTTAGGTTGTACACACAAAGACACAGGTAAGAGTGGCAACTGCACAAATCCAGCTAGCATAAGACACTAAAGACATTAAAAATATCAACTCGATATTCATTTTATCTTTGAAAATATTAGTAAATCCTTTTTTACAGAACCTCTCTCTGATAGACATATTGTACATATTGTGACATTCTCTCTGCGTTAATTTAAATAATTAATGGCTGTTTACCGCAGGAATCCTAAAAAGAATTTGAATGCTGTTAATTCCAGCTCCTACAGAAGATATCAGCCAAAATTGGTATAGGCAGGTTAATTCTCTGAAGAAACTGAAAATCCTAAGCAAGGCACAAATCCCTTCTTTTGGCATCTTTTGTCAGCATGGTAAGTGACTATCTTGTAGAGTTCAGTTATAGCTTGCACTAGGGCTGCATGCATAATCATCCAGTCTTTAAGGTGTCTTTAAAGCATTTGAGACATTGTAGATTGTAGAATGCAGCATGCTTCCCTTCTAAAGTATGAGATTATAAATGGTGACAAAATTGTCTTAAATTCAATACAAGAAAGTCGCAGTAATTAAGGATGCAGCTGCTCTCTGTGATAAATGGCTTTCTAAAATGTTTTCCACCCATTAACAGTCATCAGCAAGGCGATAAGTACTTTCTTTTATAACTCAGTCTACCGTGATACTCTTCAAATATACCTACAGAAATCTGACATTGTTAAATATGCTTTAAATCATTTGTTTAGCTTGAATTGTTTTCTCTCTGTTTTTCCCCCTCTGTGGCATTTCCCACAATGCAGCACCCCTGGGAGGAAGACATACAGCAGAATGGTAGTCACAGATGGAGGCACTTTGATGGGACTTGTTCATTAACTTTGTTGACACAAACCCACGGGCTACCATCTAATGCATCAAAATTGATGCATTAGTTGGTCAGTGTGCATGTGTGTGCGTGTGTGTTGGCTAATAGATATACTGCATTCTGACTAACCTGAGAAATGGGCTGGTTGACGTAGACCCATCCAGTCACAGGGTTGACCTGCAGGTACTCAGGCTGCTCCACTGACATAGAGTAAGTGATGGCTGCGTTAGTGCCGAAGTCATCGTCGTGAGCTGCCACACGGAGGAAACTTGTTCCAACCAGTGTGTCTTCTCTTAGAAAATCTACAGAAGACAAGTATTTTCTGCGTGAATCTTGTTCACTGTCAGATTTAGATAAACATATTTTCATATTCCCCAGCAGAAGGTAAACGACAATAAAGATCAAAACGCATCTAGTTCCAATGGGAGGTTTACACAAATTTACCAAAAGCATGAATGTAATCACTGGGTTTTACTTAATTACTTGAACAGTTGTTTTTCCAGGGTGGAATGAGCCTACATAAGACAGCTTCAATTAATTTTTGTGAGAATTGGATAGAGAATTTGGATCCTGGGCTTTTACTTACACCCTTAGCAATATCTCTTAGCAAATTGTATCAAAGCCACCCACTTTTTGTAGCCATCAGCCAGCTCCTGACATGTGTTTGGTTGGTTATTTGCCACTCTTGTTGGCAAAATTATCACAACTCATTTAAATTTTTGGTTTCTGTTTTACAAATTCCAAATATAGGCCTCTTCAGATTCACTGCGAGAGTGACAACTACTAAAAATTCTTCCTACCCCACAGCATCACCAAACACGACAACGCCTTAAAGATACCTGGATATGACAACATTTTTACCCTTGGAATAAATTATATATTTTAGAGTAGAACTTAAAAAAATCTGATGCTGAAACACATAATTATGTCCAAACGTTAACAACCTGACCCCAACTCTCACTCAGATAAAATATATGGTTAGGTAATTCAGGAACAACCAAATGGAAACTGCCAGAGCATCAGTTTTACTGTCTTCAATAAAGCAAGTCTCACACTGCCTCGGACTGAAAAAGTGACAACAAAAACGAAGCAGTAGCTCCAAATAGCTCAAGTGAAATTTGCAGCTGCTCACATGGACAGCCAAATGTACTCCAGAGAGAAGTTATATGTTCAGGTATCAAGATTCACCTAAATCGTGATATTGAAATGCTTTACTTTATTATCTTTCCTGTCTCAAAATGAAAAGATTCAAATTAATCATTAAAATTAAAAAAAGTAATAATAATAATAGTTACGATTCTGAAAAGCCTCAAATCACACCCATGCCAGTGATGATTGTATGTAAACTTCAACTGAGTGAGGTAATGTGATCAAGGGAGGAGACAGCTTTTGCATTGGCCAAAACGGTTTTCACAAACTATACTGTCTTGAAATATCAATTAAACATATTAGCAGAAAGTTGGACTAATGGGCCTTTCTGGCACATTTTAACCAAGCTAAAATGGATGTGCTCCACTATTTTACCAATAATCAATTAAAGAATTAGAGAACTAGGAGCTGAAATCTTTTGTTTGTGCATGAAAAGACATGCCATAGCAACACATAGTGAACTAAAAATATTTTGCATTTTTAGCCATTAAAGTCATCAAACCATTTCTTCAAATATTCACCAAGTAAAGCTCCTAGTTTGCCCTTTTTTAAATTCAAATTGGTCGATTAAACAGGATAAAGGGCATGCACTGCGACTTCTGCCCTGCCTATTCACGACTGTATTGTTCGGCGTTCTGTCTGTGCTTCAGTGTTGCTATTTTTGGCTCATGAATAAAATATGTTTAACACTTACACTCATAGCGCAAATTCTCAAACTTGGGGCTGTTATCATTCTGGTCCAGTATCTGGATGGCAAGCTGACAGATGCCAATGAGCGGCTCCTCGGCCCAATCAGTGGCCGTTACTGTAATTGAATACTCTCTCTGCCGCTCCCTGTCGAAGCGCCGGGCTGTCACAATCACTCCTGTAAAGTCAGAAGCATAATCAAGGCCCTTCATCAACCCTATGGCAAATATACACACATGATTGCTTATAAATTCACTCATCCATTCAGTGGTTTTCCAATTCTCTCACTTGAGTCCGTCCATCCATCAATCCATAAATCGAGACAAGTAAACAATTATTAATTTATTCTGAGGAATTCGAGCCTCCCTTTGAAGAGCCGCGTATCTTTGTGATTAAGATGAAGAAGAGATAACCAAAGCTTGAAAGAAAATGATTGATGGAATAACATAATGACTCCACATATTAACATTTCAAGCAGTCTTGTTCAACCAGTTTCTTACGCTGAAGAGAAACTATAACCCTAGTCAGACCTCAGCTCAGCTACAGGTTTCGTCACTAATATTCTTACAAACCGGACATCTCATTTTAAAACTGTAAATAATTTAACATCTTATCTAAGGACTGCCTGCTCTACGCATAAGTCTTCTCTCACATTATATTTTGTTTTACAATGATCATTACAGACGTCAGGTACCATTTAACTGCAGATCAGTCTATCTACAGGGTACTCTGTGTTTCATGTATAATTGAGACCAATTCTGCCCTGCAACAATCCACAGCTCCCTACCTGTGTCTGGGTGGATTCTGAAGGCAGGCATGGTGCTGTCTCTGTGCATTAAGCCATATTTCACTTTTCCATTTGCTCCCTCATCTGCATCCACTGCATGCACTTGCAACACAAAAGTCCCCGCTGGCTGGTTCTCCAGCACTGAAGCCTGCTCACGGTACTGCTGGCACTGAGATAAAGAGCGGGGAGGGAGAGGGGAAGAGACAAAGCAGACACACATAATACAAGGAAGAATTGGTACATATACTGTCAGAAGGTGTTGCATTAATGAGAATACGGGATCAAAAAAAAGTCATTTCAAACAGTTTACAGGTCAGCTGTACAGTAGCTTGGATTAATTGCAGAACCAGAAGCACGCAACTGTGTAAAAGAAATCACTTGAACTGATTTATTTTGAGGAGCCAACAGTGAACAGCTTTGGTCTTTGGCTACAGTTTCAATCTATCCCCTCTAATGAACATATGCCCTAAATTAATAATGTCCCTCTGGAGTCTTCTTGTGTTGTATCTATATATATGCAAGATACATTTTTTGATAGCGTGACCATGAAAGACAAAAACAAATTGAAAACAAGAGTTCAAGAGGGACAGAGAGATGAGCTGGATCAAAGGATGTGAGCAGGGGCCAAACCGTAGCCACTCACATTGACACCTAAAGCTTAACTTGATATTTACAAAAGGTACGCGGCTCTCATATGGCCAAAATCACCTCAGGAGAGTAGGCACCACGTGAATTCGTCATCTACGAAGTTCGAGTCATTCCTAATTAGGGAGGAGGTTCATTAGACAGGTGTAGTGTATTGTGATGATATTGCACTTTTATTCATAAATTAATTGAAATCCCAACAGACTGCCTAAAGATAGAGTGGGTTGTGCAGGCTAATCGAAACCCATGGGAAAACAGAGAGAGGGAGAAGCCTGGGAAATGAGAATTCCAAGAAAATGAGAGCTAGAGAGGGGAAGGAGAGGAGCAACTGAAGTTCACAGAAACAATCAGACGTACGAGAAAATGGATGACACTAACAAGGTCTAAGCCAGTTGCCAAAAAAAAAGACATTTTATATTTCTGCAGTTTCCAGATAAGTCTCCAAAGATTCCAGCAACATAGAAGCAGATTAGAAGACATAAACAGCCTGAAGAAATGGTAGATGGTGGAGTTACAAAAGCCAGACATTTTTTTGATACTCTCCACCACAATCTGGAAGATTCCAAGGCATTCCTAGATCAGAAGAAAGATACTGTCCTTCATTTAGCTGGGAATCTCCTCCTAGCGGGACGTGACTGGTAAACCTCCAAATGAGGCGCCAAAAGACAATCTGATCACATGACCAAACTACCTCAACTGCAGTTCTTCTTTGAGATCTCATCGCAAGACTGAGACCAGGCACCATATATAACAAACTCAGTTAGTTGCTTTCACTGATGTGTCGTTTTTCCAGCCTTGATGCATAACTTATTAGAAGAGTTGAAGATCAGAACATAATGTACCAGTAAATTGAACGCTTTTTTTCTTTTTGTCTTTGGTTCTCTGTACCACAACAGACCTGAGCAACGCAGTCTTTAAATTAGATGATGCCCCAATTTATCTATCCCTACACCATTTCATCCTGCCAAGGGTAAACAAGGAATTCACAATCCTAAAACGTGTCCACTCGAGGAACAGATTGGTTCACAAGCTGGAGGAAGCAGTCCACCTTTTGTCTGCCTCAGCACCATGACCTCAGAGGTAAAGGAGGTGGCTCCCATCCAGACCATTTACATTCAGATTCTCATCCCCTCCAGTGCCCACTGAAATTCATGGCCCTAAAATGCCAACAGAAACACATAATGCAAAATCTGCAAAAATGTGACCATGAGGTTCCTGGAGCAGACGCTCTCCACTTTATGACAAGGTCTATGTATGTAGCACCTTTGACAAATAATGATTTCAAGTACTTTTCCATATTCTATCCACAGCCTTCTTTTAGAAAAGTGTATGTTGTTTCAATAAATAATATAGTATATACTTGCAGTCGGTTACTTAGAGTTATTTTGGTTTGATCAGGCATCCTCATCTGAAAAATTGCCTTACGCAAACAAAGTGCACCAGAAATGCATGCTCACACAGTAGAAATAATTCGCAATATGAAACATTTAGAAAACCCCATAGGATTAAATTAAATTATACACTAGGTTGGGGAATTTCTTAAATTATTTAAATGGTAAATGTAATGAATGTATGCAGCGGTTTTCTAGTCATACAAACACCTCAAAGTGCTTTACACTCTTGCCACATTTGGCCAGTCGCACTCACATTATGATGTGCAGAAGTAATTTACCCAGGGACACTGCAAAACACTATGGGTGGAAGATGGAATTGAACTTTTGGGTAGCAAGACAACTAGACTTAACATTGAGCCACAATCTTCACCATAATTTATTATATTACCCAACTGAAAGGGATACAGACAAATTGGTGTGGGGAATAGAAAATGGGTACAAAATGGTTTGCTTCCTGGTATGAAAGATTCCAAGGCATTGGAAGTAGATTAGGACAAAACCGTAACACATGGATAGAAATTAACAAAGGGGTGAATCACTCTGGTGCCAAAAAGAGAAGAAATTTGCACAAAATACAACATTGGCAAATTGTACATGCTTCCCATTAAATATAATCTATTTGATATGGTGGAAGAGAAAGCGGTCTCTTATTGCTCATCTATAAATCAGCTGTTTCCAAAGAAGTACTGAGAGACAAGGTCAAAAAGGGCAAAATATTTGGAAGCTTTGCTTTCACTGAATTCAATAATTTCTCTTAGTATTATTTTTAGCAGCCTATTTTGTTGTAAAGTACCAATGAAACTATGTTATCCTTCTTTTTTGAATAAATTGGATCTTGCTTCCAAATGTCTGTCTGGCTTGTAGTGAACATAATAAAGCCTCAAAATAGCAATAATGTTGGATCAAACGTTTATGTCGACAAGAGCAACACCACATTAAATCCCTGACATTGTTCTGGTAGATTAAAGAGGACATCACTTTGATCCAGTGCTGCCACATGGTTGAGCATGGTGTAATATTTCAGTATAATTTCTGAAATAAATTACCAGCAACATTGGATCAACTAAAACATTGCCAAACACAGCTATTGTGTTTTGCAAAGATTCTCACCTGCTCAAATATCGGCTTGTTGTTGTTAACGTCATCAACTCCAACAACGACCCGGGCGGTGGAGGTGAGAGAGTGCGGTCCGCCTGATGCATTGTCATCTGTGGCTGTCACGTTCAGGACGTACTCCAAACCTTGAAGCTTTGGCAGGGGAGTGGAGCGCAGACGGATCAATCCTGCAGAGAGCTCAGACCCATTAATATACACATCATAAAATAGGCTGCGTCCTAATAAAGTATGTGCATTCTTTCCATTAGTCATTAAGCAAGGCATTATTGCCACACTGGCCTTGCTTAGTGAGGGAGCAGCTATCGTTAAAACGCAGCAGACAATTCCTTCTGCGGCTATTTTTCTACACATTTTGAAGAGGGAAATAGAGAGGGGTGGGGGAAGCCCCTCTACAGAAGTCCACAGGTAAAAAAAAAAATCTGATATGCAGCATACATCCAAAAACTAATTTCACAGTTGTGGTTTTGGTACATTTCTGATACAATAATTGCTCTGAAGATGCACCGGCAGCTCAAGAATTTGAGTGGAAACAAGGAAGAAGTGAGGAGAGTCTGGTTCCAAGTCAACCTAGCTCAGCAGAAGCCTATTAGCCGTTCCTCTTGGCTCCTTTGTCTGCTTTCATGTAACAGTCAAGATAAAAGGTCGGATAAAAGGATGGTGCATCTGAGTCAACATCTTTCTTGTCAAAAGTAATGCAAAAACATCAGAGGTTGCAGGACGAGCAAGCTGCCTGTGATGTAGAGGAGAGTCATTGAAGTGAGAGCATGGGGAGTTTTCTTTCTTTTTTCCCCATTCTCTTGTTGGATTTTTATTCATCTCTTTTTAAGGCACTTGATTAAAGACAATACAGCTTGCTGATACACACAGTTGCAAGTGCCTCACTGTTCTTCCTCCCACTTAACTTATAATTCCAGCTGCATGCAGACCAGAGTGCAGAATAATGTATTAATGGCAACACCTGACACTGACATGACTATAGCAGTACATTAAAATAGGTGAATTATAAGATGTACACAGTAATTTTCCCGCTTTAAATGTCAACCTTGTTTTTGTCATTACAGCACTAGCTTCTCCAGCTATTATATTCTTCTTTTTTTTTGTGAGAGTTTTCATGAGTTTGACGTTTAAAACTGAGAGAAAGGTAAGGACGTTGGGAAGAAAAGATGCATTTGATAATTATAGAAATTGATACACTATAATATTAAGATATGTAGATAAGAGACTTATTTTCATTATGAGAACATGGAGAGAGGACGAAAAGGAAAATAAAGAGATGACACAAAAGAAAGAGAAGCCGGCAGAGCACAGCCTGGAGATTGTGAGCTATGATAGAGCAGTTGTTGTGAAATTGAATTGAAAGGGTTGGGTGACAAATGTCACAGAGATTTCCACTGGTTTCGGATCAAAGGGTAAATAAAAAAGATAAACTGTGCAGTCACCAATGCTAGAAAGCAGAAAAACACAGGAACAGTTTTTTTTTCTCTACACTAGCCAAAATGAAAAAAACAACAGAAGTGTGGAAATTGCCAAAATAGTGTTATAGAAAGTATTCATAATCCTAATAACATAGGGAGTGTCACTTAAAAAGCACTTGAGAAGAATGTATAGTTTATAAATTAGAAGTCTCACTTTCATTCTGCTTTGACTTTGAAACCAGAGGGCATTTAGCACACCTCTGTAGGAGCAGCAGCATGTTAGAAAAAAAAATGCATTTGATTTGACAGAAAACCTGTCAATTAGTTTGAGAGGTGAAAATATAATGTCAGGCTGGAAATTAAGAAATATCACCTTTCTGGCTGTCAATGACAAAGTTGCCCTCTTCGTTGCCGGCGGTTATGGAGTAGGTTATACTGTCACCATCTGGATCTTTGGCCAGGACTGTGGCAACAAGAGTGTTGGGGCCGGCGTCCTCTGAAACAAATGTTCGATATCTGCAAGGATTCAAAAAGAACTGGGTTATAGCGAGAACCAGAACAAATGAAGCATTTGGTGGAATTGATATAATCAATTCCTACACCATTCTGGCATAATATTACAATTCAGCTTGACTGGTCTGCAGAAATCCAGTGCCATATGCAGCAATCTGTGTTGCACTGGCAGCTTTCTCTCAGAGCCAAGATTGATCATTTGAACTTTAGTAGCTAGTCTGTTGGATTGGACCAGGCATAAGTGAGCCTTGTTATAGTGCTGTTGAGTCACCGCTGTTCCTTCTTAGATCTCATCTGATAAATACTGCTCACTGCACAGCAGCCACATTCATGAGAGCTACAGTTTTTACAAAGTCCTGACCCATTTATATTGCCATCACAATTCGATCTCTGTCTAACTCTCTCAAATCCCTCGCTTGCATTTGGACTTTTTCCAAGTCCTAACACATTAGCTTTGAGTACACCATGTTCACTTGCTTTTATCATGTCCACTAACAAATGTCATAAAGAGATGCTGCAAACAAAGTTGATTATCGAACTGCGGCTTAAAGTGTCCTGGTGCCAACGCAGAAGTCCAATAACAAAACACCACTCAGGGTCCCATCAGGTAGGGAGGGGTGGAGCAAGCTCGAAATGAATCTCAATGTCTAATTGTGTACATATGTACTGCTAAAAATCACGGTAAAATTCTTGTTTCTTCAGACATCATTCTCTACTGCACATTTCAAAGAGAAAAAACCCCAAAATGTTTTATTTAACACATAGAAACTCCAAATTGCTTTTGTCTTACAAAGACTAAAGCTAAATCTCAAACGCTTGTATTCTGGCAGATGTGCTTATTTCATTCCTTTTCTGTACTTCTGACACAATCATGTCTCATAGGTGTATAGTCAATTCTCAACTTGACTTGATTTGCACTCACACATCCACAGTAAGAAGTTGTATATGCTGCAGACAGGTGCATTTTCAATTCAAGTGCAATTGATTCAATAGGCCAGATCTAGACAGCAGGCAAGTTTAAAAAGCATCTTAAGGACCTTTGATTGAAGTGGGATGTACAAGAGCTCAGCTTTGAGTGTTCTTATCCAAAAGTAATAGAGTCGATTTTTTTAATGTAACAAAACAGTTCAATAGCAATAAAAATTTTAAATCTTGAAACTGTGAATTACAGTGTCATGAAAAAGTATTTACCACTTTGCAGATTTTAGTCAAAGAAATTTTAATATTAGAATAAGATCATCTGAAAAAAGATTTTAAAAAATCCGTTGTCATGATGAAGAACCTTATCCCCACCAACTTATAGGAAACATAATGGCTTACTTATGGCACCTTTGGTTAAAAAAGCTGCCATAAAGCATCTGTAGTAACTGAGTCTTTGACGTTGCTATGAAATAATTTTAACATATTTTTGACATACTGAAAAGCTTTCAGGAATGAAAAATCGATGGAGGGACCTCCTCCTTCAGGATTTTCAAGTAGAGAGTGAAATTCATTCTGAGGAAACAAAGCAACCACAGACCATCACAGTTCATGTTTGACTGTCGTTATAACTCTGTTTTTCTGAAAAGTACTGTTGGATTTTAGCCTATTGTAAAAGAAGCCAGACCTCACAAAAACAGCCTTTTGTTCAAATTTTGGGAAAGTCGAGAATATTGACACATTTCTGGTAATTTTGAGGTTGGTCTTTGTTTCCATTTTGGTTAGCAGTGGTTTTCACCTTGGAACTCTGTCACTTTACTTTTTACAGTTGAATCCCAGACATCGACTACAACTGAGACTCGCAAAACATAAAATAAAATTCTAATTTAAAATTCTGTTTTTCTGGCTGATTTTTATCTAGCTTAATGCAAAAAACTGAAGAAATCCATAAAGGTGCAAAAACTGGAACTGTAAAGACATAATGAGAGAAAATTGACCAACATAAAACAAAACGTGGCCCGTAAATCCGCATGCAATTCATGAGCAGACGACATAACACAGGAAGACAGACGACATGAATTAATGCACTAACCAAAGCATCAGCAGGCTGATTAGACGTATGGTTGTGGCTTTTACTTGTCACAATGATTTAACCTGTCCTCTTAGCCGGCCACAGCTGAGACAAATGATAATGTCTGCTGGGATGTTGAAGTCATTGAACAAATGCTGCTTCTTCAAGCCCGGCCCACTGTGGGCCATTTGATCCAGTGCCTTTTAAAATGTCAGCAGTGATTTGCCATCTCTGTTGTGCTGGGCAGCAAAGATGGCCGGTGAGACACAGGAGACTGATATACCGCTGTGGCACAAAGAACTGTGGGGTGGAGATGAACCCTGTGACTGGGAGGGAAGCTGAGCTGTAGTGAAACAGGAAAAAAAGAGGTGAGGTAAGGAGCAGGTGACAAAGGCGAAGGCTGAGACTGAAATGACAGTAAAAGTGATATATGGGGGTGAGAAGGGAAAAAAGAGAGAGGATAAAAGAGTATGGCTGATAAAGAAAAGCAGAATATAAGAGGGGGCGGCGTTCTCGCCGAGTTTCAGCTGACTCGTCAGCAGAACTCATCCACTGTGAGATTTGGTGCCATTTCTGCTGCTAAAGCGTGTAAGTATATGTGCATGGGGTGGGGTGATGGCGTCTGTGGTGAGGGGAGGTGGCGGGGGGGAGGGAGTGATTGATGGTTTACAGGAGAATGCTGATAGGCGATTCATCTCCGCCAGCCACAGCAATCTCCGTGGCAGCATGAGTGACCTGTAATCCGTCACCCGCTCAAAGGCCACTTCTTCTCAGCTTCTCCCGGATAAGACACATTCACTCCCTCCACGTTACTTCCTAAAGCGTCTCAGTCAACTGTGAAGTTGCGCTCGGCTCAGAAAGAGCACGCCTTCCTGTCTGTCTGCTGGCCCAGACATCTGCCTGTTTGCATTTCTTTCGCCCGCGTGTCTGTCCTTCCATTACATCAATCTGCTTTAGCCTTTCTACCACTTATTGAAATGCAAACTGACAGGACATGCCAAGAAACATAAGTCTGTCTGCTCATGTTCCCTTTACAAATGTCACAATTAGTTTGAGCTGAAGAATAATTTCATGAATAAAATACTGTACATCTCTTCGACCCTTACATGTGCTGTTTTTGGACAGGATTTACATGTCTTTCCTCGTAGCATATATCTACATCTCACTAAGACACGCAATGACAAAGCACCCACACACAGTATCTGGAATAATGCCTGCATTTCTATCAGTCTGCAGCTTGTCTGGCAGTAGTATTTGTCTGAATGCCGGCAGGCTGTTCTCTATATCTGCATATCTGACAGGCTGTCTTCTGTCTGTTTTCCGCTTTTGGTATTCTCCACAGGCTCGCCTGCATCCATGTTTCCGCGTGATTTTCCTCCGAGCTCTATGTTCGCCTGCCCGACTCTCCACCTCTCTGCCCACCTGTTTGTTTAGCTGCGTGTCCGCCCACCCAGCGAGACGGACGCCCCAACAAGACAACAAGAGCATGCAGTGGAGGTCTGCAACAGTAGTCTAAAGAGGTCACTGAAAAAAAAAATTGACTGGCAGGTCAAGAAGCTCACTCATCCAGAGAAAACAAATGCAGCAGAGTCACAGTGACAGTTGCAGCCCACCCACTCTTTCAGCTGTGCCAAAAAGGCCGGTGGTGACAGTGTGAATTGCATCCATATGTCAGATTACTGCATACCTTTAGAGAAGGTGCAAAAAAAAATAAAAATAACCCGTAGGGGTATGTGCGATTGCTTCAATTCGCCACGATATTTGTCTGGGATTGTGAGAGAAATGAACAACAGAACGTTTTGATGCCAGATGGCAGTGATTAAAACAGCTAACAAACATATTGAGTTTGTCTTAAGCAGTCGTAGGTTTTACTTGACGCAAGTGAGCCACGGTTTACGACAAGACTGCCAGCGTCTAACATCGCTGCAATGGATCGCCCGAAGGGAGGCAGGTCTGAGATACGTGATGTAACGTCCCATCCATCTGTGATGCAACTAGTCTGCTGGCTTTGACATAATGAGATGTGATCAGCTGGTGGATCAGGGGTAAGACCTGGTGCATTATTTAACCTTTTCATTTTGGTGACTAGCATTGATCTTGGGAGCTGAAATCAGTCCATGATTGAGACTCAAGCAACAGAAATGCTCAATCACAACAAGATTTACAAGCAAATGAAAACACACACAGAATATTTAATGGAAACAGTAAAAATGAATTAACAATGTCTCTGACTTTGCTGGATGCTTTTTTGTCCCGACGTATACGCAAGCTGCACAGGCACATCACAGTAAATTAGAATATCACCAATAAACTAATTTGTTTTGTAATTTAAGTCAATTTATTTAAATCCTATGGATTCACTACACACAGAATATTTCAAGCATTGATTTCTGCACAAGCAAATTTAGTCCAATGTGTACATTGGTAGAAAATGTACACAAAACCTCATAGGATCAAAATAAAACAAAGCATACCATCATGTGGACAACTGCTGACCTGACATTTGTCCAGAAGACACGAGGAAGGTAAACCTTAAAAGGTCATTGCTTAAGAAGCTGGCTGTTCACACAGTACTGTATCCAAACACAGCAGAAACTGACAAATGAGTGAAAAAAAGAAGTGGTAGGAAAAAAGGGCACAAGTAATGGGGCCACAGACCACTGCCTCCATACTATGCCACATAGATGCAGTAATTCATGTAAAAGTCACTGAGCTCATATGCTTTCACTGTTATTTTTTAATGCATCTTGTAAAATTTCTTACTTTCTTATAAAAACATTTTCATAAGCTGTGAGCCATAATCATATTGATTTGCAGAAATAAGTGCTTGAAATACACCACTTTGTGTGTAACAACTTTGAACTGAATTACAAAATGCATTCACTTGTTGATGATATTCTGATTTACTGAGCTCCACCTGTATTATAAAACAGTGCTTCATAATCAGTGTAAGAAAAACCTTGTTTTGTGAGAGGTTATTTAGAAGCGGTATTGCTGTGTGAAATGTTTTCACACAAAAATTATACATATAGTATAAGCGCTGTATATATTACAAGTTGAAATGCAATTAAGGCTCTTTAATGAGTAGAACCAAGGCAAAAGCAGAGTAGTTTTCTGATACATTTCTAATAAAAACAACTTTTTTTGTACCAATTACAAAAAGAATTAACAGAAAAGTTTTATTTATTTTATTTTATTTTTTTTACAAAAGTTCATTGCTACTAATTTATGCCGCCAGATATTGGTTGTGTATTGGAAGTCTCCAAAAACAGAAACAAATACATTCAGCTGCTCCATTAACTAACTCCAAAACAAAATGAGAGCAGGGTTGTACTAGACAACCTAAAGGTTATTCTGTTTTTATCTCTACCTGTGTTCATATTTTACACCATTATAATAAATGTCACACTGCTGTAAGCAGGGAGGCCTTGTTAAGCTCACGGTATCAAAATATTTTCATTATGAGCTATGGATTTCCTGAAAATAAAAACAGTTCAAGACAAATGTCTAGTGATTTTCTTTCAGAGTTAGGTAGAACGTTGCTCTGAAATTGATGTTTGAGAATCAACATGTTCCCTTGTCTCTGTTTTGTCAACAAACACGTTAATAGATTCAGACTAAACTTTTTTAGCACTTACTAGAGGACAAGGAACTGGCAGTTTCAGCAGTCCCATTGCAATTTCTTTAGAAATTGTCTAATCAAGTTCTAAGAGCCTCTTGCATTCGTAAGCAGTGACTCTGCAACATGCAGTAAAAGGCACTATCAATGCGACTAAAAGATGTTCGAGAAAGCAATGAGAGAAAATCATCTTGGTTGGCTAAATTGAGACTCCTAGAAAAAGAAAAATACCCTAGTCAAATAAGTCCATAAAGGTGTTATTTATTATGTTTATCAAAAAATAGAAAATTAAGATAAAAATTGAGAATAGGTACATAAAGTCCAATTTAGCCAACTTCTTATCCTTGCAATTTAATATGCACAATTTAATCAAATTATTCTCCAATTTCATATGGCAAGCTAGAGCCTAGTAGTAATAAACATCATCCTTCACCCCTAATTACATCCCTGATGAAGACACCCTTTCAGCATATCAAGTAAGAATGGAATGACACGTTAAGAGTGTTTTAAAGTAATCCTCAGTGCCACAAAAATAAATAAATTCTGTCTGCTTAACTATTTCTATGCAGATTTAGGTAGATGATTTGAAACATACCGATTAAAGTCCAAATTATGGCCCATTTCTAGTTTTCTTTCAGCTGATTTTTTTTATTTAAAACATTGCAACAGTGCAAAAGTTTATTATGGCACACCCCCAAACAGTTCATCTTTCAAACAGAAATGGGCTCAGAGCTGCACAGTTCATCCACCATACATAACACTAATTATCAGATTCTTTTCCTCATATTTCTCATTTATCTGATATCAAACCCACTTTGAGTGTTTGTCGCTAAAAGTCTGAATCTTAGTTGCATTATTCTAAAGAAAACATCTGAAGTTAAAACTCCCACATGCTTCATATGAAGCTGAACAGTCATGTGATTGTGAACAGTTTTCACACAACGGTGCAGAACACCTGTGGGAGGCCCGTTTTGATTTATTGTACGTCACGCCCCTACCTGCAGGGGGTTCCCCGTCCCTTCCTGCATCCTCTGTTTCGCTTTTACGAAGCGTAGAGAGAGTGCCACACTTTTCTGCAGACAGCATCCTCAGTGGACAACAACATTGCCTTGTAAAGGATGTTTTTATTGTAATGTTTGGAGTGGACCCCAGGAAAAATAGTCTCTACTACGGAAGAGACTAAAGGGGATCCTTAAACAAGCAATAAACAATTCCCACCCAGAAGTTTTTAGCTGTTTGATAGTCTTATTATTACAGTAGTTATTTAATGAAGAGTCGTATAACTGTACACAATTCCTCATCGTGTTAGATAAACATTCCTCAAAAATATTCATGTCTCCTGCAGATACAAAATGCAGATAATGAAAGAGAACTTTTTGAAGTTAAATATCAACACAGCTCTCCAAGTGCACTTCTGCAAAAAAACACGGCGACAAATGTCTAAGTAGTCACATATCACTTTGTACAGATCCCTGTGTCTCAACCAACCAGTTTTGTTTAATTGGATAATGGTTACCTGGAAATCCCAAATTGCCACTCTTTGCTGCAGTCCTAAATCTGACTTTTAGATTCTTTTATACCTCACCCATCATCTTATTTTTCTCGCTGTGCATTGTGAAAATGTAAACTTGGATCTTGGGAAGTAGACAGTGGCTATAAAATGTACCACTGTGTCTAATTTTATTTCAGAGAAACTAGTTCATCTACAGTTTTTTTATTATTATTTATTTTTAATAAGCCTTTATGGTTGCCATTAATTGAGGACCACTGATTTTTTGAAAATATAAACGCTTAGTTTATATGGGAGAGATTATACTACAACAATAAAGGATGGATTCATTTGACCTTTTTATTATGTGTCGCAACAAGCATGGAGTGTTTTGTACATATATGCTTTAGCTGAGAAACTGCAGAAGTCCACAGAACGGATTATCAAAGAATACTACCACTGCGAGTGGCAAACAGTTGGTAGGTAAACATCACTTATTGAGTCAAAGACAATGAAAAGGCATAATAGGAGCACAATGTATCAAAGGATACAAATTTGTCAGCCCCAAGAAAAGAGAAAGATCCGATTAGATTCTCCAACAATACATCTTAAAAAGCCAAAAAAGTTCTGAAGCAGCTGTCTTTGGAGTCATCAAACTTAGGTCAACATGTACCAGATTAACAATTGGGAACAAAGTAGGCGGAAGGCTCGGAGCAGCTCATGAATAGAAGCTTAACATGTAAAACAAGCGGAGGCAGTGTGATGGCATGAGCATGCGTGGTTTCCAGTGGCACGGTGTCATTTTTGTTTATTGTTAGTGTGACAGAAAGGAGAAGAAAGGGGAATTCATGAGGAATTCTTAAGTGCACAGCTATTCTCCTAAGATGCAGCTATGAAATCGACAATTTTAAGTCCCCATAAGGAAGATTATTTAAATAACAGAAATACAATTTATGCTTTATCAGGGCAAATACTTAAAAAATATGCTTGAAAATATCTATAACACATTTATTGGTAAACTTGGAAAAGCTCTAAAGTATCATTTGTTTTTTTATAGAGTGGGATACTTTTCTACAATAAAAAATATTTAATATGAGTGCATTTATTAAGTGGGGGAATAAAATCATAAAGGTGGCACAATTTTTCGTACCACTGCATCTTTTTTGTGCCAAACTCACCTGCAGTATTTGTAGTTGAAAAGTTTAATTTTAATTTAATTAAACCAACGCATATAGCTCCAGTTAAATTCACAGCAGAGAATCGCAAACTTAACTGTTAACGTTTGTGACAGTAGGAGAAAAAAAAAAGGTTTTCTCCTGGTACATGCCTCCAAAACAACCCATTCATATTTAATAATTGTTATGGAGACTTTGTGACTCCTAGATGCCGGTCTTTGCTGTGATTCTTAAATCGTTGAGCTTTGGACTTTTGATTTTTTTTTGCTTCCATTTCCATCCTGCTAACTGTGCATGGAGTCAGAATAGACTTCTTGTCCAGCTGCCAGATAAAAGTAATAGGCCCCTGTGTCATGTTATGTTTATGCAGAAAGATTTAGATTGATAATTAAAAGTTCCTAGAAACACACACAGAAATTATGGAATACATTTAAAAACAATGATTTGTTTATTTTATTTTATCATTATTGTTAGAGGTATCAGTAAGTTTTTCACAAGCAATTTTGAAGATGAATTGTCTCTTAAGATGGGATTTTTTTTGGCACTAAGTGAATGTACTCGTATTAACTGTGAAGTTTTACAAGGTCTTTAAGGGTATGGTACTGCAGTTAAATATGAAACTTATTTCATGCTTTTTACACATCTTTACCAGCTGTGCCAATACATTTTGATGGAACTGTGTATCCATATACTAAAATAACACAAATAAGGTTACAAGCTTCAACTTTCCCATAAATATGCCCAAGATAATAAGATTGTGTTCTTTAAATGCAAATAAATAAAGAAACTCACACAGGCTGAGAAAATTCAGGAGCCTCGTCGTTGACATTAGCCATCCTCACGCGGACCGTGGCGGTGCCAGAATGAGGCTCATCCCCGCTGTCCACTGCCATCACCACAAACTCATACAAATGGTTAGGCCTCTCATAGTCAAGTCGCCTCGCAGGGAAAACAGTCCCATGGGGTGAAATGCTGAAATCCGGGCTCAGGGTGTAATAGGTGAGCTCTGCATTTAATCCTGAGTCACAGTCTGTGGCTAAAACTGACAAAATGGAGCACATGACATCAGGATCATCAGTTAACAGTTAATGAAAAAAAGGAAAAAGGATAGCATGGCATGTGCAGATGAATATTTTCACATCTTTGTAGATCATTATCCCTTTATGGCCTTGCATAACATGTAATAAATCATACGTTCAGACAGCTACAATTATTAGAACACAAAATGCTCCTTGCTAGAGTGATTACCATCATTTGCCAAAATTGGCTTAAAGACATGGAAAAGAAATAATTAAATGAACAGCACTTATGTGTGTATGCCTGGCTGGAAATGATTATATTCTAAGGTAATTACACAGAAAAACTATAGCTTTGCCTCTGATGTGTGATGAGATTTTTTCCAGAGAGTGCAGTCGCAACCACTGTGAATATCACTTAAACTCTCCGTTTAACACACACATCCCTGCCAGCTCCTAACACTTGGATACATCAATTTACTTTGATGTGTTTTTATTTGCTGCATGTCAAGCATCACATGCAGCCTGCATGTGTTAAGGTCTCGTTCTTGTTTCGTCTTAGCACCTTGTAAAACAAATCACATCTGGTAATTTATGACACTCTTTTAATTTGGCTCGTATAATTTCACTGACTCATTAAATGTTAAAGAGACTGAAATTCTGCATTTCCTTTACACTTCTCTAATAAAAGCTCTTCTGTGAGTTTAATCTACTTTGTCGTCAACTTCAGTGGGCCTTTGCCCCTTGGGGACACACTGATAGTGAAAAGCTGATTTTCTTTCTCTCAGTGACTCAAGAAGGAAAAAAATCTCTGATATTTTATTGGTTAGCAGAGCAGTCCTCCAGATTAACAAATTCCCTCTACTTCTGTCTGTTCACAATTCTGCCCACTCCTTCTAGCTGGGATTGAGTTTATTTAAAGATCAACCCTACAAGCTTCTTTTCTCTCCTTCAAATTGATTCTTTCACTTTTTTCTACTAACCTATTAATCATTTACTCTTATAGCTGAATTTTAATTTTCAACTATTTCTACGTGAAATCCATTTATACTCTATATTTTATTGTTTTCTGAATAAATTTTTTGATTTATAGTCCATTTCCTCTAACAACTATTCTGTGTTTTCCTTTTTTTCTGCACTTAAATGTTTCAGATGATCAAACTTAATAATCAAAAATAATCAGAGTGAATTCAAAATGAAGTTAGTCAATTAATATTTGATTTGTTGAGATAATAAAACAATGTAATACATTATCCTTCTTGAGGCTTTGAACACAATGGCCTAAAGCCATTACAAAAATCTTACTTCATACTTTTAAGGTCATCAGCAATGTTGTCTCTCTATATCTTATTGATCTCCTTCAAGCTAATATATCCAGCAGTACTCCTAAGTGCTCCTTTTCCATTCATTCACTCACCAGTTCAGTAATCCAATTGTAATTGCTATTGCATTTATAAAACAAAACCCCCGAGGGGGAAAAAAACAAAAAAAACTGGAGAGAAAATGTTGAACAGTTACAAAATATAACTAATGATATAGTTCAAACAAGATATTTAAATGCGCTTTACGGAGAGTTGTGAGTGTGACGAGTTTTAATTCCAATTTCTGCGTTTCAATTTTGAAGTTCGCATACGGCCGAGATCACTGTGCCTTTCAACATTTGGGAGAGCCTGGATGATGTCATGACCATGCAAAGTTTTGATAGGTCAGTTCACGGTATTTGAGTTAACTGGAATCATACCTGTGAATGCATTTCAAGGCAAAACCTCAAACATGTTGCTTCACTGAGTAACTTGCCTGAGATGATTGAAAAATTAAAAATAAAAATATCAGCCAAGACAGCATAAAAAGAGTTGTTGACCTTCACAAGTCTGGCTCAATTTTCTGATGACTTATGGTGTCACGTTCATCTTTTCAAACATTTATAGGCTATAAACAAGTTTTGGTGCAAATAGTCAACAGCCAAACAAAAGTAGCAAACCTTGTGAGGATGCTGGCTAAAAGATCACTCAGAGAAGATGTCACTATTCCAGAGGCAGTTTGAAAAGCAAAACGCTTTGCAAAAGATCTTACATTTTGGAGAAATGTCTGATGAAACTCTACAAATGTTAATTATGTTCATAATCTAAGTGGACCAAAAAGAGGAGTTTTTGCCTGATTTATTGTTAGACAGAAGGAAGAATGTTGCATTTTTCTATACATGAAAATATCTAGTTTGATTTTTAAACAGTGACATGAACTTTACTAGGTAAAACTTAATAATAATAATAATAATAATAATAATAATAATAATAATAATAATAATAATAATAATAATAATAATGTTATATTTATTGATACTATACTGTTAGTATCTTTTTCTGTGTGTTTTCCATATCTGTTTTTTTTAATACATTTTTTTTCTCCCTCAGGCTGCATCTGAATGATGAAAAGCGCAGCATCTTCTTACACTTAACTCTCATGAGTGCAATCAAAAGTGCAATTTTCTTCAGGAAGTGGAGTGCCTGTGAAAAAGTGTCAAAATACGTCAAACATTAAAAAAACCAAACATCTGTATTTAGATAATATAGAACGTTTCTGCACCATTTTAAGCCTGAGAGTTTTCTTAATTAGCTTCAGTTTGTACAAGATATAAACAGTAATAGTGGATATCCGTCCAGAGTGGAGACACATAATTTAAATCAGAAGTTATTCTTATAAAAAATTGAGAATGTATTACATCATCGGTTAGGGAGATCATAATAAGTCCAAACAAATTCATAACATTTTGACAGACTTTCATGGACTTTAGCAGCTGATGTTCTGAGGCAAAAATCGAGCCGTTATGTATCAATACGCTAAAACAGAGAGACTCGCAGAAGTTGGAACTTTTGATTTAATTTAAAATCCATCCACAGTTTTCTTCTGTGAAATGGAGAAGGGGAACAATCTAAAAGTCCCTACTCCAGTTATAAAGGAAGCAGATGGATGGAAAATCTGAGGTCAAAAGAGTCTCACCCTGCAGTAAGGATGTTGCTGTGGTTACAGTCTCAGGGACTCCATCTACACTGTAGATGGACTGGAGGAACTCGGGGACACAATCGTTCTCATCCGTTATCAACACCTGAACCTGATTAGTGCCGGAGAGGCAGAAGAGAGGCAGAGACGCAGAGAGAGAAAGGGAGGGAGAGGAGAAATCACTGTGAAAGAACACAAAATTAACCACTCTTTATTAGCTCTCAAATCCGGAAGACAACCATATCAAATGCTCTGTAGAAAGTTGACCCCAAAACTTAATCTTAATTGCATTTTCTAGTTCCACTAGTTGCCCGTTCAACTCATCCTTTATCTTCCACTTCATGATTTTCCCCGAGTCAAAAATAGAAATGTTTTCAGCATGTGAGTGCTGCAGTGTGTGTGTTTTCAGCAAAAAGCCCTTAACTGTCCTCCATCCTACAAGCTCCCTGTCACCACAGTGTGTAAAGTGTGAAGTGACAGCTGAGTAATAGTCCTGAAATAGCTGGGAAAGGTTTTTCCCGGTCTCCAGCTCCTATTCCAAAACATGAAGCTGTACAGAAAGGATTTTTTCCCCTGCTAAATACGTGGTGTAAAGGTAGCCTGTGACATAATAACTGGGTAATCTGAAAATAAATAATTTAGGTAAACCTGAAAGGATTGATAGTTTAACCAAAATGATTAGCTGTAGTTCAAATTCTGAAGTTTAAAATCTAAAAGACTTTTTCTACATTTCAACTTTTAACACTTTTCACAGAAGCACTTTCCAAAACACAGAAACAAAAGGTTCTTAAAAAAACAGAACAAAATCCCTGAGCCCCATGGTTCACTTGTTAACATTTCAAAACCACTCAGCCATCCCATTTCTGCAGAAAGCGACAAATTCTGCTGCTCTTCCTTTGAGGCTATGGCCAAGTATGGTGTCAATAGGTCAGCACTGAGTTTTAATCACTATTTCTTTTTTTTTTTCAAAGCCTTCGCTACAGTAGCACTGCATGAAAGCACTGCACCACTGAACAAAAAAACCCCCAACAAAACAAAAGAACACAATGAGTCTTGATAAAACCACAGCAAAGAAAACACACAAAAAATAACATTCTAACAATGCATTACAACAATGTATAAACAAAGGAAACTATGACAGTGACTTTCACACTAAAATAAGTAGAAATCATGGATAAAACTCTACAAAGTCCTAAAATGTCAAGAGTTGAAACAAAACAGAAGTCTCTCAATTTGGGGAAACAATGCGCCTGGATTTGTGTTGGAATGAAGCAGAAATAATGGATGTGAACAGAGTTGAACACAAAATAAAAAGTAAGAAATAACGGTTTACAAAGTTGAACATTTGGCTTTAATTTAACAACGGTAGAGAGAATTGTCTCTACTGTCATAAAAATCCCAATCATTTATGTATATTTTTTGTGAGCGATACTCCAGTACTACATTCAAATTAATGATCAACACCATACTCATTAAATATCACCAGCTTTAAAGTGCATTGAAATAACACACTAGAGATATTAACAAAGCTGCTGTAATGCTCTGACTACATACCTCCTAAAACAAATCCAGTTTTTTAAAAACTCAAATGCCCTTCTAATGAAGACGTTTTCCTTTTGACCAGTTTGTTTAAGCAGTAGGTTAATATTATGGGATGATTTTTCTGCTATAATTCAAGAGCACATATTTAGCACAACTTAAAAATTTTGAGAACTTGTACTCGTGCTTACATTTTCACTTTGAACGAAGTCTTCATGTCTTTCTTCTCAAAACTTGTAATGCTTATACTCAAACCTCTGCTCTCTTTTAAACATTCACTGTGCTTTCTCAAACATTTCTCCTCGGGCTCAAAAAAACCCTTTCTCTTCGGGCTCAAAACTTGTCTCTGCTCCGTTTGCAAACCTCTTTGCGCTCTTGCGAATCATTGCTTGGAACAAAGAAGCATTGTCGCCTGGTAACATCTCAGCCAATAGAATACAAGTGTTATACTGGATTTGTTTGTTTCCTTCTGCTGGGTGCGACAGTGTGGCTATCTGTCTAGATAGAGAGGCTTTTCACATATCACCTGTATCATGCTGTGCTATGACAACATGTGACAGTTTTAACAAATATGTAAAAAAAAACAACAACAAAAAACCAAAACATACTCATAAAAGATACTGCACTTGAAGCAGGACTTGCATTGATTCAATAAGGGTGACTGTGCTTTAATTTTGTTTGTTTAAAAGCGACTGATTCTATAAAAAAGGAAAGAAATGTCACTTATTCAGAATGATTTATTAATATATTTTGCATAACTGGAGCACAATGTTTCCAAAATAGGAGGACGGCCCCATTAAAATGAACAACATGACCTATACACTAATTTTAGCATCTGGCATAAGTTCAGTAAATTGCAACAATTAACACAACAAAATATGAGCTTTGCTTTGCTTTGTTGTCTTTCCAAGCTATATTTCTTTTAATATCTAGTTTTATGCGACAGAGCCACACCAATGAAAAGTTGCAAGACTGAAAGTAGTTCTTTCAGTTTGTTTAACCAAAATAATGGATTTCTGTTTGTTCTCTCTCTCACACACACACACACACACACACACACACACACACACACACACACACACACACACACACACACACACGCACACACACACACAAAAATAAATTTGTACCTCAGTTTTGAGTTTAGTTGACTAGAGTATGTGAACTGTCATGGCTGATGATCGCTAACTCACTGTTTCGTGTTCTAATTAAACTAACCTCTGTTGCAGCACTCAGGCTGCCAGGCTCCTCGCTGGCTCGCACCATCAGAAGGTAGCGTCTCTGGTCACTTTCATAATCCAGCGTCCTGGTCAGGCTGATCTCTCCGGTGTCCTGCTGAATGCTGAAAAGGCTGCTGGGATTGATAAGCAGGCTGTAGCTGATTTGTTCCTTCTGGAAGGAAATGGCTAACACCACAAGGAAGCTGTGGAACAAAGAGAAGGTGATTAAAAGAAATTGAAAAAAGCAGCCTTTGCTACTTGATTTCAGCTGCGCCCATGTAGAATTAGAATCGAAATCCTCTTTTCCTGCATCAGCAGAGTGCTATAATGAAATCAATTACTTTATGCTCCATTGCCTCCGTGCTACAAACACGGTCAATCAGTTCTTGTCAGTTGTGTGTAATAATGTCACACTATTATGCAGACACCAGTGTTTGCTTTGTGGGGAGAGTTTGTATTCCCCTAATAGTGTGCGATGATGATTGTCAATGCTTGCTCAAGTGCACAGTGTGACCAAATGAATGCCTGTTAACACAAATCTTAAACAGTATGTGAGAAAATTCACCTGCTGCACACGTGTATTGCCTGCGTGCATGATATTGTGGACTTGTTTTTTCATTTATTCAGATGTTCAAATATGAGTGCATACTCAGTCTTTCTTCCCTTTTTAGTCCACTTAGTCACTTACAGTAGCTTGCAACTTCTTAAAAGTTTGAAAAGTTTCAGAAGTTGATTTTATTTGGATTTGGATAAATCAAGACTAAGTAGGCATAGATGAAAAAAAAAGTCCTGTGCAGTTGCCATAAGTCACGCAGAGGACACAACACATGGAGGGAAGTCCTGCTATGGCCAGATGAAACCAAGACTAAACTTTGGGAGCATACTACTGTAGCAATGAACACAGCACTCGCAGGGTAAAACATGATGGTGGCTGCATCATTTTCTTCAACAGGAATTAAGAAGCTATTCAGATTTAATGGGAAACGGATGGAGCTGAATACAGAGCAAAAGTCTTGGGACTGGGTCGGACGTTTATCTACCAGCAACACAACAACCTAAATATATTCAGTCCCAATACAGAGCAAATGTTTAGATCCAAAGCTGTCAAATTGAAATACAAGTGTTGCTGCTGGAATGTGAGCTGTCTGTAGTCAAATGAAGACATTTTGGTATCAATTATTTGCGAGTTTGATATGAAAAGAAAATTGTGATCAATATAACCATGCACAGATAAAAAGGTGATAGTGAAGCACATTTGCCTTATCAGAAACTTCTCAAAAGAAAAGTTCAGAAGACATAAATCAGAGAACCCGCAGTGCAAACTTATGCATACAACAGCAAACAAGTAACAACCCAATTTCTAATTTGAAAAACAGTGGGATTTGCTAATTAACATGCTCAGTCACCAATGTAACAATTAGCTAATAACTATGTATTTTTCTGAATTTTGCGTTTTCAAAAACTGTGAAAGTCAATGAGTAAATGATTGTTTGAAAAACGTGATCAAGCAAAGAGTCAATAAGCAATTTCTGGCTGCAGCTATTACTATGCAAGGTAGCTGTACAGTGTTTAGGAATGAGTTGCTTTGAGGTCATAAACCATTCACACAGAAGTCTCTTTGCAGTCACATTTAATTATTAGTGTACAAATGAGCATCCAAAAATGAAATTGCAGAAAATATTTCAATTGAGCATCAAGAGCAGCTGTGTGAACATAGTATTAGTTCCCAGACAGCACATGTAGTCTTATCTCTCAGTGCTTTATTATGCATATGTTCAACTGCAAACCATAGTTTATATGTGTTTTTACTGCACATCCTACTTGGTTTGTTTGTTTGTAATATTTCAGAAGTCAAATGTTTTTAGAGAAACTTCCCCAGGTAGCCATTTTGTTCTCCTATAAGCGAAATAAAATCTAGGTTTGACTCCGCCAACAATTCTCACTTTAAGAATATGATCTTAATTAGAAATGTTCTCTGTTAAACTGTGTTCTCCTGGGTGATGCAATTAGTCTTATTGTGGCAACAATTGGTTTAAAGGTGCCAGAGCGTGACTAAATATGTGGCTAAATCTGGGAGGGAAAAAACAGTCTAATTAAAAGGCAAGACCTCAGAAAGATATCTAATTACTGTAATATATTTTGTAAAGGCTAAATATTTTAACACAACGTTAAAAACAATGTAATAAAATCATTTTTTTAAGATTCTCTCTGTCAAAGATTGGAAATGAATCCCTGCTTTTGCACGAGAAGAATAGCACATGTGCAGAACTCACGGCTGTCCCTCCGGGGTGTTCTCTGGTATGGAAATGGCGTAGCTGGCGTTGGTAAACTGCGGCGCTCTGCCCCCTGCTACTACAGATAACATGGCAGGTGCGCTGCGGCTTCCCAGACCATCAAGGGCTACCACGCTTAAGAGGTACTCTCTCTCCCTCTGTAGTACGAGCCCTGTGGTCAAAACCTGGCCTGTCTTCTTGTCCACAGCAAAGCAGCCATCCCCACCTGTAGGGAAAATTCATTTAAGATTTTTGTTGTTTCTGAATCCAAAACAGATTTTTTAATTTATTTTTTTGTGACTATTAAATAAAAAGCCACAAGTTACCAAGTTTTCTATTTTGAGTACATGAAAATATTGACGTCAGATAATAAATTAGATCATTAGAGTAAGTGTGATGTCTAAGTTTCTTGTTGAAATAACTCAGCATACTTAAAATAAGGCCAAACTAATTTACAAGTAACTTTTCAGCAAGATATAGGAGTTTGTTTTAAGTCAATAATTCTTGAATTTTGCCTAAAAAAAAAAAGTACGAGCTCGGCTGGCAAGATTTTTTCACTTATACCACAGTAAAATTGCATTGTTGAAAGCTAATAAATATGAGATGAACTACCACTTATTTAATGTCGAAGACCTCTAACTAGTAATCCAAATGGATTCAGAGACAGTTATAGCCTCAAGGCTCAATCGCTGGAAGGTCCCTTAAGCGAATGCTGACAGTAATGTTGACCTGTGAAGAGTTCAAATAAAGCAAAACAACCAAAATATTTCAAACTAAACATTCCAGAACTTTCCTATAAATGGTGTATAATGTCTCATTGTAGCCAATGATGACACAACACAATCAAGGTATTTAGATAGTCCATAAAACATTTGTCTTGGTACAGAAATTTTGCAGAAAATGCATTTGAGGGAGATTATTTACTGAAGGACCATGTTTGTTGCCTGAATACATGTTTGCTATATAAATGCAATCATAAGTATGCCGACACCAGCGGTTTGTAACTTGGGGAGATCCGCTTTTGGAACTGCTTATGAACCGTCTGTGTAAAGAAAAGTACATTCAGTCAAGGTTATCCCATGATGGTGTTGTGTTAGATACAACTGCTTCATATAATATTTATATATAAATTAGAAAATAGTTTACTGAAGGAAATATCAGACACACTTAAAAACCTTGTGAAAAATAACTTTCAGCAATACAGGTTAGGTATTTGTTGATGGAGAGTTGGAAAAAAACACCCCACAGAGGATAATTACCAAATGCATTTACTCTAATAGGGGTGAACATACAAGAGATGAAATCAAAATGAGACCTTGTAAAAAATATAATTCTTGATGGCAGTAAATCCTGTATGAAGATCAAAATAATTCCGTGCAAATCATCTGCAACGGAGCTGCCATGCCCTCTGTGGTTCTCATCCCATCTGGTATTGGACACATTGATTTTGTTTTTCCTCTAATGCCTCACAAATTAAAAAATAAAAAAGACAGGCAACAATATGAAGTGAATTGGATATAGTAATTCTTAAAAACAGCTTTTCAGTGATGGGTGCTGAAAGCATTCCTCAAAAGGAACAAATCACGTTTGGTTGGAAACCAATTTCAGATATAAATTTACACTTGAGTACTTAGAGCAACACGAGAGTATGGCAATGACCCCGAATGAGTTACAAAGTCAGTCAGATTTGTTGGCGCTCCTCAAAAAGATTGCGCAATAAAAATCTGTAAAGAAATAATTGTTTTTGACAAAATAACTAGAGGGACAATCTTGACAAATCCTTTACACCATTAGGACAGCACTTACTGCTCTACTACATTTCACTAAGGTGCAGCATTCAGAGATATTGGCGTTTGACAGTTTATCTTTACACAATTTCTCTACATTGTCCAGAGAATTGGTCCACTCTTTTTTGTAGCTTCTTTCACAGGTTTTCCATAGGATTTAGGTCAGGGGTGCTGAGATTGCTATGGAAGAAATTTTTGTCTGGTGAACTATTCAGGCATTCATTTTGCCTTATGTCTCGGATAATTAAGTTGAAATACCCAATCCATTTTCATTTCAATGACTCTACCTAATTTAAATTTCAAATACCCTGTTATGTTTATAACGTCATGATGCCTTGCACCCTAACAAGGTTTTAAAAGCAGTGAGCATGATGTGATTTTCCAAAAATTACCAAGAGTTTTTATGGCCAAGGTTTGTTCAATGTTACAGTCCAAGGAATTTACATCAAATATTTCATACTTATGTGATCAAAGGATAGAAATTTTGTTTTTATTTGTTATTTTTTCTAGGATCATTCTTGTACAACTTATTAGTATGTAGACAACATATAATTGTATTTTCCTGGATATAGTGACCGCAAGACAGCACTCTGTGCTGACATTCTCTAAAAGCTGAACAAAAAACACTGGTCTGTATTTTTATGCTCCATAGATGACAGCAAAAATTATATACATTTTTGTCAACTCATATTTAGATTTATAGTCAATAAAATGTTATTGATTGACAATTAGAAAACCACGGAAGCTTTTATCAGTTTTAAAAGAAATTAACTGTAAATGACTCTGGATAAGTGGAAGAAAATGGATGGATGGATAACTGTAACTGAAAAAAGGCCTCAAATGCATTTATTTAAAGAAAATGTTGCCCAAGTTGTCATTGTTAGATTATGCTGCAACAAAAATATTATTTTTACTTTTTAAGGTTTTTAAATCACTTTTACAGTCAAGTGTGCATGATGTGCAAAAATGATGGATATATTTTAAATGTAACTCATGTACATCAAGTACTTTAATTTGTGTTTTTATATTCTTTTATTTCTATGGTTGAAAATTTTAAGGGTAAATTATCACACACTTCATAAGAATGATTGGCATGGGATGTTTCGAATTTTTGGCATTTCTACATTTCCTCAGAGTAATGCATAAGGGTTTCGACCATTGATGCGATGAAATTTTAATTCCTTAGTTCCTGTTTTGTTCTGCACACTCATAGCTGGTAGGAATACTGCATCAACAAAGGTAACAATGTGCCATAGGCATCAGAAAGCATAAGGAGCATTAGCAACCAGGATATGGAAGAAAAAATAATCTTTGAAGAAAGGACCACATCAAAGTTTAAAGAAAAAGAAAATTGTATCCAATCAAGGATGAAAAAAATTGATTTTTAGAAGAACAAAGACAAAATATCCAGTGCTTACTACACAATTGTAAAACCATAACAAGTGATATAATGATGAGATATGTTATCAAAAAAGCATTGCTAACATCTCTTTGTTCATGAGCAAATAAAGAACTGAGGAACAATCAAAAATATGCTTTTTTCTCCAACTCAGTAAACATGGCCATCAACCTCGTGTACCCACTACTAAATGTGCTAAGACATTTAGTAGACCTTTACTGTCCCTGAAAAACTGTTTATCCATCGACATCAGTGGCAATGCTAACTAGTCTGAGACTTCTCAACTGGCACTGCTGACAGAAATTGTAGCATGGCTGAGAGTAAGGAGATTCTGTGAGCAGCGCATACATGAGGTGATTGACAGCACTAAGATCCTCCTCCATGCTGTGATTCTTTGTTTCTGACTGAGCTGTGTATTTCTCTTAACACTGGGAGTATTGGGAGAAGGCAGAGGAGCTTGTTTTTTCACAGAATGTCTGTCTCATACTATACTTCCACGACACAGTGACAGTTTTAACAAATATAAAATTCATATTTTTGTAAAGTTATATACACCAGCTTTAATTAGCTATGACAGGTTGGTTTTGCGATGTCTGTAATCTTATGTTTCTGCTTGAATAGGTGTGGCCAATAATGTCTTATAAAGAAAATATGCACTGATGTTGAGTTTATTTGCAATGCAAAAATAACACAATGAACATTTATATTTTCAGCCAGAGATAAATGTTTTACATTGAAATTGGTTAAAATACTGTTCACAACCTGCTTTTTGAAAATACAATATTGGCCAGACAAAATACATAAAACATTGGAGAGACAGTCTGTGAAGCTCACAGTTTGGCAGACCTGAAGAAAGAATTATTTGGACTCAATTCTGAAACAAGCATTTTTAAAAGGCAAATCTCCTATTAAAATAACTTCAGTGAGCAAGAAATTTTGATTATATTCATAAAACAGTTTGAACAGAAGAGTGTGGAACCTTAAGACCTCTGGAAATTGTACCCTGTGATGATTTCTAATTTCTATTGAGTTTGTCATGATCTCATGCAAGAAACCAATGTGTGTGCGTGCGTGTGTGTATGTGTGCGAATGCGTGTGTGCAGTGTTGTCTTTAAATACCTCCCCAGCTGTGCTTAACTAACTTAACTCAAATGCTGCACTTCATTACAGTCTCGGCATTAGCATAATTTTAGCTTTCCCAAATTGTTTGAAGGGATAATAATCTTTCTGTGTGTAAACTTATGCTGAAATTTACACAATCAAAATATTTCTGATAATCCTCACTGACTTAAAGCAGAAAGTTTTCAGTTTGATATAAAGTCAGAAAACACTCGGAAATGCAATAAAATATAAACTGACTTGCCATGGCTTAAGTACACGGGTACACTTTCTTTATTTCCCTTTTTTAAACAAACATCTAATGGCTCTCCACCAAGTGGAGGTACAAACTGACAAAGAGTTTAACTGACCTGGAGTCAAGAAAATCACATACAACACTCTAATACACAGTCCCCCCCCCCCCCCCATTCTATCTAATGGCAATCATAGGTCCAAACTTTAATACTTTCACAAGAAGACTCCACAGGGGATTTCACTTGCTCTGCTGTTGGCAATTTCTAAAGAATTGGGTCAAACTGTGGTCATCAAGAGGTCAGTTCATCTGATGACATCCCATAACGGTGTTAATGTTAAGCAGTGGATAAGAGGGTTAGACAAATATGGGTGAAATCCAAACAGGGAGTTGAAATTACTCTGAAGAGAAGTTCGTTCGGCTGAACTGATTTAAATGTCCGTTGACAAACCCCACTACTTTAAATAGTCCTTAGCAGAGTTATAAAGACAATCAGCACTCGGTGCAACTGGGGTTTCAACTCAGAATGAGGACGCTGTGGGATGTCCTGATTACAGTTAAACCACAAGTCAGGGTAAATCAGTAAACCCCACAAGCAACATCAGCACATCCCCCAATCTCTGCCAGCAGCCCTCAATCCCTTTAGCCACCAGGGGGTCCACCATTGTGGCAGGCTTCCAGCAGCCCGCTGTATGTGTTTGTGTATGAGTGAATGTGTGCTTGCATGACTCCCTGTATGAAACAGAGAGAAGCAGACAGACAAGAGTGCATGAAAAGTGCATAAACAAATCTGTGAAGGCCTCTGGCTGTGTGTGGGATTGTGTGATAGTGGCTGTGTTTGCAGGAGAGAGAAAGAGAAAGTGGGATGGATATGGAGAGGTAGAAAGAGAAAGTGGGTAAAAAAGGATAAATAATCTAATGGACACATAAAAAGTGTATGAATGCATGAATGAATCTGCATGCCTGTGGCTTTTCGTCTGAACTGTGCTGGTGTCAACCTGAGCGTATTCATTTTCATACATTTGCACCTGCCGTCTTTTTTTTTTTACCAACAGCACAATGTATTTTACTTCTATGTGTGTTGTGTATTGTTGTGTGTTAGAGCAAAAAAAAGCTTACCATCTGACAAGAAGTATTCCACTTCTCCACTTTTGCCCTCATCCCCGTCAACAGCCTGCAGCTGGTAGACAAATGTCCCTGCCACTGCCTCGGAAGACACAACAGCCAGGTATGGATATGGCTTCATATTCCACTCGGGGACGTTGTCGTTGACATCAGTGATCGTCAGCTTCACCTTGTTCAGGTACCAGTCTGGGCCTGGAGGACGGTGCAGAGACAGTGGCAGAGATGCGATTACAAAAAGTGGCAGCTGTCATGTAATTGTATGTGTTTGGAGGAGAGACAAGTAACCAGGGAAATATGAAGTACCAACAGTCACTCAACTAAGGGTATGAGTATGTGAGAGATAAATCCTCTCCTGTAGATGGAAACACATACATCAGGTAGGATAGTAATAAATGTCAGTGTTTCTTGTGTAAGTTGTGCTGAACTAATCCCAATGCAGTCCAGGTTTAACCCAGAGACCTATCAAATCCAATTCAAAATATCAGTCTTAACATTGTAATCTTCCCTGATTGTTTGTGCTAAGGTTTACTCTCCTCTTTCAAAGTCATCATTCCGAGCATGTTATTCTTGATACATGAGAGGAGGTGTACAGTCAGGTCAGGAGTTTACATTTGCTCCTATAGACAGTTTTTTAATGAAGTAGGGCTTGTAACTATGCATTTCAGCATTAAAAGTAAAATTTTGGTGAATTTACTGTATTTTTAATCCACAAAGCTTTAAAATATGTATTTACCCACTAGGAATGGAGTCAAGGCACATTTTTCCAAGACCAAGACTAAGACCACACTCTCCAAGGCCAAAACCAAGACAAAGACCTGACCTTCCAAGGTCAAAACTAAGATTGAATATTTGGAGTTTAATATTTTACGACAACAGAGAGGGTGTGTATGTGTGTGTGTGTTGGGGGGGGGTATTAAGTTTGTCCTGTTTGAACATCATATCGTGTTTTTACTATATACTAGTTGATTTGTGGTAAAGTTGAAGTTGGAGGTATTCTTGTGTCTTTATTTGTGCAATACACCAGCAGTCCTGGCAGTAAAACAGGCCTTCTGTATAATGGCCCCACCAACATTACTGACCGTTGGTAGCTTGCTCTTTGGTTTTAAAAACTCAGCTTCCCGATTACGATGCCAAATTGTTAAATTAAAACTATTCTCCAGAAGACATTTGGTTTGTCCATGTGAGAAGCTGCAAAGTTCAGCTGAGCTAAGGAGTCAATTTTGAGCAGCAATGCTTTCTTGGTCAGCATTCTCTCCTGCCATGTTGATGCATTATTATAGATGGTGGATGGAGAAATGAGGGAGTGCTATTCTTCAGCTTTGCCTTGAATATACAGTTAAATAGTTCCAACGTGGACACAATATATGTTCTGAAGAGACAATTATCAAAAACTGGTTGTGAGTAGCTTCTTGAATGCCCTTCACAAAGTTCATGATTCATACTGTTGAAATGTGAATTATGCTTAAAAGTTAGATCTGGGGTAGAAAACCCACCAATTTAAAAAAAGCACACACTATCTTACCTTGCAGAGGGATCAAAAATACAATCAAGACCTTTTGGGATCAAGACCAGATACTCAGCCGCATATTGTTTGAGGTTTTGGTTAAGTATTTAGGTATAAATGCTCCTATGTGATCTTCCAACACCTAATTTGGACAAAAACATTCAAAAACTTGCAGGCATGATTCAGCAGTATTCAGTTAAAAGGACAGCTGAAAAACTTGTCATCAGTAATACAGTATAAGCTGTCAACGCCATAAAGTATACATGAAGTTACAATCTCACAGCACTTCCTATATCAAATAATGTCAAGTTAAAAAAATTAAACATTCATTCAGAGTTAAATGCAGCCTGTATTAAAATAAACAATACTGAGTTACTAAATCAAAACGGCCTAAGAGCATGGCTAGTTTTTTTGTGCTAGCATAACACAAGGAGGAGCTTGAATTATTTATTTATTTATTTTCACAGATTATCTGTCTCGTTTTAGGACGTAGGGAAATTTTTAAAATACATACGTATTTTTTTAAGTTACGTCCAGAGCAGAACCCAGCGTTTTACACCGCCAGCCCGATTACTTTTCGGATTATTTGCCTAGTTTTGTGACGGTCCGTCACGCTAATCCGGGTGAGTGTTCGCAATGGACCTGACCAAGCCCAGAAACGCCCCTCGACAGTCCCACGGACTACATGTCTCACATGCAAGCTAAGCCAGGCTCCCCCGGTAGCTTTACACTGAAGAAGCTGATCCGGAGTGAAGCGAAGGCTGCAAACTTTGCTGTGTGGCGGTAGCTTTAACTTGTCGCGACGAATATTTGCAGGCCACCGTCTTCTTAATTCAGGATCGCTTGGAAATCCATGAATCCATGATTAACTTCCCCCAATTAATCTAACAGCGTTAAAGTTCCAAACAAACTTGCTAGGATTTGCCCTTGTGCAGTGTGAAGGAATGAGATACAGGTGATGGGTTTTTGTAATAAGCCATCACCAATCATACATCACTAATAAAGTGCATATCACTAATACTGGTGTGGTGTGTGCCACAAATATAAACTGAATGGTTCAAAGTACGTACAAAAACAAAATTGATCTGGTATTTATCCAGATGTTTAGAATAAACTCCACATTGCCAGGGTGGAGGATGGTGGATGTGAAGCCATGTATTAGTTCTACATCAAGTTTCCCAATCAGACTTACAGCAACCGATGGGAGAGAGCCTCAGCCACAGTCTCATCTAGCAAGTCTTGGTAATGCTACCTTGATCTTCCCATAGGAATGCATGGATGACGCCTCAAGACAGCAGGCACTTTGTCGCCTGCATGCTGTCTCACTGAAGT
Organism: Poecilia picta; assembly: GCA_033032245.1. Taxonomy (NCBI): domain Eukaryota; kingdom Metazoa; phylum Chordata; class Actinopteri; order Cyprinodontiformes; family Poeciliidae; genus Poecilia; species Poecilia picta. Next base: position 14,774,255 of record CM065358.1, read on the forward strand.
GAATAAGAAGATTCTAGGAATCCAATTACCAACTTGCTCTGTCTAAGCTGAGGCTGACTTCAAGAGAGCACAGCAGCACCCAAAGAGAGGCTGCATGCAAGTACTTCTCCTTATGACAAGAGCATACTAAGCATTGATTCAAGTTGAAATTATTTAATGCTTTGCACATGTTAAAATAGAAATGATGTTGGAAAAAAAAATACTCCTGTTAACGTCACGGGCCTCAATATGTATATCTGTTGCCTCAAGTGAAGTGATTCACAGATCTGTGAGCACAACACAGTATTTCCTCAAATACTGGCTGTGATCATGTGTCAACGTGGCATTAAAGAATGTCAGAAGAGCTGCCAACCAGTTCAGCGGGCTGCCATCCACTAAGGCCATCTGCCTCACCACAGAGAAGAAAAAATTCCCCGCCAAGACAAACATGTTCCCAAACACATTCACCAACAGATTAAAACGGGATCGCAAAAGTTTTGACATCAAAGCAAGTTATCACAAAGTGACAACATACTTCCAAATCCTCACACATCTCCCTCTACCTCCATGTCGCTCTCTGACAAACACACACACACCAGTGGACACTAAAACACACTGGTACCTTGAAAGCTAAAAGTAGCTATGGGTTACAAATCCTGTTATGTAACAAGAACTGTCCACAGGCTACACGTGTGCTTTTAATCCAAGACAAAAGAAGAATTTGTGATGTATCCTGTCACTACCTGAACTCTGAGTCAGTAGCTCTTTGATGTAAACAGCTGGTTTATGTTGTATACATAAAGTCTATGCTAAGTCAGCAAGGTCTGATACATAGAGCTATGTTCCTTTTGTAACTGCTCCATTCAAGAAATAAATATCTTGCCTTTCAAAGTATACTTTCTCCTCGAATGTTTTCACATTTAGCCGTGTTACTCTCACAGACTTCAGTTTATTTAATTGAGAAAGGCCAATATAAAGTTGCGAATAATTGTGAAGAACAAAAATGTACATAGATTGCAAGATCTTTTACGAATAAAATTCTGAAAAGTGTAGCACAACACTACTCAGATTTCTAATCTGATATCCCGACATCAATTCTAGTGCAATCTCCTTCCAGACAGTCAACCTGTGTGAAATTGTATGTCTGTGTAGATCAGTGGTTGTGTGAGACTTTTGTGTGGTCCATCATTTAGACAGACGCTGTCAAAGAGAATCCTGTCATAATCTATTTTTACCCATACAACTGCATTCAATTTTTGTTCAGTTAAATTAATATTCAACAAAAATACACATTGTGCCATCATAACATATTAAGCAAATGAATACATAACCTTTTTCTCCACAGTGACAAAACGAACTGACTGTGGCCTCAGTAACCATATATGAGCAATCAAATGAAACAATCATACTTAAATTATGAACGTGGACATGAGCTATGCATAGGCTTGTACATATAATCAAATATCTCAGGGTTTTGATATTAATCTGAAGGTTGAATCCGTGCTCTGCAGCCATAGTGGAGACTGGAATTGCAAGTAAACCTTCAGCCAAAATTTTGAAAATGGGGAACATTTCTCCAGTTGAAGTGGTCAGCATAGAGAGTGCGCTCCTTCTTCACTAGACACACTCCTGGAAAGCGAGATGTGTTCAGTTTAGTGTCCAGGTCAGAGCTGATACTCAGTTGGGAATGTTTCTTTTTTACTGACTGACCTCTGTGATGTACTCTGTACATGAAGTTGGATATGGCTGCATGTGTGCACCAAGTAATCAGGTGAATTAATTGTAATCCTTCAAAATAAAGGACAACCTTTAGATTGTTCCATCCTTGTTTAAAAGAAAAAAACAAAACAATCAAATACCGAAAATATTTCGTTAACGCGATCCGTGGTGCAGATCCACCTGTTACTTATAGGCATGACAATTTCGAAAAATAATAATAAAAAAAAACATTGGTGTCTGGGCTTTCCGTTAAAGATAGAGTGAGAAGTTTGGTTGTCCAGGAGAGGCTCAGGGTAGAGCTGTTGCTTCTCCATGTTGAGAGGAGCCAGTGGAGGTGGCTGGTTAAGATGTTTCCTGGATGCTTTCCTGTTGACGTGTTCTGGGCATGTCCCACCAAGAGGAGACCCAGAGGAAGACCCAGGACATGCTGGAGAGACTATGTTTCTCAGCTGGCCTGGGAATACATTGGGATTATATCTGGTTTGGATGGGTGGACAGACGAAGCTGCACACATGGCCATCCACCTGAATTGACAGAATTGCAAAAGAGAGCTGGAAATCTTATACTGAAACATGGCATGAGTAGAATCTTGGAACGGGGAATCTTTATTCAGTATGGACAGGGAAGGTTTTCAGAATTGAAAGATAGATGCTAAATGTTAGAATCTTATGTTGTTTTGTAGTTTGATTTGATTCTCGTTTCTTTCTGTGTTAGTTTCTTATTTCAGTCTAATTCCTTTCACCACATGAAAAACAGACGTAGAGATCACAATTCCTTTTTTTTCTAAATGGTTTACATTTAATTTTTGATAGAAATTGCAATTTAACACGCTCTGCACTAGTTCTGGAGCATTCACATCTAAATACAAAAGCTAAAAAGTGTGTGACAGCTCCTAAAGGGATTGTTAGAAGGATAATAACAGAGAAAGGAAGAGCTGGAGGAAGGAATTAATCTAACTTTCTCCTCTGGGGTTTAAAAGTTCCTCTGCTGAGGAGGAAAAAGTTCAGGCTAGACTGTGACGGCACTTTGTTTTGGATAAATAGCCACTGTATCGTGTGGGCAGAAAAACCAATCAATGTTCTGATGTTATCTCCTAAAATGTTGACAGCGGCAATTTATGCACTTTAAGCCAGATCATCCTGCCCTGGAAGACGGAACAATCCTTTCATGATGAATAATGAGAAGGGATAAAGATTCTGCTGCAAAGTAGAAGGGGGGTTAAAAAGCACTTAATCAAAAAGAAATCAGAGCTCTAGCACTTAACATTTAGTTAACTATAAAATCTTTGCAGGGAGCGATGCAGGACACATTCCTTGCCTTCTGCTTGTTGGTGTCTTTCCCAAACATGTCTCTGTGGTAATGGTGGAGATGATTTTACAAGGCTCCATCTAATTAGCTTGTTACAGAGAGACTAATCAGAGCCAAGGCAGATAATTAGAGCCTATCAGCTCTGGAATGATAATGAAGAATGTACACGGGTGTGTGCACGCTTGGGAGGTGTGGGACTTATGCCTGAATGGACCAGAGAGAGAGCGAGAGAGAGAACACGTCTCGTGTTCTGAGGCTACAAACGTGAGCAATTTCTCTCTGATCTGTAGAGTTAAGCGGAGAGTTGGCTGTGAACGATGCCCCACAAGCACCAAACCGACACGGGCTGCCTCACCTGACTGGGACAAAAAAGATGTGATGAAATAACAGGCAGAGCCTCACAGACTCCAGTGGATTTTTCAAAGTCAAATATGCCTTGTGCACTCTGTGTGATGAAAAGCTAGCCTCTGCTGTATACTACAATCCCATAAGGATAAGAGCATCAGCTGGATGGCTAGCATAATGTATCATGAAAAGTCCATGGTGTGGTTGGCTCTAATACAATGACTGTAGTGTGTTAGCATGAGTGTGAATTGTGCAGGAGTGTATGTGAATTCGCTCTCAGTGCATGCCCAGTCTGTTGATGTTTCCTGCTGTTAATCCTCTTCTTGGGTACGTGCTATATAAAGCTGCTAAGTGGCTTGCCAGTTAGGAAAAAAAAAAAGTTGTCTCAAGTGCTTCTATGCACACATGCACTACCCACAGTGCAAGGACAGGGAGTGTGTGTGGGAAGGGGATGAGAGGAAACAGAGTAAAGGAGAGAGGCACAGATACAGGAACACAAATATCTACAGAGCGAACAAGAAAGAGGCTGAGAGGCAGGAAGAGGCAGGCGGCATGGTGGAAGGAGTATTCTCTGATACTTAACAGAGAGCGTAAAAGACCAAATCAAAGACAAGAGCGTACACAAGGGATGTACAACAAACAGCAGAACAGAGCAAGAGGTAGCAGGAACAACACCGACTGGTAGGAAAACACGAGGTAGCAGACCATGAGAGCAAAAAATTAAGATGGAACACGGAGTGTAATTAATAAAGCAAGGTTTTTCCACACGCATCCCCAGTTTCCTCTTCTTCCATTCAGGGAGAGAATTAGGATACAAATACGTCTATGTGGAGTTAAACAATTTGCGTCTGCAAGCATAAACATCAATGGCCCGTGTGAGACGTGGAATTTCAGAGGGTGCATTTTTAGCAGCAAGTGAATGGAAAGGGAAAATCAGCTCAAAGGGGGAGTAATGAGGTACATTAACCAAATGCTCGCAGTGTTAAGAAGGCTCTACTCCAACCTATGTGCTTAAAGCGAAGTGTGAAGCCGTCAGCAGGAGATCAACGTGCTGGAAAGCGCAAGGGACGGAAATCTATTAACACCGCAGCAACTGACACACTTACCATGTAAACACATAGATTCAGCTACTTTCATCCCAGAACAATTACCAACGGTAGACATCCTCCAGTTTTGGTCGCTGTTTTAATTTATAAATAAAAATTCCTGAAGTTTTTCTGAAGTATACGTTTGCGTGCTTCAGCAGCTATTTAAAGGCTTTACTTTATAACTGTATCAACAACACGTAGCCCCAGATAATGGATGCAGATATGAAAAAGTGAAAGTCATGCAGCTTAGTGAATAAAATATATTCTGTAGAAACTACAAAAAGGAAAGTGACGGACTTTATGTATTTCTTTTTGTCAGTTTCAGTAAAAAGAATACCGTTTCATTATGATAAAATGAAAGTACATTGTACTTCTTTTCTTTTTTTCATATATAGGAGAATAATAAGATATATCTGTTTTTGCCGGGTTGTAAAATGAATAAATCAAACCTAAAGTGTTTCACCATAACGTTATTTAGTCATATAATTATCTAAAATGAAAAGCCTTCTGTGAAAAATTAAGAACAACCTGTGGTTTATTAACTTTAGCGAAGCAATTTTTGCTTCCCCCTGGATATCATACCAAATTCACTAAGATTTCTGATGCTCAGAGAAATTTAAAACCAACCAAGCACTATCTTAGGCTCTATAGCTATTTAGCTATTATGCTGTTCAAAAATATAACCAACACCTTATGGGTCTGATGAGCATTGACTCCTTTCCAGAATGAGCATGGCGGCGTGACTTAGGTATTTAAAGCATCCTGCGAATAAACAACTTTGAGACAATATCCTTTGAACAGAAGAAAAGAAGAGGATTTGTTTGGTCAAAGGGACAGCATCAAGTTTATGCCATTTCATTACAGTCACCACATTTTAATTATTGGCCTGATGGTTAAATTGTCATGATTTGGTCTCATTTGTTAGCCACAAAACCTGAATAGCTTCTTCTTTCTCACAAACTTTTAATTCCCCAAACAGTACATCAAGGCAACTTCCCGTTGTTGGATGATCTCTACAGCTAAGTCTTGATACAAACTGGGTTAAATCTATGACAGAATTTCAAAGATCAAGTTGTGGCAATGGCACAGTCAAAATCCTGACCATAACAGGTTGAAATTAATAAAGCCTACGTACAGCAAAATGATTGCTTCAAATTATTGCAAAGACTTCATCTTTGTTTCATAAATGATGTCTGAGTACCATCTGTTTTGTTTTCAATCTGATATTATATTTGAATAATTTTAGTACCAGGTGATTTAGTACCAATATTAGTATCGGGACACAAAATTATTGTGTCCTGATATAATAAAACCCATTTAACAAAAAGGGATGTGTATATTTTTTCACCCAAAATCTTTACATTTGTATTTTAAATTCTGTTAGAATTTAAAATACAAATTAAACTTATTGTTTAATAAAATATCACAGGATACCATTTAGGCTAATGGTTTTGTTTTATACATTTTCTAAATAAAAACACAACAGGGCTTGAACTAAGAACCCATTTTTCATCTAACAGATATACTTATGCATTTAATCTTACATTACTGTGTTGCATCATGTATGCTAATAACTATGACTGGTAAATTTCAATTATTGGCATAATAATTCAGTCCAAATTTTGCCAGCCAAATTCAGTCATTTGCTGTCTAATTTACAGCAAATGACTGAATTTGTTGTAAATTAGCAAATTCAGTTAGACATTTGCTGTCTAATTTACAGCAAATGACTGAATTTGGCTGGCTGAATTTGGACGAGCCACCATCAGATATTACTGTCACCTTGATTTAAAATATTGAATATTAAGCAAGGCAGGGTCAGAATCTCTGAACTGAACTCATATTTTCTCCTAAATCGTTTGTGATAAAGCTAAAATGTGAGTATGGTGGGGTGTGGGTGGAGGTTTCTTCTATGTTTCAGTGGCTACATTTCCCAGGTTGCATTCTCACTTTGCCCATTTTCTGTGTTGTACTTAATGAAGCTAGAGGGTGCCAGCACAGCTCACTGCAAATTTCTCTTTTTACCTGTAGCAGCTTTTCCTCTGTGCTTCCTTTTAAGAAAATTGACGTGCAAACAAAGTCGAACAATCTAAGAAAACATCTCTGCCAGTCTGAATATAGAAACAAAATCCCTTTAACGTGAGAAGCACAAGGAATAGTAAAACAAGCTGCAAAAAAGACTGCAACTGAAACATTTTCTGGCAAAATGGGAGCACATCCAAATGTTTTCAAATATAACTCTGTTTTTTTCCCTCATTTGTATTTCTATTTAATGTTTCTGTTGTGAAGGTATTAAAATGAATTTTTAAGGATAGTTAAAAAAATCTCCTGCCCAGTAATTGGAAACGTGGACGGATGGGCGGACGGACAGGTGCATGGATCGATGGAAATAACCTCTTATAAATGGGTCCTTTTGTTGGCGCCCATGGGAAAAATTTTTCTTTAAGTTTGGCCAAAAGAGGATATTCAGTACTCTGTCTTTTGTTTTGTTTTCTTTTTTTTTCTTTTTTTTTTTTTTTTGCTTTGAGGCAAACTTAAATGTGCCCTATTCTCCAACATAAAAGGCAAGGATTTAGAGAGAGCAAGTGTTGCATGGAGATATACTGGTAGGGTATGTAGCCTTTAGAAAAAGGAAATGTAAAATTGCTGAAATATTTTAAAGCCTCTTTCACATCAAAATGCTGCAAAAGGTTTGTACTTAGAAAGCTACAGTAAATTACATGTCAGTTCTATGACTCTAATTTATCTGGGGTTAACTGGATTTTTTTTTTTTTGTTCTAGTGGCCTTTATTAATAATAGTCGTCTGACAGGAAAGTGTGTTGTGAGAGAGGAGCAGACATTCAGCAAAGGGGTCAGGACTCAAACACATGATGGCACCATCAAGGACTGAGGCCTCTGTGCTTGGATTGTTCGCTTTAACCATGCGCCATCGCCTTACCCATAATGGGTTTTAATATTATTTAAATTTAGTCAATTTAAATAATATTGTCTCAATATTTGGTAAAATATTGATATTAATATTTGGTTTTTAAAAATGAAGAAATGCACCTAAGAAAGAGAACACATCTGGGAAAAAAGTAGAAGCTCACTCTTTTACACGAGAAAAATACAAAAATTGACTAAATCCGAAAAGTTACCAAGGATATGCAATACTGTACATTTAACTGCCAAAGTCCTATTAAGACTGTTGGTTATTTGAAGGAATGTGCATAAGACTGACATGACACGGTCATAAACATGACATAACACCTGTCATGAACACAAAGAAGTCTTTATGAATGTTTATGGCAGTTGTCATAAAGTGTCATTCGGTAAATAATGACACTTTTAATGCAAAGTTGCCCTAAAGGTTCCATTAAAAGTCCATTAAAAATGCCAACTTTGCATTAAATTATCATAACTTACAAAATCATGTAAATTTAGCTCCTCCTTGGGCTGCCACCTTATCGTGGTGGAGGGGTTTGTGTGTCCCAATGATCCTAGGAGCTATGCTGTCTGGGGCTTTATGTCCCTGGTAGGGTCACCCAAGGCAGACAGGTCCTAGGTGAGGAACCAGACAAAGCGCAGCCTGAAGACCCTTTATGATGGACACAAACTTTGAATTTGGCGTTCCCTCGCCCGGACGCGGGTCACCGGGGTCCCACTCTGGAGCCAGGCCTGGAGGTGGGGCACGATGGCAAGCGCCTGGTGGCCGGGCATTTAAACACGGAGCCCGGCCGGGCTCAGCCCGAAGAGTAGACGTGGATTCCCCTTCCAATGGGCTCACCACCTGTCGGAGGGGCCAAAGGGGTCGGGTGCTGTGTGTTACGGGCGGCGGCCGAGGGAGGGGACCCTGGAGGTCTGATCCTCGGCTGCAGAAGCTGGCTCTTGGGACGTGGAACGTCACCTCTCTGGTGGGGAAGGAGCCGGAGCTAGTGTGCGAGGCTGAGAGGTTTCGGCTAGAAATAGTTGGCCTCACCTCGACGCATGGCTCTGGTTCCGGAACCAGTCTCCTTGAGAGGGGCTGGGCGTACTTCCACTCTGGAGTTGCCCACGGCGAGAGGCGCCGGGCAGGAGTGGGCATACTTGTTGCCCCCCATCTTGGTGCCTGTACGTTGGGGTTTACCCCAGTGGACGAGAGGGTAGCCTCCCTCCGCCTACGGGTGGGGGGACGGGTTCTGACTGTTGTCTGTGCTTACGGGCCGAACAACAGTTCAGATTACCCACCCTTCTTGGAGTCATTAGAGGGGGTACTGGAGAGTGCCCCTCCTGGGGACTCCCTTGTTCTGCTGGGGGACTTCAACGGTCACGTGGGCAACGACAGTGAGACCTGGAGGGGCGTGGTTGGGAGGAACGGCCCCCCCCCCGATCTGAACTCGAGCGGTGTTCTGTTGTTGGACTTCTTTGCTCGTCACGGTTTGTCCATCACGAACACCATGTTCAAGCATAAGGGTGTCCATAGGTGCACTTGGCACCAGGACACCCTAGGCCGCAGTTCGATGATCGATTTTGTAGTCGTTTCATCGGATCTGCGGCCGTATGTCTTGGACACTTGGGTGAAGAGAGGGGCGGAGCTGTCCACTGACCACTACCTGGTGGTGAGGTAGCTCCGGTGGTGGGGGAGGAAGCCAGTCAGACCTGGCAGGCCCAAACGTGTAGTGAGGGTCTGCTGGGAACGGCTAGCGGAGTCCCCTGTGAGACGGAGCTTCAACTCCCACCTCCGGCAGAACTTCGAACACGTTCCGGGGGAGGTGGGGGGCATTGAGTCTGAGTGGACCATGTTCCGTGCCTCCATCGCCGAGGCGGCTTATCGGAGCTGTGGCCGCAAGGTTGTTGGTGCCTGTCGCGGCGGCAACCTCCGAACCCGTTGGTGGACACCTTCGGTGAGGGATGCTGTCAAGCTGAAGAAGGAGTCCTATGGGGTCTTTTTGGCCTGTGGGACTCCAGAAGCAGCTGATGGGTACCGGCGGGCGAAGCGGCATGCGGTTCGGGTGGTCGCTGAGGCCAAAACTCGGGCGTGGGAGGAGTTTGGAGAGGCCATGGAGAAAGACTTCCGTACGGCTTCGAGGCGATTCTGGTCCACCATCCGGCGTCTCAGGAGGGGGAAGCAGTGCAGCACCAACACTGTTTATAGTGGGGATGGTGTGCTGCTGACCTCGACTCGGGACGTTGTGGGTCAGTGGGCGGAATACTTTGAAGACCTCCTCAATCCCACCAACATGCCTTCTGTTGAGGAAGCTGAGCCTGTGGACTCTGGGTTGGGCTCTCCAATCTCTGGGGATGAGGTCGCCGAGGTGGTCAAAAAACTACTCGGTGGCAAGGCCCCGGGGGTGGATGAGATCCGCCCGGAGTTCCTCAAGGCTCTGGATGTTGTAGGGTTGTGTTGGCTCACGCGACTCTGAAATATCGCATGGACATCAGGGGCAGTTCCTCTGTATTGGCAGACCGGGGTGGTGGTCCCCCTATTTAAAAAGGGGGACCGGAGGGTGAGCTCCAATTACAGAGGGGTCACACTCTTAAGCCTCCCTGGTAAGGTCTATTCAGGGGTCCTGGAGAGGAGGGTCCGTCGGATAGTCGAACCTCGGATTCAGGAAGAGCAGTGTGGTTTTCGTCCTGGTCGTGGAACACTGGACCAGCTCTACACCCTCAGCAGGGTCCTGGAGGGTCCATGGGAGTTCGCCCACCCAGTCTACATGTGTTTTGTGGACTTGGAGAAGGCGTTCGACCATGTACCTCGGGGGGCTTTGTGGGGGGTTCTCTGGGAGTATGGGGTACCGGGCCCTTTGATACGGGCTGTCAGGTCCCTGTATGACCGGTGTCAGAGTCTGGTCCGCATTGCCGGCAGTAAGTCGGGCTCGTTTCCGGTGAGAGGCTGCCCTTTGTCACCGATTCTGTTCATTACCTTCATGGACAGAATTGAGGGGGTGTTGAGGAATCCGGTTTGGTGGCCTTAGGATTGCATCTCTGCTTTTTGCAGATGATGTGGTCCTGTTGGCTTCATCAGATCGTGATCTACGGCTCTCGCTGAAACGGTTCATGGCCGAGTGTGAAGCGGCCGGGATGAGGCTCAGTGCCTCCAAATCCGAGGCCATGGTCTTGAGCCGGAAAAGGGTAGAGTGCCTTCTCCGGGTCAGGGGGGGTCGTCCTGCCTCAAGTGGAGGAGTTTAAGTATCTGGGGATCTTGTTCACGAGTGAGGGAAGAAAGAAGCGGGAGATCGACAGGCGGATTGGGGCGGTGTCTGCCGTGAAGCGGGCGCTGTACCGGTCCGTCGTGGTGAAGAGAGAGCTGAGTCAAAAGGCGAAGCTCTCGATTTACCGGTCGATCTACGTTCCCACCCTCATCTATGGTCATGAGCTTTGGGTCATGACCGAAAGAACGAGATCACGGATACAAGCGGCCGAAATGGGTTTCCTCCGCAGGGTGGCCGGGCTCTCCCTTAGAGATAGGGTGAGAAGCTCGGTCATCCGGGAGGGACTCAAAGTAGAGCCGCTGCTCCTCCACGTCGAGAGGAGCCCGTTGAGGCTCGGGCATCTGGTCAGGATGCCTCCTGGACGCCTCCCTGGTGAGGTGTTCCAGGCACGTCCCACCGGGAGGAGGCCCCGAGGAAGACCCAGGACACGCTGGAGGGACTATGTCTCTCGGCTGGCCTGGGAACGCCTTGGGGTTCCCCCGGAGGAGCTGGAAGAAGTGGCTGGGGAGAGGGAAGTCTGGGCCTCCCTTCTGAAGCTGCTGCCCCCGCGACCCGATCCCGGATAAGCGGAAGAAAATGGATGGATGGATGAATGGACTTTTAATTCAACTTTTAGAGCAACTTTACATTAAAAATGTCATTATTTACCGAATTAAACTTCATGACAACTGACATAAACATTCATAAAGGCTTCTTTATGCTCATAACAGATGTTATGTCCTGTTTATGACAGTGTCATGTCAGTCTTATGCAAACCTCTTCAAATAATGTGTTACCAGTCTGTTAGGTCGTTTAGTAACTGTTATTTGCCAAGATATTCTCAAAAATAATTCCACAGAAATGTTTGACTTTCTATTTTCAAGTTGCATTAGTAAACTGTTAATCTGTTGAACAATCAGTTTGACGGTCTTTTTATACAGCTCACCTGTTCATTCTGTGAATATGTGGGTTCACACAGAGCCTATAAAATGAAAATTGCTTTAACAAATAGTTATGATGAACATTATTTGGCATCTTTGACAAGAACAAAAGATTTCAAAGTGAGAACTGTTTTTCACAGAATAATGACAAATAATAAAAACATGTAGCATTAATGAAGACATTGTATAAACATTCACCCCCTTCAAGTCAGTATTCAGTCGATGCAATTGCAGAACATCCAGACAACAGTTGTATGCAACATTTCTCCCATCTCAGCTGCTGAAGATTGTAACTCCTTCAGCATAGTCATAGGTGTTCTGGAGCCTCATGTGTAAAAGAGTGTGCAGCTTTCACACTAAAAATTGGCATAGGGAAAATTTTTGAAAGGTGCAGCACTCCAAAAATTCACATGTACAAAATTGTTCACACACATGTGGCTGGACATCATACATCCTAATTTGCATAAAATAGAGTGCAGCTGCAGGTGCCGCGTGGACAGACCACTCTTTCCCAGCTTTAAAAACTAAAGTAGTATACCAGAAGGTTCACACTGCTATCCAGATCGCCATGGCAACGGCCCCTGCTTTCCAACAGGTCAGTTCATAAAGAATATAAGCAAAACAATTTAAAAACAAAGTATTTAAAATATAAAACTAGAAAAGAAATAAAAAGACTAAAATGGTGGAATATGTTAATCCATTAGAGTGAAAATTCTTCTTTGAACAGATGAGCTTAGGTGTGAAACGCTAAGCTCATCTGTTAGCTTAGGCCCAATTTCAAGATGTTATATAATGAAAACTATGTTTCTTTTCATCCATTTTTGATTTATACCACATCCATACAACTGACAGTTTGTACTTGATTTTGCTATAAAATGGCACAATGTGCCTGGAAAATACATAATACTGCCCATTTAGCGAGTCTATTTATGTTCTCCCTAGCTTCTGCAAGCTCTTACCTGAAAAATTGGCCTGTTGGATTAAAACTGAAATTCTTCTTCAAAGGGAAAATAAATAAATTCAAAAGCATTTCCATTTTAAAAAGTAAAAGGATTGATGTATGCACTTTACAACCATTTTTGCTTCATTCTTATACAGACAACTTGCCACACAATTTCTTTTTAAGTTGTAATATGCTTACTTGATATAATTTAAACATGAAGCGACAGCAGAAAGGCAAAACAAAATACAAGAATAAAAAATAAAAAATACAACCATGACGGGTATGTTAGTCACTTTCAAAATGACTCATCAAATCTCTTCTAGCCATGAGGAATGGGGGATACAAATTAGCCCAAGTGAGGTTATCAGAATGTAATGTGAGCACTGAAAAGTAGGCCTCCTTCCTTCCCTTAAATGGATTTTTTTTGTCAGCCTCTATCTTAGTAACCTCAGAGAAATTAGCATACTGTGCAAAAAGGGATTTGTGCTAACAAAGATATGGTATGATGTCTGAAAAGAGAACTGTGTCCAAATATTTTGCTGCTATAAACAAATTCTTGTAAATAGAATTAGTAGAGCAAAATGAGATAAGATTTGTGGTCTAACTATCTCACAGAAGGTTAACATTTAAGATCTTGCTTTTCATGTCAACTCTGTTGTACTGGTAACATTGTACTAAACTCCTATTCATCATTAAAATTCTTCAGATCCAGGCCACACATTTCCACATATGTGTATTCCATAATTAATGGAACAATTAGACTTCTGTTCTGTTTGGGAGGAAAAAAGATTGAACTTTTATTTATTTATTTTTTTTACACTTTGCTTTTTAATTTACAAAATAGTTTCCAGTAGGACACAGTCTTGTTGAATAGAATGATGGAGATCAAGATATGGAGGCAGAGATGGTGCTGCTAATTATGTTCAGGTTAACACTGAAAGGTATGACTACATCATAGAAATCCATCTACAACCCAAGCTAGATAAAGGGACTGGAATCAGCTTATTGATACATGAGAAATGTTTGCTAAATTTTGTATCTTTTCAGATGATAATTTGTCAGCAACTCCTCAATGTGTCTGAAAATGCATTTAGACATGCAGTCACTGATAAGTTTAAATATATGCCATGTGGAGCTTTGTTTAAAATGGTGGCACTGTGTTCACTGTCCTCTCGCGCGTTTTCTACTGCATATCAAGTTCTAATGATTAAGCTAATCACTCCATAATATTAACCTTGTTGGTCAGGTACCAAGATAGTTCACAAGTGTGGCTTGGGGGTTCTTGTCTTATCTAAACATGTTGCAAGAGAATTTGCTCTTCAACGTAAGATAGCAAAACCTCTTAAAGTAGTTTGATGGATGCAAACTGATCAAGTCTGACACCAGAGGGTGATAAACACCTTGGTTCCATAATATTTAAGCCACCGTGCTTCATGAAGAAATATATGGTATCTAACAAGCTGTCTGCAACCCCTAGACTTCTAAAAAATATTTTTTTGTCGTTTATGACTCAAGAAAATGTTGCGTAATTTCACCATAGACGAGTCAGTGTGTTCTTGCGAGTTCAGCTGTGGTGGCCAGATTTTTACCATGTACAATAAAATTTTGGCAATGACAGCTGCTGGTATTTTACTGTAAATTAGATTTGTTTGTTGTTTTTTTTACAGTGCACCTCATGTATGTAGATTTTTCAATATCTTTTTGAGAAGCTACTTGCTACATTAACTACATTCACAAAAATCAGCCTTGACATATTTGACTATTGTTATTGTTGTCGTTGTTGTACCCCTAAAAGAAGAGTACTGTAAGTCAGTCTGTAATTTTAATCTTCTTTTTATTGCACTGCAAGGCCTAACATACAAGCAACATTGTGTCATAAAAACACCCAGTTGTTTTTGCAGAATCCAAATGGAGTTCTTGTCCTTGCTGACAAAATCTTCCGATACTTCTGAAATAAGTCATTTCCAGGAGAAGATGCATTCTGTGCTTGTTTTCATGGATCAATTTGTTCTTATCCTTTTTAAACATGCCCCCACCTAAGTGATTCATCTATTTGCTTGTGGACAATCAATATGATCTTTATTTTAAAAAAAATAAAAATAAAAAAACTTATGTTTCTAAAAACATATGAATTGGAATTCATTTTTTCTTTTCCTCATGAAAAGATATACTTCACCATATTCTCAGTAAAAGTTCTTTATGCTTTGAAATTACACAGAATATTATTTTATCAGATGCACATTCTGAGCTTCAATTATGTTTGATTCTTAAACTCTCTTGACAGCTGTCTTTAAAAAAGCTTTAGTTTATTGTTCTCATCCCACTTCACCTTGACTGCAGTTTTGGTTTCTTCCACATCACTAGCTTGATTTTACAGAATAACACACTACGGTTACCATCTATAGAATGGATGAAAAAAAAATTGAAGCTCACAGTCGTTTTTGGGCATTATAAAAACATTCTTGTACAAGTAAGAAATAAATACTCTATTCTACACTGTGATTTGCGATAGTAGTTATTTTTATTTAAATTAGTTAAAAATGGATCTGTTGCTTTCTCCAGCAGAAAGTGTTAATGGCTGCTTATATTTAATCTACACAAAGGTCGGTAATAAAACGTTTTTGATCAAAATTGGACAGAAGAAGTTAGAAGTGTTAAATTAGGTTGGAGAACTGGCTTCCTAGATGACATAAAATGCCCCGCACAGGACAAGATCAAAATATGATTCAAAGTAAACTGAGGAGAACAAGAACAAGCACAGGTTTCATCTTTGTTGTGTGCTCAAGATGGCCGCAGTGGTGCTGAACAACACATTCCTTGCACGATTTCATGGACTGAAAGTGAAAACATTCAACCTTTTCATTTCACATCTAATAGCTTGCCGGGCACCATTGCTACAGAAGACTGTAATCAAATGCTGTTTAGGATCCCCTCTCTCTTTTTCTTAGGTTTTATTTTCTCAAATTATATCTCCATGTCCAATTTTCCATTTATCTCAAAATCCTTGCAAAAGTTGAGCTAACTCGCCATCTACAGAAAAACAGTATTTATGACACTCAGAGCACCTCTTGTCATTCGATCACGGGAGAGCTCTGAAGATAAGTGAGTATAGACTACAGATGGATGGCATAACAGTTTGTCTTGAAAACTGAAAATTATGGGTTCTCTTTCGGCTTTATCGTGCCACGTGTCAACATGTGACCACACACAAGATACTAAAACCCAGATTACCTAAAATTCTGTGTAGCCGTGTATGAGTGTGATTTGGTGAATGTCGCTCTACTGTAAAGTGTCTGAAGGGGTCAGTATGACTAGAAAAAGTGCTACATAAATTCAGACTATTTAGTTTACAGGGGTTTCAATCTGACACATCAGTTTATTTACCGTCACGGTGTTCCACAAAGTTATGTTCTAGGTCCAAATTTATTAGAATTTTACGTAATCCATGAGTGATATCATCAGTATATGCAGCTCTTAGAAAAAATTAAAAGTGCTCCAATATCTAAATCGTGGGTTTTTCCCGACTGGGAGCTTGACGCTGAATGTGACAGCCAGCCAATCAGAAAGCGCAGATTCTCCGCCTGCTTTCAGAGGGGAAATTACCGAGGGGAATCCCAAACAGCTGAAACGGTGCAACGCTAAGCCTGCGGGGCAAGCAGGCGGGTGCTAGGCTTATAAACATGGGGGAAACCCAGTATATATATATTAATATAGTATATATACTAATAATATATATATATATATAATAATTAATATATATATTGTAGTAATATTCCCTGTCCACGGTTTAAAATGGTTTTGTGTTATTTTTTTTATCAGAGTCCTTCCTTTCCAAACAAAACTGTGATTTTAATTGCCATTCTTCAAATGTTGTTTTTTTCTTTTTTTAATGGTGCCACACATATAATTTTTGTTTTCGTTTTACAAGCTCCTAAAAAGACAGCAAGATAAAAATGCAAGTAGCAATCAGTGAGAAGTTTTTATTAAGGAGTGTTGGTGCTAAAAGAAAAAAAAAATGCTCACCAAGGCTAGTTTTTCAATGATATGAAGCAGACCTAAAAACAACTGAATACAATAACATAGTGGTTAGAGAAGATTCCAGCTGAACAAAACAATAATTCTGATTTGCCAGTCATTTTTAAGAAACCAATTTAGAAAACAAATTGTTTTATAATTTCAGATTTATAAAAAAAATACAGAACTCTACCACATTTGGACTCTGTAATACATGTAGTCTGTACTTACAGAAAATAACTTTATGAGAAATTAGCTTGATTGCACTGGGTTGTAGATTTTAGTAGAAATTATGTTAATGGTATACAGGTAAATATTAAATAAAGCTTCACAATCAAATCAAATCATAACTGTCACTGCAAAAGCATTGCAATTATATTGCAATCATAATAAAAATATGCATTATTTGGCTATTATATTTTAAGAACCATACATTCCCATTCTATAGCTTCTCCATACCATCGGTCATTTGGATGCACTTTTGCTGTCTTTGATGCTCACATCTGTTTACTGAGTAACAGATCTGATTTCTACATAAACTCTATACATAATCAATGCAAAGTCTTCTGATTTAAACATATATTTTTGACTAGTTTTATGGTAGAAAACACTATCAAGCAAAAAAGTGGTATAAGATTAGATTTATAATAGAAAGTCTGCAAATCATTCAAAAATGCCAGAAAGCATAAACCAAAGCTGAAAACAAACATGTTGTATGTATCGCTTCTTCCAGAAGGAGGAACAAACTAAATGGCTTCATTCACTTTTCCTGCTGTCATTGCCAAACTACTACCATGGCAGATATCAAATCTCAAACTACTCAAAACATTTGACATCAAGCATTCTTCTGTTTCCTGATTGGCCCAGTTGGTGTTCAGCTGGAAAAATTTTGGTCAGTAGGAGAAATCCCAGATGAAGCACTGAGATGAATACGATTACACTGAATTTATACCAGTTTCAGGGTAGATTTCTCTAGACATTATTTAGATGCATTTTAAATAGCAAAGAATGTTCAATGACTGACAAAATTTTAGAGCTCAAGAAGCTGAAGCTCACAGAAAGGGGAGGATGAAGAATGTCACAGCAACAAAAATATCACCATGGCATGTTTTCTAGATGTTTTGCTTCCTTTCTTTTGAACTGTTTTATATAACAGCTATTATACAAAAAACACTGAACTAACATTCAAAATAAAAACTAATATGGCATCCGGGAACTGTTCACTTCAACACTCTATTTTACTGAATTATTTTATTGCTGTAGATTCCATTTTGTAGTATTGTCCTTCTCATCTCTGCCTTATAGAATTAGTGCTTTTTACAGAATATATTTCATAGTTTTGTCATAGCTATTCCTAAAAAAAAAGAAAAAAAGAGCTTATGACGCAAGGCTTACACCGAAACCATGTATTGAAACAACTGCAACCATCGCTTTGAGGACTTGTGAGGGTCTCCCCTGACAAAAGACCTTACCACATGAAGTAGTCTTAACAATAGAAGACTTAGTTGGGCAATTGTTGCCTGCTGTGGTTTGCACCACATTGACATGAAACAGCCCTGCAGGCACCAAAAGTCACTCCAAGGCTTATCTATTTAAAATGGAAAAAGTAAATTATGGTCATTTTTTTCTTTTAAAATAAAGTAGCTGAGAGAGAAATAATCACAGAGAACAGCAAAGCAAATTACAAAACTAGCTAAAACCTCCCTGAGATTTTTCAGTAAGTATTAAATACACCATCAAAGCCAACAAGATGCTGTGCTCCCAGCAAATCAATACCAGTCTTGCAGTGTAATGAGGGCAGTAACAGGTAGGCTGAATACAAAGGGATTTTAGCTGCTTTTAAAAGGACATCCAGTGCTGTTGTTTGTCTTGTTTTTCTCTATCTACACTCTAAGCAGCCTAAACAGCTTTATCTGGTCGCATTGTCTAAGATTATTGAGAATTGGAAGGTTAAGAGCTATAACAGAGACTACAGACAGTCCATTTATCATAAAAGAATAATATCTTAGGGCTTGGAAATTGATTGGAAAGCAACAAAAGAAAAATAAAGCATTTGGCTACAGCAGTTTTCTTTACTTGTATAAATGGTTGTGCTTTCTCTGGGCTTTGGTATTCAGGTAAAGATAAATAAGGTAAAGATAAATAACTGGGCAGATTTTCCGTGAGGACAACCTGAAAAGAAATTTCAGTTCCATATGATTGGCAGTGAGATGAATTCATCACCTCCTCGCAAATTAAATTGGGAGAAACAATCGCACACACAGGTATCAGGTTGCACTTGCATAACCTCTACATTACCAGTCAAGCATCATCTTTTTTGAGCTATCTGCAAAAATCCTATGTAACTAGAGCTGGCAGAGAAGTACGCTTTCTACTCTCAAATTGTTATGGAAAAACGAAGCTGGAATCCAACTTACTAAAGCATGTGTCCGACAGAGAAAACAGAGCTCCCATCCATTATTCCACCCACTGGGCACTTTACAGTAAAAAAAAAAAAAAAAAAAAAAAAATATGGCATGATCTACTGCAACACATGCATCCTCTGTCAGTGGAATGGCTGAAACTTATTTGCAAAGGTTACAAGGGCTGTTAATCCAGCTGACAGTCAAAGATGGAATTTCTGAGCCAAATCCTCACCTTATGGATATGAAGTTTTCAGATGGGAATTGCTGTTTGACCTCTCGCTGCCCTGCTTTGCACCTTACTGTGAGCTTTCATTTGCATGTCTGATGAGGTGAGTAGATATGTGTTTATTTCCCCAGCTGGCACCTTTACACGTGTACAACTTGTGTGTCAAGCACCGTCTGCAGGATGGTTTGTTTGGCAATAGAGGATTATTGACATTTTATGGGATTTAACGTTGTTTGTCCATCTATGTGTATTTGACAAGACTATTGTGGGAAAATGTGTGTGTGTGTGTGTGTGTGTGTGTGTGTGTGTGTGTGTGTGTGTGTGTGTGTGTGTGTGTGTGTGTGTGTGTGTGTGTGTGTGAGGTGCATTTTTGTTTAGCTCTGCTGCTTTGGTGGATCCAGTGCCACATTACAGCAGCTGTGTACCGAGCAAGTGGAACGAGTAGATGAGTGATGAGCGACTGCGCTCACCTCACTATTTATTTCCTTGGGGTTACCGCACCTTACAGAAATAATCAGACCCCTGAACCTTTTCACATTTTGTCATATAATCACACACTTCTGTGTATTTTGGGGCGATTTCACGTTACAGACCAGCACTAACAGTGCATACACTGAGTACTAGAAGGGAAATGATTCATGGGTTTTCAAAAGCCTTCGCAAACACAAATCTTAAACGTATCGAGGACATTTGTATTCAGTACCACCGAGGCAATAATTCACAGAATTACCTTTCACTGCATTTATAGCTGCAGGACTTTTGGAGTATACCTCTACCAGCTTTGCAGGTCCAATGGCCCATTCTTCTTTGCAAAATATCTCAAATTCAGTCAGATTGGATTAAGAGCATCCGTGAACATCATTTTCAATTCTCGCCACAAATTCTCAATTGAATTTAGGTTTTGGATTTAACTGAGCCACTCGTGAATATGCTTTGAGCTAAGCCATCTCATTGCGGCTCTGGTTGTATGTTTTGTGTCGTCCTGCTGGAAGGTGAACCACTGCCTCATTTTCATGTCTTTACAGATTTTTATTTACATGTTATCTTTTTCAGATGACCAAATAACTTTCTTTCACATTTGTTGTGTCCTCTTTGGCTTCCGGCAAACTGCATACAGCTTTCTGTCAACAACGGCTTTCTTCTTACGACTCAGCCATAAAGGCCAGATCTGTGATCTGTGGCTATCCGGTCAGCAGATTCTCCCACCTGAGCTATGGATTTCTGAAGCTCCCCCAGAGTTTCCAAGGCCTCTTGACTGCATGGCTGATTAATGACCTTTTCCTCTGGCCTTTCAGATGCAATGATTTGCCAAGTCTCAGTAGGTCAATACTCTTTTTATTGATAGATGGCAGAATGAACGCCACTACTTTCTGTTGTGCTGTGACGTAAAATACAGTGATGTCTGCGGCTGTTAAATGGCAAAGTGCGAAGAACTTCCTTGGGTTTTCACAAGGCATGTCTTTTGTCCTCTTTCAGGAGAAGAGAACAGAAGTGCAAAGCAACGTTTCTCTCTCCCTTTCCCCTCAGAAAGGTGCAGCATTTATCGTTGCAGCTTTCGTTCTTTCATTTCGTCATTAGTCTCTATCAGCGCCCGTCTGTTGGTGTTACTGCATGTCAGACAGCCATCTTTCTCTCTCCATAGTTTGATAATGGGGAGGTAATTTCAGTTTTATGGCAGTATGACTCTAATGATGAGGAAGGGGTAGCTGAGAGCGTGCTAGGACGGTGAAAAATGAGTTGATTTTTTTCCCCCTGCATTTGTAACACACCTTTGTGCGCACACATCTGCGCCTTTTTTGCATCTGAATGTACGTGTAAGCTCATCCACATATATGCAGACTGAAACAGGACAGGGTCCAGCTCCAACCACCATCCCCATAACTGAATGGGCTGTTAATGGAGACTAATGAGGGAATAGTTCCACGGCAGATGTGCCCTCTCCGCAACACTGTTTTAGCTTGACACCATAAAATGGACCCAAGTGAGACATCAGCAGGCAAGCAGCCACTTCCTGCTCTGATTAAACTCTTTATATGTTACACAAATTTCAATTTCTCCTTCTTTTTTTTTTCTTACCAAGTTTGCCTCATGCTGTTGCACCCCAGGATATAAAAGTAAGTATCATTACGACATTGCACCTAGAGTCACATTAAATGACAAAAGCGCTGGCAGTGTCAGCCAGGCCTAAAATCTGTTACAAGGCCATCTTCTTCACTGGAGTGTGAAATTATTTTAGCTCTCTCCTCATTATAGGATTTTAAAATGCGTTATAGTTAGGGCTTTTATGGTGTGCCGCGGCATTAATTCAATTTGCCCTATTCACACTTTCTTATTATCACGCTCAGTTCAAGCTACAGGGAGAGGAAGCTGCTGAGCAGTGCTTCCAGGTCTTATCTCCAAAGGATATAAACTACAGTACCACGCGCTCAATCAGAGCTGGGAACTGCCTTCTTCATCCATTCATCCACTTTCCTTCTGTCTCCTCTGCTACTTTTCCCCAGACGCTGCCTTCTGTGGTGACCTCCCATCTCTCCTTCCATCTTTCATCCCTCTCTCCATTTCCCTGTGAGTTGGTGATTGATGGAGGTGGTCCATGGAGCGCTTTTCGATATCTTTCCATAGAAACACATCTCTAGGCAAACAATCACGCACAGCCTGCGAATGGACAGGGATGCCAACACACACGAGCGCAAACAGGAGATTGGTGCCAGGCAGAAGCAACAGAGGCTGCTGCACAGGTTTAATGGGAAAACAAGCCACAGTGTATGGGTTAGACAGGATTAATCTATCACTGAAACCAGGCCCGGGTCTGTGATTGTTTAGTACACCAGAGAGGGAGGCATTCTGGGAACCTCGTCTCACTATCTGTTACTGTGCAAAGGTAGAATAATGTAGTGAACATCGGAAATGCATTTCCATAGAAGCATAGGGACATTAGTATGGAGAAGCAGTATGGAGTTAGACTTCAGCTCTGACGGCATTTGTCCATTAGAAATGCTGCACGCTTGCGCGAATGCACACACGGACATGACAGAAAACATGCACACACTTCCAGTCAAATGCATTAAACCGAAGCTGCATTCTGGGGCTTATTGGTATGGAAGGAAAAGAAGTGGGGATGAGGATAAAGTCCTCATTTAGATATCTAATCCAGTGAGCAGACTGTCCTTTGTGGACCATCATCTCCTGTCATTAGCAGCAGGACAGCAAGATTAAACGAGCTCAGCATGCATCACCCAACGTGTGAAGGGACAAATCAAGAGTTAAACTCCTCCGGGCCATCCCAGTTGATCACAAAATCTGTCATCACTGTCACATTATCAGCAAAAATCTACGATTAAACATGTTCACCGAAAACCAATATTAGTCAATGTTAATGCCTTAAATCTGTGATAATGTTCGCACTGGACGAGCATGATCTTATAGGTTATTATTATAAATACGTTTAATAAAAAGCAATGCTCCATCACTTGGTTTAAGCCTGCATTTAATCCAAACACCAAGAGAAGCCGAGCGACTCATTTGTAACTTCGAACACGCAATTTTTCATGCAGCTAACCAAACATTTACAGTCAGATCTTCAATTTAGCATTTGACAGACGCTGCCATTTTTAAGTGCAAGATATCCATCAAAACCAGGCTACCGCACAGTCACACAATTAATTATTGAGATGGTACAATTAAATAGCAGCTGAAGTGTCAGGGCAGAGAGGGCAGAAGTAATTACGAGCTGATAAGTTGCGAGAAATTATATGTAAAAATTGAAGATGGTGTACAGACATCTCCTGCAAAAGTATTCATACACAAAATCACTTTCACAGTTTGTCAAATTATTTTCATTGGCATTTTAGGTATTTGATCAACAATATTAATGCATAATTGTAAAATGAAAAGAAAGTCATATGAAACCTGAAAAGAGTGGTTAGCCTTTATATTCAGGAAACCTTCCCATCCCCGAACACTAATTTTAAAGTCTTGGAAATATTTTTTTGTTGGTAGATTTAGGTCTGCATTTTAGTTAGTTTTGTTTTTTCTAACACATGGATTTTTTTTTACTAAATCATTATGCTGCAGATGAGTCTCAAATCATTTGCAAGCCTCTAGCAGGTATTCTTTCAGGATGGCCCCATATTTAGCTCCTGTCACTTCCATCAACTCTGACAAGCATTATTGTCCTTGATGAAAAATAGACTCTTCACAGAAGGAAGCCTTCACCACTGAGTTTCACCATGAGTGTAAGTTGTTTATTGCTAGTTTTTGCCACAGTTACTGTAGCCTTTTGGATGTAGGCCATGAAGTTCAAACTTCATCTCATGTGACCAGAGAACATTTTTGCATATTGTTATTGTGTAACCTACATGGCAAAGCAGGTTGGACAGTAAAGAGCAAAGTTCAACAGTGCTCATCTCATATATATTTTATCAACAGATTGACCCACATGAGATGTGGCTCTGGACAGCTCCTCCAAAGTTACCAGGACTACATAGTCATCACTTTGACCTTCCTTTCAGATTAGGTGGACACTCATACAGTTTGCAGTTGTGCTATAAAACTGAACTGGACATGTCTGTTCAATAATGTTCCCTGACAAACCTGTTCACCAAACAGCTGTATTTATACACGTTGTTTATGAACTAAATTGGTAAAGGCAGTGGTTCAAACTGTATTTTATTTTGTGGTACAAGAATTCAGGGAGATGAATACAAATGCACAACACATGGGAAAAACTAAATTATTCCTTTGAGTCATTCCATTTCACAGTTATCCAGCAGAAATGTTCATAGAACATCTTTTCCAAGTCCGGCCTCAAGTCTTTCACCTCAAGTCCAAGAAAGCTGAGGCGACTAGAATAAACCTTTTTCTCATTAACTCCACAGCATGTAACGCACCTCTGACTCGACATCACTGCAGGAATCAAAGGAATCCAAAACTGTACCATTTGTCTTTAGGCCTGAATTACCACATGGACGTTTAGTAATAATTTCTGAACATTTTAATATTCACTGACAGCTATGTTTTAATCTTTTAAAATGTATTTCTCCACCCAAAAAGAATTAGTTAAAGGCTACTTGATCTTGAAAATTGATCATATTTACACCAATAGCATTCAAACTTGTTAATGTTGAATTTCAGAATGAATGAAACAGAATATCTCTGAGTCATAATAATGACCAAGTTCACAGGAGTTTATCCTTATCTCATTGTTGTCTGCTTCATTATATGAATAGGTTTTGCAAGGTTTTTTTTTTTTCTCCACACTCTGAGTTGGATATATTTTAATAACATTGGGGAACGTTTTTTCTAAACACACATTTAAAACATTAAATTCTAAATAGTAAAAATGTTAAATGTAAGGGAACATTTATAACACAACAAACTAGGCCAAGTGTATTGAGTAAATAAATCATAGTGTTGAAGAACTGAATAAACTGAAGAGGACGTGGTTTTATTTTGATATTTTCAGCCAGAGTGTGATTGTAATGACATATAGCTAAACAGCAAGAGAAGTAAGGCAGGTATGATTTAAAGTCATTCAATTAAGCAATAATTTGTAGAGCCATTCAAGTGGTCTTTATGATGAAGCTACAGCTAACATGAACAGACTTTTATGAATCATTAAGAGCTGATAACTTGTGAATTCTACTGGCTAATAATCAAGTATATACTTTTCTAAAGTCTTTTTCTGCCTCTAGTGGTCTTTATTTGATAGGAAAGCTGATTGTGAAAAAAAGGAAGACATACAGCAAAGGTTGATGGGCGGGGACTTGAACCTGTGATGACCGCGTTGAGAACTAAGGCCTGGTTGCACGCTTTACCCCTGCACCATCTCCCCATCCTAGCATATACTTTCTCAGGGAACATGCTCCTCAATCAGAACAACAATCTGTTGCTCACATATAGGCTTCCTTTGAATAGTTGCTACAAGGGATAATATCTGAATAAGACTTGAGCCCCAGACAAAGAGTCCAAGTCAAGCCTTAAGATTTTAAGGCAAGTCTAAATCAAGTGGGAAGACTTTAATTTTGCCACATAAGTCTGAGTCTAGTCAAAGTCGCCATCTCTGTTATGCACTGTTCTTTGTTGGTCTATCACATGAAATCCCAGTAAATTACAATACAATTATGGTAATGGGGTTGTTATGTGACAAAATGTTTATAACACTTTCGCAAGTGATGCCATATAGATTTTGCTTTAGTAAAAAGAAAAGAAAAGACATACATTTTTCCCTTTACACTTCGTGTGTTTCAAGCTGAATAATTGGGTTTGTAAAAGCTTCACCAAACTTACTGCATCACGGAAAGTAGTTTCTCTAATTCAGTGGTGAGGCTGGCAGTAATGACGCAGTGAGATCCCTATTGCATCCCTCTCATCACATTATAAGACTTTCGACCATATGGTCTGTTTCGTCCACAAAATTAAGCCCTGCAAAGGGTGAAATGATAGCAGGATTCTGCCGATTCTCGTCTACTGAAGAGAGAAGACACAAATTGGTGGCTGGGAAGCAGAAGAACAGAACACATCTGCTTTCAAAGCCCCAGAATAAAACAGAAATGTCCAACAAGAGTTTGAGAGAACTTGACAAAAGCAGACAGCAGACAGAGAAAGCCAGATCACAACACAATAAGGAAGAAATGCGTCATCTGAAGATCCTTTGTTTGAATATCTGTCTGTATAACTGCAGCACTCTCGAACACAGACGCTCTAATCTTAAAAAAGACATATAACAGGCCATGCTTTCTCTTAGATCCTCATCAGCCCTGAGAGGCACTACATTTTCTATGCATCAAAGACACCTGCTTCAGTAATCAGCCATCCTCTGGCTTCGATGTAGTTCTTTTTTCTCTCACTGTTTTCATGCGACTGATTGAACCATAAACCATGAGATGGACATCATCTTCAAACACATTTTGCAATCTGAGAGACAATTCCCCAGCCTTCTCCAGTACATCATCTTTTTGATCGGCAGTCAGCCAGAAATTTTGCAAGAATCTCTCGCTTTGTTTTGGCATCTCTCTATCCACATCTGAGTCATTCTCAGCTTTTCAAGAAAAGCTATGTTCTCCGCTGCGCAAATTGGTGTGCCACAATTACCGCAATTTGTGAAATTTGTGTGCTTTGCTCCCAAGCAAAGTTCACGACATGTCAAAACATCTCAGGGTAGCTTTCGCAGCCATGTGATCGTTTCCCCGACGCATTAAAAATCTTCTTGTTCACAGTTCAGCCGGCAGAACTTTCAAAGTTGTCTGCGTGCTTATCAGTGCCTCCTTGGGCCACCGAGAGCAGGGCTGCAACCATTGTTATGCTCAGTTAATTGGACCTTTGGGTACAAAAGGTTGAGAAATTCAACACCAAATAAATAAGCAGAAGCATCGAATTCCCATGACATATCCCCACGCAGGCTGAAATTTTCCCTTTTTCATTCTAGTCCATAGGCGGGCCTGTCTGAGCGGCTGATTCATTAGAGTGCTTCAAGAGGGTTCTATCAACACCTTGGCTCAATCACACACCTACCTCTGCGCAAGTTGGTAAACTATCAGCCGGCTTCTGTCACAGCCTATTCTGTGACATATAAATTGTTGTTTAAAGTGATGTTTTGTGACTGGGAGCAAAACTACTCCTGGTTAATCAATACCACAAAATCAATTCGGCTCTCTGGGGGAAATGAGAGATGACCCAGCATGCCAAAGTGGAGCCAAAGTGAAAGTTTTGGAGGGACGGAGAAAAATGCCAAAGAACAAAGCCGTCGCCATGCGAGCTCAAACGCCACTCTGTTCATCAGAAATCTCTCCGCATTTAGGCAATCAGAGCGAACACAATAGCGGATGATTAAATTATGTCAACAACAAACCTCCAACTCAAACCTCTGCCTCCCAATAAACCCGTGCAGCCATATCGTGGATTAGATTTAATAAAACAAAACCTTCAGCACCGGTTCTAAGCTCCTCGTGCGATGTGCGAGCCGAGCTCATTTATCACAAAGGTAGACATCAGGTTGCACAGAGGCATTCGGGGAATCTGTGCGATTGGAGGTCAGCGAGACATTTACCTGACAGCACCTGCCTCGGCGTAAAGTCTGGAGCTGACCATGTCTGTTGTAATAGGCATCAATAATGCAGACGCTTGGCCCAATAAAAACTCCCTGTCACCATGACGGTCCTCAAAGAACCGTGCCAAATGCAGCACTCGCATTTCCACACAAAACCGCACACAACAAACTAATATGTGTAGGTTGAAGGATGAGGTTTCCACATCTGTTAGACAGATACAGCAGATACTCACTCATTCACTGTCTTGGATTTAATTATGTTTTCATCCAATTCCTCCCTCCTCTAGCTGTTACAGTTATAGCAGGAGCCCACTAGTCCTAAGTTTAATATTAACCCTCTGGTTGACGCACATTAAACGCCGTTGCTGTCACTGTGACCGTGACTTCGTGGCGAGATGCGGGGTTTCTGCCATCGGTTTTTATTCATTAAGTCGCACAGGGCTGCCGGATCCCTGTAGAATCTCCCACCATGAAAAACAACACTTCAGCAAAGCCCACTTCAAACGAAAACTAAAACGAAAGATGATGAGCTTTGACTGCTGTCACTAAGAAGTAGCACAGCATTTCCGTCATGACACAAAGACTGCAAAAAGGATTCAGCTCAATCAAAACATGCGACTTCTGCGGCCTTATGGCTGCATAGTTTAAGAGCAAAACACATTTATCATCTGCACTTTACTGGAGTGGTTCCTAACCATATTGCTTTTTACTTTCTGGTTTCCATTCAGCTACATACACTATACTTCTCTGGTTCAATGTGCTTTTCCTTTACAATTTATGACTCATTGCTTCATGCTTATAGTATGACAGTTGTCATCCAGGGGCCAAAACAAGCAACAGTCCATTGTGTTGAGGACTTTTTAAAGGGATAGTTTACATTTAAAAAAAAGATATTCAAGGTTTCAAAGCAGTAAATATTTTTCATGAAGTTGATTTGATGGTCTTGAAAGCTGAAATAGTTTTCTGCATTTATAAAATACAGAAAACTGTATTTCATAATTACAGGTTTCTGTATTTATAAATTCCAAAGGTGAAACTTCACCTTTGGAAATTTCACCTTTTCAACAGAGCTCTATACTCGCATTAGATATTCAGAAAACACATAAATACAACTTAACATCAATGTTTGAATGTGTATTTATTTATTAATGCTGCCGAGAGAATGTGGCTCTAATGTTAAAGCGTTGGGAGTGGTCATTTTGACTAGAAAAGCACTAATTAAAATATGCATATTTATTTTTACACCACTTCCATTTTTTCTATAAGGGAGTAAATGATCAAAAATGCGTTATATTCAGTATATATGAGCGTGACTCAATGTATATTGTCTTGCAGAAAGTTTTTAGATTTTATTCTAGTATCACATGTTGATGTGCCCCTAGGCAAGGCAATTAAAGCCCAAGGTGGCTACTGATCTGCATATTGGCGTATAAATGTGTGTTTGTGTGTGTGTGTGTGTGTGTGTGTGTGTGTGTGTGTGTGTGTGTGTGTGTGTGTGTGTGTGTGTGTGTGTGTGTGTGTGTGTGTGTGTGTGTATCTGCGTGTGAATGAGCGAATGTGGCTCTAGTCTAAAGCACTTTGAGTGGTCATTATGAATTTCCTATCTTTTCACAGAAATAGGATTATTTGTTGCATCCAACCTCTATTTTTTATGTAGACATGATTTTTTTGTGGTTAAAAGAAATGAAAAACTGCTAACATGATTTAAGTTTAAAGGTTCTTAAAATAATAGGCCACTATGATGTTTTGGAGACTGAAGTTGTTTTAAAAGTAGATGTCTGCTTAAGTCCTGATCTTGGTTGAACTAGCTGCTGGATTTAACATCAGAGACCAACTGATCTAGATTTCTACAAAGTAAAGCACCAGGGGAGTTATATACAGCAGGGAACATATTTACTACCTATTACTAGTCAATAGAACAAAAAGTCCTTCAAAAGTCCTGAATTGCTCCTTTATAGACGGGGTATTGTATAAATTGACTTTTTTTAAAAAACTTTACATCATGTAATAGTGTTTCCCTCATCAAAAACATGCCTGGAGTGTTGCTTTGATTTTTTTCATGCATGTTTGAGGGATCCTTGCATCTCCCGTGACAACCATTCAGGGGTGCCTAAACGCTTGTCTCACAAAATACTGCCTGTTTCCACCAAGCTCTTGGACCTGCAGTCCCCACCTGAGCTTCGGCCTCACAGAGTAGCCTTCCTCTGCACCTTCTCCCCACAGCAACTTGAGGCAGCAGCAATTAGCAAACACCAGGTGGAACAACACATCTGCTGAGATTGTCATGCAAACAAACCCTCATAGGAACGGTTGTCAACAGCATAACGGAGGAACATTGTGATGACGTGCTGAAGGCAGCGTGTCGTTAAAAAGCAGGAACTTCTTAAAGAGTCAGAATAAAAATTGTCAAATTGCTGAGTCAAATTTCTTCTAAGTTATTCTTGATGTATACAGCAGTTATATACCAATTGACGGTAAAAGTTACTTGATTGTTCTATAAAATGGTTCTTTGCTCCTGGACAATACATAGTATTGCTCTTTTAAGAGTTTGTGTCAACTTAATATCCGACTTACAGTGTATAACTCTTTGGTGTTCTCTCTTTATTGGAAAAGAGATTGGTTTTTCTGCTAATGGTTAGTCAAAGCAGGCCCAAGAGAAACAAAGGACTTCTGCTCGAGTATTTCTTTTTTTCCATGCAGGGAATTGGAAAAGGGAAAAAAAAGAAGAGTTCCTATTTGGCTGAAGTTCAGAGTAAGCCAGAGCAGTCTGACATTCCCCTCCTCGGTATTGTTGAACGGGAAGGATAATTGGGATAATTAGTGATGAAAGGGGAGGAGGAGAGTGCAAGTGTAAAAGAACAGTTTCATCCTGAGCTGCGGCGTTGGAGCTAGAGTGATTTAGGTGTGTTCTTGTCCAATTATTTTATAATTCTACTTAAAACAACTACAATCTCAAAAAGCCAAAGGTTCACATAACTTGCATTTAATAAACTTCGACTAATGATGTTACAGTTGCATAATTTTATCTTCGTACTCAGATAGTAGTCAGTTTGGCCACTTGCTTCACTTTTTTTCCCATGATGTATGAGACATAAAACAATTTTACATTTCAAAGAAACCAGTGTACTGTCTAAAGGCCCTGCAGCCAATGGCTAATTCAGACACCCAGATCCTAGTTAGGCTTTAAGAAGTCAACCTTTAAAACTAATGATACAAAGAAACCTATTTAAAGCTAACAGTAAAATAAGACTTTAAATAACAATGCATTAAAGTGCTGAGCAGAGCAACTCATGCTAGTTTCAATGTCCACACATTTGTCTCTGTTTGAGACTTTTTTCCCCCACATTTAAATGTTCTAAGGCTAGCAAATTGTTACTTACTGGTGGCAAAGTATTACAAATATTGGATCCTTAAATGAGAAAGATGATTGTCCAAAGGATGTTTTGCACCTAACTGAATTGCAATCTCTGTTTACAGCTCTGCTTGTTATGACTCCTGCTGTGGGTGATTTAGAAATCATTTGGCTGAACATTTTTGGAAGCTTTCCTAATATAACTTTCAAATTTAAGTTGGGAATCCAAATAGCATCCAGGTACTTGAGGCAATCTCCTTTTTGGATCTCGACTTTATAATTTAGCCCAATTCTATTTGATTAAAAAAACACATTTGAGATACTTTTACTGCAATTTAAGAACCCAAGAAGAGAAACAATTCTTCATCTGTTCTTCATTGAATTGTCATTAACTTTTGTCATGTGTTTCACTTTTTATATTCAGTCCAATCCTTAGGATCAACTCCTTGTAGTATCCTCTAGTGTTCTAGAAACGTATTTTTATTCTTGTCTGAACTGCAGACCTTAGTTACATTTACTTGATCTTCATTCCTTATTTTCTGATTCTTTGTGAGCTCAGAAACTCAAACCTGCAGTATTTGAGTTTCTGTGTACTCTGAGTGTTGTTTCTTTGGTATCGTTGGTGTCTAAACTCCCAGATCTACTCAGTATCTTCCTTCAGTGTCATAGCTGTCTGCACTCCCAAGCTGTCTCCCATCTGCTTGTTAACTCACCTGTCTAACATTCCAGTAATCAGGCTTTCTAGAGTAAATACTACTTGGGTTTTTTCACTCTGTGTGAAATCCTCCTGTTATTGCCACCAATCTGGTTTCTTATCTTGTCCTACATTATTTTGTCTTCACCCTGAACCCTAGTTTCTGTAAGTTTTTGAATATCTTTTCTCCAGTAAACTGTTTATTTTTACCTGCCTACCTCCTGCCTCGACCACGGCTTGCTGAGAAGCTTTGGCAAAATGAATGTGGACTCTAAATCATTCTGTCTTGATTTACAGCAACTACTCTCCTAGATGTGCCTCAAATTCATAAATAAAAAAGAGAGGGGATTAACTCTGTACATTCAGAGCAATGTGCAGAAATAAAGAAAGTAATGGAGGGATTACAAACGAGGCAAGAAGGACATTAGCTCCCACATCGCATCAGGGCCTGGATGAAGCATTTTCCAGCCATATGAAACATAAAGCGGCACATGAGTAATGATGATCTTAGGGCAGAAAATCAAAACAATCCCCGCATCATTCTTTAACGTGCAGTAACGAGAGCTTTCAACATCTTTCCTACGTAGTCAGTTTGTTTTGCTTCACTGATTCAAAATAACCAAAACCTCATTAAGATTTTTCAATAAAAATCATGATTAAAAAATATTACCATAATTCTAAGCAATGGGCCTCCTTCACAGAATGTTTAAAAATGTCTACGAACCCACAAAGTAATGCAAAAAACCCAAAAAACTGCAGATTAAGGTGCAGATCAGATGACTTCAGAGATAAATTTCTAAAAGCCAGAAGAGCTGTGAATGAAAAGAAAACACTACGACTCAACATCCAGGGTTAGACCATCAGATCCTTGTCAATGGAGACTCTTTCTCACAACATACTGAAATCGTCTACAAGAAACACAACACTGACACGTGCTCAAGATAATATCTTCAGCGTTTACTTGTTGAATTAGGCCCAACATGTCGCATTTTTCTTCAGATACAACTTTCTAAGTATGAAAGACACATCAGGACTGTCCCACATAATAGCTTAATCTATTAAAAGAATTGGTTCACCTCAAAGTTCACTATTGGATTAACAGAAGTGCTCATTGATCAGGATGTACAGGGCATAAAGGACATAAAGGACATCCTTTCCATCGCAAAGTACCATGAGTCAAGAAAAATGTCTGCAAAAACCCCCTCCACATTCACTGCAAATGCCATTAGATTAAAAAGAAACAATAATACACAGTCTATGTTTAAACCTGTCTAATGACAAATGGGGCAATACTTATAATATTTTTAGCTCAATAGGTTAAGCTATTTAGAACAGCAAGGTTTCAGCCTTCAGATGAATGAAGCTGTTAGAGAAATAAAAGTGATTCTGCATAAAATAATGTGGGTGTAGGTCTGGAGGGAGTTGCTGAATCCAGATACCTGGCACTTTTTTCAGATATTGAACACATTTATGGCTTTATTATAAACACGAAGTATTGCGAGGCCATTCACGCTTTATCCCCTTTTAAAACCATTCCATACTCTTAAAACTTTGCTGACCCTCTTGATGAAGACTTCGGCCCCGGTATACCTTACATTAAAACGATCCCACTAAATCCTCATTTTAATTCTCTAATAAAGAGAGCACCAGCAGAGGATCAGTTCTTCTGCTCCGAGGGCCATAAAAGTCAACCCAACATCTCTGCCAGACAACACACGTTTTTATGTGCCATCACATCCCTTCAGGTTTGCTCTTTTCTCTTCTCCTAAGGGTAGGTGTTCCTCCTCTCATCTTCCCTCCTTTTGCCCTGCAACAATTTTGAAATGCTTGTGCACATTGGCATTTCTGCAGCTATATAGCAGCATATTTCCCCTTCCTTCTCCCCCCCAAACGTACTGTGCCCTATAACCCTCCTATCTGCACTACAGGGTAGAGTACATGCACACCTCATTCCATTGCTGCCCTCTGAACAGTCTCTCGCTTTCATCTGACAATTACTTTTCACCAGGCTGACCTCTCATCAGCAGTCAACAACTTTCTGTCACTCATCTGGCTGCCCTTTACTTATTTTCAGCGAAGCTTGCAGAGACATACAGACAAAAAAAACACACACACACACGCTCTCATTGGCATGTATTAACACATTCCCATCTCTTTTTTTCTACCACTGTTTCTCTATCTTTCTCACCTTTGCCTCTCTTAACTTTTCCGATCTCATATCAACGTTCCCACCGCTTGCTCTGACCTTTGCACTTTAAATATCTCTTCCAGGTGCAGAGGAGAGGAGGTCTCCGTTCCCTCCTTGCGCTGATCTTCTTCATACAGCTTTAATCACATCTTTCGAAAAGACAGTGGCAAGCGCACACCCTTCCTACCTGCGAGGCAGAAGATGCACGCAAAGACTTTGGGAGACGACGAAGACTGCAGGGAAGTTAGACACAGATCTGATAAATGAGAAGCCACAAAGCAGAAATCCAGCGCTGCAGACTTGTTACAGCTCCAAAGCAAGAGGTGCCGGAGGTGACGAGTCTAAGAATTTGGGTACTTAACACGAAGCAAACACATTTAAATAATTAGATATGCAGATAGAAAAACAATTCCCACGCGTGTACGCACAACCACACGCATGCTTGCCGTCACAATAAGAAACATGAAGCCCAATCCCCATGGGAATTCTTTAAAAACTGTATTTAATAAATGCAGACGTCTTTTTGTGAAATTGTTTTCTACTTAAACAAACAGCCCTTCAGTCACAAATTACCAGAAAAAAAAAAGAAGCGAGATAGTCTCTCCTCAATTCATTTCACATCACAAGGGGGAATATGCAAATTTAGTTGGAAGGAGGTGGGGCAAGTTGGAAAAGAGAAATTGGATTAAAGGCAGCATGAGGCGAGATGCTGACTGCGAGACAGAGATGGGGGGGAGGCGAGGTCGGAAGAAAGAGAGAGAGGGGGAGAGGGAGAAAGCTCCCAGACAAAACATCCTGCAAAGAGGTGATTACCACGAACTGAATACCAGCCTGCCCACAGATAACTAAAGACGAGGGGGGGAAGCAGCTCAAGCCCATTTAGGGCAGCACCGCGTGTTCAATACTCCCCCTAACCCGTCAAATACCATTAACAGATTCCCAGTCAGGTGCAAAGAAAGCGATTCTTCGGGTGGGGACAAGCGAAAGCGAGGAGGGAAAAAAAAAAAATCCCCACCGCAAATCTAAACTGACGTCCTCTGTGGGCCAGTGGAAATCCTATAGAGGGAGAGCTGGCGATGGTCCCTGGCTCCCTCTCGACAAAACAACACTGCATAACCAGTGTGCGAGTCGTGAGTCATGGCCTACTTCCACTGCCTTTACCTTTTCTTTATATATATATATATAGATATATACAGATGGTTTGATACACAGAGGGTATGTCAGAAAACAATATTGTTTTCTCAGGGGATTCTTAGAGCACTGAATATAGTTTAGAAGTCAAATATTGTTCCAGCATTAGCAGGAGATCTTGTCAAGAAAAAAGGAAGACTGCTCTCTCTAAGCCCCGAGGAAAAGCAAACTCTTTAAACAAACAAGGCAACGCTACCGTATGCTAAATTTGATGCTTCCACAGAGGGAGTACGAACCAGTCGGTGGGGGGGGGGGGGGTCCTGAAGTCATTTCTATTCAGCAATAAAGTCCTAATTAAACTCAAAACTTCTAAAGCATCTTGTTGTGACACGTGGATATGTACAAACAAATTGAAATTAAGCTTCACTCATGCTCTGGTGACGCATCATTTTCTGAAGTTTTGACCAAAGGATGATTAAAAGACAAGAAATTACCAAAGTGTTAGTCTTGTTCCGCAAAAAGAGAAAGCAATTCCAAACTTTTGGAGGCGTAATTAAAAAAGAAAGTGGTGTAATGAATCACATCGCAGGGATGGTAATATGTAGCATACGGATATTGTTTCAAAAATGAGCGAGAGTAATTAGCTAGCTCAAACCAGTCAGAAAGAAGCAGTCAGATATGACAGTCAGCTGCACCGTTACATTAACTGATCAATTACAGCAGAAAATACCAATCAAAACAAGGTTTAATTTTATGAGAGCAGGAGCATCAGATACGAGAGTTACAGTAAATTATTTCAATCAAATCCATGATGATGAGAATCAACATTGTGGGTTCCTGACTGGCCTGAACGGAAAAACTTGTAGACACATCCATATCCCTCGACTTTTTCCACTTCCGTCACAAAACAAACCCAAGGTAGTGTGTATTTTATCGGGATTTCGATGGCAGATTGTTGGTCAGGAAAGGAAGGATATTTACTTTTTAGATATTTTTTATACTTGAAATTCTGAAGTGTGGCATGTCTGCGTAGCATCTAAGACTCTGTAGGAGTCACAGAGGTCAGAGGGCAAAGTAAAAACAATGTGTGGTGGAAAACCAACACTGTACATAACTCTAAATGGAAATGGACAATCCCTGCTGTAAAACAAGGTGGTGGAAGCATCATGCTGTGGTTTCCTTTAGCAGGGAAAGGGATGCTGCTCTGAGTTGGTTGTGACATGTGACATGGATGGAGGAAAACCTGCTTGAGAATAAAAGAAATGTTGACAGGATCATCTTCTAACAGGACGACGATCCTAAAGGAATCAGCCAGAACTACAATGGAACGGTTTAGATTAAGACATATGCAGGTTAAAACGGCCCAGTCAAATTCCAGAGCTAAATCCCATTGTGAGTCTGTTTGAAGATTTAAAAGAAAATTGATGTTCACAGATGAACTCAATACAATGCAATCGAGCATAACCAATTTGAGACAAAAAGGCAAACGGGCAGAAACAGTAGATGTACAGAGCTGTTGGAGATATGCTGATTAGAGGTGTGCCGATCGATCGGTAACCGATCATAATGGCCGATTCCCGTGAAATCGATGATGATCGGGATCGGCCGATCATTGGCTCCGTTACCGATATCGATCACCTGCATCTCATTTCCCAGCCTGTCTGTCCAGCTGGTCTCGTCTTTCCTTCACTGCGCAAACGCGCAGCAACAAATGCTAAGCGATGTGTAACTATAACACACTGAGTGAATGAGGAGTTTGCGTGTTGCGGCGGAAAATAGAAGCAGGTCAAAATGCATCAACACAACGAAACTAATAGACATAAAAACAATGATGGAGTTTGGCTACATCGAGGCTCAATGCAGTAAAAAGACACGGAGGATCAGACAGCAGGTAAAGCAGCGCAGCTACAAACACTCACCCGGATTAGCATGACGGTCAGAAAGCTAAACTAATAACCTGGAAAATGATTTAAGTCTTGGAGCTGCGATGTAAGACACTGGTTCTCCTGTTGAACCGCTGCTACGCTACAGGTAGTAATATTTAATATTTAGTAATATTTGACACGGAGCCGCTTCTGCTCCACCTGGTAGCGATTCACACCGAACCTGTTTAAAGCTGCAGCATCTAACTTAAAAAAATACATTTTACATACATATTAAAACTTTCTCTGTCCTAACATGTGACAGATAATCTTTAAAAAATAATCGATCTCCTCCCTGTTCTGCATAATTACTCCACGCAGTCAGAAACAGCCAATCAGAACTAGCAGTAATCAGCTAGCCGCCATGCTAACATGAAGTTTTCATTCAGTAACTCAGGATTGTTTTCGCAATGGACCTTGTATTTTCCTTTGAATGTTAAGTTTTATACTTGAATTTTTTGTCAATGTTGAGAGGTTTTATTTTGGCTCTTTGCATTATTTAGCCTCTTCAGAGCCTCATATGTTATCAGTCTGTTAAAGATAGTATTATTGATAGCATTAATTACATAAATTAAGGTGAATTCATGGTTCCTTTTTCACATAATGTAACAGTAGTGTTTATGATAAAAAATAAATAAATCATAACTATGTGATCAGTATCGGGGATCGGTATCGGCGATCATCCCTCAGGGGTGATCGGTGTCAGTATCGGCAGAAAAAATCCTGATCGGCACATCCCTAATGCTGATGTTTTTATTTTGCTTTCATTCTATAAAAGATTTGCAGCTGAAAATGCACAAAAAAGTTGCTCTTATAGTTACTGACTCGGGGTGGGGGGGGGGGTTGAATAACAATCCACACAAGACTTTCAAAAGAACTGGGAAAACCTCCTAATGCACTACATTGTGCTGGTTTGTCACATGATGCGCAAAAAAAAAAGAACATTTTGTCTTGGCTGTAATGTGACAAAGTGTGGAAAAGCTAAAGTGGTATGAATACTTTGCAAGACTCTATCCTAATATTGATTCTGATAAGTGCGTCAGGCTACACAGGTAGTTCAGTGCTCAAACATGTTAAATCCTCAGCCCTATTGTTAGCATAGACGCTGAGTGTTGGCTTAGCTCACTCTGTTTCAGGTAAGTCCAAAAGGATTGACGCCACACTGTGCGTAATCCTGAAGCGCTGCTCCATCTCCCATCTACATGCGCAGGCAGCATATCTAACTGTCAGACTTGGCTCTTTAATCTCTATTTGAACAACACTAATACCAGCTCTTGTGATGGTTCTAATCATAACGCTGTACCCACCTCAAACTTATTAACGCGAAAAAACCTCACACCACCGTGATTAGCTTTTCATGCCCACATTAACTGCCTAATGAATGCTTTCACTATACATTAAGTAAAAATGCATTCACCATCTAATAGCATTGGGTACTTTATCCACCACCAAAAATGTCCTGAAACTATTTGCAGGAGTGAACATTAACATAAAAAGAATCAAAAAGATTCTGAGCGATTGCAAATGTATTGATGTGCATTATTGATTAATTTAGTATTTTTGAATTGAAGTGAATATTTTTTTGTTTCTGTTCAAACACGTTCTGAAACAATATTAGATTGATATACTGTACATCTTTTTAAGTTAGACGAAGACAACCTGGAGAGTCAAAACAGCAATATTATTATCGGAAGGAATTATTAAAAGATATATGAAAGTGGTCAAATTACATAAACTCCTGTTTTCAAGCAAGCTGCAGTGATTACAGCTTTACTTTTTTTTCTAGTAACGCCTGATCACCTCTGCACATAAGCTTGGCAGAATTTCTGTTGATTCCACGGTCTTAACTGCGGGAGTTTGCAGAGTTTCCTCACATGAACTTCTCGCTTCATGTCCCACAACGTTTCTACTGGATAAAGGTTTTTGGTTTAGAAATTTCAGCTATAACCCAGAGGTCACTGTTCAGTGGTCGCTACATGTAGGGAAACCAACAGGGCCAGACCACCGCTTCATCAGATCAGGCTGTGGAGAAACAACACCTTTTCCTTGAAGCTCTGCCTTGTATGCCACTGGTGTTTTTTTTTAACATCATTTACTGAATATTATACTGATAGCACTCACGTTTATTTTGTGGAGATCTCTTTCTTTTATGGCTGTACTCTACACATCTGCAAATGTTTCAGGGCCTGTATGAACACTGACTTGCAAAAGTATTCAAGTCTAGCAGTTTTTTTTATTATTATTTGTCATGTTTTAACCACATATATACTTTATTTAATGAATTTATTTAATTTATTTAAATTATTTATTTATTTATTTAATTAATGTATTTATTTATTAGACCAATACACAGTGAAGCTCAGCTCTAAAGTGCATGAAAAAAATGACTTTTTTTTCCACTAAATTGGCAAAGTGCAATCTGGATATGCATTCTGCTCCCTCTAGTCTGATACACACAAATTAAACTCAATCCCAGCATTGTCACAGCTGTTCTGTGAAGTAATCATAGCTTTGTTGGTGAGTTTTAGTGAACAGACAGGAGAGATGGATCAGAATATTGGGGAGATGGGTGGAGTGAGAAGAAAACGGATCTAAGACAGGAGCAGGCTGGAGACGACTACAGACATGATGATGGTGATGAGCTTTCCAGCAGGACAACGGTGTATTAGACATATAACCAGAGCTACAACAGAATGCTTACCCATGTGTTAAAATGACCAAAATTGAGCTTCTATGCAAATCCCTGTACACATCCCCAAACACACTATCTTTTCTTAAGCAGCTGCTCAGAGTTGATAACTTGTTTGAGGATCCAAAAAAACCTTAAATTGGGTCAAAGGTCAGCCTTCCAGCAAGTCAACAAAGTGCAAGAAACAAGAAGAAGCTCCAACAGAATCACTTAGATGAAAGCATATCCATTTGTTAGAATGACCCTGTCTAAATCCAATTCAGAGTCTGTTACATGACTTGAGAACTGATGGTTCACAGATGATCTCTCTTCAATCTAACTGAGCTAAAGTTATTTAAGAAATATGGATGAACAAAAAAAAAACGTGCTACGTGTCAGAATGTGCTCAAAGTCCAGACCTAAATCCAGCTCAGATTTTGTGATGAGATCTGAAAATTTGTGTTCACAGACATCATTTGGCAAAGGAGAATGGGTAAAAAAACAATCACGAGACAAGCAAATCTAAGCATATCCTCCAAACTCTCCTATCCCCAACTTATTTTAAAATTGCAGCTTTAATTGTAATAAGATACATATGCACAGAACACTTCTGAGATTTTTATTTTTAAACCTTAAGACCAGTTAATCAAATTTATTTTAGTTTCTAACAGTATGCTATACTGTGTTAGTCTCTTACATAAAGAAGCAATAAAGTTCATAAAAGCTTATGGTTTAAATGTGACAAGTTGTAAAAGGGTTCCAGGTATGCAAATTGCAGAGCACTGTAGCAGTATGAAGAGTTCAACAACTTTAGTTCTAAAAACGTTACATTCTCTTTCAGTGGCGAGCTCTTTTAATCGCAGTTAATTGTCTGCGAAAGTCTTAGAAAGCAGAATTTTTCGGCTATTTTCTTTTGCACGTTGATACCTCGGTAGTTTTAATGTTTGCCGTAAACTGCTTTAACTCTGAGGGATCTGCCGTCTGCCTGTAATCTGATGGCAACGTCTTGTTTGACTCGCAGCAGGTGACTGTCAGTACGGCGGACAGCTCTGTGCCTCGGAGAGTTCACTGTGGTAAAATAAGTCAAGATGACGCAGACGCATGGGGCCTCATTAAAACTATTGCTATCGCGCCTGGGGTCAATTTTCATGTGACCACACAGCCACACTCGCAGACAAAACAAGCATACACAAAACGCTCCCTGATGCATTTGCGAAATTGTGGCTTTCATGTCCCAAAATTCATTACAATGAGATCTCAAGCAGCAAGTCACATGGGAGACCTGACTCAACCTCTATAAATACTAATCAAAAGGCTAAAATTGGGTTATTCTATCAGAGAGACATACATGTATGGATCTAAAATGAGACGAGCAGAAGAAAGGCCTGTCGTCCCAGTCTCCTGTCAGGATTCGGTTTGAAAAGCCATAGTCACAGGATAAAAATCATGCCATGCCTTTGATCACGAGAGGAGAGTTTTGCAGGTGAGAGAGGTACAATGGAAGGAGCTATCTGAATATCTGTCAGTCCAGACCTGCTGAATTTTGCTGCTCACCTGTTAAGTGAGCAAAAGAGAGACAGAAGATTTTTTTTTAACTTTAATCCTTCTCTCCCCAAAACCCTCCAGACACCTACATTTGCAAGAATGCATCTCAATCAGGCATGCAATTACAATCTAGAACACGCTGTGAAACGTAACAGCAGCAGGCAATTTGAACAAAAACAGTGTATGCTGTTTCCTTCACACCGTGAGGCTCAATTAAGAAGCAAATCATTTGGATTCAAAGTTTTCTCGTTTTTCCATCTTCCTGTATTTGAGCTTAAAGTCTAACTTTTTTTTTTTTTTTTTTTTTTTTTTAGCAACACATATACTTCAGTACAAATCTCAGCTACGGATAATTTCCACCTTTTCCCCGAGCATGTGAGATGTTTCCTGACTATGGTAGTGCTACTTCAAATCCCTGGGCCCAGAGAGTGAAAGTGAGGAGGATTAGAGGGGTAATGCCAGCTGATGAGAGGGAGAGGGTCGCAGTGGTTTGCCACTCTACACGGATTAGCTCTGAAAACAACTTCACAGCCCAAAACTATGTCAATCAAGGACACATAATTTAGTCAATCTGAAAAGGTCCCTTCATGAATCACCATTCTTCTACATCAAATATGCTCTTATTGTTCGTTTGCTTTGTGCTGTACAAAACAAATATAAATAAATAAATGTCATTACTGTGAAAATGCAATCCTGGTGTTTAGGTGAAAAAAAACCCCGCTGTCTGTTAAATTTTAATCACGATTTCTAGCAGGAGACAAATTTCTGCTCTTTTCATTATATTTTTTGTTGTCTATGAATCATTTCTGAATTCAAAATATAAAATAGGCTGGTCAACACAGGGGTTAGAGTGATCAAACTCGATATTTTGTGTTTGTCGCTAAAGCGGGGTTGCCACCAAGGGGGGGGGGGCAAGGGCAGTGGCAGCTGTCATGATACGCACCCACCTCAGACACAAACGGTGCATAAATTAGCTGGACTCAGTTAGCATAACTAATAAAGTTTCCATTTGCATGGGTGCATCTCAAAGAAAAATATCATTGAAAAATTAATTGATGTCAACAATGTATTTTAAACATAAAAATCCAGAAATTATAGATGGAGAACACA
Source organism: Poecilia picta (assembly GCA_033032245.1). Classification (NCBI taxonomy): domain Eukaryota; kingdom Metazoa; phylum Chordata; class Actinopteri; order Cyprinodontiformes; family Poeciliidae; genus Poecilia; species Poecilia picta. Next base: position 14,816,030 of record CM065358.1, read on the forward strand.
AAAGGTTTGTCTCAAGATTAAAATAATACATAGGACTAATAAAACAACATTCTTTATAATGCCGGAATGTTATTTTAAAGCCGAGAAAAGGCCAACACTGTCATGGGAAAGACTACTGACTTGACAATCATTGAAAATCCCCACAAATAGTGTTAGCCACAAAAGCTCATTACTGAAGAAACTGGCTGTTCACACGGGGCTATGGCCATCAATCAATCAATCAATCAATCAATCAATCTATCTATCTATCTATCTATCTATCTATCTATCTATCTATCTATCTATCTATCTATCTATCTATCTATCTATCTATCTATCTATCTATCATCTATCTATCTATCTATCTATCATATTAATTTCAAATCCTTATTAGTGGTTTCTTGTATTATTAATATTTTCTGAGAAACCAATTTGTTTCTATAGATGTTAAGCCATAATAATCATAGCTAACACAACAATCTGCCTAAATGTATCACCCTATTGATATAGTTTTGGGATATTTCCGTAATACAAGTTTCACTTTTGTTATTGCACAAAATAAGTGATCATTTGAATGATCTAATTTGTTGAGATAGACTTGTGTGTGTGGAACTGAGGCATTTGCCAAGTTATCTTGACTGAATAAAAGTTCTAGCTGGTTCCTCCAGGTAGCATTTAGAAGCCGCAAACTCTGCATATATATCGGGCCCCCTAATGCCCGTTATGAGTTTAATCAGTGGGTCAAGTCTAATGAGAGGGCCTCAGGTGATAAAAAGTTTCGTGTCCAGATGGTGGCACAGTTTAACCAAGTGCATTTAATGTGCAAGCGTTTCATTAAAGTAGGGCAAAATCACTGCAAAGCAGATAATTGTGCAGAAAATGAAAGGAGAGGAGAGGAGAAGGAGAGGAGAGGAGAGGAGAGGAGAGGGAGGAGAGGAGAGGCGGGGTGTCAGGGTGTTGCGTGGCCTGAGTTGAGCTCGGATAGACCGAGGGATATTCAACACACCTCGTTTGTCTTGAATCTTAACAGTGAGCTCCAGGAAAGGCTCCGTCTCCCTATCCAGCCTCCGGGTTACTGTTATATCTCCGCTGTCGCGGCCCACGGTGACCGGAGAGCTTTCTGACTCCGGGTAAATGAGCTCGTAGGCAGCTGACTGAAACCTGGTGGGATTTAGGCTCATTAGGACTGAGCCGACGCCGGCGTCCTCAGACACGTTGAGGGACAGCACGGTGCTGGACTCGAGGAGCGCCCTGGGCGACCGCCCTGCCCTCTCTGGACCCACCAAACCAGCGGAACGCGTCATCCATCGCTGTGGTGAAACAGTCACTAACACAGCTTTGCTGGTCAAAGGAGGCCAGCCGTGATCTCGCGCGTACAGATAAAATGTAATGGGAGAAAGGAGACCCAGGATAGAGTCGACGAGCAAAACTTCCCCCGTTTTCGGGACAACGTAGAAACTGCCATTTTTTGGTACGGAGGCGAACGTCAACTCTGCGTTCTTCCCGCTGTCCTCGTCGACAGCTTCCAGTCTGTAAACAACAGTACGGAGCGCGGTGGTGTCGTCTAAACTTATATGAACACTGTCTGCGCTCACTGGGGTCGGTTCGTGGTCGTTGGTGTCCAACACGTCCACTTTCACCAGCGCGACCTCGAAGACGGAAGATTCCGACGCGCACGTCTGGCAGCACAACCCGACGCTCAGCAGGTATTCCGAGCGGGACTCTCTGTCTAAAACCCGGGAAGTTTTCAGCAGCACATTTCCCCGCTTGTGGTGGGCGAAGACGTGGAAATCCTCGCTGCCATTTCCAAACAATTTAAAGTGCATTCCGGAGACTGGGCACCATTTTTGCGCGTCGATGCGCTTCACCGTGATGCTGAGTCCGTTCACTTTGGACGCCGCCGGCGAGTTCTCAAAAATGTGTCCGTGAAAGAAAGGCAATCGAGACTGTGTTTTATATCCGGCTGCCGGCATTAGAAGGCAACACAGCAAAACACCCCAAATCATGTTTGGTGGGTACCCCTAAACGTGTAGGCCCACCTGACGAGAAAATCCTCAAAAAACAAAAGGAAAACACTTGGAGAACGTTTCCTTCATAGTTATCCACGGCGCGATCCGTGCAGGTCAGCCCTCTGAACTTTGAGTCTCTGCAGCCAGGGAGATCCCTGCCTTGGCTCCATGAAGGGATCTGCGTGCCGGCAGACGGTCCAGTGCGCCGCAGGCTGTTTGCCGTTCTGGTATCCAGCGTTCAGCACCAGGGAACCGGACAGCGCCAAGCGCGGAGGCGTGACGGCGCACGGGGGACGGAGCGCCTAGAGGGTGAACCCCACCCTGTGCGCTGGTCAGTAGGGTCTTTCCCTCAAATCTCAGCACGGGGACTGAGCCGTTGCACCCACGGCATGCGTCTTTGCAGCTGCGTACCACATACGCTCTCTCTCTCTCTCTCTCTCTCTCTCTCTCTCTCTCTCTCTCTCTCTCTCTCTCTCTCTCTCTCTCTCTCTCTCTCTCTCACTTTCTCTCTCAGCATAAAGAATTCTTGTTATAAGGAAAGGAGGGGGGAAAAAAAATCTCTGATATGCTTCCCGTCCGCAAGAAGACCGCTGAAGATATGCGCTCTTTTTCCCACCCTGCGCTGCGTGCAACTATTAAAGTATCCAAATGCTGGTTACACGGCGCGTCTTTAAATCTGCATGAGTCGCTGAAAGGTGAATTACTCATGCACAGTACTCATCTTCTCCCTTAGGGACTGAACTCATGACCTAATGTTCCCAGGTTTTATATGGATGTAAGGTTACTATTCCTTTAACCTGCAAATGCATTGCTCGAGGCACATCACAAGCACTTTTAATTTGGAATCCACGAGAAACAAAAGAAACTAACAGTGTGCGCCTGAGTTTATATGCATAGGCAGAGATTTGGGTTGTTAAACTATGCAAACACGATGATTTAAGGCAGCCTACGCGAAATAGCTCCATATGTCTCTGCAGCCAGAATGTGCGCACCAGAGTTCAAATTAACGCCGTCACTCTGCGTGCTCTTCCTTTCCTTTCTCACTTTGCAGGCGAGCCAAGTACTAGGAGCAAAAATAAATAAATAAATAATCTGTAGGTGGTAACGTCTAATTCCCACTTAGTGTAAACTTCAAATTCCCCATAGCTGTCCTCCACCCAGCATGTGTATGGGCCCCATATGAATTTTGCTCAGGTTGAATAGGGTCCGCAATGAGATTCTTTGGGGGGAACATTTAATTGCCCGATACAGAGGATATCCTTATGGGTCCTTCTTTTTACTTGCAATTGTCATAGATGAAAGATGCATGATTAACTCAGGAGGTTTATGCAACCTGTGGGCAATCCCTTTTGGGGCTCATTTATCAACTCATTTCATTTGCATAGGGGTTCTGTATAAATGTTGGTGAGGCTTCAAGGAGAAAGTTTGAAACCGAATAGAATAATCCCTAAGGGACATTAAATGGTCAACAAGACAAGGAAGTAAAGGCAAAAGAGAATGTGATATCAACTCAGCCATTTTTATTTATTTTTTACCAGAGCTGTGTCTGAATCACAGAGGCCATCCATCTGCATGGACCCCATTTTTAACTAGATTTGCCCTCCATCAACCTGTTGCCCCTGCTTGGGCCAATTTTCACCCAATTCCCTTCTCATGAACCCTGTATCCTGACTGGGCTCCTATCGAGTTTCGTTCAGAAGATAAGAAATAGACATATAGGATGTTATCTAATTTCTGTATGATCCTGTACGTGTCCTAGTTTCTAACCAGAAGCTGTTGTCCTATATCAAACCTGTCGAGACAATTAATTTGGAACGATTTGATAACAAATTGACAGCTGGGGGTATGATGTAACCTGTGGACAATACTTCTTGGGTCCCATATTTTTAATCTATTTCCTTTCAATGTGATCCTGATATGTAGATGACAGCTGGGTTGTAAGTCAGAATGCTAAATATTAAACACATTGAAGAGTTCTGCTATGTCAGAAGAAAAGGGGAATTTAAGGCAACAGAACATGTCATATCAATCATTTTCCATATAGATCAGTACTTCATTGTATTGAGAGTGAGAGGCCAGGCAATGCTTCTTTACTCCTAAAAAAACATCTGAATAAAAAATTCATCAAAGCAGCTGCTGAAAGATCCTTATCAATTCAAAAGCACCAGCCATCATTTCACTTTAAGCCAAATCTTTTCTGAAACTGATTTTTTTCTTCTTTTTTTTTCCAGGAAATAAGTCTGACAACTCAACATTAAGCCTGCAGATAATTCAGAATCAGAGCTTGGAGCTGAAACACAAACCTCATATCGGTTGATTGTTGTACTCTTTTATATCTTTTATATGTCACAAGCTCCAGGCTGTGTCATCCGGACAGCCATCCCAGCCATCCCTTCTGGCTTTTGAGGAGCCAGGAGGGATGGCTGAGGAGAAAGTAGTTATCTCAGAAATATTGCCATTAAAAGAATCAAACACTTCACGCGACATGGGGACTGTTGGTGGGAAATGACCTCATGCAAAATTGCCTGCATGTCAAAAAGAGAGGACCTCAAGTGATCTCACTCCTGCTCTGTAACTTCTTTGAACATTTAAAGCGCTTCATGAATGCAAATCAAATCCCATCTCTTATCATGTTGTCTCTCATGGCAAGATTCAGTGTGACTGTCAGTGTTAAAGATTATATATACTTTATATATATATATATATATATATATATATATATATATATATATACTGTGTATATATATATATATATATATATATATATATATTTTTTTTTTTTTTTTTTTTTTTTATACACACATGGTCACACAGCATGGCCAGGGGGTGTAGATAGAGTTCAGTTGAGGTTTCTCTGTTCTGTCTGCTAAAATGAAACACCAGCTTAAATCACAAATAACAAATAACAAAGCTGTAATGAATGTTGAAGAAAAAAAAATCATGAAGCAGCCTCATCAACTCTCTGACGGATAACTGGGAGCTTCAGGGCATTAAAGAGAGGAGAAAAACACACACCAAAGAAAGCAGTCAATGAACATTAGAAAGCTTCATGCTTATTTAATGAATAATTGACCAAGTCTATCCCCCTTTATCCAAACTGATGCAAAGACAGTTTATGAAAGCAACGACTTAAACCTTATAACATTTAGAACAGAGCACCTTTGTTATTAGAGGGAAATGAAATGAAGGACTGCTCTCAAAGTGGGCTACATTGTGTCATTTTTGCTCCATTAGACACAGTTTATTAATTATTCCTTTTTACTGGAAAGGTGGCTTAACTATTACAAAATAGTATAAAGGTAGTTTTTACAAAGTTTGAAACCCGGTAAGGTTTTCTTTTTATGCCACAGACCCAGTGGCGTTTTTCCTTTTTTTTTTTTGTTAAATCATAAAAATAGACCGTTGTGCTGATGTCAAGGAATAATAGGCTGTGGAAGGCAGGTTTATTAGGGAATGAAAGAACGATTAGAATGGATGACTAGGCACGTATAGCTTTAAGGTTGCCATTTATGAGTGAACCTTTGGAGTGAGCATTCAAGGCAACCTTGTACCCCACAATTTTCTCAAAGTGCCATTTCTGGAAACACCACAACACCCCACAGGAAAGGGAGCTCTGTGTACTGTAGCATTCATGGGCCCCCTGGACATTTTACCTCCTCAAAACCTGAAGGCAGAAAGCAGTTAAAGGGGCTGGATAAATATAAAGACATCTCCCTCATGTATTAGGTACAGCAGCTAATTAGATTTGATCTATGATCCCCTTAAGGCAGCTACCACCTAACATTAGCTGTGGAAACCATAGTTGCTTATTGAAGGCAGTATTAAGTATAAAGCAACGTGTGCAACCAGGTTGGAAATTTACTTTCACTCATCATGTTGCAGAATGGCAAAGTACCGTATGCAGTGCCTTGTAAAAGTATTAATTGCTCCTGAACCTTTCACGCTTTATTACAATATTAACAGAAACGACAAAGTATTTTATTAGGTCTCTATGTGACCAAGCAACACAAAGTAGCACATAATGGTGAACCGAAAGGGAAGTAGAAACAATAATTATGTCTATTTGTCAAGCTTTAAAACGTGTCACAGATCACATTTCACTTTATCATCTGAAAATAGAAATAGTGTGGCACAACTGCAAACCTGCCAAGATACAGCAATCCATCTAAACTGAGAGCCGGGGCGAGGACAATGTTGATCAGAGAAAAGGTCAGAAGGTCCTCTGCTATACTGGATATGTTGCAGATATCCACAGCTTAGGTAGGAAAATCTGCGGATGGAACAAGTTTTAGTAGTGCACACCAAAAAATAGTCAAGAAGAGAGCCATTGTTGATTGCTAGCCTGCAGAAATCATGTCTGGAGTTTGCAACAAGACATGAAGAGAAACAACAACATACAGAAGAAAATCAGAGCTAAAATGGATTGGTTTAAATCATATTCATATATAAAAATTACCTAATCAAAGTCAAGATCTAAATCCAATTAAGAATTTGTGTCAAAATATAAAAACTGCTTTTTCACATATGCTCTCCCTCCCATCTGGCAGAATTTAAGCTATCTAAGAAGAATGGCTAAAATGTAACATTTCTCGATATTCAAAGCACATGGAGACAACCAGAAATACGGAAAAAGTGTAAAAATATTTCTCGGCTGCCAGGGATCGCCTTGGGATTCCAGCAGAAAAGCCCATGTTGCTGGGGATAGCTGCTGCTCCTGCAACCAAACCCCAATTAAGAGGGAGATGGTGAATGGATGGATGAATGGGTGACTTTAATATTTTAACGTAAATTAAAAAAAAAAACCTCCATACAGTATTTGATGTTTCTGAATTGAACATTTCAAAGAGCTTCAGTAAACAGGAACCATATCAGGCACTTAAAGCAAAAAAGGGAAAAGGCAAAGTTTCAGTCAAGATTAATGAATAGGCTGTTCTTTAGAAATAGAACCTCGGGAGCCGCGTCTTGTTGGAAATTCACTTTTACTCTCTAATCTGTGATTAGCAAAGGCTGTGATTAAAGGACTTCATTTAGAAAACAGCTTTTTGCTACCCTAAACCATGGAAATCAAAACATAAAAAATAAAAATCGACTCATCTCGGTTCTACGTCATCATCTGCATAACAAAGCAGAGTTGGTGTTTTGTTTGTAGTTTTTATTTTGCAGGAGCTAGTGTTAGCATTCTTTGAATCATGGTTCAGTCAGAGCATAACCTTGGATGCAGAAAAAAAAAATCAGCTCTTTTTTCTGAGTTAATTAGCCTATCAGGTCTAAACCATTAGTTGGGCTGTCATTTCTCTACCAGTTCCAAGGTAATGAACTAACAGTGTAAATTCAACCATGTGCTATTTATGAAGCTGACAGGATTGTGACAGATGCGTTAGGGTGGAAGTGAATAAGATAATGTAGTGTGAAATATAGCAAGAGGTATCTCTGAGTAAAGTAGACTGACAATTTCCATGCACTTGAAAGTCATGGAGCCTTTTTCTAACACATGTCTCTCAAACTGTGGTACAAAAACCATTAATACTTGGGCAGCCTTTGATGGTACTCAAAAGAAATTTGCATATGAATTATTTGCAAGGTAAACAAAAACAAACTGACGATGTAGTGGAGAACAAGCTGGTGACTGTATGTGCTACGATGCATCCATGTCTGATGTGTGAATTAGGATCTGGGACACAAACACCCAATCAAACTGTGTTGCTAGTCCAAGTTAGAAAAATATTTGGAACGAAATTGATGTGTTTGATGTCCAAGCTAACTAATTTAATCTAGTCAATGTTGTGTCTGACATTGAGACAAATAGGTTGTGTCCACGTAACGTTTTGTACATTGTAAGTAAATATCTTGTTTCATCTGTTCTTGATTTCACTCGCCGTTCATGCAAACCCAATGGGTTGAGACCCGACCTAAAACACAAACTTTAATCTGCTATCTGGAAAGTGCTTTGGGCCTCAGACTGGTCAGAGGAACTGGAGTGGTGGTGGGAAAGTGCATAATATTGATCCCCAACTCAAAATTGTGACTACGCGACAGCTGCAAGAAAATACTGTTTATCTGTGTGTGTGATATTGTTTTTGATTTTATAAAATCCAGAGAGATGGGCTGTTATTACATCGTGTTGCTAAGAATAGTTAAGGTTTTCTACATCACTTCTATTTGCTAAATGCTACAACAGTAGAAATGCTTTTATCATTCTCTTCAAATTCACAAGTTTACTCTGCCTTTGAACACTTTGAGAAACCTCAGATAATGATGTAATAGCTTTGTAAGCTTCAGACATGAGTTAAAAGGTGTCACACCTGACAATACAATTTAAGGCATCATACCATGAGAAAATCACAAGAAATTATTATTGACCAATTATTGACCTTATTAAGTTTGGATTGGCCCTTTGGTACAACTCTCAGGTGTCTGAAGATCCCTGGCCCATCTGTTCAAATAACTACATGTAAATATAGTTTGGGAACGTCCAGAAATCATATACCAGATCTGACATCAATCCCAGAACATAAATTAAAACCTTGGGAAGGTGGTTGCTGAAGCTTCATTATCCACAAGTAACTGTGTCTCCTACCAACATGGACTGAAAGCCACCAAGGGAAATAAGCTGTTGCTCTAAAAGCAACATTAAAAGCTAGGCTGCTATTTGCTAACACACACAAGGACAGAGACAGAAATGTTGCAGTTTGATGAAAATAATGGAAATTTGGCCATAAAACTATTGCTACATTTAGAAGAAAAAGATAAAACTTCCCAGGGTAAGAACACCATTCAAACTGTGAAGTGGTCCCAGCATCATGATGCAGTGGTCAGATGTGTACTTCACACAGTAGGTGGCATTATGGATAAAAAAACAAATATTACGCGGAAATACTGAAGTGGCATCTCAAGATATCACCCACTAAATTAAACCTTTGGCACAAAATGGGTCTTCCAGATGGACAGTGACTCTAAATGTACAGCCAAATTAGTTTTTTGAGGACAAATATTATTTGCTTTGAAGTGGCGAACAGAAATACCTGATCTAAGACCAATAAAAAACGTTATGGGCTGAAAATGTGTGTGGAAGAAAGGCATCCTACAAACCTGACTCAGTTAGTCTATCAGGAAAGCTTTAATCTGGTTTCATGTCAGACAGTGGGAAAAAAAGGTAGTGCATCTTATATAGAGAGTATGTAAACATTTGGATCAAAACTTCTAACTGGGAAAACATTTTACTGGATTATTTCCCAGTTCATCAAGTGGTAAATAGAAACTTAGTAAAATATTTTATTTACTAAAATTGTACTTGTCATGGAAAATGTAAGAACCACTATTTTCACTAATTTAAAATCCAAAGAAAGCCTTGTGACACATTGTTTCTCGTTATTAAAACATTTCTCTGCTGCTTTTAAGACATTTCTTATTTATTGGGATTTGTCAGAAGGGATCAATCTACTTTATACCATCATTCTTTCGATCTTAGTTCCCCACTTTTTTTTAAAATCGAAACTATGTTTTTGTTGTATTTTTTCAAGGTAATACTACTGAGTGGCCTTTTGATGCAAGTTTGTAAAAGGTATTCATGCGCAAATGTCACCTATTAAATCTGGTTTCTTTTCCCAGAAAACGCATGTCAGAGTTCATTGTTACTGCCATGAAGGGAGAAACACTTTAGTTATGTGAGCGGTTATCAAAGACAGGACTTTCAGTAGTTTCTGAAAAATAAATGGAGCATTTATGAGAATTTTGCTGCAGATTTTAGCATTTCTGCTAATAAACAGTGGGCAGCAACAATGTTATCCTCAGCTGCGCGGTGGCCTAAATTTGGCAGCAAATGAACTGCTTGCAGTTGTTAGAAGTGACGTTTTGCTCTCAGGAAATACAAAAAAAAAAAAAAACAGCACTTTGATGACATTTTGTTAAATATGTTCAGTCTACATTTTTGTTGCTTTCACAAATGCAAAAATTTTTCCCTACTATATCTGTATCATTTGAACCTACCTTGTAATCTTTGACGTCAAACACCAGTAAGGTTCACATTAATGATCCAAAATCAGCATTCGACCAGTTTAACCTCGCCGGAGGGCCTCCGGCGCCCCCACTCGTCTGTTTAAATTATTGCATACTCATAAACGTCGTTGCAGCCTTGACAAGGGAAAAAACGGTCATATATTTTGAAGTTAAAAAGCTGGAAAAGTATCATTAATGTAGTGAGTAAATAACAAAAAAAAAAATGCCGGTTAACTTCTGCATAAATATTTACAGTAAAGAGGGCTCTTGAGGAAATAAAACTCTAATTAATCTACACATCTGAAAAAACCTGAGTAGGAAACGAAGAACTTCAAAAGGCAAGGAAAATAGTTGGAGCACATTGCACATTTAAATATACATCCTAATTAATCCATGTTCTTAATAACTGCTGCTCCACATTTCAGCAACCACAAACAAACAAATGTGCATAATTTAAAAACAGTCACACTCTAATGAAGAATAATTTTCATAATTTTGCAGCAAAAACAATGCAGCCGTTGTTCAGTAAAAAGCCAGTTTAATAGCAGAATATATTGACAGTACAGTACAGCAATATAAACACTGCCATATCGCTTCTATTTTTACATGAAATTACACAATTGCTGTCCAGCTTACGAAACAAAACAGTAATACCCGGACAGCAGCGACGGGAAACGAGACAGGCTCACAGAGCACTGTGTCACCCACTTTCCACTGACAGGTGGCCGTGGTGACTGAGAAATGCACACGCAGAAGTATTAATAGTAAGAGTATTCAGCTGTGTAATGTCTTGCACACTGGGACCACTGGGAAAAACTGGGCTGAAGCGGAGATGCACAGCAACACAGCTCACCAAACCGAGAAAAAAAAAATGACAACAAAAAGAAAATAAATGGATTACTTTGTACGAACGCAATACATACATGACATGAAATTACTTAACATACTTCAACGTCTCTTTATTTGTCAACTGGCTTTCATTGGCCACCTTTTGCCCTAATTGTCCGTCGTGCCTCAGTCTACGGGTGCCTCAGTTTGTGTTCGAGGGCTTTCCTCTGCTTGAATTACCGAAGAATCCTGGGAGCCGACCGATCGTCGGTTACCGTCTTGCGCAGCTTCACCCCGCGGCGAATGGTTTTTAGCATATCCATGTCCTCCTGGGTAACGGACGATGTCACCTGGGGTGCATGCTGAGCCGTGTCCCCCGACAGCAAGCTGGGGAACGGGTACTGACCTTCACCCAGGGCGTGAGCGCTGGCTGCCAGCTCTCCTATCTTCTCAACCAGGCTGTGACGGTTGGCAGCAAGCTGAGGGTCTTCCTCGGCTGCGTGGGCGGCCATGCCGGGGGCCTGCTGGGCGTAAGAAGTCTTCTCCACCCCGCCTCCTCCTCCTCCTCCTCCTCCTCCATAGCCCCAACTTGTATCAGGAAGACTCATGCGCTTGGGAGAGGCCCTCATGTAGTCTCCAGAGGACCGGTCATCACCGTACAGGAACTCCTCACCACCCAGGTGGTGTAGGGATGGGCTAGCAGACCCCGGAGGAGTCTGGCACTGTGGGAGTTCTGACTGGAACGATGGGGGGCCGGATGGGGATGGGGCCAGACGTGGATGGTGTGCGTCTCACTCCAGTTTTGGAGGACGGCGTCCTGCGGATGGTGGCCGTCCCAGAGGAAATGACTCCAGGGCTGCTTCCTCCAGCGCCGTTAGGAGTCCCCTGCAGGCTCTTACCTGCAGGCAGACCTGCTGTGCTCGCAGGCCGCTTGGTTTGAATCATGCGGCGGTAGCTCTGAGCAATGTTGCTGTGGCGTGGGATGGTGGAGGACTTGTCAAAGTCTGGCTGCCCCTCATTGTCAGCATCCCCATTGAGTGAATAGCACTCATAATCAGAACCTAGAAAGAGAGAATGAGTCATGCGGATTTTTATTTTGTTTTTTTCATACACTAAATGATAAAATTTCTGACGAGAGTTATTTTGATGGGTTCATCTGCAGCTCATTTATTGTATTATAGTTCATACTGAGACTCAGGGAAATTTGTTTCACAGGCTACAGGGTAATTAGGAAATCACTATGCGGGGAAGTATTTAAACCCTTGAACTTGCATGTCCTTGCAATTTTTTCACGTTAAACACAAAGTAGGGCATATGATGAAGTGAAAGGTAAAGTTTTTTAATGTTTTTAATTTTTCCCTTATTATTATTATTTTTTTTTTATAAAAATCTGAAAAGTTCAGCTTAATTTTTTAGTCAACACCCAAAAGTCAATACTTTGCAGCAATTACTCCTGCAGGTTTCTATACTGAGACAGAAATGTTGCTCATTCTTCTTTGGACAATAAACTCAGACTAAGAAATTGAACAGAGATATGCTTTCATCTAATCCATATTACTGTATCTTTATGGTTGTCCTGTTTGAAGGCTCTGCAGTGGAACGCCGGTATTCATAGGTCGATAGAAACAACCGCCTGTGAGTAGCTGAAATCCAGGAATACTCGAGAACCTCTCTAAAAATACTTAAAACTATTTTAATAGATCAAACAACAAATATACTTTAACATGTATTAATACACACAACCACAGAGACTAACATACACAGTCTTCATTGGGCATTTTAATAAATGGGCAAGTTGGTTTACAGTCGTACTGTAGTTTTTTCACTTTCAGATACTGAATTCAACAATGATCAAAGAGCTTTTCAGAGCTTGTGAATTATCCAATTACCTATCCCTGCAATAAATGTTTCCATAACCTTACCCCTGACTTGTCTATTGTGCTCCTATCCTCTTACTAATGACTCTTTAACAAACCTGTGAGACCTTCACAGAACAGATGTATTTATATTGAGAATAAATTACACAAAAGTGAACTACTGATTTCTGAAAGGAGCTCATTTCATTTTGCTATGAGCTCCACACTTTTATAAAAAGGAAAATAATAATAATAAAAGCCCCCTTTTTCCTTTCACTTCATCTATCAGTCATGTAAAATTCCACCCCAAAAATGCAAGTATGTTTTTTTTGGCTTTAAAATGATACAATGAACAAAAGTGCAATGTGCTAAATGCACTTTATGCTGTAGGATTGACCGTGACTCCCTTGAATACGTGGGGCACTACTGGCTGAGCGAGATACATAAAACCGTCAAGCTCACAGAGTGTTTGGCTTTTCGGGAAGAGGTTTACCTTGCGAGGGAATCGTGTCCTCGGAACAGGACGGGGTGTTTGTCTGAGTGCTGTAGCCGCTGGAGCACTGCAGAGAGTCCCTGCTGCTCTTCTGCTGCTCCATGCTCAGGCCTCTGGTGAGAACCATAGCCAGCGTACTGGCTGCTGGAGACGGGGGCTCTCCATGCTGAAGCACACACAGAATCAGATATGTGGAGGAAATGCACACAGACCGGGACACATTTGCATTAAAACCGCACTTCAATCCCAGAGGCATAGGAATGAATTTACAGACATTTACATTTAAACTCCATGGGTCTCTCGTACCTTGGCTGTAATAATTCCTGGGCCGCTTCTTGCTCTGTGCAGGTCACCTGGCTGCATCCCGGAGTATCCCTGCGGACTGGGTGGTTCTCTCATCTTTTCCACAGAGTCCCTCCTGCGCTGCGGAGTGCTGGCCAACGTCGGCTCGCAGGAGCTCGACTTGGCCCAGTCCTGCTGGAGCAGATGGAAAAATTAGACAGCTCTTCCAACTTTGCATCTCCAGTTTTTTTTTTTTTCTTTGTGCCATCCAACACTCTCCGTTAAATACATTTGGCTCGGGGACTGGTTAGAGGCGTGTGCAGATATGTGCAGACCAGGGTAGGCTGTGACAGTGTTAATTCTCAGTTAACACACAATCTGAAGGAAAGGCTGGAAAGCTGAGCTCGGTGGGCAACAGCATGAGGGTGATTGTGAAGTTAGCAGCAAAAAATAAACCACAAAAAAAAGCAAAGAAGCAAAAAAAAAACCCCAACAACTACAAACTCAGAACTAAAAATTGCAAACAAAAACAAACCTTCCAGCTAGGAACCTTTGATGTGGGTGAAGGATTGTTGGATCCAGGTGAGTGGTTAAATGTGGGGGACGCAGGGAGTATGACAGAGAGAGGCCTGATGGTGCCAGTGTGAGAGAAAGCAGGGCGGAAGGTACCGAAGGATGAGCATGAGCCATACTGCGGAGATGGACAGACAGAGTCTGAGTCAGAGCGCTCAACATCCAGGAGTAGTCCAAGTCAAACTGCAGTGCGGCTGCCGTGAGCAGCCAATGGACTTTTTTTTTTTTAAGAAAAAAAAAAAACCCATAGTTAACAATGAGAGGAAACAGGGCTGCGAATCAGCGTGTGTGAGTGCGTGTCTGTGAGCGTCGGTAGGATGCATGCAGTACTAACCGCTGTAGGAGAGTTGCACTCGCTGACAGACTGGCAGGTTTCTGAGGCCTCAGAGGAGGCTGAGCTTGTGGATTTCTGGGGAAGGGAAGATGAAGTAAAGAACAGTTGCAGAGGAAATCAGGAGAAGGAGGTAGGTGGGAGAGATGAACAGGAAGAGGGTTGGGAGTTGGGGGGAAAAAAAAAAGCGCTGATAAGCTTTAGCTAGAAGGATTTTTTTTTTTTGCTCTTCCCTTTTTCTTATGGGATCTATAGACTGCAGCCGAGATCGAAAATAAAGTAGCCTGTAAGATCATTTATTCAGAAAAGGAACATTGCATCAGCTGGTGTGCTGGAGCACTACTGAGTGTCTTCAATACACTGCAATCTGTTCAGACCATGAGAGCCTGAATAACTTTATCAGTCCGGTGGGATAAGAACTCCATATTTGCAAATGATTACATTGAAAGTGAAAATCTCTGTTTGACTATCAAGCTCTTGCTCAGACGAGGGATTTGTATCCGACATTTAAACATGAGAAAGTAGACTTCAACACTAGATTGGGCGTAATTGTTGGTTAAGAAACAACAACAACAAAAAAAAACATAATTGGCTTCTATATAATTTTTTGATTTTTTGCATTTTTGGGGCCAAACTTGCGTCTAAACAAGAGATCTTTTTCTTCCCTTAATAAATTAAAATAAAGGTTGAATATACTAGAGGAAGGACCAAAATGTTACTTTTTGGCTCATATTAAAATCAATCTAAAAAAAATTCAAACGTAAGGGTAAATACTTATTTCAAAGCACTGTGTTACTTTGACAAGAAAGTGAAGCTGTTGCCGTTGCTTCCTGCCCTGCAGCACTTCTGCCTGAGGAATCTCTGGGGAGCACAAGGCTGCTTTGGTCCTAGTTTTGCTGGAGTACAAAATCCTGTTTCTTTGTATTATTTAGATTAAAAAGAGAAAAAAGAGAGAGAGATTTTTCAGAATCATAACAAAGACAGTTACCTGGCTGGTGATGTCGGAGGGCATGGGTGACGGAGGCTTAGAATGGGTGTTGGCATCCTGTGAGACGAAGCCAGAGTCGTGGGAGGAGACACTGCTGAGCCGATGCGCTCCCGCTGAGGGCATCTGAAGCAAGCTGTTGGCACAACGTTACAAACAGAGTGTGACTAATAAACAATCCCATAATCAATAGTCATGTTTTATATTCTTTTCACTTTTTTTATGAAATATGTTCTTTTTTAAAGAGAGGATTTGTGCAAAAAACAGGACAGGCTAAATGAAAAAAAACCTGATCATAAAAGCTGCAAGCGTGAATGTTTGCTAAATGATGCCATTCTTTTAATTTTGGAGCATCAAAGAGCATTAAAACATTATCCCCTTTATTTGATTTTTTTTTCTTCTCCTCTGAAGATTAAGAGCTGGCTTTGTGCATTTTGTCTCCTGCTTTGTTATCTCTGTTCAGAGTTGCTTTCCTCTGTCACCCACACATTTAGAAACGCGCTCTGCACCTTCCCGCAGCACTCCTCCTCCCCCACACCCGCTCCCCCTTCTCGCATCCCGACGGAACGCATCCGCAGTTATCACTTCTCATTAATCTTCATTCTCTAGAATGAGGCTTAAGGAGGAATGCCAAATTAAACATGGCAAATTGAATAATCATTATTTATTTAAATCCAGGGACTGTCTTCTATTTTCCCTCTCCTTTGATAAATAATCCTGTTTTTTTTTTGTTTTTTTTGCACAGATACACTAATGATTCTGCAGCTATCAGAGTATAACCATGAGATGGGCTAAAATTGAAAACACCGATTAACTCATCAGACTGACAACGTGGCATTGAGAGAGAAGAAGAACATTCTGCCCTTGACGTTAATGTGTTGGAAGCAGAAAGAATGGACGGGAATAAGGATTTGAGTGACTTTAACAAGGGCAAGCTTGGAATGCGGAGATGGTTGGGTCATAGTTTCACCATAGCTAGAGCTCCTGTGGACACTGTTGGGCTTTGGCCCTGAATAACAAGCTCTGTTCACCTGTAAGTACTTGTACTGTCAAAAAGCAAGACGAGTTTCTGCTTTGATTCACCCATGTAGAAGCTGTAGTGGACCAACATGTAGTGGCAAACTTCTTCATGGAGAAGTTTGCGTCCATGATTTCGGTGATTTATTTCAATAGTTCTTTTTCTGTTCAGGATCTTCCCGCCCTGATTAAACAAATCTGTTCAAATGTGTTAATTAAAAGTTTAAAATTAAACCAACATTAATACAAATAATGAATACACAAAGACTTATGGCTCAATCTGATTCCCTCGGTGAGCTGCAATATGGGCCCATAATGGCCGCTTCCCAGTAAAAGCTAATCAGTATTAGTCAACAGGTCTGCATGTCAAAGCTGAGTAATACTTTAATCAAAACAACAAAAGTTTAATGCAGCTTTGTTGGTGCTACGGTGAAATTTTGAAAAATAAACACCTTTCTTTATCGTCTCTAAAACATGTGAGCTGTGTATTTACACATGTAAAAGGTTTTGTTTTTTGAATAAACACAGAAACTAAAAATGGGTGCAGCGTTAATTAGCTTAAACATCAACCGCAAACAAGGTGATTTCCCTTCAACTTCCCTGTTACAAGGGGTCCTGTTTGAAAGCAGACTTTTTCTCTCGACCCCCCCAAAACTGCACATCTATAAATAAACTGTCAAAGCCATAAAAAGAAAAAAAATGCTGGTTTTGGTTACTGTGTGAGCAGGCGCCTTTCTGCCTATGATGTTTGACAGCTTTCGACGTAATCTGGCTGTAAGAAGCTTGAAAATGACAAATCTGCCTGGAGCAAGGAGCCGAGGAGCTCGCAAGGTACCACAGGTACCGCATGTAGACTGTCACAGGTAGTCAGGATGACACATCGAATTTATATTAATACATACATCTTTCAAAGTTTTGATATTAGGAGGTGGAGTGATGTTAAGATTGCGCATGCGTTTGTTCAGAACAGCTCCACTGTTAATAATATCCATCATTACCAACCTAGCTGTAAATAACTTTAAGAAAGATCCTGGAAGTTCTTAGTCAAAGAAGAGTTGTTTTTTCTTTTTGTTGTTTTTTTTTTTTAGCTATTTTCAGAAATGCCTGCAGAAGATTTTTATTGCAGCGAACCAAAAGGACCTGTGTGTGTTTATAGGCTGTACCTGCACATGCTGCTCTTCCTGGAGCTGGTGCTGCTCGGGGAGGAAGGAGGAGTCTGGTAGGACCAGCTGTAATCAGAGCCTTTCAGGTCCCGGATTACCTGCAGAAATCCATCAATGAAATGACTATGATAAGGTTAGGTGTCATATATGAAAGTGTTTTTGAGGCCAATTGATGCAGAGCAAGAATTTATTATTACTGGAAAATTATAAAACATGGAGCGATACACAGATGTTAATTTGGAAAGTTTTTGTGTGTCTGCATTGAGTACATAGGCTGCATCTTACCTAAATAGAATGGCTTCCTTGTTTATTGTCAACTCGGGTACAGATGTCTATAAAGCCTAAAAATCTTTGTATCAAAGTAGCAAAATCGTACATGAAAAACTTTTGTAAAATTAAAAGCTTAATGACGGAAGGGATTTGCGCTGCTACTACTTTATCCCACCCGATAGAAAAACAACTGATCAGTTCTCTCTCCATCTTATGGACTCTTCTCTTTACTTCACCTCAAATGTTTCGATCAGGGGTGCATTGGCATGGCAGCTGTAGTCGGCATTATTTCATTTATGGAATGTAGCTTGAGATTAAAGATGAAAACACACAGAGACTGCTCCTGTGCTGTATTTGACACACATATTTTGCCATTAACACAAATTGTGTGGGTGGAGCTTAAGGTCACCAAAAGAGAACAGATCACAGGACTTCAGGTACAAATTAGTTCTTCAGTAGCTGTTATGCTTCAAGACGGGGAAAAAACAGAAAGGTCTTCAGACACTACCAATGTGTTTTATGAATTTTCAGACTTTTATTTTATGCACAGAGCTCCAATCTGCACTTTCTTTGATTAGCATCATATATTAACTGAAATAGACAGCTCAGAGAGCGGTTACGTTTCCGTGGGACTGTGATGCAGCCGCGAGTTTTAAGTTAAAGTTCAGGCAGCGTTCCGCCAACGTTCCATGTTTTCATTTGTGATGGGAGGATGGAAAAACCTTTTTCTGGCCTCCCAAACAAAAACACTGCATGTGACTGTTGATTAACACGGAAAAGTCGAGGACCCCGAGATGACATTCATTTCTGCAGTTCTCTAGCAGTTAGCTATGGAGATTTATTTTACCTCCTTCACCCTCCCGTTCACTTCTGTGTGCAGAAGTGAAATGTACATCATTTACTTCCACTGCATTATGAGAACCAGGAACAGTTCAGCCTTGTTACCTGCTCACTGGCGGGTGGCAGCTTGTGCGGGTCTTCAGTCAACGTGGTAAGGTCATCAACAATGGCTTGTAAGTGGGTTATTTCTCCCAGCATGGCAATCTCCACGTTCTGCGCGAAAAACACAATAAATCAAAAGTCGTCCGGCGAAGGACGAGGAAAGCTCAGGAAGATTTTAGCCTTGGAGCTGCTGTGGACATAAAGCACAAACGCCGCTCACCACCACCGGCTGAAGGAAGTTGATAAATGTACAATAACGTCCCCTCTCCTCCAGGAGCGCCCTTCGCACCGCCTGCTTCTCCGTCTCCTCCATCAGCAGATACAGGTCGCTGACATCTTGCATGGCGGTGTCCAGCTGGGGGCGCAGGTTTCCCCGGCCTGAGCGTGGCGGCAGCACAGTTCGCAAAACCGTGGGAGAAACATTGAGGATTGAAAGGGGGGCGGGCGATGATCGTAGCAGCGCCGTAAAGTGTCAAGGAGAGAGGAAAGAAGAAAAAAAATTAAACATTGATTAGAACAAATAGTGATGAGCTGCCGTGGACTAGAGGTTAATGCACTGACAGACTTCACACTTAAATGGTTTATGCACATGGGAGCTGGAGGAATCTGAAAGAAGTCATCAAACAAGGACGATGTGCAGACGCCGGAGAGGACGAGACTGAGTAGAATGATCGGAGCTGCATACCACAGTTACATGAGGGATGAAAATGATTAATGAGAAGCCGCATTTCTGCTTTAATTGCATGATCTGAACTTAACATGTTTACCACAGGGCATGCGTATCTTAGGATTTTTAGTTGACTCTTAAAAATAAGCTACACTATTAATTCTATTAATTCCATGTTGGCACTTCGATAATTTTACGGTGACATGAATTATAATCACTGACAGTACACATATGTGTGTTTAAAGATAAATAGTTCAAATTAAACTATTGTCGTTTTTTTATGTTGACTATAAATTAACAGGAACAAAGTCAATCTTTCAGAGCACACTTGTTTAAGAACACTAATTAAACATAAAAATATGACTGGTTGTCCTTTCAGAGTTTCTTAAACACAATTTTCAGGCTGCAGTCATTACCCTAGAGTTAAATGTCAAGGTGCGACGGTGAAGCATTCATCAGAGGGATTGACTTATTGGCCATTTTTTTTTATCAACAGTGTCTTACTTTATGAAAACGGTTTGAAAAGAACATAAAAATCACACTTTCCTCAAATTTCTAAATCACATTAAAGTTTCAAGAGGCTAACAAACGGGAAACAGGGATGCGATTTATCATTTGTTCCCACCTTTTGGATTTGTCGCAGAAGGTCAAGGCAATTCAAGTAATGAAGGTCTTTTCCTCATGATTACATCTAGTATTTACCAGCTGTTTTCTAATGCTGCTATATTGTAGCTATATTGTATTGTATTTTAGAAACTGCAATATAGCACCATAACACACATTTACTGGACCCCAAAAGTCTTAATATAGTGGCAAAATCCCACACTGCACCAGGCCACATATTCAATATGTGGAAAAGCACTTTCATGCCCACTCACAAGTGTGATTTTACAATCTACAATCTCTTCAAAACACCTGGACAGTTTAAATGCTAATCTTACTGACGCTGTCAGTAAAAGGGTCGTCAATGAGTCTTAGGACAACGATCCAAAACACAATCACATCTTTATAGACAAGGATCAACTTTTCTCCAGACTTAAATTCTTCAGAAAACTTATGAGCTGAACAGAAAGTCTAGAAAAACAGATAGAGAACAAAGGAGATGCTCTCTGAGCAATCCAGAGGTATGATGCAAAGAAATCCTCTTTATTAAAAAAATATTTCTTAGCACGCCTTTATTTCACTGGATAAATTCACTCAAACGTAACACTTTGTGTTTCTATATTTTGCTGTGTGAGAACAAAAATATCTAACAAATATTAGCTACATGTATCTATCATTCTTAAGATTTTCATTTCCTGCATATATAATAATAATAGTAGCTGTACTTGGAGTTTAATTTAACAGCCTGTACAACTTAATCCTTTGACATATATTGAATATTTTAGATAAAGCAATTGCCACGAGGCAGCAGGCATAGATTAAACTACCGGTACCTGGAAGAAAGCAGCAGCTTCATTTTTTTTTTACCCAGCACGCTGTGCAATTTTTAGACTTCCGTTCTTTCATATACAAAATGAACATATCACCGTGTGCTAATTTCTAAGTCTAAAGTGCTTGTAGGTGGATTCTGCTATTTTTGAGCAGAGCAGTCTTTTTTTTGCTTAGCTCAGTCAAATGACATCTGGCAACCAGTTACTTCACTGCAGAGCTGACAGGAGAGTCAATCTTCCCTTGCAAATTTTGTCCAACGTCTCGTGCAAGCACATTCTTTAAGCGTATTAAACTCTTTCATCCTCCAGCTAAAAATGCTAAGACAGCACAGTTTTGTTTTTTTTTTTTTTTCTGACGGCAGATTGATCTAATGATGGTTTTGATGCCTGCATGTGAGTTTCTCATACAAGGCGAAGTGCAGACATACCTAGAAGCTCTACAGCCAGGGGGAAAAGCCAGAAAGAAACAGAGGAGGGTTGCAGTATCAGGCAGGGATGGAGAGACAGAAGAACAGGCAGCGTTAGGTGCATCAAACTGCATTGCATGTTTATTATTAGCTCGTACCGCTGGCATGTTAAAATTGAAGGTTAATCAGAACCAGCGGTAGGGGCTAATACAAGCGCAGCAAGAGAAAGGGAAATTACTATGATTCATAAAGCAAACCATCCTTAACTGCAGAGGAGCCTCTGAGGCTGCTGTAGATTTTGATTCGACAGAACGTGAATGTCTCAGTCTACACTCTAGATGGCGCTAGTTCACTATCATACCACCGCACAGCCGGACAGTTGATTTCAAAGTTTTGATTACTAAGCACGCCTGGTTTCCTCACCTTTCCTTGCTTTCTTTTGGAGCTTAATAGTATCTAATGACTTTCTTTTGATTTCCTGACGAGCCCTCTTGTATTCTGTAAAGAGAAAGTGGGGGAGAAAAGGTGCATAAGTGTTCCAACTCTCACTGAGACGCGGAGCACGAGCCAATTTTACTACACTCTCTTGTTGCTGTACCTTTGGCATGGTCTTTGTCAAGCTGATTAGCTGTCTTCTTCCACTCCTCTATCCTGTCTTGGAGTGGCGTAACCAGACCTTCCATGAGAACACTATGGGAACAAGACAGGGATGAGGCTGAAAACATGGAAATAAATTCAAGCACAGAAAACCCCAAA
Source organism: Poecilia picta (assembly GCA_033032245.1). Lineage (NCBI taxonomy): Eukaryota > Metazoa > Chordata > Actinopteri > Cyprinodontiformes > Poeciliidae > Poecilia > Poecilia picta. The sequence goes on from CM065358.1 coordinate 14,838,016, forward strand.
ACAGGTTCCAGTGCAAGAAAATAAACCAAACAGCTATAGAAAAATGCACATGTGGCCCTTACTTCGTGAAATGTCTTAATTTTGCCTCAATGCTGCGGTGTCGCATGCACATTCTTGTCAGAGCAGAGCCGATTTCCCTGGTGGCACCTGGGAGACACAACATAAAGACAAGCTATTGCTGGTTGTTTAGAAGTTTGCATGTTGAAATCACAAATATTGTCCCAGGAGAACGCCGAGACAAAACACATTACAGCTCCAACACAGAGCTGGAAAAAAAGTATAAGTGGATACGTACCTGTAGGTTTTTTTTTTTTTGGTAACACTTTATTTGATAGGGTGTGAATAAGACTGATATGACACCATTATAAACATGGGATAACATCTGTGATGAACATGATTAAGTCTTTATGAATGTCTATGAATGTTGTCATGAAGTGTCATTCGGTAAATAATGACACTTTTAATGCAAAGTTTCTCTAAAGGTTCCATTGAAAGTCCATTAAAAATGCCAACATTGCATTAAATTATCATTGTTTACAAAACCATGCAAAGTTGACATTTTTAATGGAGTTTTAATGCAATTTTTAGAGCAACTTTGCATTAAAAGTGTGATTATTTACCGAATGACATTTCATGACAACTGTCATAAACATTGATAAGGACTCATTCATGTTCATGATAGATGTTATGTCATGTTTATGACAGTGTCACGCCAGTCTTAAGTCACACCCCTTCAAATAAAGGGCTACAATTCTTTTGTTGAATTATTCAGGTTCCACCTGCATGATAAATTAGTTGTATTAAATGCAGTAAGATTTATTTTTAGAATTAAACGTTGCATTCATCCATAGGTTACTATTCAGCTGTTTTACTTCCCAATTTTCTAAATGTTTTGTACAACCACAAATTGCAGAAGTAAGGACAAATCCTGTGATATTATGTTAGATGTATAGAATAAAATAAAAAAACTAACAATGAAAACAGGCTCAAGGTTTCCCCCAGAAAACTTTCTAAGCCTTATGGACAGGGCGCTCGGCAGTCATCCATCCAGTGGCTCGTTGTGTTTTTGGGTAAAAAAATGTTCAAAACTGACAGGAAATTTGAAAATATCACTTGATAATTATGTGTTACTGGAAAATTTGAAGATGAATCTCTGAACACCAATTATAAAGTCTTAAAAAATGCATAACATAAAAACAAACTTACATAAATAAGCAATACTAAGCCTGGTGGGGGCACAAGTAAAGCCTGGTGGCCCACCAGGTTTTTAACACACTGAGGGAAACCCTGAGGCTGACATGTTGTGGGGGAAAGTTGGTCACACTTGATGGGAAGATGGACGGAACTGATCATGTGGCAATGCTGAAAGGAAACCAGTTTTGAGCTGCTAAAGACCAGAGAATGAAGTGGAGATTCATCTATCGAGCAGAAAAATGATCCTGACATACAGACAGAGCTGCAGTGGAATAATGGCTCAGATCAAAGCACATTCAGGTGTTAGACAGGCCCAGTCAAGTCCAGACCCAAATCCAATTTAGAACCTGTGGCAGGACGTGAAATGATGTTCACAGATCCCCTTAATGAAATCCGACTGAGCATGAGACATTTTGCATAGAAGCAAACAAGAATGGATAATTAATCTCTTGCTGTGCAGAGCTGGTATAGACATAGCGCTGAAGATTTGGAGAAATAATTATAGCAAAAAAATGGCTATGCAAAATATTGTTGACTCAGAAGAATTCAATATAAATACCTACCACAGTTTCCTGGGTTTTATTAGGAAAGAAGAAATACAAAGCATGAATCATTTTCCTTCCACTTTATGTTGGACATACAGAATACCGAAAAGTGAAGTTTGTGGTTCTAACATGACAAAATGTGGAAAAGGAAGTTGTAAATGGCAAGTTAGTTGAGCTGTAGTGACTGATATTTGCTGGAAGGACCCCAAATCAAATCCTGCTTAAGGCTCCTAACAGCCTGACAGCAGATCTGCACCGACACAACGAGCTGGTAAAGGTTACGCTTCTCTTGCAGTGACGCATTACCAGCTACTGCCACAAGATGGGCGCAATCTGAGTGGGAGAGTGGAGCCCGTAAATGTCACATGTGTTTGTGTGAAGCAAATGAGGCGCAGTACCTGAGGACTACAGCCATGCTCCCCCTTTCATTCTTGTCAAAACAACCATTTTCCATCCGAAGCGCCAATGCTGCACGCAGATTTCTCAATAGCAGGTTGTGTAAAATGGCTACTGTACTTTTGCTTTTTGTATAACTGTAATTAAATGGGGTCTTAAGATCTTAAAGCTGTCGCTGGCACACTGTCCCGATGATAGCTCAGAGGCTGGTGTAATATATGGCAGCACTGATCCTGTTGTAATCTGGGCCACATAGGGCTAATCTGAATGTCTATGAGCACACACACACACACACACACACACACACACACACACACACACACACACATGCAAACAGAAGCAACGGGACATGATTTAGGCCTCAGAGGGGAGGGGATTCATAAAGACACACACTACCGCATGAATCTTTATGAATTACTTTGGGAGTGCAGAAGTTTGAATGCAGACAGGTGATGTGATTTACCAACCCCCCACCCTTTCCGAAGTTCTCAACCCTTCTATCCTGGAGGGAAAAGGAGGCAACTCTGTAAGGGGATATCCCTCTATTCTTCCATGTCTGCTCTGCCTTTCCTGTTCTCTCTGCTTGCAAAACATCATTCAAATTGGGTAAGAATGAGAAACAGAGGCCAACACTAACGTCCACGATAAAACATGAAAGGGAAAGGAGCTGTGCTTGGCAAATGGTGTCCACAGACATGCTTTGCTCCTTTCCAGATACCACAATGGTTTCAAAAGTCACCTGACCCAGAAGCAACATGACTCTACAAAACAAATGCTGCTCCATTCGACAAAGCTAACAGTATCACTGAAGATTACAGCAACTAGTCTTACAGAGACATTTGAACAAACACCTGTAGAAAGACTCAACAGAGCCTGTGTGGTGCTTTGGGGAGAGGAGGGGGGACTTGGGTTGGTCTTTTCCAGGTGACTTAGCAACAGGGCTGAGTTAGAGGTGAAAGTTTGTTGGACCAGGAAGTGACTGAAGTAACATATGGAACCAAAGCACTGAGCTTTGGCTGTAAAGAAAGTCACACTTTAGAAGAAGTCAATATAAGAAATTCAAACTCTTTTTTTTAAAAACTACACATCAAGTCATACATTTCTCTTCCAGAGTCAGACTGGTTTCTTCATGGAGCAGTCGCTCTGTGCTCGCCTCCCGTACTTGGACGAGAACTGAGGTCATCTGTTTAAAATAGACATATTTTAAATCTTCTTTTGCAGCCCACTTTCAACTGATTTCACTACTTGTGACTTCATAAAAAATGTTAAATATTCTAAATATCTAGCTAACAGAAGCGCAACAGTACGTCCCCATCACTGTGATTTCATAAAGAGTTTAAAGTGTCGCCAGCCCCGCTTTCCCCCAAAATCTACCTCAGCAAAAGCAGACGGAGCAGCTGATCAGTCCTTACAGAAGCAAAGGAGGCCGAGAGAAAGCAGGACATATAAAAACACAGAGAGAATCTGGGCTTTTATATGTCTTTAGCAGACCTTGCCAATTTTACTGTCAGCTGGGGAAAGAGAGAGCCCACACTCGTTCGTCCTATCCACACCTGCCAATTTCCCTCCCGCCTTCTTCCTGTCCTTCTTCCCCTCCCGAACGGAGGATCAGCTGACAGCTACATCCTGGAGAGCTTCAGAGGCTTCCTGGCCGTCTCCGAGAGCCTTTCTGGCCCCTGGCCTCAGCCGGATGAGCAGGGATGGAGTGATTCACTCCCACAGCAACCTGCGTTGCTACATGAAATCCTGGCAAACACGTACAATCAAGGAGGGAGGCTTAGCTTCACTAAAAGCTCGTAACATGGAGAACGAAAACAACTTATTTTGCCTTTTTATTTTTTGAAGACAAATACTTCTTCTTGAGACACTTGTTTTATTTTCCTATTACTCTGGTGATTTTAGGCCCCCCTTGGGGGTTGGTTAAAAGTGTGTGAGGATAGAAAATGACATTAATAAGCCAAATGTGAGTTTAGGGAGTTGGTCAATGCATCTACCGGTCCATGAATGTAGCAAAACACAGACAAGCACTGAGGAGAGCTACTATGCAACACAAAATCTTACTAAGTATTTTTGTCTAGTTTCTTGTGCAAATCTCTTAGTACACTTGAAAAAAGACAAAAATAACTTACAAGTAACTTTTTGGCAAGATATCAGTCTTTTAAAGTCAGCATTTCTGGATATAGATACAAAAATACAAGTTCCGCTTGCAGAGTGTTTCACTTATAAGACATTTTTTTCTAAAGTGAACTTTTTGTACGAATATTCATTAATTATCGATTTAAAACAAGCTTATTTTTCTTGCTGAGAAGTTTCTTTTATGTTATTTTTGTCTTAAATATTTGAAAACTGGACAAAAATACTTGTTAAGATTTTGTTATTGAGACGAATATAAAACACATTCAAATCAAGATACCCTGAACGTTCAGCAATGTGTTGGTTATCTTAGTTACAGAACAAATTAAAGATAACAGGTTTATTTTAAAAGATATTCCATTATGAGAGATTATTATTGCTGCCTGAACATTTTCACATTATGTTACATTACAACCACAAATTTGATGTATTTTAAAGTAAATAATTGTGAAGTGGTAGGAAAAAAGAAACATAGTCATCAGTTTTTATTCACAAATGCCAATTTAAAAAGTGGCATCCATTTAAATTTGTTCCCCATATGGTAGTACTTTGGAAAAACCAATAATACCTGTAAAGCTCAATCCTGGTCTACACAGAAATGAAGCATTCCTACTGGGATTTTATTACAGATAGAAAGTTTATTTATTTTTTTTCCACAACCAGATGACTTTTGAAGGCAATTTGAGCTTTTGGATTTTTATCTGGGGCATCAGACTAAAAGGGAACACAAATGTGTCACACTTTTCAGGCGTTTATTTGTAAAATAAATAAATAAATATATGTACTGTGTATACATATATACCTATATATATATATATATATATATATATATATATATATATATAGACCAATAATTTTCTTTCAACTTCACAAATATCTACTACTTTACGTTAGTCATCTTAGCACGGTTCTCTGCCTAACAGGTGGGATTTTGCCTTAACCTTTCGAGCTCCAGTTTCCATGAATGCCACAACGTGGCCTCAGTATTTTTCTTAGCTGTTCTGTCCAGTTCTCTGGTTCTGATTAACTCTCCTGACTCCGTGTGAAAGGAGGAGCATTTTAATAGCCCTGCTTTATAGGGGGTTATACTACCAGGAGCTAAACTGCCACAGGCCTCACTCCTTGATGTCTTCAACATGGGAGCTTAACTATCTCTCTCTCGCCCAACATCTAAAGCCTGGTGTTAAACTCAGGTTTCATTGATGCTTAAGCTGACAGATTCTTCTGCAAACAGACTTCTGTTTTCTCCAATTTTAAGTCTTAATACAACTTTATTGCATTAGTCTGGGTTGCCCCTTTCTCTGCAGACTGTGTCAATAAAGACTGTTCCACAAGAAGAAGCATAGAAAAAAATCCATGTGTTAACATTTCTAGGAATATGAAGTCTTTTCACTTCGGCCAGCTTTTCAAACAGACTCCGTTGAGCTACGAAAATTCTTTCCAACGTTAGCACCTTGGATGTGGGAGCTGACAGCGGCTGGCACAGTTAAGCTTGCTGCCTTTAACCCCCCTCCTCCTTTTTAAGGAAAGCGGAGAGTGAACTGGCAGGGACACACTGGAGGCCACTGATTGATGAAAAGGGCTGTGGGATGAAACCGGAGGAGAGAGGAAGATGAAAGAGGGTACATGCTCCCAGTAGGAGGTGCATCTGACCAGTCAGGGAGCGGCCGCTGCAGGTGCCACAGGCGCTGCCAAGACTCCCGCACCGAGTCCCAGATCAAGTAAATTAAATCAGATAATCTAAGATTTTTCTGTGTTAAACAAAACTTTACTTCAAGTAGGCAAAGTTACTCTATAACAAGAGAAGAGCCACTTGCTTTGATTTTGTGAGCTTAACAAACATGCGGCTGAAACATCTGACATTAAAACCTTTACAAATCATCATAAATCCACATCATCAATAATTTGCTTCAAAGCGCAGCTGGGTTTCAAGTGCGTCTGCACAGTAGGGGGAATTCAGGTCATAAATAAAAGAGTCTTCACTGCGCCTCCTGGTCAGAGACCAATACCCTCTGATCTCAACTGGAATGAGTGGTGGGTAAGGCAGCCTCATGCGGACATAGATTGCAGATGTCAGAAACGGACAGCATGTGTCTTTTGATAAACCACTCAGTATTGACATAAAGAATGAAAGAATTCAACCCAGGATTCGCTTTAATCCTCGTTTGTACTGGTTTGACTGGCTGAAATAATCACACACTGGTTTATTTTCCTTGATCTAACTGGGCCTCAGAAAATTGAATAAAAGTTCTTCAAGAGGAACTTTGTGAGTTTTTTAAAGAAAGCGAGCCTTCAATCCGCAAACATCATGTTGACATTTGATACTACATTTGAGCTGGACTTCAATAAATGTTGCTGGCCTCATTGTTTTTTTTTTATTATTATTGTTTTGAATGCATCACGTCCAGAAGAGGATATTTACAGCATATGTAGCGCAGTGTAGTCTTCACTAAGTACATTGAAGGTAGTGGGACATTCACTGTCTTATCCCAGAGCAGCACAGCATGTGACAGGGTGAAAGATCAAACCACCAACTGTCCAGCAATTGGAAGATGATTACCAAGTGTCCTGTTGGGCTCTTTGTTTGAGGTTTACTGACCAGGAGAGCAAGAAGAACTGATGTTACAGAAACCAATACATTATTAACACTAGCATAGTCTTAAAATGGCATTCAACATTGTAAGAGAATATCAACACGTTCTTACATTTAGCAGCATTTTATGCATACATATATTGTTTTAACTTTCAAACATGAAACAATTTTGAAAAACATTTTTGTATTTCCGTTTAATAATTTAAGCTTGGACAATAAAATATTAAAATTATGAACAAACATCAGGCTCCTTGAGTTAAATAATACTAACCTGTGCCACAACAGGTTTTAAGCATAACATGCATGATTTCTACATTAGGGCCCTTGGCCAAACATCTAACTATACCAGCCTGTATCCAAGGTTGTCATGGTAACGACTGAAACATGGACGGATGTGCCGTGGTACACTGAACTACTTCTCTTGCTGTTTTGGGTTGTTGTCGAACAGCTTCATCATCTGGAAGATTCAAACTGTTAGCGTAGTTGGTTTGTCCTCCTACATTTAGAGACTCAGCTAGCATGCCTGTTATGACCAGCTATTTTTTTATCATTTCAACTCAAATTTCAACTTTACACTTCAAATGGATGGGTAGTAATGAAAGATTACTATAAGCAGAAACTTTTCAGTATTTCGTGTATGTGCTGATTCACAAAATCTTAGCTTCCATCACAGTAAAAAGAAAATCCATTCCAACATTTCAGAGGCTCAAAATATTTTCAATCGAGTGCTTAAATAGACGCGCTGGTGGTTAGTGTCTGTAGCCAAACTCAGACACTCATTCTAAGCTTTTTGTGTTGCATCCTTACTCAAACTGTGGAATGTTTCTTCTAATCAACAACAATACAACGAGGACGCGGAGGAAGTGGCCGTAGGATCGATTGTTTTAGTGTCCCTCACGCAAACACTGTCAAACACACACACACACACACACACACACACACACACACACACACCACACACACACACACACACACAGTCATCCCATTGTTGCTGGCCAGACAAGAAGCACAGCAAGCTTCACCTCTCAGCCAGAAACACCCACAGACAGCCCCTGGTGAGTACTGATGGTCTGGTGTGCATTAGGATGTGATTCAATAGGCGCAGGAGAAGAACAGAAATGTTTTTTCCCTGCTGGAGGAGCTTCCTGTTCTGCAACGTAAATGCTGCTAAAAATACTTGTTAACCCTTGTCCAGATGTGCATTTTATTGGACACGACAAAAATAAGAAGGAAACAGGAAAAAGAGCAAGAGAACAAGCGAACGCTCAGTTAATGGAAGCAATCCGCAGTGGGTTGACGACATCTCTTGCCTTGTGGGGGATGTTTAAATCTAATGGTAATGGATCAGTTAAATCTTTGAGGGAGAGACAGAGAAACCCCCTTACAAAGGCAAACTTGTGAGTCAGTTAACGTGATGACTCAAGCTGCACTGCTTTATAGCCCTCGTAATAATACTGTTCTCAGCTAAAAACAATCTGCCCGCAGTCTGTCAGTGGCACTGAAATGGTTTGGTTAAACATACAGTAAAGTAAAGTAATGTAATTACGTCCACCTCCCTCTTCAGCATGGAGTTACTCTGAGATGAAACTTGGAATCATTGCACCGTCAATATTGAGCCTCGTGTATGCCTCAAGTCAAAATACGGATGTGAAGCAAATTATGACATGTGCCATGGAATGTTAACATCTTTTATCCTTTGCATTTTTGAAAAAAAAAAGATAAATAAATCCTGTAAAGCCCCAAATAAGAGAGAAAGACATATAGAAATTCTTTGCCGCTTCATTTTTGGGATATAGCTGAACACGACGCTCCCCTCAGGTTTCATGTTTGCCTTCTCAGTTTCTGCCTCGGTTTGGAAGTTATGTTGAACCAACGTACATGTTTTCCTCCAGTTATTATTCCTCGTGATCTGTCCTTCAAATTATGACTCAGTCTTTTCCCAAAATATGTTAACGGTGTAATGAGATGCAACATTTCTGACTGCGAGATGACCACATATGGACTCATGATGCGTACTTATGGAAAGTTTGGGTCAGACAAACGCATAAAGCTCCTTGAAAAAGTAATCACATCCCTTGAACTGTTTCTTATTTGGTCGAGTTAAAACACAAACTTTGATATATTTCATTTGGGATGTCACAAAATAAACCAACAATGTAACGCATAATTACATAGCATGCACTGTGTTCTGTGGATTAGTATTCAGTCTTCTTATTCCAATAAAATCAAATGCAACTATTAAAGCTGGTAAATCATCCATATGTGTGTTATTTAAGTTCAGTTAAAAATACACCTATAAAGAACATTGATGAGCAAACAGCATCACAAAGACCAAGGAACATACCATAGCAGGATTAGTTTATAACGCAGCATCCCATACTTTTAAAGTCTCATGATTCATTCCTCAAAAATGGATGGAGTATAACACAGCTACAAATCTACCAACACATGGCCATTCACAAACAACTAACAAGGAGGCAAAGGGAGCATTAACAATGAGAAGCAGCCATGAAACCAATGTATCGCTAGAGGAGCTGAAGAGATGCACAGCTAAGGCGAGAGGTTCACTTTATTTCTACGGTGCTGATTCACAACAAAGGTCTTCTCAAGACACTTTACAGAAAAAGTCAATTTGATCCATTTATACCAATATTCTGAGTCAGTTGCCTAAGTTCCAAATAGTTATTTTAGTTACCAATATAAACAATGCAGCCAAAGTTTTCTAATGAGCACTGGGTAGTTCAGTTGGTACAGCAGGCACACCGTGTGCAGAAACTATAGTTACGGTTGTCCTGAGTTTGTTTTTGGGCATTTGCTGAAGTGCCACACTGCACTATCTTTAGCCTGAAAACACACATTATTATTGTAGCACTATTGTCCACTCCACAAAAACTGGAAGGTCTTTTAATAAGACAGAAACAAAAATGAGCATCATCCCTGTAGTAAAGCAGAGTGGTGGCTGCATCATGCTGTGGGCATACCTTTGGAAAACAGAAAAAAAGAAAAGCTGGTATGAGTTGGGAGGAAGGAAGATGGATGGGGATTACCTGTTAAACGCCTGCAGAAGCAGCATATGACCAGAGCGGCCCTGTAAGCCACAACATTTCACCGTCTTTATCTCACATAATGAAAATAATCCAAAACTCTCAAGATCTATAATCTTATCAGACAATTTCAACCAATAACTCCAGACTTTAACCCCTGGTTCTGGTGCTGAGATTACAGAATAAGCTTTTATCAAGCTTGGACAAGAAAAAGCTTGCTTGATGATTGTTCTGCTGCTGATCACAAGGGTGTGCTCATTATTTGACAAGCCTGTACAAATAGCTTGGATAGAGGGGGAAGCAGTAATCCCCTGATCTTGCTCAGCGCGAGGCCACGACCACATCTCTTCCATGCCAGGGTGTCCAGATGGCGGGTAGGGATATCCGCTCCATCTGCCAACCCAGAGAAGTGCAGCAGCCAAGCAGATTATGGCTTCGCTGACACACTGATCTACAAGCATACCTCCAGTGTACGAGAGAGAGAGAGAGAGGAGGCAGAGGAAGCAGGCAAAGGTTTGCAATGGCCCAGGAACATCCTGTCTGTATTTATGTGGATGTATGTTTCTGTTATGGTGTGTACGTGTGTGTAGGTGTGTGTGTATGCGTTATCATTTCTCACAGAGTAAGGGACATTTTTCCAACAAACACTATGTTGTGAGGATCCACTGCATCTTATGGGGCCCAAAGCCCAGGCCCCATAAAACACCTGCCATTGTTAGGCTAGGGGTTAGGTTTAGGAGTATTGTGTGACCTGAGTTTAGGGTTAGGTTAAACAAACAAAAAAATGAATGGAAGTAAAAGTAAAGTTCTTCTGAAGATAAAAATGCATGCTGTATGTCTATGTGATTGTACTCTGTGGGCTTTGCTGTGCAGGTGCTCAGAACAGAGCGTTTTATTAGGAAGGACAAACTTGCAGAGCACAGCAGCCTGGTCAATGATCCAAGAGTGGGAATTTTTAAAGCTGGAGCTGGCTGATGTGGAAAGCAAGTGAAGGCAGTCTCTGTCTGTGTATTACTGAGTGGGGCTAAGAGGATTAGCTCGACGCCTCTGCCTACCCTGGATACCCAGAGCTGTGGAAATCCCACGGCAACCAACCCCCATCCAGGTCAACTAACAGTCCCCCCCTCATCCCAGCTCACCTCTTTTAAAAAAATAAAAATATGAAGTGTGTATGGTATGCAGTCACAGGCCATTAACCTTAGTCTCCCAGGTTTAGTTCAGTTTACTTTATTCAACCACACATGAAAATGGAAAATGCTGAAAAGCTGAAAAGTGAAACAGAAGACCAGGCAACAGCACAGCAGTTACAGCAAAAGCAATACATAATAATACACAACATTAACTGGAGGACGCCATTTTGTAACTTTTTCCTCTCAGGAAGACACATTCACATTAGTATTTTGTTGAAGTTCTGGCCCATTCCTCCTGAATGAACAAAGTGTGGCAGTTCCTCCTGCAGCAAAACAACCCTGCAGAATGATGCTGCCACCTCTATGCTTAACAGTTAGGATGGTACAAGCACCCAGTTTTTCCTCTACATGTAACAGAGATCCATATGGTCTAACAATTCCACTTTAGTTTTATCAGACCACAGGATACATCTCTAAGATAAAAAAAAACAAAAAACTCTTTGTCCCTCTGATTGTGCAAACTGCAATCGGGCTCTTTTATGTTTCCTTTGAAGTAAACGCTTCTTCCTTTCTCAAAGCCGTTTCAGCATATGTGGATGCAGGACATGTTTCACTGTGGATAATGACACTGTCTTACCACTTCATTCAGCATCTTCAAAAGTTATTTGGCTTTTGTTCTGCACATTTTGAACCAAAACACATTCATCTCTCAGACTCAGAGCCCGTCTCCTTCTTCAGTGGTAAGTTGATTGGCTATTCCCATTACGTCTATAATTGTTTCAACAGATAAATGCAGCACCTTCAACCATCTGGAAATTGCTTCTAAGGATCAACCAGACTTGTGCAATACCACGGTTTTCTTCCAAAAGGAGTTTTCGTACATCAGTCCGTGGTGTAGTTTTATGGAATGGATTAAATGATGAGATCAGATAAAGTACAAATATAAACCAGCTTAAGAAACTGTTCAAAAAGGAGCTTATTGGGAAATATGTTGAATAGGATGGCTGTCTCAAAGACCAAAAATGCTATTGTTAATATTAAAAAATGAAGGATGAGAATGTGAGGTCTAAGCGTCATTCCATGTGTAAAATTGTATGTTAGTGGGCATGATGATTTGTTTTACTTTCTTTTTCTGTTTTTCTTTTTGTCTCTTTGAAATAAATAAATCGGCTGATTTGACCACTAACTTCAAAGAAAAATGGAGTGTGCATCTAATTAACTCAAATGTGTCAATTAACCTATCAAAAGTTTCCAAATTCGTGACATCATCATCTGGACTTTCCTTCATTATTGAAAGAGATAGTAATCATTCAGTATCTAAACTTTTTAATTCAAAGAAAGTTATAAAAAATAAATAAATCATTTTCTTGTTAGATTTTCTGACAATTAGTAAATAGAAAAAGTTGTGCTCATATGATTACATTCCCTGGTGGAATTTTTGACGTTTTCACAAATTTGGTCAATATTTCAAAAGGTTTTTTTTGTTTTTAATTATTATTATTTACCTGCTTTGAAAAACAGCGTGAAGGATGACTATAATTAATCTTTCAACATGTGTCTCAAACGAAGCCACTGGTTTTGCGCCTATTATATGTTATTGTATCTAAATGTTATTTGCCCTTTAAGAAGCAAACTGGACCTCAAACTTCCAAAAAAATAAAGAAAGGTGTCAAAACATGAAACATGTGTCTCCATAAGCTTTGAATTCTCCAAATACACCCTGCTAAAATAGTTTTAGCAATTACGAACTCTTATTGAACACAGATGAGAGCTTCTAGTCTTGCAGATTCAGACGTGCCTTCAGACAAAGATCCATCAACATGGCTTGGAGAAACTGTCAAACCCAGAGCCAAAATGTACAGGCAGCCAACTCATACAGCTGCTCCATAAAACACAGACACTGACGCCAGAGCCATGACCGTAGTTATAAACTCTTAAAACTCACAACACAAGTGAGAGGAAACCCAAACAGAAGTACAGACAACGGGAGTCTCTATATGTGGAAAGAGTCACCATCTGGAGGATCTGAAACCTAATATAGTTTTCACAAGTTTTATATTAAAACCAATCTGCCCTCACAGTGAAAGACAGTACCAAAAGTTAGGACAGGAAATCATAAAATCCGTTCTTATTCCCTGACCTCTCTCCCTGGATCAATCGGGAAGTACTGAATGAGGGAAGTGTTGCCTGCCTTGGCATGGAAGAGCAGGGAAATATGCACAGTTTTGAGAATGCGAGAGTTAAAGGGGTGAAGGGGCGAGCATGTTAAAGGTGGATTAAAGCAGGCGGCAGAAGAATGCGATGAAACCTCCAGCTGTGTCGGCAGCTGCAACTCGTCCCCTAACACAAGACGGGGATCAGGGGGACAGCGATGGCAGCTAGCAGTTCATAGCTGAGGGCAAGACTCCCCCCTGGTGCGTTCAGCCCTATATGGCTTTATGGGAGACACCGGGACAAATATGATCACCGCAGGCAGGCAGACAGACCCACGTACAAAAAAAGAAGCGCACACACACACACACATGCAGAGGCCAAAGAAAAAGAGCCACACAGACCAAAACAGAAAATGGTGTGCAAGCAACTTTAAGTTGTTCAACAGCTGCCATGGCTAAACTGTGAAGACGAGAACATTGTGGCAAGGGTGTTTTTTTAAGAAAGTTTTACAACAATCTAACAGCAGTCAAAAGGTCAAAGCTGTCAAACTGCGGTCATGAAACAAGCAGGCAGATACTTAAGGATTACTCTTGAGCAGCACAGGCTAGTTTTGGTGAATATCGACATTCCTGCTGCCAAATTAATTACAGAGTTTGGATCATGCAAAGAAGAAAACAGCTCCCACAGGAGCAATGCAGCTAAAATGGCAGTCTGGTTCAGAGAGCATAAAAATGCAGAGTGTGTACTGAAAGATCAACCATTTTTAAAATTGGGAGAAAAATTGTTAGTAAGCACTTTGTAATCACTTAATCTACTGGGGGGTATTTTAAAGGAAGCGGTGTGAGCAAACTATTAATCTTTAAATTACATAATCTGTATATTAACAACAAATAATAATTAACATTAAAAATGCATGTACTGGCGCCCATGTAAAACGCATTGTAAAGCATTGTAAAGCATTGTAAAAGATTTAATGGTGTTCACAATAAAATTTGAATTTGAAACCACATGATACATTTTGCAAGTCATCCATATCTGCTGTCTCCAAATTCTAAAAAAAATTAGCAGTGCCAAATTGCTTGTTCTTTTTTTGTTGGTGCAAGAAGCAGTAACATTGACATTTATTTTTCTTCCACACATGTTTTTTGTTTAAGTAGCATGAAATGTTTTTTTTGTTTGTTTGTTTTTCTCTTATCTGGCCAGAAAACCTTCTTCCATGTAAAAACAATATAATATTTGCAAGGTGATTTTGAGTTTTACTCTTTTTTTAGCATGTTAAAATGACAATTCTAGCATTTTTTGTTTTTTCCTGTCCTGTAAGCATGATGCTTCCATTGCCATGTTTCACCTGGGCGTGTCATTTTTCACGCTATGCACACTATTTTCTGCCAAAGTTCAGATTCCATCAACGTCGGCGGTTTTAGATGTTCAAGTCGACTAAATTCAGTTTTATTTTAGAGGTAACAAAGTAAGTCAAATAAATTATTTTCACTGTAGCACAAAAATTCAACTTTTTCCACAAGGCAACACATGTCATGCAATGAACATGAACCATAGACCATGCTGCTTCTGGTTTACTCACATGTCCACTTGGCAAATTCAGATGCAAAAAAAAATGGCCTAGTTGAAAAGTAGCAACATCTTAGAACAACATGCAATTGCAGGAAAACAGCTGAGCATTTCAAAATTAATTTAAGATTAACTCTTTTTTCTTTGTTATTATTTAGTGTCTTTAAAAATATCATGATAATGTGTTGAATGCTTCCACACAACTACCTGCATTGGACTTTCAAGAAGCCTTAAATATGCAATATGCTAAAATATTCCAGGTACAATAACGTTTAAACTCTACATGTAAATAATATGTCTGGCATCAACATTCATAGTTTTTATACCCATATCTGATATAGATTGCAGCTACCAAGGTCTTACATCGAGAGATCAAACCACTGTGAAGATTAAAAAGAAAGAGTAGAAATGTGAGTGAAATGTGAATGAGTTGTAACTGATATAATATTCAGCAATATTATTGCATTGTCATGTTATTTTCTATTATCGCACACCCACAAACAAATCTAAAACTCAATGTTATAACAAAAAAAAATTAGCATCTTCCTTTTATAAAAACGGTTTGCTCTGTTTTAGCATAAGCCATGTTTCATTAGTTTCTCTTTAATTGCTCTGAAAGTCTCTTGTCGCTCATATAGTCCGTGGCCTAAGAAGGATGACATTAATCCTTCAGTTAATGTTCCTCGTGGAGGAGCAGAGTAGTGAGTGGGTGTATGAGTGACACACTTACAGGGATGTTATGCATCTCCAGCTGCGAAACTCAGTTTGCTCATCTCTCTCATCTCTCTTTGGGCCATCTATCATTCGGCTGTCTTGCCTTCATTTCTCCTTTGAAGTCTTGGCCTATACAATGGCCCGAACCCCCATTTTTACTGGAGCACACCACGGACTGGTTAAGCCAAGTCTGCCTTGCTCCGTCCTGCAGAACACTTCCACTTCCTCTTCAGTAATTATTTAGTAAGATAACCAAGTTGATAAAGGTAAGAGCTACCAGAGGGCATATGGGATCAATAGTTGCGACAGTGTGGAAATGGAAATAGTGTTGCTGAGATCCCTTTATGGTAGCGAATGGTAAAGACAGGCTGGTGCTGCCACAAAGCATTTAAAAGCGCACTGGTATGTGACCTGTGGGGTCAGGTGGCCAGCTACCAGCTGTCGCACTCTGAACATACATGTGTGTGTGTGCCTGCATGTTTGCATCCACCCCCACGTGATTGTGCTTGAGAGAACGTCTGAAGCCTTTGCACGCTCATGCGGGTTAGTGGGATTTTTTTTTTTTGACCTACATACTGCTCTCGACGATCAGGTCCAAAGAAATCTGTGTTAATCAGCGTCCTTCTAGCCAGCCTCTCTGCCGTTACGAGCAGGGTGACAAAGCAGACGACATTAAGACTGAAAAACAATACATTCTTTTTTTATTATTATTTCTTTGAGCTGCTTCTCCCCACTTTTAGCTGCTTCCACTTATTTCTTCTTAGCATAATAAGACAGTGATTAGAGGCTTTTGAGCATGTCGCACTAAAAGGCAAGCCTACCATGTGTATAAATTTGAAAAAAAAAAAAAAACTAAGTAATTATACTTTTTAATATTGAACTACAGTTTACATAGACCTATGTTTAACAATAGATATAGAAACTATGCAGCTCAAAGAAATGTTAATTGCTTGTCAGCTTTAAGCTTTGCTTTAAGGAGTGAAGAAATTGTCTCAGTGTTGATCCAATCCTAGGTATTGGCTCAGGGTAAAGACAGAGGATTTTGTTAGTGGTTCTGTTCCTATATGGAAGTTGAAGCCGTTTCTTTTGCTCCACAACCTTAATTGGTGATTATGTTACTGACTGCAGAATTACCTTGAAGAGAGATTGTTATGTGCTATTCTGGGTTGAAAAGGGATTTCCTGTTAATAAAATAAAAGAATTGCATCCAGATTTATTATCTTTTTTGATGTGTTTTTTTTTCTTCCCTTCCTAACATCCACATTTTGTTGTGAAAAAACAGTGCCTGATTTATCTGAAGACGTGTAGAATTTTTTAAATCAACCGAATAGTCTGTTAGTTACTGTTTTCCAGCACATCTCATAATAAAATAAGATTTGATAGATTATCACATGCTTCATAAGCCTGCTACTCTAGGTCCAGATTCCATTAAATAAAGAAACTGTTTATCTTAATCGCATAATTTAAATTAGTAAATTCAAGTTAAAAATTCAAAACAAAAAGAAAACAGTACATTTTTCCACAATATTCTCTATTGGTGGTTTTAATGTTGAAAACATAATGCTGTACTGTAACAAATATGAATATTTTTCTAGATGAAAGGTCTATTATATGCGAGTTAATTTAAAAATGTAAAAGCAGAAAAAAATCAAATATATGTTTTGAATGCATCAAGTAAAACATATTCTTAAAACTAGTGACTTTTAAAAACTTCAATAGATAGAGGGCCATAAATTACCACCAAATTAAAAATTTGGGTAACACTTTATTTGAAGGGGCATGCATAAGACTGACATGACACTGTCATGAACATAAAGAAGTCTTTATGAATGTTTATGACAGTTGTCATGAAGTGTCATTCGGTAAATAATGACACTTTTAATGCAAAGTTGCTCTAAAAGTTGAATTGAAAGTCCATTAAAAATGCCAACTTAGCATTAAATTAACATAATTTACAAAATCATGCAAAGTTGGCACTTTTAATGGAATTTCAATTCAACTTTTAGAGCAACTTTGCATTAAAAGTGTCATTATTTACCGAATGAACGTTCATGATAACTGTAATAAACATTCATAAAGACTTCTTTATGTTCATGACAGATGTTATGTCATGTTTATGACAGTGTCATGTCAATCTTATGCACACCCCTTCAAATAAAGTGACCAAAATTTGAAAGCTCCGTAACTGTTTTCATCGTGAACGTATACATGATATTGGCCTCATTTTGACATGAAATCATCTAGTGTTAGCAAGCAAGCTCTGCAACAACATTTTTGTTCAACTAATTTAAAAACATCACTGCCAAAGCAATATGGCAAAAACACAGAATTAACTAGCCTGGTAAAAACCAGTCCTATGCTATTTGCTTCGTCCAGATGATCTGGAGGATCTGGACGAAGCAAATGTGGCTGAATCACCAAGGTTTGCACAAGACGTGCGTAGCGCACCAGTTCATAGCTATGAAGCTAACTGAACAAGACGACTGTCAATATTAATTCAATATTTGGAAGAGTAACCAACATGGACAGAAGAGCTTCTTTCATTTCTTGCAGCTGCTGCCGTTGCTAAAACTACAGGCAGGCTGCAAATCTAAACTAGTGCAGAAAATCAACGTCATCTTTCACAACCTCTCCTTCCGTTTGCTAATTGGCCCAAACGAAATTCTGCAAGAGAATCCAAGTCAGTGGGAGAAAGCCCATTACTGTCTGAGCAAGATTTTAATCAAGCAGAGTTGCACAGGAAGACAGTAGTCAGGGCTATAATTAACAGGAACCACATTAAAATGTACTAGTAGGTGAATAATCAATACATGGCATTTACACAGAGAGTTAACAAGCTATGGTCAGCCTTGTACTTCAGCTAGCTGCTCAAGACATGAGTTTGTCTTCAGAACCATGAGAAAGGCCCTGCATTTTTTAAGTGAGGCATAATGAGAACATGAGAGCAGCTTCTTTAACCTTAACCATGTGGCAGCAGTGAATTAAAGTTGTCCTGCAAATACTACTGAGAGTTTGTCACTGTTAAAATGAATACTCCAAGTTCACCGCAACATTTTTGGTGAGTGAACAAAGGACTTGAACTTGTTTTTTTAAATTAGGTAAGATAGTTTAAGTACAGACATTATCAATAACCGTTTCCTTGCATGTAGTAGTAGAATATCGCATTACTTTGAGTTTGTTGAGAAGGTAAATCTGTCGGTGTAGTGGAACAAGAGTCTGCGTAATTTAGCGAATTTAGTGGTTTAAAACATGTCCAACTATAAAAGTTCATACCAGTTCATTGAGCTGGTATGAACTGGTTCATACCAGTTCATACCAGTTCCATGGTGGAATGGTAAGAAGTTCCTGTCCTTTCATGGTCTTGTCTTGTATTTAAAAATATCATGATCAGCTGACCTACCTACTCAGATGATGAGTCAGACATGAAAGGCTATACGTCTAATTAGCTTGTTTGCTTTCCAGAAATCCCAATAAAATGAGCTCATGGTGACATAAAATCTTTCTTAAATAAATAAGAAAACACAAAAACTGATGTGTAACACTTTATGATCTCAACCCATCATTTAATCAGAGTGAATGCAGAGCTGCACAATATATCAAATTGCAGTTATCTCAATATCAATATGTGCAATAATGCAATTGCAAAGAACTGCTTGGATGAACTATAAGGTAGACCACTATGCATTGACTTTGCATGTACATATTAGAGTTTGGTCAGTCAAACTGAGTTTTAAAAATTCTGTCAAAACATATTTACAAGTAAATTTGTTTTTGCATTGTTCATCAGTATTGTATATTTTTTTTCTTTTTCTTTTCAGATCCCCACCCAAAACTCTCTCTGGTGCAATAAGACATAGGTATAAACTGAGCCCTTACCTCTAGAGTTGGTAGCCACGTCTGCCACCTTCTGAAAGGCATCTAAAAAGGCCACAGCTGCCAGAATAGTGGTCCTGTAAACACAACGACACACGTTCACCGTACTCCGACTGCACAGAGTCTGTAAACATTACATAAGAGTTTTCACCACTGAGGGTTACTGTTCATCCAGACCAATGTCTCACCTGAGTTGAGAGTGCAGCTTTGTAGCCTTGGCACTGAAATCTTCCCATACAGGGTAGGAGCTCTGGTGAGAAAACAAAATGGAAAAGTTTGCCAGTACCTGAGCAAGGGCATTATGGTGCAAAAGCACACTCTGTTAAACACACACAGTAAGTACGTGTTGGGATTTTATGAAGACATAATGTTCCATCAAATGGGGAAAGTCTGGAGCAACGTGACAAAACGTTCATTTAAACGGACAACAGGGTAGATTTAAATCTGCGAAAGGCTGTGAGAAGTCAGAGAGCGTGGCTCCTTCCCACAGAGCTCAAAACAAGCTGAAATATAACCCAAAGGTTCTGATTTGTCTTCAAAAGTTTCGGCAATATGTCTCGTCTTCTTACACAATGAGTTCACATTGAAATTCTTTATATCAATTTCTACGTCCTGGCAGGATGGACTTGTCTTTGAAAAATCTGGATTAGATTTACCTCTGGATAATCACACTCTGCCTTGAGCTAGAAGTGCAGAAGCCAAACATAAAATACATTCAAGGCTAGATCCCATTAAAGCAATAGCTTGAGCCCTGGAGTAAAGAGAGGAAAGGCATAACCCCTGTGTGCCTCTTTAATGGAGATGAGCCAAAAAACCGAGGTTACACGTTCAGACTATATATAGCCAAGAGGCAATCTGGGAAGTGTCTCGCTCCTCATCGTTTCTGGTGTAACCTCTGTTCTGGCAGTGACAGAGGTTAACTCCCAGCTTTCCTTGGATTTCCCTACGACAGTGATTTAGGAGATATCCTCTTTGAAAAACATAGAAAATTAAAACTTCGCTAGACTCCTTCTAGGCTTTCTGTTCGTGCTTAGCTTCAACAGGTGCCTAATTAGTTTGTAAGGTTTGTGGCTCCCAGGGGCAGGAGGTACGCGCTGCCAAAACAGCCGAGAAACCAGGGTTAAAGACTTGGGCGAAGACATGCACAGCATCCGGAGGGCATTGATGTTTTTTTTATTATTATTATTATTATTATTATTATTATTATTATTATGTTTGTTCACATCCCAATTACTTCAGGGAAGTGGATGGAAAGGTATACATTAGATGAAGAGAAAGAGGCTGCACCTCCCCTCATCTTTCTCTGAAGGCTGAGGGTAAAAGCGTTATCCTTGGTCCTTAAGGACAAAATCAAAAGCTTTCACTCCGGAACATGCAGAGGCCTGTAATCAAAATGTGCCACTCGGATCTGATCGAATTGCTGATCTAATTCAGATGAGTCACCACTGTCATCACTTCAACCTTTCACCGACTGTTCCCTCACCTCCCACTCCTCTTTAATTTCTTTCCCTTTTAGCTTCGTCAGACCGTTATATAACCAACAGGGGCCGGTCGTATCACAAATATTAGAAGGAAGGTTAAGGATATTTAAGCTGATTTCGATTCTGACAGCAAACCTGTTGTCATTTTAGATTTACTTTGGTTTTAGACGATTAAGTCTTCAACATTTTACTAAATCTAAGGTAAAAAGCAATTTAACATTTTTAAGGAAAACATTTTTCAATACCTATGTGTAATTTGTTTCGTTAAACTGAGTAAAACGCTGTTAATGCCTTTTCAACCAGCTTTAGCTGAACTTTTAGCAGCTCAGCACTCTTCAGTGTGTTCAGTGTGAACAATGACCGAGGGCAAGTGTCTTCATTTGCATGATGTTCATGCAGCTCACCTGGATTCAGATAACCTTCGTCTTTTGTATGCTGAACTTAAGAGACTTAAAGGGATAGTTGTTAAGTGTAGTTTATGTCTTTGGGCATTAATGCCACATTTGAAAAGTGTGGTCAGATCTAAAATATTTTTTGTAAACACTGATTACAGATTCCTCAAAGCACTATTTATAACCTTGATTTGCAAAAACTAAAAAACAGATGTATAGTCTAGTGTCTTGCTTGAGAACTCATTAATATGCGTCATCTCTTTTCATTAACTGCATGTATTGTTAGACCCCTGGTAATTTACCCAGAATCCATCATTACTTAGGTTGGAGCAGGTTGGAGTTTATCTTTCTACGTGAAGAGAACATTGCTTTCTTTAAAATTATTTTCTGTCAAACTACATGACAGTTTTACATGTTACAAAAGTAACACCGCAGTTTAAGTGAACCCTTCTCTGTTGAATTTGATATTGTTTTACTTTTACTATGAGGCATACAAACATCTAGTTCCACCTACTATGTAAATAATCATAGGCAACTTTATAAATAACCGTCTAATGCATCCACCCGTTTAAAGGCTTATAGGATCATTTTCTTATAAACCACTATGATGTTTTAGTCTGGAGTTTTTTTTGGGACAATATAAGTCTGCGTTGGTCTTGGCTCCTCTTGAACCGCCATTAGCTTCAGGCTCCAGGACAAACTAATCTGAATTTATGTTTGACAAAGACGCCAAGAGAGTTGCTTAGTCAAGGTAAGACATTAACTGCTATCCCTCTAAGTCTGTAAAGTTCAGTACACGTAAGGCACAGATTGTCTTGAGTATGTCCAAGAGAACTGCACAAGAGTCATGTAAATAAGATTACTCAACACCTCGTCATTGTTCTCTATGAAGAAGAGAACAATGATTGGTAGAGCGTGCCTCTATTGCCCAGCTCACAGCAGTGCAGTGAGGTCAGACCTTTTTCTCAGACACCAGTCAGCGATACTGTGCTGACTAAGGGCTTTAGCCTCATTCATCTGGGCTGCTTATCAATACACAGACTGCCTCTAACTGAGAGCTAGCTGGTCCTAGCATAAGCACCACAAAAGAGAAGTGTAGGAAACTAAATCTGAGCAGCCAATAGCTGAAGGGTGATTTAATCTGAGCCTGATGGACGATCGTTCATCAGGCTTGGCCCAATGGTATAAAGGTCCCTTGAGCTTTGGATCAATAAGAAACGCACCACTGAGGCAGAACGTACAACTTGGTGCTTCGTTCGTTTGCAGTGCTGAGTGGTTTGCAAGCACCATGTGGGTCCTAGACAATGAGAAGGCAGGGAGCTGCCTGCAGGCCTGATGGATATGTTCACACTTTCCATCTGTTGTCATGAACAACAACAGACCACCCTGGTACAACTTCCTTGATTTCATCCCCCATCCCCCAGCACACACACGCTTCTCAGTAAGTCCTGCTAATATCACTAAAAAGATGAGAACTTGTTTATTACACGTTATCTGCCAGATGAGTCAGTTCAACATTTGAGGTCAAAAGTTTTTGCCTTGGCCGCTAAGTAACATCTTTTGAAGGTAGTGATTTACTGGCACAAGACCAAACATCAGGAAGCACAATCAATAACCTCTCAAGCCTGTTTCTGCTCAAGAGGATGAGGTGATGAAACTGTTGTTTCCTTTCAGAGCGTCCTTCCCAGATTAGGATAAAGAGGGAGCAATTGTCCGGGGTCAAATGTCACACTACCATCCTCGTGTGTTGTGATAACTAAAAATTATATGTGCATCTTCTGCCTTACTTATATGATCCAGATGAATATAAGAACTCTTTGGATTTATGTCAGGACCACTGGAGCAACTCCAGTAGGCTTTTCTTTGACACACGACAGAATTATGCTTTCGTCCGAGCAGTTTTTGTTTGGTAAACAAGGCTGGTACGCCGGCCTGACTGTTGTGGCAACCACTTGTCTGACGGACCTGCTGAACACTATGCAAATAACACAAAGGGAAACATGTTTCATCCCTCAGCCTGTCCTGCCGCGGTGTTCCGTGTGGGATGTGGGGGGAGGACCCGGTGAAACAGACAAAGGCAGTAAAAAAAATATATATACGCGTCTGCTGAGCCACCGTGCAGCTACAAAGGTCAGATCAAACCCCCCACCCGCCCCCCCCAGACTAGCTGAATGTATGCGTGTTTACCTTCATGTCGTTCACGATGGCCTGGAATAATCCACCCAGCGCTCCGCACTCCTTCTCCACAGACTCCATGGTGTCCAAAACAAACAAAAAAGAAAGCTAACGAAGAAACCAGAAACAGTCCGGGGATGCCAAGGCTCAGCTTTGTTCACTCATTTAAATTCGTCGATGCTCGTTTCGATCATCCGAGGATGCGAAGCCACACCGCCAGCAGCAGCCTGCGGAGCGCACGAACAAAAAAACAAAACAAAAAAAAAAAACACAAAACAAACAAATGTGCGGCTCGGGGGCCACCGGCTGCTCCTCCAACTCGTTCCGTCGCTTCTTCGCGTCTCTCCGGGAGGGTTGAAGCCGTCCGTCTTGGTTGGGACTAAAGCCGCCGGAAAACGTGGAGGGCACGTGCACGGTGGCTCCTCATAGTGAGCGCAAATAACGCAGAGCGCACAGTTTCGGGGGATGGAGGACAGGACCAGGGGCCACGACACACAACGGGAGACGGGATCAATCGCAGGGGGTAGAGGGGGAGACGCGCTCCGTTGTTAATAGCGGAGCAGATGTCTCGGAGATGGAGTCTCCCGTAATTCGATCCATGGGAATGGAAAAGGGGCAGGTCATTTTTTTTTTTTTTTTTTTTTTTTTTGGGTGAGGAGGAGGGGATAGGGAGGAACACCCTCCTCCAGCCCTCCCTTTCACCCGATGCAAACAAAAGTAAAACCCTGTTCTTCTAGAGAACATTTTCCTGACATATGCAAAGCAGGATTTCTTCGGTTTTATTTGTATCCGAGCACGCGTCCGATAATGCCCAGCTTTGCCTCGCTTGTCTTTATTCTTGAACCCGTTAAAAGAAACAGTAGCACGCGGCTCATTATCGTGTCAGCGTATATGCACCGGATTATGCATAACACCAGAGAGTGTGTTGGTGACTTTCAAATATTGTAAAAATGTTTAATTAAACGCATTAATGTTTTATTAAATCCATATTATGCCGGGTATATAACTAAAAACCATATATAAAAAATAAATTCTGATTAAACATAATTTATATTGTCCATATATTTCCCATCAAGGAAGTTTGGTGACGGTAACTTCCTGAAGAGACACACCCTGAGCATCTCCCAGCTCAGCACACGGTTCATTTTCTTATGATTTCAATGTTTGACTGGGTTGTTCTTCTTCTGGGGTGTGACAAGTTGAAAACACATAATTACTTCTCTAGCCTTGATAGTGAATAAAATATTGATTGTATACGATACTGTTTATATTACATTTGGTTAAACTTCCATCCACTATTCTGTCCATTGCACCTCTCTTACCAATCACATCCTGGGGAATAACTTGAAAGCGTTTGATAGACGGTGGTTCCTGAAAGGGCAAACATCCCTGTCAAAAAAGCAGGTTTGTGACACTTGTTACACTGAGAACATGATAAATGCTTCCCACCCTTTTTTGAGTTGTAATTTGAAAACAGATCCTGTACAATTACATGTTAAAGTTTTAAATCTGATGTGCAGGCTCTAAAAATAATACTTTGCTAAAACTCCTTTTATCCATCTCAAATTCGGATGTGCTGTCAGTTTGTTCTTTATTTGAAGAACCAGAAATAATCAATCAATCAAATTTATTTGTATAACACATTTCAGCAGCAAGGCATTTCAAAGTGCTATACATCATTAGATACAAAAACACAGAGTCATGCAACATTGAATAAACAATCAAATAAAGGACTGAAATAATGTTATGATGATTAATAATAATGGTATAAGGATATATGTATTTAGTTTAGCACCACATATTCAAATGGAAATGTCATGGTAAGGAAAAATAAGTGTCAGGAAAATGTGGAATTGGCACCAGTATTGCTGGTTTTGATACCAACAATAGTATCAAAACCAGATATTTTTTTATCCAATTATACACAGAGTGAATATGGGACCATGGTCACAAAAAATACACTTTTTTTAAATTCAATGACACCACAAGAAGGAAAGTGGTTGGGAGATGATAGCAACACTGAAGGAGCTGTAATCATTTCCACATAGATCTGGTTGTTTTCTTCTGTTTCTGGAACAAAGATAACTATTTTGGACACCCATTCTCTCTGGTTTTGGATGCTCTACAGCTAGAAGGATTTTTTTCCAATACTTTTTAACCATAGCAACAAGACGGTTTGCAACTGGGATTAGCTGCATCACAAGAGCTAATCATGGATCCAGAGTGTGGAAGGTCAGGAGATAGAGGAAGTTCAGGCCATTTCTTCCATTGATAATGAAGCTGGACGTTCTGGTACATCTGGCTTCTAAAGATTTGCAGTAACACAGGCTGCTTAGATATTATATTAGATATTATTCTTTCCCACAGAAGGGAACAGTTATAAGCCAGAAATATCTACAACATATTTTTAAATTTTGAGTTAGAATGACATTGAATTCACTCTGGGAGTGATAGTGTAACTTGGGAATTAAACTGAATTCTACATTAAAAAAATAAAAAATCTGCTGTATTCTAAAATTGTCTGAACTTAGAGTTGCAGAATAAATGTCTTTTCTCTCAAACAAAACATCAAAGTCTGGAGATCCTCCTGAGAGAATGTGTTGGTCTGAAGAAACAAAACTAGAACTTTTGGGCATCAATTCCAAAACAAATCAGCACTGGGTGTCACAAAACATGCAGACTTCCTACTGTGAAACATGGTGGTGGCAGTGTAGGTGGTTACTTTTTTTTTTAACCTGGGTCTTTTTCGAGGTGAGAAATTGTAAGCGATTCGTTTTGACCCCAAACCTAATAGAAAGATGTGTAACACCCCTAATGATGAAGGGTGATTTTTTTATTATTATTAATATTTTAACAACATCAAACTGAGTCCAAGCATTCATCTAAATCAAGAGAAGATTGACTTCATGAGAACTCTTGTAAAGTAGAGAACATGTTATGAAGTCAAGATGTGGCATGCTGATAGAATCCCACCAAATAAGATTATAAAGCCACTCAACCCACCAATCTGGATTTAGCATTTCACGATAAGCTCCACCTTCAGAGGGAGTTGGAGGCAACCAGGCTCAGTCCATTCTATATTTCAGAGACAAACATCACCGCCTTTTACGACACATCCATAAGGTCACCACACAGCATTCCCAATAAACATCCTGTCTCCCCTGTACATCTGCCACACACACTTTTTTCTCCGTCATTCATCAGTTTTATTTTTAAACCACAAGACAAACGTCAATGCAGAGCACAACTCAAAAATATCCACAGGCGTTCTACCCAAGAATTTACTCTTCAGTCTACAATTTTAATTCAAACACGTTGTTAAATCTATTGTTGTCGTGTCATGGCTCTCTTTTATCACATCATCCTTTCGGCTTTCCCTCCCCAAAGGGTCATGTCGCCAAAGTTTATTTACGAAGCAATTACACGATCAGCATATGATACCCTTTGTTCTTCCTAAACAGTAGGGAAAAACTGCCTCTGCTCCTGGTATTTTTGGAGTAACCAAATACGCCACTTCCTGTCATAAGAGAGAACTTAAACAATAGTAAAGCAATAAACACCGAATACTGCAGAAGCAAAAATGAATCTAAGAATAACCCAAACAAAAACAGAGTCATCCTATCATTTTATTAAGTTGTGGAAACTAGATTTTGCAACTGTGTCTGGTTTGGTAACTCCTGCCCACGTGGACAGACATGCAGAGAGAGACTGGGACAGGAGCCTAGTCTCTCTCTCTCTCTCTCTGCTCTCACCACAGGGCTAACTGGCATCTCTGAGAAAGCAGCTATAAAACAGAAAATATCCCCTCACAGATGATGACATTCCTCACCACCGCCATCAACCCCCTCTCTTGGAAAAAGGGGGTCTGTTCTGTTCTCTTCCATACCACCGATGTGTTTGCAAGAGAGTTGTTTTTTTTTTATTCAGGATGGGTTTTAGTTAGGAAAGTATGCAAAGGTTTCTGTTTCGCCTCTCTTTTTCTCCAGTAAGGCTGAACAACTGAAAGCAATCATCAGTCCTAAACACATCAAGCTGAACAGATCCACAAGACTTTGGAAGGTTATATAACTCTGTGTGTGAGGGTTTTAGCTTTGGGGTAAGTTTTCATCTAACATTGTGAGTGAATGTTTTTAAGCCTTTTTCCACATTTTGTTTTTCTGTGGTCATCAGACAGACATTGGGTCAAGAAATACTTAATATCACAGTGAAATGATTTTGGAATGCACTCATTCTATTTTATAGATTTTGTCATCTTACAACTACAGACCTCAAAGTACTTTACTTTATTTATTGGGATTTTATGTGATAGACCAACACAAAGTGGGGACTGATTGCAAGTTGGAAGAAAGAGAATATGCACTACATATCAACATTAGCATTAGTATCTGCAGATGTTAGTTATTTTTTAGTTTATCGTCTCAGTCCAAAAAAATAAAACCTATATATTTTTTTTTTTCTTTTCCATCTTGTTGTCAATTATGTTTCTGGAAGGGGAGGGGTTGGTCATGTGGTCTTTGTTTGGTCATGTGACAGGACTGTGGGATGTTTAAAGCTGCAGTAGATAACTTTTCTCATTTATATATTTTTTTTACATATTTGTTCAAACTGACAGATAATGCGAAAAAACAAAAACAAAGTGAAAAAACCATCAAGTTCCTTTGAATCCTTCCTGTGGTTCTATTGCCATCTGCAGAAACGCAACAAATCAGAGCCAGTTTTAGTATTTGCATCGTCAATCATGCTTGTGTATGAGCTGCTCATACCCTCTACTGGGTGTGAGCTTGCCTAGGTTAGTAAACATGGTGACCAATGACAGCAAATAATCAGTTTTCCTTTAAAGTTATTTCTGAACCATTAGCAGCAGATGCAGCAGATGCAGCAACCCAGCAATCATAAGCAGCGTTTTCACAACTCAGAGTTCTTTGTTCTAAGGTTCTAGCCTGGCCATTGCCTTGCAGCACAGTCTGGGCTTTCTCCCACCAACTTGGATTCCTCAGGTAGATTTTCCACAGGGCCAATCAGCGAACAGAAGGAGAAGTTTTGAATGACAATGATTCTTCTGTACGAAGCAAAGGATGTTAACAGGGGACTATTTTTTTTTACCTCGCTTCAATGGTGGTGACAGAGATAGGAAAGTAAACATGGTATCTATGTTCAATCAATATCCATACAAGTTCATATTCAGTCCTTTTTGGCTGGATGTCCCACAGATGGATGGATGGAAGTTAAGAAACTTTGTTTGAACCTTGTGGTGAGCTCACCTGTGGGGATTCGTACATACCATGCAGAATGTTCTGGTTTCCTTCAAGAAGAGGACAAACCTCAGTCATGCTGAGCATGCACACTGACAGAAGAGAAGTGGATTATTTGATACTGGAGAAATTTGTGTGGCTTAACTTTAGTCCTGTTTTTCCACCACAGATAGCTTGTCACTAAAGGAATCCATTCATATTGAATAAATCCAAGCTGTTGTTCTCCGTCTGCGAGGGGACAGCAAACCTTTAACAGCTGACTTTCAAGCACAACCCCATCAATCCTTTTTTTATGTGGGAGTGAAAGAAAATGGGTCCTTAGTTTCCGTAATGCTGACAAAATCTGATAAACATTCCTTCAGCCAGAACATTAATAAAACTTCTGTTCATCCACAGACTTTTACTATTATTGAAAATCTTTCACAGATCACTGTAATATTAATACATGCTGCAAAACAATTGCAATGATTCCTTATTATAGCCATTATCAAAGATCTATGAATCGAAGCAATACTTTTGTGCAAATTTTACTCCTCATTGGGACCTGATATACTCAAAGTAATTTAGGGGGCCCATTTAAGGAAATTGGATATTTATATTCCTTTTTCATTATATGAAAATGATCTCAAATCTAATGGAACCCTGCTCAATATCCAAGCTTTAAAAGCTGTGGGATTTCTTAACTGCTTTGTTAGGAGACTGGAGTCTCCTAACAAAGCAGTTGAGGAGTCTCCTAACTCTAGTTTCATGAAACATAATGAAACTAGAGTAACTAACAAATGACTAGACATGAAAAATAAATGTAACTAGCAATATTAAGAAATGACTGAACCAAAGTGAAACAGAAACATGGCTGATCTAATCAAAGACAAGGAACAGAAATTAACAAAACCAACTCAAACAACTCAAAACCCTGACATGAACAAAATTACATGAAACAGCTAAGAACAATTGTTTTTTGTTTTACAATAATTAGCTGACTCAAATTATTCTTTAGTAACAAGAAAAAACAGCTTCTGAATGTGATGCACATGTCAACTCATCCCAGAGCCAATTAGAGTTGTCATTGGAGAACAATTGCAACCTTTGGCATGCACTCTTTATATATAGTCTTTTCCACAGGAGTTTTCCAACAACTGTGGGAAAACTATGAAAGGACTAATGTAAACTGAAGTGGCCACAGACAGGCTCTCTCAAGAGGACTTTAGGATCCCATTCTCTCCTTTGTTACATCTCCTCTTCTTTGACTTTCATCCACCAGTTTGCTCAGCTGTTCTTATTTTCTGACCTCCACTGCTCTTCCCTTCAATGCAACACTCCCCTCCTTTTTTTGTGCTTAAAAAAATCTCACCATCTATTTTGTCTTTTTTTCACACCCATGTGACCTGGGACTCTGTTGAAGTGTGAGGAGATTTTCCCACTTTCTCGTCTGTCTGAAAGTTCCGCCATGTTTCCCCTCAGCGGTTCCTGCTCTCTTAGTGAGAGACTGAAAAACACGCTCTCCCCTGTGGTACATGTTACAAAGATCAGGCCTGTGACAGCGCAGAGGCTCACGTAACGACTGCGGAGGGATGGAGGGGGAGAGAGTTTATGTAGTTAGGCAAAAATGATGATGGAAAACCTTCATCTTCAAGGTGAACCACGTGTCTCAGTTTGTTGGGAATTCTGCTTGAACTCAGCACAAAAAAAAAAAAATCACGAGCAAAATAAGCAAGCGACTAAAAACAGAAACATTACTACAGGCCAAGCTTTATTGAAAATGATTTCCTTCCTTTTAAACATGGGGAACAATTGTACTCTGCTCTTTGAAAAATAAGCAAGCAGAAAACTGAAAGTATTCTTGTGGTAAAATTATATGTCTATGTCAGAATATTAAGAAGTTCATAATCGCTCACCATGGGCATGAATACTATATGAATTTAAGGCCTGTGAAGACATCATGTAAATGAACCATTATTTCTCAGGGTGGAATGAAAACACTGCATATAACTGCAACAAATGTAAAAAAATTGAGAAATTTATTGAGAACATATACAATATACATTCCTCCGTATCCTTAAACATGGTACAAAAATGACTTTCTGTTCGCAACCATGAGCACCCATGTGAAAATATTCATTAAAGAACAAAGTATTAAAATAGCCAGGCTTTGGCCTGTTGTAACCTGCAAACTACTGGAATAACAGAGTCCCTCTGCACAGTGAAGCAGTTTGCATCAGCATCCACTGAGAGGCTACTGATCACAAACAAAACTTTTATGATATGATGAAGCAAAGTAAAACAAGAGGTATGCACAGATGAGCCAATCGTAGGTTGGTGTTAAGCACGGTGATGGCAGCATCATGGTGAGCGTATGAGGATTGGTCTCACTGCTTCCTCACAAATGAACAGATTCAGCTGGGTGCTACATCAAGACAGCTATCCCAAACACACATCAGAACTGCTTTAAAAATAGTTAGAACATGCTGATGCTAAGCTTCAGGGCAAAAAGATGTGTGGTTTCTTCACAAATTGCTAATAAATATCCATGCAAATATTTGTGGGAACACGTTTGTTCATTTGAGCTTGTAAGTCTAATTTCAAATGTGTCATTTATAGAAAAATAGCACCAAAGAATAAATAAATCATACAATGCTAATGTTACGTTTATTACTATTATTATTCAATTTCAATATTCATGCGATCTGTTCAAATGGATCCTTTCTATAAACCCTATGTTAACATGTTATTCCTACACATAAACTTCAGATTGATAAAGCTGAACTACACTGACACTTTTGAACCAAATAAACCATTCTCATCATTCTCAACAGACACATCCTATCTTTGAATATCTAAAGTCGCATTTCAGAGCTTGGACAAATATATTAGCATGGACAGCAAGCTGACGGCTTTTTACTTCACCTTCAGGCTAAAAAAAAAATTCAGTCATTTTATCTCTGGTGAGTCCTTGAATCAGTATATTTTATCTCCAGCAAGGACGTGACAGAGCAAATTATCTGGGTGATAAAAACCCTCTCACTCCTGACATTCCGCTGTGATTCATTTCAGTACAGCCTGATGCTCCCTGATGAGGATAACGATAGGGGCTACAGGTTCAAGTGTATTTATCGCCTCTTCAGCTATCAGCATTCCTGTCTTTTGTAGAGAGAAAAGGCATTTCCATGCTCACCCCGGTTATATTAATCCTTCTCAATTTGGTATGCAGAGGAATGAAAATTGATGTCGAGCACATCCAAGATTCCTGGACGACTGTGTGGATCGTACCGTAGTGAGATTTGCAGAGACGTGCCCCCCCCCCACCCCCACCCCTCCCATCCCACAGACACATAAAATAAACACAGTTATAACTGACATTCCAGTCTAAGAAAGGAGAGTGACCCGGGTCAGATCACTGTTTGAGCATTGCTGCCATTCCTCATAGGCTCCCTCTGTAGTCACTGTCAATGTGTGGATTTCTGTTTCGGATTCTGCTCTGTCAAGGGTTTCCATTTGTGTGCACATTTCTTTTTTTTTTTTTTTTACAATTTGCCTTGTTCCAACTACAAACATGAATGGCTTATATTTGGTTTTTGTGTGCGTTTCTATTCAGCCGTGCCGAGTTGCCCTGCCTGTGTCCTAACTTTGCTCTTTTCAGAAGACTGAACGTTCTGTCCAGGCCTAATATGAAAAGCAGATCATATTCATATTCTAAAAGGAGCCTGTGTGAGTACCAGCTTTAACTCTTAGCACAGATTTTTATTTGGATTTAAGCCTGGGTCAATCAGACATAAAACCTGGGTCAATCAGACATAAAATGTCATTCTGTTGAAGCTCTGGCTGTACGTATGGATTTGCTGTCCTTCTGGACGGTCAACCTCCACCACTGTTTGAAATGTTCTGAAATCCCAAACAGCTGTATTTAGCTGGATCCATCTTTCTATCAGGTGTTGAAGAGCTGAAAAGCATCGCCACACCATTATTATGCCACCATTGTCTCTTACTGTGGGTGTATTCCCAGTGTTAGGTATCCGGATAAACAAAATTAAAAATCTAATTTGTTTCCATCTGACAAAAGCAACAACTTCCGCATATTTTCTACCACGCCCACATGACTTGTAGCTAACTCAAAATGAGACTTGGTATGTTTTTTGTTTTGTTCAATAATGGCTTTCTTCTTGCCCCTGTTTCTGTTTTGTCTGATTAATGAGCTTCTTGCTCTACTAATTAGTTTAGATGGACAGCCATGTATTGGTAGGATTGCACTTGTGCCACACTGTGTCCACTTTCAAATAATCCACTGAACAGTGCTAATTGAGATGTATGAAGATTTGTCGATTGAGGTTAACTGTTTGCTAATTAAGGGATTTCTGAAGGAAACTGGTTGCTTTTGGTTTTAGTACTGGTCTCAGAGTAAAGAGGGTTGGGCAGTAATGAATTCTACACTTTTTTAGAGTCTTATATGTGAAAAACGTTTTCTTTTTTCTTTCGACTTCACAGCGATATGCCATTTTGTGCTGGTCCATCATGTAAAACCGTAATGAAATACAAGACTGTTAGTCATTGTGATGTGACTAAATGTAGAAATGTTGGAGGAGAATCACTTAATATTTCTGCCACACACTATACTGCAATTCATTTTGGAAAGCTGTAATTGTGCACGTAATGATTTTGAGGAGCCTGTGTGATTGCTTAGTGAAGTTTTCATCAATAACAATCAAAGTTTTAAGTGTTTAAATTTGGCAGAAGCTGCAAGAAAAAAAAGTCCAATAAAGAACTAAAGCAGGACTTGAACAATTAATCACCTGCCAAGTTTTCAGCCATCTGATCGTTTGGCTCACTTTACTACTCCTGCTAAACTGTGTTATCTTTGGCGTTTTTCATAGATACTCGTAAAAATATGGGGAAAATATGGGCTCACATTGCTTGTGACTTATTGGCAGTAAGAAAATGCCAAATATTTCATCTCTTGGACACCCTTTTGATTGCAGAAACCTTTCATGCGTTAGTAAGTCTTAGGTCAAACTTAAACAGCCGAACAAGCAAACAAACAAAAACATTCATCTTATTTCCAGGAACTCAACCAAATGTGTAAAAAGTCTCATAGTTCCCACAAAACCTTATGAGCTGTCCACCAGCTGTAAAGTTTATTGGATGCAAAAACAACCAAAAAAAGTATTTTCCTCACTTCTTGGCATGTTTGTCTTAGAGCTTAAATCTACTGAACTGTACAAATAGACTACAGGGTCAGCAAACAAGAGGCAGTCACTCCATTTGCTGTTGCATTTGGAAGGTTATGGGGTAAAGAAAATGTACTTTCCCCCCTTGTTTATCTGTCTCCTACAGAAAAAAAAAGAAGAACTCTGTGACTCTTTAGTGAACCAGCAGCACCCTGACCCCACGAATGCATGTGCCTGTGTGTGGTGTGTGTGTGTGTGTGGAGCAAGGACACAACAGCAACGGGTCTGATTTGGAAATGCTCACCCCCAGGAAGGAAGCTCGTCCGCTGGGAAGCCATCTCTGGGGGTCAAGGCCCAGGAGGTCACTTGAGACAAGACTGCTAAATTCAACACCCAGCAGTGGAGAATCGCACAGAAGAATGAGCAGAATCTCAAAGCAAACAGGCATTCGGCAAGAATGTTTAAACTTTCGCTTTTTTTTTTGAGATCATCAATCATATTCAGCAAGGGGAAAAAACACGAAGTTGTCAGGGGTGCCTGGAGTACGATAAATCACTGCAACAGCTGCCATGGCAGTTCATCTCTGACCAATTTAATCACACAAAATAGACAAATAAAACTGGACACAAAGAGATGAACACAAGCATTCGCTCTGACTCTCACAGGGTCAGGACTGGCATGCAAATGCTTCGTAAATGTAAGGGCTATTGTTATCAATATTTTATTCAAATAATTATCTTGCTGACATTTAGATAAAAAAAATAATTAAATCAGGGGCTTGAGACGATAGTGGGACCAGAAAGAAAAGTCAAAGAACCAGTGGAATCTCTTCAGACTCATTCTTTGGCATTTTTCAGTACAAGGGTAAACTTACATGGAAGAAAATTCCCTCTTTGTCAAGATATTTCAATCTGAAACGAGACGGATTAAGAACTTTGAGAAACCCTGGAGTGAACAGGATCTTACTCGTCTTGATGCTGCCACCTAGTGTTAAGCAATACGTGTCAGAATATATTGTTCAGTGCAATAATGTTTAATAAGCTACCATTGAAATGAAAAATCCATGGCTTTGCAATAAAATGTATAAACATTGATGGTTTTCAGTGAGAACTATGAATCCAAATGTTTTCTTTGAAGAAAATTATACAAAAATGACATGTTTTCTTATTTTGCTCTGTGTTCTTTAATTCATTTTGTCTACACAGTTTAAACACATACAACTACAAAAGTGCAAGCAGGGAAACTGTAAATCCATCGTGTGTTACTAGTAATAAACGTCAAGAACTACAATATCCAGCTGACTCAAAGTTCAATATGTCGTCACTGAACGTGCTGAACAGAGTTTAGTACTGATTAACCAATTTCTACAGATAATGTGTCCTGTGCAACTCTTTCACATAAACAACAAAATCAGAAATGTTTTTTTTCTTTGCTCAATAGGTGGATTATTGCGCATAACCTGGTGAGAAAATTCTTGTTCTGCTCAGCACTACTTGTGTTTTGTTACTATCTGTAAGGCACCTGGTAGAAACAAGGCCACTCATACAAATGCACAGGTTTAAAAAAAATAATAATCTAACATTTGTTTCAAAAGATATTGGAAAAACCCATTGCGCATGGAGAAGTTATATAAAACTAAATGTTAAAAATATTAAATATTAAAATGTGGTTACTCAAATTAATTCTTACATTTGTTATGTTCTGGATAATTGAATGAATTTTAAAAACAAAAAAATAAAGTTAACATGAAAATAATGCTGCCCAGTTTAGTGGTAATGCATGACTGATCAAGTGTATATCATAAAGTAGTCAAATAGTTCAATGTAGAGGAGATTTCTGCAGGAACGGTGAGAGCCCCCCTACCAATCCCCATAAGCAACCTGACAAATTCAGCAAAAAAAACACACCCAAAAAAGCAAACAAAAAACTCTTATTGCATATCTGAGCAGACATTTAAGGAAATAAAATGTATTCATATTTACAAGAATGATTTCAGCATTTTCATGAAAACCAAGAATCCCACTTTTTTGCTCATGAAGGAATTTCACAAATCCCAAACTCTTAATACATCCAACGTCAGTGATCAAATTCAGTCCAGGTTTAACCAGATAAACCTGGATTTATGACCACTTAATACCAAAACAAATTAAAAATGTTCTGTGTTTTTTTAACTAAAAGAAAGGCAAAATAAAACCTTAAATTATATTCTAAAGAGGCTCCATTCATCTCTGAATGAATGAGCCACATTGCCCATATAAAAAAAAACACTAAGTTAATGTAAGATTTCTGTTTAAAGATTGTTAAACCTATTACAACTCAATGAAAAGAAAAAAAATAACTATGTAATTTTTTATATACCATATTTTTTATATATATATGTAATAACCTTTAATTTGTATAAGTTTTTGTAAGTACCTTTACTTCAGTGTTGGACATGCTGCTGGTGATGTGGCCTTTTCAAACAGCAACGCAAAAATTGCTCTGGTTTAGTAACCAGACAGGTTTTTGCTCTTGTCAAATTACAATTAAAAAAAAAAATCACAAGTAACCTTTTGAGATGGAGCAGAAAGAAGGAAATGAATAGTACCAGATATGTCTGAAAACGTTTGATACACTTAGTAATCAAGAACAACTTAAATGGAAAGGAATGTTTGAAAATGCCAACCGTTTGCACAGAAACTCAAAGATTTCCTCCAGATTCAGGTGCTCCACTTCCTTGTTGAAGAGGAGATGTTCCTTAAATTCCCATGAGTCTGAACTGAAGACGCCTTCTGACATCTGAAAATGCTTCAGAGCTGTTGGTGAGGGCAACAACAACACGGGGCTGTGCAGGAGTGACAAGCTTGGAGACAAATTACTGTAGAAAATCCTAAAATCTGCATCTGCAGCAGGCCGGTGTTAATCAAAAAGTCCTCTTTGTTCAGAATTAGTTTGTTTTGGTCCTCTGCTGTAGTTCACGCGTCTTTAAAGTGGCGTTTCCTTTGCATCCAACAACGTACGCTGGAAGCTCAAGATCTCTGTGAAAGCACAACCTGCAGAAAGAAGCATAGCAGAAATGTATTCAGTAAAGCATCATAGGTCACGTAGAACATCCCAGATCCCCTCCATCGGTCTGAAATTCCATCCTCCATGCTGATTTTATCGGCCTCCTAAAGTATTGATTAGTGGTGCTTCATCCTTACGTTCCAGTCAAAGTCAACTCCTTGTCTTCATGCGAGTTGTCGTACGGCTGAGCCTCAGTCTCCTCTGCCGGTTCTCGAAATACAGCAAAGTAAGGTAATGACAGAGCCTCCACAGCTGTCACTCTTTCCTCAGGATCTAGCAGAAGCATGCGCTCCAGCACCGCCAGGGCTAGAAAAAATAAAAGGAAGAATGCAGAAATGGCTAAAAATATGAACAAAAGCAACAAAAAAGGAGCTTAACAAAATATATGTTTAATATACAAATAAGAAAACTGTACCTTGGGAACTAGCTGATGGAAACAATGTCTTAAGATCTATCTTCTCTATTTTTTGGAGACTTTTGAGGTAACTTTTAGCCTGAAAGCAAATACTTAATGACGTTAATCCACACATATACATGATACTGTGCCCTATACATAGGCAGAGAAAAGTTGGCGTTTTTAATTCACTGATGTTTGTTGCAAAATCATTTAATGTTCATGCTCCTGGTGGCGGCAAGAAGACATTTAATCAGCATGGCGGGGGTTAGAGAGAAAGTATTTGATAATCTCAGGTTAAACTTATATGCATTCCAAACACATCTGCTACATCACATATTTATAAAGTCTCATCTTTTAAAAATCTGAACTTACATCCTCTGAGTCTAGTTTTGATATGAATTCTTGACTCGGCGTTCCTGTGACCTTCATGATATGATTCAGCTGATCTAGGTCTAAGGAGAAATGTTAGGGTTCAAAACCAGAAAAAAAAGCAGATGAGTACAAGCTGATCCTGAAAATATAAGAAAACAAACCCTGAGGATGAGATTGGTAAAAAGAAAAAAAAGGATACGGTCGCTGCCTTTAAAAAGGGGTTTTCCTTGCAGCATCTCTGCCATGATGCAGCCCACAGACCAAATATCCACTGTGGAAAAGACAAAGCAGCACCGATGAAGACGTAGCATGATAAAATCGAAGGTCATTGATGTGCAACTTGACATGAAATGTATTTGAAAGACATTTGCAGTGCTGGCTGTTAAGGCAGCTCCACCTAGTGGATAAACTGTCTTGTGATTTGGTTTTCTGAGACTATTCTGAACTTCTAGTATGTTCTTATTTCTAAATCACAGTGACAGCAGAATGATGACCTACTTCTAAACTCACCATCACCAATCACACACTGAAGATTTATAAAATAATAACCATGAGTCTTTCTTTCATACAGTAAATATTTTCTCCAAGTTCAGACTTTTTAAAACTTTTTTCACAGAAAAAAACCTAAATGCTAATGTCCTGTGACAGCAGAAACCCTGAGAAAGTGGAGGATTCACACATAAAAAAACAAGTTCATGCCAAACTTTGAAACAAAAGAAGCATTGTTTTTTTTCCTGATGAGTTACTGAGAACAACACACTGTTAAGAAATGCCAGTATCGGGACCTTTTGTCCACAGATTTACCCGTCTGTGTGTAGTGCATCCAGTTGAGGATGACCTCCGGGGCTCTGTACCATCGGGTCACCACGTAGCCTGTCATCTCAGTGTCCGCCTGCCGAGCTAAGCCAAAGTCCAAGATCTATCAGGGCAATAAATGCAGACAATTGAAGAATTACGGGAATTGGGTATCATAAAACACAGCTGCAGGTCAGGTAGAAATGTGTTAAAAGCCTTTAAGCTAAATTAATATTTTACAGCAATACAAACAGTAACAGATGGTGTTCTGGCTAGTCCTATTGTTAATTAGATTTTTAATCTCAATGGATCTTTGCGTTGGGGTGGGGGGACACTTTATGAAAAATGTTACAACTGCTACTTCTAATTTGAGTGCATTTATGTTTTGGACAACAACCCATGTAAAGATTAGCAAAACAACCACCATCACAACCCTCTAAACGTCAGTGTTTATTAACGATTTTACCCTATGAATCATTGAGATTTTCTTTGAAGTTCTAGTTAGTAGGACTCACTTTCTAGTTTTTAGTGTAGAAATACGACTTGATGCGACAGAATCCCGTTTCCATCACCTCAATAGCAAGGCAGTAAAGTTTTGCTGAAACTTGCTGCTGAACAACTATCTTTAGATCAGCTCCGTTGCAACAGAGAAACGTATAAAGCATGCCGGATGAGGGGCCCCGAGGTGAGAACATGCTCTTCAAGTGGAGGAGATTTGTCATAATTTTCATACACAGCCACTTGCCCTTTTCTACTGTCAAAAGCAACAACTGACAGATAAATTTGTGCAACAAAAACTTAACTGTAACTACAAATGTTTACTTCTGTCCTCATCCAGCTTTGAGTTTGCTAAACCTTTCTGGGACTTGTCGGACAAACCCAAGATTGAGTTTTCAAGGACGTCTGGTATGAAATATAGATATGTGGGAAAGCACCTTCTGCTCAGTGTTAAGCACAGTGGAGAATCGATGGGGTCTGTTTCTCTTCCAAAGGTCCTGAGAACATCGTTAGAGTGTATGGCAGCATGAACTCTATACAACAAGACCAGAACATTTGAAATAAAAACCACCAAGAAACTAAACCTGAGCTTTTCAGAACAATGACGATCTAAAATATATCAGAGAAATGCTACAAACCAGCTGTTTCAGTTCAAACACCTACATTTTGAAAAGAACACGAGTTAAACTGAGCTAAACTAAAGGGAGCACAGTAAAGAAATGAAGAGTCCAGAGGAGATCTCTATGGAAACAGCCATTGTGCCACTTATGATCATTTTTTGAACAATTAAATGGTGTTTTCTCCAGTAAATGACTGTTCAAGATAAAAGGTCAGATTTTCTTTGCAATTATTTCATTGCAAGATCTTGTTTTTTTCCTGCAACAACAGTTGGTATTGCATTTTGTTCAAATCATCATGAGGGTGCCAACAAATCTGTCAACTGTAAGCGATGGCAAGAATTTGTTTAAGCCACAGTGTGATGCAGAGAGCTGTACCTTGAGCTCGCAGTCTGGGTTGACGACAAGATTTCCTGGTTTGAGATCCTGAAAGTGTTTACATAAAAAGCCATAAATTAGCAGCTCCTAGGAAAGAAAGTATTTGTCGTAATAGGTAACAAACCCACCCTGTGAATTATACCAGCAGAATGGATGTACTGAAAGAAAGAGAAATAAGGGCATTCATTTAGTCAGCTGAAACCTAAAAAAAAAAAAAAAAATGAACAAACACCCTGTGTGAACCGTATCAGACCTTGAGTCCTTTCAGAGTCTGATAAACCAAACACTGGATTTTTTCTTCTGATAGTTTGGTCTTCTTCATCAGCTTCCCCAGATCAGTTCCCATGTACGGCATCACCAGACAGCTTGAAAGGGAAGAGCAGGTTGTGACCGGGTCAGATTTTTACAGCACAAAGACGTTTGCATTTCTCTGACAGTGCCAGGATGAGAGGCCATAAACGAATGCTTACAAATCTTTGAATCGGTCCAAAGAAAGGTCTGCGGTAAACACATCTAGAAGGCCAATCACCTGCACGAGAGCAGAAGATGTCACACACTGGATTAATTCATTGTGCTAATTAGATATCAGTGAGCCGACCAGCCACTGATCTCAGTTTTAATTCTGCATAAATTAAACTGACTACAGTCGCATCTCCAAAAATTGGAATATGCAACTAAAAAAAAGGAAAAAAGTACGTTTTTTTTTATATTTCATGTGTGATATTCTAATTTTTCTGGTACTTTCCTCAGCTGAAACCCACACTTACAAAAATACGCTGAAGTAAAAGGTTTTAAAAAAAAAAAAAAGTAAAAGAGTGATGTCGTGTCTCACATTTTCGTGTTTCATGTGTTTGAGAAGCTTCAGCTCCCTGAAGGCTCGCTTGGCGAACACCTCGGACTGGAAGGGTCTGTAGAGCTTCTTGATGGCCACTTTGGTTCCGGTCCTGGAGTCCAGCGCTGAGCTGCAGGAAGAAGCGCAGCACAACATCACCTGACCGCCTGCAGCGCTGCCAGTATGAGGAAATAGCAGCCGAGTAGGAACTTTGCTATGATACGGGAACGAGACGGCGTGCAGCAAAAAATGATTTTTTTTTTTTAAAAACATTTTAACCCAGTCGCACCTGCGCGCGCTCCTGCCCGTCATCCACCTGTTTTGTCGTTGATGGGGTTTTTTTGTTGTTGTTGTTGTTTTATATTCCTCCGCAGCGTTTCCAGACTCGTTATCAAGTCGTATTCGGCGATTCGGCCGGAGCGGTTCGGTGCCGCCACACGCCAAGTCGTAATCATTGATAAACGGGCCCCCACGCTGTGAGACGCACAGAAACGTGCACGAAAGGCGGCGGCGGCGGCTCTTTCCATCGCTGCTGTAAACTTCACTGCTCACAAGAAAACATTTCGCCCACCGACTCTCCTCTCACATTCTAGCATTTTGCCCCCCGCTGGTTTTTCTAAGTATTGTCAGAGCGGCTCCTGCCGAGGTGTCGGCGAGCGCGTCTTCATCATCGTATGAGGAAGTGAAACAGCGCGTGTGTAACTAAGCGTGGACACTTTTTCTTTTGTTTGGCTTTAACACCGACCGTCTGCTTGGACGGTACCATCTGTTCGCTCTTTGTTTGACGCCACCCCCCCGCCAGCCTGAGTGCGTCCGCCGCCGTATAATAAAATATCTCCTTCCACTTCGCCGGAGTTCTTCACTTACCACACAGTTCCGTACGCTCCGGTCCCCACCTGAATCAGGTCGCGGTACCGGTCCGGTACTTCCCAGACGCTTTTGTTTATTTCTTGTCGGTAAAATCCAGGTCTGACCCGCCTTGCCATGATGCGTGGTAAGTATCAGTTGTGTCTCAAACACCTTCCCCCTCTGATCCTTTTGTCTCTTCCGGAGCTACGCAGTCATTGTCCCAGATTCCACCTATGCGCTGCTCACTGCGCAGCGCAGTTCAGGGCGCACCCTGAGGTCGCCCAAAAAAAAAAAAAAAAAAAAAAAAAAAAAAAGCCACTCCCGACTTCTGCGGGAGGTCAATAATTAAAGGTGAAGAACAGTGTTAGTTGGAAACTGAAAAAAAAAGAAAAAAAAAAGGCGGCTTTAAATAGGATTCCTGGGTGTGTGAGTTCAGTCAGTCAGTAATTATTTGAAGACGTGCTGGAACATGAACGTCACAGACGCCCAAACCGAGGCTGTAAGGAGATCCATCACTGACACGCAACCAGGAACTGGAATCCTGTTCATGATGTTGTGTATTGTCAGCTCAGTCTGCCAACAATAGAGATTAACTATTTACACTGCCTTGCAAAGAGAAAAAAAAATTTTCACTCCTCTTTTACATTTTGTCACAGCTACAAACTTCAAAGTATATAGCTGGATGCTTTAACACAAAATATTACATCACAAATCACATTACTGGAGTTTGTTTCATATCAGATCTGAAACATGCTGCATGCGTCCGCATTTACGTGGCATAATGTATCCAGCTTTTAGTTCTGGACATTCACATTTCTAACACATCTTTATGTGACATGACAGAAATGATTCTCTCTGGTCCTGGAAGGCGAATATTCAGTCCAGACTAAAGCTTTTGGGGTTTCTTCCAACTGATTTTCAGTGTATTCATCTCCTCTCAGTCCCCAATGAAGAAAAGCAACCCCACATCATGATGCTGCCAACACCATGTTTGGATGTTGTGTTTTGCGCAGCGCTGGTTTTCTGTCACATATGACAGTTTGCATGCAGGTCATAAAGCTAAACATGGACATATCTGACCAGAGCGTCTTCTTCATGTTCGCTTTGTCCCTTTGTGTTCTCCCGATACACAACGACTTTCTTCTTGGCAGTTTTCATCAAAAGCCAGTTTGTATCAAGCCCAGCTAGTAGCCACCTACTGATACTCTGCAGCTCCCCAAAAGTTTCAAAGGGATTCTTGGCTGCTTATCCTTTGCTGGCATGTGAGTGTAGATGTTTGTTGATGCTTTGGTAGATTTGTGGTTGTACCAGTTCCAAACTT
Source organism: Poecilia picta (assembly GCA_033032245.1). Taxonomy (NCBI): domain Eukaryota; kingdom Metazoa; phylum Chordata; class Actinopteri; order Cyprinodontiformes; family Poeciliidae; genus Poecilia; species Poecilia picta. Next base: position 14,880,924 of record CM065358.1, read on the forward strand.
GAAACAAACCCTGATCCATATTTACTTTAATTTAATTTAAAACTGGATGAGAAAACGAAATAGAAATAATACAAATGTGAAATTACTCGATAAACTCTTAAAAAAGTGATTCATTTATAAACAAACCCCCTGTGTCCTTCACTGAACGAGTATCGATCCAACTGAGTTGGGTGCTGTAAAATGCTGCTTACAGGAACATTCTGCTGTTTTGCTGTGCATTTAAAACTGCTTTAAATGTCCTAATGTTCACAGAAAGATTCAACTGTTTTCTCCACCCTGGACCTTTTCAAGAGAGAGATTTCATTGTATGCAATAATCAAGTTCTGCTTACTACGTTGTCAGTAAGGTGGCCTCAGATGGGAAGTAACCAGAATATGCAATATGCTTTAAACAAAGAAATGCATGCATGGCAGTCATTTCAATAAATCACCATCATTCATGTGCTTTGTAATAAAATTATAACGTTATTTAATCATTTATGAACAGTTTAGGTACAGGAATATTTATCCAAATGTCCTGCTTGGTTTGACTTATCAAAATAACACTTTCACTAGCATTAAATTTCATATTTCACCACATGCTCTTATTGTGGGGTTTGGGATTTAACGTGGCACCTTTAACGCTCAGGTGACCGGCGAAGACAACTGGCTGTCTTGGATTTTATTTAGAGGCATCAGATTAGAGGGAGAATCCAAATTCATGCCACACTTTTCATAAACTACAATAAAACGTAAGAGAAAAGGTCCATTTAATAGCAAAAACAGAAGAGGTTACAATTGATAAAAGGACTTTTTTTTGACATTTCGTATATATTTACCTGAAAGTTACAGCAATTGCATTATTTTTATAAAAACACACTTTCTACCCGAGCAGACACATCCAGATTAGTCATTCCTCATAAACCTACCTGTAAATACAGAAATACAGAATAATAAAAGGAAACGACAGTCTGAACCTCAGAGAGAGGTGCGATCACAGTGAGGAGGACAAAAAAAGCATCTACTGAACTCATTGTGCGTGTTTGTGCGTGTGGAAATTTTAGCATTTCTCTCAACTGCAATCACTCCTTTTTAATCTCACACAGTCCTCATAATATTTGGTACATTCTGGAAGTGACAACCCCACAGTTTGTCAGAGGCAGGCAGGTCAATGCGGGACTTGTTGCCTGAATCATCATAAATAGCAGAAGTGACACAGAGCAGACGGGCTGGAGGAGAGCCAAGCTGGGTTTGTGCAAACCTGTTCCTCCTGCAACCTGCACGTTACATTCAGAGCCAAGACTTGAGTCAATGCAGCTTTTGTCATCTGCATTGATGAACGTCTAAAAATAAATCCCAAACTGTTTAAATTTGGAAATCTTAGGCAATGGAAGAACAGAGTCACCTCCCATCCTCCCGTCTGTTTTGTGTCATCATGCTAATCTGTGAAGAGCCACTTCTCTTAACTCCCTCACTGCTGCCTTGCCAAAGCTGAAAAGAAAGTTGGACAGTGAGCCAAAGAGGGGAGGGGATGAAAAAAAAAAAAAAGGTAAAAGTCAGTAATCAACACTTTCCAACTTTCTTGTTCTTTTAGGCAGGACAGCAATTAAGGAAGCGCTTATGAAGATCAGGTGACGCAGATTTGGCGTGCCCATGCTGGGGGCTTGCTGTCGTACGGCACAGGATTCATGGCTGTCGATGATGATGATGATGAGGAGGAGGTCCCCTGCTGTGGCTCCTCTCCTTCATCCCTCTCCCCCTGTTCAGTCCTCCTGTGCGAACCCACCCAAGCAGGAAGCTCCAGCCCTGGCTGAGAAGAAAACGGTTTCTCCAGGACCTTGAGGACCCGTCGGACCTGCAGCACAACGAATCGATCACAGAGAGACGTTGAAGAAATGCGCAGCATTCTAAAGTCACGCCAGGTCGTGGAAAACGACTCCTGACCTCAGAGAAGTTCCCACTCTCAGCTGCCTCTATGGCATTCTGGGCTATGTAGTTCCTGAGCACTACGCGAGGGTTGGTGCCGTCCATCACTCTGGCCCTCTCCTCCTGCACGGCCTGCACGTCGCTCTGGCCCTCCAGCTCGCGGGCCAGACGTTTCCTGTGCAGGGACGATAAGGCGGAAACACTCGGTTACAGTAATGGGACGGTGTTGGCCTGGAAACAACATTTCCTCCCTGTCTGTCCGCCCCCTTTATCAGTCAGACTTCCACCCGTCACTAGCCACGAGAAAGAAAAAAAACTCCCCCACTCTGTCCCCACGCGGCCTTTTTCTCACAGCAAGCCATTTTCCCGTCGAGTCTCTCTCAGGTGAAGCGTCTCACCTGTAGAGGGCGATCCAGGACGTCCACTCCTGAGCCTGCCGGGCCCTCAGCTCGTCCTGACTCGTCTCCAGCAGGACCTTCAGTTTGCTCATTCTGTCCAGCTGCCTCGCGATGGTCGCCCTGTCTGAGATCATCTCAAACAGAGCGGGGTTGCTCTGAGCCATGGACAGCAGCATTGACAGTTCACTGTCAACCAAACAGATAAAAATGTGTCGTAACAGGGCAGAGAGTCTGAATGCTGATGTACAGAAAGAGAGCGGGAATGTGTCATGGGCAATAGCCATCCGTACAAAATCATAGATTCTCTACAAGTGCAGGTCGGTTTATTGGCCAGTCTAACAAAGTGACATCATGATCATTAAACATCAGCAGTATTGGTAGATGCAAAGTCCTGATGAAAAACGAAGTGAGTATTTCCAGAAAACAAACAATCCAGGCTGCACAGGGACGCAGTTGGTAGAGCTGTTGCCTTGCAGCAAGAAGGTTCTAGGTTTGATTCCTGGCCTGGGGTGTTTCTGTATTGAGTTTGCATGTTCTCCCTGTGCATGTGTGGGTTTTCTCCGGGTACTCCGGCTTCCTCCCACAGTCCAAAAACATGACTGTCAGGTTACTTGGCCTCTCTAAATTGTCCCTAGGTGTGAGTGTGTGTGTGTGTGGTTGTTTGTCCTGTGTGTCTCTGTGTTGCCCTTCGACAGACTGGTGACCTGTCCAGGGTCACCCCGCCTCTCACCCGGAACGTCAGCTGGAGATAGACACCAGCAACCCTCCTGACCCCACTAAGGGACAAGGGTGTAAGAAAATGGATGGATGGATAAACATCCATTTTCACCACTGCCCTCTTGAGTCAGAAATGTGAACTACATTAAATTAAGTAAATGCATAGAAAATTATAAAACCAGTACTTACGCATTTTAATCAGATCTTTGGAGTACTGGATATGACAACTATACCTAAATAGTAGAGCTAAAAGACAATGGTACCTCCATGTTACAGCTCACAGATTAACTATCTTGAATTCTGTCACAAGACTATGATTTCATATGCAATTTATTTTTGCTTAATTAGCATTTAGAATAATTTTGCAATTCTTTTACAAAATGTAGTATTTTTCTCCATCACATTTTAACCAGGGCGTATTACCGTCCTTGCTGAATGTAATGAATGAATTTCAAATCAAAATTTGTTGATAATGTGATTGATAATGTGTTTTCCTATGTTGTCGCAAAGGAAAACACAAGATGCGCCTTTGGACAAGCAAAAACAGTTTTCCTCAGACGCTTAGTTTTAATCAGCTTATCTGTCTATCTCACCGTGGATCCATTGTGGGTGTGTTGGCTGACTTCAGCTCCTCTAAAGAAGCGCACTGCTCCAGGAGGACTTCTGAGGCTTTCCTAACAATCTCCTCGTCTCGCTCCGTTTCTCCCTCTGACGGACAGGAAATCTGAGCTAAGTTACGGAAGGTGTTCGTGAAGTCAGCCCCTGCAGGAAAGAAATGGGAAACAAGTCAATCAACACTCGTTCGATTTAGTGCAAACATCCCACGCTGCAGGCCGACCTGTGTCGTGCATTGTACGCAGCAGCTCGGTGATCAGGATCTCGTCCTCGGGCTCCTCCTTTCTCAGCAAACCCAGTTTCTTCCTCATGTTCTCCAGGTAGAAGCGGTTGAACTGATCCAGGTATTCGTCTATCACAGCCTTTGCTCGATCTGGTGGCAACTCTGGAGCCAGGGCCTCTGCCAGCTTCACCAGGTTCCACCTGCAGATAGCCGGCTGGGCCTTGTACGAATATCGGCCAGAGTTGTCCGACGCGTTGCAAACGAAATCTGGGTCGAACCTGAAACGGATATGGAAGGTTATTACCCACCTATGCAGATTCACTGTGGTTGCTTATTTATTTGCTTTTAGTGATAGGCTAACAATGAATCACAGAGCACAGACGGTGCCACTTTAGAAGTAAGAGCCTGAAAAGCCACTGTCACAGTCCAAAATGCTGGGAGTTTAACAACATGGACAGAGACCTTGAAAGAAGTCCCTGCTTCAAATACAACACCTCTCCAAACAGCTAATAATTTCTAGTTGCCCACATGTACAGGACAGCGCCTTCTGGGGAAATGTTTTATTGTCAAATTGGACTAAGATTAAGTGTAATTTCTAAAGGAATCAAGGTGAAATTTTCACATCTAGAAACACTGAAGAAATTGTCAGGAAGTGGTTAAAAAGAGCAAAAGATCCCACTTAAAACCGGTTTTGGGAAGGATAAACAAGCCAACAGTAGCTCTGGATTAGACCTAACTTCGAGACAACTGAAAGTTTATAAACTAAAACATTAAGGTTAATTTCTTTAGATCAGCTCTAGAGTTTCATACACTGACAGTAAAGTCAGAAGCTTGTTTATGGGGACAAAAAGAAAGGGGTTTGTTCCTTTTAACCATATTAATTCAAATATTAGTGGGGTTTGTGTATATAATTGTCAGCCACTGTGGATGAGTGAAAACCAACAATAAACCCAGACCTCTGTGCATCTAATTCTTAATATGTGCATACATGTCTCAACAGCCCATTATGACATTTCCTAAAAAATCCATAAAGTCAATCGTTCCACAAAAACATCACAACCTAACCTGTCCATGAAGCCGTACGGACCGTAGTCCAAAGTGAGTCCCAAAACACTCATATTGTCGGTGTTCAGAACTCCGTGACAGAATCCAACACACTGCCACTGAGCCACGAGTCGAGCCGTACGGGACATCACCTAAAATTAGAGAGACAAGAGGAAGACATTCTCTAGATGAATGAAAAACTTAAAACACAGGTTTTAGACATAATGTGACCTCATGTTAAGCAGGTATGAACAACTCAGACACATGAATGAAGATAAAAACCTGTTAAGTAAAGCAGACAGGGCAGTGAAGCAGTTCAACAAAAATAAACACCAAATGTAACTCTGGAACATTATTGCGGTACATCCCAACTATAGCAGTACCTTCCAGCTAACTTAGTTTTTATGTGCCAATAAACCATCTTTTACCACCTGAAATCAGCATGTTTACAACAAGTTACCGTAAACTCTTACCTCTCTAAAGAAAGCCACGTTTCTCTCCACCCGGTCTGGATGATCCCGCTGGATTTCAGGGTAAAACATTTCAATGACATAATCCAACATCTGACCTCGGATCTCTTCCCGTCCGTAACTGGGACCCTGACGCCCCGTAAACTCGTCGGCCGGCTTGAAGATCTCAAAGGAACCGAACCTGTGCAGAAAAAGGAAGGCTCAGCGAAAGCGTCCGGATGATGCCATACATCTGTGAAACGCGACACAGGAAAGTCGGTGCATACCTGAGGAAGGTGGGAGCGATGCGCAGGACCACTGAGCATTTCTCGGAACGGGGATGCCCGCTGTAGTAGATGTCCCTGATGACCTTGCTGTCGGAGGTGACCACGGAGCCTGCTCTGGTGGTGGGGATACCGAGGAAGAACATCGCCTCACTGCAAAGGAATTCTCTTATGCTGGATCGCAGGACTTTTCGGCCATCAGCTTTCCTGTGGGGGACGTACTTCCATGTTAATTTTAGATGACAGACGAACACAAAGTAGTTTGGAAAACAATCGTTATTTTTATTCAGTAACATTTACTCTGACAGCCTTCAGTAAAAGTGCAACCAACTGCCTTCTGAATCTGAAGTCACCCAAGTAGTAAATAAAGACCACTTGTATGTTATTTAATCTCTGTACATTTCATTTATTTCTACTATATGGCGATTGCTGCAATGAAATGGTTGTTTATCACACCATAGTCATAGTCCAGATCAGTGGTTTCCAAACATTTTCATGCCTCCCCACCCCCCATCGCTGCCCCTGGGGGTGTGTGTGTGTGTGTGTGTGCGATTTTTTGGGAGCAAAATGAATGTAGGTAGCTGAACATAGACAACAACATTGGTAGCCTACAGGCTACTTGTTCAGCTTTAGATGCTGTACTGATATTAGCTAGCTAGTCATCTCTTAGCTAACTTTACCTGCATCCAGCAGCTTCACTCAACTCAGTCGGTTAGTTTGGGGGAAAAACTGTGAAAAGTTCTTTGAGTTTTGCTGTCATGATTCTATGTATGCGTAGCTCTGCACAGCAGCAGCAGGTCTCCTTCACTGCCACACAGATGTATACCAACCAACGCGAGTGTCGTAGTGCTCATGTTGTGGGTAGTGCTTATGTTGTGGAAAAAAAGGTTGCAACGTGTGAACAACGGATTAAACAGTTTTAACTGCTGATAAAAGTGACAGAGGACACAGATATGGCAAGTGAGGAAGCCCCTACTGTATCAAATTGACATAGGAATAACAGAGGGTTGGCCATTCTAAGGTAAAAACTTTGTGCATACAGTTTTCATGTTTTTGTTTTTTCATCTAGACGGCTAGCTGCCCCCCCCCCCCCCCCCCCCAGGGTCGCGCCCCACAGATTGAGAACCTCTGGTCCAGATTATGGTATGAGGTGAAAAATGTTGTCTAATCTCAATGAGTTCGTTTTTATTTCTTTACAAAGATGACGAATGTGAAAAAAAAAAAGAAATCTTCAGGATGTATACAGTTAGCTATGTTTTAATCAAACGTTGATTCAACAAACTTGAAGGGCTCACAGCACTTTTTTTTTTTGTAAATAAAAGAAAATGTTGAAATCTTTCAATTACTTTCCTTTCACTGAACATTTAAAACATAAAAACAACAAAGACGAACTTTGTCAACCCTGTTACCTGGAATATGGGGTCAGTCCCGCTCCTTTCACCTGAATCTCCCACCGCCCGCTCGGATTTTCCCGGAGCAACTCTGGATTTTGTCCCGGTGGAACCTTCACCTCTCCCAGGTAACAGGCGGCCCCGTCGCCCAGCTGCCCGGCAAACTGTCCGAACTGGTGACCGCAGTAGCAATGAGCCGCGGGCTCGGACCCAGGCATGACTTTGGACCCGCTCAGGTACTCCGGTCCAAGGGGATCCTTCATAACCGCTCCTCCGTCGAGCCCCAGCAGCGCCAGGGCTTCGCCCGAAACGGCCACGAACCGAGGGTTGTTCAGCGGCTCTGGGGTAACCCGAGAGAAACACGCTCCTTTCACCATTCGGACCCCCGGCTCGTCGGACGGGTCCAGGGGAAGTTTCTTAAGGGCGACGTTGTCAAAGTCGAGTCGTTCCAAGGAGGAGCGACCCGCAGCCAGACCCATCTCGTCCATCCTGACTCTGAGGACGGTCACATGGGGCAGGAAGATGCGCGACACTCCCAGCCGGGGTCCTAAATAAGCCATGTAAATCAGGCCATCAGTCTGTTAGTGTCCTGTGGCGCAGTCTGAACTGTTTAGGCTAATCATGCTTTCATAATCCTGCGAGCGACAGCGGATGTTTGGGAGACTTCGTGTTGTTGCACCTTCGAATGCCCGACTTGAAACAGCAAAGGCGGAACTCTAAGGTGAGGGAGAACAACAACAACAACAGGGGACGAGGGTCAATATGGTGGGCTAGTATTAAAGATGTTTATTATTTAACACAATACATGTCTTAAAGCTGTAAATTATCGATTTTCATTCGTGAGAATGACGTTTTTAAACGACCGATTTTACTGTACCGTATTTTCGGAAAACTCGTTGCGTGATTACTGCTTGGTATGGAGCCCCATAGCGGACATGGGGAAATAAACAAATAATAAATTAACAAATAAATAATGAAAAACTTTTTACTTTCGGTTTAATTGTTACAGATAAATAAATAAGATGAGAATAGACTGCAAAAAAAAAAAAAACTTGATAAACACAGAACTCTCCTATTGCACATGTATAACAGTGATTCTTGAGAATAGGGACAAAACAGGTCCTATGGATAAAGCACAAAATTTGAATAAAATATACACAAAATATATCTTTTTCAAATATCTGACTAAACTAACCTGGGTCATGTGAGCACAACAATGTATATTTTCCAGGTATTTGCTGAATATTTTTTTATTTTAAACATTGTAGTCGGTGGATGATGTCTGTTAAAAGCCTTTGTCCTGGAGCAGAACTCAATGCATTATAATAGTTTAAAACAATTTAAAAAATACTAAAATTATATATTATGACAATTAAGTATAAGTAGTCATATAAATAATTATAAAGGTATCAATAAATTGAATAAAAATAATTTTTATATATTTTCCAACTCCATTGAAATTTGATTTTATGTTTTTAGATGCACCATGTAGCACTTTGAGATTTTTATTAATGAAAAGTGCATTATAAATTAAATTGATTATTATTATTATTATTATTATTGTCCTTAGTTTTTGTCAACACCGTCAGAAATGAAAAGAATGTAAAAAAATCAGGCATTATTGGGGGGCAGCAGAACTTGACCCCATGATCACTTCCTGTTTCTTCCTTTGCTAAGAGGGCTAGTTAGCTCTGGTTAGCTTATGTTATTCTTTAGTTTTTTCTTTTTTTTATTCCTAAGTTGTTTGTCACAACCATGATCTGTCAACACCGCAACTGACATTTTACAAAACTTTGATAAAATTTTGTGAAATAAAAGCTTAATTTTGGTCAATTGTAAAGATTTTATGGACTTGATGAGCTACAATATGGCCTCCTTCAGAATAACATCATATAAATTGAGGTAGTTTGGCTTTTTGTCACCTCCGTCAGATGTCAACTCCATCAGTTTTTGAGACTCTTTCAGTGAAATTAGTTGTCAAATCTCACTTAAATGTGCAGTTAATTAATTGTAATGTATTTTACATAAATTGCATTACTTCACATGTACCAAGTTTTTCATTTTACTCACTAGTTTGTCACCACCTTCAGTTTTGTCAACTCTGTCATGCAGTGTCAACTCCGCCAGAATGGCATTTTGTTGTTTTTTGTTTTAAATATTTTTTTGTTTCTTGAGAAGCTTTTGTCTGTAAAATGAGTAAAATATCACTAATAGGGTAATTATTTTTGATGTATATTTGTCAGATGGTGATGACATCGTTCTGCGTCAGGTCGATTAAAAATGTAATTGCTTTTAAAAATGTTGCAACTGGGAGCCTGTACCTCAGCATCTTTACATTTCCAAAAGATTATTTGACATATTTGTATACATAAATTTGAGAAATAACAAAACAAAAATTATGGGAAAATTAAAACCCATTTTGTCCCTATTTTCAAGAATCACTGAAACTATTTTAAACCATCCATAGAAAAAAATAGTCTGTTTTTTGCCCTCAAAACCCGGTGCCCTGCATGTTTTAGGCATCTCCTGGCTGCCACACACCTAAATAACTGATCAACAGGCTTCAGTAGCACTGCAGCATGCAGAAGAGGTCATGCAATCATTTAAATTAGATGTGCTGAAACACAGACATATTAAAAGTGTGTAGGGCTGGGGGGGTGGGGGGGGTCTGAGGACCACGGAGAGAGAACGCAGCTCTAAGGAGAACCAGTGGATGAAAACACATGACAAACAAACAGACATGATGGGAAAAGTTTGAGCCACAGGTCTAAAAATCACCAAATTGTAAGCCAAGTTTAGTTCATTATTATGTATTTGATATTAAAGATTGTCATTATCCTATAAAGTAAAGACACATACCAATCACAGAACAAGACAGGCACTGAAACAAATATAGTTCACTTTTACTATTATAGAAGAGTCAGTGTTTGGTACGTTTACAGTGACAAAACAAGTAAAGGGTGCAGGCTAATCAGTTAATACAACCAATACAGCCTTTCATAGTCTCTTCTCGAGTTGTCAGGCATACAGTAAATTACATATTTTGGTTGAAGGTAATCGGATACAAATATGAAAACAACGTATCTGGCCTGCAACAACTTCAGTCTTTAACACGTTTCTTCAAAATGTTTTAATCATTCGGAAGACTAGTTACCTGAATAAGCTCAGACGGAAAATAGCTGGCACTGGTTTTAATTCTACTTTTTAAAAATAAATGAACATTACACTCTTCATCAATTCATTGGACCCATTGACATGTTATAATAAATTATGTACGGTTACTCATTTCACATCCCTCATTTTGATTTACAGTTAATAATAAAAAAATACTTAGAAGTCGCTTAAATTACCTGGATATCAACAATAGATTTAAAATCATGCATTTATGTTGACAGAACTTACTGTACTATACTTTGACACCCTCCTTTTTGATCTAGGGTTGTCTTTTTTTGTTATACATGCAGTAACAGAACATAATATGAATACACATGTGTTGGTGATAGGCTTTAGCAGAGGAGGCAATCAGAGGGTCGAAGGCAGCATGATAAAAGTAAGGCTAAATTTTCCAGATTAAAGATTTTGTTCAGCAGTCCAACTAAAACAGATTTATAAATGCACAAACCACTATGGCCCCACTTTACTCTGAGGGGAAACAAAGCAACCTTCATTTCTAGTTCCACATTTTCACAATAAATAAGAATGCATATATTTGGACAGCTAATGCACCTGATTAAAATGCGGTACACTTGACGCAAAAGGTTGGGTCCATCATATTAAAGGGTAAAACAAAACATAAAATGTTCTCACCCCACTGTTTTGTGAGGCACCGTGAGGCCTCCTGAGCATCAGTGTTCCTTTAAGATGCAAGTGTGAGAGCCCACGAAAAATGTTGCAGTTTTGGTAAAATTTCAAAGTCATCATAATCTTCATGTCCTCTCATTACAAAATAGTAAGATGTTCAAACTATTGATAATTGCACTAATCATTCATCAGATGGAGCCAACAAAAAGTGCATTTCACAGTAGCCCTTCCAGCTGAAATATGAGGCACTTGGCTGTAAAGTTCGTAGCAAAGAGCAATCACCAGAGTTTCTTCCACTAATCCTGAATGTGAGGAATGAGCACCATGTAAATATCTTTGAAACTTTTGTCAAAAATCATGATCGACTTTCTAGTTCAGACACACAGTGAAATTAATCTGTTTATACTTAAATAACACTATAAGTTACATCCTCTTATAAAGTGCTGGACCAATTACCAAAATCTGCCTGGTACTCAGAAAATGTCTTCTTTCAAAAAAAAAAAAAGTGTCCTATTATATCCAGGAAAATTATTCAATTCGATTCCTTGGACGATTAGCAAAATAAAGCCATGTGTAAATAAATTTCAGGAACAACAGGGAAATGTTACTCTAATTGGAGAAAATTTATGTAGAACATAATTGCCAGAAATGCAAGATTAGAGTACAGTTGTGGTTTCTTTGGCAGTGCAGTCCCACTGTGCCGTTAGGGACATTGATCGGAGGTGAAAGGTTCTTGACCCCAGAGAGGTCCTCTTCAGTTCCCAGGTGTGAGCTGGTGCACCCATTCGTCCAGCCTCACCTCCTGCTTTTAAGGCCATGGGTGATAAATGCATCTGTTTTAAAAAAAAATCAAAAATCAAATCTTGAGTGAAAGACGGGCTTAGAGAGGTCCAGCGGGGTCAGGCGACTGGAGCCGAAGAGTGTCAATCAAAGACTGGACTGCTGGTAACGTCAGCAGGGTTCGACCTAAACCTCCTCCGACTCGATAACAGGCGTATCCCAGCATTCCCATCAAGACTCCCTTCACAACAGTGCGCAGCATCCAGCTAAGTTGTGAGGGCGGTGCAACACTGAAGGAGAGAGATAAAGCAGAAACAAATATTTGTTTCGTCCCGCAATGACTTTTTCTTTCTAGTATTCAGTTACCGGGTAGAAAACCTACGTCATGATTTCTTGAACGTTGAGCTCCATATCCCAGTTTCGCTCAATGCCAGGGACATGACCCATCCCTACAACTCCAACAACCACAGCAGGCACTTCTATTGGGAAAAAAGAAATGTCACATTTTATTATTTATATAGCTTAAGGTAGAGGTTCCCAAACTCCCCTCAAAGGGGGGTGTGGGAAGCCGTCTGTATGAAAAAAAAAAAAACCATGAACGCTGTATGCGCTGGATTTTTACCTTAGAATGACCAACTGTCTGTTATTCCTATGTCAGTTTGATACAGTAGGGGCTTCCGCACTTCCCATATCTGTGTCCTCTGTCACTTTTATCAGCAGTTAAAACTGTTTCATCCGTTGTTAACATGTGGTAACCTGTTTTTCCGAGCCGCCTTTAAACACAACATGAGCGCTGCAACTCACACGCTGTGTTTACACCTGTGCGGCAGTGAAGGAGACCTGATGCTGCTGTGCAGAGCTACACAGGTGTGTTATAATCATGGCAGCAAACCAGCAAAACGCAAAGAACTTTTCCAGTTTTTCCCCCCAAACTAACCGACTGAGTTGAGTAAAGCTGTTGGATGCAGGTAAACTTAGCTAAAAGATGACTAGCTAATATCAATACAGCACCTTAAGCTCAACAAGTAGCTTGTAGGCTATTGGTGTTGTTGTCTATGTTCAGCTACGATTCATTTTGCTCCCAAAATAGTTGATTCCCCCCCTTGTTCATCTGGAGCCGGGCCTGAGTAGAACAGGGAATCTCTAAGAATCCACCCCCAACCAGGCAGCTATTTGTAAGCCATGCGGTGGTGGGGGGGCAGAAATAGTTTAGAAACCACTGGAGAAAAAGTTTGGGAACCACTGGCTTAAGGAAACATAGTGCCATTTTATAATGCAATCAAGTAATTATGTTACCTTTAGTCGTTCTAAAAATGCTGCATATAACAAACATGAAGCTTAGAAGTTTGACTTTGCAATTTAATGACTTAAAATGTGCATCTCTTTATAAAACTTCTGTCTATTTTACATAATCCTGCCCCTTTAAAATCTCAAATTATTAACATGTTAAAGATATTAACCGAGTTGAGAATTCTGAAAATTCACAAATGTGGTGTTGTCCAATCTGACTGAGCAGGAGCTTTTGGGGAAAGAGGAGTGAGCCTATACTCTCCATATATTCAGTTTATACAATTACATGACATGATTAGTTCACTTAATCAATTAATGATGACAAATATCTCTGTAATGTCAACTGAAGAAAAACATGCAATACACACTCTGGCCATCAGATGGCGACTCCACACAGCGTGTTGCCTGGCGGAGTTTGTGTGCGAGGTAGATATCCCTTTCAGCCACAATGGTTTGATGGAGAGCAGGAAACTCGCCGATCATCTCAGACATGGTTTGCTCCAGCAGGTCCTTCTGCTTACACTTCTCTACGTCCTCTTTACTGAAACAGCACATAAAATATGTAACGCTTAGATGGAGATAATGAAGTAAAAAAAACAAACAAGTGTTTGAAGTGCAAATGTAATGTTTTAGAGGATATTATACAGTGGATAAACTTTGTGAAAATGACTTGAAGCAAAAAAAAGAGAGAAAAACTTGTAAATGCTCATTAAAAGGTTTTACAGTTTGCTTTTTTGAGACAGACTTTTATTTTTTTTATGTTTTGCACAAACTTTTGTCTCAAAACATTTTAATTGGGAGACCAAAATATCCCTCAGCCAAATTATTAAAGACATGCTTTTAAATATTACTTAATTTTACCCTCCCAGGAGAGGCTAACCCAACTATCAGAAGCTTAACATTAGGAACAAAATATGCTTAAATTGGCACTTTGAGCTTTCAATCCGATACACCATACAGGGGCTTTTTCAAAACACTAGCAAATTTACTGGAAGTTCTCATCTAAACACAAACGAATATCAAAGATTCTAAAATGTTCACTGCAATCTTTCTAATTAATAACCAATCCTGTGATTTGCACCAAATTCAGCAGGTGTTATAATTTAATGTTCCCTCAAAATTGACCTTTTGCCCACTAGATCCATTGCCATCAGCATGATTAGTGAGACATCAACATCGAGGTAAAGAGAGGGGATTTTTTTGTTCACTTTTTAAGCTGCAGTTTAATGCAGTTTTCAACCAAGCATCCAATTTCATCGTAGATTAAAAACAAACAAACAAAAAAATGGTTCATTGGTACCTGATTGGATCTGATAAAAAGCAAAGACCCCAGGCCAGACGTGCCTTCTGCCATAAACTGAGAGCAGCTATGGTCCTCTTTAAGGTCACTGGGATTGGCCTGTCCCCAAGGTGAAATTTACAGAATGGGACTCGTCCCGCCTGTGAGGAGAGAAATACTTTCAGACTACCAAAATACATCGAGAGTACATAATTAAAACAAATAGTCTTCTGTTTCCAACAGGCCTATTATGAAGCCTGTTTAAGGTAACTGCTCAGTGTGAGACAAGGAAGAGAAAATGCAGTTCTCGATGACACACCTCCAAGTCAGAAATGACTAAATTGTATTTGGCATAGATTTGGCACAACACTCATTTGCGCAACACAAGTTCCTCAGTGACTTGCCTCAATATAAGCCTCTCGAAATTCTCCTCCGGGTGCCATTCCTAGCTGCTCCGTGATGTGAGCAGAAACTTTGAGCAGGAGAATCTGCATCAGGCCAGACATGAGCCCATTCTGAGAGACAGAGACAAAGAGTAAACATTTCAACTGCAACACCTTTCGTAACACAAAAAACTGGCTGTTGAACTGAAGCGCAGCCAGAAGTTGTGGTTTGACAAATCGTATCCCGACTCTCTTGCGCAGCTGAGGTTCACGTTTGAATAAATACTTCTGGGAATCCGGGTGTTATTCCAGACAGCAATCTCAAATTGAGCAAACAGGTTAAGTACAGTCATTACCTCAAGCCTTTTTTTCCCCCAAACTATGATTCATTGCTTAAGTGAAGTCACATCTCTCTTTTAAAAAGGACCCTGAGAAGGTTGTCCATGCTTTTATTACTTCTTCTATGCAGTTGTTTATATGTTGGGCTAGACCACTCATCTCTGCAGTGAGTGCAAATAGTTCAAAACACCGCAGCTCATTTTTTAACCAACACAAGGAAGCATGAAGATATAACTCCAGTCTTAAAATGTCCTTATTAGCTTCCTTTTTGTCTTAGAACTTACTTTTACATTTTATTGCTCATGTTAAGTTTTAAATTAATTTTAAATAATATAATATTTAATTGGACGAATAAACAGACAGATACTATTATTTTGTCGCAGGAGCATAACATCAGAAATCCTAATTCATCAATTTAAAACACTACATACAAGTTATATTAACACAGTAGGTCATGATGCTCAGTTCAATTTAGGTTTTTCTTTTGCGTGGTAGTTAGTTCATTCTACCAATTCAGTGTGACCCCAATGAGACTTCTGTGTTGTTCCACAGCAGCGTGCCACTTAATACCTGAAGTAACATCAGATGCCGCCATCTGTGGATTTTAAAGTTATTGAGCAATTGGATCTGATAGTATTGCCACTATATCATAAGAATGGAAGCTAGTAAAAAAAAAAGCGCATCTGATAGTGTGTGAAGCATTTAACTGCAACGTCTGTTTGATGTGTGATCTGAAACAGGAGCGGTGGGATTTGATGCGCTTCACTGACAAACTTCTTTTATAATTGTCCCCCAGTGTTTACGTCCAGATTTACCTCACCTGGCTTCTTCGGGTGCAGAATTACGACACGTGTCTCAAATCAGTAACGTAAAAACCAGATAAAATGTGACGTGACCGTTCTGACTGCGGAAGCTTGGAAAACTATAAAACTAAATGTACCTGATTCAGTTCCACATATGGAAGTGGCACATATAGGATTTTTTTTTTTTTTTTTGGAAGATGAGAAGATCAGAATTAGACCATTCAGACTGGCGTGAAAAAGTCAGATATGGGTTGCATATTGAAAAAAATAAAATTAATGAATTCTGATTTGTGTGAATGTAGCTCTAGATAGAAGCTTGTGACAAAAACTATTTTAAACAAACTCCATACACCTAAATAGCATATTTGCGAGGTAGAGTGTTCCAAAGTCCAAATCTAAATCCAACTCATTATGGACGCCAAGACTTGAGAAGTGATTATTATAAACCCACTCAATCTAATCTGATGGAACATGACCTATTTGCAAAAAAAAAAAAAAATTCTAGATGCACAGAGCTGGCAAAAACATCCATCAGAAGGCTTGTAGGTGTAACAGGTGAAAGGTGGTTGTGCATATCAGACTTTTTAGACGTTTATTTGTAAAAACGTTTTAGAAACATGCATCGTTTTCCATTCACTTCACAATTATTCACTGTTTTTTGTTTACCGCATAAAATCCACATTTGCTTAATTCATCTGTGATCTTAGTGATCCATTAGTAATAGCTCAATGCAGAAATCCTTTTTATGGAAGTACCACAACAACACCATTTTTCCTGTGTTCTGATTCTACTACAAACTTACTATACAAGTTTGTAGTATTTATATCACCGCCGCTTTTCCAGACCAGATTATAATCGGGCCTTTCTGAAAGTCTAACCTGCTTGATGGCTTGCTGAACCTTCTCCAGGTTGATGTCTTTGGCTTCCCTCAGCAGCGTGTTCTCATCCATACGCAACATTGACACCCTGTACTGGCAAAGCTCCACCACTACCACATCTGGCTGCACAGCGCGGATTGTCTGGACGAGGAGCAGAAAGGGCGTTGAGTGGGATAGATAAGATACTGGCTGCACAATAACATCAAAATGTAAGAAATACAAGTGGAAAATACCACACCAATAAATAAAATGAATGATTAAAGTTTCAAGGACAAGGAATGAAGACCAGATGACACTTGACTAAATGAGCTCACCAACCTAAATGTCAGAGACACCAAGAGGGAAAGTCATTATCACTTAGCCTCTGTTAATTAAGCTCATTGTTTTACTGTCATTTCACAGAGCACCACATTTTTAAGGTGTGAGTAACTTCACATTCTGCCAAGTCTACATTTCTCGTCTTTGCCTGTTCAGCTTACCGTCGACACATCATTTTTGCTGTCCTCACTGAAATGGGCAGTGCCCACCAAGTACAGGACGCTCCCGTCAGGAGCGGTGAGGCGGGTCACCGTCTCTGGGAGCTGAGGGGAGTCCTGGCGGAGCTTGGCTCGGAACTGCCACAGCATCTCCAGCGTCTCACCGTCCGCTGAACGCAGACAGAAGAGGTGGTTAATGAAGCCAGAATTAAAATACTAAAATTGTTGTATGTAATATTATACTTTTCCCCAGACACAAAGTTTTGAATTTTCATTGTCTGTAATTTTAGGAGTACCTATTGCTAGGTTGCAGACACGTGACCCGGATGACGCACAAAATTCATATGGAGGTCCTGAAGTGGACATCTCTGCTTTCAAAATGGATCACGAGTACGCTAATGCCCAACATGGGCTGAAACAGACGTCTGTGTGCTTGGATCTCCTGGTAAGTCATTTATTTAGGTTCTGTAAACCCAAATTGTATTATTGGAATTGTATGTTAATGTTGAGCCAGACACGAATTGTGTGAGGGAGAATAGCCACAGCTCACTGTGACTGAAAGAATGGGAAGATTATTTAGCTTTTTTTCTTTTTCTTTTAGCATGAAAGTCAAGCTGAATAAACATATTTTCTGTCCATGACTCGGCACTGAATTAGCTGCTAATGACATTACTCTAGAGCAGTGGGTCACCAAGTCCAGTCCTCAAGGGCCACCATCCTGCAAATTTGAGATGTGTCTCTGCTCAAACACACCTGGATCAAATAAACTGCTCGTTTCCAGCCTATTGCAGAGAGGAATGAATGCTGGTGAGGGAATTCAGACATTTTGGAGCAGAGGTGAATCTAAAGATTGGAGGATGGTAGCCCTTGAGGACTGGAGTTGGTGACCCCTGCTCTAGAGACAACCAAGCTATGGAGTAAAAATAATATACATTACCTTACACATGAATGGTTGTCTTCTAAGTAACTGCTAAATAAAATATCTGGAAATACGATTCAAACGATGCGATCATTACCTGTTAGAAAGTGGCGCTGCAAACACTGGCATTGTTAGTTTCCGCGCCTCCTGCTTTGTTTTAGCCGTAGATTGTTGATCCACTTTTCCCCTCTTTTTCAGTAAGTTTTTAAGATTAACTCCCTTGTGACCAACTACTTTCGAAACATGAAAATAACGTTGATCTTTCTCCAACCGTACAGGACACATACTTATCTGAAACCCAGCAATATTGCTCAAGATTACAATTATCTTTTTAAAGTAACATTTGTACAGACCAAAAGGATTTGTTGTAATAAATCGAGAAACTGACACAGGTACGGAAGAGAATTAGGGCCACCGAAAAAAAAAAAAAGTTCTGACTTTAATGTCAGAATTCAGAAATCTCAGAACTTTCTGACTTTAACATTAGAATTCTGAGATTAAAGTCAGAATTCTGACTTTAAATCTCAGAATTATGACTTTAAAGTCAGAAAGTTCTGAGATTTCTGAATTCTGAGATTTAAAGTCAGAATTCTTTTTTTTCCTCTTCCATATACAGGCGATTTTAAAACTTTTGAATAAAATGTTGCCTAACAAAGCGTCATTCAGTACAAAATCAAGATCATTTGCCAGTTGCCAAACACAGTGCACGGGTCAATTGTGAACATATTTTCTGTTTCAATTTGATATAAAAACCAAAATAATATTAAAACCAAAAGCATACCCATTCCCGGTGCTATACAAGGTGGTGTGTCTCCTGAAGCGTCCTGTGAGTCAACCAAACAGGAAAACATCATCAATGTCTGATGGCTTGTTCAGCTCTGCTCGAGATTAAGAGGCAACTCCTGTCTGAGGCTAGCGGATTATTAGAGACTAGGCAACATTTTCCAACTAAACATCAACTAATGGTACATAACCGTGAAACTTAACAGTCTTCACACAAGATTGTTTTTTTTTTTTCCTCACCTCTGATTTGTTGTCTTTGTCCATGTTTGGAGAAAACGAAAACTGCGTGCGACATAAGAGAATAAGAGGAGTGAGACTGTGAACAGTGATGCGTTCACTGACAGTCAGACACGCACTGGCTGCTGACGTTGCTTTGTGTGTACCTAACACAACTACCGGCTTGGCTAACTAAAGGCGGCTAACAGTTACAACGCAGAAAATGTTGTTGTGAAAAGTGGTGACAGCCACTAAAAGAATAAATCAAACAAACAGGGAGATCTCCCAAAGATGTCATCGCTATGAAAATGAAGAGAAATCTATGAGAAAATAACCCATCAAAAAGAATTTTTAGAATGTTTTTTTATAAATGCATTTTGTTGTGCCGAATGTAAACACTTTCCTTGCAAAAAACTTCACGATTTTTGCTAGCTTCCTGCGAACAAGGCTAACTCGGTCTAACATAAGCTAGCTAGTTCGACAAAAAAAATTGCTACTATATGTATTTTAAACCAAAAATAAATTTACAATATAACCAGTTACTGTGTCATATCGGACAGCAGGAACCCACCAAAAATGTTGCGGAACAAAATGTTACTTACAAAGCCAGCGCGTCTGTCCCACTGCTGTTCGCTAGTGTAACAGAGCAACACTCGGTTGGTTAATACTGACAGCCGCGGTGCATTCTGGTACATGTAGGCACAGGCCACCACATCTAGTTTTTGGGGGTTTTTTAGAAAGAAAATGTTTTATTTGTGTTTTCACTAAGACATTTCACAAGGTACAGTCAAATTCTGGACTCTGCATGTCCAGTAGCTTTTCACACAGTCAGAGGTTTCTCTCTTTGTCAGCTGTAGGATAATGTGAAAATCAACACAGAACATGAGTTTTAAGCAGAGTCATTAACTCACTAGTGCTTCTAGTCGTAAAGTGCTTGTGGATGCATTTAGTGTGCTTGAGTATTATCACGAGGCAGCCTTAAGAGTATGATGTTGAGCTGAAGTGGAAAGTTGTAAGCCACAGTGTGTCTCTTCAATGCCATAAGAGAATGAGTGAGTTTTGCATGTATAGATGAATACTGGAGGCCGTTTACGCCGGATAGTGATATCTTCTGCAACAATGTCATGCTGATGTGTCAATAAGTATTACAGTTCCTTTATTGAAGTTCCTGTTATCATATGTGCAAGAAAGTTTGTGACAAGCACATGTGACACTTTTTTTGTGGAAAAAGGGCGTTCATAAATGCGTATGTTTGCTATTTTTCTACAAGTATTATAAATATATATTCTAACTACTTGTGATTTAATTTACAGAAGGGATTTTGGATTGTATCAGAGCATCAGACGGCATAAAAGCTTACTCATTCTTGCAATAAACCATTCAAAAAGGAACAGTTGAACGTTTTGCGGATCACTTTGTTCACATTACATCACACCACCTCAACAAGTTCAGCATCATTTATCAAACTGAGCTGATTCATGTTTTTAATAGGCCACCAGCTGTTCCCCTCATAGTTTAACAATACACAGTGCCTCACTAAAGTATTCATATATATATATATATATATATTATATTATATATATATATATATATATATACACACAATTTTATCTAGATAGAATCACAAACTTCAATGGGTTTATTAGGATTTTATGTGATTGACCAACACAAAGCCATGTAGAATTTTCAAATGTAAATAGTCTACATGTTTCTCCATTTTGTTTTGTTTTTTTATCCCGGAAATCAAAGTGTGGCATTTTTAAACCAAGAAATGCACCAGACACAGGAAGGTAGCGGGGGATAAAAAGAAGGTTTAGGTTAAATAATATACTTTACAAACTTACAACCAGGCACTTTTTAATCCATAATCTGAGAATGAAAAAAAAGTATGGTGCATTTGAAAATCTGACAAGACGAGTAAGCAGTAATTGGGCAGACATTAATCAGTGAAGGGGCGAAAAGGCACATAGTTGCTCTGAAAGAGCTGCAGACATTTACCGCTCGTGTGGGAGAATCTGTCAGTAGGTCAGCTGTAAATCATGCACAAACCAGGTTGATGGGAACATGAATTTTGGTCAATAAAAGTTAATACAAGTCGACAACTTGTCAAAGGCTGCAAGGATTTGAGACTGGGACAGGAAAACAAGAAACATACAGCTACAGTTTTAGCATATTGCTTCAAATCAAATCATATTCCTAAGTTACATTGATGATGATCAAAGTCCTGACCTACAGTAACTTCAGTTGATAAATGGTGGCAAGTCTTGAAAATTGATGCTTCAGGTGGTCTGTCCAATTTCACTCAATTTGAGCTATTTAGCAAAGAACCATGGGCAAAAATGTCAAAATCTCTTGATGGTCAAAGTAATAGCTAAAAAAAGGGACTGCATCAGAAGGTCGTTCTATAAAGTATTGACTTCAGAATCTGAATACCAATTCATGAAACACTTTTCATGTTAGATTAGAAAAGTATTGAAATCAGGTATCCTTTCCTTCTACTTCTGTGCATTTCTTTGCATTCCACATTCTATTCTACCAGAAAAAAATGGAATGAAGCAAGAAAAATTTGCAAAAACGTTTAAAGGGTATGAATACTTTTGCAAGGCACTATACCTCTATCATTACCATTTACCGTCTCACAATCATATAACAAGTCACCCAGCTATTATAAATGATGTGCACATACAGTGAAGTATCGATGGCAATGTTGAAGTGAGAATGATTAGCCATGGAACTATTTTAGATTTGAAACACCCAACATATACCAACACATTTTGTGAAGTATAATGCTCAAAGCGCATACATTATTGCCACATATATATTGTGATCATTTGCATATTAAGTGTGCAGATCTCGACAGCTGTATTGCGTGAGCTACATTTCTACTTGGCTAGAGGGATAAAGGGACAAAGTGTTAATGTGTTTTAAATACATACTGTTTTGTTTTAAGCTGTAATGTAGTCTTCCTAGGTAATGTGGATTTGTAAGGTGTCTCTCATTTTTCATATTAAAAAGCTTGTTAATTTGTCTTTCACCTTGTACTTCTGTTTTTTTTTTAGCATAGCTGTTTTACCCTGCTCTTTAGCACCCTGTTGAATTATATATCACTGCTGGTTTCATTGGTGGGTGATCAGCTGAACACAGTCATCCTGAGGCATGAAGGTGACATCATTTCCTATGACAAAATCCACGTGTTATATCATTTCTCCCTCTTCCCTACAACCACACTTTGTTTGTTCCATCATCCCGCTGTTGAATTTCATCCCGTCAGTCGACACAATCCACCAATCACAGAAGTTGCTATGAGGAGAAAAGGACGATTTTTGGAAAAGGAGAGTGTAGCGATCGTGATCGTATGCTTAGAAATCTGATACGTTTTTTTTTTTTTTCAACATTCTCCAGCAGCAATGAGCTCCCCAGGTCTTTCTTCCAGCCTGCCTCTTCTGTTTTCTGCATCCTCTTCTTCTTCAAAAAGAGTGTGATGAATGCTCAGGAGCTGGTGCGGGGGGCTTTGGTCAGCAGTGGCGGCTCAGGGTTCACCGTTGGGGGCAGAAGATCTATTTGTGCAGGGAGGACTTGGGACTAAGCGCATCCTCGCTAGAGGGAGGGTTTGGGCTCACACCATTCACATATGTGATGGAGGGCAAAGTTGCTGTGGGAAAGGCAGCAGTGGTCGACACTGGGGAGCTAACCTTGGTTTCTGAAAAGACATACATCGAGTGTAGCAGATTCAAAAAGGTTATAAGAAAAGGCTCTGTGTTAAGAATGAACTTCAAACTGTAGTAAAGCCCACCTGTCATTGCACAAGACACATGGACAATAGTGTGAGTGCCTTCAAGGTAAACTGTGTCCAGATTGTGCTCTGGTGGTAGCGGTTCAACCACTGAGGCCTCCACCTTGGGCTTGCGATTCGTCAGCATGTACGGATGGACGTCCAGGGAGAAGTTTCGTGCGTGCTTTTTCTCCATCCCACTGATGTCTGCAAATGAGAAAACAAGCTCTCTGACTGAAAAAGAAACCTAATGTGACTGTTCGAAAGCTAGGTGTACAGTGGAGCGCTAGAAAAATAGTTTTGTTTCAGCACCATTATTTGTATTGGGGGGTTTTTTGTTAGATTTTTTTTGCTGTTTTTTGATTGAGGGTGTCTTAAAAAGACCTGAGCTCAAATGTGTTTGTGTCTAAAAAGATGTAAACATATATAAACAAACTTATGAACAAATGAATGGGAGTAGCATGGACTTAGTCTGTTTACATATGCAAACACCTGCCACATTTTAAACAATTCAGTCATTTTAATCAGTACATAGTAAATGGCTTTAGGTTTTAAGCATATAGCTGCAACTTATTTAGCAGCTGACATATGAAGGTCAATCGTCTTACATGTATATCCATGTTCTTCTGCCTTTCCTGTTAAAGAGAATAAGGCCTCTGTGTTTCATAATATTTATGCTCAATTAAAATAGAAAGCCATGTATTAAAAACTCATAAACTAGCTAACTTAAAAATTTTAACTAGAACTAAAACTTTAAATGTTTTCACTCTTCTGTGGGATATTCTGCTACAGCAGGAAAAGCATAACCTAAAGGTTTTACGTACCTTTACTGAGGATACTGAGAGCCATACATCTACCCGTACCATGCCATGCACACAGATATTGCAGTATACCTTTAGCTGCAGGATGTTGTGTGCCTTTACTGTCCAGCAGTGGTGCTATGAGGCTGTCTGCCATGGTTTTGCGTCTCAGTGGTTTGGGCTTTTCAGGCTTGGTGTTGTTTTCCAAGCGGGTCAAAGTGAGCGGCTCCTTCACGACAAACATTGAAGTATTTGGTTATTTTTCGGGGGTTAAACATTTACATTTAAAGAACCAAAAACAGCAGCATTTTAGCCCCTCACATGCAGGTCTATATGTGAGGGCATTCAAAGTATTGGATACTGGTAACAGTCCTGAATACTGGTAACACTTTGATCTGTCCTCCTATTATACTTTTACCTCTGCACTGGTGGTTTTCAACATAGCTGCATTACAGTTCTGCTGGAATTATCCTGTTGCGACATTTATTGAATGCTCAAATGTAAGGAAGAATCGTGGTCGTTTGTGAAAGACGCTGCCTTACTTTGAACGGCTGAGGCAGGGGGTTTGAGCTCGGTATCCATTTAATCTTCTTCCGGGGCCGTTTGATGACCAGCGGCTCCATGGCCATGTCTCCCACCCCGAGATCCGAGGGATCCATGTTGGGATCAATGGTCTGTATCCCGGACTCCCTCACAGTGGGCGTGGCATCGTGGTTGGACTGTGCGAGTGCGGCCAACAGCTGCCTGACAACGTTGTCGTACATCAGATCGCTCTCGTTGGTGATGAAATCCAGTCGGTTCAGCGACTTGATGTGGTCCCTGTTCTCATTGCAGAACATAGCCAGGATGTTGATGTCGCAGAACGGAGACTTCTGCCACCGTCGCTTCGTTTTGATGCCGACTTTATTCAGCTTGTCGAACACAAAGTTGGACTTGCGCACCACAAACAGGTGCAGCAAATTAAGCAGGATGATGAAGTTCATGGTACACAGCAGGGCTAAGTCCACCACGGCCATGATGCGCTGCAGCTGCACGGCGGGGAGCTTGCAGTTGACTCTCATCTTCAGCTCTGGGTAGCTGCTGGTATCCGGAGGCTCGCCTAGCGCACAGGTGAACTCATTCTGCCTTTGGCGGGCGTAGTACGCGCTCAGGTAGGAAATGGGGATAGAGCTGAGGCACATGATGGCCAGATGGCGAGCCAGGTAAATCTTAGCTAAAAAGTTACTTTGGCCCCGTCTCTCCAGGTATTTCTCAAAGAGATTTTGCTCGGGGCTCTTCTCCTTCTCTGCGTTTTCTATAATCTCCCTCCTTTCACGCTCAGTTATGCCGGGTCCTTTGGACTGAATCTGCTTCTCGATCTTCGGGGCTCTGCCCTCGGCGGCTCGGTGGTAGCAGTTATCAATCTCCTGAAGCAGGAAATTGAGCTCCGAGGTGAGTCGTGTAGAGGCAAGGAACTCCCAACCCAAAGCGGGAATGTACATAATCCCGGCAAAGGCCAGCAGGGCGTAGGGCAGGAACTTATGTTCGAACAGCGAGGGCCAAAGATGAGGCTGCACGTTGGGAATAGCGTCACGAAGCTCCGTCCAGCAGTAGCCTCGCGCGTAAAGGGCCTGGTCTCGGGTGAAGTTGTGCGGTGTGTAACAGTATATGGACTCCTCTGAAAAGAGGCACACACACACACACACACACACACACACACACACACACACACAAAAAGTGGGTCAAACATTTGTTTTAGAACTGCTAAATTGTTTTTATTTAAATGCATGAACTGAAATAGAGTAGCTTCAATGTCAATCTTTATTAAAAATTAGTGTCGTACCAAAATACGTCATGTTTCCTCTTTAGCTGTGCTTACATTTTAAAAAAATTAAAAATACTGAAGATTTCATCCTTCATTCGTCTTGATGAAACTCTTGAGCATGGTTGTGACATTCATTTGCTTCTTATTGTATCTTTCATCAAAGTCATTCTTCTTTCTTACATAAGCTCATTCTGTCAATTTCGAATAGAGGAACTAAGAAGTGTGATTCCTGTCAAACTTTATCTTTCTGCTGCATTTAACATATGGTGCAACTTAGTGGCGCAACTACACATTATTCAGGTGTATGCGAAAACATTGACTTTGGAACTCGGTAGTGGCATTAAACATTATCGAAACGTCAATAGCTTTTTTTAAACAAGGAAAATCTAATCATTTTCTAAAAATTGCTAATAAAAAGTAATTTTATACACCATTGTTTATTGTTATAATTGTAACGTAGAATTGACCCAGGCATGCCACCGGTCTTTGTGCTGAATTGTTTAAGAAATGTTTTACTGTTTGAACTCCCACATTTTTTTGCTGCTCCAGTTAAAATCCCAGCTGGTTAAAACACTGTAGCTGAAAGCCTGACTCAGCAACAAGCCAGCATTTCCATCAGCTTTAGGTTTCAATCTGCATTTCAGCCAAACTCCTTCCTCGCTCTCTTTCCCATAATTCTGCAATTGCACAACTATAGTTTTTTTGTTTGTTTTTCCTTTGTCACAGAAACAAAAATGGCAATCCACTGAAAAGTATTAAATCCTCTGGAACTTTTTTTTTTTTTACATCTTTCCAGACCTCTCATGTTACATTAATGTTTAATGTATTTAAGGAGGATCTTCTGACTTAGATCAACACAAAATAGTGCATAATTGGTAAAAATATGTATTCAGATCCCTTACTTTGATATCTGTCGATTAAATCCAGAGATGATTACCCAGTTAGTAAATAGGGTAATTATTTACTAAATCTATCCATTCTTACACGCTTATCCCTAGTGTGGTTGCGAGAGGATCTGCTCCCTATCTCCAGCGGTCTTATTTGCTAAATATTGTTAGTAAATAATATTTACTCTATTAGTAAGTAGAGTATTTCTGTATGTATGTAGTGTAAGTAACATAGAGAACAAACAGAATCCATAAATCCAATAAACACAGTAAATAGGTCAATCAAAAAGCTGTAGAGTAGTTCAAAACGGGGTTATGGGTTAAAAAAAACATCACGTTTGAACATTTGATGCCCTACTTTCTGATACAAGGTTAAAAAAACAAATGGAAAGTCATGGCATAACTGCAAACCTACCAAGAAACGACAGTCCGTCTAAAATGACAGGCTGGGAAGGGAGGTCATTAATCAGAGAGGCAACCAAGAGGCCTTTGCTTACTATGGGGGAGCTGAACAGAGTCGCTAAAAGAAGGCAGCTGTTGAAAGAAGACCACGCAGTCATATCTGTAGTTTGCTAAAAGCAATGTGGAGGGAAAAGAAAACATGAGGGTAAAGGTGGTCTGATGAAAGCAGACAGCTTTTCTTTATAGCCAAAATGCCATGTGTTGTGGAAAACTTTATATTGTACGTTGCCCTGAAAACAACATCCCTCTGGTAGAAGATGGTGTGGGGAGAATCACGCTGTGTCATGTTTGACTGTTGGTAAAACATCCAATTGGCGGAATAATTGAGGTAAAAATTAACAATGAAAAAATATAAGATTAAACACTGAGGCAAAGGTGGAGAAGGACAAATAAACCAGATTAGCCAGTCAGAGGAGATGTGGAAGATAGAAGGAGATCAATAGAAGGCAATACAATAAGAAACCTTTGAGGCTTCAAAAAGCTTGCAAATGTGCTAGATATTTACCTAAAGCAACAATTTTCACTATGTGTCCAGAGCTAAGGTGCTATTTATTGGGCCTAAGCTTTTCCCCAGAGCAGGAATGGACAAAACATTTAGTTGCAATGTTAAAGGCTGGTGGTGACATTCCAGAAACATCTGTAATGCAAAGTTTCCTTATCATCATAATGTTTGTTCAATATGTTCTCCCACAAAACCCAGAGACCCTCACAGAACTGCTATATTTATATTACGATTAAATTACATATAGATGGATTATGAAGAGTTGGCTTCTTAAGGCATTTAGATTTTATTGTGGGGTGTCATTGTAAAGGGGACTATTACATATAATGACCACACTTTCAGATTTTCTATTTTTTTTTAATTTTGAAAAATATGTTTTTCTCCTTCTTCTATGCACTTTTGATCTGCCACATAAAATCCGATCAAAACGTATTGAAGTTTGTTGTTGAAAATCACCTATGAATGCTTTGCAAGGCATACGGGTATACTTGAAACCATTTGTACGTTAATCAAACATCTTTGTTGTTGCTTTAGCGCCAAGCGCCCCTGTAGTGGCCCGAGCCACCCACCTGCAAAGTTTCTTGTGAAGACAAGGGTGACCAGCAGGATGGGGATGATGACCGTCCCTATAGTGACGACCCGATCAAAGGGCAGCTCCAGTTTGAGCTGCACCATGAGGCCAGCCAGTGCCCCACCCTTCTCATCCTGAGAGGAGCCCGGCAGGATGAGCTCCTTCAGCTTCTCGCCTGCGAGCAGCGCTGTGGCCATGTCTAAGTTTTGATCGAGGATGTTCTGCATGCGGAAACGGAAGGCTGCGCTCTACAGCTCCCCTCTGCGAACGAGGCGAGACCAGATGCTCCCTCTTGTGGTTAGGTACTAGCCAAGACGCTGTGAAGCAGACACACACACACAAATGTGTGGCCGCTGTAAGCCGTGGTCAACATATGTGAGAAAGTGGTGATTCGTGATGTTTGCTCAACTTTTACAAAAGGGGAGACGTGAGGGTCAGAAGCGCAGCTCTCTGTCAATGTGTCCCTCGTGCATCCCTTTGTTTTGTCCCGTCCCCACGGAGTCTGGCTGCAGTCCACAAGCTCTGTATGTGGCAGCTTGAGGAATGACCTGAGTTTAAGAGGAGCTCTTGAGTCCCACAGGGAGAGTAATTGTAGGCTGAAGAGTGGTTATGTGAGCATTGGAAGGAAGAAGCTTTCCCAATCCGATCCTGGAAAACAAATAAGAAGTTAGGAGTTGTAAAATAAGAGCTGTTATAGAGTACACAGAGACAACATACACAGTAATGTTTCTCTTTTATTTGTGGCTAGTCTTGTGGGAAAATGTTATCTTTCGTATTCTGATACAGACGTGGCTGAAGACGGGAAACTTCAATTCAGTTTCCATAAACGGTACCTTGTAAAAGTATGTCTACTCCTTGAATGGTCTAATATTTAGCCACAAATGTCTAAAATAGCATTTCATTGGGATTTTATGCACACAAAGAAGGGCATAATGGTAACACGGAAGAACACAATATTTAGCAATGTTTTATTTAAAAGTCTATATGTTCAATGTTTGTTTTCAGACTGAAATTGTTGCCCTACTAAAATTGGATTGAGGCTGTTTGAGAACATCAATTTGTAAGTCACTCATTTCAAATTAGGTTTGTTTATTGGTTTTGGTCACACGCAATAATATGTTTTATGCTAGACTTCTATATGTTTGCTTTGGATTTGTGTTGAAGGCCATTCATTGCCCTGCTGGAAGGTGAGCTGTGCCTCAGTATTTTGCAGTCTAGCAGGTTCTCTTCAAGGATTGACCTGCATTTATCTACATCAATGTTTACATCAACTTTGAGCTTGCAGCTTTCCTGTCTGTACTGAAGAAAAGCATCCCCACTGCTTAATGCTGCCACCACCATGTGTCTCATAATGGTGATGGCATGAATTGGGGTGACATAGAGTGAGTTTCCCATTTTAAAAAATGACATCCATTTTTAAAAAGTTAACTTTCAGTCTAATCTGACCAGCGCAATCTGCAAAGAGGACTTGCAATGAATTTTGTTTTGCTACTTTTCATAAAGAGCACATTTAAAGAGTCATAAATAATGTTTGTCCTGCTGGCAGATTCTCCCACCTGAGCTGTGCATCTATTCAGCTTCCCTTCAGAGTTAAAACCTCCTTTTTGGAATAACAAACTCAAAATGTGAAAAAAAAAAAAATTTTCAAGGCACTATTATTGTTGTCCTATTTTAGCAACAATATACAAAGAATCAGTTTCAAGAAATTTGAAACTGACTCGCACAAATATGTTCTTTTGTTTTTCTTAAATATGATGTAACATTTTTCTACCCCTACATGAGGAGCACAGAATAGATCCCCTGTGGAAAAGAAAACTTGAAGTGATCCCGGACTCCTAGTGCTATCCAATGTTCTCTAGCTTTCATGTGCATTCATAAAAGTTTGAATTTATGCTTATCCAGCACCATAATTTTGCAGAGGCGTCACCGCCTGCAGCGGACTTCTTGAACACGAAGGTTATGGGAAGGTCCTCGGTGTGAATGCATCATCCATTTACCATCAACTAATCATATCCTCCCATGCCATCTCTTTTGCTAAAAAAAAAAGAAAACATATTTCCATCTCTCCTCCTCTCACGCTTGTTAAATCCTTCAAAAGCCTATCCCTTGTATATCAACACTAGAACGTAGTACTTAACATCTTACAAAGAGAAATCTTGAATTGCAGCTTCAGTAGTCCAAAGAGCAATCGGTGTGCTCTAGACGGTTTAAAAAGTGAACATGACTAGTGGGATCATGAGCAAAAGAATCCTTAGAAGCATTATGAAGGACCGCTGTTCAGTGTTCATGCTGACATGGGGTAATTACTGATCCTCAAGTAGAGAACAAGATGTCCCTTTTGGGACAGCGATCTTCCAATTTCACCCTCGCACATGGCAACTTTAAACGATGATCAGAAGGGAGGCAAAGTTTACATAATTTAGATTTAAAGGAGCAGGGTCACATTTTACAAGCCGTCTGTCTGCCACTGGCGCTGCTCCAGCCCGACAGATTTTTGCCCCTCAGTTGGGTCATGCTACCGGTGTGTTTACACAGGGAATCCCACATCTTTGGCTACTACAACATCCCAGCTTGGCTCTGACCAGTGCAGCTGCCTGCGAAAAGAGGCAGAGTTAGAGTTCAGGACAACAGCTCAGGGAGGGGAGCTGCTCTTATCCACCCATTCCTTCATTCATTATTAATTGGATGACGGAGGGACATGGAAGAACTTCCAGGGCGGAATATTCTCTGACATTAAAGAAACGCTTTTCTGATTGGGGCTGCTTAAACATCAGCTCAAGACCACTAAATCAGTGCCGAAACAGTTTCCACACTTTTACTTGTTATCATAAAAGTGCACACACAAAAAAAAAAAAAAAAACGGGGAGAATTTCACGTAAAGATCACCGTGTCCTACTCAGCACAGCAGGCAGGGATCCTAACTGCTGTCTCCGAGAGGAGTCCATCGGTCCGGGGCTTCACCTCAGCTGAGACATTGCATTGCAGTCAATTACAGCCGCCTGTGGATGACGAGCCGCTTCAGCACCTGAGCGGCGGACAGCTCCCGGAAAAACCGGAGACAACATCAAAGCAAAACGTCGATTCGACGAGCGCGCCGGGAAGCGAGAGTGCATCTCGTGCGTGAAGCTCAAGAGTGTGCACGAGACAAGAGAGGAGACTCTCTTGTGATGCGCTGCACCTGAATCCGTCTCTACCTGTCCGCACTTGGACCGGACCAAAACCGCCGCATTTCTGCTGCTGTGGAGCGAACTGCTCAAATTTGCGGGAGGGGGGGTCAGCGAGGACGAGAGAAATAATAATTGAAGTAATAATAACTCACCGAGTCCGGCTGCGTCTTCCCGGCGCGGTAAGAGTTAATCTGCAGTGCGGGCGAGAAGCTACAGCTTGTATCCGAGCTCGCCGGTTTGTTCCGCCTTTTCTCCCCCCACCTCCACCACCCACATCCCTCCCTCCCTCTGGTGACTCCAGCCCTCTTCCCTTCATCTCCCCTCCCCGCCTCTGCCTCTTCCTCGGAAACAAGAGAAGAGATAACAAATTAAAGATTCTGCGGCTCTTCGTATCAGCTCTGTGAGTGTTTGAGGCGGAATTACGCACGAGCGCCCGGCCTGCTGTTTGTTGACAGGCTTGCAGGAAAATCGGCCACACTTTATCCTCTGCAAATCGATATTATTTTTATTTTTTTTATAAATACATATTGCTGTAAATATTAGAGATTTAACGTTTAAGAGCTATATTCTGTACAACACAAGCATGTAGCGCTCCACTTGCATCATTGTTGACTCTAACTATAGTGCACAGTAAAAATGCCAGTGTTGAATTAACACCCAAAAGTCCAAGTCAGCTGGTGTTAAAGTAACACTTTTGAAAGTGTTAAAAGATTGACACCCATTTATTTTGTTAAATTAACATTGGTCTATAATACTGAAATGGGTTTAAGAAAAGTTAAACTTTCATTTTTGTGTGTTGTTTTGAATATTTTCCACTTGTGGGTCAATTATTTACATTTTTAACACCACATTATGTTTAGTGATGAACACTACACTGGTGTTACTTTTAATATATTTTAACACTAACATCGTTGTAAATGTTAACGTGACACTCTGTGTTGTTAAATTTAACAACAGCTGACTTGGACACATATAGACACTATTGGGTGTTAATTCAACACTGGCATTTTTACTGTGTGTGTGTGTGGTTCAACTCCTGTTTATTCGGTCCGCAACCAAACCAGTGTCTTCATGACTTACTCATAGGTCTATCCAGCCTGCCTGTCATCTCAGAATGTGGGACTGACTGTGGACACATGCAAACAAGGACTGGAAAAGATGCGTGTCATTCAGATCTTATGGGTGTGGCGAGCATCTTCACCCATCTTCTGTTTGTAGATGAGTCATTAACAGGTGGTCCAAGTTTCCTGTTTAGAAGAAGCGCTTTGAAATTACACAAGAGGGGTAGTGAGGGTTGGAGTTCTGGCAAGAAGATTTCATCACGACAGTGATAATAATTAAAAGTTTTAATGTATGGGGGGGAGTAATCTGTGTTTTTCCTGATGGTACAACAAGTTCAAGGATTTCTAAAACTATCTTAACCAAGTTTGATGTTATCTTAAAGAGTGGGGGTTTACTGTAGATATTCACCAGTCATCCTGCGTGGTTTTCTAACATCTTTGAACGTACAATCCCGAGCATTTTGATTATTTTTAAAATAATTTACAATGTGCAGTTTCTGGAGAAGTTCGCTGGGAATTTTTAAAGTGCAATCAGTAATACCTTTAGAACAAATATATATCAGTAACGATTTATTGGTTAATGTCAAGTTGTCATAACAAAGACATTTTGAATAATGTTGATTTTGTATTAAAAGTGTCATAATTCACCGAATGGCACTTTATGACAACAGTCATAAATATTTAAGAAGGCTTATTCATGTTCATAACAGGAGTTATGTAATGTATATGACGGTGTCATGACAGTCTTATTCACCCCCCTTCAAATGAAGTGTTACTGGGTGAATAGAAGAGAGTGTGAACACAATGGTACTTTGAAATAGCTGTCAGGATAGAAGATTGTAGCAGCTTATCTCTTTGCTAAGAGATTTAAAGACGTCTTTTAAGAGTTTGAAATCAACCGTTTCTGTCCTGAACAAGTGACTAATATCCAATGCCACTGTGCCCCAGTCTGGCTTTCTAAGCAGATTCAATCTGAGCAGTCAACAAATAGTAAATGAAATCACTGAAAACCCTAAAATCTCATCACAGGATCGACAGCAGGTTTTTGCCGCAGTTAATACGAAAGTACACACCTGCACTGTTAGAAAAAATTATTCTGTGGAAAGTGAAGAAAAGTTTTGCTCTCGAAAAAATACAGAGAGCAAACTAAAGTTTTCCAGGCAAAGACTGACTTGTAGAGTAATGTTCTTTTTAAGGATGAGTCTAAAATTTGACACTAGAACATAGAAGACGTTTTGCCTGCTGTAAATTTTAATTGAGCACAGAATTTTTT
This sequence comes from Poecilia picta, assembly GCA_033032245.1. Taxonomy (NCBI): domain Eukaryota; kingdom Metazoa; phylum Chordata; class Actinopteri; order Cyprinodontiformes; family Poeciliidae; genus Poecilia; species Poecilia picta. Next base: position 14,914,195 of record CM065358.1, read on the forward strand.
CTAGGTTGGTATCCTTTCTGTGTAATGATAATAGACTCCTCTCAGTGTGGATGGAGATGCTGATGTTCATCATGTTTTGATTCACATAGAGTTCAGATTTGGGTGGTTTCCTGTGTGTTTGTGAACACTCTCACTGATTTTCCTTCATTTGAGGCCGACAGGATGCTGATAAAAAACTGAACTTCTTGGTGTTCCAGCAGGATGACGATCCAAACACACTTTAAAACTAGTTGGAATGATAAAGGTTTTGGAAACCACTTGATTTTAATCTGATTTCAAATACATGAAGCCAGACTGTTTTACTGAGCTCTTGCAATTCACAATAAAAGAATAAAAAGTGCATAGATATACCAGATGGAATCGTATCACAAGCTTCTTGATGGCTTCAAACTAAAACTATGACGTTTCTCTGCAACTTTCTGCAGGACAGTTAATAGTAAAATGGCAAATGACCTTGTACAACACTTTATCCAGTTCAGAGGACTCCAAAGCACTTTACACTATATCCAGTCAATCAAGAACTCACACACACATGATTTAAGCTACATAGCAGCTACACAGGCAGTGTGACAGAAGGAAGGCTGCCACTCAGCTGGCGTCACAAGGCCCTGTGACCAGCAGCAGCAGGCGAGGAGGGTGAAGTGAACTGGCAACGCCCCGTCTCCCTGTAATGTGTTGAAATGTCAGTGGTGGTGCATGGAGATGTTATGAAATAGTAAATGCATGCACTAATTAATTCTCATCAACACTTATAGGTCTCACTCATAAATCAAATCAAATATTGCACTGGACACATGAGCAGTGGATATGTTTAATGGTGCTTTTTTACTTCTTTTTCCGCCTTAGAAAGATTTTTGGCTCACTGGGATCATTTTGCTCCTGTCTCACTGTCTCTGCATGTCAAAGTGGGGCACACCCATCAGACTGAATCTGCCAGCCCCTCCAAGCCAGTTTCTGCCGGTAAGGGAACCCGCTCCTTACCACGCATTGCTTCCAAATATAGACTCCTTCCCTCTGTCTCATCCCTCCTCCTTCCTTATACTCATGTTGCCTACAACAAGCAAGCTGCAAGATGTAGTTCCCCATCAGCAAGAAACACAAATATATAAAATCAAACACTAGCAAAATTTCACAAGCTAAAAAAAAATCTATTTCAGTTTGTACAATATTTGAGCCGCTTCATGATTTAGATCTTAAAATGAGAAAAGCTGATTTCTATTTATTTTTTCCTCATATACATTTCAGTAAGATATAGTTGTTTTGTGTTACATGTACATATATTTTAAAACCATGAAAAGGAAATATACAGCACAGTATTTTTGAAGCGTTTAAGCTTATTGAGCTTGTCACTGGAAAGGGCAGAAGATGCAAATGTCGCTCTTCAAACCTTATCCTGACAAACAGCAGTCACAGACGCCTCCAAACCTCCTAGAGTAAAAGCAACTTGATGTCCATTATCAAGGCCGGAAAGACTGTAAGAGGATAGCAAAGGTTTTTCAGGCAGACTGTAATGTGATTAAGAAACTGAGGTTACCTGTAATGGTGGAAGTCAAGCTTGGCTTTCAAAACCACACAAAATAAATCACAATAACAACAACAACAAAAAACTCTCACTGTGAAAAGAGGAGGCCGACTGGAAGAAGTTCTCGTCCTCAAATGCTCTTTGTATTTACTCAAGTTGTTTTTAACCAAAATAATTTCTTTGACGATTTGAAGTTTTTTTTTGACCCAAAAAGAAAAACAACAACAAAATAAACAGAAGAAATCTTTAAGAGCTAGCTCAAACGCTTTTTCGATCAGAGTTAGCTCTGTTCTTGTGAAGAACAATGTCTTCACAAACAATGGCCTACGCCTTGAGATGTTGCTTCAATATTACTCCATCCTTTACTTCCTTATAACGTCATCTATTTTGACAAGCGCACCAGTCCTTCCTGCACCAAAACACTCACACAACACGACATGATGGAGCCACTGCCACACTTCACAGATGAAATGGTACTCTCAGGTTTGGCTAGTTTTACCCTTTTTTTTCTGCAAAAATGTAAAAACGATCATTATAGCCAAACACTTTACTATAGTTTCATCCGTCCACAAAAAATGTCTCCAAAGATTAAGGCCTTAATGTTAAACTGCAATCAACTTCAAACTGACAGTTTATGTTTATAAGAATGGATTCTGCCTTACCTAGCAGACATTCAGCCCGTGTTGGTGCAGTACTAGACTGGCCATTGCCTGCTCAATTCATTCCAGGATTTCTCCCATTCCCTTGGATTCCTCTGGTAGAATTTGTACTGGGCCAATCGGTGTACAAAAGGAGAAGTTGTGGACACAAATGCAGCTTTTCTATGCTGTTTCAGAATTGTAGTCCACCTGTAGTTTTAGCAATTACAGAGGAGGAAGTTCAGTAGCAATTGTTTCTCGATAACTCTCTTCCTCATATCTTAGCTGTTCTCTTTAGATTTTTTTCATGATGTCACTCAGGGTAGCAGTGTGTTTGCAGTGTTACATTAAAATACATCCACAGGTGTGTGTTTAAGCTTCTGAGCTTCTGTAAATGGTCTAAAGACACATTAATCTTAAGTGTGTGTAATGTGGGCATTGAGGGCATGTGCAGACATTTAGTCATAACAGAATGATTAAACTGGCACCAAATTACCTCAATAATTTCCAAACAAGATTTATTTGAAAAAAATCATCTCAGCCTCTTTGCATATCTTGGTGCCCGCAATAACAGATCAGCTACTTTGTAATAAAAAAGTTGCAACATCTCAAACCACAAAGACAAAGAAGAACAAAATCTGCTAAGATATATTATGAGTCATTATTCTAAATAAGGAAATCAGTAAGCATCTTTATAAATATATATATCACATTAGAGAGCAACTTTTGAAATCATTCTTTCAACTGAGAAAAATAATGTTATTGTATGCATCAAAGTGTAATTTCAAACGTCTAATGACTCAAGTCACAGAACCATTTGCTGATTACTGCTTCGGTTGACTGTTATACATTCTTAACAATAACGTTTTTTAAAATGATGTTTTCTGATAAAATACTTTCTAGAAATAGTTACAATTAATTAATGGTACAAAAAAAATCCTAAACCGAAAAAAAGAATGCCCACAACATCTTACGCAAATGAAAAAGAAGAATAACAAAGCTTTTAAAGACTTTCTTAGTCTTTTGTTCTTTATTTTCAGCTCCGCTTTTCTGGTTCCTTTCTTTTGTTTTTCTCAATCTTATGGGGTTTTCTTCATCATTCCTTTCTCTGATGTTTCCTTCTGCGAGGCAAACTTCTGTAGACAAGACAAGATTTCTCACTGGGCCATTTGGACCAAAACCGCCTTCCAGGCTCTGTCTTTGTCGTAATCCTGCAGCGTCCCATTGGGTGTTTGCTGCTGATGCATCTAAACACACAGGAGAAGCACAGAGGTTAAAAGAATAAAATGAAAAACTCTTCATTAATCACGTTGACTTCATGTAGATTGTCAGTTAACATTTAAAGTGTGAGGAGGAAAATTTACAGCTGTTAAAAAGAACAGAAATAAAACTGGATGTGACCTTTGGCCTTTTGTGTCCACAGCCTCTCATACCTCATGGTAATGAGATGCAGTCTGTAAGCTGTCCTCACACTCTGGAGCCCCCAAGCGGAGCCGACTCTTGTATGTTGCACAGTGCACCACAGTGGCTGAAGTAAGTACTGCCTGCACCAGCAGCAGCACCATCAGAATCAACAGCAGGATGTCATAGGATTGCTGGGAGACACACGCACACATAAACACAGACACACACACGCAAAAAAAAAAAAAAACAGATGATTTTACAAAGTTTCTCAAGCTGCTTTTCAAACCTTCGCTAATTTGTTTCACGGTCAGTGTGAGTTCAGGACTGACGCGTTCTAGCGCTGGACATTTCTCAGTTAAGTTCACCTTGGCTGTAGGCACATCATGCAGAAAAATATCAATAAAACTGATCACGCTGCTAGAAAGAAAACCCGAGGCTGAAAAGAGGAGGGGGGACGTCACACTGCTGATGGCAATCAGCACCTCCACCTGAGATGACACACAGAGAGAGCAAAAAACACAGGAAATATGACAAAAAAAGTGAAAAGCATAGGAAATAAAAGGAGGCAGACCAGAAGTGTAAATCAATCATAACCTCAAACATGATGATAGTCTGGAGAAAACAGCACAGAATTGTGAAAACTGAAAGTTTTGGAATTTAAATAATGTCAGAATATTAAAAAAATAGTTTAACTGATTAAATACTGTTTTAATTCTGGAAACCTTTGTTTTGTACTCACCAGGCATTTGTTGGGATATTCTGACACAACATGACTGGCGATTGCACTTGGAAAACACTGCAAAGGACAAGAAGAACAAGAAGCAAGTATTAATTCACATCTGGCTTTCTTTAAAATGAGCTTTAATTTGTATCAGTGCAAAAGGGCTACAAAACCTACAGCTACAAGGATCCAGAAAAACGTGACAGACAAGTAGGGACCAGGAAGCAGAGCGTCCATGTTGAGGGCGATAATCCCTCCGAACACGGCAGAGATTCCCACAATCACTTCAATAACCTGTGATAACCGTTTTTAGCAATTAAACAACAGCCAGTAAACGAAATGCAAAGTCATTTGCAGCAAAAGTGAAAACTATACTCACAGAATATGCTTTAAGGAGTCGAGTGGGGAACACCGCAGGTTTTACCACCACAGGTCTGTCATAGGACTTTAAGAGTGAAAGGGGTTAGGATGGAGACAACAAAGAAGAGGACTCAGTATTATGCAGGAAAAGAACAAAAGCAATCAGTCACACCTTTCTGTGGCAGCAGCAGTCGTCTGCAGAGCGGGCCGACAGTATGACGGTGGTGGCCATCAACACCTCCAGCACGATCATCAAGATCAGGTTAAAGTTTATCTTGGGACAGGAAGAGGAGTGTGAAAAGGGACGGAAATACAAATACTGGCAAAGACGAAGAAAGTGTTCTTTAGAAACAGCAACACTGAGGATGGATTTACATTGACAGCAGAAGGATTCAAGACCAGTTTGCAGCCAAACCAGACAAGGCAGGTGGTCGTCACAGCAAATGTCGACACGTAGACCACCTGGAAGTCTGACACCTGCATCCATAATAAAAAAAACGGATATTGTTGCAGTTTAAAAAAAAAAATCTTAGTTATATCTTTTTAAATGAAAAGACGTAGCTCTTGTGCATTCAGCCTTCACTCACTGCAACCCGTCTTTTCTTGGCAATAGCAAAGCTTGCTATTGCTGCAGGGATACCCTGTGAGGATTAAGCAAATGATATCAATGGAGATCATTTTAAAAATGAAGATAAAGCATTTTACCATAAAAATGCCTCATTGAAACATTGAAACGGTGTTAATAAACTCAATAAAGCTGACAGAGTCAGTGATGGCCACTCACCGAGCCTGCAGCACAGCGCAAGTAGTCCATGGCAACAGGAAAGACATTTCCCAGGTACAGGGAGAAACCAGATGTGATGAGCAGACTCCCCTGGAGATTTATAAACACATACACATAGAGGGGCATGCATATATATATATGTACCAGTCAACATAGCAATATGATAGAAATGTGATTGATTTGGGTTTTGAATTATTCATTTGGATCTTCAGGGTGAAATTATAGCCAATAACTTCAATAAACAAAGATAAAATGCTAAATTAAGAATTGCATGTGTATATTTGCGTTTAAGGTGAAAACAGTCTCAAAAATATGCATACAGCTTTGATGTTTGGCTAAAAGTTAAAGTATTATGTCAAAATTCCCTTAGCAAGTTGCAGTTTGTTGGATTACAAACTTTTTCAAGTATCAACAAGCTTCAGGTATCATGCTGACACAGTACATACCAGATTCTTAGGCAGAAGAAGTAGAGTTTGTTTATATTGACTGATTTCCTGGCATCTGACTTTTCAGTAAAGTTGAATTGAAGATTCTCCAAAAGCCTAATGTAAGAGGCAAACATGTACTGTCCATCTGCAAAATGCGGAGGGTTCTTTAATGGATTATTGTTCAAGCTCCAAAACAGAAGGGATTGGAGAAAATCTACAATAAATCCAAATGTTTGTATTAGTTCTTGGTTTTGAAACTCATCTAGGATGAATCTGTTTCATTATCATTTGAGAAAAATGGTGTTAAAATGTGTCATTAGAAGCCCTAATGTAAAACGACATTCACGGTGATGATGAGTGCGTTTAAACTTCTGACCAGCACTTCAAATTTATTTTCAGATAAAAGATTCCTTAGAAATCCTTAAAACATAAAGAAATTAAACTTGGAGAGTTTAAAATAACCCTGAACCTATGAAATCCTGGTCAAGAAACGACTTACTTCGTTTATTATTGACCACATTTCCTCACTTGTAAAGTAGAAGCACAAAACAAGAATTTTGTTGCCAAATTTCACTCGAAGCTCATAAACCGGGATGTTCATTCCTTAACGGAATAACTCTGTCCCAACTTTATAAGCTGTTGTGATTTGGACAGGACTGGCAAACTCTTCCTTGTGCTCCTCTTTCCCTCCTTTCCTGACCACGTCTCGTCTCACCCCTAAGAGGACACTGTAGAGCCAGGCCCTGTAGCTGAAGCAGGGATGCTTTAGAGGCTCCGGCTGGGCCAGCTGCAGGTCACTGGCCCTCACGTCCACCGTATAGCTGTCACGCTCCGGCCTCTCCCTCTCCTCCCTGTCTAGCCTTCTCTCCAGACTCCTGTCGCCCCTCCGCCCCAATGTCCCGTTGCTCCTCTCCAGTGTGGACGTGCGGCTGTAGGTGAACTCTTCTCTGGCAGACAGGTCTTCACGCTGCATCTTTCGAAGGAGCTGTCGGCCAACTTTAGGGTGAGAACGGAAAACAGTGAAAAACAAAGCAACTGCAGCTCACAGTGTCTTGCAAAAGTCATCACATCTCTTCAGCGTTTATGTACTTGGCCACATTTCCACTGCTGAACGTGGCATAGTTTTGAGGTAAAAGGGAAAATGCTTTTCAAGAGCTTCAACAACTATGAATCTGAAAAGTGTGGTGTAAATTTAAATAGTCAATCCTTTTTGCTGAGTCTTGATTGTAAAATGGGTCAAGCTTAGTTAGATTTGAACATGTTAAAAATCCAAGAAAGATTATTAGTTGGATTTTTGTCTGGGGTGTTGTAATGCATATCAATGCTTTATTTTAAACCGCACCTGAGGCATTAGCTGTATATTTGGGGTCATCGTCCTGTTGCATCCCCCTTCTCAACATCCAGGATGAACTTATATTTAGTCCCATATACATTCCCATAATTTCAAACCAGCTTTCCTGTCCCAGTTTAAAGCATCACCATGGCATGATTTTGCCTCCGCTTTGTGTTAAGGTTGAGCCAGTACCTTCAGGATGAAGTTCTGTGTTTGTTTTCTAAAACATTACATTTAAAATAAAGCAAGATTTTTAGATGTTCTGTAAACAGATTGCATTATCTGAACTCTGGACCTTTGCAGTTCCTCCAGAGTCACTCTTTAATGTTTATTTGATTTAATCTCTTCTTCTCTGGCCTATTAGATTAGATAGAGAACTATATCTTAGTAAATTTGTAATTGTCTATACATTTTTAAACAAGCATCGGTGGATATTCAAAGCTTGTGTTAATGTTGTTTCAAGATTCTCCAAACTTCTTCCCTGAGCTATTTGTTTTGTTCTTTGGCCTTAATCCTACTGCTTGTTCACAAATTTCCTGTAACAAAGCACCGAGGCCTTTACATAATAGCTGAATGAGGCAATTAGTCTAAATTACTTAATTTAGGGATATTGGACTGGAAAAGACTGAATACAGAGTAACAACTGTTTTCTATGTATTCTGAAGCTTCCACTTTATAAAAACATAATACTTTGCATAAGTCTGTGACATCATTTCCCAATAAGATACATTCAGGCTAATATTGTAAAATATCAAAACATGGACTAGCTGAAAGGATACAAATGCCTTCGAAAAGCAGAGTACATCCTTATGTCAGTAACTCTAAACTTTTTCACTGTCAGATGTAGTTTTAGTTGAAGCATTTTTTTAATTTCAAAAAATAAAAAAGTACATAGAATGTACTTTCATTAAAATTTTCATCTTATTGAAAATTATTAAATTATTATCGATAAATTATCGAAAACTAGACAAACAACACCTCTACTTTTATGTTAAGACAAGGATGACAAAATATTTCTCTCTTTATGCTTACCTGTTGTTGTGAATTCCTCCAGCTGAAGTATCTTCTATCAAAACATCACATAAAACGCGGCTTATTTATCTCTCTGGCCTTTCCTGCCTCATCTTCCTCCCACACAGATTTACTCCTTCTTTAAGTTCACTCCCTGTTTCTCTGTTCTCTCTCTCTCTCTCTCTCTCTGCCTCTCTCTCTCTCTCTGTCTGTCTCTCTTTCTTTCTCTGTCACTACGCAATGCTTCTCAGAACCAGCTCTGAAAAGTTTTTGGTGCCCTTCAAAGCACGGAGCTAAAACACATGGCTGTTGTGTTGCCAGCCTACTTTGTGCCAAAGGGAGAGCGCTTGTGCATGACAACAAGGGGGAGGATGAAGGGGCTCCCACTGGGGGCAGAGTTAGTAGGGCAGACACCCCTATTTTATCCCTCCTCCTCTTTGCTCCTGCACACAAATACACACTCAAATATGTGCACGGCAGCCCACTTAGAAAACTGAACAATGGGGCCTTCAGAACCGAACAACTCCGAATGTTTTCACATCAGCAAAATAAGAGTTTCAGATAAATCTCTTTGAGGACAGTTTGTAGTTGTCCGCTTGCATTACTTTCAGTCACAACTTCTCCTGGTGTTACCTAAGTGCTTCACTCACAGTTCACAGCTCGGTAAATTAAGATGCCCAGCAGCGCTTTAGAAAAGCGGCAGCAGAGACATTTCCACGGCTTCGTCACACGTTCTCCTGTCTGGCGGAGCTAATTCAATGATGGATCCTTTTTCCTCTTCGTAAAAATGAAATTTAGGAATAAAAATCCCGTCAATGAGGATGCTCTTTGAGTGAATGTCAATTGTGTCTACGTGTGGACATGTCCCTGGACGTTGCGCCCCAGGATTCCAGTCACTCTTTAGTGCGGCACAGCATTCCCAGCTTCATATTGTCCTCAACCAGCTGCAACCATGGTGACGCCTTAACAACTGTCCCTCACTTACAAAACACCGCACACACTCAAAGGGAGACATGCACTTTGCAACAGTCTCCAGAAACATTGGAAGGGATCTGTGAAACTGGCTGACGGAAACAATTCAGAATTCGAATACTAATGCAGTCAGTGAAATAATAATAATAATAATAATAATAATAATAATAATAATAATAATAATAGCATACACAAGTGAGTTCAAAATCATAGAGGAAAATAAATCCAGAATTTCAGACTGTGGTTTACGATACTGCCACACTGGCAAATGTTGAAGTTGGTATAAATGGATTCAACTTTTCACAGTCTCAAGCAGATATGCTGCTTTCAAAAAAGAAAAATAAATAATTGATGCACCACGTGTTGAGGACAGTTGAATAGTTGTTTTCACCATTTCCTTCACCCTAACCTTAATCACAACTGCATTAAAGAAATTTACTTTTAGGTTACAAAGGCAGCTCAGTTTTGAGACTCATCCATCCATCCATCCATTTTCCTACACCCTTGTCCCTTAATGGGGTCGGGAGGTGCTGGTGCCTATCTCCAGCTGGCGTTCCGGGCGAGAGGCGGGGTACGCCCTGGACAGGTCGCCAGTCTGTCGCAGGGCAGTTTTGAGACTCACACACATTGAAACAGAATCCCAAAACCAGCAATAGGTAGCAACAATGCAAACTTTTATTTTTATGTCCAACTTCCAAAGCAAGTCACCATCCAGGAGAGCCAAATAGTTCCCCATCAACAGCCAATAAGAAAGGCTTCAATCTCTTTAATATTCTGGTTGAGGTGAGAAGGTGATGGACGCAAATCCATCTCTGAAATATGAATTCCTTAAAACTCAGAGCTGTACATTGATACCGATTTTATTTATCAGTTCCATATAACAGAAAACTCTATTAGCAAATTAATTTTCAAGTTGATTAGATCTCTTTAAGTCAGTAAATATGAATGGTTAAAGTTAAAGTCTCCGGCTAACATTCTTTACGAGGTTTCAATAATGTTCTGTTCATTTAGGGCCCCCCAAAAAGAGAACGCTGTTAGTGAAGTGTTTTATATCTTTATTTTTGTCACAGATTTCAGGCTATTTGGACCCTACTGCCATGAGCACTGCTGGATCTCACATTAAACCTACCACCAGCTGAGATCTGACCTTTTGCTGCAGAGAACAAAAAAACAACAGGGCTGCCCTCAAAACTGCTCTTCAAACAGAATTAAAGATAAGGGCCCACACCAGATAAAGTTAAAAGCAAATTCTCCGGGAGGAAAAAAAACAAAAAACGCCTGTAGTATAATGTTCAAATAAACATCCCTGCAACCTCTTGGAACAAAACAAAGACATTTTTTCACTGCGACACATTAATAGTGACCCACGCTAATGACAAAAGACAATTTCCAAATGTGAAAGCAGCTCCTTAGGTTCCAACATGCAACACTTAAACATTAATCTTTATAAGATGAACATTTTTTTACAGCAATATAGAACAGTAAAGACACATGAGAAAAAAAAATCTGTGACTATATACATTAACTTACATTATCAATATCTCTGTTTTATCAACAAAATTTACAAAGCTGTTGAGGAAATAAAATTCCCTCTTTCATAAGTTCCGTGACTTCAGTCTTTTCATTGGTTTTTGTCTTTAAATAGATTTGTTTGGCTTTACAGAGTAATCTGCACAGATCTGACTCACAAATATACAAATGATCCTCTTTGTACAGGTTGTAATAATTCAGCAAACAATCACAAAATGAGGCAGTGAATCTTCCTCATATTCAGGGATATTCTGATGGCTTATCACATTATGTAGAAATTGCTAACTGAGCCATAAGTGTGTTTGATTTGCTATTGGCAAGTGAAGGTTTACTACATAACATGAGTGTGGTGTTAATAGACATATATCAACAATACAATTTTTTTACCGTCTGTGCTAAGATAACAAGAAGCATGTTAGCAACTAATGAAGAAGAAAGATCACAACACGGTAGGTCTGTGATTTCCAAATTTCCTTTTTAACAGGAAATGATCCTTCACAGAGATGCTTTATTTTGTGTCTGTGATCATTTTCTTATCAATCATCCCTGCCTTTGGGTTAAAAAAATAAATCAGGAGGTCTTGAAAAGAAGTTCTTCCAAAATAAGAGCATTTTAAATGTAAGAGTAAAATTCCTTATGATCAGTCTGATGTTGTAATGCTTGCCCCCAAAATTCTTCTCTCAAACTCAAAAACTTGCACTTGCCTGCAAATACGCTTTGCTCAGCTGTACTATATTCATGCAGTCGTATCCAGAGCTTCCCTCCTCCATTTTGCTTCCCCGTGCTCACGTTCAAACCTTTTCCCTGCATGTATCTGAAGTCTGTACTCAAATCTTTCCCCTCTCCTTGTGTATTAACATTTCCAGCCAATGGAAAGAGTGTAACTATCATCTTTGAGGTGCAAATGTTTTTTTTTTTACTATGAAATGCACTTAATTTGTTAGATAGTGCTGGACAACTTCACAGAGTCCCTGCTTTGTGCCTCAAGTCAATTCAATGGCAAAGAGGAAAGACTTGAGCATGCAGGTTTAAACTGTGCAGAGAGAAAATTTGACCTTGAGGAGAAGCACGGAAGCAGGAGGAAACAATATTTGTGCAAAAATATATTCAGCGTGAGCACAGGAAGATGTTTTATTCTGTTTCGTTGTTTTGAGGGTGAGCATTACATTTTAGGCTAAAAATAAAGAATGCTACTTTAAATTGAAATATTTGCACTTAAATTTTGAAAAAAAAAATCCCTATACAAGAGTTCAGACAATCGATCCTTTGGAGGAAGACAAGTGGATGGACTGGATGCGGATGGCTAGGGTTTTCTCCAAGGCCTGCAGGATGTCGCTGCCGGGGCTTTCAGGAGGAGTGTCATAAAGCAGCTGTTTGAACAGCTCCAGCTCAATCAGCATGACCATGTTCTTCAGGAAGAAGCCTTCTATGTAGGATGCCAACTCTGGAGCATCAAGAAACTAAAATGAGAAGAGAGTACCTAATTTTAATCATATTGACTGCTTAACTTAGTCAGAAATATTCCTCCAAGAATTAAAATTCTTGAAATGGTGTGTTTTAAAATTGCATACTTTTTAAATAACCTTTTTTTTTTGTACCTTTGTGTGATTGTAGATCTCAACACAAGTTTCAGTGTTAATGTTCTTGGAGCAGATAATCTCACAGTGCCTCTGTAGAGCTTCCAGCTGGAAGAATTTGGCTGCAGACAACAGCTGGGAAGAAGCCAATGACATTAAAACTGATTAATGCTACCTAAATTGATTTTCGCTTTAAAAGTTTAGCAGCTGAGGGAGTGAAATTTCTCATAGTACATTATAGGGTAGCAGTCGAAGATTTATTGTTCATCTAACCTCCATAATATCTGTGCTCCTCATGTGCAGAGCGTCTGTTCCTCCAAAGTAAAGATACTGCATTACCAGCTGCCAGACACACAGTTACATTCAGAACAAACACAAAGCGTAAGTATATAGACAGTAGGATACATACCAAGGATATTGACATCGTAGGTGTAAATCTGAAATTATTTGAATAAGTTTTTTTTGTGTTTGTGCAGCATCCTCACAGCTATACACACACAGCCTGCTAAGGGACATTCATCTAAATCTTAGTGAGGAAGGATGCATAAATTTACCTTAATATGTAAAATTCTCATTGCAGAGGTTTTGTCATCGCACACACATAGGAACACTTTAAGGTTAGTATTTACATACCTGGAAGATATGATATTTGACATTGCTGATTTCAATGCAAGTATTTTCGCCACAAGGTCTGTTTGCTAGAAGAGTTTTAAATCTGGGAAGAAGAAAAAAAAAAAGAGTAAAAACACAGCAAAATTAGAGCTTTGAAATATGAGCTTGGTACATGCAGCATTGGTTTTGGTTCACAATATAGCAAAAAGAAATTTGCGTTTTTTTGTTTAAAGCGAGGCTGAACCAGTTCTGGTCTTTAGCAAGATCTGATCCGAAAATAGCAAGACTGAAAAGACTAATGCTACCTGTTGGATGCTGTGAAGAGCAGAACCTTGTGGGCATAAAAGGGCTTCCCCTCAACCAAAAAGGTCACATCAGACATCTCCTTATTGTTCAGGAAGTGAGGATCTGAAGAACACATGAACATAAAAGGTTTTTTTTAAAATAATATTATTATTAGTATTATCAGTTTGAAAAAAACAAATCAAGCAGATACAATACCTGTCAGGGAAGATTTAAATCAACATTTCTGTTCTAGTCTAGAGCACTAACTAGGTGGTGTTATGTGATTTACAGTCGCAGCCATTGTACAGCGCATACAGCAGTAAAACCAGCTGAAACCAAATGTGCTCCAGCTCTGCTGGGGTCGCTGGGGAGGGCCAGTGATGACCGATTGTGACTTAAAAGTCAGGAGGGTTTTGAAGCGGCTCATTTTCCAGATACCAATAAAACATTTAGTTATTGCCATAAAGCAGCTGGGTGTGATTTATAGCGCTTGGAATATTTCTCGAAGCGCTAAAGAACCAAATGGAAAAAAAGGTGAAAAAAATAAAAATACAATGTTGCATAAAAAGCCCTCTTTAAATAATAAAACTGCTTAAGAGAGATGTTTACCCAGTCGTGATGTCTGTTTCCTCTTGATCTCTGTCAGTTTGGGGATGGGATAAGGACCATAGCACTGAGTGAAGATCGCAGACAGCTGCTGGCTAATTACTTCATTCTGGCGACACATAAGCAGATTTACAAAAGAGGTTAGCCCACCGCACAGTGAGGTGACTTTAACTTATACACCTCTCTCTATGTTCGAGCAGACTGTTCATTAAGCCTCATGGTCACCGTTACATCATATCTTTGGAAAGAACGAGATGAATATCAGACCTATTTCTAACACCCACGTTACTGTAATGAGAAACAGAGCGACACCTTGGGCAAATGCAAGCGCTTGAGAAAGAAAAGCACTGGAAAAACCACTCAGCCTTTTTCAGTCCCTCACAAATTTCCATTTAGGCATTAGGATTTGTGTTTTTAATGTGGCTGTGTGTGTGGAACAGTCAGCTACACTACAGAACCTACATGCATAGACAGTCTGCTCATGCTCACTGAAGACAGCAACAACAGGCAAATACTCCAACAAGCTCAGAGAGACAAAAGGACAGAGCACTTTGAGTATTGAGAGCCCTTGAACTTTTACACATTTTGCCATGTTACAACCAGAAAATACAATTTACAATAAATTGTGTTTCATTTGAGAAGAAATGTCTCAAAAATCAGACAACAGTGCTGACATATTCAAGTAAAAACAACATTGTATGGAAAAAAAAATTGCTGTCTTTGGATAACCCTGAAACCTAAGGTATTCCGGAAATCAGCCACTCTCGAAGTACCTTGCTGGCTCTGAGGATCTGAAACATCAGAGGCAGGCCATGTGTGATGAGCTCCTCTGTGTACTCCTCCTCCTCAATGCAGCTGAACTCTTTCAAAAGACCCTGGATCAGAGGTCGGCGGTGCTGCTGGAAACATGTACGCAGAGACTCGATCCAAGTGTGTAATGTCCATGGGACGCCTGAGAACCAGTTCAGAAAAAATGTAACCCATGAAAGGTTCTGCACAAAGATGGTGGATGTGCTGCATGCTGCACAAAAAAAATGGTATGAACAGAAACCTACCAAGGCTCCGAATATCTATGGTGATGTCGACGTGCCCATGCTCAGCACTGTGGTACATGGCTTCTTTTAGAGCTTTAAGTTTGGCCTTTCCACTTCGGATGAGGTCAACCTGAGATGAACTTCTGCTTTCTAGCTCTGAACCTTCAGCCAGAATCTCTTCCAACGACAATACATCACCTTTTCCTTTATCCGTGTGAGATAACAACCCACGAAACCATTTCTGCAAGCCAAAAAAAACAAAACAAAAAAAACACAAAAATTGAAGTTACATTTGAAGGGTCGACACACACTTCAGGACTTGATTAACCGCGTTATAGGGAGTTTTTTTTTTTTTTTTTTACCTGCTCTGTTTATATTACAAACGATGCAAGAAGATAAAATTGTCGCTTTTAAAAGTACATTGCAGTCACTGATCACCAAAATAAAACTCTTTAGAGAGGAATGACAACAAAATCAACGCAAATTCATCTATAAAAAACTCAAATCATATCATGAAATGAGTGGTTTGACTTATTGGAATAGGCTATCTTTATTCTGTGCATAATCCAGATTGCATTCTGAATAAAGTACGAACTGAGCAAAGCCAGTGTATTTCCGCCTGCTGACTGAACATGGACATGTGTGTGTGGCTACCTGTGCCCGTGAGCTGCAGCCAGGCTGTAGGAGTTCATGTCTCCCTGCGGCGCAGTAGAAATCCCGTTACGGTACATGGTTCCCACCATGGGGTCGGCACCGCGCTCCAGCAGCAAGCTCACCAGCTCAAAGTTGCCTGCACATGAACAGCCACCAATTGAGTTACAGCACACACAACATTTTACAAGAAAGAGAAAAACAAAGTCATTATTTTTCTCCCTGCCTCTAAATCAAATTATCCTCTAACAAGGGAGCTCTGCCAGTGACCACACTGACAGTCAGGTGTTGTGTTGGGCTGCATATAGACGGTCTCCTGCTGGGAACAGCATCTGGAGATGTGTTTGAGAGAGAGAGAGCCTCTGAGCTTGTACCTGCAGCGGCTGCCAGCTGCAGTGGGGTCTCTGTGTAGTTCTCCATCCCGTCCTGCAGGGAGCCCTCCACGTTAGCTTTGGCATCCAGCAGTAGCTGCAGGTGGATACACACACACAACACACACACACACACACACACACACACGCCCACATGAAAATAATAGGAATGCAAAAGAAAAAATAAATAGATTGAGTGGCAGGAATCAGACAGTTACTTTTCCAGAGTTTGACTTTATTGTTTTACACCCACAAGTTTAAATGTGTTTTTTAATTATTTTTTTTATGAGACAAACCAAAGCAAAGTAGGTGTGTAGCTAAAGAGTGGAAGGAAACAGATAAATGGGTTTCACTTTCTTTCTTTTTTTTGTTGATGTGAAAATCTGAGAAGAGTGCATTTGTTTTCACCCTTCTTAAATCTACGCAGAACCACTTGCAATCACAGCAGAAAGACTTTATGGAGTATGTCTCTGCCAGCTTTAGAAATCCGGACAGTGAACTATTTATTGACTCTTATTTGCAGAGTAGCTAAAGCCCATTAATATTGGATGGACACCATCAAATACCAAATCCTGCAACAAATTCAAAGTTACATTCAGGTCTGAACTTTGACTTGTCTATGCACTCTGTATGCTTTGTGCTAAACAATTCCAGTCTAGCTCTTACTGTTACCGTTTTGTTGAACACCAGTCTCAAGTATTCAGCAGTTTCTATCAGGTCACCTCCTATGGTTTACCTGTTTTTAGCTCCATCCATCTTCCCAGAAATCTCAACATATCTTATTACTGTCCCATTAAAAAAAGTCCAGCTTTATGGAACAACAAATAGATATCCTGTGAAATGGTTTTCCCACCTGAGCTATGGGTTTCTGCAGTTCCTCTAGAGTTACCATGGGCCTGCAGCTTTGGTCTGTCTGATGCTCTCAGAGGCTTTTACACAACAGTTTATTTGTACTGTGATTATCAGACTCTTATGCTTTTTTTAAACTTCCTGAGTGAAGACCAATCACGCTTAAACTGTTTCTGTTCTTATGAACTAAACCTGGAAAATGTATTATAATGTAAGAAGAGGGTTTTTTTTCAGCTCCTGAAACACAGGCTGGTATTTTTTACACTGGTTGAAAAAAATTGACATTTACAAATATATATATATATATATATATATATCTGAGAACTATAACACTGAAAGTTTCAGTTTATAAGGAAAATGTATTGGTGGAAAATGTAAGGTCAGCTTATAAAACTGAACCTAAAGTCTTTACTAAGAAATAACCTTTCAAATGTCATCGTTTCCTGTATTTCATGCACTCGAACACCAAATTACACACGCGTGGAAAAATTTCCATTACAATTTAATGATGCCTTAATCCAACTGACAGTCTACTTGGGGTAAAGTGAATTAGTTAAACGAGTTCAATACTAATTAGGCTGCTGAGTTTCCACTTTCCATTTCCTAAACACAGCCTGAAACCATTTGTGTAAAAGTTCAAACTTGCAGCAGGAACTTCTGGATTCGGGTGACTTTTAAATTTCCTTTTTTTATTATTTTAAAAGGCTTTCAATTTTAAATTACACAGACAGCACTCGAATGTTTGAATATTGAACATTTTGAGAGGATTTGATGGCAGAAATGATAGCGATGACCAATCAGATGCTGAAGCACAACAAACGGTCCACAATGAAAGAGTCGCAGATGAATGTGTCACTACCTGCACCACAGGCACATGTCCATGTAACACAGCGAAAGTGAGGGGCGTCGCCTGCCGTGTTTCGGGAAAGACTGAGGGGTGCTTGTGCACTGTGTTTGGCACCTGGGGAAGGGACACAAGGAGGGTGGGATGGACAGGCAGAAGGGGTCAGGGGATGGAGGGGGATGGGAAGGAATGAAGGGGAGAGAGATACGGAGCCATTAAAACTACTTCATGGACAACAGAACACAAGACAAGCAGCGGCAGGGAGGACAGAGGGGAGACAGGAAGCTTCACAGGAGAAACATGAGCAATTAAGCAGAAACCCCGAGGCTGTAGAGGACAGCGTGCCCTTCATGTTCACTTTCTAATGAACACAATCGACTTATTTGTGACGTCAGGCCTTGTTCAAATGGTTTCACTCTGATCTGCTGTTAGTTTAGGTGACGGGTCTCCAAATTCATCTCTTTTGAAAGGCTGACCAAAGGAAAGCGTGGAAATTTCAGTGATTTACACCATTATCAGAACATGGGTAAAAGGTCATGAGCTAAGTTTATACACTACCTCACACTTAAACATCCTGAAAAACAAAAAGCCAATACAACATTTCACCAAATCACAGTTTGGTGGCACAATGTTTAGGCACTGTAAAAAGCAAATTTTTTCAAAAAAAGAAAAAAATATTATGGAAATTTGTATTTTCCATTTTGTCGGGAAGAAAAAGCTTCCATGAATTTCTAGCTGGAGGTTTTTCCAAACTCGGTTTTACTAAACCTTAGTTAAACTAGTGACACAGCAGCTATTCAGCACATTAATGGGACTTCCCTCAGTGTTGGACTACAACACTTGATATAGTTGAACTTTTATATGATGGGAGTTTATTTTTGTAAGTCATTTCAGTTTCAAGTAAGAGAATATACACACATAATAATATATTGGTCTAACATAACATGCTGTATTAGCTGCAAAAGACTAAATTTTCTTTAACATGAATTAAATAAAAAAAGGAGTACAGTTGTCTCATTTTAAATACGTTTAATTTTAAATCAACAAGAGAAATGTCGTGCTGTAGGATTCCTATCAAAGTTATTTGCTGACAACATTATGTAATATTTCTGAGAATTTTTTATTTTTCCATCTAACCAGATGCTGTGTCCTTTTATCTTTTAATTTCTGTGTGAGGTATTGTCCTTTCAAACTAAATAAGCAGCGGTACAACTGGTTGTCATCGCAAAAAATGTTGATCTTTAGTGGAGACAGTCAATAGTGTCAGACTTTGTTAAGTGGATGCTAAATGTATTTATTACAATCATAAATTCTGTTTGTTTTCATGGATCACACACAATTTTATTTGTAAGCTGTGGATTTAGTACCAAGTTAAAATACATATATATTTATGATTCACACCTTGAAATATAGAAGGAACTAGGTTTAATTGGGAGAACAATTTAAGATTTTTCCAAAAAAAGACAAAAATATGATGGAAATTCATCATATTTCCATCATATTTTGATGGAAGAAAAAGCCACAATGGAGGCCTTTTCTTCCATTGAGTCGGGAAGAAAAAGCCTCCATGAATTTCCAACTGGAGGTTTTCCCCAATTCTGTTTTATTAACCCTTACTTAAACCAGCGACACAGCAGCTAGTCTGCACATCAATGGGACTTCCCAAAGTCCAATCTGTAAGTACACAACACCAACAGTCTTTCTCTGAATGACATTATTCCTGATAACAATTCATTCTTTCCTCTGTTCACAAAGCAATTATCCACACGATTACACTGCACAAGTTCAATCAGTTAACTCTCAAGCTGCAGTTACATTATGCTCAGACATAATAACAATCATTAACTTTTACACATCCTCAGAAGATTGATACAGTTCTTTAATACATCACATAAGATTTCATTAAGAGAGCAGTTATTGCTGGGTGGTTGTCGGCCTCGTTACACAAGTCAGTGAGAATGCTTCATTGTTTTGATGTTACTGTATTACCCTCATCACTGTTTGCCCAGAAGTGCCTATTGGAACTGATGGCAAGAGCACAAAAACCTATGAGGCATGTGGGACAGCAAACTGGGGCAGTCGGCTTCAAAAGACAGGCACAGCAGGAAGCTCAATACATGTTCGGTCTTTAATTGCCAGCTTTATGACTATGTTTAATAGCTTGTACCTATTTGTACCTTTCCAAGCAATTGGGGATGTAAGCATTGATATGGTGATATTCAGGTTGGCTATTAGTCTTCCCAGTGTCACTGATGCCTAATTATTAGTAGGAGTCCTTCTTAGATAGACTTGAGTCTATTCGAAATTCACTGTAAATTCTAGTCTGTTTGAATAAAGTGTTGGTAAATTACACTAGCTTTGATCAGCTGTTAGTGATAAAATATAAATGCATGAAATGCATAAGTTGTATTAAATGCAGCTGGCTGCAAAGCTGGCTGCTGGGATGTGAGAATGCTGCAAAGATCAAAATCATGAGGCTTTAAATAAATGAACAAGTCAAACAATTTTACCTGGAATCTCTGATCACTCTGACAAATTTACATTTCATTTACAAATGCAGATTATCCTTTGCTGCCCTGACAGAGGAAAAAAAACGTGACTCCACAGTCAGCCTCACAGTCTTAGTCCCCACTCTTAATGCTCACAGTGGGTTTCATTGACCATTTGAGTGAAGTTGTGATTCATGAGATGTGACAACAAATGGGAAAGAACATGAGGAGATGAGGGACAGCATGTTTAGTTTCCTCCTAATTTAACACCACAGTATTATTATTATTATTATTATTAGTAGTATTAGTAGTACTAGTAGTAGTAGAAATAATTATTTTTCAGCTATGAAACTAAAACAATTCTTCACAGGTCTTTACTTGATATTTTCATGGTTAATGTTGTGATCCGTAGTTTTCTGTTTATTTTTGAGGTGTTTTTTTCTGTGGTCATTGTGATCCTGTTCCCTGTGAGTCCCTGTCTCTGCGTCTTCCCCGTTGATTGATCCCAGCTGTGTCGTTCCTGTGATTACCCTCCCAGTGTATTTAGTCCCACCTGTTGTCTGTGTTTCTCGTGGGGTCCTTGTCTAACATAGTTGTCTGTCGGCACAGTAGAACTGTGAAGTCCTGTGTCGGCATCAGCTCGTTTTGTCAATCTCGTTTATTCAGCTGCTACCGGTATTAGCTGTGAGCTACTCGCTGCCGTGCTGCCTGTCCTGGACTATTGAGCTTATTCATTAAATTCTTTACTTTCATCTACATCCTGGGTTCTGCCTGCGCTCTCTCCTCACCAACCACACCTCATGGCAGTTAAGTCAATAAATCAAACACATTAATTTAAGTATTTTGTACTTGAAAATCGTGCAAGGGTTCCAGTCAAAGCCTTTCTAAGTCATCAGTAAGAAAATCTGTGTTTGTGATTTTCATATTGGTCCAACAGCACAAGTGAACAATCTGCATGGGCAGTATTTAAAAAATCCTGGGCTATTTTGCTGTGCATGACTGATGAGGCTTGTAGGCCTCCCTTATTGCTTTGTTTACTGGATAAATCTGAGCTTTCCTAGTAACTTATTTCTGTCATCCTTTACAAAGTGTTCACTTTATCAGCTGCTGCTCTGCTTGTTGGTGTGATGTCTCCTGCTCTGCACTGTATGTCCCTGTGGGGGGAGAGATGAACAGAGAGCAGCTGAAACACCAGGCATTAAATTTTATGAAGCAAAGCGAAGCGTGAGCTTTGTGAGTCAGCACAAAGAAGTTTCTCTTTTCTTTCTTTTTCTATATTCTCTGTCCTTGAATAGGTCAAACAATGTTGCATGTTCTAAGTGAAATGAATGATGAGTCATATCAAGTCAAAAAGTAAAACCATAATCAGACTAAGCATGATTCTCTGGGGGTGGGGTCAGTGAGGTGGTTTTCAAGGATACTTCTTCCCTTCCTGCCCCAACTTGATAGTATCTTCAATAAAATTAATCAACTGAACTCAATTCATATTTTTGATGATATTGAAATTTACCCAGAGGCAGCCGTATCTGTTGCGGTCGAGAAACATCAACACTGCAGAGTGTCATTGATGAGTGAGTTAGTGGGACACAATCACCATACTAATGCAACGCTGATGAGATTTAGTGTTATTTTACTGCACTTTGAGTTTTCAAGCATAATTTTTTACAAAGATTTTATCCTAAATGGTTTGGATCAGAACAAAAACATTCTGATTGAGACATTTCTAATTTGCAAGTGAGTCTTTTTTTTAAGTGCTGACTTTAATTTATAAAACCTGAAGCATTTGGAGGTATTTTTTCACTTTTTAAGCACTCACCTCACTGTTAATGTCAGCTCCTGCGTCCAGCAGCATCTGTACCATGGCCTCGTCTCCACGAACACAAGCATACATCAGCGGGGTCATCCCCTACACAAGCAGTGACACACAGGAGGACTACATGAGACATAATTCCTATAAATATTAAATTCTCCTGCTATATTTATGTGGGAAGATCATACCTTACCACACATTTTCTAAAAAAAAAAACAAGCACATCATCAAATTGTAGTCTGTCCTAAGCTTAAATCCTTAAAACCTCCAGGCTTCTTGATTTTTTTTTTATTTTTTACTTGCATCCACTCAATATCAAATGCATCAATATTTCCTCAGGGCCGTCTACAGTGGAAGGGCAGTCCCAGAGAACCTGGAGTTCAAGATTCTGGTTTTGAAAAGTTTAAGCCCTTGACAGCATGTTAAGTTTTCTCATGGAAACTCTGGAGTTTCACTTGCAATATTCCCCAGATGATTTACTGCCCAGCAGGTCAGTAGTCATGATATAATGCAGAGTGGCTTGGCAGGAGAGCTGCAGGAAAAAAACAAGCCAGAAGAAGATTTAATACGTGCTGCTGCTTTTTTCTCACAGGGTGAGGCAGCCGCAGTTTACAAAGCCAACAAAACATGTCCTTCCACAGGCTGTGTGTGTGCGTGTGTGTGCGTGTGCATTTGGGTGCAGATACACTAGGCTATGCATTATTAAATATGTTGACTGTGTCCCTAACCTGCTCATTCATGCTGTTGATTCCATCTGGCCCGAGCAGGTTGACGGCCTGCTTTACCAGGTCTGTGCGTCCACAGCTGAGCATACGGAAGCCCAAGTCCTGCAGGAACTTTGCCTCAGCAGAGGCAGCATCTAGTTTCCTTGAGGCACAGAAGCAATCATCCGTTCTGAAGGGCAAAGCACACCCACACAGATTATTAGCGCAAGCTTAGGGGTATGACTACTGTCTCCTTAAATGTGACATTTTGCCCCAAAACACCCAATGACATTTATTTTTTTCTTTTTACCTTCAAAATGAAAAGGGGGAAATTACAGTTGTATAAGAGGCGGTTAGATTGTGGGGTTATTTGCAACACACACTCTGAAGCCTGAAGGCAGCGGCGCTTTTCTCTGCCCTACCGGAGCTGGCGTGGCTCACAGTCCACTCCGGGCAGAAGCAGCCTGGCGGCCTGCCGAACATCGTCGCTGTCCACCGAGAAGCTCCGCCTGTGCTCAGTGTGGACCACGGCCACTCGCACCCACTCCATGAGAGGCGGCAGCACCATGAACGGCCTGTGGGGGGAGATAGAAGCACATATTCTGAACATCACGAAATTACTGAACTTCAGTCAGACTGAGAACTATTTGTACCTCAGCTCTGACCAGGAAAATCTGCCTCACACAGAATTTTTGCATGAGATATTTTGCCCGGTGCAGTGGATGGTTGAGGAGAGGATAAACTCTCTGCAGAAAGCGGAGCTATGCTGGATATGAGTAAATATAACTTAGATGTCACCATGTAATATAAATATTTTGCAATTAAAAGAAAGATCTACGCTGCCTTGAAACTATAACACTCATGGGAAGCCATCCATCACACATTATCATTTCTTTCCTTATCACTTTTATGGGGCTCTTTGCAAACATGATGCATGGAGTTGCTGCGTGTTAACATACATTATTTATGAGATCCCAGTGCCTGCTGGAGGTAAACTAAAGGTGCAGTGATATTTTCTTAAACATACACTGGCACTCGCACAGGAGCGGGAGAAATCCATCACACAGTTCATCCAGACATAAGGGCTTTCGCTGAAAAGCTTGAGAGAGTGTGGCAGACATTTAAAGCCAGACTGCAGCACAGAAGAAAACCACAGTCTGGGCTGGATAAGGCAAAGTCTCTGTGGCCCCAAAACCCAAATAACCCTCAGATTTATTCCAAATCATCTCAACCTTTTTATTTTAAATAAACAGCCAAAATGTACGAATGTTGAACAAGGTCACCGGTGAATGCTTCTCAATTTGTTGTCTCAGGCTCCCACTGGAAAGGCAGCAAATGAAGGTGTAAAGTTTGTCTCAACAATGCATATAGTGGCTTTTATAAATAACAAAAACCAGTTCTTAAATGCCAGCCGTAATAGAAAATGTACTCCTGAGGGTTCGTTCTCCTAATGGGCATGATGCATTAACTATAAAAGTGAAGAAAATTACTATCTTCTTATTTTGGCTTCCTGCCTGCTTCTGAAAAGCTCTTGTGATGATTAACCAAAGAAGATTTCCATCTTCTTCGGAAAGCCTGCCTGTAGTTGTAGTTTGGCCGTGGCAGAGAAAGAGGTGGACGAAGCCAGACGGTCCATGTCGGTCACACTTCCAAATGTTGAGCAATTAAAGTTCAAACAAGATGAATGCGTAAGACATTTCACTGCTGGCAAAGACGTCATGGCCTCACTCCCCTCCGAGGTTGTTCACAGTGCAAGCAATTTCCGGTGAGCTTCATTGAGCTGGCGCACATGCACCGTTAGCAACCGGGTAAGATTTAAAACCTCAACAGAGTTCACGCCTCCATCAAGTGTTTCTCAACGGCCAAGACTCCAGAACATCTGTACAAAGCAAAGCATAGAACAAGAAGCTGTTTTTTTTTTTACCAGGCTAGACATTATCTGTTGTATGTGTAACTATGCAAAAAAAAGTATTAAAATTATGTTATTTTCTTTGCATGGTTTATACATTTAAGAGTATGCATCTCATCACATCCATGGTCATCTTCTTTCTTATAGATCCTCTTTACTAATGGAGAAACTTGGGTCTACGTACTCCTCTGGGATTTATTGACTGGTATATTACTTCACTGTGGGTGAATTAATGCCTGAACTCTCTTTGATACGCACTCAGCGTTAAGCTGTCAGTAAAATTAGCTCCTCATCTCTGAGCTAATCAAGAGCAAGATAAACTAAGAGCAGCAAACTCCTTTCACTTCCGAACTTCAAAAGGAGTTTGACCTTCAGCCATGTGACCTTACTGGTTTCACAGACTTTCTTAAAACAGCCTCATCGAAAGGCAGGGGATGTGCAAAGTAACGTTTATGTTTGTATACGGTGGAGGAGATGAAATATCTCTCTGTTTTGTTCACAAATGATGATGGGAGACAGACTGGTGCTTCGTCTGCGGTACTGGTGAGGACTGCCATGGTAGAGAAAGAGCTGGGGGGCATCCGAGGGCAGCTTGGAGTCGAACTACTGCTTCTCTGCATCAATAGGAGCCTCTTGAGTTGTCACAGGAATCTAATCAGGATGCCTCCTGGGTGTCTACTTATGGAGGCTTTCTAGACATGTCCAACTTGACGGAGACTCCTGGGAAAACCAGAATACGCAGGTGGGACTTTATATATGCATTTATGTCCGTTTTTGTTCTGGAACACTGTGGGATCGCCCAGAATGTACTGAAGAGTGTGGTTGGGGGAGAGGAACATCTGGGTTTTCCTCACAAAGCTAATGCACCTTGTGACTCAATCTTGATTAAGAGGACAATTGACAGAAAGATGAACAAAACCAATGGACTAAATAACCTGAGGTCTTGCTTTCTGAGCAATAAGAACAAGAAATGTCTTGTGGAAACATGTTTTATTCTCTAACACCATTCTCTAAAGGGTTGAATTCAATGTACGGAAAGGCAGCAAACCAAGTCAATACACACATAGGCTGGACACCTGGGACTCGCATTAGCTGATAAACCGCTCCATTGTAGGTGAAAAAGTCTGAATTCAAGCCCCAGAGGAGGAGGGGTATTCAGGCTCAGCTGTCAGCTCTGTTTTTAACTGAGGGAAACCATCAGCAGAGGTTCAGAAAACTATGAGCACAAAGTGTGTGAAGGGAACAAAAAGGAACACCTCATAAAATCAGCAAAAAAATAGCTTCACATGTTCAAACTCTTAGATATACAAGAACTCTTTTTGTCCATTTCCCACAAGAGGAATGAGGTGCGAATTAACACCAATGAAATCCTGACCTAATCCTGATGTCATTTAAACAAAAAACGACTCCCAAAGGTTCAGTTACTCCAACAAGCCCAATACTAACCCAGAGTGCTCTTTTTTTTTCTGCCCAGCACATTGACGGTGTACTTTTATAAAGCCCAGTTCCCGATCAAAACCCTTGGTGTGCCATTTAGAGTTAAGCTCAGAGGACCAGAAACGCAATAAAGAGACACGTCTGCAGAGGTGTACAATTGCAGCAGAATGATCTCTCCAGCTCTGATGGAGCTGCGCCTGTAATATGGGGTAAAAAGGACAGAGGGGAGACTAAATCTTGGACGTCTGCAAGGAATTTCAACCCTTCGTCACAGGTTTCATAAAGTGTCTCTTTATTGTTGATGCAGAGAACAGTAAAAGAGGCAATATTTTTGACTTCCCCTAAGAGGATGGCAAGGTGAAAGTCTCGAAAGGAATGATCAATACCAGACACTTCTGCTTTTCTTTCTTTTTTTTTTTTGGCTTGTTCTGTGATGCTGCTTTTAAGGATGTTTGCTTCATTAAAAAACATCTTTCACAACTTATATTTATATTTGTATCTTTGTGCCTATAAACTAGTTTTTTTTAGCTGACTTTTGCAGCCTGAAAACTAATCGATGCTATAATATTTATGGTCTGAGTTTAACAACATCGCATATTTTGGATTGGTTTCTCTCTTTTAGATAATTGCCCTGGGACAATAGTTCCTGAGAATCTAACACTGGTTCATTTTAAAGCAATAGAAATCAAAGCAGAAATACCTGCATTTAAACAGCCTTATCAGAAAGCCGGTGGAGCAACAATGGTTTAAATTGCAGTGTGTGCAATACAAATACATAAGTAGTAAATAAAATTTATTTGATGCAATTCCAATTAAGAGGACAATAAATCTTGATTAAGAGGACAAATAATTCACATTGAACATAATGTGAATTATTTTTTAAAAATTATATGTTTTCTTTTTTTAACATTTAGAAAGTATGGTTTTATTTTACTACCCTGTCTTCAGAGCCATGTTTTTGTGGGTAGCTTTAACCTGTACTTCTTTGCAAAACAGCACAAGTTCAGCCAGACTGGATAAATTCTTGCCACAAGTTTTCCAGTAGAATTGGGCCTGGATAAAAGCATACAAATATGCTTTAATCTAAGTTTGATCAGCTCTATCACTATGTTTAGGATTGGAGACTTGCTAGAAGCTAAGACTCTGCCCCTTATCAATTTGTTTTGCATCCTCTAAGAGGTTTTCTAATAGGACTGTCCTGCATTCAGCTCCATCCTTTACGTCTTCAGTACACTTCACTGAAGAAGAAAATTAAATAAAGACAAGTGTTTATTATTATTATTATTAATTTTATTTTTATTTTTTTACTTTGGTCTAAAAATGTGTTTTAATCTTCTAAAATCCACCAGAATTTAATATGTTATAAAACTGAAAACTGTGGAAATAACTTTGATTCTGAAGATTTAGTTGGATTTTCATTAAGTAAAACTGTATAAGCAGACAGGGTTACTGCATGGATAGATACGCTTTGCAACCATATTAGCATTTGGAAACAGACGATCTGAATGTTTGAACGTTTTAATAAGACTTTGCCAGTCTTTCAAAATAGAACATGGTTAAATAATTTGGAGTTGTGTTGTTTGTTTTTTTTATTAAAAGTATGTGCTATAACGTGTAGGTCCTTCACATAGTTTGCTAATAAAATAAATTTAAGTTTGTGGTTGCAATGCAGTAATGTGGAAAGGTTTCAAAATCCATTTTGGTTTGAGGCAGTTGCACTAATACTGAAAAATTCAATCTCTTTTTTTCCCTTTATTTTGCTCTGTAACCTTTCTTTCAGCTTTGAAAAGAATACCTGCATTTGATCAAGTTTGCGTCTCACCTCTCTATTTGTAGGGTAACCTTTGACGGCTCAACATTGGGGTTCTCCCACTCCATGTGAGGGCAGTGCATAAAGTAGCACAGTGTGTAGATGGCTTCGGGTGCCCAGTGAATCATGCAGCTCTTGTGGTGAAGCGGCGTCCCGTTGCTGTGATTCTTCATGTACAGCGGCTGAAGGTGGTGCATGGCTCTGGATACCAGGTCGCCTGTGCAAAAAAACAAAACGCAGGTAAACATGAGAGCAGAGAGAAATTGTTTTATGAGCACCATCATTAGATAAGATGGAGAAAATAGAAACACGTCCTTTAAAAAGACATTATGAAGAGAATTTGTTCATCTCACCTGACCTTCCAAGATCTCTCAGGGAAAATAGAGTCGCCACATTTCACAGTGTGGGAAAAATACAACATTCATCCTTTTCTTTTGTAATGTACAGAAGACATTTGGAGAACTATTACAGCCGCCATAGAAACCCACAAAAAGGAAAACACTTAAAGATAAACAGCTGTTATTCTAAGCTGAATGTCCTGCATAATCTGCAAATCTTATATTCAACTTTAAAAACTAACACTAGATGTTAAAAGCTCAGTTCAGCACAGTTTTGCTACTACTAAATTCAAAATTGATACGTCAATCTGCATCAGAAGGAGAGGAACGAATTAAAG
Source organism: Poecilia picta (assembly GCA_033032245.1). Lineage (NCBI taxonomy): Eukaryota > Metazoa > Chordata > Actinopteri > Cyprinodontiformes > Poeciliidae > Poecilia > Poecilia picta. The sequence goes on from CM065358.1 coordinate 14,942,562, forward strand.
GATTCTTTCACACACAGACCATTTCTTTCATGAACACATGATGACTGTGGCACCTCAGTTATTGAGTCTTATTGAATATGTCCTGTATTATTACAGGGTGAATTCAAATCCCATTTCACCGAATCCAGTCAGGTTTCTGTTGCTTCTCCTTCCTGTCCGGACCCTCAGCATGAGGAAATATAATAACATTCAGAAGCACAGAAGGTAAATATATATATTACAAAAACACGTGCTGTGATGAATCACTCAGGATGCTCTGACACAAGGCACAGGTCTGCGCCTATACAAAGGAGCCTGGACAAAACAGTAATTTCAAAAGACAAAGCGTTTTGTTTAGCATTAAAATTGCACCCTTTATAGCGTGCCAAGACTCCATTTAGCCTCGACAATGTGTGAGGCAAGTGTGAAAAGGATGCCTGAATGAGGGAGGCGCATTCATGCAATGAAGTCAATCTCTCAGCCGTCCTTTGGGAAGACTGCTGCTGTGCTGATAGAGGAACGTGCTGGATATCATCCTGCGATGCAGTGAGCTGCAGACAGCGGAACAGAGACAGGCGCTTCCCATGCAAAAAAAAAAAAAAAGTAAGCTCCTTGCTTCATCTCGTCTTAATTTTACAGCGAGTAACGTAGCTCTGTGAGATCTGGTGACTCAGCTGCTTGTCATTCCTTATTTATGCTGGTCTGTGGAGTTTGTTTTACAGGTAGAGGAGCTGGGACGGTTCAAAAATGTCAGGATGCTGTTAGGATTTTAGTTAGGTTTATGATTTTAGGATTTTAGTTAGGTTTTAGTTAGGTTTATTAGTTAGGTTTATGCACATTTTTAAACCTAACTAAAATCCTAACATATATATATATATATATATATATATATATATCTATATATATATATATATATAGATATACACAGTCCAGTCACATTAATGTGACCACCACGTACTTTCCACTTCAGAGTTAAATAACCAATCACAGAAGGCAGGTGGCAGCACAGTGCAGTTGAGCGTATATAAAGGGTGTGTGTGGGCTTCGGAAAACATTTCAATCGTTGGCGTAATGCAGAAACGAAGCGATTTATCCGACGTCCAAAAGGGCATGATCATTGGCTTTCGGGCCAAGGGTGGAAGCATTTCCGAAACGGCTGAGTTTGTGAACTGTTCGCGTGCCGCCGTGGTAAAAGTGTACCGTGCATGGCAAAATGGGACTGTCCAAAATCAACGACGTGGCAAATGTGGTGCACCACGGGCCATAGATGACAGAGGCGAACGACGGTTGCGGAGATGCGTTCGGGCAGATAGACGGGCTACCGTTGAGCAACTGACCACTAAAATGAACCAAGGGGCTACCACAAGTGTCTCCCAAACCACTATTCAGCGAACATTGCTGCGTCTGGGCCTCCGAAGCGGACGCCTGTTCGTGCACCTATGCTGACTGGTGTTCATCGACGACGAAGGCTAGAATTTGCACGCCAGTACAGCAGCTGGACGTCCACTGAGTGGCGACAGGTAGCGTTTTCAGATGAATCGCGTTTTATGCTCCATCGGACAGATGGACGTTGGCGTATAAGGCGTGAAACCTCTGAAAGGAACCACCCTGCAACCATTGCAGGAACGGTCCAAGCTGGAGGCGGGAGCATTATGGTCTGGGGAATGTTTTCCTGGCATTCTCTGGGTTCACTGATTATTGTGGAAGGCACGATGGATCAATACAAGTACGCATCTGTCCTTGCGGACCATGTCCACCCCTACATGCGCATTGTTTTTCCTCAGGATGATGGCATCTTCCAGCAGGACAATGCGAGGTGCCATACAGCTGCCAGTGTACGTGCGTGGTTCGAAGAGCACCAGGATGAGTTTACCGTCCTCCCCTGGCCAGCAAACTCACCTGACTTAAACCCAATCGAGCATCTGTGGGACCATCTCGATCGAGTTGTTCGCGCCATGGATCCTCAACCGCGTAATCTAGCGCAGCTGGCCACGGCATTAGAGTCGGCATGGCTCAACATCCCAGAGAAGACCTTCAGGGACCTAAGTGACTCTCTTCCTGCACGTCTCGTAGCAGTTCGCTCTGCGAAAGGTGGTTATTCTGGCTTTTGACAGATGGTCACATTAATGTGACTGGACTGTGTATATCTATATATATAGATATATATCTATATATATATATATATACATATCTATATTCTATATATCTACTATCTATATATATATAATATATATATATAGATATTATATATATATATATATCTATATCTATATATATATAGATATATATATATATATATATATATATATATATATATATATATATATATATCTATATATATATAGATATAGATATATATATATATAGATATCTATATATATATATATGGTCTTTTTGTCATGGGTCAGTACAAATAAGCACATACAAGTTAATTGAAAGTTAACTATCAAATATATATATTTATAATGTAAAGCTTGATAGATAGATATATAAAGTGTGTCAGTGATTTGTATTGAACTCCATTTATTTTGTACTAGACATAATCTGGCAAGATGAAAGCTAAAGTTGAATGAAAGCTAACTGTAGCTAGCCACAATCCCCATCAATTGCTTTACTACCTTTTGATGTAATAAAGCAAGTTGCCTGGTTATGATAATTAAACTTACTGGCTTAATAAAAGAAAATAAATACATTGGGCTTAACTGCTCAATGGAAAGGTTTAGATTAAAACATGTTACAGTTTTAGTAAGTTCCAGTCAAGGTCCAGACTTGAGCTGAGTGAATTTGTGGCAATTAATTAATTAAATTAATGTTCCTGCAGTTTTCTGTCCAACTAATTTGCAAAAAGAATGCAAAACTTGCCAAAGAGACAGACATAAGCTAAGCGAGTGGCAGCTGTACTTGAATAATGAATATTGAGTAATGACCGAGGGAAGTGGCAATAAAATACCAATGCAGAGCAAATTTTTCAGATTTTCTTTTTCAAATCAAATCTATGCATTCATGCATTTGTTTGCCAAAGGAAAATGGTTTGTGTTGGTCTACCACATAAAACACATAGAAGTTTGTTGTTTTAAAAAGAGAATGTGCAAAGTTTAAAGGGATGTGAATACTTTTGTTATAATTTGTACATCTTTCAGATCAGCAATATAAATCATCAATAGATTTTAAAAGCATGCGTGTACCTCAAACCCTCTAAAATGTTATTAATTCACCACGAGGAGAAGATCATGCAGCTGATGTCTTGATTCCAGTTGCCTTTTACTAGTACCTTTTCAATAACAACAACAAAAGAAATCCTCAAAAAGTAACACTAGACCTTTTGTAAATAATGGCTCCTTCAAGGTCAGAACTGCAAAACTGCAGCCACACACACACACACACTCAAAAAACAATGCCTTACTTTAGAGATTGATGGAAAAGTGTTTGACACAAAGAGTGAATGATCTTTGGATACCTACAAGTTTTCTTTAAAATGAAATGGAGCTAATAAGTTTATTCCTGTGCAGTGAAATGAGCAGATATTAACCAGGCTTACTCTTTATGTGTTGATTAATGGTTGGTCCCTGCACTGTGCAGCTGCTGAAATGGTCACAGATTCTGTTTCAATTATTTGCCGCCATGCAGCCATGATTATGGCTAATGGGCGCCTGTGGCTGTCCCGCCTCAACAAGATGCAGAGCCATTCCTCCTGCTGTTTGTTTCTGCAAAAAATTACTTTTTTTATTTAATTCTAATCTCAAAATAAACAAGATTCTTTTGTGTGTGTTTACAGTTAAACATATCTGCTTTGTTTGTTTCCGCTTCACATGAATTTAAAGATGTGCAGTAGGAGCAAGAACACAAACGTTCTTCCTGCCAGCAACAGAACTCGAATCGCAGCATCCAGTTTTCATCATTCTTCAGCCGGGGGTCTCTAGTGTTTTTCATGTCTTTTTTCTCACTTTTACCACAGCCTTCAAGTTTTTTAACACAAATACAATTGGGGTTAGGATGCAGGGAGGTTGGGGGGCAGTAATAGAGGCTTTACTTGTGGTAACAAAAATATCTGCAACGTTTACTCCAGGGATTGCTCCTCTGTTACCTGGAAATAATCTTTTAAAAATACAGCATCTTTGTTCAGTGTAACAAAGACACTGAACAGTGGTGTAAATTTAATGGCCAATCACATCAACTTTGGTAACCTTTGCTGATTATTTTCACTAAAATCAAAGTGCAATATGATAATTTCTTGAAATAAGAAAAAAAAAAGTTAAACATTTTGAACCAGGGGGCCGAAATTGATTAAAATTTTCATCTTCCTATCGGCCTCTGATGTTTTCCTTTATCTGTGGTTTAAGAATATTACTGCTTCCGCGGTGAAATTATCTTTTAAAAGCCACTACTGAGAGAACTGATGGCCATTAGCAGCTCCTTGGGGAGACGCTAATGAAAAAAAAGTCTCCTTTTCTGTCCCTTTAGACCAGAGCAAAAAAAAAGAAAAGCAAAAACTGCTGGATTAGCCTACAGGAGGCAGAGGAATCAATTTTAGCAAACGGCCAAAAACAAGCTGTGAATCAACATCCACTAAAAGATAACAATGTTAGGAATGTTAAGGAGCCTTATTAAGTGCTCAAAGCACACAGATAGAGATTATGTATTAAACTTTTCAGGATAGAAACTCTGATAAATACATGGTATTAAAGCTACAATGTTTAAAAATGACTCATTTTACTGCCACTTTTATTTCCCAGTTGTGTCTGTAAGTAAAAATTACTCAAGAATAAAAAGTATTTTTATTGTTATTCCACTAATAACAATCAGGAAATCTATTTATTTTTTTTACCTTTTCTCTTGTCGACGGTGAATGAATTTGACCTGGATGCCCTCTAAACCACAAAGGATCAAAAATATACGTACAGAAGCATACAGTATTTACACTTTCTTACCCCTTTTGACAGAAATTATGATTTACAATAGCTGGTTTCCTGTGATAGGAAAAGGTTCTCCTAAGCACTGCCCATTCGTTTTAAAACACGCTGATGTCCAAAAGAATCCTTGTATCTGTTAGACAAGCATTTTGTATGAAAAACCAACTGCAGGTTGAAGTTTGAAGAATCTGGAGATGCAAGTAGAAAACATTCAGAAGAGTCAGCATCCCCAGATGTTGCAGTCCAACATCACCCTGAGCGCAGATCACAAAATGCTATATGAAGTCTCCAGAAACTCCTAAAATTTCATCACAGGACCTAAAGCAGTTCTTTTTTTGTTTTGTTTTTTTTACTTTTGGTGTGAAAATGCATTGCACTCATATTGGAAAAAGACTGAACTAGTGAACAGTGTGATTTAGCTCACCTCAATATAAATCCATCACAATTTCTACTGTGTGTGAAACAATGTCTGAGGAGAATATGAAATCATCTACCTCAAAGTTTCTAAGAAAACTCAAAAATAAAACTCTTAATACAATAAAATGTCAAAAACTAAAGATAAAGCAGGAATGGATTTGAAAGTGCGGAGTGAAGGAAACATCCGGAAGACCGATGTCTGGTAGACGGCTGCGCATCTCGCTTCAGTAATTTAGTCCAAAAGGGGTAGCAATTATTTGATGTCTATATTTTCATAACTAAAAAAAGATTATTTAAAAATATAAAAAAATATCTGCTTTATTACCACTGAATAAATATGGTCCATTCAGAATCTCAACATGCAAAATAATAATTAAAAAAAACTTCAGTATCATTATATTTTATTAAACTTGTATGAACCTTGTACATATTCCTGGAATAACAATAAAAATACTTTTTATTCTTGAGTAATTTTTATATATATATATATATATATATATATATATATATATATATATATATATATATATATAATACATATATACACAGTCCAGTCACATTAATGTGACCATCTGTCAAAAGCCAGAATAACCACCTTTCGCAGAGCGAACTGCTACGAGACGTGCAGGAAGAGAGTCACTTAGGTCCCTGAAGGTCTTCTCTGGGATGTTGAGCCATGCCGACTCTAATGCCGTGGCCAGCTGCGCTAGATTACGCGGTTGAGGATCCATGGCGCGAACAACTCGATCGAGATGGTCCCACAGATGCTCGATTGGGTTTAAGTCAGGTGAGTTTGCTGGCCAGGGGAGGACGGTAAACTCATCCTGGTGCTCTTCGAACCACGCACGTACACTGGCAGCTGTATGGCACCTCGCATTGTCCTGCTGGAAGATGCCATCATCCTGAGGAAAAACAATGCGCATGTAGGGGTGGACATGGTCCGCAAGGACAGATGCGTACTTGTATTGATCCATCGTGCCTTCCACAATAATCAGTGAACCCAGAGAATGCCAGGAAAACATTCCCCAGACCATAATGCTCCCGCCTCCAGCTTGGACCGTTCCTGCAATGGTTGCAGGGTGGTTCCTTTCAGAGGTTTCACGCCTTATACGCCAACGTCCATCTGTCCGATGGAGCATAAAACGCGATTCATCTGAAAACGCTACCTGTCGCCACTCAGTGGACGTCCAGCTGCTGTACTGGCGTGCAAATTCTAGCCTTCGTCGTCGATGAACACCAGTCAGCATAGGTGCACGAACCAGGCGTCCGCTTCGGAGGCCCAGATGCAGCAATGTTCGCTGAATAGTGGTTTGGGAGACACTTGTGGTAGCCCCTTGGTTCATTTTAGTGGTCAGTTGCTCAACGGTAGCCCGTCTATCTGCCCGAACGCATCTCCGCAACCGTCGTTCGCCTCTGTCATCTATGGCCCGTGGTGCACCACATTTGCCACGTCGTTGATTTTGGACAGTCCCATTTTGCCATGCACGGTACACTTTTACCACGGCGGCACGCGAACAGTTCACAAACTCAGCCGTTTCGGAAATGCTTCCACCCTTGGCCCGAAAGCCAATGATCATGCCCTTTTGGACGTCGGATAAATCGCTTCGTTTCTGCATTACGCCAACGATTGAAATGTTTTCCGAAGCCCACACACACCCTTTATATACGCTCAACTGCACTGTGCTGCCACCTGCCTTCTGTGATTGGTTATTTAACTCTGAAGTGGAAAGTACGTGGTGGTCACATTAATGTGACTGGACTGTGTATATACATATATACACAGTCCAGTGTATATACATATATACAGTATATATGTATATATATATATATATATATATATATATATATATATATATATATATATATATATATATGTTTTATTCATGTGAAAATTAAAATAAAACATCTACCTTTGCTTATTCGGTTTGTGCAAATTAACTAATAAAGTGCAAAAATATCAGATGCAGTTTAGCTGGAGTGTTAATGACAAATTTGCACAATTTGCATGGCTACCATTTTAAAATATGCTAATGTGGCATTTCAGCTGAAGTGAAAATGAGAAAAATACACAGGTGGGAAAAAAAGCAAAAGGAAATTAAACTGAGCCTAAATGCCAGCGCAGAAGACTGTAGAAGATCAAGCTTAACCCCGTCTCCTCCGTTGGTCTATTACATTCTTGTTATTATTCTTTTTCTCAATTATTCATTTTGTCTCCACTTGATCTGTGTGACAGCAAATTTGTCTAAGTGGCAGTGTCATCCATCAGCAGCTCCATAGGCGCACTTTGCGTTTGCAGAGCCAAATCAACAGAACGGATCTCGGTTTGACCTCATCAATAAATAGGACTGGCAATTTACCCTGTTGCGGCTGCCTCTCTGTCCCGAGCAAAAAAAAAACACACAAAGAGGAATTGGCTCCCTGTTTATTGTCATGATAAATGTTTACCCTGCATACACAGGGAATGTTTTCCCAGTCGTTTATAGAATGAGACCCCACAACCCGATTGCTTTTATCTTATTCATGAGGCGGTCTGTTCCTTCGAAGCTCGAGCGTCGGATTTTAAACCTTTCAGTCAGTTTCCTGAAACAACATGCAGAGTTGCATGCCGGCTCTGAGAAAATGTCTCAAGAGCACTCTGATTCAGAGATTACAGTTTATTATTTCAAACTGGAACATCTGTGCATTAAATTGTTTGCAGCACAGATTGCAACTCTGGGTTTATTGCAGTGTTATAAAGACTTTCCCTCAAAGCAGAATGGGAAGGAAGAAACTTTCCTCTTCTTCTGAACCCTGACAGCGCTGTCAGCATAGTTTAGTAAATAATAATCTGTAACTTTAGATTTTTAAAATGATGTACAAACATTCTACTATAATCTAAATGTAACTCATAAAGCTTATGCTAATTGATTCATACTGGATAAACATTGCCAGAAAGGATTGTGATGCCAATTATTCTTTGAACAATGGGTACATTGTAAGGCGACAGATATTCAATTTATGTTTGGAGGACTTGTTGAATGTATAAGCCAAACTCATTCATTTTAATGAATGCCTGTGATTCATTATAATGGCTGCCACTGCCAATGCAACTCACTCTAATTTCCATCCATTAAAACAGGCTGGGCTTAGGCCTCTTTGATAGAAAACACTATTTAGCCTTTATTAGAAAAATTATTGTATGGTAGTTTGTCATCCCTTCCAAATAGACATTTAATGTAAAACTGGCAGAGTGGACAAAATTGATGATCCTCTAAATATTATATAGTCTATTGTTTTCAAGGGAGCAAAAAACAATTTATTTTTACTTTATTTGCTGTCAAACTGCTCCCTCCAGGTCAGGGTCACTTTTGGTCCAGACCCAGAATCATTAGATGTCATTAATGGCTTTTGGAAATAATTGGGAGTAACTAGAATAAACTGGAGTGTGCTGGTATCAGATCCGTTTAAAGTATCGTACATAGCAAACTCCTTGTGAAAGATGTAAAATTTATAAAAATAAAAAAAAAAGCACACACACACTCACACAAAAACTTAATTTTCAACCTGCAGGATAGAAGATTACTTACTAAAGCCACATTGTAGAGCTGTTCTTCTGTTGCCTTACACCAAGAAGGTCGTTTGAATCCTGACTGGGGGCTTTCTAAGTGAAATTTGCACATTCTTCCTGTGCATGCCTACTTTGCTCTTACTTGCAGACCAATCTGTCTTGATGTGGAGTTTAGAATGGATTGAAAACCAACAACATTCACACTTACCTGAGAGCTTCACAACCCTTTCTTACAAGACAGGCTTTGGACTTGGCAGCTTTGCCAAGACTCAGATTGCAGCTGGTTGTTTTAGTCAATCACAAAGTTAACGACGACTCCAAACAGATGGTGCAGTGACCATTAAATAAAGGGTTGTCTTGCATTCAGTTTGCTTCAGAAATCATTGGGAAATCAGACTCAGAGTAGTTGGAAAAGCAATGGACTTTAAACGCTGTTTCTGCTTCTTTCCCTAGATTATTTTATTTGCAGCAACATTTTAAAATTTTCATTCTGATGGGAGGGAAGGTTTGTGTAATTTACTCCACTTGGAAATTGTTAGGCAAAAAAAAAAAAAAAACAAGTGTGATTGCAACTACTTTCTCTAAAGTTAGAGTTTTTATGCCATCCTCTACTTATGTCTCACAAACAAGTCCACAAATAAATCTCAAACTTACTGAGTTCAGAGATGCTGCCCACCCTCGTGGCCAGTAAGCATTGCTCGATGGAGCGCAGCTCGGATTGACTGAAGGAGTTTCCGTCCCCGCACTTCGCCGCTCTCTGCTGTAGCTGCTCCTTGTGAAGAGTCAGGCCCTCGGGAAGGCTGAGCACACCTGAGGGCGCGAAAGGAATAGACCGAGTGTTACATCAGTGCAGTTCAAACCATCAGGAAAATTTAAATATCGCCCCAGGAATCTGCCGCAGTGATTCTCAAGTGTGCTCATGGTTTTCTAAGCACATATAAATCTGATATGTGTGGTATGATTTGTACCACGACGGTGATGTTTTCAGGGTGTGTTGCAGTCTAAATCTTCTGCCACACACAACATTTTGCACATGGGGTTAAAAAGTTTCATTTCAGTCCCATCTGAGCAGAACGACTTCGTTCACGTCTTTGCTGTGCCACTTGCATGGCTGTCTTGCTGAGCTCTTTTTAGTGTTTCTATCGTTTCCTCTCATGAAACAGCAAAACCAATCTCTCTTTGTTTATCCTCGTAATCAGTGAGAGAAAAGCAGCTTCGGTTTTACTGTCTCCACTTTCATAATGTGCTATTAAAATAACGGGCATGCTGCCTGTGGCAAACATAGCCTTCTTTATTCAGTTTGATTCGGTTTGTGAGAAAGGACAGATGCTTATAAAGCTGTTTCTCTAAAAAAAAAAAAAAGAAAAGAAAAGTTGAGACTCGCAGCCTAAAATCTAACTAAAAACCTGAGGCAACGATCTCCAAATGAAACAGGAACAGATATTCAGTGGGAATGATTCCTGGACTCACGGTGCCGTTTGTCAACCCGGCTCTCATTAAACACTGTTTGTCACCACCAATCGTGTAAAGAATTGGACTGTTAAAGCAAAAGATGTGTTTTTATATATTGGGTTATGTAAAAACCCAATATATTAAGAGTAAGGATGATAACTGTGTTTTGGGCTGGAATCACTTTGTTTTTGAAGTTTTATTGTAATTGTAATCAATGAGAGAGTCAACAGTGAAGCAAGACAATAAAACAAGTCAGATTTGTGTTAAAGTTGTGTTTAAACTAGGAAAGACTGGAGCCTACCCAAAACAAGCATTATTGTTTTGTTTTTTTTGTTGAATTTATTTTAAAAGTAATCTGAATATGAGAACAATTGATCTTGTTTAGCAACTACAGAACTTTAGCAACTTGACTTAAACGTAAACTCCTACATACATCAATGCTTTGCTTTGGGTGCACACAGGAGACCAATATGAGCTCAACAGGACAATAAAACCAACAAGCTACATTTTCAGTGAGTAGACCAGTCGTAGTTCAAAGATGTTTTATATGGACAAATGCTCACAAATAACACAGGGAAGAAAAGTGAGGCAAAGTTCATTTCTGTAAAAATCAAGCCTTTTAAAATCGATTCTTGTCTCAGTCTGCATAAATGCTTTCAAAACGAAATCTTGGTTAAACCTCCTGTAGTGAAATAAAAATCTTCTTTTACCCTTGAGCTCTCGACTGTCAACCTCCTTAACATTGGTTGGTGGGAATAAGAGGCCCGGCTGACAGTGAAGTGGTGATTGCTATCAGGACGGACTAAGGCAAGGTGACTCACTGAGTCTCTGCCTCCTAATGCGAGGCTCAGTCTGCCCTCAGGGAGGAGCTGATGGTGCTCCCCCTCTCTGCCTCTGTGAGTATCCTGCTCCTAGTTCCACGAACCTGGACATCTTCCAAGAAATGCATTGTCCTCTGGTTTTCCAATACAGTTTGATGGCACTGCGCTCTCAGTTGGTTTTACGGCCATAGTGATGCAGTGACAGGTATTAATTTGCCTTTTTGTAACGTGTGTATGGTGAGGATTAAACACCTGATTCTCTTTATGTGGACCTGCCCTGTTAGCCATATGGCAGATACAGTATTCAGTGGCACTGAAGGAGAAACACGGGATGATCCCTTCAGGCAAGAGACTGTCGCTGGAGAAGAAGTAATGAGTACACAGGAGTTTCCATTAAGATGTCACTGAATGTGCACTTGTCTTATTCTTTGATGGACAGCTGCAAAACATGCATTGTCAGTTCAAATTACCAAGTTATTTTCTTTATGAAATATGTAATTGAGGGTTAATGTAGCTTTTTAGTTTACAAAGACAGAAAATGGTCAGTGGACCATAGAAATTGGTGTAATTATTATTTTTGGGCTTCATTTAGCATTTTAATATTTTTTTTAAAAGTTGGCATGATTAAACTAAATCATAAAAACAAAATCAATATATAAAAAAGAATTTGGTGTAATATTCAGCTTAATGTACATTTACACACAAATATGCTGACACATTCCATTTCCACATGTGGATAAAGTTGGTGGTACGCCTCTGTTAATGGCTCAATACTCACTGAAATAACTTGATACTGACAAAAATAATAAGACATAAAAAAATGACTGATTAAAATTAACTGATGAAAATAAGAAAAAAAAGTCCAGTTTTGTCTCATCTGTCCGAAGGACATTCACTCAGAAGATTTGTGGTTTGTCCATGTGTATTGTTGCAAATTCCAGTCCAGATTTTCTGGGTTCTTTGGTTACCATCAGTATTGTCTTTCTCCTCAGTTTGTGGTCAATTTTTCTCCTGGAGCCACAGCCAGGGAGGTTGGCTTCGGTCCTCTGGACCTGTGCTCTGTAGCCACAGTAGCGTCAGGTTGCTTAGAGATGGACTAATAGTCTTTACCGTTAGCACCTATTAGCTTGTCTATCATTTTCTTTCAAAACTCCTTGACAACTCTCTCCTTCATTTGCTCCATGTTCAGTGTGATACACACCATGTCACCGTCGCCCTTCAAATAGGCAGATTGACAGATTATAAGCTTGAAGATACAGTCTATGTGATTCTAATTGGAGGACAAAACTCTCTATTATTCAAATGTTTTAAATCCTTTCTAGAAGTGCCATCATTTTTGTCCAGCTGTTTCATTAGTTTAATTTTAAAATAATTCTTCTGAACCTCACCGCAAAAGCAATGTCTGATTTCTGCTGATAGATTTTCAAAAAATGTTTTATTTATTATTACTTTTGTCCTTTTCAGGTTATTTCAGTGACCATTGAGATGGGGCAAACCAGCATTCTTGTCCACACGTGCAATCATATTAAATAAAATAGAATACATTTCCTGATGATTCTTGTTTGTCTGATTAAAAGCATTTTGTGAAAATAACTTTGAAGCAGGTATTAAACATACTATTTTAAATGAAGACCATGTTTATGTTTTTAAAAATAGTTTTTGTATTGGTGTGTTGGCAGAAAATTCTCTTGACTAACAGAAATGAATGTGTTAAAACCCATATAATTAACACATGTAAAGTGTTTAACTTGGTGTTGGAAATTGATTGAAATGAATTGACTCCATCATAGTTTAATGTATTGCACGGGTCTGTATATATGGATGTCCTTTAGAAGGTTGCATGAAAAACACACCCTCTCTGCAGCCATCAGCAAGCATTGGAAATTATTCTGGCAGGATATTTAAGCATCTTTCTTGGCAGAAACGGTTAATTTAAACTGGCTGGTTTCCAGGCACAAGCTTTTAAACAGAAGCCATAAATTTTCAACAGAGTTGAGGAGGAGGTTATTGAAGAAGCTGAATACTGCCCTCTTTATCATTCTCAAGCTAGTAGCGTTTTTTTTATTATTATTTTGGAGGGGGCTGCCTGTCTTAGCAACCAAATGTGCCTGATTTTCAACATTTTGGCTCACAGGATGGAGTCTATTCAGCAAAAAAAAGAAGTTTTTTTATGCAATTTACCTGAAGGATCGAGAGCTGGAAAAAAATATTGATCTGGTTGATGTCAGATTAAACAAATAACTAAAAGATAGATTGAGATCTATAATGAGTTGTGCAGATATAGCTGCAGAGAGAAACATGTACACCACACACACATTTTATAAATATATATTTATCCACCTGGATCTACCTAAGTAAATAGGCGCATATCACTTTAAAGCACAATGAACTTTATTTTTTTTTAATTGCATGGGTTTAATAAGGTTTTTTTTTTCAGATAAATATGACAAAACATTAGTTTCTTGGTTTTATTTTTGTCCTTTATTATCTGTCCCCTTCAGTTCTCAAACAGTGTAAGTGATTTACGTGAACAAGAAAGAGAAAATGATTGATTACATTGAAGCTTATGAGGCAGTAGCTGCTTCTCAATTAATTTAATGCACCATCAAACAGTTTTATGATACAGTAAAAGCAGCTAATTAAGACTAGCGAGCTGCTGGTGGAGGCTGAACGTGGAAACACAAATAGTCATTATGTCAAAGCTGATAACTTCAAGCTGGAGGTGAGAAATTCGATCTGAATGGTAAATGAATTGTTCATCACTGACCACTTTATCAGCAACTTTCCCAGCATATTATGAACAGACAGAGGCTGGCAATAAGCAAGTGTGGGCAAGGAATCCACAGGACAGGCCAATACTAGGTTTGGAGTGCATCCATATTTAATCCTTAATGCCAAATGCACTGAATGGTACAGAGTGAAAGACAAAACGATTGCCTACATATCAGAATGAAATATTAAATGAGAAATAATAATCCTGCATAGATTGACATCATTTTCACATGAGTTTCTAATTATGATTCATATTTTTCAATTTATGGATGCATTTGGTAACAATACTTTTTTTGTAATTCACCTTTTAAAGTTGATGCACTTTGGATTTTCACCAGCTTGATTTTTCACTGACGATACATTTTTTTTGTTTTTGTTTGGCTGCACTCAAAGTTGGACATGTTGTCTGTATTTTTTCTAAATCTGCTTTCATGCATCTTTGTGCTAAATTTCAATTTGCATCGACTTACAAAAGAAATGTCCTGTGAGAGCAATCAGTAACTGCATCAAAGTGTGGAGCACGCAGCTCTTCCCCGCTATGCTGATTTACAGGCCACATTCTCACAGTGACCTTGTATGAAAAAAAACATTAAGTCGTCCTAAATGCAGCTTTCTCTTATTTCGTCCGACGCCGTCTGTCAAAGAACAGATGACTGCAGTTTAGATGACTTGTCGAAGGGTTGGCGGAACCAGGAGAGTAGCAACTGTGACCTCAGTGTAGCTCCTACCCTGTATTTAAATCTATTTTAGTTGGACACACAGCGAAGTGAACTTCCCCAAAACATAGCTGAACTCTGCAGACGCTCTGGCTTTTGGCTTCTTGCAGAGATTAGATGCATGGGCAGGAATTTTGATTTGGCAAACTCTGATTAGACTGCATGAGCAGGTGCACCAGAGCGTGTCTTTGGGTATATTTGGGAACCGACTTGAGAGCCACATGGGAATCAGTCTGAAAACAGAGATAAAATAAAATAGAATGAAAGTTACAGGAGCTTAAAAAAAACACTCTAAGCAAAATGGTGGAAAGCATATGAGTTGAGCGTGCGTTTGATGCCGAAGGAGTTAATCATGTTATTGCTGTTCATGGACCGTAGTAGTGCAACCCACTCCAGGCTCCAGTGCTGTTGTGCCAGGCCAGATGGCTACCATATGTACACCAAGCAAGTGATCATAGAGGGAAACATAGCACTCTGGAAAACAGGAAGCATCGCCTTGACACGATTTAATGAGTTAGAACTCCTTTTATCCACCTTAAAGTTACTTACAACTGTATGCTAAAGCGTTGGACAAAAAGGTTTGAAGAAATCCTATGTTTCTTCAAAACATAGGATGAAGCTTGAAGGAAAGCTGGAATAACCCCTACGCACTGTAAATCTAAAGAGATACGACTTGAGTTTGGGTTCCTGAGGTGACCACAGTTTGGTCTGAGGTAGCCGCAAGCTTTTAATGGTTTAGTCTTGTTTTAGCCATAAGGATTCAAAGAAGGACTCCACGAACATGAGCCCTGTGAGAAAATATGTGCACACTTGCATATATGTTTGTTCAAACTAAGGAACAGGCAGATGGAGAACGCATGCGAACACCAGATAAGCGCAACCAAATATAGACACAGACACACATAGCGTGTCTTTCTGTTTTCACACTGACTTCCATTCATTTTTCATTCATTTTATAGCCTTACCCTGACGTTTACACTAAACCTAATCATTATTACTGCATGCCTAACCCCAAACCTAACCTAAACTTAAGTCGCACCTTAGTCCTAAACTCTAACTCAAAATCAGCACTTCTTCTTCTGACGACTGAGCTTTGGGTCCCTAAAAGAGGACATACTGCTCCTTCGTATATGTTGGAAAAGTGGTCCTTACAACGTGTCATAAACAAGGCCACACACAGACAGACACAGCTCCACACAGTCAAAATCTGCAAACAAGTTAATAACAAGTCATGCTGCTTACAACACAAAAGCGAGTGTACAGAGTGTGATTACTGCTCGTTAAAAAGTCTTAATTGCAGTCACTTCATGTCTGCTTCAAGTGAGATGTTTGGTGCAGCTCAATCCGAACTGAATATTTCCTCTCTCGCTCTGGAGAAGTTCTTAACAAGCAGGCCTGAAATAGCCTGCAAAATAAATTTCATCATGTCATGAATCGACAGAAATACAAAGACCTCCTGAAAAGTTCTTAAACAATACTGAGGAATCTGCCTAAAGAACGCAGAGAAAAAGCATCAAACCTTTTTGATTTTTAAAAATCCTCCTGGATTTAAAAGGTTCAATGCTTATAAAGATCACAAAGAGGAGTTGTAGACAAAAAGTACAAACATTGACAAAATAAATAAATAAAAAAATTTAATCAGGGACAGAAAACTAATTCACTGGGCACCAAATCAGAGTTTCATTTAGGACCAGTGGAGACCTGGACTCTGCTGGGCTGATTAGTGAAGAGTGGCTGCAGGTGAGCAGAGGGGCGGTAAATGTCTGCAGCTGGCAGGAAGTAGGTCGAGTGAGCAGCCATCTTGAAACAGCATGAGAGGTGATCAAGGGAACTCTGAGCTCATCAGACTGAATCAAATCAGCCAAACCAAATTTATCTATAAATATGATATTCTGGACATAAAGGTTTGTGCCTGAACAGAATAGACCTGAGCATCCAGACATCATAAACCAATCTGCAGACCGCAACATCAGTGAAGAATGCAGTAACTTCATATTGGAGATGGTTTTTCTTTTTTTCCTTCTTCTTCGCCTGTATCCGTCCACACACTTTTATTTCCCATTTTGTGCTCCACGATTGAATTCTACTGCAGTATTTTTGTTGCATGCTGCACAGTTAAGTTTGCATAAGAGGCACTTTAAATTCAGCATGGCAGAATGAATGTGATGTGTAGCCATCGCTACTGGAAATGTTCCAAAGTGAATTTGAAATAAATAAAGCAATAAAACGATGCGGAGACACACTTGAATGACTTCTGTAAAAAAATTGGGTAATAACTAAGAAAAAATACACACGGAATATTTTTAATAATTGAAGAAAGAAACATAGTTAAAACGTGGCTTTAAGAACAGAAATAAAACTATTCATTATTAAGAAATAAACTGATGTAAAATGTTGCTCACGTAAAATGTTTTGGAACAAATTAACTTCTGATCCTGTTGAAAGCTGAAAAAAAGTTAGGATACTTTATCTGTTGCACTTGTAAGCTGATAAACATATTTTTTTCCAGTTATTACCACAGATATTAAAACAACATTATTGGATTTTCAACTTCTTATTGGTGGAAGAACCCACATCTAACTCCAGGGGCCATTCCAGTTAATTTTCCAAACTTAAAACTTAGACATTCCAGTTTAGAGCAATATTTAGAACATGTCATAAAAACAGCAATCAGCAGATTGTTTATGTGATTAATGAGAAAATAGTTCACTGAGTCCGCAGGGCTATTCATTTATAAAGCCCTGATTTCCGATGAAAAATAACAAAAAACGATTTTTGTCTGTTCAGCATGCAGTCGTGTTTGAGCAGTGTTGTAGTGCCATAATAAAAGATGCAAAAGAGGCATCTGAACAATTATGACACTTGTAAAAAATAATATAATCTCAAATATTCTCATCAGTTCCTCCCTAATAGTTACTGTTCCATAGCTAATAAACCTAGACAATAACTACACAAAAAATATGAAATTATTTTATTAAAAAAATAGAGAGTGAAGCTCTCTTAAAGATGCAAAATAGTGCATGCTCCAGTGTTTAGTCGTTAAATTCCTCTTTGGTCAATTTAATTAGATGAACTCTCACTTTGACAGACATTTTTCTTTGGTACCTTTGTCACACACAAAAACAGATATGCCACCTGTGTGCACAGTTCACTCCGCCACTCAGGTGTTTCAGCTGAGATGGT
Source organism: Poecilia picta (assembly GCA_033032245.1). Classification (NCBI taxonomy): domain Eukaryota; kingdom Metazoa; phylum Chordata; class Actinopteri; order Cyprinodontiformes; family Poeciliidae; genus Poecilia; species Poecilia picta. Next base: position 14,960,359 of record CM065358.1, read on the forward strand.
TGCAGAAATGTATTTTCTGCGTTATCCATAAAGCATCTTGTAAACATCAGCAGCAGTGCAGCTTGCGCTATCTGTTCAGTCTTTGGACAGATAAAAAACCATCCACTTAGCAGCCGCTCATGAAGCAAAAAACTGTCGTATTTCATGCATTGCACCAGTCAGTTTAAGAATATGTTGACAACTTTGACATTTTCATCAATGAAAGCTCCCTGGAAGGAATGTGGACATGTCCAGGGAAAAGTGGACGTTTGGTCACCGAAGGTCTGGTTCTCTGGATGGAACCATCTCTGATCTGCTCGCAGTGAGCGCCGGAGGCCCCACAGGCTGCGTTCTCTCTCCTGCGTTATTCTCTCTTTTAACAAACAAACGTGTGATTAATGACCAAAGCTGCATATTAATTAATGAAATGGCTCTGGTTGGATTAGTAAAGAAACATGATCGCACAGGCGAAGCTGTTTATTTGTTTTATTTGAAGGCCCTGGTGACGCAGCGCTGTCAGAGCAGGCTGGATATGACTGTAGCCAAGACAAAAGAACTAAACAAGACTTTAAAGTGGAGCAATCTTTACTCGGTGGCTCACCTGTTAAAACTTTTGTGAATTCTAAATATCTGTTCTGTCAGCTCAGCTTTTATTTTAAGAAATGCTCTCAGAAATTCTGTCTTTCAGGAAAATTCAGTGTTCTTGGGATCAGCAAACTGTACAGCTTGTGTACAAAGGGGTTTTTTTTTTTTTTTCACTTTTCATCTCCTTGCCTGGCATGGTCACCTGAGTTGTAAGCTAAAAACACATTTCTGAGAATTGTGCGAAAGGCAGGTAAAACAGTGGCCAAATCACAAAAAGCTCCATCATAATTTTTTTTCTGAAAGAATAAGGAAGACATCAAAGAATATTTAAGCAGATTGTCGCCATTCTCTGTTTTGCCAATTTGAACCTTCGAGCTCCGGAAGCCCAACGGTTCTATAGGGTCTCTAAAATTACTGTGTAGTAATTTTAGATTTATAAAGAAATCCAAAATTACTACACATTAATATCAGCAATTCCTCATAATTAGTTTTTATATTGGTTTGTCTAGGACCTAACAGGTTTTACTTAATGTTCTGTTTCTCTTTCACACTGATCTTAAAATGTTTCAGAATATTCTGTGTCATGAAATATGACATATCAAACACTGAAAAGTGAAGAAACTAAATGTATCTAAAATCTAATAAAGAGAGGTCAGCTCGGTTGTGATGTCGAAGTCAGGACGAGAGCTAAGAAAGGAAGCAACTGTGAGTAAGTCAAAAGAAAACAGAGACGCAACACTAAAAAACGACACACACACACTCACACAAAGATGGACATCTTGTGACGGGTGACCGATGCACAACAAGGCCACAACTGAAGTTACACAATCTTGTCCAATCAGAGGGAAACCATCCTCCCTGCAGGCTGTGTGCTATTCCACCCCAAGGTGGTGGCTCTTTCTATTATTTCCCTCTTTTCATCTCATTTCTTCTGTCAAGGGTAATAAGTCTGCGTGTAATATCCGCGAGTTGCACACTTTCCCGCAGGATGCTTTCAAGTCTACGCCGACAATCATCAGCAGCAGGAAAAAAAAAAAATCTGAAGCCACTGAGCCGTAATCTCTCTGTTCGTCCTGCGATGCGTCTCAGGGAGCTCTTGGTGGTGTCTGAGGAATAAACTCTACAGTATTTACGTTTTCGGAGCTACTTCCAATAACCTGGGACAGATAATAATAATAATAATAATAATAATAATAATAATAATAATAATAATAATAATAATAAAAAAAGGTTTTTTTTAGGGCTGCTGCATTGGAGCAAATTATAGATGTAGTTGCTGCGAATCACCCTGAAAAACACATTAAGGTTTCGAACCTCAGAGAGACGCAGACTTACTGGTGAATGCAACAATGCTCTCAAGTAATTGTTCATTTTGTACTTGAGGCGCTGGGGTAATTAAAGGATATGACTAATTTTTATAAAATGAGACTTTCTGCTGAGAGGCATTTTCCTGAGGGTCATTTTAAAATGGGATGGAATCGTTTTGAGTTGCAAGACAAAGCTTTCAGTAAAACACGCTCCTGGACGTCAGAATTTCACAAACGTTGAAATAAAGAGCAAAGGAGATACGACAACGCAGAGTCCTCAAGGCCAGATGTGTACAGTCACTGCCTGTGCAAGATGTGCATGACTAAATGTCTATTCCTGCATCCCCGTGTGTTTTCATCTCTGAGTCTGTGTGGGGGGGGGGGGGTTCCTATAGTGTGCATCAGGTGAAGCCACAGCTCTGGATCTCTCATAATCCTATGTAATGATAGGCTTGCAAAAGCTAGCTTTCAAAGAAGATTTCTGTGATATTTTACGAATGCAAACCTCAAATCTTTTGCCTTTGGATAGACAACTCACCAGGTGCCCCCCAACCCATGTTACCTGTTACGTTTTCTCTTCTTTTGATAGGTTTTGAGAAAATGGCTGCTTTCATGGAAGTAGCAGATGGAAGATATGACAGAAATGCATTGCAGCACAGAGTGGATGATTCAATGTATTCTGGGCAGAGATGGATGTAAGGAGCAGTGACGCATGATGACACCAGGCTTTGTAATCCATCAGTAAAGCCTTCCCAGGGGAGGCTGCGAAAAGGATTGAACTGTACTTTTTAAAGAATGAACGTTGTAATGTTTCTTTTTGTTTCTCCACAGTAGTAAGTGTTTTAAAGAAGGACCAAAGTGAAGCAATAGCTGCAAGTCTCGTCAAAATCAAACATAGTCTTTCTACTTTTCTGAGAGCAAATGATGCTGAGACATTTCACATATTAAAATATCTACTGGAATAAACTGTTGCTGCAAGTATGCAAAATGAAATGTGGATTTTTGGGTGGAATCAAACATGGGCAGACTCAAAAATGCGGCCTCTCCCTCAAAGGTTCCTCATGTGGCCCGTTTCAGAAAGAGGGGTGAGAGAGGACATAGAGTAAATCCCGGGGTAAGTATGTGTGTCCCGTGGGTTTTTGGTCTCAGAAAGTCAAGTAGCTGTTACTCTGAGTGACGTTGCTACTGCAATGTACTCTGTGAACCAACCCTGCTGGGCAGCCGAGTCTATCCTACTATTTAGCTGAGAGCTGGAGCAAGGAGAGAGTCAGAGAAACCTGAACATGTTGGAAAGTGCATGATATTCAGCAAAAATCTCCATCAGAAGATGGTGATCAGCCCACGATTGGATGTCTGATCATTTTAGAATGAACATATTTCTCAATTTAAAAAAAATCTCAGTCCGCACTTTTAAACCAACTAAGCCAGTTCCTGTAATAATGTTTGTAACACATTACTACAATCTCCACATCGATTGTAAAGACGTAATGAAGTCAGAGTTTCCTCATTAACAAAGTGATGCATTTCTCTGCCTGGGGTTCAAGCACCGGCAGGTGTAATGTCATTGCATTTCTCCTTTACCTTATTATCGAGCAGAAATAGATTAGTTTAGACAAAGTTTATTTCATAATGTTTTCGGCAGGAGTGTCCCCTCCATCCCACAGCTGATAATTGTGACTTGGACGTTTATAAGTGTGCAGAACCTTTTTTGTAAAAAGCCTTGAAGACTTGACAATCCATTATAATAGTGTATGAATGAGAAGCAAGAGGAAGAAGAGGAGGAAATGACTGACCTAAACAGAGGTATGATCCTTTTATCAGAATAACAGTTTTGAACATCTTATTTTCACTGACATTTTCTAGGTACACTAAGCAAATAATCATCTTATTGTTATGACGGCAAAAGTAAAATAGCTCAGCTGTGGTGAGAATTCAAAACAAAGACTAAAACAATCCAGAAGCAGGAATATTTAGTTGATCCCCAATGATTAGTGTGAAACAATCCTCCAAGACTAAACACTTTTGTTTATTTTGCTTCCCTTGCTGCAGTTCTCTTTCCAAACCACAGGCGTCACTACTAATAAAATATTGCGACACAGAAGAACAGTCCTACATCAGTTACTTCCTTCACAACCATAACATTCATCTTTCAACCGAAGATATCGAACACAAAACACTTTGAAAAAGCTCCAGAGGCGGTAAAGTTTGAAAACATGCTCTGCGGCTTGAAGTTTTCCATGAGGGACTGTTGTCCATTACAAAGTGGCTCAAGGACAATAAACTCAGTGTTTGCAAACATCTCAGGAAATAAAAACCAAAATTCCAGCAAAACTATTGTGAAAGATTTATGGAAGGTTACCCAAAATGTTTGACCCAAGTCAGACAGAGAATGAAGAGAAGTTATACTTCTACATTTGAAAGAAGTAAAAATTAATCTTACTTATCTCACATTTAGCAAATAATCACTATAGTAATGCTAGGTATTTTTATTTTACTTCACCCTCATTTACATAGGTAAATCTCACTGAGGTCTTTATTGATATTAAACAGAAAATGTTTAGTGTGATTTAATTTCAGGCAGGTTTGGTCTGGCCACACTTTGAGCACGTTGCATCTTCACTTGGTCAGCTCTTTCATCTAACGGCCTTCCTTCAGTAAATATCCAAAGATTACACTAATCTCTATTGAAAACCTAGAAAACCAAAATATAGTCAAAATTAGGCGCATTGCTCCAGAGCAAAGAGGGCCGCAGCCTGTGAGTTTATTTCTATTCTAGAATAAAACCAGATTCAGTCTTTATTTGTATTTTTCCAAATTTTATATCTTGGGGTGGGGGGGGGGAATAAAAAAAATAAATAAAAAACAGAAATGCTGACCTTACTCTCTCTAGCCTTTAAAGTTGAAATGTTCCCTATCATCTGCCATCTGTTCATTTATTTCTACTACATAATTGACTTCAATAATAAACATTGTTACACAACTAGAAACATTACGCTAATGAAACTCATTTACTTGCACAAAATAAGGATCAATCCAGTATCAACATCAAACTGCAAGCTACAATATTGAATTCATTTTCCCTTTGCCCCTCCTGTCCTGCCACCATGCAGAAGTAATCTGATAACTGCTGCCATCCCAGCAGACAGACAAGACTCCTGCTACGCTGTGCGTCACTGCAGCGTCAAACGCAAACATGCCTTCTCGTCTCAGCTCTAAATGTGAGTTTATTGCACACATAGCATGCAGATGACTCTAAATGCAATGAAAACTGCAAGATAAAGCTTACTGCACTATAAAAGCGCCTGTGTGATGATGTAATTATGTGCTCCTGTTTATATTCGAGTGAGGGTGGTTTTCCCCAGCCTGTGTATGTGTGTGTAAGACTTTAAACGTCATGATAAGTGGCTAGGGGAAGAACAGCTCAGAGTCCCTGTAGTCACAAAGCACTCTTCTACCTAATGATTTTATTATTACCCTCAAAAAATAAACTTCAGGAGCTTATCTGTCTCTCTTACTAAAAACGTTGATGCATAACTCTTCCCGGAGTTGCTTCGTGGTGTCAGGACACCACCAATTTTTTCAGACACAGAACTCCAAACTGCCCCGTAATTGTTTAACATACCTCGCGCAATCAATCACTCTGACTTTGCAAAGTGGCCTCACACAGTAGAGGCATCGACTGGAAGCGGGCCATGACTGGCAGAGAATGATGAGGCCCGGCGCTGCGAGCAGCTCCCTGTTGCTGCTCGGCCGTCGGTGCCTCAGTCCTCCCAGCGATGTCTCACACTGCTCTGGGCTTTGGTTAGCAGACACCCCTTGTCATTTTCCTAATGAGGGAACACTCATATCGGTCATGTTATCTTTAAATTTTCAGCACTTTGCAAAAACCTCAACTGACTGATGAGTCCCTCAATGGTTTTCCTCATATTGGAAAATGCACATAGTCTAAGGAAAACAAAGCCCCCTTTGTCAAGACTTGCAAGTGAATGATTGCATTCAGACCTGAAGCTGAACACCAGCCTGAAGGTAATTGTGCAATTTTCATTATCGCTCAATAAATCAGTAGCACAAAAATCTTCACTCTGAACCCATTTAATGGGAAGCTTGTATTTTTTTTTTAAAGTGGGATCCAATGAATCTATCACTGCTAATTGTTCCTTTAACTGTGGAGAATAGATGGTTTATCGCAATGAGCATCTGTCCAAAGTGAAGACATTTTCAGAGTGATGGAAAGCCAGCAGCTTGTCAGTAAGAGGAACCTGTTTCAAACAATTAAGATGAGTCTAAATTGTTTAGCAATTTTTCCAACCCATTAATCTTCGTGTTAAGTTTGAGGAATGTAAAAGGCAGAACTCAGATGTCCATCAGTGCCTAGAAAGTCTATGTAAAGCTCCCAACAGAAACACAGGAGGCTGTTGGAGAACGAAATGCATAATCCCCCTCCTGTCGGACAGAAAAAAATGACATGGACATAAGCTAAGCCATATGCAGGGTTTTCCGACCTAAGCTGAAATATTTTTGGAACAAAGCAAACATTAGAAGCGACCTTAAACATTTCCACGCAGTAGCAGTATGAACGGGGATCTCACCTGCTATTGTGAACCAAATGATAAGGCGAGGCGATTTACAAATTTAAATGCAGCTCTTGCCCCAAAAGATTTGTGATGACAAGAACTGACGCTTTCATGCTGTGGAGAGCTCAGAACGCAACAATAAAGACACAAAGCTACAGGATCACTTAACGCAGGTACAATAGTTGCAGCATGTTCTGCCTGGACAGCTGTTTTTACTTAATCTTCTCCCTTAACTGAACATTTGCTGATGTGTAGCAACTCCAAACAAGAGAATGACAGTTGCACAGGTTCAAATATGAATAATGAGCTTTAGCTTTAGCTTTCTATTTGGCTGGGGAGAAAAAACAGCTCCAAGATAAAATAGTTTCATTTGTAAAGTAGTGGAGATTTAACATCTGGAGCTACAGTGCTGACCTACAGCAGCAGTGCCCAAGACGAGACCTCAAGGGATCTTGGAAATTCTAGATCCATCCCTTCTCCGACACACCTGAAGCAAGTGAACAGCTCGTTACCAAGCCTCTGCAAGAACCACATGACGTGTTGATGAGGGAGAGCAGCAGGACAATCGCTCCCGACGGCTGGAGTTTGGCATCCCTGACCTACAGGTATGAGAGCTTTCAGTTTGAGACATTTTAAACTGCCAAAGTTTAGCTAAAGCAGATGGTTCATCTGATTTACAACAAAATTACAATGATTCTACTAAAGGTTTAAAAACAATTACTGGTTGTAACTTTAATGAAAGTCATTTAAAAAATCTGAATACCGGAGCTAACAACGGGACACACACATCGTTCCCATCAGCTCATTTCGTATTTCAGGTCATAACCATCTCACTCGCTGTCAACACTTCATCTCATACCAAAAACCGTGCCAAAGTAAATATGTCTCGGTGCAGCAGCTGATGCTAGTGGGCTACAGGGAATCAGCCAGACTGGGTTTCCCTCTGATTCCTCTGGATTTCCCCTACATGTGTTTTCCCTGACCTCTCTCCAAACAGCTCCAGCTACACTGCTGTAAAATAAAATGTATGGTGGGTGGAGGGGGTCTGCTGGGAGAAGGGAACACTCCATTTCAGGTCCAAAAACATGGCCAGGATCCACATCACAGTTACGTGCACATGCCAGCACGCTCTTAAAAAAAATCCTCTTTGTACGTGGAAGCTTTTACTGTAACCCCTTTTTCTCTTTTTCCTGTCTTACTCTCTAAGCAGGCAATGCATGCATAGCTTATAAAAGAAATACTGTGAAAGAGAACTATGAGTAATTCAGCTCTCAAACTTAGTGTTTGAGGTGTGGTCCACCTTAAAGGCTAAAAAAGCACGAACGCAAACAAGGAAGTTGCTTAAAGACACAAATATTGCACGGAACACCAAATTTAGCTAATATTTGCTCAGGTTTCTCAATGAATCTAAATGGCGCCATAAGGCTGGAACTAGCACTTGTAGAGGATCCTTTACTCCTCTAATTCCTCTTAGTGAAACTTCTTCCCTCAGTAATTATTTATACGCCATCAAAATACATTCAGACCGCTACAACCCTCCAAACCAGCCCAGTCACATTCCCTCACATAACCCATCACAGAGTTGCATCCGATGCTGGTCTCTGATCTGTGCAGAGTAGTTCATCATCAGGTCACTCATGCTTAACTCGTTAGTGGTAATTAATGGTGGCTCGGTCCCAGGCCGCCGCAGGCACTACAGATTATTTTTCCCACCCAGACCAGCTCTCTTCCACCTAGCAAAGATATCACAAGTTGCATTACAGCTTGGAGAGCTGTGGCACTAAATGCTCTCACACCTCGATGTGCTCGACTGTAAAGCCAAAGACGGAAACTGGCCAAACCCAGAGACGTTGGGTCCAAAGGAAAAGAGACAAGCTCCTTTGGAAATAAAGCCAATCTTCTGTGTGATGTATATGAGGTTGTCCTCATGGAGAATGATAGTCTGACTTTGAAGTGATGCAGCCTCGGAGTGGCTGAATGTGAGATGCATGACTTTGAATCTGTTGTGTCTGAAAGTGATTCACTGAAGCTTGTCCAAATGTGTTCAGACCACTCTTAACAAAACGCTCATTTAGGTATGTTGGGACACTACGTGACCGAAGAATATGCATGATTAAACAGTGCTGGCGGAACACTGGCTCTCTTTTTAAAGTCTCTCCTTCTTCCCCTTGGACGCCAGCTTCCATAGCCGTAAAAAAATCGGTGGGGCTTTAATTTATGTCAACTTCTGGGAGTTCCAGTAAAGATTAGCACAGAAATGTCAACATTACTGAATGCATGAGAGGTTGACTGCTATTATACAAAAACCCTATTGTTTCTGTCACCATTAATTGGACAGAGTATGTGAGTCACAAGAATTTGTGTACTTAAACTCATTATGCAAGTCTTATGAGTCTATGACTGGCTTGCCAAAGTGGCAGAAATGTGCTCAACTCTTCCATGGGATAATGTCACACTGTCAAGAGTCTTGTGGAAAAATGTTTTTCTGAACACTTGTGACTCCATTGTTTGACTCTGTCCTGTTGCACTGCTTGCAGTTAATGAGTTTTGTTCATGATTTTTCTCTGTTTATGTTAGGCTCCTTGTTCCATTAGCTGCAGTCTGTAGTCTTTTCACACTAGACACTCTTATGTGGGTTATATAACGCCGACCCGGCAGCCAGGGGTAGTACAGTCAGACTCTTGATGGAGAGAGCACAAGCATGAATAGTGAACCTACGCCTTGAACTCAAGTCTGCTTTCAAGAATTTCCAAAAGACTCGGATGCCTCTTTCAATGAGGAACTAGATCAGAGTTTAACTGCTGTGCACTCGGTTTGACTCAAAGTCTTAATTTATTTTCTTTAAGTTTTCTTACTTAATTCCCCTTCTACAGCAGCAACTCTGAGTGACCCTTTATGCGTCTTTTTCCATTAGAGCTTAAAAGTGTGCCATAGCAATAGTACCTTTGGGCATGTGTGTTGCTCCTGAAGACTTGGACTTGTTTTCTGACATTCCGCAGTTTATTATACATGTTTACACATAACTTTGCTAATCGTCCTTTCATGTAAACGAGTGTGTGATAGCTGATGTGAATGATTTGATGCCATGTCACATTAGCTACCTTTGTGCTATTCAAGCAGAACATGTGGTCCACAGCATTCACCAGCCATGTGAAAGTGAAGATTGAATGACAGTGACAGAGGCCTTTAAATGCACCAACTGGATTACAGAAAATTATTTTTACTATTTAAAGGAAGACGTGTAGAATTTAGTGGCACCTGGAGGCAAAACTGCAAAATGTCAACAAGAACATTTTGTATGCTCACATCATGTGTGTCTCTATTATTTTATTGTGTATGAAGTTTTGGTATTTGAGCAAACTCCCATTAGCAAGAATTGAAAATAAAAATCATAGACTTATGCCATACGCCAGTTAGAACTCCTCTACTAGCATTTCATGCTATTTGATACAATTTCTTGAAGGCATGTCAGATTTTTTGAGGCAATATTTTAGCTACTCCAAATCTTGTGTTGGTTTAATTGCACAGATAATACGAAGAAATGAGATTCAATCTGAATATGATTTCATCAGTAAAGAAAACATGCTGCTGCATCAGAAACAAATCATATTTTCAATACTTGAGCCTAAATCTCACAAAAATCTTGAAAGTATCAAAAGCCATGGAAGGACTTAACATGTAAGCATGTCTGTTTGCCCCCACAACCATAAACCCATCTACTTGCAAAAACTGGAAAAAAAAAAACTTGCATCTTATACAATTGTGCATCACAATTTGCAAGACATAAGCAAGACATTTGTACAAAAAAAGCAGCCTATATGAAGTAAAATACTGTATAATACATAATATGTCTACTGCTAAGACGATCTCACAAAATAGATTTTCTTAGCACAATCACTTTTCTACAATCTCCTTTTATGTTACGTTTCTACCATATTTCTAAACATTCTTTTATTTTTTCATCCTGCCATACTAATGCTCGCACGTTGAGCCTATTGGACCGTTTTGAGTTGACCGTGATTGACGTGTAAACAAATCGAGCAATATCGAGAGTAAATTTTGTCCCCAGCAGCAGCTTTGGCTAAGTGTGTGGCTGCCATGAAAAGCAGCAAACATGTTACACAGAGTGCTGCACACTGAAGGTTTAACAACAGAGACAGTTTTCAGGACTGCATGGACCAGAGGAAGGATCATGAAAAACGGAGACAGGTAGAAAAGAATGACTGGTGATATGCTTCCACATGTATTTGTGAAACTGCACAAGAAAGCAGAAAAGCTCTTTTTATGCAGCTACAGTTTGAAATATTTTTTTTCTGTCTCTGTGCTACTAGTAACAAAACAGGGGGCAGCTACATCTAAAAGGGAATCACTGTCACAATTCCCCCCCTGGGTAAATAAACATAACATTTGTTGACAAAAGATGGTCAAGTAACTTAAAAAGAATGTAGATAGTGAGAGAGAAAAAATCTTAGAAGATAAGATGTCCTATACACAAAATCCTAATAAGGTGTGATGCTGTGTTGACAAGCACAGCAGGTTATGTTTCTGAGAAGCTCACAATCTGGTGGCAGGAAAAAAAAAGCAAGGAAAATTTATGAAAAGAGAAAGCTTAAGTTTGCTGAAGGGCTGATGGGGAGCTCCAGGGAAAACACAGGCAGAAATGAAAGTGGGAACAATTTGCTGGAGGGAGGAAAATGACACGAGAGAGATTTTCCATTAGGACTTCATGCAGTAAAGGCATATTTATTGGGCTTTAACATGTTTGCTTAGGCCACCTTCAGGCCAGAGAAGAACACAACATCATTAAAATTCAGCCAAAAAGTGAACAGCCTCTTAAGGTCATTTAAAGGCCTTTTGGAGGCTCTTGAGAATACTTCGTATTATATGTAATGGAGATATGACAACTCATTGACTGTTTTGAGCATTTCCGATATAATTTTACAACAAGAATTGAGAAAAAGATTCAGAGTGATCAAATAAAAACAGCTGGTGAAAAATCATAGGTTGGCTGTTTGGTCCATGATTCCCATTGTAATATATAAGCACAAAGAACTCATAGAATAAATGAAGATAGTAATGGTAATTTATCCTCCACATCAGAGCTCAGGTGCAGAAACTATTGAAAGTATCTACTAGTCACATTTACTTCAGTAACCTAATAATAACTTTAGGGAGTTGTTTATTGCACCGTACTTTTTACGTTTATTTGAATAAAAATATAATGAAATAGAGCAACTCCTACTTGAGTTCTGATTCTCATCCTACCCTCCTACGCTACTGGTAGCATTACAAACCACCAACAATAGTCTGCAACAAGTAGATAATTCACAGAACTATGTGAGCCTCTGATTTCATGACACATAAGCTGTCAGAAGTGCTTAGCTTGTACTTTATTTTTAGTTTTTATGCAGCCTTATTGGATAGTGAACCTGGGCAGTTCACTTCCCAGGTGGAAGGGTTTTTCTTTCTTGTTTTTCTGCCTGTGAACATCAAAAAGCCAACTTCCCTGAGCAAAGACGACACACAGAAGCAGAGCAGTCCCGTCATTTGTGCATTGGAACTTTTACCAGAACATTTCAGTACAGGTGAATTGCAACCCAATGGTGTGTTTGTGTATTTGTCTGGTTGAATGTGTTTTTGAACAGGTCTAAATGCTAATAGATTTTGAAAGTTTAAAAAAAAAATTGAGATCATATCATTTTTTTGTACACATGAAAAAATCCCTCACTCACTCATCTGCACACAGATCTCTGTCTTTCGAATGAATGGTATGGGATATATGACACATCCGAGCTAGAAAACGATAAATGATTCATCAATGTATCAATTTTTTTTTAAATTTTAACAAAGGCGCAAAAAATGTTTGAGAGCCGCCAGACAAGAGACAATGACAGGATGACATAGAGGACAAGAGCTGTATGTCCCATCCTACAATGAACCTCTCCAACACATATCTGTCTAATTGGCTCTATAACAAACCTTTGCTGCCAGTTCAGGGGTGCATCAGCCCAATACTGCAGAACATCTTCAGGCGGGGATGAAAACAGGAATCTTGACAGCCTGCAAGATGTTGTAGTATTGTTGCTAAGATGAACAGACTGCTGCAACAGTCATAAGAGCTGCTCCAATCTTCTCACATTCACAAGTGCAAAAACAACATTTGACAAATGTCTGTCTCTGGATAAGCCACACTGAAGGTGACAAGAAGACTGCAGGAAGTTACAGCTCCCTGCTGAGGAAAACATTAATCTGTTTTTACACAGTTATAAACACAGAACGGGGAATTTTCTTGCCTCCCTATCCTATTTGAAAAGCCTGGTGTTTTCTAAAACAATACAGTAGCTTAAAATCGTCAATATGCTATGAAATGAATTTAGAGCTGACAGTATTTTGGGGGTTGGTTGCTCCACTCGACCCCTCCTGGGAAGGCACGATGGTTAAAGCTTTTTTGTGATAGAAATCTAATATAAAAACAAAATAACAATTGAGTTACAAGCTATGATTTATTTTCTAACTGGATAATTGAGGGCTTTACTTCCTATTTGTAAAAGACACTGACTTCTTACTTTTTCCAATATATGCTAATTGGTGTTAGACTAAAATCAGAAAATATTTATATATTGCACACATTTCCTACCAGTCAGTGTGTGGAAATGCTGAGTAGGTCAGTGTTTCTTCCTGTTATCTTGAGTAACAAGATCTAGCCTTAGTAAACAAAGCAACTGGTAGTTTCTGAAATATTTCAAAGAGACTATTTTTTGTTTTCGATTGGGGTAATTATGTCCACTACTGTACTTGATGCACCAGGCCCACAGGGCTAAAGTGTATGACTCACTGTACAGGAAGTAGTTTGTTTTCAAGTTTTCACCCAAAATCTTTTATTGTGCAAACCGCTCGATCTTTTTGGAAGCATTTTTGATCAATCAGACCTTATGAAGTCATTTTCTCACATTCCTCTTACCCAACACATTCCTGGGTGAAAGACAAATTAGACTTCACTGCAGAAATGATAAACAACCAGTGATCTTCACAAAAAATAAATAGAAATGTATTGATTTACGATAAAGGCTGACACCCGGAACAAGGAAGGCACACCCAAAACAAACCATCCTTTTTAAAATTATTATTTCAGGGATTTGTCCAAAGTTGAAAACATTGATTTACCTGAAGCTGGGAAAATAGTATAGTTACAGGGTAGGGAACACTTAATCTATTTTTTTTCTCAGGAGACAGAGGGTTAAAACTGACTTTATTTTATTTCTCATGTATTTATCTAAACTAAACCAAGTTTTGGTTCATTTGAAGTGGTCAAAAACAAGCCCTGTGTTTCTGCCTCTAATGAAAATATAGATTTTTATCTTTATGTAACACTCTATACAAGCAAATGTGAACAGAACATGTCAAATTTAACAAGCCAAAAACCCACGACTACAAAAGACGTGAGACTGGAGCAGAGCTTGACTTTCTAGAAGGAAAATTGAGCCAGAGTTACAATAAAACAGTTTAGATAAAATCCCTACAGACAGGCTGAATGTAGATGTCTGAAGACAGCATGTTACTTTCACTTCACAATAATACTACTTTGAGTTTTGTCACATAAAATTAGAATAAAATGCAATGAAGTATGTTTTTATCATGATAAAATGTGATAAACGTCAAGTTTTGTGCTTTTAAAAGGTTTTTACTGACACCTGTATGTAATATAGTTTTATAATGAAGAAATCTGAATATAATTTAAATGTAACATGAAGCCTCTTTTGTCTCAGAATAAATGATAAGCTCCTATTGGTATAAATAAATCTGTCAATGAATCTGGAAAAAAAAACATTATTCACGATAAAGGTTCATTATAATCTGCTCCTAGCAAATATGCATCTTCTATTTTAGAATTTGCATCAGCATTTATGCTGTGATCTTACAGAACGACACATTTTTTTTTTATTTGACAGCGCAAAACAGTTTCAAAGCCCAGCTGAATTTGGGCATCTGTTAGAGGAGGATGCAGATACTAATTTCCATATTTTTACATTACTGTACACCAAAGTCTTACTTGAAAATAAACTTAAACATGAAGCAGTGATCAACACAAATGACTTTCAGAGGCATTATAAAGGTTGGAATTTATACCTCAATCAAATTTCACACCTGTTCTTACAATATTTCCTCAAAACAACTTATTAAAGCTTGTATACATCAGAAGCTGTGCTTTCAGCACTCTCTCAAACTTTAGGATTGTTGCATACAATATGCATCATCCAAGTGAAAAAGGTACAGACAGTTGCAGAAAAGTGTAATATCCCCGTTTTTTGTTTTTGTTTTTTTTGCACATCATGGCTCTAACTTAAGCAAGTCAGTGGCAAGTTCTGATAGCCGGCAATGATTTTATACCTATCTCATATCGATGTAAACAAAGCAAAACCCCAGATCGCGAAACATTTTCACTGCTCTGTTTAATTAAGAATCGATCGTTAGCAAAATGAGGATAAAAGTTATCTACACACAAAGACAAAAGAGAGAAAAGAGAACTTTCCTTTGCAAGGCAAATAAATTATGAATAAATGTTGCATAAATGTTTTAATAAATCCTCTAGCTCTGACCAAAACGACAAAATAACATCAGTTGACGTGTGAGCTGGCCTGACTGATAATTCTCTGATCCCTGTCCACCTCGAATGATCAATAAAGTTAATTTAGATGAAGAGAGACTGCGGAGCAGCTTTGTGTTAGCGCCCTAATGAGAGAACAAAGGGTTCGATTTTTTTAAATCACTACTTTAATGGCCTATATACTTTGAGCAATGTGACTAAAACACAATTCAGTAATTACATAAGAACCGTTTACTGAATGCAGCAAAGGTTCTTTGGACCTTATCGTCAGCTTGTGAATGGAAAGAGTGCCTGGACTCAAGTCAGTGTAGCAGATTGTGTGACACCGGTGCCTCTCATCTCCTGCAGGGATATTTTACTTGCCAATACATGTGAGCCATTCATAGATTGCCCAACAGGATGGTGTTGGTGATTATTTACTCTTGGTTAGAACAGAGGAAAGACATGCTATTATGAGAGGAATTATCTTTACCTTGACATGCAAGGAAGGAAGGCTTTGAACTCATAAACAAAAGAGAAAAAAACTCAGACAAGAGATGTGTTGCTATGTTGATTTGACTTCTTGTCAAACATAGGAGTCTCCTGAATGATGGTTAATCTGATCAAGCAAAAGATGCCATCACAACAAAATGTGTGATGTCATCACAAAGAATGTGGGAGAAGAGAAAAAAATGGATGCCAAAATCTAGCTACTATGCACAAAATGAAAGTTTTTCTAAAAACTGGAAAGACAAAATATTTAATTCAATTTTGGCGCTATAAAAATGCAACTTGTGATAAAAAAAATCCAGTACAGGTTTTATTTATTTTTTATTGAAAAAGAAAACAAAAGTAATTTTAAAATGTCCTTTTCAGTAGCAATAAGAGTCTTGGATTGCTTATGTGGAGCTTGAAAGAATTTTATTCTTCCTTCACATAAGGAAGAATAAATTAGGAAAATCTAAAAAAAAAACAAAAAAAAACAACCTGCATTAAGTGGGCGTGTTGCATGTTTGTGCTAATAAAAGCTAACAGTAGGTGTGTAACTGTCAGAGCAGCGATGCCATGGCATGGAGTTGGATGTATTATAGTAATAATTATACATTTTATTTAAAGTATCACAAAGTGATGCAATACAACATTAAGAATTGAATAAGTTCAATCAAAATAAAGCTTTTAACAGCTGTATTTATGCATTGTGTCAAGGCCTAAACACGCAGCTCCATGTCTGTGAACATGAGTCTGACTCCATTTAGAGATCTGCACTTTCTACTATAGCATCAGATTGTGTGGTAATAACCTGAAGAAAATAAGTTTTGCTTTTGTTTCCTTCCTCTGCTAATGATCTGATCTACTCTTTCATTGACTTGTTTTGTGTTGGCACCACCTTTAAATGGATAGTGTGATTGTTGCTTTCAGTGTTCTCAGTAAACGGTGTGAGGGAAATCCAGGCTGCATGAAGACGACCAAAGAAAGTCATACCAGACCCTTTGTGGGCAGGTACAGGCATGAATTACACCTTATGCATTTTAGTTTTGTATACATAATGTTTGCACTTGCCTGCAACTTTCCTTTTTTTGTTCTTACCTGCTGCATGCACAAGGTAAAACAAGAAAGTTTTACCTTGAGGATATTCCAATCATACTCCAATTTTAAACTGTGTGAATTAATAAAAACAGAGGTATGAAGATAACTATAAAAGTATAAAAACGCTCTTTAGTAAGACACTCTTTATCATTCTTTACTCTTTAGTAAACATTTCTACTTGAGTTACTTTACAAAAAATAAACAAAGGCTACATTGGAAATTCAAATGATATGAATTAATTGATTAAAGTGTGAAAAGGTTGTTGTTTCATATTAACAGACACTCAAGTTTCTCTGAAAATCTTCAGTGTAGAAGGCAGTTAAAAAGTACACAAGTTATAATGAATTTTAATGTGATGAACAAATGAATCAAAAAAAAGGTCACCATTCACAATGCTGAGGCAGTGACAGACAGCCAGTGGACTTGGGAGGATTCGGAGACATACGGACACTTCCACTTCCATCAAATATTATGGAAATGCTGCCAGGAAGTGTCTATCAATCATCGGCAAAGGGCTTTGTGTGTTTCTTGTGATGACCTTGTGACGCTCAAGTTCAGACACAGAAGAGACAAACTTGTAGTCTGAAGGTTGAAGCTCACTTCCGAAGCTTTTTGGGTGCAAAGTGTGATAATGTGCTTTGCCTCGGCGCTGTGAGAGCAGGACAGAACGCCTCCAGCAGCATGTGAAACACAATCGGTCCTCGTCAGCTGCGGATCAGCAACTTTTACAGCACAGAAATAGGCCTTTACTGTCAACCTCTGTAATCAGAGTTTTAAACCCATATCACAACTCATACAGCTTTTGTCTCTCATTTACAGTTCTTTAAGCTATGCTTAGCTAGGCTAAAATGGGACACGAGCACAAAGAAAATCTCTTAAAAATGAAGGGGTCCATCGCGATTTACAGTTGCCCTGCAGAAATAAACTACTACAGCTCAGCTATTTCCTAGGGGGTGTTGATACCAGAAAACCCGCAATGACATCAGAAGCTGGAGGCTCTTGAAGCCACTTGCCTGCAGTCATCCAGTTAAAGACTTCAGGATGAAGAGCTCCTCCCTCCCCAAAGAAGTTGCCCAGCCTCAGTCAGCAGGCTGACAGACTACCGTTTCACCCATCCAGAACATTGCACTGATTGACCAGAAATGTCCATAGACAAATCAACCAGAGGGAGTAAGAGCAGCAGAGCACATTGTTGGACTGGTAATGGAGTGGGAAGCTATAAAACTTCTCTCCATTCAAGCTAATGACTACAGCATGTGAACTGCAGGCTTTCTTTCATATTCCACTCGCACCACATTAAAAGAAAAAAATAATAATTCCGACCAAATCGAAGGAAAAGTTGTGCTATATAAGAGGAAATTTGATTGCAAAGTTTGTTTAGTGTGTGTTTGCACACCTGTAAAATGGTTCCATCTACTACACAAATCAAACTCCCAGTGCCTCAGTTACGCCAGAGAAAACAGAATCACGCTAATGCACACTCAATGGCTACCGCTGAACTAGGGTGACCTTTTTTTCTGGCTGTACACTTTTCATCTGTGAAATTATTCAAGTGATTTATCCAGTCGCCTGCAGGGAGCATGAAATCTGACACCAGCCATGGCACCTGCAAGGCTGCATTTTCAATGTTTAGACCACTAAGAAAAACAAAAGAAGCGATAAAAGAAACACACCAGGCAGGCTGAGAGAGTTCAGATTTTTTTTTTTTTTTTTTAGGTGTGTCCAGTTTCTGACCTGCAGGGTGTCCAGGTGCAGGAAGACCTCCTGCCCTTTCTCAAACACGAAACGCCCAAAAGCCTGCAGGCCTTTCAGGGAGGGCAGGACGAGGCAGCAGGTGGGAGGTTTCACCTTTTCATCTAATAGACTTACTTATCATTAAAAAATAATCAGCACTTTGCATAATTTGCATCTAATAGTTTGCTTTTGTACCTCGGCTTCCTCCCACAGTCCAAAAACATTAATTAGTCTCTCTAACTTCTCCTTGTGTGTGTGTCTGTGTGTGTGGTGTGTGTGTGTGTGTGTGTGTGTGTGTGTGTGTGTGTGTGTGTGTGTGTGTGTGTGTGTGTGTGTGTGTGTGAGTGCGTGCGTGCGTGCGTGTGTGTGTGTGTGCGCATGGTTGTTTCTCCTGTCTTCCTCTGTGTTGGCCTTTGATGGACTGGCAACTTATCCAGGGGTTTTTCCCATCTCTCATCTGATGACTGCTGAAGAAAGGCACCAGCAGCGATAAGTATGCAAAATGATAGAGGGACAGACAAACAGATTCATGAATGGATGTTTGCCACACCAGAAGCAAACATTTCTCTTTTTTTCTCAAGAAGGTTTTCGTAACTTTTTTTCTATGGTGAAGAAGTTAATTGTATCCCGATACAGTAACTATTCTATTCTGTACAGTTTCAGGTATCAGAAGAAAATATTTGGCACCAGAATCTTTTTAATGTAACTTTTCTGACACAAATTGTTTGAGACCCTTTCCTGCTTTGCACCCAATTAATCTGATAGGAAGCCACCGTAGGTGCGTGGTGGGATTCATTTTCATAATGTCAGAGTGGGTGAATTCCCAGACATGCTGAATGTTTACAGCATTTTGCTCAGTTTTGTAACCAGAAATTTTCAAAGGAGTAGTTTCTTCGTGTTGATGGCTTGTTGTGAAACCATTAAGAAAGTGTTAAAATTCCAGGTTGTTTTTCAGCAAAATAGGGAAAAAAAATCTGCTTTCAGAATTTGATGAAAATGTTTGCAGGTTTTATTATTGATGTTTTTCTCTAGACAAAAATGAGCCATGGAAATGTCCCATGTGAAAAGTTAAATCGCTGTCACATTTTTATGAAAATGTTCCTCTTTGCAATGTTTTAATTTTTGCAATATTTTGATGTTTTCATTCTGGTCAACAATATAATTTAAGTTTTGAATCGTTCTCTTAAAAAAATAAAATAAAATCATTCTGTTCAGAAAACCTGCACATTTTGGGTAAAAATGGAACAACAAATCAAACTACGGATATGAAATGAAATCCTCTCAATTACTTTTAAACATAACACGATAAAGAAGTCGGAAACAAATAATTTAATAAAATTTAAAGATACTATAAACTGGTTTCCACCAACACACAAGCAATACACCGCAAATGGTCCAACATCTTTTATCTTCTTTCTGTCCTTTATTTCATACTTTCTATGACACTTGGATCAAATAAGAGCTGCCTCAGGGAGTTAACCCAAAAACTAAAAACAACAGCAACCCAATATGAGTCACTTTATCAACAAAAAACTGCAGTAAGTCCAAACTTCGTCACTGCAATTGATTGTGTCAGTCATACATCAAAATCTGTATGTTGCTGTGCTATGATGGTGGACAGACCTGTTGCATCCATATCATTGCTGATCCAGCCACTTAGTGATATGAACATCCTACGTCTGAATCTTTGTGTGGATCCTTGAGCGCTTGAACACTCATAATATGATCCTTTGACGATGCAATGCAAGTTGATCGAATGCTGTGATCAACTTAAATAAGCTAAAGATCTGATTGGAGTAGAAAACTGGTTTGCAGGAACAAGGAAGATTTGTTTTCTTTATTTTTCCTCCAAGTGATTCAGAAAGAAAACGGATTCACTTCCTCATGAAAGCTAGAAGTAGAAAAATATTTTCTGGTAATAATTTAGATTTTTTTTTTTGAAAAGCTTTCATTTTACCGGCCATATAAGTTAGGCAAGATCAGAAGCTGAGTAAAACCAAGCTTGTGAGCAAAGGTGACACGACACAGACTGTTTATGAGTGCACATAGGGTGAGAGATCAGAGACACAGCATGACATATTAATCTCCTTTCCCCCTTCAGGGCAACCTGACACTACCACAACAGGTAGGTAATTCAGTTTGCAGTTCTCTGCCCAGCCTCTTGGCTGCGAGATCGTTTGATCTCCACAGAGCTGCCTCCTCCTTACGCAAATGAAGTACTCACTCATATCTTGATTGTTCGTTCAGGAATCTATTCCCTAAAGCAGAGTAATAAAACAGTCAAGTACGTAGTTTCTGTTTAATAGCAACAACGACTGGCATTGGTCTTGTGTCTGGATATAAAAGTGTTTTTTGATTCTACAAACCTCCCAGCCAACCAAAACCATTTTCACATGCTACAAAGTTTCTTTTACTACGAGACTTGTTACTGGCAACACAGACTGCTGACCCTTCAGAGACCAAAATGACTAAAATCAGTGAAATTAGACCTTTGAGGCACAAATGTCATATTGTTTCCTCACAGTTGTAGGTTAAAATTCACTAAAATCGCTCCAAACCTTGTGTAAACATAGTAACAAGAGGAAAGGAGTTTCTGTCACAAAAATATCAGTAAAACTACAATGATTCTGTCACAAGAATTACACTCCATGACTTGTCCAGCATAGCTTTAAATCTTTTGGGAAAGCGTATCTGTAAAAACAACCTTAAATGCATTTTATTGTTTACTCAAGAAGAGGGAGCTCTGGTTGAGATTACAACCTGTTGGTCTGTGGCCAAAATTCATGAATATTCCCAGCTGTCACATTCTGTCCAAGGACGCTTGCTGTAATCCACAGATCTTTTACAATTATAGTTTGTGTAACCTGTCCAAAACGAGCGTCTCACACATGCAGTTGCAGTATGTTTGCTTCCAAACCCAAGCATCTGTTAATGATTCCTACTTTAGTATTTAATACCTCCAGCCAACCAAGACCATTTTATGGAGGAAATTGGTCTTGATAATATAATTTTGTCTCTGGTTTCTGTGGTGAAAATGACTGTGGTAGAAGATTGGTCATTAAAAAAAAGTAAA
The DNA here is from genome assembly GCA_033032245.1 of Poecilia picta. NCBI lineage: Eukaryota > Metazoa > Chordata > Actinopteri > Cyprinodontiformes > Poeciliidae > Poecilia > Poecilia picta. The sequence goes on from CM065358.1 coordinate 14,981,782, forward strand.
GCAGGTATAGGTTTGGACAAAGAAATGGGACAGGCACTTTCCTAGTATTCAATAGCATGGTCTCATATTCTAATAAAAAAATCATAAAGTTTTCAAGATAATTTTTACGCTGCGTTTTAACCTAAATTAGTGATTGTGCAACAGCAGAAACGCTGAACTGTTTGCAACACGCTGATGATATTGATAAACTATAAATCTGGAGTATGCTGCTTCTTTAGCAAAAAGGGAGAAGTGCAACAAAGAAATGCAAAATAAAAAAAAAATAGGAAAGAACTGAAAGTGGAAGTCACCTCTTGTTGGCATTTTCACACAATCATCAAAAGGGGAAAAAATGGAGTAAATTACAACTTTATTTTATGGACGCTTGTTAAATGCAAGCATTCATATACCTTGAACTTTAACATGAAGATAATAGATTGTGACTCCAGCCCAAACATAAAAAAAGGCAAAATTATGTGTCTGAATTTAAAAAGTGACATGATGAATCTGCACACACAAATTAAAACAAAAAACAGGAACGACGGTGCAATTATACGCTGTGACCGACTGAAAATTATTTCAAGGAAAACAGCTGGACACTCCGGCGAGGCGCCGCTTTCTGCTTTTTAGTTATATTTTCACCAGGGTCAATCAACATCTTGTGAGAAAATTATGTGCTGGCAAACTGTTAAGTCTCTGAACCTCTAAGTTGTCAAAAAAAAGATGTTGGCACAGAAAAATGCAATCCAATCACAGTGGGAGAAATACTTATGTGATTATGTGCTGAATTTGTTTTGCTCACCTACAGAAAACAAACAGTGTCTAAATTTCATGATGGTTTTACTTTATTGTGGGGAGAAGAACATCAAGGAAAAATCTAAAACAAATAGCATGTCATTTACATAAATAAGTATTAGATATAGGATATAAAGGCAAACAGTGGAAAAACAAGATATTGATTACTGCAATCTGTGACAAATTTTGGTCTTTCTTGTAGGGGGATTATGTACTTATCAATGGTTTACATATATATACCTCTTGTTGGCATTTTATATATATATATGATGTTATGTTATAAATGTTAAGTTTAATGTAGTATGCTTGACCGTATTTTCAGTTGACATGAAACAAATTTGACGACAAGAAAATGTGAAAAATCAGCACAGGATGAAATAATCATTACTTTCATTGAAATTCTTTATGATTTTACACAAAGTTTACACTGCACCAGCTACAGCTAACGTATGAAGCTATCTATACCTTAAATTTGCTCTGGGATGACGCCCAATACATATTTTTGTCATTGATATATTTAGCCAAAGGCCGAGGGATAAAATCCTCTTAAAGCTCCCTGTCAAACTCTGCTGTCAGCCTACAAAGTGACTTTCTTGTTGTTGGAATGCCGCTCTCGTGGAATTTTTTTATTCTATTTTTCTTCAATCTGGCCCTCTGCCTTTTTTCCTTCATTACGCTGTAGGCCTAAAACCCCAAAACCAATACGACCACAACCTCCAGCACATGGGTCCCTGTTTGCTCACTCTGCTGTCTCATCTGAATAAGTCTGAAGGGATGCTGTGTGGTGATGTCATGGGGTGATTTTTATTTCCAAAGCCAACGCGATCGAGTGAAATCCACACTGGCTTGGAGACAGATGAGCAATTAATGATTGAGAATGAACTCTGTCCCCTGCAGCTACAGCGGTGAGTGTGAAGGAGCAGCTTGCAAGGACATACATGGCTAATTAAGAGCTGTTCAGTTTATAAACGCTGATCACATAATGTGATGTGACACACTTGTGTAAGAAACGAGGGCGCTCTTAAGCTCTGCTCGTCCTGAACTGCATCTGCAGCGATAATATCGCTGCTGCGGTTTGAACCCCCAGAGATGAGCTGTTGAAGGCGGTTAAGGATCCTTACAGGGCTGAAACAAACGATGGCTAAAAATTGAGAAATATATTCAGTTTAGAAAAGCTTGTAAAGTGATTTGCAGATCCAGCAAGTATAAAAAACGGAGAAAGATTAAGATCTTTTTTTGTTCAACAAAGTCCAACTCTGCTACCAGGCCTTTTTCATGCAGCTAATATTGCTTTTTGGGAGAAATAAACCAGAATCTGGGTCTCAGGAAGAACTGAGATTTAAGGAAAAATATGCAGTTCTTAGAAAAAGCAACTGGTAAAGAACTGAAATCCTTCTATATTATTGTAGCATCATCTCACACTGAGAAATTTTGAAGAAAAAAAAATACTATGAAAATATTCCCTACTCCTCACACAGAGCTCACATGAGTGCTTTTCTTATTTAGGTTTGTTTCATACATATAATCACTTCCTGGTGGTCAAATTGTGTCCGTCTGTAGAATATTTTAAGAGAGAAAGAGATCTAACTTTCAACAAAGACCCACTGCAGTCACATTAGGTTCCATGAGCAGAACAAAATAAAGTGACTCGGGTTTTCAAAGTGCACCTCAGCATACGTTAATCGTTCCTTAATGAGGCTTCAGCTCCTCTGGGGATCTGCCAGTAGGAGAGTGACTCTTTATTAGATGACTTTTTTTTTTACTTCAGCCTAACTGTGAGATCTCAAACCATTTTTTACCCAGCAAGTGCAGAGGAGCTTCAAGCTCCTAAAATCAAAAATAAAAATCTGATGGAAGCGTGACAGACATCTAAGCTTTGCTTTATATTTAAAGTCTGCGGTTACAGGAGCCTCCTGCTGTCACTTGTAAACTAATGAAACTGAGGTGTGAAATCCGAGTCAATATGAGACGACTGTCATCTTAATCAAAAACAACTGTGAGTCAGCAGGGACAGGAAGAGCTGCGTTACAACAGGGGAGAAGGGAATAAACAACAAACCTCTTGTCTAATAAGTCTGAAATGATGACACAGCGATATTTATCAGCTCTTAACTTTTACAGTGATTAACCTTATCTGGTATTATTAAGCTGAGCACATTCCTCTACAGAAGTCGAACTATTTGGCCGTTAAGATGAAGAGTTTAAAAGCAAATCCCAGAAATGTGTCATTATCATTAGGAGGAGATATTATTTGTCCTTGACTGATCACACTCTGTTCTTCTTTTTCTGTCCTCCAATACGCATTCCCTTCTGTTTTGCAACTCGGACATGATTTATTCGCTCGGGCCTGCTTCACAAAGAGGATAAATGTGTTCAAATTACACAGCTTATTGTTCCCTGGCTTTGTTTACAAATTAAAAAAGGCAGCTACTGTCATGCTGATTCCTTTCTCTTGCCACATGTGTTGATCTATCTGAAGATCTATGTGGCTCTAAATGTGAAAACATTTTCATGTTTTGTTCGCTCGTTTGTTTTTGCCACGTTATTAGGCACATGTTGCCCGTGCCGATTTTGTTTTCTCTTTTTTTTCTTTTTAACATTCAAAACTCAAAACCGCTTGTGGCATTACAACAAGAAATCAGGTTTTGAACCATCCTCACATGAAAGCACCTTGCATTTGCTGCACATTTGTCGGGTGCATATCTATAATTTGAATCTCTCATCCCAACACGTCCCGAAGGAGCTCTGCTCCTAGATTGAGTTCTGGTTACTGCGGAGGACACCAAAGTACATTGGGCTCATTGTTGTACTCAAGGAAAAAGTTATAGGTGATTTCAGATTTGTGACATTATGCATTGTCACAAATAGGCAGCAGCCATCATAAATACACTCTTATTTTAAAGGAATGGACATGTTTAACAATACTCAGGTAGGCTGAGGAGATCAAATAGTGCTGAGTTGGTACAACATGGCCCAAAGTGTGACAATACCTGTAAGTCAGCTTTGCTCTGTTTGTATTGTCTCTTCTTCCTCAGTTTTTTTGCAAGTTGAATTTAAACATTTCATGCCTTGGGCTATTAATAATAAAAACAAAACTGTTCTATTCTTTTGTGTTTTTTTAAATCTGTGTGGTTCCTCAATCTGGGACTTGAACCATCACCACTCCAGCAACCCTTAACTGTAAAACAGTGGGGCTCCATGACTATAGGGGTAAATATTCTGCATCACTCTTTCCCGCCACTAATCAAGATCCTTCTGAGAGGAGAAATAGCGAAGCTGTCAGCTTTTCATCACCTTGAATCTGACTTCTTTTTATTCAATAAAGCTGAAGCACACCCTGAAATCAATGCCTATGGAAGACTTTTAGAGCTACACTATGGACAAAGTTTCCGCACAAAGCAGAATAACAAACAGTGCTGTTTTGGAGCAAACAATTAAAACTTTTATTTCAGACTAGGCAATCAGCTTGAAATGTCATAATCAAGTTAAGTACCCACAACTTTTTTTTCTGATTTGCAAAACCAAATTAGATCTGTAATGAGGAAACACGTCTACATAAGTTCTCATGACCAGTGAAGAAATAATCTCACAGGCAGTTCCAGTCTGAGCATCTGACACTGAAAACAGTGAGCAAAAATCACCAGGATGTCTCGTAGAAATTTTGAACAGGTTTCGACAAGAATCCAGTTTGGGTTTGAAATGCAGCGTTTGTATGTAGCAAACATGTGGCTTATACAGATGTTACAGTAGCACAATGTGGGAACCGGTGGTAAGGGCAATACAAGCTCAGACAAAAAATACTATGATATCCAGAAAACAGCATCTCTTCTTAGATGATGTCTCCGGACTGCGCCTCTTGCAAAAGGCACTTGCCATTTCACACGTGTCAGTAGCTTGATGCATCATTGTTTCTTTGTGGCTTTCTCTTAGTTGTAATCATTCGAATTTCCAAGTATTGCACATCACAGTTGCTCTGGCAGCGCTACTTTTAGGCGCCACTTACACAACATCAAGCCACAGTCGAGCAACAGGAAGATGAAAGTGGATGGCACAGCTTTCCCTACAACAGCGTCGACCCTAATAGTTCACTTTAGATCACAGCTCACCCTCGCACCTGAGACACGCATACACACTCTCGCTCTCTCACGCACACACTGGATCCCAGCAAAACGTGAAGTCTATTGTTTTCAGGCTCTCAGTTCCAATGTTTTTCACTTTGTTTTCGCATCCTGTCCTCCGCCTCCTCCTCTTCCTTCCTCTACCCCGACAACTTTGTCTTCATGACCGATTTCACAAAGCAAGCAGCACATGCTGCAGCGCAAAAAATTCATGCTTGGGGTGTAAGTGTGCAGCTGGGTGAAAGTGTAATTTAATTCCTTATAAAAGTTATGCAGGTGTGCAGAAGGTTATAATTACAGGAAAAGGTTTTTGCAATTACAGGAATCAAAGCCTGAGGACCATTAATAATTTAATGACATGATGGGAAAAAAAATATTACTTTCACTTTTGCACATGTGGGACCATTTGCTTTTTAATTCTGCACACTCAGGTGCTGCGTTCCTCCACTGCAATGTATAATCACGGTTAACGATTACAACTGGAGATCAGGAAGCTTGGGCAGGGAATCAGCTGGTAGGGCGCAGCATTCGATTAGGTTGTTTAAAGCAGTAGATGAGTGAACCAAAGTCATGCCTCCAAAACGAGTCAGTTCCAGCAAACAGTTTTACCTCACAAAATTTTTTTCCATCTTGGACTTTTTAGCATGTTTGGAGATTAATGCAAGGCGAGGACCATCTTCTCACTCAGCTCTGCAGCTCATGCTCTACGGTCTCATCCTGCGCTTTACAAAGCAGGCTGCCAGCTGCGAGCGAGCCAGAGCGGATCCGAGCTGCAAGGTGATGCAGCTTTATGCCAGGTAGACAACTGATAAACACACCAGTTTCACTAGCAACTCCTCGTCCTTTCGACACCTTCTCCATCGTATGAGTCAGAGCGCGCTCTGATTTACTAGCGAGAATCTGATGGAACTGTGAAAGAACAGAAAATTATAAAAGTGGGTGAGTCATTCATAGTGGCCTTTATTTGCAGTTGTCCTGGATAGTGGTGTGGGTGTTTCCCAGAAATTACTTCTGTTTATTAAAGGTACCTGTGGTAGATTCACCCTCACATGTGAAAACAAAATTTAAAAAAAAACAAAGGTTTTGTTGTTTCCAGCATTTGGAGTTTTCTACTTTGCATTGGAAGCGACTCAAAAGAGTATCTCTGAGCCTAGGATGAGTACAATGAGTAATTTAAATACCATATGTAATATTGTATAAGGTATAGGCAACTACGGTTTTTCTTCTTTTTACCACAGTTTGATGTGGTCGGACTCAAATAAAGGAGCTGAACAAATGATAAAACTTTAATAACAGAAGGGCTGCTAGGCTGGGAATCCAAGAAGCAAACATTAATCTAATAGAAGCAAAAGAAAAACAACCAACGAAAAAATATAATTCTCCATTAGTCGAAAGAAGCACTGAGAATGAACAGTGCTTTTTTATATGAGAACATCGTATAAAAAACAGAATTAATTATTAATCAGCTTAGGCCAAATTATCTCTCATTTTGGTGTCCAACACAATAAAACTCTCAGCAGAAGATGAAGAAGGGCCAGAGGCACAGCTTTCTAACCTTCACAAAAAAAATGTTGAGTTTTTTTTTCCAGCAATGCTAGGAAATAATAGAGAGAAAGGTAATCTTCAACTCACGTTTTTTTTTCTGTAAGCATTTTCTGGGACCCAATATTTACTGTAATGTCTAGTTTGAAGTGTTATATATATATTGCATTTGGCATAAAAAAGGAAAATTCCAGTCACACAGAATTCACCTCGTTTGAAATGTATTGATTTAAGTGCGACATCTATTACTGGTTTGCACAATTCTTGACTATATGATGAGTTTATGATGTGTATTTATGTTTTCATGACGTAAAGCACTTTGAAATGGCTTGTTGCTGAAATGTGTTATACAAATAGACTTGATTATTTCAATGTTTACCAACAGCAAACTGTAAAGGTCAGAGATAGCTTTGAAAGTACAGCACAATGGCAGACATACAACGACACAACCTTCCACCTTAACTGACCAACCAGGCAAAAAAATCGTTAATCTGAGAAGCAGCAAAGGGAATTATGGTAAAGACCAGCTGTAAAGATCTAAAACGTTGTGTGATGGAAAACTAATGCTGAACATCATCCTAAACGTCCATGGTAAGGACAGAGAAACTATTAATATTTAATGAGCTGAGATTGAGAGAAATACAAGGGAAGGAAACCCGTTACAGGCTGAGGACACAGGTTGCAGCTTGCATTGGTCAGTCACATAAAATATCCCAAAATCCACTGAAGTTTTGGTTGTAAACACTCAAAATGTAAAAAAAAACAAAAAAAAACACAAGGGCGATTGATGCAGTTCACTGTGTACAACTGGCAGAAGATCGTAGGGGGGGTATATGTATCTTATATATTTAGGCAGGGGGCCTCAAGATAAAAGGTGTGTAGTACATCAGATTTCAAGACTGATTCAATGAGAGTGTAGTTACTAAAATACTCCAAGCTGTTGCCCTGGTAACAACACTGCAGAGTAAACATTCTGTGAAATCTTTGCTGTGTTATTGTGAACAATGGTGGAGCCCTTTCCTCCAAATCCCTCACGTTTATCATTGTTTCTCCTTTCTCTGTCTGGGAAGGTTGCAACAATGTGTGATGCAAAGCATCAGCTACTGAACAGGAACGACCCGGTGCCATTACACGTCAATCACCTGTAGGGGGGGGTTTGGCTGGTGGTATCTGCAGGAGATATGAGGGACAGTCCCCACTCTGCACCCACTCTAGCTTCACCTGGATTTTAAAATTATGAACAAGCACAAAGAAAACCAAAACATGCAACAGAATTCTAAGAAATGCGCTATGGAGAGAGGGAAGAGTGTTCTCAAAAGAGAAAACAGAGGCAGCTTGCACAAGGCTGCAAGATTTTTTTTTCTTTGTTTGTTTTCTACACTGATTCCGTTCGAAAGCTCAAATAAACACGTCCACACTTCAGCACACCTCCACACAGTCTCATGGGAAGGAGCTGAATCTGCAGATTTTATGTACAGTCAGAACGTATGTGTTTAGCAAAGACATGCACACAGATAGAGAGAGCGCACTGAAAAGATGCGAGAAGGTTATTTTAAAGGTTGTAGCCCAAAAACATTCTGAAAAGCAGCTCAATAAGAAACCAGATAAATCCTGGCATAAAACCGTGTCTCAGCAGAGATATGCTTAACTGCCTACATTAGCTTGCATAGGTTTGCTCTCAACGCTATGCCAATGCTAAATTTCACATTTTGAGACTTGCTGCAACTGCTGATTAATAGAAGTACTTCTGAATAGTTTCAAAAGAGTTATCTCTCGACGTCATAGGTCGCTTTGCCCTGCAGCAACTTTATAATGCATTAATATTTGATCAGCTGAGAACTGGGTCCACAAATGTTTACCAATCCCTGCTCATTTCATGACATTATGTTGTTGGGATTAGAACAAGAAAGTTTATGCAATTTGTGAACTGCAAAATGCAGCTGTTTTTCATAAAGATAATCAAGCAAGACTCAGTAGTCAGATCTGCATCCTGCTGCGGCCGTAATTGGAACTAAAGCCGAATCTGCAAAAATGTTCCAACTGGGAAAAAGTCACGAGCAAAATAGACATTTACCTTCTCCTCTGGTAATCTGTACCATATGTCGCTAGTTCAGATGGGGGTGGAGAAAACCCAGAATAAGTAAGAGTCAGAAATTGGGAAAACATCCAGCGATCATTTGTTTTTAGCACTTTAGGTATGGATATGAGGACTTGCTCTTACATCATGTGCACAGCTCTGCCCACTCTGCACTGTAAACTACAGTTGCAGAGGATAGTTTGATCTAAAGGAGATTTGTCATGGCTCAGACGTGCAGAGATTCTGTCTCTGCCGCATGTAACGCAGTCAAGGCTCCTCCACTTTCAAAGCTCAGATTGACAGAACTATTAGAGCCCCGCAAGACACGTAGGACGGGACAAGGTTACCTCACCTCTGCATTTACTCCTCGTCATGCTGTTGGCTGACTGTGAATATGTGGAGTGAATAGAAAAGCTGGACCAAAACAAGAACGAGAAATTGAAGAAGGACGGCAGAAGGAGGGAGAAATTGGGAGCAGAAATGAGACAAAGGAGAAGTGACTGAACAGCAGCAAGAAGGCACAAACAAAAACCTAAAGTCGTTCTGCCGAATCTCTCAGGCAGAGCAACGGAGCTGATTGTGTTCTTAACAAATAGAAAGGAAATTGCGCATTCACTTAACTCAAACATGTAGAGCGGAGTGTAGAGTGTGCTGGAAGCAGTGACACAAATATAGTCTGAAGGTCAGTGGTCTGAGCTCTCATGGGTGGTAATGGGATACTGGTCCAGTGGAACAGAATTGGTACTGCATCAGCAGATTTAACACTTGCTTAAGAACCAATAAAGCCCTGTTCTGAGCATGTCTTTATGCTAATTTAGTTTTCGTCCATCCATCCATCCCATCCATTTTCTTCCGCTTATCCGGGATCGGGTCGCGGGGGCAGCAGCTTCAGAAGGGAGGCCCAGACTTCCCTCTCCCCAGCCACTTCTTCCAGCTCCTCCGGGGGAACCCCAAGGCGTTCCCAGGCCAGCCGAGAGACATAGTCCCTCCAGCGTGTCCTGGGTCTTCCTCGGGGCCTCCTCCCGGTGGGACGTGCCCGGAACACCTCACCAGGGAGGCGTCCAGGAGGCATCCTGACCAGATGCCCGAGCCACCTCAACTGGCTCCTCTCGACGTGGAGGAGCAGCGGCTCTACTTTGAGTCCCTCCCGGATGACCGAGCTTCTCACACTGTCTCTAAGGGAGAGCCCGGCCACCCTGCGGAGGAAACCCATTTTGGCCGCTTGTATCCGTGATCTCGTTCTTTCGGTCATGACCCAAAGCTCATGACCATAGATGAGGGTGGGAACGTAGATCGACCGGTAAATCGAGAGCTTCGCCTTTTGACTCAGCTCTCTCTTCACCACGACGGACCGGTACAGCGCCCGCTTCACGGCAGACGCCGCCCCAATCCGCCTGTCGATCTCCCGCTCCCTTCTTCCCTCATTCGTGAACAAGATCCCCAGATACTTAAACTCCTTTTCGTGTGCAGGAAAAAGGAAAAAAATAAACATCAAACATAACATAAAGCAGTAAATTTAGGACACTTCCATATCTACTCCTGTTTAAAAGCACTAAAATCACACAAATCAATCACCTCAGGTCCACTTGATTGAAACATTAAAGCACTCAGTATTATTCGGATCTTTAACCTTTTTTGAACTCAGACATTTAGCTTGGAGGGCTTCTGACTGTTGAAGTGAGACAGAAAGACATTATGAGATGAAAAGCACTGTCTGTTGCGTTGAAGAAGAAGAGTAACATTTAGAAAGGTCTCAAATGACTGTCAAATCAGCCATTCCACTTGTATGAGAAAGTAGTTTCAAAACAACTCACAACATGCACCGATCAGACCATCCAAGCAAGCAAAAAAATAAATAAATAAATAAAATCTTTCCACAAACCCTAAAATGTCATCAAGCAACCTGCAGCAGGCTCTCACAACTGTTGATTTTAAAGTTTGTGTCGTTCTATCAGAAACTCAGCGGAGTTGTGTAATTGTGACTGAAAGTGAAGGAAAGAAATGAAGTCAAGACTTAAGTTTGGTGTTTTCATGCACAACATTTTTATCTCCAATCTAAAACATGTTTAAGCAGTTCATGTAATCAGTACTATACGATTCATTAAATCATGTAATCAATAATGTATTTTATTATTTGTTCATAACAAAGAGCATGGTAGGTCATGGTTCAGGAAAAAAAAAGCAAAAAAAACAATTGGTTTAAAAAAAATGAAATAAATATTTTTAGTAAATCCAGACAAACCACTCAAATAAAGTGGAGGGAAAATTGAAAATATGGCAAAGACTCAAGCTGATGCTAAATTTATGCTGCCAACCAATTACCACAGACTTTAATGCTCTCTTACATGTCATTTAGACAATTTCTGTTTCATCAAAAATCAAGACGCTAAAACGGTTACTTCAGAATCCAGTCCACCAGTCGTAATTATCTGCTTCAAAAAAAAGAAAAAATTTAAACTATTCCTTTAAACTTCAAAAGGTTTGTCATTGGTGTCTAAAAAGCCCACTTCAAATGGCAAAGCCACTGCTGTCACAGAAGATATGTACTCTGAATGTTTTGATGAAGTGCACAGTTATTCACAGCCATCACATACATGTGGAGGAGCAAATTAGAAGCTGTAAAGTTTCTGATCCCATGCAAGATACAGACAGCAGCAGCACCCCAGAGCTTCCTAAATGCATTAAGAAATATATTTATCTGAATTGCATTATTTAATATCTTTTCAAGCAATCTATTGTAGACATACTTGTAATTAATGCTGTTTCTCTTTCTGAGATTACGCTATCTCAATGAAAGAGCAATTTTGACTACTTTTATTGTTACTGTCCCACTGCCTTTTCACATGCGAGTGACTGAAACACACTCGGACAGAACTGGGGTTTTTCCTGGTAAGATAGTTCCTGATTTGTAAGTGCTCCAGATGAGGCAGGCCGATGGAGAGTGGGTGAAATCATATGTAGCAGTTTCTTAGACTTTAAGGTTCCATGTTTATTCAGGTCCAAAGCAGCAAGCTGCAGAAAGAAGATCTGTAATGACAAAGGATAATTATGTCCTCCAGTGAAAACAGAGGGTATATAGTGTGTGTGATTCATAAAAAAAGTAATAAAAAAACCAAAAACAAATTAAGAGGAAATGTGTTTGTTTGTATCTGCCACAGGAACAATATCTGTCCAGCGTTTATTAAGCTATGAATAGCTCTGCGTTCCTCATATAAAAAATAGTTCATCTGCTCACGGTAACTCCAGAAATCCCACATAAGTTTGCACCCACACTGCTAAGCGTACCGAAGCCAAGGATTAGTGAAACCTGCAGAGAGCTTGACATTGGCAGCTCAGGGAGGGAAATAGTAGAAAACCTTCTTCACCTTGAGTAATCCTCTGATCATGATGACGACACCTAAGGATTTATAGAGGGAACATAATGAATAATCCTTAAAGGAATTAGTTTGACATTTTCAGATGAAGGGTTCTCTTAGCTTGATAAGCGTTAGCCAAACTGTGAATATAACAGAGCAAGCACTTCTGTGTGTGTGAATGATATAAAACAGCTGATTTTTTTTTCTTTTTTTGTCTTTATACAGATGTTTAAAAGAACACTGCCATGCAAACCTCGACCTAAATAATGTAGATTTTAAATTTGACAGAGAAAGTGGTGTCATATTAGCAAAACGGTGGGGGCAGGTTTTATCAGATCTTTACCAGATCTGCCAGCAGGTTTGTCTGCGTCTGCAAATATTTGTGGTTCTGCATGTATTAAAGCTCCATCCATCCATTTTCTTACACCCTCATCCCATTGGCGTTGAGAGGGCTGCTGGCGCCCATCTCCAGCTGTCAGCGGGCGAGAGGAGGGGTACAACCTGGACGGGTCGCCAGTCCATCGCAGGTATTAAAGCTCCGATGAATGAATATGTCTTGATGCATACCATCACACAGCTTCCCTTAGCACACAAGATATTTTCTCAGAATTTCATTTAACTTGCATGAAAAAAAAGCATGTGTACCGCAATCTTCCCTGTAATTTCCAGGCCAGACTGGATGTTATTTAAGAGGGATCATTTCACTTTATGTAAGAAAAGGTATTTGGAGCTCCAAAAGAACGCGGTGATACTGACGCTTCACCCAGCTAATCCACTTGCTGGTACTTGTTTGCCCAGACTTTCTCTCTTGCTATAAAAAGACATAGACACCGCTTGTTTGGGTCTCATCTGTCACCCACAGCATCTCTTATGGATTTTCCTGTTTTGATCCTTGCCATCTGTGCCTCTTTCTTTCCTTCTATTTTTCATCCATAGTCGACATAATGAACAATTCATTCATGACTTTGGCTATGCATTTATTCTGGTCTAGGAGTGCTGTGTTATTCATCAAAGTAAATGTAACAAGAAGGTAATGGTAAGCTACAAGGAAAACACAACAAAGTTTCTCTAGAACGGAAAAAACAAAAAAACACTCTAAAAAGAGCTGGAATTGTGTTGATTCTATGATAAAAATAAATCCACATTTGGGGTAAATGCATAATTTATGGTAATTTAAAAGCAATCGTTGGGTCGACAGTGTTAGTTAGACCTATTATAGGGAAAATCAAATTTTGGTATAAAAGGTCAAGCATGAAAATGAGAGAAAGCTTCTAAATTATTCTTAGCTGCGGCAGCTCCGGCAGTAAAACGACTCAGAACAAAGACTCTCAGCTTTTTACCTCATGATTGACCATAATTGGGCCAGACTGCAATGTTTCCTTCAAGGGCACAAGCTTCGTCGAGTTTACATTCGATGACTGGTGAATGGATATGTGTGTGTGTGTGTGTGTGTGGGTGTGTGTGTGTGTGTGTGTGTGGTGTGTGTGTGTGTGTGTGGTGTGTCGTGTGTGTGTGGTGTGTGTGTGTGTGTGTGTGTGGTGTGTGTGTGTGTGTGCACGTGTGTGTGGTGTGTGTGTGTGTGTGTGTGCTCTGCAAAAATGCTGCACTCATTTGAGCAGCATTTGGATTGGAATTAATGAATGGCAGCTCAGCAGCTGCACACACCAACACACAAAGAAATGAAGCCAACTTCTGCGATGGGAAGGTTTTACAGGAGCAGATTAGCACACTTTTAACGGCTATCAGTTTTATTTCTTGTTGACATGTCGACTATCATTAAGTGTGATAATTGTGTTGACGCGTGTGACTTATGCCTTGACTGTCTTTGACTGCGGTTGTGCACAGAATGTCCCTATGTGGGACAATAAAAAAAGTGAACTGAAGTTGCATGAGAATAAGGCTTTGTTACAGGATGGAAAAATGAAGAGCAATCTATTGCAGGCATTGCCATCTGGGTGCAGGACTTACTGTATTCTATCACTTGTCGCTCCTTAATCAACTGGAGTAAACTTGGCTGGTGTTCTACCTCGTTGTACCAGACTCTGCGTCTCATCAGCATTTCTCATTACGCTCAGAAACTCATAATTTATCCCACATCCCCTCGTGGGTCCCTGTGTGAGTCTGAGTGTGCTTGCAGCAGGTTTCTGTGTGAGACTGTGCGCTGCTGTGTAAGGGTTTCCCTTAGTACAGATATGTTATGTTTCACTGCTAGACATAATGGGGACCGGTCTCCGCTGGTACAGAGTGGTACTGCTGCTGACTGCAGTCATTCCTGCCTGCCTGCTTTCACCACATCACGTCCACCGAGCGTCCACCTCACACAACACAGACACACAGATAAGCAACAAAAGACTTGTGAATGTGAGGCGGGGGCTCCACTTAATCACCCCAGAAAAAGGCTCTTACAACAGAACAAACAGTGTGGTGTAATTATTCTAAAAGCACACACATCATACCCTCGACATGTGCCCTGACGCTATCTAAAATCTGTCTTTTCTCACATTTTTTATGTTGACTTTAAAAGGAAATCCCACCTGAGTTGCCCACTTCAAACTGTAATGTTCCCATTGTTTCCAAAGGATGTGCTTCAGCACAGTAATTTGCCATTTTTGTGTGGCCACTTTGCCTTTTCTGCTTTCCAGAGTGGGTTAACCTCAGGAAGGTGCATTCTTTGTGTTGAAAAGAGCACACATTAGCGACAGCGAGTGTGAGTTCCTGGCAAGAAAAAGCGCACAAGAGTGAACACAGCACAATGCCACAGAGCAGCAAGACGGTTGTTCAAATTGTCTCAAATTACCTCTCTGCAGTGTAACATTTCACAGGTTCGTGGCAACAAAGCAAAAGGAAGAAAGGTGGTGTTGCTGTGGATCATTTCTATAAACTTTGCAGGTTGTGCAAGATGAGACTGTGAAAGATGCAAATATTGAATCAAAACATGTGTAACGGATTTAAATGCTGGAATATGGGGCTTTTCAAGGTGGTGGGGTGTGCCACATGAGGAAAAAAATTAAACCAGAAAAAATAACCTCAGATATTTAGCCAACTTCGCCAAGCCTATGTCAGAGACCAAATGGTTGGATTTTTGGTACCTAAAGCTAAAACACAATGTGTCTGGCTTGTGTGGAGTGGTTGCCAGGAAGAAGTCTTTTCTCTGACCACAGTAGGATAACACTATAATCTCTAAGGATAATTTAGAGGTCACTTTAATTGAACTTACTGGTTAGTTTCCTGTTTACCAGGTACTTTCCCATAACTCACTGTGTACCTTCCTGAAATGAACAGGTACTAACCAGGTACATTCATGGTAAGTACTACAAAGTAACTTATAAGTGCCAGAAAAATATCTAGTAAGAGCCATAAAAGTAAATTTTGAAATATATCCTGGTAAATCCCAGAATGGACCTGGTAAGTGACCAGCAAGTTTCTTGGTAGTTTAAGGAAAATGTTTTGATAGTCCTGGAAAGTAGCGTCTAACAACCAGGAATGCGGCCGGTAAGATAAGTAGCAGGAAAGTACCCGTTACTTCTGAAATAAACTTTGTTACTTTAACTAATGAACCAGAATGTTTTACTAAAGTTCCAGAATGTTCTTAGTGAGTTGTAAGAAAGTAACCAGCAATTCAATACAAGCTCCAGAAACGTACAGGATTAGACAAGCTTCAAGAAGGTAAAAGACGAGTTTAGTGAAATAACTTGAAGATTTGCAGTAATAAATGGGCTATCTTATGCAAATATGTTAGGCAATAACATAAATCTCCATTTGGCAAACAAATAGACACAAATAAACCTCATATCAGCTGACAAGCTTGGCAGCGAAAGGTGCATAACTTTGTTCTGTGAGTCAAAGCACATAGATGCTTTACCGACATATTCTTTAATCAGACATGGGGCCTTCTGACCAACAACCGAGCTCATGTGTTGGGTTATCAACAAGACAATTATTCCAAACATAGCAACATCATTTTGAAAAGGAAAACAAGCAAGGTGTTTTAGTGTTGTAGTCAAAGTCCACACCTTATTGAAATGCTGCAATTGGAGCTTAAGAGAATGGAATTTAAAGAGAAATGTCAGGAAACCTAAATGGAGTGAAAGTGGACCTGATTTCATCCACACATGTGGGAGGGATACAGAGAAAACCACTTCACAGGATATTGCATGTTCATTTCTGTAGAATTTCTTATCTTGATTAATAAATAATTTGTGGTTACCTTTCCCACATAATTTAAGGTAAGCATACTAAATACGCACATCATCAATATCTGAATATGGAACATTTTTGTGACAAATAGTTTAAAGACTTTTCTACTCATTACACTTTAGATATAAGTATTTTTTGTCCACAATAAAATCTTAAGAAATAATACCACAGAATAACGCATGTTATGAAAACTAGCATCTACCTTCATTCACTTATCATCAAGGTACAACAAAGAAAATAAAACAATAAATAAAAAGTGAACAGTTTCTACCCAATCAGCGTTGCCTGAACTTGAAAGTCGTGTCACAACTGTGAGTGAGATTGAGAACCTGTCCTCAGGGTGACACAGATCCCTGAGCACTGGATATAATGTTCCGCTAAATTCATTTTCTGTGACATGCACATGCCTTCAGGAATATTAAAGAATCCCTGTGCGCTGGTTCTGATAGGAGTCAAAAGAAATTGTTCACTATATGGAGCAGTTTCCTGTTCTGACAGGAACTCGCAGCTGAAGCAGGGAAACCCAACACCCACTTGCAAACAACACTGAGTCAGACATGGTGAGGAGCCCCTGACGTCTTGATGTATGTATGCGTATATGGCAATGTGTGTTTTGGGTTTGTGTGTAGTAGGGCGGCTGGGGGGGGGGGGCTGCCATATGGTGGATGTGCCAAAGCGTGACTGCAGCAGTAGGTGAAAACAGACCTTATAGAACACGGTAATTATGGACTTCTGTGTTAAAGTCTGACATATCAAGTCACGATACAACCAAGAACAAGCATTTCTGCATGTGTTTAAAATTGATGAAATGCAAAGAGAAAGAGCCATGCATATTTTATAATGTACTGTACATCCAGTGCCTTACCAATAGTTTCACATTTCAAGGAATAATCATATTTTTAAGCAAACTGACAATGAAAAAAAAAAGATTCCTGAAGCAAAGCATTGTTTTCTGCATTGATATAAAACAGCCTCCTTTTGTAATTTAAAATGAATTTCCCCACATAGTGACAATAAATGACATTTCTCTCCTGTTCTCTAATTAGTAATTTATATTGCAGAGGTAGATCTTTCCTTCACTGCCCCAGTCCTAAAGTTGTACCAAGATATCCTTATATTTACAATATGAGTGTGAAGGTAAAATAAAAAAATAAATAAATAGTAAAACTCAAATTTACTTTAAACTGTGGAAAAAGTAACCAGCATAGCATATCTGCAAACATAATCTGTTAAAGATTATATTTGTTTTCACTTTTTGTCACATTCATAAATGTGTCAAAAAATCAAATCAAATCAAATAAAAAAATGAGTATACATCTAAAATACAAAAGGCAGCTGTCAAATATTGATTTCATTTACTAAGGAAAAAAATAATCAAGACCAACTTGTGTGAAAATATAATTTTCCCATATTCAATATTGAATCACTTATTATTAACCACAATATTGGGTTGAATTTCATCAGTAGCCACAAGTAGGTATATTATCGTCTATAACTCACTGAAATAAAGCACGTCTAACAAAAAGCAGGCCATGAATCTGAAATGTAACATCTAAAGAACTGCAGCATCACTTTTCCTCAGTTAATGTCACTGAGGAAATCAACAGGCATAACTAGGCAAAATCCATGGCGGAACTTCCCATGTAAAAACCACATCTGACCAAAAAGGCCTGTCTCAGATTTCTCAAAAAAGAGACATACTGTACATAAATTTAATTAAAATGCCAATGCAAACCCAAAATTGGCCTTTTATGCTGAAAACCGCTGCATTGTGGCTGAAAAGAAACATAAATGAAATGTAAAACAACTGATTTTCAGTTACTTGGTGGCAATTGTTCAAAAGGCAGTATTTAATTTACATGTAAATTAATATCTTTACAAAGTTTTCAGATGGTATAGTGTGGCATGCAAACAACAATAGTTTTTGTAAGAAGAAATTAGAAATTAACTTTTGGGAGGAAATATTATCATTTGCAATAATGTTGCACTGAACCAGCTGGCTAATTGTTTTAACTTCTCTGATGTTCAAATGCTTACACTTGACTGTTCATCCTGCTTCCAACACAACCAGATGGAAAATAAATTACATGTCATAATATTATGCCTGATGCTGGTAGCAAAGTGTTAATTATTCATTTATTTAAGCTATGAAAGTTGCTTAAAGGACTAAAATTGTACTTGCCATCTGTTTAGACAATAAAAAGTATAAAGGAACACAAAAACGTAATTGGCTTTCAATGAAGATAAAGCATTTGCTTGTTGAGGGATACTTGAAATTGTTCGGGGTGTGTACTTATTTTTTTCCAATGTAACCTCATTACTAAGATAAAGACAAGACAGAAAGGAACGCGCAGAGGTAACAACCTTATTGGATTTGTGACAGCACAGAAATGGAAATCGTCTTTGGTGGATGAGATGCAATAAAGATATTCATAAGAGCTTCCTCACAAAGCTGGGTCACCAGCACCATTGCCTAACACAAAAAAATCACCTCAGTAACTCCCGCTTGGCAAAGGGAGACAGATAGAATAAATGGAGCGAAGCAGGGTTCAATTTGGCGGGCAGAAACTCTGTTAAGGTCAATCCAGCCTCTGCTTTACTGGTTTGGGTTTGACAGGAAAAAAATGGCAGTCTTTGCTTTCCCCATCTCTAAAGATGAAAGCAGAAGGGCCACTGAATATTTCAGAATAAATCTTACATTTTTTTAGCATGTTGACAAATAATCCATTGACATTTATACAAATATATCCATCTTAACATGTAATATAAATTAATTAATAGTAACTTGCATAAGCTTACAACAAGACATTACCCAGTTTAAATGAGACTAAAGCTTCTGAAATGGGATTTTTTTTGTTTGTAAAGACTTTTTTTCCCAAAAGTGTAACATTCAGAGCTCCAAAGATAACAGGGCACTTAAATCATGATGTAAATGATGAGACGAGACAGTCCTTCATCTTCCTTGTTTTCTTTAACAGTGTTACCAAATTAATTATTTTTGCTTCGCGTATTTCTAAGGCCTCTATAATTTAAAAAATGTATCAACACTTGTATTGAATTCAATACTTGTCTAATGTCCTCTGATGGAGGATTTAAGTAGTACAGGTGACAAGTGCCAGTTTAATTCAAAGTCTACAATGGCCAGAAGCAATTTTCATGGAGTGCAAAGTTTTGAAAGACTTTCTGCAGAAAGTTAAAGTGAACTGATTAATTTTGACCCCTTATTAGATTCACAAAATAATAACTTCTTGTTAGTGTTTTGAAGTAAAACTGACAAAAACGTGAGTATAAACTGCAAATGGTTCCCTCAAAAAGGACAGGCTGTTTCCTACATTTGGCAACAGTCTCCTGTGTTCTCTATATGTTCAGGCTACAAAGTAAGACTATGAAACAGAAGATATTTTCCTATTCTATTCTATTGTATTCTATTCTAATGGAACACCATGCTCAC
This sequence comes from Poecilia picta, assembly GCA_033032245.1. NCBI lineage: Eukaryota > Metazoa > Chordata > Actinopteri > Cyprinodontiformes > Poeciliidae > Poecilia > Poecilia picta. Next base: position 15,001,296 of record CM065358.1, read on the forward strand.
AGTGAAACATGGTGGTTGCAGTATTATGCTCTGGGGTTGCTTTTCTTCATGGTGGATGGAATAATGAGGAGATGTCAAGAACCAGCCAAATTAGATCCTTTGATTGATATCTTGAAATGAAGTATTCGTTTAAACCAGTCCACATTTACAATATATAATATTATAGCTTTTTCATTCATTTTTAACTTCTCATAGAATTGTTTTATTTTTTTGCAGATAAATTGTACGAGATATATTTCATGTGAACATATATGAACAAGTTCTGAAATAAGCAATAGCCACTGTAGCCACAATTCTTAGCTGTATCCATGATTTCTTAAGATTGACTTGAATGATGTGAATGACAAAGTGATCGACAAAGTTAATGGGGTTCATAGTTTATGGAAATAGGATCTCGAAGTGCCTAGAGTTTCATTTGCAAGTCAGAAAACTTGGGATATTTGTTAACTGTTTCATTTAGTGGCCGGGCTATTAATGGCAGGACAAGTTAAACAAATAACATCCAAGATGGACGTTGTACAATTCTACATGTCCAACTGATTTAATGGAATACAAACAATCAGAGGTGAAAATGCTGCTTAATAAAACTACTGTCAGCCATATTGAATTGAGTTGATATGGGATCTCTGACTTAATAAGTCTGCAATTCATGAAGAATTCAGACATAAGGGTCAAGCTCCAGCTGATTTCTCGGAAGTAGAACTTGTGAAACTTTCACTACTAAATACACATTGGAAACTACATTTTCTGAACTGCTAACACCCGATTACTCTGGGTTGGCCGTTATAGAACCTTTGGCTAAAAACTCTCAAAAATGGCATTAACAAATTAGAGCATATCAACCAAAGGAGCAACACGGAGTCCACGCAAAACAATGATTAAATGCTACATAAAGAAGAATCTGGTTCAAAAGCACAGACAACCTTCCCATTTAAATGCCTCAATTTATTCAGCAAAGTACTCAAATGTGAGTTTGGTTCTACACTACAGTCCAAAACTTAACTTGGGTTTTATGCCCTGTGCCACTTTTCAGGCTATAAGGACTATATCGACATTCTACATGTTCCAGATGTTTCATTTGTATCTAATTCCTGCTCATTGTTCCCATACACTGTTGGATGATGTTCCCAGTGCATGTTCTAGATACCTGTTCCAGGTTTGGATACCTGTTCCAAACCTGCAACAAGTGAACAGGTATCCAAACCTATTCATTTGGCCAGATTTGGATATTTGTCAAGTGAAAAAAGAGTCCCACATTCAAATAGACAAAACAGTGTTCATACTGAACAAATATTGCATTGATATCGAACTCTATGGCACTTGTCTCTAGATTTTTTTGGTATGTGTCATAGTATGTGATCAGTGCTGAAGTTTAACTCGAGCCATCCAAAGAAAGTTGGACAATTCTGCACTGCTCTCAGCAGTTAGAAATGGAAACAAATGTCTAACACGTCTGACATATAAAACCAGTGGAGCAGTGAAGGTAAACTGATCTCGACACAATGACAGGTTCCTCTCAGTGATTCATAAAAACAGTCAGTCTTTCTAGCGTCCTGTCTGTCTGTCTCATCTCTCTCTCATTCTCTCTGTAGCTCAGTTTTATTTACATCAGTCTGCATAATGCATGACAGCCCACAAATCCCACAAGGCTTTTCATTATGTAAACCTGTTGCAAGAGGAACATCCATCATTACACGGGCGTTTGTTTGAGCAGCTTTTGATTGGTAAAGCAGGAGTAAACTCTACATGCAATTTTACATTTCTAAGCAAAGGAGTGAACGTATAGAATCTGCAAAAGTGTTTTGCGGATCTGTTTGTAGTACAAATGACTACAGGAATGAAAGAGAACCGCCCCCAACTGCTTGCGAAGGAAAAACCCACTTCTGCAGGGAACCACTGAGGAACACCAGCAGGGAGGGGCCCTTTAACAAAAAGCTCTGAGAATGAATCACTGAACCTGAGTGTATTGGCTCTATCCTTATCAGTATGCACATTAAGAAAACAACTGCAGGTAATTTAAGATTGATATCAGGCAGTTGTGTCTGCAGTGCCTGGAGAGAAAAAGGAGGCAATGGTGATAAGAAAAGAATTCTCCTTCCCCCTCCTTCACATTTCTGTCATTCATTACCTGCCTGCATATTCTTGTACTCTTAACAGCATTGCAGCTGAATGCACAAAGAGTAAACGTCATCATCAAGAATGTGACGACGAAAAGGCTCAAACTTCTCCTGCACTCGGACTTGTTCATTTGCGAGTTTCTCTATACATCTATTAGCTATTGTATACAGAGAGCTGAAGAGTAGAAAACACCCTGTTGCGCCGACTTCCAGCCTTCATAACTCACCACTCGCATTCTTCCCGCAGATCAGGTGTTGCCAGGGCTGCACCGACCCCCACACCTCCGCGTCGCCGTTGACGGCCTGCTCCAGGACCTCCACCGTGAACTTGGGGATCCCGTTGTCGCGCTCCAGCAGGGCGCTGCGCAGCACCCGCGCGTACACCTCGCGGAAGAGGCTCTCCATGCACGCGGCCAGGTAGATGGCCGCGTGCTCGTGGATCCTGACCGCGACCCTGCTGTCCACCATCCACCTGAAGAACTTCCCCACGTTGAAGATGAGCCCGCAGCGTGCCGACTTGCCGCGGCTGAACTTGTCCTCGTCCGTGCTCATGTTGTACATGGACAAGGCACTGACGGCCGCGCCGATGCAGCTCATCGAGACGCTCCATGACAGGATGATCTTTACGGCACTTTGCACCTCGTATTTGGTGCACTTGGCGTAGCGCAAGCTCAGGCGCTGCGCCTCCTTGGCGACCCTGACCAGGACGCGGCTGACCAGCACCGAGAGCCTGAGCAGGACGTCCTGAGGCGGCGTCGGGAGACTCATCTCCTCGTCCTTGCACAGCGCGCTTGCAACTTCCCCGAGGCTCCATGGCACATCCTCAAGCTCGGGTAGTTTAGCGCACTGCCCGCTGCACTCCAGGATCTCGGCGTCCTCAACCAGGACCGTGTTAACAGTGTCCAGACTGTTGTGTCGACTGTGCATTGAGTCGGTTAAATGCCAGTAATTCCCCCCATGTGCCTCTGAGCAGCACAGCGACGCACTGGACGATCTGAAGGAGTCAGCGGCTCCACCATAACCAGAATCTAGCGTCAAATCCTCCAGGGTCCTCGCTGCTGACTTGCTACTCCTTGCCATAACTGCACTTCATAGCTACTGTAGAAAAAGAAGAGCTTGGGGAAAAGTGTGGGGGGGGGGGTATATGCTCAAAAGATGGTAGTTGGGAATCGCCTTGCACGGGTTCTGCTCACTGATTCGTTTTTGCCTTCTTTTTTTTCCCCCCCTTTGAGGAAAGTCCATCCAAGCCTGAAGAGAAGAAAGTTAGATTGCAGTATTTTACTTCAGCGCATCAACGGCGCTGTACCAACGCAGAGCCTGACAGATGGAGGCGGGGCCCTGGAGAAAAGGAGAGTATCCCTCAACCAATAGACTCTTGGGAAGGGACAAGAAGAGAGTTCTAATTGGTTTGCTTTAAAGGATCGATAAAAGAAATGTAGCTCATGACCAAAAAAATAAGGGAAATGATAACTGTAAATCATTAAAGGATTTTTTTTTAGCTTTTTAATTTAAATTATTTTTGAAAGAAGAACTAAACTTAATAAGAAAAATAATAATAACACTAGTGGAGACATAAGAGCAGATCTTATCTAAGGTAAATGAAAAAGAAATACACTGCAGCATGTAGTGACTGAACCTCTGATTCAAAAGCAGCTGCCTGAATGTGTTCATGGTTAAGGGACAAGTTCGAAAGAGTGTCAGGCTATATGGGCCCATGTCTGATCGTAACATGATTCAGTACCATTAATAATAGATTGCATGCATAATGCATCGTCGTTTCTCTGAAGGAGAACTCATCGAAAAGATCAAATATTCTTTCTAGGACATGTGCTCTCTAGTTGATCCTCAAGGTCCAACTTGGACTTCAGCTTCTTCATGGACACCGGCTGCCTTCTTACCGCAGTGAAAGGACACAAAGTTCAGATGAGAAATCTGGTTAGAAATCGGAAAGAGAAGTGTGGTAATTCAGTTGTAGTGATTATGGCAAAAAAAGAGAGAGAAGAAATGAAGGAACGAACTGCGTCAATGCAGAGAGAGTAACATGCTGAGGTCATGACATAGAAATAATGTAAACGAGCCGCAAAGACCTCTCAGTGAGTAGGGTGAGTTTGCACTACAGATGCAGTAGAAAGCTTCTGCATTTGACAGCAGAGTGCTTATGTGACTGGAGCAACAGTGATCCCTGGTGTCAGGGTGACTAACAACAGTTTTTCCCCCTTCCAAACAAATTACATTCTGACATATTTTAAAAAATATAGGAAAATTCTATAGCTATAAATAAGCAGAGCTCTAAACAAAATATGGCCAAAGGACATTCAAATGTCAGAATGGCCCAGTCAAAGTAAAACTATTAAGTGAATGCAAACATACAGCTTACTTTTCAGACCTTCATTTGTAAGACATTTTGGGAAAATAAAATTTACCATCTTTCCTGGACACTGGTTTGTATTGATCTGTGCCATAAAATCAACATAAAATGCATTGATGTTTGTGGCTGTAACATAAACTGCAAATGCATATTTTTGCAAATAGTGTATATGTCTAATTCATAGCTGTTAAAATCAGCATAACCCTCTGCTAAATGGCTAATTAAAAAAAATACAATTGCTAATGTGTGCAACATTAAACATGTTTGTGTAAAAAGAGAATGAGGAGTCTACCATAAATCTGCTTTTAAACAAGTGTTTACACACTGTAATCAAGTGTGTCTGTTTAAACACACGTGATTATGGTTTCATCAGCCTTGAATATTTGTGAGTGAAATCCTGACTTTCATGCTGGCTTTGCTGACCTACATATGGTAAGATGAAATTAGCACTTTGTAGCTCATTAGAAATTACCAAACATAATAATAATATCAAAAATGTGAACATTGTGGATTTATTTCATTATAAAGGAGTCGTCAGCTTTAACATTTTTCAGTGCTTAACAGACAAAAGCCGAGGCGCTGATAGATAACATTATGAAGTGCTCCATTTAACCTAAATTAAATAGAAGGTTTTCCACTTGAAAAACCTTTTGAAGTTAACATTTTGTAAAATTGTGACCATAAATCAAAAGGTTGATCTTTCAAACTCAATCAGAACACTGAAATACTGGTGGGTCAGCATAAGGTGAGAGAACAAAACGGTAGACAAATTGTTCATCTAATTAAAACCCACCACTAAGCAGTTTTGGCACAAACCAGTGACCTAGTTTCCGACCATTGTGCTGCTATTGTTTATGGCATGTTGGTCTGCTCTTCTGCCAGCTAGTTTGTACCAGAGTTTATTATTATCTTTATGCTATAGGTAGTGGAATTAGTTGTCTTTACTTAAAATATTTACTAATGAACCTTTGCTAAGTGACACATTTGCTTAAATGTTATCATTGAAGTTAGCTGCCATACCTTGACACTCCATAGTCGCAGAAAAAACATCTATAAATTCTAAATTTGACCCTAATCAGCTGTGGTCAGTTAGCTTAGCTGTGTTTGTTTTAGAAAAAAAAGCACTAACAAGCAAAGCATTCAGAGACAATGATTATTATTCTTTCAATCACACAAGTACAGTATATGTACTATTAAAATTTACAAGAAAAATATAATTTTAGACATAAAAGCAAATGAAGACCAAACTGTTCAGGTAAAAATATGTTTCATAGCATCTAACATTATTTTCTTGGTCAGATTGCCATCTAGTGTCAGTTTGTAAAGCTGCAAGTAAGAGTTAAGTTTATGCTGTTAATTTTGATCGTATTTATTAGTGAAAGAAATAAAATCTACCCGAAGAGGACCTGAAGCAAACCTCTTCACCAGAAATAGTGAGGGAACAAGATGTCTAATGGCATAAAACGTGTTTTTCTTGTAACATGGGTGCCCCCTAAATCCACCCCAATTTTCTTAATTTTGGCAATTGGCCAAATTTTAGGCAATTAAGTCATACTTAAAGAAGAAAATAGTCTTATCCACCTCAGCAATGGACTGAATACCAGCAACTGTCCACTTTTGCTCTGCCATGAGAGAGGGCTGACTGGCAGACCTGCTTACTAGGTCTTACTGGAGATTTGTTTTAGTTCCCTAACACTAAAAAACAAATTGTAGGGTTCTCATCCAACCTGTTGAATGGCCTTCTCTGTGCTGAAACAGTTATTCTTCAGAAAAAGAAAGCCTGAAGAATAAGATGATCAGAGTTCTGAGAAACTCTGAGAATTAAACCAAAAACTTAAGCTCTGTTTTAGACATATTTAAAATATATCTAAAACAGACATCTAAAGTTATGTTTAAATTTTAGATATAATTTTGGCTTATAGTAAAAGTGTGGCTTATAGTGCACCGCACTAATAGTGGTGCCAATAAGTGTGGCTCCAGTGATTTTTGCATAAACATGTTTAAACATGAATTTCTTTTCCACACATATTCTCAAATTTAATCTTTTGTTTTGTTTGTTTCAGCTCTGAAAGTAATCAAAAGTATTTTCAAAACCATGTTGTTTTATGCAATAAACAAATTGCATCAACAAAAATGTATATTCTGAGTGAAACGTCATGACATTCCAATTTAGGTTGAAGAAACTTTGGCTAAATGCACAGAATCTACTTATCTAACATGTTCTTCAGCAAATTATTATTATTATTCTTTCTGTAATAACAACAAATGCTCCCGTGTTACACGATTTTAAGTAGAATCCATGACACAGCTGACAGTTTTATGTAATTTAACGTGGCTCACATTGGTTTGAGATTATCGCTCCTATGGATGGGCGGGGATGGCCGTGACCGAACGAACGGACTGTTCCCGTTTCACCCCTGCGACCGCTATGCTAAATCAAACGCACCAACTAGAATGAGCCTCGCCGTGTGGCGTGTGACCATCCGGGTACTTCTGCGTAGCTATATAACTGCAGCTAAGGCCTCTGATTTGCTGCGTGTAAAGTACGTTTCTGTAAGTTATTTCCATGTTTTTACACTACAAAAAGACGCTTCTACACAAACTATGTTGTATTTAGCCATTAAATCTCATGTTTAACAAATGCAGTTTAACAAAAAAACGCCATGTAATCGACGGTTGTAAAGCACATTACGGAAACGTGACGGAGAAAGTCTTACATAACTTCCAGTTCTGACCAATCAGGGCGCGTAGTTTCTTCCTCCGCGTGCATGTGGGTGGAGATGTTGACGCATAAGAGACATCCTGTAGGTAGTTGTTAATACGCGTAGTATCTATTTACAGCTTTTGTTGTGCTCGTATTTTAAAATATTTGTCAAATTTGCCTACATTAATTCTAGAGCTACCAACAAACCGTAAGCATTTTGACGTTTTGAAGTTTCTTTCGCGTGTTAGCAACGTGCGTTTGAACCATCTGAAGGTGTCGTATTTCTACACTCGCTTTTTCTTTAATTGTCGCTACTAGCTTGAAGTAGTTTAATTTAAAACGTTTTTTGTTGTTGTAAATGTTTCCGTTTGATTATAACAACCGAGCTTGATTAGATTTGTGTGTGTTTTCACTGTGTTTCGGGGTTTATCTGCCGTCTTACACATGCAGCCAGAGCTGCTCAGCAAACCCAACTCGGTGGATAAAGTCATGGAGCAAGGTTAAACTGGACAAACCTACTAAAAACTGCGGAGCAGGTTGAAAACTCTTATCTTTCATTTTTGTCTACTGACAGAGAAAAAAACGTGAACGGACACCCTCTTTTGGTTTGTTTTTGTTTTGCCACGGGAAGGACCACCCTCTTTATTTTCAACGCTGTGCTGAAGGACTCGGACAGCATGGGAGTCAACACCATCCATTGGTTTAGGAAGGGACTAAGGCTGCACGACAACCCGGCTTTGAGGGACTCTATCCAGGGCACGGACACCCTGCGATGCATCTACATCCTGGACCCTTGGTTCGCTGGGTCCTCCAGTGTTGGCATCAATAGATGGAGGTAAGAGATTGGACAGAAGGGATCTTTAAGATATTTATCTGAACGCCTCCATGGAGAGTTGTGGACCAACTTCAACTAAAGGGTATGAATTGGATGCTGCGAAATTACTTTAGCCCAGCTGAAGACTTTCTCTGTGTGGTTTGCATGTGTGGGTTTTCTCTGGCATCCTTCCTCCATCTAAAGAAAACAATCCCCATGACTGCTATAAGGACCATTCCTGCAAGGATTAGGCAGGTATATAAAAAAAAAAATAGATGGACGGAAAATGAATATCTTATGAATCATTAACTTTAAGTTCAAACAACTGATTCTTTATTTAATTCAAAGTTTCAATAGAGACCATAATACCATGCATATATCTAAGAATAGGGAAACGTTTACAATGGCTTTGTTTCTCATTTGCGGTCTCTTAGTCTACTCTGTGTCATCACATATGTAATATTTAAGAAAGCCAAAAAGTTGGTTGCTGTATAAACTGCCAAAAACAAGTGTTTGGTCACTTGGGTTCAGAAATGCGAAAAGGCAACAGTTTAACACGACTTAAAGTGTCTGATTTAAAACCTGAATTTTATGGAATCATTATAATACTGTCAAATATTAATTATTATACTCCTAATACAAGGTAGTGATGATCTCCTGTTTGACTGACTATTTAAAAACACTTGAAATTGATATGCTTATCCTACACCATTTACAAAATTGTTCAGGGGCTCTTCTCACAGAAGAAGGATCCCAACGAGTTGTTAAGCTGCTACGCTGAAATACTTACTAACCTGGTATTCATCACAATCAAACATTTGTATTTTAGTTACTTTTGAACTGTAGATATTGTGTTTTACTTTTTTTATTATGTGATTATAAAATTTTTTCTCCAAATCTCAGTGCTATGCACAAAATAACATTTATTATCTGCCATTTTTAGAAATCCACATTCTTTGTTTATAATCATAAGTTAGTTCATCATCTCATGCTCTTTCTTATTATTGAGAAACACTACTTTCAATCTATCCAAGTGAATTTCTTTTGTAGGTCAAGTTTTGTTAGAAGCAGAAAATGGATACTTCACCACCCCCTGGGTTGAGTCTTTTGCATTTATTGATAGAGTATACATCTGTAGACTGATAACTGTGCAGAATCACGGTACAAGCTCGATGATCAGATTTGCTGATGACACTATTAATGGTGTTATCCACTGCAGTGAGTCAGCCTACTTGGAGGGGATCAACCAGAGAACAGCTTGCATCTCAAAACCAGAACAAGAAGCTGATTGTTGATTCCAGCTGTTTTGGAGGAAATCACCATCATCTATGTCATTAATAAACACAAGTGGAAAAATTTAAAAATTCCTATGAATGTGAACCTACTTGCAATTCAGTCATTCATTTTATTTGTATTTACACTGATTAGTAAATAAATGATATCTTTGATGCATCATGTTCCGCATGGAAATTGTGGATTTTCCACAGTTAATCTGGTACTGTGTGGTACATTTAGTAGTAGCCACTTGCTGTTTCAGCCCAAATTATTTTTTTAACTCTGATTTCATTTGGACTAATGTTATCTGGGCAGAAACGGTGTAGACCATTCATGCCTTGGTTAAGGTTCCAGGCAATGAGTTACTGGCCTAATCACCGTATTGCTAGTTCTCTTTCTTAGCTGTTCAGTTAAAGATTCAGAAACAGTGTCAGTGTGCTGACACACTCACTACCTCATTTGTCATAGTTTTAGCCTACAATTACACATTTTCATTCACCAAGCAGCTCTCCACATTACCGTATTTTCTTCCTGCACACTTCATTTTTGTTTCCATAATTCCACATATTACATATTTCCCCATAGTGTTCTGTTCATTAATGCTTTTGTTTGAGTCACTGTAACAAATTAATTTGTCTGCAGTTAATCCATATTCATTGAATTCACTAAGTCAAATAAATAAACTTTTCAATAGTATTCTATTTTAAGAAATATGACTGGATAAAATGGGGGTGGGGAGTTTTGGCATGTTTTCTTTGACTTGAGAACATTAATATTGATCCATAATTTTTGTGCTGAATCATTCTCTGGGTATGCCACGGTTAGTTGTATAAATCATTATTAACATTTGTTTTAGCCACAGGCTAATATCAGAGAGCATAAATAAAGCTTCTGAGAAATGTATTTGATATAAAGCCTTTTAGCTCCAATTTTATGCCATGTATGTAAGAAAATTAGAACTTTCTAAGTGGAAAAATTATGGGAAGATGCTCCATAAAATGTGTTTTCATCTTATGGAGCAATATCGAATCAGATAAACAATGAAGATATACAAAAACATTTGAGTTTGCTCTCACCATTTTTGTACTTGAAGATTAAGGACTCTTTCAATTTTGACAATTGTTTTCTTTTTTAAAAAGCAGGAACAAATGGTATAGATTTATTTTGGTTTTTATCATAATGAATATCTTCAGTTTAGTCTTGTGCAGCTTGGCAACATTTGATGTCTTTATGTGGTTTACTTTGCAAACTAATTTGTCAACCATCATTTAAGAGGTTCTCATTGAAGCAGTTAAAGTCTCCTATAATTCAGGGCCTTGGGCTGTTTTTCCTAACATGATCCACGTGACAGTCATAAAAATAAATGTCTGCTGAATTGTGCAGTATATTCAACCTCTAAAGAGTTCATTCAGATCAACTATGCTTGTCAGTACTGATATTGTGATTGCATTATAATTATACCAAATATAAGTCATTTGGTAACGTCTGTCCTTCTGTCTTCTCAGGTTTTTGCTGCATTGTTTAGAGGATTTGGATGCAAGCCTGCGCAAACTTAACTCTCGCTTGTTTGTGATCAGAGGCCAACCCACAGATGTCTTCCCTCGTCTTTTTAGGGTATGAAAATTACTTCCAAGTTTTTTCTTAATCTAGGTGAAAATGAGAATAAACTAACGTGTTTTTTCCAAAACGTAAAACCATGAGGTTAAAAAAAATGGTAAAATTGAATTAGGTTTAATTTCTACATGTACATCTAGAGCTTTATGCAATATTTGGAGTTCTGTCCTCCACCTGGTGCATTAAATAAGCTAACATAACTAATGAGTCAAAACTGATAAAATACAACATTAGATCAAGTTCACTCAAGGTTCAGTAAAAGTATGAAAATACAAACTTTAGCAGAATAATTCTACAGCATTGTGGTTGTTAAAAGTGATTCAAGAAACCATTAATTGAAACATCTAACATATCAGTACAAGGACGAATAAGATAATGCTACAATAGAGGCAGCATTACAGTAAACAATTATAAAAAGTCTATAAGTCAGATTTTTTTTCTTGCAAAAAAAAAAATGAACTGATTACATTTTCCAGCAAGTCAAAAACATTTACATTTGGATAGTTTTAAATTGTGTGCTGCCCAGTTAGTGATTGTGTTGATTATGATATGTTTTAGATATCTTAGATATTATCTTAGATATTATTATCTAAGATAGATAATATCTAAGATAGATAGATCTCATCTAAGATAATATCTAATTAGATAATATCTAAGTTTTTTCATATCCTGTTATAAACCAAATATTGACAGAATTCTGTATTGACAATCAGATAGTGGTTTTTGCACATTCCCACCGGTTTGGACAAATTTCTGATATTAAATAAAACAACTAATTGTGTTTAAACACATTCCAGTATTATGTTTCTCAGTCTTTGTGTGATCATTTGTTTCCTAGGAATGGAATATTACACGGTTATCCTATGAATATGACTCTGAGCCATTTGGAAAGGAACGTGACGCTGCCATCCAGAAACTAGCCAGTGAGGCCGGCGTGGAAGTCACTGTCCGGATTTCACACACACTCTATAACTTGGACAAGTGAGTTGGTCTGGATTATTTGTTGGGACAATTTCCTGTGGCAATTGTCCTGTGGCAATTTAAATCTGTTGTTTTCATACTATGTATGCATGTAAGGGCTTCCTTAAAACACCTTTTTGTCTCTTAAAGGATTATAGAACTCAATGGTGGTCAGCCTCCACTTACATATAAGCGCTTCCAGGCTATAATTAACCGAATGGATTCTGTGGAGCTCCCTGCAGAGACAATCACATCAGAAGAAATAAAAAGCTGCACCACTCCAATTACTCAAGATCATGATGACAAGTTTGGAGTTCCATCCCTTGAAGAGCTTGGTGAGCTGCTTCTTAGTTTTAAGCTTGTGAAATGTGTTTATAGGCTACAGATTGTTTCGACCTGGAATGGTGATAAATGTATTTCCCAGTTTGTCCTTTAAGCTAAACTATGTTTAGAGGAAGAAATACAACTTTATTTGTCATGCCTAATATATAAACCCTGCTGCAGAATTTTAATTTTGGTACATTTCTTGATCATTAAGGAAATTGTAAAGCTTTTTAGCAAACCTCCCTCTTTGCTTTAAAACACAACTGTTAATACTTGTTTCATTATAGTATTAGTTTTTCTATTCTCAAGATGAATGCTATTGGTCAGTTAACCTGAAATAACCCAGAATGTTGCAACTAGGTATGCAAATCTAATTGATCCACTTCCTTTCTGAAAGCCATAAACTAACAACCATTTTCCTCTGGTAGGTTTTGAGACAGAGGGCCTCAGCACTGCAGTCTGGCCAGGTGGAGAAACAGAAGCCCTCATGAGATTAGAACGACATCTGGAGAGGAAGGTAAAAATTACCTTTTTAAAGTACTGACCCGACGAAATACATGTAATCATTGAATTTGTTTTGGAAAATAGCTACTGTCACAAACTAGTGTTTGAATAGTCAATTAATTCATGGTTTTAATTTAGTTTTTGGTTGTATTGATATAAAGAGGTAATTTTACTACTACTTTCAACATATGGATTCTGTTCAGAGAGGACAGCAGAGGGTTAGGGGCTTTGTTTTTAATACTTTGGTTCTTCATTACCTTAATGGTGTGTATTTGCATAAAATTAACAGCCTTTTTTGGTGTTTTTTACAGTATACAACTGACCCCTGTTCTAAAACTTAACAAATTATAACTGTCAATTATTATCTGGGCATGATGGGTGTGCATAAAACCAATAAATTAACCAATAAATCATTACTGTTTAAATTTCACCTTTAATAACATAAAGTTACCTAATTTTGAAAGTGCAATCAGTAATACTTTTATAACAAATTTATATCAGTAATGATTTCTTGGTTAATGTCAAGTTGTCATGACAAAAACATTTTGAATAATGTCAACTTTGTATTAAAAGCATCATAATTTACCGAATGGTATGTGAACGAATGTGAACAGCCATAAATATTCATGACGGCTTATTTATGTTGATGACAGGTGTTATGTCATGTTTATGAAAGTGTCCTGTCAGTCTTATTCAACCCCCTTCAAATAAAAGTTATTTCTGATTGTGAAACTTGGTTTTTCACCCCATATATCTTGAAGCTTAAACTCAAGTTTTTGAACAATTTTGTTGTTTTGTTTGAACAAACAGTAAAGGATATCAGAAAATGTAGACTGAGAAGAGGAATTTCTCAAATGAATAATAAAAGGCTTATGGATGCCGGTAGAAGTGAATTTACAGTTGTAACAAATAACGGCTTTTACTGACTGAAAGGTCTTCTTTCAGAGCATTTTTATTTCTAATTAAGCCCCCAGCTTTGACTAGCATCAATTAATAACCATCTCATTTCTTATTTCAAATGTTTATTTCTTCATTTAAATTAACAAAACTCTAAGCTTTCAATGATTCTTTCCAAATGCTTAAATCAACATTTTCACCAGAAACAGCTGGAAACTTGGCTATCTGTGTTTTTTCCCTTCCTGTCTGGTTTTTAATGTTGCAGAAAGCTGCTGAATAAAAACTTAACAGATTAATTCGTCCTTAAGGCATTGCACAATAATCTTTAAAAACTCTATTTAATTTAAAAATGACGTTTATAAGTAATCTATTCTCGTCAATTATGTTCCTTCTGCAGTCATCTATAAAAATGTTGCTAAAAGCGATAATATTTTCTACATGGTTTTGCAGGCCTGGGTGGCAAACTTTGAGCGTCCTCGAATGAACTCCAACTCCCTGCTGGCCGCTCCTACAGGCCTCAGCCCGTATCTGCGCTTTGGATGTCTCTCCTGTCGGCTCTTCTATTTCAAACTCACAGATCTTTACAAAAAGGTAGAAATGATCATGACAGATGAAAAACATTTCTTTGTAATATACATTAGCTAAATCTATATTCTGTAATAACTGAAAATGTACCATTATAACAACATAACAGGCTTGTTTCTTAATTTATCAGGTGAAGAAGAACAGCACGCCACCTCTGTCCCTTTATGGCCAGCTGTTATGGAGGGAATTCTTCTACACAACGGCCACCAACAACTCCTGCTTTGATAAGATGGAGGGAAACCCCGTGTGTCTTCAAATTCCCTGGGACCGAAACCCGGAAGCACTGGCCAAGTGGGCAGAGGGACGAACAGGTTATCCATGGATCGACGCTATAATGACCCAACTGAGACAGGAGGGCTGGATCCATCATTTGGCCCGGCACGCTGTGGCCTGTTTCCTCACAAGGGGAGACCTCTGGATCAGCTGGGAAGAAGGCATGAAAGTAAGAATAACAAGGAGAAGCAAAAAATCCACTTCCTATCTGAAGTTAATTTGCAGTCATTGTGGGTATAAATACCATATTTTGGAGGTTTTATGACCAATTCATTTTGAAGGGTGAAATTGAAGTGTACAGTGCGTATAGGTAAAACCAATAATTGGATGAGAACGTTTGAAATTGTTGTAGATTTAGTCTAACAAACATATTTTTAAAATTATTATAAAAGCTCAAACGTGCAGATAGTCCCGCTACAAAGATCTGGTTCAAATGAGGAAATATTTCTTCAAATATGAGGAAATATGTTTAAACTGGTTGGTTTCTGGCACCAACACAACATCATAGCATTACCCACAAAGGTTTTGTATTAAATTCAAGGCTTTCCAGAAGCTTAATGTTATACTGCCTAGTCCTTTGATGTAGATTTGGGATCATTTTTCCGTGCTTGAATGTTTTATTTTGTGTCTAATCTCCATTCATTAGCAGCAGCTTTCAAATGAAGCCGAAGACTCCTCCTTTGTTGTTTCCAGATTTTGTACAAAAATCACAGGCAACAAATAAGCCTCTCACATGATGCTGGTACTTACTTTTTTGGCACTTGACATATTGTTCTTTGGTTTAAACAGAGAGGCGTTTTTCCTCTCCGTTTGCAGCAGCAACATTCAGTTTAGGTTTCATCATGTTTTTGGACCATGCACTTACTTTTGCATGGTAAAAGTAAGTGCATGGCTGTGATCCCAAACACACGTCGAAGGTGGTCTTGAAATAGATAAGCTTGTGGAACGGTCCTGACTTCAGCTGTACTGAACACTTGGGAAATATTTTTAAAAGCAAAGTATCTCAAAGAAACCGACCGATTTGAATAAACTGCACCAGTTCTGCGCCTGTAATTTGTCATTCATTCAGCCACAGCTTGAATGACTGACATAGACTGTTAATAAAATAATTGTTTGTGTATGAATTTCAGCATTGTGTAAAGTCATAAACATGTGTAGATGTGAGGAAAAGCCCACCATAAATTCACATATCTAGATACAGTATAATTCCTGATTTTAGATTTCGGTGAAGTTGTTGCTGTTTTTTCATCCTGAGAAAACATCAAAATCCAAAATCATGAGATTAAATGAATGTAAACTAGTGACTTTATGCGTCACAATTAACTTCCCACTTGAGTCATCTAAATCTTTGGAGTAAATGGAAGTAGTACAGTGTTGTTGTTTGTTCGCAGGTCTTTGAGGAGTTGTTACTCGATGCAGACTGGAGTGTCAACGCCGGCAGCTGGATGTGGCTTTCCTGCAGTTCATTTTTCCAGCAGTTTTTCCACTGCTACTGTCCCGTGGGATTTGGTCGACGCACTGACCCCAGTGGCGACTACATACGGTCAGTCACTGCTTTCACGTGAATATAAAAAAAGTGGTCTTAAGATTAGGATGTTTGTTTTGTGCTTCCCACAGAGATTAAACTGGGAAATCAAAATCTCATGGTTAACTTGTGCTTTTTTAAACCCTCACATGGGGGGAAGGAATGTCAGATGGTTTCAGAAAATTGCAAAAAATAGCAAGCACATCTTGTATCTTCGCTGTGGCTATGAAAAAGTGCTCCTTAATACAGTGAAAACAAAGGGTGCTTTGTCCCTGTGTTTTATTTTGCACATCTTCCTTTTTTTCAGTCATTACTTGCCTGTGTTGAGGGGTTTTCCTGCAAAATACATCTATGATCCTTGGAATGCCCCGGAGGATGTGCAAAAGGCAGCTAAGTGTATCATAGGAACCAACTACCCCAGACCCATGGTGAACCACGCCGAGGCCAGCCGCGTCAACATCGAGAGGATGAAGCAGATTTATCAGCAGCTATCCTGCTACAAAGGACTGGGTAAAAACTAGAGCTGGATGATTGTTAAATCTTCAAGCACACTGTAGATTAATATTAGATGTAATGAATGGCAGGCGCCTTCAATTTTGTTAGTTTTAACAAAGTTGAAGGCAGCTGTAAGAACCACTTATCTTTAGAAAAAAGAATTAGACAGATCTTCAATGTTTCCTACATTGACCGTGAAAAGTTGTCCTGCTCTGACACAAGCAGTTAGTCTGTCTTAGACACTAAGTCACATCGTCACATAACCTAGTAGATCTTGTTTCTTTCCTCTGAAAAACTCTAGAGCAGTAAAATGGGTCCCAACATGTTCCCACCCATTGACAACCTCATCTGTTCTACTACTTTTAAGGTGTAGCTGTATCCTTCTTCTCAATGCATTAACATTTCTCACAGTACAATCTGCTGCTGTGTTCTCCTCTCTTACGAAAGTTGTAAGTTTTCATACAGATTTAACAAACAAAATATTTATGTAGAGGAAAGTAAGTTTATAAGTACAGCCCCTTTCAAAAATATAACCTCTATTTACTTTTTGTCACTTTACTACTCACCCATTTAACTCACTTTATCATGAAAGCTAAGTTGCCACTACTTAGCATTTAATTGTGCATAGTAAAAATGCCAGTGTTGAATTAACACCCAAAAGTGTCTATATGTGTCCAAGTCAGCTGGTATTAAAGTAACGCTTTTGAAAGTGTTAAAAGTTTGACACCCATTTTTTTTGTTTATTTAACTTTGGTCTATAGTACTGAAATGGATTTGATTGATATTGACACCTTGTGGGTTAATTATTTACTTATTTAACATCACATTATGTTTTGTGATCAACACTACACTGGTGTTACTTTTAATATATTTTAACACCAGCACCATTGTAAATGTTAATGTGACACTCTATATTGTTGGATTTAACACCAGCTGACTTGGACACATATAGACACTTTTGGGCGTTAATTCAACACTGACATTTTTACTGTGTGACCACTGTGAGACCATTTAGACACTAATGCCATTTAGATTTGATTTCAGTGTGTTTGGACTCATGATGTTGCCATGGGCACAAATCTGTTTTCCCAGATAGCCGCTACAACCCCTGCAGAAGGCAGAGCGGGTCAGTGTCGGGGAACATCGTCTGTGTAAATAGCTTGGTGTTTAGAACCCACAGTGTAAATGCAAAGTAACAATCTCTGTAAATAAAATGGTTGCAGGACATTATGTTCAAAACCGTTAAGAAATTCAACTTTAGTTTTTCTCTATCAGTTGCGTTTCGAATGGTTGCTTTTTGGTCTCATGAGTGAAGCGGCTTCATAAACGCGTTTGCTGTGTCACCACTGTGGCTTGCGGCAAACCTTAATTGAAAATGATGTATCCTTTTGTCTTACATTTTAGTTGTACTCGATGTTGCGTTACACTCACTCATAAAACTGCGGTAAAGTACATTTGATTTTCTGGTTGTACTGTGACAAATGTGAAATAGTCCAAGGGCCATGAATACTTTTGCAAGGCAGACTATTATTATCCTGAAGGGAAATTTGTTTTACTCCTGGTAGTAAAGCATGAAACACACCAACACACGTTGTTCACTTTACCACTGTTTTTATACTTAATGTGAGTAATTGCTGAAGTCTTGTATCGAGGTCTCCGTGCATATCAGATGCATGATCAAATGAGGCAGCATGATCGAACAATTTAATTCCATGTAGGAGGATACCAATTTTAATTTAGAGGTACACAATGAATAAGCATGAAATGTTGTTTGTTTCAGGGCTACTTGCAACTGTTCCAGCAAATCCCAACAATGGCGTAAATGGTAGCAACGTTGGAGGAGTCAATGCTTACTCTGCTGTAGGGTCCTTTGAAAGCCCCCTGTTGCAGGAGGGAACATCTCAAACAGGTACAGCAACTTTAAGAATACAATTAAGTTACACATATTCTCAGTATGCTAAGATGTTTACAGAAGAATCATGTTATTGGGGCCTGCCATAGCAATGCATAAGGAGAGCAGTGACTGACTTGCTTCGCAAATGCCTCCATGCATTTGCATGGCAGGCACCTAATGTTCTACACCCAATAGAATGTCTTTTATTTATTTTTCTTCCGTCAACCGTAATGCGGCCAGAACCGCTGCATGCATCCCCACAAAAGTGGTATAAAATCATGCGGCTCGGTGCCGAGAAGGGAGCTATTATTTTTATTGGGATTCTGACTTAAAATGACGACAAAAATTAATAAAAACGAAAAAATTGGAGATTGAGGAACTCACAGCATCAGTAACCTTTCTGTCTGAAACACACACACAGGACTCCTGATGACTTACTCCAAAACTGTGTTTAACTCACCCTCAAAGGCATAAATATTGCCCTATTGGTCTAAAAGTTGGTCATAACATAGATACACATCCCTGCTCTCGTAAAATGTTTTCAAAAATTTTCTAGGGCTTATGGATTTTTGTCAGGGTCCTTCAGACTGGCGCTGGGTGTCTCCCAAGTATAGAAACTAGGGAGAAGAGGATTTTCCGCTCTTTGTCTCCTCACAGCTGCAGGGGATTAATTACCATAGTAACGGGTCCCAACCAGCTTGAGTCTTCTCAGAAACAGCAGAGAGAGGTGTCACAATGCATTGTGGGAAGAAGACATATTTCCTGTGACTATTGATATTTTGTTTAGATAAAATTATTATTTCTCTGAATTTTTCAGTGTGAAATGACATCCTTAGTATGAAGGCTGAAAGATTTAGAGAAATAAACAATTATGGACTGTCTTTATTTTTTAATATTTTGTACCGTGAATGACAACTACATGTGCGGAGCTCAGTCTGAAGCTCAGTAATCATTAACAGTGTCAATTAGAGGTGCATTGCGATCGTTGTCTCTTGTTGCCGATCACCTGCATGTGCAGCTGGCCTTCTCGCAGCAGCGGAAAATTGAAGCACGTGGGTGAAGCTCGTCAAAATATATCAACACAAAGAAGCTAATTACTTGACGCAGATTGGATACATTGAGCTCACTGCAGTAAAAAAAGACATGGAGGATCAAACAACCAGTAAAGCAGCGCACAGCTTCAAACACTCACCTGTTTACAGCTGCAGCATCTAACTTAAAAGTACATTTTACATACGTATTGAAACTTTCGCTGTGCTAACATGAGACAGATAATCACTAAAAAATAATCGATCTCCTCCCTGTTCTGCATAATTACTCCGCTCAGCCGGAAACAGTCAATCAGAACTAGCAGTAACCAGCTAGCCGCCATGCTAACAGAAAGTTTTCATTCAGTAACTTTGGATTGTTTATTATAATGGATCCTGTTTTTGCCTTTGAATGTTGCGTTTTATACTTGAATTTTTTGGCAATGTTGAGAGGTGAAAGTACAGCTTAATCAACATTTTTCTGACTCTCCACAGGTTTTTGACTACTATTTAGCTCAGTATAGCATTGATGCTAATATTAAGCATCAGAACGCTTCTCTTACTTGTAGCAACATTTTGTATAGTGAATGGAGTAAGTAATGGCAACAACATGCTAGTGATACCAAACATGATACTGATAGCAATCATGCTAACACTAGCATTCACTATACAACATTTTGTATAGTGAATGGAGTAAGTAATGGCAGACAACATGCTAGTGATACCAAACACGATACTGATGGCAATCATGCTAACACTAGCATTTTGGCTAATTTCACCTCATGCATTAATTTTAGCAAAATTAATGGTGCAAGTATAGCTTCATCAACATGTTTCTGACTCTCCACAGGTTTTTAACTACTATTTACCTCAGTTTAGCATTGATGCTAATATTAAGCATCAGAACGCTTTTCTTACTTGTTGGCAACATTTTGTATAGTGAATGGAGTAAGTAATAACAGACAACATGCTAGTGATGCCAAACATGATACTGATAGCAATCATGCTAAGATTAGCATTTTGGCTAATTTCACCTCATGCATTAATTTTTAGCAAAATTAATGGTGCAATTACAACATCATCATGTTTCTGACTCTCCACAGGTGTTTTCCTACAATTTAGCTCAGGTTAGCATTGATGCTAATGTTGAGCATCAGAACGCTTTTCTTACTCAATACCAATGGTTCATATACTGAATGGAGTAAGTAATGACAGACAACATGCTAGTGATGCTCTACATGCTACTGATAGCATTCATGCTATGCTAATTTTAGCTTATGCAACATACTAAATGGTACAAGTGCAGCTTAGTCATCATGCTTCTGACTCCCCGCAGGTTATTAACTACATTGCAGCTTTCTTTAGCATTATTGCGAATTTTTACCATCAGAACACTTTATTAAAAATCCGACGGGAACACTTTGGCAGGCCCCGTAAAATTTCTGCAGGTATTTTCTAGTTCAAGACTAAAATTGCTTTTCATGAGACTTGAGCGTGATACCCAACGTCTGAAATGTGGCCTGCAGAGCTGCTCTAAGTTGTTTACAAGTGGAAGAGGAATACAATGAATTATTATGGAGCATCACTAATACTCTGAGGAGAACATGTAATATGTCCTCAGCACTATTAATAGGCTATAACAGCGATTTTTGTCACTCATAATGAAAGCTTCTTGCTAATCTGTCTGAAATCTTCTCGATGTCTCTCCTGTGTCATATTTGATAGTTGGAAGGAGACAGTCCTCGCAGAAACGCCGTCATGAAGAGATGGAACCTGAATGCAGCTTCAAATCCTGGAAGCACAGCAAATAGCTTAGATATTAATAATGGATGTTAATAATCCCTCACATGGTTTCTGTTCCATGTCCTCCGGTAGCAACAACTAACTCCAGCCTAATGACGACGGAGATGAGACCGTTAATCTGCTGGTACCATTCAGTATTTCTTTTATGCAGGAAGTTGTAGACATTAAGTGAATTATGAGTTGCTTGTATTTCAGATATTGCCTGTTAACGTGTGTTAGTCGCAGGATGGGAGCTGGTTTACCTCTCAGGTACAAAGTCATAAAACTGTAATATATCAGACCAAACCATGCAAAAATGACATGAAGCAGCCTGTTGTCTTCCACTGCAGTGTGTAACTGCGAGCATGATGAACCTGCTAGACAATAATATTTCATCACATTCTTTAGCATTTTGATGGAAGAGTAAAGCATTTTCTTAAATTCATATACAAAATAAAACGCCTGTTGTTTCAGCACAACAATGAACAATTTGGAGTTTTCATTCCACAAAAGTTGAGATTTGTTTTCTAAGCTAAGAGTCTTAGTAGAAGCCAGTCAATATTAATCATTTTGTAAATATTTGGAACTGATTTTCTGTTTTTGTATATTTGGCTGTGGTCTGTGAACAAAGGTACTGAACTGTAAAGATTATAATTTGAATATATATTCTTTTGTCACCTCAGTGATCGTAAATGTGTTTTGTATAAATAACGGCAATTTTCTGAATGTTTTGACATGACAATAAAAGACAAAAAATGATAAAGTTTTGCATTTGGATTTTGTGGGATAAAGCTTCCATTTTTCTGTTCACCAAAGGAAATGCAGTAACCTGATATTTAAATGCAATGATTTGACGGCTCCATTTCAACCAGTGCTGATGAAAACGGCTCTGCTGACGCGCTACCAAACCACCTACTACAACCCACAAAGCAACAGGGATCATAGCGCTTTTATTTTGAAAAACGATACGCAAAATGAAGCAATGACGTGGCAGATGTAATGCGAGGCCTCGTTTGTTGCTGATCACGTGATTTTGCTTAATGTGACACAAGCTCGGAAGCGGGGCTTCATCGGAGACGCCCCCTTGTTACTCGTACAGTCCTAGAAGCCTCGCTTCAAATCGCCCATCACTACCGCCTGTTGCTGGAGATGGAGAAGGATCGGGAAAAGGTGCAGAAGAAACCCGTTCGCCTCATAGGGGCGATTTGCAACAACATGGGAATAGGGAAGGACGGGACGCTGCCCTGGAGTTTACCGTAAGAATAGCAGCTTAACACAGCTGCACACACATTGTGCTATGAGGCTGCTCGGTTGTTTTTTTTACTTTTTAATGCTATAGAATAAAAATGACTGTTTTTCTACGTAAAAAGGCATGTGTTGTTTTAATAATCATTAGTAGGAGTTTTAACAAAGCGCAACAGTTACTTAAAAAATTCTTTGTTCATTTGTTGAGGTTTAATTATTTTTTTACCAGAATTATCCTTTATATTTTATAACTGTATTCCAAAATTAATGATGCGGTCTGCTTAATTCTTGTACTGAACAATCACGAGTGTGGCTTTAGTTAAGCTCTGTGGTGAAGTTGCTTTGGTATTAATCAGCTCCACACATCCATGTTGATGTTAATGAATAAGTTATGGACTGGTCAATGACCTTTAGAATAGCAGTAAAATGTAAAGAAATGGTAGAAAATTATGAATCATTAAAAAAAGAACTGTACAGTCACTCACAGATAGCAGTAGATTGGCTTCAAGGCTCTCTAAGAATTATCAGTGTGTATGCTGATGATAACGTTGCACTTTAATTTGTAAGGCTAAATACTTCACACAGAGTATCTAATGAGCAACTCTGCACAGCTGTTAAACTGGTGTCCTGTGTGTGAAGGAAGTGGAGCCCTTAATGTTTTCTTTTCCACCATATTTTCTATTTTTATGTGGAAAAACATCAGCATGTAGAATCGGTGAGCAAAAAATAAATGTTTGTGGACTAAATGTGGAAACTATGATATCCACAGATCTGAATTCCAGTACTTTCTGAACACCATCACTAGAGTGTCGCGACCAGGTAGTGCTCAAGGTTACTTCAAGAGAATTGTTTTAAGGCTCCAGATTGAACTTGTTTTTAGGTCATATTCTGTTATTCTGCAGGTAACATGAATTTGCTGATTTGGGGACGACTCTGCTGGAATTCCCATCCCGGAAATATGTTTCCACTGGCCAATTCGCTGCATGTAGTGCTCAGTAAAACATTGAGGTGGGTATTGCTCCACAAAATCCTACAGTTATATGTAGATATATGAGCTTTAGCAAAAACTCCTGATTGTCATAACCAAGTTACTCTTTTTTTTTTCTCATTTACTTATTTCTGTGAATTAATTTTTCTCACAGCTCTGTCCCAGATTATGCCCACTTCTTGTGTCAAGACTTTGAAAGCGCTGTCCACCTGGCTGCTCAGCCCCCCCTGTCTGGCATAATAGAGACTGTCTGGATTCTTGGTGGGACCCAGGTCTATGAGGTGAATCAATGTTTTAACAACAGAACATTCTTAAGATACTTTAACATAATTTGGTATATTTTTTTATTCAAACTGGCTCTAACTGCAAGTAAGTATAGTTAGTTTCAGTAAACTTTAATACTTATATTTCAAACAAGGTTAGAAAATTAAAGATTAAAATGAAACATATAATAGAAATAAACACAAATGTTCTTCGTTTTCAGTATAGCAACTCAATGTCTCCAGAATGGCCTCAAAGTTTCATCATTTTGATGTTAGCATAGCGAACTGTGGTAGTTCTCCAATGAACAGAATTATGATCTAGTGCAAATAAAATATTTAGAATAATATGTGGTACCATCTAGTGGCAGAATAATGCACCTACGCCTTGTAGCGCTGAAGTGTTTAGCTTTTGCAATGTCCTAGCATAGTTCTAAGCAAAAAAAAGGAATCGATTGAAAAGGGTTTAATTACAATAATTAACTTGCATGAGGCTTTTCCTGTTGATTTGAGAAGATATTTGAGTTGCATTGCTGATGTTTTAGCAAGTAGTGAAAATTAGGCAACCATGAAATTCAACCATGTGCTTATCTGACTTTCTTTTCTCCCCTTTTTGGCCTCCTACTGTTAGAAATTCCCTCTTGTTGTAAATGGTTGAATTATTTATCCGGTTGCATATAAATCCCAGCTTTGCCAAAATTCCTTTTCTAATCAACTAGAATAAAGACAGAAACTTTAGAGAATGGACTTAGCAGAACATTAGCAGACAGGCAGAACAACAAGTGCATTGTTCTGTTAAGGGTAAAATTGAAGCTTACTCTCAGAGCAGCAAGGTACATAGACAGACCGTCATTTTTGTTTTCCATCTATCCATCCCTAAAGTTTGTGTGTTTTGCAATGGTTTTTAAATCAACGAAGTGTGGACTTGTATTAAATATTAGTTTAAGGAATTTGAACCATTTCAGAGCTAATAATCCAAAGTCTCAGTGATGTATTACGGATTAATATTTGAAGTGTAACTGTATTTTCTGCGGTCTGCTCTGCCCTACCAGGATGCATTGAAGCACCCGTGGTGTGACCTTCTTTACCTGACCGATGTCATGGCCGACTTTGACTGTGATGTGTTCTTTCCTGATTTTGACAGAGAACTATTTAAATTACAGGAAACGTAAGTTTTTGTCTCATTCTGAAACTGATGAGCATCTGTTTTTCTTTTCTGAAAACTGGAGCGATACATTTGAAACCTGCCTGCTTTTAAGCTGTTTAGTGACAGAGCTATTTGTCCCGTGGCAACGAAATGGAAAGAAGAGTCAGCAATATTGTCAGTGAGGCTTAAAAAGATTTGCTGACCCAAACCAGAGCTTTGCCGCTGTGAATAGAACAAATCTGAATTGCAAATTAGTAACAATGTGTCCATCAAAGTTAGATTTTGTTCCTGTTTTAAGAAAGAGTAAATTATCACTAAATTCAAATCATAAACTTCATTCTGTGAAAATTCATTAGCTCCCTAACAGTTGTTTGTTTTTGATTTTGTGTCACACTGAAATGTTTCAGATTATCAAACAACTGTTCATCACCACACATCTAAACCAACCTGGTCAAATTTGAAAAGGTGCCCTATAATCTAATAACTTGTATTGTGTAATTTCTGATTGGCAGCAACAACTGCCATTAAATGCTTTTTATAATTGATTCCAAGTCTTTTACATTGCTTTTGTATCATGCTGGGTTACTCTCCTTTAAAGAATAGTCCTATTTCAGAGGTTCAAGCATGGAAGGTCTTTTTAATATTGACCCTCCGCAACCCAAACAGGATCTGTTTCTAGGCCACTTCAGAAACATTCATTTTGTGTTTTTTACCCATTCAGAAATGGACCTTGGCAGTTGGATGGGTGATGGATAATTTGGACAACTCTCCTAAAAACAATGATCATTTCAAATCCTCTTTTTGTATTTACTCTGGAACGTTTTCACAACCATGTACAAGGATCGTAATCTGCTTCAGATTTAAATCTTTTTATATAGGTCTTTTTGAGTTTTTATAACATGTATGTATGTATGTGTCTGTGTGTGTGTTTTGTCCCTGACTCATTTGTTTTTCTTTTGTTTCCAACTAAGATTTCCAGATGTACCGAGTGAAATTCAAGAGGAGAATGGGATCAGGTTCAAATGCCAAGTTTTCAAGAAGAAGATTGATGATGCCATGTAGATGGAAAAACAATTGAAATTATTACAAAAATAGAAGCAGAAAATATTTTTAACAAATTTATCTTTACTCTCCTTGGTGAATCATGTCCTGACTAAACTGTGGAGTTTTAGGACAGCAAATAATATACATTGAATTGAAAAGACGATGACTTTCACCACACATTGCACAGTAAATTTGTGCAATTTAATACTGTATTTTAATAAAATACATTTAATTACAACACTTGATTTGTCTATGGAATCAATCAGTATTTTTCAATTGAACAAAACCATTTTTCCATAGATTTGTAGTCTTCTTGTTTGGACAGACTCTGGTATTAAAAAGTTCATCCTCTTGGCCAGAGCTGTCAACTTTGAACTCTTTAGGTCCTTTTATTGTCCTCCCCATAAAATCCTCCACACCAACAATGGAAATGTGTGTCACTCTGCAGGTCTTTCCCCTTAACTTACTGACACTTTGGGGAGTTACACACATAATTCAACTTGTGTTGAATGTGACTTAAACAGATGTGAGCAAATGTTGCAATTTGTAATTTATTTTGAATAAAACATGTTTTAGTGATTTTTTATTATTATTTCACTCAGTGTATTCCTCTTTGAGCCGTTTCTTCAGACACAAGCAGTTGTTTTTAATTAAACATCTATTTACAACATGTCGATGTTTCTTTCCCGTGTGAATAAAATGTTCCTTTACATTTGCGTGGTAGTTCGTCTTTTTAGCCACTAGATGGTGCCATCGGAGAGGACAAAGTCCACATTTGCTTGAGATAAACGACTCGTGTGCACTTTGAATGCAGACGCTTGACATTTTGCTCTTACACCAAGAGCTTTGCGCGTCTGGTTTACGTTCAAGGTCCATGTGGAGGCGAGTCGAGTTGGTAAAAACTGTGGACTTGAGTTGCTTTGGCAGAAACAAAAATCCCCCTTTTTACCACAAGATAAACAACAAACCAATGGAGCTCTCCACTATGAACACTCTCTCCTGCTGCATGGAGCCTGTGTCAGTGTAGAGACTATTTGTAACACGACTGACGTGATACCAATTTGTCATAAGTGACCCATCAATGACCCAAAAGCATTACATGCAGGTGAGTGACAAGAAAATTGCTTATTTGGTATATTAAAGCAATTTTGTCCACAGGCAAAAATAAATACACTACCACAGTTTATTGACTTTATCCGCGTTTTTATGAAACGCTACTTCTTGGTAGATCACTTATGTTCAAATTTTGGAAAAAAAAGATGGACGTCAGCTCTGTCCAAGGCTCAGCTCTGTTTGTAATCAGTAAAAAAATCAGTCTGACTAAAAGCATTTTATGCATCTTTATCTTGACAGCCACACAAAACAAAGTACCTCGTCCAGATTTGAGGGAGAGCTGATTAGGCCTGGGCTCCTGGTACAGAGACGGATTCACCCTGGAAACGCAACAGGAAGTTCACTCCATGAGGTACCACCAGCAGCGAGGGATGTTCTGTTTGACAAGTGAGGTTAGGGGCCTCAATCTATCTCTGGGCAGTACTAACCTTTATATTTGTTTTTTTTTTTTTTTTTTGCGCTATTCGGGCTTTTACAAGATCTGATTGAGCTTTAAAAATCTACAATTTGCATGCTCTCTTTATTTACCTCAAGAACTCTATAATAATCCCAATTTATTGGGAAAAAGTATGTGACCCCCTGACCCAGAAAAATACAACGAATGTCAAAAACAAGAGCTTAAAAATGTTTGTCAAAATGATCAAATTACCATGAGTAGATCATGTCAGTCTCATAGCAACAGAATAATAAAAACATGTTTTTGGAGAATCTCACATGGTGTTTGATACAAAATTCTATTTTAGTTTTGTCACTGAACATCAAAAACTGGGTATTTTATTTTCTTCCTGATGCTTGACTACAGAGAGAGCTAAGACACACAGATGGAAACACTTTGATGGAGCATAAAGGAAGAGAGAACTGACATGCAAATCACTCTCAACAAAACGTTAATCTTGCTTTTGTGAGTGAAAGTGTAGTTTGAATGTCAGCTTTTTTTTTCTTCCCATGTAAGCAGTTTGAAAAGGACACTTTAAATAAGAAATCCCCCCAACAAAGTAAATGGACAAATCAGGCATGAAGACATTCATCTGTTTCTGTTGCAAATGCACTAAGTTAGGCTTGTATGAATTAAAAAAAGATTCACTCATACTAATCTCTCAGGCTTGTCTGAGTAATTCAATAGCTTAGTATGAAATGAGCCGACTGTCAACAGAGGAGGAAAGGACACCAAGTGAGAAATACCTCAGGTCTTATCTCACCTTGACTAACTCCTTGTATTTATTACTCTGCATTGAAGTCAGGCATAAACCATAGCCAATCAGCGTAGCGAGGTAAAGTTACTGCCGGTGAAAATTAGAGACCTTCAGGACATCAGCTGCGTTGTACTGGTGGTAATGTTGTTGCCCCTCAGGCTTCCCGTGTTGTGAATGGTTGGAAAAACGAACTCTGGTCAGACATCCATCTGCTCGGCTTGGTGTCATTACCAGATGCACTCAGTGTTGCATCACCTGCCCGCTGGCTATTGTCCTGACTACACGACCGCAGTGAGTGATGCCGAAGGCAGCAGATGGGAAGAGGAAGTTGTTAACGTCCAACCGCACGACTCCAGAGGCACACATCCTCTGTCTCAGTCATGACCTCCCCCCCTCCCCCCCGCTGTGAGAGCGAGGGAACCTCGAGGCGTAAAGTCGTGGCTTCATTAGAGGAGAAGCTCGCTCTCATTAAAAAGCCACTTTGTGTTTCAAGGGCTTTGCATGGGCGCAAACATCACAGCAGATTCATTATAACGTGCCCTCTTGATGTAGACAAGGCACAGTATGACATCTTTCCCCCCCACTCCCCATTTCTTACATTCAGCCCTCACTCAAAAGCTTTTCAGAAGCATCTTAGATTTAGGGACAGCAAATCATTTCAGGAACAGGGTCAAACATAAGGGTCAGTTTTGCATGAAAGGTCTAAAATTCCGTTAATGTTCAAATAAGCACTAAATTAAAGCTTGGAGGCACATTCAAATAAACCACTACTGACCCAATTCTTATCATATATTGATGTTTTGAGTTCATTAAAGCAATAACTAAGTGGCACTTTAGTGGCTTATAATAAAGACCTTCCATCTGTAGAGCAACAATAAAACTCTGAGCTATATTTTCTCCCTCAGGGGAACGGTTGCAGAGAGCCCTGTAAAAACAGACTCCGGCTGTAAATAAAATGGGCTGAAAAGCCTCAGTTGTGCTCAATAATACATTTGACAGCATCTCAGCACGTCTGTCATTACGCTGTTATGTCAAGCAGAGTTTTTATGAGGAGTTATTGTAACGGTGAGATGTTTTAATGAGCTGTGAAATTTTTTTTCTCAACTGGAGAAAAAAAACAGCCTTTGTCTTTTTTAAAAAAAAAAGAAAAAAAAGCTGTTAGACATCAATAAGGCGCTGCGTTTGTCTTTTTGTCATCACATTTTCCCCTTCATTTCTTCCAATAAAGATGTACAATGTAATAACAGCACGGTGCTGTTAGGCTTAATTGGGAAAACCACATGCCTACGTCAAAAGATAAGTGTAATTTCCTGCAATTACAGTAGCAGCTTACAGTAAAGTATCACCCTGTTCTGGTGGCTGAGGCAAAAAAAATCCTCCAGCTTTCATCATATTAATGCCAGTTATTGATATAACGAGTAAGTTCAAAAGGTTTGAAATCTGAGGCAGATGTAAGCTGAAAATCAGCTTGCAGAGCCGATGGCTACAGCGTTTGGAGCGTTTTGCTAAAGGTTATTAAGTATTAAACTGAGCACATATAAAAAGAGAAGATCAATGTGATGATGTTTAAATGTACTCATTATGCACATCAAGACACATTTAAGACTTCGTTTTTGAATGTGGAAGAATGACGCACCAATCAACTTCAGTCACTTCTCACAATTTAATTGACTTTATTGTAAATTTTGCTTACACAGGTTGAATTATTTAGATACATCCCCATTTTGATTAAAGAGGAATCAAAAACCTTTTGTAAGCATAACAAATCTGGGTGAATATTAGAGAACTTCTGTTTTTTTAGTATCAGATTTGGTACAGTTCATTTAAATGAATTGGATTCTTGGCAAAACTGACCCTCAGCATGATGCTGCAACCACCATCCTTAACCATTGTTGAAGTAATGTGATGTGATGTTATAAAACTTTACTTTGACTCCTTCAAACTCTGATAAATTCATTGGAGTGAGGTAGTTTGTTGGGTAATCAGTTCTTTTGTAGAGAAAGACGAGTTAAAATGCATATTTAAAAGCCAAAAATGTATGATAATGAATGTAAACTTATAATGAAATGCAGAAAAACCCTGATCAGGATTTGAGCCTCCAATCATTATCCTTCAAGGTAAGAGTGCTAACAACCGCAGCCAAAAAAAATGTTTTGTCAAGTTACAGGTTGAAATATGAATTTCCTCTATGTCAAACACAACCGAAATAAGCAAAAAAATGAATAAATAAATAAAAAATAGCATAAATAGTGACACAGAACCCACTGATGATGTTTTTATTGGATTTATTTCACTTTGCATTAATATTGGAGCTTTGGCAGCAGGTTGAAAACAGTTGCGTTATTAAGTTGTACCTTTAGGTGACTGTGAACAAAACGGAAGTCTCACTCTTTACACAGGTTCAATCTCAGACTTGAAAATTCACAACAAGTTACTATTTCATTTATAATTTTAAGGCTGATGCACTTTGGATTGCCACCATAAAAAACCAACTGCAAATGAAGAACACCATCAGATTTAAGACACTGTATTATGATACAGGCACAAATGAAAAAGTACCCATCAAGACCATATGCTACAAAGAATTATTTCCGATTCAGGCTTCCACGAATCCGACATCTACTCAGTCGTCTCCTTTTAAAGGGGCGACAGGGTTAAAAAGTGGTCTCTCTCTACGCAGCTGCAGTTTCCCAAAGTTCATCTCAAAGTCTTTCTTGGTACCGTTTATCACGTCTAGACTACCTGTGCTAACATCGTAGCCGCGACTCTTCAGGAGGTGGATACGGTAATTTATGATCTGTGTGGTTAGCTCCAGGACGGTTGGAGCCTGTATGATTTGAGACATGCTGATCCCAGCGCTGAGGAGGCCCTCAAAGCGCTCAGCCAGAGTGGATTCTGGATGGTAAAGCAGAGCCGGACACTTGAGGATAATCTCCCTGAGCTCTGCATCAGAGCAGCCGATGGTTTCCTGGGAGAAAGCCAGGGTCCGACACATGCTGTCCGGATTCAGCTCGGTGACGAAGCCCCGCAGCTTGGAGAGGAGGCGGAGGAGTTCGCTGGTGGTGAACCCTCTGTCTTTGAGGAACAGCAGGTTCTGCCTCAGCACCTCCGGTGGCTTTAGCAGAAGAAACGGGTTCTGGCTCAGCAGCTTCTGCAGCCATATCCTCATGTTGGCTTCGTCGCCGCCGAGCTCCGTGTAGGCCTGTTGGAGGGTGCAGACCATCAGCTGGTTCTGCTCAACAGGCCTGCTGAAGCTCTGCGGAGCACTGGCCATGAGTTTGGTAATGATCCTCTTGTTAAGGCTCAGGCTCCGGAAGTAAGAAATGTTTTTCCACTGGTTTTCTAGGTGACTGGAAGCGGAGAAGAAGGAGGCTGGGAATTTCTCGATAATACCAATCAGCTCTCTGTGGTTCGGACAGACAGACATCCACAGTTCCTGCTGGGCCTGCAGTTGCTCCGGATTACAGAGGACGGCCTCAGGGTGAACAGCCAAGATGTGAGCGATGATTGGGGTCGAGGCTCCCATGTCTCTCAGCAGGCTGGCTACCTCCTTAGTGTAGGCTGGACTTTGATGTAGGACCCATCCTTTGAGTTTCCGAACTTTCTGGATGTCCACAGAGAGCTCATAAAGAGCTTCCACAGTCTGTTTGTTTTCCACAGAGCCGAGTGTTGAACATGCCCTGGGGTTTGAAAGTAAAAGTGGGACATGTTGACATCGAAGGCACAAGGATGTTGCAATCAGCCGCAACATTGAGACAAAGTCCTCTGGCTGCTCAGATGCTGTGATAGAAGACAATAAAAATAAAAATCACATGAAGACGCTCAGTGATGAGAGCTGGTTCAAACAGGTGTAGTCATGAACATACTTTCTGATGTTATCTGCACTTTTGTTTTACTTTAAGTCAGTGCAGCGTGAACATGGAATAACATAAACTGAATTATTTTCTTTGGCTATCACTTGATGAGCTGGTATTATTCACAAAACAATCGACATTTATTGTCACCATTCACCTCTTTCCAAATGTATCTTTAATAAACCTTCAACATCTTAGAAAAAATGATTAAGGCAAGGTTTATAGAGCCGATATGTTGAAAAATTGATGGTTGGCTGTAATCATACCTTTTGTACATAATGCTTTTTTAAAAATAATTATGGAACATGTTAAATCTAGATAAAACCACTTTATTTCTAAAATTTCAGTCAATCTACCACATGAACGTGGTAGGTTCATGTGGCGTACACTTATATTATTTCCTCTGCACAATATGTGACGCATTGTGCAGCTCTATAACCAAGTACTGTTTTTTAAAAGTAGTTGGTTGACTTAAGAGTCTTGAGCAGCATGTCTGTTGACCTGCAGGTGTCATATATATATATACATAAAAACTTATTTTTCTTTTCTCTATTTTTCAGCTGCAGCCCCTCGGCTTTGGAACAGTCTCCATTTTTCTGTGTGGTTTGCTGGAGCTTTAAATTACTTCATATCTCTGTTAAAAACTCATATTTTTAAGTTGGTTTTCAATTCCAGAGAGCATGACCAGTCATTGTTTATTCTGTGTCTTTTATCACTAACTTTATCGTTCACCTTTTGGCACAGTTTGTTTCTTTTTTATCACTTTCTTATTTCATTTTCTATTCTTCATGTCATTCACCTGCACAGGAGTTATATAAATAGCTTTTCAACTGTAGCTTTTCCTTAAAAGGAGTGACAGATAGTGTTTTTTTTTTTCTTCCAGTTTTCTCGTCATCACACACCTTGTGTTGTTGGGCAAGACTGTGACCAAAGATCTGAATCAGTCTTTCTCAGCAGTGACAATGGGACAGAGGAGACGGCCAGCTCAATTCACTGAGGAATAGCTTTCTTTCAGTCACCTTACTGATCTCAGCATCAGGTGGGGTGGGGGAACATTTACTCTTACGCTCCATTTAACCAGATTAGACTCAACCCATCTCTGCAATTTCTCTGGTACATTACCTCATCTTCATTCTACACAATAAACCTTCAGCAGAAATATGCTATGCCCCAATTACTTTTCACTGTAAGCTAAACAACGACCCCTATCACCCTGAATCAACACTTTAAGCCTGCAGTGATTACATCTCCTAAAAAAATAATTTGTGATAAAAAAAAAGCCATTTATGGCTTATTTATTTTACACTAAGCTGGTTCATGTCACTCAACGTTGACTCAACCTTA
Source organism: Poecilia picta (assembly GCA_033032245.1). NCBI lineage: Eukaryota > Metazoa > Chordata > Actinopteri > Cyprinodontiformes > Poeciliidae > Poecilia > Poecilia picta. The sequence goes on from CM065358.1 coordinate 15,034,643, forward strand.
AATTTACAAAACGAGCACCCTGATGTGATTAGATATAATGGGTTTTCTACGGTTAATGCCAAATCGAAACAAAGGAGAATAGCATGAACAAACATGAATGTCTGGTGTGACTCAATAACGACTGATGACGCGAAACAACCGTAAAGCTGATACGCTGTTTTTAATTTATCACGCAATAAATACGAATATAGTGGGATTGTAGCTTGGAAGCTAACAGCTGGATGGCATTAAATTACCTCCGATACACTACAGGAAGCACATTGACTGAGTAATGTGCTGGATTTTATTGGTTAAAAACCGTATTAATTTAACTAAAGGATTGAAATACCTTAAAAATATAGAGCAATACAGGAGAACATTTGCAACTTAAATGAATTACCTTTAGCAGCTGTCAGAGGATGTGACGTTTTGTTATGAAACACAGTTCTGGTGTGGCTGAAAACAGTGACACACAGTGGCCGTGAAAGGTATCGCAAAAACTGCAACCGATACAAAACATTCTAAATATTTTTGTTATTTTGAAAAAGGAAAAAAAAAACACATGTATATAGTTTTAACAAGCTGATTAATAGCTAGATAATTAGTCAAGCATTATGTTCCCTTAAGCAGCTGGGGTTACCAACTATGACAAATGTAGTCATTGAATAGCCGAAATGTGCTAGACAAATAAACTTGATTTGATGATTTACTCCCGAATGGTTGATACTGGAGATTCAAGGATTTCTCAAACATGAAAATAATCAAAGCAACACTCCTGGTATGTTTTTTGATGCTTTCAATAACATCATAACATAATATAAAACTCTAAAAAGTTGATTTTACATAATATCCCCCTTAAACAATAGAAAGTAAGCATAACATTGTATTTTTTTATTTCAAGAGTACACATTTTGTCTTTCTTAGGACAACTTGCAACTTTTGCTTTTTCTATTCTTGACATTACATACTTTTAAAAAATTGCTAACTAGCAAAAAAAACAAAAAAAAAACCCTTCATTATTTTTTTGCACACCTCATGCTAGGTACTTTGCTGCTCGCACCTTTTTAAAACTCTGCTAATTTATTTCCCCCCATATGTCCAGTAATCAAATAATTTTGGGGAAAATTTGGATCTCAAACAGCAGTTGGTGCGCCTCCAAACCCTGGAGCACGAGGGGTCCTGATGAATGTAATCAGCGCCAGACTGAATTGGACCGAACACATGGAGAGTTTTTCACAGTTGGTGCTTAATCATGATGCTTGATCATCAGCTCTGCAAGCTGTTGCCTCTGCCGAACAGGACCTGCTGCTGCTGCTGTGTGAATATCTGGGTCCATTAGAGTTTATGTGCTAGTAAACTGATTATTTACCCCAAGGGAAAACAGGTTGGTGCTAGAATTGCACTTATTTCTGTCATTTTGCTGACAGATGTCCACATATAAAGAGATAAATGTGATTGTTTTGTTTCAGCACTGTCAGTGGATTGCATGACTTTCATGGGAAATTCCTTAGAGTGGAATCAAAGAAACACATCTTTTGTCACATCTCCACTCAACTGTTTCAGTAGCTGTTAAAGAGATGTTTTATAGCGGATTTAAAAACTTAAACATGCATTCAAAATAGACCAATCAAAAATGAACAAAGAAAGATAATCATTTCATATAGAAGAGACTACAGGTCCCTGTCAAGATGCTCTGACAAATGAGACTTTTGTTTTGTTTGTGGATGTGTTGTGGTTTCTCTAATGTTTAACTTTGTGTGCGGTCTGTGTGAGAGCGTTCCCACATTACAGAACTGGCACTAATAAAGAAACAGAATAAAACAGGAGATTCCCGTCCACATAGTCTGAATACCTCCTCACCCCTCCTCACTCCACAAAGTTTCCACTTTCAAGTGATGTAAGGGTATTTTACTAATTTTTTCTGCCCAGCATTCATCTGGGTAAGTACGGGGATTTCCAGCTAACAAATTATCTCTGACTCAGACATTGTTGAACCGATTTTTATGAGACATTCTCATTCTCATTTCTTTCGCTTTCTTTTTGTGAAAAGAAAAAACAATGAAAGATCAAGCTTAATAATGGGTGTGTTGTGAATACAGAATATATTATACAGCAAATTCAGTCATGGCTATTTGCCAGATTTAGAGCTTCCATTATAAACCCCAAAATTAGCTTTTGAGGGATGATTTTAACTGTAGGTTGAAAAACACCATCCGAAGCAGTCTGGCTTTGTGTGACAAATGAATCGCCCCCTTTGTTAAATTGAGAAATAATTGATTTAGTTTATTTATGTAATTCCATTTCCCTTTGCCACACTGGGGTTGGTTATAGCTAGACCTTTAGAGCTAAGACATTTAAATAGAACGTGTCTGACACTAGGTGTTAAAAAGCATTATACTATGCTGTGATCTTAAGAAATTTAAAAGCAAATGAGAAAAAAAAGTCAGTTTGAAAAGGGTAACAAAGAAATCTTTAAGGCTTTAGGACCAAGCAAAACACAGAGAGAAATTTTCATAATGATCAGAAAGACTTTTGGGAAAATATTCTTTAAACAGCCAAGACAAAAGTGTATCTTGTTGCATCCTGTTACATCTGGCATAAAACTAACAGTAAACCAGAAAAAGAACAAGACACCAGCAACTCCATTCTCTGTAGTGTAAAAATAGTTTGTACACAGAACACAAAAGCTTTTTGTCATGTTATCTCCTTTCTGCCAGGATTACGAGCAGATATTCAGCGGATGCAAGTCTGATACTGAATGAATCATCTTATACTGCTACACGTTGCCTGTAAGTCCATCCCACCACTGACAACAATAACAGGGCAAAGGATAATAAATGTGAGAAATAATATATTGCATTTTGATGCCCTCTGTTTGAGAGGGCTAGTTTATTGTACTCTTACATCTCAGCATTCAATTAAAAATGAACTGATTCGCAATAACATTACTATGATTTGTTAAGTGAGAAGGAAAATATGTTACATATTAACATGGCATTGCAGGATAAGTGCTGAATAAACAGTTAAATAAATAACCAGACACACATTTGTCACGAGGTGTTAAGTTCCATGTCCATTCAAAAAAGTGTTGTTTGGTAATTTAGTTATCAGCGAGGAAAACGTACATTATGTTAAACACAGAAAACATCATGGAGAACAACCACATTAATTCATTAACTTTAGGAGTAGGAATCTGTTTAGGAAAAAAAAGAGGTACATGCACTTGAAATTACAACAAAGAAAACTACACGGACATAAACAAGGGGGGAAATAAGATAAATGTGGGAAATGTTAAAAGTACCGCATTATATGTTATCTACGCTGCAAAGAAAGCTGTGCCATAAAATGGGGCAACGGGCCAGATTGTGTTGACACAGATAATTAATAAACTAGGTTACAGAGGCAAAAGATGAACCAACCTCATATCTTGTATGTCTTGAGCGTCATAAAAACATGAAAAGGGAATCATGAACTGTAGCTGAAGGCTGATGAGATCAGGTTGAATTTAAAATTGACACTGTTGCCGATGTCAGTGTGATAAATGAGGACTCTTTTCACACACTGCAACCCTGAAGGAACTCTGAAGTCATCTGATTGGCCCATGAACAGCCCAGGAGGGGAGCAGCTGTTTTAATGTCAAACCCAAACAAAGAAAAGCAATCTATCTGAGGTTTATAGTCTGGATATAAAATCACCTATCTAGTCAGGAGACATTGTTTAGTAAGGATGAACTTGGTGAGGCGAAGATGTGGAGAACATCACTAAAATTAGAGCTAGTCAAAGTACAGCTACTGCATGCTTTACGCCCCCTTCCTTTATTACAACATTTTAAAGAGGACCCCAAAAGAATGGACATTAATGGAGTTGAAGAGTTACACAACCTACTGAGTGGCGCACTCCTATGGCGCCAAACAGCACCGGCAAAGGATTTGTGTCGATTTGATCCATTTCAATAGTGAAAAGAGAGAGCTGCGTATCTCCCACGCCACAAGAAATAACCTCTAAATGCAGCTTCAGTGTTTTCCTTTTGATGCTGCCAGAATCTCCTGGCTGCATCCACGACATCCTGCCAACTATAGATTTACAACATTCATAACTCTATTTGGCAGGTATGGCCAATAAAGCTGAAACACAAGCCAGTGCTTGATTTTTCTACACAGAAAACTATTATTTATCTGAGCTAATGATAGTAAACTTGGTCACTTAATAGAACATGTAGCTTTTTCCAATGGAACTGCAACATAACTTTTTTAAAAAAAGGTTTAATTGGTTCTAGAAGCCTTTATTTGAGAGTGGTTAGACAGCAAAGAGGGTAAGGAGAGAGGAGGAAGACATGAGGCAAAAGTCATGTCAGTTCAAGTCAGAACCTGTGATGCTGCATCTAGAACCAAGGCCTCACATATACTTTGTATTTTACACCTGAGCCACCGCAGCACCCGGAACTGCAACATAATTTAGCTAGGTGTGATTTTATTTCTATTTTCAAACATTTATGTAGATGATTCCTGCAGTTTGCACGTTCAGAGTTTTTCATCGTCTGCGTTGCTAACATTCTTGGTTCAAAGTTCAATAGCCATTACATACAGTCATTTGAGCAGCTTATAGGTGCTTTGCAATGACTTGTTGTGAACTAGCACCATACAAAGAAACCGAACCTTAATTATACACATAATGACTCATATCCTTCCTTGAAAAGAAAATAATCTACTTCCGATATACATAAACAAAGAGGGAGATTTAGAAATTTTTGGATGTTACCCATGTTGTCAGGATCTGTGTTTCTGTGTGTTTATTTTTGAGTTCTCTGTGATCCTGTTCCATGTGAGTCCCGGCTCTGCGTCTTCCACGTTAATTGTTTCCCAGGTGTGTCTCGTTCTCTTGATTACCTCTTGTGTATTTAGTCTCCCCTGTTGTCTCTGTTCCTCGTTGGGTCCTTGTCAGTTGTCCTACGTGTGTCAAACGTGTCTGTGTCTAGCAGCCAGTAGAACTATTAAGTCCTGGCCAGCTTAGTTTCTGTTGTCTGTCTCTTACTTTCCAGTAGTACTGTTTAAGTCCTGGTAGCTTAGCTCTTCTGTTCAGTCCATTTTATCAGTGCTACTGGTATTAGCTGCGTGCTAGTTTTCCTGCCGTGCTGCCTGAGTTGGTATGTTGTGAGCATTTTCTTTATTATTAAATCTCCATCTCCTTCTAACCTGGGTCTCAGCATCAATCCTCACCACCAAAAACCTCCACCTCATGACACATGTAATTTATTGTGCATGTCATGCAGGCCCATAAAAGTTGTCTTCTCAACTTTAATGGGCCTGTATAAAGAAGAAACAAAATCTGAAATGATTTTTCATTATGCACAACTTAAGATAGAAGATCTTAGTCTAAGTTTTACTTTGTGTTTTGACTTATTTCAATACAGAGACCTTAGATTCATGTTTAGAGAATACCACTTGTAAATTTTTTACTAACACTTTATTATCAAGATCACATCAATAAATGCTTGACGGGCAAAGTGCAATTTTATTATCTTGCCAAAGTGGACTTTGATACTGAAGAAACCAAGTTAAAACCTTCCTCCACCTGAAAAAACTATTTAAAGGCACAGTGTAGTGAAAGTACAAATTCTGTAGTGATTCAGCACAGAGACATGCCTCTTATAGAGAAATGCTGTGATAATACGGCCAGAGCTAAGAGGACTTCTGAGCAGCTGGGTCTGCTCTTACTGGCACTCTAATAAAAATGATGTTTCATCTTCTTGTGTATCATGTTTCCCAACCTTTATCAAACTTGAAACTCACCTTAGGAAAAAGCCGATTTCTTGCATTACATCAGCAGTTGAAATAAGACACTCACAGCTTCCTGGAAACTGAACCAGCATGTGATTTTTATCTGCATCTAGATTCAGTTCAGATTGTTCTGTTGAGTCAATGAACCTATAATGAATTTTTAGTAATAATAACAGAAAAAAAACATTGCATGCATTTGCAAATGTGCCAGCAAGCTTGCTTGCACGAAACTGTCTTTCCAGAAAGCCTTTAGCCACTCCTACTAGTCTGATGAGTCTGTAGGTTTGGTGTTGAGTGAAAACCTGTCAAAACAGCAATCATCTTAGACAAACGACAACCAGGTGAGACCTTACTGACTGACCTAACAAGAGTTTGTCACGATAAAATAACTTCATTATTTTAGTTTCACCTGCTACTGTTGCCCTCCTCTGATATTTGTTTGTGTGGGTGGATGTCACTGGGTTTGCTTTAGATAGAAAGAGGAAGACAACACAATGGGTAGGAGGCGGAACAAGTGAAGTCTAAGGTGGATACATAAAACAGAGACTGTACAAGCTCAGCCCAGTTGTGGTGTGGAAGAGGCAAGACAACCAACATGACCTGCACAAAAATCACAGACCTTCTGCTTTGCGTCCTCCTCCTCTTCCTCAGTCGGGTTTGCAGTCAGGGGCCAGAGGTTGTGTTTAGGGAGGAGGGCGGGAATGTTGTGATGGGTTATTGTTTCGGAGCGGATTATCTTCTTATTTACAGGTCTGCTCCAGGCGGAGAACAACTACTGGGTAACTTCTCAAACCAGGATCTGTCCTACACACCTCCCGTGGACCTGGAGGGTCGAATTCAGATGAGTGAAGATGTCAATCTGCTTGGGATTCAGATAGATGAACTCACATACCTGGACTCCCGGATCTACAGGAGAGAATGCTGGCAGAATCATACAATGGTCAAAAATGATATGGAGCAGCTCTTTGTGTGCAAAGAAGAGATTTCAGCTGAAGAGATCAAAGTGAATAGTGAGGGTGGAGCGGAGATTCGCTGCCAAAGCTCCTCTGTTGGTCAGGCGGGAACGTTTGTGCGCTGGTATCTGGAGCTACAGCCTGACTACAAGCCCATACTCCTGCTAGACAGCAGCGTGTCACTGGAGCCGGTGATAAGAGAACTGCAGGACTCTGTGGAGGCCCGAGAAAACGGTGCTGTGCTCATGGTAAATGAAACTGTGCTCGAGAATTCTCCACAGTTTCACTGCACTGTGTTCAAAGGTGAGATTTGCCTTGGCTTCCAAAACCTATACCTTCCAGACTACAGTGAGAGCAAAGAGATGTATGTCTCCAAAGGGGAAAGAGTAGTTCTGAATTGTAGTGGTCATGGAGAAAAACTGTGGTGGGAGACTCCACAGGGACAACTTGACAGCAACAACCCAAGGAACAATGAGACGTACATATCAGATGGTGAAGAACCGGGCAGCTTCGCCTTGATAATCCCTGTTATTTCTGATGAACACAGAGGGACATACACATGCGTTGCTAAAACGTTTGAGATCGAGTACTCTTTGTTTCTGTGCCCCAAAAGTGAATTACAGAAAGAAGTTGACTTTAAAGAATCAAGTATCTCACTGGAATGTACTTCTGGCCTGGATGATCTTAAAAGAGTCCTGTGGTTCCGCCATGTTCCGCCAGGCATCTATGAAATTATTGGTGACACAAACGATGAGCTTGTCTTCATCCCAGAGGACCTGGAAGGTAGAGTGGAACTGTCCAATTCTGGGTTGCTGACCATCTCTAACCTGAACAGAGAGGATGAACGGATGTACAGATGTGTTGTTTTGAAAGAATTCCAGGATCCAAGCAATGTCAGTGCTGTAGAAAACGATTATGAGGGAGGCATGAATGAAGATTTCTACAATGAAGATGAACATACTGACACAGAGAGATGCCTCTTTAAACAGGAGTTTATACCACTGGGAGGTTTTGGAACTGGCAGTAGATCTATCCTTGGAACTGCCCCTACAACTGCCCTACAACTGCCCACAACTGCCCCTGCTAATGTCCCTACTAATCCCCCTAGATCTAACATTACTGCATTCGCAGTGGTCGGAGGACTGATGGGGGTAGGTGTTGCAGTTTTAGGCGTAGTGATGTTGAAAAAGGGACCATCTCTTTTTGCAAAAAACAAAAAGAGAACTGAAGCAACTGCAGAGGATTCTGAATGTACAAAGAACTTAAGAAACAATGCAGAGAATACAGTTTGATACTTTTAGGTTTGTGTTTAGATGTTTTATTTGACCAGCCAGTCTATGAACTTTGTTTTAAAAATATTTCTCATGTGAAAGTCTTCAGATTACATTCGTTGTATGTAAATAAGCTCACTTGAGTGTATGGTTTCAGTTTCTGTTAACACTTTTTTTTTAGTTTTCTTAATAGTGACTTAGGACTTCATACAGAAAATCAGCATAAAATGTGATTTCTTCTTTAAAAATGTAACTTGTTCTTGAAAATATTTCAGAAAACCTTTTTTAAAAAGACAAAGCAGTAATTACTTCTCTTTCATTTTGAGCTATTAAGTGTACTGCGTGGTATCTTCTCTTACATTGCGTGCTAAGTGAGACTCAGGGATGTGTAAAAACCAGTTTGACCTGCTTAAAAAGTCAAGGCATTGGTTGGCTTGATTCAGGGAAAAGAAAAAAATGACAGATTGTAATTAGATTCTGAAAGAATTCAAGTGGCAACACCTACTAGGAGAATGATAACCAACAATGAAAAAACAGTCAACAAGATTATGTTCAGGTTTCAATCACTGCAAGACTCAATGCAAAATAAGAAGAGATGGATCTTCAAAACTCTCCAAAGTCTAAGCAGACATGGTTTAGCAGAACGCTAACAGCTGCTGAAAAGATAACATTACTTCTGTTTCTTAAAAAAATTGTTTTGTGAAACATCCAGGATTGTCACAGTTGAAAATTTTGCTTATTTATTGCAATGTAAAGAATAACTGGTGCCAGCACTGATAAAAATTATATCTCACATGTTTTTCCTGTCTGCAGACAAACATTTGACTGATTCAAAACAACAAACTCAATGATTTCCCCTTGTGATGTGGTTTTCTTTGAAAGTCAAAAAACATATTTGTAAACTTAATTTGCCACTCTACATCAAGCTTAGATGTCAGTGTATATGTGCTGAAACCAGGGATGGATGGTAATTTGCCCCAGTCAAACCGGAAACTGCAAATGAATTAGATAACCAAAGGTAAACCTGGTTCAGTTTTAAATCTTAAATTTGATTTGAATTTGGTTTAAATTTAGCTTAGTTTTAATTGATCTTAAATTTGACTTGCATATGTTTTTGTTTTTTTTAACTACAGTAATCGAAGATGACCACCATCCTCTTCAGACCCTAAAAAGTATTATTTATTTTGGGGGGGTTTTTTTGGTAAAATGTCTTTACAGAAAGAGTGACTGGAGTATCAGAAAATATTTTGTTGTTTTCTCATTCTGCTTTCACCCCACAGCCAAATGGTAATGCTGCAAGACAGAAATCCACAGGTGGTCAGTTCAATCTCTTTTCAACAGAATGTGTCTATCCCATGTCATGCTATGTGTAATGTTCCACAATAACTGTTTGTGATTTGCCGATAGATTGTAAACCGATGCCCCATTTGGGAAAAGGGGGGGACTTTGTGCCGCTATGTACTATATGCTGTAAATTATTTCTGTAAATACAGGAGAAACCTTACATGTTGCTGCAAGGCTATGGTGCTAACCACTGCTCCACCATACAGCCCATAAATGTTTTCAAACCAAATATCTGAACATTTCTCATAACCTCTACCTTCTTTATCATTTGGTAAGCTGAGCATGTTCAATTTCAGAAACTTAAAAAGTGAGCGCAGAAATTCTGGTCTCATTCTCTTTGCAGACCTTGATAATCCACTTAATCAACAGCATGTGGAGAGTTGTTATGCAGTGGTCGTTAATCTGTATTCCCCAGAGCTCCTGCACAGCGAGGCCACTGAAACGCCTCTGCTCTCCCTCTGGGCTGTCAGTACACTGGGTTCAGGTTTCCTTACAACAACAGACCGCACTTCATGTGAAGCATGAATAATGTAAAAGTCATTGTGAAATCCGTATAAGTGGTAAGACGTCATTAAATAACAAACTTGTGAGCATTTGAAAGAAAATCTGTTTGCTGTTGGGATAAGATATCTTCAGAATTTTGTCTGCACCACCGTCAGGTTCTGTCTGTCTGCATGGCTGCTCGGTCTGTGTCGTGTTTTTATTTTTAGATGAAATATATAATTTCGTCAACAAATATTAAATAGATGAAGTTTTATAAACTTATTTGAAAGACTTTCAGATATTTTATATATATATCTATATAGATATATAGATATACTGTATATAGATAGAGATAAATATATCTATATATCTATCTATATATATATATATAGAGAGAGAGATCTATATATATATATATATGTATATATAATTTTTATACTTTTAAGTGTTGAACTACACACAACTGTAACTATTTAGTTTAAATTTTTTGTAAATCCTTACTGTTTGAAGGTATTATTGGGATAAAAGGGGCAGACATTATGAGATTTAATTCTTTTTTTACTGCTTTTCATTTCATTGACTTATAATATTTTCATCTGTTGTACATAGTTGAGTTGTTTTTAATTAAATTAAACATATAAAAAAAACTGAATACACACTTTCATTGTGAATTGGATTTTTGTACATGCTAGCAAACATTTCTTTCGGTGTTTAATGTAAAATAAGATAAAAGGTGCTGCAGGAAAGAGACACTTTCAAATCATTTTGAAGAAAAATCACATGTCAAAATAAAAGCAAGAAAAGTAGACCAGGACATGGTTTCAAAAAGGATTTCAAGTTTATTACATACACCATAATAACAAAAGAAAAGGAAGAAGGCAGTTATGAAATGTGTTAAGGCAAGTTAATGTCAAATAGTTCGAACATATTTACTGTATCAACAGGTGTGTCTTCTATAAACCACATTTTCACTGGATCAACAAAGACTGTTGTTTCTCTTACGTTTGCCAATCAGGTTCCTGCAGGCACAGAAAACTGCAGCACACGCACTGCAGTGTCATGAGACAGCTCCAACTAGAAGTCCAAGTTAATATTATTATGTCTTTTTTAACCTATAATAAATAAGTAAGCACAGTTTTTCACCAAAGCACATCAGTGTTAAAGAAACTGAACTACAAGTTCAGTTTCATTTTCAGTGGCAGCTTATTTTCCATTTTTTATTTTATTTTTAGTGATAGCAAACTGATAGGTTGATCTAAAATGAACTCTGATTTAAAAGTAAAGATACACAGACTCTGCAATTAGAAGTGTTTTGCAAACAATTTCAAATTTCCTAAGCCAGATTTTAATCCATGATGAAACACAGCAATCATATCACATCATGTGTTTGCAATCATGTTTCTTTTATTGCACAGATCAGGCAGTAATCAGGTCTGGGTTTTTCTAATGACACCGTAGTAATTTACTTTATGATTTAACAAAACCGAGGGAAATATTTTTTCACACAGAGCTAGGTTGGTTTGAATAGTTTCCCCCCCCCCAATGAATTAAACCTCAATTTAAAAACAACATTTCTTGACTCCTTTTGTATTTGATTGATATTAAAATATGATTAATCATCTGAAACAGTGAAGTGAGACAACAAAATATGTGAAACTCATATCGTCTCACAACAAAGCTATGCAGAGCATTGTAACAACATGCAGAAGTGATTCTCTTCCTCTTTAGTACGAAGGACGTCAAATCTGTTGTTTTCAGTCAAATTTTGATGGATATGACACAGGACAGTTTTCCTCTTTGCTTCAGTCAACTGAGCTTATTAATTAATTAATTAATTAATTAATTAATTAATTCATTCATTCATTCATTCATTCATGTACTCATTTATTTATTTTACCTTCAATTTTTCTGGAAAGATATTCATAAAGATGATGAATCTCTTTTCACAAGGATGTCCTGGATTTACTTTTACAGCCGAACTTTGTTGGGATGTGTTGCAGAAAACCATCTAGTAGGGTGACTGCAGAGGGCTGCCCATATTTAATGGGGTCTAAAATGTATGGGGTTTTTTTTTTTTTGTTTTGTTTTTTTTTTGCATTTCATACAACTGCAACATCCCACTTGGGTGAAAGGTAACAAAAATGGCAAAGCACGTGTGGTACATATAACAATTTTTCCTTATGATTGGTCATTTAAATCCTCCCGGAAATAGTTAATTATGACTTTTGCCTGTTCAACTCCGTTTAAAAGCTATTCAAACAAACCATCTGTACTGTATTGCTGACACTGCCCCCAAGTGGCAGAAAGCCAATGATGCAGTATTTAGACCAAACTATGTTTTGATGATAGAGACAAATTTAATGTTTTACAAGATCTTAACATTGTCATGTGTTTTTATGTGAGAAGAACCTGGAGGAAGAACCCACACATGCACAGAAAGAACATTTAAACTCCCTGCAGAAAGATCCCAGGATGCAATGCTGGACAGATCTTCACCCTGCAAGTTAAAAGTGACATCAACTGCGCCACTGTATTGCCTGGTAAAAAATAGAATTTCTCACACTGGCAAAAAAAAAACAACAACAAAATGCTTAATGCTATTATAATTTAGTTCCCTTCAGTAACACATACATCTCCAAACTAATTTGAAATAAACTATTCATTTTGTATTTTTGTCAATTTTTTCTTTTTAAGATTCAGCGGTCAAGACACAGCTCTGGTGTTTTCTGAAAGTTTTGCATTTTACAAATCCAAGATGTTATGCTTCAGCAGCATCTTAGCTGCCAGATCATATCACTCCCACACATTTAACCTTTCTGAGCCTTGATAAATATTTATGATCCACAGCAGTGCCAATACACCACAGGAAAAATGTGATGATTGTTTAAAAATATTTGCTCCGCTGGTTTATGTAAATCGTACAACCTTATTGCATTCTTGGTTTTAATTTGGTAATAGTTTCTGGTGCAGTGCAGATTCAGATGCAGTGTCAGGAATCAATGCACGATTTTCTAAACCCTTAGATACATTAAGATTTTCAGCTTTTAAAATATGAATAGTTTATCTTGTTAATATATAGTCATTAATGTAGGGTCTTGCTGATGTTGTTCACTGCTAGTTATGTTTCACTAAAAATATAATGCAACAATAATAATGTTCTGATGTTCCTTGAACTCTTTTATACTTTGACTATAAAAACAAACTGCAGATGGTTTTTTGGTCTGAGGGGATGGTCTGAATACTTATAAAGGAAAATTAAAATCAAATTTAGTTTTAAAGATAAAAATAAAAATCTGAAAACAGTGAATTGTGTTTTGTCTTCAGCTCCTTAAACATATTAGAGGCTGCAGAAGAACCAACACTGAGGCAAATGATCACCATCCTAAATATACAGTCATAGATACATGGTTTATATCAGGTGTTACAAATGAGTCGGTGTAAACCCAAATCATATTGAGAAATGTTTTTTATGTTTTAACTCAATTTGAGCTATTTTGTACAGAGCTGGTAGTTGGCACATGATGGTTCTACAACATGTCAATAGACTAACTACACAGTCCAGTCACATTAATGTGACCATCTGTCAAAAGCCAGAATAACCACCTTTCGCAGAGCGAACTGCTACGAGACGTGCAGGAAGAGAGTCACTTAGGTCCCTGAAGGTCTTCTCTGGGATGTTGAGCCATGCTGACTCTAATGCCGTGGCCAGCTGCGCTAAATTACGCGGTTGAGGATCCATGGCGCGAACAACTCGATCGAGATGGTCCCACAGATGCTCGATTGGGTTTAAGTCAGGTGAGTTTGCTGGCCAGGGGAGGACGGTAAACTCATCCTGGTGCTCTTCGAACCACGCACGTACACTGGCAGCTGTATGGCACCTCGCATTGTCCTGCTGGAAGATGCCATCATCCTGAGGAAAAACAATGCGCATGTAGGGGTGGACATGGTCCGCAAGGACAGATGCGTACTTGTATTGATCCATCGTGCCTTCCACAATAATCAGTGAACCCAGAGAATGCCAGGAAAACATTCCCCAGACCATAATGCTCCCGCCTCCAGCTTGGACCGTTCCTGCAATGGTTGCAGGGTGGTTCCTTTCAGAGGTTTCACGCCTTATACGCCAACGTCCATCTGTCCGATGGAGCATAAAACGCGATTCATCTGAAAACGCTACCTGTCGCCACTCAGTGGACGTCCAGCTGCTGTACTGGCGTGCAAATTCTAGCCTTCGTCGTCGATGAACACCAGTCAGCATAGGTGCACGAACCAGGCGTCCGCTTCGGAGGCCCAGACGCAGCAATGTTCGCTGAATAGTGGTTTGGGAGACACTTGTGGTAGCCCCTTGGTTCATTTTAGTGGTCAGTTGCTCAACGGTAGCCCGTCTATCTGCCCGAACGCATCTCCGCAACCGTCGTTCGCCTCTGTCATCTATGGCCCGTGGTGCACCACATTTGCCACGTCGTTGATTTTGGACAGTCCCATTTTGCCATGCACGGTACACTTTTACCACGGCGGCACGCGAACAGTTCACAAACTCAGCCGTTTCGGAAATGCTTCCACCCTTGGCCCGAAAGCCAATGATCATGCCCTTTTGGACGTCGGATAAATCGCTTCGTTTCTGCATTACGCCAACGATTGAAATGTTTTCCGAAGCCCACACACACCCTTTATATACGCTCAACTGCACTGTGCTGCCACCTGCCTTCTGTGATTGGTTATTTAACTCTGAAGTGGAAAGTACGTGGTGGTCACATTAATGTGACTGGACTGTGTAGAAATGCAAGTGGCATATTTATAATATTTGTATGTAATTAAACAAAACAAACTGTATCCTTTTTGTTCCACTTCACAAAGATGCACTAGTTTGTGTATCAAATAAGACTTGTGGTTGTAATGTGACAAAATCTGTAAAAGTTCAAAACGTGATGATATTTTTTTTACACAGTAATGTACATATATACATATCTATAAACTTAGAGACAAGGCAGGTTTCTGGCCTCGGAGGAGTGAATGATGCAAATCAGAGACTCGGTGCTGTGTTTCCTTAGATATAAACTTTTTAAACTCATTTATAATAGCACACTCCACTGATTGATAGGATTAACTGGAACACACATGTAAATAAAAAGATTTTTTTTTTGCAAAGTGCCTTCAGACAACATTTAGTGTGAATTGGGATTATATAAATAAACTGAATTGAATTTAATTGAATTAGCTGGAGAAGTCTGATAATAGGAGGAGAAGCACGCAAAAAGTGTTTTCCATATCACCTGGTTTGGTTTTTACTCAGCCCTCCACAGGGTTGACTAATGGAGACACAGCTGCGGCGGCAAAGCAGCTGTTTTCCGCTCTCACGTGTAATTAAGAAAAGGCTCGGTCACACAGAAAGCCCTCGGGAGTCTCAAGAGAGCGCAAGGAATTGTTCATGCCTCAGAGAACAGTGAGTTCCTGCAGCAGGCTTCCTTCAGCTTGTTACAGTCGGAGACTTTAAATGGATCGGCTTAATTGCTGCAGCATCCCTCAGACCATCTGCGTGTGTGGGAGGGCATGTTAGAGGAGTGGGCGCGTGTCTTTCTCAGTGCTCACAGGCCATTTTGTTTTAAGTTTAAGCACAGTGAGGGAGCCGTTGCGATGGCAGAGATGACAAAACTTATTAAAGTAATCTATGCGTTCAAGCCAAAAAACTGAGCTTGTCGTCTGAGACGCCTCTGTGCTCAGTTCTGCAGAAGATGCACAGTTTTGTGACTGGACTACCAATCCGAGGATTATCTCAAGTTTTCTTTGGACACAAGGCATTTCAGTTCCCTTCATCCGAAAGCTAATGCTCCCGGGCGGTTCTGTTTGTCCAATCGGGAGCTCTTGTTCGGTGGAATCAGCACGTCTGCTCCGTGCTCCCTGGTGGCTGCCAGGCTGAGCCTGCTGAGGGCCGATCTGCTGTAATTTGCCAGGTCCATTACTCCAACAAATGTGATGGCTACGAGGCCTGCGAGCGTGAAACAGTTGGTGGGATAAAGAGATAGAGAGGGAGAGAAACAGAGCACTGCTCCTGTCTGACCATAGTGTCTAAGAGTGTGCCGGCGACTCGAACTAATGGCACTAATTATGCACCAGAGAGCACTGCTGATGGGCCGGTTTTAGAGCAAAGGTGCTGGGGGTGAGTGGAATAGCTAAAGGTCCACAAACTGCTAGAAAAGATATGTGAGAAAGGATTAAGATGAGTCACTCGGGGCTTTTCCTTTCTAATAGCCGTCTGTTTGTTACTCAGACATGTGGACGTGTCTGGTTGAATTGCAGCCACGGGGATTTATGTTTGTTATTTACAGAGGAGTAAGCCAAGTGAAGCTTGGCCCAGTCGAATGTTCCCAATAAAGTAGACTTCACCTGGAACCACTGAAGCTTTTATAGATTTCATTTGAAGACTGTAGCTTGGAAATTGCAGAAGACGGGGGCTGAGATGCCGTTATGCGTTCCAGTCGGTCAGGTTGTGATATTTCATCACCTCCTTTATGTGATGTAACTGTTGGACTACAGAGGAAGTGTTTGTCAGATATAACAACCAGAATTTAAACAGAAGCTGGACTCAATAGATTTATTCCATGAGCGCAGCAGGAAGATAAACAAGCTCTGAAGCTCCAGCCCAGAAACCGAGCGGCAAACTCCCAAGATCCTCTTTGTGCCTCTGGCGTTCAGAAGACAATTAACTCAATCCACAAATGTGTAACTTTAGATGAAGTACGATAGGCAGCCTGCCATGTAACACACGCACGGCTCATGGCAAAGAGCCCGGAGTAGACATAGTATTTCAGAAATAAGTGATTAGCAACAGGTGCACAGAGCAATCAGCCAGCAATGAGCCAACTGGCCCCTCTGAGACCCACGCGGTACTTTGCAAAATTATTCACACCATTGCGTGTTTCTGAAAATGTAACATTGTGACCAGACATTTCAATGTTTTGAGAGTGTATCAATTTTTCAAAAAGAGAACCATTTTAGATGGTCAAATTGACCAATAGACCTGCTAGAGATAGACACCGGCCCCCCCTCACAGTCCTGCAAATGTGTCAGATAAAGGATGGATGGAGTTTGAACAATACATTTTAAATCATTTAAGTTTTATTCTGGGATGCAGGAAGCACAGATGTCACCATAGGGCGTTGTTATTGACAGAAAGAAAAAGCTCTTTTCACTGAGTGTAGCAGAGTTTGTCCAAAAGAAGCCAACCTTTTTCTTTTCTTTTGTTTTCTTTTTGAGTTGCATACATTTAAAAAACAACAACAAAGCCAATTTGTTCACTCATGTGCAGATTCTGTTAGATTAAAGCTGAAATATATAAAACAGTGGTAAAGTTTACTTCACCAGAGAGTGGAAATGAGACCATCTAAATTCAAGAGAGCAGAAGCAATCACAACACAGTCGAGTATTGTTAATGCAATCCGGCGGAGCCGCACCTTTGATGCACAGATGGTGTGTGCAAACTTCCTCGTTTCACCTCCTGCTCTTCCTCCGCTGTAATCTCCGCAAGTCTCTCATCCCTCATGTCCCACATTCTTCCTTCCTCTCAACATCCAGTGCATCACTCAGAAGAAATCAGTCACCCTCCTGTCAGCAGAGCGCCTCCACACGAACACCTAAGTTTAGCTAAATAAGCTCAGCAGTATTGGAGAGTGGGCCGGGGAATTCTCTGGTTGGCGACTTTTGGCAAGGTTTTTGTGAATACGCTCTGATTGATTCTTTTTCAGATTTTCAAGTCAGTAAAGAAATAGCCACAGGCGGGCTTGTCCAAAGTTGAGAAATTAATGTTTCCAATCAGAGTACTTTTTTGATCCATTTTTACTGCAAAATCGTTGAAATAGAAATTAGGTTTGACTCACAATTTTGACTTTGCTATAGTGTCTCAGGATGTTCTTCATATTATTTTGGAGTTAGGAGTTACAGATCAGACACTGTGATACACACTCCAAAGCCTTTCTGGGCTTAAAACATCTGAAGGTATTACTTCATACTGTGCTGCGGCAGGTCACAAAAACTCAAAGCTCAAAGTGCCTCTAAGGTTATTTTCTTGACAGCCATCAAAGGTCTTGGAAATATTCTTTAAATTATTCTGCCTCTTGTGCTACCTCGGCATTTGTGTGCAAAATTACAACACAATCCCCAAAAGATACCAATGTAAAACATGTACTGTTGAAACATATGGAGGTTGAAACCAAGCATATCTCGAAATGTGCCAAGCAGTGGCTAGTTTTGAGGCCAATGTCACTCTCAGTTGCAACTTTTTCTTTTATTTTACCGCTGTTTGAAAAAAAAAAACTTGAAAAGCACATTTTAAGACAACGATTTGGTTTTGTGGGAACCTATTATGTTTTCTAGAAACGGATCTGGAGCGAAAAGCAGTCATACTAAATAGTTACTAGTTTTCTTTTTCATTGTGAGACACAACTGTAGTTTAATAAAATGTTTCTTGCAGTTTGTGAGACATTTTGTTAGAAAAGGTCAATCCTTTCTGCTGCCACATGAGTTTGCCAAACAGTCTTTGCAGATAACTGAGAAGTGATCTATGATTTTTGGAATAAAAACCCCCACTTAGTTATGGTAAGAAGAGCAAATATTCTTGTTTCATTTGGTCCTCTTAATTTTGTTATCCTGCTTGACATCTTCCAAACATTTAGGCTCCTGATGCGCATAATTAAAGCAGCAGAGACATGAAATCCTGCTGAAGAATGTAAATAAGTTAAACACAGTAAAAACAGTGGTGTTATCCTCTTTGGACTCCTGTTTTAATATCTGGTAACAATTATAGTAAAAATGTTTTCTTGACAAGGTTCAAACTCATGAGTGGATCAGAGAACTGAAGCACTAACTCAATTTATTCACAATTTACTCACAATTTATTCACAGCCTTTAACCTCTACTGTTCATGACCTTGTCCGGATCAGTTCTGTCATTCCTATTTCTATATTTTACCCACACATTGTCACTTTCTCCCCTCCTTCCACTTCATACAGGTAAATAAAGCCTTTAACTCTCTGCTTTGCTTTTACATATCCTGTTATTTCTCTTGGTACTGAAGCATATTTTAGAAAAGTGTGGCGATAGCCAAAAAAACGCACAAATCTCATTTATAATTGAATCTGATTGTATGTTACTTTCTAAAGAATTCATATTACACCAGATTTCCATTCTGCCCCCTGCTACGGTCAGTCAGAGCTCCTCTGAAGTATGAAATAAGAGCCCTCATTAAACCAGAAATAACCAGTTGATATATATTATTTATCAGAGTCACACGGCCATGTTTCTTGAAGCATACCTATGAGTAAATGCTGGAAAACATATTAAAATCAACAGATAAAGTAAATATATAACTAAAAGTAATAAAATTATTCCTGTCTCTTAATGGGTGATATTTGATTTTGAATGATTAATGGCTCTGATTGGTAGACCCTGTCTGACTACATGAGAAAGACTAAAATATCCAAAAATAAAATTACCATTGTTACTTCAAGAATTCATCGATCTGTACTTGTTGGTCACTTCATCCAGGAAACCAGTAAAAGACCCTGAAGAACATCCAAAGAACTGCAGACCTCTTTTATCCCAGTTTCAGTCAGTGTTCATCACTCAACTATAACAAAGACACTGAGTAACAAGGAAAGGTTTGCCTCTTGTTCCAACTCTTAGAATTGAACAGGCACAGGATGCAGCACAAAACATATTGTAACAACTCTTCTTTCCCTGGGTTGTGGTTGTCCTTTGTTCCTCAGGTGAAGTGATCCAATGTTCTCAGCTTATTTAAACCTGGCTGCTCTTGCTCTCCCCAGGTGAGCAGGTGGTCTGGGTATTTTTATTTAATTTTTTTCTAGCTATGTCTAGCTGGACCTTTTCCATCGCAGGAAATCATCTCATTAATTTTGTGTTACCTTATTTGTGCTTTGGGTTTGAACTCACTAACCATATGTTGTTTTTTTGCTAAAAAAAATTAACTCAATAAATACATACTAATCTGCTTTGAAATCGGCCTCCCTTGGTTGGTCATGAATTCACCATCTGGGTCATGACAGTGTAGGTCTATAGATGTATTTTTTCAGTTTAGTATACTGGACAAAATCTGGCTCTGTGTAAAAAAAAAAATTCATTTCATAAATTCAAGATTTCACCCCTGACTTATCAAAAGGGAAGAAATAAAAGTCAGAATTTCCAAGACCAAAATAGATAAATAAAAATCCCCCCATTTTAATAGAAAATAATAATTACGTAACTCAAGAAAAAGACAAATGTGCAATGCTGAGCTCCCTCGGTGGTCAGAAAACAGAAAATTACTGGCTGGAAGAAAATGGCAGAGAACCCCAACTAAATCTACTATTTAGCCTTTGACCTGCCTTGCCTGCTGGTGGTGGTCAGAGGGCGCCGGAGCATGAAGGCCTATCCAGTAGCTTGCCGGCATCAGCGAACTTTGTGTGAATATTGTGTTTTTGAATGGGTGAATGACTGAAGGAGCTTTGCCAAGGCGCTATACAAGTATGAGTCATTTACAATTCAAACATGTTAGTGATAATAGGATGGTGATAGTATGATAACTTCAGGACATGGAGGAGCTGTCAAGCTGCTGGAAACGTTAACGTATCAGAATTCAATTAGCAGGATGCTCTAACTTCAGCTTCCACATAGTGCCAGGCTGGTGCAATTAAGATCATCATTTGCAAATGTAAATGTCAATATACTTGTGTTGTCTTTGCCTGATATTAGCCTGAAACATTTAACTGTGACAGAAAAGCGAACACTGAAAGAATCTGTAAGGAGGCAGCACTGTATCCTTCCTCTCCTTCCTCTTGGATCCTTTACCCTTAAAGTTATTTTTATATCTCGCACGGAGACGCATCTCTCCTTTTAATGTCTGATTCAGTTCAATTTGAAAACAACGTCCTTTGATAAACAACCTTGCCCCATGATTAAACATTTTTACACTCACAGGAACGACATTGTCTGCATCCATGGTGCCCGAGGGGACCGTGAAGGGTTTGCTTAGTAAGAAAATGATGTGAATCATACAGTCCAGAGTTCTCCAGGCAGCAGCTTCACCGCTATTATGAAAGACTTCACCAAATAAAGCAATATCTTTGAGTAAACAGAGGCGTTTCAGGCTGGAGCTAGATATATCTGAGATACAATTTATTTGTACTTTAATTAATAATATGCGCGTCGTTGGCAGCTTTCTTGCTCTCCGGATCAATGTCCTCCTCATTGGCTTTGATTAAAACAATGCTGTGCATTTACAGTGCTTCCTACCATTTTTGATCAAATACCAGCTGAAGGCAGAGACAGTCTGCCGTTGTGCCGAGCCGGTGGACTTGCTGAATTAAATTTAGTCGTCTCTCTGTTGGCACATGAGTATCTAAAATGAGATTTCTTTCACCTGCTCCCTGCAAACAGCAAGGAAGGCCTGAATAAAGGGGCCGTGGTTTCGGTGCTGTGAAATTAGACGGAGTGCAGAGGATCAGCAGCTTTCTTCCGCTGGCGAACTTTGCAGGAGCCGGAGCCCCTCGTGACAGCCTGGCTAAACGGATTGCATCTTTTAACGGGAGCGGAGAATGCACTGGAGCATTCCCATCCATTAGAAGATGAGATACTTCTGTCGTGTTTAAAATAGATCCAGGGGTGAATCTGAGAAAACGCAGATTGATGAAACATTTGTTGAGCAATATGAAAGACAGTCTGCACTCCTTTGAGCCGACGTACGCATATCTGAGCATGTGCTCTTTATATCTCTCTGCGTTCGGAACAAATGCGGGCACATCTAAATGAGGAGCCCCACAGAGGATTCGGCGCTCGCTTTGCAGGAATTTTCAACTTATTCCTCAAATCTCACCAAGAAGGAGTGGGGGCGTTTGGCCGCTCAGAACCAGGGAATTTATACTGTAGGCTGACAGAGGGGTGGAATCAGCAAAAAGAGGGGAGGAGGATGCTCCACTTTTGTATCACTCACTGGGTGTTCTTGGCAGCTTGTCGTCCTTTGTGACTGGTAATGTGCCTCCACCCTCGGGCACCAGAAAAAGCTTGCTGCTCTTTACCTGCGTGGGAAGACTTTCCATTTTCTCTTCTTCCAATTTCAGAGGTAATTTCTTTTTTTTTACCCTTCTGTTATGTTTAACTTGTATGGCCTGAAAAAGGAAGAATATGCAGGACTGCCAACTATTGCATTTCAGAAAAAAGTGTTTAAAAGCAGAAATGAAAAAAAAAAAAACAAAAAAAAAAACACACACATACAGTTGGTCCGAGGTCTGCACAAGGCCCTGGTCAGAATTTGATTTGGGGAGCAAATTACAGCTAAGCTCATTGTCCACCAGCAACCACAGCATCGGTAACGTAGCTTTGGTGTTGTTAATGTCTCATGATGTTTGGTGTTCATTACAGCTTGTTTTATAGTTCAGTAACCGATCAACAATAAATTTCCAAAAGTGAAAATGTGTGAAGCAGCTTTCTTTTGAATTCAGTTCAACTGAACTCAAGTTGGGCTGCAATTACTTGCAATTAGAAACCTAAAAATACTTACAGCAGGAGATGACAACTACTTTATGAACCATTTTGTCTTTACAACTTACGTTTTTCAAATGTCCTTGTGTTCCACCAGGCGGATCGAAAACCTCTTTTTCCATATGTGACTTTAATTTTTTTCCCCAATTAGCCCCAGTGTTTGGAGTCCTGGTGCAAATCGGTGATTATTATTACTCAGAAAGCAACACTAGGAGTAATATACGAAGAGATTTCAGAGAAACTGGCCTCCCAAGGGGTGATGAACAAAATGATGCCATCTAGTGTTGCACACACAGTGGAGATACAGCCAACTTTGCAAGAACTGAACCAAACATCAACCGACTGGAGTGAGACTTGACTAGGGAGAAGTGGCTGAAGTTGCCCCATATGCCTCCGTATGACTTGCAGTGATTCCACCCCACCATCAGGGGGCAGGACGTTGGCCACACGGAACAGGTGCTTCTTTTTCTACAACACTTTTTCCTTCCATTTAGTTTTTCATTAATAAGCTCGGATGCAACACACTGAGCTGAACAACCATAATTTTCTGTGGCTTTTCTAATGTGAAGCTTTTCCATCTCTGTAAAACCAGCAGTCTTCCCTGTGGTTGTGTAGGCAATAAAATAGTCACATAACAATAAACCTTTATTACTTTTAGTTTTTGAATTGAATTACTACAGTTAAAGAAGTTTTTAAATGATTTTCTAATTTATTAAGTAGCTGTGTTAGTGGCCCTAATCCTGCCTCGCCTCCAGCTGTGTCTGCAGACCCTTCCTGATGTTTCTGATTGCCCAGGCAACCGAGAGGCCCAACAGATACATTATTTCACAAATTTCCGTAAAGACACGCCTTTCCAACGCGACTCTGTCTCGGTGGGAGATAAATCTGAAAGACTTGCAAACGGAATCCACCCACATCTCCAGGAGTAATGGAGCTGTCACTGGCTAAATCTGACCCCACAGTAACCCTCAGAGGGGCAATGATATGCTGCCCATCCCTCCACCCGAGTGGAGAGGAGAGTGGGCAGCAGAGAGAGGAGGGGGCCTTATCTGATGATAGCAGTCATCTTCACTGAAATGAGAAAAATAGAGGTCATTGTGTCACCGTAGCCCCACGGGATGAAGAGTTTATATATGTGTGCGGGCGAGGTGAATCCTGCGGAGAGAAGGATGCTGGTCGGATGCTGAACTGATTGTCGATGCTCGGCTGGAGCTGATGAAGGCTCCCTACAGGCGATATGAAATATCACGTCCTCCCATTCCGGCAAACCATTAAATTACAGGTTGCGATGTGTGGACGCGTTTCTCTCTCTCTCTCCTCTCTCTCTCTCTCTCTCTCTCTCTCTCTCTCTCTCTCTCTCTCTCTCTCTCTCTCTCTCTCTCTCTCTCTCTCTCTCTCTCTCTCTCTCTCTCTCTCTCTCTCTCTCTCTCTCTCTCTCTCTCTCTCTCTCTCTCTCTCTCTCTCTCTCTCTCTCTCTCTCTCCTCTCTTCTCTCTCTCTCTCTCTCTCCTCTCTCTCTCTCTCTCCTCTCTCTCTCCTCACACACATCACAGCAGTCAGTTAGTCGTCCCTCACTATGTGGGTTACTTCCTCACTGGTTCGCATGCATCTCCGGGGCGTAATGAAGCGAAGCTCAGCCAAGAAGGCGTAATGCACGGAGAAGGGGGGAGGGCATGGAGGGGGGGGGGGGGGGGGGGGAATAATCTCTCATCCAATCTGATGTCTCGGTTGCTGAGGTCTCTCCGGTGTCCTGAGCGCTGGGCTACACATGCTTATTTTCCCAGACACTTTCCGTCCGTGGCGCGTCTCCGGCTTTGAGCGCACTTGGGCTCCGGACACCGGTGGCTACTGACACACTCCCCCCCTCCACCATCACACACACACACACACACACACCCTCTCTCATTCACACAGCTTTGCAAATGCACAGCAAGGGACTGGACTTGGCCGGAGGAATACAGCATCTGACTGAAAGCGCTGATGGTACGGTGATTTTCTTTTCTTTCTTTCTCTCCTTTTTCTTTGTTTTTGTCAGATCTTGCTCGTTTACGCACAAACAACCGGGACTAAAGTCAGACAGCGTGTTGGTAGAACACGGACAGGAGCAGAGCATCAACAAATACGCAAAAGGTTTATTTGTGTACGTTAATTATTAACTTTTGGTTTATTATTATATTTATATCACCATTGGACAGCTATTAGATTAGATTTTTTATATTAATCTGCCAGCGTTATTGCATGCAAAGTGATTTCATAACTTTAATCGTTTACGATTATGAACACCTGTCTAATAGTGTTGACCTGTCGGTGGATGGACGGACTCTGACCTCTGAAGATGTTTGTGGTGTCTGGAGTCAAAATGTTATTTTTTCCCCCCTTTTTTTAAGCGCATCCAGGAAACATGAATTGGTCGTTGTGTTCCTCCAACGATTCCTGAAGACTTTTTGCTTTGTGGCAAAAAAAAAGTCTGAAAGCTGCCTTAGCCACCAATGCTACTTTACTGAAACAAGTGACAAATGTTTGCTCTGTGTTTGTGGTGCGTTTAAAAAGTGAGGTTCTCGTGGATGAAAGGACTTGAAGGTTTTACAGCAGAACATCGTTCACTTGCTTCCTCCCTCTTATGTTTTTCCCCCAGTAAAACACCTGGAAATCTACTTGATGTAAGAGAAAAATGATTCCCCAGACCTTGTCAGCAACTTTTACTGCAAGATGGTTAGTTCTTTATGTGGTGGAGTCCTCAATGTTGGCATGTTGACTGGCCTGTAACACCCACATGCGTAAATTAGCCTGAAAGGAAGCACTGTCCCTTCCTTGGTCACCTTTGAGGGATCCTGACCCCTGCACAGGTGGTGATCTTTGCTTTGCCTAATAAGGCTCACTAACCCCAGTGGAGCAGTGTGTGTTGGCCTGAACACCTGACGTTTCTCGATCTGACATTTCAATTCTCATCACCCAAACAAATGTTATGCTTCTGATGATGCTAGTAAGAAAACATTCCTGCAGACTGCATCAAGCTATTTGCCGTTTGATTTGCACCTTCTGACTGGTTGCTGTTATAAAATGCAGTTTCACTGTTTTCTTTTTTTAAGGAATATGGACTACATTTAGAGATTTTGACAACCTTTTTTTTGTCGGTGCACTAAAGAAGGAGCACTGGGTTTATTCAAGTAAAACCTCAGCTGTCATCACAAACCATGACCACTGCACTCATGGATCTTTGGATAGACTGTGACCCATTGCGGTCGTCACAGTTTGGCTCTTGTCAAACTTGTTCCAACCCTAACACTCACCTGTTTCTTTCTGGTTTAGCTCAAACTCATGTCATTCACTTCAACTGTCAATGGTCGTAATGTTATGCTTCATTGGTGTATCTTTTCATTTTACTCAAACAGGGTGAATCGGCTATTTGCACTGAATTTACGAGAACAGCCTCCAGTCCTGATCCAGCAGCCTATAAAAGCAACGCTGTCATGGACAAGACACGATGAAAGTTGACCTTTTTCTTCATTTTCCCATCTTCCACCCCATTGCCTTTGCTCTCTCCTTATGTGTTTGTGTGTGAGTGTGTATTTGAGTGGTTTAGGAATTATGTTGGACAAGATTAATCTTTTCTCCACACAGGAGTTCCTCATGTAGCCAAGGGGTCACATGCATCGTGCTGGCTGCAGTTCTGTATGTAAGAAATTGGTAAAAACAGAGAGAAAAATTGGAGGAAAATAAGATTGATAAATGGAGGACAGAGCGAGAAAGACCAGCCGTGGGCTCCCGGCGTTGCCACAGCCGCTGCTGCTGCTGCTCGGCCCCTCAGTGTTTTCTAGAATTGATCATCAGCCTTCACCAATAAACAGCCCGGCTCTGAGGATGTGTGAACTCTCCGAGGGGCCCCCTAATAGAAAAATCTATGTCTTTTCCCCATCCCTCAATAAGTCGGATCCCGAATCCCTCAGTCCCACTTTCATCACTAACTTCTAACCTCATTTGTTGCTTTTGTTTTTCCACAGAGGCAATTACCTTTCTCACACCGTGCGTCACAGCGCTCGGGCTGCCGGCTGTGTTATCTCAGCAGCTGTAGCAAACGCGCTCACTGAATTTACAACTCAAACTTGCCTAAGGAACGTGCACCACACAGCATAATCTTTAGTTGATCCCGTCCCTGTGGCTCTTATCCCTTGTAAGGGCTGTTGTTTTATGAGGGATACAAAAAGTCGAGCCTGCAGTCTCCCTCCCTCCCCCCTTCCAGCTGTTGACGGAGCGTCCGTTATTTCCAACGCGAGTCGGTTTGCTGGATGAGTCGTAAGACAGGCAGGCGGGGGGACTTGCAAATCAAATTGCTGAAATCTATTGAAGCGTCTGTCTTGATTCTCTGGAGGGCAGCAGGGTGAGGAGAAACAAGGCTCTGAGCCCTAAACACCACTGGAAAGGAAAACAAAACCTGCCGCCGAGGAATTTTATGATGCGCCTCGGTCAGCCAGCTGTGCAGTACAAACTGGATGTGGATGGCGGAGCTGTTGAATTCTTTTTTTTTTTTTTTTTTTTTAAGTGTAAGAAGCCCGGTCAAAGGTTCTTATTATTTGTACGCATTCATGCAGTCGTTATATGCCTCTGCCAACTCTCCCTCAGCCAGTCCTGCTTCTTAAAGTGACAAACTACACACCACTACTTTGCGTTCCTGCCTTCTTGTCTGTCTGCAGCATCCAGTCTAAGAAAGTTTCTCCATCTTGATGAGTTCATTCCCTGTTTTTCTTTCTTTTTTTTATTGTATTCAAACAGAATGTCTCATGATGTCAGCTTGATTCGGCTTCCCCTCACCCACCGAGTAAACGTCTTTCAGTCGGTGCTGTTTGTGATTAATGGAACATCAAAAGCTCAGTGTGATACATTCCCGAGGATACGAGTCTGCCAGGGACACATAAACATCATTAATGAAGAAGAAGCAGATTGAAGAGAGACGGAACGAGGGTGAGGAGGCTAAAAAACTGGGAGGGGAACATTCATTTTTGTCAGCAATGTGATGTAGAGGCTACTTACCTGTGGTTTTGTTAATGATTGCCCCTGTAAAGCCACTTTTGAGGGATGAAGGGACAGTTTGCACCCCGTGATCACGTTATGATCTACCATCAGTTTGCTGCGTGCAGCAATGGATGGATGGATGGCAGCTTTTTTTCTCTACTAACTCCATCTGGAAAAATCACATCTTCCTTTGCTCTTTGATGGCCAGTGGCAAAAAAAAAGAAAGAAAAACTCGGAAGCGCACAAAGAAAACTTCTCCACTCAAGACGACAGCTATATTTATCCAAGTATGCAGTTCTCTCCTGGGCTCAGAGGCTTAATTACCCAGAATAGGGGGAAGTAAAGATGAATAGCAATTATGCAACAGTATGCAAAGTGTCCTGAATTGTGGGGCTTTTTGTAGATGGACCCATCACTGCTATGTTCTCCAGATGAAAGTCCGGGTCAAGATTTCATGACACGGATTCTAAGCTGTTTGTACATTTAAGTTATTCAAAGTCGTCCTGATACACTTGAACTTGTGCCTCTTGTGTCTTGTCTTGCCTTGTCTACAGTCACAATGTATTTTATTAGGATTTTATGTGACAGACCAAGACAAAGCAATGTATACTGCTAATATGGAAGGAAAATACAACTGAGTAAAATGTTCGTTGAACTGCTAAAGTTACTCTTTAAAAATTGGAAAAGGAAGCAACAGCTATTTTATTTGTGATAGGAAATTTGTTTTGATTTTTGAATCAAAGAACCCCAACTTCTTAATGTTATACCATTTTATGATGTCACATAAAGAAAGCCAAAAATTTTACAAAAAGACTATGAAAACATTTTATTTAACGGAA
Organism: Poecilia picta; assembly: GCA_033032245.1. NCBI lineage: Eukaryota > Metazoa > Chordata > Actinopteri > Cyprinodontiformes > Poeciliidae > Poecilia > Poecilia picta. The sequence continues at coordinate 15,062,823 of CM065358.1, forward strand.
AAATCCATACTTACAAAATCATGTAAACACTAAGGACACTTGGGGATTTGGGGCATTGTTACTTAAAGATTTTCTTTTAAAATGAGACCGAAATCTTTACATACTTTTGCAAAACTACTGTGTGCCATAGATGGAAAATTTTGCTAACCCATTCTCTTTCCTTGTAGATAAAACATTTTACAGTCTGTTTTCTTCCTAATAAATGACACACAGTTTAGTTTTAGGTCCGGGAGGCTCAAATATTTCTGCCATTAGATGTGTCAGCTGCCATCATATGCAAAGAGGTTTTTTAATATTTAATGCAGTAACAAGCTATTTCGTTTTTTCAGAGAAGAACATGCCATAAAAGTGTACATTCTGGACTGACTGGAATAACTTGGCATACATAGTAAAAAAGAAAATGTTAAATATTTATGCTAATGTCTGACAAGGAAGTGCCTTTGGGCAATAATTCCAACAACTCCAATAAGAGCTGTTCTGAAGACCATCAGTAAATGCCCTGCAGGTGTCACTCTATGGGAGCTGCTCATGCAAGAGGTTGGGGGGAAAAAAAAAGCCATCAAAATAAAATCTCATTTTGTGTCTTTTCCCATGTCTTCCCTGCGGCACCAGCGTGAAGGATGTAGAGCCGGAGGTGGGGGCAGGATGGAGTGCTCCTGGAAGACGGTGCTGCTGCTGGTGTGTGCGTCTCTTGGGGTCCAGTACACGGCTATCCGGACCCTGAGGGACTCGATGTCTGGACCCTGTCAGAGAGCCTACCGCTGTAGGAGCAGATACCACAGAGGTACCATCAGATGGCACATTAAAACCTTGCTAAAGTCTAAAACGTGTGCAGATGTAACAGAGATAATAAGTATTAAACAGAACAATATTTTGCTCATTCAATATAATTTAAACACCATATACAGTGGGAAGAACAAGTATTTGATACACTGTTGATTTTTCAGGTTTTCCCACTTGCAAAGCTTGTAGAAGATTGTAATTTTTATCATAGGTACTCTTCAGCTGTGAGTGATGGAATCTAAAAGAAAAATCCAGAAAAATACAATGTATGATTTTTAAATAATTAATTTCCATTTTATTGTGTGAAATAAGTATTTGATCATTTATCCACCAGTAAGAATTTTGGCTCTCACAGACATGTTAGTTCTTCTTTAAGAAGCCCTCCTGTTCTCCACTCATTACCTGTATTGACTGTACCTGTTTGAACTGTTACCTGTATAAAAGACACCTGTCCGCAAACTCAATCAGACTCCAGCATCTCCACAATGCCCAAGACCAGAGAGCTGTGTAAGGACATCAGGGATAAAATTGTAGACCTGCACAAGGCTGGGATGGGCTACAGGACAATAGGCAAGCAGCTTGGTTAGAAGGCAACAACAGTTGGTGCAATTATTAGAAAATGGAAGAAATACAAAATAACGGAAAATCTCCCTCGGTCTGGGGCTCCATGCAAGATCTCACCTCGTGGAGCATCATTGATCTTGAGGAAGGTGAGGAATGAGCCCAGAACTACACGGCAGGACCTGGTCAATGAAGAGAGCTGGGACCACAGTCTCAAAGAAAACAATCAGTAACACTCTACGCCGTCAAGGATTAAAATCCTGCAGTGCACGCAAGGTGCCCTTCCTCAAGCCAACGCATGTCAAAGCCCGCCTGATGTTTGCAAATGACCATCTGAATGATCCAGAAGAGGAATGGAAGAAGGTCATGTGGTCTAATGAGACAAAAATAGAACTTTTTGGTTTAAACTCCACTCGTCATGTTTGGAGGAAGAAGAATGATGAGTACAACCCCAAGAACACCATCCCAACCGTGAAGCAAGGCGGTGGAAACATCATTCTTTGGGGATGCTTTTCTGCAAAGGGGACAGGACGACTGCACCATATTGTGGGAAGGATGGATGGGGCCATGTATCGTGAGATTTTGGCCAACAACCTCCTTCCCTCAGTAAGAGCACTGAAGATGGGTCATGGCTGGGTCTTCCAGCATGATAACGATCCAAAACACACAGCCAGGGCAACTAAAGAGTGGCTCTGTAGGAAACATCTTAAGGTCCTGGTGTGGCCTAGCCAGTCTCCAGACATGAATCCAATAGAAAATCTTGGGAGGGAGCTTAAAGTCCGTGTGGCCCAGCGACAGCCCCGAAACCTGAAGGCTCTGGAGGAGATCAGTATGGAGGACTGGGCCAAAATCCCTGCTGCTGTAGTCAAGAACTACAGGAAACGTCTGATCTCTGTAATTGCAAACAAAGGTTTCTGTACCAAATTTTAAGTTTCTTTTTTCTGGTGTATCAAATACTTATTTCACACAATAAAATGGAAATTAATTATTTAAAAATCATACATTGTATTTTTCTGGATTTTTGTTTAAGATTCCATCACTCACAGTTGAAGAGTACCTATGATAAAAATTACAGTAATCTACAAGCTTTGCAAGTGGGAAAACCTGAAAAATCAACAGTGTATCAAATACTTGTTCTCCCCACTGTATCAGAAACAATCCAAGCAGTTCATACTTACAAAGAAATCTAACCCAAGTATCCATAAACATGAGTAAATAAGTAGAAGGTCAGAAAGAACACACAGAAATCAATTTAATATTTTTTTTTATAACAAATAAACTATATGCATGCATGTCAAGATGGAACTGACATTAATTTTGATAAATCTAATTTTTTGTTCTTTAAAGTTTTCAAATCTTAAAGTCAACCTTCTGGTTATGAGCCGGCGCTCAGCATCCATCAGGGTTTTACTTTGAGTGTAAGACTGCTCTGCGTCTTCACTGCGCCCTCTTTGGAAATCTACCAATTGGCTTTCATGTTCCATCCCCTTTAATCTTTAAATTATTGTATCAATGCATGAAAACCTTTCTGCATTTTTGGCTTTGCCACTCACAACCATTAGGGGATTATACAAATGTGAATGCCTGACGAAAAATAACACGGAAGCCAGATTTAGACGGAGTTACAATTTCTTGACTAACGGTTCTAAATCCTGACCATCTGACAGTCTGTTTCCATTTGCAGTTTTTACTCATTTTCCCTTCATTTTCCCTGCACTCAATATTTTTTCTCTTTTCTTAGTTTTTGTTCTATGTTTTAAAGCTGTATTTTAAAAAAAGTTGCAAACCGCTAGCGCAATGTTAGTTTTTCAAATTTCTTACCTGGTTTTAAAATTTCAATCTGAAATGATTATTTTCTTTGTTTTCTGTGCCTTTTGGCCATTTCTTTTCTTAATTTACTTCAATTCCAATTTAATATCTCATTCCACAGTAACATTATGGGCTTATTTGTCTTGATTTCATTGGGTATGTGGATTACGTGGTTTGCAACTGAGTATTGGTGTGAATTGCATATCAATAGCCCCTTTAAAAAGTGCTTTTTCTGAAAAGACCAAAACCTGAAATACATCAGCTGGGGATACAGAGAAACATTCAAAACTTGATTGGTAATATTATAATTTCAACAAAAACTTTTAAAAATAGTTCTTAACATCAGTGCGGTTATAGATGCAACATAAAAAGGAAATCTGAGCACTGAAAATGAGGATTCCCTGAAAATGGAGAAAAGAAAATTAAAAATGCATTATTTGTCTTGCAATTATTCTCCCATTTGCCACCATTAATACACTCACACTGCACAGATGTAACTTGCCAGCGAAAGGCTCCTGAATTAAAAAACGAAAAAAACCCTCTTTGCAATCAACTCTTCATCAGGAGTAATTGCCCATCAGTTATTTACTCTATATTTAGAAATCTACTATTCCATAACCCGCCTTTGAAAACCGGCATCAGTCTCCTGGATGTTTGCGCTAAATAATTTAAACTTTATTGGCTTTAATCTGTTGTTTCCCCAGGAATAAATATAGAAATAACACTGCAGTTCACATTTATGAGCTAAAGCTGGTCTTCTGAAACGAACCACTTTTCCACACATCTTTTAAAGTAATGATTGGAGCATTTTCTGGAATAAGTTATTTAAAGGCAGTTCTTAAAACATCGTATGAATGATGATCATTTTGAAAGCACTCATCTTTTTCTTCCCCTTGCTCAAGACTCCAGATGGGCTGCCTTGTGTGATGACAGCTGGATGCCCGTCGAGTTGCCTCAGAAGCATATACTGCTTTTTGCGACAACACGCAGCGGCTCCTCGTTCACCGGACAGCTACTCAACCAGCATCCCGGGATCTTCTACGTCTTTGAGCCCCTTTACCACGTCCAGCAGGCCTTCACCAACTCCAGCAGCAGGTTGCGTCGAACTTTAGACCGCCGGGCCTTGCTTGGAGCATACAGAGACCTTCTCTTAAACCTGTACACCTGCGACCTTCACTTCATGGAGAACTACATCCGCCCTGAGGCCCAGGATCACATCACAAGCTCCTTTTTCCGACGGAGCTCAAGCCATGCCCTCTGTTCTCCTCCAGTTTGTTTGGAAGGGGCAGATGCTGCAATGTCTGATTCGCCTGATGAAATCTGGTGTCCTAAGAAATGCGGGGCTCTGAACCTCACTCTAGCCGCCATGTCATGTTTGTCAAGAGGACATGTAGCCATAAAAACCGTGAGGATCCCCGAGGTGGGAGACCTGCGGACTCTGATGGAGGATCCGCGTCTGGACGTGAAGATCATCCATCTGGTGAGAGACCCCAGAGCCATCCTCGCTTCCCGCATCATGGCGTTCTCTGACCAGTTTCGTGCTTGGAAAATATGGAACGCCACTGGACGACAGCCTCGATACGTGGACCTCTCACAGATCACCAGCACCTGTATGGACATGGCTGCCTCTGCAGAAACGGGCCTGCAGAAACCAGCGTGGCTGCGAGGGCGATACATGCTAGTGCGGTATGAGGACTTGGCTCTTCACCCAAATACCAGGGCGACTGAAATTTACAGGTTCGTGGGTCTGGAGATGGAGGACAGGGTGAGGATGTGGATATTGAAAAACACCAACAGCAGTGTGTCGGCTCCCTCTGAGTGGAATTACAAATACTCCACCACGAGAGACTCCAGAGCAACGGCAGAAAGTTGGAGGCTTCGTCTCAGCTTTGACATTGTGAGAACTATTCAGAACCTTTGTAGTGACACGTTGGCTCTGCTCGGATACAAGCAGGTTCACTCTGCTGCCGAACTCAGAAACTTGTCACAAAGTTTAGTGGAGCACAGAAAGTTTCAGCCTGTCACATGACGATGCAAGAAATCTGCTTATTTATAAAACGTCTCTATGCTCAGATTTTGGTCTGTCAAGACACAAATAAAATGAATGTAACTTTTTTGAATCCTGACTGATGCCTGAAATACTTTGCTATGGTTGGTAAGTTTTTGTTAAATATGTCAAAAGTGCCCATTGTTTTTTTACATGAAGAAAACTGGGAAACAGAACGATGCACCATTGGTGCTACTACTTCTGCTGTTTACCTATAACGCTTAGGCATTGACCAGGGGTTTCAGTCAAGACTTTTTAAAATAATTAGTATCTCTCAAGGTGCATCCACGGAAAACTCTGACACTGTTTTTGCTTAACCAATGTTTAAAAAGTTACAGCCTTTGTATTTGAGCCAAGTTAATAGTTTTTATTAATTCAACAACCCAGAAGTTTCTTCTTCTACAATTAAGCTCAAAATTATTTATACCTTTATTAAATTTAGATTTAAGGTAAATTTTTTTATCCATATGTTTCTTCAGACTAAAAGTAACATCAACTTGTTGTAGTCGAACATTAAGTCAAAAATCTGACGGGGAATAATTTTCCAATTGCAAAGATTTGGCAAAAGATAAACGGCTTCCTCTAATGTCAGAGGCTAATTATTCCAACAACAAAAAAACAATACCCTGCAAACCCCTTAAACATTTTAGACAAAGGAGATGTGTTGTAGTAAAAACCCAAGTGGTCTGTGACATTTCCTTTGGAAACCTTGCAGACATTTTACAGTTAGCTCCCAATTTAAACGTCTAGTTGGCCAGGAGAAGCAAATGTTCAAATGCAAATCCTCCAGAGCAAAAGGTTATGAAGGCTGGTGAATGTAGCTCCTTCCTCATCTTTTCTGTAGAGCTGTATGTTCCCTTCATTCAATATTTTAGATGCTTTCAGATAACTGCAGTATCATCCTCAGCAGAACAAGGAGCGTCATCTCCCATTGCAGTGTGTTGAAAATAAAACACAGCAATTTCCACACCGTATTTTCTGCATTATGTCTCGCCTCCTGTGAGCTGAAGTCAGTTGCTCTCCCTCATCTCTTCACCTTCATTTCCAGCTATATATGAAATGCCTCTGCAGCACATAAAACATCCCCCGTCGTGAGGTATGTGTAAACACCATCTGCAAAAGAAACTCAGCCTGAACTATCCACATATTTTCTTTAACCATCTCCAGTGTTTTTGTGTAACAACAGGCTTTGTCTGACAATTTTTAAAAAAATTACAGAAATGGCGAAAAGGTCAGAAAATGTATGTTTTCGCAAGATGAAAACGTTCTACCCCTGAGAAGGGAGATGTAAGGTCTCAGAACTGAGCTTGCCAGATTTAATGCATCAAATAATCATTGAATAGATATTGAAAATTCTGCTTTTTGTGAAAACCGAATGGTGAAAAAATATTAACAAAGACACATCTGTTGCTGTTTTGAGTTTTTTGAGGTCGTTCAAACCGATTTACAAAGAACTAAAAAGGCCAGCTTTAGGTTTCCATTGAGAGCATGTGAATAAATCTGTTTTGTCTTCACTATCAAGAATAATATCAACTTTCTTTAGGGTTGTAAGAGTGCCAAAGTTATGTGCTGGACATGTTTACACATTGTGTACTAATATTTATTTGAGAGTTTTGATTAAAAAAACTGCAAATTACTTCCGAGTGAACGAGTGCAGTCCTCTGTCATTATGTTGGGTTTAGATGTCTTTTTTCATCCGAAGAGTCTCTTGTAGCCAATGTTTCACTTACAAAAAAAACACAAAATCCATGGACCGTGTTTAATTTATGTTCCAATGTCAAAGGAACAACATCAATGTGATTCAGCCTTTGTCTGCAGTGCAAACTAACCAGAGATTTTACGGCGCCGAGTGGCGTTTATTCTGGTCTTTGTGTCTAAACAGAGGAAGGATGTGTGCCGTCTCCAGGCACCGACCCATTTCTTCTAATGTGGAGCGGCTGTCTTGCGATGAACACTGGGAGTAGTTTCTGAGGAGGCTCTCATCGTGTGAAACACAGACAAACCACTGAGCGGCTGTGATTTGCTTCCTTTTAAATGTGAACGTTGCATTGAAAAGGCGTCATTCACATCCCCACGGAGGCTTCAGCTCTTCCCCACTGGTAGCTATCAGCTTTCTTGCTTATGATGTTGATGAAAGCCACAGCCGAGTGATAGAAAATGTGCAATTTAAGTACAGCCGTCATGCTGCTCCATAAGTAGTATTAAACCTGAGGTGAAATTGTTCCTTTAATAATGTATTTTTAGGCACCCAGTTTTCCCATCTTTCTTGTAGTTGCTGACACCAGGGATATCTGAGCACAAAGAATTGATCTACAGATTCAGCCGAGGAGAAACAGGATTTAAGATGCATCGAGAGAAGACCAGCCCCCTTTCTTTGAACCTAATCTGCAAGGCTACACAAACTGGCCATAAAGCAGAGCTTTATGACATGCGGGGAGACGTACTTCATCGGTTTTTCCATCCGCAGCCTGACACACAAAGCTGCAAGTGGCCTGAGTCAGCCAGCAGCTAATTACCCATTTCTTCTCCACTCAATACAGACAACCCCCTTTCTGTTACCTTAACTGTGCTGACAAATTCAGGTCTTATTGATGCTGGAAACAAGATGCTGTGGGGAGAAAATGCATAGCAGCACACCTTTCATCAGTGGTTATCATCCTCACCTGTCAAACGGTTAAACAATGCTACTTTATGTTTGTAGAAACCACAGGCGGTTCGAACTTTTTCAGATTAGGCTTTAGATAACAGTTTTTGTGCTGCTTTATCAGAGAGCACTGCAGTGAGAAGCTTAGTTTTAACTTCTTAACCTTCACTGGGTGGTAATAGCAACCAGGACAATTTTCAAAAATAGGGCATGCAAAACATTTATGAAAATTTCCTGCAGACATGTCGTATGGGATCATGTGTGAATAAAGCATTTAATCTAACAAAACATTTACTGAATGTTTGTCAGAAACCATGGTTACATCTGCACATTCTCTTTTTGATAATCTATGCCTTGTTTCCGCATGTTGCTACTTGTGATTTTAAGGCAATTTATTTATAACCAAATGGTACTTTTTGCATCAAGTCCTGCATTCTGTGATACTTTTCCACCTTTGCATCTTCAGCATAGTTTGACCTGTAGAGAAATAAATGTATGAACACTAACTGCTTAGGACAGCCAGAGCAAATTATCTCACATTTAGTGTTAAAACTGCTTTGTGTTTTCACGGGAGTCTTATGCCAAAGTCTCCCAGGTGAAGGTTTTCTAATATTGCCTGCAAATTGCGACTTTTTCTGCTTGCTAGTTCTTGGGAGTAGCAAAGATAAGCCACAGGGCCATCCATGCAACAAAAGGCTTTTACTCATTAAAGTTATAAAATGCATCTGGGGTTTTATGACAAACATTTATCTTCTTAAAAATTACAGATACCTGTCTAACTCTATTGGCACATTGCATTTCAATCCCCTCCTTAAATCACCTAAATCCCAGATACAAGTGTGCCATAAACTATCTCCATCCACACATGTCGGTTTCTTGATTTTTGTTGTTTGATATGAAGAGAGAGCAGAGGTACAAAGGTTAGAACTCATGCAAGGATTCATGCACATTTCTCAGATAAAAAAAGGACGACATTTTCATTCCAGTGATGATTTGGAAGCATGTGGAGAGAGCACATGCTGACATCTGTCACCCTGCAGTGTCTTGGAATCATGCACTGCAACACATATTCTCCAATAAGTCTGGTGTTGTTGTTTTTTCCCCAAGCATTAATTTGTTTAGTCCCCTGCTATATTTCAGAATAAGTTCTTCTTACATCAGCTCATGAGAAGAGAGTTATGTATTTTTACACAGCTGGATTGCAATGGTGTGCCTGATCTGCAGTTTTTGTTGAAAAAATATTAAAAAACACATCATTCTTAGATGTGTTTTTTCTTTTTCACTGTGGTGAAGTTTTTGTTAAGCAGAGACACACAAACCAGGACAAGCAGGGACCAAGGATTTTAGCCACATTTGGAGCAATCAAGCTGCTTGTAACCTGAGACAGTGATGTTTTACGTTGCACTCTTTCTTGTAGCATTACAAAGCACGACTTTCAGAGACCTGTCAAGTTTTCATGTCACAGGAAGAACCTCACTGCTATATTTTCATTTACAAGCCTTAAGGCATCGAGTTGCTTCCATATGGCTGGTTTCTCTTTTTGTTTTAACAAGTGACTTAACAAAGTGTGGCTAATAAACTGCCTGAGAAGTGATTATAACGAGAGTCTAGTTCTGCGCCACTTAGAGCAATTTATTCCTCTTTCTTTATCACTTAATAGACGAATGAATACAAACATGACATGAACCTCATTTTATTTCCTATTAAAACTCCATTCTGATGAAGATTGCCTGACTCCGGCCCCACCGCGCTCAGGACCGGCGTCAGCCAGCTTCCTGTTCTGGGAGTAAGCATCCACTTGACCTTCTGTTGCTACTGTTGTGTCAGTGTCAGTTGATTCGGCTCTATCGTATAAATTCCCACCTGCTCCATCCCAACACCCCTCTGTAATCACCAGGCTTAACCATTAGCTGGATCATAATGAGATGTGGGAGCAAAGGAGGAGGCGAGATGCCCTTGGAGTTGCTCCTCCATTTTGCAGGTGCGTCGCCTGACTTCATCATCTTCCGCTGATTCTTTATGGTCTTTATCTCGGTGTGCAGCCAGAAACTCTGCAAATTCCAGCCTGTCGAAGCCACGAAACACGGCGGACTGTGTTGAACAATATCAATGCTACATACATGATGCTGTGTGTTCAGAAGAAGATAAGGGAGTACTTCAAGCGGGGCTGCCAGTAGAGAAAAAGGGAGCAATTTTATTTTCCATCTAAGAGCTCCACAAATTGCTTGCCATATAGAAAGGCATTCATTTAAAAAAAAAAAAAAAAAGAGGAGCTGCCGAGAGCAGAGTATAAAACATATTGGCGTCCCTGTTAAAATTACCTGAGAAAAGTGCCGTTGATAACTGAAGAAACGTCTCCAGGAAATTATTATTTCGAATTTGGATCAACCTGACGATGCAGCAGCACATAAAAATAGCTGCTCACAGAGGACACAATTTCAGCCTGATGGAAACTGAGAGCTACAGCAGCCTGTAATTTAGCACAAACTAAGTGCACACAGTCCATCACGTCTGAAATGTTCTATATGAAAATTACAGGAATATAAATGAAACGCTTACAATTTTAAGTTCAGCTGTTTGTTCTCGGCTGACGCCATCATAAAACCCGCAGAGGCACTTCCAAAAACAGTTTGCATTTTTCATTCTCCTTACAGGGAGCCAAAGATATCATTTACAGAGAGATTATGGAACATTTAGGAGCGAATGAAGCCTCTTTGCACCACAGTATCTTTATTGCCAGGGCCACTCAGGCCCTTAGCAGACATCAGCCTCTGTCACACCCATCATTTATGTACAGTTATTTGCCCCCAATGCGCTTACCGCAGATGCACACACAAACACAAAGTGTCCTCGCTCCTCATTGATCATATTCACCTCTTTTTTTTTCTTGACTCATTGTCAGATTTTTTCTTTGCAAAGTGTTTCTTTGCTATATATTTTTTAATAAAAGGTTGATTTTTATGGCATCCCTCCACTGTGTCTGAGTTCAGTCTCACATCATTTATTGTGTTTGCCACTGATCTTCATAACCGGGAATTCAGTGCAATCATCAAACGGTCAGCTGGCGTAGCTGCGACTGGGTAGAGATCCTCTAGGTTAGAGCAGGCGGGTTGTCAGCAGTAGCTCTCCAGCAGATTGCAGGTCAAAAGAAAAGAAAAACACCAGCAGCAGATTTCCTGATGTAGCTGAGTGAAATGATCTAAAATTCACAAACTATTAGCCAGACAATCTCCTTTGAGATTTTCCTGTAGGGATCAGATTTTGCGGTTCGATCAGCTACGACATGTTGTGCAGATCGGCGAAGCAGCCCCACGCCATCACACTGCCACCACCATGTATGACTGTCAGGATGAATTTCTGAAATGTTGAATCAAGTTTTGCTCATGCAAGCGGCACACCTTCCTGACTCTTCTACTCTGGCTTGGTGAGTCCACAGAATGTTTCTCCAAAAAATTTGAAGGATTATAAAAACGTTATTAGAAAAATTTAAGACATTCTTTTTTGTTTTTGTTCAGTGTTTTTACTCCCATAAAACTCTCCCTGGGGAAGCCATTTTTATCCCGTCTGAACATTATTGGTAAATAATGAACTCTGTCTTTAAATGAGACAAAGAAGGAATGTGGTGTTTTATGTCTTGTTCTTGCTTCGCCAACTATTCCTTGAAAGCTTTGCCTTTGCTGCTTGTTTTCACTGGTGAACAACAGATCTCACTGGGTTGTTTTTGGGAATTCAATCTCACTCACTCATTCACACTTGAGGTGTCTTGTCCATATGTAAGGAGGAAGATAAAAATGAATGCACAAGTCTGAGTATAAGACAACTACTCAGTAACTACTGACCTGCCCATTAGAAAACATAAATTTTTATTAACTTTGCTTTAAAAACTGGTTTCATAACATGGGAAACAGAAAAAGAAGAAATCTATAACCATACCAATACATTTTCACACCACCTTGCACTTAACTTAATTTGTTGAGTATTTTACCTATCATTGAGCTCATGAGTTTGCATATTTACAAAAATTAAACGCTCAATTAATCTCATCCTTTTTTGCTTTGCTGTGTAGAAAACACACTGCATGAGATCATGTAGTGATTGCTCAACCACAGTGATACAGCAAACGGTTATTACGGACACTACAATCACGAGAATTAAAAATACATTACTTTCTACCCTTGTGCTACGTTGGAGCTATTTTTATGATGCACAAAGAAGCAGCAGCAGGAGATCTGGCAAGAGAGACGTGGCTCATCTAGGGGCAAAAATGAGAACTAACACAGAATCAAGCACGAGGCAAGTAACAGCAGGTTGTTTCTGAGAGCGTAAATAGCTCAATATGTACAGTCAGCCTGTTTGATGCGTACTTTGCTATGCTTGCTTCTGGATATTTTTAAAAGCGATATAAAATGCTGCCAACAAACTTAAGGAAACACATTTGTGTTTATTGTCACATGAGAAAAATGACAATTAAGTTTGTGTTGTAGGAAGCTGATTTAAATGAAGATGATAAATGTGGCAATGGAGCCATTAAAACCAAATACTCTATTACAATTGGAATCCATACATTTTCAAAGTATTGACAATTTCTACAACAGTAAATACATGAATAGATTTTGAATAGATGAATAGATTTCAGTCCCCAGCTGTTCCTTTGGGCAGAACAATTAACTCCACGGTTCATTCTGATAAGCTGTTTGGTTTAGCCTCAGAATATATATGTTTTGTACAAACATCATGCAAAGATGTGAAACAGCCCATACATGCATGTTTTACCTCCAAATGCAATACATTCTTATATTTGTTGTAAATAGTCTTGTACAAAGATTCTTCAAAGGTTTTTTCATTTCTGGTTTATTTGTCTTTTGCAAATCAAGGTCTGTCTCAATGTTGTTTTGGATGTTTTGAATTATTCCAGTTTTTTTTCTAATTCAGTGCTTCTTTAGTGCTTATTTATGGATCCAGTTTTTTCAGGGTTCATTTTTTTATTATTTTCCTCGCTCCACTAATCCTAACCCCAGTATCTAAACTTCCTGTTTTCCTTCACTTTTTGCTGAATTGTCCTTTTTTCCCCTCATTGTTCCTATTTTTATTATTAGGTTCCTCTGTTCTTGCCCCTCTCCTGCTTCTGTCTCCCTCTGTTGTCTTCTTTTGGGTGTATGTTGGTGTGTAAACCATCAGTTTCATCATGATTCTGCCTCCGAGTTTGAGTTGAACTCCTACATAACTTCACCCTTTGACCAAATCAGGCTCAGTCAGTGTAAAGGCTTCAAGCATGATTTTCTTTGGTTTTATGTTTATAAGCATATATACGAAGGTCAAAAGACATTTCACGTCCCAAAAATTATTAAATAGTTGTTTGTAATAAGAAATAGAGATGAAAAATTGGTTTCTGAGTTTCTCTGTATTCTTGTATCCTTGGGGTGTGAGAGTCTCTCTGCTGGCAGCTTCTCTGAAGGATCTTACCCCAGGCATAATCTTTCTACCGGAAGGTTTCAGGAAAAAGCCAGTCCAAATCTTTTTCAAGTGAGCAACACTCAGATGTTTCATACAGGGTGTGTCTCCCCCTCCATCTTTTGCTGCTCGGCATTTCTGTCCTCCTTTCACAGCAAGCTTCCTTTTTGGTAGCTTGTAGGCGAGAAAATGTCTGTGAGATTTCTTTTTCCTCTCCTGCCTTATTAAAGTCTTTCAAAGGCGAACTAAAGCAAGAAAGGAGGTGTGGGTTGAAGCATCACAGAGTTGGTAAGAGAAAAGTGCGAACACAACGCCATTGGCTGAGATCGGACCACACACGAGGCTTCGAGACTCGTTTGGCCTATACTTTCTGCTTACTGCCCACTCATCCCTGCTGTGATTTTCACAGCAACTTTGAAACGCTCATGCCTTTTCTCTTTCTCTGCTTTTTTATGTAACATACCTGTGAATGAGTCACATTCCTGCCTTTTTGCTCCTTCAATTCTCCTGCTGCCAGTACTGCTCTGGCAAATTACCAGAGAACAAATACTGTACTTCCATTTGTTCCCATCCACAATTTTACAATTCCGAGCAACCTAAAGGAATTTAGCTTCACAAAGCCATCTCTCCATGAACGTGGCTCCGCCTGGTTCTGACCTGGCTCACCCTGGACAGATTAGTCTCCGTTAGCAGATCCTGCGCGCCTCTTCCTCTGGTTTCATAACCACTCCATGAGTAGAACAAGCTACGCCAAGTCGTGTTTTGCGTGCTTTTGTTGATCGGGCCATGATTTACACCACCATATGAGCAGAGGCCAGACCTTTCAAACTCCAAACAACCACCCTTAACCACCCCAGTGAACAAGCGGACATACTGTCTGCTATCAAAGCTGCTCAGTGTGGAGGAGAGGAATTAGGAGCAGTGCAAGGAACACAGGCGTTAACTTTAGAAGCAGAATAACTGGGATTTAGCAGCCCTACAAGCAGCACGTCTCTTCGAAGAATGGGTGTGCAAGGGAGAAGCAAGAAACTGTCAACAGTACAGTTTTTTGCCAGTGGGAAACACAGCAGAACTACATAAGATTACATAAGATTAGTTTGGTGTCTGTTTGAGTTTTTCTTTTCAGTAAATCTCAAATAGGGATGTTAGTGTACATCTTTTGACTGTATTACTAAACATAACTGCACACATTTGAAGAAAAAAAAGTGCCACAAGACAAATGGATTTCTATGCTTAGCAAACTATCAGCTGAGATGAATTGTTTTTATTATATTATATGACCAATAAACCTCTGTAAGACAAAATGAAATATATGGATTAATTTCAGTCCATAAAACCACAAACTCGAGGTTCTCCATTGCTGAAGGTCACTGCAAATGACTGGTCAGAGCGCCAAACGCAGCTCCTGTGCTTTCAGTGCATGGGGATTGTCACCTGTCCCCTGCAAAGAAAAGCAGATGGACAGACTGATCTGATTTAATTTTTGTTCAAAAATTTTAAAATCTATCATGATAGAAAACATGCACATTTTTTTCAGTTCTCACTCTGTGCATGCTAGGGAGAAAGTGTAGGCAAATAATTCATCTTCAAATGTTCGTATTCATACCAAAGTGCTGCATGCATGGAGAAGGAGACAGTTTAAAGTTTTTTTCCAAGACAGCATTAACAGGAAGCGCATTAAAATTTGCTAAAGCCAAATTAACAAGTTGCATGAAAACAGGGCGTAATATGCTAGCATTAGCATAGCACTTCAACACACAAGTCTACATGCATGCATGTGCAAGATTTAAGTTTACTGAAGACTGTAGCTGTATATGTAGAATCAGCAATGCCCTTAGAAGCATGTAATAAGGTTCAGCTGTGAATAAACATCTGTCAAAGTCAAGATAAGTAGATACTGCAGCATCCGCAATGTCGTTATTGAATGAGTTTACTTTTGAAGAATCTGTCTGATCCTAAAGGTGACTACATTAAAACTGACTTTATAAAGCAATTCAGAGTAAAAACCTGGATATTTCCAAAAGTAGGAAGCCCTTATAAAGGCATATTGTGGCATTGATGGATAATCAGTATTTATTGTGATGTAAATAATGAGTTTAATTTTATTCTTAAACAGTACAACTACCATTAATAAAAATCTTCAGTAATTAACACATTTGCATTTGAATGCATTTGTATTTTAAATGACAGCATCTTCATTATTACTACAATGTGCTTGTAGACTTCTTCCTTCTCTGCTAAATCCCAGCGTCCTTTTCTGCTCCGATCCTTTTTTTGTTTCCAGTCACACAACCTAAGTCTCATCAGTGCCTCGGGGATGACATGTCTGCTGATGCTAACAAATGACGAACGTCCCCGCTGACAAGAAGTCCATCTATCTGTGTCAGAGTAATTGAATTTCATAAATATAATCAGAAGGGTCTGTTATGAAGGGACCTGTAGTCTGGTCTCTTCTTGGCAGTGACTGTTCTGTACACAACCAACACTGCCTGCAGCCTGATTAACAAGTGAAAGTGTCTGCATGATAACCATTGAATGCTCACACATTTGTCTGAGCAAGGAATATTCAAGTTCCAATTATTTGCCAATTAACTTTTGCTGCATTCTCATGTTTGGTTTTAAAACAAACCTCGTTCAGAAACCCCACAAGACAAGATTGCATTACCCAAATAAATCAGTGCTCTATGTGCAGACTGCCACTATTGATCAAAACAAATCAAGGCAGAAAACTTTGAAGTTATCGGACCCTATTTAGTTTTGATATTTTCAGAGTTTTCTGCTTTGATCAAAACAAATCTAAGCTGAAAACTCTGAATGCATCAAAACTGGCTGGACTCCAAACCATAGATCTCAATCAATATCTGCCAGGCTGACGCTCCCTCTTCCCACTGTACGGTGGGAGCGATGTTATCTTTCATTGTATGTTGTGCTGAAACATATGCCTCACAAGACCCATATGCTCAGTAGACAAACATCTAATTAGCTGCTAAATGGACCCGGCTTTGACCTGAGAAGTGTCCCTGAGGGGCAGTTAATCCTCACTGATGCAGTTTGAGGAATTATTGATCCAAAGGCCCATTAAACTAAACTACATAAGCACACAATCGAACAAGGCAGCAAGAAAGTCCTTCCATGCAAACTTGTTACACAAGAAGTAGATAGCTCCACTCACAAATACAAAGAACAAAGTTAAAAATGTCTCCAGGGGTCCTTAAATTTCAAAAACCATCTTGGAGCAATAAAAGTCTTAGAGTTTTCTTTGATAAAAGCTTAATAAATTAAACCAAAGTATTCAAGATCTTGATGCCACTGTATGGGGGCTCTGATATACAACATTGAAACAACATAACTACAACATAACTATGCTAATATCTCAGTCTGTCCCGTAGGTTTTGAATTTGGTCTGTATGCTGAAATTGAGAGATACAGAAATTTATGGTTTTTGTTCTGTATATTTTCTTGTTATTAAATTCACAGCATACCAATGGGCCTATATTTTTTATTTCCTACCTGATGCTTGTTAGAAGTGGTTGAATCTCCTTTTGTCTTCAGAACTGCTCTAATTTATCACAGCATAAATTCAGCAAGGTTTCAGAAAGATTTGGTGGAAATATCCATCCATATGTCGTCTCATCGCTGCAGATTGGTAAAGTCCAAATACATGACTTTACCAAAAGGCTCTCTGTTGGTTTAAGATCTACTGTAGGAGCCAGTATTGAAATCAAATCATTAAAGAAATTCAAAAAATTTGTTTTAAATATTTTGAGCTTTGTGACATTGTACATTATTCTGCAAGATCTGCTTCTACACCCATGATCAATCCATGCTTTCACCCATGTTACTTCGATAAGCTGATTGCAGGGTGCAACATCTGTACTCAGCTAGCAGGATTTGCACCCTTTCTGGTTTTCTGCTCTTGTAGCCTGGTGTGGATGGTATTCTTCAAATGATTATAACATGTAGAAATTTAAGCTATTATTTAATTTCTGTCAATTGGAATCATTCTCATGTGATTTTTGAAACCAACAAGATCATTTTTTTTAAAGGATTTGTGCTTCTCTTTGGATATTTTCTCTTTTTATGGATGGATGGATGGTGATGGGATGGATGGATGATGGATGGATGGATGGATATGGAGGATGGATGGATGGGGATGGTGAAAGAAGTTTGGAAAGACTTTTGGAAACAATCATGTTTTCCCATTTTCTGTTTCCTTTTTGCGAACTCATCTGAAAAAGAAAAGTATAATATTATTTTACACTTTTCCTAGATTAACAGATTGCTTAGCAACCTTGATTCTAAAGTATAATCCTGGGAAATATGTACTCGAAATGATGCAAATGCAAAACAAGGAAAGAGAGAGAGTGAATGAGAGAAAGAGAGACAGAAACTACCCCTGAGAAACAAGAGACTTTGCTGAATAATCTTATTTTAAACAATAATGTCACACCAAAGCAGCAAACTACAGGATGGATGACCAAAAGCCTCCTTTGGAAAGCGTTCAGACAGACAGCTGTGATTTCCTGCCAAAATGACAAACCTGACTGGAAAAGGCCTGGAAGAGCACCTGGCTGATTCTTTTACTCTCACATGTGAAAGTCCTGATAGATTTCATTTTCGGAACAACTGATAGTTTGTCACATCTGCTGTGCTGAAGGACATGCTGTGAAGAGAGTGCCAGCATATGGCAGATTTAATTAATGTGAACCGTCTCATTGTGTTTCTCATGCAGACAGTTTCAACCTAGTTATTCCCTCAAGACCTCATGTGTTTGGGGGATTAGCAGGTGTTTCATTTGATTGGGTTCATTTATTACTTAGAGAATTAATAAGCCTGCTCTTTGCCCACCTGTGGATGGATTTCACTCCAACTTAAAGCTTCAGCATAAACTCAATCGAGAGCTTGGTTTAAAAGTTGGGTGTAGCATATATATTTCATGACTTGCAGAAAAACAGCTTAAAATAGATTTATCTGCTTGAGATTTAGTCACTGACAGGCCAAGATGCGGAGGCTTAATTCTTGGATCAATGAGTGTCTTCTGATGTGCTTTGTTTGTACTCTGCCATTCGTCTTCTGCTTGGCCAAGAAAAGGTCTTCTTTAATGGAATTGAACACTAGCTTGGCATTTATTGGAACATTTATTGGCTTCTCAGGACATTTTTCAGCAGGTTTTTTTCTTTCTTTTTGGAAGAGTTGCTGTTGGTGATAAAGAAAAACAACAAAAGCTCCAGTTAAGAAAGACATAAACATAAAAAGACAATTAGATAGTTTGATTTTGCACATGGCACTGGTAATAAGACCTCAAGCTCTGACGGAATTTAAGGGTTACTATGCAAAACTTTCTATGAATAAAGACAGCAGTTATCAGAACTTATTGCTTCTTAAACAACTTATTAGTTCTTTAATAAGTTTAAGAATTTAACTACCACCTTGTCTTAAAACGGACTTGGTTGTAGCCAGGAACTTATGTTACTGTTCAGAAATTTCTGGTAACTTTCCTGCTCCTTAAGAAAATTATGTGTTAGATCATGGAAAATAAACTGCTAGCTCTTGTGAAGTAAACTCTCAGCTAATAGAAGGTGCACAGTAAAAATGCCGGTGTTGAATTAACACCCAATAGTGTCTATATGTGTCCAAGTCAGCTGGTGTTAAATTCAACAATACAGAGTGTCACATTAACATTTACAACAGTGCTGGTGTTAAAATATATTAAAAGTAACACCAGTGTAGTGTTGATCACAAAACACAATGTGTGTTAAAAAAGTAAATAATTGACCCACAAGGTGTCAATATCAATCAAAGCCAGTGGAAAATATTCAAAATAATACACAGAAATGGAAAGTTTAACTTTTATTAAACCCATTTCAGTATTATAGACCAAAGTTAATTTAACAAAAAAAAAAATGGGCGTCAAACTTTTAACACTTTCAAAAGTGCTACTTTAACACCAGCTGACTTGGACACATATAGACACTTTTGGGTGTTAATTCAACACTGGCATTTTTACTGTGTCCAGGCTGTTACATGACTGCTGTGTTTTGCTGTTTTCTGTTTGGATTTGAATGGATTCACTTTCTTGAAACCTTCACTATAAAACCAAACATCTTTGCTGGTTTCTTTCTTACATAACCAACTTAAACAAAAATGTAATAATAGACTGGAAGAAGGCATGGTGATTATTAAGTGAAGGGCATATAATGTAAGAGAAACATAAAATGTTTATATATTTGTTCAAATATCCCTATCCAAACCTGGTTCAAGCACATTTTTATTATTTTGTACCAGTATGCACAATGCATTTATGGATTTTGTGGCTTTTTACAGCTCTATCATCAAGATCTCTTAAAACCATATGGTACAGGTGACAAATGTTTCACTTGTAAACATACAAAGGAAAACTTTTTTTAGTTGGAAAGTATGCTTTTGTTGAATCTAGCCATGGTAGAATCATTTTTGGACAATATGAGTAAAGCTTAGTTTAAGTTCTTACAATCCAGTTGGAAACTCTACACTAAAACTGCACTGTCTATTGCCATCAATAAAAAAATATTTCGTTTATTGCAGCTTTGGTGAGCTTTGGAGGACAGAAGTATTTTTCCACATGTAAAAATCAAATAAACAAATAAATCTGCAGTGTGGGAATGTTTTGTAAAATTAAACCCGCTCAACATAGGTACAATTAAAGGCAGCATTAAGTCGTCCTCGCACATAATCACACTGAAAACCTGCCCTGCGGGAACACCATTGCGAAACCTCTCAGAGCAGAAGACTCTTTGATGAAAAACACATCTTGTGTGAAAAAAAACAGAAGAATCCCTGATAAAGATAACACAAGATGCAAAAAAATTTAAAGAAATACAGATTTAGCATTACAATTTTAGTATTATTGATAACAATGATCAAGAAAAAAGCAATTAGCAAAATAAGAAGATGAGATTATATGATGCCAGGTCCTGCCAGTATCCATTCTTCCTTCCAGGTAATGTTAGAGAAAATCACAAATTTACTCACTCAGCCTTGAAATACTACAAGCAAAAAATGCTTCAGCATTTGGAAACATTTTTTGTATTTACATTTTTCTCTGAATAAAGAGTTTGTTCTCCATCTACCAAAAATGTGAAATATTTTTTTTAAAGCTTCTATAATAATTTTTCTCTCAGTTGTTGCGCCTGACATGTAGCCGGACTGTAATACTGAACCTCAGAAGGTCATTAAGTCAAATTATGTACAGTTTTACACTTGGTTTTATTTAACATAATAACTTTAAAGAACTTTTAAAAAGTTTAATTAATACTGATATACTGCAGTGAATTGCTTCAAAATTGATAAAGTGCGAGATTTACGCCTGTTAGCCGTTCCTGCTCAGTCTGCTGACCGTGGTCTGAAGACACAGGGGAGATCTTCGTCCAGGGCCGAAGTGAAGTTTCTACTTCGGGGTTAACTCCCTCACACGCCTTGGACATAAATGATAAAATGTTGATATTTTTTTACAGCTCTTCTGTTTCATCTGGGTGACTCAAAACAAAACAGAAAAAAAAATATGAATGAAAGGATAAGAGACAATTCAAATATAAATATTAGCATTTTTAAAAGTGATGCTGCAACATTTTAGACTTTAGCATCAGTTAACCCTGAGGAGAAAGAAATAAAGGAGCATTGATTGGTGGACCAACACAGTGTTCTGTCATTATCGACTGGCTCTGCTGTCAGGAAAAAAAATAGACAAGCTACTCACAGAGGAAATGCAAAGAACAATCCAGCCTTCAAAATCTGACAGTCTGAGCTGTTACACAAAGGAATTCCACACAGATCTCACTAATTAAGTCACGCATTTTCAGATTCATTTTCAGCCACCGTGTCGCAGATCAAAGAGGACATATATTGTATTATCTTTAACAATGAAGCACTTTTTTTCCCTCTCTTTTGCTGAAGAAATAACCAGTTCACAAACAGAATCCACAATGTTCAATCGGACTGCGACGGTTTCCATAGCAATATAATACAAACAATAAAAAGAATCTATTTTTTATTGGCACTAAAAGATGAATACAGACTGTGTCAGACGTGCAACACATGAAAGGTTTTCCATTATTTCGATAAAGACCAGAAACCCACAAGAAATTGACGAAACAGGAGTTTCTTGCCAACCGGTGAGCACAAGGCTCTGCCTCATGCAGCCATGCTGTGAAATCTTCTATTAACTTTTCTTTATCTCACAAATAGATGAAGAAGAAATAAAGTGTGCTGAATAAACCAGTGTGGATTGTTATAATGCCCTGTGAAATTGAGTTGGCAGTGAGGAAAGAAGTCAGACACAATACAAATACCCATCTAAATAATAAAAAAAAGAGATGTGGATGCGATTTCACTGCTGATTTGGATTTTATGAGTAAAGTTTCGAGCCGCTTGAATATCCCACATTTATTTAAACCTTTTAAATAAATCACCACTGTGTAATTGATTCCGTTTAATTCATTTTTGATCCCAGTCCCAGTACTAGTCTCATTTGGATATACAGTAACCCAGATCCCATCTTTATTATCGTGTTTTTGACTGATTTAACTCCAGAAGTCTAAGATTCTTAGCTTTTTCTAACATTAAGTTTCATTCAATATGCTACAAATAATTTGAATTTTGCATAAAACTAAAGAAATCCTAAAATGACAACAACACTTATAACTTCCACTTTAGCTAATTTTAGTTTTTCCTAACAATTTGAACTGGAAATGTTCTTATCAGTGGAATACAAGAATATGGAAAACTTTAGGGATACATTTTTGCAATCAACACAGGGAAATGCAGTTTTGCCCATTGTTTAAATTACTGTTTTGTTGTGAAGTCTGTTGTGCCGTCCTGTCTTTCACTCTCAACATCCTAATTTCCAGATTAAGCAGGTCCACAGCTGACTGGAATGTGGAAATCAGTATAGAAGATTTTCTCTGACTCTTCATTTGTAAGCTTGCGTACATAAATACAGATGGATGTTTCGGTAGAATAGAGCAGTAAAACTGGTAAGGTTGACTACCTATTATAACCTTGCTAGGTTATAATAGGTAGCATAATAGGTATTATACCTATTATAAAACAATCCAAACTTTTAAGGAAAGCAGTTTTTAATTGGAAAATGAGACCAAGAATGGTTCAAATGACTGCAGTACCTTTAGACTTATGGCATGTTTTCCATTTTGACATATTTGCATTACTAAGTTTAGTTGGGGGGGTTTTCTGTGTCCAATGTTTTGGTTTTTGTGTTTTGAATTCAAACTGAGTTTTGCTAATTAGCTATTTGAGTGTCTCTACAGTCCCATTTGTACCTCTGATTGTTTGTATTTAGTCTTATTTCTGCCTTAACGTTTTACTCCCTATTTTCTTCCTACAGTTCCTCTAATGGCTTCATTCTTCAGTTATATAAGTCTGGATTTAGAGTCGTTCTCTATTCACATGATTGTCCTATCCTCCCTGGATTAAAACATAGCAAACTCTACACATAGTCAAAGGAATCTGTGAAGTCTGCTCTTGCTCACAGTTGACCCTGGCTGTCTGTCTTTTCTGGTCAGCAGGTTTAATAATGGTCAGTTCAAAGGGTCATTTAGCCTACAGCACAGTGAGAGTCAAAATGCATCACAAAGGGTGCATGTGTAAGATAAAGAAGGTTGTCACTGTTTGTGGGTGTTTCCCAACAAAGAGAAGAGAGGCTTGATCGAACAATAGGTGTGAAGATTTGATTGATATGCACCAAAGGATTCTGTGGAGCTCAACACTGAAGGTTTTCCTATTGGCCTAATGGCAAGAAAAATTTATTGTGTTTTATGTTAAAGAGAAGAACTTTGATTCTAATAGGATTTGGATAAAAAAACTAAACAAAACAAATGTCTGTTGATAAATAAATTTTAGTAGACAGTTGAGAAATTAGTGCAGATGGAATGACAAGGTCAGCACGACTTTTCTACAGGTGGGCTCAACAGTTCCTGTAGAAAAACTATGATTTGCACAAACAGACAAAGCTAAAAGTGATGTGAATGCTCCCAAATGTTTTTCACAGTTTTGAATAAAATCATTTCGATAACCATCTCAAAACCTGTGCTGGTTAGCTGCAGGCTACGACCGAAAGCGAGTGAATTTCAGCCAAGCTTTCACTGCAGAATGGTTGGGGTTGTTGAACCAGGAGCCTCCATAATTTTGTTCCCTCAGCTGCAGCCAGTTCTGCAGTCGTGACCAACAAGCTGCACGTGTTTTTATGGCAAAAAGGCAAATGCAGCAGTCATGAAACTCAGCTCTCTTTCTTTCTGTGTCCTTCACTAAATATACCTTATTGTTGTTTCTGGAGTGTAAGACGCCTGGACACCGTGTAGTACAAGCATGGAGCATGCTATGCAAGATGTTCAAAACAGGCTTTCCATCATAGCAACTGAGATGTTGCTATGTTACCAGACCGTGATGTGCCTCTTTTCTCAGAACAGAAAGCTCTTCATATTCACAATTTGAGGGGGGTTACGGCGTAGCTAATGGGACCTCGGGTCGCTCAAGAGGCGAACGCTATTCACAACCTGGAAACATTAATGTTCTTCCCAGTAGCACAAGATCAGAGGGATTCATAGAAAAAATGGTTAGACGTGTTTAGTTTGTTTTTATTAGTGTATTTGAAACAAAAATATTACGCAGGGAGTGGGATGGAAGAAGTGACAGGATGAATAATATACACAATATACAGAAAACTGATTTAGCTTAAGTTTATTTATTTTTTCTTTAGTTTGTTTTTTTGTGATGTAGGTGACAGTTTTACAGATAATAGATTAGTTTGGATTTTTTTTTAAGTCTGCTTCTTTGAATTTGATATCCATCATAATTTCCGAATGTGTAGCAGCCAGACAGATATAAATGTGAGCTTTTGGGAAAAGTTAATGAATCCTCAGTCATACAAAAGAACACAATATCAATATACCTCATCAAAATACCTAAAGGATCATGTGATTGTGAGTCTAGTTAAAAAGCAAGATATTAGAAGGTCTCACAATGGCAATACTGATAAATATTGTGATGACGATGTCAGATGTGATATGTATTCCTATTTTCTGATTTGTTCTTTTTTTTCATCAGTGCTTCCATGTCTCCTCCATCATGGTGACCTTTAGCATTTTGAGCATCTGTCCATCTGGCTAAATATTATACTAGCGTGTAAAATCCGAATTCATAGCACTTAGAATACATTAGTCAATATGATTGCACTCATAACAGTCCTTTATGGATATTGTACACACTCATATTTATAGAGTTCATTCGCGACCAGATCTTGAAGGCACAGGAATATAACATAAGTCTTCAAATCCTCCACTTGAGGCGAAGACAAATCCCTGTCCCAATGGGAGGAAGTGACTTTCTTCCAACTCATACATTTTTTTTGCATGTGATCCCGGTTTGATTGTAAGTATGAAAGATAATTAAAAAAACAAAAACAATCTAGAATCCAGTAGCAACCTAAAAAAAAAGAAGCAACATACACGTGTGAAGCAGATGTTCCCCTCTCGCTCTCAAACAGATTTGTGAATAAAATGAGCTCATTCTTTATTAATGCAGCTCATGAATACAGTCAAGGAGAAAAGGAAGTAAAGTGTGGTTCCATCAGTCTCTGTCCATATTTGAATCTTGGGCAGATGGGACCTTCTTGCGTGCACAGATGCAGCCCGTAAACACTACTCATCGTCAAGGATGAAGAGGTTCAAAGATTCTCCTCATTAGAGAACATACATCCATGGATTCTTCAGCTTTCAAACAGTATTCCTAACTCACATTATAATTACATTTCTGACCTATTTTGTCCTAACAAGCTTGTCTTTGATCTAGACTTTTGTGATGGCCCATTTGTGAGCTGAGGTGCTATCAAAATGATAATTATGAAAATTGTTTTCTCTGTCATGCATAAGTAAAAGTAACCTTATTTTTGGATTGTTGCTCCCTCCTCATGGCGTGACTATATAGAACAACACAGGAGAATTAAACACTTTTAAAGTTCAATCTAAAACAGCTGCCTCTGTTAAATCTGGCACACATTTGGCATATTGAGTAATTGCAGCTTGGAGATATCGCCTGCAAGAGGTGCCTCGGTGTTTAGACTATGCTGATAAATAGGTACTGATGCATATCAGAGGGATAATCAGTGCTTTTCTTACAAGAATCCTCTTTGAGTCACACCCAGCCGCAGTCAAGGTGTTCAAAAGAGTCCCTGCCAATTTCAACAGCGACTAAAATGCTGTTTACTATATCCCAATGTTTGTGTGATTAAAATCCATTTATAACTTCACAGACACAGTCATGCAAAGCAAACACAACACCGCACAGAAAAATTACAATTATTAGTTGTTATTAACTAGCTGTCAACAGCAACAAGCAATTTCAACATCTGTTGTTTCTTTTTTTGTTTGTTTTTTGTCTCCCCTTTGGTTTCTCCAACAAGTCAAAGTCAGTTTTATGTTTACACTTGTCTGGTCCTTTATTTGTACAGTTTCTTGTTTTTCTTTGCTTCCTCAGGCAGAAGTGTCCCGGGCTTCTTCATTTTATCTGCCAACATGTATATCCATGACAGTCAAAGTGTTTTTCAAATTCCCTCGGCGCTTCAGGGGATGCTTGGCACAAGAAATGTGATATAATTCATACCAGCGTTTCATTAAAAATTAGTCAAAAGTCGTAGAATTCATTCATTCTCAACCTGACATATGTACAGTCAAAGGAAAACAAAAAAGAGAGAAAGTTTGAATGGTTTCCAGCACAGTTATACACTGACATCCATGACAGTTTTGTCAGTTTCCTGCTCTACAGCATACAGGTTTATGCTGACAAGATGCCAAGGTGGTAAAACATCAGCAGTGACCTAACAGAAGCAGCTCTTGCTCCCTGTCAATCTGAAAAGGAGGCGTTCTGTCCAACAGTCACAACTGTTCGACGTCCTTTACTGCTAATCTTCAAATATGCAAGCTGGCGACCTCGTCTGGGTGTACTCCACATCTCATCCAGTGACTGGCGGAGAAAAGCAGCCGCAATTGTTTACCCTGCACGGATGAAGTGAATATGGCCAATGGGTGTTGAATGTTGGTCTATCAAAATCCAAAGAAATCCCACAGAATCGTAGACAAACTAAAAAACCTCAATCCTGGAAGGCTGCTGTAAAGTTATGACCAAGGTAAAATGCTAAAGGCTAAGACAACCAGTCTGAACATCAAATCAGCTTTGCAGTTTATGACCTGATGTGATAAAGAAATCAAGATCTGTGAACTGTCAGAGTGAGAGCAAACACAAAGTAAATAATGCATCTAAAGACAAAGTGCACTGAATTCCTTGATGTCGCTTTGTGTTCCCTCACGTAGAATACCGGACCTTTTTCTTGATTTGTCTAGGAATACTCTGATGTAAATTGAATGTAGGATTTCAAATGTACTCAAAAACTTCATTATTAAATCATTTTGCAGGCCTCGACAGATGGGTTTGTTTGACAGTGTCCACAGTTCTCAAGGACTCTGTGTATCTTTACCATCTACAAATGTTCACAGTCTTTATTTGTCTTCAAACTTAAAATGTTTTCCAACCACAGCTCCACAATGTCAGATACATTTACCTTACTTGATTTAGATTGCTTTGAACCTTTTGGGATTTTTCCATCCTAGAGTGAAATCTTTAGAGATTAGTTTTTCTGCATGTGCTGACCATTTGGGATACACTCAACTGTTTCAATATAACCAGATATGAATTTCACATGAAGGTTCAGAAAAACCCAAACAATTTTTGCAACTAAATGTAACATCTCACTGACGAATTTAGACAAGTTGTCAACGTCTAAGGAACAATAAACCCTTTTTTTTTTGATAAATTAAACTTTTCTCAATGAATGAACTGTTTTCCCAACACTGTTGTTATATAGAAAAGACTCACGTTATGTGACTTTGAAGACATGATAATTGTTCAATGTCAAACGATGCTGAGTAATTTCTCAGCCGCTAAAAATAAACACTTAGGACTGAAATTCACCTAAATATTTATACCCCTCAAATCAAATAAAATTCTGACATTTTTATAATGAGAACTTATTACGTCTTACTTTCTGTGTTCGAAATTGACAAATCCCACTGAGAATTACAACTTGACACAGGCAATCTCTCTACCTGTGTGAGGGGCTCTAATTAGATCTCAGTCAGGCCTGATGACTCTCATCTTTTAGCCGAACCAGGAAAATGTTTCAAGACCAACTATATATACGTAAAACTACAAAAACATTAAATTATGAGTCCCATTTTAGTCCCAATTACGAATGCCACATTTTTTTTGTTTTTGTTTTTTCTTGGATTTTTTTTTCATAAATCAAATGAATGAAACTTTAGGATGAATTTTAACTAATCAGACTCACTCAAGAGGAATTATTCTCAACGTCTAAGGAACAATAAACCCTTTTCTTTTTGGTAAATTAAACTTTTCTCAAATAATGTTGACTCGTAATGTTTAAAACAAAGCTAACCAGTTTTAGAACAACTTAGCATATGATTTTCAGCACAGTCAACTGAGCTTCATGCATGAGAGGTAACAGATGTGTGGTGGCCGTGCAGCTGCACACATCAGGTGACAACACTCTCTCCTGTGAAGCATACTGTCACCTTCAAAACAGCAAAACATAATATTCTGTTCCCAAATCGACTTTAAATGCAATAACTTTCTTGTTTGAACAAAATACATTTGAAAATAGTTTAAGAAGATCATGGATTTATTTGAGTTGATAAAACTGAGACAAACTTGTATGCAGTAGTGCCTTCTTTGTAAAATAAGGCACTACTTGGCTTCTTACATGGCTTACATGGCTAAACAATGTAAATTTTGTATTTTGTATATTGTTGGAGGTGATGAGTGAAGCAGGAAAAGTAAAAAAAAAGTACTGGAAAAAAGAAAAGAGGAAAGGTTGAAGGTCAAATTCATCCCCTGAGTTTTTGCAAATGGGTAGAACATGTTTATCAATGTTTTGGTGCAGACCATCCCTCTTCATGTCCTCCGGCACTTTGCTTCCACAAACCTCCCAGAAAAGAAAGATGTTGATCCTCCCTTACTTTAATTCCCCAGGTGAGCCGGGCTGCTGGAGGAAATAGGAAGAGCTTCTAGTCAAGTGCGGTGAGCATCTTCTCCTGACAGCAAAACACCATGAAAGTCTCAACGTGAGATGCAAGTGGAGCAGTTTATAGTAACGTGAAGATATATTAGATCGTTGAGATTTTAAAAGAAAGACAAGTCACTTACCTTTTAGATACTGCTGTAAGACATTTAAAAAGAAACCTGGAGATTTCTGAACAATCCTCAGGATTATTACTCACTTTGAATTAATCAAACATAATTAAATCTCAACAAAAGATAGTATGAAGAGTCAGTGAGTGACTGCTAGTATTTAGTGAAAACACGAATAAAATTCAGGCATACTCACTAAAAAAAAGACAAACTAGCTACATTTTTTTGCCAAACAGGCTCAATTTTATAAACATAAGATGAGAGAAAAAGCAATAAAAAGGAACAGGGAGCTGACACAGGGAGCTGGCATCAGCCTCGATGTGTTGGCTTTCAGCACAGGAATTTCTGCAGCAGAACTAAGAGCGATTACCTTACCTTGGTTCGACGTCGTTCGGTCACCAAAGGCAGGCCTTGCTGACTGTAGCCAGCTGGGATTAACAGCAAGCTCTTTCATTCTCTCTTTTTTTCTTTGCTTACATCATTCATGTTATCATATCATCATTTTTCCAATTGTATTTTGCTGTTGTTGTGCCAAATAATCTGAAAATACATTTTCCACTCGTGTCTACAACCCTAAATAAATGTTGTGTTGTTGTTGTTTTTCTTTCATAGCGAAGTGTCTCTTCTCCCAGCATGAAGATGTTCTTAAAAAAATAACAAAGCAAAATAACTGGAAGTAATTTCGTCGCTGCTCCTCGCATGCTCGCAGTTTTGTCTCGGCGGCTCACCGCCCTGCACTCTCTGTGCCGCTGTTGTGGGGAAAGTTGTGCTTCAACCTTGAACTACCTGGGAATCCTCCCCACTGCGCCTCATCTGTTGTCTCTCCCAGTACAAACAATCCTTTCAGCTCGAGCGGCACACTGAGTGCTGTCCCTCTATCCAAACACTCCTCTGAGACATTAACCACGGTCGCCTGCTGCTCACTCAATCTGGTTGATGCCAGAGAGAGTTTTAAAGAGAAGCTCCGCTGTTTGTGTGTGAACTCCATCTATCGGCGCCTCCCTCCCCATTTTCTCTGTCATTCACCACCGCTGCCTCCTACTGCTTCACATCTTACAGGTGCCTTTCAAGCGCCAGCCTTTCAGGGAGAAACGGTTTTGCTTTTAGTCTGTTTTGCGGTGACATTTTTTTTTTTCCCAAAGTCTGAAACTTTCCAGGGAGTAGCAGCTTCAGTTCTTTGCACTGTCTAAAACTTTTCAGTAAAGGCTGTCTTTATTCCACAGACGACATCTAAATGCACTCTGTCTTCTTCTTTCTGTATAAATCCTCCTTTTTCCTCTTAGTCCAGCTCTGCTAAAGATCATTTGTCTTCATTTTGTTTTGTGTGGCACTAGATGTTTTAAAAATATATATACACAAACAAAGGCTGCTTCAAGAGAGCTGTGCCACTTTTGTGATTATTTAATTTCATTAAACATTTTCTGAAAACTTTATATCACACCATAACTCCATTTGGTTTGGATATCGCTTGAGTTTGAGACCGCTGATTCTTATGATGCTGGGAGATATTGTTTATTGCAGTCATGAAACCATTTTTTTCTTACAGATGACCTAAGTGGAAAATAGAAAATTCTTTTTAAACCTGCTATCAAAGTTGGTGCAAAACATTCCCCCAGGATGTACAAAAATGATGCATTATTAATACAAAACATCACACGGCAGGCAGCTCAATTTCTCACCCTGCTGTTTCCGTGTTGGAAATGGTGCGAAATTACTGAGGTGCCAAACATGGAAGATATCAGGAAAATAGCAAAACAACAGGTCTGTCCAGAAGACATCATTAAAGGAAACTATTTGATGAATGCCTCTGATGTGAAGAGCAGATTTTTTTTCACCAGTAAACAACAGATAAATAAACAGATAAATCAACTTGTGTGTGAGTGTGTGTTTTTTTAAGCAAGATCTAAAGGACAATTGTCTCCTTTAGATCTCCTTTAGTACAAACTAAGTACACGCTTGCTGTTTGGTAAGGATTTCAGCGGCAATTTAACAGGTGGGGGCTGCCAATCAAACGTACATTATTAATACATACAAAGCAGGAGTTTGCTTTTCTGGAGATGTCTGTCCAGGGTTGTCCGAGAAAACAATCCAAGGCGATGAGAGAACAAGGACAACCTTGAAGAAGCAACTGCTGGAGCTTGTCAAATTTAGGAAAACTCCAGCAGTTTATAGTGAGAAATTTAAGACAAGTGCCAATTTCCCATGAGTGAATGTCCAAGGCAAATCTTAAATTCAAGCTCAGCTTACTTTATTCATACCCACTGGGAGATTTGGTCTGCACTTGTGACCCATCAATCCTCAAATACACACCCAACACAACAAATAAAGACTGACCTTGAATGGACGTGGCCTGCTGTGTGTGAGTATTTTGTATTAAATATTGCAGGTTTCAGTAAAGATGGGATTAATTGTGACATTTAGCAAAATGATCAAGAACAGGGCCATGGCTCTCGTTATGCTAAGAAGAGCATGCAATGCTCCTAAAACATGAATCAAAATAAAAACCAAATGCCAGCCTCATTTAACATGTTCGCTTTGGGACAATTAGGAAAAGACTCAACAAGTTGTTTTTTGGAAAGGTTGCATATAGAAATCCTCTTCTCTCTAAAATGAAGATGGCAAAGTGGTGTAAGTCCGCAAAGTTACATCTAAATTAGTCACAAGCCTTCTGGACGAATGTCCTTTGGACAAAATAAAGTTGAGAGATGTTTGGCTCGACCGCACAGCACCATATTTGGAAAAAACAAACTGCTCAAGCAGAGTGGCGTTTTTGTCTCTCGTTTTTTTTTTTTTTTGCTTTGATTTGAAAAGTGTTAATAACATAAATAAGTCTTAATTAAGGTGAAACACTGAGTCAATCAAGAATTAATCAAAATGCACTTTGATTATTATTTTATTAATAATTGATTTATTGATTTAAATAAAACAAAGTTTGACATAACAAACGCATTCAGTAATTATGGCAAGTTTGCACATTTGTGAATAACAAAATATTGTGGAGTCAAATCTGTCCAAATATACCAGGACAATAACCCCAACGACAGCAGAATATGTACAGCAGAATGGTCATAAAAACAACCAAGGTATAGCAATGTTGGGAGGGAACAATTACAGAGATTTGCAAAAAATAATGTGAGCTAATGAGGTGAAGAAGGGAGGGCCAAAATGTTTTCACATTGTGAGAGGTTGATAAAGTCAAAGAAAAGAAATGGATCAAGTTATTGATTATAATGATCTTCAAACTATTTTTACATTTGTTCACAGGACTGTATTGAGAACCGTGGAAACCTTCAGTATACAAATTTGTGTGTTGTTCACTAAAACAACAGAGGAAGAGTGGACACCCTGTAAGCAAACGGATGGTGCGATTTCATTGGTTCATATTACCAAACCATCATCTGACAAAGTAATTCTTGTCTGTTTTCTGTAAACAAATTGATTTAATTCAGCTTCACTTAGCAGAACTGGCTAAAGGAAAAACATTTTTAAAAAGCTGAAAATAAATTATTCTGAAGAATTGTTTCTTATCATAGTCCAGTGGACAATATCGTGATCTTTTGCTTTTGTGAGCACAGATGCACCGCTTGTTGTTGAGCTCAGTCTT
Source organism: Poecilia picta (assembly GCA_033032245.1). Classification (NCBI taxonomy): domain Eukaryota; kingdom Metazoa; phylum Chordata; class Actinopteri; order Cyprinodontiformes; family Poeciliidae; genus Poecilia; species Poecilia picta. Next base: position 15,094,974 of record CM065358.1, read on the forward strand.
GCACAAAGAGCAGTATTTCTCAGAAGCATGCTAATTGGCTAATTTGCATAAATCGAGATAAAAACATTTAGCGAGAGAAGATATTGTGGAATTAAAGTTATGGTTTAGTGAAACGTATCTTTCAATCAGTCTGTTAAACCAAACTTTAGATCAAGCGTATAATTTAATTGTTTTATGGTTCCATTTACCGAACATAAAAGATGGAAAATGAAATCAGTAAGTTGATCCAAACTAATGAGAAAGTAGCAAATTTTGAACCTCATAAATGTTTCTGCTGGTGCCACCACTTTAAACATTTATTAAATGAGTCAGACTTGACAAGATACCAAATTTATTGTTTTGGGTTATAGAAAGCAAACAGTAAAAATAAAATGTTTGCTTAGCTTCACAAGTATTATGGCGGTTGTGTAAAGTCGCTATGGAGATGTTGACGGTAAGTAGATATAATGATGCAGAAAAAAGGTCTCTTAGCAACTTTTTGTCCTCAACCAATCTGACTGAGCAGCACTTTCCATTGAGTTTGTGGAAACTTGTTATTCTACTGCTGATGTCAAGAAACCACATCAAGGACACAAAAACTTGTTTTATTTAAAGTTGCCAGTTCAGAATGAAGGAAGACTTTTTTTTTAATGACATTGGCCTTATCTCACTTAATGCTGACCACATTCATCCCATGTAGCTTTAATACTCCATGGCTGTTTTCTCAGGGGCCGGATGGGTCCTGACTGATAACTAACTCTGTTTTCATTTGACAGCTTTTTCACAGACCCATTCTGTAATTAATCCCCTAAAACCATACAAGTCGTATATAAAGATAGGTTCAAATTCAGAGTTTATTTAAGATTTCTATACATCAACTAGTTTTGAACTAGAACATTTGGAAAATTCACAAAATTAAATAAATGAAAATGTCAAAAAAATTTATGTTAAAAGATTTTTGAAGCCCTCCTTATGAGAATGTTAGATTGTTTGGATTACTTCCAGCAAAGCAGTAGTTATTTATATCGACATTTATTATTCTTGGTTAAAGCAAATATTTCTGTCATTTTACTTATTTATTTTAACTAATTTTTTATATATTCCCTCTCCTCGTCATATCATTTTTTTCTTATTTGTCCTAGGTCTTTTTCATCTGCTGTGCAATGGCACCACCTGGTGGTTTAAGTAGGGATTGCTTCACCTGGTTTCATGCTGGTTTAGTAGCGCACTGTCTGCAAGCCACAATCATCTAATCTTTTCACCAATGGACCTTATCCAACCTTTGTCCAACCTGATAGAGTTCTTTAAGCTCATGATATTTTAAGGGTTTTTTGTAGGGAGAAAAAACAATCAGACAAAAACTGCCCTGGTAAAAAAAGTATACTTTAGTATACTTCAAACATACTTACATTTGTGAAAGTACATTTTAAGTATGCTAATTATTAAGTGTACTACCTATAAGTATATCTGAAGTATACTAAAAATACACTTGTACCAATTTCGAAATTAGTCCTCTAAACACACTTAAACATAATTGTACCAAAATACACTTTTAATATATTAAATAAAAGTATGCTTTAAGTGAACAATATATGAATGAATATGTACGAACCTTTAAGTGCCTTAATAATCTTTTCCTATTTATTAAAATTGCATGCCAACTTACCTTGGTTTCTTAAATAATTATTTTATCAATTTTATTGTGACTTGTGTGATTATTATTAGAGTGCAACGTCAGTGTTAGCAATAAATTTTGCATCTGAATCAATGGTAGGAAACTGAGTTTTCATTGAGGTACTTTTATTTTACGAGTATGTGGATGATTCTTTTTTTGAGGCAACTTTTCAGGCTCAGGATTTTTTGAAAAAAAAGTATTTTTCTGTACCATGTTGGGAATTGAAGACCAATAAATGCAAATATTGATATACATTTTTGAAATTACCAATATTTTCAATGCTGTCAGTAATAATGAGTAAAAAAAAAACCTGTTTTTTCTTTACAATACAGCCATAAATGATTCATAACTTCAGGATATGTTACAATTCCAAGAATAAAACATATTATATAGTAAAAGGGACACACTCTTTTTAAGAAAAAGTCATTATTTGTTAAAACTTAAAACGTTAATACTTTTTTTTTTTTTAACGTATTAACTGACGTGCGCAGCAAATATGTACCTGGATTGGATCGGATCAGCAGTGGTCTTGGAATGAACAGAGTCTTGTCCAAACTACAGCAAAAAAAAAAAAAAGGTTTAGGATCCGCCCTGCTCGCTGACAGGAAAGTGATCTAAAGATGAAGAAAGGTGCCGGGATGTCTAGAACTGGTTATCGGTAGAACCTTGGAATGAATAGAGTCTTCTTCCAAAACAGGGTGATGAGAAAAACATCTGCTGGTGAAGAAGCTAAAGTGTCTGGAACTAATTCGAAGAAAACAGGGGGAATGTCATGGTGTCCCATTACCGCAAGCTGTACACAGTAATATCTGTCTGTTTAAAGACCTCTTGCAGAATCCATGAGACTTTTGTCCACTCCAGCAGATCTAGGCCGCATCCAATTCTGAAGGAAATAAAGCATTGTGTTCAATTATTCAAATAGAGAAGAATTAAGGGTCTCTATCCGTAGCAGTTTCTACAAACCGAGGCAGTGATATTCTTTTCACGTTATTTCCAATGCAGTGAGATTTCATGTCTTCCAGACTCTGTCTGAGATCGATATATGACGGTTTCTGACTCGCTTTTTTCTTGGTAATCTGATATACATAATAGGAAAGATAGAGTTACCAAAAATGAGAAAAATAATGAGTCAGTTTTGAACCCGCGCTGTATAGTCGACCGTGGCATATTTACCAGATGAAGCGTTGATCCTGTATAAGGACCGCGCACTGTCCCACCAGCTTTTCTGTAAAAAAAAAAATCAGGATATGATTTAGCTATTGAAAAGAGACATTTAAACAAAATGCAATAACTCACTCTGCTCTTTTAATTCTGACGTGCGACCAAAATTCTTTTTGAATAAAACCACGATTCCCTTACCCATCCGTAAATATTGACTAATGCAGTGCGCTAACGATTCATGATTTGAAGCGGTGAACAGATCACCAATCACATAATTTATCCTGCATATCTTGAAACTTTCTGATACTTGGAGAGGAAAACATAGCTCCCTGTTAGCGCAAGCATTTATTTAAGCAAAAGTCGCTGACGTCCCATTCTGCTACGGGTCAGAACCTCAAACATCTGGATCCCGTTTTCTCCAGACCACCCACGTTGCCCCTCCCCCATTTAAGGACCACCCACAGTGACCACTACCTGTCAAAATCTGATGGATATAAGGGTGTACTTATAATCTCTCGCCTGAAACAAAGTCCTTGAATGTAAGCTTTCTGCGATGATCACTAATCATTTTATTGTATGCAGGTAAATAATTTTAAAAAAACAAAACAAAAAAAAACCAAATGCGATTAAAGATAGGTTATCCTTTCTTAATGGTGCAGGCTGAAAAGAGAATCCTTAGTCCAGGTCTTTATTAAAAGGCCTGCATGGTTTCTGCAGTATATATAATTATACTTATATAATGTATATTAACTTTATACATTATATAAGTATTATTAACCACTTATATAGTGTATAATTGCTTTGTATAATCTGTTGTTGACTTATTTAAAATGAAATGCGCCATTTTGATCATAATTAAACTTTAAGACTAAAAAGGAAATGCTACATGTAAGTGCTGTACGTAATAAGGCCTGTGCGTCACCTGGACCTGATTGGCTCAGCTGGTCCTTGGTGACGTGATCCTCGGATTTCAAACTCAAACCCCGAATCATCTGACGCAGATTGACGTCAATGACCGCCTGAAACAAAGTCCTTGAATGTATGGGTCCCATAAGGGTTTGTCTGCGGGTTCCACGATGGCTCCATATGGGTGTAGGGCCACAGCCCACATGGGCCATGTACGGTGATGGGCCCACATGGGTTTGTGGGCCCTTGTGGACCCATGTGGGTAGCCCTACACCCACATGGGTCCACAAACCCATGTGGGACCTATGTAGGACCTATGTGAGCTGTAGCCCTTGTTATATTTTAATAATTACTCATTATATCCTCTCTATGCACGGGTTCAGAAAATGCTGTGCGCAAGGACTGAGACCACGCAGAGACAACAGCATCACAATAATCAGCATTTATTCAAGACAGATGCAAACTATCACCAGAAAAGCACATCACAAAACATCAGAAAACCTCAGAGCACAAACAACACATATTTACCTGAGAAGAGGTAGAGATAAAAGATGGAAATAACAAACAGACAGCAAGAACGTTCTTGGAGAGGTTGCAAAGAGCAAAATCTGACTTGTTACTCTGTGTGTAAAGTCTTTATCCTCTTTTCTTTAATTTATTCAAATAGGGTGGAACTTTGCCCATCCAACCAGGACCTGTTTCTGTCCCTTCCTCCAAATCCATTCTGTCCCTGTTGTCCAAGGAGAACTTCTCCTGCAGATTTATGGCTTTCACCAGGATCTGGCTCCTTCCTGAGCACCTCACAGGTCCCTGTGAAACTCTGGTTTTTTCCTCCCTCCTGTGGTTTTATCACCTTGTAAATGCATTTATCTGTGGTTTTAACCCCAGGCCCTGCATCTGAGCTTACTGACCCAAAAACTCCTATTTAAGTAAAAGATAAAGCCAACTCAAACACTACAAAAATGGTTATATAATTGAATTCAACAAAACACTAAACAATGATTATATTTCAACACCCTTCACGGGCAAACCCATGTAGGGCCATCGTGGAACCCGCAGACAAACCCTTATGGGACCCATATATCATTCGTCCTTCTCCCCACATGGGGCCCACCTAGGCATGCTGGCTGCAGGTAAATACTTGTAAAACAAACAAAACAAAAGCCATTAAGGATAGGTTATCCTTCCTTAATTTACAAGCATCACAATGCGGGATGAAAAGAGAATTTTTAGTCAGTCATTGTCAATTTACCATTCTCCAACTGTATTTAAAGGAACCAGCCTCCGATTGAAGAATAAACCAGCTAGCAGCAGCTTTAGCAACAGTTAGGAAACGTAAGCACCGCTGTCTGTCAGCGCTGTATTGTTAGGTTTCACCAAAATCACTGACATCTTCCAACAAAGCTTTAGAAAAGCATTTTAAATATTTACTTACTGGGAATTACTTGGCAATAGTAATTTGTTAACTGGCTAACATTACGTACCCTTTCTGTTTTGGAAATATAACGTATTTAGGCTCTAATCTTAATCATATTTTTATAGACTAATGTTGCCACCCGTCATGTAAAATGCGGGATCGTATTAAACCCTCCTCATTTACACTAGCTTCACCACCCGCTCAGTAGCGACATTACCTGTAAGTCCAAAACTTGACAGTTATGCCAAACACCCGCTACTCCATCACGTCCTGAGGAGTTAAACTCTACGATCAAGACATGAGGAGGAAGACACTGTTTTAGATAGATAGATAGATAGATAGATAGATAGATAGATAGATAGATAGATAGATAGATAGATAGATAGATAGATAGATAGATAGATAGATAGATAGATAGATAGATAGATAGATAGATAGATAGATAGATAGATAGATAGATAGATAGATAGATAGATAGATAGATAGATAGATAGATAGATAGATAGATAGATAGATATTAATGTTTCATTGGAGAAATGTGATGAGCGCTATATACATATATGTTGGAATCTATTAAGAATTAATTTATTTTTTGCTAAATTAATTTTCACAGATCTAAGGTTAAATGTGAATGTTAGATCTATTGTACATTTATTTATGTATTTGTTTGGCTTAGACCCTCTTCCTTGTCACTCAGCCTCCTGCAGTGATTAACAGGCAGAAGCTGCTGCTGAGGTTGATCTGATTGTTTGGTGAAGGAGTGAAAAGGTTTTCGTACCATAAATTAACGTTTACATTTGAAGTCAACGCGGACATTATTTTTTGTTATTTTTATAAGTAAAAGAAACCCCTTTGAAACAGGAGAAGTCTCTGTGAGTGCTTTTTATTTTTTCTTTGAGTCGAAAACCTCCTAAAAGACTACTCTTGCATTTTTGTTATTTGGACTTTATTATGATGCAAGAGTGGCAATAACAATATCAATGAGCTCATTAACTTCAATATTTATCAGAGGTTATGATTAGAAGGTTAAGTTTCTTTTACTTTGTTTTGCTGTGGTTGTAGACTTGGCAGTAGAAATTGATAACATAGGAATAATAACTTCATATCCCTTTTAACAGGTTACACTTGATTCTGCTCTGGTGCCTGTGGAAACGAAGTGCATGAAGTTTATGCTGAGGTGGGAAAACCCTGTGGATCACATGGTGGGACTTCTGCTTCAAATTCCTCACTACAGTAGATGATTGTCTCTGTTCACTGCAGACTGGCACACGCCAAGGACCCAACATGGACGTCTTCTTAAGTTGTAAACCCTGAGTACATACAGTTGAAATAAAATTGATGCCTTTTGTAAATAAATTTTCTCTATTAATGACTTCAATTGTTAACTGTGGTAATTATGTTTGTGTAATGTTATATATATAGAATAAAACCATGTACAGTGTTTAATATAATTATTACATAGATGTTTTAAAGAAACAGCCACAAACCTTATGTCATTGGTCCACAATGGCAGTTTTAATTTTAGCATTTCCTCTCCTCCACATACTTTGTTTCCAGATGTGTAAAATTTACAAAAAGCAATTTAAATGTAAAAGTTGCATATATGTAGATTACTCAAGAGAAGCTATATACAATAGTTTTTTACAGAACTCTACACAACATCAATTTATTAATGGATACATATAGATATTAATTACAGGATAGATGACACAAAGATTTCATTTCTAACAGCCGCTAGCAGTAGTGAGTGCTAATCCAAGAAGTGTGACTTGCAGGAGCAGGGAGGCTCTGTACTGGTTTGTCTCCTTTCAAATCAAGAGGCCCTTGATACTTTGACTAGGCAGCAGATGTCCCACAGCTGATTGGCTGAACCTCCCATGGACAGAGGAACAAGACCAAACCCAGATGTGGCAGGTTGTTAGGTCAGCTACTGTTGAGAAAGATGGACAACAAAACAAATGGAGAAATTATGAATCACATCAGAATATGTACATTATTTGGCAGATGGCGCTTAAGTAAATATTTAAAATGCTTTTCTAAAGCTGTGTTGGAAGATGTCAGTGATTTTGGTGAAACCTAACAATACGGCGCTGACAGACAGCGGTGTTTACGTTTCCTAACTGGCTAAAGCTGCTGCTAGTTGGTTTACTCTCCGATCGGAGGCTGGTTCCTTTAAATACAGTTGGAGAATGGTAAATTGACACTTAAATACTGTTTTAATAAAGTTAACAGAAAGTGAACATTTTAACATTATAACACTGACAGACAGCGGTGTATATATATTCCCAACTGTGGCTAAAGCTGCTGCTAGCTGATTTACTTTCTGATCGGAGGCTGTTTATTATATACACAGTTAAGAGAATGATGGGTTGACAATGACTGATGACGGCTAACAGTTAAATGCTGTTGTTATTATTCTTACCTTTTATTATATCCTTAAGATAATGAGACTCCGTGAATTATCAGTCAGGTTTCCCGAGGCAAAATCACTCCAGAAGTAAAGATACACCTCTTTGAGTTACGGTGGCTATTGTCTGATGTCACTGTGAAAAGGGTCTCCAGAAAAACTTCCGGTTCAAAAGTAAAACGAGCTGTAGTCCAATCAGCGATTTCTTAGGTCTCAACTGAGACCTACCTTTTCCTTTTTCTTAATGTGTTGTGTTTTTCTTAATGTCGTTGTGTTTTTGTTAAAGTTGTAGTGATTTTGTCATTTGTAATTGCTTTGCACCTCAGGGCCACCGTATAAACTACTATAAGGTGGATTTTCTGTTTACCTGAAACATGAACTTTTGATGTTAAAAAAAAATCTTTGCTTTCATCAACCTATAAAACATTGTCAATCATTTCTCTACAGTTCAGTCCGCTGGGCAAGTTGTAATCTTTCATAATACAATTCAGTTGATTTATATAACACTAATTTACAATAAGCAATCTCGAGACAATTTACAAAAAAGTAATTTCCATTCTACTTAACAGTGCAGCAATTAAAATATATTAAGTCAGTTAAAAAAAAGTTACCAGAGTTAAAAATGCAGATTGCATCATGTCATTGACTTATTATTGACTTGATTTGTTTATATGCCCCCCCACCCCCGCCTTCAAATTACTCTTACCCTGTAATGACTGATTTTATCCATATTTTCAGGGGAACATGTTGGGTCTAAACCCTACATTCATTCACCAATCTGGAATAAAGAGACACAGACAAAGATGAGCTGTATACTTGCAAGGAGAGTTGTTCAGAGACTGCTCAGTTACAATCCTCCAACCCAACTCTGAGGAAGTCTCCGCTCTCCAGGCTTTTTATTTCATTTAGGAACGCCCTAGTTACAGAAGGTTTCAACTGCTAAAGGTCAGGGGAAAAACCAGTTGAAACTTGTTGAAAACAGTCCTTTGCACAAACAACTCTAAACATGGTAAGCATGATCACAAACATCTCTAAATATGGTGAACATACAATGTTCTTGTGATCAGAAACCAGTCTTAAGCGGAAGTGTCTGCTTCTGCACTCCTCCTTTGCTGAATATAGCTGTAGCTGTTTGGTTGTGAGACTTTCACATCCTCTTTCCTGTAAAAAGACACACTCTAAAGCAAGCACTCTTAAAGGTTAGACAAAGGTTAAACAAGCACTCTTAAAGGCTAAACGAAGGTTATATGAACTGTAAATTTAAGATGAGATAACTTATATACATTTTATTCTAACAGAACATTTTGGAACCAACACGTATGTTTGCTACCTTCTTTTTTTGTTGTTTTTTTATTATTGGACACAACTGGAGTTCCATAAAGTATCATAGTAAAAGTCACATTAAGACATAATCAGAACACCTCATGCTGAACCAATCTTCCCCACAACCATCCTCCAACGTTTGTTTAACCTGTCAAAAAAACATCAGTCAGAGACAAAAGCTGTAGACAATTTTAAAGGTAAGAAGAAGAAGTTCTGCGGAGTTGCGATCATGCCGAGATGATGCATCCTTTTAACGAGGACCACGTGGCAGTGAATCTCTTGTTTTTTCCTTCAGAAGGATTGCCTGCTGTATCCTGAGGCAGACGTCACCGGCTGCAGGGTCAGAGGTCAGCTCATCTTGCCTAGCTATAGGGTATTTTATGTCCTGTTAAAAAGTATAATTTTTCCCTCAGAAGGATTGCCTGACGTATCCCAAAGCGGACATCACCGGCTGCAGGGTCAGAGGTCAGATGCTCTAAGTTTTCCATGTCCTGTTAAAGAGTATGATGCAGCACTTATTCTATTGTCCAACACCAAATGACGCTCAGGTTACCGGATGTGGGGGGGGTTTGAGTTTAGGAGGAGTTAATGGTGAGCAGATGGTCACAGAGGGAGGTCAGGAGTCACAATGTTCCTATATGATGAAAGTCGTTGTTCGGGGGTGGGGTGTTAATATCAATTAATATCAATTAATCCAGGCTGCACAGTGGCGCAGTTGGTAGAGCTGTTGCCTTGCAGCAAGAAGGTTCTGGGTTCAATTCCTGGCCCCAGTCTTTCTGCATGGAGTTTGCAAGTTCTCCCTGTGCATGCGTGGGTTTTCTCCGGGTACCCCGGTTTCCTCCCACAGTCCAAAAACATGACTGTTAGGTTAATTGGTCTCTCCAAATTGTCCCTAGGTGTGCATGGTTGTTTGTCCTGTGTGTCTCTGTGTTGCCCTGCGACAGACTGGCGACCTGTCCAGGTGACCCCGCCTCTCGCCCGGAACGTTAGCTGGAGATAGGCACCAGCAACCCTCCCGACCCCATTAAGGGACAAGGGTGTAGGAAAATGGATGGATGGATGGATGGATCCATTAATCCATCAAATTCCAATTAAAATTTGACAGAAGGGTGTACATATATATATTTCTGGGTTGCTCAAATAGTCCTTTTTTTCCTCCGTATGCCTTTCTAGTTTTATAAAGCTTAAATTAAGCTGAATAAAAAAATAGTTCTGTATCATGTATTATTTAGATGTGTTCACAATGTTTGATTTTTTTACATTAAAACATAATAAAGTATTTGTGGTGCACAAAGCCAAGCTAGTTCTGAACTGATTTTAAACTGGGTAAAGTCATATTTATGTAACACTCGCTATGTGTTTACAGTTAATGAAATCGTAAAAAGACCAGAGCTAGGTTCGGCTACTGGAGTAGTGAGAAGTGTATTTTAAATTAATGACCACAGGCCAAAAAATATTAAATAAAACAGCCGGCTTATTATTGGTTGAAAGAACAATAAAAGAATAAACAACAACAATGTTACACAATTAACACACAATGATACAAATTCAAAAAGAATAGTTTCCAGGTTTTTTTTTAGAATATTTTGTAAATCTAAATTAAGGATACTATTTATTTTACCTAGGTTATAGTTCTATTTAAGTTCTAGTTAATACTATTTATCTATTTTAATTTACAGTTTGTTTTAATCTTGTTTAATCTATTTTAGTTCTTTGGTGTTTCCCTTAAGAAGTTAGGAAAAAGAAAAAAAAACAATAACAGCAAACAATAAAACACAGCAGAACAATTCTGCAAGGACAGGTCAAACTGTGCTTCAGATTGATGTCTTGTTTCCTCCGATGATGCAATAGTTAATTCTGTTTCAGTGGCCCACTGGTAATGCACACGACAACATAGGCAGGTCATACCGCGTTGCGGGGTTGGCAATGTCCAGCAGAGGGCGTAGCTCCTACTGGAGGGTCATTAGGCTCCCGGGTTGGCTCGCCATCTCGTTCCCCTTAGGAAGATCCAATTCAGTGATGATCCGAGACTCCTTAGTCCAAATCCCATGCCGATCGTAAGAAAAATAAAAAAAAAAAGACAAGAAAAGGATTGTTGGCCTGTTGCCAACAAAGAGCGACAATAAGCAACAGTTAGCTCCTCTGTTGATAAGCCGTTGAATTTCTGTTAGCAAGAGCGGCTGTTGGCTTCAGCGGATCAGCTGTTACTCCTGCTGACTTTACGCACGCACAAATCTTTTTGAGACTATTTTCACTCCATACCTCTCTCTCGCTCAGAGAACGCAGCAACTCCCGATTGGAAGAGAGTTCGCTGACAAAGCAAAACTGGTTTATCGTTTCTCTATTCAATTTCAAATATCAAAATCAAATAGAGCAATTATAATGTCTCTAATTGTTGCTCTTATATATATATATATATATATATATATATATATATATATATATATATATATATAATATTTATTATATTATTATATATATATATTATATTTATATATTTATTCTATTTATTAATTTACTATTATTTTATGAAGAGGCTATTTTAACCTGGGTTACATTTACAAAAAAAGAGAAAGAAATCTCACCCCGCCTTTCGCCCGGAACATTAGCTGGAGTTAGGCACCAGCAACCCTCCTGACCCCACTAAGGGACAAGGGTGTAAAGAAAATGGATGGATGGATGGATGGATGGATGGATGGATGGATGGAGAAAGAAATCTCCATTCGGAAATACATACTGAAAATCTGCTCCACTTTAACATTTATGCACCATTTTACTCCTCTGACGATGATATATATTTTTTATGTAAGTCACCTCTTCATCTTAAAATGTATTTGATCCTCAGTGAGTTCTTTCAGCAAGAGCAAACACATTATTACATTATCTTCAAGTGTTGAATGAAAGAAACCTGCCTGTAAAACCGTCAACATTCTGAAAACATGTGTGTTTTTCTTTTGCACCTGGAAGCTTATCAGGATCAAAATCTTTCTAACATCAGCCACAAACCCGCAGCTGTGCAGAGCTCCTCAAGAAAGCTCTAACAAGACAATAGCGAAAAAGTACTTTTTTTATTTATTGTATTTTATTAGAAATTACATGATTATTTTAGCCTTCTGGGTACCTAATGGAAGAACTAGCGGCGTCACCGCTTGCCTATAACTGCATTTTTATAACTGCATTAATAAAAGATTAAAAACTCAATAAATCTGCCACTCACAAAATGGCGGACACAAACTCTTCACTTGACAGGAACCTTACTGAGCGGAACGGAAGTTTCGTGTCTTGCTTCCTGGGGGCTGCTGGGACGGTTGCTCAAGAAAGAGAAACGTTTGGCTCTTAGCTATGTGGCTTTTTCCATCAACAACGCCATACTGTAGATTTCTATCGGCACCTAAATGTTACCACCGATGTGTTAAAGGATTTCTAAAGCCTTATGCGCAAACAAGCAGACGGAGACGCACCTCAGAATCTCGTCTTTCATATGAGAACGTCAGAAGTTTTATATCAGAGAACACGGAGGTGGTTGTGGGAGGGAGCCTGACTCCTGAGATAAAACTGAGATTGTTTACTCCCAACTGCAGGTTCTGGAGAGAAAGACCAGAACTTTGGCCTTTCAGCGACCCGTACTGGGCAATTTATTGGCCAGGAGGACAGGCGCTGTCAAGGTCCTGCACAATCCTCACTATAAATAAAGTTTGTTGGCCTTGACGTCTGGCTCTTAACATACCCGTTGCTGCCATGTTCTGGTAGGTACGTCCTGGACAACCCTGATGTGTGTCGGGATGGATCCGTGCTGGATCTGGGGAGCGGCTGTGGAGCCTCAGCCATCGCTGCTAAACTCTGTGGCGCTGCTCATGTGGTGGCCAATGATATCGACCCCGGTATGCCGCATCGATTATTCTTAATCGCTTCTAATCGCACATTTTATTTCAGTAATTCAGATGTGAATAATATTACCGAGGACCCCCTCAGAACAATTATATAACTACACGTGGATTTAAAATCGAAACCTGGAATCAAAATCATTTCACTGTAACAAAACAACTGTTCTTTTTAGATGCATTTTTTTTTAAATATAAAATCATAAAACGTTTGGGAAATGTAAACATTTTTGCCTCATGCTGTCAAACTTAGATTGCCTGTGGTTTAAAAAAATAGATTTAAACATCAATGTTAATGTTCAGTATCTGCAACCTGCTGATTTATAGCAAGTTTATAAACAAAGGGAGTTGTGTTGAAGTGCATTACAGCAGGGAAAGCAGGAATATTTACTTTAAGAAGTTTCCAGATTGTTGGAGACTCACTCGCCTCCAGCTCACGTTCGTTAATGCAGGAGATTCCAGAAGAGCCAGTGAGTTAAAGTCAACCAAAGTTTAGTAAAGGTAAAATATCTTGGAGATCCATGTACACATCAACATGTGTCCAAAGTTGCCTCATGGAAACTCCAGTGAGATCTGACGTCTCATTATACATAAGAACAACTCCCTCTTTGTTGCTCCCGGCCCAACTCCCTCATGATTATGCCTGTTGTTTTCCCTTTGGGATCTGCTTTGTTCTTCAGCAAACTCATAATTGCATCCCTAATCCTTCTATGGCGATGGGATGCGGATCAGTCTTTAAGGTTGTCAACGCAGGATCCCTCTCGTGCCTTACATGACCAGCAAAGTAAATTTATGATTATATGTCAACATAACATTCAACAAAGATCATTTCTTCATTCTTCATAATATATTTAACACAAGACCAAGAGAAGTATGGTCCTTGTTTCCATTTCCAGTTTAACTCTGCCTCTTCCTAAACATTGCAGCCCTTCCTCCCTCCAGCTACCCTTCCAGCCATCTGTCCATCATCATTAGTTGTTTTTCTGACATCCATTGCTGCATAACTCGTCCATCTATGTCATCTGTCTGGTTTTTCCTATCCAATACTTTTATCATTCTTCCACCCATCCATACAGGCCTCACTCCAACCAGCCATCTGTCTATCTCCTTAGATTATTTTTTTGTGTCGTTTTGTTTTTTGCAGATGTGTATTCAACATTTTAGCATTATAGAAATATCTTTTGTCAATTAATGCTGAACTTTGTACTTTTTGCTTAAAATGGTGAACGTTGGAGTGTGTCTAAATAGGAGTTGTGTTTATGAAGCCACAGATTATCACTCTGTGTTTATTAAAACATTTTGGTGCTCATTTAAATGCTACTCTTAATTTATTTTACAGTATCAATGAAGGCCCTTGAAATATAAAAGTATTTTCTCTGGTTGTACTTAACAGTTTGAGAACGACTGCTGTAGCTCTTTACTCAAAACGATCACTTTAATTATATTATGCATTAACAGTTTAGTAATATTCAGTTTTACTGCTGCGTTTTTAAAATCTTATAGTTTAATTTAAAAAAACGCAGGCATTATCCGTTAGTTATGGAACATCGCAATGTTTTGCCTGACTAAACTTACCTGTTTCTGTTTCAGTTGCAGCTGTTGTGACCAAGTTGAATTGTGAACTGAACAAAGTGGAGCCGCCAGATTGCGTGACAGACGACATAATTGGTTCGGATCCTGCCGGCTTTGACTTGATCCTCCTGGGCGACATGTTCTACGACGAAACTCTGTCAGACAGCCTTCATAAATGGCTGGACCGCTGCATCAAAAGCCACGGCTCCAAAGTCCTGATTGGGGATCCTGGGAGAGCCCAGTTTGAGGGACATGACATCCGGAAGCTCCTGCATCATGTAGCCCAGTTTGAGTTGCCTGAGAGTGTTAGGCAGGAGAACTACGGCCTCACATCCAGCCATGTTTGGTGCTATCATAGCAAGCTCTGAGTGTTGAAACGGTTCCCGTTTGACTGAAAAACATATTTATTTGCGACACTCATTTGAATACCTCTGCGTTTTTGCAACAATGTGTCAAAACTGAGGAAAGGGGGAATCAAGATGTTTATAAGAAATCTTGTAAGCATCTCATGGCAGGAAGTGAGATCTTTTTGACACTGCACACCGGAAACAACTCTGAAATGTTCATGGTTCATGACTTTATCAAGTCCACTTTATCAAGTTATCAAGTCCAGAGGATCCCAAAGCGCTTCACACACACTTTCACACGTTGGTGGTGGCAAGATCTGTCTGGTGTGACAGTCACCACTGGGCTCTCTGACCACCACCAGCAGGCAATGTGGGTGAAGTGTCTTGCCCAAGGACACAACGACAGAAGCGGACGGAGCGGGGACTCAACCGGCAGCTCAGCTATTGCAGGACGAGCTCCTACCAACTTTGTGTTGAGACATAATTATGCAGTTCAAGTCACATGGACACCTGGGCTTGTTTTTGTTGCCACATATCTGGAACAAAGTTTCAGAAAACTGCAAAACAGCCAAAACTCTGAGTTCCTTAAATCAAGGCTAAAACCCCTCTTTTTTTAGAGATGCCTTTGATCAGTAGGCTATTAAGTTGATGATTTTTATAATGGCTTTTGACAAAATAATGTTTATTGCTTGTTTCATAATTGATGACTGCCTGATGTTTTTATTATGTAAAACACTTTGAGTTGTCTTGTTGCTGAAATGTCCTATACAAATAAACTCGACTAGATTTGACTCTTTGTAATGGAAGATGTTATGATGTGCTCCTCACCCTCTTCTGTTTTAGGTATTTCTTCATAGTCTTATCATGAGATTGGTCAAGCTGCTCTCACATAGACTCTACAGCGTCATATAACAGCAGGGGAGAGCACCTTGATCCTGCAGACTAAGTGTTACTTTCCCAATGCAGAACGTATCTGTCCTCGTTAGCATGAAAGAACAACCCCCTATCCTTAACAATAGACAAATGGCAAGACCATCTGTGTTGGGCTCCACAGAATCCCTGGTACACAACAATCAAGGATTCACACCTCTAGACTAATCAAGTCTCTCTTCTCTGACCAGAACCTATAAAAGGAAGCCAGATCCACTGTTTATGGGACCTATCTCTCTAATTAACAACTAGCACTTGTTAATAGGCTAGATTAATTTTAGTGGCTCAACATAAGCTCCAGAGATGTTTAAGGTCATCTAAGGTCCTTAAAAACCTCCATAATTCTGGAAAATGACCCAATTAATTATTAATCTGATTGTCCTATCGACAACTCAACTTACAATTTTTATGCATCTTTATTAAGCAAGGTTAATAGGGTTAAGCAAATTCATAAAATCAATAATCATTTTAGGTCCAACACAAATTTAAAATCACATATACTCAACCTACTACCTTCCCTAGGTGACACCAAGGTCCTTGGAGAGAGGCTTGCTTCTTTACTGCAGAGTCCTCCCCGGGATGAATGTAAGATGGATCTTTTTGTCCTCCGAATGTTTCAGCGTCTCATCAATTGTGGAATCTTCGTCCATTGACCTAGCCTGTTGAAGCTAGCGATCTCTATGTGTGAGTCAGGGATGGCCGTCTAATCGGGAATCATGGGTTCGAGCTGTTGGCTTCTCCCCTCTTCAGCAGTGCAGAGTCTTTGTCCCTCTGTCCTCTGTAGGTCTTCTGTCTGCATCTCATGTTGATTTTGACTTCTGCGTTGAGAACCAAGCCCCTTTTCAGGGTCTTTTATAGTGTTTTTTGGCCCCTGGTTGACTTCTCACCCATACTGGTCAACGCCTTTGGTTGCACATAGCCAAAGACAATGTAACTTCTCTGCCATGATGGTCAACGTCTTAGTGATTCACTTCTCCATACACCATCTGGAAAGTCAAAAGGTTTTCCTTTTTCTTCGTTCTGTCCTGAACCTAACTGACTTTTACCTTTGGCCTACTTACAGCACCAAATCAATTTTATTAATTCTTCATGAGCATTATTTAATCACAATTCTTAAAACCACATAATTGACTTTAAAAGGATTACTAATATTTCTTAGGCTCATTTCACTTCTGCAAGAAAAGAGAACATAGTCCAGAATAGTGCTATCGTCACTTCTTAACCACCAGCCTTTTTATTTTTGATCTTATGTTATTTTGTGTATGAAACTGGAAAGATCTTAGCGTGCCGGTTTGCGCAACAATATACATAACTTGTGTTTTGAGTTCTTATGTCTTAAATTAAATAATCTACAGGGTTTCCATCCTGCAGGTATGCATATGTGCGGGTTATTTAAATTTGATGATCATTGTTTAAATGTTGGTCCATCTGCTGCTCACTTTCCAGCCACTCATTCATTTATTTTGTCAACCGCCTTTCCGTCCAGCCATGTTAATTTGCACATCTTCATCTCAGTTTCTTTTTTTGATTTGTCAATCTGTCCACCCCATTAATTCTATTTGTCTATCCATCCAGCCACCAGTTTTTGTTTAAATTTATGCCAAATTTCTCTATTTTGGACTTTTGTTTGCATAAAACTCTCTTCTGTTCTGCAATCAGAAAGTGAATAATGTACTCTTATATCTGTATAGTTTAACTAGAGCCTGACTTGTGTCAAGAGCAGAAAGCATATACTATCTGCTTTTACTCCCCTAACGCCATCCCTAACCCTAACCCTAACCCCAGGACACACAGAAAACAGAGGCAACAAGTAATCTTGTATTATGATTTAATATTGATTGAACTTATATAAATCTTAATTTATATTTTGGAAGCCCCTAATGCAGAGGTTCCCAAACTGTCCCAAACCGTGCCAATGCAGGGGGGGCGTGGGAAGCCGTCTGGATGACAACAAAAAAACAGACAAACATGGACGCTGTATGCGCTGGGTTTTTACCTTAGAACGGCCAACTCTCTGTTATTCCTATGTCAATTTGATACAGTAGGGGCTTCTGCACTTCCCATATCTGTGTCCTCTGTCATTTTTATCAGCAGTTAAAACTGTTTAATCCGTTGTTGACATGTGGTGACCTGTATTTCCGAGCTGCCTTTAAACGCAACATGAGCGCTGCGACACTTGCGCTGGGTTTAGACCTGTGCGGCAGTGAAGGAGACCTGCTGCTGCGGTGCAGAGCCACACAGGTGTGTTAGAATCATGGCAGCAAACCAGCAAAACGCAAAGAACTTTTCACAGTTTTCCCCCAAAACTAACCGACTGAGTTGAGTAAAGCTGTTGGATGCATGTAAAGTTAGCTAAAAGATGACTAGCTATATCAATACAGCACCTTAAGCTTAACAAGTAGCCTGTAGGCTACCGATATTGTTGTCTATGTCCAGCTACGTACATTCATTTTGCTCCCAAAAAAGTCGCCCCCTTGTCCCCCTTCCCCACACACATCGTTCAACCAGACAGCCATTTGTAATCCATGGGGGGGGGGGGGGGGGGGAAATGTTTGGAAACCACTGGGGGGGCACAGGAGAAAAAGTTTGGGAACCATTGCACTGTATCAAATTGACATAGGAATAACAGAGTTGGCCATTCTAAGGTAAAAACTCAGCGCATACAGCGTTCATGTTTTTTTGTTGTTTTTTTTTTTCATCCGGACAGCTTCCCCCGCTCCCCCTGCAATGAAAATTGGGCATAGAGGATTGTGTAAGCGGCTGATGCGTGTGCAACCAAAATACAGAAAGTATAAAATACACAAGAAAGAAGAACCGGGGTTCTTTGTTCCACAGTGTTCGAGTCAAGACCACACGAAGATGCAGGATCAGATAAGGGCTATGCTTTGAAACCTCGGGAAGGCCAAGACTTTGTACTGCACAAGAAGGGAACAAGATCCATTTACCCACAGCCCAGGTTCTGAATTGACAACCGCCCAACACTCAACCCAAAAATATCTCAACCATGCTGCAGTGGACATGGGAGATAGACAAAGATCGCTTGTGGATAAAGAACTGTGTTCATGGAGGATACTCACCAGTTCCACTTTGGATTTATTCTAAAAAGGATTCTGCCAAGATAAGACAGGTCCCTGACCATGGATATTAAATTTTCTGCTGCCAAGATCAGCTCAGCATCTAGGGACGAGTGGAACTGCACCCCAAAGCCTCTCTTATAGATCAGTGACAGTATAGTATGGGGACTAGAGGGAAGTGTGATTTCTAAAATTCTTGTATATATTAATCTCTTAATTTCTGTATGTCATTTTCCCCTGCTAAAGCTTGCTAATAAAATATTAAAGTCTAATTGATGCTGTGGACAGTTAAATTAATTAAGTCAACAAGTGCACGTTATTAATAGAGAAAGAGCTACCGTTAACAGGAGTGGTTTCTGAAATCAGGCAACTGTGGGTTACTCAGATGACTATTTCATTAACTGTAAAGGGTCATAGCTCGTGGATCTGAAGGTAGTTAGAGTCTAGACGCATCTTTCTCTCTCCCAGCTTAAACAGAATGCCCCCTATAATCTCATCTGTAGGAATACTCAGGAGTTAGAGGCTTTTCGGACCCATTAGGCAGAGAGCTGGTCGGTAGTCAGTCTGCTGTAGTCTGAGAGGAGATATGGGTGTGGCTGACTATTGATGGATTAAACGATATCAAACCCCGCCCTTGCCCTCCCTCTGCCCCCATAGAACATTTGTGACCTCCTGACCTTCCCACATGGAACTTCGTGACCTTCCCCCATAGAAACTTTGTGACCTCCTCACCTCCCCCATAGGATGCTTCTGACCTCCCTGATACCCTTCAGTCCAATTTTAATCTGAGTTTGATGGATTAATTGATATTAAACCCCTCCCCCTTCCTGTGACCGGAAATTCCCCGATGAACAAAGACTTTAATCATACAGGAACTTTGTGACCTCCTGACCTCCCTCTGTGACCATCTGCTCACCATTAACTCCTCCCAAACTCTTTGAATTAGCCAATAGAAATGGAATTATTTACTTGTAAGTGAATACAGATTGTCCTCTTGCTTCGTGTGCGTGTGTGTATCTGTCCTCAAGCATGAGAAACCCGCAGGATACGTCAGACATTCCTTCAGACAATAGCTTACAGTGTGTTATTTGGTGTTGGACAACAGACTTATAGCTAGGCAAGACGGGCTGACCTCTGCCCCCCTGCAACCGTTGATGACTGCCTCAGGCAATCCTAAAGGAAAAACCAGCAGATTCATTCTTACGGTGCATTATTTGGTGTTGGACAACAAACAGACTTATAGCCAGGTATGAGGGGCTGACCTCTGTCCTGCACACCAAAGCATTTGTGCGTGTGTCCCTGCATAAGAGCAGGTAGATACCCCTGAAGGAAAACAACAGTTTAACTGTTTTACTGCAAATATTTAGCTTACGGTACGTTATTTGGTGTTGAACAGTAAATAAGTGCTGCATCATGATCTTTAACAGAACATGAGAAACCTGTTAATGCTATAACATGGCAAGAGGGGCTGACCTCTGACCCTGCAACCATTGATGACTGCCTCAGGCAATCCTTCTGAAAGAAAAACCAGCAGATTCACTGACATATAACAGTTTAATTGTTTTACTGCAATATTCATGGTAGCACGACTAGTCAGTGCTGACTATGAGTTTGTAATTTCCTTCATCGAGTGTTTAAGCGACTGTTTTCCTTCCAAAAACAGTCGCTTAAATTTTAAACTCTTATAGATACTTTTCTGTAACACCTGCTAGTGTGATACATTTCAGTAAAAGTTCCTCATCTGTAATTGTATTTCTTAAGGATATGTGGCAGGTAGAAAACAGGCCTACATGAGGCTATTCAAATTTAACTTTTAGCTTTCTGCAGTTAAAGTGAGAGACAAACTCTAACATCGATCCCTTTCCAGAATTTGTCCTCACATCATTGTCAATGCTACTTTGTTTCAGTCTTTTTCCTGTTGTTGAATTAACACTGATCTTCTCAGTGCTTTGTGGTTTCTCCAACATAGTAAAGGTTGATTTCAATAAATTTCACACTTATAGATTTTTTTTCTGTAACACTTGCTAGTGTGATACATTTCAGTAAAAGTTCCTCATGTGTAAATTTATTTCTTAAGAATATGTGACAGGGATGGAACAGGCCTAGGTGAGCCTATTGCTCATATTTATCTTTCAGTTTTCCCCAAAGTTTAGTTTTTTACAGTGCATAACCACACTCCCAAGAGTTGCTCCAACATGGTAAATTGTTTTGTTACCTTTAAAATTATCTCCAGCTTTTGTCTCTGACTTATACGCTGTATGTTTCTCAGCCCTAATGATTCTTTTACTCCATTCATTATCTTACATGCTTAAGTGTGTTCACTAACAAAATATAGTACACCTGTAGTTATTGAAGGTTCCATTACTAAAACTTATAAATTATCATTGTCAACAATCAGTCTGTATTAAAATATTTAATACAATTTGTATTATTTATTTAGATTTGATGTTTTGATGTCAGCACTTGGATTTCTATCGATTTATTGAATGATACTCTATGTAGATATTTATCAAACTGAATGATCATTCAGGTTTTATATAGTTTTTACTTTCCTTTCAATGTTTGTTGCAGAAATTCAAATATATGCTAGCTATCAATGATTACTAATTAAATCAACTGTTAATTAGTAATCAATGATTACTAATTAAATCAACTGTTAATTAGTAATCAGTGATTACTAATTAAATCAACAAGTTGATAATTAGTATTAATCAGTATACTGATTACTACTTAACAGTTGATCCTTTTGTGTCTAGATCAGTGGTTCTTAACGTTTTTTGAGGTTCCGGACCCCCAGGGGCAGATCTAGAAAAATATTTATGGGGCGGATCTAGAAAAATATTTATGGGGTGGCAAGAGGGTGGCAGGGACTTTTTCAGGGGTGGCAGTATATATATATATATATATATATATATATATATAATATATATATATATATATATATTGTTGAAAAAAGGAATATTAAGTAAACTGTAAAAAAACTGCAATTTGAATTCTTTTCCTTCTTTCTCTGTCCCGGATTCTTGGCCGCAGTCTGAGAACCCTTGCGAGAACAAAAGGAGGCGTATGCAGCGTGTTGGCGTCACAGAAGTTCAGAATTTAATCCAATCAGAAACAAAAGAATCAGACATACAGAGCAGAACAGAAGAAAAACATGCAGAGTTACATTTAGTTACCTGAGATACGTAGAATAAGACATACACATACAAGACGTCTTGGAGAAATACAACCAGACCCACAAGCATTGAAAATCGGCTATATTTCTGAATTATTTTTTGGTGTAAGCAGATTATATTCGCCGTGGGAGGTTCTTGCTTCAAGCAAGGCGTTCCTTGCTTCGACCAATGAGGAGCCGTCTCCTAGCCCCACTGAAAACGGCACCTCCCTACAATTTGGCTAGCCATCAAAGGGAATTTACTTCTTTGATGTTATTTTGAAGTTAACCAGAACTCTGAAGTCCTACTGACTTTTACAACTTCGCAAATGTCTCAGGAGACTTGGCTCTAACCAAACAGATAAATAACAAACCGCCTGTATTATTTTAGACCAAATTCTCTACGGGTTGAACTGCCGGTCAACACTTCAAAGTCGACCATAAATTCAGGTTTATTTCACCAATTTATGCAATCTCCTGACTCAGGCAGAGTCAGGAGATTTCCTGTCGCCTTCCTTAAGCACAAACATCCCAAGACTTCACAAGTCTCTGTGAAGTCCTGAGTTTTCTTCCTTAAATCCTATATCTTTAATTCAATATGAGTTACCTCTATCTTAATATGCTTTTTGTCTGTTATTCCTCCCAGCCTCTCTTTGATATTTAAACTTATCTAAACTACAAAAATAATCAGATCCATAAACTATTTTTAATACAAAACAAAACATTTTCAATTTACTTTTATCATTGACTAATTTTAGTTCTCATAAAATATTCAATTAAAGCATGCAATATTAAAGTATTCTATATGATATCAGTCTAAAAGTTTAAAAGTTCACAGTTTCAAAGTTCAGAAGTGCATAGGTCAACCGTTCGTTGTGCCAAATGTTGCCTAATGACCCTTATTTCCTGAGACAGGAATGTGTTCCTGGTTCTCACACAGATATGCTTTTAACCTCCTGTGGTGTCACCAGGCCCTTCCAAATGCTGAGTCTGTAAGCTTCCAACCTCAGAGGCTGCATCTGGGCCTGCTGACACAAAATTCCTAGTTCTAATTAAAAGATAAAACCACCTCAAACACTACAAAAATGGTTATATAAGTAAAAGATTCACTAAACTAAAGCACTAGAAATGGTTATATAATTGAATTCAACAAAACACTAAACAATGATTATATTTTGTATTAAAAACAATACAAAATATTCTTTTTAACTTAAGCACCAAAGCTTAAATTTCTTAATGTAGTATAGTTAATTATCTTCACGTCTTTCATACTCCTGCTAATTGATATGCATTACTGATACACATGTCAATTGACATGTATTGTGTCCAGAAAACCATTTTATTCCCATACTGGACAAGGAGAAATCTGTCACAAAAATATTAGTAGCGCCATCATTTGTTATTCGATATATCTATTAAATACGACTAAAATAAAGATTAGAAAACTGATGTTTGATCAATTCTCCATGATATAAATCTATAAACAGTTTAGTTTCTGTTAGTTCTGTCAAGATACAAGAAAGGGTGAATATCTACTTATATTGCTCAATCGTTTTATTTTAAATATGCTGTAGGAGCCGCAGTTTGACGACTGTTATAAATATCACCATGTTTTGAGAGCACAGGGGATTAGCTCAGTTTTTGTCACTTGTTTTTAGGAATTGCAGCAGCTGCAGTGAGCCACAATAAAGGTACAATAAAGCTGATAAACAGGTGAAGAACCAAACTAGACTGAACAACTTCTGATTGTTTGCCAAGTCAAACATCCAATTAAAGTTCCACCAAGCCACTACTAAGGTACTGGAGTCAAATTTCTAGACACGGGTAAAACATGGTTCAATGTCCAAACTTATTAATTGATCTTGGTGATTTATTTTCCTCTTTCACCGAACAATTACAGAGATAAAAACTTTCATTTGTTCTCATGCTACCACTCTTAAAAACCATCGGCCCCAAACCCAAATGCCTGCTGGTCCTTCAGGCCCCTGCACTTATAGAAAGTGGACTGACCCACATTACTTCCTGTCTAAATTTAGAAAATAAAGAAAATAAAACAAAAAAATAAATAAAATCAACAATTATCAACCTACAAATAAACTATGTAAATAATACAAAAAAATAGACATTTAAGAATAAAGTAACAAAATTCAAATGGATAAAGAAATAAAGAAAAAATAGCTCCAACCACTTCTATTTTACCTTTTCTCGCTCTGTGTGTGTGTGTGTGTCGGCTTTACTCGGACCCGTTGGCATGGTAACAGACAACAGCTCAACGAGCAGATAGAGCAGAAATGACCGATCAGGGAATCAACACCAAAAAACAAACATGTCCCACACAAAAAAGTATCAAAAACACTAAAACAGAACATTCAGTCTGTTACGCTTAATGTCTGTATTGTGATTATTAATAAGTTTCTCCTGAGCACAGCGGCGGTTGATTAGCTGATTTAACCAGCTGCTCTACTGGTGACTTGGTGGCGGGTTGACCTGTTTTAGTGCCAACGGAACCAAAACACACCGAACTGCGCAGCTCATGCTGAGGTTATCAAAGTCAATAGAGGGCTAACAACAGTTAGCCTAGCACAACTGACCCACTGCTCACGTGTTCAATGCTTTCTTTAAATTAAAACTTTTTCCTCACCTGTGAAATCTGAAGCCCTTATTACCATTATCTATGGTTGAATTAACTGCTAAACATTGAGTCCGTTGTTCTGATTCTTTGCGTGATTGTAGTATTTTCCTGACCACCGATATTAATGACTCAATTTACAGAAATGTCGCATGTGTGACTTACGATAAATCACATTAAGTCCAGTCCAGTAACATAAACATCCATCAATGCTGCTGCGTCGCCTCTGTCCTTCTCTCTCACTTCCCGCTACTCAGCAGTAGGTGTCAGGTTACATTGTGTTGCATTCAATGTTGTCGGGAAAAAAGAGTTTCATGCGCTTAATGTCCGATTTTGCCATAACTATTTATTGGATTCATTGTCGCCAGCTGGGGTGGCAAGGCTCTCGTTTGGGGTGGCAGCTGCCACCCCGCTAGATCCGCCCCTGCGAGCCCCTCAGTTGCATTTGCGTATTCACCGAACCCTTCTTATTTCACACAGCCCCCCTGACACTCAAAATACTTTTCGATATTCTAATTTAGTAATGTAATTATATTAGCTGTGTTACCACCCCCACGCCACTAGAGGCAGTACCAACACCGAAAAGATGCGACTAAGGAGCAGATTTAGACTATAGAATTTGGTAAAAACTGTGAGCTTTGCTGAAGTAATTAAAGACACGAGTTCAAATCCCTGCTGAGAGTGGAGCTCCTCCAATCAGTGTGTTGATGCTTCTTCAGCGGATCTCCTATTATTTCCCCGGGAGTCTCCGGACTCCTCGTCATCATCTGCACCTCGTGAAAACATCCCTGCGGAAGCATCAACCTACTTACGAAAATAAATAGGAGACAGGAGACATCAGCAACTGTAAACTGGTCGCCACGCTGCGCGGCTCTGTGGCCGAACACAGAGAACGAGAAGAAGCAAAGAGGCTCCGCCTTTATTGTTTTTATAACCGCGTAATCTTCCGCTTCACAAACTAGTGCCAATACAAATACAATAGTGGGAAGCATCGTATTCAACACAGGGCTCCTCCGCAGCTCTGATTGGCTAAGCAATGTAGCGTGATCCTCTGCAGCAAGCGATGGCAAAGCGGGGCGTCATCACGACTTTACTCAAGCGTGTCTTTACCTCCGCGGCAGAGGCTCCGCCGAACCCCTGGGGTCACTTTGACCTGAAAAGGATGTTTGTGTGCTTTGATAAGGCCAGTTGAATCCAAAAGGTCAAGAGGTAGTTTAAGTTTGGGTATATAAGGAAAAAAACACACTTGAGAAGCAGACACATCGGCTGTTTGAAGCAGTCTGACTGCGAGCTTACCAGATGTCTCCAATACACACTTATTATGAACTGAGCCAAAACAACTGCGTAAATCAAGGAACAATGCCATCGGTCAAAATATGTCAAAATATCCAAATACATCCCAAGAGAGATGAGATCCTATAAAAGGCCATGTAACCATTAAAAGCAGGGAGATTTCAGATACTTTGTGAGATGTTGGAAGATGTGTTGCAGCTGTTGAATTTGTAATGTATGCACATATGAATATGAATAAAACTCGTCCTTTTTGATCGTTCCATGATATTGCCTTTTTTCATTCCTCAATAAGATTATTTGCATAGTCTTATCATGAGATTGGTCAAGCTGTTCTCAGGCAGACCTCTACATTGTCATGTAACAGCAGGGCAGATGTCCTTGATGGTTGAGACGATTTCCTCAAGCCAGAACCTATCAACATTAAAACGGCCCTCTTTAGCATTAAAGAACAGCTCTCTCTCCCTTACAATAGACAGATGGCAAGACCATCTGTGTTTTGTTCCACAAAATCATTGGTACATAACAGTCAAAGATTCACACCTGTAGTGCAATAAAGTCGAGTATCTTCTCTGACCTGAGTCTTAAAAAAAGAAAGTCAGAATTCACTGTCTCAGCAAACTTGACAAACTCCGTTGACTGTAGTTTTCTTCTCGCTTTGCACGGTTTTAATACAAACCGGATTCCAAAAAAGTTGGGACACTAAACAAATTGTGAATAAAAACTGAATGCAATGATGTGGAGGTGCCAACATCTAATATTTTATTCACAATAGAACACAAATCACAGATCAAAAGATTAAACTGAGAGAATGTGTCATTTTAAGGGAAAAATATGTTGTTTCAAAATGTCATGACGTCAACAAATCACAAAAATGTTGGGACAAGGCCATTTTTACCAGTGTGGCATCTCCCCTTCTTCTTACAACACTCAGACATCTGGAAAAAAAATCAACAAGCATGTTTTCAAAAATAGAAGT
Organism: Poecilia picta; assembly: GCA_033032245.1. Taxonomy (NCBI): domain Eukaryota; kingdom Metazoa; phylum Chordata; class Actinopteri; order Cyprinodontiformes; family Poeciliidae; genus Poecilia; species Poecilia picta. The sequence goes on from CM065358.1 coordinate 15,121,698, forward strand.
CGCATCATATTTTCACTTAAGACTTATAAAATAGTTTCATGATTTTGGTTATGGTTGTAGAATTTAAACTGATAAGATATTAAAGACATGCTAACCTAAATGGCTGAAATGCATCCGTTGCTGAAAATAAATCAAACTCATGTAACACAGTGTAACGATCCACCTCTTTGAAACACTTGGAGTCACCAAGCTTTATGCTTTCCATACCATTGCTATTTGGTCAGTTCGATTTCAGAAGAGCCGATGATATTTTTTATTACAGAAACATAAAATTTACTCCTTTAAAATTTACTCAACTTTATAAGATGACTAGAACAAGACTCACTGCGTACACTGGGGAGATGAGTTTGGCCAAAAGTAAAAAATTCAGGATTCCCAAAGCCACACAGAGGCAGAGCCTCTTTGGAGCTGTTCGAACCTTAACGAAAACTTGAACCTTAGCAAAATGTAATTAAATACATGCTAGAATTATATGTAATTTCATTATTACCTGTGTGATTAGATGCACTTTGTCCAACAGGTTCCATGTCGACGTAAATTTTCTCCATCGCTTCAGACTTTCTGCTGGCTTTTAACACTGACTATAAATTCCACTGCAGTCGTGGAACTAAGTGAAAAACTGAGGGGAAGAGGTGAGATGTCTGGTGTTCAACATAAAACGTAACATATTTTAGAGAAAGCAGTCAAATAAAGAAATTCATGAGTGCGGTTTCAGTATTATTTTCTTAAATATCTTGCACAACATAAGATTCTTGAAGGTTTCAATAGTTTCAAAAGTTAATATTTGCTGATTTGGTTCTGTATCAATGAATATTTATTTCTCCTTTGTTTTCCTTCAGCCCAGTTAATCCTACTCATAATAAACACATTACACTTTTCTATCAGTGAAGAAAATAACTGACTTTTACATTCATGCATAACTTTGCAGTCTGCCGTATGGTATCAAAAATTAAAAATAGTTTTAAATCACTGATATAAGGATGTTGTGATGTTCCTGCTCCTTGTGTCCAGACATAGATTCTAAAGGGTAATAAATTGTTGGAGCAGATGACTGGTTCTCTCCTCAGGATTGTATTGACCCAACAGTTTTATGGGCCTCATTCTGTCCTGATAACTAGTCATAGTCTTTCTCCCAGTAAATACAACTATCATCTTTATATTTTTATTTCTAAATCCTCATTTAACCCTATTCCTTGTCTTCTTACTGTCTCACTCCAGTAGCAGAAACACTGACATTAAGAAACAACAATCCCTGAATTGCATTATTATCAAACCTCTATAACTGCTGGGTTGAATAATTATTAAATTGTACGCATTTATTCATAGTTTAAAGATATATACTTTTAGGACTGTCGTTTAGTAAAAAGCTGTATGAGCTGTCTACTAGTGTCTAAAACTCAGTCGCCATGTCTTCTCATATTCTGAGGGAGATCAACAGTTTGACAAACAGTTTGCTTGGTGAAGCACCGCCTCTCTGGGAGGGAATCAAAAGGCTAACATGCCAATCAGGTGCAAGTTGGGCGGGTTAAAGTATTGAAACCAGATACTGCATTCAAAGGACGCTGAAGACCAACAAGCAAAGCTTTCACAGAATAAATTCTGTAGAATACCAGAGTACAGAGGAAGGACTATATGGACCACCTTCTGTCAAATTTTAATCGGAGCTTGATGGATTAATTGATATCAACCCCTCCCCCCATGGGAACCTTGTGACCTCCTGACCTCCCACCCCCCCACCCCCCATGGGAACCTTGTGACCTCCTAACCTCCCCCCCCCCATGGGAACCTTGTGACCTCCTGACCTCCCCCCCCCATGGGAACCTTGTGACCTCCTGACCTCCCCCCCATGGGAACCTTGTCACCTCCCTGACACCCTTCTGTCAAATTTTAATCGGAGTTAGCAGTGAATAAATAAATATGATATATTCCAAACAAAGCGAATAAATAAATATATTCCAAACAATATCTGACTACTGAACTTGAGAAGTGAAAGGGATGAGGCTTGATTGTTTTTGGATGGAGATGGTGAATACATTCAAAGAGGCCCTGCACACCAAGGCGTTTGTGCGTGTGTGTGCGTACCTGCATAAGAGCAGCTTCTTAAGGAAAACAACAGTTTAACAGTTTTACTGAAATATTTAGCTTACGCTGCACTATTTAGTATTGGACAATAGAATATGTGGTGCATCAAACATTTTAACAGGGCATGTGAAAAACCTAAGAGCATGGCAGATAGAACTGACCTCTGGCCCTGCAGCCTCTGATGTCCTCAAGCCTGCGAAACCCACAGGATACGTCACACATTCCTCCAGACAATACCTCTGGATGATGTTGAAAGCTTATGCTGCATTATTTAGTGTTGGACAATAGAATATGTGGTGCATCAAACACTTTAACAGGGCATGTGAAAAAACTTAGAGCATGGCAGATACAGTAGAACTGACCTCTGGCCCTGCAGCCTCTGATGTCCTCAAGCCTGCGAAACCCGCAGGATACGTCACACACACACAGTTAGGTAAATCGTATGATTATCAACTATTTGTTATGCCTTTATTATATTCTTAGTTTAAGTACTCTTATTAGTTTAGTGATGTCTATTAATCTGTATTGTTAATCACTCTGTGTTTCCCTCCCAGAGGGCCTCTCTGAATCAGAGAGGCAATGCTCTCCTCTGAAGGCCCTGCTTTTCCTGTGCCCTGCCTTGACCTGGTAGATAGCTGTAAAACCGTCGCCGTAAAGATATACAACTTGGCCCGTTTGATCCTGGGTCAGGAACTAGATAATCTAGTGCAAGATAGAATGTGTTGTTAGTTACTGATAATCTTGGCGCTGTAACTGTGTGATGAAGTGTCTTTTTCCCCCTCCCTTTGAGAGTACAGCGCTCTCTGATATTAAATTATATCAAACCTCCCTCCCCCCATGAGCACTTTATTTATTCAGGTTTTATATTGTTTTTTTTCCCTTTTCATTCAATGTTTGTTGCAGAAATTCAAATATAGGCTGACAACCAGGCGCCAAGAGTTGCTCCAGCATGGTAAATTGTTTTGATACCTTTAAAATTATCTACAACTATTGTTACTTGGTCCTAATGATGTTACCTGTTCATTAATGTTCACTAACAGACAGTACACCTCTTGTAACTGATAAGCTTATAAATGATCAATGTGAAACATCAGTATGCATTCAAGAAGATTGCATCAGTCAGATTTCGTAAAATATCATGATGCTCAAAGGAATCAAAATTATAGTTCACAAAATTATAGTTTCAGGGAGCTTCGACTGTATGAAATTAATGATTAAAATATACTATGAAAATATACTACTTGCTGAATTCTGATAATAAAACTTCAATTGTGAATTGAATGATTAGATTGCAATTAGACACAATTTACCATGTTGGAGCAACTCTTGGAGTGAGGTTATGCACTGTAAAAAACTTTAAACTTGGGGGAAACTGAAAGATAAATATGAGCAATAGGCTCACCCAGGCCTGTTCAGTCCCTGGCACATATTCTTAAGAAATAAAATTTACAGTTGAGGAACTTTTACTGAAATGTATCACAGTAGTAAGTGTCAAAAAAATCTAGAAGAGTTTAGCAGGGTCAGAGGTCAGCCCGTTTTGCCTAGCTATAAGTCTGTTGTTCAACATCAATAAAGCATAGGAGCTTCTTTTTTTTATCATCCCTCATATAATCATCTCGAGTTGGTCGTGTCAGCTCACACAAATGGTGTGGTGAATCTATAGATTGTCTTATGCTTGGGGACACACACACACACACACACACACAGCCTTGGTGTGCAGGGCAGGAGTCACTCCGCTTTGAATGTTCCCACCCAGCTGGCACGCACCTCAAAAAGAATCAAGCGCACTCATCCCTTTCACTTCTCAAGCTCAGCAGCCAATATTGTTTGGAATATAATATATTTATTTATTTATTCGCTTTGTTTGGAATATACTATATTTATTTATTCACTGCTAACTTACAAGTAAATTATTCCGTTTCTATTGACCAATTCAGATAAGTCCCCCTAAATAAAGCCTTTGTTTGGGGAGGGAGGAAGGGAGGCAGTTCAAAAGATCTTAGCAAACAATCTGCTGTAACTACAGGTAACATAAAGGTCAATAGGGCAGAATAAGTTATTAATCTAAAAACTATAATTAGGCTATTTCAGTCAAGACATGTTAAGTTTTAAAACTAGCATATTTAAAGTTTATTTTCTTAAGATCACTATTTAGAACAACATTATTCATCTTAGATCAATTTTTAGATTATTGTGCAGGAAAGAAAAGGAATTAGAACAAATCCAAAAAAGAAAATTCTTCCATAACAGGAACATTTAGTTTTTAGTTTTACTTAGAAATTGTGGAGAACTCCAGAGAATACTTATTCTTACTTACATACACTTGTCTAGCAACCCAGAACAGAGATTAGAACAAACAGAATACAGAAAAACTACCTCAGCATCTACGTTCTTCTTCTTCTTCCAACCAGAAAAGAAATTAGACCACAGGATACTTACTTGTACTTATCTAACAACTCTGAATAGGAGTATCAAATGTATATACTTTCAATAAACCAACATTAAATGATTTTTCTTCTTTTGCTCTGTCCTTTGGTTTGTTATTTTGTTTGTATTTCCTTTCAATTGAATCTGAAGTTGTTTGTGGGATTTAGATAGTAACTTCTTAGAACAGAACTAATGTAACTAGACTTGTGTGTGAGCCTATTGTGTGTGTGTGCGCGCGTGTGTTTGCTATGTGTAAGCCTATTGTCCCATCATATTTTTCCACTCCTGCTGGAATGTAGGGAGTGTTTAGAGATGTCAGGGGCCTCAGGCAGATGAGCTTCAAGGTTTTGTCTTTGTCAACATCCTAACTGATGTTGCTGATTTGACCCAAAAGGTTGGTTCCCAGACTCCTGGTGTGAAACGGTATTGTGACAATCAAAAGTTTACTGAAAACAAGGTATTTCAAGGTCGTGCTAACGGTACAGTTGTAAGATGTGTCTGTTTCAAGACTGATGATACTGGACACAGTTATCTGAGGTCTGCCTGATAAAGAGATGTTGACTCTTTTAGTTAGAACAAACTAAATTGATACTGAGTGATATGTCTGACTCTAGGTCCTGTTCTCAGTCTTGCAAGGATAAAGTATTGTTTGAGGGTGTAATAGGAAATTTCGTTTTTAGCCTTATTTCATCTTTGATGGAACTAATGATATTTTTTTATCATTTATTTACTGATTAATCTGGTGTGTTTTGCAATTTCTGAAAGATGTGTTTTTTCCATTAAAGAAGTTTCCAGATAATATTTAGATGTTCGATAAAATGCTTTATCTGGCAATTGTCTTAAAAGACTGTCATGTGTGGAATGTAGTTTGTACCCTGGTTTGACCCTAAACCCACGAGACAAAGAAGAATTTAAAGTTTTTCCTGAAATCCTTATCATTTCTCTTTCCTACTATAAAAATATCCCCTCCAAGAGGTGAGGGACGGTTCATGAGGAGGGGGTGAGGATTGTTTCTGGTCCATCTGGCAATAGAGATAAGATCAGCCTTGCTGTGACTATATACTGATGTGATGTGTGTCGTTCAGGGCTCTTCTCCTTACTGCGTTCAGGGAGACGGGTCTTTGAACAAATAAAGAAGCTTAAAGACAAAGATCAATCTTTCTCCTATTATTGAACAGATTCTCATTCTTTGATTAATGGCATTTCCATAACAAGGGGAAAATCAATTATTTTTGCTTGGTAACAAAGAGTGACAGTTAAATAAGGGCAATCCTTTCTGCTAACGTAAGCCTATGTACATGTCCTCCTCCACAAATATCTCCTGTAAATATCCTCCTTCTTTGTTTACACTTTTAAAAGCCAGGCTGATTTAATGTTGCCAGGAAGTCTAGCAGAGGCAGCTGTGAAGAAGGTCCTTATTAAAAAGAACCACAGCAAATTCGAGGTTAACCTTGGCAAAAACAGACAAAACATACACAGGAGGTATTTTACCCTGGATGCAAAGAATAATGTGTTTGGATAAACATCAACAGAGGAACAAAAGTTATGTATGACGAAATAAATGTTATCTTCTACTGTCACCTACTATTTGTTTAGACATCTGCAGCCAAATGTTTGCAGGAAATTGAAAGCACAAATGAAAGTAATTGAAGAAATCCTGATGTCAAGGGAAAATGTATATAAAGTTTAAACAAATCCAATAATTCAATACTACTATTAGTATAATACTCGTTGGTTTAAGAAAAAATGATGAAAATAATTGTTAGGTAAATTGTATTATTATCAACTATTTTTAATACTTTTATAATGTTCTTAGTTTATGTATTTGTTTAGTCATATCCTTTAAGAAATGTTTCTGTATTGTTAATCACTCTGATTTCCTTTCTCAGAGGGCCTCTCTGAAGAAGAGCAGTGACAGCTGCTCTTCACAGAACGCCCTGCTTTTGACCTCTTAGATTGCTGTAGAAGATGTACAACTTGCTCTGTTTGATCCTGGGTCAAGAACTAGATAAGCTAGTGTGAGATAGATTGTAATTGTTAGTTAGTGATAATCTTGGCGCTGTAATTGTGTGATGAAAGTGTTTTCCCCCTCGCTTTAGAGTTACAGCGCTCTCTGTGATTAGGGATCCTAAAGACAATAAAAAGAGAGGGGCAGGCAAATGTGCTTTCAGAGCAGTAAGAGATCTGTAACTGAAAGCACATCTCTGTTCTCCTCGCAAGTATTCAGAATCAAACTCTCTTGTCATTCCTGTGTTATTTGGTCTGTGTTAATAGGTGTCAACTCTGACAATAATAAATGACAAAACTTTTAAATATCAATAAATTATTAAATAATAAAGGTGGTTGAGGTTGAGGGGAGGGGGATAACAAAAATTAAAACCAGACTGCAGATGGTGAAGCAGGGAGTTTACAGGATCAAGACACAAAAATGCTTCTTTCACTCCATTTTCTGCAAGTACTCTTACCATCTGTGAACAAGTCTTCCCTTTTAACACAATGTTGGAGGCAAATATATTTAATCAAAATAGTTAAAGAAGTTGAGATCACACCCACATTGACAGAGGTAAAGGAATGGTCTGTAGGATTCTTATGTTTATAAGAAGTACACTCTGCTGCATCTTTGTATGCAAGGCATACCAGGCACTACTCTTCTGAGAAAGCGCAGCTGTTGAGCTGAGTACAGGAAAGGTATTTGTGAGAGAGATAGAGCGTGGCAGGGCTTGGGAAGGGGTCTGAAATATGAGTCAGTATTTAGACAAACTGCTCTGATAATATGTATCTGAAACAGCTTTCTCCCAATCAGGTCGAGACACAAATTGCATTCCACAGTCTCCCTCCTGAGTGGGTGGATGGTAACTCATAATTATGGTTGATGAGAGATGCCCAATCTGAAGGCATACAGGTCGACTCCCTTTGGAAGACAGCCTGCAGTCTACCTGTTGTCCCGGATTTCTTTCTTCATCTTTGTCTCTGATCTTGTCTGCTTCAAGGAAACAGCTGTACTTCCTTCCTTTCCACTTTATCGTTTCTTGTCCTACAGATGTGTTTCTCAGATCTTGGATTAAGCGTTGGTTTGTGAAAACTCCTCTTTGCTGCATGGAGAAACATGATCTTAGTTTCTCCATGCAGTCAGCACAATTGTTGCTTCTGGCAACAACCATCTGGCATCTGCAGACGGTCAGCAGTGACCATCTGCTGACCGTTTCCCATTTTCCTGCAAGCTTCCTCACTATAGTTACCTTTTCTCAAGACTATTTTTATTGAGTGCCTGCCTCTACACTTTATGTCTCAAGTGTTGAAACATTCAACACGTGTGTGAATGCATTACATTGGTAATACATTCACACATTTTATCATCTTCAGGTCATTGTCAAAATCGCATCATTTAACATGCTATTAGCTTCACTGATTTAACCAAGAAATCATTTACTTTAATTATAACCATAACTATATTTTCATTTAATACAGGTATGCTTCTGTAAAAGAAAACTGGAATTATTTTAATATAAACATAACATGCATGAGCATGACGCACAAACTCTATTCAGAAAGATGGAATTTGAACCCAAGAACATTTTAGCGAAATAAAACAGCTTGTAAAATATTCACTTCCGGTCTCTATTCAGAAAAACAAATCATTTTCTGTATACGATTCATCAAGCTTTGACAAGTTGTTAGAAAATTGAATAGGTTTAATTCACTGTTAAGCATCACTTTTTATAAGACTTTTACACTTTGTACATTGCAAGCATTAAATTGGTCTCATTGTTCTGATGTGTGTGCGGTTTCCATATAAATCTTGTCATCACGTGTGAACAGACAAGAGTTAGCTAGCAAAAAACAATTCACACAACACACAAGCAAGACAAGTTTATAGTTGGACTTTTCAAACAACCCATTAGGTTTCTCAGACAAAAACAAAAATCACAAAAAAAGGAACACTTCTTGGTACAAAACACAAAAAAAAGCAAATCTTGCCAAACATTTGGCTAATGCACTCATACGCAGAATATAAAGTAATCAGTTTCAATGTGTAGGCTTTTTAATGTAAAGATGAGGAAGCAGAACAGATCTCTTACAGAGAGATTAAACCTACAACATAGTATTAATCTACTCCCTGAGTAAAGAATATCAACACTGTCGGTAACAGAGTTTAGTAACATTTATGCATCAGTCAATCAACTGTCGATGTGCATGTCTTCTCCTTGTATTTCTTCTGATACTCATGGAAGAGGCTGACATTCTTAGAGACACATAGTGGCTTGTATTGCTTTGCTTCACTTGGATTCCAGGTTCCTGCTAAGAATTTGATACACAATGATTAGTCTCAGTACTTTTGATGTCAAATGTAATTTATATTGAAAAAAAGGGAACAATATTTTACCTTTTGCTGCAACTTTCTTATGAAATGTATCCTTTTCTTCTGCTGGTTTCAACTTATCTGGAAATGAAAAGAGCATAACATTTTATTTGAGTTACACAGAGAAAGAAAATAAGCAGAGTTAATGTTGAGAGGTATAAATTTTTCCAATCGATGTGGGCCAGCGGTGCAGGATTATTAAATTGCCATCTGGGGCCAAACAAAATCATTCCAAAGATTGCATATGGCTCCCAGACCATGCTTTGGAAATCCTTGGTTTACAGAATCTAACAGCAGTGTAAACTCAGAAATAGCTATCCCATTTTAGTCTTTGTTATAATGCGCATCAGGGGGAGGCTTTTCCTGTAAAAGTTAGCTAGTTTCTGGTATTCATGTGAACAGAACATTTATCAGATTGTTGAGACGCATGCTGTGCCAAGTTTCTTCAACTGAAAGTCACACCGACCCAGTTATTCCCAAACTTTCAGGCGGTGAACACAAATGTAACCATTTCCGGAACAGCAAAACAGAAACCATCTGCCTGCTTTTGAGGGTCTTGGCTGATTTACAACATAAAAGTTATACAGCTCTGATGAATGTATGAATATAAACTAAGAAAACCCAGCCCATGCATTTCCTCTGAAGAAAATGTCAAGATTATAAACTTGTGATTTAAAATTAATGTCCTGGATTTTTCTTTTAAACTAACAATACTGACTGAGTTAAAAGAATCCAGTACAGGGGGAAGGGGCACGGGGGGGGCGGGCGGGCCGCACGCACGCACGCGCCGCACACACACACACACACACACACACACAACACACCACACAACACACACACACACACACACACACACACACACACACACACACACACCACACACACACACCACACACACACACACACACACACACACACACACACACACACACACACACACACACACACACACACACACACAGAGAGAGAGAGAGAAGGTGTTAAGGAAGCCCAAGTTTGTTTTTTATAATTGAACTTTATCTCAACTGCATTTTTTGCTCTGGCATTTCTCATTCACTTCACTTGTTACTTTAGGTTGAAGCAGGAATCTGTTTTTTGATGAATCGCTCAGGCAGGAAAAGGAGCAAGTTCTAGGTGAAATAGATCTCTGTCTAGGTTTGAAGATAATGAGGGTCTTTGTTCAAATGTTTAGGAAGGGAGAGACTCCAAATGTAGCTGGCATGAGAACATCCTGTTTTGATAGTGACTTTTGCTCTCTGACCTTTGCTCTCTCTTTCTCTTTGGTTTTGAATAGGTCTTAAAGAAGATAACACAATCATTCTAGACCATCTCATTTAAGTAATTTGAAACTGCTTAAAGGTTTAGAAGGAGAGGACACACCTTCAATGCATATATTAAAATTAGGACTACTCCTCTGAATAAAAGTCTCCACTTCACCGCAGCAAGCCGAATTCCTTTGTTTGCAGCCACATGAGCTGCAAACAAAGCAAAGCAAAGTATTTTGTTCATTTTTCTACTTTTCTCAGGCAATTAATCTCTGTTTTATGATTTGGAGTCCTTGATGATTTGGGTGTGATCTATGCATTTAATTTTCTGAATAAAACTCTAGATATGTCTGAATTTCAATGGTGACTGGTTGTTCTCTGTGTGGTTTCCACTGTGTACATGCCGAGACTAGAGGGAAAGTAGTATTTACAGCAGATAATAAAAAATGTTCTTTAAAATAAGTTGCATTTACCTGAAACAGGTTCAGCTGCCTCCTCCGTCTCAGCAGACCCATCTGCCAAGTTAAAGGTGTTTGGCAGGACATTGAACTTCAAGACAATATTGTCATGTACCGGCGTCTTGTCGCTGGTTTCACCTCCCTGCCGATGTTCTGGTCCCTCGAGGGTGACACTGTAGCGCCTCCTCTTTGTTTCTTCACGTGTAAGGCGATCAGCGAGGGCCCTCCTCTTATTCTTCTTTAAACTCTGAATGTACTTTTTAGTTCTATCATAAAATCTCCGCTTGGGGGGAATTGTCTGTGCCTGCTCTTTTGTGCTTTCGCTAGAAATTACAGCGGGTAAACTTGTTTGCCTTTTCAGTTTGATTTTGTGCCGAAAAAAAACCGATCCACTCATAGTTGGAATACTGCTCCTCCATTTTTCATAAATAAGCTGTTTGACAGAGTAGCCCGTTGTGGGATCAGATGGAGTGGAGTCCATTCCCAAAGAGTTTAATTTCACAGACAGAACTTCGGGAGGTTTGTGTTTTTCATAAGACATTCTTACATGAGAAGAAGCCAGGACATCATGTTTTCTGGATGGAGAACTCGTCTCTGGTTGCCCAGCTCCGAACAACACCAATTCTACAGTTTTTCCTTCAGAGACTGACTCTTCAGCTTCAGAGTTGTGATTTGTATCTGAGGCAATGGGCAGTCTACATTTTTTAGGTTTTTTTAGAGTTGGAAAATATTGGTCAAGACTCCTTTGTCTCTTCTCTGTTTTTATCCTATTAACCACAAAGTTCAAGGACGTCTGGCTGGTGGCGTCACTAATTTGAGTTTCGTTTTCCGAAGGTGATTCAGCCTGGTCGTCAGATGTTAAAGGAGCTTGCTCACAGTTTTCCTTCTGGTTAAAAGTCGGAGTTAGATCAATTGTTTCAACAAAATTTGACGGATCACATTTGGTTAGCTGGGTACCACACATTGGATCAATGGACTGCACAGCTCCTGTTGATGGCAGCTTTTCTTGGACATGCTCCAACTCGGATTCTCTCTCCTCGCAGACACACTCCTGCATCTCTTTTGGAGAGGAAATATAAGCAAGAAGTTCCGCAGCCTCCTGGCTGTTTACACCAACAGCATTTGACTGGTTGCAGGTCTGAGAAATGGGCTCCGATTCTTGATCATGAAAAGAAAAAAGTTGGTCATCAGTGTCGTCAGTCAAATCAATTATCTGACTAAGATTAATGGACAGATCAGGGCCATTCTGAGTAGCAGTTTGACGATTAGCAACCTTCTGGCCGATTAGTAAGCAATCAGGATCAGGTTTAAGGACAGCGGTGTCTTCACTAGCATTTTGTGTGTCTCTGCATTGGCATTTGGAGGAGAGGTGACCTAATCCTGAGTTCATTTCTATAAATCTTGCAAGGCAGCAAATCTCTTTCAGTTGATTGTCTGAAGATGTCTTTGGTTTGGGATCATTTTTTGTGGAATCCATAACTTCAGATCCCCCTTTCTGCCCAGAGCCACTTGCATCAGTTTCTTTTCCACAGTTAGAGCTTTGATGCTCATCTTTCTGCCCTTGCTCAAAGATGACTTTTGCTTCCTCTGGAGGCAAAACCTCTATTTTAAACAAGCAGCTCAAGTCACAGGAATCTTTCCCCGATGACTCCTGTGGGGAAGCAGTAAGGTCCTGGAGGGTTTCACTTTCTTCAGTCATGTCAACTGCTTCACACTCTGTTAGAGGCAAAACTTTGTTTACCGACTCACTGGCAGCTTGTTCAGGAACGTTTTCGAAAGTCTCAAAGTCGTCGGTTGTGGTTTCGTCCACATAAAGATGTCGCTTCAAAGCCCAAGGGAAGCCAAACTCCTTATCTATGTCGTCAAGCCGATCATTGACATTCAACCACAAAGATCTGTAAGGAGTTTCTGAGTAGACCTCACCTTCCTTGAGGATTTTGTACCGTTTAAGTTGGTCCTTAAAGTCAGGGCTAACTTCTGTGAGTATAGAAGTGTCCCGCTTGATGTATGCGTTACAAAATTTTTCTATATCAGAAACAAAAGCAATTTCCGAGTCTGCTTTTTTGTAGCCAAGAAGCATTGCTTTAACATTTTTATCCCACATCGTCACAACTATATTGACAAGATTCGACACCTCTGAAGTGCCTGTTTGCTTGGGTTGGGCTTCCATTGCCATTATCAATTTGGTCAGGTCCTCAGGAGTCCAAGATTTTGTTGGGAGCAGAGAAAGTTCACAAACAGGTGGTGATTGAGGTGAAGCCACTTCAGTTTGTTCTCCAGAACCAGTTTGACTTTCTGACTCTTGTGAAACCGTTTCAACAACAGATTCATCATTATCGCGCTCTGGTGTTTGAGTCAAACCTTCTGGCTCCGATGCTGCTTTGTTGGTGATCACTTGGTTCCGATTAGATTCCTGGCTTCCAGGTGTAACCTCAGAAATTATAGTTACATCGGGTGAAATGCACATTTTTTCTGCATCTTCCACAGATTTGCAAGGTTCGGCAGAGGCAGGAGAATTAGGCTCCTCCTGCGACAAGGGAGGAACGACTGCAACAGCTCTTGTGCCAGTCTGACCAGACATGGAGGAGGAACAGCTTTCATTTTGTTTGAATGGTGAAGGCATTCCAACATCCTTATTTGAATGGCTTACCGCAATGGCTCGAGGCTCGCCTCTCTGCAATAACACTCTCTCATATCCTTGTGATGAGTTACTTAGTGAAACGGCAGGAAATCTTTTAGTTACAGTTTCACTGACGCCAACTACCTGGCCACTTCCATCCCCGTTCCCTTGTGAGGAACGGGGGTGGACAACATTTGCTAATGAGTTTTGCTGAAATGATGCATTTAAAATTTTCTGTGCTCTTGACTTAACACTTTGACGCCAAAGCCGTTCAGAGAGGAGCGATGAAGATTGGCTAGCCTTCAAGCTGGGATTTTCAGAATGAGCTATGGTCGCAGTTTGGTTATTTTGATTAGACATTCTGGACTCAATGAAATGATGGGAGCTCTGGTAAGGAGGAGGGGGATCATTTGTTTTTGTAAGAACATTTCTTTCATTCAATATATTTACATTACTGGAACTTCTGGAGTTGTTATACGAAGGATTGCACTGAGTTGAAGGTTGCTGATTTGTTTGATGTACAAGTGAAGCATGTGTAGTCTGGGCATTTGAGGATGAACACCAAGTAGCAACATTGCTGTTCTTAAATGTCTGAGAGGTTGCAGTTCCACATTTTGATGTATAGTTTTCAGAGCATCCACCCTGAGAGAAATTTGGTCTGTGCATTTGATTAGAAGATGCGTGATCTTGACCATTGTGAACATCTGCGGCTACTGCTGTGTTGGCATTGACTGTCTGGTGATACAGAAGTGAGGGAGCAGCAGTGTACGATGAAACGCGTCTGGTCATTCCTCCATTTGCAGCTGAATGAAAAGCCTGCTGGCTCCAGCTCTGTTGAAGATGTGAGGCAGTCGTGGTCCTGTTCATCTCAGCCCCATTATAGGGAACCGTCTGTTTGCAGAGCACCAACATGCTTTGTTGCGCATACGTGGTGTTTGTGACCGTCATACTACGTTGACTGTGGTCCACTCTATTTTGATGAGAGTTTTGCATTGGGGCTGGATGAGATATGCCAGTGTTTGTCACAGGAAGATTCTCATTTTGTAATTTGCTTAATCTATACTGTTGCTGCTGCTGTTGCTGCTGCTGCAGTTGCTGCTGTTGTTGCTGCTGCAGTTGCTGCTGCTGGAGTTGCTGCTGCTGGAGTTGCTGCTGCTGGAGTTGCTGCTGCTGGAGTTGCTGCTGCTGCTGCTGCTGCTGCTGCTGCTGCTGCTGCTGCTGCAGTTGCTGCTGCTGCTGGCTAAGAATTATTTGGAAAAGGGCATGATCCTTGAAATTTGCTCCATTCTGCGAGGCAAAATTAGTGCCGTGAGACAGTTGCACTCCTCCGTTCCCCGTCACGTACTGCTGTGTGGTGTTTGCAGACCAAACTCCCAATGTTCCTTGGTATTGATGGGTAGCAGCTTGTGAGGTTTGAGATAACTGTCCAATCTGAAGAGTCGGCATATTCACCAGCGCGAAGGAATGCATGTTTCTATTTCCTTAAAATTTTCCGGGAGGTAGGCAATAAGACAGACGTTCCTGAAATGAGACAAAATAAACTTGTTAAATACACATAAAAAATTGTAAGCCAATTTTCAGTCCATCAGAGAGAACAATTGAACAATTACTGCAATCATTTCATTTTCTGTTGAAAAAGCAACCAAAAAAAAAAAAAAACTCCTATACAACCGAGAATATCTTTCTCTCTTCTATATTTTCTACAGTGCTTAGAATAAATTTTCAGTTAATTGAGCATATTGAAGACCTCTGTGGTTTCAAACACATTGTGTGACTTTTGGATGCACTCGTTTCTCGCAAACATTATGCCAGACGCTTGTATAAACTGAGTAAAGTAAACAAGACAGACACACTTAAAATGTTTTTTTTAAAACATTTAATACTAATATTTTGGGTCTTCATCTTGCATAAGTAGCCAAACCCTGCGCATTAAATGACTTTTTTTTCCCCACATACCATAGACCTGAAGGAGTTTTAGGATCACAATAAATTGCATATCTGCCATACTGCATGATAATAGGCAGCTGTTGTAAAATTCTTCAATGTCTGCTAATGAAGCTTAGTGGTATGAGAAGCAGTAGACTGTGTGTCATTAATACTATTCCAGTGTCAGAAATCTGGATTTATTGACATAAAATTGTTTTACATGTTTGCAGATCTCTAAACTTAAGTACTGTTGAGACTGCCACACTTTCCTACTGTTAGTTACATGAAAGCAGCAATAAACATCCAGATATATTTAAAAATATTACACTATGCATCCAAAAATATCAAATGCGTTGTCTACTTAGAGTTAATATGCGCAGACACACGGATTCTGAGAAACTCATCCCATAAACTCGACCAACCAAAACAGTTTGTGTGATGATTAAAAACTCAACAGACAAGAAATGGAAGAGCTACTAAAACCACATTAGCAGCATTGAATTAAATATCCCGTTTCTTGCGCATCTCTGCAGTGGATTTACTCATTGTGCAGTGCCGGTCCAAGGCTGCATGAGGCCTTGAGCCGAATTTGACTTAGGGGCCCCTTTTGTTGCTAAAAACATCAGAACCTCTAACAGCTTCTGTGTTAGATTTTGTGAAATATGAGAGAAGGGAGTGCTTTAATTGGCCAGCCTAAAAAGCAATAAGTTATAATAGCAGTTTACTAATTTGTATTTGTAAATTCAAAAATTAAACTCACAGCATCAGATTGTTGCTATGTTAACAAAATCCAACTATGTATATTGTTCTTTGAAGTTTTACAAAGTAAACTTGCAAACTCCTTAAAATCTTGCATCTAAATATTAAACAATTAAAAATCTTTTAATTTATGTATGCCTAAACAATTTAATCAAATTTAACAGCATTGATAATCTCAATAAACAAGTGTTACATTTATGTATCTGTGGTCTGTTTTAAAATATTAGTGTTTATGGGGCCCACTGAAGCCCTGATGGAGCCGCTGATTTAATTTGGATTAAACAGAAGTTCAAATTTGTTGTTTTAATACTAGTTGTGGGTTTAAGTAGCATTTCACTGGAGATCTTTTCCCGTAACATATATTGAGGAATTTAAGGGTGGCTTTACTCTTAAATATATTATAAAAAGGAAATAATACTCAGACAAGTTTCTCTGCTAGGCCAAAGCGAGCTGGAGATTTATTACACCCCACGGAATCACAATATTCAAAATTCTTCCATAGTCTTCACAAAATCCTCTTCACCAAAAAATCTTTTCACAAAAATTTCTCCGAAATCTAACAATAGCTTCCTAATATACCTCTCAGGTCTTCATTGGATGCGTGCTGGAAAGTTTCAACCAATGGCAAAAAGGGGTCGTTTTCGCCAGCAGACTTGGCGTGCTTTTGCATTTAGTGTGTATTGGGCGACCTTTAATATATTTTTGGAAATCCAAACAAAGACATAAAACTCCAAGATATCAACAGATGGTGCTGCTATCGTATCCGGACAGCATTTCCTCCTAGTCCCTTCGCGTGCTTCGTACGCAATTAGCAGGAAGGGAGTCAGGTCAGTTTGACCTTAGTTCAATGCCAAATCCTTTTGCATTGAATTAGCAGGAAGGGAGTCAGGTCAGTTTGACCTTAGTTCAATACCAAATCCTTTTGCAAAAATAACTCCTTAGATGGAATATCGCTCCGACACATATAATCACACAGTAATATTTTTACCTTTCCTGTCGACTTAATATCTTTTAATACAAAAACATGGTGGACCGCTTCGACGCCTCGACCACCGGGCTTAGCAAGTTTTCTGGGGGAAACCCTGTACCCTCACTGGGTATCCCTCTGAAAAATGAACCCATTTAAATAAAGAAATAAAGAAATCCCTCCATGGTGATACCACGATAGAGAGCGTTCATTTTATAGCGTTAACACCAGTACTGTAAGTGGTCCGGTATGAAACGGGGATGATAGAACACCACAGCACTTTTAAATTTCAATAATCAGAATGCAGAAATTGTTTCCGTTGTTTTAAAAGGTTTATGTCAGTTTGCCTTTTCCCCATTGATACGCTTCCCGAATGCCCTGCAACTTAGGGGCTTAAAAAAAAATGGCGCGCACATTGTGCAAAACTCTGAAACAGGAGAAGTGGGACATAAAATGGAACAAATTCCTTATTTCTTAATAGGTTTGTGTTGGCGATTTCAAAGTCTGGTGAACTATGGCTGGGCTAAGTATTCAAAGTACCAAGGAAATTGATGGATGTGCAAAAGCTTTTAGCTTGGACCCTTGTGGTTTTTGTCACACAAGACAGGAGGTTGTAAAGTAATATATCTTTGGAGCTAGATGGTACTATCTTTTAAAAACATCCTGGAGAACAAGAATTTGCCCAGGTCACGGGAGGAGAAAAGCTTTCCGTGGACATCTGGGATGTTTAAACTTTTGAACTATTAGCATTAAATCTGTAAAAGATTTCTCCTAATATAACGTGCTCTGACTGGAAATTGTATTATTTAGTTTTAGAATTAATTTAGTGAATGATTAATGCATTTGAAAATGTTTTGTTTTATATTAGAAAATTGGCCTCCCTTCTGAACCTGCTGCCCCTGCGACCTGATCCCGGATAAGCGGAAGAAAATGGATGGATGGATGGATGTTTAGGATTGTTTAATTCTCACTCGAATATTATATTAGATTAGAAAACAGGAATTGTACCTGATTATTTTCTGTTGATGCTATATATTGTTTTAATTAAATATCAGGCTGGGACCTTTGAGAGAATAACTGAACAAAAACATATTACTTTCTGGAGATAACTTTTATTGAATTAAAGTACAGAATTAAAGGTTTGTTCCTGGCAGAGCAGGAGAGAAATTAGAATTTTACAGCTATCTGTGAAATTTCATCTGTTTCTCTTTGCCTAGATAGCTGGAAGTCAGAGAGTAAGAAAATAAATTTAGAATAAAGAAAAGTCTACAGATGTTACATCTTATGTTATAAAATGTAACATGACTCAGTGAAATAGCCTGATTATAGTTTTAAAATGTATAACTTATTCTGGCCTATTGACTTTATTTTACCCGTAAGTAGACCAAATTATTTGTTAAGAGCTCACATCTGCTCTTTTGTCCGTTTAGGTAGATTAGCAGAGAATTCCAGCTATTTTTCCCTTGACCTTTGAAAGCTATAAGACCAGCAGGACTTTGGGGAGTCTGCTCCACTTTAAACAAAAGGAGAAGCTCGTCTCTGATCTTCTGAACAAATTGCAGGGAGGTTCTACATTCAAAAACGGTCAGAGATGGCTTCCAGTTGTCGAGCAGAGATACGCCTTATTTGAATATATTAAAGAGGAAAGCACGCCTGCAGGTATAAAAGTTTATACTCAAAGTAAATAAGTCAGAAAAAATAGCAGATCTTAGTTGTTCTTTCTCCGAGGACGCGACCTTGATGTTTTGTCCGTCTTATTGTCTCAGGTAACCAATGTATGTCTGTGTTTCTTTAGTACTCTGTTCTGTCTTATACTTTCTTCTGATTGGATTAAATTCTGTACTTCTGTGACGTCAACACGCATTGTTGTGTTTCTGTCCTCACACGAGGCCATGCGAGAGAGGACCCAGGATCAAGGAAGAAGCAGAGCAAAGTTGTTTTTCTAAATTTAAGCATAAAATAATTCATCCTTAACAAAACTAAAGTGGACATAGCAATAAACTAAGAGAGGATAATACTAATCAAATGAAACTAAATAGAAATGAATAAAGAACAAAATGCAAGAATAAACTAAGAAACTAAAGTAAATACAGAGGAATAAACTGGTATGGCAAGACCGAGCAATAATACAGAGGACTGTATAGCAAGAATAAACAGACACTATTTCCAGATAAAAGGTAAAATAATATTGTTGAAATACAATGGGTTTGTTGAGACCATATTTATTTCTTCAATATTATTTTTCATATCAGTGTTAATGTCATGAGGCTGACGACTCCATGACATTTTCAATATGACTCAAAGATTTGATTAAGAACCAGATTTGTTCTTTGTAATTTCTGTCCAGTAAAACTATTAATCTATAATCAATAGACAGGTCTATATAAAGATATAATCCATGTTTCTGTCTCATATTTGTATGACATTAAACGGATCTGGAACTTTTGTTTTTCCACTGAAAGCTCTGGTTACACAGTAAATGCCATGTGGGTGAAGTTTTATGGATGATACTCTGATGCCCCATTCTCCTGAAGGCATCAGGAGCTGCACCACCAGAAACTGACAAACACTGAAGAGAAGAAGAGCTATGATTAATGTAGTTACAGTTCTATCCATGTTTTAATGTTGCAGAGCTCAGTCGTTTGCAAATAGATCAAAGTTTAAACTGGCATGTTGTTCATCTTTTATCTGCTCATGGAACATTTAACAACTAGAAAATGGCACAAAATAAGAATATTTTTTCCACTCTGATTGGCTGCTGTTAGACCTACTGATTTTAACTTGAATGTTTACTGCATTTTTCGTAGACGCCTGTGAAAATAATTTCTATTCCCATTACTTTTTTGTTCTCTGGGAAATTATTTTGATAAATACAGAATCAAGCATAAAAATCAAAACATCTACAATAGTGATAGTAATATTAATGATAAAATAATGGTCAGTGCAAAGTAGCCTGCAAATTCTTTGGTGGGGGGCGGTGAGGGACCTGGATAAAGGCTAGGGGGGCGCTGGGCCAAAAAAGGTTAAGAAACACTGGTTTAGAACATATGATGTGCAATATGATTAAAGTGTATTACCTTAATTATATTTCTGTTACTAGAGCAAGACTGGTAGTCTGGTTTTACGGAGGTGAATACATGGGATGGAGGTGATATTGATGGCCCATTAAAACAGTTCTGGTTCCTGGTGGGGGGTGACATTGCTTTGGGAGGATGGGGGTTGGGAAGCTTCAGGCCAAAAATTAAGCTCCAACCCCCATCCTCCTCAACAATTGCAACATTTTAATGCATCCTTGTTCCAACACGTCTGGATTCTCCAATTAGCATGCCATCCAGAGGCCTGCTAATGAATTTCTTTAGTGCTGTTGGAGAAGGGATGAATCTAAATGTTGCAGGATAGCAGATATACAATATTGCAAGTAGGCACCTCCGTTTTACGTTGCGTCATTAGATGCCCGACTGTCCTGAAGATTATTCTTGGGAGCACAGATTTTATCTTTATTAAATAGGAACAGGCACAGCAGAGCTCTACTTGACAACGTAGAGTTAAATAGGTGACAAATAAGAGGTCACACCTTTTGCATGACCCAAAACTTGTTTCTTTGATTGTCGGGAAACTGATGCTTAAGTGATGAGTAGTAGGAAAACAGAAGAATGTGTGCACTTTTTATAGGAAGTTTGTACCTTTAATAATGTTTTGAATATAACGAGATTGTTTTGCATAAACTTGTGTCAGTACACAAGACAAACTAAAGGAAACAATGGCACATGTGTGTAGGAAATAAGAATATGTACATATGTGCAGCTTGACAAAATCTAGAAAGATTTTCCAAGTGTCTGGCTGAGATGCATTATCAAAAATTACAAGACATAAACTGTCCACACACATACTGAGAATCTGCCCTTAAAAATGATATTTGTGAAACGTACTTACTTATTTAAACCCTATTGTAGACTTCAAATTACATTTGTTCATCTAAAATACATGATTGTACAAGGTCCCTAAAAGTAATCGCTGCACTGCAAGATTTTGATGTTTTCAGTTTGCTTTTTTTTCTCCCTTAACTAGGAAAACCTACAAGACCATATTTATGGTTCATGTCTACAGTAAAATAAGAATATTTTTAACAGAAAAACAACTTTTCTTGTTTCATTAAAGTATTCTGTTTAGTTTATTGCTGATCAGCTACAAATGTACAAACAAAATAAGTAGTTTTTGCAATGTTAATAAAAGAAGAAAGCCCCCAAAGTACTTTTTAATTTCACAATTTTGGTTGGCTCCCACGCCAACATGTTGGGCTCTGCGAGCAAGTATTGAGCTTCCTGACATCCGGTTTTTATTTCCTGTCTATTTATTGTTAGTTGAATTCGCCACAAACAAATAAATCAAAACAATTTGCATGAACTGCAGGCACTACAAATGCAACCAGAAAGCATATTCATGGAACTGTTTATACGCAGGCTGTGCCCTGCGTATAAACAGTGGGGTCAGTAACTGAAGGCAGGTTGAATGTGCAGCTGCGGTCTGTGGGGGGGGGGAAACAAACGTCTACAACGTTTGGAGGCTTGAACCGAAATGTGGCGCGTCGTCGTCCACAGATCAGTTGCCCAAAGGCACAAATAATATGAGCTGGAGGTTTTAAAGTGACTGAGAAGCTGATGCCGCGTCGTTTGAAAGCTGCGTGTTTTATTTCTCATGAACAATCAGGGGACAGCAGCTGCTGCAGCTGCTGCCTCTTCTCATGCTCTGCAGAAAGACATTGAGTAGATGGAGTGCTTTCTCCCGTTTCCACCCTAGTAACGCACTTTCTAATAATAAACAGATATAAACGGGACAATGTTCAAAGTTGGACAAAAGGACTCCTCCTTTTTCTGAGGAGTCTCGCCAAAAGCATGCGGCAGCACGCATTCAAGAGTGCGTAAAACAAGTTGCGCCGAGTATACCCAGAATTAAGCTTCAAGTTCTCCATAAGTCATTTTGTCGACATGACCTCATTTTTATTGAGACCGATTTTTGGCTGTACCTCCTACCTATTCTTTTGACTTGTTTGCAGCGCAAAAGTTTATAGGGTTGGCGTGGAAACTTGGAAATCCCCACAGATACCCCTTCTCCGAGTAGAGCAGAGGCGACCAAATGTTAGCGATCGTTTATCAACCAAAGCAGAGCTGCTGAAAGACATCGATATCAACACAACTTACAGTTTCACGGTGAGGTTCCGCTCCAAACGCAGCGTTTGCAACCATCCGGAGTGTTAGCGGTTAGCCAATCTCCCCTGTGCGCTCTCTCTTCCCATCAGCTCTCTCTCTCTCTCTCTCTCTCTCTCTCTCTCTCTGCAGTTGTTGTTTCGGAGTCATGAGCCAAAATCTTTCCCTCTATTTGGCATCCAGGTTACTGAGATGCGCATTTCTAGTTCCTCGTGTTCTCCAGCTGCGGCAGCAACGACCAGTAACTTCCTCTCGGCCAGGAAACCGCGAGGATCCTCTGCAGTGAAGTTGGTCGCATCAAACTTTTTGAGGGGCGTGGCGATGGGTTGATGTAAACGTTGTCTAGTGAAATTAGCCCCACCTTCTTCTTTGAACTACTATGACTAGTTCTCAGAAGAATTTTGACTTTTTCTGATTTCTGACCCTTTTTTGTTGTGCGGAAGAGGGTTAAGGCCACTAAAATAAATAAATAAATTAATACATAAAAATAAAGAAAGGAAGAAGAATTTTGACTTTAATCTCAGAATTCTACGGAAGAGGAGTAGGACCAGAATCCTGAGATTTTTTTTTTTTCAGTTGCCTTTGTCCTCTTTCATATTTTTGTTAGATGTTTCTTTTCAGTATCCTGACTATTTTTTTTTAAGAAATCCATCCATTTTCTTTACACCCTTGTCCCTTAATGGGGTCAGGAGGGTTGCTGGTGTCTATCTCCAACTAACGTTCCGGATGAGAGGCGGGGTGACCCTGGACAGGTCGCCAGTCTGTCGCAGGGCAACACAGAGACACACAGAGACAAACAACCATGCACACACACACTCACACCTAGGGGCAATTTAGACAGACCAATTAACCTGGCAGTCCTGTTTTTGGACTGTGGGAGAAAACCGGAGTACCCGGAGAAAACCCACACATGCACAGGGAGAACATGCAAACTCCATCTTAGCTATCCTCCCTCCTTTTGCTTGATAATGAAAGACGAGCTGTAACCAAAGGTTTTAGAACGCTCAGTGAACAACTTCGAGGAGCAGTTTGCTGCTGGCCTTTTGCAAAAGCTTTGCCATAAAATTCATATACGTTGTCTGTGGTTCTTTTAATGGAGGTTTG
Source organism: Poecilia picta (assembly GCA_033032245.1). Lineage (NCBI taxonomy): Eukaryota > Metazoa > Chordata > Actinopteri > Cyprinodontiformes > Poeciliidae > Poecilia > Poecilia picta. The sequence goes on from CM065358.1 coordinate 15,144,870, forward strand.
AGAAAAATACCCATCAAAGGACCTTCATGTCCATATTTTTTGTGAATTTTTTTCAGAATAATTTCTGGCCCATGTGTCATAATGTGTTCACCAAATGTTAGCATCTCTTATATAAGCCCAAGATATGCATGATACAAGACATACATTTTAAATTTAAAGAAACTTAAAAACAGTTTGCAATATTCAGATCATTACATTTCAAATAATGGAACAAGGCAAAAATGTCTGGAAACTGACAATTATTTCCCTGGACTACATGATAAATATCAAATATCTTGTTTTTTGTTTTGTTTTGTTGTTTTATAGGAATCCTTTCTTTGATAAAAAAATAGACACTTTTCTTTTTTTCTCATGTTTTCTGCTTTGCCATTATGAACGATGATTTTGCTGTCTTATGTCTCTGCTTGTGCTTGTCATTGTTTGGTTGTTATCTTTAATTCATACACTTCATGAGTCTCCAATGCACCACAGCAAGAGAAAAGCAAGAGAGAGGAGAGCAGTTCCCAGAAGATCTCCCAGGGCTGTGAGGTAGGGTATGGAGTAGCTGTCTGGGTCTTTGCCCCTCCTCCACAGACAGTGGACCAGACGGTCAGCAACAATAAGCAGGAAGAAGACCTGAGAAAAAGAGGCAGGACACAGAGATCAAAGCACTAATAAAACCACCCGGTGGGGAATGCCACACCATAGCTTACTCACTTGTGTCAAAGAAGCAGACAGGAATAATACAGTGAAGAGAAGACTGGGCATCGTAAGGCCTCCTTTTATCACATGAATAATGTGCACAAAAATCAGCTGACCAGGAAGAACCAAAAGGAGCAGAACCTGAGCAGATCGGTGGTGTGCACCTGAAACAGCAAAGGTAAACATTTAAACATGTGTAATGGTACATTTAATTTCAACAAATTGACTATAAAATATAATTTCTCATAAGACAAACTACGAAGAGAAAAACACTGGTTAGATGTTCAGATGCAGCTGATCGGTGTTAAGGAACATTTTACATACGGAAATATTAAAATGAAAAAACCTGAGCCAAAGAAGATTTGAAAGGGGTTGAAACAGCTTCTGGAGCCTGCAGGAAGCTCTCAGGAGAATAATTAAAATGCAGATGAGTTGAAATCCGACTGGCTTGTACGGACACCAGGTTCCCGCCCACACCTCAAAAGAAAAACCAAAGCAGATGAAAGGGTTAACCAAAAAAACGACAGAGAAAATAAATAGATCAAAGAATTTTTAAAATCAGGGAATGGTGTTGGATTTACAAGGCATTATAAATGCCTTGAATAGCAGACAAATGACTACAGCTCATTGGTTAGAAATTACTGGAACAAGGGGGAAAAGGCGTCAGAAGCAGTTTCTCTGGCCTTGGCATTACAAAAGTCATTGAATTGTTTTCTTTATATCTCGTGACGTGCTCGACTGGCCTAGCGAAAGAAGATACATGTGTTTGCTATCTGTTCTGTAACCAAGAAGATTATCAGATGGAATGAAAACCCTCCCTATAAAACTGTAAGATGACTCCTGCTCAAGGCCCTTTCTCTGATACCAACCAGTGTAAAATGGTTGGTAGTACTTTAAGTTTAGGAGGAAAATTAAAAGTTTCACTGTGTGAAAATGTGACATCATATCAATATGAGCTATCTTCTGAAGGAAGATGTCCTCTTTCACTGCAGGAGACTTCAACACATAGACACAGTTAAGTGTGTACTGCATCTTCAGTGTAATCCTGGTTCTAAAGCAACAGGTGACAGTATTCCAGCTCAAAAGGTAGCCCGTTCATTCATTTCATAGTCCACAGAAGCAGTGTTGTATAGTAATGAAGTAAAAATACTTCACTACTTTACTTAAGCATATTTTGGAGTACTTCATACTTTCCTGGAGTATGAAAATTTTTGATAACTTTCACTTTTACTTCACTATATTTTGAACTTAATTGCATACTTTTACTCCGATACATTTTCAATATGTGGTTTAGTTACTCATTACAAAAAAGCAAAAAAGAAAAACGCTGGTGTTTTGACCCACCTACTGATGACTGCTACAAAGTCAGTAGCCTACTGGGCTTGTTCATCACCACCAATAGGAAACACATGTTTCGCTTCTCCCATTAAATACAAAGTCTAATGAGCAGCAGCCACATGTCCCTAATGCCACATATAATGACCAGTTTGTTGCACCAATAGTTTGTGAAGTAAAGTAGTCGAAACGGCTTTTTTTCTTCATGTTGGCCGCATTTTCTGTACTCACTATTTTTCTCATTTTCAGCACTGACCTTACTTGAAGGGAAAACGTAAGGCTTACAAAAAACTTAGTATTTTCTGTCCTGAGGGGAAACTAAGAAGCTGGTTCAGTTGTAAAGCAGGTTAAGTTAACCTTGTGCTGTAGGTAAAGCACCTAATTTCTTAACTAAATGATGCCTGCAGGTTTATCTATTAACAGGTTTAATTTTGCCTGTACTTGGTTGTGTACATTACTTTGACTGTATTTGACAAGTTTACCAAAATATAAAAATTGTCATTCAAACTGCATTTGCCTTGTTTTACTTTTTACTTATACTTTTCATTACATTACTTGAGTACATACATTTTACAGTAATTTCCATACTTAAGTACAAGACGTTTCAGATACTTTAAGACTTTAACTCAAGTAACATTTCAGTCAGTGACTTGGACTTTTACCAAATATTTTGGAGAGGTACCTATACTTTTACTTGAATCTTTGTATAAAGATTTCAGTACTTTATACAACACTGCACAGAAGTAATGTTTGAATAACAGATTCTGTGAAAAGAGATGCTGTTTGTGCATCCATTGTCGAACAGCTGCTGCGGTTAACCACCATGTCCCCAAGCTTGTTCTGGAGCAAGACGGACCGGATGGTGTTGAATGCGCTTGAAAAATCCATGAAGATTATCCTGACATATCTTCCCTGTAGAACCAGGAGTGACAGGACTCTGTGGAGGAGTACAGGATAGAATCATCCACTCCTAGTGGTTTTCTATGTGGAAACTGCAGGGGATCAACGGCATACTCGGCATGCGGAGAAGCTGCTGCTCCAGTGTCTCCTGATGTGTGACATTAGAGGCGGTCCCAGCCTGTTTGGCGCTCTGGGTGAGTCACCATACCGGCATGGCTGATGGAAGTGGGGACCAAGGGGTTAGAGAGATTTGGGGGGGGTGCATAAGGCCAGCAGGTACTGCTTAATATGTGAAGGACATTTTACTTAGTGTTTTAGTTGAGTGTTGCTAGATTAGTCAGTATTTAACTGTAAAGTTGGAAAATGTTTGTTATGAAATTCATATTTTGGGAAGAAGTTGTGTGAGCTTATTTCTGTATGCGTGTGTATTTGCTGTTAAAAAATGCCAGTGCTGGATTTAAAGCCTTTATATATTGTTATTTAATATCAGCATCTTATCAGACAGGTATTCATAACTATTTAGTAATTAATTTCCTGACATCAGGTGTTGCTCTGATTTGTTAATTTCGATTTTAATGAATTAATTTTTGATAAGTATTGCTTTTAGCATTAATAGTTATTCATAGTCAAACCAAACCTATTGTTGCACAACAAGCGGAGCACTGCCTCCCAAATTCATAACTTTCCAACTGGGTTTGTGATGTCATTTAATCTTTTAAATTAAAAATGGGCGGTTTTATTAGGCCCGAGCAGCTAAGCGCTGCGAAGGCCTATTTAGGCCCGAGCAGCTAAGCGCTGCGAAGGCCTATGTAATTGTACTGTTTCTTCTTCTTCTTATTAGGCCCGAGCAGCTAAGCGCTGCGAAGGCCTATTGTAATTGCGCTGTTTCTTATTATTATTATTATTATTAGGCCCGAGCAGCTAAGCGCTGCGAAGGCCTATTGTAATTGTACTGTTTCTTATTCTTTCTTATTATGCTTCCGTCAAATGAATCGCCTTTTTGGGGCTTTAACATATTCAAAAACTCACCAAACTTCACAGGAAGTTGTCCCCCTAGTAAAATTTTTGTATTCTGGTAGAATTTTAAGTGGGCGTGGCCTAACTGCTCTATAGCGCCCCCTAAAGTGAGTTGGAGGAAACCGTAAGTTGTAGAGATCTGAAACTTGGTATGTTGATAGATCCCCTCAAACCAAGAAAAAAAGTCTCTTGGAGGTATCCCCTAAAATGTACAGGGAGGCGGCCATTTTGGGTCAAAGGTCAAATTTTGGCGATTTTTCAATTTTACTCACGTCGAACTTTAACGAACTCCTCCTAGGGATTTTGACCTATCGCCTTCATTCTTGGTGAGGATGTAGATAAGGGGTGTGGCAATAAAAGTTATCAAAATCGTGAGTTTTCGTAAATGCTGAGTGGGCGTTCCGGGGCGCCAAATTTAGCATACTCGCCAAAAAAAAACGAAACGCTAAAAACTTTCACATCAAAAGTTCTATTGGCACCAAACTTGCCATGAGTGATCCTGGTGGGATACCTGATGATCCTATGTAATCATAATCTGACCTCACCTAAGCCCCGCCCCTCAGAACAGGAAGTGACTTTTTTTTCTTGGAAAGCTCCATCTCTGGCTCTCTCAACCTAATCAAGATGATTCTGTGGTGGATGACATATAACAAGTTCGTCTCATTTGCTTTAAAGCCCAAGAGATTACAGTATAGGGCGTGGCTGTAGTACCGCGGCGAAGTCAGACGTCACGCCGCCGCCATACGTTTGACTGTAGATTCCACATGTCTCAGCCCAGCTTCACCAAACTCACTGGGATCGATGCTACTCTATCCCCAACAGGAATCCAGTGTAATATTTGGTGGGCGTGGCCTAATTTCTCTACAGCGCCCCCTAGAATATTTTAAATGATCAGCCCCAAGCCATGCTTTCACCTAAAAATGTGAAACTTGGTACATGTGTGCATCTTGTCAGGCCCTACAAAAAAGGCTCTTGGAGCCATAGTCCAAACCCAACAGGAAGTCGGCCATTTTGGATTAAACTCGCCATTTCCTGTTTGTCAGAGACGTCGCATCTGATCGAACTCCTCCTATAGCTTTGCAGACACACACTTCAAACTCAGTCAGCAGAGAGTTGAGACATCAAAGGTCAAAAGTTATCACACGAATTCTTGTACATCAAAGCATTGTGGGCGTGGCTTAGTCCCAAACTTTGACTATATGCCATAAAATATTAAAGTGAGATAAGTTCCACATAGAAGTTCACAGCTGCATAACACTTCCTATATCTGACTACAGACCCACTCTCATCAGATTGTCATGCTCAGATGATGACGTCACCTTGGCCCCGCCCACGTTCTACAGGAAGTGCTTTTTATTAATTGGAAAGCTACATCTCTGGCTAACTTGACTTAATCAAGATGGTTCTGTGTTGGATTACAGATAACAAGTTGGTCTCACTTGCTTTAAAGCGCCAACAGCTTTCAGTAGAGGGTGTGGCCGTGGGACCACGGCGAAAAAGAGCTCACGCCACCACCCTTCGTTTGACTGTAGATTCCACAATTTTGAGCCCAGCTGCACCAAACTTGCCATGAGTGATCCTGGTGAGATGCCCAACGATCCTATGTCCTCATAGTCTGACGTCATCTAAGCCCCGCCCCCTCAGAACAGGAAGTGCCTTTTTATCCTTGGAAAGCTCCATCTCTGCCTCTCTCAACCTAATCAAGATGATTCTGTGTTGGACGGTGGCTGTCAGGTGGCGGTGCTGGATACCCCGCGGTGGCTAGAGGCCGAAGCAGCGCTAGCTGCGAGGGCCGTCGAGGCTCCACGGAGCTTTAATTAGGCCCGAGCAGCTAAGCGCTGCGAAGGCCTATTGTTTTTCAAATGTTTCTTATTATTATTCTTATTATGCTTCCGTCAAATGAATTGCCTTTTTGGGGGCTTTAACATATTCAAAAACTCACCAAACTTCACAGGAAGTTGTCCCCCTAGTAAAATTTTTGTATTCTGGTGGAATTTGAAGTGGGCGTGGCCTAACTGCTCTATAGCGCCCCCTAAGTGAGTTAGAGGAAACCGTAAGTTGTAGAGATCTGAAACTTGGTATGTTGATAGATCCCCCCAAACCAAGAAAAAAAGTCTCTTGGAGGCATCCCCTAAAATGTACAGGGAGGCGGCCATTTTGGGTCAAAGGTCAAATTTTGGCGATTTTTCAATTTTTACTCACGTCGAACTTTAACGAACTCCTCCTAGGGATTTTGACCTATCGCCTTCATTCTTGGTGAGGATGTAGATAAGGGGTGTGGCAATAAAGTTATCAAAATCGTGAGTTTTCGTAAATGCTGAGTGGGCGTTCCGGGTCGCCAAAATTAGCGTACTCGCCAAAGAAAACAAAACGCTACAACTTTCACATGAAAAGTTCAATTGGCACCAAACTTGCCATGAGTGATCCTGGTGGGATGCCTGATGATCCTATGTAATCATAGTCTGACCTCACCTAAGCCCCGCCCCCTCAGAACAGGAAGTGACTTTTTTTTCTTGGAAAGCTCCATCTCTGCTCTCTCAACCTAATCAAGATGATTCTGTGGTGGATGACAGATAACAAGTTCGTCTCACTTGCTTTAAAGCCCCAAGAGATTACAGTATAGGGCGTGGCTGTAGTACCGCGGCGAAGTCAGACATCACGCCGCCGCCATACGTTTGACTGTAGATTCCACATTTTTCAGCCCAGCTTCACCAAACTCACTGAGATCGATGCTACTCTATCCCCAACAGGAATCCAGTGTAATATTTGGTGGGCGTGGCTAATTTCTCTACAGCGCCCCCTAGAATATTTTAAATGATCAGCCCCAAGCTATGCTTTCACCTAAAAATGTGAAACTTGGTACATGTGTGCATCTTGTCAGGCCCTAACAAAAAAGTCTCTTGGAGCCATAGTCCAAACCCAACAGGAAGTCGGCCATTTTGGATTAAACTCGCCATTTCCTGTTTGTCAGAGACGTCGCATCTGATCGAACTCCTCCTACAGCTTTGCAGATACACACTTCAAACTCAGTCAGCAGAGAGTTCAGTCATCAAAGGTCAAAAGTTATCACACGACTTCTTGTACATCAAAGCATGTGGGCGTGGCTTAGTCCCAAACTTTGACTATTCGCCATAAAATATTAAAGTGAGATAAGTTCCACATAGAAGTTCACAGCTGCATAACACTTCCTATATCTGACTACAGACCCACTCTCATCAGATTGTCATGCTCAGATGATGACGTCACCTTGGCCCCGCCCACGTTCTACAGGAAGTGCTTTTTATTAATTGGAAAGCTCCATCTTTGGCTCTCTTAACCTAATCAGGATGATTCTGTGTTGCATGACAAATAACAAGTTGGTCTCACTTGCTTTAAAGCGCCTACAGCTTTCAGTAGAGGGTGTGGCCGTGGGACCGCGGCGAAAAAGAGCTCACGCCACCACCATACGTTTGACTGTAGATTCCACAATTTTGAGCCCAGCTGCACCAAACTTGCCATGAGTGATCCTGGTGGGATGCCCAACGAGCCTATGTCCTCATAGTCTGACGTCATCTAAGCCCCGCCCCCTCAGAACAGGAAGTGCCTTTTTATACTTGGAAAGCTCCATCTCTGCCTCTCTCAACCTAATCAAGATGATTCTGTGTTGGATGACAGATAACAAGTTGGTCTCACTTGCTTTAAAGCACCAACAGCTTTCAGTAGAGGGTGTGGCCGTAGGACCGCGGCGAAACAGAAGTCACGCCACCACCATACGTTTGGCTGTAAATTCCATATTTTTGACCTGAGCTTCTACAAACTTCACATGAGTCATCCTGGTGGGACGCCCAACGATCCTATGTCATCAAAGTGTGACGTCACTTTAGCCCCGCCCTTTTAACAGGAAGAAGCATGTTTTTTACTGAATTTCTTATTTTTAATCTGTGTTTCATATGGACTCACTTGTCTGCAAACTGATGATGAACTCAGTCAATGCTGGCTGACCCGTGGGGGCGTGGCCAAATGTCAGTCCCTCGCCATATGCACACGATTGTCTCTAAATCACACACGCCCCTTCCGATAGGCACCAAACCGGATATGTATGACCTTTGTTCCCCGCTTAAGAGCCCAACAGCATTGAAATGTAATGTGACTCCACTGCGCCCACTAGGTCATTACATCAGCTATATCTCCTCTCTACATTGACCGATCTGAATGAAATTTGGTGTGTGTGACCAGGGAATGATGCCAAACTCAACGCTGCGTATGACATGGCGGACGCGCGCTTCAACTCTGCAAGACTACGCGGTGGCAGGCAGGGGGCGGTGCTGGATACCCCGCGGTGGCTATAGGCCGAAGCAGCGCTAGCTGCGAGGGCCGCTCGAGGCTCCGCGGAGCTTTAATTATTATTATTATTCTTCTTATTTTATTATGCTTCCGCCAAATGAATTGGCTTTTTGGAGGCTTTATCATATTCAAAAACTCACCAAACTTGGCGGTCGCGTCAAGTCTGCGTGAAAATTACGTATTTTAACGTCCTCCCAAAAATCGCAAAAGAAACGGCTCAAGGGCGCCCCCTAGAAATTTTCAAAAGACCCATTCCTATTCACTTACTTTATCGTAGAGACTTGAAATTTGGTATGCTTGTAGAACTCCCCAAGACAGTCAGAATTTACAATTAATGTCATAGTGCAAGTATGACAGGATGTCGGCCATCTTGGATTGAAAATCCGATTTTGACCCATTTTGGCCGTTTTTAGACGTTGCATTTGATCGAACTCCTCCTAGGGATTTCGATCGATCGGCTTCAAACTTGGTCAGATTCTTCATAAGGGATGGACGATCAAAAGTTATCAAAACGGTGAGTTTTCGTGCATGCTGAAGGGGTCATACCAGGGGTCAAAGTTCACCTACTCGTTTCCAATTCATCAACTTTATCGTACAGACTTGAAATTTGGTACACGTGTAGAGCTCCCCAAGACATTCAGAATTCAAATGTAATGTTATTTTCCAACTATGACAGGAAGTCGGCCATTTTGGATTGAAATTCCGATTTTGCTGGTTTTAGACGTCGAATTACATTGAACTCCTCCTAGGGATTTCCATCAATCAGCTTCAAACTCAGTCAGATCGTTCATAAGGCATTGGGTTATGAATGTTATCAAAACGGTGAGTTTTCGTGCATGCTGAAGGGGTCATACCAGGGGTCAAAGTTCACCGAATCTCCAGGAAACACGAAACTGTTATATCTCTTACACAAACTGTTATAACTCTTACACAAAAGCTCACAGAGACACCAAACTTTCAGTGATTGATCATCATCGGATGCCCTACAAGACCCAAAGGTCAAATGATGACAACACTTAGGCCACGCCCCCTGAGAACAGGAAGTGTCATGTTTTACTCTGAACGGTCGCTATCTGACCCCTTTTACTTAATTGACATGAAACTCTGTCCACAGACAGAAAACATATTGATGTGTTACAGATTCAAACCTTTTTTTTTCGATAGAGTAGGTGGGCGTGGCAGCGTGGTGAAGTGACCTTTAACGCCGTGTCCATACGTTTGGCTATAAATTCCACAATTTTCAGCCGAGCTTCACCAAACTTGACATGAGTGATCCTGGTGGAATGCCTAACGATCCTATGTCGTCATAGTCTGACGTCATCTAAGCCCCGCCCCCTCAAAACAGGAAGTGACTTTTTTTTCTTGGAAAGCTCCATCTCTGGCTCTCTCAACCTAATCAAGATGATTCTGTGTTGGATGACAGATAACAAGTTGGTCTCACTTGCTTTAAAGCACCAACAGCTTTCAGTAGAGGGCGTGGCCGTGGACCTCGGCGAAACAGAACTCACGCCACCACCATACGTTTGGCTGTAAATTCCATATTTTTGACCTGAGCTGCTCCAAACTTGACATGAGTGATCCTGGTGGGATGCCTGACGATCCTATTTCATCATAGTCTGACGTCATCTAAGCCCCGCCCCTCAGAACAGGAAGTGTCTTGTTTTACCCTGAATGGTCCCTACCTGACCCCTTTGACCTAATCAAGACGAAACTCTTTCCACAGACAGATAACATGATGGTGTGTTACAGATTCAACCCCAATTGCCTTCGATGGAGTAGGTGGGCTTGGCGGCGTAGCGAAGTGACCTTTAACGCTGTGTCCATACGTTTGGCTATAGATTCCACAATTTCAAGCAGAGCTTCACCAAACTTGACATGAGTGATCCTGTTGGGACGCCCAACAGTCCTATGTCATCATAGTGTGACGTCACTTTAGCCCCGCCCACTTTTAACAGGAAGTTGGCCCGTGGAGACGTGGCCAAATGTCAATCCCTCGCCATATGCACCACGATTGTCTCTAAATCACACACGCCCCTTCCAGAGGCACCAAACCGGATACGTATGACCTTTGTTCCCCACTTAAGAGCCCAACAGCATTGAAGTGTAATGTGACTCCACTGCGCCCACTAGGTCATTACATCAACTGTACCTCCTCTCTACATTGACTGATCTGAATGAAATTTGGTGTGTGTGACCAGGGAATGTTGCCAAACTAAACGCTGCGTATGACATGACGGACGCGCGCTTCAACTCTGCCAGACTGTACGCTGTGGCAGGCAGGGGGCGGTGCTGGATACCCCGCGGTGGCTATAGGCCGAAGCAGCGCTAGCTGCGAGGGCCGCTCGAGGCTCCGCGGAGCTTTAATTCTTATTATGCTTCCGCCAAATGAATTGGCTTTTTGGGGGCTTTATCATATTCAAAAACTCACCAAACTTGGCGGGCGCGTCAAGTCTGCGTGAAAATTACGTATTTTAATGTCCTCCCAAAAATCGCACAAGAAACGGCTCAAGGGCGCCCCCTAGAAATTTTCAAAAGACCCATTCCTATTCACTTACTTTATCGTAGAGACTTGAAATTCGGTACGGTTGTACAACTCCCCAAGACGCTCAGAATTTACAATTAATGTCATAGTGCAAGTATGACAGGAAGTCGGCCATCTTGGATTGAAAATCCGATTTTGACCTATTTTGGCCGTTTATAGACGTTGCATTTGATCGAACTCCTCCTAGGGATTTTGATCGATCGGCTTCAAACTCGGTCAGATCGTTCATAAGGGACGGCCAATTAAAAGTTATCAAAACGGTGAGTTTTCGTGCATGCTGAAGGGGTCATACCAGGGGTCAAAGTTCACCTATTGCTTTCTAATTCATCAACTTTATCGTAGAGACTTCAAATTTGGTACTCTTGTAGAGCTCCCCAAGGCAGTCAGAATTCAAATTTAATGTTATATTCCAACTATGACAGGAAGTCGGCCATTTTGGATTGAAATTCTGATTTTTGCTGTTTTAGACGTCGAATTACATCGAACTCCTCCTAGGGATTTCGATCAATCAGCTTCAAACTCGGTCAGATCGTTCATAAGGCATTGGGTTATGAAAGTTATCAAAACGGTGAGTTTTCGTGCATGCTGAAGGGGTCATACCAGGGGTCAAAATTCACCTATTCGCCATGAAACACGAAACTGTTATATCTCTTATACAAACTGTTATAACTCTTACACAAAAGCTCACAGAGACACCAAACCTTCAGTGATTGATCATCATCGGATGCCCTACAAGACCCAAAGGTCAAATGATGACATCACTTAGGCCACGCCCCTGAGAACAGCAAGTGTCATGTTTTACTCTGAAAGGTCCCATTCTGACCACTTTTACTTAATTGACATGAAACTCTGTCCACAGACAGAAAACATATCGATGTGTTACAGATTCCAACTCTTATTTTTCTTTCGATAGAGTAGGTGGGCGTGGCAGCGTGGTGAAGTGACCTTTAACGCCGTGTCCATTACGTTTGGCTATAAATTCAACAATTTTCAGCCGAGCTTCACCAAACTTGACATGAGTGATCCTGGTGGGATGCCTAACGATCCTATGTCGTCATAGTCTGACGTCATCTAAGCCCCGCCCCCTCAGAACAGAATGTGCCTTTTTTTTCCTTGGAAAGTTACATCTCTGGCTCTCTCAACCTAATCAAGATGATTCTTTGTTGGATGGCAGATAACAAGTTGATCTCACTTGCTTTAAAGCGCAAATAGATTTCAGTAGAAGGTGTGGCCGTGAGACTGTGACGAAATAGAGCTCACGCCACCACCATACGTTTGGCTGTAGATTCCACAATTTTAAACTGAGCTGCACCAAACTTGACATGAGTTATCCTGGTGGGATGCCTAACAATCCTATGTCATCATAGTGTGACGTCACCTTAGCCCCGCCCACTTTTAACAGGAAGTAGCATGTTTTTTACCAAATTTCTCATTTTTAATCTGTGTTTCATATGGAATTAGTTGTCTGCAAACTGATGATGAACTCAGTCAATGCTGGCTGACCCGTGGGGGCGTGGCCAAATGTCAGTCCCTCGACATATACACACGATTGTCTCTAAATCACACCACGCCACGTCCGATAGTCACCTAACCGGATAGGTCTGACATTTGTTCCCTGCTTAAGAGCCCAACAACATGGAAATGTAATTTGACTCCACTGCGCCCTCTAGGTCATTACATCAGCTATATCTCCTCTCTACATTGACCGATCTGAATGAAATTTAGTGTGTGTGGCCAGGGAATGATGCCAAACTCAATGCTGTGTATGACATGGTGGACGCGCGCTTCAACTCCGCAAGACTGTACGCGGTGGCAGGCAGGTGGCGGTGCTGGATACCCCGCGGTGGCTATAGGCCGAAGCAGCGCTAGCTGCGAGGGCCGCTCGAGGCTCCGCGGAGCTTTAATTATTATTATTCTTCCGTCAAATGAATCGCCTTTTTGGGGGCTTTAACATATTCAAAAACTCACCAAACTTCACAGGAAGTTGTCCCCTAGTAAAATTTTTGTATTCTGGTGGAATTTGAAGTGGGCGTGGCCTAACTGCTCTATAGCGCCCCCTAAAGTGAGTTGGGGGAAACCGTAGGTTGTACAGATCTGAAACTTGGTACGTAGGTAGATCCCCCAAATCAAGAAAAAAAGTCTCTTGGAGGTATCCCCTAAATTGTACAGGGAGGCGGCCATTTTGGGTTAAAGGTCAAATTTTGGCGATTTTTCAATTTTACTCACGTCAAACTTTAACGAACTCCTCCTAGGGATTTTGACCTATCGGCTTCATTCTTGGTGAGGTTGTAGATAAGGGGTCTGGCAATAAAAGTTATCAAAATCGTGACTTTTCGTAAATGCTGAGTGGGCGGTCCAGGGTGCCAAAAATGGCGTACTCGCCAAAGAAAAGGAACGCTAAACTTTCACACCAAAACTTCAATTGGCACCAAACTTGCCATGAGTGATCTGGTGGGATGCCTGATGATCCTATGTAATCATAGTCTGACCTCACCTAAGCCCGCCCCCTCAGAACAGGAAGTGCCTTTATTATCCTTGGAATGCTACATCTCTGGCTCTTTCAACCTAATCAAGATGATTCTGTGCTGGATGACAGATAACAAGTTGGTCTCACTTGCTTTAAAGCGCCAAGAGTTTCCAGTAGAGGGTGTGTCTATGGTAACGCGTTGAAGTAAGACGTCACGCCGCCGCCATACGTTTGGCTGTAGATTCCACATGTTTCAGCCCAGCTTCACCAAACTCACTGAGATCGATGCTACTCTATCCCCCAACAGGAATCCAGTGTAATATTTGGTGGGCGTGGCCTAATTTCTCTACAGCGCCCCCTAGAATATTTTTAAATGATCAGCCCCAAGCCATGCTTTCACCTAAAAATGTGAAACCTGGTACATGTGTGCATCTTGTCAGGCCCTACAAAAAAGTCTCTTGGAGCCATGGTCCAAACCCAACAGGAAGTCGGCCATTTTGGATTAAACTCGCCATTTCCTGTTTGTCAGAGACGTCGCATCTGATCGAACTCCTCCTACAGCTTTGCAGATACACACTTCAAACTCAGTCAGCAGAGAGTTGAGACATCAAAGGTCAAAAGTTATCACACGAATTCTTGTACATCAAAGCATGTGGGCGTGGCTTAGTCCAAACTTTGACTATTCGCCATAAAATATTAAAGTGAGATAAGTTCCACATAGAAGTTCACAGCTGCATAACACTTCCTATATCTGACTACAGACCCACTCTCATCAGATTGTCATGCTCAGATGATGACGTCACCTTGGCCCCGCCCACGTTCTACAGGAAGTGCTTTTTATTAATTGGAAAGCTCCATCTTTGGCTCTCTTAACCTAATCAGGATGATTCTGTGTTGCATGACAAATAACAAGTTGGTCTCACTTGCTTTAAAGCGCCTACAGCTTTCAGTAGAGGGTGTGGCCGTGGGACCGCGGCGAAAAAGAGCTCACGCCACCACCATACGTTTGACTGTAGATTCCACAATTTTGAGCCCAGCTGCACCAAACTTGCCATGAGTGATCCTGGTGGGATGCCCAACGAGCCTATGTCCTCATAGTCTGACGTCATCTAAGCCCCGCCCCCTCAGAACAGGAAGTGCCTTTTTATACTTGGAAAGCTCCATCTCTGCCTCTCTCACACTAATCAAGATGATTCTGTGTTGGATGACAGATAACAAGTTGGTCTCACTTGCTTTAAAGCACCAACAGCTTTCAGTAGAGGGTGTGGCCGTAGGACCGCGGCGAAACAGAAGTCACGCCACCACCATACGTTTGGCTGTAAATTCATATTTTTGACCTGAGCTTCTACAAACTTCACATGAGTCATCCTGGTGGGACGCCCAACGATCCTATGTCATCAAAGTGTGACGTCACTTTAGCCCCGCCACTTTTAACAGGAAGAAGCATGTTTTTTACTGAATTTCTTATTTTTAATCTGTGTTTCATATGGACTCACTTGTCTGCAAACTGATGATGAACTCAGTCAATGCTGGCTGACCCGTGGGGGCGTGGCCAAATGTCAGTCCCTCGCCATATGCACACGATTGTCTCTAAATCACACACGCCCCTTCCGATAGGCACCAAACCGGATATGTATGACCTTTGTTCCCCGCTTAAGAGCCCAACAGCATTGAAATGTAATGTGACTCCACTGCGCCCACTAGGTCATTACATCAGCTATATCTCCTCTCTACATTGACCGATCTGAATGAAATTTGGTGTGTGTGACCAGGGAATGATGCCAAACTCAACGCTGCGTATGACATGGCGGACGCGCGCTTCAACTCTGCAAGACTACGCGGTGGCAGGCAGGGGGCGGTGCTGGATACCCCGCGGTGGCTATAGGCCGAAGCAGCGCTAGCTGCGAGGGCCGCTCGAGGCTCCGCGGAGCTTTAATTATTATTATTATTCTTCTTATTCTTATTATGCTTCCGCCAAATGAATTGGCTTTTTGGAGGCTTTATCATATTCAAAAACTCACCAAACTTGGCGGTCGCGTCAAGTCTGCGTGAAAATTACGTATTTTAACGTCCTCCCAAAAATCGCAAAAGAAACGGCTCAAGGGCGCCCCTAGAAATTTTCAAAAGACCCATTCCTATTCACTTACTTTATCGTAGAGACTTGAAATTTGGTATGCTTGTAGAACTCCCCAAGACAGTCAGAATTTACAATTAATGTCATAGTGCAAGTATGACAGGATGTCGGCCATCTTGGATTGAAAATCCGATTTTGACCCATTTTGGCCGTTTTTAGACGTTGCATTTGATCGAACTCCTCCTAGGGATTTCGATCGATCGGCTTCAAACTTGGTCAGATTCTTCATAAGGGATGGACGATCAAAAGTTATCAAAACGGTGAGTTTTCGTGCATGCTGAAGGGGTCATACCAGGGGTCAAAGTTCACCTACTCGTTTCCAATTCATCAACTTTATCGTACAGACTTGAAATTTGGTACACGTGTAGAGCTCCCAAGACATTCAGAATTCAAATGTAATGTTATTTTCCAACTATGACAGAAGTCGGCCATTTTGGATTGAAATTCCGATTTTGCTGGTTTTAGACGTCGAATTACATTGAACTCCTCCTAGGGATTTCCATCAATCAGCTTCAAACTCAGTCAGATCGTTCATAAGGCATTGGGTTATGAATGTTATCAAAACGGTGAGTTTTCGTGCATGCTGAAGGGGTCATACCAGGGGTCAAAGTTCACCGAATCTCCAGGAAACACGAAACTGTTATATCTCTTACACAAACTGTTATAACTCTTACACAAAAGCTCACAGAGACACCAAACTTTCAGTGATTGATCATCATCGGATGCCCTACAAGACCCAAAGGTCAAATGATGACAACACTTAGGCCACGCCCCTGAGAACAGGAAGTGTCATGTTTTACTCTGAACGGTCGCTATCTGACCCCTTTTACTTAATTGACATGAAACTCTGTCCACAGACAGAAAACATTGATGTGTTACAGATTCAAACCCTTTTTTTTTCGATAGAGTAGGTGGGCGTGGCAGCGTGGTGAAGTGACCTTTAACGCCGTGTCCATACGTTTGGCTATAAATTCCACAATTTTCAGCCGAGCTTCACCAAACTTGACATGAGTGATCCTGGTGGAATGCCTAACGATCCTATGTCGTCATAGTCTGACGTCATCTAAGCCCCGCCCCCTCAAAACAGGAAGTGACTTTTTTTTCTTGGAAAGCTCCATCTCTGGCTCTCTCAACCTAATCAAGATGATTCTGTGTTGGATGACAGATAACAAGTTGGTCTCACTTGCTTTAAAGCACCAACAGCTTTCAGTAGAGGGCGTGGCCGTAGGACCTCGGCGAAACAGAACTCACGCCACCACCATACGTTTGGCTGTAAATTCCATATTTTTGACCTGAGCTGCTCCAAACTTGACATGAGTGATCCTGGTGGATGCCTGACGATCCTATTTCATCATAGTCTGACGTCATCTAAGCCCCGCCCCCTCAGAACAGGAAGTGTCTTGTTTTACCCTGAATGGTCCCTACCTGACCCCTTTGACCTAATCAAGACGAAACTCTTTCCACAGACAGATAACATGATGGTGTGTTACAGATTCCAACCCCAATTGCCTTCGATGGAGTAGGTGGGCTTGGCGGCGTAGCGAAGTGACCTTTAACGCTGTGTCCATACGTTTGGCTATAGATTCCACAATTTCAAGCAGAGCTTCACCAAACTTGACATGAGTGATCCTGTTGGGACGCCCAACAGTCCTATGTCATCATAGTGTGACGTCACTTTAGCCCCGCCCACTTTTAACAGGAAGTTGGCCCGTGGAGACGTGGCCAAATGTCAATCCCTCGCCATATGCACACGATTGTCTCTAAATCACACACGCCCCTTCCCAGAGGCACCAAACCGGATACGTATGACCTTTGTTCCCCACTTAAGAGCCCAACAGCATTGAAGTGTAATGTGACTCCACTGCGCCCACTAGGTCATTACATCAACTGTACCTCCTCTCTACATTGACTGATCTGAATGAAATTTGGTGTGTGTGACCAGGGAATGTTGCCAAACTAAACGCTGCGTATGACATGACGGACGCGCGCTTCAACTCTGCCAGACTGTACGCTGTGGCAGGCAGGGGGCGGTGCTGGATACCCGCGGTGGCTATAGGCCGAAGCAGCGCTAGCTGCGAGGGCCGCTCGAGGCTCCGCGGAGCTTTAATTCTTATTATGCTTCCGCCAAATGAATTGGCTTTTTGGGGGCTTTATCATATTCAAAAACTCACCAAACTTGGCGGGCGCGTCAAGTCTGCGTGAAAATTACGTATTTTAATGTCCTCCCAAAAATCGCACAAGAAACGGCTCAAGGGCGCCCCCTAGAAATTTTCAAAAGACCCATTCCTATTCACTTACTTTATCGTAGAGACTTGAAATTCGGTACGGTTGTACAACTCCCCAAGACGCTCAGAATTTACAATTAATGTCATAGTGCAAGTATGACAGGAAGTCGGCCATCTTGGATTGAAAATCCGATTTTGACCTATTTTGGCCGTTTATAGACGTTGCATTTGATCGAACTCCTCCTAGGGATTTTGATCGATCGGCTTCAAACTCGGTCAGATCGTTCATAAGGGACGGCCAATTAAAAGTTATCAAAACGGTGAGTTTTCGTGCATGCTGAAGGGGTCATACCAGGGGTCAAAGTTCACCTATTGCTTTCTAATTCATCAACTTTATCGTAGAGACTTCAAATTTGGTACTCTTGTAGAGCTCCCCAAGGCAGTCAGAATTCAAATTTAATGTTATATTCCAACTATGACAGGAAGTCGGCCATTTTGGATTGAAATTCTGATTTTTGCTGTTTTAGACGTCGAATTACATCGAACTCCTCCTAGGGATTTCGATCAATCAGCTTCAAACTCGGTCAGATCGTTCATAAGGCATTGGGTTATGAAAGTTATCAAAACGGTGAGTTTTCGTGCATGCTGAAGGGGTCATACCAGGGGTCAAAATTCACCTATTCGCCATGAAACACGAAACTGTTATATCTCTTATACAAACTGTTATAACTCTTACACAAAAGCTCACAGAGACACCAAACCTTCAGTGATTGATCATCATCGGATGCCTACAAGACCCAAAGGTCAAATGATGACATCACTTAGGCCACGCCCCCTGAGAACAGCAAGTGTCATGTTTTACTCTGAAAGGTCCCATTCTGACCACTTTTACTTAATTGACATGAAACTCTGTCCACAGACAGAAAACATATCGATGTGTTACAGATTCCAACTCTTATTTTTCTTTCGATAGAGTAGGTGGGCGTGGCAGCGTGGTGAAGTGACCTTTAACGCCGTGTCCATACGTTTGGCTATAAATTCCACAATTTTCAGCCGAGCTTCCCAAACTTGACATGAGTGATCCTGGTGGGATGCCTAACGATCCTATGTCGTCATAGTCTGACGTCATCTAAGCCCCGCCCCCTCAGAACAGAATGTGCCTTTTTTTTCCTTGGAAAGTTACATCTCTGGCTCTCTCAACCTAATCAAGATGATTCTTTGTTGGATGGCAGATAACAAGTTGATCTCACTTGCTTTAAAGCGCAAATAGATTTCAGTAGAAGGTGTGGCCGTGAGACTGTGACGAAATAGAGCTCACGCCACCACCATACGTTTGGCTGTAGATTCCACAATTTTAAACTGAGCTGCACCAAACTTGACATGAGTTATCCTGGTGGGATGCCTAACAATCCTATGTCATCATAGTGTGACGTCACCTTAGCCCCGCCCACTTTTAACAGGAAGTAGCATGTTTTTTACCAAATTTCTCATTTTTAATCTGTGTTTCATATGGAATTAGTTGTCTGCAAACTGATGATGAACTCAGTCAATGCTGGCTGACCCGTGGGGGCGTGGCCAAATGTCAGTCCCTCGACATATACACACGATTGTCTCTAAATCACACACGCCACGTCCGATAGTCACCTAACCGGATAGGTCTGACATTTGTTCCCTGCTTAAGAGCCCAACAACATGGAAATGTAATTTGACTCCACTGCGCCCTCTAGGTCATTACATCAGCTATATCTCCTCTCTACATTGACCGATCTGAATGAAATTTAGTGTGTGTGGCCAGGGAATGATGCCAAACTCAATGCTGTGTATGACATGGTGGACGCGCGCTTCAACTCCGCAAGACTGTACGCGGTGGCAGGCAGGTGGCGGTGCTGGATACCCCGCGGTGGCTATAGGCCGAAGCAGCGCTAGCTGCGAGGGCCGCTCGAGGCTCCGCGGAGCTTTAATTATTATTATTCTTCCGTCAAATGAATCGCCTTTTTGGGGGCTTTAACATATTCAAAAACTCACCAAACTTCACAGGAAGTTGTCCCCCTAGTAAAATTTTTTTGTATTCTGGTGGAATTTGAAGTGGGCGTGGCCTAACTGCTCTATAGCGCCCCCTAAAGTGAGTTGGGGGAAACCGTAGGTTGTACAGATCTGAAACTTGGTACGTAGGTAGATCCCCCCAAATCAAGAAAAAAAGTCTCTTGGAGGTATCCCCTAAATTGTACAGGGAGGCGGCCATTTTGGGTTAAAGGTCAAATTTTGGCGATTTTTCAATTTTACTCACGTCAAACTTTAACGAACTCCTCCTAGGGATTTTGACCTATCGGCTTCATTCTTGGTGAGGTTGTAGATAAGGGGTCTGGCAATAAAAGTTATCAAAATCGTGACTTTTCGTAAATGCTGAGTGGGCGGTCCAGGGTGCCAAAAATGGCGTACTCGCCAAAGAAAAGGAACGCTACAACTTCACACCAAAACTTCAATTGGCACCAAACTTGCCATGAGTGATCTGGTGGGATGCCTGATGATCCTATGTAATCATAGTCTGACCTCACCTAAGCCCGCCCCCTCAGAACAGGAAGTGCCTTTATTATCCTTGGAATGCTACATCTCTGGCTCTTTCAACCTAATCAAGATGATTCTGTGCTGGATGACAGATAACAAGTTGGTCTCACTTGCTTTAAAGCGCCAAGAGTTTCCAGTAGAGGGTGTGTCTATGGTAACGCGTTGAAGTAAGACGTCACGCCGCCGCCATACGTTTGGCTGTAGATTCCACATGTTTCAGCCCAGCTTCACCAAACTCACTGAGATCGATGCTACTCTATCCCCCAACAGGAATCCAGTGTAATATTTGGTGGGCGTGGCCTAATTTCTCTACAGCGCCCCCTAGAATATTTTAAATGATCAGCCCCAAGCCATGCTTTCACCTAAAAATGTGAAACCTGGTACATGTGTGCATCTTGTCAGGCCCTACAAAAAAGTCTCTTGGAGCCATGGTCCAAACCCAACAGGAAGTCGGCCATTTTGGATTAAACTCGCCATTTCCTGTTTGTCAGAGACGTCGCATCTGATCGAACTCCTCCTACAGCTTTGCAGATACACACTTCAAACTCAGTCAGCAGAGAGTTGAGACATCAAAGGTCAAAAGTTATCACACGAATTCTTGTACATCAAAGCATGTGGGCGTGGCTTAGTCCCAAACTTTGCCTATTCGCCATAAAATATTAAAGTGAGATAAGTTCCACATAGAAGTTCACAGCTGCATAACGCTTCCTATATCTGACTACAGACCCACTCTCATCAGATTGTCATGCTCAGATGATGACGTCACCTTGGCCCCGCCCACGTTCTACAGGAAGTGCTTTTTATTAATTGGAAAGCTCCATCTTTGCCTTCTTAACCTAATCAGGATGATTCTGTGTTGCATGACAAAAAACAAGTTGGTCTCACTTGCTTTAAAGCGCCAACAGCTTTCAGTAGAGGGTGTGGCCGTGGGACCGCGACGAAATAGAGCTCACGCCACCACCATACGTTTGACTGTAGATTCCACAATTTTGAGCCCAGCTGCACCAAACTTGCCATGAGTGATCCTGGTGGGATGCCTAACGAGCCTATGTCCTCATAGTCTGACGTCATCTAAGCCCCGCCCCCTCAGAACAGGAAGTGCCTTTTTATACTTGGAAAGCTCCATCTCTGCCTCTCTCAACCTTATCTAGATTATTCTGTGTTGGATGACAGATATCAAGTTGGTCTCACGTGCTTTAAAGCGCCAACAGTTTTCAATAGAGGGTGTGGCCGTAGGACCTCGGTGAAACAGAACTCACGCCACCAACATACGTTTGGCTGTAAATTCCATATTTTTGACCTAAGCTGCTCCAAACTTGACATGAGTCATCCTGGTGGGACGCCAACGATCCTATGTCATCATAGTGTGACGTCACTTTAGCCCCGCCCACTTTTAACAGGAAGTTGCATGTTTTTTACCGAATTTCTTATTTTTAATCTGTGTTTCATAGGGACTCACTTGTCTGCAAACTGATGATGAACTCAGTCAACGCTGGCTGACCCGTGGGGGCGTGGCCAAATGTCAGTCCATCGCCATATGCACACGATTGTCTCTAAATCCCACACACACCTTCCGATTGGCACCAAACCGGATACGTATGACCTTTGTTGCCCGCCTTAAGAGCCCAACAGCATTGAAATGTAATTTGACTCCACTGCGCCCACTAGGTCATTACA
The DNA here is from genome assembly GCA_033032245.1 of Poecilia picta. Classification (NCBI taxonomy): domain Eukaryota; kingdom Metazoa; phylum Chordata; class Actinopteri; order Cyprinodontiformes; family Poeciliidae; genus Poecilia; species Poecilia picta. Next base: position 15,166,736 of record CM065358.1, read on the forward strand.
TCAGCTATAGCTCCTCCCTACATTGACCGATCTGAATGAAATTTGGTGTGTGTGGCCAGGGAATGATGCCAAACTCAACGCTGCGTATGACATGGCGGACGCGCGCTTCAACTCTGCAAGACTATACACGTGGCAGGCAGGGGGCGGTGCTGGATACCCCGCGGTGGCTATAGGCCGAAGCAGCGCTAGCTGCGAGGGCCGCTCGAGGCTCCGCGGAGCTTTAATTATTATTATGCTTCCGTCAAATGAATTGGCTTTTTGGGGGCTTTATCATATTCAAAAACTCACCAAACTTGGCGGGCGCATAGAACCTGGTGAAAATTTATGTATTTTAAGGTCCTCCCAAAAATCGCAAAAGAAACGGCTCAAGGGCGCCCCTAGAAATTTTCAAAAGACCCATTCCTATTCACTTACTTTATCGTAGAGACTTGAAATTTGGTATGCTTGTAGAACTCCCCAAGGCAGTCAGAATTTACAATTAATGTCATAGTGCAAGTATGACAGGATGTCGGCCATCTTGGATTGAAATTCCGATTTTGACCCCATTTTGGCCGTTTATAGACGTTGCATTTGATCGAACTCCTCCTAGGGATTTCGATCGATCGGCTTCAAACTTGGTCAGATTCTTCATAAGAGACGGCCGATCAAAAGTTATCAAAACGGTGAGTTTTCGTGCATGCTGAAGGGGTCATACCAGGGGTCAAAGTTCACTTACTCGTTTCCAATTCATCAACTTTATCGTACAGACTTCAAATTTGGTGCACTTGTAGAGCTCCCCAAGACAGTCACAATTCAAATTTAATGTTATTTTCCAACTATGACAGGAAGTCGGCCATTTTGGATTGAAATTCCGATTTTGCCGGTTTTAGACGTCGAATTAGATCGAACTCCTCCTAGGGATTTCGATCGATCAGCTTCAAACTCAGTCAGATTATTCATAAGGCATTGGGTTATAAAAAGTTATCAAAACGGTGAGTTTTCGTGCATGCTGAAGGGGTCATACCAGGGGTCAAAGTTCACCTATTCGCCATGAAACACGAAACTGTTATATCTCTTACACAAACTGTTATAACTCTTACACAAAAGCTCACAGAGACACCAAACTTTCAGTGATTGATCATCATCGGATGCCCTACAAGACCTAAAGGTCAAATGATGACATCACTTAGGCCACGCCCCCTGAGAACAGGAAGTGTCATGTTTTACTCTGAAAGGTCCCATTCTGACCACTTTTACTTAATTGACATGAAAACTCTGTCCACAGACAGAAAACATGTTGTTTTCTTATGGATTCCAAACCCGTTTTTTTTAGGTGGAGTAGGTGGGCGTGGCAGCGTGGTGAAGTGACCTTTAACGCCGTGTCCATACGTTTGGCTATAAATTCCACAATTTTCAGCCGAGCTTCACCAAACTTGCCATGAGTCATACTGGTGGGATGCCTAAAGATCCTATGTCGTCATAGTCTGACGTCATCTAAGCCCCGCCCCCTCAGAACAGGAAGTGCCTTTATTTTCCTTGGAAAGCTCCATCTCTGGCTCTCTCAACCTAATCAAGATGATTCTGTGTTGGATGACAGATAACAAGTTGGTCTCACGTGCTTTAAAGCGCCAACAGTTTTCATTAGAGGGCGTGGCCGTGGGACCGCGGCGAAACAGAGCTCACGCCACCACCATACGTTTGGCTGTAAATTCCATAATTTTGACCCAAGCTGCTCCAAACTTGACATGAGTGATCCTGGTGGGATGCCTAACGATCCTATGTCGTCATAGTCTGACGTCATCTAAGCCCCGCCCCCTCAGAACAGGAAGTGACTTTTTTTTCCTTGGAAAGCTCCATCTCTGGCTCTCTCAACCTAATCAACATGATTCTGTGTTGGATGACAGATAACAAGTTGGTCTCACTTGCTTTAAAGTGCCAATACATTTCAGTAGAAGGCGTGGCCGTGAGGCTGTGGCGAAACAGAGCTCACGCCACCACCATACGTTTGACTGTAGATTCCACAATTTTGACCCGAGCTGCACCAAACTCTACATGAGTGATCCTGGTGGGATTCCCAAAGATCCTATGTCATCATAGTGTTACGTCATCTTAGCCCCACCCACTTTATACAGGAAGTAACATCTTTTTTACAGTATTTCTTAATTTTATTGTGTTATTCATCTGGATTTAATCATCGGCCTACTGATGATGGACTCGGTCAATACCGGCATGGCTGATGGAGTGGGGCAGGGTCTAAGAGTTTTCGCATAAGCACAGGTTGCTTAAATCGAAGGACATTTACTTATGAGTTGGTGTCTAGATTACAGTATTTAACTGTAATTAATGTTTGTTATGACAACAGATTTGAAGAATGTATAGTGTGAGCTTACTGAGCGGGATTTGCTGTAAAAATGGGCTGATTTAGCCAATATGTATTTAATATCACATCTTATCAGACGGGATTCATAATAATTTGTAGTTTATTCCGGCAATGTGTGCTCTGATTTGTTATTTGATTTGTAATGAATTAATTTTGAAGATTGCTTTTAGCTATAGTTATTCATGTAACAACTTGTTGCGATACCAACGCGGGGCATCTCCAATCATAACTTCCACTGGGTTGTGATGTCATTTATCTTATTAAAAGGCGGTTTATTGTATTTATCTTTACTTCCCTGACTTCTTCCATGTAACCATACATGTTGATGTCGATATACAGCCTTATCTTTCTACTTTGTCATTTAAAGATTCTGACTCTAAGGTTGCGATGTGTCCCTGACAAAAGGGTTCCTGCTTTTGAAGATAACGAGTTATCTTTTTGTCATTGGGTATCCTGATTCTATCACTCAGTTTGTAACCACTATCTTGTAAACCAGTCCTGTTTTACAAGATAATACTTTACAACTGCCCAGTGCTGAAACTGAGAGGTATCACCTTGAAGCTCCGTAAACATGGGAATGGGTTTTTTCTAAAACTGTAAAAATTTCAGCTGATTGTGCTCAGCTTTCACTCGGAAACGGCATTTTAGAGAATCTTAAACATTTTTTATTTTTTACCCTTGCGTTTTCAAGTGAACAGTAAAAACACATCTTTGGTGTCAACGCTAATGAGTTAACCTGACCTATGACCCCAGATGCGTTATACATAACGACAACGGCAAATTACATGTTTTTGATTGTGCCGCAAGTGCTGAAGAACCTCATTAATAAACTTCAAAAATCCTCTGTACACTGTTAAATTTGACTAGTGCTTTGTTGTTTACTTGAATTATTTGTGACAGTTTGAAGGTACTACATCCACATAAAATAGTCAAATATCTTGAATATGTAATAATATCCCTTTTTGTCTTCTTTTGCATTTTGTGTCACTTTCCTATCGGTTTGTGTTCTGATTTGTGATTATTATTTAGTCAACTTGAAAGATTTGATACTGAAATGTGAAAGGAGCTTTTTTTTTTCAAAATGGAAATAATAACTTTGGCCAATGTGACAAAGTCAGAAAGGACCTGTCAGAGGATTTGAGTTTACTATATCACCAGCCTATTGACAACAGAAAAAAGGAAATATGAACGTTATTTGAAATAGAGAGCAGACCTCACCTTCCCTGAGCACTAAATACTCACATGGTGACAAATGTTACCAATCTCAAATCTCTGCTTGGTCATGACTAGTCATCTCCACTCGTTAATGTACCGTAGATGTCTCAGTAGGTGCTGTCTAGGTGAAAAAAATCTGTTTGCTGATGGGTAAAAAGACTTTTTGGGGATTGGAAAGCTGTGCAAATTAACACAAACAAAGTGTGTAAGTAACCCTGAAATCTTGGTTTTTATCCAGGGACAAAAACTTATGAAATTTTCGGTTCAATGGGTAATTAATAGATGGAGGGAAGAAGACAAAAAGTAGGTGGTGTACAAAACAATACTTTCCCACAGGCTAGGTGGAGGCGCTCCAACAATTATCATAAAGAGTCTTTGGGAGCTGAATAGCTTGTCTGATCAGTCACAAACTTTATGACAAACAGGGACCATACACACAGAGCAGTGAACAGATCATCTGTGGTTATTCAAACCATCACTGATATATTTGAGTGTGAAGAGGCAATGCAAAAAATAAATAAATAAATTACTATGAATATTCAGATAATCTGCAGAAAGTGCTTTGTGTTAGCCACAAGATGATCTCTGATCGTTTTTATTCCTGAACTGTGCAATACGCTTAGATTCCTCTAAAAGGTCATTCCTGTCCAACAAAATCCCTTCATTTAAGAAGATCCCACTATGCCTTTTAAAAACTTATTTTCAACCCTGCTATATGCAGCATACGTTACATCACACGTTGATGGAAAGTTTGACAGGTTGAAAACTTAAATCCATGCCCCCTCTCCTCCCCCCTCGTCACCCGTCCCTCTGCTGTAGTGGCACATGTCATTTTGATGGGTAATTTGATAGGTCTCCCTTCCAGATCAGACTTTCTGTCACTTTAAAGGGAAGTTTGACAGGTTGACCTTGTGGTGGAAAATTTTAAGGTTACTATGATTATTAACTGAATCAATGCACAAACATATGTTTAAAGTATGTGGCCAGAGGTTAATGTAAATATGGTCATATTATAGTAATACTGTCGAGAAAAGTCGAGCTCATCCCACTTCCCCATGCTGGAGATTTTAGTTTAATAGTAACAATAAATAAAGTTATCTTTTAAACTGATTACACAGGTGACATCAACACCCAACAGTAGAGTCAGACGGTAATAAAATTAATCTGGTTGTGTGTTTTGTTATTGTGTCCTGCAAACTTTGCTTAGATTTTACTTTTTTCTATTTAATTATAAAAAATCATAGTCAGGCAGAAAGAAAGTCATGGAACAGGAAGAGCAGGTTTCCTGAAGAAAAAGGAAGTTTCCAGCTTGCAAAAGTATAAAAATAGTTCAGACCAATACTTATTTCAAGCATTAAATGTTTAAAGAATAAAATCTAAACATTTTGAGTAATTGGATAAAACCCAAGGTAAAATACTTAAATTAATAATAATAACTTATGATTAAGCCAATAGTTAATATTGGTTTAACCAGTGGTTGATGTTGGTTTGATTATAAGAATATTTACACTTACTCTCAAGTATTTAAAGGGGAAACAAGTAACTGTAACTTGGTATCAAATAATTAGAATAATGGATTATTCCTGGTTTCTTTTCAGAAATGTCTGTAATAGCTCGCATTATGATTATAATAAGAATAACTAATAAGTTATGGTTATTATAATATTATAAATGAATGCTAAACCAGAGAAACTAAAAGGTTATAAATGTGATTTTGACATTGAATTTGTAATGGTGTAAAATGGGTTACTGCAATCAAAGGTCACTGATGTGTTAGAGGTAGATGGTAGATGAAAGGTCAGGGGAAAAGAGGAACTGATGTGAGAGCAGAGGTGACCAGGGCCTTATTGCTAAACTTTAACTTTCCTAAGAAAAGGTTGGGCAAGCAACAGATCTGGGAGGACTGTTGAGCAACTCTGGGTCATTAGAACAGAGATCAGGTCATAAAGTCTCCAAGGTGATGGATATGAGATCATCTGTCCAAGTAGTCAGCCAACGAGACAGGCACAGCAACAAAGCTAGCCAATGCAAACATACCAAAGGGGTGGGTAAACCCCAATATAAGGTGGGTGCAAAAGAGGAATCTTTGGTTGGATCCTTCAGGCAGCTTCGAGCCAAGATCGAGATGCACAAAGAACTCCGCAGCTGAAGAAACGCCGGGGCCACAGAGCCGAAGACTGTTCTGCACATGGGGACCAACCCCTTAGCCCCGCAACATGTGGCTTCAAATTGCACTTCTCTCATCAGCTGGGTTCGGACCCCAAAGACCAAGACCAAGGCAAAGATGAAGATAAAGACAAAGGCCAAGAACAAAGGCAAAGAAGAAGAACTGGTGTGTTCCTTCCGTGGGACCAGAAAGATCATAAGACGAGGAGAAAATAGCTACAGAGCTGCAAGACAAGAAACTGAGGACCGCTACACGCACGAGGAAGTCACCCTGAGGCCCGAGACCTGCCACTCTAAGTCAGTACTCTTCCTGTACTGGGAGCCTCCTGCTGCTGCAACACCTTCTTCATCATCAGGCCAGTTCTGGGATTCAAGATGCCAAACTCTGTCCGTCTCTCTCAAAGTTTCCCGTTTTTAGTTCACAGTGTCAGCATTAGGGGAAGATAGGCTAGATTATTGATTTTACTTATTTGATTATTTCTGCTACTGAATTAAGCTGTACTGACCCTTGCAAAATTGCCTAACTAATAAAATAATTAGCATTAAGAAAATTTAAAGATGTTGTGGACATTCAATTAATGAGTCACCTTAAAGTTCTTTGATGGTTGTAAAATAGCTATGAAGTTTGATTCTCGGAGGAAAAAGTGGAAAATGTTTTATAGGTTGCGTTTAGCCAAAACTAAAACAACACCCTTGGGACTCACCCAAGTCACTAAAACCAACCTGGTTCAGTAACAAGTGCAAGTTGTAATAAAGAGAAAGAGTGACTGTTAACAGGTGTGCTCTGTGAAACTAGTTGGCTGCAGGCTTCACAATCCGGCTAATTCACAGGGTGAAAAAGGGTGGGACATCTGGATGGAGGTCGTCAGAAACCAAGCTAGTCTTTCTCCATGCCAGCTTAAGCAGAGTTTACTTCAGTTCTGGACAGGGTAAATCTCGGGAGATTTAGGAAACTCAATTCACCCGTTAAATGGAGAGCTGGAAGCATATCTCCCTCCTCTGAGAAGAGGAAGTAGAAAGAGAGAGAGAAGGGGGTGGGGGGGTGTTGCGCAACAACAATACCCAACAAAGCTACGACACTTCAGGTTCATACGCCGTTGACCCAACAGCCCTTAAAAAGAATGATGATAAATGTAAGCCCTACCTAAAAGTATGTAAAATGACTGATGAAGACAGACGTCTGATTCAAAAAGAGAAGCACATACATAAGGTGAAATGTGTTTAAAGCAATGTTTCACTTTTTTGGTATTGATACTGATGTAGACATATTAAATATGTTCTTTCATAATGTATGCTTTCATACTATGTTCTTTGACAATACAATGCATAACATAACCTGGTCACGCTCTGAGCTCATGCTGAACAATGCCAGAGGCTCATGGTCATTGTGAAGAGAACGGCGGCCGCACTATTATTGGAGGACCTGCCTGGGAGAGAGGAAGTGGCCATTCTTTGTTCTCACGCAAGGATGTTTGTTAAAGAGTATAAAAGATGGGGTAGTCCCTCGTCTTGGCAGAGTCTGCTGTGGGTTGCGTACAAATGCCCAGTCACGTGAATGCTGCTCTCTGCCTGGACTGACGGCTCTCCAGGCTTTTGTGTCACGGTAAGAGCAATATACTAAAGGAAAAAATATAGCATCACCTATCAATGTATGAATGATTGCTTTGCTTTGCTGAAATCTGTGGTGAAATAAAAGACACATTTATTCTAGCTCCGATCCTGTTCAAAATCTCACAGAACAGATATCAAAGGTAACCTTTTAGATTCTCTCTAATTTTCTAATAAATCCAATCAAACATGACCACAAACTATATTCATTGGTTTCATTTTTAAAATTTTGACTTACTATAAATTAAAGTTCATTCTCATTTAAGTTGTGTCTTGTCATGTCTTATCATGCAACCAAGTTTTTTCCTGTTTTCTTATCTTTTGTTACAGGCTTGCACAAGTTGTGGAGTAATCTTTTATATTACTAAAAATGTAGGTTTCTTAGACTTTCTTGGAATGTGATTCTTGTAGCAAAGATTTGTTGCTAAAGAGATTTGTATTGTAAGCAGGATATACTGAAAGTAGCAACTCACCATTTATTACCGGTAAATAAACTACAATTCCCATCAAGTTTGGATCTGACACAGTCTTGTCCAGAATAAGCCCTCCAATACTGAAAGACAAATCACAAGTTGGTGAATGTCCGATTGATGAAACACAAATACAAACACTAAAAGATTTTTTGCTAACAAAATAAGTAGAAAATTAATAACTAATGACATGTACGATGCTCTCGGCCAGAGATAGTTTTGGTTTTGTTTTTTTTAATTGAATGGTATTTATATGTTACAATTTTTTCAACAACTAACTAATAACTGAGGAAAACATCAAAAATTTTAAACTTATGTTAAACCAAGTGCAAATGCAGAGAGGAATACCTGCTGATGACCATGGCTGTAATTATTGGTTCCCAGCCTGAACGGAGCAGGATGTGACTGGCTGGATGTTTGGAGGAGATCACCATCCAGACAGGAATCAGACACAAATACAGAAGATCCACCAGGTACAACACATATGGATAAAACTCTATCAAAAAATAGGAATTGCAATTATTCTTAATTACCAATTCCATTGTGAAAAATGCTAAAATAGGTTGAAAGGTGCCATTAACTGCCAAAAAGTTCATTTTGGGAGTAATGTGTGTAACTCTTTCCACTGCTTTAACTTTAAACCTTCAAACCAGTTTTCTTACCCATAAAGGAGTAGAACCACTGACTAAAGCACGCCAACAAAGAAAGCGTGATAAGATCGCCAAAACTGGCTGCTATGGGCGTGGCCACATTATCAGGATTGATCCCCATCCGGTTGGAGCCAAAGATAATTCCCACAACAACGATGCCTAAAGAAGATTCCAGACAAGAAGAAATTAGAATAAAATAGCAAAAAGTAAAACTTGGATGCTGTTGTTATTCTATGTACGTTTTAAAACATTAGTTGTTTTTTATTTTTAATATGATATCCAAAGTTATTAAGTAGTATGTATTGTTGAATGTTGAAAGAGTCACTTGCATGGTGCTGTAAGTTCTAGGAAAACACTTAAAATTTAAGGGAAATAAGACAGAAGTTCCTGAGAAGTAACCATTAAGGTCAAAGAAAATCCTTAGTTACGGGAAATTCCCTGTAACATATGGAAAACACAAGTTTGGTTGTGCCAATATTGTTGTCAGTTTAACTATCTGACTCAGTTGGATCTCTAGGAGCAGCTGGTGTCTGCAGTCCATTCCTTGCAGACCCCAGCTACCTGGTTGACCCAAAGCTCAGAAGCATATTGTGCACTGTGTGGTTTTGAGAACAGTGCTTACCTTGTAGCAGTGATGCCAAAAAGGCAGTAGAAAGGCTGGTTGAACAGAGGAGTACAATATGGCTGAAGGGCATCTGTCCATCTGCCATCCAGCCCAGCAGAGTCACCATAAGAGAAGCCAGCAGACCCAAAACTGTGGCCTGGAACTGGGAAATTTGTCAAATAGAAATGATCATTAACTTTGAAAGAAAAAAAGAAATAATTAGTTCTTTAGTTAAATGAACATGTTGAGATAAAAAAAGCACCTGTTTAAGTGCAAGGTTTCCACCAATCAGCATCCATCTTTCTCTGCTAGAATCAATTTTCCCGGCATTTACCTAGAAACATCAAAGATGTATAAGAACAGGGGAAAAAACAAAACAACCTAATGTTTTATCAAAGAACATCGGGAAAAACCATAAAATGCTTCCATTTTATTGTCAAACTTTTGGTAAGTGACCTTTGACCTTTCAATTAGGGGCATTAACATATGGTATCGGGCAGCCGGATGTCTGCTTAGCTGTTTTATGCCGCCGGATATCCTGGTGTAATGTCTGGCAGTCAGACATTACACCACTAGATTGTCTTACACAGTCTTACATTGTCTTACACAAAAGTGAGACCAGAAATGTCTGCCATTCATGGGATCAAATGTTTGTTTTTTTGTTTCTTTTGACAGGTGACCTCTGACCTGTCAGTGAGCGAGTTAACATACAGTAACAAGTCCCATTGGCAAAATGGGAATAAATATTACAACTGCATTAAGTGGACACAGAGTCTGAGAGGAAGTCTCATCAATACATTGCTGTGTATTCATAATTTTTCACAATTCTTAATCACAGATTGTAGCTACAAGAACAACCATTAATGGATGGAGTTGGTGAATCCTAGTTGACTCCTCAGGATACTCAGTCAGATTAATTCATAGAAGGACATTGCCTGGGACACTCAGTTATGGGTAATCATTAGCTGGGCAAGTCTTACTCAATAAACCAGCTAAATAAATTTTCTACAAATCCTGATTATGTAAGACTCGGCAGATTTGGGAATCTCAAAACATGTTGGATGGAGAGCTCTTTAAGTGTTAACCTCTCAAAGTAGGGATATAGGAGGAGAAGCGTCAGTTCATCCTATAACCAAATTACTAAAGGACAGCTGTCTAAATATTATTTGGGCAGTATGTTTAATTATTGGCATTTGCACCAATTAAAGACAAATTTTGTTTTTAAAAATTTTGATTGTTATACATTAATTGCACAAAGGACCAGACCCAAATCAAGCAAATCAACAAAAGTCCGAAAACCTCTGAGTAGGGCTGTGCTTCTGTTAGCTGTCACCCAACCCTGTTGTCACGCTTGCATTCAAAGGACTCACAGCAGTGGACAGTCTTGATGCCATAGTCATTTCCAGGTTCCCTTTCATTCCTAAAATAGCTGGAACCAGAATAAAGATCTCAGAGATCTCCTGGAAAACATCCCAGTTCTGCCACAAAAAAACACAGGAAACAGCTTCATTAGACCACTGACTCCAACTATGATCTGAAAGAGGCAGTTACATTTATTAGGAAATATGTTATTTGTTTTCACCTAACAGCATATGTGTATGAGTTTTGAACTCTCTTATTTTAACCTCCATATACTTGCTTTATTGATCTCGGTGCACCACCGTCATTCTTTTTCTAACAACACAGTTTCCACCAAGTCTTTTCTCAAACTTTTCTTATTTCAATCCATTTTCCACCAAAGTTGTCTGTTGTGCCGGTTCCTAAACCACCCTGTTAACAACTGGTCATTTCTTTACATTTCTATTTGACTTGCATGTGTCTTCATAACCTTGGCTGATTTACGTCTATATGGTTTCTCACCTGCACAGCATCAAGCAGCATTCCAGCAGAAACCGTCCCGAGTCCAGCCAGCACAAACGGCACCAGAATCTGTAACACCATGGAGCACACCGATTCTGCGGGTCCATTTGAAACTTGTGCATCCTTTGCTCTCATGGATCTGCTGAATCTGGATGCATACGGAAGTTCACCGTCGTGAGATTCGCCCTCCAAACCATCACTAACTGGAGATAACCTTCCATGAGAGCCACAATGGCTTCCAGAGAGCTGGGATAAGGATTGGACTGAGCCGTAGTGCTGGCTGCCATGTGTTCCCAAATGGCTGCTTTGGGACAATGTCTTATCTGGTGATTTTGGGACAACCATGGTGAAAAGTTGGTCGGGAGGCTTCTTCTGCTGCGCAGAGTGGTGATTTTGGAACCTGAAAAATGTCTGAAGCACTTGAGAAATTAGACAAGTGATAAACTAGACGAGCTCTTGCACTCAACCCTTAATTAAGTCCCACTCCTCCCGTTAGAATAGGAATAAAAACTGCATGTGTTCCCCCCCATTCACTCTGCCAATATTCTGCCTTATCTACTGCAACTAAAGGCCATTAGTGCTAAAAAAAACTGTAAGAATTTGTCTTGTATCAAAAAAACATGAGGTATTTTTCAGAAAAAAATGGAGAGAAAGTAGTTAAACTTTCTGAAACTTTCAAATGGAACATCGGTGGATGCGGGATGATGAAGAAGACCCAGAAAATTCCACAGTATGGATGCAGATGGATCCTTCAACTATGAGAAAGAAGGAAAATGGAGGCAGACAGTAAGGAGTGCTGTGAGAGCCAAATGTGTGACAGTTGGTTAAAGTCAAGGGTTAACAGATAAATTACATCTGTGTGGGGATCAAGGGTTAAAGTTAACAGGTGTGACAGGTGGTGAGGCTCAGGGGCAATATGAAAGGTGAGATGGTGAGATCAAGGTTAGGGGTCAATGGATGAGTAATAGGTTGTGGGGATCAGGGGTCAATGGATGGCTGAAAGATGGTGTGGTCAAAAGTCAAGAGTTAATGAATGAGTGATAGAGGTGGGAGGGAGGCAGAGTTAATTAGTCCAATTTCGACACATTAATGCTTCTTTGACTCTCTTAATTTAAGTACTGCAATAGCCTAACAAAAGCTTCTATTTAAATTATTTCAATTATTAACTTGAGTTTTCCAAATCAGTATTTTTATTTTGAATGATCTCTTTTTTGGCGGAAAAATAGTTTGCGGCTGTTGTTTCAGTGTCATCTGATGGCATGGATTCCCCACATTATCATTCCTTATGCTCGTTTACCATCAGGAGCACTGAGGCCGCGTTGTATGATATGAACAGGGTTATTCATTTAAAATTCTGCAGCGATAAGCAGGTACCAACTCAACAGGATTATCCAGTTAGTGAGGAGGAATGGTGCATAAATGCAACTTCATCGCAAGCTGTAATAATGTTGGAAAAATACTAGGAAGTGGTGAAAATAGTTAATATGGTGAAATATTCAAATTGTGTAATTTATTAAAGTGTTGAAAACTGAGTTAATGGAGATTAGGGGCTAATGTGTCAACATCATGAAGCAAAAATGTTCTCATCTTGATACAATGTCTCTCCACATTCAATCTCAACCCTTAATGCCATTGTCCTCATTTTTAAATATCCACAGCCTTACCAAACAGATAAATAATAAAGTAAAATGTCTTACCGTTTTACATTGCTGGAAAGACTTCCACTCTGACACTGCTGCTCAGCAAGACTGTCTTCATCTGAATGGTGCAGTCAGTATCCAGTGTGACATGACCCATTAGCCCTCAGTCTGCACACAAATAAACACTCACATGCATGCACACAGAGCCTCATCTCACACACTCTTACCCTTGTATGAAGCAAATCAGTACCGTACACACACACACACCACACACCCGACACACACACACACACACTAATTTGACAGCTGATTGTTATGAGTGCTTTTGCAATAAAAATGCCGGATGACAAAATTTAAACACCAATAGTGCTAAGCATCTAAATCAAATATGGTGCAGTAAATCCTCCAATTTAACCAGTAAGAGGAACATTTCATGAAATACATTGTTTGCCTGTTCAATTTACTAAAGACATCTTGACATTATAATGGACCAGGTCACAGACGGAATATGATCTTATTGTTGGTGATATATATTCCAGTTAATACTTAAGAGAAAGATAACTTGAGAAAAAGGCTCTTCTCAGGGGCAGAGCTATAGGGGGGATGGGGGCCCCGGTCTGGAGGAGCCAGGGAGGGAGGAATGGTTTCAAGTCGCTTAAATGTCTGATTATAGATGGAAAAAGTGTGCCCCCGCCTGTTGAGAAAGGTGTATTCAATGTTAAAGTTACCTTCCCCAATGGAGTATCACCCCCCTCTCACCCTCCCCGCTCAACAGTTTCCAGCAGCTGATTTATTTAAAGTTTATTTGATAGGGACAGACACACAATTACATAGACAGACTGAATGAAACAGCAGCCCCATGTTAGCATCATGGTGCAATAGCAATAGCTAATTCGCAGCACTTGTCCCTAGATGGGCTTTTTTTTTAAAATAAATAAATAAATAAATAAAAATAAAATAAAATAACTCTAAAAATTGAAGAGAAATCATTTGAAATAGCACAACATAATATTTACAAACAGAGAAATGTAAAAAAAAATCAAAAATGAGTACAGGTCTGTTTTTGACATAACCAGAGTTTTGTTTGATTTTTGAATGTACTAAAACTGATTACAGACTTTAAGTGAACAGGAAGTGAGTTCCAAGCTGCAGATCCTCTCACAGACAGAGCACTTTGAGCAAAAGTGGTTCTTCGAAAGGGGACCTTACAATTTCCCTCCAAAGCTGCTCTGGTAGATCTGCTATTGCCCTGCAGTCTCTGTATGCAGTCGCTTAATGGTATTGGTGCAAGGCCATTTATACACTTAAAAATCATTTTTAAAACGTTATAATTTAGAAAATTTGTAAAATCCAAAATGCCAAATTTAGCCAAAATACGACAATGATGGAATCTAATCAGCTTTTGATATAAAACCTTTAAGGCCCGATTATAAAGACTTGCTAGTGGTTTGAGAGTAGTTTGATTAGTCTGAGACCAGACAGTAGCTCCATAGGTAAAATGTGAGAGGATCAGTGAGTTCATAAACATCTCTGCACAGTGAAGTGTCAAACAATGTCTAATAATTTTAAAACAGTTTATATTTGATCTAACAGTTTTGCAGATTTTATCAACATGGCTCTTGAAAGTTAACTGAGCATCCAGAATTATTCCTAAATATTTTTCTTGTGATACTTGTTCAATAGGGTCCCCATGGATCTGAATATTCAAAGACTGTAATGAGGTTTTCTTAATTGAAAAGCAAATGCACTTTGTTTTGTTTGTATTGAGAGTTAAGCAAGAGTCCTTTAGCCATGTTGATAATCTCTGCAAATTGCTCTGAAGTTTTTCGCTGGCAACAGTACCGCTTTTGTCCGATGTATAAACAATGGTGTCATCAGCATACATTTGCAGATTGACTTCAGGACAAATGTCAGGAAGACCATTAACATACAAACTGAAAAGGACCGGACCTAAGATGGTTCCTTGCGGAATCCCTGTTGCAATTTTGCAGAAGACAGATTTACTGTTATTAATGACAACACATTGTTCTCGATCTTCCAAATATGATTTAAACCAAGACAATGATCGTTCTGAGAAATTAAATGATGAAAGCCTAGAAATTAGTAAGTTGTGGTTCACTGTATCAAAGGCCTTTTTCAAATCAAGAAAAACAGCACCAATAATTTGTCCCTTGTCAAGTGATAGTTTAACCTTTTCAAGCAGCAAACTTATAGCGGTCTCTGTGGAATGTTGATGCCTGAAACCAAACTGAAGCGGATGCAGAAGACTGTTACTTTCTAAATGTAGTAAGAGTTGTTCCAAAATAATTTTCTCCAGCACTTTTGACATGACCGGAACCAGACTTATTGGCCTATAGTTGCTGATTTCATGTCGACTTCCTGATTTAAAAATCGGTTTCACCAAAGCTTTTTTCCATGCATCGGGAAATTGCCCTGTTCTGATGGAAATGTTGACTATATGAGTTAAAGGTTCTACTAAAATGTTACTGTATTTTTTTAAAAACATAGCGTCTAAATTATACATATCCTTTGCGTGAGAATTACTTAAACTGTTAATAGCTTTTTGAACATCAGAGTAATGAATTTCCTTAATCTCAAAGAGATCAGAACACTTTTTGGTCGGTTTTATATGGTGTGTTTCCATTGGGGCTGGCTGAAACTGTGATGCCAGATCTTTAACTGAAGAGAGAAAATAATAATTAAACATTGTTGCCAGCTTAGCAGGATCAGTTATGGTTTTTCCTGCTGTTGTGAGTTCATATTTATGTTTAGTGTGTGCATTGGGATTCAGTAAACTGTTTAGTTGTTTCCAGATCGTCTTACCATTCCCTCTAGTTTCTGATAAGACATTTGTGTAATATTTAGCTTTGGATTTGTACATTTCTTTAACTATTTTGTTCCTCAAACTTTTAAAAAGCAGCCAATCTGTTGTCCTTTTATTTTTAAAGAAAGATTTTAAAACATAGTCTCTCTTTCTCATTAACAGTCGAATGTCATCCGATATCCAAGGTAGCTGTACTTTTCTTTGGCCCTTTGTATGGGTTTTAAGAAACGTATTCATAGTATTACAAACCTGGAGAATAAATGTATTGCAGCAATCATTTATCTGACTATGGCTGGAAACGTCATCCCATTTAATCTTGGCTAATTCGGCCTCAAATTTAGGTACATCCTGTCTTGGAATTTGTATTATGGTCTGTTTTTGAGTATTATAGCGACTAACAAAGCGATTTTGAGACAATTTTCTGGCAATGAGAGTAATATTGTGGTCAGATAAGCCGCACACCAAGTTGTAGGATTTTATGATTCGATCAGGTTTATTTGAAAAAATTAAATCTGTTAAAGTTTGACTGTTTTTAGTGATACGAGAGGGACCTTGAATTAACTGGTGAAAATCAAATTTTGCTGTCAGTTCTCTAAGTGTTTTTTTCAATTTGTTGTCCATCCAGTTTATATTAAAATCTCCCAAAATGATGACTTCACTGTTGTTTCTAAATCCTGATAACAATTCCTTTAAGTTATGATAAAAAGTTGTGCTACAACTTGATGGCGGATTATACACCACCACAATGTTAAAATTCATACGAGGTGAAAGACAAACATTTAAACATACAGATTCTATTGATATATGCTCATCTATGACTATCTCATTGATGTTAAATGAGTCTTTTATATAAATTAATACTCCCCCTCCTCGCCCCACAACTCTATCCTTTCTGAAACATTTGTATCCAGGTACATCAATCATATTAGTTGGAATGTTATCAGTTAGCCAAGTTTCACCTAGACATAGATAATCCAGATTAGATCCCATTAGCAATGTTCTTATTTCCTCACATTTGGGTAAGAGACTTCTTATATTTAAATGTCCTCCAAAAATACCTTTAGGCTTAAGTGCAGGGTCCCAGACCACTCTAGCATGATTGACAGTCTGAAAAAATAAATACTGTCTTTGTTTGTTTATAGCCTCCATATGTAATGTCTGTGGCTTACGTCGGGCTGGTCCATGTCGCTTTGTCTTGTTGGAATCAGCCAAGTTCTTAACTTTACATCTCCGTAGCAGACCGTTGCTGATAATCCCAGAACTGTTATCCAGTGTGACAGGGGGATCGATCCAAAGATCTCCATGAGGTAGATGGTTAGTACAAACGTTTGTTGACAGTGTACTGACACCACAAGTCCTCCGAGTTGAAACATCAGACGCCAAAGCATGGCAGCAAGCCGCAGCTTTCCCACCAGTCATGCCGCGTTCGCCACACAAAACAGTCTGATCAAACTGCTGTCCGATATGTTCCTGGGTGTAAAACATCAAACTGCTGTCCGATATGTTCCTGGTGTAAAACATCAAACTGGTGTCCGATATGTTCCTGGGTGTAAAACATGTGGTCCGACACATCGCCGCCCCGCCACCAGAGCCGCCCTGCCACCAGAGCCCCGACCTCCAGCAACCATCCCTGCCCCGTTGAGAAATTGCCCTTCGATACTGACATCAGCTGATTTGTTCCGTCCTGGATTAAGCTGTACATCACCCGCTAACAGGAGCAGGAAGGACATGTGTACTAATGTCAATATCTCCTTCGAACGGCTTGATTTTTTAAGCGTAGTAATTCGCCTCGAAGTTAGTCTGTGGATGGCATAATATACTACAAAATGACCGTGTCCAAAATAGTTCAGATGAACAGTGGTTTCACCTTGTGAGTCCAGTCTTCCGACAACAAACAGAAGAAACAGTCGAGCCAGAAAGACTTTCATAAAGTGAGACTGTCTTCCTTGTCTGTGGAGCAAGACTACCGCGTATGTTGTAAAAAATGACCGGAAGTCCATTGTTGTCGTATATCTTTGCATTGTTGCTGCGTTGGTTCGTCAAATGAATCCTTAGTTGGAATTATACTGTGTAAATAGGCTTTAAAATTAGAATCTGGGGAGCCGAACACGGAGCCCAACCAACCGTATGTCGCCATCCCACAAGCAGGTCTCTGGAGAACTGGAAGATGCAGGTAAGGGGCCCGGTGATGGGCCCCGCCCCCGGCCCGACGCTGTCTTGTTCCGCTAGTGGCTCTTCTCATACTTACTTTCAGAAAATGCACAGGCTTTCTAAACCCGCATACAGCTGATTAAAGAACCGTGTTCTCCGAACCTGAGATGAACATCAACTTGTTTAGCGCCTCACAAATCACTCTGTGTTAAAATAAAAACCAATTTTGTTCTGTGGATAAAAATAAATCTTCTTCTTGAAATTTATTGGTGGTTAGTAAAAAAAACTGGATAAAAAAATAAGAAGAAAATATATATTAATATTTTTGATCCCATAGTACTTTCATCGTGACGACTTTGGCACTCATGACAAGAAGTGGCGACTTCATTGAACTCAATTTCCCATAAGCACTAGCGACCAAAATCACAAGGTCCATCATGGGATCTTGCAGCCCTACTTCATAACATAACCGAGTTTAGGTCTTGTGGGGGATCTACTCTAGAGACATGGCAGTGGAAACCATCGCGCCTGACTGGGAATTTGACCGCTTTGACGACGGTTCTCAGAGTAAGTCCTCCATGCTGGACGAGCGTCCAGAGACTAACGCTGCTATTTGCTTCCAGTGTTAGCTTATGCTGCTAGCCAAATGCTAAGCCACTGTGCTGCCAATAGAGAAAACCCTTCTGCAGTTTAGTTGAAGTATCAACTTTGTAAATATATATACATTTAAGATGTGTTGATTGGTTTGAGTAAACGTAGTGTGTACGCGTGAACTTGGTGTGTAAATGAGTGAAATTGTAAGCTAGCTACGTTAGCTCGCTCCCAGGGAGAACTGACAGTTTGACAGTTAAGATCACTTTAAACCCGTTTAATTTAGTTACATTAATATTTAGCAATCATGTGTGATTTAATTAGTGATCACTGATGCTACCCATAAATCTTTCGGTGTTTATGTTTACTCAACATGAAAGCGCATTCAAGAGTAGAGGAAAGGAGAGATATTTTTAATCCATCCATGCCAGAATCTTTATCTAAATAGTCACTACAATGTCCTCCTATTACTGCATGAAATATTTCTTCCTTCAGTAGTGTATTAATCTTTTTTTTCATTCGTTTTCTGTAAGGATACCTAGGTCAGTATAAGCAAGTGATGAAAATATTTACAAGCAATATTTGAATGTTGGTAATGGCGTCAAGTCACACAAAGTTGAGTTGATTTTCTTGGTTAGAGGAAAATAGCGTCTTGCAGCTAAAATTCCTGATCTCAAATTCAACAGAGATCCCAGCTTATGTAACACGATAACCCACAGAAGACCTCTTTGAAGTTGCTCCATTTAAATTTTCCTTTCGGTTGTAACTTCTATAAATGCATCTCCATGGAAAAAAGCAAACAAAAAACCAAAATACATCATTTATTTTAATCTAGCCATCAAAACTCTTTGACAAGAATTTCATTTATAGTCTCAGGACTGAAATTAGATTTATTATTATTATTATTATTACTAGTATTAATGAAATTACAAACATACAGTGCAGCAGTCTGAATCTAACCTTTACTATTGTATTTTGCTTCATTAGAAGTACATTTACAGTCTATTAGCACAACGCAATAGTCTGTACAAACCACATTAATTGCAAATATTTGACACCTCAACTACTAGACTCAAGTTGCATTTGTCTTAACAATGTGAAAAGGGCACATAAGTACATTTTTCAATTTGCTTACTAAAAGCAATCAAATTTACTTTCATGAATGGACTTGTTATTCTTCTTATTTAACAGAAATCCACACAGAGGTTCAGCTGAAGAACTACAGCAAGTTTCTGGAAGACTACACCTCTCAGCTGAAGGGCATTGAAGAGGCTCTGGATGACTCTATTGGAGATGTGTGGGACTTCACTCTGGATCCCATCGCTCTAAAAGTAGGTAGCTGCACGTTTACCTGTAAAAGGAGAAAATGCCAAACTAAACTCATGCTTTTCTTTGATTCTTTTCAGCTTCTCCCACATGAGCAGACCTCTTTATTAGAGTTAATTAAAACAGACAACAAGGTAAAACAATCAATTGTTGTTTTTTGTCTTTTAATAAATAAGAGTTTGCACCGTGGTATGAAGCTAACCACTTGTGTTGGACACAGGTCTTGAATAAAGTTATAACGGTTTATGCTGCTCTGTGCGGCGAAGTGAAAAAGCTCAAATATGAGGTAAGCACTGTTAAAACAAAGGACTCTTCTTTTCTATTGGATTGTTTGCTCTCTGGGACACTAATGCTTTCATTTCCAGGCAGAAACCAAATTTTATAATGGCTTATTGTTCTATGGAGAGGGAGGTAGAGTATCAGCTCTTATTATTTGTAGACAATTTCCTTATTACAGGTGAAAACATGGCTGTAGCATGTGCTGTTTTTTTATTACAGTGTGTGAAACCAGTGTTCTTGAAGGCGAGTCGCAGATTCAAATGGGCAGATTTATTTCATTCCTACAGGTGATTTGTACATATTAAATTTAAGCTAATAAACTTTGTTTGTTTTTGGTTTTATTTTCTTTACTTATTATCTTTGTTTATTCTACAGGAACTGTCCTGCTTTGTTTCCAGATGTTACGAAGTGGTGGTCAGCATCATTCATCAGCTGGCTGCCCTCTACAACAGCAGCAAGTAAGCTCCACAGGTCAAGCACAAAATAAAATGTTCTTGGATCAGATTGAGAAACAATTCTACTTTAAGGAGTCATTAATAAATGGATTACTTATTTTGGATGAGATTTCTTTTATTTTTCTGTCGTCCATATGTGGCAGAAAAAAATCTGATGATGTAAAATGTTCTGTTTTCATGTATTTTTTTTCTTGCAAATGTACTGAAACTTTTTGAACGTTTTTGTCAAGCATTTTATTCTGTTAAAGAATGTTTTCCACTTCATCTGAAACTACAACCTGTTATTATGAAATGTATAAATTCGTCCTTTACATTCTTCAAACCAAGAAATATATCTCAACATCAGCAGTCCGTTTTATTTTTAAGATGTTTCCCTGAAAAGGTCGTAGAATTATTTTATGCAATAACAAATTGTATGAAATTTTCTAGATTACTATTCTCAAGTAATCTAGAAAATAAATTGTTGTTTTGCAGCTACCAAAGTTCTTCTGATCTTGTTTTGCATTTTGTTGAGATCTCAAAAAAAGCTATAAAAATTAAAGATGTCATATTTTTAAATTCTTCTGTATCCCATTGCATTTTACTAATCCATCTGCCTGCTTATCCAAACAACTCACCAGTGACAGCCTGACTGAGCAACATTAGATTGTTTAATAATTCAGTAATTTCTTTGTGGTTCTGTTGTACATCTGGATGATGGGTCAGTGTAAAATGATAATAATTAGTGCCAAACATCAATCATTCCAATTGCACTTGGATTTTTTTAAAGAAATTCAGTCCAATCCTGCCATCATTGGGTTTTGGTTGTTATTAAAATGTTTTTTTTTGTTTTTTTTTCATGTTTTGCAGGCTTAAAAAATAGTAATGTGCCTAATGTTTGCTCTTGTACTTTAGGGGTGCAACAAAAATCATTGAATCATCTGGTGTCCATTTCCAGGTTGGTTTTCTATTATATATTTTTTTAATTATTATTATTATTTTCAATCCTTTTTTGTTAACTTGGCCTTCATCTCTGCCTGTGTCTTCTCTGCTTTCCCCTGCAGGTGGTTTATGAGCACCTGGGGAGCTCCTAGTGGTGCTGATAACGCTGGATGAGATTATGGAAAATCACGCTACCCTGAAAGATCACTGGAAAATGTATAAAAGGTCAATACACACACATAAAATGTGCAAAAGATTTTCTCTCTCCCTGATCAAACACAGGGAACTTAATTGCACATATGTGTGCGATACAATCTCTAGCCAACAATTCCCCAAAGTCATGGCTCTTTTTAACAAAAAAAAGAAGTGTGGGAAAGGTTTTAACCAATCCTGTTTGACTCTGATTTACGCAAGCTTCACACTGGACTCTAAGCAGATTCCTGGAATCATGCAGATATCACCGCAGTGTTTAAACTTTACCTCAATTAATCTTTCCACATTTGCCAAGTTATTCTTGGACGGCTAACTTGGTTTTCCAGACAAAACAAAGCTATTACTCCTCCTTCTGACAGGAAAATGCTTTCTAGTGCCAAAAACGTAAGCATTCTTCCACAACTTTAAATAAATAAGAAAAAATGCTAGATTTTTTTTCCTTTATAAATCACTTCACTTTTTAGTCAGTTGTTGGACCACACACATCCACTGACTCTTACCCAAAGCAGACATGTTGAGAACCAGTTCCTAGAGAAACCACAATGCAGAAAAACATTTGGCCATCTTTCTGCAAAGCAACAGTTCTAACAATTTCACTGCTGTGTGACCCAAAAGCGTTTGTGTTGAAAGCATCAATCAATGAAAGTTGTAGTTAATTTTACCCCTATCAGCTTGCCAAACTTTCATGGTCAAAATATGTCTAATAAACTACAAACTACTGTCATTTTCCATAACTGACTCCCTCAGTTCACTTTTATAAATGACTGAAAGCTGTTTGTGAAGGTTATCAAAAATGCAAATCTTATTTAAGTAAGTTAGAGCCTTTGGGCATTCTGCACAGTTACTAAACACTGTAATCACCTTACCTTGATTGAACATATTTAACGTACCTTGTGCACGAATGTAGGTTACTAAAGTCTGTTCATCACAACCCTGGAAAATTTTCCATTCCTGAAGAAAAGTTGAAGCCCTTTGAGAAGCTCCTGTTGAAGCTGGAGGGGCAGCTGCTGGACGGCATGATAGTGCAGGTGCTTTTATCCCCTTCCTACCAGCAGATTTATTGCCTTAATGATCCAGAGTTGCTTTGAGCAACGTTAACCTCCCAGCGTTCGACAACAGGCCTGCGTGGAGCAGAGATTTGATGACCCGGCCGAGGGGGTCGCTGTCTCCAAAAACAGTTCCTTTGCCGAGGAGTTTGCCTTCAACATTCGCTCCATCTTCACGAGTGTGGAGTCCAAAATTGGTTTGTGTCCCTCTGTCTCAGGATAAATCATCTTGTCCTCTCATCTGGTTTCATTTTGAGCAAAATTTTATTTATCTTCATGTTTTTTTAAGGCGAGCCTTCAGAAATTGACCAGAGGGATAAGTACGCTGCAGTCTGCGGTCTCTTTGTCCTGCACTTTCATATTTTCAGAAGTGTCGACAAAAAACTCTACAAAGCATTGCTTGACATCTGCAAAAAGGTAGATGTGTTCTTAGCTCTATTAAATAGCATCTCCTCATAGTTTTTAAAGTATTTTCTTCACCCATTTTTTTTGTCTCTTTGTCTCTCGCAGGTCCCTGCTGTCACTCTGATTGCAAATATCATCTGGTTTCCCGATGCCTTCCTCACCGTTAAGGTCCCGGCCGCTGCCAAGCTGATGGACAAGAAGAGTCTCCAGATGATCAAAGCACAGAGAGACACCTACCTGCAGCAAAGGGCTCAAACGCTAACAAAGTTAGCACAAGAAACATTCACTCACGATAAGATGCTCTTGATACGAATATAATCTGACACGTAGGTGCCATTTCTTTCAGGGATGTCCAGTCTTACTATGTTTTCGTAACTTCGTGGATGATGAAGATGGAGTCCATTCTGTCCAAGGAGAACAAAAGTGACAAACTGGCTGAGGACCTCAACAGCAGATGCAACGTATTTGTGCAGGTAGGCTCTCAGCTAAGCTTGATTTTTCACATTTTGTGACGTTTTTTTGGTTGTTGGTTGAACTATCTGTCCATCATGGTCAATCTGGATGCATATTTAGTGGTGGTGTATAGAAATCACAGACAGCAGATGGTCAATACCCAGTTAAGTTTTTATGTAATTAATAATGGCATATGAAAACTTAAATGAAGAGTTACAGAAGAAGGAAAGGGGCCGCATAATAGTGCAGAGGAAGGCTTTCAAAATACCAAGTCAGTCCATCGTGGGTTTGCCTCTGTGCTTGACAGAAAGCCTTCGTTGTTGTTTGAAATCACTTGACGCTGTAAGTGCCGTCTCTTTCCCACAGGGCATCCTGTACGCTTACAGCATCAGCACCATCATCAAGACCACCATGAACATGTACATGTCGATGCAGCGGCCCATGACCAAGACGTCCGTTAAAGCTCTCTGTCGATTGGTCGAGTTGCTCAAGGTGTGTCTGCAGGTTTTCCACTTGTCGAAATAAAGTGAAGTCTCACTATATTTCCTGGATGAAACAAGGCAGATTTTTTTCCCATGTGACTCTCCTCCCAGGCCGTGGGTCACACGTTTCACAGGAGGTCGATGGTCGTAGCCGATTCTGTTTCACTCATCACTCTGCAGCTCCAGTCTCAGGCCCTCAATGCCATCAGCAATGCAAAAGTAAGCACAAAAACCTCATATTTAGTTATCACTGTGTTATGCACCTTTTTTTTTTCTCAACTCTTTAATTTTTTATTTTACCCTCCTGCCCCCAAAAGAAAAGGGTGATCTCTGATAAGAAGTACAGTGAGCAGCGGTTGGATGTCCTTTCGTCTTTGGTGCTTGCAGAAAACGCGCTGAGTGGTCCGAGCACAAAGGAGCGACGGCTGGTTGTGTCTCTGGCTCTTTGTGTCGGCACACAGCTGGTACATTGAAAGATCTTAGTCATAGCACACACACACACTCACACACATTTAGTGCTGATTCTCTAATGACTATTTTTAATTTTTTTTTTTTTAACTATTTTACCTAGAAAACCTTTAAAGACGAGGAGCTGCTTCCGCTGCAGGTGGTGCTGAAGAAGCTGGATTTGATCAGTGAGCTTTGTGAAAGGTGAGCTGTTCTGCCTGCGTTGTTCCTGGGATCAAGGTGAGAAGAGAGTTCCAGCAGCAGCAGCAGAAACGTTTCAAACCTTGTTGGGGTTTTAAAAGAATCAATAAAATGTGATGAACATGTTGAATTAAAATAATTTATGACCACTCCCTGATGTTCCTGACCTCATAAGCATCAAAATTGACCAGGGTGCCAAAACCTTTTATTCATTTTGCTTAGTTTTAACATAGGAAGCTACCCTGAGACTCTTAAAGTCCTGGGATCAACCTTTGCACAGTTTTAGCAAGCTTACCCTTTATGGGTGCACATAGTTTCTTAAGCTTAGTGAAGCTCATACAGATACTTATATCCAAATAGCATTACTTTAATGTCATATTAAAGAAACAACAAAATCAAGGTGTTAATACATTTATTTGAAGCCTGATTCATACTTATTCAACAGCAGCCATGAGTGCAAAGAACAAATGGTCTCATAAGCCAATTATCAGCAGAAACTAATAAGCAGAAGTGTCTGAACATGAAACTGATTCAACAGGAAAAGGTCCAGCCGCCTCAGTGTTAAAGCAGGACACGTGTCAGTTAAAGGTCAGCTTTTTAGCACCTATGAATAGGGAATAAAGACATCAGCTAGAACATTCGCTGATCATAGGGGAAATATTGACACCCATCCTTAGAGGGCATGCAGTTAATAACTTATAAATACATCTCTGACATTATGAGGTTCATCACACCTTTTAACTTCTTGGAACAAGAACTTGGTTGTCAGAAAGTTCTCAGAATTGGTTGACATGCTGATTGATGTTTTGTAACCGTTTCCTCTCACACCTGCTGCGTGTGGCATGACGAGCTGTATAAAGAGGGGATGTCTCCTCACTCTGACATTGTCAAGTGTGGTTCTCCATCTGCAGATGTTATCTGTTCCTTGAAACTTTGACTCTTGGCAGCCTTATTCCAGAGATGAACTGAATCTTTTCTCCAACAAACATTGACCATAAAAGTAAAAAAAAAAGATCTTGAGAGTTCTTCCTGAATGGACTGTTGCTTTTTATTCCCCAGAAAATGAGGGAACATTGTCTTATTTTAATCAATAAAGCTCATTTTCATCAATTTTATTTGATGTTTGCAAAACTCAGAGGCAGAATGTGTGTCAGAAGAGGATACTGTTCTCTGACGGTTGCCTTCGCTTTCAGGGTCAGGCTCCAGTGTGACTGCAGTTTCCTGTACTGGCACAGGGCTGTGTTTCCCATCTACCTGGACGATGTGTATGACAACGCCGTGGACGCAGCACGGATGCATGTAGGCAGATCCTTAAAAAAAACCTTTGTTTTAAACCCTTTTCTTATTACACACGCATATGATTAGAAAGCTAAGATTCTTGACAATCAAAGAAACAATAATGGCTGCAGACGCTGTAAATGCTTTTGTTCTTTTTGGGTGTTATGGAAATTTCATTAATCAAAGAATGAGAATCTGTTTTGAAAATAAGAGAAATCTTTGATATTTGTCTTCAAGTTTCTTTATTCGAAGGCAAAAGCGTTCGAAGACCCGTCTCACTGAACGCAGTCAGGAGAAGAGCCCTGAACGTCACACATCACATCAATATATAGTCGCAGCAAGGAAAAGACCCACACAAAGTCTGAGCTTATCTCTATTGTCAAATGGACCACAGAGACGATCCTGACCGCCACCTCATGAACCAACCCCCACTTCTTGGAGGGAATATTTTTATGGCAGGAAAGAGAAACTTCTTTGTCAGTTACTCATGGGTTCTTTTCACACATGACGGTCTTTTAAGACCATTTCCAGATCAAGCATTTTACCTAAGATGTCTTCAGGTCTCTTCTGCTATCACAGCTGCAGAAACATCTAAACCAGTGGTCCCCAACCTTTTTTGTGCCGCGGACCGGTTGAAACTGTGAAATTTTTCGGCGGGGGTGGGGGGGGGAGAAGGAGACTCCGATATTTTTCTGCCGGGGGAGGGGGGGCAGAAGCTGTTACGCATTGTAACGTAGGACTCGCCTACCGGGCCGCCATGTGTCTCTTTTCCCCCTTTGCTGTTGGCGCACAAGTAACCGAGAGAATCCGGTTGCAGGATTTTCAAAATAAAAGATGCTCCAGACTCAAATAATACGTAACACGGAAATATTTAATTATTTCTTGCGCCACAGACCGGTACCAATTGGCCCACGGACCGGTACCGGTCCACGCACCGGTGGTTGGGGACTGATGGGTATTTTCTTGAACCTTCATTTAAAAGAACCACAGACAACGTATGTGAATTATTATGACAAAGCTTTTGCAAAAGGAGAAGACTCAACAAACGGCTCCTCCAAGCCGTTCACTGAGCGTTCTGAAAACCTTTGGTTACAGCTCGTCTTTTATTATCAAGCAAAGGAAGGAGGATGCTTAGAAAGACAACACACATAAATTATTACTGCACACAGGCAGTTTGGGAGTATTCCGGTTGATAAGAACACACCTGTGGAAGCGTAATTAAAGGTCTGGGAAACTCACAGTTAACTGTTTCACATGAAGATGAACAGGCAGACGTGGCCTTCAGGTCAGTTCAGAGACACAGAAGTAAGAGACCACTTTAAACTAAAAATCACAATCTATATTAACTATTGTTGATTAACATTAGACTGAATATAAAGTAATAACAAAATGATAATACCAAAAAATCTCTAACAGGGACCACTGATCTAAACACTACCTGGAAACTTTAATGGAAAAACACATCTTGCAGAAATTACAAAAGCACAGCAGATATCAGAAAATAAATGGTAAAAAAAAGTATCATGAGTTCCATCAAAGATGAAATGAGGCTAAAGACGACATTTTCTATTACGTGGGCAAAAACTGCAGGACTTTTAACTCGCCGGTAATAACGTGTATCTGACATGTGAGGGATGTTTGTTGACTCCCCTTCTGCTTTTCTCTTTGTTATTGGTGTGACCAGTACATGTTTAGTGCACTGAGAGACAGTGTGCCATGCATGCTCTATGCTAAACACTTGGAGTCATGTGACCAGCTGCTGGAGTGTTTCGACAAGGAGATCATGGGTGTGTTCAATGAGGTAAGCAGTGAGTAAGGATGAGGAGGAAACATGTCGTAATTTAAGTAAACTGCTTTCAGTTTGTGTTCTTCGTATTTTAGTTCAGAGTAAAAACATAAAAACAAATGAGAATCCAGCTAAAGTCTGTATTCTGTCTGTATTAACCGCTAACCTAAAACACTCATTCAGGCCCAATGGGGCAAAAAAAGAAACTTGCTCTCCAGTTATTGGTTATGTTTCTCCTCAGACTCAAATTACATAAGACTTATAAATAGAGCTCAACCTCCTGTGGCTGTCTGGGAATGTTTGCTTTAAAAAGTCACATTTAGATCGAAACCTCAAGGTCGTTTTACCTAAATACTGTGATCTCTTCATCAAACAAGCTTTGCCTTTTAGCAAATCTCCATTTTTCGCAGCTTTACCGACGTTTGTTGTCGTTCCCGCCTCTCTGCAGCATCTCCTCGACAAGCTGTGTAAAGAGATCGAGAAGGACCTGCGCCTCTCCGTCCACACCCACCTGAAGCTGGACGACAGGAACCCGTTTAAAGTCGGCATGAAGGACTTGGCCCACTTCTTCTCCGTTAAACCAATCCGATTCTTCAACCGCTTCATTCACATCAAAGGTGCAGAGAATCGGTCAGACGCCTAAACGTTTCTCATTTCACGCGCAGATTTCTTGATCTTGCTGACACTTTTTCAGCAAGACGTCTGGATAAGGTCCATGAATTGTACCCATAAATCTGCTCCATCTGGTTCAGGGTCAACACATGCTGCATGCGGACATCCAGGACGTTTTTACTCTGATTGTTTAAAGAATCTGCCTGGTTGCAAATTTTTGACTAATGGACTTTACAACAGGAGATTAAACTACGCCAAAGTTATGGATTATTATTGTGGTCCTGCAATCCTGTAGGGCGGAAAAAGACTTCTTACAGTAACTTACTGAAAGTTTTTCAGTTTGTGGTTTTTTCAAAGGTGTGTAAAAGCGCTTGAGTTTTGGACATTCTTTAAACGTTGTGTGTGTGTTTGTTTGTGTGTGTGTGTGTGTGTGTGTGTGTGTGTGTCCCCTTCAACTCACACTGCTGTCTTGCTGGAGACTGAAACCTGTAAGATGAGCTCATAGTTGAATCCATCCCTTACTATTCAAAATGCTCTTTGAGGGTTTGAACCAGGGGCAGGATTTTAATTTTTTTCTTTTGTCCCAGAAGTTTCACAATAAAAATTTGACTCGTTTTACAATCCTATTTTAGAATATAGCTTATTTGTAAAATAGATCATTTTATTTCCAGGATATTTAAAGTTTGAAGGAAACTCAAAGCGTTCCAGAGTTGGGAAAGAGTGGAATTTCATCAAAACAACAAAATGTTATCTTTACCAGTAGGGATATTTAAGAATATATTTTTTTTATTAAAGTAAAGTGACCAGCTGATGCATGCATTCTTTTTAATTTGCTCTCCTTGGTTCACTAATGCAGCTCATAAACAAACCAACACTGCCTTTCCCTGGAACAGTAAATCCCGTTTACTTAAGCCTGTTAGCCTAAGCCCGACTTTCTTTTAAAGATTTGCGGAAATTGAGATTGTTCTTTTTTTTTTTTTTTGCTTTTAACCGCCTTCCAGCCTATGTGACCCACTACCTGGATAAAACTTTCTACAACCTGACCACCGTTGCTCTGCATGACTGGGCCACCTACAGTGAGATGAGAAACCTCGCGACGCAGCGCTACGGGCTCACGATGACGGAGGCGCACCTGCCCAGCCAGACTCTGGAGCAGGTCCGGAGACGCAGCTCACGACGAAGGGAGACGTCAGCAAACGACTTTATTAACTGTACCCCGTCTGCTCTCGTTCAGGGTTTGGACGTTCTGGAGATCATGAGAAACATTCACGTTTTTGTCTCGCGCTACCTCTACAACCTGAACAACCAGGTAGGACTCGTCCGCCCGTAAGGCGCAGGCGCTCCTGCTCACAACGGGCTCTGAACTGATGCTTCCTCTGCAGATCTTCGTGGAAAAGGCGAGTAACAACAAGCACCTCAACACCATCAACATCCGTCACGTCGCAAACTCGATTCGGACGCACGGCACAGGCATCATGAACACCACAGTGAGTTTTCCTCAAACGCCATCTGGATGTGTTCTCCCTGTTGTCTCAACTGGAGCTTCTCTTTCTTTTTCGACGTCTCGTTTCTCCCATCAGGTCAATTTTACCTATCAGTTCCTGCGGAAAAAGTTTTACATCTTCAGCCAGTTCATGTATGACGAACACATCAAGTCCAGACTCATTAAGGACATCCGCTTTTTCAGGGAGATAAAGGATCAGTCTGACCATAAGGTAAGTGATTTCAGTAGCTTGGAACAACGAAGTAGATCCATTCCTGAAATGTTGAATTCTGGCCTCCTTTGCCTTTAAGTAAATCACCGTTTTTCAGCAAGAGGGTGATGCATTCAGGCTCATGTGCAGGCTCGGTTTTCCCTCCATATATTGAGTTTTTACTTGGTTGCTAGAAAGTTGCATTTAGTTCTTGTCTGACCCCCCGAGTTCCTTCCTCCATGTTTCTGCTACATGACTTGTGGCAAACTTTAAACTGGACTTCTTATCACTTTCTTTCTTCCTGCTGCTCGTCCAGCAGGAACTAGTTAATATGTAGCTCTTATCCAGGAGTGCATGAAATCAGACGAATAAAATCCACATGGTGACTGGTTGATTGATTTGCTTACTGATTCTGTGACACCTTGAGTCAGTAGGTTTGCCTGGACTTTATCTTATGCTGAATTTGCATAGGAGTGTTGAACTAGTATAAATACTTTTATAAAGGCGCTGTAGATGTATTCTCTTTGTGCTACTCCCTTCCTGTTGTCACTCACATTTTTGTTGTGTGTGTGTGTTGCAGTATCCATTTGAGCGTGCAGAGAAGTTTAACCGTGGCATCAGAAAGCTTGGCCTCACTCCTGATGGGCAGAGCTATCTGGATCAGTTCCGACAGCTCATCAGCCAGATCGGTGAGAATTTCTCCATCACATGAATAAACATTTTAAAAAAGCCTCCAACTTGCATGTGAAGATGAACGCAGCGCCCTTTTAAAAACCACTTTCTTTCAGGCAATGCCATGGGCTACGTCCGCATGATCCGTTCTGGAGGCCTTCACTGTTGCAGCAGCGCAATCAGGTAAAAGAAATTTAAGTAATCTTCTCAGATCTGTGCAGACCCAGTTTTTTTTGTTTTTTGGAGGTTTTTTTAAAGTAAGCTTTCAGCAAAGCGTTTCATCGTTTTCAGATTTGTCCCCGACCTGGAAGATATAGTCAACTTTGAGGAGCTCGTTAAGGAGGAGGGACTCTCTGAGGAAACCCAAAGATCTGCCAGGTAGGAGCTTTGGTGAAAAGTTTCCAACGTTCACTTTTAGGTGTACTTCTGTATCTTGTCTGCAGGTGGCACCACAGCATTCAGATAAACAGAAAGCGTCCTCGGGCCTTGCTTCTCTCATCGTCGTTTTTGTTTTTCCCCAGCGTCCTGGATTCAGTGTTGAGCGATCTGACCAGCAACTCTGCCGAGGGGACGGAGTACTTCAAGAAGCTGGTGGCCGTGTTTGCCCCCGAGTTCCGTAGCGCCAAGAACATGCACCTGAGGAACTTCTACATGATCGTACCGCCGCTGGTCAGTACTGCGTGATGCTTCAAGCTGACATCTTGTTGTTTTTATGCGAAAATTTTTCTAAGGCACCCCTCAAAAAAAACACAATAATAATCTCACTTTCAGACTGTGAATTTTGTGGAGCACTCAATCAGCTGTAAAGAGAAACTCAACAAGAAGAACAAAACCGGAGCTGCCTTCACAGACGACGGCTTTGCGATGGGTCAGCATAGTCGGAGAGTAAAATCATCCTGCTGATCTTTTGCTGCTGTCAGCTGATAATGTTTGTTTTTTTCTGGGGGGTTTTTGTTTGGTTTTTTTCTAGGTGTTGCGTACATCCTGAAGCTGCTGGACCAGTACCTGGAGTTCGACTCTCTTCACTGGTTCCAAGCGGTCCGAGATAAGTACAGGAAAGAGCTGAGCGCGGTGGCGAAGGAGCAGACGGTGCAGTCCGCCGGTCAGGACGA
This sequence comes from Poecilia picta, assembly GCA_033032245.1. Taxonomy (NCBI): domain Eukaryota; kingdom Metazoa; phylum Chordata; class Actinopteri; order Cyprinodontiformes; family Poeciliidae; genus Poecilia; species Poecilia picta. The sequence goes on from CM065358.1 coordinate 15,198,256, forward strand.
GAAGCTGCTTCAGACGATGAATCTCACCCAGAAGAGGCTGGATGTCTACTTGCAGGTGTTTAAGAAACTCTCTTGAATGGCAATGATGATCCACACGTAATCTTTGGTGTATTTTGTGTGAAGGACCAACACAGAGGAGTAGAAAATATGTTGTTTTGTTTTTTTTTTTTTTAAATATTTCACTTATGAAAATCCACCAAAATAAAACCAGTTCTCCTTCTGACGTGGCTTAATTAATAAACAGCGGATTTGTTTGTAATTCTGCAGTTTCTGCTAACAAAACTCTCCCTGCTGGCGTATATATTTTACAGTTCTCTCCTCTTTGCAGGAGTTTGAGCTGCTCTACTTCTCATTAAGCAGCGCGAGGATCTTCTTCAGAGCCGACCAAACCGCAGCTGAGGAAACCCAGGAGAAGAAAGGTAATCCTTGGCGTGGCGTTGTCAGCTCAGTCTGTCCGTCATGCTTGGACCCACCCGTCCTTCTGTCACGGGTTCGTCTTTGTAGATCATTTTTGAAATGAGAAGTTGGTCTCAGAGGTTGTTTTCGCCCTCTTGTCCTCCAGACGAAGCTGGGAAAGTGGGAATGTCTCCGGAAGGCTCCACGCCTGCAGAGTCGTCCTCAAAGTAAGCATCACGGTGAGAGCGTTCTGGATTATTCCCGAGAGCTCTGCAGAGGAATGATCCCGCTCGTGTGTTTGTGGACAGAAGACTGAAAAATTCACCAAACAATGGATTTGTTTGATATCCCAGTTGTCCTAAAGTCTGTGTGCTTTAAGTGCTGATACAGGAAGCGCCTCTAAACATCCAGGGGGTCTCTTACACAAGCGCCTACTAGAACTAATTTAAGGTAAAATCATTTTATCATGCCTCGCCCTCGGCAGACTGAGGAAATGTCTACAGAGAAAGTTTTCATTTGTTTCAAGTGTTTTGTTTCTTTGAGCATTTCGTGCATTGTATAAATGAATCATATGTGCCTTCATAAACTCTGGGTACTTGTTTTGATAATTCATGTGCAGACAGTAAATTCCACAGCGGGTGCAAATTCACTATTTCATAATTCAAATATTTTCCTGGTGGGAAAATATTGAGCACTTTCTCCAAAATTGTTCACATCTGAGTGGAAAACATTCACCTTATTTTGGTTTTGTCATCTGGATGTTAATGAGATTGTTTAAAATCACTATTCAGATGATTTTACAGTTTTTCTAACATTTGGACCAACTTAGATCAGATGTTTTGAAATTAATGTCATTTATAAACTTTTTTTTGTCAAATTTAGATTTATTATCCTACAGCACGTAAGATGTCTGGGAACTCCCAATATTCACAATGTTTTTTTATTTGATTCCTTTCCACATAGTAGGAAGGTACAATGGTTGTTACTTAGTTCCCCACTTTTTCAGTTATTTTCATGCATCATATGCATGTGGTGCACATGTAGCATTAAGAGCTTTGTTCTAGGTTGAGGGTTAAAGTTAGCAGCCCTCCAAAGGTCTGGTTGCACAGGTTCAGCTAACGTCCATTTAAAATGTGTAATGTCTCAGTAAATATAAAGAATATGGTCTTAGTTGAGTTTCAATAATTTTTTTCTTTTGCCCTTAAATTTATGATGTGGCTTCATCTTTGATTAAGTCCAGGATCAGGTCCTAGTGACCTTGACGTGGTCAAGGTCTCTAGGACTTGGATACAAGGTCCCTCTAAGAATAAATCCGGTTGAAATGCACAAACCAGATGATCTGCAGTCTTCACAATCTCTTCCTTTATGTCCCCATTTCTCCCTACCATGTGAAAATATCAGAGCAGCACATGCACTACTGCAGACCTCAGTTCACTTCCTGAGGTGTGGGGAGGAATATTGAAATGATTGACGTGTAATAGACACACAGTGGTTCAGGAAAGCCGTGTCTGCTTTAATACAAAGGAAAGAAGCTTTGAGTTGAAAAAATACAAGACTGGTTTTGATTCTTTTTAAGCAAATCCAAGTTTTCTCATTTCCCTATGAAGTAGTGTTCACTACTGAATTAAAATGGATCCCTTTTTTTTTTTTTTTTTTACTTTGGCCTGCAACTACAGGGATCGCTTCTTGCACTTCTGTCTTTCCTTTCGAACTGGGAAAAGTGAGATCTAGGCCTTTCTGTTATTGATGTTTTATTAATATTACTTTGATGTAAGTGCCCACAGTGCCAAAATGACACCCTGTCCAGCAGTTCCAGAAAATTTGTTACATCCACATATCCATGCTCGCCTCATAAAAAAAACGAGGTACAAGGCAGGGCAAAATTTCTCTCAAAATAGATATCATATAGATATATATATTTATATATACAGACATATATATATGTAGCAATCATATATACACATTCGTACATATAGTCTTGTGATGCAAAAAAACAAAATGTACACATTTCTTTTTTTTTTTTACAAAAATAGTAACAAAGACTGGAAAGTGTTTTGCTTGCTCTCGAGCAAAGTTGTGTTATTTGTTCCGCCTCTGCGGGGATTTCCCCACGATGGTGGAGACCGAAGTCGCCTCGCAGGGTTTTACGTCCATGTTTTGCTGGCACAGAAGTCACAAACGGAGAGAGGTGCAGAAAAGAGTTGGGTGGAGCAACTACAAGCAGTCAGAGGAAGCGATGTAGTTCGATGGAACACGATGAAGGAAAGTATACAGAAACCAAATCCAAGACGAAAAAAAAGATGGAAAATGTGTGATGGGAGTGTTATAAAAAAGCACAAACAAATTTTGTGTTCTTTTATTACTAAATATAGTGCAACAATAAACATTGCATTTCTTTCACCCTTTCACTTGTGTTTGAGGATGTCAACTTTGCTCTTTTTTTTTCACCGTTTTGTGTTCTGAACACTTGCTGTAATTAAAAGGTGAAACTTTGTTCTGTCATAGTCCCGCATCACACGGTTTGTCCTCCTCTGGTAGTAAACAGGCTTCAGGTTCAGAGACGTAAACATAACACAGACCCTGCTCAAAAGACAAAAAAAAAAAAAAAAAAAATCGGAACACAGAATAAAAACGGAACAAGTGTGTTTTTCGGGCAGAATGTAAATTCAGAAAGGCAGGACAGTTTTAATGATGACGACGACAACCCCTGCAGTCAGTTAGCCAAATCCTCCAGGAATAAAAACCCAAGCTGTGCGCGTCACAGCGCCCCCTCCTGGACAGCAGTGCTGCTGTGTTCAAGAACAGCTGCAGCCTTTGGATTGGTTGGGCCTCAGAAGGCCTGCTGGGCTGGATTGTAGTTGAACGTTGTCGGCACGTGAGGCCTCTCTTCCAGCTTGTCGTATTCCAGATGAAACTCCTTAGAGATGCAGGAAACGTTTTTAAGCTTCGTCGCTCTAAAGCACAACAATCACTGCATCTAAAGCACATGGCCTCATCTCACCTTGGCTACTTTCCTCCAGTTAAGACAGTCGAAGAAGTAGTAGGTGCCTCTCTCGTAGGTGTTGGTCTTCAGGGTGGGCTCCATGCCGGGCGCCCTTGTTATCCAAACCCGCTCCTCTTTGTGGTATCTCCAATCCCGGTTGAAGCTGGACAGCAAGCAGAGAAAAAAACCCCAGAACAAACAGTAAATCTCTACATTGTGGACAACCCGGGCTCATCAAGTCAAGTTTGGAGGTTTCTAGAGAAGCAATATTATTCAATTTGTAAAATTTGAGGGCATCTTGACAAAGGTGTCCAAAAGCACTGATCAGTTTTGCATGATCAGTTTTTTTTTGTTTGCAGATTTGCTTTGCCATTGGTAGTTTAAGATGATTCTGATCCCTCTTAAATAATTGTCAAAAGTTTCATAATGGCTTAAAAAATATTTTTTTTAGTCTATGATAGTCAGTTATTTGCTATATATGAAAGTAGAGGAAAGGTCCAAATGTATGTGTGAAAACAGTTCAATGAAGCAGGTTTTTTTATTCATTTCTAAAAGAATGAGCTTTTTCACATCTCTGTGCTTCATTTCAAATAGCTGACAGTGAAAACGTTTAATTTCACTCAGTAAAAGCATCCACACTGAAGAGTGCAGATACCAGTAGAGGTTGGTGCATTCACTGACAAGAAAAAGACCAGATTTTTGAGTTTTGGACCTGCTGGTGACTGGTCATATCAAGCTAACGCTCATCGGGTTTTGATCACCAGCTGATTTTACCTGCATTTCGAACATATTTACACGTTAAAAACCAAGTGACTCACAGCTCCACCGCTGCCAGGATCTGAAGCAGGTCCCCTCCGTTCATGTAGTACAGGTAGAACAGCAGGTCTTCGCCGTATCGAGCCAACTTAATTGCAGCTAACTGCACACAAGACAGTTTAAAACAAGTAATTATTTATTTTTTCATAACCTCTAATTGAAAACTAAAGCATCATCTGGCGCGCCTGGTTACCTTGTCTCTTATATGGATGTTGGTTAAATACTCCGACGGAACATGGAAATCTAAGAAGACAAATCCAAATAAGAGTTATTTTATTTCAGTCGCCACACAGATTCCACCAGAACACAAACTTGTATAACAAAAGTATCCGCACCTGTCAAATTGTTTCACGTGTTAAAAATTTACAACAAACTTTAATGTATTTCATTAGGATTTTAGGTAACAGACCAATCCCAAATAGTACATAAAGATAACATTTTCTTACTAATAAATGCCTTTCCACACTTATCAGCCTTCCCAATACATAAAATTCAACGTGCATTGGATTTTATTAGATACACCTTAATAAAATCCATTGCACAACTGCCTTGTTAACAAATAGTCCATTTATATAATTTAATTCCATTATAAATCCATCTGTTCCTTCAAGGGTGCGCTCCTCTCCCCTCTCTACATAAACGGCTGCTTATATCAAGCTGAAACTCATCAGATTTTTATCACCAGCTGCACCTCAGCAGACCCATCTGTGAAACAGACGACACCGGTCTGCAGATCAAACCACTCTTACTCGGTCGGATCCAGCCAGAAACTCGGCAACAAAAGCTGATTCTGATTGGGGTCTTGGTGTGGTGATGCTGGTCATAATTAACAGGAAGATTGATGGGGGGGGATAAATACAGGGCAGACCCGGAAGAACACATGCTAGACTTCGTGTTTGTCCATCTTATACCTCCTAATGAAACGCGTTAAAGCTTGGGGTCGTCACATGACCACATTTGGAAATCTCCAAGCGGAGATTGACAGTACTACTGTCAAAAAACAACTTCCAACTTCCTGTAGTTGAAAGTGTTTTTAGTTCAACTAATCAGCTCCGCTGTCTTACCGATGTCTTGAGGTCGACATGGTGCAGAAGCCCAAGGAGAGGCGAACTTTGGATACAAGTTTCTGTCAAAATGAAAAACTCTCATGACTCCCATGGATGACAAGGTTCTTGGAGGAACAAAGCGGAGGTAACAGTGAATGGACAACAGTTTTTAAAAGTAAAACGGCCGTCTTACTCTGGTGAATTTAAATTGAGTCCCAGCGTTGTGAGGTCACTTCCAAGCGCCAGATGCACCATCCCCGGATCGGTTTCTGCGGCCCGGATAAAAGTCAGCAGGCCCACCATGCCGAATTGGTCCGTTACCATTCCTGAGGGAATGTTTGTCACCCGGCCTGCAGCAGAGGAGCGACCCAGAGTCACCAAACCACAGGTCAGCAGTGAGCTGGTGACCGACAGAAAATACTTACTGTGAAACCAAAGCCACATTGTTACACTGTAATTTATGCACAAAGTAGACAGCAAACCAAGCCACTTACTTCTCCTCAAACATAACATTATAGCCTGTTTCATGTTCAATATTACACTGCTTTGCTCTATCCTATCTGAAAGTTATCAAACCCCAAATGCAGGGTAGCGAGCCCAGCTGCCTCACCCAAGTTGTGGGATTAAGAAGGGATGTCTCAGAGGAATTGGAGCGATACGATTGGCTGAGAAGTCTCACCATCGGGCAACACCTGGATCCCTTTCTTCTGGTTGTTGTTCTGTGCCGAGGTCGTCTTGTCTCCAGGGAACTTCGGACCATCTGTGCTGGATGTGCTCTTGCTTGTGGAGTTCAAGTTCTGAACAATTAAAACGAAGAAACAAAATTAAGATTACATTTTTAACTCTGCAGTCGTCACACAAAAAAAAAAATTAAGAAATTAAAAAAAAATAAAAAGGAGAAGAAGGAAAATGTACCAGAGTAGCTTTAACTTACAGTTTTGCTGTCATCGTTGTTGAGTGTGGGGTCTTTGTAATTTGGCCCAGGCAGTGCGGGGAAGTCCTCGTTATGTATGGAGAAGTCTTGTGTCTGATCAGTCGATGGCTTTGTTACCATGCCAACTTCAACAGTTTTAAACAGCGAGAAAAAAAAAATCCCAGCAAAACAATAAACATGAGCAATTATTCTTAGTGTTGAGACAACCTGCTCTAAAACAAACCCTGTTAGTGGTTCTACGAAGCCAACGGAGCGGCTGTCAATGCAACATTAGCTCTCCTCTAATGGCCTACCATAAGGAGCGCGTCCAGCCAGCGGGTTCAGCACCGGTGTTGGATTTCCAGTCCCTTCTCTCCGACTCCGGTCTGCTAATGCGGGGAAGTCTGACAGATCCAGGCCCATTATATTGTCACTCCCATCTGCATCAACAGGAAGAGAGTTCAATTTTAAAATTCCACATTTTTTCCCCAAACTTCATTTTTCAGCGGGTTATAAATGAGCGCAAAACATTCATCATCATCGGTATGTTCAACAAATAACAAAAAGAACACATTCAAAAAATTATTTTAGCTTCCAGCAGTTTTGTAAAGAGCAACTTGACATCTTCTTTAGCAGCTGCATCACTTTCAATCATCGTGTTTTCTAAAATACATCCTTTCAGTTTTTTCCACCCCATTCATTAATAGAATAAAATACATAAATAACTGAAACAAATGAACTTTTCTAATTCACTGAATGGTTGTGTATGCAAATTTACATATGAATATGTTTTGTACATATCAAGTCCACGCTAAAATGATCAGAAAGAACAATGAATCATTATCGCATCATATGCTAAAAGCAGATATCATGCTAAAGAAGTACAAAGGAGAAAAGTGGTTTTCAGTTTAGGAAGAAAAAAAATTAGCAATCTTTTATGCTTCGTGCTTGAAGAAAAGCATGCCTGCTTATCCTGAAAACAACTGACCAACTTTAAGTTTCCTATTTCCAAACAATGGACCTTCATAGTTGGTGTCTCTTCATCCAGGTTCCTCACCAGGCTCAGCTAGGATATGCGTTAGTCTGCATGCAGTCGAGTGTTTTGGTGGTGAGGCCATGAAGGCCACGACTTTAGATAACAGCTTGTTTGGCTTCTGAAGAAGATTCTGTATAAGACCCAAAGGTTTGGGATAAAACAATGATCTAAGAGGCGTAAAGCTGAACAAAATGTTCCTCTGTACCACAATTTGGTTCTCTTCTCTCTGACAAGCTGCAAACCCAAAAAGAATAAAAAGCTGGATAATAATGTGGAAGCTGTTTTATGACAGGCCAAATGGCAGCAATTGCAAACAGTGACAACAGGACCAGCGCGCTATATTTTCAACATGTCACAACCGAATTTTATGGCCAAAAATACCCACTGAGTTATATGAAAAGGTGCAATGGGTGAAGATTTGGTCTTTGAGCTCTTGTGACCTTCAGGTCAAATCCACCAACCTGTGCCATTGAAGATGTTGCTCGATAATGAATTGTTCATCCCAAAACCTTGGTTGCGGTTCATACCAAATCCTGACATGCTGCAGATAAAAGCAACAGTTTGACAGTGTACAGCCGACCTCCACAAATACCCGCCCTTGTCCCATCACACTACGAAGACCTACCTGTTGATGGTGCAGGGCTGGCGCGCCGGCTGCTGTTTGGGCATACAGATGATGCTGGGTGAGCTGCGGTTCGGACTTCCCAGCCCCGAGCTGCCCATGCTGCTGGTCCTGCCGGTCAACCCGATGCCCTGACCGACCTGAGAGTGGTTCAGGATGTTTCTTGATATTGTTCCCCTGGGGGAAAACGATCGGAAGGTAAATGTGTTTTCCCTCAGGCCTTTGTCTGTACCGTTCTTAATTTCAGCCTCTGAAAACGACACACACCTGCTTGGCGAGGAAGGGGTGTGTAGGGACATGGAGGGGACACCCGTTGTCGGGGTGATGTGACTTGCTAGCTGCGTCCCTTGTGTTAGATTTCGGTTTAACTGAGGCGTACTGTTCCCCATGTTCCTTACTGGGAAGCCGATTGCACCTGCAGGAAAACAAATCAACAGAAGGGCAGGAATAAAAATGAAGCATTTGCAAACGAAAGAGAAAACTTTCCAGTTCACATCTGCTTAGTTGTAAGCATTCAAAACGTCAAAACGATGCGCAAATACAATAAATGGTGTGACACTTTTGTCCAGTACTGCCCTTCATCGAGAAAGATACAAGAACTCACTTTGTGGACCGTACAAACTCACACCGAGCTGCGACAACTGACTGGACGACGATGGCGAAGGAGAGGACAACATCTGGAGGACAAGAGTCATTGACAACAGCAGCAAACGTTACAGGCAAGATTCTTCTGCAGCGTTAGCCAGTGTAAGGGTCAAAAAACCGACACAAAGGTCAAAACTTACATCTTTGTCCGACCTGTGGAACATGGACTGGTTGTAGTACATGTCATCGGCCAAGTCGTTGTCGACTCCGTCGCCGAAATCTGGAAAGGGTTTTCTAGAACCGAACATGCTTTCTTTTTTTGGTCACCTAAGGAAAAAAGATAACTTATATTAAAGATGATAATTTAGGAAATAAGTAATAAAAAAAGGATGAAAAAAACAAAAGCAGCACTTGCTGAGCTCTAATTATATTAATTTGATTTGTCTTTACATTCATTGATACAAGAAACTCACTGAGTGAGATCATTTTTATTGCAAATCTAGTTAATGCTTACCACAAATCTAGCCTTTTGTTTTTATCGGATTAAGCCCTTACGAATATTGTATGGCATCAAATAAGTATGTGGTTGGAAGTCAGGTAACCATTTTTTAAGCAGTTTTGAATCTCTTCCAGTCTAAGGATGGAGACAAATAGATTTAAACCTCAACTACATTAAAAACCAGGCCTGAAACAAGATGCTGAGTGTGTTATATATTTTACCTTTGAGTGTCCATTTTGTTACAGTTGGCAGGTGTGTAAATTATTAATTTATTTGTTACATGCAGGGCAGCACAGAGCTATTTACACTTAATATTTAATCACAGGAGAGCACTTTTTCCCACTACACTTATTTTAGTAAAAATGCACAAAACTGACTCCAGAGTTCCCTGATAGCTGCTGCTCAGTTACATTTCATACTGTATATAGAGGTTTCGGTTATTAAATTATTAAGATAATTAAAATAAACGGGTTATTAGTGGAGATAAAAACAAAGAATAAACATCAAAGTAAAAATGTTGACCAAATTGCATATTTAAATCAGAAGAGACTATTTTCTTGTTTCATGCTACTTGTGAAGCCTTGTATTTTGTTTGATAATGAGCTTTTTGACAACCACATCCATTTTTGAGGACAGTATAGCAAGCAGTTATTTTATGAGCTGGATGACTACATGTCCAAATGAAACCTGCAAGATTTTCAGAATGTCTCAGAAATGATTCTTCAAGAACAATTAAAAATTAAAAAAAAAAATAAGTCAGGTTCAAGCTCTAAACAACATCCTCAACTGATTGTATTATGCTGCAGGTGTGCGCTGTTTATAACTTTACTAGGTTAATCCACTTCCTATGTTGTATCTGCAACACAAAGAAACTAAAGCAAGGATTTGTTGTTTTCTTTCAGACTATTAAGATCTTCAAGTTTGTCCTTTTTTATTAGCCGTTTTTATTTTTGACGTTGTCTAAACACATTTACTTTTCATCTAAATAATTAGTATATTTTACCCTTTAATCTATTGTAAATATTAAATGTCACTGAAGAACTCCAACCACCACTTTTTTATATAACCACATTTATCAACCATTTATGTACTTTGAAGCACTTTTTTTTAGTTTAATTGAAAAATTGCAGGCCAACATAAAGGATAAGGACGAGCTTTGACACAAAAAGTGCCTTGTAACTATTTCATTTTCTGTTAGATTCTGAATTACCACCTGGAACAAACAACGATCTAATTTTAACACTGACCCATCCTGTCCCTGTCATAGTGTCATCCCTGTCTCCAAAGGTTAAACAATTATATTCTGACAACATATTTTCTAAACCCTGGTTACATCGTTTGTACACAAAAGCAGTTGTGTTATAGTCCGTCTACACCATCACTCACCACCTGTCAGATTAAAAAGGAACTAAGTGTAAAAAGAGGATGGGGAGTTATTAACTGTTCGTTTGGTAAGAATGTTTTAATATTTACTTGAACATACAGATCGCAGACGAAGAAGACTTTTTAGGAAGGTGTTCAAGTGAGTTATGAACTTCCATCTGTATTTCAAAGTATGTGCTAAAGCAGAGTTTACCTTCCAAAACAAAAACAGCTGATCGATGATAAGTGACTAAATAAAAAATGTACATGACAGCCCCACTGGCTGTTCATTTCTGACCATGTATCCATTGTTGGAGCGTCTCAGTCACAGATTATAACTTAAACACAGCAGCAAAGCTAAGTTAACCAGCTAGCCGACACTATTGCTAAGTGGTTGTCGTTAGCATGCTAAGTTAGCATATCGCTAGCTCACGAATGACCCGCTGCAATAACCAAAGAAAGGTGACAACCGCTGAATTACAAAACACTACAATTAAGCGATCCAACAACTGGTAATGCCGAGCTGGAACTGGTCATATCTGCACCCACATATCTACATTCAGCGGTCAATTTCCTTGGCTATCTTAGCGCTCCGTTTGGAAGTAGCTGCAGGTGTAGCAGCAACATTCTGCTGGTGCTAAAGGTTAACGACCCGCTGTGTCTAGTTAAGGAGGCGGACAAGCGGACACAACGCGCCTGCTGGACGAAAACATCAAGACCGAGCCATTTGACGGGAGAAGTAACAAGGAAAAATCCGCTCACCGCATTAATTTCACTTCGCTTCGTTAGATCCAAGATGGCTGTGTGTAGCACCAGCCGAAAGAGCCTTTAGTCTCTGACCTCGCGACCTGCAGACCACTTCCGTACACAAAGTGTAAACACTGTACTTCAAAAATGTGTTAAATATTTGCCTCTTAGTGAAAACGTGGAGATTTCTAAAACAAATTTCATGTGACATTGATGCACATTTTTCTGGGAAAATGATTTTATGTCAGTGTGAAGTTGTCCCTCAGACCTGAGAGACAACCAATAATGCCATTTCAGACTTGATTTTCATTTAAAAAAATCCCACTGAAGTAAATAAATGTGGCATACCTTATTTTATTTTAACTTCACTTAAATTTAAAGGAACATTTTACATGATTATTGCTGGTCTAACTTTATTCTCAGCTCATCAGCAAATCATATTAAAATGTATTAAACATTGGGAGAACATCAAAAAACATCAATTAAATTTTTACCTATGGGGTAATCCGTTTAAAAAGCAATGATAAAATATTGGCTATAACCAATATTTTATATTTTAAGATCGTTAAATACTTCAAGGTCATTTTTGAAGACAATGTAGATGAAGTGTGAATATATATATAACAAAAACAAATATTGAGATAAGAAATGTGTGTTGAAATCAATGCATGCTTGTCTTGCTGCTGATCAAGTCCTTGCAGAGACTTGCAGTCTCTTTCTCTCTTTCTCTCTCTCTCTCTCTCTTCTCTCTCTCTGTCTCTCTCTCTTTCTCTCTTCCTCTTTCTCTCAGATTATGAAGCTACCGTAAAAACACATGGAGTCATAAAAATATTAATGTTCCAATTCATCTGAAGGGCTGCACAGTGGCGCAGTTGGTAGAGCTGTTGCCTTGCAGCAAGTAAGGCTCAGGGTTCGATTCCCGGCCCTGGCCTTTCTGCATGGAGTTTGCATGTTTTCCCTGTGCATGCATGGGTTTTCTCTGGGTACTCCAGTTTCCTCCCACAGTCCAAAAACATGACTGTTAGGTTAATTGGCCTCTCCAAATTGTCCCTAGGTGTGAATGTGTGTGTGCCTGGTTGTTTGTCCTGTGTGTCTCTGTGTTGCCCTGTGACAGACTGGTGACCCATCCAGGGTGAACCCTGCCCCTCAGCCAGAGAAGCACCAGCAACCCTCCTGACCCCACCGAGGGACAAGGGTGTCAAGAAAATGGATGGATGGATTCATCTGAAATAAAATAAGATTATGTCACCTTCAAATTACTTGATGCTCCTGTCTGGTGCATTCAAATCTGTTTTTTTGTCACGTCGTACATTTGGAAACAAACATGTATATTCTGTATATTCATAACTTATTACCTAGCAAACAATAATGTAGCCTACTCTGTGTACTAGCACTAGCTTTTTTATAAGATTCAATGAGCCTAATCAGGTTTGCTCAGTATGAAAAACAAACCTGTGAACTGTTCATCCCTAAATGGCTTCAGCATGTCCCTCTGGCTACAGAGCTACCTGGTAGTAAAACCTTATAATCTGTGGATTTGTGACTATAAGCCATCACAAGTTGACTGAATCTTCTCTGCTGCAAGGACTTGATCAGCAGCAAGACAAGCGTGCATTAACTTCAACACACATTTCTTCAAAAATAATCTTGAAGTATCTCACGATCTTAGCAAAGGCTCTAAGAAAAATTATGCTTGATGAGTGAACATTTTTAACTTGTGTTTTCTACTCCGTTGTAAGTACATCATCAAATTGCGTGTTGTTCCTATCTGAGTTGTACCTCCTTTATTCCATCTCACTGGAGGCAGGGGCGCTCTAAAAACAGTGTGTGACTGAGTGAAAGCAGATGAGGGTCAAGTGCTCGCCCTTCTGATAAGGAAAATGAAATTCCTTTCCATTTTATCTTGTTAGAAAATAGCCCTAATGAAAGTATGCAAGATAGCATGGGGCAGATCACACCTCAGGCAGACAGAGATGACATGCATGAAAACAAGAAGAAATATTTGACTTCTCTGGAAAAAGAAACAAGAAACTATTGTCCCCTTTGAACTATTTATATATACCTAAGCAGAAAATTAAATCAGTCGTTATCTCGTTGAAGCAGGAATGCTCAACGTGTGACTGCCAAACTTAGGAAATCCAATAGACGTCTGCGCAACTTGTTGATAACTTCAATTTTTGTGCTCAATGAAACATCTTTTGAAACTCAAATATGTAGCTCAATTAAAGTAAACATCTCATTCCATCTCGGCATAAGCTGCATCCGGATGTATTAGAGCAGCGCATGAATGTCTGTAATTTCTTCTGCTCTTTCAAGCCACAAGGCCCCTCCCCATCTCTCACTCCCACTTCTGTCATCTTGCAGAAGAAGTGGGGAAAGTCATTAGGCACAAAAAGGGGAGGAGAGAGCAAGTGGTTGCTATAGCCATGAAAGTCAGGGCTGAGCTCCACGCCACAGAGAGCTGGTGAGAGGACACCACCAGGGAGTATCTGCACGGGGAGGACAATACGTTTTCAGCTTATTAAGCTGTATAAACAAATGGCTGACTGGTGGAGATGCTAGGTGTCATGAATGAGGGCTGAAAGACTTTGGAAAGTAGGTCTATGATGGCTTTTTATTGTTCTCAATGTGCCTGCTGATTTCTGCTGACGGAAAAAATAGAAGCAATTGTCTATTTTTTTTTTTTTTTTGTTCATGTGATGTTGCATTGTTCCAAAGAATCAAAACTGATCCCTACTTTATTTGTCTGCATCAAAGGATCAATAAATCCAGATGGGCGTCGGTGGAGCTTTAATGAGATTCCATGAAATTCACTTAAACATGACAAGAACCAGCTGGAGCACAGGCTTATTTCTCACCGACACAAAGTGGGGGATTTGAGAAAAAACTGAGAACGATGGGCAACGCCATGCGAGGAGTAATCGCCTTGATTCCTTCCGAACGCTGCCAGCGCTACCTGGTGGGAGACCTGAAGGAGATGCCGCTGGACCGAACCCTGGACCTGAGCTGCCATCAGCTGCGGCGGCTGCCTGTCGCCGTCTGCGTCTTTGATGAGCTGGTGAAGCTTTACCTGAGTGACAACAACCTCAGCAGCCTGCCTGACGAACTGCAAGGCCTGAGGAATCTGCAGCTTCTCGCACTGGACTTTAACTGCTTTGAGGAGCTCCCTGCAGCCATTTGTAGATTGCACCAACTCACTATCCTCTACCTGGGCAACAACAGGCTGCATCGCCTTCCCAGAGAACTGAGAGAGCTCAAGGAGCTTAACACTCTGTGGCTGGAGACCAACTGCTTCACCGATTTTCCCAAGGTAGTTTGTGAGCTTACGAATCTTAAGACGCTGCACTTTGGCTACAATCAAATACGCAGTGTGCCAAAAGATCTGAGGCGACTGGAGGAACTAAAAAGCATCTGGCTTGCCGGGAACCTCCTGACAGAGTTCCCTCCAGAGTTGCTCGAAATGCCCTCTCTGGCTGTCGTCGATGTGGACAGGAATAAAATACGACAATTTCCGAAACCTGTCTCACATGCAGGGTCTGAAGCTCGTCATTTATGACCACAACCCCTGTGTTAATGCCCCTGTTGTGGGCGAGGGCGTCAGAAGGGTGGGCCGCTGGGCTGACAATTCAGACGACGAACAGGAAGATGAGGGAACCAAAGCACAGAGTGAGGACACAACTGAGATAGCAGAGGTTCCCTCAGAGGAGAAGCAAAACAATGTAGGGCAAGAAAGTAGCAATCAGCTGTGATGGGGCGTCAAAACCAGATAACTCGAGTGGAGGCCGAAAACTAGTCTGAAACGAGGAGCATGGCCAACATATAGAGAGGGCGATTGGCTCAGAATAGTCCTAAATGTTACCTGCAAGAAAATTAATCACAATTTTGGAAGTGGAAAAGTTTTGCGCGCCTTAAAATATTCGGACGATGCAGAAACACACACTCGCTGGCCGGTTTATTGGTAACTACTTCTTTCATCAGACCCGCCTTCATTTCTCCTGTCATATATTAAACAATGTGTCTGAAACATTCCTCAGAGATTTTGGTCAATGTTGACATGACAGGCATCATGAAGTAAATTTCTCGCTCTGCACATCCGACATCTTGTGGCTCCAGATCTGGAAGACATTGGAGTAGTTAATTGTGTTAACAAGCAATTAAAACCGTGTACCTAATAAAGTGGCTGGCGAGTACACATTGTTAATAATTCCAGAAAATGAAAGGTTTTTAGCGAGGAGGTTTGACTTCTTTTATTTTGAAGTGCAAGACAGTATTTCAAATCATTTTTAACAGTATTTATAACAGCAAGTTTGTAGTTTTTCTTGCAAAATTGTCTGTGTTTGCAGGACAGCAATACATATTTTTCTATTAATCTAACTATGCACGTTGCTGTGCCATCTACTAGCTGGAAATCCAATCACAGTGATGTTATCTCAACTCGCTTTGTGAAGGGGTTTAACTCAAAGTTAGGAAGCACATAAAAATGAGCTTTATTTCTAAAATAACTTCTGTACCTGCTGAGGCTAAAACGAGTCTTCAGTACGAGTGATGGATAGTCTGAGTCGTAGGCTGCACTCATTATCCAGGCGAATGCATAATTCATATGATAAATTAGGACTGTGGCTTGGAATAAAGGCCACTAATGGGGCTTAATATCATCACCCAACGCTTTGGGTTTTGAAGAGCCACTGAATGCATGTTTGTATTTCCTCATAGTGCCAGGAAATGTTGTCTAAATGGAAATAAATGCCCCTCTGCACAATAGGATTTAATGCGTGTCAGACTCGCCTTTAATGAAGCACAAAAAAAGACATTAAAAGGGCTACAAATCCTTCCGTCGTCTAGGAACGTAACCATTTAAAGTTTAGGACTTCTGTAATTCAACTTTTCTCTCAATTTTGTACTTAGGTAGAAACTTACAAAATATTTTCTTCATTCTGTGTGTGTTCCACAAAACTTTAGCATGTAGCTGTATTATTGTTGAAGGAAATAAAATACACATTTTTCGCACTATTATGGAGTCGTTTTATTGCTATCAAGACCTACAGGCTGTTTGAAATTATTATTTTTGAACTTGATTCATGTTTGCAAACTCTTTTTCTCTGTGTAAATAAACAAAATGTTTGTCTATTTTATCTTTCCAAAAGGCCCTTTTTTATCTGACCTTATAAAACGAAATGTGCAGTTCAGACAAAAATGATTTACTGTCATGAAAAGGTAAATATTCATGAAAGACACAGGCACATAACACTGTGAATCTGAAGTCAGAAGCCGTTTGTCTTCCAACCCTACCTTCCACTTATTTAAATGCAATAATGTCACTGAATTTATGGTCTGGAAAATATCACAAATATTTGAATATAAAATCACAACCACAGTCATTTGGCTGAAAGCATCACAGATCCTCTGTGATGGATCTCTGGGAATCCGATGGTTTTCCATGTGTTCGTCATTTTTGCTACACATTAACTCGTCAATTTGAGAACTAAGTCAGTCTCATCTGGACAAAGCACATAGTTACAGTTAACTTAGCAACTTCACCAAAGACCAATGACATGTAGGTGACATCTAAACGTTGCTATGGAAACAAGCTGCCACCCTTTGATGCAGTTCTAACAGTGAGCTCACGCTTCCTCCATCCAATATCAGCTCGGGTCTTCATCCAACTTGTCTAAACCGAGGATGTTCATTTATAAAACATAATAAAGCATTTATAATATTTTTATAAATGCAACACCAAAGCCTAAAAAAAATAAAAAACGTCAAATAAACAAAGAGACTGTTAATCTTTACACAAAAATGAGGTCACAGGCATGTCTGTATTTATTTTATTTGTTCAAACACATAAATAACATCTGTACATATTTGGAAAGATCCAACATATCTGCAAACATCTTTGGTACAAAATCTTAAATCCGAAACCACGACTCAGAGTAACCATAAGAAAGAAACCCAACGTTTTCCTGACTAACAGGCTAAATACTTGGAAGGCTTAGCCAGACAATCCCTACATCGCTTTTAGCAAGTGCATCAACTTCAAAACTGTAACTTCACTTATCCCTGCTGTACTACAGACTGACATTAAATATGCACGTTATAATAAACACACAATAAACAAGAGTGATTTAAAATGGTCTCAGAGCGTTGGTGCACCAAGTGCCAACTGGACTTTTGCAAAGACATGCAACAGGAATGATGATCGACCGCTGCTAAAGCACTCGAGCTTCAACTCACCAATTACACTTAGACAGAACACGGCGTTGTTTTGCAAAACAGAAAAAGTCCCAATTGCTCCCCTCACGCAGGACCAAACTTTTTACAGACAGTTGGTAACAACAAAGACGCTTTTTGTTGAGTAAAGTTTCCAAATCAAATTGCTTTGAAAGAGCTTCTGCGAGCAAAAATAAATAAATAAAAAATCACATGCACCAGATCATTTTGTTTCAGCCACATGCCATCGACATTAAACAAAGTCTGATTTCTAAAAGCATTTCGGTTGAACTAAAAAGGACTATTGTGATTTCAGAAAAAACAAACATGAACTAATTGGTCGGAGGCTGGAAAAAAAAGGAAGATTTTTATTTATAGTGAATAGCAGATGAAATACTAAAACTACTACTTTTCTTTTCTATTACTAAATTCATCAGCATTTTTATAATCTTAGTCAATAAATGCAGCGACTGCCAGCTTATGCTTTGCACTTCTTTGTGCTTTGTAAAAATCAGATAAAAGGATAGACATTCTTTCATGCGCAAGTCTGAATAATTGTGTAATTTCAAGGTACTACCTCTACCAGGGAAACTACAGCACACATTTTTTCCTCTTCTATGCAATATAATACTTAGAAAATTCTGAATTGAGCTTTGCAGACTTCAAAGGAAACAGAAATCAAAGTCTGCCCGGAAAAGCCAGATCAGTGCACCTCTGGAAAACCCTTTAATCCAGAGATAAAAAAAGAAAGCAAGCAGGTTTAGTCACTTAAAAGGGTGCGTTGGAAGACCGGCCGACATGTCTCCTGAACCGGGCAACTCAAATGCCACAAACATGTAAACTGTAACAGTGCTGGAACCATAACAAAGTAGTAAACAAATCGAAACAGACGCAAGACGATAAGATGCAACGCCAACTGAAGCAAGATGAGGCAAACGGCTTAACTTAACTTTATCAGACTGAAGGTTTGCTTCAGTCTACATCTACATCGCTGCATTCAAAGTGCTAAAGAGGATATGAAGTTATTTTATGGTTTAGAGACTCATCCAAGGTCCAGGTCTGTGGCGAACGGCTGTCTCCCCAGTCTGAGACTGAAGGCTGCCATTCAACTCGTTTGACCCGTCGGTTTCCACAGGTCCCTCAGAATCCCGAGACTCTTCTCGCTGTGTTTGTGCAGCTTCGGCCCCAGAGGCTTCTGGGATGACAGAGGGGCTCTCTGGGGAAGACTCTGAAGCCACGCTACTTCCCTGGAAATCACACGCCCCACTCATCGAGCCAATCACGGTGGGAGTGTAAAGCTCTTTCTGTGAATTCTCCCTTTCCAAGCGCTTCCGAGCCTCCTCCCTCCGCCTCTGGATCCGGGTGGTGTCTCCCATCATGACCCTGACTCTGACCTGGTCCGGAGGCCAGAGCCCGCCCCACATGAACTGCAGGTATCCAAACAGCGCGATGACGCTGAGGAAGGCGAAGTTGGTGGCCACTCCGATCACTGCCGACGTCAGGGGGAAGTTGTACAAAAGGTACCGAATGCCGGTGAAGTAGGCGTGGATGCGGAGCTGCGCCGAGTAGATCTGGACCCGTCTGGAGTGGATCTCAATGACGGCACCCACGGTGGGGCGATAGGCATTCGTCTTGTAATCGGGGTAGAGCTCCACTTCTATGAGCTGCTTCTGCTCAGCCATCCCGGTCAGGAGGAGAGGAGAGAAGAATAAAGTGCTCAGGGTTTGCAGGAGGCCGGAGCGGTAATGCAGCATCGTTGATCGTCCCACCGACGAGACAGTCGTCCCGCCTTTGGTGTAACAGGACATCTTGATCATGAACATCCCCAGCCGTTCGTTCACTGGAGACTCCGGCATCTCCAGCTCTATAGACACTCTGTAAGGCTGGCCATTGGCCATCACCTGGTCCCTGTCGTTCTTCATGAAGGATATGTTGGCTGTGGGGAAGGAGCACAGACCTGACTCTGTGGCATCACAATCAGAGGTGTAGTAGAAGTGCACGGGGGTGGAGAAGCTCACAGTGGGCATGTAGGAGTAGTAGAAGCTCCCGTAGAGAAATATGGACACCCACAGCAGCAGGCAGAGGGTGCAGAAGAGGATGGCGGCCTGGAATAGTGTCCTTCGGGCTTTGTGGAAAGTCACAGCTGCCACATCCTGCAGCCAGTGGAGGATCGGCCCCATCGCTCCCCCCATCGTGTCCGATCGGGAGCTCTTGGTTTGGACCGCTGATCCTCTTCGGAGCCCCGTGGGTTGCTGCCTCTGTGGTGGATCGCTATGTTCTTGCATTAGTGAGTGGCTCCGATGGGAAACTGTAAAATCGCGTACCTTGACATCCCATGCCGACTTTATTTAACTAGGTTCATCCCCAAGAGTCCGACTGCTGATAATCTAGACACGTTGGTGGTACACGTGGCACCGGGAGACACTAATTTGTCGTCGAACATGGTGATATTTTGATCCATTTTCATAGTGGACGTTAACCGCTGTTAGCCGCACTAGCTGCTTAGCTTCCGTTGCAGTTATACGAAAGTGACTCTGTGACCCGGATGTTAATGCATCTAGAGCGGATGTACTTGTTCCTTTGTGTCGGCCTTGAGTGGATGCCGTTCAGCTTCTACGGTCGACGCCAAAGAAGCGGTCCGGTTCAAGAGACACATTAATGGGGAAGAAAAGCCGCATCGCAGGAGGAGCCGTGGGTCGAAGGACGATTCTGCAACTTTCTCCACCGGGACATCGCGGCGGAAATACCGGAGAGAGAGAAGAGGCGCCGTCGGGATCTGATGGTAATTTTCCTAGCATGTTAGCTGGGAAGCCCAATTCATGGCTAAAAGAAGGAAGCCTGTCAATTAAAACACGAAATTACTCAGACTTGTTGTGTTTTTGTTGCTAATCAACGGTTACTGTCACGTAGCATGTTTCGTTCTGTATTAAAATGTCTAATTCTAGGGATTTATATGCACATCTAGCATGCTAAGCTAACGTTAGGGGTTAAGCTAACTGCGCTGGTTCACGTTTATTGGCAGGCCATTGGTGGATATATCAATCTCAGGGAGCCCAGATTTAAGAAAACAACGTAATACCAGGCGTCTGGTGTCGTTTTTTTTTTAAATGGAGCAAAGTAGACGAAGTTGTAGATGCTGTAATAATGATTAGCTGTTAGTTAGCCAGTCTGCTAGCGACTAACGTGGTTTACTGTATGCTATTTTTCTGCCTCTTCCGTGCAGATGAACAAAACGGCGATGCGCACAGATTTGTTAAACGGACAAACATGAAAGCGCCAACAGTAAAAGCCACAGGTGAGTTTAATTATTTTAATCCGAGTAACCATGCTGATTAGGACAGTTTATGGGATTAATTCCTCGATTGTATGGAAGACTTGGTTATATTTCTTAGACTAAAAAATACAACAACGACAGAGATGAAGTTCTAAAAGATGAAATTGCAGATCTGTATCGCCTAGTTTCCTTTTGGTCCTGCTGTTAAAGCATATGTTGTATTATCATTTAATAATATATCTTGATACTAGTAACTGACATTTGGCTTATTGTATGGTAAAATGTAAAATTTTGTAAGAGTAATAAAAAATATATATATGTACTGAAATTTTCAGGCACATGATCAGTTTGTCTGCTTGTAGTTTTTTTGCAGATGCTTCTCATGCAGTAAGATATCCTGTTTTTCATTCTGACATAGAGGGCCTGTCGTTGCTGGGAGCCTACGAAGACAGCGATGAAGAAGATGGCGGAAGCCGTTCAGCTTCAAATTCTCAGCACAGCCAGTCAGCAGACATTGACAGCACCCTGGCCAATTTCATGGCTGTGAGTATTTATATACCCGACATCATAACTATAGATTGAATCAGTTTTTTTCTTTTAATAGCCTTCAAATTTAGTAAGACATTTTCTTTAGTTCTCTGGTTAAAGATAAGTTCCACAAATTTATGGAAAATATAAGAAGGGCATGATGTCTTTTGTATTTCTTAATAACTCTGTTTCTACTGTTTCTCCCACTTCAGGAGATTGATGCCATCACAACCCAGCCAGCTGCAGATGACGCAGCGGCCCCTGCCTCCGTTTCCAATGCCAACCCGCCTCGACCTGAGGTTAAACCTCAGCAGCAATCTGCGCTGGACGGTCAAGATCAACAAAGCACAGAGTTTGAGTACAATACGCAGTACTCCCTAGCCGGAGGTAGCTACATTTTCAGTTTATAGAAACGTATAGATTTTCAAAGGGAAGTTATTCTACATTGTACGACTTGTAGAAACCATCTTGTGTTGAATTCTTATTTAAAGGCAGCGTTTAGTTACAGTAGTAGCCCCCCAGATCTAGCGATGCTAACACCAGATTGGTACCCAACCAGTAAATTATTCTGTCAGCAATTTCGAAACAACCCAACATGTGCATCATTTTGTATTCCAGTGGGTGTGGAGATGGGAGACTGGCAGGAAGTTTGGGATGAGAACTCTGGCTGCTATTACTACTGGAACACTCTGACTAATGAAGTGTCCTGGGAGCTGCCACACTATTTAGCTGATCAAGTGCAAAGCCTGGGACATTATGAAAACAGGTAAAAGAAAATAAAAAGCCTTATGTTGTTTTTTTTTTTTACTGTGATCAACAGTGTCTTTGAAGATAATGCTTGTTTTCTCCTTGTAGCTCCAGTGTGAATGGGAATGGCACAGCCGGTGCAGGTTATTACGCAGAAGAAAATGCTGCTGCTGCAGCTTCGTCTGCTTCAAAAGAGACAAAAGCAAAGGCGAGTGTCATTTAGATTGTCAGTTTTATAGTAATCCTTCAAAGTTTGTAACTATAATGTCTGTGTTTGATGCCAACAGGAGATTGTAGAGAGTGTTGTAGCTCTGACAAGTGAAGAGGAGGAGCGTCAGGGAGTGGCTGCCTCTCTCCTGGGTCCGCTGATTCCTTCAGAGGTGAAAGAAGCAGAGGAAAAATGGCGGAAAAAGCTGCTGAAGGGATTAGATGAGACTGAGAACAGTTTGGATTCTGATGGGGAAGCTGCTAAGCCTGTAGGATCTCCCTCTATACCCTTTCTGGAGTCAGACCCGAACCTCGCATTGCAGAAAGATGTTCCTAGTAAGAAGCTGTCAGGAGACCAATCAGATGCCGAAGAAGAGGCAGAGGAGGACACGGTCGAACTGGAACTGGCTCTAGAAAGGAAAAAGGTGAGTTTTCCAGATATTATTGTGAGTTTAAAGCCGTCTTTATTTTCAGTGCCAGACTTCTTGCATTAAGAAGCAGCAGACACCACACCAGCCGTGGTGCTTCTACTGAATATTTCACCTAGGAAAAAGTCTAAAAAACATGATAAATTCAATTGGTAGTCTTACATTACTTTTTAAAACATTTTCTTGCAGTCTTTTTTTCCTCTCCTGACTTTACAACAAAGGTGTAAATCTTTCATGAATGCCTTGTGATTTTTAAACCAAGTCTGCAATCAATGGCTCACCTAACGTAACTCGCCGTTGTTACCCGTTTTTAGGCAGAACTTCGGGCGCTTGAAGAGGGCGACGGGAGCGCAGGGGGCTCCAGTCCCATGTCGGAGACCAGCCAAGATGCTGCAGGATCACGTGGGGTTCTGCTGAAGAAGAACCGCTGGAAGGC
This sequence comes from Poecilia picta, assembly GCA_033032245.1. Classification (NCBI taxonomy): domain Eukaryota; kingdom Metazoa; phylum Chordata; class Actinopteri; order Cyprinodontiformes; family Poeciliidae; genus Poecilia; species Poecilia picta. Next base: position 15,221,088 of record CM065358.1, read on the forward strand.
CGTTTTTCCAAGTGTCGCCAGCCCCGATTCTAACAGCAGAGGCTCAGACTTTCTGGACAACGCAGAGACGAGTGAGTTTAAATCTTTTATTCTGACATAGCAGCACCTCAGTGCATTTTAATTAGGATTTTGAAAGTCTCACTGGGAACATTTGTTCGCATGTGTGCTTTTTAGCTCTGCCTAAAACCGAAAGCGTCGTAGAAGAAGAAGTAAAGAAGACGGACAATTCAGAGGAGACAGGGGTTTCCAAACTTCCCAACAAGGACGAGGTGGAGACCCCTGAGCTAAAGGTAAATTTAACATTCTCTTTACTGTCACATAAATATAACTTTGTTGGTGCATCTCAGCATGTATTAATGCTAAATATGCAGTTTCAGATTGGAGAACTAGCAAACACCCTAACTAGCAAGATGGAGTTCCTGGGGATAAACAAAAAGACCATCTCAAACTTTCACCTGCTCCTGCTGCAAACCGAGGTGCGAGATTGGCTCCATGTTCCGGCTCTCAGCTGTGACCTCTGAAATATTTAGCACGTTCTGTCATTAATTTTGCACAAGCCTGCCTCGGATTTTAATATTTGAACTCCTCATAATAATCCATCACTGGACGTGCCTCTGTGGAAACCTACTGCAATTACTTCTTTCTCATCTTCCCCGTTTTCGCTTCTGTTTTTTTAGACACGGATTGCTGATTGGAGGGAAGGTGCTCTGAACGGGGCCTATCTTCGGCGCAAGCTGCAGGAAGCTGCTGAACACATAAAATATTATGAACTTAACGCCACCCCTAAAGGCTGGTCCTGCCACTGGGACAGGTACGCGCTCCTTACCTTTCACATCTATAACCTCCCTCGTCCCCCAGAAATCTTACGCTGTCACAGCAGCCCCCCTTCAGTCCCCCCGCTCTATGCTGAGGTTGCAGCCTTTGTAACATGACTTGGGGGAGAAACTTAACCTGTCCGAGTGGATTCCCAGAAATAGACTTCAGGTTTCTGTGGTACAAACCTTAAGGGAGCATCCGCTCTGAGCCAGCCTGCTTCCTGTTAACTGGAGCTCCCACAGAGAGGACTCCATGTCCCCGTTACTGACTGCTCAGCCCGATTCTGGGTTCATTCGGTGAAACATTTGGGAGGGGGTGTATGTTAGGGGGTTTCGTGGGAGAGCTTTGCACTTTACAGGACTACGACTCCCATGATGCAAAGCAGACAGAGTGAGATCCGGGGGAGCGACGAGTGTCATGCATCAAAGTGTGAAGATGGAACAATGACGGGAATCCAGAAGGTCAGACCAACTCTATTTTATCTGTCTTCCTGTTTTTCATATATTATTTTGAATCTTTTTTTTTATTTATTTTTTTGCTTGTTTGTTTATTTTTAACGTAAAATGAATGGATTGTGTGATTTGTCATTTCCTGATATGTGATGGCTGAACATAACAGTGTTTCCTCCCTGGTTTCTTCCTGAATCTGGGAGGGAATGGTTTGTCTAAAACGGAGCAAATGTGACAACCATGATGTGAGCTGCTGAAAGCTACTTTCGGGACCTAGAGATGATTTGTTTTACATAATTTATTCTTTAAAGCAAGGTGGGTCCTCTATCCACACCCATATCGACACCACAATTGGGCCCTTCTCCTGGACGGCAACCATTGCTGTCCATTACAAACATTCCTGCTCCCCTGTTGTTGCCATTTTGCCTACTTCCTTGCCCCACCGTCACAGGGTGATCATGCCGCTCTGCCAGTTTCAAGGACAGCGGTTGAGACGGTCGTTTTCTATGTCTGTTGTTCCATTCTTTAGAGAGCACAGGCGGTATTTCTATGTGAGGGACCGGACTGGTGCCTCCCAGTGGGAGTTTCCAACGGAGGAGGACAAGACGGAGGACGCAGTAGACACTCCAAGTACACAGAATCCGAGCCAAGAGGAGACAAAAACATCTGGACCAGCTGGCGGGGCTACAGGTCAGCACTGGCAAACCATCTAAACCTGTAGAGTTCTGTGCTTGTATTCGCTATGCAAGTATTTTTTATTATGGAACACATAAAATGTTTTTAACTTTTTTTAATTTAGGAAAACCTAAAGGTTCTGTTAATGTTATTTAAATAACAGCACCGTACAACACTGATATATTAGAGCTGCAAGGGCAATTAATAATCAATCATTGTGACGATTAATCAGATAAAAGGTTGGCTCACTCTGAGGATTTTTCATTTAACCACTTAAGGCTTTATATATATATATATATATATATATATATATATATATATATATATATATATATATTAGAAATACATTAAAAGATGTCAATAAATAATTTAAATCCTTTGAAATTGTTCTGCATGAAAGTCAGATGGACATCAAAGTTTATCTTTGCCTTCATTCAATACGTTGCTTTAAACAACAACTATGTCGTCTCCATCTGATTTCTGTTGGTTTTCCTTCTCACTTTTCAGCAGAACTCTCGTCTGCTGCTCCACCTCCGCCTCCTCTGCCCAGTTCGTCCTCCTTCTGGTCCCCGTCCCAGCCGCCCCTTCCCAACAGCCCTCCCCCACCCTCCAACGACCCTCCGCCCCCTCCCCTCCCTCCAGAGTCACCCCCACCGCCTCCCCCACCCCCCGACAGCGATGGAGAGATCATGGAGGTTGAGATGGATGTGGACGACGACAACGAAGAGGAGCCGCCTGCTCCTGGAACGGAGGAGGACGGCAGCGGGAGGTGTGGCTCTGTCAACATGAAGGTGAAGGAGCAATCACTTGTTAATATATTTTCTATAAGCTAGTTTACATGTGATAACTAAGTAACCTGTTCTTTTTTTCTTGATACAGATCATCGAGTCGGCTCCTTTTGGAAAGGGACTGAAACGGAAAGCTGGTCAGGGGAGTAAAACCGTTACCATTGGCAGCAGTCCCATTCTCTACACTCAGGCTCCAGTTCCTGCAGGTAAACAGTAAAAAAAAAAAACCTCCATGGTATTTCTCCTTTTTCTGCCCCCAAACTTTTTAAAATTTTAATGTAATTTCCGATTAGTGCAATCATTTCAAACGATTCAGCAAAAAAATCTCTGGGTTCCATTCGTCTTTATTCAGCCGAGACCTGAGGTTTTTCATTGTCTTGCAGCACCTCTAATGCCAGCAGCAGCCTACTGGGGTATTCCGGCTGTGGCTGCCCCTCTGATCCCCTGCGAACCTCCAGCCCCCCCTGTACCAGTGCTACCTCCTCAGCCGCCGCTGCCTCCCTCCCAGCCAGCTTTTGAACCTGCTGCAGCCAAGCCGTTAGCTGCAGACAAGACCAAAAAAACAAAAAAGGATAAGGTTGGTTTTTCTCATTTTACCATAATTTTGTCCATCCTGTTGTCTGCTCATCCATCTGTTCTTCTTTGGCAAATTGTCATTTGACTCCATCTTGTCGATTTGTCACTTCATTTTGTTTTCTACCCGTTATCCTGACTTTTCCATTTTCCATTTATTTGTTTCTGTAGCCAAAGAAAAGTAAGACAAAGATGCCTTCACTGGTGAAAAAGTGGCAGAGCATCCAAAAAGAGTTGGATGAGGAAGAGAAGAGCAGCTCCAGTGACGACGACAGAGATCTGCTCAACAAGAAGAGCATTGAGGAGTGGAAACAGCAGCAGCTCATGACGTACGTCTCTGTGTTACCATGAGCTTGAATCGGTGCTTTTCAAATAGTTTTTCTTCTCTTGAGCTTTTCGGTGGTTGTTTTAATGCTTGATTTTCTTGATTTTTCAAGGGGAAAAGCTTCAAAAAACGCCAACTTTGAAGCACTGCCAGAGGACTGGCGGGACAGGTTGAAGAAAAGGAAGTTGATGAACAGCACGTAACACTCGCCGATTCCCACACGCTGACCAGGCCGCGTTTGTAAAGCCACTCCTACCTACACCATAAGAACATCCCTCTGAAGAGATGCAGATTTGTTTTACTATCAGTGGAGTTTCTTAGCTGTTTTATGTTCATATGAGACATTTTGAAGCCCTTTCTATGGCAGGCCATTCCCATCAAGGGGGTTTGAATGTCCTGTTTTTGTACGAGATCCGTAAATGTGCCAAACGTGCTGAGGTAATAGGTTCTCCTTTTTATAGCTCAGATGTCCACCAGTTTGTTTGGAAGAATTGTCTATTTTAAAGTGTGTTTTTACATGGGGAAGGAAGGAATGGGCCAAATTTGTGAGATGGGGGCGATGGTCCCTGGACTTGTACATTTTGTAAAAAGTTATTAAATTTTTTTTTTTCAAAACTGTTGCTGTTTATTTTAAAAAAAAAAACTAGTATTTTATTATAGTTCATGTGAACAGAAAATGACAAAAGTTTGGAGGAAAGACTGATAATGGGCTAAACAAAATGTTTATTTTATTTTCTCAATGCGTTGCCTTTTTTAATAGACTTTAGCATGCGCAGTGTTTTCCTTTTACCTTTAAGTATATATTGAGCTTAGCAGGCCATTTTTTGAACTGGTAAGCTCACTATGGAGTTGAGAAAATTCCTAATAAGTTAATTGCAAAAGTAATTAAAGAAATAGATTTACTTGGTAAAGAAGTTAAAGAACAAAGTAAAAAATAATGTTTTTGCTGCAGGATACACCGAGGGGTAATTTTTGAACAAATTTTATTTTGGTATCAAACTAGTGTACTTATTTTATGGCTTGTACTTCGCGACATTTGTAAGGTTTGACCGTACGTATCCATGGAAAACACGGTGTTGTGCTACTTTGTTGCCTAGCAACGTCGAGAATAATTTTCTGGATGTTTTCAGTCCCACGGAGCACTTCAAGGAAAATATGCCTACAGAGGTAAGTTGCTACGAGATTGTGAAAGTCAATTTTTGCTCAGTTTTCTTGGCATAATCGAGCAAAATGTTAGCATTATGGAACAACCGTCGGGAAATGACAACCGTGATTTCCTTAAGGCAATGGTACCGATTGGGTTACATTTGTAAAGATAGGATATTCGTTGAAACATGGAGGCATGAGGAAAGTTTTTATCCTTTCTAAAATATTTGTGGTCGAGTGTTTTAACTGGTTTCCCAAATTACAGCTATAATACAGAAAGAAGGAAGCAAGCAAACCTCATTGTGTCTGAAACGGCATATTAAGCTGCTGTATCATTGACAGTGATTTTGTAATTGTACACCAAACACGAAGCTTCGCCTACGAAACAAGTTGGTGTCGTATTTGCAGTGTTCTTACCCATAACTTTTTCACTTTTCAATTCATACCTCAAACTGATAATATAGTGGGATTTCTACGCGATAGACTTGACACACAGTGCCAGTGAAAATTTGAGGGCTGTTGGGGGACAAACCTTTTTTTACGTTCGCAGGATGTACCAGCAAACACAAATAATTAATTGGAGGAGACAAGATTGCACATTTAAAACGGGTCCTTTTTATTTAAGAAAAATAACCCAAACTGTCAGCAGGTGGCAGTGTTACCCCGTGACAATCATTTTGGACACAAGTAGTTTTTTGAAGATGAAAGCGGCAAATGTTGCACACGCTGGTTTTATAATTCCTTTCATAAAATCTTGCTGAAATCAATAAACGAATAGAGATTTTATTTACAGTCTCAGACAAAGAGAACACCGGTCGCCGCAGGCGCCGTCATCAGGAGTTTATGGAACACCTGCAAGACGTTGGGTCTTGACGAATCCAAATCAGCGGAAACTGAGGACGAATTAGCGGAGAGGATGCAGTGTAAGCAGCCTTTGTGTGTGTGTGTGTGTGTGTATGTGTGTGTGTGTGTGTGTGTGTCTATTTGTAACTAACATTTAATATAATAACATGATGTGGAATCATAATCAACACGTGGGAAACTAGAAGAATTGTTCACCTGCATTAATTTAGACCGAGATTACAGATGCGACTCGTCTTCCAGCAGTGTGCATGAATCTGAGTCAGACTCTAAGGACAACGCAGCTGCTCTTAAACTTCCATGGTGGTCAGCCGGTTTTCATTCTGAGGCCACCGTCTGATCTGGTGAACTTCCCTCTCCCCCGATGGCCAGTAGAGTGTGAAGTCATCAGCGACAGCATCCAGCACATAGGTAACGTTTCACTCTGTTTGACCTTTACCACCTGGTCAGATGGAGACCTATAATTACTCAGAGAGGGTTTTTGTTTTTTCTTATAGAATGGGAGCCACCGGAGCCAGAGCCCTTTTATAAGACCTCACACAAGGAGTCCCTCCTTCCAGCTGCTGATGGGCCAGTGAATGTGGTGTACTGCTCGGACTTTGGTAACCATGGGTTTGGTTTCTTACAGTCATCATGACGCCAAAGAGGAAAGAAAAGTGCTTCCTCAAAGGGTTTTACGTTGTCTCATTATCAGTTTTGTTCACAGAACACCATCGTTTTTAATTCTGTGTTTCTTCTTTTCATATCTTTGGATCTTAATCTCCTCCAATTAATCTTCTTGATTATTCAAGCCTCAACGCATTTATATTTCACCTGCTCTCGTGTTGGAGGAAGCAGGGGCTCCACCAGTTGTGCCAAGTTTCTTGACACGCCCCCAGATATTAGTCTTGAATTTGAATCGCGCTTCGAAAGTGGCAACCTTCAGAAGGCCGTCCAAGTGTGAGTCTCTTTGCTCTTGGCTCATTTTGTTTTTGTCTTTTTACCCCCGAAAGTTTGCATCAATGTGACAACAACTGAACTCTGTATTGTCGTTTTTCTTGCTTGTTCAGGGGCGCCTTCGACTATGAGCTCACGCTGCGTACAGACATGTACACTGAGAAGCACACGCAGTGGTTTTACTTCAGGGTGAGGAACATGAAAGCTAAAATGATTTACCGCTTCACCATAACCAACCTGATGAAGGCGAGCAGCCTGTATTCCCTCGGCATGAAGCCGCTCCTGTACTCCGAGACGGCGGCAAAGGAAGATGGAGTTGGCTGGCATCGAGTAGGGTCCAACATCAGATACTATCAGAACTGCAGCGAGGTAGCATCAGGATCCGCTTTCAGACCACTTAATGTTTGCAAATTCTGTTACATGGCATCAAAAAAATGGCATGTATTTACCGAACGAACGTAGGTGAAGTTATTTTTGATGTTTTGTGCAAGGTTGTTTTTTTTTTGGGATGTGTGAATAGGCTGCAAATTATGTGGGGTTTTTTTTTACCTTCATCCTAGAATTGCCACATGTTTATGTAAAACTTATAAACTCAACAAATTATGGTATTTTCCACAAGCAATGCAGCTTTTACAGCTCTAATCAGGACAGATCTCACGTACCAATCTCAATGGACTTTAATGGTGTGTCTGGGCAGGATGCATATGAGAACAGTGACACCAGCAACCGCCTCTACTCGCTCACCTGGACTGTCCGGTTCCCCTATGACTCGGACACGTGCTACCTGGCCCACTGCTACCCCTACACGTATTCACGGCTGCAGTCCTACCTGAAGCAGATAACCTCCAACCCAGCAGTAGCGTCGTACTGCGAAGTGCGGACGCTGTGCCAAAGTCTCGCAGGGAACGCCGTCTATGTCATTACCATCACATCCAGAGGGAGCAGCCCGGCTGAGGTGAGAAACAAGAAGGCTGTGGTGGTGACAGCGCGAGTCCATCCAGGGGAAACCAACGGATCCTGGATGATGGAGGGATTTTTAGACTTTCTGCTCGGAGACTCAGCTGATGCTCAGGTTCTCAGGGATAACTTTGTTTTCAAGGTGCACAGTTTATTTTTGTCAGCTGTAATCCAGTTATTACTAAAATGCTTTGAAACTTCTCTGTCCTAATTTTTTTAATGTTTCGTTTTAACTGCAGGTTGTGCCAATGTTGAACCCAGATGGTGTTGTGGTGGGAAACTACAGGTGCTCACTGGCAGGCAGGGACCTCAACAGAAACTATAGAACGCTGCTGAAGGATTCTTTTCCATGTGTTTGGCACACCAGGAACATGGTTGAAAGGTAATAATGCAAAAGGAGCCCCAACCAACTATTAGATGCGCTGGGGGAAATATGTTTAGTATATCCTTCTTTTATTAATCACAAGTGGATATTGTAATTTTCCAAGAAACAACATTTTGGGTTTTCCTGAGCCATAATCCTGTACATGACAAGAAATAAAGGATTGAATTAGTCCACTCTGAATAAAATTAATCTAAAGACCCATTTAATAAAATAGAATATTATTGAAAAACGCATTTATTTTAAGAAGGATATTAAAAGCGCTTTATATAAAATAATTACACACAGACGGATGTTTGGAAACCTTAATTCCTGTTAAATATGATGATCTTCCACTTGCAGCTGATGAAAACGTGACATAAGATTTGAATATTATGTCACAGCAATAGAAAAACGATATTTAAAAACAAGAATGTGGGCGTAATGATAAATATGTTTAAAATCTGCTTAAAAATTGTTTTCAACAAGTATTTTTAATCTGACAAGCAAGACCCATGTGAGACGCATGTTCTAATTTATTTAATATGACTAAATATCATGATTTCTACTTTCTGAAATGAGGGGAAACATATTTAAGCTTTTCCACACATTTCAACACAACACAGAAGACACAATTAAATTCTACCAGAACTTGTAAGTAGGTCTTCAGCCCAGCATGAATTTTATGGTGCTGCTCTTACACATTTGAGCCCAATCCATTATGAATTTCTTCCGAACCGATCCTGCTTTACTGTTCTCTCTCTGTAGACTCATGGCTGAAACAGAAGTGGTTCTTTACTGTGATTTTCACGGCCACAACCGCAAAAACAATGTGTTCATGTATGGATGCGACAGCCACAGAAAGCTGTACAAGTTTCAAGAGAGGGTCTTTCCGCTAATGATGAGCAAGAATGCAAGCAATAAGGTAATGTAGTGAATGTTTTGGCAGAGTCTTGGGAGATAGAGCTCTAAACACTGCAAACATATTTCCTCGTATTTGTGATTCATCTGAGGAAAGTGTGTTCAGCATCAACACCTAAATCGTTCTCTCAGTTCTCCTACAAGAGCTGTAGGTTCAAGGTGCAGAAGAGCAAGGAGGGAACAGGGCGGATCGTCATGTGGAGACTGGGCATCAAGAACAGCTTTACCCTGGAGGCCACCTTCGGAGGATCCACTCTGGGTAAGTACGGGCTTCATGCATGTTTTCATGCATTCATAGATGTGCACGTCGCACAAGGTTCTGCAGTATTTTCTGCTGTTGCTTTAGATGACAGAAAAGGGACCCACTTTACTACTGGAGATTTGAAGTCGATGGGGTTTTACTTCTGTGACACCCTGCTGGACTTCTGCGACCCTGATCAAACAAAGGCAAGAAAAGAAGCAGAATACACTTTTATGTAGAGACACGGAGTACGAATGTACTAATGTGAATTTCAAACTGTGCCGGTTGTAAAGGTGTATACATCCCTTAAACAATGTTCGTATTACAACCATATTTTCAATGAGTTCTTGGTACTTGGTACCAAGAACTTGGTACTTCAAACTTTTTCTATTTTTTTGTGTGTGAAAACCAGAACTAGATATGGGTTACTTTGTGTATAACATAAAATCCCAATGCATAGATGAGGTTTGGGGTCTGATCGAGACCAAATCTGGTAAAGTTGAATGAATATGTGTACTTCTGAAGGGCACTGGAAATGACCAACAGATGTTTTTTTTTTCTTTTCATTCTTACTTTAGGTGGCTCACTGTTTAGTAGAGGTGTCAACCTTATTGAAAAAGGAGGTTAAGAAGAAAATGAGCAAGAATCAGGAAACCGATGGTAGCATTTCAATGTCTGACCTGGAAACCAGGTAATTATATTATGTTAAACTGCAGCCGACATTCGGGGAAAAGGTTTAGTAAATGTGAATTGTGCTCTCATTTAGCTTGTTTTTTTTGTTTGTTTTTTTCATTGCTTTCTCAGCACGAATGGCTCTAATAGTTCAGATTCAGACGGACTTCCAGTTCATTTACTGTACAAGCAGAGAATTCCAGAGGTATCCTAACAAATTCAATTCATTTGAACTGAACTTTATTTTTAAATCGCCGAGCAACAGCACACCAGATGTGGTGTTTGGTTTGAATCGTATTTGATCAATTTCTCACACATGCACCTCCTCTCTCTCCGTCTGTCTCTCCCTCTTTTTCTCTTTCTCTTTTCTCTTTCAGAAAACTCATTTTAAGAAGAAAAAGAAAACATTAAAAACTCGTAAGGAAAGAGACAGACTCCAGTTAAGCAGTGTGAGGAGTAGGTCACAGACAAAGGTTTTAGAGATCAGCAAATCTACTGTAAGGCTTATTGTGCTATATTCTTATAACATGTTAATGTGTTCACAACTTCCTTTTACGGGTTATCAGTAAACTGCTTTTGCAGGAGTCCTGTCTATCTCCTGAAAAGATGGATGAAGTAAGAAGCCGAGGGAAACCTGTTGGAGGACAAAGGAGAGAAAAGGTCAGGTTTGTGGGATAGGACTGTCCAGATCACTAAAGTGGGCAATCTTGGAAAATAAGAGCTGTATTTTTTTGTATGTAAAGCAGAATGACCGTGTAATCTCATCTCTATCCAATCATTCTGAAGAAGTCAGCCAGGTAGCAGCGTGGCCAAGTCCAAGATCTCAAACTCTGACATTTTCTATTCTTTCTGATACTATTGCTCACTCCCACCTTTACGATGTTGAATTATTTCAAAGGATGCATTGTGTTTTAGGAGGACAGTCAGGACAACGACTGCATCTCATGCATGCAAGACAAATTGAAGCATCTGTATGAAACCACGAAGTACAAGACATCTCCATTAGGTACTGCTACTTCTTATAGACTCCAGACTAAACAAATCTTTTAGAATGGTTCAGGAGTCTGAAAAGGTTCTCCATGGTAAGGATTCGTACATCTTGCTCGCTTCGCAGGTGTTGAAGCGTACAGGAATAGGTACAGCTGTGCCCCTCTCTCGCTGAAGGCCCCTGCGACACGTCATGTTCTCACGCAGCCCCCGCGCTGTACGCCATATTTGTCTTCTCAACAAGGTAGCAGTGGCATGTGTGGATGTTTAATGCCACGCTTTTCAGTTGCAGTCATTTGGCAGTAAATTGGTTATGTGCTCTTTTAGGGTCAACTGTCTTTGCAGCTCCATCCCGGTAAGCCATACAGAAGAGTTATGTTTTCAAACAGCACAGGATGTTGAATGTGTTCATTTTCAGGGGTTTGTGTGTCTCCTCTTTGGCAGCTTTCCCCAATCTGGATTTGTCAGAATTGTTCCGCCCATTGCTCGGACTTCATTTGCTTCCACATTCAGGAATCGCCAGTTTTTCAAAGACAAACATGCACAGTGGATCTTGGGTAATTTTCCATCTAAGGGTTTTTCTGCATCGATCACAGACAAAACCAGAGCCCGCCTTAGAGAAGGGATCCAACAGCATTCACCTGAAGGTTTGTCCTAACATTTTTTTTTTCCTTTATGGTGCCGGTCAAATTTATTAGTACCTCTGGTAGAGATAAGTAAAAAGCTTTTATGCCACATTTCTTTACGAGGGCAAAATCCCATGTTAAAAAATAATCGTTTTTACAACCCCAATTGCAGCAAAGTTGGTATGTTATGTAAAACATAAAGTGGCACAGGAGCAACACTTGGCAAAAGCTGAAATAACATATGTAAAATCAATTATTTATAAAAAATAAAATTTTTACCCGTTGAATGATTGTTCCCAATTTAAAGTGTGAACATTTTTTGAGATTTGCGGTGAGAAATTATGCTAAACATTTTTTACCAGAGCTCCCAATAAATATGTCTGGCACTGTATTTAATTCAGCTACAACATTTTTTTCACCTTGTTTTGTTATTATTACTTTATACCCAAACATAATTCTATAGCTCTTAGCTAACATCTCCTTCAATATACTCTAATTTCCAGTGGATGCATCTTTGTTTACGCCTCTCATGAACCAAACCCAAGAGGTCTCACAACACGGGCAACCCCTTGAGAGAAAGTGAGGTATTCAACTATTTATTTGAGCCTGGGCAGAAGCAAAAGGAAAAACTTTAATCTGTAATCTATGTGAACTCTCTTCAATCTGCCTCCGATCACCTCAATAAAAGATTTTATTTGCATTTGTTGTGGAATACATAAATATGTTCCCACATATTTCTGTCTCTTCGTGTAATTTTTCCAGAGCTTTTTTTTTAAATTATAAGCTTACTATCAATATATTTTAACAGCAGTCAGTCTGAATGGATGGACGATGGACGAATAAAATTGTAAAAACAGAATCAGTCTGTTTCTCTGTCATAGAAACATAGACTGAAGAATAACAGATTGATGCATGGAATAATGAGATGATGACGACAGATGATGAGCAGATGGATGACGGATAGATAGATGACTGCATGGAAATTGGATGGATGGCTGGAATTTTTTTTACAGAGTGATAAGGAATACTCTCTGGAAACAGAATATTAAACTAATCCTGAATTCATTCAATATTTTTGCTTTTCAAAGTTACTGGTGATGCCAGTACAAAAATAGAGGATTTTGGACCTAGAACCAATTCCTTCAAGAATACACAAAGAAAATACAACCAGATCTGAATAAAATACAAAAAAAAATATTTTATTTAAATATAAATCATATAAAAATATCAACCACTTGAGTCTTTTTTTACATCACCCTTAGTGTTTGAGAAATGTGCAGAAAGAAGGCATCCTTGTGACTCATTGCACACCAGAACAGACGTGGATGTCTGAGCCTCCGAAGATCAGTCTAACTGCTGGAGATGAAACTGGCTCCCTGTGTGTCTAACCATGTTCCGCAGCGCTGCAAAACCGGAGGCAGCCTGGATCAGCGAGGAGAACAAAATACACGTCACTCACTGACAACTGTTGGATGCCAACATCACGAAAACATATGCAGCACGACGTGTTTTAGCATAAAATTGTAGTCTATGTTAGTTGGGTTTTGCCACGCGGACACCCATACCTGTATGAGAATGAATATGATGAGCACTATGTGGACGCCCCTCTCCAGAGGCTGGATGAGAATGGCTTCATTAAACAGCTGGAAGAGGATGAGGGGGAAACTGCAGAAGGATGGTGAGCAACCAAAAGCCTGCCAACTCTGGAACCTTTGAAAAATGTAAAAAAAGTTTTTTTATGAATTTCACTGTCCACTTTTGATCCAAGCAATTATCACGGCTGCACAATATATTGCAATATTAGTGTGTGCAATATTTATATCGCAAAGGACAGTTTGGAGTGCAATACTTATAGGATGAATATATTCAAGATGCTCTAAACTTACATTTTTCATTTAATTTATTATTTAGCCAGATTGATAGTATTTCGACAGCTAATGTTCAGACTGGACACAAACGGCATTGCCCAAAATGCTTGAATGTCACAGATTGACGGAAGCACAAGTGAGAAACAGAAGAAATACTGGGAGCATATTGCATCTGATATTGTCGCTGCAATATTGACCAATTATTGCCAACATCAGATTTTCTATTGTGCAGCCCTAACAACAATCAGCAGGCATTTAATGACAAGTGTCTCACCTTTTCTTGCAGGTTCCCAGCATATCCGAGATAAAGTCTGATGGCCTCAATCAGAGTCATCAGCAGCAGAATAGTCACAAGGATGAACTTGTAGTATTCTGGCAAGGCGGGGTACTGGTGGAGACGACAAACACCAAACCATATATAAGATTTTTTTGTGTGTGATTTAGTTGAAACCACTAAGTTTTTCAAGTCTAAGTTAAAAATAGTATATAGTTTAGCAAAAGATCAGATTGCTGCTGATTTAGCAACATAACAGCAGCATAATAGTTCACAGGGATTTCAGGTTTACTGGGGACTGGTGACATGTTGTTTTCTTTTAAATGTATATTTACCGTGTAGGCTAATGACATCCTAAATAAAGCCATTTATATAATGTAATATTTTGCATAACCGAACACCAGTTTAATCGCTTTTGTCTCTTTCTGAGTCTTTTGCATCACTGTTTGCAGCTAAGGTCCTCCTTCATACCTTGAGATGCAGCATAACAGTTTCACTGATCCACCAACAGGGGAAGAACCACATGTTAAAATACAGCGACATCTGCAGCTCGAGGCTGGACAGAACTGGTTTCTCTGGAAAGATCAAAACAGCAGCACAGCGAACACCACGATAAACCAGAACATCCTCGTTTTGTTTTTATTCAACATCAACTTCATTCGCAAAATAAGGAAAATAATGCCACGCAAGGCATGTAGCCGCACCAATGCTAACATATGTGCTAACTCGTCTATAAAGTCAGTCGCATTATTTTTTGTGGCTCACCGTGAGGCAAGAATCCGTCGTTTTCTTCGGCGAACGTCACAATTCGACTCTGGTCAAATAAGATATTGCGAGAAAAGTCATCTAAGCGCTTCCTGATGGTCTCCGGCAGCTCCATCTTCTGCCTGAAGACAACAGAACTAGAGGAAGGAAACACTCTCCGCCTCTTCCTGGGGAACACAAGCTGTTTCCATGGTAACCTGGAACACGCTCTGTGCTTTGATTAAACTCTCCATTTTGTTTGTTGTTTACTGCTTTAGCCCTACTGACAACTCTTGAATTATAAGGAAAAAATTAAAGCTTACAGTTTCCATTGTGAAATTCATGGATCATATTTTGTGGGAGCTTTGCTGCACAAGGGACAGGTTTACTTTACAAAGTAGATGTTCTGGGTTTGGAAAGAACATTACATTAAAAAGTTAAGGATTTGGAACATTTTCCCATAGAAAGTGTATTGGTATGGGCTATTGCAATTAATGTTAATTATAAATTCTGTCTAAATCTAATCTCACCCTAACCAACCCTATCACATTCTATGAATATTGTTTAAGATAAACTGATTGTAAAAAAAATGGAGTCACTTAAAGTTTTTTTTTTTTACAGTTTTGGTATATATATATATATATATATATATATATATATATATATATATATATATATATATATATATATATATATATATATATATATATATATATATATATGCTTGGAAGTGTAAAAATCTGTGACTCTTCCTTGCAGCCACAGCTTCTGTGTGGGATGTGTAAACTCATTCTGGGACCTGTAGGAACTAGATACAAATGATAGCGCACTGTCATAATAAAAAAGTACACTATCTCTCATTATGAGACAGCTAAGTGAAAATGATGAAAAACTAGATTTTTCATAAAAAAAAGTTTATCTTGCTTCTGAAAACTATGACCTTCTCATAGTTATAAAAAAATTATATTTGTTTTTATGGCACAATCAGTTACAATTATACGCTCTTATGAAGGTTGTATGTGGTTAAATGAAATTCATGAAACAGGTAATTCATAATTATCAGAAAGCATCTTGTAGTTAGTAGACTGGATATGTAGCTTAGTCAAAATTATGAGAAAAAAATATTTTTTCAATAAAGGGTTGGAAAGAGGCTTTCATACTGTCCCACTTTCATTTCAGAGAAAGTGAAACTTACTGATAACAAGCGCTTGATATGTGACCCCTATTCTCTAAGGAATATAGCTCCTCCCAGTTCTCTTAGATTAGTGTTTTTTTGTGTGTGTGAAAGTGAAAGTTACCAAATGCAGTGAAGAAGATGGCAGCGAAAAGTGAAGCTCTGTGCTCTTTGTGCTGCTCCGTGTGCCTGGAGGCCATGAAGAAACCCGTGACTCTTCCTTGCGGCCACAGCTACTGCATGGACTGTGTAAGCAACTACTGGGACCTGGAGGATCAGAAGGGCGTCTGCAGCTGCCCACAGTGTAGACACACTTTCAACTCGAGACCTGTACTGAACAAGAACACGGTACTGGTTGATTTGATCGAGAAAATGGCCGAACCAGAGAGAACCACTCTTCTATGCGAAAAGCAAGCTAAACCAAATGAAGTGGAGTGTGATTTCTGCACTGCGAAGAAACTGAAGGCTGTCAAAACATGCTTGGTGTGTCTTGCGTCTTACTGTGCCACACACGTCCGGCCTCACTATGAGTCTGCAGCTTTCCAAAGGCACAAGCTGGTGGAGGCGTCAGGCTCCATCCAGGAGAAGATCTGCTCTAAGCACGACAAGCTGCTCGAAGTCTATTGTCGCAGTGATGATGAGTGTATCTGCCTGCTTTGCGTCATGGATGAGCACAGAGGCCATGACACCGTCTCAGCAGCAGCAGCCAGAAAGGAGAAACAAGTAAGATCATTGTTTATTATTCTTGTTAATAATAATATTAATTATTAAGCTTATTATCATAAGCACGTGTGCTTTGTTTCAGTGATAATGACACCTTCTGTTGGTTACAAAAATACATTCCCCTATCCATCCATTCCATCCATCCATCCATCCATCTATCTTCTTACACCCTTGTCCCTTAGTGGGATCAGGAGGTTTCCTAGTGTCTATCTCCAGCTAACATTTTGGGTGAGAGGCGGGGTCACCCTGGACAGGTCACCAATCTGTCGCAGGGCTACACAGAGACACACAGGACAACCAACCATGCACACACACACACTCATACCTAGGGGCTGTTAAGAAAATATATTTAAAATAAACTAGCTTTAAACTTTTATATGACTTGATTGAAATAGCCTAATTATAGTTTTAAAATTTATAACTTATTCTGGCCTATTGACCTTTATTTTCTTACCTGTAGTTAAGATTGTTTGCCAAGATCTCTGTCCTTTGCCCTTTGTCTGTTTGGGAGACAATCATTAGGAAGTTCGAGTTTTTCACACTTATGTGGGAAAGCCATAAACCAGCAGGAGATCAGGAGAAGCTCTCCTTAGACAATAGGGACAAATGGCTTTAGAGAAAGGGTCAGAGACAGGTCCTGGTTGGATGAGCAAAGATACGCCTTATTTGAATAAATTGAAGAAAAGAAGATAAAACTGTCCACACAGAGTAACAAATTAGATTTTGCTCTTTGCAATTTCTCCAAGGACGTCTTGCTTTCTGTTTGTCATTTCCATCTTTTGTCTTTTCCTTTTCTCAGGTAAATTCATGTGTTTGTGCGCTGAGGTTTCTGATGTTTTGTGATGTGCTTTTCTGGTGATAGTTTGCATCTGTCTTGAATAAATGCTGATTATAATAAATGCTGATTATTGTGACGCTGTCATCTCTGAGTGATCTCAATCCTTGCGCACAGCATTTTTCTGAACCCGGGCATAGAGAGGATATAACGAGTCAAAAGGTTTTTAAAGTTTTAGAATTTTCCTCTCTTAATAGGGCAATTTAGTTTAAGTTTCTAAGATTTTGGACTGTGGGAGGAAACCGGAGAATCCGGAGGAAACCCATGCATGCACAGGGAGAACATGCAAACAAAATGCATTCTGTTTATCTAAATGAATTTAAGTGACCACTAAATGTGTTCTTAGAAATTATTTGGAGAGAAGAAACAAAGAAATCAGCAAAGAATTGGAGAAAAGGTGAAGCAGGTGCGACAGCTGGGACAGAAAATGAAGGCATTAAAGGTGACTTTCTTTATCTCTCTTGGCTTAACATGTTTCCATTGAAATAGTTTGTATGGTTTATTTTTTTGCCGGCGACTGCTTTCAGTTTTCCAGAGATGCGGCACTTGACCAAAATGAGAAGATCTACGCTGAAATTGTCTCTGTGGCAGATAAAAGACGTTCAGTTGTGCAGGAGCTAATCAAACATCAGGAAAATGCAGCCTCCGGTCAAACTGAGACGCTCATCAGTCAGCTTGAGAAGGAGATTAGAGACCTGAGGGGGAGAGAGGACGAAATGAGGAAGCTGTCTTCAACTGAAGACAACATTTACTTTTTGCAGGTGAACAGATAAACGCACATCCCTTTTGTTTCATAGTTGTGCAATACTTTGTGTCCATCTATCACAAAAAAAAATACAGTAAAATTCATTAAGATTTTTGTTCAGCATGTAATTAAATGCAAGAAGTTATAAATGCATGGCAACTTTTGAAAAGCACTGCATGATGCTGTGTTTTTGTTTTTTCTTCTCCAGCATGGCAAGCCTATTTTTAATGGCACAGAACCTAAAGGGAGCCTGAACTTCGACCTGCACCAGTGCCTATCCGTTGATTGTGTGACAAAGGCCATATCAGACTTGAAGGACAAAATGGAAACTTTGTCAACAGCTATTAAGGAAATATCAGATACCAGTAAGAACCCAACAGAATACCTAACACTTTTACATGTAAGTGTGTGGTTGTGCAATGTCATGTCTTTTTCTGTTTTCAGTTGAAACTGTTCCAGATCCAACGACAAGGCAGGAATTGTGCATGTGTAAGTTATTTATGTTACATTTTCAAAATAGCCTTTGTGGATCCATGTTGACCAAACTAAATATTGTTTTTAATCTTATAATTTTTTTGGACATTTAAGATTCCTGTTGCTTGAGTTTGGATCCCAACACAGCATTCGAGAACCTGCTGCTCTCCGAGGAAAACACCAAAGTGACTTGGACCAAGAAAGCCCAGCAGTATCCCTACCACACAGAGAGATTTACCAAATATGATCAGGTGTTGTGCGCCGAAGGTTTGTCTGGCGCTTGCTACTGGGAAGTTGAGTGGAAGGGGCCCAGAGTTGAGGTGGCGGTGTGCTACAAAGGGCCAAACATGAAAGAAAGCTGCTTTGGATACAATGACCAGTCCTGGAGTGTTTCCCTGGCCAATTCTGGATGTACTTTTTGGCACAATGAAATGAAAATCAAAATTCCCAACCCATGTTCTCCCAGAATGGGGTTGTATTTGAACCATAAAGCTGGAACACTGTCCTTTTACAGTGTGTCTTGCTCTGAACAACTGGTGCTCCTCCATAAAGTTCAAACCACTTTCTCCCAGCCTTTATACCCAGGGTTTATGGTGTCCAAAGGGGCTTCAGTAAAGATAATCAAGCAGCAGTAAAACTGCTTGATTTAAATAAGTAAGTTGCAAGATCCATCCATCTAACTCAAAACATACAGTTTGATATAGTTAAGCATCTGATATTCTGCTGTAAAGGGAAATAATGTACTTAAACTCTATAATTTCAGTCATGTAAGTATGATTTCTCTGCCATTGTATTCAATGCAAAAGCAAAACGTGAACAACAATAATTGTATCTTACCTGAATTATATATATTGTGTAGATCCGGTAATGTCAGGATACAATGAAGACATGTAGACCTTTACTCTCCTCTGACATTTCCCTCGTTTGCAACTGCATTGAAACTGTTCTTAACTTTCATTACTGTTCACCCGGTATCTTCATCTAGATTTTTGTTAGTTTTGTACCAAATCATTTCTTGTCTGTTTTGAACCACAATAAATGAAACATTGACCCACATATTGGATGTGTAAGATTTTGGTGATGGCACTCTTCAAAATATGATGTTTGTTAGTTGTTGAATGTGTGAACAACAATTATTGTTGTTCACGTTTTTTTTATAACTCTGCAATGTTCTGCTTTTTTTATGTAATGCACCCTGAACCACCTTGCTGCTGAAGTGTGTTATACTTTACTTGTTCAGCAGTGAATGATAATAGTTTCCAATTGTTCTGACATTCCAACCACATCTAACCCAGTATATACTGTTGGTCATGTCTCAACAGTATGATCAGTTGAGATATTTATTTTCACAGAAGCAGCTATGTGCAACCATATCTGACATTTTATATATATATATAAAATGTTTATATTTTGCATCTTTCAGTAATAGAAAGAACTGACTAATTTTCAGTGAATTAATGATTAAAGTTGAATAGTAGTGTTTATGTCTAACTGGCCTTCAGGGTACATTAATTGGATGGCCTACAAGAAATTGATTACAAGCAGCATTTTCTGCAATAAATACATCAAGTCTAAATAAAACGCAAATGTTTCTCTTTAATATTGCATTTCTTGATTTGCATTTTTGAATACTACAGGAATTTTGGTGTGTCTCTTTAAGACAAGAAAAAGTTCCACCCTCTTAGATCACAAGATCAAAGGCCACTCCTTTGTGAATGAAACTGAAAGTATCAGGTTTGATCGGAGGAAAATGGCTTCTAGTCTGGACCTGTTGGATTGCTCTATTTGTCTGCAGCTGCTGGACGAACCTGTGACTACTGCCTGTGGACACAGCTTCTGTAAGAAATGTATAAACACTTTCTGGGACACGGGACGAAACCTCGAAGGGAAATACAGTTGTCCTCAGTGCCGGACAACTTTCAGCCCAAAGCCTGCTCTTCAGAGAAACACAGTCTTAGCTAATCTGTTGGAGGAGCACAAGACGAAACCCAGTCAAAGTGCTGCTGGTGATGAAAATGATGTTGCTTTACCAGGGGATGTGCCGTGTGATTCTTGCACTGCGAGAAAACGAAAAGCTGAGATGTATTGTCTCATGTGTCTTGCCTCCTTCTGCGAGACACATGTGCAGCCTCATTTCCAACTTCCTGTACTGAAGAAGCACAAGCTGATTCAGGCCTCTACGAGAATCAAGGAAAGCATCTGCTCCCGTCATGACAGACTTTTTGAAATTTACTGTCGCACTGATGAACAGCTGGTTTGTCCACTTTGTGTGGTGCAGCACAAAAATCATGACATTGTGGAAGTCACTGCAGAAGCCAAAGCAAAGCAGGTAATTAAATTCACCCAAAACCTAAAGTTAGATTTTTGTGACAGTTTTTATCTTAATGCCTTTACAATTTGATGACTTGGTGTTTTAACAGGAGGAGCTGGAAAGAACCAGAAAGAAAATTGCAGATGCGGTTTGGGTTTCGCAGTGTGAAATAGAACAGCTAGAGGAAGCAGCAAACTCTATTACAGTAAGTGTTGTAAATAAGCAAAAACACCTGAAATGTGAACTTCACTCAATGGCTTTTTAGCCGATCACTCAAAACCTTCTTGTAAAAGCAATGCTTAATTAAGCATGCCTGTGTTGAACCAGGATCTGAAAATTAACTTGTTAAGTCACTTGCTGTGTGTCAGAATGCCTTGCAGCATGTGAAGAATATGTACGTGTACATCTTGTAATGGCATGGATAGTGACACTTTTGTTCTCGTCTTCCTTACAGTAGACAAACAAGCAAAGTTAATTACAACTTAACATCGTCAAACTAATGATGCGCCTCAGTTGTAGTCTGAACTATGACATTTCAACTTGCCAGTTGAATAAATCAACTGGAACACCCTCAGAAGGCAGATTTTTCACTGGTATCGTCGGAGCATATAGTTACCAAAATACTTCTAGGCTGACTTTGCAGTTTAATATGGCCGCTCCTTGCATCAACATTGGTAAGATGTTCTGGAAACATGTTTATTTCACAAAACACACATAAGAGTGCATATAAAATCAATGTAGGACTTAAGTGAATATATAATGTATGCTTATGGAAAGTAAAGCTTAAAACGATGTTCGCAAGAGGTGCTGCAAGCAACACCATGGACGCCATGTTGAAATCCGAGTATGTTAACTGGAATGCTGTTAATCAGGTGTGACATCAAGCTCAGCTCTAAGTTAATGGAATGCCTACTCTATGTTTTGGTCCAATCTGCTTTTGACTAACCTTACCCCAAATCCCCCAACCTTACTGTGAGTGCAAGTCATGACGACTGTAATGGTGTTTGTTTTTCCACAAGGATGCTGCTTGGGAGTCAAGTGACAACTTTGAGCAGCGATGCACCGAACATCTCCGTTTATACGCTCACTTTCTGGAAAAGAAATGTCTTGAGATGAGAGGCAAAGTTGAAGAGGTAGAGAAAGTTGGAGTTGACTGGACTAACGGTCACAAAGCACGACTCAAGCGTGAAGTTCATAAACTGAAGGAAATGGATCACAATCTCTGCCAGCTTGCACAAACAGACGATCCCATTCAGTTCCTAAAGGTGATTTCTTTGTTTCATTTCCTCTTTTTTATTTTAATTGTTTAGTGTAAGACTGTTGGGATTATGAATTTGTTTGGCTCTTACAGGATATTCAAGCTGTGGGTGGCCTCCCTGTGTTTTCAGGTTCACATAAAGGGCTGGTCCCTCTGAAAGAGTTTGTGTCTGCAAAAACCAACCAATTAAAAAGCATGTGTGGCAAGCAGAATGTACAATTATTTGGCCATTTTATGGATAATATAAGTAAGTTGGGTATTTTGCAGCAAATTTGATTTGCACATTTCCTGAGTTTGAGAAAAAAAATTTTTTCTTGCCAGTGTTGCATATTCCCAGAAAGCTTCACATCAAACCAACAACAAGAAACGACATACTGGCCAAGTTTATACGTAAGTAGAATGATAAATAAATTTCTGCAGAAATGTGTTAACGTTTCAACCTACGAGTGAGTGAATTTCTCCTCTCTCTCAGATCCTACGCTGGATCCTAACACAGTGCATGCGTGTCTATATATGGCAAACACCAAGAGAGAGCTATCATGGGGAATAACAGGCCAGGCTCATCCTGATCACCCTGACAGATTCTCCCACTTTTACCAATCGCTGTGCCAAGACGACCTTCAAGAAAACCACTACTGGGAGGTGGAGTGGGACGGTGGCATCATTGAAGTGGCCGTGTCATATAAAGGCATACAAAGGAAAGGGCAGGGTAAAGACAGCTGCTTCGGACACAACAAGCTGTCTTGGAAAATCATCTGTTCTCCTTCCGGTTGCACTTTTTGGCACAACAGTCTCCATAAAGGTCTGATTCCTCCAGCTCAGTCACGTAGAGTGGGTGTGCACCTCGAGTACAATGAAGGAAAGTTGAGTTTCTACAGTGTTTCGCGCTTTGGCGAGCTCACACTACTGCACCGAGTCCAGACAACATTCAGTGAACCTCTCTATCCTGGCTTTAGTGTGGATTTAGGAGCAAGCCTAACAATCTGTACGTTTTAAGCTCTACTTCAACCTTATTGTCAGGGGACTGAAATAAGAAACTAAATAAGCAGTAAATCTATTACAAACTGATTTATGTGTCACAGGATAGTCTATGTAAACTTAAATTTTGATCATTTTTAGGACTTTTCCATATTTAATCCCATCTCTAAGAGGGACATGTAAGTTCTTGATGCATTATTTTCTGAAATGATAGCAATAAATGGTATAATGTACAACTCAAACATAAGTGTCACCATTTGATGCATTTTACCAGATCATAGAAAAAGCCAATTTCCATCTGCAGACCCCTAATGATGCAAGAATGTAATCATCACAATCTTGAACTGAGATTTTTTATTATTATTCTGTCATTAAAGAACTTTGCAGTGATAACTTACAGAAATTCACTCTTTGGTGTGAATTGGTATAAGTTTCAAGAAAATCACACCAAAGTGTGAATTTCTATGTGCAAATATAGAATGAAAATGCTTTACTGACAAAGAATATTTTTAGTGGTTAAAGTGCTCCGCCTATGGGTGGGGCAACAAGTTCTGACTTTTGTCTGCGCTTACAGGCCGAACAATAGTTAAGATTATCCACCCCTTCTTGGAGTCCTTAGAGGGGGTACTGGAGAATGCCCCTCCTGGGGACTCCCTTGTTCTACTGGGGGACTTCAATGCTCACATGGGCAATGACAGTGAGACCTGGAGGGGTATGGTTGGGAGGAACGGCCCCCCAGATCAGAACTTGAGTGGTGTTCTGTTGTTGGACTTATGTGCTTGTCACAGATTGTCCATAACAAACACAATGTTCAGGCATAAGGGTGTCCATATGTGCACTTGGCACCAGGACGCCCTAGGCCACAGTTCGATGATCGACTTTGGCATCGTATCATCGGATCTGCTGCCGTATGTCTTGGACACACAGGTGAAGAGAGGTGCGGAGCTGTCCACTCCGGTGGTGGGGGAGGAAGCCGGTCAAACCTGGCAGGCCCAAATGTGTTGTGAGGGTCTGCTGGAACGTCTGGCAGAGTCCCCTGTCAGATGGAGCTTTAACTCCCATCTCTGGCATAGCTTCGAACATGTTCCGGTGTAGGTGGGGGACATTGAGTCTGAGTGGACCATGTTCCGTGCCTCCATTGCCGAGGCGGCTTATCAGGGCTGTGGCCGCAAGGTTGTTGGTGCCTGACGCGGCGGCAACCCTTGAACCCGTTGGTGGACACCTTCGGTGAGGGATGCTGTCAAGCTGAAGAAGGAGTCCTATGGGGCCTTTTTGGCCTGTGGGACTCCAGAAGCAGTTGATGGGTACCGGCAGGCAAAGCAGCATGCAGCTCAGGTGGTCATTGAGGCAAAAACTCGGGCGTAGGAGGAGTTTGGAGAGGCCATGGAGAAAGGCTTCCGCACGGCTTCGAGGTAATTCTGGTCCACCATCAGGCGTCTCAGGAGGGGGAAGCAGTGCAGCACCAACACTGTTCATAGTGGGGATGGTGTGCCACTGTCCTCGACTCGGGACGTTGTGGGCCGGTGGGCGGAATACTTCGAAGACCTCCTCAATCTCACCTACATGCTTTGCATTGAGGAAGCTGAACCTGAGGACTCTGGGTCAGGCTCTCAATCTCTGGGGATAAGGTCGCCAAGTGTGACCGGTGGATTTCTGCGTTGTGTGTTTTGTGTGGTGATCAGACAAACCACAAGACATCAAGTCTGGGTTTGGAGGCGGTCTCCGTTTATTCAATCTGTCAATCGGGAGATATTAGCATTAGCACCTAGCATGTGCTCCAGTTCTCCAACCCGATCTCTTCCCAGTGGAACGAATAACAAAAGGGCCTAAGCCTGCTAACATACCTGTCAATCGGGAGATATTAGCATTAGCACCTAGTATGTGCTCCAGTTCTCCAACCCGATCTATACAAAATAATAGTTAGCATGCATCAAATGATGATATAAAAGTGTAATAGCAACTCAAATGAAAATATCCATACACTTGCCATTAATACAGAAGGAACAATAAACATTTGAACAATATAAATGAGAGGATTACAATAGATTATAAAACTTGCCTCTTCCTAGTGGAACAAATAACAAAAGGGAAGAGGAAATTAATAACTTAATATTTATAGAAGTTCTGGAGGACCCTGAAAAAAAGAAGAAAATAAGGCAGAGTTGGAGGACCAAAACCCTTATAGTAGACACAGAGGAACACAGCAACAGTCAAGCAGAGGCAGACAAATACATGACAGAACACATTTTGTGGACCCAGTTACACAAGGTGGTTAAGAAGATCCTAGGTCCCCAGGGGTGGATGAGATCCGCCTCTCTATTTAAATTTTGCTAATATTTGCTTATTCCATACAATCAATGATTATAAAATGAAGTGTCCTTAATTGCATCTTTTTGTTTTCATTAAGTCACACTCGTAGTCCAAAAATGTAAGAATCTTCAATTTTAAAATGTTAACAGCACATGTCATGATTCTATGGATCTTCATTTCCCCCACTCTTATGAAAAAAATTACTTGTACCTCCTAAAGAGTTATTATCTCACAATTATGAGATGCAATTTTGTTTTTTTCATCACTGCGGGGAAACTGGCTTCCATATGTTTAAACCTGTAAAGTAATGAGATTGCAAGCAAACAATATTAGTAGCATTTAATAAAATGTTAAGTCGAAACAAGCTATTAAATATAAATTGAAATTAAGAAACAGTCATATTTACACAGATGTATTTCTGAAAATGTTAATATTTTCTAAAAAAACAAACTGATATATATCTTAAACTTGTAATGACATTGTACGTATAGTAACATTTAATTAAATGTTAAGTCAAAACAAGCTATTAAGTCTAAATTGAAATGAAGAAATAATCAGTCAAATATTTACAGATGTATTTCATGTAGCTATTCCTGAAAATTTAAACATGATCTAAACACAGTGGTGGGAAGTACATAAGTACATTTTCTGTGTATCTGTAATTTTCTTAAGTAGATTTAATAATGGATACGTTCTACTTTTACTCCACTACATTTTACAATAAGTATCTGTACTTTCTACTTCACTACATTTCTATAAAAGTGTTGCGTTCATAGATATGTCTATGGTCGCGTTACTCGTTACATCCAAGTCGCGTTGAGCTTTTTGTCCGTTAAAATGTGAATTTCAGGGACTTAAGGTGGCGCCGTAAAATCCAAGGAATAACGTCACTTCTGTGTCTGTTGTCACCCATCGCCTCCACCTTTACTCGCACGCGGAGCTCCAAGACGTGCACAGCGGTTTCCTCTGAGCGGGAGAAGATGTCTAACTGATGTCAGTAATATAATAGCGCCACATAAACCATAAGATATGGCGACATGTAAAATCAGCAGCTTCGCTTTCACAGACGGGGACTTCGTCCAACTTTTAGCGTCACTTCGCTAAAAGTTCATCACAGACGCTGTACAGACTCAGTCAGTACAGCTAGCTTTGTACTGACTGAGACACACGTTGCGTCTGTGATGAAAAAAAGTTGTCACTCATGCCTGAATTATTGTGTGGAGATGTTGACTAAGGTGTCGCATATATGGAACAACTCTGGGACCAAAGTCTGCATTGATATGACATTCAGGAACGATCCGATTCTAATGGACAGATCTTTACTGATAAAATTTATTTCAACTATAAGTATTTAACATCTAGGTGTTTTTATGGGAATGTGGATCTTTCAGATCAATTTGAAAAGCAATTTTGATAGGTAAAACTTAATTTTTTTGTGTTACGTAGCGAGTGTTGGTCTTGACTTGGTCTCGGATAAGTTTTCTCCTAAGTGACTCCTTGGTTGCATGTCCTCTCCCATCCTCCTTTTTTCCACACTTAATGATATTGTATTAGGGATTAGGTAATGCATTCAGCAATTACTTTTACTTTTAATACTGAAGTATTTTTAAACGCCAGTACTTTTTCACTTTTACTTAAGTACAAATGTTAATGTGGTAGTTTTACTTGAGTACATTTTTGTCTGTGTATTTGTACTTTTACTTAAGTAAATTTTTTGAGTGCTTTCTCCACCACTGTCTAAACAACAAATGAACTGATATCACAACTCTAATAAAAACAAGTTTCAAGAAAGTGTAAGACAGTAAGGAGACTAACAGTCTGTAATATTTAAAGTAGAGTACAATAGTGTTACCTACAACAGCTGTTAATCAGGTAAGCTTTAAGGATCCAGGTATTTGGTGACAGCTCTTCAAACTAGTTTCCCAGCATTTAGATTAGTGTCTGTTAGACAGTTGCTCTCTGTTGGAGGCTGGTCTTGACAGTTACCCTGTATGACGCCACTAACATGGTGCTCTTCCACACCTTATTTGCAAGATTCACAGTAATTGTGAAGCACAAAACAAGCATATGACATGAGGCAGATTATGAATGTTTAAGTCCATGGGTCACCTCAGGCAGGTCACCTGCCTGCCTTTATAAAAATAAATAAATAATATATAAATTTAAAATAAGCTAGTTTTAAAACGTAACATGTTTTGATTGAAATAGCCTAATTATATTTTTAAAATTTATAACTTACTCTGGCATATTGACCTTTATTTTACCTGTGGTTAAAGCAGATTGGCAAGATCTTTGATCTGTCCTCAGTAGCAATCAGTAGAAGTCTTTGCTTTTTTTTTTCTTTCTATCCTCTTTGTCTCAGGTAATGAATGTATG
Source organism: Poecilia picta (assembly GCA_033032245.1). Lineage (NCBI taxonomy): Eukaryota > Metazoa > Chordata > Actinopteri > Cyprinodontiformes > Poeciliidae > Poecilia > Poecilia picta. The sequence goes on from CM065358.1 coordinate 15,248,492, forward strand.
TCTCTGTTGTTCTGCAGTTTCTGTGGTAATTTTATATTTTGTCTCCAATTGGATTAAATTTTGCAATTCTGTGACGTCAACACGCATTGTTGTGTTTTTTTGTGGACGCATACCACCCTGGGATCCAACAGGAAGAGAGAGCCAGACTTTTTTTCAAAATTAACAAATTCAGAGAAACTCTTCCTTGACACCGTCCAAATGCGAATTCAGTTACCATGTTTGCAGAGACAGAGTCAGAAATATTGTTCTTGTTGAGTTACGCCACCATTTGAATATTCTGTCATTAATTAAGGCAGAAGTGGATAGGCAGGGTCCCCCAAAAGAAAAATTGGAATCGGCTCTTCATCATCCACAATTTGGCGCTGCAGTGATGGGATTTTTCCACTGTTGAGGTAGGTGTTGTATTGTGGAATTGGCAAAGATGCATCATGGACACTTCCAGGCCACTTAACAACAACGTCCATGAATTTGTACTTATAATCACACACAGCTTGTTCATTCAGGGAATATTTTCCTTTTCTATTTAGGAAGTCAGTGGAGTTGCTTGAGGGTTGTTGTAATTCTATGTGTGTCCCGTCAATGGCTCCTAAGCACTGCGCCTGCAGCATCCCATGGGCATTTTCAAATTCAGTAACCAGTGCTTGGACTTCAGGCTCAGTGAAAGGTAATTGGATGTATTTTGGACCCATGTTAACAGAGCTGCTGTGTTAACGGACAGAGCTGCTGTGTTAACGGACACAGCAGCTCGTAACAAACCGAAAGCGTTGGCAGTTTTTCGGATTCTTCCCTTGTCACTTAAGTAATAAAGTGTACAGGCCACCTTTTTTAACAAGTCAACCGGCGATCCTATGGTTGTCTGTTCACCCTCGATGTAGGGGCGAAGTTCCTCACTCAATGCGACCAGGGATGGCTTCGACAGATGAAAGTTCTGCCTCCATTCTACAACATCAACTACATGTGTTTTTTTTTGTCTCAAACATCCACTAATTAACCGAGTGGAGCTGTATGAGATTCGTCTTCGTTGATTTGAGTACAGAAGTAAAAAATAAGGTCCATGTTGGAGTACTTTTCTGCCACCTTTTGTAAAGGACTACTTTCATCCATAGGTTCCAATGGCTTAAGAAAATGAAACACAATTTCACATCAAAACATCGTCATAGTCCAATGAAGCTTAGGTAAAATGCACGTGTGGTCAAACAACCAAATAAAAACGACTGACCAAATACATTTCAAGTTGCACTTACCAGTGTATCAGCAAGATGAAACTCAGAGGATTTTCTAATAATAATCTCTGGTCCAGAATCTGACAAGTCCGACAATTTTCCAGCTGCAAAACAAGAACAAAAAACCCAACAAGCCAACTTAACTTCTACTATGTGACGGTACAGTATTTGGTCATCTACTACAATGTATCTGGAACCACAAACACAGCACTGGTAAAAACTAATAAATGAGTGTCTACCTATCAAGTTTCTGGGAAGTAACTTGATACGTAGGAGCCAATCTATGTATACGTTGTACTTCATTGGATTCCACTAATGCTTAATTGCACAGTTTTAAAATTTAGATTTATTGAAGTTAGTTCAATGTGCCAAACAGTACACACAAACATCTGAGCTTACCTTCTTCAAAGTCCCTTGTCAAGCAGAGGAAATGAGTTATCCTTTGATATCGCTTGCCAACTTCAGCCTTGTAATCTGCAAGGGTAAAACGTGTTTGTGTTCCAGGGATATTAATAACCTCTGTCCCATCTGGATACAGAAGGAGGAGATCTTTTGTCATCTTTTGCATTTTTGTTTTAAGTCCTTCATTGTTTTAACAGCAAGACTGAGCAGGGGTGTGGCAGGGACATCTGGGTTTGTTGCAAGAGAAATAGTTCTTCCACGTTGGGGCTTTAGATAATTCTTCTGAATGATCATCAAGTCAATATTTATCTGAAACAAAAAATATGTGGAAGACTGAGCAAGGTGTTTTTTTTTTTAAAGAACAGTCAATTGTTTTTAATACCTCCTGTATTATTTTACACTATCCAAATAGATCAATTAACTATTAATATCAGTCATTTTCAAGCTTTTACTTTTGAAATGCAGATTTGGATACAAACAGAACAATGGTTGTTTATTACTTTTATTATTAACATTACTCAATTATTAATTAGTATTTTGTTTAAGCAAGTCCATTAGTTAAAAGCTGCTTGTTTTTGGTTGGAGCCATACAGGACTTACTAGAACTTTATTTTTTTCCTTTTGCTTTTACTCCTTTCTCCCAACTTAATACTTTTGTTGCTCCTAGTTTTTCTTTTTTCGGTATTCAAGGAAGGTGCTGAGGGCTGGTGCAGGGCAGGATGGGACAGTCTATTGTGCTAGAAGTAAATTAAAGAAAAAATGTCGCACATCACATTCATGCAAACAGACAATATGTATTACAAACTGAAGTAAAGTTAGCACATGTCTAAATTTAGTGCGGGTTCGCTTTGAAAAGGTGGCTTACCTTATGTGGCTAAGACAATGCTGCTGTACTATATTGAGTTTGTGTACTTTTAAAAGTGACAGTGGACACGGTCTGGAGACTGCTAACTTTATTAAGTTACTACATCCATAAGACACATAAATCTTTCTTTACGCTTATTAACTTATTTGAACATCGTGGAGTATCTTCCATACAAATTTCTCGAAACCTCTTGCCACAACAGAAGATAAAACTTTCCACACAGAATAACAAATCAAATTTTACTCTTTGCAACTTTTCTTGCTTTCTGTTTGTCATTTCCATCTTTTGTCTTTTCCTCTTCCCAGGTAAATATATGTGTTTGTGCTCTGAGGTTTCTGATGTTTTGTGATGTGCTTTTCTGGTGATAGTTTGCATCTGTCTTGGAATAATAGCTGATCTGGGTTGTTCTTTCTCAGAGGACATTGTTGAGGAAATATAACCATTTTTAGTTTTTAGTTGAATTTAATCATATAACCATTTGTAGTGTTTTAGTTAGCTGTATCCTTTACTTAAATTTAGGAGTGTGTCAGGGAGGTCAGAAGCAGGGAGAGCCGTGCCTGGGTTCAGGACGCCAGATAAAGATGGATCTACGAAAGCTCTTAGGAGGTTGTAAAATAATATATCCTTAGGAGGGAACCCAGGTCTCAGGAGATAAAATCATTTAGTGAAATAGGCCTGAGTACAGCTTAAGAGTTATAACCTAAGTCTAGTACAATTGACCTGCAGTTTACCCGAAAATTGACTGAAATATGTGTTTAAAAGCATACATGCAGTTTGTTATCTATTTGGATGAATGAACAGGGAGTTCCAGCTACGTCTCCTTGGATATTTGCAGAGTCATAAAAGTCAGCAGGCTCCTAGTGTTCTGGGTAACTTCACTAACAAAAAAAGAGAAAGCTTCTCTTTGATCATTCCGACCAAATTGTAGGGAGGAACCACATTTGGAACCGTTACTGGTTGGTTGGGATGAGGAACGCCTGGTTTGAATATGCAAAAATAAAGCCACTCCCACAACGAATAAGAGCTAATGCAAAAGAGAAATTATTCAGAAAATAGCTGATCTGAGCTGCGTTTTGTTCTGGCTCTTTTCCCCAAAGACGTCTTTGTATGTTTGTCTGCTTTATCTCAGGTAACGAAATGTATGTCTTTGTGTTTTTTCTGTAATGCTCTGTCATGTCTGATACTTTGTTTCTGTTTGGATTAAATTCTGTACTCCCGTGACATGCTCTCTCTCTCCTCACGTGGTCTCCAAGACAGTAGAGAGAATCTGGGACCAGGAAAGGAAATAGAGCAGAATTGTATATTTTCTAATTTAGATAATTATTCCTTTTCAACAACATGTCCTTGATGTTTTGTTCATCTTGTTGTCTCAAGTAACCAATGTCTGTCTCTGTGTTTCTAAATTTCCTGTCTTGTGTTATATTTTCTACTGATTGAATTAAATTCTGAACTTCTGTGAGGTCAACACGCAGCGTATGCCTCTGTTTTCCCCACGCTGCTTCGTGACGCAGAAAAAACCTGGGACCAAGGAAGAAACCCGAGCCAAGTTGTTTTTAATAGTTAAATAAGGTTTTCTTCCAACAGTTGGTTCACTTTCTATAAAAGTGTAGGGGCCTGGTAAAGGACCAGCAGTCATTTGGGTTAGGGGCCTATGGTGTTTACCAGTGCAAGAGAGGTAGCAGAGAAAACAAAAGGAAGTTTGAACTCTGAAATTGTTTTTGCAAAGATGTGAAAAATAAATCATGAAGAACAACAAGTTACAAGTTTGGATACTGAACCTTCTTTTGCCTGCGTTGAAAAACTTGACCCCAGTGTCTCAGTGGCTTAATGGAACTTTTGTTGGATGTTTGGTTTGACAAACAATCGCCACTACAGTGAGGCATCCAAGCAAACGAAGCTGTTCAACCACAACCTCCGTGGAGAAGCTCGGAAAGCTAACAAAAATATGGCTGTGCAAGAAGATAAAAGCAAGTCAGAAAATAGTAAGCCTGATCAAATTGTGGTCGCACTCGAGTCATTAAGAAGCGAGTTTTCCTCAAAACTTGATGGTCTGATGGTGACACTACATCATGTCATGAGCAGAGAACCGTATTTCCACCGCGGAAGACAAGGTGGCTAACCTACAAGCTAATGTGAACACTTTGCTATTTGTTTTAATTATGTACTCTTGATGTATTTTGGTAATCTGAAAGTATTTCTTTCCTCACAGACACGTCAAGTTCCATTGTGTAAATTTCACCTTGGGGACAGACCAATCCTAGTGACCTTAATATGGACCATAACTGCTCTCACTTTATGGCAGAAGGCACGTCTGGCCTGGGGTCTTTGCTTTTTGTCAAATCCAATCAGGTACAAACTCCCCCAATTAACCTTTTTTTTCTTCTTTTTTTTTTTAAGTACAATGAAAATGGATGCTTGGTTGAAAACTGCATTAAAATGCAGCTTAAAAAGTGAACAAAAAATCCTCTATCATTACCTCGATGTTGATGTCTCACTAGTCATGCTGATGGCAATGGATCTAGTCGGCAAAAGCTAAATGTTGAGGGAACATTATATTATGACACCTGGTGAATTTGGTGCAAATCACAGGATCAGTTATTAGAAAGAATCTTTGATATCCGTTTGTGTTTAGATGAGAACTTCCAGTAAATCTGCTAGTGTTTTTTAAAAAGCCTATGGCCGTTTCTCAATACTCAAGATGCAAGTACGCTATTGTGTTCTTATCAAGTACGTTTTTAACAGGTACGGGTGAAAGACCGTCCTACCGAGTACGGGAAAACAAGGACGGCAATTGGAACAGATACGAACTCCGTTATGTCATAGCAGCAAAGAACTATTCATATTTACTATTTTAAAATGACCTAATAAATAAAAATAAAATAACTAAATAATTAATATCTATACATTACTTCATTTTATATATGTAACAATATAATTATAATAATTATTTCTAATGAATAAAGGTGTAAAATGTTTTACGATTAATAAACAGTTTGTTTATGGTTGTTTACACATTTCAGTTGGCTTAAAACTAAACTTTGTAACGGTAAATAATTCTCAGTACTCAAAATGGATCGAGTAATATTAGCTACACTGGCTGGAATGATGCACTATGAAGCTGAAGAAAGAGCTGCGGAGATAAGGCAGCGGATACAAGCAAGTAAAGCCAAAATACAGAGGAAGAGTAGGCGTTATCTCTTGACTTGCCTTACCATGTTGGTACGTCCTACTCTAAAATCATAACACATAATAAAATCAACAGAAAAGTGTCTTTTTTACAGACACTAAAACAAATGTTTTTATTCTCCAGCTTCCAGTTTACAAAGCTTATTTATACATATAGGTTTTCAAACATTCTGTTTAGTCAATACATTTATGAGATTTTCAAATTATTAATAAACTTCCTTGAATATACCATATGATGGGCGACTGTGGCTCTGTGGATAGAGTAGTCGTCTTGTGATCGGAAGGTTGCAGATTCAATTCCAGCTTCCTCCTGCCACATGTCAATATGCCCCTGGGCAAGGCACCCAACCCCAAATTGCCTACTGAGCTGTGTATCGGTGTATAAATGTGTGTGACCTGGGATACATGGGAGAGATCCAAGATGGCGCCAGTGTGCATGGCTGCTCGTCCATCTCTCATGTTTGAGTGTGGTTGTGTTGTGTGGGCGACTGTGGCTCTGTGGACATGGAGCAGGTCCGCAGGCTTGAGCGTGGGATTCCAGGGGAGCTTGTCCCAAAGAAATTCTTCTCCTGTGCAGCACTTAGAATGATCTTTGAGGACAATGCTCTAGTCGTCCCGTTCCGCAACGGTATCAGCGACCATAGGCTCATGGATACGAGGAGTATCCTTGAGTTCTTCGTGAAAGAGTTGGAGGGACTGTACTCCAGCTCAGAGGGTGTGGCGAGGTACGACGCCTACTGAAAGTCGTACCAGTATGAACTTGCGCTACATTAAATGATCTATGGGCATCCTCTACACACCAACTACAGATTAAGACCGTCGATGAAGCTGCTCGGCAACACAAGTGGAACCTTCAGGAAACTCTGGAGCCTTTAAAGAAGAAGCTAGAGCTCAGGAAGAAAGTTCAGGAGGAGTTTGATCAGACAGCAGAACACCTAAAGGTCCAGGCCGGACACACAGAGAGTTAGATTGTTGAGCAGTTTAAGAAGCTTCATCAGTTTCTGGCAGAGGAAGAGGAGGCCAGGCTGGCTGCACTGAGGAAGGAATAGGAGCAGAAGAGACAGATAATGGAGAAGATGGAGGCTCTGAGCAGAGAGATAGCAGCTCTTTCAGACACAGTCAGAGCCACAGAGGAGGAGCTGAGAGCTGCAGACCTCTCATTCCTGCACAACTACAAGGCTGCAGTGGAAAGAGTCCAGCGCTGCCCCCTGCTGGAGGATCCACAGCTGCCCTCAGGAGCTCTGATAGACCAGGCCAAACAACTGGGCAACCTGGCCTTCAACATCTGGAGCAACATGGAGACCATGGTGACCTACACTCCTCTGGTTCTGGACCCAAACACCGCTGGTAAAGAACTCCATCTGTCTGAAGATCTGACTGGTTTGACTTTTGAAAAGGAACAGCAATTTCCTAATAATCCAGAGAGGTTTGGTCATTACAGGTTTTTTGTTCTGAGTTCTGAGGGTTTTAACTCAGGGAACCACAGCTGGGATGTTGATGTTGGAGACAGTAAATACTAGAAACTTGGTGTAGTAGAAAAGTCTCTTCAGGAGAATGAAGCCACAAAGACTCAAGGCTCTCGAAGAAGAATCTCTTCCACATCTACGCACATACGTGAAATGTTCTGTTCTACAGTCAAAGAGTTCCAGAGGCTCCTTAAGGCACTTTGCAGGAAGAACAAGTCACGGCCAACCATGATGAAGCAGGTGTCCTCGGAAACCAGCCGACATCACGTGTTGAGGCAAGACCAGTTTTTTGTACTGGACTTGATTGATAAAGCCCTGGCTAATACAGGCGAGAGCCAACTCCTCTCTGCTCGCCTGTATTTAACCCGATTTGGGCGGAAGGACAGGGACACCTTGGACCTGACAGATTTTGTCAATCCATCTGCCGTGGTGTCCCTGTCCGTGCACACCGCTGCCCAAATCTCTGCCAGGGAACCAGGCGTCCACCTTATGTTCTCCAGAGAAGGTCTACTGGAATTGGTTGGCCCTCATGGATCTTTGTATTCTGTACTTGGGATCCACGAGCCCACCAATTACCAGAGCGAACTGGACCGGTGCAAATTGGATCTGAAGCAGACATTGGTGGACGCCCTGGGGACAGTGGCAAACTGACCTTTGTCCAAATGTATGTGTACAGCCCACATGTCCACATACGTATGCCATTCAGGCATCTCGTCAGCGGAGCGGTGGCAACATGCTGTTTGTCCCACCCTCAATTCCAGCAGGTCTTGCTCTCCAGAGCCTCTAGCTACATACATCCACCACATGGAGGACCTTACGGGCAAGATGGACCTCAGTCTTGCCCTAATAGTCATCTTGTGATCAGAAAGTTGCAGGTTCAATTCCAACTTCCTCCTGCCACATGTCAATGTGCCCCTGGGCAAGGCACCCAACCCCAAATTTCCTACCAAGCTGCGTATCGGTGTACAAATGTGAGCGTTTGTGAGTGCGAATGGGTGAATGTGGCTCTAGTGTAAAGCGCTTTGAGTGGTCAAAAATGATTTGATAAAGCGCTATATAAGTTCAGTCCATTTACCATGTTGGTTATACACAGTCCAGTCACATTAATGTGACCACCACGTACTTTCCACTTCAGAGTTAAATAACCAATCACAGAAGGCAGGTGGCAGCACAGTGCAGTTGAGCGTATATAAAGGGTGTGTGTGGGCTTCGGAAAACATTTCAATCGTTGGCGTAATGCAGAAATGAAGCGATTTATCCGACGTCCAAAAGGGCATGATCATTGGCTTTCGGGCCAAGGGTGGAAGCATTTCCGAAACGGCTGAGTTTGTGAACTGTTCGCGTGCCGCCGTGGTAAAAGTGTACCGTGCATGGCAAAATGGGACTGTCCAAAATCAACGACGTGGCAAATGTGGTGCACCACGGGCCATAGATGACAGAGGCGAACGACGGTTGCGAGATGCGTTCGGGCAGATAGACGGGCTACCGTTGAGCAACTGACCACTAAAATGAACCAAGGGCTACCACAAGTGTCTCCCAAACCACTATTCAGCGAACATTGCTGCGTCTGGGCCTCCGAAGCGGACGCCTGGTTCGTGCACCTATGCTGACTGGTGTTCATCGACGACGAAGGCTAGAATTTGCACGCCAGTACAGCAGCTGGACGTCCACTGAGTGGCGACAGGTAGCGTTTTCAGATGAATCGCGTTTTATGCTCCATCGGACAGATGGACGTTGGCGTATAAGGCGTGAAACCTCTGAAAGGAACCACCCTGCAACCATTGCAGGAACGGTCCAAGCTGGAGGCGGGAGCATTATGGTCTGGGGAATGTTTTCCTGGCATTCTCTGGGTTCACTGATTATTGTGGAAGGCACGATGGATCAATACAAGTACGCATCTGTCCTTGCGGACCATGTCCACCCCTACATGCGCATTGTTTTTCCTCAGGATGATGGCATCTTCCAGCAGGACAATGCGAGGTGCCATACAGCTGCCAGTGTACGTGCGTGGTTCGAAGAGCACCAGGATGAGTTTACCGTCCTCCCCTGGCCAGCAAACTCACCTGACTTAAACCCAATCGAGCATCTGTGGGACCATCTCGATCGAGTTGTTCGCAGCCATGGATCCTCAACCGCGTAATCTAGCGCAGCTGGCCACGGCATTAGAGTCGGCATGGCTCAACATCCCAGAGAAGACCTTCAGGGACCTAAGTGACTCTCTTCCTGCACGTCTCGTAGCAGTTCGCTCTGCGAAAGGTGGTTATTCTGGCTTTTGACAGATGGTCACATTAATGTGACTGGACTGTGTACATGGTCTATTTTTTTCCCCCACAGGGACAAAGAAAAGCACGTAGGTATGCCGTTGTTAATAAGACGGCATTAGAATTTTTTTTTTTACCATTTATTGGCTAGTCTGCGGATCATCATACAGGGTGACGTTAACTGTTTGCAGAACTGTGCACAATGTAGTTGAGGAAATGATGACTATCCTTCACAAGATTATTCATTTCCCCAAAGAGGAAGAATTGGAAAACGTTGGAGCCGGTTTTGCAGGCCTTGCTGGACATGAGGTGTTCTGTCTAGCTGCTGGTGCAATCGATGGATGCCACATCAGGATCCTTCCTCTAGCCTAGACCTTCTCAACGTGGGCGGTACCGCCACCCAGGGGGCTTTCAGAGGACGGCAGGGGGCGCTGGCGGACATTTTTACAAAAGGGGGGCGCTGGGATGCCTTAGGGGGGCGTTTGGTCGAAGGTAAACTTTATTGTCAGTAATAAAATAATGGTCAGTGCAAAGTAGCCTGCAAGTTATTTTGGTGGGGGCAGTGGCGCAACTACACATTTATCGGCGCATAAATGGACACCCGAGAAGTCCCCCCCCCCCACCGAACGAGAAGTTGCGCTGCACTCCTCTCCGTTGACAGAATTGTAGGACTCTCGCCTTTCTTCGGGCACTTGAGGTCCATCCTCTCTTTGCTCCTAAAGTTGTTGCTGCATGTTGCAGTCTACACAACATCTGTGTAGCAGCAGATGATATTCTGGCTGAAAATGATGTGTACTTCTACAAATTATTCAATTTTTTTTTTATTTTGCTTGCTTTGGCAATATACTAAAGCCCAGTTTTGCAACACAAACTGAATAAAACAAAATCATAAAACACAACAAATAGCAATCAGTTGTTTTTATTTTTCCCCATTAATGTGTAAAAATAAAAGCTACAAATACTCACTCCCATCCACTTATTGAAGTATTTCTTTTTCCAGTAAAAAGGGATTGTTGGCTGCTTACCACTCAATTAGTTTCCTTGTTTGTCCCTTAAATAGTAATAAAGAATACATTTTAACTGTATAGATCTTTATACACTTGCCAACGTTTCAGTGGGAACGTCATTCCCAACGTCAACATCAACAGTGCCGAAATGGACTGAAGAGGTAACGGCTGAGGAAATGGTCGGTTTAGTATTTTGTTTAAGTGAAAAGTCACTCAAGCACTGTAAACACTAAAGACACTCAAGAAAGACAAATACACACAGCAAATTGTCACGAGTTACACACAATTTTAAACAACCGTATTTTCTAGTTTTTATTGAGAATTATTTTAATTTTAAATATGAAAACACAGTTATGTACTTTCTCTGCCATTCCGTCGTTTGTGGCGCTATGCATTCTGGGTTATCTTGCTGAGTCAAGACAGCAGAAGGATGCGTCCCCGATTAAATGGGCGGAACAAGAACACATCCGGGTACTTTGAGCGTTTTTGCCTGGATGCATACTTAGAATCATAGACATCAATAGTAGACCCCTCATGCAGCGCTGAGTCGTACGTAAGCGTCCGCCATGAGGGGTTTAGTATTAATGTCTATGCTTAGAATTTTGTATATGCCAGGAGTAGTGGTGACGTGCGTCCGTTTAAATTTTTGCCACATAGATTGATTCCGGTCAGCTAGTGTTATTTTTATTCACTAAACACAAAGAAAGCAAAGCAATAATACTTACGCCAGCAGACAATCCTTTGTTCTTATTCATCCTATGACAGTTGGGCTGCTAATGCGTTGTGAAAAAGTTAAATCAAAGCAAAGCTTCAGATTTTGGAAATCTGTGAATTTTAGTTCCACAAACACGATCAAGATACCCGACATCGCCTGTACAGATTCCCCACTGACGGAGAACTATTGTTTTTCGAGTCCTGATGCAAAAACGTTCTGTCGGTCCGGTACTCCACAATGTATATTAGCTCGAGTTTGTGAGACCGTAGCCCACTGATCGCTGCGCTGTGATGTCAAATGGGCATTAGCCAATGAACAGGTCGGGCTGGGGTAAGGTCCATTATGTCTCATCCTGTGTGTCTCTGTCACAGCTGACAGTTGGCAGTGAGGATTCATCACCATAGCAACAAAACACAGGGGAAGGCAGAGTTGCTGCTTAGGACTACAAACTGGCCATATTAACTGTAGTTCTATCTACGGCCATGACTCAGAATGTCAGAATTTACAACATGGCGGAACTGTCTGTTACTGCAGAGGAGGACTTAGCTGGTATTCAGAACTACTTGTGTTTGAAGCATTATATAACTGATTTAACCCAATCAATATTACACATGGAATTAGTGTGGCTATTTCAAATTAAGCTTACAGAAAATTTCAAAATAAAAGCGTTGACCATTTTTCATCTTAAATTACCTGCTCGGTATCGGAGGGGCTCGTTGCTCCGACTGCACGTTAAATGTATTTTATATAATTGTCACATAAAAAAAGCTAAGGAGTTGCCTAAAAATAATTTCATACTCCTTATAACACAAACCCATACACACGTATTGATTTACCTTGTGCTGAATCGCTGCCTCTGTTCTCAGCCTGTTCCCGTAGCAGTGGATTTCCTCCGGCATTATTTTCCTCCAACAAGTTATTCCAGTAAACGAAGCTCGTACAGCTTCCTTTTAACCTCCGTCTTCCCATTTCTGACGCTGGATCTTCCATATCCTCAAGCTTTGAAATAGCAGCAGCTACAAACCGGGTGCTAGCCGTAGTGGCTAAGGTTTGGCTACATTCCGCTGTCGCCTTGATATCAGCAGGAAAATGAAAAAACTAAGCACTGGATGGTACCGACTAATTACTGGACACAACAACACACCGCAAAACTCGATTGTTGAACCAGTAGCTCACAGATATTTTAAGTTTTATGTCTTTTTCATGGTACAGATATTGCAGCTTCGGCCAAGAACAATAGGAGCAAGCGGGAACCGGAACCGACCTGGGTGATCTACATTCTAACGGAAATACGTCGCCACCTCTCATGGCATATACCCCATTGCTCTTTTGGGCAGTAAGGCGCTTTCACACTGCAGGAACGGGACGGGACTGGACTGGTGTGTTCACATTACAACTTGCGTTCCACCCGGCCCCAAGCGTTCCAGCAGCTGATTGGCTGATATTGATTTGAAAATCAGTGTCTGACTCCATAACAACCAGCGGCCAATCAGCTGCTGGTTCTAAGCAGAAACGCTTGGTGCCGGGTTAATAGTCACTACGACGACAACAATGGAGGACATGGATTTAATTTTGCTCCTCATTAACCTCGTACAATTAATTAAATTCCGCCAACAAGCTACCGTCAGAAGACAAAAGGCTGAGCGACTTCTTCGTATTGCAAGGAGAAATACGGAAGAAAAATACCAGATTGTTCCAGACCATCTGCACACTACAGCCTTGCAACCTGTTTTGCAAGCATAAAATAAAACATTAAATATAAGCTTTTATAGCTAATTGGCTCAAAGTTAAACGGTGACATTGTACATAAAACTCACCATCAATCATGTTCTCCAATAAAGAGGATGACGAATCGAGGGCACTTTCCCTACCGTTACTCGACGGCCGACGTCCATAGATGGTTTCCATTTTATTGTACCACCGCCATTCTTTCCGACCTCTACCACTCCGACCATTGTTGTCCTTAATTGCCCGGTAATCAAACTTCAATTCATTCAACTTCTCTCGACACTGTTTGGAAGTTTTGATGTAGCCAGCCGAAGACATTTCCTCTGAGATGCGGCGAAAAACTTTTTCATTCCTCGTTGTCCCATCTAAATCATTTTGTACTCGGTGATCAGCGAGTAAACTAAGGAAAAAATTGATCTCCTCATTTGACCAGGTCATCGGATCTATTGTCAATTAAAACTAATATAAAAATATCCAAAATACCACTCGTTACAAAATAGCCTACAGTGAGCGCCAGCTGCAGGAAATCAACGTCTGACTCCATAACAACCAGCGGCCAATCAGCTGCTGGAACGCTTGGGGTCGGGTGGAACGCAAGTTGTAATGTGAACACACCCGTTCCGTCCCGTTCCGTTCCTGCAGTGTGAAAGCGCCTGTAGATAACTGTTTATGAAAACCACCGTTACAAATGCAAAGAGTGTTGCCATTTCAAATAAAGCTTATGAAAAATTTCAAAATAAAAGCCTTGAGCATTTTTACATAATGTAATTGGTCTTTTTTGCATTAGATAACTGTTTAAGAAAACAACTGTTACAAATGGGATTAGTGTTGCCATTTCAAATGAAGCTTACTGAAAATTTCAAAATAAAAGCCTCGTTAATGCCCTCCAATAAGTGCACCAGCACAGGCGGTGCAATTATATTAGCTTTAATTATATTATTCCGTCAAGTTAGTGCACCGCATAGGCGGTGCAATAATGTTGTCCTTTATTAGCATTTTCTCTCAAGTTATGGCTCTTGCAAGCCAGTGCATTAGCATTTCACCTAAAATAAGCTTTAAGCCAATTTTCTTACTTATTAGCCGTGTTTAGTACACTAAATGGACTGAGTCAATGACAAACAACATGCTAGTGATGCACCACATGCTACTGACAGCAATCACGCTAATATTAGCATTTTAGCTAATTTCTCTTATGCATTTATTTTAACAAAATAAATGGTACAGGTAGAGCTTAGTCAACATGTTTCTGACTAACCACAGGTTATTGACTACATTGCAGCTTTCTTTAGCATAATTGCTCATTTTTGGCATCAGAACGCTGTATTAAAAATCCGACGGGCACACTTTGGCATGGCCCTGTAAAATTTCTGTAGGAATTTTCTAGTTGTAACTACAAGAGCTATACCATTAACAAGAGCAAAAGTTAAAATATCCTCGAGCTGCTGGTACAACAACTGAGTTTTGTTGTGTGCCATTGTGTCCAGTAATTAGCCAGTACCATCCAGTGCTTAGTTTTTTTTTTTTTCATTTTCAGAGACAGTGGACCGTAGCTAAAACTTAGCCACAACAGCTAACACACGGTTTGTAGCTGCCTGCTTTTTCAAAGCTTGAGGATATTGAAGATACAGCGTCAGAAATGGAAAATCGGGGGTTAAAAGGGAGCTGTACACGCTTCCTTCAGTGGAATAATTTGTTGGAGGAAAATAACAGGCTGAGAACAGAGGCAGCGATTCGGGACAAGGTCAGTCAATATGTGTGTGTTGATGTATGCGTTTGTGTTATAGAGAGTATGAATATATTTTTAGGCACTCCTTAGTTTTTGTTTAGGACAATTATATAAAAGACATTTAGCATGCAGTCAGTGCGCCACTCTCCGATACCGAACACGGTAATTTAAGAACAGCTGAGAGCAGCAACAGCCTGAAAATTATTCCGTCTTTCTGTTCTACCAACACCGAGCGACACGATCCAAACCACACAGGTAGCCGCTCAAATTACAGTTCAAAACCTTCACTTTACAGCCGTATTAGTGTCACCGATCTACATGAAAAATCCACAGAACAAACGGTACAAATAGTAAAGAATTACATATTTTCTGAGTCCCAAAAATATTGTATACCTTTGCTGCTTGTTTCATAATTATAATCCACATTAGAGTTAATATTTCCACTTGGCTGCTCTAATCTTTTCTTCCGTTACACAAACATAATTTTTCATTTTTCACTTTTTTTTCTCTGAGATTCTGCTTAGAAAAATGAGGCTGTGAAGTTACATTCTCCCACTGCTTATTTTTAACCCTTGTCTTTACATATGGGGTCCAACTGACCCCACACCCATAAAACATGCATCATTTGCCTCAGTCCTTGCATGCACAAGGGTTAAAATGGTCAATTTAGGTTTGCCTGGAGTTTTATGAACTAATGACTCTTGTATGCATAATTTTTGGTATCACTCTTGGTAATAAGCAAACCCTGTGCTGCATTAATTTCATCTAAATACTTTCAAAAGAATATTCAGATTTTAACATGCATTTTCTAAGTAAAAATTTCAGTTCACTCTTACTCAGTTACTTAGTGTTGTTACACTTCTGAAATATCTTTTGCAGTTTCTTTAATTGTGATACAGGAACTATTTCACTTAAACATTGAATTTCCTGTGATATTGTCAATTTATTTTGAAGCAAAACTCTCAAAAAGAGCTTAGGTTTTTTTAGTTTTTGATTATGTTGTGCAGCTAAATATAAACATTTATTTTTGTTTTAAATTTCTCAGGGTTGCATCGTAATACCTCGTCATGTGTTTCTGAGCCATGATTGAGCCTCTGTGCCAATTACCTTTCCATTGGATCCAAGCACCTGGACCTGCTGACCGGTATGGTGTCCATTAGTCCACGGTCAGCCAGATCATCACAGCACAAACCAACTTTTTATTTACAGTAGTTGGTTAAATTAAGATCTGGAAACCCGAGGACCAGATATGCAAAAATCTTCCTGCAGATACTGGACTGAGCTGAGCCGGTCTTCCCCTCTCCTCCACAGTGACGTGTTTTTATCACCAGTAAAGGCAAACATGTCTGATGTTTGAGTAACTGCTGTTCATTTTGCTATCCTGTTTGTACTCGCAATGATATTGAATCTGATTTGTAATACTCCACATTTCACAATTTTTTTCTTCTTTTGTCTGTGTTAACATTACTGTATATGAAGTATTTGCATATAGATCTGGAATTCAAGTGAGATATTACTGATATTTTGCTGGTATTACTTTAAGGTAGCAAAATATCTTTTACTGGCATTACTTTAAGGTAATCATTGATATTTTGCAAATTTCGCAAATCAATCAGAAGGTTTCACAAAAGTTTTATTTATTCTGCTATTAGTGCAGAATAATCTAGTTAGATTTGACATGTTTAGGTGTTGTAGTTTTTAAAGTGCAAGTCAATTGATTGTTGCAAACATTTCATATTAAAATGGCTGTTGCTCATTAATGGGCTTTTTTAGATTTTGTGCACATTTAATCAGATTATCTCTATTTTACATAACTCGTTCCTAATTTTTAACGCTGCTTGTGATGTCTGCAAATTTCATTGACTCACATTATAAGCTTCAACAAAACATTGGATTATTATTCATTTCTCATTTGTCGTCATATGTTAATGTTTTTTTTTACCACTTGAATTTGAGCATCAATTCAAGCTCAAACAACTATTTAATAAAAATTATCAATTTCTATAAAAACACCAAATTTTTTGATACTTTGGGACCTGTATTTATAGATCTTACTTTACACAGCATGTCATTGCTGCATTTTATGGAAACACAAATACGCAGCGCCAGCGCCACTAACGGGACCTCAGTTAAAGCAGTCATAAAACAGAGTCGGTGGAGAGATGTTCTACAGTGTCGTAGAAGCGCAGTGCGGCCTTGTATTGCAGCAACTTCTCAGACAGAGAGCTGCTGCTCAGTGGTTTTCCTTGAACACTCAGGTCCATGTACCTAAACGGCAACAAGAAGAGACAGATTCAGAAGCACCAAAATTGGCTTTAGTTTGCCTTCAAATGAGTTGACATGGTGGTAATTTATCCTATATTATAAAGATAATTGGGTACCTGTATGATAATCTCCAGAACAGAAGAGCATTTATGGTCATCAATGAGGCCAGAAGGAAGAAGAATCTCTCAAGATTCCCATCATGCAGAGAGTTTGGGTAGAAATTTCCTGTTTTGGCAGTGAAATAATTTTGGGTCACCATCAGGACATGTCAGAGGAAAGTGAATCTTATTTTCTACATTAAAAATGTTAAACTTATATGGAGACTTCAAACTGGGTAACTGGTATTCTGTGTTTCTCTTCTCTTCTTCAAATTGTATCTTCCTTACATGATTAATTTTTAAAAGGACGTTGGACAACTTATCAACACAAAACGTTCAGTTTATTTGTCTGCAGCAGACTGAGCACCCACTGTCTTTAGCAACTCAATGGTCTTCTCCCTGATCACATTGGTTATAAAACGACCATAAAATAACATGTCATTATTAAAAATTATTTTTTTAATTTAAGAGAGGTTTTAGTTTTTATTGGCTGTACCCATAATCTGAAATATATAACTCAGTGTGGAATGAATCTACATAACCTTCCCTTTCTGAATTTAAATATACAAATAAATGAACTTTATGTGATTTTCTAATTTATGAAGATGCACATGTATGCAATAGATCAGTAGTTTTTATTTCTACCTCCAGAGCAAAAATGCACAAGCTGAATGATAAAGGCACCAAGTAAACAGCTCCCTCCATAGGACAGAGTGAGGAAGTGCAGGGAGATGCCTCTGATGTGGCTTGGGATCAGCTGGAAGGATATGAGGGCACCTGTCAAAGAACAAGAGACCAACAATTGGCTGTCTAACGGAGGTCTTTGATCATCTGATAAAGTTTCATCCGGGATGTTTTGCCTACACGAAGGAGTGACGAGAGCTTCAGCCACACCGAGCAGGATGTATTGAGGTGCCAGCTGGAAACATGGCATGGATGACACATGCAGAACCTTCCCAGAGAGGGTCTGCTCTACCAGTGGGTGGGCCTTCCTGTGTAGCTCCACCAAACCCGCCACCAGGACAGACACAGCAGCGCATGCATGGCCCAAAGCTAAGAGTACAGAAAGCGTGGAATGATGGCAAAAGAACACTGCAAGACGTAAGAACATTTCTGTGAAGTTGTTAAACATTTGGATTAGTTGGAGTGTGTGGCAGTGGGATTCTTACTGATGACTCTTGCAGGTGCCAGTGGAGTTTTCTTCGTGGAGAGGAAGTAGGTTGTCACAAACTCCATCAACGGGGCTAAGAGCAGCAGAGGCAGGATGCTGATGACATTCATGACACCGATGGGCAGCAGAAGGCCATTCAGGTGGAGGTTAGAGTTCATGGCCTGGATGTAGTAACCTGAGGGAATCTGTGGAGAAATATCTCCCCAACCTCTTTTATTTTGCTAAAAAGCAATACTGGTTGAAATGTGTTTATTGCAACGTGCCTGTGTGACGCAGACTCTGTACAGCAACTGAAGTCCGTAGAGAGGAAAGAGCTTCATCAAGACTTTGACATTTTCCACATGGGTCTCGCTGTACCGTCCACCATTGTTCTCTTTGGCCCGGTCCAGCCAAGACACGGCATCTCCACTCAGGTGGCGATGCCGGAGGCAGCACATTTTGAAAGAGTTCAGGAAAACTCCCAGTGTGGTCAGCAAGGATCCACCTGAAACCAGTCCCAACAGAAAACAGGACTAACGATTAAATATTTTGTGATTCATTTATTCCAGCACAAACTCTTTGATTATACATCTGCCTCCATATTTAACCATCAAATTTCACTGTAAACATGTTTTGAAAAATCCAACCTTTTAAATTTTTGTACAATTTCTATTTGCAAAATTAACTTCTACATCATTTCACAAAGTTGAAGCAAACATACAAACAGATCCTTGACCATCAATCTTTCCACAATCTCTAGATTATCTAGATATCTGGGTTCTGAATTCTCTTCATTTTAACTCACAAATGTTCTAGGAATTCCGTCAGGGGACATATATACTGAGTAGATATGTAACATTTAAAAATTTAAATCAGTCAAATTAGGCATCTGTAATAAAAAATTAATTTACTTTATGCTGGCACATGTTTACCAAGAGTGCAAATAAAATCTTCCCCTTAGGTGTCAATAAACTTATCTTGTCTATCTTATCTTATTTTAAACGTGACTGCGGTTGTACCTCTCTTGGGTTTGTAAGTGAGTTTGCTGCGCATCATGTGGATGGCGATGAGAGCCAGCAGCACGGAAGTGAAAGGGATGAGGAAGCCCAGATTTTGGGCCACGGACTGCTGGATGTAAGCGATACCCAAAAACACGACGGTGGAATTCAGATTCACTAACCAGTAGAACCTGAACAGAATGACATACAATGGCAGAGCATTCAGTGATGCCAACAAACCGATGAATGAAGATAATTTGGTTTTGTCACCAGCATTACAAAACTGACATTTTGCAAGGCAAAGTCTCCACTATAAGACTTTTAAAAAGATTAGTCATTGGTGTTTTTTTTTAGCTTTTAAAACCAGATCACGGTTTGGGTCTAGATAGAAAACCACTTCACCCACCAGTTGAAGAAGGACAGGAGCTGGTGCTGGTTGTAGCTCTGCAGGCTGTAGGCTCCCATTGGACAGAGGATGGCCCTGATGCCACCGATGCCCAGCGCAGCAGCCAGGAGACCCACATAAAACAAGATCTGCTGCTCAATGGGGTCCAACTTATGGGTCATGTGATGAGTGTCAATGTAGAAATCTTCAAATGGAAACGCAACCACTGGCAGCATGGCTGTACCTAGGGCAGACCACAGCTTCAGAACTGTGCAAAAACCTTGGGTCATCTCTTCATCGTTTGTCATTTTAATAATAATTTTTGTGGAATTTGTAACGTTGTTCCGACTTTCTAAAAATATTTCAAATGTTTTCTTTGAGCGTTGATTGCTTTTTCTTCTAGAAGGAATATTTGTTGTCAGTTAAAGAAAATATTACCTATATCTAATTTATTATTAACAAGCTCAAAAACCCAAGGGATGACTCAGTGTTGTAATCTATATCTAACAAACAACAGTACATTTGATACTAAGACTCCTTTCTTTACTTACATCTCAATATAAAATACTGATTGTAAGAGAAGTAAAGCAGAAAGACAAAACAATTTGAAACAATTTTACCTAACTATTTAAAACATAACACTGGTGAAGATAACCTCAAAGAGTTGAAATTAATTCCCATTTTATGCTATGACATAATGTCAGACAAAATAAGAAAAGGTAAATTTATTCAATGGGAATAAAATTCATCAGTAAGAAATAATAGACTTAAACAGAATCACACTGGTATTATAATTAACTAAAAATACTGTTAATAATGCCTGAAGGACGTTTTGACAACTTACCTAAATTTGCCCACTATTTCAAAGTACATGCAGCCATGCTCAGGTACAAAAATGTGCAAAAGAACAGCAACAATCCCAATAGAAATTGTGACTAATCTTTAGATAGTCTGGATAACATCTAATTGAGATAACATTAACAGATTTTGCTCAACTGTCTTATGTTTAGTTAAAGTTTAAAGATGTTAGTAGTGGTTTAAAATAGTTGCTCACTTGGTTGAGGAAGCAAAAAAAGAAAGACTTTACATAGTGCTTGTTCTTTTCTTCCTTTCAAATATATATCATTGTGTAAAGACAGAGTAAATTAACTGAATTTGACATAAAAGTAATTTGGAAATAAAATACTAAAACAGCAACAGCAAAAAAAAGGTGTCATGTGTTTTGATTGTCAAGCCTGTCTACTGAGTAAAATAACATCTCTCTCTTTTGTCTTACCAAAGAAGTGAAGAAAGGCACACAAGTAAAGGACCTTAGTCCTTCCTAAGCAGGTTTCTGCAAACCACCCGACCAGAACAGGGGTCAGGGTGCTGGCTCCTATGAAGCACAGGTTGACGGTCGCAGCCAGGACGTTGTCATAGCCCAGCTTCACGGTGCAGAACAGAATCATGTTACATACAATCCCAAAGAACGTAAACCTCTCACACAGCTCCACAAGCAGGACACAGATGACAGCTTGGAGTTTCTTGCGAGATTTCTTCCGTGGTCTCTGGTCCAGAGTAGGAGTCTGGAAGACTGGTTGTTCTCTTTCCCAGCCGTCCGGCGCTCTTTTCAGTCTTCCTGCCACCATTCCACCAGCATCGGGAGGTGAGTCCTCTGCTGCTCAGTTGGGTGAGGACTGTGAGTACTGATCCAGCTCACGCTGTTTGGGAACCATCAGCGAGTAAAGCTGGAATCCTGCATCCTGGTGTGACTCCTGAGCTGAAATATAGTCTAATAAGTCACAGTCTGTCTGTGTTGGTGGCTGCTTCATCTCTTCATATCTCACTCAGATCTGTGGTTGTCATATGGGAATCTGACATGTTGTGCACAATTTTGTAAAGGAGTGATGAATGGTAGCAGATTAGAGGAGATCCCTGAATATTTTTAGACTCACCAAGAAGAAATAAAAAGTCAGTTTTTAAACTATCTTCCAGTCATTACAAATTTGCAGACATTTTGTGACCAGTAATAACATACAGAGGATGTATTTGTATTATTTTTATCTGACTTTAAGGAAACTTGCTAAGATTAAATAATTTCTGTTGTATTTATGCAGTGATTTCTCTGGAAGAGATCCTTTTAAAAAATCTTTCAATTGACTTTCACACAGAGTTCAAAACTCCAAAAACACTTTTACAATTGTTAAGGACTTGTAACTTGAATATCACACCCATTCCTGTAATAGGCAAAAAAATATTAAAAATCTACATACATTGACAGAAGCAAACCTTTTCCTAAGGTCATCTAAAGTTAATCATGCAATTTGTATTGTTATCCAGCTGCACGTTGCTCAAAGTGATGTTAAATATTAACTTTTCAAAGATGCCATACCACTTCTGGTAATGGCTCACAATATCTGCAGTCATACTTTTTAAAATCAGCTTCCTTTACCAAAGAGATTAAGCTGAAACAAAGACAACAATAAATTAATCTCTGCTGCATGTTGTTGCAAACTCACTCCAAATGTCACATCTCCCAGTTAAGGCTGGCCCTCACCGAGCAAGCTCATTTAGAGTATACTGCCGGTAATTAGACTCATGACGTTAAATTAGAGTGTAACAGAGTGCAGCTTAACTAGATCGAGGCTGCAAATAACAAACTTTTATTCTTGTAAACTAATAGTCTGAGAACAAGAGAAAGCATTTCATCAGCAGACAGATCAGATGACATGTGGCCATTGTTTTTAAAACATTTCCTAGAATAGAATAGTTCTGACATAGTTCAGTTAACTTACAAAACCCATTAATATAGGCGTTGGGTTTGTTATTTTGGTGGATATAGAGTTGTTAAATGAGATAATCCTGTCAGAAAGCTCAATGATGAGTTAAAACAAGCTTTTTTGCAAGTAGTTTTGTCAGTTTTCTGGTGCTGATTGCATTTTTACAATCAAAAGCAAGGCTCCCAACGTCACTATGGTAACTCAGCGTGCACCAGAGCTTGGGGGCGTGGTGTATCATGGGAAAAGGAAACTAGTTAAATCGGTTCTAGCTTCCTTACTGAACAAGGGCAGCACAAAACACATTTTTGACTCTACCACAAAGGTAAAAGGTGAAACTATTTGCTTGTTATTTTCAGTAAGACGCTATGCACGCAACTATGAAGCTTTTTGGCCTTTAACGGTCACTCTATAAAGTGCTAATTCTAATGCTAAAGTTAGCTAACTAGCTTAACGTTGCTAACCGTTGTAAATAGTGGCGTTGTATGGGGATAGTTGAATATTGTGGGTGTTGAAATGTATACATAGTAATTGAGTCATACGCAAAATGCAAACGTAAACACGAGTGCAGCTGACACTTCTGACATCTCGGCTTTAAACCGCAGGTATAAGCTAAGGAAGGATGCCCAAGTTTATTCCCTCTGACTCCGAAGGCTTCAGCTCGACTCCCGTCAAGACTAGCCTAGATAAAGACGTCCACACAGCCAAGTATTTGGATAACGGCGTTGTGTCTGACGATGAAGATACGTTTTCGATGCTTTCTCCCATCTATCACGACAGCGATGAAGAGGAGCAGAGGTACACCCCAGATCAGCAGACCTCACCCAGACACAGCAAGGACTGGGGATTCTGGGCAACATCAACTAGGTATTGCTTCAGCTCAAGCACACATTTGGTGCTTCTGTTGAATATTTCAGATTGCATTCCCATCTGTTTGTATCGTGTATAGATCTGAGCTGCCTAGGACGTCTTTAAAGAAGAAGCAGACTGTACGTTTGGAGGTTGCAGGCTCACCTCCACTCAGTGCATGGGAGGCATGGCTGGTGAGCAAAGCTAAGGAGGATCATCTTAGGCTGGAAAAAAAAGCAGAAGAGGTAAGAGGATTTTTCTCCTAATGTCGATTCATAATTAAAATGAACACCCTTCCACTCAGTCTTTTATTGAGCAAAGTAATATCACAGAACCTCTGCTGAAATTTTAATGCTTCCTAATGCAGGACCGCTTGCTTAGAGAAAAGGAACAACAACAAGAAAGAGAAAGAGAGCAGAAGAAACTTGTCATGGAAGAGAAGATCCAAGAATGGTTAAAAACTAAAAGGGAGCAAGTAAGGATATGTGTTTTTACATGACAATTTTTTGCCATGTAAAATATTATTGTGACATAAAATTGTGTAAGAGACCTGGCAGAATTGAGTATTTCTTTTAAAAATCTGTTTTGTCATAAGGAGAGGCAGGAGCAACTTGTAAAACAAATGAAAGACACGGAGGAGATGCAGAGGCAGCAGGAAAAACAAAGGGAGATTGAATGTAAATCCCAGCAGAAATACAGAGACTGGCTGCAAAAGAAGAACCAAGAAAAACTTGAAAAAGAAAAGAAGGAGAAGGTCATACTTCTTATTTTGATTTTGCTTTCCAAAAAGCTTAGGGAAGGATGCTGAAGCCTGTTTGTTTTACGTAACAGATGGAAGCTGCCCTGAAGGAGGAGCAGGAGATAGAGCGCCGCAGGAAGGCAGAGGAGAAGTTTAAGGAGTGGCTGACGAAAGCCAACGAGAAAATCAGAGCTCTTCCCAAAACACGCTCTTGCTCTGCAAGTAAGATTGTTGAAGTAACCTAAATTATGAACTGTTATTGTACTTTTATTTCATCTAATAAAAGTGCAATAACATTATTTTTATTTGTGATCTATATTGGCTTTATTTTGCTCATTAATAATTGTAATGGATTCTTTTTACTCAGGCCCCTATGACAAATTACACCCAGCACCCAGCTTCTACAATCCAATCCCCTGGAAGCCGATTCATGTCCCTTCTCCACAAACGTCTCCAAACAAATCATCTGAGAGGAAACCACAAAGGCAGAAAAAAATTACGCAAAATCCACTCTTTTCCTATAGACAAAGAAACACGGCCAGCGCAACACGTTTTCTGAACAGAAGATGACCCAAACAGCTCTGTGATGCAGAGAGTTTAGACACTCATGACTCATGTAAACCAGCACAGCTCCTTCAATAAATCTCTGAGTCATGGAGCGATTTATGTTCTTTAAGTTCTGCTGCTGTATTTACTTGTTTATAATTCATTCACTTAGCTTACAACAGATCTGAGTAAGTTTTATTTTTTTAAATTAAGTTCATAAAGTAGTTTGTTTAATGCCTCATTTTTTTTTATAAATAGTGACTGAACAGCTACAGCTTTGGCATGTGTTAAAGGATCAGTTCATCCTGTTTGAAGTAAAATAAGTGTGATCAACTGCTGACTCCTGTCTTATTTTCATCTTCCAGTGGTTAACAAAACCACATTTTCCTTTGCTTTTAATCATACGTTGACCACACCGCAGAAAAGATGGTATCTGCTTGTCACGGCCAAAGATAGAGCCCGGTTTGGCTCAAGTGGCCCTCACACTCACACATTGTTCTGGGTCCAGCTGTGCCTTGTTCTTCTGTGGGCTGAGATGACGACAGAAATGAGTGTGGGGGTGGGCAGAGAGAGAGAGAGAGCAATTGATTTAGAGCAGAATCCTCATTCTGGGTTAGCATCTCACTGTGATGCCGATGTGTGAAGCCTGAGGTAAAGTTGATTTCAATTACACTTTATTCTGAATTGATTGTAAAATGCTGCTGTTTGATTTGGCTGGTGTGTTTTGCTCGCTGTGCCTGTTGTCACCTGCTGTGGAATGTGTTATTTGACAGCAGACAGACAGGGGGTCCTTAATGTAGGACATTTCTAAAAACTAATAAGTTTTGGGTTTTACAACAGACGGTGGTTTTATGGGCCACAGAATTAGTTTTATGTTTGCACATACTTGACTTACAGTGAACCCTCAATATAAAATGTCTTGCGGATAAATTGTAATATACTTAAAATGCCATTTAGAAGTATTCATACTTTTTAAACCTTTGACTATTTTTGGGGGGAGGAGTTTGTGATGAATCAACTCAAAGTGATGCACAGTTGTGAACTAAAAGTGAAACGATTTTTTGGGGGCGTGGGGGTTTCTTTTTTTTTAGGTTATTTAAAAAAGTGGGATGAACTTGTCCTCTTGTTAATAGAAAATACAGCTGTAAGTCTTTTGGTGTATGTGGACATCTTTAAATATCTAGACAAATTTTAACCACTCTGTGAAAAATGGCTAAGGGTCAGTCAGACTGGATGGAGAGAGTTACTGAACATTAATTTTCAAGTTTTGCCTCAGACAATTTTGAATTGAAATAAAGGCAATAAAAAGAGTCTACTCTGTTTTCATCTGAGCAGAGCACCTTTTTACACATCTATGCTGTAAATGACATCATATGACGACAACAACTGCTTTCTTGTTGCCACCTCTCCAAAAGTACAAAATCTGTAGTAGTTGTCCTGTCATTAGACTCTCCCACCTGAGTTTTGGATCTCTGAAGCTCATCCTGAGTTAATATGAGTCAGCTGTGCCAGACTCTTCATTATTGTATGATGAACTGAACAGCACTCCATGAGAAGTCAGACTTATCCACCAATGTTCTTTAACAAACCTCCCAGGAGCGTACATAACAATTGTGCTTATACTAAGGTGAAATTATTTACAGATGAACTGGTCTGGACTTTGTGAAAGGATATCCGAGTAAAGCGGGTAAATACAAATGTTATATATACTAAAAACACTTCATGTGTGTGTAATTCTTTGTTTTAGCCTATGAGAAAATCCTACTTCAATATACTGATGTCTAACAAATGTAACATAACAAAATGCTAATCAGTACTAGGGGATGAACACTTTTGCAAGGCACTGTGACTCATTGTTTTTGTGTTCTTCTGATGGAAATGTCAAAGGGTTTAACAGAGAAAACACTTTTGCTAATCGGTCTCAGATCACTGAGCTTTATATCTGCCTCTTCCAGGTACAGTGACCTCTTTATAGACCTTGAGCAGAAAACTAATATCCCAAGATGCAGTGGTGCAAGTGGGCTGGAAGCTGGAGGTCACATTTGCCAAGACAGGTAGGAGGCGTGTCCTTTAGGTTCTCAGAGTGACAGAAACTAGAATAGGACGACAGAAGACGTTCTAAAGGGCAAGAGTACAGACTTCAGCAGAGGAGCTGATAGTGTAGTGTTGACGAAGTCATCATGAAGAAAAGGATTTTGTATTTTAGGCTTTGTTTCTTTACAAGAAAGCAAAATGAGTTTTAATGCCTTTGTTTCTTTTTAGGTGTGTTACCTCTATGGTTTAGATTGGGTTAGAATGACAGAAGAAACAAGCTGCTGGATTGGATTTTACTTTTTTTTATCCACACATTTTCTAAACTGAAAGGGACATTTTTGCCCTGGACTCCATTGCTCAATATGTTGCTTGTCTCGTGAATCTTATATTTCCTTACAAAGATGTGATTGAGCTTTATGTAAATACTCTCTCCTGTATTGACACAACTTACAGGAAACCAGTTCTGTTGCAAAGAGGCACAAAGGTCTTGGGATATTGCATTTCAGGCTCTTTGTTTTTGTCACCATGCAGTCTGTCGAGTCAGAAGTTGAAGACTCCTTTGACTTTCTTTTTAAAATCATCCTGGTCGGGGACTCAGATGTTGGAAAGACCTGCATGGTGCAGAGGTTCAAGTCGGGTATATTCATTGAGAAGCAGCAGAACACCATTGGGGTTGACTTCACCGTTCGAACACTGGACATTGATGGAAAAAAGGTGAAGGTGGGTACTTTGTAGTTCTCTTCATTTACATAAATGTTTTCTAGAATGAGCCCTACCAGGTAAGGGCTGAGTATATTGACTTATTTCCATGTGTAGGAAATACCCTTAATGGCTGTCATGTCAAATTTATCCATATTTATGAAACTATCGGTCACTGTTCTTAAAGTCACCATCAACCTTTTTCAAATAAAAATAATGCTATGCTTGTATCATTTCACTTATTGCTGCTACCTTTGTGTTTGCTCTCTGGGTGTCTTGGTTTGTTAAAGCCAAGTTATTTTATTAACAACATAACAAACATAAGGCTATTTGCTTCAGTTAAATACACTGCATTTTGATACCAAGCCCACACTGATAAACTGGTTAGCCCATATTTTTGCTGCTGTGTTGTCCTTCAGATGCAGGTGTGGGACACCGCTGGACAGGAACGTTTTCGCACCATAACACAGAGCTACTACCGCAGCGCACATGGAGCCATGGTGGCCTACGACATCAGCCGCCGCAGCACGTTTGAATCTGTTCCCCACTGGATGAGGGAGGTGGAGCAGTACGGAGCAGCCAGCGTGGTAGTGATACTTGTTGGTAAGTATTTTCATAGTGGAGTAGTATCACATGTTACAACCACAAATTTCAATGCATTTTATTGGCCTTTGTATGAATACATGGACTTCAATTTTCCTTATATGGTGCTGGAAAATTTGTCTTGCATTTGTTTTTAAACCCCCAAACCACGATTAACTGCAAGTACAGCTGAAATCTTCTATGCACAATATCTCAAACTAATTCTCTCTCTGAACACACATTGACTGAGGCATTCTTTTAGCTAACTACGTCTTCCATCTAACTCAGTCTGCTGTAGCCCCAACTGTATGTTTAGATGGTGAACCTCCATGCAAAATCAAACCTCTAACACACATGATGCTGCCGCCACCATGTTTCACATTGGAAACTGTATGTTCAGGGTGATGTGCAGTGTTAGTTCTTCAGAGCACATCACATTTTTGCTTGTAGGGTACAATATTATGTTTTTGTTTCATCTGACAAGGTTTTCTTCTTCTACTACTACATAATTGTTCTGTACTCTTACATGGCTTTACTTTACAAAGGATATTATTTATTTTTTGTTTAACCATGCCAAAGATCTAATTTTAGCAAATTGAGAAAGGCCAAATTTTTGAAATTCATGACTAATAATTCTTGGCAGATTCTTCCACCTGATCTATGGATGTTTACTGCTCCTCCAGAGTTACTATGGTCTTAACGAGTTGCTTTACCATCCTTTATCTAAATGACACAATGATCTGTGTTTTTCTATCCTTTCTATTCTTGAAGTTTGAGGTTGTCATGTGATAAAATGTGAAAAGAGTCTCGTAACAAAACTCAACATTGTCCTTCTTAATTTCACCACATATTGAGTTGATGCGTCTCCTCGTATAAAAAGTATATTTTACTGATGGTGAGAATGATAAAAATGTGGACGCTGACATCCTCTGCTCTGCAGGTAACAAGTCGGACCTCCATGCTCAGAGACAGGTGCTGTTTGAAGACGCGTGCACCCTGGCTGAAAAGAACAGCCTGCTGGCCGCTCTGGAGACGTCGGCTAAGGAGGCCCAGAACATAGAGGCGGCCTTCATCCTCATGGCTCGGGAGCTGCTGGCACGCAACGGCATGGCCATCACAGATCAGAACTCTCTTTGCTCTCCCCAGTTCATGCTGAGTGACTGCTCTCACCCGATTCAAGCCTCCGTTTCTGACGATAAAAAGTGCGGGTGCCAAACAACCTGAGTCAGATGTAGCATTTGATACACATTTGAAGATGGCCTAATGGATTGGTTGTTCAACCAAGAAAGAACCTTCTTAGTAAAGACAATGTTTGGATGTTTGGTTTAGGTTGTCAGACAAAGATTGTATACCTTTTCTTGTCACAGTATTTATGAATCTTATTGGGATCTTTAACAGCTTTGTAATTTTCTTCTGGGGGCTTCTGAGAACATGCCACGCCTTTGCCAGAGGACTTTGTACTAAAACCTCATCACAGTAAACACCGTTTTCACTCTACATTTAGCTTCCTTTATCTTTTTATTTGCTCCTTTATAAAATATTGCTTTTACAGTACGTTACAAAGCATCAGTCTACAAGTTTCCATCACTTTTAAATCTTCATTACAGAACAGGTGCAACTTTCTCCATGTCATTTAATCTAGCAAACATTCATGTTCACTTGTCAAACAGCACCTAATTTTTAATACACTCCAACAGTGCAATTCTGTCAACTTTACAAAAACATAGAAAGAGAATAAAATTCAAAATACTGCATTTATCAAAGTCTAAACTGAATATTGGCAACTTAATTTCCTGAGCATTAACCCTGATTTAAAAACCAATCGGGACGGGATATATCAACCATCACAGTATAAGAAAACAAAAGGGTGATTTATTTAGAAAAACAAAATTAATCTTCATTTTAATATGTCCTTTTGACCTTAAGTCTAAGGTCAAAACCACATTTGTGCCAATGTAGCCTTTGCTCTAAACTGATTTAAACATTCTTCAATATATTGTGTGCTGTAAAAAACCTAACAGCTAATGTAATTGGTTTAAAAGCAGGTAAATGTTATAAATGTTAATGCATAAAACCCTATTTTTAGACTAAACAAAAAACAATCAGGCAGGTTAGACTGACAGTTCCTCTCTGAAGCATACACAATTCTTTTAAAAAACAAAGTGTTTGTGATGTGAACAGTTAGACTTTGTTTAATAATTTCAAAATATTGTGTGGATACGGGAGATTTACCCTGTCATTTTAAAAACAAGGAAACAAGAATTATAAAAAAAACTGCCATAACTTGGTAGAATAAGTGTGCACACCCTTAAAATAATCACTAAATCTGATTAGTTTTTAGTATTTACTCTATTAATTCACATTCAACATCAACAATTATGAAACATTAAAGTTCTGTTCTAGATTCTTCTAACATTTCTGCATTTGCATCCTGTTGCTAAAGGGATAGACTGTAGATGGGTTACAAAGGTTCAAAAGGACCCCATGTTACAAAGGTATCAGTCAGGAGAAGGACATACAAAATAATTTACGACATAAAATGCTTTTGTGGTACAAAAATGAATAATTGGAGAAAGTATCAGAGTACAAAGGTTATTAAAACACTGCACTTTTTGCCAGTATTGATCAAAAGACACTTAACATTCTTTTATTTACATGAACCTGGTTTTTAGTCAATGTGGATAAAGTTCTGATTAATTTGAAATACCAGAGAGATGTCTGCTTGAGAGTTAAAAGTAAAATGAGATTTTACACAGTGAATCTCCAGCTCCAGTTGTTGAGAAATGTTTTCCTACTACTCAATTATCTTCTCAACACTTCTTTAGGTTCTGCAGAGACGTGTTGGTGAGCCATTAATTTAATTACAAAATAAAGTTTAGGGAAACTCTAGCCAGAGACCAGATGTCTTTGGTGTCAACTAAGGTGGGCTGTGGAAAATGGATGCGTTCCTACATATCGAGATCTGGAGAAGGTTTGGAAGGCAGAGTGAAAGAAAACACCAAGTCAAGATGTGGTGTTGCGATTCCTATTGAAGAAGGCTGAATGCTGAATTAGAGCAAAAGGATTAGCTTAAGGTTGTGCACACTTATGCTTTTTTTAACAGGTTTCTAACGGGTTTTTCCAAAAGCAAACAAATCTATGCATGATATGTGCCACATTAATGGTGGAAAGAGTTTTCAAATGTTTTATCATGTTCTCTTTTCTTCAATATCATAAAACCTGACATGTAGACTTTAAGAGCCACTGTAAATTGTAGTGTTAGGGTTATAACTTCTTGTTGCATATACTCTGAATTGCACAGTAATAGCCAAAATACAAAGAAGGTTTATTTTTTTAAAAAAAAGAGAAGCTATTTGAATATCCCCTGGTGCTAATCTAGCGGCCAGCCTTCCTGCTGGAACACCAACTCCACTGCCTCTTTCACGTCCTGCACCACGAAGGAGGGCTGTGTGAGGGTGGGGTCGAAGCGGAAGTCCCTGTGGCCATGGAAGATGTGCTGCTTGGTAACCGTTTGCGCCGGGTCTGACGGCAGCTCCTGGTGGTCTCTGCTGTACACTCCTGTACAGACCAGGATGGAGCTGCAGGCCTCGGGGAGATCCTCTCCTGACCCGTAGGCGACAGTGGCGCCTCCCATTTCCGCCGATGTCATTTTATGATGGTCGTCGACAGACTGAGCGGTGGGATCCGCTCCTCCTCCGCAGCTCTTGGCCTGCACTTTGGCTTTGGTATGGTTAGAGGTCTGAAGGTAGCGATTGTAGAGGTTGGCTCCGTATATGTCTGCCATGAGATTGTCTCTGTTGGACAAAAGAAAACTCTTGTCTTATGATTACTCCTATTCTTCTTAGTGTCAAACCCTGACTAAATAAACTCACCCGATAGCGTAAAGCGTCTTCACAGGTGTTTTCCAGCCAAGCTTCTCCGCCTGCTGTCTAATCAGCAGCTCAGCGTAGTTATAGGTCACCACACTCGGCTTACCAATCAGAGCCTCATACTTCAGATCATAACCTGTGATCTTCTTGTACAAATTCTCTAAGCAAACCAGGAACATGCCATGTCCAAACCTGACATGAGAAATACTCGGTATTCAATGCTTCAAAATTAAATATTTATGCGTTTGCTATGACTTGCTAGACAAACCTTGGATTTTTCGCCTCTGCCATCCACAGCAGGTCCATATTGCAGGCCAGGATCGGGATGTGAGGATACTGGGTCGAGCTCCACGTATTGCCCAGGTTTCCATTGGTTAAGAGAACGTCAATGACGAGCTGAAGGTTGGTTTCCCATCTGATTGGCTCACCGAATAAAATTATGGCTGCAGACATTAAAGCAAGATATGGTCTGTAAAGAAGTTAACTTTCATACAATATCTTTTTATGATGCCAACCACAATTATTTACATCCCTGATGTGTAAAAAGCCTTAAAATAAGAATATGTTATTGGAGCAGAGCAGCACAACCGCACACGGAACATTTCAGAAAAACTGATCTTTAATTTATACATTTACTTCTGTAACAACAAACTATTGTCTAACAGGATCCCAGTAGCACAATTATTGATAAATCTGGCACTTTAAAAGAAATGTAATGAAACAGTTTATTAATGTATTTTTACCTTTGTTAAGTTGATCAGAGTTTTGGGGAACTTTGGATGTTTGGTATCAATATAGCAGAACTATTTATTTTAGTCACTGGCCAGAGTGAGGATCTACAAATATCTTGCCGCTACTAAAAAATCTCTGTGCGAGAACTGCAGCAAAGTGTGGCAACTTGTGGCAACTCAAAACAGCGATAATAACAAAAATGGTGAAACCATGCTATCTGATTTGTGTACTTGAGAGCTGTAATCCTCTTAAAACAGGTTGGGTTACAAATGTTTATCAGAGAAAACATGTCTGATTTTCAGAAACACTCCACTTGGTTTCTGAGTGAAAAAAAATATGGCTTTGTGGAAAGGCAACAGAGATCGCTACTAAAGTATTGCAGTAGGTCTGTGTTAATATGTATTCATGTATTCATGTGATTGGCATCATGAGCTCTTTAAAATATCAGAACATTTTAATTTAAAACCTGCTGGACTTTGGCAGTTAACTAATAAAGGTGATCACTGAGTTTGTCAGTACAGCAGTGATCCAAAATACAGAAATGGTTCACCAGGTCTGAAATCAACGTCTTTCAGTACCCAGACCTAAATCCTACAGAAAAACTGTGCAGTGAAGAAAAAAAAGAATGAATAAGAGAGAAATCTGTATTATCTATACAAAGAGGAACGATCAAAGAGCTCTCTTTGTATGTTCCAACCTTGTAAATTATTATAGGAAAGCACTAAATGCTGTCCTATTGACAAAACATGTCTGTACAACGCAATGATTATACTTATAGCTTATAGTTGTTTTTTTAATCAAAAACAATATCTTAAAACTAACATTTCCTCCCACTGAATAAGCAAAACTAATCAGTGGATGAAATAAATATGTAAATTTATGCTACTGCTCTCGCCTGTTGACTGCTGGAGAGAGGCACAAGTGTTTGAGAGACATACCATCTATTGGCCGCAAGTCCTTGTTGGGTGGAATCTGTAAGAAATTCAACAGGTAAGTTTGACGTCTAACTCATGAAATGTAAACGGGACACAACAATCAGTGGCACTTACAAAGTCTTTGGGCCTTCTGTTGTGGTCCACAACATCCAGGAGAGGGTACGCCTCTCTGACCATATCTATGGTGACCACATCCTCAAAGCCCAGGCTGGCGTTTTGTGAGTTAAAGGTCACAATCAGATTAGATCAGCAAGTTCAAAGAACACATTTTCTGAAGGTGTTGAAAGCAACTTTATTTAGGAATAAGGGCCAGGCTAATCAATCCATTCATCCATCCATCCATCTGGGACTGGGATTCAAACCTTGGAATGCTTCACTGCTTTGTGTGCCAGCAGGAACCAACCCATCATTTCGTGAAAGGTAAAGGCCTAATCAGTGGTATCCAAACCTGTCAACTTCCAACTGACTCTGACTGGATTAAAAGGTCGGAGGTCGTAACTTTGTAGTCTTAAAGAGAAAGAGTCCTGTAAGAACTGCCACGGGGCTTATTGTACCAGCCACAGATACTCTCAATTTTAATTAATTCAACTGGAAAAAGGAAGGACATGAAAGGCAAACTGCAGCGTCTACTCTGGGTAAAAACTGATTAAGTTAATCTGTTCAGTAAACTATCATTACTAGAACATCAATTACACAGAGGACATCAACAACCAGTGTACTTTAGTATTTTGTGAGAACTGTTTTATTCTTTGTTGACATATTGAGTAAAATTATGCTTTCACCATAAACCTTTTTGTTTTCCGCTGTGATTTCTGAAAAGAATCTTAAAACCTTTGTGACCCCCAGCACCTGTTTCTAAATCACGTCACTTTGGACGAAAGTTAACCAAGCATTTAAACAAAAGGAAGAAATCTGTGGAAAGGCTTCGCTGCTGCCATGGGTACAAAGATTAAATGCTGATAGCAAAGTGGAGCTTGCACCAAATCACACTAAATCAACAGATCACGCACAGACTGGCTTAGGCAAACAGCCAGCGTGAGCGGAGGAACCGTCAGATAAGATAGGATACTTGTGAGCCACCTCCTCGACAGGACCCTGACCGGAGACCAGCACGCACTTTTTGTGAAACTGGGTAAATATTCGCAGAGGACTGTGGGACAGCATCACCTGGTCTGGAGACACCTGAGGAAAGAAGAGAGAAAATAAAGCTCATGAAAACCCCTGAAGAGAGAAAAGAAGATAATTCAATGGTTTATATGTAGCTCAGTTTACCTCGACCTCAAGCAGCTGAGACAGGTGCTCAGCTTTAGTCTGCCTCATGCAGTTCCCTGCGTTTGTAACAAAGACCACAGGAACCTTGTACTTCCCATGGCGGTCCACCAAGTTTCTGAAGCACTGCTTGGCTGCTGGGATCGGGGTCCTGCCTCGGACCAGGACCCCGTCTATGTCAAAGAGGAGCCCAAAGGAGCTGGGGTCCTGCAGGGGGAGGCAGAGGGGCCAGAGCAGGGTTGTTCGTTAACATGTAGACAGGATGAGACCAAGATCTAATTTCTGGCAATGAAACCCTCCAGGTGGGTTCAATGTGAAAGATCATAATTAGGCCCACTGTTAGACACGGTGGAGGATCTATGATGCTGTGGGCCTGTATCTCTTCTATATGGCAACGAAATGTGAAACACTACATGGCATCAAAGGCTCAAAAGTTATGTATTAAAAGGCTTGAAGCATGATTTATTTTAAGAGCTCACTATCATTTTAAACTCTATACAGTCAGGCCAATCATGGAGAAAGAAGCCACTACTCCAAAAGTAACAAAAAAAAGGTGTCACTGTTTGCAAATCCATTCAGTGGCAACTTTCTTAATTTTGCCTTGTGTAAAAGCAACAAAAAATGCTTTTTGACAATAATGATCATTTTTACATTTGATGGCAATAGGAGAAAGCTTGCCAACCTGAGAACAGCGTCCCAACTGTGAAGTATAGCTGTTGGCAGCATCATTCACAAAATGGATGACATCATGAAGACATGGCAGTGGAAATGCTGAAGAAACTTTTCAAGACACCAACAGGAAAGCTGATGGTTGGTCATGAGGATAATGTCCCTCAGTGGACAGCCAAGTTAACAATAAAATGGCTTTAACGACAGAAAATCTTATGTGGCGATCTCAAAGCCCTGATGTCATTCCCATTAAAAAAATAAATAAATTGTAGCGTCAGAAAGGCGTCTGCGAGCATCGCACCCTATAAACCCAATTCATTACACCAGTTCAGTCAATAATTGGGTCAAGCTTTTCATTAACTATTGTGATAAGCTTGTCAAAGGTAAATGCCCAACGTCACAGTTTACAAAGCATTACTTTATATTAATTAATTGTATGTCAACTCCAGAGTTTAAAAGCAGGTAACACAATTTCTCACTCATTATTTTTTAATTTAGCAAATATAAATAATCATGGTCATTATAAGTAAACTAAAACAGGAAGATTAGGATAATTTAGTCTAATTTTGACATGTATATGTGGCTTAATTGTGTAAATATTATGAGTTCCAAAGAACACATTTTTATTTTTGGACAGCTTATTTTATTATAAAATGACTTTATTTTTTGTGCTGTAATTACAACCAATGCGGCCTGTATGTCCTTGGATCCAAATATTCAGACTGTATTTTATTGAAATTAATTACTTGAATTTGGATTGTAGCTGGGTATGCATTTGATCTGACCCTGTAAGTTTAACCCTGTCGATATGACAGAGAGGTCCAAAGGATTCTGGGATCCTGCTGGAAGGCGAGAAGGGCAAGAGGTTGTTCAATAACTCTGAATGAAAACCGAATCCCTACATTTGTGATCGATAAACAAACTGAACTTTTGAGTCATCCACACGTACCTAAAAAAAAAAAAAAAGTACAGATCACAACACGTCGATCCTGGTCTCATCGTGTACACGTGGATTCGTTCTGACGTATGAATTAATAAAACAAATCAGTCACTTACGTGGCTGTAACATCTTGAGCCGGTTGCCCGTTTCGCTGCTCCTTCGCAGCGGGACCTGAGCAACTGCCAGCAACTTTTAAAACACCTCAGTCTCTGCATGGCTCCGGGGACATGAGTGGAAACAACAACCTACTGGCTACTTCGTGGAAGTGACACTTGAGGCAGGAGCTCATAATATCCGCAGCAGCGACCGTCAGCACTTAGACCTTAGTTTCATCATGCTGATCGCATAGATACCTGCATTCGGGACAAACCGTACCTCTAGTAACCCTTACGGTAGCCGGAGCGCATGCGCAAAGGACCAACTCGTACGTAGTTCCATATTACCGGAAACACGTCGCGGAAAGGATCGCTTCTGTTGAAATGAAACTAAAGAAGCAGTTTCCAGATTATTATTATTTTTTAGACGTGTACGTGTCTCTAATAAGTATATTTTAAAGGTAGAAACAATGGTCCTTACTGATTTTTGCGAAAAACGAAATATCCTCTTAATTTAGATCTTTACATTAATAATAATAATAAAAATAGAATATTGGATAACAAAAATCATGCAGTATTTCAGGACATCAGCGTGTGGAAGAAAAGAGGCAGGATGAAAGGGAGGACAAAGGCCATATTAAGACAAATGGATTGATAATGATGTCCATAAGCATTAAAAAACAAAAAGTGATGCAAATGAATTTTATTTGTTCAAAGCACAAATGATTCAAAAAATGTAGTCAGCATGTCAATAAAAAATATAAAAAAAAACACACGATATAAAAATCGGTAAAAGTGGAAAACATTGGAGAAAACGTTCTTCAGCTAATTCTCAGTTCATTCTCAAGTCCATAAATTTTGGCTTTCAAAGCCATAAGCTCGTTCTGAACCTTTTTCGTCCTTGAATTAGTTTGTCGTACTTCATGCAGAATGGCTAGGTCCTGGTTGGGCCCAACGTTTAATGTCACCTGAAGAAAACAAAATAATTTAGGTTTTATAAAGCTTGTCATGCAAATATTAAAACAACAACAAACACATAGTTGGGGCATTTTTTTACCTTGAGGAGCTGCTTCTCTACATCTTTGAGTTTCTGTCTAAGGAATTTTAGATCTGCCTTAAAGCCCTCCACCTCCATGACTCTTCTCTTCTCCAAAGCCTCATAGCGCTGAGTCATGAGCTGGAGACGCTTGGCCATCTTGTCTGAACGCTCCTGAATATAAACCGGATAATTCATAAGAAAGCCAATAAAAAAAAAACAATAAAAAAACTGCAGACAGTCCAGAATTTCTCAGAGTAGCAAACCTTAAATATTTCTCTGCCTACATCTCCTTCCTCTCTGATTAGGGACAGTTCTGACTCCAGTGAGATACATTGCTCTCTGAACATATCTGCCAACTTGTGAGCTTGTTTCAGATCATCTTGTAGAACCTGATTAAGACACACAAACAAAAACAACAACAAAAACAGCACCAGGATAAACAGGCATTGCTTAATGATGATGCTGCTCAGTAAATTTAAATTAGGGTGTGCAACAAAAATAATATAGTAGCTTTTATTACCTTTTTCTCCTCCTTATGTTGGTCAGACGGCTCAGGTTGGGGTCGAGGAATAAAATGAGCTGATCTGCTGCTGCTGGGCTGCCAGGATTTTGCCAGTTCAGCGCCGTTGAACCGGGCCTTTGCCCTCATCAGTCGGTGGTGGCAGGAGTCCAGCTCCCTCAGCAGCCGATCTTTTTCTACAATCCAGCTTTTCTCATTAGCCCGAGCGTCAAATTTCTGCTGCAAGAAATCTCTTGTGCTTTCATGCAACAGGTTCTGAGTCTGCTGGAGCCTGATGCGTAAAAAAAAAAAGCAAAAAGATTAAAAGTTACAGTAAGCTTGGTAAGAGCTGTAAATTTTGATTTTAAAAAGACACACTTTTCACTCAGTGCAGTGATGCGTTGCTGGTCTCTTTGTCGTTGTGCCTGAGATTCCTCTGTTATGATCCTCCGATCCTCGAGGAGAGCTTCTACCTGCTCTCTGACCAGACGCGTCTGTTCCTCCATCTGAGCCTGCAGTGCCTCCACCTGAAAAACGCACAAGCCAACACTGTAAAAATGACCAGAACTTGAAACATCATATTAATATGAGAAAATAAGCCAAAAGAGAAATAGGTGTAAATTTTTTAATTTTTTTAGTGTCGCTTATCAGAGTCATAATTAACACGTTTTCGCAGTGGAGCAATACCTGCAAAAACAAGATCTGGTTGTCGTTCTTGTACTTCTCTACACAGTCACCAGTTGATTTTGTTTTCCTGTTACCTTCTGTTTAAACATAAAAATTAAAAGGGAATTCATTTCTTTGAAGAACAAAGAAAATCGACACACCGACTCAGACTGGTTTACATAAATAAACTAAATACTCTCAAACCTTTTGTTGCCGCAGATGGTCTTAGTTTAGTTGGCCTTAGACTGAGATTTTCATCAAACATGGACTCAGGATGCCTCTGAGTAATTGCGACCTGAAAAAGCAAACATGATGTTGTCATTAGGGTTGTCTGCATTTCAAAGTAATTTTTTTCTGCCTTCAAAATTAAGTGTAGTTCTCTTACATTTCAGTTATGTGTGTACACAAAATAGTTTTATTGAACCCAAATCAACTATTATAAAGCCACCAAAAGAAAATAATTTAGCTAAGCATCAAAATAATTCAAACCCTTTAACCCTCTATGGCACACCATTGCCCTCAGGCAACAAACCACAAATCTTTACCTCACATTGCTCCTTTATTTTTTTTTTGGGGGGGGGGGGGAGGTTGATGATTTAAAATACCTCCAGACATATTTTTATCCAAATAAAAGAGGTATTGAGGTTCATGTGACCTTTTATTTAGAAGGGACCAGTCCTTTTTATGAAGCGGAGGTGCATGCTACACCTTGCCTCCTACTTGTAAGTTATACATCACTTTTCTTCATGTTTAAATTATAGGCACTCTAACTAAAAATATTTTCATATCTGTGAGTATGTAAAGAAGCATTATAGATCATTTCAAGACAATTTTTTAAATTATTTATATTCTACAACTGTGTTTTATTGTTTGTTGCTTCTGGGCAACATTGCGCAATTAGGGCCCTTCTGCTCAGACAATATTATTCTATTGTGATGATATTCAATTGATTACAAAATAATTATCACAGCCAATTTATTTACTTTATTATTGACTAACAGAAACAGGAGATGGATGCAAGATCATTTCATGGACAAAAGGTACATGGTTCTTAAGCTGGGGTCATTCCCAATGAAAACATGAGGATCCACTGTACAACCATTATTTCATTGTTTGTTTATCCTCAAAACTGACTTCAGTCCCAAAGAGTAATAAGCTGGTCATCAATGAACAAATGGCCCCATTCCAAGGCAAGGAAAGACTGAAGCAATACCTGCCAAACCCAAAAATATGGATCTGCACGGTACTTCATATGGCTGGTGCAGATGGTGTTCCTACAGGGCGAGCTGTTCAACGACCAAATCTACCAGATATGGGAGCTGGTGGAAATGTTGTCAAATTCTAACAAAGAATTAGAACTACAAACTCTTACAAAAAGAACCTGCAGCCCAAACTCCTGTCACTGATGTGACTCTGGTCACTACATATCATAGATAATCAAATAAACAGATGGTGAGTCCCAGGTACGCCAACAATCAAGTGCCAAAAATGTGATATACACTTTTTTTCACATCAGCAAAAAATTCCTTCCTGATGTTTGACATATAATGGGGAAAAGAGTGATTTCAACATCCTTAGTGATTCTAGCTCTGCCAAACATTACACATGTACAAACATACAAATGCTCGTTTTCAAATGTACCATTCATTAATGAAACTTAGTTGTTTATTTTATATTTGGTGAGTTGGAACCATGTCTGACATATTTTTGTCAAAAAAAGTGTTTTTATGAATATAGTTTTTGTTTGATTTGTATTTCATTTCTCATAATCACTGTAGAAAACTTGGCATTTTAGACCCCTAGTAGCGCAATGTTGCCCTGAGGCAACAAACCCAAATCCGTTTCCGGGAGGCGTCAGGGTCCAATTTAATGATTTATATGTAATTAAGGACCAACAAACTCCCAAAGAATGCAGGAAAATATTTTTCCACTCAAAAAACAAAAAGTCATGCCATAGAGGGCTAAATATCACCCCATAGCCAAAGCCTTGAAGATTTTAGAATGATCTAAATTGTCTTATACATAAAAAAGGAAACAATAATGACCATTTGTAAATTGAAAGAGAGGCTTCTATTAAGCAAACACTATAGTTAAAACCATTTATAACATTTTATACAATAAATGTAAAAGATACTAGGGATCTATGAATTAGTGAGTGGGTTCCACCTTGTGAGGAGGCTCTTGGTGAAAGTATGTAATCTCTCCAGCATCAGGACCGACAAGAGCAAGAAGGTGTTGGATCTTTTTCCTGTCCTCCAACTCTCTGCAGCAATAAAGACAAGATTAAACACTGATGGGAGACAGCCAAAATATTATATCCATCCCAAAGTCATACAGTATCTTACAACTTAATAAATAAATACTCATATCACCCACCTGATCTTTAGTCTGTCATTCTCTGCATAAAGTCGGAGAGACTGCTCTCTCTCCTGGAAAAGGTAGACCTGCATGTCGCTCAGAGCGTTCTGAAGCTGTGTAACTTCTTGTTCACGCTCCTGTATGTCATACTGCAGTTTGTGCTGGAAGGACATTGATGCAGAATATTGTTTCAACGATTTAGGAACTCAGATACTCAGTAACAGCTGAAACCCCTCCCCTCCTCAAAAAGAACACCCACCTGGTCCTCTGCGATGCTTTTAAACTTTTCCAGCATTTGCAACAGCTCTTCGTGTTCACCATCATACTGGGCGATCTTCTGTCTGTAGAACTGCAGCAGCTCCCTGGAAGGACGCAGGTAGGCAAGACGCTCCTCTATGGGAGGAAGTGGGGAATCTAAATTTTTACTGGGGGAATGAATGCTGACTCTGTAGAACAAAAAAAAATATCTATGGCTCATTTTGAAGATTATTCAACTTCATATTCAGCAATGTACCTGTGCTCATTTGACACACATACTTGTGATCACAGGACTATTTTTTGCACTGTGAAAACATTTTAAGAGACTAGATTTGTAGATTGGCACAAACACCTCTAACCTGTGAGGCGTTCCATACTTTGTTGGAGATCCCATTCTTCCAAACGTCTCTGAAAACGAGAGAAGAAATTATGCAGCAACATGACAGTGTATGAACATCATGAATAAATGCAACCTAGTGCAAAGGAAGTTGTTGTAGTTTATCAAATATTATTGAATTATAGGAATTATTAGACAGTTTTGTTTATGCATAATTAAAAACACTAGTAATGGGAGAGAGAAAACGAAATCCAAGACACTTTGTGACATTTTGAACTTCCTTTCAGCAACCGAACTAAAACAAGATTCACATAACCCACAGAAACAGTTGTCTATAGGAGAATAAAGACTTAGGAGTGATCGTATTAACGGAACATAAATACAGTGACATCGTCAGTCTTTTTTTTGGTCGAAAAACAAGCCACCACATTACTGTGCAATAGCATAGTTGTTTCAATGACTGTGAAAGTATTTTTAAAGCGGTATAAAATCAACTGTTACATACAAGTAAAGACGTCGGTTCCAGAATCTGAGCTGTGTTGTTGCTCACAGCAACGGCGCAGTTCTTTTTTAAATCCAGTGTTTCCGCTTCTTAACTGTGCAGAGGAAGTTGGGAGC
This sequence comes from Poecilia picta, assembly GCA_033032245.1. Lineage (NCBI taxonomy): Eukaryota > Metazoa > Chordata > Actinopteri > Cyprinodontiformes > Poeciliidae > Poecilia > Poecilia picta. The sequence continues at coordinate 15,290,456 of CM065358.1, forward strand.
GCCACCTTTCTGCTGGGCTGTGCAATTTCCTAATGTTGTTTAGTGAAACCATTGCCATCAGATTTTTTATTCATTTTTATCCAATTAATGATAAATATGTGGTTTAGAGGTGATTTTTGGAATAAATTTAAGAACGTTTGGGAAAGTACAGCAGCAGCTATCCAGGAACTAGTCAAGTTTGCGAACAAAAAGCGGTGACGGCACAAAATTTCAAAATAAAAGTGACATTTTCCCAGGTTAGTATAAATAAAAGCACATATAAAAATAATTTAGGAAATATTATATTTTAAATATAATTTATAATTGTATAATTGTATAGTAACCACATAAAAGTCACATGAAAGAGTTCTTCGAATATGAAAAAATATGAACCGGAAACGCCTGCTAGGCCTAACTTGACCACACTGACTTTGGTCCTGTAAAACTTCAGCGACACCAGCGCTTCTCAGGTCGGACTGTTTTGTCTTTCTCACAGAGATGGAGCGGAAAGTTGCTCGAGAATTTAGACACAAGGTAAGATAATAAACTTGTTTTCATATATTCCAATAATGTCTTAGTAAAATGTTATTGTGTTACCTGGGTGTTTATTGCGGTGTCTCAGGTGTCTCCACCGGAGAGGATGTTGCGCACACAGAGGCCTATTTCTGAAAGAGCTGAATCAGTCAGGAATTATTTTAAAATGTAGCTGGTTTGAATTAGGACAAACAAGAAACCAAAGTTGATTCAGGACAATTTGTTTTATCTGTTATTTATCTTGATCTATATATTTAAAGACTAAAAACCAACAACAACTTCTATCATGAGAGATACTTTGGGATGAATCTGAAAGTAGGTTATTGTGAAGTATTTAAAATTCCTTCATAATAAAATATTATTTATGTCGACAGAAATTTCCGTCAAAATTTTATAGTACAAACGGTTTAAAGTTTAAACAATTTTAAAACTAGAATGGACTTGAAATCTGAAGAGGGAAGGTATTGTTTAAAATGCTTCAATTGAGCAAAATAAGCATTAATTATTATAGACCTACAATTAATTCAGTTGTCATATTTTGATTATAATGAATAAAATTAAGTTTCACCTCCTTTTCCACTTTTAGTCATTTTTTATGTGTTTTGACAACATTTAGGTTAGACACATTTTAATCTTTGATTTTTCTTGCTGTTGACATGTCATATTATTTAGATGAGCCTTTAAAACTATCAAAGAGCATAGGATAATTGAGAACGGAAACCTAATATGGTTGGGGGCATTTTTATCCGTGGAGCATGCAGGGATCACCACAAAGCATCTGTGCTGCCAAGTGGGGCCCATTTTGTCTCTACAAAGGGCAACATAGCATTAGATAATGTGCCACATATGAGCGTCCAAGCAGAAATACTGAGATAATTTATGGGTTTAATTAGAGGCTCTCCACAGTCAGTCTTTTGTTGTTTTTCCAGACACGGTCATTTCTGCCCTGATTCCCTCAAAATAATTTTGGATTGTTGTTTTCTGTGCCTTAGATCCCACCTGAGCTGTTGATTTGATCAAAGTTTATGTAAAAAAGCTAATCATTATAACACTTCTTATATGTGAATACTATATAATCTACTCCTAAGCATATGTTGCCCTTCAATATAAATGCCCGACACACAGGGAGCTCCAACATTGTTAGTTTATGATTCCAAAGTCTGTGGTTCAATTCCAGGCAGGGCTAACCGTTTCCTGCAGCACCAAGCAACAGACATTTACAATGGTGATAAAGTCAGGTGTGTTTTGAACACACCCATTTCATTTAGATGACCTGTCGTCATAAAACATTACCAACAAAAATACTTGTGCATGTCAATAAATTGGAATGTCACTAACATTAAACTATTTCAGTAAAAAAATTCAAAACATAAAGCTCATTTACAGGATTAGCTGAAACTATGATTACACAGACTATAAAAGATTACTTAGCGTATTTCTTTTATTCTCAATTTCTGACATTAAATAAAATTAAGCCTTCCCTATTTAATGTCACGATGGATTGGAAAACATAATTTTTCTTTGGTTAATGTCAGAATTAGGAAGAAACATTGTTTTTATTCTTTCTCCCAGGTCTGAAGGAGACTTATGTTTTTTTATTGGAATAGATGTGATCATGAAAAAGTGTGTCTTTTTAATGTAGTGTATGTAAATATTTCATGACTGTGTTTTTTCACCAAATTGCTGAAATAAGGTCACTTTTTGAATATATTATAGTATAGTCCTTTAATCTTGTTGGAGTTTAAGATAAGTTTGTGTGCGAATGTTGGGTGTCACGTCTGTGAGATGTAAGGTGACACTGCTGACCTTCCTCCTGCTGCCTCTCTAGCTATTATCTCTCAGTGCTTTGATAGAGAAGGGCAGCGGTCATAGATTCAGATCTTCCCACAGTTTAGCTTCACCCTTGCTTCCTCTGCTTAGATGAAATCAGGTTCTGAAATTAGTTTGTGATTTAGCAAAAAGCAGTTTAGGGATATCAGGGTGAAATGTGCATCAGTGATTGGCCGAAGCGTTTCCTGAAAACCATCCTGCTGCACCTGAGCCGTCATCAGGTTAGTAGATGGCTTTGGCTCCTCGTGGCGTTGGAGGGACTGTGGGTGGGACAGAAGTGACTGTTTGTATGTGTGTACGCGTGTGTCGGTGAGCTGACAGAAGAAGGATGGTGCCAGATGTTTCTGTTCTGTTGCAGGTGGAACTGCTGATTGAAAACGAGGCAGAGAAGGATTACCTTTATGATGTTCTCCGCATGTATCACCAGTGAGTACCATCTGTTGTTTCTCAGGTGGTCGAAGTGAGTGTTAGTTGCTGTTTAAAACCAAGTATCTCTGTATGAGTAAACTCCTGTAGAGTATTTATTAAATCTGGTCATTGAGGGAGAAATACTTTGAATTAAAAAACAGTCTTGTTTTAATAAAAGTAAAGCAATCAGTTTTACTTTTAGCTTTGTCTTATTTATAGCATTTTTGTGATATGTTTTCTCATTTAATCTGAGTTGTCTTGTGCCTTTTCTAAAGCTTTTTGCTTCCTGAGATCAGAGTAACTGGGTGGACCTTATGAGGCCAGTAGGCTAAAAGTCTTCTAGGTTTCAATAATCTTTGCGCAGAAGCAGAGTCCTGTGGCCTCTTTGGATGAGTCTCTGATCCGTTTCCATTGTCCTCCGACAAGCTTGGCTAGTTATCCACAAAAGCTCTTTTTTATGCTCATCCTTCAAATGGGGCTGAAATGACACATATGCATAATTAAACAAGCAGACCATGTGTAGTTTCTTTTCTCTTTTGTCTCCCTCTGAATTGCAGCAGAGAGAAGACTGGATTATCTTTTCCATTGACATACAATGATATGATTTATTCTTGATCCTTTGCTTAACTAATTATAATTCTATGTATTATTTTTAATTTGCAATAAAAATCTGGTTGCTGTATAGAAGCTTGTGAATTAATAAATTAGAATTCAAATTCTATGATATTCTTCTTCTGTCTTGTTGAAATGATTGTGTGTATTAAAAATGATCTAATTATATTATCATGTAATTATTTTGGGGGTATTCGGGTAGGTTTAACTGCTTCATTCCATTTTTTAAGAGTTTTTTTTAGACTTTTAGAAGTTAAATATTTATTGTTATGCAGTCATGGTAAAAACTGCAACCTACAATGGTTGCTTACTGTGTGACTTTATTATAAAAAAACACAACTTTGCTTCAGCTCATTGAAGTTTGTGAAGGCTTATTTATTGCTCCGTCGCAACATGTCAAGCAGGTTGAGTTAATTTCCTCATGATATTCCTGCCCAGTTGGATGGTGGTAATGCAGACATGACTACCTGCATGCCACAGCAAAATGACCTTAGAGTTGGGAGTGGTCTTTCAAGAATTATTTAGCATTGCAGTTTCCCTCCTAAATCATATGAAGCACCAAGGGATGATAGTCATAACCTAACTGCTATATTTCTTTGCATATCAATGTCTTTTAGACTTTCCTTCTAATTCCTCCATAAATTTAAATCCTGACCATGTTTTATATTCACTCAACATTTCATACGTTAGTTTTTTCCACTGAGGTGAAAATAATCTACCATAGACAGGTGTAACCCATTCTCTCTCTCTCTCTCTCTCTCTCTCTCTCTCTCTCTCTCTCTCTCTCTCTCTCTCTCTCTCTCTCTTTCTCTCTTTCTCTTTTCTCTTTCTCTTTCTCTTTCTCTTCTCTTTCAGATCTATGGAATTGCGGGTGCTGGTGGGAGACCTGAAACTGGTCATCAACGAACCAAAACGGCTTCCGCTGTTCGACGCGATCCGGCCTCTGATCCCACTCAAACACCAAGTCGAGTACGACCAGTTCACACCCAAGAGGTCACGGTGAGTGCAGCGTGGCACATTAGCTGTTTCGCTGTGGAGACGGTCTTAGCTGTTATGCTTCTTGGCGATAAACTTGATTAAACTTCAGGAAGCTGAAAGAGGTGCGTTTGGATCGAACGCAGCGCGACGGACTGGGTCTCAGTGTTCGAGGAGGACTAGAGTTTGGCTGTGGACTCTACATTTCACAGATTGTCAAAGATGGACAAGCTTACAATGTTGGCCTTCAGGTACGTAGATATTAAATAAACATATGGATTTTTTTTCTGTCTTTCAATTTTCTTTGCTATTTGTCGCACATTTTAGGAGAAAAAATTGCACATATTAAATTCAAGGAAAATATACCTCTTACCCTATTCTAGAGTGTTGCAGAAGTTCTTAGATCTTTAAACTTTTTATGCTATCCCAAGTTAAACCAAAACCTTCATGAATTTGATCAGAGTTATGTGACACAAAGTAGCATATAATTTTCATGTAGGTAGCAAGTTCTTTAAACTTGACGATTTTGACTCTCATGATAAAAGGTTTAAAAAACACTGTTCTAAATCATTTCTCAGTGGCCCTGGCAGTATATTTCTGATCATTTTCTTGGAGACAGAAAAAATCTATGCACCTGTCTCCATTCTTGGTTGTGGTAGTTTTGCATTTGTTTCAAACCATTTCTAATAAAAGGACTATTTTTGTATTTTGTTACGTAGTATGTGGCACCTGAGCTGACCACGCAACACACAGTTTGAGGGATTATTAAATCAGAACTGTGTTCAAAGGATCCACTAGGTGGAGTAGATCCCTTTTACTCCCAAGACGGCTCTGCTCCAGAAAGTATTCATGAAAATCCCTTCAGATTTGTGTTTTAAAATGGATCAGATGCCGTTTTTATCTCTGTTTGCTCGGTGTTGATATAACAGATGGAACGGTTCATAATGGTGTCTTTGGAGCAGACTGGCTCTTTTCTGCCCTGCAAGATTACAAACACACAATCAGATTCAAATTCTCCAGCTGTGTTGTTGAATGTAATGCTCATGAATAGTGTGCTGTACTCTGAAGAACATTGACTCGCTCAGATTCATTCATTCCATATACACATAGTGAGAAATTGTTTTACTAAAAATAGACTAAAGTATTAAAGGAAACTTATGTTTCAATCACGTGTTTCTACTAAAAGGTAAGGGAAATATTAGTGGGCATAATTTCACAGATTTGAAAAATCCGGAGCATCCCTTTAACTGCTCTTGTCTGACAAGATCAGATTATATTTCAGTCTGACTATATGTGTCTTTGTAGCCTAAAATGATCCAAAAGATATGGGTCTTACTGTAATATACAATTAAATACTAATCGTATGTAAAAGCATCTTCTTGTAAGAAATAAACTCAAATGTAAGACCTTTAGAGAGTCCTACATTTTTGTAGGACTTTTAATATCTCTTAGCTAAAGAGACGTTATTTGTTCTCTTGTTTTCAGTTCCTGTATATATTCGGACAGTATCCTTAGAAGCTTATTGCAAAAACGATTTAGTGAAGAAAAGCGTCACTTCCAAGACAAATTGTAAAACTAAAATGGGTTGTACAAATCAGTAGATCATGGTCTGTTGATCAAACAGGAATGTAAATGTTGAATTAGCAGAAACGTCGTCTCTGACCTCGGCAGATTTATTGAAATGCATTTGTCAGTTTTAAGGTCTGCACTGATTTACAGGTGGGTGACGAGATCGTGCGAATCAATGGCTACTCCATCTCCTCCTGCATCCACGAAGAGGTCATCAGCCTCATCAAGACCAAGAAGATTGTCTCACTCAAAGTTCGCCGTATGTCGATCTTTGTGTCGTCGGTACCAGAAAGAATATTTAATACTTTGCTGTTTCTGTGATTTGTTATTCATTTGTCTTTTATACAGATGTGGGGATGATTCCAGTAAAAAGGTCAGGTTTATTAATTTTTTTCTTTGTCATGCATGTCTAAAAAAACAACTGCTTATTTTGTGTGTTTTTGTTCGCTCCAGCTCATCTGATGAACCCTTGAAGTGGCAGTTTGTGGACCAGTTTGTATCCGAGTCCGGGGTAACAGGCCCCATTTTTCTTTTTCATGGCTTTTACCGCCTCAAAAACTCTTGTTGTTTTATTCAGTTGTTTTGTTTGTACTGCTTCAGGAGAAGAGAAGCAGTGTGGCCGGCTTGGCGTCTATTGGTGGGAAGGAGATCAAGGAGAAGAAGGTTTTCCTCAGTCTTGTGGGAACTAAGGGTATGGGCATCAGCATCTCAAGCGGCCCAACCCAGAAACCTGGGATCTACATCAGTAACGTCAAGCCAGGTTCCCTTTCTGCTGAAGTTGGACTTGAGGTGATTTCTCCAACAGGACTCTATGATATCTCCGATAAAGGAGCGTAAATTAAGCAATCATTAGTTCTCTCTTGGTGTGTCTATTATTACTTAATTGGATTTTTAAATAATTGATTAAATTATTGATTGAAAATAACTTAATTCTGCAACAGTAAGACTAATCAATAGAAATTGTCTTAATACTATTACAATTAACAATAAAAACTGTATTGTAAAAAGCTCTACTTTTCACAAAGTATAATTTTAATAGATATAATCAACAAGTAGAGGAAGAATCTGTGAGTTATTAAATGATTCATTAATCTAAGAATAATTCATTTTCTTGGCTATCAAGGTTTTAATTTCTACGGCGCTCCCTAGGGGACACGGAAGACTTTTTTTCCCCCTTTTGTGTTCTTGCAATAATGATTTTTATTTGTAAGAATGTTTTTGAATATTATTCTTTTCCTTTCCTCTTTTCTTTTTTCTGTCACTATTTTGTGCTAATCTGCCACCTGGAATCCCAACACAATAAATAAAAATGGCATGTTTTTGTTATAATGAGACACATGTGAAAACAGGGTGAAGAGGTTTATTTTAAAGAAATGTACATGCATTCGCTTTTTTACTATTGAATGCAAATAAATTAAGATGAATCTTCTGCACATAAGGACGTCCTAATACTTGTAGTTTATGGTTTTTAATTTCATTTTTCCAAAGTGTTACCCCCTCTAACGCAGTCAGTGCTTGCTGTATTTACTTTAGGCTGGAGACCAGATTGTGGAGGTGAATGGAGTGGATTTCACCACTCTGGACCACAGAGAGGTGATTTTGTTCATGACAACATCTGTCATTATTTTAATTATTTTATATAGTGGCTAAGAAATTTGAATTCTGACTTTTGTGTTTCTTTTAAATCTATTTTTTTAAGGCTGTGAAAGTCCTGAAGAGCAGCAGGAGTCTCACTATCACGGTTCTGACAGGAGCTGTGAGTACACACTGTGTTGTCCAACAACTGCTTATATCTTTTTTAGTACAATGTTTTTGTACTTTGTCTCATATTAAAACTCATACATTAAATTATAATGTAATGTACATAATTATGAGACATTAACTAGATTTAAATTATAAAATGTATTTTTGTTTAAAAGGATTCACAAAGACTCCCTGTTTATTTTTAATTTGATATCAATCAAATAAAATAAGTTGAGTAAATTGAGTAAATCTCAATGTTCTTGATCAAATTTAAAATTCTGCAACCACAATTAAACAAACTGCTGCTAAGCAATTAGTACTGTTGCATTTATCTTTATGGAGTGAAAATCCTGCAACTGGGATGAAACTCGAATTGTTTGCAGGTCCTTGAGGTTCACTTGACGGACCATCTGTCATGACTGCAAGACCACAAACATATTTTTTTCTTCTGCTATGCATCACTCTGAACAATGTGTGTCTGTTTTTAATACATCACCTTTCCATAATATGCAGCTTAGAAAGATGTCTGGAGGAGCAACATTTATCCTCCGTAAACTCACTTGACAGATTGTTTGTTCTTGCAGCCGGTGATGGGGACTGTCTAAGTGAGACCAGCAGTCATGTCTTATTATTGTCTTCCTTGGTGCCTGTCTGATGCATTTATCTGTGAGTTTGTCTTGATTTGGACGTTGCATCAGCGGGTATTGAGAAGATAGGTTGTGTTCCAAAATCAGACGGCTTCTGCTTGTGTGCCACGCTTTGTGTCTTTTCTGAAACAGTGCTTATTGCGTATCTGCAGAGGGAACACTACAACAATAATTATACACAGTAGGCAAGAACATTCATTGGAAAAAGTACTTTCTATATGAATCCTCTCCACGTTGATATAATGGCAAAGTTTCAGTCGTGACTGGGTTGTCAGCTTGTTTAAATCCAGCCTTTATTGTGCCAACACACAACACGTGTTAAGAAATTTGATAGAATATAACTTTTTACAGATATGGTCTGACTATTTCTATAAAAGAAGGACTTTTGGTGGTTTCCTGTTTTTCACGTTATAAAGATTTGTGTTAGCACAAAGCTGAGAAGGAACGACATCCCTAATGACCTGAGAGAAGCATTTCTTCACCAAGACGTTCTCGGTCATGCCCCTGTATTAGACTTGTGTACCTGACTGAAGCCTGGTTTGAGTACAATAGCTGCACATAAAGGCGCTCTCTGATTTTTGTCTTAGGCTGGTTTTCACTTTCTTAGGGAAGCGAGCTGTTTATGACAGATGAGGAGCGCCTTGCAGTCGAAGCCCGCCGCGAGGTTGAGAGGCAGGAACTGATGCATCAGAAGAAGGTTGCAATGGAGACCAACAAAATCGTTAAAGAGCAGCAGGAAAAGGAGAGACAGTGAGTGAGCTGCAAAACCTTTAATTAGCTTCACCCAAACGCTGATAAATGTTCTGTTTCTTTCAAACAAAGGAAGCTGTCACGCAGGCATTTGCTGCATGACTATTTGAAATCTTGCAGTAGCTAAATTTTCTGAGTTTACAAAAAAGGATTACTCTCCTTTTTTCCCCCCTGTGTTTTATGTTTAAAAATAATAAATTGCATTTGTAAGCTTAACATTATATTCCCTGTATTTATAGTCCTGATGTTTGAACACAGATTCATGTTGGGGTTTTGATGTTTCTGCTGCTTTTGTAGGAGAAAGATGGAGATCTCACAGAAAGTAGCGGAGGAAGAGGAGCGCTACAAGAGCGAGATGGAAAAGTACAAAATTGTCCATATTCAGTGAATTGAAAATATCTTTGTTGAGCTTTTTAGTTGTTGTTTTTTTAATTAATAAAATATCTTCTATAGGATTGAAGCTGCAGAAAAGAAACACGACAGAGAGTGGGAGGAGGACTGGGGATCCAAAGACAGACCAAAGAGTTCCCGCGCTTCAAAGAGCCCCTCACCTGAGATGAAACCTCCAAAGGCCAAGAGTTCACGTATGATCAAAAGTTTAAAATGCATGAATCCTCTGCTTACTTCCAAACTTTCCTCCTCTTGTTTCTGTTTCACTCCAAATGTTCTTTTCCTGCATGTGTCCTTTGGTGTCTGCTGGTTGCTGTGCTGTTTTCTACGGCCTCTTCTCCTAGTTGATGGAGCCATCTCCTTCATTGAAGAAGAGGAGGAAGATGATGAGGAAGACAGCCAAGTGAGTTTGGAGTTTCAGGCGTCATTTATGCCGGCTGTGCTAATTGACACACAAAAGTCTCAGATTTCCTTTGACAACAATAATGTAACCATGAGAGCAGACTTGACAATTTCTTCACATTGTTCCCGATTTGCAATCAAAGATTTTTAAAAAGCTTCAACCTGCCAAATTCAGCTGATTCTTTGTTAACTGTAATTCTTTAAGAATTACAGTTAACAAAACAAAATATATTTTTTTAAGTTTCTGGTTGAATAGAATATAGAATTTTTCTATAGATTAGAATTTTTCTAAAACAGCCCAAAGTTACAAAGCCAACTCTTTCCGCATGACTGAAAAGCTACAAATACAGTGAGTTATTAGTCAGAGGTTGTAATAAATCAACCTAAAGATAAATAAATACCGCATGTCTGTTTTGCTTGTTTTTAAGACATATTAAACAGTAGCTCAATTTTATTGTTTTATAACATAAATGAAGATGTAATGAGCACCACATTATGGTATTTTCAACTCGATTTCTCTGCTCATTTCTACAGACAAGTCATTCCAACTCCTGGTTTGAATGCAGCTCTTATCATAATTTAAAATGCAGTTTTTGTCTTTAGTTAAAAATGTTGTGCTACTTCCCAGTCAGACTCTGCCTCTCTGAGTGCTGTGTTGTGCGAGGTTTTAAATTTCAAGAAAAATAAAAATACGTGCTCAACAGTATGAATTTTACTTTAATGTAAACTATGTTTGTGATTTCATTTTTCATGAAGAGTGTGTTCATCTCCATCCTTAGCATTTGGCTGGTTTTATCGATACGAGGGGAAGCTGCCTTCACTGCGAAAGGTACAGTCAGCTGGTTGTGTTGTGTGAAGTGGATCTGAACGGTTTTCCTTCAAATCTGATGTTTAACTCAAATGGTTGGAAATGAGCGAGGATTGTTTTCTCAGATTTTCTTGTGTTGCACCAGTTTGTGTTCATATTATTCAGTTGTTAGTTGCTGTGTTTTTATTTTTTGCATCATTTTGCGTTACCCCTCTGGCGATGACTCAGAAAGGAGAAAAGAAGAAGAAGAAAAAGAAAATGTCCAACACAGACACACTGCAGGAGCAGAGAAAGAACAAGAAGGAGATGGAATTTGAGCTGAAACTTGCCAGAGAGAAGGAAGAAATGCAAGAACGGGAGAAACAACTAAAGATCAATCGGCTGGTTCAGGAGGTACGGAAAGATGAAGTCTCAGCTCAGAGGAATAAATTTAATCAAAGCATCCTCTTTTTCAACACACTTTGCTTCCAAGCAGTTGGCCTGTAATCTTTTAAAGTAATCTTGATAGCAGGTTTGCCTTGTCTAACTTCACATAGACAGATTGACAGTAAAATTAATTCTTCCCAGCAAACAAACACTAAAAAAATATTATTACCTCTGACAGACAGAAACTGATTGTCAGAGCTTGAATTGAGGAGTAACAATGTGCTTTTCATGCTGGCAGTGGGTCAGGTTTTTACCCTTCTGGCTGAGGAGGTCGTGGGAGTTTTCTTGTCCAGTTGGCACCTGTTTCTTGTTTGAACCAAGACCTGGAGCTATTTTCAGCCAAGTACGAAGCAGCTGGAACAAGAGTCTGCTCATCTACATCTGAAGTAAATACTCTCAAATGAAAAAGGGCTAAAGGCTCCCATCAGATCAGGAATCAGTGTCTTCATTTGGCAAATCAATTCAAATGTCTTGGAGTCCTGGTCGTAAGAGACAGTGGGATGGAGCAGGAGATTGATTGGAGATAATCTGTGGATGCTGCTCTGATTTGTCAAGTGGAAGAAACAGCTTTAAAGTTTGAAGAGCCTAAAAGCAAACCTCTAATTTACTGGCCCTTCTCTGTTCCACTACTTTTAGTTGCTAAATTCCTTGATGTGTCTTTGTCCAATGACATTCAAGTCAGTCTAATTCTACTTAACTAAAGTGAAAACATATGAGTCATAATGCAGTATGAGATCAGGTGAAGATCTTCATTATCCATTGGATGTTTGGAGTAGAGTTTTAGAAAATCACCTGTAATAGATGTCAAGTTCACATACCATTGGGAGGTATGTGATTGAGGTATGTGATGTGATTGATCAGGGTACCTCCAGGAATACCTCTAGGAATGTATCGCTAGAGATCAATAATATGTATTCCTTCAGGTCTTGGATCCTCCTGAATAATCTTGAGTTTGTTGTCTGGAGCAGCGGGGATGAAAGAGTGTCACTGCTGGATCTGTAACCTCTTTAAAACCACTTTAAAAGATAGAAGCAATCTGCCATTTGGAAGCAAATGTAAAGAAATAATATAAATCTTTCCCTTTGTTACCCACAGTAGTGTTGAGGAGCTTCAAAGTGAATCCAAATCTGCTGTTTATTGAAACCTCTGTTGCAGTTTGCGGTTTTTCCGGTGAAGCCTTGTGTCATGTCATTGGTGACAGTATGTGTGAAGGTTTTTTTTTCTCTTGTTTGTGATTCTGGCTGGCTGTAACTCCATCCCAGGTCTCAGAGACTGAAAGGGAAGACTTGGAGGAGTCTGAGAAAGTGCAGCACTGGGTGGAGCGACTGTGTCAGACTCGGTTGGAGCAGATCTCTTGTGTGGAGAATGAATCCCCAGAGGTACAGAGTCTTCAGTTCGAGCCTTCCTACGCTCAGAGCTTTTCGACAGTTGTACTTTGTTTCTAACATGGATGATTTCATGGAAGATTTTACATGGGTTGTGAAATATTTCTTATTTGTCTGTGGCTTAAAGCTCTCCCCACCTCGTTCTCCTGGCTCAGAGCCAAGGGTGAAGCATTTTCCTGGTGGTTTCAACCTAGCAACCACTGATCTGGACGACATAAACCTGGACGAGGTGGACCAAAGCCTGAGGGGACCTCTTAAAAAACTAGTTCCGACTCAGCCCACCACAAACCAACCTCCACCTCCCTTGCCTCGCCCCCCACCCTCACCTAAACTGAACCCAACAATCCCTAAGTACTCCCCGCCCTTACCTCGAGTGTCCCCACAGCGCCGGCCTCCTTCTTCCCCCAGTCCTAGGAAGCCTCCATCCTCTCCATCCACTCTGACACACAGGGGGCGCAAGCCTCGCGCACATCCCCAACACACACAACCGCGCCGCCCGCCTCCCTCCAACTACCCTCCATCATCTCATACATCAAGACCCCCATCTTCCCCTCAACCCACGCCACCTCCCCCTCCTCCGCCTCCCCCTCCTCCTCCCGCCGCCGCCACCTCCTCCTCCGCCTCCTCCCCCACAGCACTCTGAAGAACGTGAATACCGCCAGCATCACCACCACCACCACCACCACTTCCAACATCCTCCCAGCCCTCCCGAACACAGGAGCGAGTGGGAAACAGGCGGCTACCTCCCCAGAGGGGGGATTTATGCATCCAACATCAGTGAAATGTCTCACCCCTCAAGTCCAAAGGTTTGACTTCTTCATGCTTCATGACAGAAGTATGATGAGTGCGGATTGCCTTTTCATTGTGATTTGTCTTTCAAACCATGAGTGTTTTTGTGTTGGGAGAATTTGTGCTCTTATGAACCTCTCTACAGCTTTTATTGGTAGAATGAACTGTAGAGATGGTTGCTGAGGGTTAGCTGTGTCTGTGTTTTTTATAGAACATGGTGAGCAGGATGCTGCATGGTGTGTAGCGTGTGATGATATTTAAACAAAGGCCTGTGTGTGCTACTGTTTTGAGCACCTCTGAGTGGATGTTTTTCTGAATTCTTTACCATCTGATACATTGGCTGTTGCATTTGTAGGCATGCATGTGAAAATGTCAGGTGAAACCCGTAGAGCCAGGGTCTCAAACTGCATCCCTCAAGGGCCGGTGTTCTGCAACTTTTAGATGTTGCTCTGCTTCAGCACACCCGGCTCCAACATAAGTTCACCTGCAGAGTTTTGTAGAGCTCAACTGCATGGTAGTGAAGCAGTTTATCCATTTAATTCAAGTGTGTAGAACAATGGATGTGTCTAAAGGTTGCAGGACTCTGGCCCTCAAGGATTGCAGGTTGAGACCACTGTTGTACCAAAATGGGCTTCAAAAAATTATTATTTTAAGGGTATCCAAACCAATGTATCGAGGCTATTTTTAAATATTTTTCTTGCATTTTTTTTCTTCTTACCAATGTATTTTCTATTGAATTGTAGAAAATACAATTCAAAGTGTATACTTCACTTTGAAGGTGGAATAAGTTTTGATATGGTGGATAAGAAAAAGCTGAAGTTTTAGCAGGAGTGTGTGTTCTTTTTAGATCTGCTATGCACTTGGAGTTTGTGATGTCTTGGAATATGAGAAGTACTTTGGGTGGGTGTCTGACATTTCTAGCACGAGCCAGACAACTGAGGGATTCATTGTGTTCTAGGTGATGAGAAACACCTCCCATGTTAGTCATATTTCCAGTTCAAGCAGTCAGCTGGTAAGCCTCCCTCCTTGTGGAAACTCGCATCCACCTTGCGCTGTATTTGGAGTCGGCTGAGCTTTGTAAATGTTTTGCTTGGAAATGTGGTCCAACAGCAGCTGGCTCCCAGTCCCCCTAACCAGCGGCGTCAGATGGCTCCCGTCATGTCAAAACCCGTCATGCTGCCGCAGTCGCAGGCCAACCGCCCAGATCCGCTCCGACCTGCTGTCCGTTCTGATGGCCTGGTACGAAGCTTATTAGGGTCATCTGGCACAGTGTGTCATCAGCTGCAGCAGCTATCAATGTCTGCCTCCTTTTAAGATCCCTATGAAGTTTTCTAGATTTCCAAACAGGCCAAATATTCTAGTATTTTTTTCTTGAAAACCTTAAAACAGGTAAATCAAGTTGTGTTTGCGGCATGATAAGCTGATTACAAATGAAACCTGAAACAGCCACTTTGCCATCTGAGCCATTAGCACCACCACAGGCCTCTACCTCCGCAGCGAGAGATAAAACGACTCATGTACAAATCTCTGCTAATTGTAGCTGCTGCTGCAGGTAGACAAAGGAAATGTACTCTCCTGCTGACATTCTCTGTCTGGGCATCGTCAGTATTGTGAAAGTTATTCCTCAGTCGCATGTAGGCGCTTACTATTTTGGTTTTCTGAGTTTACATTTTGACTGGATCTGGTCAAAAAATGTTGAACATTAAGCTGTTAATCCTTCATCTCTTTTATAGTTAAAAATCTTATTGGTAAAAAAAATACACGGAAAAATATCAGCCATCTTGGTCAAATATGTGTAAATTATTTTATTATAAATGCAATCCATTTAAGCATTCCTTCAGGGCTGCAGCTGATTAGACAGACATGTTGGATAAAATGTATTTTACTACATTTATGTTACTCTGGGCTGTTTTTACTAGAACCAGCAAAGTTCAGCTTGTTTCTGTGCACATGTTTGATGCATTGTAGTCAAATTTCACACTTCAATAGAGGTTCAAAGTTCCCACAGTGCCCAGAAACTGTTGAAGCATCAAACTAAAGAAGTATTTTTTCTTTTATTCCTGCAATTTGACTGAAAACGTTGAACCGGTGTTGTGCTTCAGCCTCCAGAAATGCTGAAACGGATGGTGCCTTTCAACTCATCTTTCAAATCAAACAACAAACAAGTAATCCTTTCTTCTTGTGCCTTCCCTGTTATGCTTGAGTGTTGCCTTCCTTTTCTAGTTTTACCTCTTTATCCTGAAAGCTTTTCCCATGTTTTTTCCCCTATCTTCTCTTTGCAGCAGTTGCACCCCTGCCTTTTTGATGAAGTGGTTCATGCATGACTGTATTTTTATTGATCGGGAGCAAACTGTAGAGGCCATGAACATGTTGTTTAGTATGGGAATTCATGTCATATGGTAGTTGTATCACTAGGGAGGTTAAATATGTTTCTATTGCTAAAGATGGTTTTTACCTCCTGAATTCACCACTAAAAATGCTGATTGAAAACATCGAGTTTCTGTGAATCCCTTGTGGTCACAAGTCGGTTCTTTATGCATTATGACGGGACAGGAATGTTTTTTTTCCAATGGGTTTAATTAAATTTATATGATATTGCACATGCGTGAGGATATTTATTTGTCGACTATTATACTACAATAAATAAAAACAAGGCATATATGAGGTTATTTTTTACATCACAGAGCATTTGTGCAGCAGCTGGAAATGAATTGTTAGATTAATGTTTGTTTTTTTTTCTGTACTGGAAACTCTGGGCTTAATAAATGTGATTTACTCAGCTTGAGAGCTTTGTTCTGTTTCCTTCTTCCTCCTGGAAAATGAAACTGCTGCAGACCTGAAGTGGATCTGTGTTATTTCATTTTAATGGAGAATCCCTCTTGTTAAAATGTGTCAAATTATTTTTGAATTGTGAGAAACTTTATGGTTTTTCAGTGTTGAGGCTTATGTTCAAACTTTTACACTGAACTGATTGTCAAAGGAAATCTGACCTCTTGTCATACAACTCACATTCACTTAATGTTGTCTTCATTTGCTCTTTGTGTATTTATTGATCACTTTAAATTAATTGCATAATGATGTTTTCTTTCAGGCATTTCAGAAATACGTGGACGACTTTGATCCGTACTCCATGGTTTGTATTCTTAGGCTACAGAAAAGGAGATTCAGTTCTTTTATTTGACAGAAATCATGCATAGAAACGTTTATCTTTTTTGTTTGATGTGTTTAAAGAACTGGCTAAACAGATTTAAGGACTGTCTTTGTTCCAGTTGTATTCCCAGGGGAGGTAGACTCAAACTATACATAAAATACAAAGACTAACCTTTGAAAATTGAATCTTTTTCACCAGTCAGATGAGTTAAGATATTGACTGATGTCAGTCAATATCTCTCTTAGCAGAATCTATACTCATGATTTCCTCTGGTTGGTTAAGTTCATTTAGAACATAGGTTGCCATTTATCATGCTGCCAAGTCTGTCATTTCATCTCATTAATCTACAATCCAAGTGATTTTTTTCTTCTTACTGTTTTCTTGATCAATAGTTCTCCTCAGACCAGATAGATGGGCGAGATGTGAGATTGCTAAAAATAAAAAAGGTATTTTTTTTTAAAGTTCAAACACAAGGACTGATTCTTTTTCACATTCTGAAACATGACTGATGATTCTTAATTTTTTTTTTAAGGCCGGACAACTTGACCTTGCTCTGGAAGGGGGAGCTGAGTCTCCTCTTGGAAAGTTGGTGGTGTCTTCAGTGTATGAAGGCGGTGCAGCCGATAAGCACGGTCAGCTGAATTCTTCATTTCATGATTTAACTTTACTGCAACCGTGTAGGGAGTTTGAAATATGACTGTTTGGAGCAGATTTGTTGCACTAAGTGATTTAAAATCATAAATATATTTTTTAAACTCGTAGAGAATCAAAACAGTAATTCATTCGGTTTCTTTTTTTAAATAAATAAATTCAAAACTCTTAGCTTTTCATTCATTTTCAGCCTATTTTTATGTTTTAACACATAATTTGAAAATTTTAGACCTTGTATGTTTTTATTTAACAGTTAGTTCCTGCACTGACTAAACTGTGCATGTCTGTGGTACTTGTAGGAAGGCCTTAGTACGGATTATATTTGCATATTAAATGTCTGTGTTGTTTCTTTGTGTTTGCAGGAGGGATCGTCCCCGGTGACGAACTCATGGCTGTCAATGGGAAGATCTTGATTGACGCTACTTTAGAAGAGGGACAAAACTCTCTGGCTCGGGCCTGGAACAGTGGAGGGGTATGAGACCACTTAGAGACTAGAAAACATACTCTGGATTTTAACAAAATACATAGTTTTAATTGATCATATGTTTTACATTCAGCTTCATATTGATTTAATCACAGAGATTTAAAATCATTTCACCCCCCCAGGACTGGATCGATGTGGTAATTGCTGTGTCCCCTCCAAAGGATTATGAAGATGAAGTGTAAGATTTATTTTTGTTATGCTCCAATATGCTTTGTTGCATTTTATGTGCTAAGCTATGAATCTGTTGAAATATGACGAAGCGGTTCAGTAGTTTACCGACGGCGGCTCGTGTTTCTGTGTGTGTGCATGTGTATGCAGCCCTAAGTCAGCATCAGTCAGTCCCACTGTGAACAGAAAGGTGTTTGAAGGCAGTGCAACACTTTACAGACATGGCTATCAGCTTCAGCACTAGCCCCACCTCTCTTCCTTCCTCACCCTTGTTCTGGTAATCAACGTAGCCTTCAGCCCTCATCTTCTCTGCTGCACGTCAGAGGGGAGGTTTGGTGTGGCTTTTGTTTTTGTTTTTCCTCTTGGGGACATGTGACAGTCTCTCTGACAACTTGAATACTTAAGACGGCAAGAGGATTTTAATGTTTGTTTTCTCTCATCCTGTCGGGCTTATATCTTCTTGTTGCTTGGTTTGCGCCATAGAAAACGGTCATGACTTTGAATGTACACTGTTCAAAGGAGGATTTAAATAAAACATTCTTGCTACTTTAAAGACATTTATAGTAATAAGTGACAGATCACTTTGTGTATGTGCTGGATCCAGTGAGCCGTAAACATGTTGTTGGATGTTCTCAGGTCACGGACACCACAGACTCCTGTCAGCCTTCAGCAGATGTTCTGATTGATGTTGTTTTTTGGACTGTTACATGTCTTAAAATATTTGAGTCTGAGATGTTTTTATTGAATTTACTGTCACAAGATTACATCCACTCATCATATTAGTTTTGGGCTTTTGGTGATTCATTTGAACTTATTGTAACTTTTCATAGACTACTATTAATATTTGAGTAAATGCCCCAGAGGAGGTTGCAGATAAAACATCAGTTGTGGTTGTCAACAAGCTGCTGGAGTAAATATGACTGACATTTTGACAACTTTAAACAATTTTAAATTGTTTTCCTTTTTTGGGCCATTCTAAAGACGTAATATTAGCCTTTTTTAAAATACTTTTCCAAATTGGAATTGATGGGCCATATCAGGTTTTCCTGTAAAGCTAATGATTTAGGACTCAGACAGAGCATCAAGCCAAAGCTGAACCTTTAACTTCAGAAAACATTTCGTTGTTCCATAAAGAGCATTTGCCAATTTTTAGCTACGCTTTCATAGTGTTGATTTTAGATCCTTTACTGGTCAGCAGCACCCTCTCCGGTTTCATCTGGAGCTCTAAGCTGCATAATGATTCATATGTGCAAAAAGAATGGCTTAAATAAATCACTAAAAGCTCAAAATGAATCTGAAATGCATGATGTCTACATGTAAAATTTTGACAAGACCTGCATGTAATGTGAGAGATGCACCAATTGCAGTTTCTAGGCAGATTCTAGTCTTGATCTGAGAATTTTTCCAAAGAAGCACCATACAAGCTTCAAAATCTTTTTAACAACTTAAAAATATATATTACATGGTCTGTTATAGAACAATTTGTGCACTTCTAGATACCTTTTTGCATCACAGTAGTTTAGAAAAAATGACTGTCTTCTGTAACTCACTTGCATTAGTCCATATCTGTTTGTTGTGGTTGCTGTGCTGTAGAAGAATGACAGATACATGTTTGTCCTGTTCAGATTGCATTACACTTCAGATAAAAGAAAAAGCTTCTATTGTTTACATTCTTTTGTTAACTTTGCTCCTTTCTCCTGCAGGACATTCTTCTAATACTACCAGCCATTAAAGCCAGATTCATTAAGAGGAATCTCTTCAATGAGAAGACTGAGAGGCTCTGGGCTTTTTCTGCTTTATCTCACCTTGGGACTGAGCCAAGCTGTCATTCAGACTGACGCTGCACCGTCGATAGCCATTTTCACTGTCTTGTTTTGTCCATGGATGGTCCAATCATTAATCAGTTTTCTCCCATATACCTCTTCCCTTGTACAAAGACTGGAAATAATTTACTTCTATTATGCTAACATCAGTCACTATGCAAATGAGGGGGGAAATTGAATAAGTAAACTGTAATCAATAATGCATTCAGAATTTTCTTGAGCCCAATAAAGAACTGGTCAGACTAAAAATGAGGTTCCACTTTTATATTTTTTTATTTAAAAAATGGTTTGCAGATTTATTATATATATATATATATATATATATATATATATATATATATATATATATATATATATATAACACTCAGTGCTGTAAACATAGTATTATTAAATAAAAGTTATGCTTGCATCTAAACTGTAATCAATAATGCATTCAGAATTTTCTTGAGCCCAATAAAGAACTGGTCAGACTAAAAATGAGGTTCCACTTTTATATTTTTTATTTTAAAAAATGGTTTGCAGATTTATATATATATACACTCAGTGCTGTAAACATAGTATTATTAAATAAAAGTTATGCTTGCATCTATCCATTACAGAAATATGCATATCCAGATTATAATGCTCATTTTTGTTTAGATGTCCAAGAGCTTGGGGCTCTAAATTAGTATTTTATATACAAGCGATGGGAAAAAAATTGCTCTGTCTTTAAGTTTGTGGGGTTTTTTTGTACTAGTTTATAAAAAAATCATCTGGAGTTTTCATTTCCTACATCAAACCTCAAGTGTGTGAAAAACCATGACAAATTCAGTGGTATAATTAAATCTGAAAAGTTCTGTAAACAGTACATTTATAGAGCCCAACAGATTCAGTGACTTGACTGTGTCTTTTTCCGTATGATATGAACTGGACCCTCCAGACTTTGACCTAAATCAGATGCCAAAGTGTCAGCTTAGGGTCTTAAATCTTCAGAAATGTCTTCCTTATTTCTGCTTGGTTGTTTCAGATGAAGGGTATTTTCCATTTTTGACAGTCATGAGTAAAAGCATCAGACATGGTTTCACCTTCCACACTTATGTAATCTTCTTCTCAGCAGTCATTGTCCCGAGCAGAACGGCCATTACCTCATATTTATCGATGTGAGGTAGTGAGCTCAACAGACAAAGAACAGCAATAAGTGGGGCAGGAACTAATAATTTACCAAATATAAAAAAATATTTCACCAGAATGCACGCAAAAACTGCATGAGTGAAATTAGTGAGGCGAATTGCTGGAAGAAGACCTTTTTAACGGAGACGGGATATATATTTATATTTCTACAATTAGTAAATCCTGTGCATGTGTTGGACTGTATAAAACTTGCAAATTAAGAGAATATGAAATTTTCAAATAATGATTTAATCCATTAAGAAAAATAAGTTATTCAAACCAACCTGGCATTGACTAAAAAGTGATCTTCACCTGGACCAAGTAACAGGATAAAAGCTGGTAAATACTTTTTTGACGCACTATATGTTTTCCAAACATTTCTTCTACTTAGTATTTTGTTGCCTATATTCATTTCACAATCAAGTTCAAGCTGTAACCAAGCTTTCTTTAAACATCAATGTTAATTCCCCATTTTACCAAGTTAAATGTATTATTTAATTATTAGCTGTTTATTGATTTCTTTATTCTATCTTGTGATTTTCCTTTTTTTCCCCTGTGGTTGTATCGATTTATTTCAAGAAACCGTTTTTGCATTTATATGTCTACAGGGGGCAACATTGGACCTTTATGAATAGCGGCAGGCCATAATTTTAGATTGAATTATTTTTGGGTAAGCTTGTTGTTAGTAAGTAAGCATGTCATGCAGAATTAATGACAGTGTTGTTATTTATGATTTTGTAAATTTGGGAAACATAAAAAAGAGGTCGAGTGGGCGCAGAGTTGGGGTTTGTTTTATCGGACAGCCTCCCTCCGGGTCTTATATAACCGCTTTTTGCGGTCATCCTCTCTGGGTTCATCGTGGCGTCGCGTTTGTGAGCTTGGCTTTGTGACCTCCTGCTGCTACGGTTCATGACAGAGGTGGCCTTGCATGATCTGCCTCCTTTCCTCCTTCCTCCTTCCTTTTCTTCCTCCCCCTCCTCCCTCGCCTCCTCCCCCTCCATGAGCCCCGGGTTCAGCACCGTGGACAGCTCCCAGCATCCGCACGCAAAGCGCCGCCCGCGGTCGGGCGCTCAGACTCAGGCAGGACAGACAGACAGCGAGGAGCTCTGAACACATGAACGACAGCAGTTTGGGATATCTTGCTTCTTTGTCCTCTCACCGACGGACGTGACACCGTTCAAGACTGTTGCTGAAGTCAGGGGCTGCAGCAATGATCTCACGATACAAACCGGTAAGTGTTGGTATCACCCGGGCACTCATCAGAGAAACACTTCCTTTGTTTAAGCAGAGAGTTTTATCCGCTTTGTCCATCAAATGGCTGCGGCAATGGATTATTTAGTGCTCTTGTTATTAAGGCACGTGGGAAAATATGCAAGAGGGACTCAGATTAGGTCGCCCACATAAATTTTTAAACACTTCACTCCAGTTTAACGACGACACAAGTGGTTTCGGGTCTTATTTTATCCGGTGATACAGAAATAGGATCATATACATCACCAGGATGGTCAGGAGGTAAATTATGGAAGAGTGTGCAGCCTTTAATATTTTTTATTGTTATTATTTTTGGTTGTCACAGCGGACGGAGAGCATATTAAGACACCCCGCCTTCCTCTTCCACATGCCACCCAAAATAATAATAATAATAAAAAAGATCCATTGTTAACCCCTCACTCAGTTTTCACGTATCTTACGCCCATGAACGCGCATTTAAATGTTATATTCTGCCCAGACAGTAATAATGGTGAAGTTTGAATAAAATCCATAAGTAAGGCATTGTTTAAATACTATTGTGATATTTCTGGATTATAGGACCTCCTACTGCAAGTCCCGTGATATGAGGCTCTAATAGCGTTGCTCCTCCCAATCCCGATGCTTATTTGAGCGGACGCTGCTTCCCGCTTGTCCTCCTCAGTGTTTATGTCTCCCTGCTTTAACTCACCCAAGGTCATTGAATGATATAGTTCTTTTTTATTATTATTTTAGGTAAAAAATAAAAAAGTATTTGTAAAAAATTATATTTTGTCTGACTTTAATTGATCAGGTTTGAAGCCGACCAACTTCTTAGGGTTGCATATAATTAATTTCAAGTTAGGTTGTTTTAATTGCTTTTCTTACAACCAAATGGAAAGAAAATGAAGAAAACATCTGCACTTTTTCAACTTTTTTGCTTTATGCAAATATGAAGATATTATTACATTTGGATATTTGAGCAAAAAGTATATATATCAGAGCTAAAAAGATTAAAAAAGAACTATAAGAAACTACCTGTTAATAAACCATATTTAATTCTCTCATTTAGTGACATCAGCCCATTATTTTCAAATCATTCTTCTTTATATTTTTCCCAGAAGTGTAATCTTCATATCAACGTTATACTTTTCCGTCACAACTCTTTTTCAATTGAGTTGTATTTGTTTTCCATCTGTTTTTCTTTTAGCTACCTGGTTGTGACCTATAGACAGTCGAGCATAAAAACCTGTCTGAACTCAAGGGATTCTCCTTCTGATTTGATCTTCAGGGGCTCAATCATTACCTGCAGCCTCTCACAAAGACATTCTAAAGTGATGACTTGAATCTCTGAAACGTCATTTTTTCCCCTCCACATTTCTGACTTTAAGAAAATGAGGCTCAATTAGCTGTCATCAGATAAAAGCATTAGCCTAGAAATAGAGAAACAAAAGCCAAAGTCCAAAGAAAAACGTGAAAAATGTCTTTAGAAAACATAAACAGACTGGGTTAATTAGGGGGTGGTGTGAACACAGCACTCTGTGTTCATTGTTGTAAAAATTTTTACGCTTGTAATTGAAAAATTACAATTGGAAGCAAAGAAATTTAGTTGAATAGTTGAGCTTTCTTGCTGAACCCTTTATAAGTCAGTGTGTTAAGTTTTTTTTCTTACTGGACTTGTGAGGTGTTTCATTTACTCTGCGCTTTCTTCCAGGTGCTACTATGTTATCCTTTTATAGTTCATGCTGTACTGAGCTGCTTGTAAGGTTCTGAGTCCCTATGCTGAACAGACAGTGTGACACAATTTCTACATTTTTTATCAAGCAGTTAAAACTTATTTAAAGAATAGTCTTAGGAAATAAGTTGAGATCACTGAATACTGACCCAGCATCTTTTCCTTTCCCAACTAATTATAACGGGGCTCTGAGGTAAATGTTGGGAAAACTTCTGCAGGTGTATGACTCAGCATTGTGTTATGTAACTGCAGACATAGTGAGTCTTTTTCAGATGGAAAAATGCAATCATTCCCTCCTACACACATCTGGATTTTTCAGTAAGCACATAAAAACAGACCGTGTAAATGCACAAGTGCCTTTACGCGACAAACCTCTAGCTCCGCTCGATGTTTTTAATATTTAGTAAAACCTCTGACTCACATTTTAAGTCCTTCTGGCTCTGATTTAACAGTTTCAAAGCTGCAGACCATACCTGATATATTCTGATATATTCTCAGCTCGTGTGAATTGCTTATTACATCAGGCTTATCTGCCTGACATAATCATGTCAGGGTCAACACGGAAAACATTAAGAATGAATTGTTTTTACTGCTAAGAAAGTCTTGTGAGGTATTTCTTGTCCACAGATGGATTATCAAAAATACACTCCCATGTGGTCTCTTCTTATCCCTCCACAAATCAGCTGCCGCTATGCTGGGAGTCTCTGCCGGAAAAGACTTTGAGCCACAATGCAACCCATTCCTGAAATTCATGAATATTTAAATTACCCCGCACAGCCCATCATAGCCCAGGTATAGCGTTAAATAAAAGAATGAAGTGTAGGATAATAATAAATGTGCCGCTCTGAGCCAGGTTATTAGCAGTTGCTCATGCCTCTCACGTACCTCTGACGTGACGTTTGCACTGATCATCCAGCAGCTGAAACCCCCCTGTCTCTTTTCCTTCCCCCTCTCTGTCCTCCCCTGCCTTCATCCACAGCATTTAGCGTTTCTTAGTTACACTTCCAGCACGCCTGCACTCTCTGCCCTCCTTTCCTCTCGTCATCCAAGGTCGACTTTGAACTCTAAAGAGACAGGAATAGCTGGGGTGCTGCAGAATGCCGCCGCTGCTCTGCATGTGAGCCTGTTTGTGTGCGATGTGAGGGTGTCTGAATGCGTCCTACCGGGGCGATTGCTGGGCTGTGCACAAAGCTTCAGACTTAGAGGATGTCAGCAGCCTGCAGTCGGACGGGATGTAGATGTTTCTCACCAACATGGGAAAAGCTGCTTAGACAGTCAGAGAGGAGAGGGAGCTGCTGCTGCTGCTGCTGCTGCTGCTGCACTGGACTCTGACTCTGTCTCTTGGTTTCCACTGGATCCGATATTTTGGAGCTGAATCAGAACGAAAGGAGGTCACGTTGGGAATTTGCAGGATCTGAAGATGCGGCGTTGCCTCTGAACAGACAACATGCTCTGAAAGCGTCAGCCTTAAAATTCTCCTGCCTCTCCTCTGTCTCTGGTCTTCCACTCTTCCTTCTCCTCTTCCTCCACCTTTTCTTTCCTCGGCATTTCCTCCTGACAGAGCCCCGGATCCACCATGTCCTTGGCTTTCTGTGGGAGTGAGAACAACTCATCGGCCTACAATGTGGACAGGGGCGTCCTCAACAACGGCTGCTTCCTGGATGCACTCAACGTGGTCCCACATGTTTTTCTCCTCTTCATCACTTTCCCCATCCTCTTCATTGGTGAGTCTGGCAGGAGGGTCAGATTCTCACACTGCACTGACCGGCACAGATATCACACACTCAGCATCCGCACAGGATGTCAGCACAGTCAGATCGATAGGTTCCTACTTGTTCTCTGCGTGCCCTTGCCGTTGTCTCTCTTCCAGTTTACTTGTCCATGTTAACTCCGTTGATAGCTTGTTTCCTGCAACGAGTCTAAACATCTTAACTAACCATGGTTTATTAATAAGCTCCTTTCTGTGTTTATTATTTCTCAAAGCTAAAGCAAATAAGGGAGGACGAAATACACATCGGTACAATAGCAGTAACTTCAATGTAGATTCTTACATATTTCTTAAAATCTGAAAAGTGTGGCATACCTTGTCAGTATTTTGCACTACAACCTATACAGTAGCTCTGGTTACAGGAGGAGGTATTTTGGGCCAATTCTCTGCCAGGTTTACACATCTAGACATTAAAATGTGTTGTCTCAGTCTGCTGTCTTGTTGGAAGCTAAACCTCCTCTTCAGTCTCAAGTATTTTGTGGCCTCTAAAGGGTTTTCTTACAGTATTTATATCTTCCTGTCAGCACTGACTAGATCCTGTCTACCACAGCATGATTCTTCCACCACTATGACTTATTGTTGGGATACTGTGTTCAGAGGTAAATACTGATTTCCACCAAAAATAGTTTTACTTTTTAATTTAATCTTGGAAGAGCATCTTCTCCCACATATATGCTGTGACTTTTGGCAAACCACAAAAAAGACTTCTACTTGTTTTCTGTCGTCGCCTCTTTCCTGTTGTCTTTTCGCTATTGTTGCGCCAAACTCTTTGATGTTCTAATGACGGATTTAACACTGTGTATTATTTTAGGACCTAATCCAGCTGAAGCATGTACACATTAGACTAAAAACCATTAAAACCAAGAAAAAGAAACAGGAACACAATTAATCTTGGAATAACTGTACTTTAAGTCCAAATGTCCTTGAAAGCTGTACTTTCTGTGTCCTTTATTAGAACTGTAGATTAAAAGAATGTCAAGAATAAAGTAAATGAGTTCAGTCGTCTCTTACTAAGCTTGACCTTCATGACTGATAATCCACACTCACGCCCTCAAACAAAACACCTTCACAGAGCTGCATCGACTCGCCGGTGTGATCCCCCTGATGGTATGTGCTGTAGTACACAGGGGCAAAAATGATGCTGGCGTTAGGTTACACATCCACGGCTCACCTTTCTGGCTGCTGGCCTTTTTATTAGTGCCATCAGTAGAGCGTAACAAGGCTCTCTGCACACATCGCCGCTGTGATCACACATGCTCAGTGACAAGTCCAACTTTAGACGTTATTTTGTTTCAGAGCGGTATCAAAATGTCTAAATTGATTAATGTAGAAGGTTAGAAGATAAGTCAAACAATGGATACTTGATCTATCTTCTAATTCGAATTGTAGGGGTTACTTGAAATGAATGTGTTTCCTGGTTTAATCTTGGAATTTAGGATTAATTCATAAATTCACTCCAGTGCTAATGTTGGGATTATGTCAGAAGCTTAACATAAACTGGGTTTATCCTTTCAGAACCTTTTTTTATGAGTATTTGGGATTATCATCTTTGAGTTCTTATGATTAGTAAGGAGTGTTTGTGTTTGTTTTGACTAATTTTAAATTATGTGTCATTTTCCATGTCTCCTGCTTGTATTCAGATCCTCTGTACTCACAATACATGATAGATGTTTCCAAGTTTCCTCTACAGAGCTGCTGATTTGAGGTGAAGTTGATGGTATCCCCCCTTCTTCCCAGTAAGGAGTTGAACATATCCACTGCATGATGCTGCCATGGCTATGCTTAACAATGCATATAGATTTAGGCTTACAATTCACTCCTCAATAACCCCAATCCTATTTTTATTTTTTGTCACTTTGGCCGGCTAGCTGGAGCTTTGGATATAAACCCATCAGACATTTGGCTGGTCTATATGGGCAGGAACAACTTTCTACACTATCTCATTATATCAGCTCTTTACTTTTGAAAGTGATACAGGTTGAGTACAAACATCTAAATCATTTACTTTACATTTAGGGTTTGAGTTTGGGTCAAATGCTTGAAACCTGAACAGAGTTTGGTTCTAAAATAGAATATCTAAAAAAAAGTCCTGTTATTGAATTATTATTCTGCCAAAAAGAGAGAACAAATATTCAGTCAGAATTGTGCCAAAAACGTGTGTCTGTCTCCAAAACACAGGAGGCTCAGATGCTACTTAGTAAGCAGCATTTTGCTAAACATACGTGAAGATGTTTGTGTAGAGTTGATCATGTTTGATCAATTACATTTCTTTGCCTTTAAAAATTGTTGCAATCATATTTTTGTATAATTCCACTGTCGATAAAGAATTACATTAAAACCAAACATTTAAATAATAGACCAAAACACCTTAACACCACTGATTAGCACCTGTAAACGACATGCATGGCCTGGGTAAAAAACAGTTTCCACTTCTCTTTCACCATCAAAATCTAAATAAATCCTTAAAAATCCTCAAAGGGTTAAAGCACAAATTGTTGCTAAAAGATAAAAAACCTCAAAGTGAATAATAAACCTGCAGGGTTTCCTCCCTCGCTTCAGCCACCCTGTGCTGATGTGCTTTCATCAACAGCCTCTCCACTAAAGACAAACCTCGGGGGGGGGGGCGAAATCTTCTCGGCTCACCTGACAAAACCTTTTATAGTCAGAGACCTGTTTATGTGCACCCTGATGCCTGATGCACTCCATTGTGCCTGAAGCTGTGCAATGTCTTTCTCAGCTGGTGCTCACCAATTCACGGAGTTACGTACAGAATAGTGTTCAAATAAAGACTGGGAAGATGGACGGGTATTCACCAAGAGACCTTTAGCATCACAGAACCAATCAGAGAGGAGGATTATTTAAGCTCAGTCATCTCCAAACCCTTCATAACTGCTGATAGATGAGCAACAACCAAGCAGGCAGCAGTTTCCTGACATCTACACATTTTGTCTGATGGAAATTAGTTCAGTTTTCACATATGCAGCAAAATCAGCAGAATGATTTATGCCCATTTTCCACAATATTTGACTTCATTTTACTGTGAACAACGCTTGAGCAGAGTGAATGAATTTGCATGTGTGAAAAAGAGCTGAGGAGGAAAAGACGTGCTGCAGATCAGTCTGTGCCAACACTTCAGAGTGAAATAAACTGGCAAAAGTGCCAAAAGCACTAGAGTCTCTTATGTAACGTTGTAAGTCAAGAGTTTCTCTACAGCGGAGGTTGATATTTGTCACATGAACTGCTTTTTGATGACTCACCCTTGCTTGTTTTATGCTCTGAGTTAAAGCCAACATCTGTTCAAGCGACAATAACAAAGGAAATGGCTGAAGCTCCATTCTGAGGTTGGCAGCCATACAGCTGCTTTCATCGCCTGCCAGGGATCGCCCACTGTATTTAAGAGGGCTGTGAGAGAAGCTCCTTAATCTCTGGCAGGCGGCCATTTTTGACGTTTATTATCTAAATTATTCAACCTTCTTTACAGATTATAGATCATAATTAGGTACAGTAGCTACTAATCCCCACAGAGCATAAAGTCAAAAAGGTAATTTTTCCAATGCACAAGTTTATCTACTCATATTAACACAGATAATAAAAGCTGAGTTATCTTACTCGATATTTTGATTAGAATGTGTCTTTCTGGATTCAGGTTGGGGCAGCCAGAGTTCAAAGGTTCACATCCATCACAGCACCTGGCTCCACTTTCCTGGACACAACCTGCGCTGGCTCCTCACCTTCGTCCTGCTCTTCATCCTCGTCTGTGAGATTGCAGAAGGCATCGTCTCCGACGGGTATGTCAAACCCAAATACTGTAATTTTGTTGTCTCGCTATGATATCAGCCACACAGGTTGCACTCTTGTGACAAAAAAAAAGAACATCCTAAGAATATCAGTGAATTTTCCAATCTATACAAACTTATGAATATTTACAAATATTTATCAATCCAAAAAAAAAAAAAATAAAGAAAAACATTAAATACTGAGAAAAATTCTTTAATATGTAAATTTCAAAATAGAATTTCTGGTGAGGAATGAATTAGTTTATGTTCAGCATAAATAAAAACAGCGTTCTGGGAAAATAGCTGTGATTCTGAGAGGTGGATGTGCCATGGATTGGTGATACGTTTGTACTAGAGTGAAGCAGAACTGAATCCTCAACATGACAATGATTAAAAAACTAAAAACATGCCATGTAATCCACCAAGGACTGGCTGGACATCAAAGAAATCCCTCAAATATCTCATAGCCGACAGTTATAAGAGGGAAAAACTGTTCTCAAATTTATGTAAGAAGCTCTAGGAGGCACTGAAGCTATTTTAGTCAAGAGGGTCATCATTTTTCCTTAACTAAATATTTAATGTTATATATAATGTTATGTACAGTATAATTCTTTTCACATGACATTTTTTAGTGTTTTCGGTACAAATTATTGTTTTTCACTGCATTTGCTCATTTTAATGGGTTATATGGGTGATATTTCATAGCAATCATTAATGCTGCACTTCCGAAATTATAATAGTGTGGGAGCTGAGATCATTTGCCAAGTGAGAAAGGTAGTTTTACAGATTTAAATAAATGTATCAGTCCCTGCATCATAAAAAAAGCTCACCCAGAGTTGATTAAATTCACCTCAGTGGTTTAATGTCTTGGCTTTTTCGTCTGTGGAGGAAAACTGATCTTTTCCGCGTTTCATTGTGTGCCCTGTAATTTAATTTCATCTGGGATTCTTCTTGATTACTGCAAGGCTGTAGTTCCTCAGAGTGATTTTATTATCTAATCAAACACTGTTATCCACCTGTGATGGGAGCCGAATCCAATTAGCTGCAATTGGCACTTCCCTGACCACCATTCATCATCTGCATCAATGTCCTTATCGGATTTGCCCAACAGTCTTCAATTGGGATTAACTACGATGTGGAGCCATCACGTTTGGCATCGTGGGTAGACCTGGATAGAAATCGAAGGAGGATCTTCTCTGGAGTCCAAAAAAGCACAGTGAGGAATGTGTAAATGCTGTTTTGAAGAAACATTTCTCTCTTTGCTTACGGCGATATTAAGATGTAGTATATTTTGTAGCTCTGTTTTACTGCAGAACAGTTTGAAGGTATGTCTGGCATAATGAAAGATCACTGCGGGGTTTATGCACCATGAATGTATGGGACTGGATTACGGTTCATTGTGAATTGATGGAAGATCTCATGTTAAAACAAGAGAATTCCTGGAGTGTTATAGTCATTCAGCTGACTGAAAGCTGGATTTCAGAAAAAGATTGGTCCCTATGCAGCTTCTAATGTGGCAACTAAAAGACAAAGTTGCACACAAGCCCATTAAAATTATTGTTTAAATTTAACTGCAAAATTTCTAAACATTTCAAGCGTCTGCGCAACCATCCATAGTCCAGGTTCACTGCGAACGTCTGTATTTTCACATTAAATTTGACTCAAAATGGCTGAAGTCTCTCAATATTTGACTCTGGAAAGCGGTGCAATTTGACATTAACTCAAGAGGACATTTCAGTGGATGCTGGATGAGGTCAGAAGAGGTTATTGAGTTTTCCAACACTGAGCCAGTCGTCCACCTGCTTCCCCAGCAGCTGGCACCACGAGGGCGAGGTCAGCTGGAGCCAAGTGTTGGAGTTTGTGTCCCAATTCTCCCTGCTGCCAAATAAAAACAAGTCGATAAGTTGCAGCGACTTTACTCAGGCTCTGCTGGAACCAAAACAACAGCGTGTGCATCAGTTCAAATTGTGAAATTATATCATGCAGTGTCCTACATATGTAATAAATCTTCGATGTTAGAAGTCGGTCACATAATAAAAGTTTTTCCTCTCTGTCTGTATGAATTCTTTCTGCACCATGTTGTTGTCAAAAGCAGTGAGTCGGTGTGTTTCTGTGCTTTTTGCACGTCAGACTAGAGGACGGTGAGTTGTTGTTGTTAGTTGGTTAGAAGAGCTCTCCATCTCCATCTGTTCTGAAGAGGCCCTGATGTCATGCCAGTCTTTATTTAAATGGTTTTGTTTACACGCGGCGAGTTTGATGACCTCTGCTGCAAGTCGCTCATCGTCACAGAAATACACAAGAGTATCCCTGTCATCAGTCTGAAGTATTCGCTAACTTGTTTCTTTTTCTGTTGAACTTTTTTAGGTTCACTGTGTCTCTCCATCTTCATCTGTACATGCCTGCAGCTCTGGCCTTCATGGCTGGCATCACGTCGATTGTCTACTATCACAACATCGAGACCTCCAACTTCCCAAAACTGCTTTTAGGTATATTCTCCTTAAGTCCTCAGTGAGGTTTCTACTCCAAACATAATCTGACAAAGTGCTCTTTATTTTTGCATAAAATGTTAGACATCTTGTTGCATAAAAATGTTGATCTAGTTTCATAAAAAAATTTTAAAGAAAATGACAAATCAAAGCTGCTTTCTTTCATGACAAAAACACAATAGCAAAAAACGTATCTAATACCTAAATACAGTAGATAAACACCCTTTTTCATACATTCCTAAATTTATAATTCAGTCAATAGTACTCATATCAAGTAATTTTTTTCAGGTTTTAAATTGTATCCACCTTTGCCAGAACTAAATTTCCTTACTGTGTCACGCAGCATTAGGTTATTGATCATAGATCATGCAGAAGACAAGATGGTAGATCATTATGCATTAAAGCACCAGAAACCAAATGATCAATGATTCATCTTGAAAAGTGGCAACACTATTTACTATGAGTCCTGGGGGAGGCGAAGCGAAAGATTAAGGAGCGATTAAATCTTCATTTTTCCAGAGCAACCACCTGAGAGTTGTAATTAATTTTGTTAATAACCCATTAACAATAGGAGAAAATACATTTTCCATTGTTAACAAACTCCCAAAACCACGACCAGCTGCCCTGGGTTGTTGCTTTCCGTGTCATGACATGTTCATGACTGCGATGAGTCTTAGCACTGTTTGACTTTATAAAGTATTCAGTACTTTGCAGATGGTTGTACATTACCTCTAAGTTCTTGCTATTTTGTTTCAAAGTGCCCAGACATTCTTGCCATCTTGTAAAGTGATCTCGATCAATAGCTTTCCAGACTTTCCAAAGGTTTTTCCAAGGTTATCAGTTTGAAAGATTTCACTCAATTTCAATTCAGCTTGTACTCATGGCAGCACACTGTGGAGTTAAGCATGCAAGACAAAATGGGTAAAGAAAAACAACAACAAAAAACATGTACAGTAGATGAACAGTCTCTGAAAGTCACATGTTTGAAACTCCAGCACAGACTGTTTTCTATTTGGTCTTATTAATAGCTATAACTTAAGAAATGAAGTAAATTTGTCCTTGTGGAGGTGCTGGAACCAAAGATCCAACTTTAAATCGGTTTTGACCTGAGTAATTCACAAACAGGGAGTCTCAGATTTTAGTAAACTCAATTCAGTCCCCACCTGATGACGCTCTCATGTTTAGTGGTTTGCTTTAGAGTTAGGCTAAGGTTAGCATAGCTACTTTTTCTGCTTCAAGTCGTATTGCGCTGCTTTGAACATTTTAAAATGTATGGACTGGTCCAGGATATATAGGGATATATCCACTATTGTGGATATATAGGATACAAAATAGGATGTAGACAAAGTGTAGAGCAAATAACTGGGCATGTCCTGGAAGCTGCAGCAGCAGACACAACCTCTCTTTTACTGTGAACATTATTGCTATTTGTGAAAAAGCTAAAATCAATAAAATAATGTGCACAGCTTATCTTGCTATGGTTCTACAGTTACTATTATTATTATTATTATTATTATTATTATTATTATTATTATTATTATTATTATTATTATTATTGGTGAGTTGTTGATCATGCTTATCTTAAAATCATTATTTTACTTCCGAGAAACAGCATGTGAACATGGAAGACAACAAAGGACCTTACCTATAGCCTTGCTAACCATAAACAGGAAAAGCGGCCATGATTATTAAAAACATGGCTGCATGTTTTGCTACAGTGACAACAGCTTGATCAAGTCTGCCTTTACAGATCAGTTTTCTCTTAATTATTCTCGTAAGGATTCTTGTTTTGTTGAATATGTTGAATATTCTTTGCTGTAAGGGTCCTTGTGCAGCCATTTGCACATGGATGGTTCATTAGTTTCAGATGAGATTTTTAGTGATTGAAGGTAATATCTATGAGAAGGTGCCTCAGGGAATTGTGCTCCAGTCTTTCTGTGAGAAGAATGAAACCTTTTCTTGCTTGCATATTAAATATTGACGTTTTGGTAAGGAAACACAGTGGTCTCAGTGATCTGCCTGTTAATGATCTCAGCTGAAAAATGAATAAAATATCACAGTTCGGGCCTCATCGTGTTGTAGTTAACGCCTGTTGATGCTCCTCCTCCTTTGGCGTAGTTCTTTACTTCGTTCGCTCCATTAATTCATCTGCATACAGCCTTTGCTGTTTTACCTCCATGAAGTTACCAAGCCACCTTTGGCTTTAGGTCTCCGTGTCGCAGCCAGACAAGTATTAATCTTTCAAATGGAGGCTGTGGTGCTGACCCCTCATGCTGATAAAGTAATGCCATCAGAGTTCTTCATTACAAAACATACAAGCAGTATTTGGATGGATGTTGTTCACTGATCTTTTTTCTTATGTTCCCCATCAATTCAATACGTAGGAAATGCTTTTCTCTTCCTACTATTTTACTTTGAGCCTCTCAGAGTTTGGAATAAACCATCTGGGCTGACCTTCAAAAAGTCTCATCAAACAAAAGTGACACGCTGATCTGCGATTTTAAAAATTGGTGACCTTGAAAGCTGCTAGGTGTGCACTGAAGATAAACTCCTCCAGAAACAAAATTAGGGTTAGGAATTAGATAAGTTATCTTACATACTGTGAAAAAGAAAACATTTAAAGTGTCTTTCAAATTCACTTACACACATTTTGCCATGTTAAAACTGTCACCTTTAATCTACTTTATTTTAGACAAATGTAGTGCTTTGTAGATGTTAAAGCAGAAGTTTGTGTTTTTGCTGTGTCTCCTTCGTGGATTTTGGTGAACTGAACTGTAGGCTGAATTTCTTACGGCTTTCTTCTTACTAATTTTCCATAACAATGAGATTTGAGGAGTGTGCCACTAATCGTTTTCCTGCTATCACATTCTCCTGAGTTCTACATTTCTGCAGCTTCTCTGGAGCTACATCAGGCCTCTTTGCTGCTTCTCTGAGTAATGTTCCCCCTGCCAGGTCTGACATGCTAGAAAGACCTCTAAGCTACGCCACACTGTGTTTATTTATAAAGCAAGGTAAAAGCAGATAAACTACAGGACAGAGTGAAATCCTAATAGCGCAACAAAATCTGAATAACAACCAATGTCAAACGTAAATGAAACAAAGTTAAATAAGCCACCAAAACTCTTAAAAACAAACCAAACTTAAATTGATCCTTTGATAAATAGGTAGTCAGTGCATCATGCCACGTTGCTGCTGTGTCATGTTGTTTCTTATTTTCAGATGATGGCTGTAACAAAGCTATATGAGACGCTGAAAGCTTGTGACGTTGTTTTATAACCTAATTCTGCTTTAGCTGTCAGTGGATCGCATGTACGTTTTGAATGTTAAGGGGTTAAACTTATATGTCTGACCTGTCTGCCTCGTCCTTTGGTCTTTATGATTCTGCATGTTCGCTGATGTACTCGACAAACCTCTGATGCCTTCGCAGAGCAGCTGGATTTATACTGAGATCAAATTGCACACAAGGATGGAAAAATCTGAATAAAATGCACTATTTTTTGTGGTTTCTAAGTGACATAAATGGTGTAATAAATACCTTTCCATGGTTTCTGTGCTTATCGTTATAGATCTGGCTGATGTAAACAGAAAATGTATTAGGTAAAAATTGCAGATTATAAAATCCTTCAAGTTTTGACACTTTGATTCATTGACCTGTCAACATTACAGCTTTTAATTTAAATGCTGCCCTGCAGTCAGTTTCTTTATCTTCTCTGCTTGCTTTGTGATTTGCTCTCTGATCGTTGCGACTTTTCCGCAGCCCTGCTGATCTACTGGGTGCTGGCTTTCATCATGAAGACCATCAAGTTTGCAAAGTACACTGAGCACGGCATCGGCCCCCGGCAGCTCCGCTACTGCATCACTGGACTTCTGGTGCTGCTTTATGGGCTTCTACTGGCCGTGGAGATCAACGTCATCCTGGGGAGGGTGAGCCTGCGTGTGTGTGTGTGTGTGTGTATATGTGTGTGTGTGTGTGTGTGTGTGTGTGTGGTGTGTGTGTGTGTGTGTGTGTGTGTGTGTACATGCGTGTGTGTGTCATCTTTTAAGCAGAGATAATTTTTGATTTGTGATTCAGTATGCATTGAGATGGAAATCATTAGGCTGGAGGATTGCTGCTTGGGTTTTAATGAGCTGTTAATACAGATTTATTGATACTGGTGAATGTGACTTTGGTGAGGATGTTTGGTTGGATATTACTGCTTTGATGTGAAAGCAACACAAACACTTATTTTCTAGGTAGCAACACACACATATACAGAAATACAGACTTTTGCAGGTTACATTTATTTCAAGTTTACTACTGACATGTCCACAGTGATGATATTAGCAACAAAAAGCTGACGAATTTGACATCAACATTGGCATTTCAGCTGATCAAAACAAAACATCCATGATTTTCAATCGGATTTAAAAAAAAAACAATGCAACAAGAATTGTGGAAAAAGCAAACAGCCTATCAGGTTTATTAACCACAACAAGAGCCCCAGCTGACATCTGTCTCCTACAGTTTAAATGTCGTTCAGACCTTTAAACTCAACTTATTTCAAGTGGCATCCTAATCATATCATTTGTTTGCATTTTATTGATTTTTACATCAAAGTCATGCCTTCACATTAAGATTATTCATTTTCTGACATTTACAGCTGGCGGCCTGACCCTTTCTGAGCAGAAAAAGGAAAATGCCATAACAGTGTACATTTGTGTCTTTTTTCTGTGGATACTTTAGCCTGTTTATCTGTGTTAACCCCAGATCTGAGCAAACATCTGTTAGTGTGCAGGTTTCCCCGGGGTGAAACTCCATCACGCTCAGCCTGTCGAAGCTCTGTTTGTTATCTGCTCTGTCATGAGGATTTAAGTGATCTGGCCTCCATATGACCTGCAACTGTTATCCAAATTAAATATTACTTATATGATTATGTGATTCCCTTTGTCAGTGATTCATTTGTGACTTTATGCCTTCATGGGGAAAATAAACATGTAAACTGTGTTATACTGTACATTAATTTTAATCATACAGAATTTCTGCGGTGCCATGAGCTAATTTTAAATACAACTAATAATATTTCCCTTAATTTATTCATGTGGCTATTTATAGCACATTAGTTTGTCCTCACACAGTAAGTGTGAAAGCCTTATCATGTCAAATCTTCCTGATTTTTTAACTCCGTCAGTTTTTATTTCATTTAAAAGCTTCAGCTGAGGTTCATATTAACGGTTCAGCTTTTCCAAGTTGTCATATAAGACAACTTGTTATATGTTTAATGAATGTGATTTATCTTGCAGCAGCTGTGATTAAGCCCACTAATAACAGTGTGTTTTAATAACACATCTTTTGCATTTTAGCTCTCCAAACATAAGCTGCTGCAAGTTTTGATTTCTCTCTAATCAGCGGTTTTTCCAAGCTACTTTGGTCTGTCTTTGTTGCCATACCATGATTTGAGCAGTAATCAGCTCTCTCCGTTCTGCCGCAGCGCTACATGTGTTTCGCCAATCCGACAGAAGTGAAGCCCCCGGAAGACCTCCAGGACCTGGGCGTTCGTTTCCTGCAGCCGTTTGTCAACTTGCTGTCTAAAGCCACGTACTGGTGGATGAACACGTTCATCACGTCGGCTCACAGGCGGCCCATTGACCTGAAGGTCATCGGCAAACTCCCCATCGCCATGCGGGCGCTCACCAACTACATCAAGCTCCGCCAGGAATTTGAAGAGCAGAAGGTGAGCTGTAAAAATATATGCACATGGTCACAAAATGCCTCAAATTTGGATCTATGTGAGAAGATTAGATAAAACTGATTTCTGTAGTATGTAGTTTTTCAGTTCAGTTCTGACTTAAACAAGAAACTCTGCAAATGATTGAAATTCCTGAATAACAGTGAACTGTTTTAGTGCATTTTAACAAGATTTTATGTGATTATTAACACTTAGTTTTGAATAGTGTATTCAAAGAAGACGATACATGGTTTTAAAAATGCTTTACTAATAAGAACTTGAAAAAATATTATGTGCCTTTGTCTTTAAACTCCTTTCCTCTAATGCCCCTAAAATCCGGTGCAACCAAGAGTCTTTAGAAAACCCTAGATTGTCCATTCACTGCAAACCTACTAGGATGCAGTTGCACATCTAAGCTAACAAAATTAAAGCAGTTTTTTCTCTTTTTTTGTTGTTTTATGTAACTATCTTAAGTGGGAACCAAAATCAAATTTTCCATTCTAAACCAAATCAAAGTAATTGTGTTTCTCAGACCGTATCAAGTTTTTTTCCTGGATGCCCTGACTTCACTTTTCTATTTATTCAGTTTCCCTCTGTCAATTTTGTGTTTTTAATGTCTCAGAAGAATATCTTTGATGCAGCCTGTCTGACGTGTGCATGGAGTGACCTCTGAACCCTGCAGTCCTACTTTGTTCAGCTGTTCTCATATGAAAGCAGGTCATGAGATGATTCAGCCCGGTCTGTTCTGGGATTATTAAACTTTATTTGGGCTTGCAGTGAGCTTTCCAATAGTGTAAACAGGAAAATGCAATCAGGCACGTCCTGTATCTGTGTTTGCACAATGTTTCTTTTCATTCCCGTCTGTTTATTTTAGATGATATTACAATTTTTTGGTTGTAGCTACATGCTGCAGAGCGCTAGTCTCTTGGCACTGTTTGAGGTGTTAGATGGATTTATGGCTCTTAACATACTGTATTTACCGTGTTATGCCATTCACACTGTGTTAATGGTTTGTAGGAATTTAGTTATGAGCTAAAAGTGATGCTTTAACCTATGCTGGTTTTACACCCACACAATTGAACTGTTTTCCTGAAGACAGACACTACAAATAAATAATAAAGAATTGCGGAGGCGTGCTTGGAGATAAATTAGCATTTTCAGCTGTGGCTACTAATTGTGTTTGTTGCTAAGTTTGACTTATATGGTAAAACACCTTGAACATGTTTTGTTTATGTTGTTTAGTAACTCCATTTTGTGTTTTTGGGGGAAACAAGGAAACAAAATCTCAACATTCTTTTGAATGAGAAAAAATGATCCAAGTATGTTGCAGGTGTGTTTTGTTAAACACTCCCTTACATGATAAACATAAAATAATATTACAAATGTTTCTATTTGGCACTTAAAAAAAGAAAATGTTCCTATATAAATTATGTATATACATTGTTAAACTGTTATGACATTTCTGTAATGTTGTTATAGAAAATGTCCAGAAAAATATCAAGTGATAATAAAAATATAACCAGTTTAGTTTGAATGTTTTTCAGTTTTAGAGACAGTTTCCGTCTCTCTGAACTCCTTATTGATCGCACCCTGAGCCATTCTTGCTTCAATGTCTGTCCAAGCTGAAAATCGTTCTTTTTTCCTTCATTTGCTCCACTCTGGGACTCCCTCTGTCCTACTGATGGACCGCGTGTCAGGGGTCAGACGTAAAGGGCCTCCTCCACAGGGTCGTTGTTTTCCAGTGTTTGTTGGTTCATCCAAGAGTCGTCACTGTTGCGTACGCGTCCAGTGTGACCGCTCCTCCGCTTCCTTCCGGCAGGAGCGAAGGATGAGACAGAGGCTGAGAGATCCCAGCGGAGTGCCGGGGAAGGGCGGTGGCACTTAGAGGGGGGTCTGAAGACGCCGGGTCGTTCCCATTTATCTGTGAACGAGGTGACATCCCGACCCCTGAAGGACTGAAAGCGGAGCTCTTCATGGGAAGCTAGTTTTGCTCAGAGAGTGTGAGAAGGAAACAAAATCCTTCGTAGCTGTTTGAACCTGGGGTAGGAGCAGAAGATCTGTGTGTGCGCGCGGCGATGTGTGTTACGCATGAAAACTAGCAGCTCAAAGAGGAAGATGGAGAGACATGGTAGCAGTCACGTCTGTTCTCACAAATCTGAGCATGACTCACTCATGTTCACAGAGATGCACACACACTTGCACACACACACACTCAGCATCCTGTTAAAGTGACGGTCCAGATGTTTTCCTCTGATCAGTTCTAATTATCTGAACCAACGTGTTCAGGATAAGTTAGAGCCTCAAATAGATGTTTAATTACCAGACTATTTTTATTTATGTACTGAAGCATTTAAAGTGAGAATAACCTTGAGTTTATTTGCTGTCTGATGTTCTGCGTTGCTGATATGATTATTTCCACAGCATTTATACACACTGCACACATCTGAGGGTCTCTGCTCCTCAGTGAAACTTTCCATTAATCATGACATCCTCTGATGTAGAGTGAGTGGAGCCATTGAGTTCCCCTCATTTTGTGGGTTTCTGCTGCAGTTGATGGAGCAGCACTTCACTTTAATTGTGCTTTTGCGCCCACACATTTATTTCCCTTTGCTCTATTATTACTCTTTAAAAATCTGAGACAGTTTATGTTCCTTTTGTCGGGCTGCCAATTCCTTGGAGAAGACGCAGGATCTGCAGCAAGAGGAAATGATCCAGTTTTACTGCAAGCTACCAGCTGGTGACATAATATTACTAATAGATTAATGTGCTCAATTTATATTTTTAAAAACCCTTTAAAGACAATATAATTGTATGTTACCCACTCTAAATGAGCTCCATTTAGCCAACACAGTTTGGCGAAGGAGTTTATATCCATTCATCACTGCAAAGAGTTTATATTAATGTTGGACTTTTAATAATTTATTTAAATTGTTTTTTTAACTGCAAGACAAAGGGAAACAAAGATTTCTACAAATTTACATTTATAGATTTGTTTTTCTTCTACTCAGAAGGTCAAACTTATGCATCCAGGGTCAAATACCTTAAATAATCTGGATTACAAGGCATAGTATTTGTCCAGTCTGACCTTAATTGTGGAATCTGATTATAATCCCTCAATAACTTCACTTACCATGCTGATCACTTTGCTTTTTTTGTTGTTTTGTTTTGTTTGTGTACTTCCCTCTCAGAAGCCTCAGGGCATTGCGCCTCAAGGTCCGAAGTGGATCTGGCTGGCTTTGAGAAAAGCTTTCGGCAGGCCTCTCATCCTCAGCATCACGTTCCGCATCATGGCGGACCTGCTGGGCTTCGCCGGCCCGCTCTGCATCTCTGGCATCGTTCACCACATCAGCAAAGACAATCGTACCATCCAGCAACCGGTGAGAGTCCTTCTACAGCGCAGAAACACCACATTCTGCCAACTACGCTTGGTCTCTGCTGCAAATATCTTAGATAAAACTAACTTACAAGTAACTTTTCAGCAAGATACAGGAGCTTGTTTTATGTCAGTAGTTCCTTAATAGTGATGAGGAAATATTTGTTCCACTGGTTCATTTGAAACATGGGAAAAAGGTTTTGTTATAAGTGAATCAATGTCCCAACACAACCAGGACGTTTTAAAATCAATATTAAGGAATAATGGGTTTAAAACAAGCTGCTATTTCTTACTTAAAAGTTACTTGAAGGTTAATTATGTTTAAAGTGCACTGAGATATAATCACTTGAAATAAGACAA
The DNA here is from genome assembly GCA_033032245.1 of Poecilia picta. Lineage (NCBI taxonomy): Eukaryota > Metazoa > Chordata > Actinopteri > Cyprinodontiformes > Poeciliidae > Poecilia > Poecilia picta. Next base: position 15,331,559 of record CM065358.1, read on the forward strand.
AATAAGAGTTTTTTGTTATTGCAGTGGAAACAGCACCACTTTGCATGTAATAGAGCACAATATCATAATTCATTGATTACATTTAAAGAAAACATTTTAAACATTTAAGGGATTTTGAATCACAACCACAACAAAAACTGAGAATTTCGACAGCCTCGTTTTTGGCTCTTAAAGGTCCCAGTTTGGTGAGACACGTATGATGTTTTCCTTTTCCTTCGTCCATTAATGCCAAACTGTTCAAATATTTATGAGACCTATTGCTGCTGAAGCTCTTTCAGCTTCTTAGATTCCTCACAGTGCAGACGCAGAGCCATTCAGGCATTTTAATGCACCAAAGAAACATTGAGCACTTGTTGCAGGTAGACAGATGTGAGCCTCAAACCTAATTATAGAATCGCAAAAGGGCTCTTGAGTTCATGAAAAGTAGTCAGAATAGCTGCTCAGTTTAACACAGCAGCTGAAAAGTGGCTCCACTTTAGGATATGACAGCTTAACTCTGGAGAAAAGAAAGAAATATCAGACAATGAGGCTCATATTAACCATTCATTAGTAACAATCAATTGAGATTGATTTATTTCCACTGAAAATATGGTTAAACCTTGAGGGCGATACCTTACAGAATACCTTCTTTTTGAGGTTTTGTACTCGCATAAGAGACGGCGTTGTTGAAACTGCGGATTTTTTTCTTGACTTTGAGTTTGCAGCTTGAATAACAATAAAGGATCCTTCAGCATTTTTTATTTCTCCCTCTGCTTCCTGTCCTTACAGATGAAGCTTCTTGGCATCTATTTTATTTCATCCAAAGAATTCCTGGAGAACGCGTACGTGTTGGCAGTGCTGCTCTTCATCGCTCTCCTCCTGCAGAGGACCTTCCTCCAGGCTTCCTACTACGTCGCCATCGAAACTGGAATCAACCTGCGAGGAGCCATACAGGTGAAGATGTCTGGCCACAGTCCAGATTTTGACCACCAGAGATTTTTATTCATTAACCTTTTTCAATCTTCTGGGTTGAAAACTCTGTTTTAGCCATAAAGACACATTAGGATACAATTCTGTCTTAAAATGAGCAAATAATTAGTCGTAATAATGCTTAAAATCACTGTTAAGCTCAGATCCACATCCAGATTTGGTCTCATGTGAACAGAGCTAGTTCTTCCACGTGTCTCTGAGATTAAACAGCAGACAGATGGACTCTTTAATAAGACGACGTGTTGCAGTAAAGAGAGGTTTATTCTGTTTAGGCATAAAAAGCTACGTGAAATAAATGATGTTTCTTTGAATATCATTTCTCTCCCCAGACAAAAATCTACAACAAAATCATGCGCCTGTGCACATCCAACATGTCCATGGGAGAGCTCACCGTCGCTCAGATTTGTAACCTGGTTGCCATAGATACCAACCAGCTCATGTGGTTCTTCTTCCTCTGTCCTAACCTGTGGGCCATGCCAGTGCAGGTAGGAAACATGTTTTTGTCTCCATTTATGTGCATGTTTTGAATGCATGTGTGCACTTTTAAAGTTCATCTCGTCGTCTTTGTTTTCCATAGCAACAACGGACAGCAGAATGTTTGAAGCAAAAATGTAATAATTTCATTTCTGTGAGGGATTTTGATTATCTGCTTCGTTTTTTTTTTCTTCCTCACTAAGCTTTGTAATAAAGCTACTATATTTGTGTTTTTACAGCATGTTTCTCATATTATTCCACAAATTAGTTTCTGGATTTGTTTCATCTTTTAGAGCTCACTCAACAGGCGTTTTTATTATGTGGGAAATAAAGTGATGCATAGTGAGAAGTGTGAGGATGAGAACATTAGTCTTCAGTGTTGGATGTTATTGCCGCAGTCGGAGTTAAATTGATTCTCTGTTATTGTGTGCAGTCTATTAGAAAGCTCTGAGCTTCCCTAGTGAAAGGTTTATTTTTTTCCTCTGTAAAAATTGTGAGATCAATTATTTGTGTGATTAACTGAACCCAAACATTAATGCAGACAAGAAAAATGAGAATTAAAAACAGCTTTTAATGGAGTTGCTGCTTCAGCCAACCCTAGAGGTTCAATAATGGTTGGAAATTAATCATCACATGATACTTGCTCACTTCAGAGTTCCCTCTGTGAACTGCCTATTCCTCTCCTGGTGTAGAAAAGAGATATTATCCAGTTGTATTTACCTGCTGAGTCTTTTCCCATCTACATAAAATAAAAGGCCTTTTTATGACATAAAATCATTGCACATTAGTATTCCAGCTGGGTTCTATTTGTTTATAATCTGGAGAAAATTTGAGTTGGTGGGAAGGTTTAGATGATTTAGAGGGCTGTAATATCCCGAGTGCACAACCTGAAATGTGCTTTGTTGTGTTTCTGAACGTACGCAACAGTTAAATTTAAAAAAACCATGTTTAGAGGCTACAGGCTAAGATTAGCATGTTTACTCTCTGTTTTAAACAGACCCATTAATAATTTTGCTTGTAAAATAAATAAATATATGTGACTGCAGTTAATTGTGTGTTGTCAAGACTTACAGGTCAGACTTCAAAAGAAAAAGTAAATTTGTTTGTGTTATAAACGTTTTATCAGTGCATCTTTTATAATCTGCAGAATTTAGTCAGAGTCTCTGATGCTGACCGCCCCAATATACTGAGATGATAGTTAGGATCAGAATAGCTTTTGTATTTACCGTACATTGTGACAGTTTTAAACAACAAGAGCATTTTTCACTGCTCACACTCTTAAAAGAAAACTTTATCAGTTTATTTCCACATCAGTCAAACTGTGCTTATCATTATTAAATAGCTACTTATAAAAGATTTTTTTTTTCTGCACTTGAATGTTTTTTTATGTTTTGCTTTGTCACCATTTTGGTCTCATTAATCCCAGCACAAAGCAAACACTGGTTCTTTTGCATAGCCGTGCTGTTCTGCAGCAAAGTGTCATCACATCTGAGTAATTTTTAGAATATCTTTTATTTGTTTGACAAATTAATCCTTTTATGTCTTTCTAGTAGGAAATTCTTTTGCAAAAACATGTTTGTTTTCCAAAGGAGAATAACAATTCAGAGCAGAATATCATGTTGAAAGGCTGAAGAGATAAAGCAAAAGCATAAAACAAAAATATTTACAATATTTGTTAGCAAATAAATAAATAAATAAAATATGAAAAACATCAAAGCTTGCACATTTGTACCATCCGTTTTAATTTTCCACCAGGCTGAACTCGATGGATTGCTTTTGTTTATGGTGTGGTTTTGTTTCTGCAAGCGGTTGAGTCATAACCAAAAAGCACATTTTGGTTGCTTTTTGGTCTGCAGGATTTTATGTGGATATAGAAAGTCAGATTCTGAACCTGCTGCGAACTAAACTGTCCAGCAAGCAGTGAGTCTGCTGACATTGTGTCTCATTACAGAGCCAAGGCAAATTAAAGAGCACAGACATGAAACGGCACTTGACAAAGCATCTGTGCTACATCTGTCATGGGCACTTAAAGTCTGCCGGTGCCTCACATGTTACAGCAGCTTTAGTATTCGTCATCCGTACTCACCTTTCTGCCCCAAACCTTGAGTGAATCAATTATTCTTGAACTTTGCTGACTTCTCCTGGGATCTGATGGGTCAGAGAGCTTTTGAATGTCACCTAAGATCTTTGATGGGCCAAAGATTTTCTATGGATTTTCACCCTTTAAGCTCAGCAGATGATACTATGAGCAAAAGCATGATACTCAAGAAACATCTTGAAGTCAATCAGCAGCAACCGCAGCAAAGGGGATGACATGTTTACAGTAAATGTTTCTGTAATGTCCATTTACTTTTCAGCCAATTATTAAACAAAAGATTCATTTTACCGTCTTCATCATATTAAAAAAAAATGTTTCCAGTAGTTTTACATTTGGATTTAGCCAGCATCAAATCCTGGCCTTGCAGAGGTTACACAGGTCCATCTGCAGCGATATCAATGTGTTTGTTTCCCAGAAAATGTGCTCTGTCTCCAAGCACATGTAAAGAGCAGAGAGGACGTTCCAGGAAAGAGGAAATCTTTCTATGAAGGTCTAACAGGACAGCAGAGAGTCCTTAACCCATCAGTGCCCACTCTTCTGTTCTAGCAGCAACACTGCTACACATCAACACAGTGTGATCACTGTGGGAGCCAAACAAGACGGCCCCCAGCAGGTCACTGATGTCTCTGCCTGAATAATCAGAAACAGACTTTATGATTGTAGCTGAAAGCCGGACCTCCTTTATTGAGCCCTGTGATTTCTGCCTGGCACCCTGGAGCCTTTGCTATTGCAACTATCAATTCATTTAAAATACTCTGGTGTACAAAACCTAACAAGCCTTAAAGGTCACCAAACATCAAATCATTCACGTTGGTTATCAGCACATTTATCCATCCATCCATCCATTTTCCTACACCCTTGTCCCTTGATGGGGTCGGGAGGTGCTGGTGCCTATCTCCAGCTGGCGTTCCGGGCGAGGGGCGGGGTACGCCCTGGGCAGGTCGCCAGTCTGTCGCAGGGCAACACAGAGACACACACAGGACAAACAACCATGCACACACACACTCACACCTAGGGGCAATTTAGACAGACCAATTAACCTGACAGTCATGTTTTTGGACTGTGGGAGGAAACCGGAGTACCCGGAGAAAACCCACCATGCACAGGGAGAACATGCAAACTCCATGCAGAGAGGCCGGGGCCGGGAATCGAACCAAGAACCTTCTTGCTGCAAGGCAACAGCTCTACCAGCTGCGCCACTGTGCAGCCCAGCACATTTATTATGTCTAAAAATGAATTCTTGACCCCTTCCATGAATTTATAAAAACTGCACTGGCAAAGGATGAAGAAAACTTTTCTAAGAATTTATATAAGATTAACATTTGATAAAATAATAAACTTTAAAAATCTAAGAGTTAAAAAGTGACTGTAGATGAAATCATGCCCAAAATTGATTCACAATGGACTCTTTATTGCTAAAAGCGCTAAAAAGGGAATATTTCTCAAGTAATAACAAACCAAACAGTGAAGAAGATAGATAACATGAATGTGCGATTTACTGGGCTTATATTCAAATGCATTCATAATGATGAAATAAATGGAATAAAATTGGGCAAATTAACATGAAAAAAAATTCTAGTCAAAATCCAACTGGTTTTATATTACATATAATAAAATACCACATATGAACAGATTCAGTCTGAATCAGGTCCCAGTAAAGGGAACGGAGAAGTCAATGTGAATGTCTCTCTGCCTGTAGCATTGCCCAATGTTACTGGTTTGACTGGTCCAGATCCCATCATCCACAGCATCAGAAGTTTGTCTCAGCGCTGTGAGGTCTGCTTTCTCACACACAGGAATCAGCTAAACTGTTTTTAAATTCAGCTGCTTCATAGTTTTGTTTGTCCCATCAAGCAAATCGGCATCTTTGTGAGCAGCGTATATTATGACAACAGACAAAACATGTTTGACATTTAGGTTTGACAAGCTAATTTCTCTCCAACTAAACTGTGACAAACAAAAAGTGACAAGAATATCATTTGAAATCTGTCATTTCTAATACTATCAAACACACAAGAGCTTTTCCTGCTATGAGAAGCTTTGGCGTCTGCAGCAGGAGGATCTAGACCAGGGGTTCCCAAACCTTTTGAGACCAAGATCTACTTTTTCTCTCACCAGCCGCCTGAGATCTACCTCATGACGCAAAGACATAAAAATAGCAAATTAAACTCTATTGACTTATTTTATATGCAAATATACATCAGCTATAGTAGAAATAATAAAGTGAGAGAAAACCTAATCCAGTTTCTTCCTCACTGAGATTCTTACACAGGGAGGAGGTTACTGGTTTCTCAGTCAGGAGCTGGTTTTTTGTTAATGGAACCGAAACGCACTGAATTATGCAACACCTTGTTGAAACAATAATTACTGAGATTATTCATTTTAACATGTTTCGCTGACTTTTTATAATTCTTTTTTAATGAAGCTACAAACGTTTAGGATCTTAGTGAATATTTTTGATAAGCCTATCAGAAGAGGAAGTGCTGGTCTCAGCGTCCTGGCAGTTTGTCACCTGCCGAGACTCAAAACTGATCGATGTATTGGGCACCCCTGATCTAGAGCATCTCACATTGGTTTCTCTGACCTGAAATGCCGTGACCGTCCTCTCCCTGCTTCATTTTCTCCCTTCCGGGGACATTTTAGGAATCAAGATATCCGTTTCGATTTGTGCTGAGATCAATATCAGCATCTCTGAGGGAGGAAACTTGAGAAATTGAATGGAGGGGCACAATCAGAAAAAAGAAGAGACTTGTGAAGATGGGACTGACAGCCGATTTAGATCGTGTCCTTGGATAAACAAATAAAAAGGCCTTCTCATTTAGACATCACAAACGTTTCTGTTCATATCAAATTCTGAATCTTCCATGACGCCAGCGAAGGATAGAAAAACACACACAAAAAAAAACATGTAAGCTCTTCTGTCTGGATTAGGAAGAGACTTAGTCTTGTTCCCTTCAAAATGATCTCAAAAATCTCAGGGTGGAGCTCTTAGCTTTTATCTCGGACACCGGGGACCCTCCTGGCCGGCATTTCTCTGGTCTGAAAGCACTGAGGTCTTTGGAAAGCTGCTCTCAGTCCTGTGTGTGTGTGGAATGAACCCTTTTAAATCAGGTTTCTACAATGTGAGAAGCTGACAGACACTGCGTGGGGGTGGGTGGTCTGCACGACTGTCTCGCCTGGGACTAAGAACGAATCAGTCACCTCGACCCCAGTGGCATACATCATCTTGTCGCCGTTGACGACGGGGAGATGTCACATCCGTCTTCATCTGGTTTTCTGAAGTCAGAGTGCAATTATTGCCATGCCAATAATGTCGGACGGTGCAGAGCGACAGAGACCTGTAGTTTGTTGCATTTAAGCCACTTGGAAGACAGTGATGTGAGGAACGTTAAAGAATCTCAAAGTTGTGTCTTTCTCTGTGTGCTTCTTCCCATGTAAAAAAATCTGTGCTGTTTTTTGCTTCCTGGTAAATATTGAGGTCATCTACTGTAAGTAGCTGCACTTCCCTTCACCACATGCAGTCGTGGTTAAATAAAGTGCTCCTCTTTGAACAATCAGATTTTACATAACAGGATACAACAAACCCAACCTGGTGTTTACCAGCTTATAAAAATCTATAAAGTGTTGATTCCACTGGGTAAAAGCACACAAACTGTTTGGCTCAATCATTTATTTACTGAAGATGAGGTCAAAATCGTTGTGGAGGAATTTTATCTCATTCTCCTTTCAACACTACCGCCTCATTACTTACATGACCCAAATTCATTCAATTCAGTGTCTGGAGGGTCCACTGGTTCTGGATGCAAAACAAGCCCAGTCCATTACTTACAGCCTGAGCCTATTGAGCACCAGGTCTTTGTGTCTCCACCTCTAAAGGTCAGATCCTAGAAGTTGTAGCATCTGGCTGTTGTCTTGAATCCATTTGGATAATCAAATGTGTTCTTAAAAACGTTTTGTTTCATAAATAATGACAGTGTTAAATCTCGAGGTTAAATTTAAATCACATCAGAACCTGGAATACACCAGACCACTAAAAAAATCTGTGAGGATCTGTTTCTCTGTCCTTTGTTATCTTGCAGCTTTCTGTACGGGATAAAAAGCTCACACATGGTCTCTCTGCTGCTTTGTTCTTTATTCTCTCGGCCACTAAGCTCTAGATGTGCGGCAGATGAAAAGGATTGCCACGGGGGCGTTGTGAAAGTGCACACATTCTCACTGGAAGCACAGCTCTCCTCACTCCTGTGGTATATAATTTATGTGTTCATTGCCTTTCAGATCATTCTGGGGGTGATCCTCCTCTACTACCTCTTGGGAATCAGTGCCTTGATTGGAGCCACCGTCATCGCCGTGTTAGCTCCCGTTCAATACTTTGTAGCCACGAAGCTATCACAAACACAAAAGAATACCCTGGTGAGTGTTTATGTCATGTTTTGTTCCCATAAAGCAGGCAGAGATGATGGCTTATCCTGGCCTCTAGATTGAAAGATCTTAAATGTGAGCTTATTGAGCAGTCGCTTTCCAGTCAAGCTAAATATGGCATTGGGATATCAGAAATGTCTTTGTTTAGTAAAGAGAAAATATGTTACTGAATGCAAAGAGACTTCCTGCTGCTTTTTGAAGCAGCAGAAGTCCTTAAAACATGTTGGACTTAGACAATTCAACAACAAAAGTCTACCTCACCTCAATTATCCCCACTGCTTCAGAACTCCAGTGGCCGCTCTCGCGTTGACCCTCATGTGCTGTTTATGTCCTTAATGCGTCAGACTTCAATTTCAGTTTTCACACTTTCAGGAATACTCCAGCGAGCGTCTGAAAAAGACAAACGAGCTTCTCCGTGGCATCAAGCTGCTGAAGCTGTACGCCTGGGAGCACATCTTCAGAGACAGCGTGGAGGAGACGAGGGGCAAGGAGCTCACCAGCCTGCAGGCCTTTGCCCTGTACACATCAATATCCAGTATGCTATCACACAAACTTTACCGGTTCAACACAGCATGTGCAGAAAATGCAGCGATTCAACTAAGCTACTTTTGAAGTAAATTGCAAAAATAACAGTCATTAATTTACCAGTCATCAGAAATGCCAGACTTCAAGTGTTTTATTTAAAACTCTGTTGGCTGCAGTCCAGTTATAAACTGCTCTCCATCTGAAATCCATTACTGCGAGGAAGAGCAGTTAGAGTTTTGTTGCTGGGACTAATTCATTGGAATAAAGCATTTTGTTGGTAATATTAATATCAAAGATAACAAGACAACCAGATTCATAATCCAATCTTGTTTCAGATGTGGAGAAATATGTCGTACATTTAGTTAAGAAGTGTGTATAGCATGAAAATAAATACTTTTATTGTAAACGTATGATGTCAAACTGAAAGGTTAGAGAGAAAATAAAACAACTTTCGGAAAACAGGAAGTCAAGGAAAACTAGAAGTTCACAAAACCAATTATAAAGTAAAATTGCTGTAGCTACATGTCTTTCAGACGTTTGATATGGGCTGCAATTTTATGTGTGAATATTTACGTACTTGTTCAATATCAAGTATTCCTATGTGCTTACATGAGAAAACTACGGCTTAGTTTCTTTTCTGCCTCACAATGTTTGTTTTTACTTGTTAATCCTGGAAAAGTCTTCACATCCTCCTCCTGTTTGTGTTTCCTGCTTCCAGTTTTCATGAATGCAGCAATCCCGATTGCAGCTGTGCTGACGGTGAGTTTTACTGCTAATTCGCTTTAAATTAGCTTTCTGTTTGCCCAGCTTCGTATTTTACTCGATGACCGGTTCATAGCGTTGTGTATTTACCCCGCGGTGAAGCCTGGACAGCCCCTGGATGCCGGAAAGCATTTCAGAGGGCGACTTGACAGCAACGCACTAAATCCTTCCTGTATTAATAGAAGTCCTTCAAGGCTGCTGACTTGGGCTGTTAAAGAAAATCAGAAAAGACAGAGACCCTCGAGCAGGAAGGGGGACTCTGAGGGACACACGTAGACAAACAATTCGTCTCGGATTCGATCCTCCTTCAACACTTTGACAGCAGATCAGTTTGTCTCTGAGACGTTTTGCCTTGAACTGGTCACACCTCACTGTCAGCTTCAAGGAAGTGAGATGATTTATTTCAGTCTAACCTTAGGCAATCTGTTCTTTCTGCAGACGTTTGTGGTTCACGTCCAAATTTCAGAAAACGCTGACCTGTCTCCAGCCGTGGCCTTCGCCTCCCTGTCTCTCTTCCACATCCTGGTCACCCCGCTTTTCCTCCTCTCCAGCGTGGTGCGCTCCACTGTCAAGGCCCTCGTGAGGTGAGATAAGCCTATTTATTCATGTGGTTTAAGCATTTATCAGTAATAAATGTCTATGGTTAGTTTTGCTATAGGCGCAGCTAAGCTGCGACCCACCTGAGGACGAGCAGAGTGCTGAAAAACAACCTGATTAGATGAAGCACTTGACCTTTTCCCCACAGGAGACGGAGCTGCTTCGTTATTGGATCCTGGGAATAACACCATCACTTTTCTGCCATTTTGTTTCAATGACCCTACGATTTATTCATTTCAGCTGAGAGCTTTTACAATTACTTTGACACCCGTAGCATCGTTTGCGATCAGGCTGCAGATGTCTGTCCGTCCTTCTCCAGTCTCTAATCATGTCATCCCTTTGAGACGCTCATAGAGCTCTGCTCATTACGCCGAGCTGTAGGCAGGTCTTTGTCTAGAGAAAATTGAGGATATTAAATCCATTTGTAAGCTACATGTTTTTATTGTCAAAGAAAATCAGCTGGAAAGATGTCTTGATACTCTGCACTGCTTTGTTGAAGTATTTTTACATCCATTTTACTAGCACAAACCTCAGTTTATCTTATTTTGCACAAAGTGCAGCTTAATCGGGAAGTAGAAAAAGTTATTTTTCAGTGTGTTATACTATGGTTCCACTAAATAATTATTTTGTCTAAGTTGTCTAATTACTAAGCAGATCTCACTGCCCATCCATCCATCCATCCATCCATCCATCCATCCATCCATCCATCCATCCATCCATCCATCCATTTTCTTCCGCTTATCCGGGATCGGGTCGAGGGGCAGCAGCTTCAGAAGGGAGGCCCAGACTTCCCTCTCCCCAGCCACGTCTTCCAGCTCCTCCAGGAACCCCAAGGCGTTCCCAGGCCAGCCGAGAGACATAGTCCCTCCAGCGTGTCCTGGGTCTTCCTCGGGGCCTCCTCCCGGTGGGACGTGCCTGGAACACCTCACCAGGGAGGCGTCCAGGAGGCATCCTGACCAGATGTCCGAGCCTCAACGGGCTCCTCTCGATGTGGAGGAGCAGCGGCTCTACTTTGAGTCCCTCCTGGATGACCGAGCTTCTCACCCCATCTCTAAGGGAGAGCCCGGCCACCCTGCGGAGGAAACCCATTTCGGCCGCTTGTATCCGTGATCTCGTTCTTTCGGTCATGACCCAAAGCTCATGACCATAGATGAGGGTGGGAACGTAGATCGACCGGTAAATCGAGAGCTTCGCTTTTTGACTCAGCTCTCTCTTCACCACGACGGACTGGTACAGCGCCCGCTTCACGGCAGACGCCGCCCCAATCCGCCTGTCGATCTCCCGCTCCCTTCTTCCCTCATTCATGAACAAGATCCCCAGATACTTAAACTCCTCCACTTGAGGCAGAACGACCCCCCTGACCCGGAGAAGGCACTCTACCCTTTTCCGGCTCAAGACCATGGCCTCGGATTTGGAGGCACTGAGCCTCATCCCGGCCGCTTCACACTCGGCCGCGAACCGTTTCAGCGAGAGCTGATGGCTTCATGTGATCTGATGAAGCCATCAGGACCACATCATCTGCAAAAAGCAGAGATGCGATCCTAAGGCCACCAAAACGGATCCCCTCAACACCTCGGCTCACTGTAAATACTAATAATTTGTGAAGTCATTAGAAGTTAATTGGTTGATACGTTTGAAATGTACAGTCCAGTCCTTCATCTAAAGGACATTTCTTAAAAGCAGCCAAAAGCCATGTGTGGTAACTTTGGAGGAGCTGCAGAGATCCACACCTCAGGTTGGAGAACAGGACAGCTATTATTTGTGAACAAAAATCCTTGATGCCCATCAAAGAAACCTGACTTTTATTGATTGTTTTATATTCATAGTCCTCATACTTCCTAATCACACTCTACTTTGTGTGACCGTCACCCACAAAATCCCAATAAACTACATTGAAGTTTGTAGTTTCAATGTGACAAAATTTGGAAGAGGTTCAAGGGTTATAAATACTTTTCCAAGGCGCTGTGAGCGGCACAAAATCATGACCCAGAAAGCAAAACATGTCAAACCAAATGTGAAAGTAAAAAAGCTTAATTTCATGAAATGCTTTAAGGAAGTCTAAGCACACTCACTTGAATCGAGTGAGAAACACTGAGGTAGTAATAGGGACACTTTGCTTTCAAAACTGCTTCCTCCAACCGTGCTGCTGGGAAATGATGAGAGATTGGAGAGTTCTGCAAAAACTGCCTTTATCACACGCTGCACACATTTCTTCTTCAGATATGTTGCATCACTGGTGTGTGCCAGTATCACTAGAGGACCTTATTTTGCAGAGAGTGGGCAGGGAAGCTGCCTGTGAATCCTCTGAGATTCTTATTTTAAGGACAGAGAAATGTGGCACACGTAAACTGTGTCAGGAAAAAAAAAAGATCTCCTCAGTGTGGCTGATTTTTGCATAAATACGATAGAAATACTTATTTAAGCAGGTAAATAAAAAAAGTCCTGATGAAAACATGATAAAAATGCTACTATTACTGCATAACCCAGTACTTGATGATTGGTGATGTTCTTGCAATCTGTGAGGCTCATCTCGGGCTGTATTGTTGAAAACTGATGTGATTATTATATTTACTGTGTGTGAAATTGAACAAATTAGTTTTAATTGAGTAATTGAGTTTGATTACTGGTGCGTTATGCATTTATGTGACATTTAGCTGCAGAAAGGAAGGATTTCCAGGAAAGACGCCAAGACATGTGAGTGTCTCAGGCAGAGAAAGAGAAAAAACTCATGAGGGCTTATTCACTATGAACTACTGACTCACCTCAAGTCAGTTTTACTTTTTCCTGAGACCCGATTAGAATCAGGACTCTACGCAGATGAAGAGACCAGTCTTTGTCTTATTGTTATTTCTCCATCAATTCTCACTTTGATTCTCATTGTTTTTCAGTGTTCAGAAGCTGAGCGAGTTTTTCTCAAGCGATGAGATCGGAGAAGAACAGGAGCCCAAAGCGACCGTGTCGTCTGGCTGCAGTAACCACAACCAGAACAGATACCAGGCAGTGGTGGGTAAATCCAAACCTGGCCGTCTTTGCCGTGGAAACGAGGGGGGAAACACTTGATTCGCTGTTTCTTCCGTTCTGCTCTGCCTCAGCCGAGTTATTTAGCTCTGACTGTTGTCTTCTTCCTCCACCCGACCGCTACCTTTGACCATTAACCCTCCTATTCACTCTGGTTATCATACAACCCTCGTCTAGTCATCCTCTAAGCCTTTCCCTTCGTCGTCCTCCTCCTTTTTGTCCCGATACTTCCAGCCACTGAAGGTGGTGAACCGGAAGCGCCCTCCGAGGGACGAGTGGAACAACTACAGCTCGCAGGGCGACCAGGAGGGCGACGGGCCTTCCCAGGAGGTGGACCAAGACATCTGCATCAAGGTGAGGCTGATGAGTCCCACCTGAGCTGGTCGGGAACAAGTCCCGGCTCGCTGCAGAGGGTTAAGATGACGGATGCAAGAGTGTGAAAACCTCTATAGGTTGAGCTTTTGTTAAAGGTCAGCTGTTGGACAGTTTGCAGATCAATGAAATAAAAAGAGCTGAAGGTGTTTTTATCTGGTTTTTCGCTGCTAACGATGACCTTTTAGAGATTTCCCTGCATGAGAGGAAGTGGCTCTATAGGAAATGTCTGTGCTGAAACGATATTCTGTAAAATATTTTTTGCCATAGATCTGCAACCTTCACAATCCAAAATTTCATTTTTGCCCTCAGTCATCTAAAGAAAGTTAATTTAGAAACACAACTTTTACATTTTTTCTTTTAAAACAACTCATAATTTGCTGCTTCCTCCCTCGTTTTACTTCTTATGGTTTTATTTTTAACACTTCTTATATTTTTCTGTCTATCTCGATGTCATCATGATTCCAAACACTTTATAGCTCACCTCTCATAGCTGCATATGTAAAAAAGAATAAGAAGAAGAAAAAAAAAACAGTATCTCAGGATGTAAAATCCCATATCACTCTGTGTTTCCGGGTATCTTCATTTTACTGCAAACCCAACAGGCTCCAACTGTTTACTTCATCATTTTCTTTGCAGGTTTTGTGCTGCTGCTTGTTTTGCTGAATGGTGCTCCAGAAAATGGGATTAGTTTTTGTTTCTCACCAGATGCATCAGCAGAATCGTCAAGTTTCTGAAAGGAGCAGCTCAGTGACTGCAGCTCTTCAAAACTGAACTAATTGGCCTCAAGTGTCTCATCAAAGCATGTTCTGCACATCAAAAAATGCTTTATGAATGACTTCTCTTCAGCAGCCTTGTCAAATTCAGAAATTTGTCAGAAAAAAGTATTTTCGATCAATTTAAAAATGCTGTGAGTTGATTTTGGTTTCTTATGAAACACAGATTTATTTATTTATTTATTTTTACATGTTTTCTATCTCGGCTTCTGAACTGTTTTCAGATAACTAGTGGCTATTTCACCTGGACAGATGGACCACCAACACTGTCCAATGTGGACATTAAGATTCCCTTTGGTAAGCGTCAAGAAATAAAAGAACAAAGCACCTATAACACGTTCTTCCAGTTTTTCTCTTTAAAAAGTTTCTTGTTAATTTGCAGTAAAACTGTTCCTCTGATGATCTTTTGCCAGGAAAGCTGACGATGATTGTGGGTCAGGTAGGCTGTGGGAAGTCGTCTCTACTGCTGGCAGCACTGGGAGAAATGCAGAGAGTCTCTGGAACAGTCATCTGGAACAGGTTGGATTTATATTTTTCTATTTGCTTATCTAAGCTGCTCTATGTAAAGGAGCTTCTTGCTGTATTTTTGCGCAGCAATAAATTTTGTGCTCTTGACGTAGCAATTAATTTGCCTCACCAGGATTCCCTTGCCATGACACAGCGATATAGAGAATTGGACTTTTAGGGTAATGCAACGCAGCTGATTTAGCGGCTTGTATTTGTCATGGTTGGAGATACAGACGCAGAGCAGTGTGGGATCTGCTTTATGCACCACTGACCCAAATTTCAGCCAGCTGCTCCGGGGAAGAAAAGCTAAGCGGTTCCTGTTCCTGCAGGATCACAACACAGTAAACTTCTGCTCCAGTTCTTCTCACCTTTAAAACGTCAGCTGCATTAAAAATGTGCCAAATTTACACAAAATTTCCATCTCAACATCTTTTTGGCTACTTTAAGTTAAACTACACTGATTTATTATTTGTTACTAAGTTGGTAGTTCAGAAAATATGTTATTATAGAAAAGAATTTCTGTATTAATTTTTTTTATTGGTTTAATTTAACCTCCTAGTTTTCCAGTAAACTGAATTTGGGGTGTTCATTCACTGTACACCAAGATCTGCTAAACAAACAAACAAACAAAAACTTTAAATACATCACTCCTACATCCTGCTTTACCCACATTCACTACAGCATATTATCCTTGCACATTAGCTGCCAGATCCATTTTCTACAGCATCATTTACTTTCCGCCGTAAGCCTCCAGCTCTGTGCAAAATGGATGTTTGTGTTTTTCTTTGAACGTTTTCCAAATTTAAGCATACAGCTGTCTGGAAATTTTTTTTCGTTTTTTGCTCCACAAAAGATGATTATTTAAATTCTTGAAGGAGTTTTAAGATCCTTCCTATTGTTTCAGCTGACAGCTCTGTTGTCAGAGCCATGTTTCCCATCAGTTAGACAGCTGCAACAACTCATTAAAGTCTGCAAGTAGTCACTTCAACTCTGGATGCAATTTGCATATTTAGAGTCAGTCAGATATTTGTGTTAAAGATTTAAATGTGCTAATCTTAAAAGTGACTCAACCTTTTTTTTCTTTCTTTCTTCATTTGATCTAAAATCCACTCTAGTTTTGGATAAAGTCCTACTGATGTGATGTACAGCTTTCTAGGAAAGAGTTATTGTTGTCACAGAGTAAGTGGATATTTTCTCTGTTGTCTTGGAGTCGTTTCGCCTACACACAGAGAGGCAGACAGAGGTAATGAGATCATCTGTCGGGGCTGTGAGAAGAGCTGGACTCACGCTGAGCGGTCCAGGCTTAGAGGGAAAAAGTGACAACGAATGTCCCTGAACTGTCAAAACAAGTAGTTTAATAATAGGGCTCACTTGTTCCACTAGAGGACAGATTCCTTTCGGTAAGAATCTTGTGTTTCTGTTCCACTGTTTTTTTTTCTTTGCTGTGTAAGCATTTTATTTATTTCTTTTTTAGATGTTAAAAAAATAAAAATGAAAAAACAGAACAGTTTTGGTTTTTCACCAATCAGACTCATTTAATTCCTTTTTCTGCCACACAGTGAATAACTTATTACTGCAAAAGCAAACAAATGCGCTCAGGACAAAGAGCCTAATTAGTGCAAATCATTAAAGTGTTTTGGCCATGATGGTCAAATAGATGGCATGGTGAGGAAAGAATAACATAAAATGCCAAAGCAGTCAAGAAACTAATGCATCGATGTGAACATATATAATCCTATTCATATATAATCCTATGCAGATGTATGTTGTGTAGTAACAAAGTGGCTTAAAGACTTTGAAGTCAATATTTTGGAGATGCCATAGCAAATAATAACAAATAATATGAGATGAAAATGTGTGTGTAAGCCAGGAGACTGTCTTATTCTCATAAGTTACGTCTCAAGAAATGGGCTAAAACTTCAGCAAGCTATTGATGGACTTGAGAAAAGATTGTCACAATGTTTGACCCACATCGAAAGGCAATTCTGCCAAACACTAAGGAAATGTAGGTAATCTAAAAATTAATTTTGTTGTTCAGACAAATAATTTCATAATTCAAACTGACCTAAAACAGGAATAATTGATTGATTTCATACAGTTAAAGTATTTCTTAGTTTCATTTAAACATGAACCCAGAGGATAATGATAAACAGAGCTCGTTTCGACTAGCTCGGCTTAAAGTGAACTCCTGTTTGTCCTGGAAAAAGTCCAGAGTCATCCTTGCTGCTGAATTTCTCTTTAGCTCTCTCAATTATGCAGCTTTCAGTCTCCATTTGTCACAGACATTTAGGGTTTTCTGATTAAAGCTGCTGTTGGCAGGCAGCTAAAGAACTTACTTACTCACTCCAGCTGCTCCAGTGCCAGAATCATGTTGGCACAATCTCTGATGTTGGCTTGGGTCAAACGGCACCTGGATCATGTGTCCTTGGGAGGCTGAGGAGCAGCAGTCATGACTCCTGGCATCTCGAGACGCACACAATGTGGAGTTTTGCCAGCGTGTGTGTGCCCACTATATTTGCAGTGCTATAGTCAAAAACAATAAAGCTTCGTTGAGCAGCTAAACCTCAAAGGAAGAGTTGGACTTTGAGCTGTCGATGCTACATAAATTATGGACAGCTTTCTCTTTATTCAGCCCAGAACTGATGGCAGCAAAAACAAAGAGCAGAGATTAGAAACGCTAATAAAGTGAAAGGCAGTGGAGGATAAATAAGACGGGCTTCTTGAGCCTGGCAGCGGGAGACGTATTAGTAATCAGGGGGTGAGTCTGCAGGGCTGTCAGGTCCATAATGATGCTCTCATTGACCAGTTTGGAAATAATTGTGACTCAGCTGTAACAACCCTGCTGATGGTGTTCATGAGTCTATTGCCCGGCTCTGTCCCCCAAGGGGCTTTAGAAGTTTGTTTTATTGATAATTTACTCACTAAAGGGACATTTATAATCCCAAGTGCTGTTCAAGATCAATGGTGGTGCTTTCAGGTACATCAGATGAAAAATGCTGATTTTTAAAAACATTTACTCTTGACATTTGAAAACAAATTGCTTTCTTAGTTTGGAAATGATTAAACATTTGAGTCTTGATAAATGCCAGCCTTCATTTACTCCCTGCAAACATCTGAACCTGTGAATAAGCATAGCAAGAAACCAGCCTGAGCTTTGGTCTTTTCCTGGCTGCAATGGCAAACTGTGACTTTGTAAGGTCAGCGGTAATGATAATAGTAAACTCCTGATGCTGCCGCATGACTACATCATCAAATACGTGTGCTGTGTGATTTTATTTGTGCACCTTCATCGAATAAGGTATAGTTATTGAGTTGTTGAGGCAGGTCCCTTACAATCTCTGATTCAAACATAATCATATGTTGTTGCAAACAGATCTGTAATTTCTGATCTGATGCCTCCTTCTTGTTGTTCCCATGCTTACGTCTCTTCTGCTCCTAATGAATGAAACAATTTCTTTTTCTGGGATTTCTGCTTCTTTAAAGTGGAAAATTGCTTTGAGCTATAATTTACTTTTTAGTACTTTTCAGTTCAGGTCTTCCAAAGAGAACTGTCAGTTCACTTCTTGCACAGTTGTTTCTCATGTGTGCTGTTCAGTTTTTACAGTCCAAATAATTGTTGTGTAAAAAACCAAAGGTAATTTAACTTTCCAACTTTTCCATCACAACCCGTGAATGAGTCCTCGTGTCTTTCCAAATACTCGACAAATACATTCTGATCTTGAGTCTGTTTTACTGAAGGATTAAACACCACAAGGAGGGAACTGGATTGCCCTCTAGCGCCACTTTAAGTCATAATGATGTGTTTCAAACTGTGGGAATCGCCTCTGAAGATTAGTTTTTCACTGCTGATTGAAAGTGGGAAGCAGGACTCCGTCACATGTTTGTCCTTCTGAGATTACCCCCCCAATCCTCCAAGGTGTTGATTAAAGTAAATCAGAAATTTCTCTTTCTACGCTTCAATCAGGCATGAACATGATTAACATGCCATTACAATGACTGCAGGATGGAAAACGCTCAGATGTTCTGGCGAGGCACCAATTTCCTTCAAGTGATTTGTGGTGAAGAGATTTGATAATATTGTTGCTTGAAGTGTTTTTCCACAGACTTTCAGTATTGTTTTTATCTGTGGGTTCTCCGTATATTTGTTGCCTTTGCAAATATATTGCTAAGAGTAAAATCTGCAATAGCATCATTATCCTTTATTCATATGGACAGAAGCACTTCTACCTGCACAATAATGTTTTGATTTATGAAGAGGTGTATCAGTTGTTTAGACAGTAGGTAGCAGTTTCATTTCTATTTTTGGAGTGTTTAAAATGTACTTTTTTTTGTTTTGATATTATTTATCACATTTCTATTAAATGCCTTATTGAGCCAGACGGTAATGTTCAGGGGAAACTCCTTGTGTGTGAATATCACCAAACTATTTGTTGACCCATTTCCTTCTCTTTCTTCTGACGCAGCATGTAACAGCTGTGTTTTTACACGTTCAAGAGCAAACTATCAGAGCCTCTTAAATGTCAGTCTCCTCCTCTCCCCTCCTCTTACCAATGAGTGTTTGTTACTGTAGCTGCTGCAGTAAAAAAACAAAACATAACCGGCAGTAAAATTGTTTTTCACCCTCCAGCCATCCACAGATGTGACTGAAGTCACCTTGTCAGGACGAGGTGTCAACCGAACACCCCTAAAAATACACCACAGCTGCAACTGAGCATGTGCAAAACCCGTGTGTACAGTTTAACTCTGGACTGTGGAGTAACATTAAAAGTTGCAGTTTCCTTGTGTCTCCGTCTTTCCAAATCATGAAAAGTAAAACCATAAATTAAACCTTAACTTTTTTTTGGTTCTCTGTTTTTATTTGCAGCATGCCCATCCTCGAATCTGAAGGAGATGAAAGGTAAGCCAGCCCCCCCAAACCCAAACACGAAAGCCAACACTGTGATGTATTTTTAGTTGGGCCGAGGAGAACATTTTCTGCCGCTCTCAGGCTGACTCAAATGCACTAAAAATATTTGCAGGCTGGATTTCTGAAACACTCAAGCTGTTGTATGCTCAGTAATTCTGTACTGGACTCGTTTTGATGAGAAAGAAAAATGCCTGAGCCATTGTGCTGAAACAGTAACATTAAGCATAAATCAGTGTTTTAAATAAAGCTTTGGTGACAGCTGTTCTCCAGCTGATGCCTGTGTGAGGGTTATTCCAGCACCCATTTGATAATTGTTTCTATTTGTAACTCAACATGTCATTTGCTGCTTTCAGCTACAGAAATACATCCACATTCAGATTTACATGATTGAGTCAGTGACTTATTTCTCTCTGCCTTTCCAGTTTAGATGATGAACATCATATTCAGATGACATAAATTTATCTGATGACCTTTTATGCATTCTGAGTAAGAAAGTAACTGGCTTTAAATCGACTTTTAAAAAGCCAAACAGAAAAACATATATGTGCATGTCAATATATTTCAGTATCAGAGATGATTTATTTCAGTAATTAAGATCAAAAAGTAATGTATCTTTACTATTAAAGGCACACAGATTCCTTTCTGCCTTAATTTGAATATTACATGTGTAATATGTAATATTACACATGTAAAACAAGTTGTCTGCGTTAAAACAAATAACGCAGACAACTTATGTTTATTTTTACAGTTGTGCCATAACCCAAAAGAGTTGCAGAAGCCGAAAATGGTATTTGGAAACAAAGAGATTTATCTTCTTAATAAAATACTTATGAATCAAATACTGAATATCTTTAAAACTAAAGGGTTGACAATTAGACTAGGTCAAAGGTCAAATTAAGTGAAGGTCATAATAATACTGTTCATTAACAATAAGAATAATTTTTCTGGATTAATTGGGTTTGACTTTTGCCTCTACTGAGCCAAAACGTGCCAAGCTAGCATGAACCTGACGTCCCCACTAATCAGACAGACTTGTTGGAAAAAGCTTCGTATTTTTGTCCACCATCAGAAACACGTTATTTAGTGATACGTGGAGACAGAAAGAGCAGGAATACCAGCGAGCACGAAGCTCAGAGCTGCGGTTGGCGCTCTAATCTCGTCTTCTGGAATCCGATCTTCTGAGAACTCTCTGAGTCCGAGCAGTTTGACGCTAATTTCCGTATCAGCTAATTACAGGAAAATGAACAGGATGAGGGCGTTATTTTTTTTTAGGAAGGATAAGATTACTGTTAATGGTAGATGTGTTCATGTGGAGCAGACGTCTGCCTGTTTGCTTTTGGGCCCCCGAGCAGTGACGTGAGAGGAAAGAGAAAACGGGCCTACATGCGTGTTTGTTCTATGTTAATCATTGCAGAAACACAGTGAGGTCGATAATCTATTGTCTGCCTAATGTTTCGATGTTGCCGTGTGTTTGACATTTTCCCTGCAGTCCCACAGACAGAGATGCGGCGGCAGGGGACCAAGACATCAGGTGAGTCCAGACGTGATGCCCCGTCCTCATGGAGACACATCATCATTAAAAGCTGAAAGTGCGCACTCAGTCTTATCTGGAAATCCACCGGCTGTTCTTGCTGCATGACTACTTGGCCCCGACCCTTAGCTACATATTGACAGCACAAACACACAGCGGTCTCTAATGATCCCCGCACTACTTGCTTAAGGACAGGAGACGTCTCAAGGCAGTGTCATCCTTTGAGGTCGAGGAGTCTCTGTGATGCAGAGATTTAGACAAACTCCTGGATCTCAACCCATGTGTGAAACAAGAGGCCCATTAAGCAGTAAAAATGTAGACATGGAGAGATTATCCTGTTTGTTTAATAACTCTGTGTGTTCACTGAATCTGTGGCAGGAAAAGGTGCCCTGTGGCCTACGCTTCCCAGAAACCCTGGCTGCTGAACTCCTCTGTGGTGGAGAACATCACCTTTGAGATGCCAATGATAAAATCAAGGTAAACTCTGACCTGCAATTAGAGGTTAATCGCTGTGTTTTTTCCCCCAGTTTTTATCTTTTTGGTTGGACGGTTCATCAGAGCAAATTGCTTCAAAGGTCACCAATGAGGCCTTTAGTGGAGTCCTGCAGGGTTCGTTATCCTTATTGGCCAAACCTTTGGCCATTTATTAGTGAGCTAATAAAAGCAAATTCCAGTGCTGCTCACAAGCGCACGCAAAATAACACTTTCAGAACAGCCGTTTTCTGTGAAGCTTGTACTGAACGTAAATGGGGAACTTGGACACATCGCAGCTCAGCAAAAAACAGGAATTCAAATCGGAATTACTGGATTTTCCCTAATTGGGGTTAAAGTTTACTATGAAAAACATTTTAAATCTGTATAAGCAAAACTTTACTGAGTTCTTTTGCGGTGTGACCTTGCACAACACTGAAGGAATCAGAGAAAAGTCAGGAAAAAACCCACCAAAATCTGCATAGACTGAAGATCTCAGGCGATGTGTTGTTTCAGTGAAAACCATTTCATTCTGAGAAGTTGCAGCATTTTGCAGTCATGTACAGCATTGTTTGTGCATTGAAGGATTATATTTAGACCCCCAGTTTTCAACTGTGTAGTTGCACTTCATTAATTATTCTGATCATTTAATGCTGCTGGTTGCCATTTTTTTCTTTTGACTTATTTCTTCACACCTGAGATCACAGTTTAAGCATTAGTGACGACAGTGTCAGAGGTGGACTCATTAATCACTGCCTGAGTATTTATTATGACCTATTAGCTGCCTTGTCGAGATGTTAAATGAAAATACAGCCTCTGTTGTCCCAGTAGCCCGTTCACAAAATTGAAAGTGCTGATCCCTGATTGAACTAAAGCTACTGTTTGACCTGACAGTAAAACACTTTGAGAGAGGATCATTTGAATGTATGGAGGGTGTGTAATTCAATCTCGTCTCTTTAAATCACTCCCAGCACAACAACACATGCTGTGAAAACACCTGTGCCTCCAAAACCCCAAAACACAGCATTGCTAGCGCACAGTCAAGCCCACACTCGTGAATTTCACAACGAATGGTTGGCTTGAAAGGCTGTTTTCTTGCTCTTATGGCAACAGCCTGACTCTCTGCAGGTCTAATGGACTGTTAATCATTTTTCCTTCCTTTCATATAGTACTAATGGCCCTGTGAGCTTTGTTGCTGTGGATTTGTTCTGTGAAACAAAGCCTCCTGTCGCTTTGCCGCTACCATTTTTGTCATGCTGCTTGGAGAAATACAGACAGGCCATCTGCCGCTGCAGCAGGTGTTTCTGCACGTTTGTGTTTCTCATGGTGATGATGGGTGTCGTCTTCAATGCCAGCTACAATATGCAGTGGTTGTTTGTGTTGTTCTGTGGATAAGCTACTGTTTGAAATGGCCTTCCACCTGATGAACTTAAAAACCTGATGCTCATTCAGCTGAAACTTGACATTTATATACATTGCATAAAAATGACATTTTCATCATAGAATGACATTAAAACAGATTAAGCAACTAGTGATCACTATGAGAGTTTTAGACCTAAAATTAGGCTGTAAAAACCAATTTTGTTGAAGAGCAATTATTTTCTGCTTCTTTTTAATGTAGTGGAGATCACTTTAATAAAGGTCAACAATCATTTTAGGATTGTGAGACAGAGTGGTTTATAACTTGGAAGAAGCATATTTACATTTTATTAATAATAATTATTATTGTTGAAGTTTTTTTGTGGCTCTATTGGTCTTTATTCATTAGCACTAAATGGACCGGGAATCAAACCACAGACACCTTTGCATTATGGTGTACTATAATGCTCTACCACTGAGCTATGCTGCAACCTATTATACAAATTATCTAATTGATTTTTTTTTTTGCATCGCAATAATGTCTTAATTGATCATTACGTTAGTGTGGCCATTTGTTCCTGTTAACGCAGCCAGATCAAACTCTTGGCACACAGATCTGCTGTTTGTCTTAAACTTAATTAAAATTGAACACGTCTTGCAGTGAATCCAAAGGAGTCGTCCTGACTTTGTGTTTTGCAACAGAATCGACAAATAATTCTGAAAGACAAATCAAAGCTGCTCTCCTAAAGCTAAGGCACTGATTTCATGATGCCTCAGTTTGTTTTTTGGGTCATGGAGTTATGTCATTATAGCCCTTATACGGCTCCATTATACTGGGCCATTGCACATCATGTAAAGATGATTGCATTTGATAAACAATGTGGGCTGCTAGGTTTAGTAATTGCATTTTAAATTCAAATTATATTAATGGACAGCTCCTCTGCTATCTGTGTGGAGCTGAAATCAACTCGATTGACCTCTTCATCTCGCAGCCGCTGCCGTTTCCGCTGTTTCTGCTTTTGCTTCAGGTTGGGTTGTGGTCTGCATGGCTGGCTGCAGCTGATATGTAAAAATCATTGAAATGACAACTGGAGAGCACAGCTACAGAAAGCAGCAGCGTTGTTTCTGTCTGCCAGCTGATTTCTGCCCTCATTTGTATTCTGCGTTTCAGATACAAAGCTGTCATCGAGGCCTGCTCCCTTCAGCCTGACATCGACATCCTTCCACAAGGAGACCAGACAGAGATCGGTGAGCGGGTCAGTACCACCTGGAGTATTCTGTACATATTACATAAGTCCTCAAGTCATTGTTCATCATTACTGTGCAGCAAGGATTTGATTTTTCTGCTTGCATGGAGCTGGACTGGCCTCATTTAGTCAAAGCACTGTCCTGCTGCAATTTCTTTTACGTGCGCTTCTAATGATGGAAATAAATCATTATCTCCTTAGTTAATTTTTTTTTTTTTTTTTTATATTCATATTAACTGTTACCAAAAGCCTTTGGGTTGCTATTTTTTCCTATCTTCTTGTGCAGGGTATCATCTTATCAGGAGGACAGAAACAGCGGATCAGCGTGGCCAGAGCCTTGTACCAGCAGACCAACGTTGTCTTTCTGGTGAGTCTGTACAGACACACAGAGGGTTTTATCAAGAGAGCCACTTTGGTTGATTGGTTTGATACTTTAGCATTCGGTCAGACGTGATTCTATTTCTGAAACTGTCCTGCATAACAAAAATAGCAGCATATTCTTTCAGCTCAGAGCAGATGACTCTGAGATGTCAGATCCTGGTGGATTTTAGTCTTTTAGGACATTTTTGTTTCATGTGACTTACTTCCCCCCCCCACAATCTATTTTGCTCGGTTCCTAACATGTGAAAGTGTGTAAACTGAATGTTTTGCACCACTTGCAAAATGCAGGGAGAACAATATCACTACTTTTTACCCTGACCTGAGCAACATGTTGTTGTTTCTTTCTTGTTTACTCTTAGAAATAAAAGTGGAGAAAAACGCATTCAAAACATATATCTTCTGGTATTTTCATGTGTAAGAATGGCCCAATAAAAGAGTACAGTACAAATTGAGTTTTATTTATTTGTCCTCCACTTTTCGTGAAGCTCTCTGTGCATCACACTGAAACACTGTAAAATGTGACAAAGTCAAAGTGGTATTAACTCTCTTGCAAGGTACTAATTCATGTCATGTTGGAGGTGAAAAGACTTTTGCGTTCCACTGTTTGTTCTGACACATGGTTGTTTTCTTGCACTTTGAAACGTCTGCTTATATATTTTTAGGATGACCCATTTTCTGCTTTAGACATCCACCTGAGTGACCATCTGATGCAGGACGGCATCCTGAAGCTGCTGAGGGAGGAGAAGAGGACGGTGGTGCTGGTCACACACAAACTGCAGTATCTGCCACATGCGGACTGGGTAGGACCCCTCAGTCTGGCTTCCTTCACGCAAACATTTTGTGGATGCTTCATCACCGAGACGTCTCTGAAGTGCACACATTTCTTCTGCGTTCGCACTTCTTCACATCAGATTATCGCCATGAAAGACGGGACGATCCAGACTGAAGGGACTCTGAAGGATATCCAGAACTCTGAACCAGAACTGTTCAGGCAGTGGAAGACCTTGATGCACAGGCAGGACCGGGAGTTTGAGACGGTGATTAATGACCTGCACTCGCAGTATAAATGAGTTTTTAAATGACTCTGAGTCAGCATTTAGTAAGACACTGCTTCTTTTAACTTGAGAGATTTCTGAGCAAGCCACTCTAGGAGCTTCATGAGAGAATTAGATAAACGATTTTATTAGGAAAAATATATCCAGTTTGGGTCAGAAGTTTATTATCACGGGTAAGATTGTTTTTTTTTTCACAGTGGACTGATTATACAGCAAACAGAAGAACTGAGTAGAAAACTTAAAAAAATATATTTTTTATTTAAACCTGATCATACATGCAGGTTAGAATTCATACACACACACAAATATTTGGAGAAATGCCTCTTTGCAAGGAATGATTCTTTTTGTAGCCTTCAACAAGATTTCTGAGTGAATATTTGATCTGTCATCTCAGATGGATTGGTTTTGTTTTGTGCCACAGAATCAACTTTTAAGCACATTAACCACATTTTCAGCAGGACGACATGCAGGTCATTCAAGCAGACTGCTGTTATCTTAATTGTTCCATTTCAAAACCATTTTTCCATTTCAAAACCAGTTTGGTTTTACGTAATTGAGATCATTGTCCTGTTGGAACTCCAATTAAGTAAAGAAAATTGGTCAGAAAAACCCAAAACAATCCAGAAACCAGCATAGTTTGGCAGGAAATTGATCCAGAGGATGTTGGCCAGTAAAACAAACCTTCAACTTGGACTGAAGTCTTTCAACCTTCCCTCAAAACATCAACTAGATGACTAAAACATATTTTAGTGTTCTAACATTACCAAATACAAATTCACAGTAAATTCCAATCACATGCATCAAAATAAATGGTAAATGTTAATTATTCAAAGAAAGAATAGCATTCATGCCCATGATAAGATGTAAACCTTCCCTGGGACTGTGCATAAAACTATTCCTGAACCTGTTTTTTTTTTTTCTTTTAGGAAACTGTGGCAGAGAACATGACGGATCTGGAGAGGAAAAACCTGCGGAGGGCCATGTACTCCAGAGAAGCTCTGAGGACAGAGGAGGATGAGGAAGGTGAGAGGAGACGAGGAAACAAACCAGCTGGAGGAAATTTATGCATGACTGCAGTCTGAGCTTCTCTGATTTCATCCTGGCTGATAATACACAGGATGACATTTACATTCACCTGCTGTGTTTGCTGAGAAGCATCTGCTACATTAAAGCTTAGGCTCACCAGGCTTACTTTAATGTGTAAGTCTGTAGTAGTCCATGTGACTCCTAGTGCTTTTATTTTCTGCATTATGGTTCACGCAAACACTTCAGAATAAATCAATAATCTCAGTCTTCTTCTTGGCTCTCGTTTTGACTCACCAGGCGCTCAGAAATGTCACCCCCTCTCAGTCCGGCAGCTTCCTGCTGTGACTCTGTGTGTTTGTGTTTGTCTTTGACAAAAAGGTGAAGGTGTTGAACTGCAGATGCTGCGCTCTTTATCTGTGCTCTGTGTTGTCTCCCGTGTGCTGGTGGCACCCCGGGCTGGACTTGTGCGATGTCTCCGGCAGCAGCGGTTGCCGTCCTTGCCTTTGAGCAAACAGGTGTGGCCAGAAAACGCATGGTTTGGATAGAGAAATGGCAACAAAACAGCCGCTGTGGCGTTGCGATGCTGGTAGCAAACTGCAAAGTGTGTGGATTTCTGCATTTTAGAAAACCGTCATTCCTTCTTAGTAATGCCTTTCTCTCACTTTCCTCTGAAACGTTCCCGACTGAATGAAAGCATGGCTGTAGGTGACTGTCGACCTTTTTTTACCCCTGCTGGTTATTAAGCCTGATTTCCTTCTGCTCTCCCTCTGCTTCCAGCATGTCTGAGCCCAGAAGGCACTGACATGGAGCCTCATGCGCCGACGCCTGCTGCTGCATGGTGTGATGTGTTGTATTTACTCTTCATCGTGAATGAGGAGGCGGAAAGAGTTTTTTCACCAGCTCCCTAACCCCCGTGTGAACAAGCATCTGCTTGGAGTAGAGTAGCGATGCCGCAGCCCTCCGCTGACAGTGCACTGCAAAAGTATTCATGCTCCCTGAACTTTCTGCTACATTGCAACCACAAAGTTTATTTGTCGTTTGTTGGAATGTTCCGGAAATAAACCAACATTAAAAAGCACACCATCGTGAAGCTGAAGGAAAAATTGTAACCTTTTGTTTTGTTTTGCGAGCAAAAAGCTGTGGTGTGTTTTTTTACTCAAGTTTTTTAAGTAAGGAGAACTAATTAGGTTTACAGTACAGAGCTAAAGTGTTTTATTATGTCAGATCATATTTTTTAAACACTGAAATCACCTGTGCAAAAGTTCAAAACTGTCTTCGGTTTATAGGTTTGCTTGAGCAGAAAGGGAGTAACATCTGAACGTTAACCCTTTACAGTCCAAAATCCTCACTGCTGTCTAGTACTTCACTTTTTTGTTTCATAGACTCAATTTCAAATGATTAACTTATCAAGCATTTTTGTCCAAAAGTTCACACCACTTGATTAGTGTTCAACAAGTTGATGAGAGTTAACTTATGCTCACTTGAGATATTTTATTAAACACAATGTTTTGTTTTATTTTGCACCTGAGCTGTGGATTTCTGCAGCTCCTCCAGAATTATCGGGGACCATTAATGAGTGCTTGAACTGTTTGATTTAGTGGCTGTTTTCTTCTGATGATGAATTAGCCTTCCATCAATGATGTTTTGTAACCTAACCTTGCCTTAAATATCTTCATCCCTGACCTTTCTGTTGTGTGGTTTGGTCATAGATGTTTGCTGAGTTTCCTCTGCAGCCTTCACAGAATAGCTGAGATTGAATCACACATAGTTAGCATTAGTAACGCATGGTAAATCTGTATAGAGCTTTATCAAGTCTGAGGACTCCAAAGCACTTTACACTACAATCAGTCATCCACCCATTTACACATTATAGTTGTGAGCTATATAATAGCCACAGCTGCCTTGGGGCAGACTAACAGAATCTAGACTGCCATCCAATCGGCACCAGGCGCTCTGATTACCACCAGCAGGTGAGGCCGGTGAAGTAATTTGCCCAACAACTGAGACAGACAGAGTGGGGATCCAAACAGGGAACTCACCACTTACAGAAAACCCTGTCCACTGAGCCACTGGCACCTCTGACCAACGACACAAACCCTAATGCCATAGATTGAGGTTTGTGATTGTAAAGTGATGAAATTTGAAAAGTTCAATCGGTGTGAATAATTAGCAAAGCACAGAACAATTTATAAAAGTCTCTTTTCTGTCTTTGTTTTGCTCTGGAACTACTTCATAACAAAGGTGAATGAGGGAAATCATAAAAATGTATCTGACATGAAAAAAAGAGAAGTGAAGGTAAAGAGCAGAACAAGCTAGATGTCAGAGAGCATTTGAGAAGTCACTTCCGTTAGACACAGAAATAAGACGACTTATGTAAAAAAACATAAAAAACTATGTAAGTGTGCCGGTAAAACAAATACCACATTTGTTTTACTGGCTGCTTGACCTTTCACCTCCTCTCGCTCTTGACTCCAGAGGAATCATTGGACAGCGACGATGACGACAACCTGTCGCAGGTGATGCGTCAGCGAGCCACCATCCCCTGGCGCTCCTGCGGTACCTACCTGTCCTCCGCCGGCCTCCTCCTCCTCACTCTGCTCCTCCTCTCACAGCTCCTAAAACACTCCCTCATGGTCGCCATCGACTACTGGCTGGCACACTGGACATCTCATGTCATCACGACCAAGATAAGACCTCGGCTCACAACTGTACCCTTGTTAAGGTGAGTAGCTGATGAAAACCCGGCTGACTAAGTCTTCTCTTCCTTCACCGTTGTTTGTCCCATGCTGCAGCTGTCCGGCCTCTCTACTGCGACCCTGAAGTAGACTGAGCTGAAATTGAACTTGGATGATGTTTTTAAGAACCGCTGTCTAAGTTAAAGTTGTGATTCATACTCATGTCTTCATGCAGCAACTCACCTCCCATGACATTAAAAGGTTTTCACACTTCAGACACACATCTGGCTTTGCAGAAATGCTTATATATGTAAGGTTGTCAGGGTAGGTGCTGCAAAAAACCCAACAAAACAAAGCACTTTTACATTTGGGATGACATTGCAATCTTTCAACATCCAGTGCAATGAACAGATTTTTATTCCTTACAATTATTCAGTGGGTGTAATATCTGCAGAATTCCCCTCCAGGGAAATCATCACGGCTTTTTTTGTTTTACATTTTCTTCACGCTCTTCTCACTAATTCTCCACTGAATCTCAGTTGAACAGAGCTGACCTAAAACCCAAACACAGAAATTGCCAGCACCAGATGGAGCGCTCACTAACCCACCCTGAAGCAGCAGCAGCAGCCGCTCAGTCAGTCTGCGTAGCAGAGCTGGAGTCACGGATTTATGGGAAAATCTGTGCCAAAATGTTAAATATCTTATTACAAAAAGCAGAAATAAATCTCTAAATTAAAGTATTCACACCTCCTTAGTCACTTTCTTTCTACATTTGGTTTATTTATTTTTTTACACACTGCACTTATAGCACATGAAAAACACGGCAGACGCTTCAATCCCCATTCACTGCAAATATGGTGAGGAAAGCTGTGCTGCGCCATTCGCACTCAGAGGTCACACCAACTGTTTTCAGGTTGTCGTATCCAAGACGAGTAAAGCAACAACTTTATTAATAGTTGTACGTGTTCATGTCCCACAGATGGAAATTTGATACCATGTCAGGCTACAAACAGAGTCAGCTGGCCGTGAGGGCTGCAGCGTCTGAAAAGCTCTGGAGAACACAAGCAGAATACGAGTACAGCTAAGTGTTCAGAAATTGTCACCGAGCGTATCTTGTTTGGCGGAGCTTCAGAGACGCTCTGCCAGGTTTATCTAATCTGCTCTGTGCAATAGACTAATCCACATGGGGACGTTCAGAAGTCCTGTTTGGACATCAAGCACACGCACGCACCCACCTACACACACACACACACACACACACACATGTGCACTTCCCATGAGCAGCTCAGAACCACAGAGACAGGAGAATTCAACCTGCATTTTCTCCTCACTGTACAGACAATAAGCCGAGTTTATGCTTTATGAAACTGTAGCAGGAACACACAGGTAGGAGTATTTAGACAAAACAATCTTTTTGGTTTGCTTGACATTTTTCAAAGTAAAAAAAAGGCAGATTTAGTCGCTGTAATCTGCTTTTAAAATCTGCGGTAACTTGTAGAAGTCACATTTTGTTACATTCCAACCACAAACTTTTGGGAAGCTTTTGTGAAATAACAAGGGTTTCGAATCTTTCTACAAATAAACTCTTACATTTTTATTTAGCACTACTACTACAAAGCTTTCCAAAACCAGCCGTCATTGATAAAAAATGTCTTTATCAGTTTTGGTTTATATATTTGGGGTTGAACACAAGAACACAAAAATACTCATAAAAAGACAAAGAAAACACATTTGAAGTGCAGGTTGAAGCTGCTTGAACTGAGAAGAGAGGGGGAGGAAAACAACAAAGAATTATCACCTCTTCCCTTTCTCCCTTTTTGTTTGTTCAAAAGTTGCCAGCTCAGCTCTGAGCTTCTCTGGCTTCTGCTGCATTAGATGGCTAATTTTCAACCAGCCTCACAGCTTAATTATGCTGGTAATTATAGCACAGGCAAACAAAGTGACACCTCCTCAGATAAGTGTTACATCCATCTTGTTGATAAATGTGCCTCTGTGCTGCAGGACTGCGGCTTCAGCCACTCGTGGTATCTGTCCGTGTTTAGCGTGCTCTGCTGCCTTGGCATCGTCCTCTGTCTCGCCACCTCTGTGACCGTGGAGTGGACGGGCCTCAAAGTGGCCAAGGAGCTCCACCACAACCTGCTCAACAAGATCATACTGGCCCCCATGAGGTAGGGCGCCCACAGTGCAGGCCTCCCTCATCTGAGGTGAAAACAGGATATCAGTGTGCTGTGTGTCTCTCTGGGTCCATGTGCAGAACATCGTTTATGAATGGACGAGGTTAAAAGCACCTTCATTTGGCCTCGTTACTCAGAGCGCAATCTGTTCTCCGGCACGTCTCTGAAAACAGACAGGCGTGTTTATACGCCCTTCGTAGACACTCACACATGCAAAAATAAGAATAAGAACCCTCGCTGTACTCACTCTGCACCAACTGATTTAAACCAAAACGGCGGATTTGAAAGACTGCAAACAGAAACTGCTGATTAGTTCAATATTTAAATGTGGGGATCTTTAGATTTAAACTTGCATGATAAAAATGTTGAGTAGTATTATAAGAATTTTGAAAATAGGAATAGGAAGTAATATATGATTAAAAATCACTGAATAATTATCAGTAAAAGGAAAAAGCCAATAATAGTGAAAAGTAGCTAATAAATAAGAAAAGTTGACTAAATAAGATGATAATATTATATATAAATTTAATACATAAGGAACCAGAAAGTTATAAGAAAGTAATATTAAAAAGGAGAAAGTCTTAACATGTAGGTATTATTGAAGAAGAATTGAGTATTAACTAAGTCTTATTTTGCAAGTATCAATCTATTGATTAGAAATAGATAAACAGAAGTGGGTAAGTAAGGAATAAGGAAGCCATAATCAATTTAACTTAATTCAAACTATGTCAAGCAAGTTTCAACTTGCAGTTTAGTAATAATTTCAAGTAATAAGTTAATTAAAATAAAAAACTCTGTTTCCTTTGTTTATCATGATAAAATATGTATCGTTTGTAGGCAAAAGCAAATCTCCAATTCAACCAGAGTTTGATAATTTAATATTTGGACTTTAAGTTAATGAACCTCAAATTAACTATATAATCACAATGGAATAAATTTTGTCCTGTTTGTCTTTTTAAAAGACAAAATATAATAATTTGTTGTAATTAATCTGTGTACCAGTCAATTTAGTTTACTAATATATCTATTGATCAGTTGGACATTCAGTCCATAGCCGATCATTTTAATTTATTACGGTTAATTTCAACAATTTCAATTCGACGGCGTAAACAAAACATATCAAATAATGACGTGCAACAATAGCTGAGCCATTTCATAATAATTAGTTATTGCATTTATCATAATTGTATCTTTAATTTCCTTTCCCCTTTGTCCTGCTGAGGCTGTTTGAGACGACCCCGCTCGGCAGCATTCTCAACCGGTTTTCCACGGACACAAACACGATCGACCAGCACATCCCCACCACCCTGGAGTGTCTGTCCCGCTCCACCCTGCTGTGTCTCTCCGCCCTGGGCGTCATCTCTTATGTGACGCCCGTTTTCCTCATCGCCCTGCTGCCGCTGGCTGTCGCCTGCTACTTCATCCAGAAATACTTTCGAGTGGCTTCAAGGTGAGTCAGCTGGTTTGGAATATTGCGGCTTTATGATGTCCGTTAGTAGCACAATTTGAACTGTGATTGATATTTTCCTTCTCCTGTTTGCCTGCTGGTCAGGGACCTGCAGCAGCTGGAGGACGCAACACAACTCCCTTTACTCTCCCACTTCTCTGAGACAGTGGAGGGGCTCAGCACGATAAGGGCTCTCAGGTAAAATGCAGAAATTCTGCCCTCAGATCTGCAGACATAAAAGCTTGTAACCTGTAATAATAAAATTGAAGGAAGACATAAATAAGTGGGGCTTTGGATTTAGGTTAAATGCTGTAAAAATTAAACTGGATTTTCAGAAAGCCATGTTTTTAGGGGACGATTAAAGATAAGAGAAATAAATTTTTTAGCCATGGTGGCATTCTATAAGAAAAAGTCCTGAATGAAAAGCTTGAAGATGCAATAGTTTACTTTCTGGTAGGGTTTCCAGAAGCTGTTTTTACATTTTTCATGATGGTATGACAGTGAGCAAAATCTATCGAAACACATTCACCTGGAATCGGCTATGTATGCTTTTATTTTCTGAATCTAACCTGAAAATGTACATTTTTTAATGCAAAATATAAGCAGAAACCTGCATGTTTAAAGTGTGTCTGATTCATACTTTTATCTGCCTTCATAAGAAAGGATTAACCACCATTCACTATTCTGAATGTTTAAATTTTTATTATATTGACCAGCAAGTAGAGTTAAAACATTCTTCTTCTTGCTTTGGATAGACACTCAAAACTAAGACAGTCTTTGTCATTGTTTATCTTTGGTCAGTAAATGACGTCAACATATGGCAAATTCATTTTCTTTCTTTGGTTTTGGTCTGGGATTTGATGTTGTTATTGCCACCTACTGTCTCAACATGACTATCACAGGCTTTTAGTTACATTTCTGATTTTTTTTAAAACAAAATATCATTATCAAATCTGAATTCGTCAAGTCCAAAATGATCTAGCTTAGAGAAAATAACATATAATAACATATCTTCTCTATCCGCAAAGAGAAGATAGAATGACTGACATTTACATGTGCATAGCAACTTTAAACAGAGCTCTCTTGCTTGATTTCAGCTTTGAGTGAATGATGCTTCATCATTGTTCTCTGATGTTTCTGATATTGCAGCAAATGAAATGGGAATCTCCAGCTAAGTTAAGCTCTCTGTGATTCTTAAAAAAACATTTAAAAATGTTCCATTGTTACACATCCCCCACATTTGCTCCTCTGTTACAAAATGTTTGCAGATGTCTATAAATTAACAGAGCAGAACCCATAATAACGCTGTTTAATCTCACGCTGTCCTATGCAGATGCTTTGTCTGCACTGATGAAGCTTCAGTCACCTCAGCATGCCACATGCTCGCAGTAGCTGCCATGCAACGGAGTTTGGCTTATTTTCTGAACAATTTAACTAACATTAACTCTCCACATTCCAACAATTAACTGTTTTTATTTCCTTTTATATCAAACATAGCTACTTATGCTACAGCATGGGGCTACAAAATGTACTTAATGTTGCCGTAAAGACAGCGATAAGGTCACCTGATCTCATGCTTCTCCATACAGATGTATTGGAACAGCTTCCACAGCTGGTGAATTGTACTTATGTTCTAATCAATTCAATCAATATCAATTATCATCTTTTCTAACAGCAAATCTATTTGTTTCTTAAATTTTATTCAGCAAGAATTACACTGTAAATCTTTTCTTTTACCAAAAACTACCATAGTAACATGTGTTACAGTTTGCTGGGTTAGACCCCTTAAATTTCATCATCCTGCTTCAGAATGACCTTCCTACTTTTTAATTCTGACTCTGGTCCAGTCAGGCAGGAGAAAGCTGCTAGCAGGGAAGCCGGTAGAGTTTTGAAGATGTTGTGGAACAAATTAAATCTTCCCTCTCTGCAGATACGAGCCCAGGTTCAGACAGAGGCTGCTGCAGTTCACCGACGCCAACAACATCGCCTCGCTCTTCCTCACGGCCGCCAACCGTTGGCTGGAGGTCCGAATGGTAATGAACCATCTGCTGTTTGGATCTTTGACGTTCAGATCAGTTCTGCTCCGGTGCTGGTCACTGTGCTGGCACACATTTATGCCAATATGGATGGATAACTGCTTCCTATATTGAATTACTGAAATACTGATTTCCATAAAAGGCCGTCTTCACATCATGTGTGATGTCTCAGCTGCTGCCAATAAGCCAGTCTAGTCTTGTGAATCACTTTACCTGTGATATATCACATTCAGTCCTTCAGTGGGTCTCCTTGCTGTGGTCTGCAGGAGTATGTTGGAGCCTGTGTGGTGCTGGTGGCAGCTGTGGCCTCAATCACCAACTCTCTGTACAACCAGCTGCCCCCCGGCCTGGTGGGGCTCGGACTCACATACGCTCTCATGGTGAGCATGTTTTTAATCTGTATCAAATATCTTGGAACATTTTTACCAAAAGGCGCTCATATCTTTTTCATCTCAAGGCTCCTCACCGTGGGTTCCAGTTCTTTAAAAGCCATTATAATTGGTATTTCGTACTATGTTTCCTTTTTACTGAACATGTTTAATAAAAAAATGTAATAATTGTCATGGTTTAGAAAAACGTAAACTCAATTTTCTTCATAGTAAGAATCAGACCACTTCACCAACCACATTTCTACAAACCTGAACTTTAATGTCACAGGAAATGTATGTCATGGAACGACACTAATTATTGCACATTGAATGAAGTTGAAAGAAAATTTGACATAATAAAAAAAATATATTGCATACATTTCTTTTTAGCCTACTTATACTCTGATAACACTAAATAAAAGATAAACTGGAAAAAAAAATCTCTATGATCCTTGCCCTATAGTACTTAGTCAATAGGGACTGCCATGTCTTATAGATTGCCAGTTATACTCTTTAAATTTCCAGATGGTAGACTAAACAATCTTCAACAACATATTTAAATCTGTTAAATTTATTTGACATGTCTGCAGCTTTCCTAGGTCCTTGTGTTGCTGTTTGTAATGTTTTCTCTGAGACCCTCACAGGAAACCTTTAGCTAAGCAGAGATTAAATTACACACTCTGTTTACTTCAAGGCTGCTTGTTGCTCTAGGTTTTTGTTTAAGGGTAGCAAAAGACACTCAATAAAGGTAATCAAGTGCACATTTGATATAAGATTGTAAAGAAAAAAATAGATATTTTTAAAAAATTACAATGATTTTTAGATTTTTTTTTCCAAAACACTGAGATTTGAATCGAGAACTTTTAATCTTGAACTGTAAGATATTTTCGCTAACATGGAAGTGACTATAGAAGCATGCTTGCATCAGCCTCATTTTTATTTTTCTTATTTTTAAACCAAAACAGCTAAACTAGAAATTATCAAACAGTTCTTTTTTCTTTCCCTCCTTTTTTCTTTCCTCTCTCAACCCCCCCCCCCCCAGATTTCTCAATATCTTCTATTTTCTTTTACATGTATTGCATTATTTTTCTCTCCAAAGTTTACTACTATCAAAAAGCAAAAAGAAATGTGGTAAACATGATGAGCTGCTCTAAAAAAATCATCAACCTTTTAGTCATTAAGTCTTAGTCGTCGTGTCTCTCTGGCCAGACTGGAGGGGCTACGTGACTGTAACCGTCCTTCCTGTCCTCTTGTATCAGGTGTCCAACTACATGAACTGGATGGTGAGGAACTTGGCAGACATGGAGGTGCAGCTTGGCTCAGTCAAGAGGATTAATGGCCTGCTCAAAACTGAACCGGAGAATTACGAGGGACTCCTCAGTGAGTGGAGCAGGCAACGTTTTCTGCAAACCCTAATCAGCCACTTCCTCTTTTACCTTATTTTTTTTATTCATTGCCTATTTTGACTTTTATGCCTAACAAGTTCTTCTAATTCTGAGATGGTATTTTGCTGAACAAGGCTGTGGTAACGTTTCTGTGACGTTTCTGTGTCTCAGGTGTGTCTCAGGTGCCCGACGGTTGGCCTCGACAAGGAGAGATTAAGATCCAGAATCTGAGCGTGCGTTACGACACAACGCTAAAACCTGTGCTCAAAAATGTCAACGCGCACGTACATCCTGGTCAGAAGGTGAGAAGAGCCGCTGCCTGCAGAAGCTGCTTCGCAGATCTGAGCGTTTCTCATGCTGCTACGATTTCATGTTTTTTCAGGTTGGGATCTGTGGGAGAACTGGCAGCGGCAAATCGTCTTTCTCCTTGGCCTTCTTCCGCATGGTGGACATGTTTGAGGGTAAAATTGTTGGCAAATTAGTTTAATACAGCAGCTGCAGATAGAGAACAGAGAACATGCTGGTAATTCTGGTGCAGATGCATTTAAAAAAATCCTTAAAACAAACAAGCGTTTTATAACAGCAGCATCATTTCACAAAGCAAACTTTTTTTAAAAATCCATAATTTAATTTGAGAATATTTATTTGATGCAGAAATTAATACATATTGGGTTACGGTAAAGCTTAATTTTCCCCTGTAACATTTCACACAGTTGGATTCTTGAACATTTCTCTACATCATCCAGAGAGTCAGGTCCTTAGATTGGGCTCTTGTCTTCAGCTCACCAAACAGGTTTCCATCCCAGAAAAAAAGGAGGTTGATTGTGTATCTATTGAATCATTCTTTGTTTATTTAGTTTGGGTAGTTTTTTTTTTTTTGCATACAACATAGCTCAATGTTCATTGTTCTATAAACGTAAAAAGGTTTTCTAGAAATAAACCTGCAGCGTTACAGATCCTCCAACATACTAAACATTGGTACATGTAAATAGCATCAAGTTGTTGCTATGGAAACTTAATTTTCAAAGATGCTTAGTATAAGATCATGCTTCCGTAATAAAAGACGAACTTAAAGGGCTTTTTACATATTTAGCAGCCAATAAATGTATCTGTCTATATTCCAGCGCTGCTTTAAGCGTTTTAAAAAGAAATGATACAAGAGCTTTGTTTTTCCTGTTTCACAGGGCGGATTGTGATTGACAACATCGACATCTCCAAGCTGCCTCTGCAGACCCTCAGGTCCCGGCTGTCCATCATCCTTCAAGACCCCTTCCTGTTCAGCGGCACCATCCGGTACGACAAACTCCTCTGTCAACAGGAAGACTCGTTAATGGAGGCTCAGATCGGATTGTAGTTAATGAAGAGGGACGCAGGACATTTCCAGAACATTTGGGAAAACTGCACCAGCCATTAATTGTACTTATCTGAAACATGAGAAGAGCTGCTTATAGATAAGAGGTCATTTCTCTGAAAAGTTCAGAGGAGGTTCCTATTTATAGACCACAGTGGTACATCCCATAAAAGTCTTTTAATGTTGGAAAATAGACGACGGGGAATAAATTAAGGCTTTGGATATTCAGATCAGCCGTAATGCCAACAGCACAGTTTGGTTTTAGTCTCTGGTGTGAACAGCCTGACATCAGATAAAGTTTAAAATCAATATATCCACTGCCTCGCTGACATTTATTTTAGATTTCACAATCATATATTGAGTACAAAATACTACCAGAAAGGTTTATTTACATATTATAAATTATCGGCGCCTGTAAATGTTGCTTGGTGGATGCGTGTGTGCAGGTTCAACCTGGACCCAGAGATGAAGGCGACAGATGAGATGCTGTGGGAAGCTCTGGAGATCGCCCAGCTGAAACCTGTCGTCAAAACCTTGCCAGGAGGTCTGGGTAAGAGGAAAACAAAACGCCAGCATTCACTTTACGATAAACCCGTTGGATAAGCTGCGCTTCAGCTAATTAATAATCTCAGAGTTCATGTTCAGAGTGCCGTCATCGAGTATCTCCAGTCGAGGATCGAGGATCGTATCAAGTCACTTAGGCGATAAATTTTTAACTTAGCCGACCGTCTTTATATCACAGATGTAACAGCTGACGCCTGCAGCAGACTCAGTCATATCAGGTGTTATTGCGACTTGCCAAACTATTCATAGCATTATTTTATATTTTTTTTTGCCAACATTGTAATTTTATTGACATTTTCTGATCTAAAGTGACAAATATTTCCTTGTAAAAATGGAATAAAAATGGAATAAAAATGATATTTGTTTTGTAAAGTTCTGAGAGGTTTTGCATATATTTGTATTCAGTCGCTGTTTTAACACCTGGTAATAATTGTCAAATTCAAATTCATTCATGCACTTCAAAATGCAACAACTAGACCCACTAAATCCAGAAATGAAACGCAAAGAAGCCATACTTTGTACTCTATGCACAGGTACGAACCGGGTCACCTTGGAGCAGGACAATGATCCTAAATTACAGCTGAAGTTGAACTACAATGGTTTAGATAAAGGCATATTCATGTGGCAGAATGATCCAGTCAAAGCTCAGATCTAATATGTGGCAACACTTAAAGGTTTATGTTAACAGACTCTCTCCATGTATCCTGATTTAGTTTTGAACTGTTTTGTAATGAAGCAGGGAAAATGTGTCTGGAAAGTTAGACAAAAAACCCACATTAGTCCACAACCCAACAGAAGTTAGAAAGAGAGCAGGAAGGCAGAATACAAATTTTTGTGTTTTTATTTGTAGACTGCCCAAAACAATCCATTAAATACGTTGAAATGTGTCGTTTTAGTGTGACGAAGCTTTAAAGGGGTATGACTACTTTTGCAAGCCTTTGTATGTGAAAGCAGTTAAGCTGCTGCACACACACCAACTCGCTGCATGAAGCTGTACATGAAGGTTTTTACTGCACTTTTTACATAGTTTTTCAAGAAAACAGAAGAGCAGCTATGCTGCCAATGTCTGACTAATGCTAATCTCATCCGATGCATCTTTCCACGTCAG
This sequence comes from Poecilia picta, assembly GCA_033032245.1. NCBI lineage: Eukaryota > Metazoa > Chordata > Actinopteri > Cyprinodontiformes > Poeciliidae > Poecilia > Poecilia picta. The sequence goes on from CM065358.1 coordinate 15,371,160, forward strand.
AGTCAGAAACCTGTTTTCTTTTTCAGAGTGTAGCACTGATGAAAGCAGGCATCTGGAAACTGAAGACAGATGCTAAATATGACATTTGTGTGTGGATAGGGACTTCCAGGTTAATTAAGTTTCCCTATAATTTAAGGAAAGTGTGTTTACAGTGCCTCTCTTGCATAATAAACAGTTTGCAGTTCACTTCATGGGTGATCATGGAACTAAGAAAGTGAGAAAACATCAGAAATAATTAATGTCTCCTGTTTATTTTTGTTAGTTTTTTTTCTCTTCTAATTTTTACTTTTATTCATTCTCTGTATTTTTGAACCAGTATATAAAACTGTACTGGGAGGAGAAGCCATAAATATTACAACTTGTGAGGGAAATATTTATCAAGTTACAGCTACTATGTAACAGACAGAGGATCAGCTTAAGAATTTCACCTCAATTATTGAGCAAGTTTAGAGTTTCAAAAAGGACACTTATAAATGTTGCATACCTGTCACTGGGCTCATGGGAACAGATGTTTAGTGGACTCACTGTGATCTGGTCAGTTTAACACTTGTTTCCTTTTACTAGGTGTTTGAGATCATTTTTTGGGAAAAAAAAGTTAACTAGTAAAATACATTATTCTAGTAGCTGCAATATTAGCTGTTCATATGGAGACAATTATATTGTCGATCTTATGTTTAGGATTTCTCCATCATAAAGTTTCAAATAAAAAAAAAAGTTATTCTGATTTCAATATGTCAAGCTTTGTATATTAGGCCCATCTTTTATTACTGCAGCAGAGTCCCTTGTTACTAACTGTGATTCCATTGGTAAAAAATTGGCTATACAAACTACTAATAGTATTGACAGCATATTATAAGGTTAAAAAAAATACAGAGCAAAAGTTTAAAGTTCTGGGTCTTCTCTTCTGATTTCCCGTATTCAGTCCCCATCCGAGCCTTTAGGACAACTTTGGGGTTGACGTTTATGAAGTTTGTGGTTGTTGTTTTCAGACGCCATGGTGACGGAGGGAGGAGAGAACTTCAGCCAGGGCCAGAGACAGCTCTTCTGTCTGGCCAGAGCCTTCGTCAGGAAGAGCAGCATCCTCATCATGGACGAAGCCACGGCCTCCATAGACATGGCGACGGTTAGTACGCGTCTGACAAGAGAAACATCTTGAGGCGATGAAGTGGAGACGAGGCGTTTTAGGAAGGGAGGCGCAGGAAATGAGAGAAGCCGAGATAGGAGAGGGCGACGGAAATGAGAGCTCACAAAATTGCATTTTAGCTGCCAGCGACGGTGCAAAGATAACGACAAACAAAGATGTTTATGGGATGAAACTCCAAATACGATGAAGCGTAAGAGGCAGATTGAAATGTTTCAAGGAGAAATTAATGACAGTGAGTCTCACCTTATCTTAAATTAAAAAATATTTACTTCTATAATTAACTATTCAGACCCACAGATTTGGTCAAAGGTTTACACCTCATTCTGAATCCCATATTCATTTTTGGACTTTTGCTGAAACCTTCCAGTTGTTCTCGTTGGTGGTGGGTTGTTAATTCTGCATTCAGCTGCAGCAAATTTGCAAACAAGAAATGGATGTCAAAATTTGTTTCGGATGTGTATTTACTCTAAACCAACTCAGGGTCAAAATAGTCTTTACGGGCTCAAAACATATGCGCATAAACTACTATTAATATTTGAGTTAGCAAATTGCATCTCACCCAATTCTGTTTTGTACCCATCAATAACTTTCTGTCATGGATTCTGGAAGGATATATATTTTTAACGGACTGATTTCCTGGCACACATCCCGGCTTTTAACCAATAAATGTTCAGCAATTTTTAGGTATTTTATTTATAAATGCCATTTCTGAAGCTTAGTCTGATTTATCTTTTCCAAAGCCAGTGATGATGTGTGTTTAGGATCAGCGTCCTGCTGGAAAAGCCAACCATGTGTAAGCCTCAACCATCTGGCTGCAGACTGTCACCTTTAGAGAAAAGGAAATGTTTAGGATGTCCAGAATCAAGATAACACCATGACGTAAACTTGAAATAAATTGGAAGAAGCCGGGACACCAGAGGATGACGACCAATAGAGAACATCGTGCTAGAAAATCGGCAAATTCAAGTTCGACTGAAATTTTTAAATGTCTACCCAGACAGAGAGTAGTGAAGGCTGGACCCAGCTTGGTCAGGGCAGTGATGCCAAACACACAGTAAAACCGGTTTGGGCTTATTGTTAAGGTGCCAACAATAAGCCTCTGGAACGTTCCAGACCTTACTGAAAATGGAAAGGCTCTGCTTAAAAGCAGGGTCAAAGCCAGGAAGCTAAATAGTTTACACAAGTGTTAAGGAGAGGGATCAAATAAAGGAAGTCCCAGAATAATGCGCCATTCAGTCCTAAACAGTCACCTCAAGCTGAACATGAGGATCGTCTTTGACAAGACCTGCGCTTGATAAATATGAACTAATGTGGCAGGGAGAGAGGGAGACGATCAGATCGAGGATTTTAGAGCGAGGAGGAGAGCTGGAAGCAAGCAGAAGTGCTGGAGAGGGAACTCACGAAGCTGAAAGGGGGCGAAATAAAAGAAGGCAGAGCTAAGTGTGTATAAGAGCCTGAGGGGAGTTTCTGTACATTCAGATATCCCTCTCTTGAATGTTCACTCACAAACAGCTCCACTTTGAGCTTACAACATCGTAGCAGGAAAACCCTGGAGGAAACACAGTTCAGCTTTTAGTGCACACAGATAAACAAGGTAGAGGGCAGAGGGAAGAATATGGGTGTGTGTTTTTTTAGTTTTGTTACAAGCATTAAGTTAAATCTTAATAAAAATCTCCTATTTTTATGCAAGGTGGAATCTAACGTGTGCACGTTTGAAACGGTATTCTGTTCTCTGCATCCCTCAGGAGAGCATCCTGCAGAAAGTGGTGATGACCTCTTTTGCTGACCGGACAGTAGTAACTATAGCAGTGAGTACCTCTTCCTCCTCCTCCTCCTCTTACACTGCAGCAGCTCTTCAGGGATTCCTGCAACATAGCGGCTATACATTTCTGCCCCGAGAGTGCTGACTTTCATCCTGTTTTGCTAATGTGTTTCTCATAAATGGCTACAGTTATTCTGCTGCAAGATTATGACGCACAGAGGGGAAACTAGGTCATAAGGAAGGAAGGAAGGAAGGAATGAACGTCCCCGGCTTGTTTTGTTTTTCTCGTCCTCTTAAAGTTTTTCCAAAAAAAACACAAATATGCCAATGCCGATTGTTTTTATTACAGAATATTTAGCTATTTTAACTCTACATCTTCCACTGGCAAACTCATTAATTTATGCATCATCGCAACACACTGCATCCAAGTTTCGAAAGGGAGACAGTGAGTCTGTTTGACCTCTTCGAAGCTCCGAGCTGTCCCGGTGCAGTAACGGAACCCTTTCTTCTCCGCCACGCAGCATCGAGTCCACACCATCCTGAACGCCGACCTGGTGATTGTGATGAAGCGGGGGATCATCCTGGAGTACGACAGACCCCAGGCCCTGCTCGACAGAGAGGACAGCGTCTTCGCCTCCTTCGTGCGAGCGGACAAGTAGAGGAAGCGGCACGAGAAGAGGAAAAGCTTCGGAAGCGTCAAAGGAAGACATTCAAAGTGCAATTGTCCCATGGAATGTATATATATATATATTCCTCTTATTTTTTAATCATGCTGTATTATATTTGTACATAAAAATGATGGATTCTTTGTTAATAAAACATAAATTATCATCACAACATGCTCGCACTCGGAGGTTTTCAGGACGGTGGTTTTTATTACTGCAGATGGAGAGAAAAGAGCTGAGCAGGTAACTGCTGCCGCTGCACACAGACATCCCTGCTCAGTCAGTGAACACAAAGGATGATTTGAACATTATAATGGCTGGTTAATAAATATGGAGAGAACAGTTTGTTGACTGCTGGTGCCGCCCCAACCACCCCCCCCCCCCCCCCCCCCCCCCCAGACCTCCTCTCTAGGCCATGTGACCCTCATCAAAACAAAATATTTGGTGCACCAGTGGTGCAAAATATTTTTGCACCACTGGTGATTTTGAAAAAGAAAAAAAAACTGGAGATTTTATTTTCCTCCACTAAAAGATTTACCAGATTAACAATGAATTTAGTTTAAGTTTTTTTTTTATTCACGCCGAATGTCAATAATGTGACCGGCTCGGTGTAAGACGTAGGTTCTCAGGGTTGGTTTATAAAGAAACCCTTGAAACACTGTGACATGTGTGGTTTATTTGGGTTGACCAAATACAGTATAACTAATAGATGTTATTAGTTAACACATGTAATTTTTTTTATGTGAATTTCTTGAGAAGTGACTGACAGTGTCCTAACTGCAAGAGCCGTAAGATTTAATCAGCTGCTCGTTGCATCTCTCTTGGATTCTCGTCTCCTCCTGCTCTTGCGTTCCTCCGTTGTAGCAGAAGGAAAAGTGGGCGTGTTGTTGCCTTCGAGGCAGCAGCGGAGGCGACTGGAAAGGATCTATTTGACACACCGTGGCTTTGCGTAAAGGGTTTGTTTGGGGGTGAGTAAAGAAAGTCAACTCCTTTTTTTTTTAACTATCCTTTGAGTGCAAACAGCGTTTAAAAGACAATTTAAAAAAAAAAAAATCACCGATAGACTAAAACGGAGGGTGGGGGAGGGACCGCGTCTCCTCCCCGCTCCATCTCACGTTACCGAGCTATAGTGGAGTGGCGAGGTCAGCACAGCTCCGACCTGCCTCCAAATCCAAACGTGATCAAACGCCGCTCAGAGGGTCCTCACACCCCTTGCGTCGGAAGTTTATTATCCCCCTTTTACGCACGAGGCCACGACCACGAGAGCGCAGCTGCGCGTGAGGCCGCGCGGACTCGGGATGGGACTGAGCGGCGTGGCCCAGCGGCGTCCAGTCGGCCGGTCGGTGCCGTGAGTGGCGGCGGCAGCAGCTGTGTGGAACGTGGAGGAAGAATCCTCCCACGGGACTTCCCGGTCCCGGAAGCGCCCGATCCGGAGGCAACGCGAGGCAGCGACACCAGGACGCGCGCGACAGCTGGGAAGGACGAACCCGTCTTTGAGCCGAGCGCACAGACAGAAACCCCGCCGGGCCCGAAGGCTGTGGGTACATGGCACGGGAGTGCAATGTTGTCCAGGAAGGGACTAATTCCTGAGGATTACTTGCTGACACGACTGGCTGAGGATGTCCTGCAGCCGAAGTTCAAGGCCAAACAGGGGAAGGCTCGGTTTGTGGGGAAGAACGGCACCTGCAACGTCGCGCACACCAACATCCGAGAGCAGGGTCGGTTCTTGCAGGACGTGTTCACAACGCTAGTGGATCTAAAATGGCTCCACACTCTCATCATTTTCACCATGTCCTTCCTGTGCAGCTGGCTCCTGTTCGGGATGATCTGGTGGCTCGTGGCGTTCGCGCACGGAGACCTGGGTGAAACCGGGGACGGTTTTGTCCCGTGCGTAACGGACATCCACTCCTTCTCCTCCGCCTTCCTCTTCTCCATAGAAGTCCAGGTGACCATCGGCTTCGGGGGTCGGATGATCACGGAGGAGTGCGTCTCGGCCATCGATCATCCTCATAGTGCAGAACATCGTGGGGCTGGTCATCAACGCCATCATGCTGGGCTGCATCTTCATGAAAACCGCGCAGGCCCACCGGCGCGCGGAGACGCTCATCTTCAGCAAGCACGCGGTCATCTCGCTCCGAAACGGCAAGCTGTGTTTTATGATCCGCATCGGGGACCTGAGGAAGAGCATGATCATCAGCGCCACCGTGCGGATGCAGGTGGTGAGGAGGAGCACCACGGAGGAGGGAGAGGTGGTGCCTCTCGACCAGATCGACATCCACATGGACAACCCGGTGGGGACCAACGGGGTCTTCCTGGTGTCCCCCCTCGTCATCTGCCATGTCATCGACAAGTCCAGCCCCCTGTACGAGCTGTCACCGAACGACCTGCAGCACCAGGACCTGGAGGTGATCGTGGTGCTGGAGGGGGTGGTGGAGACCACCGGCATCACCACGCAGGCCAGGACGTCCTACGTGTCCGAGGAGATCCTGTGGGGCCAGCGCTTCGTGCCGACGGTGTCCGAGGACGACGGCATGTACGCGGTGGACTACTCCAAGTTTGGCAACACCGTCAAGGTGCCGACGCCGTGCTGCAGCGCCAAGAGGCTGGAGGAGGCCGGCGGCGTCGCGCGGTTCAAGCTGAACGAGGGCGTCACCATGCGGCCGTCCGTGAGAAGGCGGAGGGGCGCCGCGATGGCGCGCAGGTCCAGGATGGAGGACAAGTGAGGCGTTTTGCTTAAAACTGAGCCGCTTCACTTTCAGTATCATTAAAAAAAAAAAAAAAATCTTATTTATTTTACATTTGCGCGCACAACGTATGCACACATAAAACCTGTGTTTACCTCAGGATCAGAGAAAGCACTGAAATAATTCTGACTGTTGGAATAGTTCAGAATTTCAAAATTGGTGTTCTGTGAAAAGGTTACAAGTAGTAAATAACCCATCTATGTTTAATAGACGATCCTCATCCCTCATTGTTTAGGTTGAATCTAGAGTGATTATCTGAGAGGAAACGTTAAACTCTACCACCCCTAAAGCAGCTCCAGTCTCAACCCTGTTTTTAATGTGGCTTTAATTCATTCATTTTTTAAATTTATTACCAATGCCCCACACAGAAATATCGTATGTGCTGCATCAGTGTCATGACTTCAAATATAATCTGAAGGATGAATCATTTCATGATTGATCTCTATGACTAAGAAAACAAAGCAAGCAGATTTCTGTGAATCTGAAGGATTTACTAAGGATGAACACTAAAATTGATTAAAAGAAAGGAGTTAAAACTACAAAGTCTGAAAACCAAAGCGCCCAACATTTATCTGAGAGGAGAAAGTTGGGAAGGATTTCAAAGTCTGAGAAGGACATTTGTCCCTCCAGCTTTCAAGACCAGAGCTGCCAAGGACAGAAATAGAAACTAAACGGTGCCTTACCTTTGTCAGATGTTATTTTTCCCTCTCAGTTGACGAGCAGAAGTTTTTCTCTTACTTGTCTTTCTGAACAGGTAAACAATTCTGGGCTTTTCAATATTCTCACTCTGGATTTGGGACCAGGTTGGATGTGCATGAAGAAGTTAGTAAGTGGCCAAAGTCACAAAATCTCACTGAGAGGAAAAACACGACAAAGAACTCTCAACAAAATTAAATCAACAAAATCTGACCAGGTCAGATAAAACCCTGACCTGGTTGAATAAAGGCTTTGACTTTTTGCCACTTATCTGTTTTAAAGGTTAAATACAAGGTTGTGAGAAAAATCTCAAAATGTGGATAAGAAGTTTAAAATTGTACTTCAAGAATAATGTTGGGAAAATCTGTAGTTTGAGGTCAGACATAGTAATGTGGAAGAAGAAATGAATTAGACCTAAATTTGCCCTAATTCCAGGATCCGTGTATTTCCTGGAGAAGAGACATCAATAGATAGATTACTCCATTAGAGGCAGAGTTGAGGTGAGTTTATATAAAAAATAAATACAAATAAAAAGAAATGGAAATGTATATACATATTTACCAAAATGTCTACAATCTATTACTTCAATCATAATACATCTTAAACATCAACTATCAATCTATTGAACAGTTATCCTAATTGCCAATATGCTTGATTAAAATTTTATTATCAAGCTTAGAAAATAGGTTTGAGTACTTTGGTACAAAATAGAAATAAGGAGGGGTGAAATACTGTATGTAGGTTCAGAATAAGAATATAAATTGGCAAATGGAGGAAATAACTTTGACCCAATTAAGTAATAATGTTCTCTATTCCTGGTAAGAAATTTATTTTGTTAACCTTTTAACAAAACTCCACTTCAAAACTTCTGAGCTAACTGTTTAAATGTGAACCCTGGTATCCAGAGTGCAATGTTTGTTGTTTGTTTAAATCTGAGTGATTGCATGCATTTTAAATGATTAGAAAGGGAGATGCTTAACTTAAAAAGAATGTTGTGCATGGCCTTCCTGAAAATGACATTAAAGTAAAGCTGTTTTCATGTACTTAATTTTTTCTCATCTTTCTTTGCTCGAATATAATCATGAACAATATTTGAAATGTCAATCATCATACAAGTATTTTCAACATTATGGCAATAGTTTTGGACTTAAATAAGAAAGTATCAGCTTGGAGGCAGAGCTGGCCTGAGGTAAAGCAACCAATCAGCTATTTGGACCCATAAAGACTTACATTTCAACACAAACTATAGACCTAACAATAGCTAGTTAGACATGTCTAATTATTTTACTAGAAATTCAACATTTGTTTGAGGATGAGAACGTTATTCAATTTAATGGTTTGAGGATAAAGAAATTAGATTTCAAATAGTTTAACATTTCAATTTAAAGTTTTAAGGAATTGGCAAGTTTTCTTAATTTATTTCTGCTTAAGGGCCCATACAACCTAAGGCTCTGTGTGCGTTACTCATGAACTGCCACTAGATGGAGCTATTCCACTGTCTGAAGTTTCTACCTGAGAACATATATAATTGCTGTCGATGCGTTTTGTGAGTAGGAACTTTTCTCCCTTAATTATTGCAGACAAGCTGAATCATATGAACATTCATAGAAAGTAAAATGAAGTTGGCAGTTTTGGTCCTCCATAGACTTATTGTCTGACTCCACATTAAACTCAAATCTTAAAGAGATTAATATTTAATCTTATAGTTGTGTTGGAAGCTTGATGTTTCTTTAAAAAAAAGTCAAAGGATTTTGGTAAATATAGATTAACTGGCCTAATAAATTATAAATCAGTATTTAAGTATAATACAAAAGTTTAACTTTATTGTCAATGTGCTCACCGGCCACTTTATTAGGCATAGTGTGATGATAGGGCTGCATTTTACCCAGTTTTCCCAAACAGAACCGCTTAATTCGTCATGCCAACAGGTTTTAGAGACATTCAAAGATTCTGGTCCATATTACCATTAGTGCATCATTTGATAGAATATATATGCGTCTACTTTAGAACTATTATACACTTAAATACCTTATTTTTTCTGATCGTGCAGGAAGCCCAACGTGAGCTGGTGAAATGTAAATGATATAAGGTCATATTTTAATGTTAATGATTTTTTAAATAAAAATCAATTTTTCAGTTGAAATATTTAAATAGTTACAAATCCCTGCTACTCATTACACACACTAAACCTGTTAAAAGTTTTAGATTAATAAGAGACAGACACAGATGGCATTTCTCTCTTTTATTAGATTATAATCCGCAGAGCTTAAAATATTAAATTGCTTTTAACTTAGTTAATAATTAAAATACATAAAAATGAGCCAGAACTGAGGAACCCTGCAAAAAAAGAGAGAAATTTAAAAATAAATAAAAATGGAGAATTATAAATCCAATCCTCCTCCATACAGAGGCTAAATCTGACAGAACCCACTTGTGATTCTTTGTACAGTAAAGTCCAAGCAGACTTTGCATGTTCTATACCCAAACTAATATTCCTCTGATAATCTTTTATTTTCCTCTTTAAAAAAAAGAAAAAAAAAGTACATTTAAAGGGCGAGGCAAAAAATAAAAATAAAATAAAAGCTAAGTTTTTTTTCATTTCTGAGCTGGAAGCACAGGTGAGTGTTTATGCAGCAGAGCAGCTTTGCACCGTTACTCCCACCCCTCCTCCCGTCTCCACGCCCCCCCCCTCTGAGCCTGCAGACATGACCTCATGTCTTTGTCCTCCTGTGCTGGCGGAGTGGGTGGTGCGGCCGTGCTCGACACCAACACGCAGCTGTGAATGGCCCGATGTGGGCGCCCAGTCTGCTTCAAAGTATTCGCTCTATGAGAAGATTAAACATCTAGCGTACAATCTTTAGATTTGCCCCTTTGTCTGCATGTTTGCTGCCCCCTACAGGTGCGCTGTGGGACATGTTTGTGGGGGATTATGCGAGTACAGTGCAGTTAAATATGATCAACATTTGTCTTATGAGGCAGTCTATTGAGTAAGGGACAGAATGAAATCGAGAGGCTCCTTCTCTGGCAGCAGTGACTGATTCTCTCAGATCCTGAGTAGGAAGCGCCTTAATTACCCCCCACCCGCTCCAGATAAAGAACCCAAACAGAGATTGCCTAGCATTGCCCCATCAGACGGTAACATGGCTGCCTCCCGGCCGTTGCAGCGCCAACCCCCCCAATCGCCGGAGGGGGGGAGACGAGCCTGCGGGTGAGCAGAGGCGCCGCTTCTCCACACATCTACAACACTGTACACATAGCAGGTGGAAGCAAAGCAGAGCCCCGGCCCCCACCCCCTTCCTGTACTGTATGCTAGGTAGAGGACAGATGGAGGTGGATAGAAACACTGCACCCGCTCCAACAACAACAAAACAAAACCGAGAAAAACTTTCAACAAAAAAACATAAAACAGGAAAATTAAAACCAAAAAAAAAAAAATTATACACTTTTTTTCTTTTGTTCCTAGTTTAGATTGCAGAGAAGATGGGAGGGATTTGTCCCTGGGAGGAACGCTCACGCCATTTCCTGCTGGCGTGACAAACCCCTCCCCGCAACCCCCAACACCCCCACATGAAACCCTCCCAGGCCTTTTCCTCCCGGCTGGTTGGTCGGTCGGTGGTGGAGCGAAACATTAGGGTGGTGGAAGGTTTCGTAAGTCCTGCCTGCACCGAGGAAGGGGACTGGGCTGTTTGTTTTCCCTTCTCTCCTCTCAGATCTTTCATCATCCCCCAGGGCCGCCATCTCGCCGCCGCTGGCTCATCTCTCCGTCACGTGGTTCTGTGAAGAAGGGGAGGGGGCCGGTGCCGGGGCGGAGGGGGCCGGGGCGGGAACGGGACTGCAGAGGATTTCGGACAAGTCGTCCATGATACAGGTCTCCTTAGGGTCGATCAGGTTGAATTCCCTTACGAAAACGATGAAATGTGCATACAGAGTGTTCAAGTGGCCGTGCAGGTCCAGAGCCACCGTCTCCTTAAAGTGCGCCCAGTAGAGGTGAGCCAGCACGTGGAACAGGTACCGGCAGATCTTCTTCACCAAGGACTCAAACGAGTTGGGGAACTCTTTGCCTGAGGGCGGAAACAAAAGCAGACAAGAGGGATTGGTTTATGAACAAGCATCACGAGATATGGAAAAACAAAAGGTCAGAGGTCAAGTCTGCTACTGAGTCACGGGCATTTATTTATGTTAGCATTCGACACACCCTGTTGAAGAACTAAACTAAATTAGCCGCTGGACTAAATTATGTTGGTTTTACTACAACTTTTAGCTGAGGCGCTTGCTAGGAGATCTGGTCAGAGTTCTCAGTCCCTTCTAGTCCACTTTCCATGTAAAATTAAAAACTTTACTATGAATTTAAGGCCAATGCTTCTACAAATGTCAGGGTTCAACTATGAAACCCGAAAAAATGAGGAGGAAGGAAGCATGATGGGTAAATTGGTGGAGGAAACATAAGGACAAATGGTTGGAAGGACTGGCCAAATGAAAGATAATTAGAATTGATTGATTGACAAATGAATGGCTAGATGAACAGAAAGAAAGTTGGATGGTCTGAAAAAACCTGGAAAGATGGATGGATTTACATACTGATGTAAGGCAGCTGAGTGAAGGGAAGATAGACCAGAGAAAGGTTGGATAGAGAATCTGGAGGTCGTTCAGACAATGTTATGGAGTGAAGTCTGAAAATTCAACTACATTTTATTTTTTTTTATAGTTTCTTTGTAAAACCTAAATGAAATGCAGTACTCCAGACTTGTGGGGCAACATTTTAAACCTCTGCGCCTGCAGGGGGCAGTGCAGCATCAGTCAGGCTCACACTTCGGAGGCTCAGAGCTCCACTCACCGTACTTTGTAGGAAAGATTTCCTCATCTGTGACCAGTTTCTGACAAAGACTCATTACGAAGTCGACGTACTGTGGAGCAGTGCACTTCGTCTTCTTACCCCTCTCGTCATACCAGTAGTATATTCTAGAGACAGAGAGACAAACATGAAAATCACCCTTCTGATAGTTTGTAAACTGTGCAACTTTAAATAAACATGCAAATAGATGTTTACGGCAGCCGAGACAAAAACAAGAGCACTTCCTGGAGCAACAGGATGATGAACAACACATTAGCCAGTGATGAGGCACAATCAACCTTTAAAAACAATCAGCTGCTCTGTTTCCTCATCAGGAAAAAACCTTAACAACTTTCTGAATCAAGCAGCACAGTAATAAAAAGAGCTAAATAAACAAATTGGGTTTTATTCGAGTCCAATTGGATCCAGTTCCCTGATCTCTCAGGGCCAGACCAGCTGCTGGCCCAACATTTCTGTTCGGACTAATCCAGAACAGCAGGTAAACATCTGGAAGAACAGGTAAGAAAAAGATTTCGTCAGTGGTAAGAAGTCACCTGAGAGACTTTAGCATGTTCACCATGAGTCAGACAAACAAAACAGGATGAGTGAAGAAACAAAGCATGAGCTCAGAGCTTAAAAGAGCCGGTTCTGTGGCTGATAAAATGAGAGCGAGGGTGCAGCTCGGGCACGTGTGTGTGTGGTGTGTGTGTGTGTGTGTGTGTGTGTGTGAGGTGGAGGACCAGACATTACAAATCCTGAGTAAACCTGCAGGAGACCTACTGGTCACACCAATCATAGCGCCCCCCAATGCCTTGTCAAAGTATTCACACACCTCTAATCTGTTCCTATTGCAGCCACAGACTCAGGTGTGTTTATGAGGATTTTGTGTGGTAGACAAAAATTGTAAAGCAGCAGCAGGTGTAAATATCTGTAATTCAGCCCTCTTTTGTCTCATAAACAAAAATAAAATAAATTTCAGACCAATCGACCGCCTCTAGAAGCCATCTTAATGGTAATATTAAAATAATTTCAGAATTTTGCCAGAGCTACGGTTTAATGTTTTAGATCAGACTAGAATGGCCCAGTCAAAGTCCAGGCCTAAATTCAATTAAGAATTTGTGACAAGTATCCATGATCACAGATGCTCTTGTCCAAGCCGATTAAATTTATGAAAACCGGAGTGTGTAAAGATGGTCGAGGCATTCTCCAAAAACATCTGCAGCTGGAAATGTTCATATAGGAGACTCTAAAACTTAACAGAGGAAGGAACGCAAATGCAGCATAACATCGTTTCCTTTCCCTTTTTGTAAAATGTCAGTAAAATACAGTTGACGTTTCACGGCTGTAAATGTGACAAAAAGAAGCGAGTAATTTTATAAAGCAGTGTGTTCACACAGACGATGCAAGGTGCAAACCCACAGCGCAGATCTGAGGCAAACATGGCCAGAGCCGTGCTGACCAGACTATAAACGCACTCTGATTATATTTCAGGAACTGTTACGTTTCATTACGTTCAAACTGCTTTGAATGGGGAAAACTGTTTTCAAAAGATTTTATCGCTGTTTGCAGAATCCAAAATGGAACCAGCTAAGTGAGACCAACAATGAACACACAGAGCACTTTATCCACCCACCCGAACCAAATGGGCCTAAAAGAGCTGCTAAATGGTTCCATTCCCTCAAAGATCATGGAAACATTTTCTTCCTAAAAATAGTGCCAAGCTCTGCCCGTGGGCTGGGGCACCGACGCTGCTGCGACTGCGGCTCAGGCGGTGCTTTACCGCAGAAAGAGGGGGGAGAGGGGCAGGAAAGGGTGGGGCGCTGCACAGCAGGAAGGGGAGAAAGGTAGAGTCATAAATATAAGGCCTGGTGTTGCAAAATGGATAATTCAATCCAGAGAGAGGCTACGCCACAAAGCGGATTTAATATTAGTTTGGAGTGTTTATTTCTTCTGCGTTAACTCGTTGCTTCTCATCTCCGCAGCTGAATGGAACCGGCTAACAAAACGAGGCGCCGTCGTCTCCTGCGCTCACTTCCTGTAGGCCAAGCACGCTTCCTCCGTTCCTCTCAGAGTAGAGGCTAACAAGACTAGCTTCAGGTGACAGCCGTGGAAAAATCCACTGTTGACTCAAGAGTGGAAACTCGCTAAGCTTCTTTTACACGGAAACGCTACCAGGTCGCCATTAGTCAGTGGTGGAGGTGGGTTTGTCAGGCCATTTTGCAGATTGGTTAATAAGTTACAATGTGTTGCTTAGAATGATGTGGCAGATCAGATTTCATTCAGCACACAGAAGGCGTCTCTTTAGAGACTTAAATGATGACAGAACCACAACCCGACAGGCTCCCTGCTTACATAAATACTTGCAGTCAGTCGCCTCCCTTCATGCCATAAATATGCCAGCATGTTTTCAGAGGGGCACAGTAGCTAAAAAACAAACTGCTGCTACGAAACCTTCAGCTCTGGTAAGTGACCCGGGAGCGAGTTTTAATCACATCTAAAAAGATAAATAAGTGACAGTTTGATTACAGCATTAAGGAAGTCAGTCTGTGTTAATATCAGCCGGCTGCAGAAGGCAAAGAGGATATACTGCAATTTCCTGTAATCTGCAGGAAATTGTCCAGGTGAGTGATTATAACACAATGACTTCATCACAAACACTCTTAAAATAGATCAGTGGAAAAATTAACAAGTGAGGAAATATCAGAGGAGGAAAGAAAGTTTATGAAGTTCTCATCAGCAGGGCTGACCACAAGTATTGGACAGGAGTGTAAAAAGCCTTAAAATAATTTACTACAGCACCATAAACAGAAAGAAAATCCAATTTTACTTGAATATTTATTCCACAGAGAAAAGATGATGCAGTGAAAGTACTTTCAAAAATGACTCCTCTGAAATTAAAAAAAACAAACATTCAGAAGAGGATGTAGCATCATAGATCCTCCTCTGAACTCCACAGAGGGAATAAAGTCATTTAAACAGCCGTTCTTTGTTTTGTGCAAAACCCACTGGTGAATGTTTGTAACTGAAGAGCAACAATCTTACTTTTATCTGACCAAAGTATGTGTGAATAGTATTTAATAGATACTACAGAGACTTAGTTTCCCCAAGGTGGCATCAAAGTGGCCAGTGGCTGAGAGAAAGGAGCCATTGATTCATACCAGAGGGAAACAATAAGCAATGGATTATTAGTCAAAAGTTCCCAGAAACTCTGGTTATAAAAATAAATAGATTTTAAAAAAGCCTTTATTTAAAATGAACTCTTAGGGGTACCTATAGATTTTATTTTGTTAGAAAATATAATAAAAAATTGTAATTAAATGACTTTTTTCAATATTTATACAAGTCAGATGATGCATCTATAATAAGAGATTACACATTACACGTGCTAATAAAAGTGCCAGTAATGAGAAGATTTGGTGCTAATGGGCTACAATCAGGGACCAAAATAAACCATTAATGAGCTTAAAGCAGAACCAAAAGTTCATTCTGATCATTTTTTTTTGTTTTACTTTTGTTTTGGCACTTGTGGTCTTTATTCATTAGGGTGATGGATAAGAGAATGACAGGAAGAAAAGGCCCAGGAACTGACCCCTAGACCGGTGAAACAAGGAGCATAGTGTCTCCATACGGAGCCACCTGAAGCCCCAGACCAGATATTTCTAATAAATTAACGTTACTAAATACGTTGTTCGCTGCTGAAAACATGTTGCAGACAAACTTACGTGCTACAAGCCGTCATGGCCTGACAGGTCTCCCCGGTGCAGAACTCTGAAATGGTGCTGTACTGCAGGTTGATGAGATTGAAGAACGTCGTCGCTTGCAAAACAAATAGAGACACACAGATCACACCACGGCAACCATCCCGTGTCATCTGCTGCTGCAGAGGACTAAACCAGGCTACACAAATATTGTCAAGTCAGCAGCATCAACAACAGCGAACAGGCGTCGTCACTTAGAAGCGAAAGAGATAAACGGCTCCATTATAGGAAACGAGCCAAATCTGAGGCTGATCGGTGACAAAAACAGTCTGAACTATTTGTTTCACGGGTCAGATGTGTGCAACCCTGTAGTTTTTACTGGTGGGACCACATTCCATCTGGAATCCATCTGTTTACTTAACGCTTACAACTTCAGTGGAAAATACCCACAAATAGATCTTCCAAACAAGTTTTTCATTCAACATGATACATGCAGCCATATTTATGTTTAGTCTTCACATTATGAGCATTGAATTTGGGGTGTATGGGTAATTTTACACCATCTACAATTTAATAAAAGATACATTTAAACCTTTATCAGAGAGATGCTCCATTATGTTATTCATTAAATACATCTAAAACTAAGAAAAACCCCAGATTTGGAGCTTCTTCTCTCCTGAAGATAAGTGCACACACATGTTGGGGAAAACAACCCAAGCCCCAAAGGGAAAACCGTACAAGTCGAAGCAAACACCGAGCTTTAAGGTATAGTTTGTCTTAACGACATAAAAAAGCCCCACCTCTCATCTTGCAGCTGTGTTTAATTACTCTTAATATTTACGTTAGTGGTTTTTGAACTCGACAAGCTCAGATGACGATGTCAGTCACTCACTGTTGCTCGCTAGCCATTCGTTGAGGTCTATCTCTCTGGGCAGCACCACCAGCTCCTTCAGGTCGAAGTCCACCACCCGGATCTTGGTGAACTCTGGCTCCACATACTGCTTCTTCTCCTCTGCCGGCGCCTTCTTTCCATTTGGCTTTGTCTTCGACTTCCTGCGACACAGAGGAAACGAGGATAGTTTTGAAAAGCTGCGCACGCTTTTCGATCGAGGCGGTCGTTCTTAAAAGCAACAGCGAGCTGACGATGCCAGCCTAAACTCAGCAGTGCAAAAAAAGAGAAAAGAAAAAACCCAGTAATTTATGGAGACCTCAGTAAAATCAGAGTTAAAAGGAACCTCAGTGAGGTTAGATCTATGAAGCATGGAGACAACTGAGCCCATAAACATACACGAAAAAAATGCTCCCCAACTCAGACTGACAGCAACTTCACTGCGGACCCCACAAACACCCACCAGTCTCATCTTTACTGCAGATCTTCGACCTTACTTCGACTCAGATAGCCTCACTCAGTCGCCCGTTCGCAGCGCGTTGCGCTTCCACCGCTACTTTTAGCACAGACACGTCACATCACACCCTGCCTTTACTACCCCAAGTTTTGACCTCTCACCCCTTGGGCTCCTGCTCGGGCTGCTCGAGGAGTAGCGGGTTGCTGTGGGGTCAAAGGCCAGAAACCTCGACACACAATACAGACGGATGCCTGGTCGGTCCTCTGAGCCACACAGAAGGTTGTTGAGATCCTGCCTGATAGGCACTCCGCTCTCAACATTTCCTCTCTGTCCTGATTGGCTTAGGTCCACTGATGTTTGGGTTTGTGTGAGGACAAGGAAGACAGAGTTTACTCCCTGAATGCGTCTTGGTTCCGCTGACCCTCACAACCGGTCATTCAGCAGTTACCGACTCCATCTCTTCCAGAGTTTTCCTCCAGGCAAAACCCGAAAACATGCATGTAAGCCCCTCAGTCAATCGAAAGCGTTTTGGAGGGAAGAAATGTAAGGTCAAGAAAAGAAAGGAGGGGTCAAACTGACACGATTCCAGCTGATATCCATGGGAAC
Organism: Poecilia picta; assembly: GCA_033032245.1. Classification (NCBI taxonomy): domain Eukaryota; kingdom Metazoa; phylum Chordata; class Actinopteri; order Cyprinodontiformes; family Poeciliidae; genus Poecilia; species Poecilia picta. The sequence goes on from CM065358.1 coordinate 15,388,652, forward strand.
AAATAAACACTTTCAAAACATGACAGAACCGAGAGGCACGGGGCCTTCTGGCACTCTGCAGTTTCATTCCCTTCCCAGGAAGTGTTGCCTCGCTTTTCCACCCAGCGTACAAGCGAAGTGCATGTCAGCGTGTAACTGCGCACACACAGCCTGAAGCCTTCCTACTTTGTAAACGTTTATTTTTTTTATGTGCTTGCAGTCATCTAACTCATCATCAGCCCTGACAAAGGCAAACTGCCGGATGATTTCCTGTGAAATGTTCAACGTCTGAGCAACCCAAACTGGTTCTTGTTCAAACTCACACAGCTGCCGAGCCGGCTTTGGGACTTGAAATTCAAGGATGCTAAAAGGCACCTTTGATTGGTTAATTACTAATTACTAGTCAATATAAATTTTTCTAACATCTACTCCTGGATTGAAGGATTTCTTTTCTTTTTTTTTTTTTACTACTGGTCAAAAGCTTCAGTCCATTTTATCCCTTCATTTCTTTCTATCCGTCCAGTCGATCATTAAACCTCGGCTTGTTTGTGGGTGTGCAGGCAGAATCAGGTGGTTTTCTGCTCTGAGCTACAAGTTTCATCATGTGAAAACAGTTTTGCCCAAGGACAAAGCCTCATTTGCAGATACCCTCAATTCTCGTAGTTAAAGGTTTTTGTAAAACATCTCGGAAAAACTGTTCGACTCTTATGAAAGGATCCTTTTAAAAACAGCTTCACAGCCACTTCCTGCCCTCCTCTCTGCCTCTGCAGTTTCATAACTTTCCAAACAAACTCCTCCTCTGTTTCTAGTGTCCACACTTCAAGGTGGTGTTGGTGGGGGGGTGGAGGGGGTTTAATTCCCAAGTCATTATTTTAAGGTACAGAAAACTTCCTCTATACCAGCTCTTATCTGGGCTTGCATAACACATACAGGTTTGCCTGTTCTTGGCAAAAGCTTTTACCATAAAAGGCATCGAGGCGCCTCGTTCTCCTCACCAGATCTGGGCAGAGCACAAGGCAGAATTTAAGGGAAAAGTGAGGTCAGGCATGTTTTTGGACCGGAGCTGCAGCCTGTCTGGCACCAGCAGGGTAAACCCACGATGATCTAGAAAACCAAACCAAAAACGTCTCATTCCAAGTGAAAATGAAAGATGTGAATCAGAAGGAGTGACATAGATGTGTTTATCTGGAAGAAATGCAAGGAATCCGGTATAGAGTCGCGATTGATGGACCAGATTTATCCTGATCAGCTCATAGCCCCTCCCACAAACATGCAGGCAAGTGCTGTAAAATTGTAAAATGGAGAAGAAATGGGGAAAATGTGTTTCTGCCAAAAACAGACCAGATCAGAGGGACGCTGGAAATAGACATTTATCGTTGGCCGATACAGAGGTCAGAGAAACGACCAACAACGCTTCCAATTTTCTCCTCTCGCTTTCTCCCAACACCCCCGACCATCAAGCTGTCTTCATTTACTACCTTTCCTCTTGTGTCCCCTCAACACACACACACACACCTGTGTCTTCCACAGAAAGGCCACACTGACTGCAGCCCCCTTTCACTTTTCATGGTCCAGCTGGTCCCAACAGCTGCGCCTCCCCCCCCCCCCTTCACCCCACCAGTCCCTCCGAGATAATCTAGAAGAAGCGAGTTCTGTCCAGTTTCAGAAGCGATGTTTGTCCAGGCGAGTGTGCGTCCGCTGAAGGCTGTTCAAACATACATCTGCTTGGTCTCAGGCTGGTGCAAATATTTGTTGCTCTGTGTTGGCTGACCAAGTGGCAAACAAGTAGCCGAGTACGGCTGGGGTAAAAATGGCCTTAGCCCAAATACGAGTACAATTTGAATCCGGTCTCACTACCAGAATCTGGTTCCAATTTATCCTGGAATCACAGGGGAGAAACATTTCAGAGCCATGAAGAAGAATCAATGTAAGTGCTTCATAAAAGTGGAACAATGTGCTCCTAAATCGCTCTTCTCTTCCCTAAAGCCTTGGTGCTTTTTTGCTCGGAAAAGTTCATGTAGAGCCCATCACTATTTTACTGACTTTTGTTTTGTGTGGAAACTCTTGTAACTAAACTGACACCTGTTTAATAACCTCCATGTAATGACTTTCCCCTGAAGCTCGGGGCTCCTGCCAAGCCAGATATTGCACAACTGTTGCCGAAATTGGGCCTCCGGATGGAAGGGGCGTAGAACTGCTGGCATCTGGATGCAGTCAACACAATCCAAAGTAACACCGACGACAAGCTCAGCTCAGCTCTCCGTCAAACACAACAGTGCTTTAAGTACTTTAGGGATTTTCTCTAATAGCTCATAAAATAATCAAGGGGAGCCCTCAAAAACAAAATGCAGTCTAATGAAAAGACAAATGTAAAACAGTTTGAGGTGTTTTAAAATGAGCAGAACAGATTGATGCTAGCTGAGCCAAATCTCTAGATAAAGGTGAGTTTGAGCTTTTTTTCCACCCCATGACCCTGAGTAAATGTAGCGTTAACAAGAATCAGAGGTCAAAGGCCTTGCAATCAGAGATATTCTGCCTTGTTATACATTCAGCAATCATCAGCTGAATAGATACAATGATTAATTTAAAGTGCAATAAAATAATTGATTAAATTACTTGATGTGTAAACCGCGCAGTCTTAGGACTGGCAGTTCTCTCTGGGGTTACTGATCTCTGTTTGGAGATCGAAACAAAAGTCTCTGAACACCCTGAAGGCCACAAACACCGGAAATACAGCCAGGTAAGAGCAGAACCGCAGCAGCCGTCAGAAAGGCTAACAAACGAGATGGGGTTTTGGATGAAATAGCCTAAAATTGAGAAAAGTTTTAACTGTCTGCAGAAAATCAGGTCGTTTTTTATTCCTGGAATAAAGACACGAACCTGAAGCTTCTCTGTTTGGTTTGTTTTGGTCTTTATGCCTCCAAAGTGTTTTAACCACGAACCTTAGTTAGTTCTGACCGTCCCACCTTCTTCTTCTCATCCTGTCCCAAATCCCATTCGCAGTGTTCACATGGACCCCCATGCAGCACCATAATGAAGCCTCATCAACATCACAGCACGAATGTATATGAAGCAAGGTTGGAGAGGGGGGCATAAGCCATTGCATTATTTTAAATGCAACTTCACAGTAAGAATATAAACTCTAATACTGTTTTGATAAGAGGAAAAAAAGAATCAACCCAGAATTCTCTGCATGATGATCTGTAAATCTAAATAAAAACTTAATCAGATAGTTAAATATGCTCTATCAAAGAGGTTTTTTCTCACTCCCAGAAAATTTTAATCTTTTACCTCAGATGGGTCACGAACTTATATTTATCACTACATTTTTACCGTTCATCTTTATAACCGCTTCTAAACCAAAGGTAATCAACAATTTACCGGAGAAGGAAACAAATTAAAAGAAGACCTACAAGTTTACAACCCTTACCGTCATTCTCATTAACTCAACTTTCTTCCTTGTCATCTATAGCATAACCACTTTTGCTTTTTTTCCCCCACCCAGAAGAAGTGTGTCAAATCACCCTCTTTGTTGTATTTCCTCGGAGATAACCAATTTCTTCATAAGGAAGTCGAACTTCCCAATAAAGTAGGGTCAACAAGACTTGTCTCTACCTGTCGCTGATGTTACAACAGACTTTACACCACAGAGTAATACTTTCAGTTCAGCTGCCTGTATTGTGCACACACAGGTTCATGGTGATGGCCTCCTCACCATCAACGTTCACACTGCTTTTGTGTAACAAAACTATTTGTCTCGAGGCATTTGGCTCTCGGGCTGCTGGAAAATAAAAACACACCTCTCCTTTGACATGAAAGGTAAGAGGAAACATTTCCAGGAGAGCCTGTCCCCTAAAGCAACATACTCACAACGGCAATTAAACTGGAATACACAGAAACAAAACAGGCAAAAAGAAAAAAAAAAAAAATCTTAATCTGAAAGTCAAACACTAATTGCCTTACTCACTACCTCCATCAAAGAACCAGAACAGCTTCTCTCTATACGAGTTAGGAATTGATGATAAAAGTTCAGGGGAAAAACATGCAAAACAATAAAAATAATAATAAAAAAAAAACTGGGAAAATTCGTATTAGCCAGGAAAAGCTTGATTGTTGCTTCTTTAGAGATAATGGCTGACAGTTGGAAACATGCAATTAGTCTGTGATTGGAGCACTAGTTTGTCAGACAACAGCACATTTCTTTAAAGCATGAACCCAGCTCCCCAAATTTAGAACTTTAAATAGCAGGGGACATAACACATTGTTAAAAAACATCGAGTTTTATGTACATAAATATAGATTAAATGATGAATAAAATGGTTTTAAAATATGGAAAGAAAGCAAACCTGATTTTGTTGATCTTGTCCTACAACTAAGATTTTCCCAGAGTATATTTTAAAAGCCTTTCACAAAAAGCCTTTTAAAATATACTCTAATGTCTTATCCTTGGACATTTCTTTATTTTGAGCAGATAACTACAATTACTTACATTTTTTAACCAGTTCTTCTCAAATGTTCTTTAAATATTCCCTTTAAAAAAACATTAGGACCCCAGTAACACTAAATATTTCCCATTCTTCTCATCTCCTGACCCCTCACCAGCACAAAACTCCAAGTTAAACGTTTTTTCATTTGTCCTCCAAATTTTTCCCTAAATTAAATATGTAATACATCAGGAGAGGGTTGCAGTTCTCTGGGTTTCGCTTAAACTTTCTTATTTTTCTCTTTTTATTTTTTAGAAAGAACAAAAAAAGACAGACGACTCTCTGGCAACTCTTCCCCCTCATCATCATCGCTGAGTTGTAATCTGCGGTGACCCCCGGAACCAGGGGTCTTGTGTAATTACAGCTTTTAAGCGACAGAGTTTATGACTCGCTACCAAGGCGCTAGTTCTCAGCGCGTCTCCTTATCTGGAGTGACGCAAAACCAGCGATAACCTGACGTTCATATGAAAAACAGCGCGGTGAAATTAAAAAAGCTAGTCAATTAGGGGCCAATTATGGGTGAAAAGCAAACATACAAATATAATAAAGAAAAAACTCATCACAAATTACTCCTAATAATTAGAAAACAAGAAGAAGAAAAAAAAAACAAGTATTACCTTAGTACTTTTCCGAATGCCTGAATAACCATTTTCGCTGTTAAAGGAGGTCTTGGGTTTTTCTGGGGGCGCATAACTTTCTTATCTTAACAAGAGGAGCAATAATCTCCAACCATAGCCTATAAACATAAACAATATATATATCAAAACGTCGCTTGTTCGGCTAGTTCAGGTCCGACAGAATCAACACATCGGGTTGGTCCCACAGAAACTTTGTGACTCCTTACAGGAGAAAGAAAAACTCAGCAGCTCTCACAGAAAGCCCTCCCCTCCCCCCGCTCCATTACTGACGTCCAATCAGATAGGCGGAAGCAAGGTAGGAGGCGGGGCATAGTGACGTCAACCGTCTGCCCATGTGGACGTGGTTGGTGTAGTTAGAATGTAGCAACAGGTGGTCAGACTGTAACTGGACTGGCGAAATAAAAAGGTGCAGCAAGGTTTCATACTCCTGCTGTAATAACCGGTTTGCACACAGCCTGGCCTTTCTCAGCTGAAAGGAACCAAGGACGCCAATTTTAAATGACAAAAAATAGATTGGAGTGCATCATTTTTATTAAATTACAATAAAATAACCATTACATCAGTATGGATTGATGTAATGGTTTGTGGAACAAAAGTTTGTAAAATAGAGAGTAAAGAAAATATACACTTTAATTTCTACAACTAAAAAAAAAAACAAGAAGAAGATTGCAGCAAGAATATTTGCTCAGCATTGCCCCCCTCTGTGAGTGAACGGTGCAGTGTGGATGTCGGGCCTGGCAAGGTGACATTCCTTCTTTTCATTCTCAAACCTTTTCCAGTTATGACCGCAGTTAGACGTGTTCATGCATGACTTAAGAACCAGTGAGGGAATCAGGCTGTACACTTTTAGCAGGGCAAGGTTATTGTTGGAGGGAATTGTTTGGAGACTTTCCTTATTTTTTCATTTTAAGAACATAATTTAAAGCACAAGTAAATTATAAATTCTAATTATACTGTCAGACAGCAAACAACACTTGGACAAGGAGTTATGAAAACTGACTATAAGTTGCACTCATGAGAAAATTACAACTGTTGTTGCCAAACTATCATTCCCTTCGCCATTCTTCCCTCTAATTATTGCCCGACGGCAGACACGGCCCTCTTATTCTCCTGTTTCTGCTGTTGTGTTCACACATTTCCGCTGCTTTTCTTGGTTTGTTTTTGTCGCCTCTTGCAATTGTTGTCTCCTCTGGGGGACAAAAAAAAAAAAAAAAAAAGGGGGGGGTCCAGTCTTTGCACATGTGGCAAGTGTACGATCAACAAGCATCATAGAAGCTGATCTGTGCAATCTGCAGAGCTGCAGTACGCATTCCTCATATGAAACACGGGGCAAGCAGATACACGAGGCCAAGCTCCCTGATGGAAAAGCCCCTATTTGATCCAGAAAGACCTGAGAAGCAGCTGTGTTTTGGGGTGTGCACCCACTTAACTGGAATTGGTGGGTGGAGATGGCTGGTCCCGAGGCATGTTCATTGCTACTGTTGAACCAGAACTGAGAAGTACTAACAGGAGGAGGAGGACCTTTTTTTTTCATGGTGCTAAAAAAGTAGAAAGCCTGCCTAGTTTGGCCCATGAAGATTGAAAAAACCTGCGCAGAGGCCATAACGCGAGTGCCTATGCATGTGCAGAGTAGCTTAATCAGTGACTGAGGAGGAGTAGCCAGATGTGGGGGTGGGTTGTCAGTTTCTCTACAATAATTAGGGCTTATAAAATGCACCTTTAGCACTAAATTACAAAAACCTGCAGTAATCCCATTTAATAAGCAATCAATATAAAATTGAGTCCTAAAGTTCAGGAGTCAGCCTGAGGTACAAGCGACTACCCACAGTGTAAAGAAAACGTTCCATGAAATGTAAAAATAGAATTTGTAAGAATGTATACATAATCAGAATAGTTAAAACAGATTCTACATACTATGAATCTTTAGAAATCGGGATGTCATCCAAATTAAATCAGAAATGCTCAAAAAGTGAAATTCATTGATACTTTACACACAGATAGATTTAAAGTACTAATAAGAACCCACAATTCAATTCCTTGGATAATCAAACACTATATAAAAAAACAACAGTAATGCAGAAATGTCATGCTGAAAAGTATCTTCATGTATTGTACAGTACATGCATTCAATACTTAATTGGAGGTTCATTTACATGAATTACTGGGTCATATGAGGTGTAATTGAAGCCCAGCTTGCATAGATTTTCTATGAGGTTATGGGTCATGGCAGTTTGTACCACTATAGTCACTGAACCAGCTTTCGGCTCCTCTGGTAGTGTGGTCAGGTGCCAAGTTTAGCTGGAAAATAAAATCAAACATCTCAATACAGCATTTCATCAGAAGAAACCATGAAGTGATCTAAAATTTTCCTTTTCTAGGTCGAGTTGAATTTGGTCCAGCTAGCAGGTGACATAGGAGCCAAAATTATCACCGACTGTGCAAACTTTAGTTTCAGTGTCTATTCACTCTTTTCCAAAACTTTGTAAACTTGATTTCCAGATGAAGTGGAAATTTTTTTTTAAACTGTAAAGAGGACTTTAGACCACTAAACAGCAGTCTAGTTTATTTTCTTCCCCAACAAACCAAGACAATTCTGACATCTCTGGTTCAAGGGTGATTTAACACAAGAAATGGAGTTATCTTCCTGGATGCATTCTTCTCAAGGCTGTGGTTATGTTTGTTGCTTCTGGACTTTTCCCTACTACACCTTTTCCTTCTACTTAACTTTTTTTTTAAATGCATCACTGAACAACCAGCCATTATCAATGTCTTTGTGTGTCTTGTGGAGGGATTAATATTAATACAATGATTTTACTAATATAAAGTAAAAGGCAAAATACAGGGCAATAACAATAACACCACAAGTTTTGAAACGTATTAATAAAGTGGTGTATTTGTCTTTAAATCCCAACCAGGAATGATGCAAAAACACAGGAAGCCCAAAGCTCAGGGAACTTTCCATTAGGTTGACTCAAACTATTAAACCTTTGTGGTCACCTAAGATGGAAGATATCTGTTCAAGATGAGCGAGGCTCGGCGTCACTCCACTGAATCCAGGATGAGCATTAAAGAGCAGTGGTCATTAAACCTAGTCTCCCATTAACTCGTCAGCATGTAGTAACACCTACACAGCTGTTTGTCCTTTATGCACGTAGGTGGAGATGGAGGCGATGCCAGCACACTGGGCCCTGCTTGTGTGTCTGACGTAGATGGAAACCAACGGCCGCATTCCTTTGGTCTGGTAGACAATGGTTTACTATTTCTGCTCTCATCACAGTCACCTTTCCTCCTCCTATACAGGCACTACATGGCATCACCTGCCTTCTACCTGTTGACCTAAACCAAATCTAGGATTTAAAATTTACTCCCCCAACCCAAAAAAAACTAGTAAGAATCTTAGATGCATGTCAGGGAACAAACATGGAAGTGAAGTTAGGATAACAGCTCGACTTGTCTTTGTCTGCTTTAAAAAAAGAAAAGAAACTAAAACATATATAAAATCACTGACGTCATTATCAGTGATTTTATATATGTTTTAGTGGTTAACCCTAACCCATATAACCCTAACCCTCATAATCTGATGAAGTGAGAAAAAAAGTGACATTTATGCCAATAACTGATGCAAACAGATAAATCAAGGAATGCAAAGGCAGTTGAAGAACGTGTTCAGAATTCAAAGGAATACAATACTGACGTCATATCACGCCACTTAGACTCCGCTCCTGAGTTAGAGGTCAAGATTACAGGTCACATGTCACTACAAGTTACAAGTATCTAGAGTTATGAAAAAATGGAACTGTGCATGTTTAGTTAATGATCATTAAGATGAGAGGGATTCATTTATAGGGAACATTTAGATTAAAAAAATTGAAAACCGATGAGAACTGCTGGCTCGCTCAACAGGTTGGATCTGAAAGTCTGCTGACAAATTCCACCTGATTTAAAACAAAGAACAACAACTGTGATTCCAGGCGAGCAGCAGATTAGTCAGAACCGTAGCAGAGGCGCCTTGGATTCCAGCCAGCAGCCCGGTCCCAGGCGAGCAGGAGGACGCCGCAGCACATCGCACCTGAGATCAAAGCTAGGACAGAGGTCCAACTACTGTATGTTTTAGACAAAGTCAGAGCATAAAAAGCAGACACTGTCCAAGCCGATCTTTAAGAGCCGTCGCTGCAGCATTCTGGGGCTTGTGGGAATGTGTTTAGGTAAGGTCTTAGCTAGTGAAAACAGTGTAGAAGGGAGTTCCTCAGAGCCCGATGGTTGTACTCTGTATGCCCAGATAAAGGTCAGCAGTTTCAGGAGACGTGATATACTGAACTGAATGACCCGTGTTGCAATATGAAATCCAAAACTATTTAGGAAAGTGTGGCATTTGCCTCTAAGCAAAAAAAAGCATTGTATGAAAACTATAACAAAGTTGAGAAAGGCACAAAGAAATTGAACAGTGAACTGAAAAGAACAATTTTCAGTTTGATCGCTCAGGACTGGCTGGTTAGAAAAATCAGAAATCGGCCTAAACCCAAGCATTACCAGGTCGCAGTAACAAAGCGTTTGGGTGTGGACGATGTTAAACCCCCTTTATTCTCCCTTAATACGTGCCCCTTTATTCTTCCTTAATACGTGCAAATAGGTCCACCCATTTTCTATTGCAGATCTGAGCTGGCTTCCAAATTGAGGTAATCTTGACGACGTACAATCTCACAAAAAAGGACAATGATGCATACAGAATCAGCCTGAATGAACCTGGAAGCTTACTTGGAGCATATTTGGAGATTTACTGTGAGGAGACTCAAACTCAGAGGAACCACTGTGATTTAAGAAGCTTTTTAAAAGTGTATTTTGTACAAACTGTTGAGACATGTCTGAGGTTCACTCGGGCATTAACAGTGAGCAAGGCTTCCAGCAGATGACAGTAAGATTGAACATATTACAGCAAAGTTTCCCCGTTACCATTTTGTTACGCTTTTAACCTCTCGTGAAACGAGCCAAATTTAGAAATCTCAGAGTTGATGTAAACGTCTACATTCTCTATCAAGGGAAACTGTTGATTTGGTCATGCTGGTCTCTCTAACTGATAACTATGTTAAATGAAAATAGTTTGCCGTTTCTTTAAAAGATCTCATATGGGCAACAAAACTTTGATGAATACAGTTCAGCTGAAATTATACAACAAACGTACTGTGTGATGAGCAGGAAATTAAAGGTATGTAATTAGCATCCTACAAGAATCGGCTAACAGACTTTGGTGCATGTCCTCTCCTCAGTCTCTCCATCAATTTCTTGTCTAATTATTGTCAATAAGCACCACAAAATCTAAGCAAAAATAAATATTTTTTTAAAAACTGTTTTGCATTTACAAAACGCTGATAACAGTCACAAATTGCAGAATTTAACTTTCACTTAGAAAGGTGACGGCACCTAATTTTACAGACCAGTTTAGGCATTTACAGCTTCAAGCACCAGCGCTATTTATAAAAAAACAAGCCTTCTTTTTCCACTTATTCTCTCCATCCCAGCCTCACAGCATCTATCTTTCACCGTTTCTCTCCCTCTCTCTTACTTTTCTGCTTCATCTCTTCTTCGCTTAACATTCCTGAAGGGGATGGGCAGCATGCAAAGACATGCCTGTGCTAATTGCACAAATGCTGGCTAAACAAAGGAGAGAAGAGCTAAAGCAAATGAAAAGGATAAATACTTACGTTTGTTGGACCCCGCTCTTTGTGTTTGTGAATTTGATTATGTGCACTTCACAAGCAAACACGCTAGCAATTTCTGCTCCATTTACCACCAGCAATGAGATTATTGAAAAATACCTGGCCGCCTATTGCATCTGCATTCATACTACTGAGCAGTCAAGTTAGATCATATGTTGAAATATTCAGCTCTTTTCTTTATGGCGCAGAGTTATTTTCATGTTTGCAGACCAAGAGGAAAAACCTGAAGGGTTCCTCTCCATATGGTTCATGGACCTTTTGCAGGAAGACAGGAGATGAGAAATACCAGACTCATGTTCAGACATATAAATCACCATCTCCATGGATACTATATGAATTCCTGTCGAAGGAAACGCATTGAAAAGAAAGAAGAGGAAACAATGGGAGCTGGTAAAGAACAAAAAAGAAAGTGAGAATAAAGTTCAGTGAAAAGGTGGAAAAGATGATTAATCATAGATCAGAGGAAAAAAACCAGAGCAGAAAGACTAGTTGGACTAAAAACAGTTTGGACAATAAGAGTGAAAGAGCTTGCATCTGGGTGGGAGCCTGTCACAACATGCCCTGAGCTCCGGCTGAACTCCTCCTCCCTACATTCCTGAGGATAGGAGAGTCTTTGGGGAGCCAAACACCTTTCAGTCAAATACTAGACCACGCACTCAAACAGGGGTCATGAGTCCAATGGGTCAAGGGCACAGTCAACCATAAAACACATTAATAATGAGAGAAAGTGCGTGATAAACTATGCAGAAGAGATAAGAAATCCTAAATCCTCCATTGTTCAAATCAACCTTGTGGCAATTTGTCTCAGACTTGGGAATTTTGCACTCTTCAAAATAAACATCATCAGTTTCAAGTAGACTTCACTAGTCTGCTTTATTGAAATGTGATTACGCATCAATAAATCCCACCTAACAGCAGGAAATCAATCGAAGCTGGACTGAGTAGCGTTTGTATTTAAAGTTTAACATTTTGCAGAAGAATGGACTTCATAGAAATAATCATAATCAATAGAAATGGGATGAAATAGAGCACCTCCAGAGAAATATATTTATTTACAAATGAGACTAAGCCTTTTTTACAATAACTTATCTGAATAATTCATTGAAAATATTCAACTACAAAAATGCTCAATTCGATAAACAGTTATATACACTGGAACAATATATCTTGCTTATAGGCAGGAAAAGACAAAACTGTAATGAATTCATTCAAAATGGGGGCATAGATTTGTAAATGCTAGTTGACCCCAATTTAATGTCTGTCTGGTGTAACAATTTGTACTTTTGCCAGAGGCCACTAGTGACAGTTTAAACTAATGTGTTTTTCCACCTTGTGCTAGTAAATTTCCCCATTACCACTTACGTGTCTTTTCTTTTTAGCTAAGATCCCTGTGAATTGTTTACGCCGAACTGGTTCCTGTCTCGTTCGTTAGTTAGAAGTCTTTTCACACTAAAATGACAAAAATTAAACTAATGCCTCGAGACCGATTTTTGAAAAAGAATTTAATAAAACGGGCGTAAAACAGTTGATCGATACACTTTTGAGGTTCTTGTTGATGTTTTTTTTTTTTTCATGTGAAGCAGTCGGATGGCAGACCAACCAGTGAAATGTTGCAGCATCAAAAGAGTTCCCACCATGCCTACAATGTGACAGTCCTCGGTCACAAAAGCGTAATGAGCCTTTATCCTGCAAATGGCCACAGGACTGTGGATAAGGTCACTTGTTCAGTGCTGGAGATTAACTACATGACAGTGTGAAGTCATCCAAAAAAAAAAAAAAAAAAAAAAAACAGGTGCAGCATCAACTCAGCCAGCAAAAGGGTTCAAGAAAAAGAAAACGCAGCTTGGGAGCCACTATTTTTCCAATTCATGCATGTTATGACTTTAAATTCCTGAAAGAAACAAATATTCATCTCCCATAGCTCAAAGTCTACTAAAAATTCTAATAACCCACCAAAAAAAAAAAAAGCAGCAGAGACAGACAGGAATGTCTCTTTTCTTGGGAAGTGTGTGATAACTTTGGCATGGAGACTTTGAAACCTGCATGTTTGCAGATATCTCCAAGATAGATAAAATTCTGAACATTTCTGATCCAAAACAAAACATTACCTCCAGATTACAGCTTCAAGAAGCAACAGTGCACAGGGTTGTTTGGGCATCAGCCTGTGAGAGCTTTCCAAATCTGGTTCACAAAGTATTTGGTCATGGGATCAATACTGCCATCTACTGGTCTAAAAAGTAGATGCACAGAAACTTTCATATTAAACAGTTAAACAGCATACTTTTGTCTTTCAATGTAAAGACTGATAAAGATTACACTGTTCTTCAAATATCTTCAGGAATGGACACCAATTTCCTCTTTCAAAAAACTTTTAAAAATTTTACAGAAGTGTGGATACTCGCATGTAAACGTGAAACCAAATCATGATGAATGAATGCACTGACAGCACAGAGATCAGCATTCTAATAAACTGTAAAATGAGTTACTTTTACCCATTTATGAAAACTATATAAAAAACTAAAACAAGGAAATGTGAGAACCACAAAGCATAAGTGTGAGTTTGGGGGAGCCGGGGCGGCGGGTGTTGGTGACGTAGGAAAGAGGTGCAACTGGAGAGGCTTCAGTCAGAGACCTGCTGATGTTTGCTGAGGAGAACAAAAAACACTGTGTGAGAGTAGGTGCAGCGCAGGATAAGGTGGAGGGGAAGGAGAGAGGAGAAAGAGCATCATGGAAAGAGGAGGTGGCGGGGAGCGGTACTGGATTGGACGCATGTTTGCACAGGATGTACAGGGTGGAGCATTAGAGTGTAGAGGATGAAGTGTTGAGGTGAACAGAGCACTCTTCAGAATATGAGAAAACATTGGTTTAGATCATCTGAGAGAACAACCAGGGTTTATATGCATTATTCTTTCTTTTTTTCAGGCTCAAATGTCCATAAATATGACATTTTTAACATACAATAAAAACCTTCACTATGCATTTATGGCAAATATTTTACATAATAGTCAGGCTTTAAGAACAAGGATGGCTGTATGGATAACAGACAAATTAAAGAATAGGTGGAACTGAAGCAGGATTAAAAACCAATAGATTGAAAAATGGATGGATCTACTGATGGAAGAATTGACAGACAAAAGATGAGTGGACAAATGACCGAATGAAGATATTGATTGATTGACAGAAACTGATGGTTAAAAGTATAACAGTACCAATAGCTGGGTAGACAAATGGACAACTAGATGAAAAAACGAACAAACAACTGATTAAAAAAAAGTCATGGGTGGACAGATGGTCATTTGTCAAGCAAAAAGGAACTGCAATAAAGTCTTGGAAAAGTAAAAACTTTTCCAGACTTGGTACTTTTTTCTGCACTTCTTCAATAAAGTTAAATCAGCTTCCAATCTTTTCAAGAATCGATGGTGAAACTGGTGATTGGTCTCAAAGGCAACCGGAGAGAAGAAGGTGTGAGGACTCTTCACCGAATTGGGGGTGGAGGGGGCTCTCTCTGTTCAAGGTCATATTTCCAAATCAAAAAGAATGCAACTGTGTGTACCATAAAACACACAGCTGCACATGAAGCAAAGGCATAAAACAATCCGTTGCCAAATTACGTACAGCAAAGAATAAATGACAACTTTTTAAAAATCCAATAATCAGTGCCTGAGTACCTAAACATGCATCTCTGAACTTTATGGGGCATTGGCATCATAAATGTGACAGTCATGCGGCTCAGTGTCTCCCCGAGGTCAGCCATGATGACTGTCAGTACAAATGATCATGATTTAAAGAAAAACGGCTGATAAGATCAACACGCCTTCCTTAACAGCACATGCTAAATTACATTAGTCTGCTTCGTAACATGTCCCGGCCTGTTTCGAGGTAGATTACATAATTGTTCGTCTTCTTGGCCTGCAACAAAAGCAACAACAAGCAGAACTGAGAGATGAAAGCAGTGTGTTTAGGGACGGGGGGTGGGTGTGAGTTGGGACCCATCCTCAAAGGAAATGTCTCCCATTTCCTGCACTGGCAGACCGTGCTCAACTTAATCAGACAGTCTGGCATGTTGTTGTTTGAGTTGTTATTTTACCCCGGCCGATGCCCTGCTGAACTTTAACCCCAGGAGCAAAGAACAAGCTGACCTGGGCTGCATTTGACAAGTGCTTAAAAGTCGTCAAGATGAAGTTTTTAGCTGCCAGTTATACTTAGATCTACAAAACTAAACATATTTTTGAATGATTTTTTTTAAAAAAATTTTTATAAATGCTATTTTGGTACCCTAAAGTGCTTTATTTTTCCTCTTCAATAAAATCAGAATCATGACATAAGAGCACAAGGATAGTTTCTTGCTCTCCTTGACTTGGCTAATGACGCAGGGTCTCCAAGAAAAACACTCCTGCAGTTCTCTGCAGTTTCTAATTTTGTGTTTCACATGACACGGTGGGAACTTTGTGCGCTCACAGACGTCATTGTGTTCTGTACAGTAGCTGTCTATGAAGAGCATTGCTGGAGTCTTCCCAGCGGCCCCCACCCAGCGTCTGGTAGGCTTTGTGAAAACCCCCCCACAAAAAAACACAGCCGACTCACATCTGCTGCTCTGCTTATCATAACAGCCACTCGGTCAAACACACAACATCAAGGACATTTTCAGAAAACAGTACAGTCAGTTCTTTTTGGTCCAAACATACACGCACGCACACACACTCAAAGAAAACCTCTGAGTGGAGCGGTTCAAAAAGTTAATTAGTGGTTCAAAATTAGCCACAAAAATGAGCATCAAATCTGCTCATCATCTATAATTACATATTCAAAGTTTTAGCTTAATTTGTTCCACTAAAGGAAATGGGAGCACAATATAAAAACAGCTTAAATCTAAAATTTCCTCAGTTCACAAGAGTGTTTGTTTACCCAGAAATCCTAAGAAATAAGGGTCAAATAAGGAAAAGAATGGAAAAGAAAACAAATAACTTGGGGGAAGCAGGGAACAATCTACCACCCTGATGACTAGACAGGATTGTCCCACCATCTAATCGCAGAGGAAACTCTGCTCCATTGTGTGAGCTTGATTAACTCAAGGAGTGACGAAAGCGTAGGAAGCAGTCACACCCAGGAGCTGCACAGAGGTGAGGAGAAGCATGTGACCGAGTGAGGCAGAGCTGACTAATGCCCCTTTTCCACCGACCCGGCCGGCCCGGCTCCGCACGCTTTGCTTGCGTTTCCACCGGCCTTTTAAACCGGGCTGGCGCTGCTTTTTTAGGTCCTGCTTCAGAGCAGGGTCAGCAGAGCCAGCCCGGCCAGCACTGGTGACGTAAGCTTCGCTGCTGTTCACTGATTGGCTGAGGGCGGGGACAGAACAGCGAGGCAAGAGAGAAGAAAAATGAAGGCGCAACGTTTGAAACTCGCCACAACACGGAAGTGATGGAAGATACAAACAAGCCCTGAACTAAAAAATGCAGCTTTTTTTATTTGCTTCGGATTTCAATATTCAGCAGCAGCTGATGGAGCCGTGAGGAATGAGGCGTTTTTGTCACCATAGTGGAGAGAATGAAAAGCCTCGTTAGCCGCTTCGGAGCCGATGGAGCCTCACGGTGAAAACCGACCAGACGTCGCTGACGCCGCTGCTGCTCTCAGCCAGGTGAGCAGTTTGTAGATATATCTGTCTAGTTTTTACTACATTTATGGTGGACGACATTTAAAACACAGCCTGCTGTATTTTTATTGCTCAAACACAACATGCGCATTTTCTGAAGACACGTTGTACATTATAAATAACTCAATATTGTTCAGCATTTTACCGTCATTTGTTTATCTTTGTGTGAATCTATGAGCTTCCATTGTTTCTCATTTTGCTGTTTCATCCGAGTTTCCCCCATTGTGAGATAATAAAACATGTTATATGACATTCTATTGTAAAATAGCTAGATATCAGTTCTCTAATCAAATTGTTATGAATTATTAATTGTAGAATGAGCAATAAACCTGAAGAAAACGATAGTGGTATTATATCCATGGCTGTAAACCTGCATAGGTCTAAAACTTACAAGTAATTAGATTTTGTCTTTAATTTAGACAACTATTCCAGTTATTTATAATCTGCATGGCTGGATGGTAAAAGTGTTGCGTATATAAATATATATGTGTGTGTGTGTGTGTAAATATATACGTGTGTGTGTGTGTGTGTGTACATATAGTAACATGCCTGTTTTAAATAATTCCTTTTGTCTATGTAACATCCACATTAGTGACTCTGTTATTTATCTACATTTATGTGCTATAAACTATAACATCTTATTACCAGGGAGCAGAAGGAGCAACATGGCTGACATGATGGACCATCTGAACACCTGGATCTCCTTCAGCAGGAAGCAGCTACCAGCAGAGATGGCAGAGCAACAAGGAGAGTTGAGACAAAAAATAAAAATAAAAGTTGTTGTGTCTCAGTGACCAAAGTCTCTTATTTCTGCTCACTCCACACATTATTGTACTTACTGTAGATCAAGGTCCTAATACAATCCTCCCAAAATGTGAGGAGCTTAAGCCAGAGTGAAAATATTATATTATATACATATTTCATTGAACTTAACATTGTAGATTATCAATGAAGCCATTCAAAACTGAAAACATTATTCAACAAACCAAACATTTTGACATTATTATCAGGGCAGCTATTAACAAGAGCCCTAAATACAAATCATGTTTGTTAGTTTCTAGTTTATACAAAATCATTCTATTCACTCACTGTTTATCTGTCTTCCTGCAGACTCTTCAATGTAAGAAAGTGAGAAAATGTGTCCAACCGGTAAACTTAATTAGTGATAATTGAGACTGAGTTTAAACTTTTAATTCTTAGTGTCCAAAATGTGAAAACATAGAAGAGGAACCAGTCAGATTAGAGGGAATAAAGCTTTATTTGTTCTCAGTATAACTTGGACATCAGGTGAAACATAAACGTATTGAAAAGTTAAAAACAACAGACTGTTAATGCACTTCAACTCCGTCAGAATATCAGACACGTTTTTTTAAATCAGAAATATTTCATCAGCATATTGGGGTCATGTGACTCCAGAAAGGTGAAGGTCTGGACATCCTGAAGGTCAATACGACCAGCAGGAAGACGGACACTGATGAGATCCTCCAACCCAAAGAAGCACGAAGAACCACGATGGTCTGCGGCGGCAGTTTGCCAACATGAAAACACATTGGAATATATTAGGAATTTATTCTGACATTTTTAAGTTATTTGCAACACCGTGACTAACATTAGCTCATGTATATTCGGCACTATTACAAGTTTTATCATAGTTTAAAAATCATCGTTATCTCACCTGAACCGTCTGAACCTCCTGCTTTCCTCCTGCAGGGCGGAGATCAGCTCCTCCTCACCACATCCAGCTTTTCCTCCCACTGTCACATTTTCTTGAAGTCTCAGAAAAATCGCAATCAGGCTGTAAAAAATAGCTCAGCTCTCTCTTCTTCTTTTGTATCAGAAAAACAACAACTCGCGTTAGGTCGCATGTAACGAAGCTCAGCACGAAGCTCCTGGAGGCGGGGCGCTACACCCCCCCTCCCCTCCCCCGCCACCAGGAGGCGGTACCAGCTACAGAGCCGAGAAGAGCCGGTGGAAACGCGGTCACTCCGAAACAGAGCCGAGCCGAGCCGAGCGGAGCCGAGCCGGGCGGGCCGGTGGAAAAGAGGCATAAATCATCAAAAACAAGGTGATGAGCACATTTTAATCTCTAATGGGCTTAGATTAACTAGTTGTTAAGGTAATTAATGACAGTGGTGAATAATAATAAAACAAAAAAGTCCTTGGCAAAATGTGTCAAGGTGCTACACTGTGAGAGATGAATCAGTGTCTGTGCCAGATGTAGCTGCTTGCTGTTATCCAGGCTTACAAAGTTTGAAAAAGTTGTCAAATTTACAGACATTATAGCAAAATATGAGGCCTTCAGGAGTCAAACAGAAGCCCTTAATCATGTAGTGATGAATGAAAACCAGAACGCTGCATATAACTGAACTAATTAAAAATGTCATGCAAATGTTACTAATGACTCCAAGTGATTAAACTCTTCCCACAGCAGGCCTGATGTGCCCAGATGGCCGGTCAATGACGGGGTTGAAGGGAGTGGGTGGAGGCAGATGCTGCTGTGTAGAAGCAGAGATGGAGAAGGGAAAGGCAGACAGGAGGTCAAATCAATACAGAGAGAGAGAGAGTGAGTGGATGACGGTGCTCCTTCATCCACTGACGCACACATTTGTTCACATCCCCCCCACCACCACAGATCCTAAGCTTCTGCAGTAAGTAAATGGGATCAGTGGTTATTACCATCATGACTCACGTAAGCGTGCATTTCAGCATCTTCATGCCATAGAGGTGAGGTGTAAACAAGACTCTGATTGGCTGAGGAGTATCTGGATCCCACCTGGGAAGATGTGCTTACAGGGTGACATCATCTCTCGGTGGGGGGGATGGGAGGGATTTTAGTGCAGTATGTGCGCATCTGTCTGCAACTAAAAAGGCCTCCCGAACAGCAGAGGAGGACATTTTAGTGAACCAAAGGGAGAGGACATAGTTTCCAGTGGCACACAACTACAAAATTACACAACTTCCCAGACGAATGTGCACGAGGCAGCGTGTGTGGCGTATTTTAGTCTGAAGCAGGGCACAAATGAGGAAGTTTTACCTACTTAACACCATTTTCTCCATTAAGTTAGTCTGCGCCTGACCAGCACCCCCCCGCCCCTCCTTTCACCCCGCCGCCGGACAAGCGCGATAAACAGGAAGTGAGACGCCCAGTCCCTTTCCGTTTCCCTGTAAACGGGCCTCTTGTTCTCAGAAGGTACACCGAGAAATCATGGAATGTTAGAACAAAAACTTCCACGACCGATTTCCACGCTCACCTTTCAGAAGCCGGAAAACGTCTCAGAGCAACGCTGTTCTTGGTCAGGATTTCTGTCCGACCCTTTTCCTGCCACCTGACCAACAGACGGACTAAAACAAGCACAATGGAGACATTATTGACTCAAATGTGATATATTTTCTTAATGTCTCAAAAGGGGCGCCTGCCAACTCGGACGATGTTTTAATTCCTCTTGACTTTTAAAGTTTACCTTTGGGTTTCGTGGACACAAAAACTGCTAAACACACAAGAGGCCTCCAAAACAAAAACACCTGTGCTGTTTTTTAATTTAAGTGCGTGTACTGACAGAGAGGATCTAAAAGTGGAGGTGAGGTTAATGCAAGGCCATCTTTTTCTCCTCCTAAGCCACCAGAACAAGGCTAGTTCTGAAAACACACAGACTGTATTATGTAATTGCTCCATTGTATGAGGTGGTCTGACCTCTGCAGTGTCTGGGAGACGCAGTGAAAGTCAAGAGGGACAGTCGTGAGTAATGAGGCAGGCAAATCTAAAAGAAAACAAAACCATCACTTCATAAGATTCCATCAGCAAAAGGCTCAGAAAATTTAGTAATGCTTAGACACAGAATGGAGAATTAAAAATATGTTTCAGGCCACCTTTGGTAGATAACATGCATTAAAATAAAAAAATGGGAAATTGACAGCGAGAGGAAATTCCTGAGGATTAAACCACATTAAGCCATGGACTTCAGGAAGTTCCTGAAAACCAAAAGAAGGGAAAAATATTGGTTCTGAAACAAATGTAACACATTTATAAATGTTCCTTAGTACACAACACAAATCATTAGTGATGCCCTTGGTAGAGGGAAGGTAAATGGATTGTCAAAAACTCAAAAATACAATTTTATTTCCACCCAGTAAATGTAGCAACAGCAGCTTGCGCTGACAAAAACAATCTTCAGTGTGGAAGTTAAGATTCAAAGTCAGCCATTTTTAGTTTCACAGAGGCATTCTCAAACAAATCCAGAATAATCATGAAAAGCACAAGGTCCTAATTATAAAAAAATGCATCTGCTGCTCATTCAGGGGTTTAAACAGGGACTAAGAGCTCAGCAGAAAAACTAAAAGCACGGCAAAGTTTCTACTTTGTCTTTTTGAGTTTTCATTGCACTTGCGATGGCAACAGAAACAACTTCTTCAAAATCAACATTCATGCTTAAACAGTTTCTTTGAAGAAACACAAATATGCTTTTAAATTATGGAACTGATTTTACTGTGCAGTTGATCATTATACTGATTTCGTACAAATCAGGATTCAATGCCAAGACTACAAGAAGTTACCCAATCCTGAAAGGCTCTATTGGCAAAATGAAATCTTTGTTTTTTCTCTATATAACTCAAGACTTTCATGTTGATTTAATTCGGGGCCATGTGAGCGTTGAGCCGTCCCACGACCCCGGGGTCTGATGGGGTAAGGGAAGGGAAACGTCGGCAGGATGGCGCTGATTGGAGCGCTGATCGAGTTGCACATCTCAGCTGGGTGCAGCAGCCGGGCCCGTCAAAGACAACCTAATGAGAGACACATGGCAGCCAGTAGGGTCCGCTCTGCTGGCACAACACACTGTGTGAGGATACACTCAGGGCTATTGTTCCTCAGCAACACATTTACCAACTGATTCACAGCTAGCAAACACAGAGATATAAACACACGCTCTGGACATGTGCTGGGGTCTGGAGGTCCCCATGTTTCAGCAACAGGTCAAAGATTATTCTTTAGGCTAAATAAATATTAAACCGGTTGATCCAGAAAAAACGGAGAAGGCTGCCTAATTTAGTGCTAATATATCATTAAGATAAACAAAACAAAGGACTTTTTGTAATATTTGAAGTCTCATGAATTTGCACGTTGCATGCCAATCTAATCATCAGGATTCCTACAAATTTCACCACTAAAAGTTTGGAGCGTTTCCATCAGTTTTCCTAATATTCGTCACATGAGCACCAAACTCTAACCTAGTTGAGTTTTACTACCTCCAAACAGCAGAGATAAAGTTAGCTTTTGGATGTGGCTGTGTAGTAAAGGACTACTTCACTGTTTTGTTGTTTTTATTGACTTTATTTTAAAATCTAGAAGACACTTCTGGATTAGATTATTCTACATTAAATATAGATTCTCTAAATCAGTCCCTTTGAAAATATAAATCTCCAAAATACAGGTTTGTTTGGCACATAAACCTGACACCAGTTTATAAACCACACATCCACCTAATAATCCCAAATCTAAGAGAGAATATGGGCCAAAAACAGCATCAAAATTGTTGTTTTCCCATGCCTGAGTTTATCTCTGGGTTCTGTCAGAAACTCAAACTGTGTAGAAACCTTGATTATTCAGCTGCTCACTCTCGACACCTGAGACGGTAGGACATTTCAGAAAGAAATTGCCATCACATGACTTTTATTCTTATTTTTCATCCCTAAGTTGTGACGCCTTGTGTCTCCTCCATTTCAGCACAAAGGATGATCTCTTAAAGCTGTTATTTTATAATGAACTAAATGTAAAAAGGATCACCTTATGTAGCACCAGCTGTCCTAAGAATGGGTTACATAAGGACTCAATAGAAAAGACTAAATTTTGGTTAGCACAGACTGGAGGACAGGCTGACCGGATTTATAATACTCATTTAGCTAAATTTTGATATTTTATTATTTTTAAAACTCAATTCTAATCAGCGCAATCTTTTATTTTGCACACACATTTAATTTTTGCCATGTTTAGTCACTGAAATATAAATTGTACTCAGGCTTGTAAAAAGCTCTGTTGAAGAAAACTGCAGAAAAAACTGAATGTACTTAGTAGCAATCTAATACTTATTTATTCTCTTTTTAAACAATCTGCTGAAAAAAATGCATGAGTAGCAAGAAAGCAGTTTTAATTAATTTGGTTCATCTTACAAACACTGTTCCCTCCTCCTATGTCCTGCCTCTTTAAGACAAACCTGCCCAATGACTTCTGTTCAATTCAGGAACTCAAAATTTTTAAAAGTTTTCTACCAACTTGTCAAATTACATACAATTTACAGATGACACAAATATTACAAAACAAATTATGTCTTGACTTCTTAAAAGTAAAGATTTGACAGAGCTGCATAGTATTCATAACACAATTCATTGCAACGACAAACATCTATAAAATTAACCCACATGTCCCTCACTCTCCTCCACCATCACAATGTTCAAACCTCTCTGTCTCAGCCGTCTGATGTAGGTCACCAAGAACTGCATCAGTTCTGGGCATGAAGGACAGGGAAGGTGCAAGCAGCCAAATCTTTTACTGGCAAGCAGAGTCTTGATGCACAGAATCTGAAATATAACACCCTGATGAATATTGCTTCCAAGCAGACCTTCACTAAATGCAATAATACACACAGTGATGGAAAACATGGCTACAGCATTTATTTACCTCTCCCAAACTCTTACAGGTGTAACAAGGTTACTTTCTCAGCCTGTAATATTTGCTCCCGACCTACCCTACGAAGTTTCAGGCATTTGATTAAGCAAACTTGAACAGACTAAATGTTGCTGTTTAAATATCAGCACTTGCTTCTATCAAAACTAAAGAGCTAATTTTAATGTGTTGGTCACTAATAAATGGGGGGAGTGAGGAGTTATAAGATTATCACAACAAGCCGAAGAGTTAAAGATCAAATGACTCGGTTTCCCTTTAGATTGCGACAGCAATGGTGATGCCAGTGGTGTGGTCATTTTATTGATGTTGAAAGGGTAGTTAAATATACATGCTATTGGTAAATGTCATTGATCAGCCAAAACAGCAATATTAACCTCAAATGTCCCAAATTTTCAGATCGGTGCATGAAAAAAAAAAGAACCAATCAATCTAACAGAAATTTAAATCGGCCATTTCCACCCCCCAATTACCAAAAATCCGAAATATAGGAGGTAATCTAATCCCAAAAAAATAACTTTCCCTATTCATGTAGCGCATACAAGCTCCGAACTCCCAAAATGTTGATGATTTAAGAAGAAAGACGAGTGAGGAAAATATGGCTTCCACGTCTTCCTTACAGTGATTTTCTTTCATGGATGAAAGGAAATAATCTTAGAATTTCACCTGTGAAATTCTAAGATTCAAAGCTCCTACCACTATGAAGGAATCAGGAGGATGAAAAAAGTTGAATCAGCCTAAATGTGAATCAGCAGGTCAACAAAATGGGAATAATCGGTTTCAGATCAGGGCATCTTTGCAAAACAAAAATAAAGATTAAAACAATAAAACAACCTTCCTGACTCATCCGTGCTTCAATACTGCCTCAGTGTGCCTTACAGCGAAGCTCACGTGTGGCCTCTGATTTACAAGTTACACACCTAAACAGCACCCGTTGCTCACGCTCAAAGCTGTACAGAAGTGCAAGCATCGTTCCCAACGGGAATAATGCAATCCAGCTGTGCAATGCGTCTCTGCATTAAAGCTACAATTTTACGCTCACCATCAAAACGCTCCCCGGAGTTATATTTAGACTTTATACAGCCGCTAAGGCACCGTCAGCCTCGCCAAGCCCGCAACCACAAAAGAGGAGAAACAGATCCTTTCTGCTCCAGCTACCACAAAGTTTAGCATAAAGTCTTTTCAGCATCTCAGCTCGAACACAGAGAGAGAGAAAAAAAAGCAATAAGTCAAAGTTTTAAACTAAAATCTTAGCTCTGCAGCACGAAAAAGTTGACAGAACGCAAACATATTTAATTATGGACAAGTTTTGTGTTTAATGCAAACAAGAAAACCAGGAGGAAGAGGAAAAACACATTCCCATCCCCTTATAAGGGAACACTGTGTCCCAAACAAACAGTGCAGCGTTGCCAAAAGGGGCACAGAGTGGGATGGGAGGAAAAGTTGGCCGAGCTTGACCAACTGACCGTCTTCTGGATGCGTTCCATTTCCTTCAGATTAGTCTCTACCCGCACCTCCAAACAAACCTGCAACCAGCAAAAGTTCATCATCTCTCTGGCCGAGGGCCACGGCTGTCCCCGCGTCCGCAACAAACCCCCCTCCTCTCTCTCCCTCCTCCTCCTCTCACAGTACAAGACAACTCAGCAAAGATTCTGACGACAGCAGAATCTCTGCTACAGCAGCACTGTCCTCGAACGTCTCCTCCAAACCGCAGCACAGTAACCGAGAAAGTGAAAGAGTCGGAGGAAAGGAAGGAAGGGCGGACCAGAGACGCACAAGAAAACATGACAGTTGAAGTTTACGACCGCTGCAAACTCTTCTTGCAGAGAAACGATGGGGAAAAGTACCTATAGAAGAAGCAGTCGCAGCACACCAGCACCCCCATCCAGCCAGCGGTGAATCAGAGGCGAGGAGAAGATGTGGCGTTCCAACAAGCTGCACCGTTTTCCAGCTCCCAGTCGATGCGCCCGGGTCTGCAGACTGGGCTACAGGTGCACCAGCTTCGGCACGGCGTGGCGCGGGATCATCCGGCTGTAGGCGTCAACGCACGTCACGCAGCGAGAGGACGGCCAACGCGCACGCACAAAAATAAATCATTCACAAAAGCAGACGCGCGTCTCAGTGCCTCGCTCTTTCTCCCTCTCAACCAACTACTGCAACTGCCTGGCTCACTTTCACACTCCTGCTCCCTCTCTCCTCTCCTCTCTCTTTCTCTCTCTCTCCTTCACTCACTGGCTCTCACTTGAAAGGCGGGAAGATTAGCTTGGCAAACAGAGTCCCATAAACAAACCGCTGACTCTTGGGCAGCAGCGGGCACACTGCAGAGGAGACAGAAAGACAAGGCTGTTATCTCCACCATCTGTGTACGTCCGGGACCAGGGCTGGACGCCCCCAGCTCCACTTAGACCAAACACAGTCCCCTAAGTAGAAGTCTGAGTCAAATCCGGTCTAAACCTCTAGGGACGGTTAATCAGTGAAACGTCTTGATCTTTCTACACTCAGTAATACGTTACGGTTTCAAACGAATGCAGCCAATTGTCAACCAACACAGACAAGGGAGCACAGCTGCAGGAAAGCACAGGATGTAACCTCCTTGGTGCACGTATACGATAACCATGACTCTTCATTCACACAATCCATGCAGAGGTGCAATATGGGAGGGGCCAGCATGGAGACAAGCCTCTCCACCCCCCCGAAAAGTAAGCCAATCGCTACAGTGTTCTCTACCAATCTGGCTTGGGCAAATAAGGTGAAGGACACAATGAGCGATGGGCCTTGCGACATCACCCTCCACCCTCCCTGCATCATTAAGGAGAAGCAATCACTCGCTTCAGTCTTCTTTATTAGCTACAAACCCTTAAAAAAAAAAAGACTGCAGTGTACAAAGTGCCATAAGCTGATGTAATAAGACTGCAGACCCAGCCGATCCATACGGACACAAACAAGCGATTAAGGGCTGAGACGAACTGCGCTGGCGAGCGCCGACGCTCGGAGTCAAAGGGACTGACCTCCCCCTCTCTGCCGGCCCATCACAACCTGACAAGGAGAAGCCATAAACAGGCAGCAGTCACCTTCAAAGGGCAGCTGTTACATAACCACTGCAAGGGGACGGACTCTCAGCTCCCGGTTTGTCGCAGAGTTAGAGAAACCTCGATCTCTGGGTAGAGTGGGTAGATGGAGGAACTTCTCTGTAAACTAGAATGTCCAGGAAAACTTTATATATCTCAAAGCTTCCATGCAAAGAGTAAAACTTATTATATAGCTTTGTTAGAAACAAAACTGCATATCTAACGTTTTTCCCTCCTCCCCCTGTTTATTTGGGCTATTGTAGCTTACGTCTAAAAAAAGATCCAACATTGAGTTTCACAGAAAGATTGAATGTTGCATAAAAAAATCCTTAAGAAGCAGTGATGGACACCCTCCACCAAGAGGACAAGCCAAAGGAAGATGGCTGACTCAAAACATTTTAATGGGAAGGTGAGTGGAGGGAAGAAGTGCAACACAAAAAGGTTGACAAATGATTTTTTTTTTCAACCTAGCAATAGGTTTGTGCAATAAGGGAGGGATTGGTACTTTCAGTGTAGAGCGAGACCAAGTCCTGCTGGAAAATGAAATCAGAATCTCTGTAAAGCTTGAAAGTAGAAGGAAGCATGAAGTGCTCGGAAATGTCCAGCTAAATAATGAAGCTGACACAAAAGACCAAGCGGAGAGATGATGTTCCCAATCCTGCCAAGACCCTGCTGCTTGTGAACCACATTTTTATCTTCCACTCAACTTTCCATCAATAAACCTGGAAACAGGACTCTGAACTGCTAGCTTCTTATAAAGGACTCTTCTAATGTAGCCTCCTTTTTAAGGAGGTCAAGAACTGTATGCCGGACTGCTATCAAATCAGGAGGTCAAACATTTTAGTCTTTATTAGATTGAATGAGAAACTGATTTTTTTTAAATCAGCTGCAAGCTAAAAAAATAAAAAATTACAGAAATTACCACTTGGAAACACTTGTGTGTAACAAATCTCTACAATACGAGTTTCCATCTTTAAATTGAATAAGATTCATCTTCCTCCATTTCTTCTTTTACTGAGACTAATGCTGCTGTAGTAGATCATTTGGTGGGACGGCAACAGGCTCTCTCTGCAACTTTCTCGGCTTTTGTTTGCCGAGGATGACAAAGAGCTGCAGCATCTGATGACGTCGTGTCTTCCCCTACGCCACCTCCACCTCGGCTTCCTGCTGTTCCCTGGAGACCCGTCTCCAGGAGCCTCGGAAAAACAAGCTGCCCTCAGCAGCAGACGTAAGGTTTCGCTTGCATCCCACGGCGCTGCATTGAAGCACAACATAATGGCACACAATTTGCTAAATGAAAGCGGAAGGTGGAGAAAGGCGGATCGAGCGACACCGCCGATCCGGCACTTTCCGCTGAGTGGAGGAGTGAGTGATGGAGCTTGGCACACATCAGCTCCTGCTTTGTGTTTTTTGCACCTGAGAATCAGGATGTGGCCGTTGTGAGGGACAAGTGCAGCGGAAAGCAAAGTGCCCAGAAACAAGGGAACGGGGAAATGGAGGGCCGTGGGGAAAGTGTACGAAATGAAACCACCAATAAATCAAATGTCACTTTCAACAATGTGACTGGTGATCTTTCGGATCTTGGTCGCCGTGTTTTTGTCTCGACTTCCTCAAGACTCGAGTCTTATCGTAGAATCCAGACAATCAATAAAAAGCAAGACATTTGGAGCGATGGCTTACGTAATTGAAGGGATCTTTCCTCTAAATGTATGACCTAAACTGAGAGCAAGAAGAGAAAAGGAGCAAAAAAAAAATACAGAGTTCTTCTGGGGAGAGAAATAATTTGTGACTGAGATTAAAAAGCAGAAGGACAAATAGAAATTGTTGCCATTATTTCAGAAGAACTGGGTTAGGATGTTACCTGGAAGAGAATGCAGGATGTTTCATTTGCTCTGCTGTACATCTGGAACTATAGATGTGCTACATTTTAAATCTCAAGTTTAACAAAACCCACCATTTAGAAACGCGCACCGTTTCTAAATCATGACCCACTGCATCTCCCAGCATTTCTGAACCAACAACAATGTTTCTGTTGGCAGCCTCTTGCACTGAATAGTGGCAAAAACAAAAGGCACAGTTGCTGGAGCTCAGTGCAGATCTGAGGGACAGGACAACTTAAAAAATAAAATCTATAACTACATGATTAGTAGAGGTGAGACAACTTAATTTGATAGATAAATCTACAGACATTCACAGAATAATTTGTTTTAAATCAGCAGAAACAAGGAGGCAGTTGCTTAGCTATAGCTACAATGACTAGAGGAATGTTTGCAAGTATAAAGGAGAGCATTGAACCACCATGGCAATGGTTTTATGTCCTTATTTGAACTGAACGCATGCTGTACAAAACATTTTAACAAATAGAACATTTACACCTTATTTATAAAGCTCAATTTAAAATCCTAAAGTCAAACTTGGACGCAACTTGGCTTCCCAAAAACAACAATGACAAAAACAAAGGGAACCGATAAGAATGTGTCGATTTTCTCTTGATCAGCTCCGGTCAAATACAGAAATATTTTCCTTTTCATTAAACATATTAAAACCTAGAGTGAGAGTTTCACCATGTTTGCTGATGAGCAACATGAGCATGCACTTTGATTTAACCTATTAAGAATTAAGTTAAAACAAACTTAATAAAAATCGAAGGTAGGTGCATAAAAAAATCAACATGTATGTAGGACAATATTAAAATTTCTCCATGTTCTATATCAAATATTCTGCAGAACATTTTCTTGTTTTGTGTGTTGTATCCCTTAGGGGAAAAAAACAGGAAAAAGTGTCTGTGTAAAAAAAAAAAGAATCATGTCAACCAATAAAAGCCTGATTAATGCATTTCAACTAAATCACAACTGAGGTGAATGGAGCTTCCCATCTAATCCTTCTGGCCAGAAACAAATCAGGTTTGTTTTTATCTGGCTGACACATTTTTATCTTTTTATTATTATTGTTCCCTGAGGAGATTTAACACATACAAACTCTTTAGTGTTCATTTTGTCTACAAAAGCAACATATAACCATAAAATACTGGTTCTTTCATAGAGAGTTACTTTGAAACCAACAACAAAAAAACACCAATCTAAGATTATTTCAGTTTAAGCATCAACATTTTCTAGCCTATCATAAATTAGACAATCACTGCCAGAAGAAGTAGACTTTTCTTTTAATTTTAATGGTTTAATTTTTTTTAAAGCAAAAGTTTTGTTTCTCATCATCTGTCCAAGCAGAACAAGGGAAAATTGGTTGATTTCATTCACTGCTACAGAAATCGGTAACTTAATTTAGTAAACCTTTCCACAAGCACCCATGTCCATGTCCACTTTTGACCAGTGGGCATAGACAGGAAGTGGAAAAGCAGAAGAAGAAATTGTTGGACTCCTTTTCCTAAGTGGAAGAGGGGGAACAAAAGAGTGAGCCCAGCCCATTACAGCGAGACAGACACATTTCTCCCGATCTCGTCCGTGGCTTGAATCACAACAGGCCAGAAGAGGATCATGGGAAGATTTTAAGACTCGCTTATAGTAAAGTTTCTGAAGAGAACATCAGAACAGGTCAAGAGACATAAGTATTATTTTAACAAATAAAAGCATCTACTTCCAAGAGCTGCACTATGAAAAGTAAAAATTTATTTTTTTTTTTTTTTTAAAAAGCATATTTCATCCGATAGTTATTAATAACGAAGACAGACGCCTCCCTGTAGGAAGAGCCCCCCCCCCCATCAGGTCCACACCTAAACAAGTTCCCGCCGCTCCACATTACGTCACACTCACCTATTTAGCGTGTACGAGCCGTTCCTCTTAAACCTCATCCTGGACGACAGGAAGCGGATAAAGAAATCCAGAGTTGACGGCGTGGTCCGGCTTCGGCTGCTCGCAGCTCGGAAAGAAAACCAACCCACGCTCGCAGTAAACCCTCCGTGGACGGACGCGGAACAATACTCGCAGTGGCTCTTTGCAGTCCTCTCTCTCTCTCTCTCTCTTTCTCTCTGCTCAGACGTCCACTCTCTCCTCCTCCTGTTTTCTTCGGTTTCCCCTCAGTTCAGTTTCCGCGGGGCTGGGTTATTGAGTGTTGCATTGTTGCACGTAAAGCGACGCAAAGCGCAGCGTTTTTAACCCCCCCCCCCCCCAAAAAAAAAAAAATATCATTAAAAATAAATAAAAAAAAAAAATAGGAAAACTTGAACACCAGCCCGTCTTCTGGCATATAACAGACATGAAGTAACGTCTGAAAACATGGAAAATGTGAAGTCACAAATCAGCAGAAACCCACCAGCAGTCTGTTACCTCTGCTTTCTCTGCTCCATTCTGGCTCCTGAGGAAAGCTCACGTTTCCCCATCTGAGGAGCTATTTATACGCCCAGCGTCCTCCACAGGCTGACCGCCACCGGCCCAACACGCTTCTTATCAACGCCGGAAAGGTGAGACAGATCTGAGGCTAAGAATAGGGCCGATTCATTACTGCCCTTTAAATCCCATCCAGGACTGCGCGTCTTTTTGGAATGCAAACGTACTTCACAGGTGGAGGTTTGATTAAAAATGTGATTAAAATGAAAGTGATTATAATCTAACTGTAGGTACACTGAGTGCTTTCTAGAAAATTAATGTGTTAATGTAATAGAACTTTCCAGGAAGCATCAACCCAGATTATTAATGTTTTAAAAATCGGCATTCATAACAGACCCTCTGCAGAACAACTAAAGCAGACACAATATCGGGCTGTAATGTTGCCAAAATCAAAAAAACACATGCATCATGAACAGACATGCACAGATCAGCCGTTTCCATGCCAATTCTGACAGAATCCTTCTTCCCTAAAGGACTAAAATATAAAACTGCTGCAGGCACTTTAGTAGAGAAAATGATTAATGGAGGGGGGGGGAAAAAGTGCAGATTTTGCACTTTCCCACGTCAGTGCAGAATGTTTTAGGTTTGATCTGCCAATTCTAATATGAAAAATCTGCTGCATGTTGCCAGATTTAGAACTGCTCGAAATGATTGAATAAAATACAGAACGATCCCCTTTTGTGCATTTGAACATCTGTTCCTAACTTCTGTCTGATTTTTATTCAACTCAGAAAAATGCATCAAAGTAAATACTGTTGCTTGATGGACAATAGGTGCTGCTATTGTCTGAAAATGATGGGATCTCTTGTTTCATTTAATTAATAGATTTTTCAGTGTTATCCATCAGTCACCAGTCAGAGTCAAACAAAGAGAATGTGAATGATTTGAAACCATTTAATTAATTGGTGCTTTGCTAATTCTGCATCATTTGCATTTCTTTTCTTTCTGGATGAACACTAAAGAGAGATGACATTAAAAAAAATCACTTTAGAACGGCAAAAAGTGACTTTTTTGTGCACATCTACACTCCTTCAGCTACATGCTGAAGTGTTTTATGCAGGGTCTGTTTAGAGAACGGTTGCTGCTCCAGCTGGATCCGATGTGTCTACACCAACTACATCCAATTTGAACAATAAAACCGGCTTGAGCTTGTATTGCAACTTAAAATAATCTGAACGCATGAGAAAGACGAGGGTCGCAGAGAGTCAGACCACAAAGACACCGTTCACATGGACCGTTACTAAGCAGCTGGCTGAGAAAGAAAATGTTCCCGGTGATGAACTCCTTTCCACATGAATTCTTTTTTTTTTTTGATAAGTTTTAAGATGACATTTAAATGAAAGCTGTTTTTCCGTTTCTCTTATGAAGAACCACATCATACTGTGGGTTATTTTGAGAGTTTTAAGTTTGTGCATCACAGTAAAAGCAAGCTGGCACCAAAAGTGCTGATGAGTTGCACTGCTGATGCTGCTGCTGCTGGTCAGCCACTGCAGAGTTACACAACATCCAAGAGGAGGAAGATGATGATGGATGAAGCAATGAGAACATAAACCAGAGTTAAGCTACTCTTTGAAGCAAATAATATACATAAGGACAACCTCGGAGTGAGAAATAAGCTAACTCACAATTAACTTAATTCTCAAAGAAATCAAATTTTGCTTATTGGACACAACAGATTTTAAAGACAAGGTCTAAACTTTAAACTGCTTAAACTGACAGCCGTAAGTGGGAGAAGAAAACTGAAGACACCAGAAGGTTCAATTAGCTCCGTTATTAGTGCAGTTCAATCCTTATGTTCATTCCTAATCTTTTGCTTCTTCTGCACCTTAATTGCTCACGATTTAATTAGGTGATTTTTGTCTTTTCAGTCATTAGTCTATTTCTTTCCCAATTCTTCATTCACGTTCCCGCATTACACAGTAATCTGAGCTCTTTACATCAAGTATTCATAGACCTTGAGCTTTTGTTTCACGTTTTGTTCTTACAACCACAATCTTCAATGTGATTCATTCAGATTTTATGCCAAAAGCTAATGCAAAGCAGTGGATAGTTGCAAAATGGAAAGAAATTGATATATTTTATTTGATTTTTTTTCAATTTTATCAAGTTCCTTTTTTATATTTCTTAATTATTAATTTTACCAAATAAACTGAAAAGTGTGGCATGTATTTGTATTATGAATTTACATAAAAAAGTACTGTTTATATATATTTGACTGACCTTTCAATTTTGTCCCATCAGTGACCCGAATTCAAAGTCCATCTAAATAGAAGTTGTAAAACATGCCTGTAAGTCAAGATCATGAGAGTGTTATATGCTGGGTGAAAATAAAAAAAATCCAGAATTTCCAAAAGTTAAATCTTCAAAAACCAAAAATGTGATTAATCGATAGAATCGATTCATCACCCAGATCTACAAATATGGTTTTCTGGTCAAAAGACAATGAAATTTAACTTGTGGGTTACTTGCAATTCACTATGTAGTTACAAATAACTGCACACTAACCAGAACCACCCCCCCCCCCCCACACACACACACACACACACCACCACCACCATTAATTCCACTGTTAAAACATGGTGGTGGTGACATCATGCTGAGGGAATGCTTTTGGCAAATTTTGACAATTCGACAAAGTTCATGGCAAGATTTGAAGACTGATGAAGACTTTATAAGTCATTAGGCTGAGCTTGAACTACTTAGCAAAATCAGACTCTAGATCCATAAGGCTGAGACAAATTCAAGAAAGGTGGAGCACAAATTACAACCACGTTTCAGATTTAAACTTAAACTCTCAACAGTTAATTTGTCTATTTATCCAGACTAGAAGAATAAGAATGTATGAATGCAGATAATGAAATAAAGTCTGCACTGACTGAGCTTCCACCTTTGATTTGCTCTGAACGGCAGAGAAGCGTCCAGAACACGGTCATTGTTGGCTGCGGTGTGGCTGAGAAACAGCCCCGCTCCCTCTGCTCCGCCTCAGGCTTTCCAGGAATACATTGAGAGCCAAAAAGCTGGACCGCAGTGCACAAACGCAGCCTATAGTGAGGCTCCGGCAGCAAGAGCGCATGCATGATGAGAGGCCAGCTTTGGAGAGCTCAAACCGCAGCAAGTGCCAAGTTCTCCTGCATAAAACAGCGGCGATGCCGACGCTGCCCTGCTGCGACTGCCAAAAAAAAAAAAATAAAAAATCCACCTTATGAAACCAGTAACATGTGTAGATTATGCTGTTTAATGTACATTAACTTTTTGCTGCCAAGACCTGGGTCCACTCCTAATAAGCTCACACAAACAACAAGCAAATTCACAGAGCACAACTAAGATGGGGCCAAACCAAGAGGTGCAGCATAAAAAGACTCGTATATACACCCAGGTGGAGAGACGCCAGGAGACAGGCAGTCTGTATGCGTCAGCCTGCCACATTAAGCACAACATATACAGTAAACAGAGGACACCACAGTAATGCAGTTCAAACAGAGCGTCCATTCTTCACAGCTCGCTTTGGGCTGCACCACAAAGCTGAAATAGCCCTGCTGGTATCCTGGAGTTCCACGAATGGCTCATAAAAGACAAAAAAAGTGAAATAAAATATTAGGGCTGCAGAATCTCGTTATCTTATTATCTTATTATTATTATATTATCTTTCGAGATCTAGAAAGGTTCGGTTTTCATTGAAATGCCACCTGACAGGGGAAATGAAATGTACCCCAGCCCATGAATTTATCACTTTTTAAGGCATCCTCAGAACGTGGAGACCAAGCCAGCGTGAACCCATGTACACAGATATCATCACTGACATTTATGGACCCACCAGGAAAATCACATTGGTGTTGGAGTCATGCTTCAGGTCTTGCAATCAAAATATGGTTGTTGCAATAGGCATCTAAACAAACTGGAAACATTGTCAAAAAGATTGCTTCATTTCACAAAGTGAAGGAATGCAAAAGGAGCCCTGACCAGGGACCGATTTCAAAAACTGAAGTACATAAACATACGTTCCAGTAGGCCAACAATTATGTGATAAAATTTTTTTATTGGAATTATGTAACTTAATTCTCAAAGAAATCAAATTTTGGTTTTTCCATTAGCTGTAAAGTATCAAAAGAATGTGTTTTTTGAATTAAATAAGCAAAATAAACCTTTCAATGACAGGCTTAGAGCTGTATGAGTTCAAGTACTGTCTTTAGAAAATAATTTGAACAGATAAGTCATCTTCGCACTCATTTTGTAAACCGTTAAGTACATCAAAGTAAAGTAGCTGCACTGAAATGTCCTGGAGGGAGTTTATATTCTACTTCTGCAGCCCAATAAAATGTTTACTGGGCATTATAACTATTTAGAACCTGCTAAAATATTAATGATGCCACAGTGAACGTAATCCTGACTGCAGTTTTACAACCCCTATGATGCAATGTGAAGCACTTATGCTGAGGACGATGAGACTATGGCGCCACCTCCTGTTGTTTAGGAAAAATGCATTTGATTCTGCTGTGGTTAGAGGGCAGGAAGTAATTGCTGAAGGCATTTTATTCTTTTTTTTAATGAAATATTTCATTTCATTTGCAAAAGGACACAAAAGGCAGACGTGTTGGCCGTCACCGACGTCTTCTTGACTGGCATGCGGTCTGCTACTGCTGCCATGTAAACAAAGACTCAGCACTGGTGATGAAGTCTGAAATTATAGGGTGAGGACAGATCATTGCATTAAAAAGGATGAAAGAGATGAGGCTGAACGACAAACCCTCACAGGCAGAGTTACTGGTATGTAAAAAAAAACATTAACATGCAGAGGTTTGAGTTTGAGGAAAATTCTTAAGATGATGATAATGGGACAAACAAATATTTCACCAAGTATAAAAAAAGGAGTTACTTTTGAGTGCCGTGCGAAGGAACGGAACCGGCACAAAGAAGAACAGATTCATTGATCCGCCCGCCTCGGGCTGGTGGTAGACTGGTGTTGCTGGTTTAATACTGCAGCAGCTTGATTCGGTCATGTGATACCAGAGCCGACAGAGCCCAGTGAATGCTGGGAAAGCCTGAGAGCCATGATTATGCAACACCCAGATCTGATTTCATGCCCAATGGTTCTCTCCCCTCCATTCCGGTCATTTCTTTATCTTTCCATATCCGCGTTTCCCCTGCAATCAGTGACCTATTCTTTCTTAACCCCCTTATAAATCGCTTTCTATCGTCTTGGGACTCTCCTAAACAGAAAGCAGAGAGCACAACAAGTCCAATTAGAGCAGTAGAGTTGCCTCTGGTAAAAGCTGATCAGCTTTTATCCCTCCCAAGAAATGCAAACTTCACTTACCATGGAGAGTGTGGAGATGTGCTGCCCTCTAGCGGTAATAAGACATATTCATACAATTTCTGGATAATTCTTTGGGTGTTTTGATGGTCATGAAATGTGGCAGCTTGTAATACAGGAGTCAAAAAGACATAAAAGGACACAAGAATGTTTAAAAGGAAGCTTGGCGAGTCCGTTGAACCTGACCCGTCTAGGAGAATCTAGACGCGCTTCACATGTTTCTGCATGTCGAGCAATCAAACACCGTTTCCCCAGTTTCAGGAATTACCCTTCATTTCCACTAGAATCTGATGTCACATGCAAGTTTTAAATCTCACCGACCTAAATATGAAAAAAGAAGAAATGAATGTGCTGATATCTTGACACTTGAGAGTGTGGAGATGTCACAGTAAGTGTTTGCTGTAAATATGGAACATTCTAGTTTCTGCCTTCAGTTGCTTTGTTCCATAGCCAGAAAACATTTAGCTCTACGTTCACACCCATAGCTCTCAGTGCAGATATGCCCTAATAACTGCTACAACTCAAAACACTCTGCTTCTAGATGGCTATCAGTACTGTAATCTCATGCCATGTGTGTACATATGAATCATTTCTAAAAGCAGCAGTGTGTTCTTCCGCTGTTTGATGATATTTATTTCAAAGTGGAAACTATCAGCATGTACCCTGTGTATTCACTTGTGGCTTTTGAGATGCATAACATCTCTGTCCAAGAAGTTCTCCTCAAGAATGTGCTTTTACTCAATTATTCACGCAATAATTTTTTTTTCGTATGCCGACGCCTCCAAACACACACCCGAAGCCTGAATGATTGAGTCACACTTGGGGCCTGTGACAGAGGATGGAAATTTTCTGACCTTTCCAGGTAGAATTAAGAGAGTGGGAAAGCCCAGCAACTGTTAAGTGTAGATTGTAGTTGGGGGTTGCTAAAAAGGAAAAAAACATAAAATATTTTTTTTTAAAAAAATAAATGCTTTGCCTGCAATTTTATACTAAAACTTGTAAAACTCATTCATTCATGAAATTTAGGGTTTGTGCAAGTTTTGCCAACTCAAATTTAAGACTTTTAAAGACCGTTATGAATGACATTTAAGACTTGTATCACAACAGAAATGCACAAAAGAAAATCGCAATGAAATAAATTGCATTGCTTTAGCAAAAGTGGGTGAGTGGCTAAGATGAACATTATCCAGCCAACAGGCGATAAATTTGCACTTACTCACAATGGTTGTAAAACATTAGCTAGCTTTGTTGTAACAGTTACTGGTAGTTTCAACCACCTTGGATCACAGAACGCACTGAAGATGTCTGCGTACGACTCAAAGTTTTGCATAACAGAAAAATGTCCTGCAAGAAAAAAAGAAACTAAACAGAATATACAAGCCTAAATATTCCTGCCACGACAAAATTTAAGACCTGTGATTAATGTATTTGAGCCCAACTTAATCAATCAAATTTTATTTGTATAGCACATTTCAGCAGCAAGGCATTTCAAAGAGCTTTACATAATTAAAATAAAAACAGACATTGAATGAAGGGTGAGAAAGAGATAAAAAAAAGATTAAAATGGATAAAAACATTAAAACAATTACTTTAGTTAAACGGCGTTTAACTGGGACTCTAACCCTCTGGGAATTTAGTCAAAAACACCGTTTGACAAGGACTCCAATCTCTAGGTTTTTCAGACTTTAGTTGAAACGCCGTCAACTGGGACTCCAACCCTTTGGCCTTTAGTCAAACCGCCGTTTGACAAGGACTCTAACCTTTATAACTTATTATCATGTTAGTTGAAATGCCGTCAACTGGGAATCTAAACCCCGTAGGACTTTAGTTAAACTTAAGACATTTTAAGGCATTCATTTTAAAAACAGGAATTTAAGACATTTTAAGAATGTGCAGACAACCAGAAAACAGTCCTACTTAAGTGTTGATATAGTTATACAATAGGCTCATCATTTCATTCTGTTTATCATTGTGCCAACAAAACTAAAGCGGGAGAGTCCAATTTTAAATTTAAGTCAAAATGAAATAATATGAAAACCTGCATTGGTCGAACCCTAACTACGGTGCTGCTGCTGCTGCTGTGCAGTCGCAGTAAATAAATTGCACTTTGTAGTTGGATATTTGGTGCAATCCAGAGTTCTGGGAAGATTCCTGGTATTCTACCAAATTTATCCACATCTCCACATACTCTAGGTGTTAAATGGAGTAGGTACTTAAAATATATAGCATGTTGATCTTAAAATCTACGTAACTCAAAAGAAGAATTCATGCTAGTCATTGACTTTCTACTAGTTCCTTCTATACAAGTGGCAAGAAAATAGAATAGCTCTGTTAGCTTTCAGATTCCTCAAAAATAGTCAATGCCTTCTTTTTTTCTGCTTGGATCCAGAAGTGACGCTGCACAGCTAGAGGAGGATCATCGCCTACAGCGGAGTATAGCTCACCGAGCGAGACTGAAAGAGGACACGTGCGGTTCAGGACACGCTCACGTTGCTGCCTTTAGACTTCAGAATGACAGGCGCCAAGCTGAAGTCTGCATGCGGAAAGCAGCACTTCCTCCATTTGTACATCACACTGTTTGTTTTCCTTTCAGCACAACAAGTAACTGCTTCCTGTGAGCTCCTGCTGCAGACTCCCAGGCCAGAACAATGAGACGACGAGAAAACAGTAAAGTGCACCAGGGACCGTTTGGAGGACAAGGAGCATTATCACGCAGTCAGTCAGAAAATGAGGGCTCACTCAAACACCGACATGGATACAGGTGTAGATGGAGACAC
The DNA here is from genome assembly GCA_033032245.1 of Poecilia picta. Lineage (NCBI taxonomy): Eukaryota > Metazoa > Chordata > Actinopteri > Cyprinodontiformes > Poeciliidae > Poecilia > Poecilia picta. Next base: position 15,427,286 of record CM065358.1, read on the forward strand.
TCTGGTAGACAAAACCTCACTCAGGAAGAGGCTGGAGGAGACGTAAACGGAGCAGGACAGACGCGGGAAAATGCAGAGTAATACTATAAGTAAGATAAATACCAGCTTCCTGTTAGAAGATGATGTTTCTTAAATGTCATGCTGTCCAGAGAGGCAGTGCCTTGCAAAACAGTCCATGTTAACTTTGTCACATTTCGTCTCACCACCTCCATAACATTTAATACATTTAAGTGGGAATTTAAGCAAAAGATCAACAAAAGATAATTATGAAGTGAAAGGAAATCAAAACATTTTCTAAAAAACCTCTTTTTTTTTAATAACCAAAAATGTAAAATGAATTATACCATGAATATGTACTCATCCCTCTAACTCTTATCACCATCTTTAGGAAGGCATAAAACATGCTTTTCATATGTTCGTCACATAAAATTCCATTAAATGACATTGAAGCTTATGACTGTAACATGACAAAATGGGAGCATAAAGACTAATCTCCAACACATCTCCATTAAAAATGCTGAAAGCGGTACCCTCTGTGCATACTTTACTTCTGTAACCCAGAAGGGTGGGTGGACCAAACTCCTGACCTCCTGTTCCTCTCAGAGAGGAAACGGATGTGGGAACGCGTTTCTCCTCTCTCTCTCTCACACACACACACACACACACACACACACACACACACACACACACACACACACACAAAAGAAGCGCGCAAACAGACACACGACACAAAGGCTGACAAATGAAAACGCTTACAGAGCGGATATGACACACGTGGCCTGCCTGGTTCTACCTGTCCATTTCAAGCTTCTGAGGTGCCGGGAGGACGTTCTCGTTGACTCAATGCTGAGTGCATCTGAGGAAATGTGACGAGTGGAGAGCTATGTTTATCCTAATTCAGGCTTTGAAAATAAAGCGCCAACTATATTTTCAAAATAACTCATCAGCAAAATTTCAACAAAATGTGATGATTTTAATAAAACACACAACGTCTGAATGAAAGCTCACTTTCTCTGTCACTAGACTCTGTTATGCTTTCAGGGACAGTGCCCTTACTACCTACTGTACTTCACCAATAATTTATATTTGCATTAAATAAAAAGCTTTAGACATATTACTTTCATCAAAACATCACTAATTTTTCAGTTTTTAAAGACAATCAGGTGTACAAAATACTACCAAGCAATTTTTATTTCTTTCTGTATATTTGAAAAAAAAAATGCTTTTCCAAGTTAATTTGTTCATTTCATTCTAATAAATTAAACAGTGAAAACAATGAGCACGACATTCAACCGAAACAAAAAAGACCGCCTGGCAATTCTCGACAACAGCCACACAGACAGACGGCTTTGCTTCACAGAGATTACAGGAGACAACTCCAGTGCTGAAGATGAAGAGGAGCAGAAAAGGTCCAAGAGGAAGAACATAAAGAAAAGGCTAAATGACCAGAGGTCAGGAGTCACCGACTGGCTTCAAAAGATCCTCTCTCCCTCCGTCGCCCTTTATGTAGGCTAATCGCTTCCATCTCGCCTCCCTGAGCTAGTTGGATCATTTAGCCTCATTTAACCAGCTAACAGCCAGTAATAAATCAGCAACACACTCCTCTATCACCTCTAATCTATGGATGTCTGTTCTGCTCGATACACTCCCCCTGATATACGACTCGGTGTGCTCCGGCTGCTGCAGAACATGGAGAAAGGACCGCAGGGACCAAGTTGGGAGGGTCCGACAGTACGAGGAAAATGAAAACGGGAGCTCATAAAAGGATAGCGGAGCAGACACTAAGGCTAATTCACCAAGACTTGTTTTGAATTTGCCATCTCAATCAGGTTTCATTTAAATGAAAGTAAAACATGAGGCTGGATGATAAGCACCGAAGCTGTTAAAAAATGTTAAACTAAAAACAAAAACGGGGGCTACAACACTAATAGCAAGTTTCTGGTAAAACTTCAGTTACAATGTGTGAAGGTTTATATACAATTATTTTAACGAAGTAAAATAGTCATAAACCATACAAATACTTCATTACTTCTGAAGAAATCTGGTAAATCTTAAGGTCTCCCGGATTAAAGGCTGAAAAAGTGTGCTGCCAATCAACACCTTCCCACTCCACCTCCCGCAATACGTCCAAACTCCTCATAATACCCCATGTTCACAGCCAGTCGTTGTTAGGCTGGCGAGCTTGTAAATCTTTCTTCGTTTGCTCAGAGTGTTGGATCAGTGTTAGCAGTTGTCACGTGCCACCCAGCTCAGGGGCTGCTGGTGATTAAGGCTCCTAAGAAAGGTCACATTAAACGGGTTTCAACACTGAAACAAAGAAAAGGATTTTGACACCATGTCTGGTAGTGGTGTCCGTGCAAGCAGCTTGAATGCAATGCAGCTCGATGCCTCACAAATTATTCAAACCCTTTAACGTACTCACAACTGCACTTTACAAAACACAAAATTTAACGTATTTTGTTGGATTTTTTTTACGATATATCAAGAAAAGAATGCAATTGTTAAAGAGAAAGAAAGTGAGGCATGTTTTCTATTTATTAATATATATATATTTTTCAACACATTTACACCTGAAAAGTATAAAATGTATTTGTAATCATCCCCAAATACAGAGCTACTAATTAGCAGAAGAGGCTAATAAAGGTAGCTGTTCTTAGATATTTCTTAGGTTCATACCAGTCCTGTCCACGTTAATCAAACTCCACTTTGTTTGTCTAGAAAGTTTGGTTCTTTTGGGGAGGCATGAATGTGGACTCGAACTCTGGTCCACTTAGAAACCAACATCTCAGTTCAATTGAAGTGAACTCTGGTGTGGTTTGAAGGCCCGTATGAATATCAAGCGGACCAGAAATCATTCCAAGAGCAAGAAAAAGACTAAAGTGCAAGGTATTCTGGGTAAATATAAATGCTGGAGTCTAATGCTAGTGGGCGGGGGGTGGGGGGGAGGGAGGCTTGTAGTGTTTGCGAAAGACAAAAAAGAAATCCTACAACTGCAAAAATCTGATGTCAATGCATTTTTGTTGACATTTTGAGAAGTAGTAAGTTCTGCTCAAATCTTCAGAGGTTTTGTGTTATTTCTTTTGGTGGCCTCTATGGAAGAGTATAGAAAAAAGAACTATAGACAGAAAAACATTCCTGGCGTTTGCAAAGCTTAATTTCCGGAAAAGTGGTTCAATAAACCAGATGCTCAAAGGGACTGGACACAATTTAGTTCATCAGTTACGCACGGCCTTGTGTGGAACTATTGCATAAAATCTAGTCTGTGGATGAAACGAGACAAATTCTGAAAATTAAGTAGAAAAAAGTTCAAGGGTTTGAATAATTGTGCAAGACACTGTAGTTCCATTGGCGGGTGTGCTGTGAGCTGTTACTTGATTGGACTTATCTGTGTTGAAACACACATTTCCTCAGGGCGACATCAGAGGCCTTACAGGGGTCAAACACTCCTCTGTGAATCTTGTCATGTCATGTTTTTTTGTGTCCAGCTCTGAACTCCTCGGCCTCGCTCCTGGGAGGCCCGCTCGGAAGCTCCCATACCGCGACCTTGACCCGGCAGCGGAAACCAGACGACCCTGTCTTCTCTCTCTCCTTTGCCTTCATTCCAAGTCAAACTCCTCCCTTCTTCTCCTCCTCCGCATCCTTTCCTACACGTATAGGACTCTTCCAACTGTCGCGCAACCTCATGCAGTCATTTCCACATGCGTTGAATCCCGTCCAAATCTAAGTGATACCTGCCAAGACCGAAATTAAGCAATGCCAAATAAATCTGGAGTGCCACTGTAATCATTTTCTCTGCAGATAGGTGGAGCAGGTTTGGTTAATTACATGGGCGGTTTGTGGATCTGAATGTTTCGCATCAACGGCGCTGTGTGAATTCGTTTCGAGATCAGCCCACATCGGAGCAACGCCCACCCTCGCTCTCTATCTCTGCCCACATGCTGCCGAGGAGAGACGTAAAGGCAGCATATGGGCAGATCAGAGCCGTGCAGTAGTAGACGTTAACAAACACATATGAGACATATGGCTGCTGGTTCTGGCCTGTCACCGTCTCACTGATGGGCTCTTTGCTGTTTGGCTTCTCCCAACGACCACAGGAATGTTGCAATCAACACTGACATGATAATAAGAGGCAGAACCAATCACAAAAAGGGAAATTTTCTTTTTCGGTTTATAGGTTGCTAAACTTTTCCTGGCAGGCTTACCGCTAATGTATTTGCAGGAACGAACCGAGATTCTCATAGTTTCATGTTCTGTAAACAAAAGCCTCTGAAAAATGATCACATTTTACATTAAAAACAAATATCTTGATTATTATGTCTAAAAAGAATGCACTTGGTAACATTTTTATTTAGATACATAGGATAAATACGCAGAATTTAGCAGCAGCTGGAGAAAAGACTGGACAGTCCAGCATTTTATCTTGTATCCGATTCCAAAAATGCTATAGCCATGACAGAAATGTTTTCCAAAAAAAAAAAAACACACACAGCAAGAAGGAAAGGTGTAGTAACAGTCTTTGGCCAGATGACCAGTGGTGTGCAGCAACAGGTTGGGGAGGGGCAGTGCTGCATCATTCTGCCATTCGTACAATTGAATTGAGCATTTTCTCAAAAACTCTCAACAGAAAGACAGAAAATCAAACATTTATCAAGATACACACCCCACTGTGTGTTTTGATAAAGGAAATTGAACAGTGGTTATGCCACGGTTAAAAAGTAAATCTATAACCTATTAGCAAAACAGACTTTTCCTACAAAGAACATTTAGCTGAATGTAAAAAAACAATTGGGAGCTGTGCAGGATGAACACCGCCCATCACATTACCTTCAACTTCCTGCTAAAGCTGCCTAACAGGAAGTGAACTCTTAAAAAGGTTCAAGAGCAGCTTTAACCTCTTTCTCCAAGTGGGGCTGCTTCCCATGATGCTCATACCAATGTTTTATTCTTTCTTTTTCTTCTCCTGTACTCTCAGCAAAGGACCTCCATTGTAATCCCACTAAGTCTGGGTGTCCACAGCTCATGAATGAGCTGCACATACCTATCATGTTCACCAACATTGACCCACTCATGTAGTTAAAAACAAGCTAATCTGCATAACGTCACACTTGCGAAATCTGCTGAGTGGAAGGGGGTGCACTGTTGTATAAAAATAGACCAAAAACAGGAAGATGAAGAGAGAAAGTGAGAGATTATTGTAAGGGGATGGAGGAGTAGAGGAGGAAGTACCGAGATGAACTTGGCTCCCTGAGGCATGTGTGCTTTTAAAGAGTATGTGAGGATTGGGCTTGCCTTTCCTCATGCAACATAGAAATCTCTAATCCAATTATAGTTCAGACCAGGCTAGCAGTCTAGCCTCAGCCACCAAGGACAAACGGAGCTGGCTTGCACAAACGCCAGTAGCCCACCGGCTCTGCACAGATTCAGACACTGCTCAGCTAGCACATCAGTGGAGGAAACAAGCAAAAAAGAAAAAAACTTGAACTGAAGTAGTCACTTCTTCCTGCAAAATAACTTAAGATATGCTGACGATAAAAGGACTTTCTTCTTTATGTCTTTTAGAAACAAGTGAATTATGATAAAAGTACATTTTTGCTCCTTAATTCCTTTCTTGGAAGTCTCTTCAGGTTAAATTTATCTCTGTATGTTTGCCTGAGCCGTCGCTGCTTCTAATCTAGCTGGCTGACCTATGGTTCCAACCCATTTATCTCAATATCGCTACCTACTGTCTCAAATATACTCAAATATCATTTCTCTCTTTCAGGCACTCCTTCTCCTTTATCAGCTGCCCTCTCCTCCTCTGAACCTCTTCATTATTGCTTTACAATACTCCCTCTCTCTGTTTTTTTTTTTCTTTTCTACTTTTCACAATGCTTCATTTTTAGATCAGGTCAAGGAAGTTACAGCATGATGTCAGTTCCTTTGGTTTGCTGGCTGTCAACAGCTCAACATGCTTTGCTGCATTTTATACTGTAGATGTAGAAATCTGGAAAGTTTGAACTTCACTGCAAACTTGTCAGGTGACCGCAATCTCAGGTCCGCAGGCTCTGACCCATAAACTACTCGGAAAAAACAAACAAACGAATTACATATTAAGGTATAGCAACAACATCAACAACCCTCTTCAGTGTGGAAGCTGCTACTGAGTGGATAAGACTTAGTTTTGTCATTCTCAATATTGGATGAGGGTTTAAAATGCATTCAGAAGAAATAGAAAGACTCTAGAGACGCTTGTTCTTTCAGTGCTAATTTTAAACAGGGTTACACCTCAGTAACTAACAGGAAGCTGAGTGTACTGCAGCACGGTTGTTCTGTTTTACCCTTTCAAGCTTTCAACCTCTGTCTGCAAGGGGATATATTTGATTTAGAAATGCTGGGAGCTGTTTGAAGTAAGGGTTGATGTTCTCCATGTTCTCCAGGGAACACACACAAAGCCTGCTGTTGTTGTAATAATATCCACATTTTCTTGCTAATATAAGTTGATACAGACTGTTTAAAATAGAAAGATATATTCAAACAAAACCATATATACAGTACCATGTACAGTATAGTTTCACCCTTAAAGATTGTTTTTGAGCCTCAAGGGTAACCTAATAAATATGACATGCAGTTCCCAGATAACGATTTAATTTATTACAATAAAAAAGGCTCTCCACATCGACCTTTGTAAAAAGCATTTCCTTGTGATGGATAGAAATCAACCTTTTACCTCAATTTGAAAGAATTTTAACCACAGCATCTCAACTGGATTTCAGTCCAGTCTTTAACTTCAGAGCCTTCTTGTAGGATGTTTTTCAGTTTGGATAGACATAGACTTGCTGCTGTGCATCATTGTCCTGCCAAATAGCCTGAGTGTTTTGAGCTTAATATCCTGAACTGGAGGCTCCACCTTCTCCCTCAGGATTTTGTTCTATAGTGCAGAAGTCAATATTCCAACAAATTTAACGGGTTGTTCAGGTACTGAAGCAGTAAAGCAGGCCTGGACTGGCACACTATCACTTTTTCACATCACATGAAAAGGGAGCAACACAGTCACCCAAAATGTTTGCAAACACTATTCAATATTAACTACTCAACAGTTTTGTGTTAGAAAACTCAGCTCAATGCCAATCTTATGTAGACATTAACAAAAAAAAAACCAATCTGGTCATATACAACCTTTTTTATTGGAAAGATTAGAAATTGGTTGGAAAGTGTCATAAAACCATTATCTGCAGGAGACATTGTGTTTGTGGACAGAAGCAGCATAGTTAAATCCTGCTGTAGGCGGGCTCGGGTTGTTCCCGGGGCAGTTCTAGACAGCAGCGGCGACCCAGTACAACACTTGGATGAATCCGGGGCGGATGTGAGGCCTGTAGCATCTGATCATGCTTCTTTAAGACTGGCCTCAAACTGAACTGCGTGTTTAAGAGGGAAAACGATCCAATTCAACTAATTTAAGGAGTTAGGGTGAAAAGAGGAGTTGATTAGTCATGACCGTCCCTCTGTCAACTTTATCTTTTGTTTCCCCTATTTGTTGGCGGCGCCAGTTGTGTGTGCTGGGTGGGCAAGGCTGCCCGGAGCGTTACAAACAAGTAAACACAGCCGCAGCATGTTGCTGTTCTCCTGCCAAGTGCCGTGCAAACGCATACAGACGAGCACAATCGCAAGATCACCAGGAGCTAGCCAGATTACCGCCAAGCAACAGAGCATCTGAGGGGTCTCGCAACTAAAGAAAACAACAGTTTCAAATAACTCATTTACATGTTAGTCGTTTAAGACGTCCAATCTGTGCCTCGCATGTTGCCACAATCTCCATCTTAACAGCTGCTGGCAAAAAAGTTAGCGATGTGATGTCATCAGAAAACATACATCAGCTTGTTCAAGCTTCTGAGCAGGTCAAGACTCATAAACCGTAGCTAGGGCAGCCCAACAAGCACAAGCAGATCCGTGCGCAGAGCTTTAGTTCATCCTTCATTCCACGGTGTTCTCGGTTGCATCATACTCTCATAACTTACACTGCTGGGAAGTTATTTCACGTTTCCTCTCCACTCAACTAAACTGTCAAAGAAAAAGGGGATAAAAGCAGCACACCTAGCAACTGTCTCCATATCAATTGCTCATAAAAGCGCTTAATGCATCCATTTGGATTCCTCACTTATCCACTTATGCATATTCAGTGAAAGGCAAACTGCCGAGTCATTCTGGTATCAGATTTGCTCCTGAGCTTCTCCCTGTTCCTGCCTCAGCGGAAGGAAGGTGTGGCACCGTTCGAGGAAAGCAGGAGCACACAGCAGTATTCACTGAGGAGAACCGATGCGTGTGTGTGAGTTCTTGTTTCCAGGCGATTTGCCCGCTCAAAAAAAAGCATTGAAAAGACCCTTTATCTCTCAACAGTACATGCTGATGTCTAAAGAACACACACTATGATGCAAGATTGGGTCTTCAAGCTTCAATGATGCCTCTTAGTGACACCAGATCTCAGTCATTAAGACTTTATTTTGACGTCAGCTGGTTCAAGACAGGACGACAGGGTGCTTGCTCATCGTTGTAAGCAACTGCATCTAAACCTACAAATAACCAATTCTTTTTCACTAGCATGTTGTCAAAGCTTTACGTCAAAATCACCAAAATCGTTTTGCTAAATAATAACATTTGTAAGAGGAGGTTTAGAGAGATTGTTTTTGTTGTTGCTCAAACTCAGAATATTGTGTGTACTCTAAAATCAAACCGTTTACTTGTTGGTCATGAAAAAAAATACTGATAATTGCTTGGATTGCTATAAAGATAATTTTATTACAGCAATCCTAGTCACTATTTGGTGTCTGTGACTGCAATAAAACTAAGGTTGAGACACTAACACAATAGACTTACTGCAGTTCATTCATTTCGTTTCCAGGACATTCACCCCCACCAATTAATTGCATGTTTTTATAATATTCTGCAGACCTATACTGAGTGGGAAAGGTCAAATCTCACTCCCGTGTAAAACATGTGATTAGAGCTGAAAAGGTGACACAGCAATACCAGTTCGTTCAGAAGGACCGGTCCAAAGTTACAGCAAACTACTGGGAGAAGCTTGTTAAAGGACAGCTCTATTCAAAGTGTTTGACCTCAGTCATACAATTAAAAATGGCAAAAGAGACCCGTTTAAATTGAATGAAAACTTCACAAATTTTTTTGGAAATTATAATAAAAAACCACTGGTTATCCTAACAAACCAGGAAAAATACCAGTTTCACTTAATATCAGACACGTTTTTTTTTTACAGTGTATCTAAACATTTGATTTGAACAAAAATTAAATAAAACTGTGATTGCAGTCACTCTCTGTGATGCAAGTCGTGGATGTTGCCAGTTCAACTCCCACCGGGTGTCGCATTCCTGTGAAACCTGAAGTCCTGGCCACCTTTGAACTACGACAGCCGAGCTTTTCTAGTGAAGCCTGCTTCACTCGGACGTGTTCCTGAGAAAGATGATGAAACTAGCGCTGCTGCTTTGCTCAGAATTTAAAATCAACAAAAAGTCAAACAAGGACAACGATGGCAGAGAAGGAGCACGAACAACATCTTGCTCCTGAAAAGTGCAATGAGAGAAACGGAAGAAAAAAAAACTTCATAAAAAGCTCGTACCACATTTTTCACACAAATGTCCTTCTTTTATGTGTGATGCTCCATGTTAAACATTTATCATAGAGGACTGATGTTGCCCTGGGCTGGCACAGCTGAACCGTCCAGCTCGAGCAGCAGCAACGCACGCAAACGTCTCTGCACATCAGCATCTCCAGAGAGACGGGGGTGGGGGGGGGAGAGAAGAGGGCGAGAATTAAATAGAGAGAAAGACAGAGGAAGACACAAACTGAGTCAGGGAGTCTAGGAGAGAGTATGTTGAAGGGTTGACCCTGAATAAAATGTCGTTTCAGGGGAGTAAACAAACCAGAGCAGCACGGATACGTTCACGGTAGAATAGCCTGAGGACTGATGCTGAACCCCTGGACAGGGCCAGGCTGCACAGAGTGGACCAGAGATCTGGTGGGAAACTCAAACACAAGAATACAAAAAAAAATTACAAATAAACTGGATATTTATATAAGGAAAGAACATTTCCTTGCCTTTGCAGCCAAATGAGAAAAAAAACCCAAACTTGTTAGATTAATGAGGTTTTGACTGGTTAATACCAAGTTCCAATTTTTCTTGGACTACCAATCTACTCGCTGATGAGGTATGAAGCAATTTCTTTTATAAATTGTGTTTGAATCAACAACACTTCACACCAACGAGTTCAAGTGAAAGCTGTCCGATTTCAAGCAGCAGCTGATCAATTGACGCATTACAACGTTTTTCAAACAGAACCTGAATTTAGCTGAATTAACACTGAAGCATTTAATGGCACAGGCTGCCAACAAAAACAAAATGGTCAACAATGTCACTGCTGATTAGTCTCGGGAGGAACTAAAGGTCAAGTTCCTAACTCAAACTCCCAGCGGCGGTCGGGGGTGAAGTGTTTGATTCAGCTCTTATCAGTCAGTCATTGTCTGCCAGGCTGATTAATACAAAGGCATTTTCTTACACATAGTGAAGAAAAGCACATGACTGACTAGAGCCACGTTGAAAAAAAACAAAAGCCACAAGGAGCAATAAGTTGCATCAAAACCAGGCAATATTGTCATGTTCGCCTGGAACTCCGACAAGTTGCTCCCCATTCAAACGTCATCAGCAGGAGCAAGACGGTTTGAGAAATGTTCCGACGCATAATGGAGCCGTGCAGCTTTTGTGCGACAAGCTGTAGGAACATTATAATCGGGCAGCGTTCTCAACCTGGTTGAGTCGGTGTTGGAGCAACATGTTCAGGCTGTCCTGCTGAGAGCCATGCCGGGACAAAATGTGTTGCCGTCAGAAAAGAACGGACACTGCAGTTCTCAGAACATCACTGCTGAGTAAGTTAAGTGAAACACCTAATGTAGACTTACTACTGATGACACGCAGTGTACTAGTTTACTGCATCAAGCTACAATAAGGAAATGCAAATTCCACATATTAAACAACAGAAATTAGAATCTGAGGGAAGTATATTTTTAGGATATCCCTAAATTAATAATTTCAGTAACAAAATAAAATCATGAACATAAACCCAGATAGTATACACACAAACCATGCTGGATTCCAGGACTGACAAGTCTTCTATAGACTGAATGACAGGGAACTTAAAACAGTGCAACATTAACACCGTCCCTCACAGGGTGACACTTTGCCAAACAAGTGGTGTGAACCGTGGTGGCATTTAGCTCAGTGTTTGGCACTGGAAAAAGCCAGTGTGTCACCTAACACTGAGCTGCTAACACAAGTGCCACGCTCTAACTCTGTAAAACAACACAACATCGCTGTTATTGAAGATGTGATTACGCTAAGATGGTCTTAAAAGTCCTGGCCCGGCTGCCCCGGGCGGTGTAGCCGTAAAGCAACTTTAGTGTCTGGCACTAAATTACTCTTAACTGAGCAAAAGCAGCTCCGTAGATTGGATGTAAATGTTAACTGTGTAGCCAAAACACGCTGCACTTAAAAATATCCATAAAGTCAAACTAGCTCAAACCAAGCAGCACGTTGAGTGTTGCTTCGCTTCTATTCTGGGGCAGGTGACTGCTTTAAAAAGATCTCTGTTCATGTGTCAGAACCAGTTATCAGCGTCGGTTCTGAGGTGTGCGCAGCGGAAACAGCCACCTCAGCTAAGAGTGACAGCATGTAATAATGTGTGCGTGTGTGCGAGAGCGAGTGCGTTTTCACAGGCTTGTCTACGTGAATGGAAATAAGGGAGTGGGGTTGCTTGGGGACAGGGGGGAAACATTCAAAACAAGTTGAGAAAATGTATGAAACTGGAACAATCCAGCAACGTTTCAACGACTCAGAGCGAAACTGATGGTCTCCATCCCACAAAGCGTTACCACAGAGTGTCACGGCTCGGTCTAGAACCACACGTGGAGAGCGCCTGAAGAGCCGAAACAGGAGTGACAAGTGCTCTGATGATTGCAGTATGGCGCCTTTTTAAGTTAAAGCAAATGTTTGAAAGAAAAATTTGATATGCGCTATGTTTGCATATGCGACGCTGTCTTACACCAACCCAAACACAGTGACAACAATCGCATAGGTAAATATCTGCTGCGAGACACTAAAGCAACACTCCTGCTTTGTATTTTAGTCACAGTGGTGAGGCACAATTCAGACAGTCAGATGTTCCCCCGCTGCAGAGGAAGTTCAGCCTATATCGGTCTTGAGTGAATTCCCCTCTCTGTCACCACCTGATATGGTTATTTTGCTTGTTTTTATGACAATTTTTGGATATATTTGCAAGTAATCTGAGAGAATCCGTGCAATGCTTATGCTACAGAAATTTTGCTCCATACCTTAATTTGAAACAAGTTTGAGTTTATATACATGTAGTCAGATGCAATACACTTAAACCCCACATACCCATAAATATTCATACATTCTGACTAGGGTGGAACTTTCGCCTAGAGAGCTTTACGGTTTAACAGATCCATAAAACAAGCTGCTGTCAGCTCTTAAGTTTGTAGAGATACACCAAGAAGTCAGATGATGACGACAATCAGAAAAATTTAAATTCTGACACGCATTCACTAGTCAGAAGCTCACCCAAAAATCTAGTCTTTCTCCTGCTCAGTGAACACAGCATACCTAATAAACTACCAAGTTACACTAATAAGTTTATTAGGTATATTGTGTGAAGCTTTGCAGATTGTGTGAAGTGCTAGGAAGCACAGATTTGATACAAGATATTTAAAAAAACTGGTTTTTCTGTGTATGTTTGAAATGTTAAGACTTGACTGCAGTTTAATCAGGCTGCAAGGAAGCGAGAGAGAGCAAGACATTCAGCAGGCTGGACATATTGTAGCAAAGCTTTCAGCAGATAAAATATTTAAAATGCTATTTTTATATATTTTATTGTTACGAGTTTGTAAAGGTTTGAGCGAGACAAAATTGACATCAGGTCAGAATTTGTTAATTCAGTTTAATTGTGTAGCTGATCTCCATAATTTTCATCTCCCTTCAGCTTACAAGACACACTGGCCTTAAAGACATATTCTCCTACAGTTGCAAGTTGAGAAAGTCTCACGGATTGAATCGAGTCATTAATTTTGCAACAATCCCTCATCCTGAGCAAAACATTCAAAAACCCAGAAATGAGAAATCAGCCACTGACACGCCTGTGCCTCTCCAAACGTCTGACATTAAAAAAGAATCAGAGGACAGAATCCTCTTTTATTAGGATCTTAACCTGCTTTACTCCCCTGACGCAAAACAAATGGTGTTTTCTAATACTCCAGGGAGTCACAGGTGGTGTGGCGTGAGCCAAATGTACATTAGGTCTGAGTCTCGTTCAGGTCAGACAGCACACCACTTAGCTTTGCAGGCTCTTGCTCTTCATTCAGCATTACCAACCCATCACTCAAAAGCGAGGGGATTAAACATCTGTCAAAGTCTGCCTACTTTACCCAGCAGGAAAAGACACATTTAGGCATCACGCATCTCCCCAGCGATTTAACATCCTGCCTGACTCGAACCAAACAGATGAGGTCATTCAGCTTTGGAAAAATAATGCTCTCGCTGAAACAACAAAAATAACTGGCTGCATCCTGGCATCCCAACACATTTGGGCAAACCCTACTTGATCGTATGCTTTGAGAAAATTAATGATGAGCTGTTATTTGGGTCACTCAGAGAATAAGAAGAAGAAGAAGAAGAAGGAGAAAGAAAAGAATGAATATTTTACTAATACATTAGTAGATTTCTGCTACTTCCCTTCAGAGCTATGTCTTTCCGCCACTGCTCGGCGAATCATTGTATCGTATCCATTTTTCTTTCTAATCAACCACTCCATCATTAAAAGGATTAATAACTCAATGTTCTATTCTTTCCTTCTCCATCTATCCATCCTGGGGTTGGGCGAAGGAGAACCTTTTCTTCTTTTTTAGATAATAGATTTTTTTCCCCTCATCCATCTCACTTTCAGTTTCCCTCATCATCGTGTTAACCTGCACATTTCTCCCCAAACCATTTACTGCTCACTTCCGTCCTCCTTCCATCGTTCTTACGGTCTGTCCATCTTCACTTCCTCTCTCCATTGTTGGCTGAAGTGTCCTTCACTGCAGGTCTGTATTCAGAGTGATTACACGCTTGGTCAAGTCATTCCTGGCCTTCATTTGGTTGGTGATAAACGCCGGACACAGTCCTGCTCATTTCCAACTCACAGTGCCTCATTTAGGCGTCGCATACAGTGTGACGCTGAGACTGAACCTGGAGCTAAAAGCAGAAATTATACACATGGGCAACCATCACTTCTTCATTTGAGATGTTAAATCTGACCAAACATTTAAAAAGATTAGAAATTAGTAATAAATTATTGGAGATTTTTAGAATATAACTTATTTTTGTAATCCTAAATTACCTAGAACAGAAAAAAAGCTTAGTTTGATTAATGTCTGACAGTCAGGGGAAAAATAGGTACGTGTCTTCTTGAACCATGTAGAAAAAATTGCTTTCAAGTGTTTTTCGAAATCTGTGGTTTAAGCAGACTTCACAGTAAGCCTGCTGCTTACACTGGTACACAAGAATGACTCTGACATTCTCAAGGCTGTTGCATCACAGAAAAAGGATGACACTGCTCCAAAAACTGATAATAATCCTAACAAACAAGGCAGGCACTGGGCTCCACTGTCCTCATCTCACTTAAGATCAAACTGTCACATCAGTGAGAGAAATGATGAACAAACACGCCACTTGGAGGGGGGGGGGATAATGTAGAAATTGCATTGCAATTTCTACATTAAGAACAGAGTGAAAATACCAACTTGGTGCGAATCACCGCCCAAACTTTACTACTGAAGCAGAAAACAAAGACATGAAGAACAAAAAAAACACGAAAACACAAAACAGAGAGTTAACTTTTTTTTCTTTACTTAACTGGAAAGCTTTTTAGGAGTTTTTAAACCTGGGCTTGCACAGAAACACCATGGGGAATGTCATCTGAACCCTCATCCTCATGTTCCACCCAAAAGAATAATATTTGGGAGAATTTGACAGAATGACGGATGAATGTCTCGGCATATTACACACAAATGTCCAGCATCTAACTTAGCTTTAAAAGTTGCAAATACCTGCAAGCAGGCAGACACGGCCGGCAACAGCGGCATTTCATTACAGGTTAGACCGACTGTGTTGTTATCTCTCAGCCAAACCGTCACAATGTGAAGAAACACCCCTGACAGCCGGCCTCCACCCTTCCTCAAGCCCTGATCTACTTTTAATGGGCTCCAGCCAGCTAACCTGTTAGCCTGTAAGCTACAGAGTACAACCACGCCGTGACGGGACTCTGAGATATTTGAGGTCGGCGCGTTTCATACTTGGGCATCTGTGGTGGGGAAATTAAAGCTCACATAGGAAGCTTCAAACGCATCTTGAACTGTACACCGAGATAACCCTTCCTGTGCTCGTGTGAGCAGATGGTCAGTCTAGACCATTAAAGGTTTGCATGGCAAATACATTATGTAAATGCCACACAGCGTATTAGGCCTTTCTGGTTCTGGGCTATTGTCAATTCAGATGTTGTCGGAGGTTACGCCGTCACTTGCACTAATGTCAGAGGTTAATCCTGAGTGCACTGACCAGGGCTGTGAACTTTATACACAGGTGGAAAGCTGAAGCGGCCCTATCCAGCACGGATCATGTGCTCCGACTCAAAACTCATGACTGGGACAAACCTGAGCTAAAAATAAAACTACAAATCAGCATCACCAACTTCAGCTATGTGTCACTTGCGAGATGAAGGCAAAATAACTTGATTGAAAACAACTGATTCCTACAATATCCACGTCCCACTTCAAGATATTAGTAAAAAAAAATTTAATTCACAAATAAAGTAGATTTCACGTTTTCCTTCCAAGGACATATTTTTAAACACGTCTCGACTCTCCAGACTTGTTGTATGGACTTTATTTTGATCATTTTCTGGACCATCTTTCCAGCTGATCATGGCGGCATACGGTGCAGGTAAGCTTAAAAAATAAAGGAAGTGGAAAAGAGAAGAATGGAAAAGCGACTTAAAAAAGGGAACAAACTCCAAGGGAAACAATCACACAAAGCAAATACATTAAAGTCCCGATAAAAACCTGAGAGATGCAAATGTTTTCAGTTAATGAAAACTGCTGTATGATACATTGAGATTATTTTGTTTTTTACTGACTCAGTTAAAGACATTGGAACAAATCGTGTCCTTATATTCAACTAATAAGGCGACCAAAGCTTCAGTTTAAAATGTTATTGAATAACTTGTCTGTCATATGTGTCAAACAACTTGCCAGGTCTTAGTTGCAGATTTCAAGCTACATCAAACCATCAAACCTGCTTCAAAACCACTAAAACTTTCCACCATGCCATTGCCCCAAATATTTTTTTTTAAACAAGATACCAGAGGAAGTCCTATACTGACAAGATCATAGAGTTATACAGGGGAGAACATTCACACAATGTTGCTATGCACTACCTGTCAGCTGGCTGCAAGCTTCAGAGAAAGAGCAGCATGTCTGTGAAACAGTCACCTGCAGAATCCAACCGAGACTCTAGTGACACTAATTAACCAGGTAATAGAGAATGAAACACTAAAGAGAGATAATACTCTGAGAAACAAATACTTGAACTCTGCTACTAAGTTTAACTGGTGAGAGTCAAAACAATACAAATGACTTCAGCTACTGTTATACAATATTATATACAGTTATATAATATGGAATGACTTTATTGCTCTGTTTGCAAATAAAGCAAATTTATTAAAATCTGGAAATCATAAGTAAGTAGGAAACACAATTTCTTCTGCTGTCGTTTTTGCTCCAATCAGTTGATTGGTGAGGACGTGGCTGTGCTGTCCACTCATAAAACCTTTTTATTTACCAACACAGGTTGCAATAGTCAAACCTTCCAATCACAACAAAATGTGAACATACCAGAAATATACTATGTTTTTGTTAACAATATAACGTCTTACTTTGCAAGTTGTGGCCAATTAAAACTGGCATTGTTCTCAACCAAAAGAGAAGTAGTTTAATGGGATTTAAAAAATTAATGAATGCCAAATAGTCTGGTACTTCATGTTTCCGATGATGCCAAACCACTGATCCGATCTGCTATGTGAGCACATGCATTTTTATACATCAAAAATCCCTGCCATGGTTTTCAAAATGGTAAAAATATTTTGCAAGTCAATCATCTGGTATTTGTTCTAGAAAAAAAAAAAAACTAAAATCAGCAGATTCTTTATCAAAGATCATTTGTTAAAGGATTTGTAACCGTACCTAGAAAATATATGTTTTAATTTATTTAAGCTTTTATTGTGTCAGTATTTCATAGACATTGATAAAAATTGAGAAACAAGAAATGTTTCTGACATTCAGCTTTTAAAATGATATAACTGTCTCCATTTTTAACCTACACATATGATCTCAGCATTGTTTAAAATGTCTTTAATTTTTTTACATGACTCTTGAAGTGTTAAAATATAGCAGAGAGTACAATACAACTGATGCACTTTTACTTAAAATGCTCCTGCAGGGAGAGCCTCACACTAGCCCAGACTGGGTCATAATTTAGTCATAGCTCACGGTTAAGCTTAAAAATAATAATCCTTTAAAATAGTCGGGCTCTGTTCTGGAAACGAGCAGCCAGTTTCCAAGCCAGAACCAGAACCCCCAGAAGAAACAACAACAGAAAGGTGTCGATTCAAGACTTTTGCACAATACTGCAGTTTGGGTAAGTTAGCATCCTTGCTAACAAGCGGCACCTTGCATAGGGGAATTAACTCAAAAAGCTCATAGCTATGACAACTGACAGCGTGCTAGCGCTAGGCTATTACCGTTTTAATTATTGTTTATTCAGGACTTTGTCGGTAATATTTCCGCCAGCTCTGGGCGATGCCGAGGCCACGGACACAAAAACAAACAACCGGCTGCCCGCTCCATGGTGTTCGGAGCTCGGTTAACCGCTTCGGGAGAAGACAGTTGTACCAGCTTTGCTACCGAGCTAGCCTCACCGGACGAGGCTAAGCGGGGCAACACGCTACCCGCTCGCAGACAGGTTGCAGCGTAAATGCATCGGGTTCGCGCCACGGTGCACCTGCCCGGCTACCGGCCACGGGGTTTCTGCGGTGCCCACAGCTACCGAAACGAGTGTTTGCATCAGACAGACGGCGCAGCTAGCAGCTGTGTCGGTACTCACCCCATTAACCAATCCATGGCGCTGCTTGGGGCTAGCTGAGCTAACGTTAGCTGGCAGCGAATAAATCCACCAGGAGCTGGAGGCAAACCCCCCCCCCTCCTCCCGCCCCCCCTTTGGTTTATCCAGCCACCACCCTGGCTTAGCCTCGCCGCCTCGGCTCCGGAGTCCAGTCCGCTCTCTCCCCGGTGGGGTGTGGGGGTCGCGGTGGGGGGGGGGGGTGAGGGGAGGTCCGTGTCTCTTCGCGCTGCTGGATCTCCGGGCTGATCACAAACGAAACGTCGCTGGAACTCTTGAGAGAGATTGTCCTTGTTTTGATCCGCAGCTAGCCCCGGATCACGAAGCGGCGGTCCGGGTCAGTGTCGTTGGCTGGCGGCGGGAGAGGAGAGCCGAGCCGAGCGGCGGTGGGTGTCCCGCCCGGATGAGCCGCGTCCTGTGCGGTGCCGCCGACTGCGAGACTTGAACGTCGGGATGTTTGTTGCCTGTCAGCCCGGCAGCCTCTTGTCATGAAGCCTTGTATGGTTACCGCACAGGCTGCCAGACTGAGCCTCCACTGGAGCTGCTGCTCTCTGATAAAAGTCTTAAATCTGAGCCCGGAAGTAAACACAGAGCCGACCCACCGCCGTCTGTCTCATGGACGTAAAACTGCGCTCCGCCACAGATACAATGGGAGATGTAGTTGAGAAAGGACACTTCTTTTTTTTTTTTTTTTTTTTTTTTTTTGAAATAGGACACAAACTAAAGCGGCTGTTGTACGGAATCACAACGACTTTAACATTTTTCACGAGATTACCATTAGTCAGACTTTTGGTGCCTAAATGTCTGCAAAGCTTGTAAAAATGTTGATGGGTTTCAGACATGCACGCCTACTCTCCCAACAAAGCCTAGAACAAAAGCCTATTACACAACCTTTCTGAAACAAAGAAGTAAATATCTTGATCTGATAAAGAAAAAGCAAAAAAAAAAAAAAACATTCTCTCAGCATGATGCTGCCACTGACATTTTTCATAATTGATTCTTTGCATAGTGGTAAAAGTTTAATTTGGTTTCATATAGCAAAGAAAACAAGTATGATCCATGAAAGAATGCTCAATTTCCAGCATGGTATCCAAAAAGCCAGCTCAGGACACATTATTGGAAATGTATTTGAACAAATCTGTTTGGAAAACATGTTGCAATGAAATGTGTTGGAAATTATACTTGACCAAACCCCCCCTGACTGCATACTGACTGCATAAAATCAGTCAGTATTTGTTTAGCACCTCCTATCTAAACTTGACCTTTTCCGCTAACGGTCAATTTTCAAAGATTATCTTTCAAAATTGTGAGATTACAAGCAATCCATTGATTCTAAAAAATATCAACATAGATCAGTGGGAAATGGCTAATATGTTAAGAAAAAAAGTTTCCCCTTTTTGCCACAACTTCCATGACATCTCATTGCCAAATAACTGGCAGTAATCCCTTTGATGCACATTAATTTATGACAGTGAATTGTCCATGTTGTAAAAGCTTTAAGATGTTGCCTTTACTCTAAGATGACTGCTGCCGATATTTGCATTAGGATTTCCCTCCCCCCTCCTTCCTTTCTTTGTTTTTGGTTGGGAAACACTTGACTCTTCTTACCTCCTCCTGCTCATCTAGTCTCTGTGTTGAATTAACCAGCTGCTGGTGTGAAAGAGACCGTCTGCTCCTTTTTTAAAGTCAAGATAAGGAAATCAGAGAATATCTATCAGTACTGCCGCTGCAAAATTCACCTTATTGTCCATTTCATTCTGAAAACATAGCTTTTTTTTTTTAAAGAGTCTTTCATGGCAGACGGCTCTCCTTAAACAACATGTTCTGTTCTTACAGTCCAAATCCACTATACATGAGTCGTTGTTATCCTGTAAACAAATTTCCACCGGAGTTGTGGATCTCTGCAGCTCCTCTAGAGTCGACCTCTTAGCTGTTTCCCTGATTAGCATAATTCTTGTCTGGTCAGTCAGCTTAGGCAGACAGCAATACTTCAGGATGATACTGAAGAAGCATTGCAAGCTAACTGCACAGTTTATTTCTAAAGTATGTTGAACATGTATAAGTTTGCTTTCATATGATTATACAGTACTTTTTTATGGTGATATAATTTAAAACACAAAATGAAATACATCAGAAGTTGTGTATTTTGTCATGTGGCATAACATGACAAAATACTTTCACTAAACATTAACAAAAAAATAATAAATGTAGCCTTTTTTGTGTGTTTTTTTCCCCACAATTTTAAAAAGAGAAAACTTTCACAAGTCTCAAAATAGTGATTCAAAGGATCTCTGGTCAGTACCATTCAGATTCGATCAGCACAATCTAATCATTGAGATTTCAAACTAGACTCTTCCAAATGCGAACCTGACTGCTGAATTAGTCCTGTCATAAACTTAGTTAGATAAATGGTTATCCATCACCAGACACTTGTAGTGTTCAGCAATTTCTTCCAGTGTCCCAAACCACTTCTGCTGTCCGTGGTCAAAATCTATATCTGCCTTTTCACATATTCAGTGACAGCTGGCCTTAAGAGAGTCCTAAAAGCTTTAATAAAGTGGGCACAATTGAATGAAAATGCAATAAACTATTTTAATCTGAGTGTAATTATGAGTCATTCAAAGATTTAATGCAGTCTACTAGTTTCTTTCAGCAACATTTTGTATGACTTAATACATTTAAATAAAGATGAGCTGCAAAAGTGAAGTTTATAATTTATCTTGAATACTGAAATGAACATGCAGCAGTTTTTATAAAATACCTTTTTCATGCTCAACTAACCGTACTAATGTTTTAACCCACAAAATATGACTAAAACTAGTCTGCTCATAAATCAGACCGACTTATAAGAAAGTGAAAGTGTTTCTCTCATTTTTCTGTTTCACTTAGTCATTAAGGGAAAACACCAGATATGTTTCATGAAGATGCTAAGAAGCGTTTTCATCACTTTAGACATCATGTGCAATCTAACTGGGACCTTACAGGCGACAGATGAAACTTGTTCAGTTATTCTCAGCTTTAGTGTTACAGTTCCTTTAATATATAAAACAAACTTGTAGCTTTTACCTACCAACCATAAAACATACAAACCTACATTTGATAACTTTGACTATTTCTATGTTTTTTTATCTTAAGCAAACTAAGAAGAGCTAAAATATGAAGATTGGAATCTTTAAATTATGCTTTTCCTCAAAAACTGGATTACCTGTGATTCACATCTCTGTATTTTTTTTAGTACTTAAAATAACAAAATTTGTCAGAAGACTGTAACATGATATTACGAAACGCAGTTTTACAATTGGTGACTTCATTAATCAAGGGGAATTTAGTGCTGTCCTAAGTGTTACTCACTTGTTAAATCATGACTTAACTGATTTTGCGATATCTTTTTGTAAAGCTGAGTTCAGTTTTAATGAGCTGCAGTCAGATCGCTTTACGGTCACAAATGTGGAATCAATAAGGCATTTAAAAACAGTCTGTCCTACAGTATGAAGTAGGCTAAAAAGATGTCTGATGATCTGGAAAGTAAGCGCCACAATCACGCGAAATCTGTAAGTGGGCAAATGTTTTGAGTTGTGCAGGTGTAGAATTTTGCAAACAAAATGAAAAAGCAACTGTAGTCTGTTCCGCATGTACTTTCATACATTTTTTTTTATTTATCATAACAAATAAAAATCAAGAGCATGCTTTTATCCATAATTCATCACATCCCAGCCTTAACTCTGACCTATTGTTCTTCTTTATCTCTTCTCCTATGTTCTTGTTTTAAAACAAAGCATCAATCAGAGATAAGTATTGCTGGAAACAACTTGATCAATAAGCTCTTTGCCTCTTAGAAATCATTAAGGCCAGACTTATAGCCATTATAAATTCCAAACCCTATCCCTCTTCTCTTCCTTAATGCTGTTCCTCCTCCCTTTCCCATTCTGCTGTGCTCCTCTAAACGTCTTCAGCTATAAATAACAGAAATACGCAGACGACACGGAGCAGAGGGCATTCAGAACAAGAAGCCCCGCTGACAGGAGGCAGGGCTACGTGATTGGCTCGTTAGCGTCTCGGCCTTCTGTGGACAACCAATCAAAACAGAGGAAGGCCTACGGTTACTGCGACGATAGACAGGAAGCGCAAAAAAAAAAAAAAAACAACAACCTCAGTGTCATTTTGCTAAATCGCCACAAGAGGGCGGTATGGGATGGTTGTGGTTCATGTTTAGGTCAGTTTTAACCATTGGCATGGTAACGATTTTAACAGCTGATCCAAAACCTTTCATAATAAGCTTTATTTTGGCATCCAGTTTTTTCTATCAAAGATTTATATGAAGTCATGTATAACATATTTACAGGAATCTACTAAAATTTTATGCTTCCGTGATATTTTTATTATATTCTGAATCCCTTCACGTTATTTTTTATTGTTTTTGAAAATACGAATAAAAACGATATGTAAAAGAAGTATACACATCTAAAAATATTATGTTATGTTATTTTAACCTATAGCAATTCATATTTATATTAACCTACTCACTTTAATATCAAATTCAAATTTCATTTGTTGTTCTATTGTTTTTTTTATTATTATTTTTATTTAGTCCTAATGCCTTTAAGAATATTATTTTCTTCATCAATATTTGATGAAGAAAATCTCTGGCAGAATTTTAGATTTCATTGTAAAATAAATGTAATGTTAGGTTTTGTATTTATTTGTTTACATTTTAGCTGTTGTGGTATTCCAGAATGCATTGATTATATGTGTTTCTGGTGCCTCATCATACCACAGTTCTACATTTCATAGCATTTTATTTTAGTCAATAAGAGAAGAATTTTACATTACTTGTTTTTTAAAAGCTATTCGAAAGCTTTTCTCTCGTTTTAGCCCTAATAAAACACTTCGTGCTACATACATCCGTAAACAAACTGTGCTATAAATAAAATCCCATCTATTGATTGCCATTCAGGAGAGTATCAGGCTGATTGTCTATGTATGAAAGCACCTGAATAAATCTCAGCTAAGTTGCTAACACACCCGTAACAAAGTTCCTCCCCATCAGTGTTACAGTGTGAGTGGCTTCAGGGAACCTTGTTTACTTCTCACAGACAGACACCCTGCAGCATGACTTCAGAGTGCAGCTGGTGCCAGTGATGTGCTCTGTGGGAAAATAAACTGAGCTCTGCTGCTCATGAGTCCGCCAAGGTCACTTCCTGAAATCCATCCACTCGTCGATACCGAGCCATTCAGGGGGTCGATATGTTCCCATCCCCTTCGGTCCCAGCCCGACACCGTGAATGAGGGAGACCTGGTCAGATTCCCCTGCAACAAAAACGAAAGGTGGCGCGCTATAAAATCCACATAATGTAATATGACCCAGCTACCAAAAGTCCTTCATTTGATACTTGTTATTTTTGGTTTTAGACCAAACGGACCAATATAAACTTTTTGACCTTGTTTGTGTCACATTTCAATCTTAAATCTGCATGTAACAGAAGAAAGCTTTTTAAAAACAATCCACAGTCAGTGAACTAGGATAGAATTTGTTCTGAAGAATAAAGAAACGCCATCAAATAAAATCTTATACAAAATCAGCAGTAGCCCAATTGTTACCTCTGCTGGTAATACTTTGAATAATAATCTTTTACTAACAATACTTTATCTACTCATGTAACACTCCACAGAGCAGAAAAAAGCATGAAGCTCACTTTAACTTTTTTCATCCAAAGGTCCGGGTTCTTTGCTTGCAATGTCATCTCTTCAGCTCATCTTGACGTCTTAAAATGATAAAAAATACAAAGAAAAAAAGAGCCTCAATTAATTCATAACAGGTTAATTAAGATAACTTCCATAAAAATAATGTTAATAAAATACCTAAATAGAAAATACAGTATCTCATACTTGCTAGGAAAAGTTCAACACGATATGTAAGCTCTCCAGCTGAGCACAAGGAAAAATTAAGATGAACTGGGATGAAAAATAATAAAGGTTGCAAAAGGTTATTGAAAGAATAATACATTGACTTTCCTTCACAAAGAGTCAGAGAGTCTCTGGGTTGTTATCAGTACATAGTTTCTATCTTAAACCCTGAGCTGTCCAGATTAAAACTGTAAATACAAGATGCAGATTTCTTGCTAGGCCGTCACTTCAGAAACTCTTCAACACCCAAAGACAACAGCAATGCAAAGACAAAGTCTATTCTGAACGTGCTGCTTAAAAAAACCTGAAGTGAACTGGGAGATACTATGTTCACATTTGAAATAATTCACTTTCAACGCAAAACAGACGCTGTTATTCATCCATAAACTGGAATCCAGCGTGGATTTGCAATCACTGCTTCTGATTCAAAAAAACTTTGCAGGTTTCCAAACCAGAAACGAGACTCGGGCATTTTAGTCTGAAGGTTCAAAGAGCGTGACGACGGAAAAAAAGATGGTTCAATAAAGATGCATTAATAAATGAGAAAGAAATTTAGTCAAAACTTTATCCCAATTTAAACAATTTTCTTTTTCCAAGTTTTGATTTTAATTTCAAATCCATTGTAAAACCCAAAAAAAGTCACAAAGGAACATCTGATTGTTGCAACATTATTTCACAGCCAAATAAAAGTCATCATTTCAACTCCCTGTGTTGAAGATGAAGTCATTTGAAGTAAATGCTGTTTAGGCCAAACTCCTCGAAGCAGGAAAGAGATTAGATCTGTTGTGTAAACCCAACCCGCATGTGCAGACGCATCACCGCATACCTGTGGATCAGCTCGGTCCTGCTGGGTAGATTGTGAAGCTTTGTCTTGGCCGTGACTCATAATTTATTCACAACTGGCCATGCTAACTCAGAAAGCCATTAAGAGGTATTAAAAAGGAGACACCTCACATTACTCTTGCATGAATAATAAATGCTCAGAAGATGCAATGAGGGATGGCTGGACATTTTTGTGCGTCTGTGTCAGTAGTTGAGTACAACTTTTTGTCAGAAAAGGGTAAAAAAAAAAAAAAGACGAAGGTTTAACTTATATGTTTGGTCAATAAAATATTAGAGAAACTGTGGCCTTAGTTATGCAAATACACAAATACTCCTAATGAGTGGGTGAACAATGTGCTTACTGTCAGCTCTGATCTCACCACTGATAGATAAATTTCCAGTTTCTCAATACTGATCACATAATATATATATAAAGGGCTGATAATGGCCACTTGCACCACTGGGTTTCAGACTGGCGGCGGCGCCGAGTCTGTCTGCACTCGCGTCGATTCAGCATACATAATGTGTGTGTATTAGCTGCCGAGCTTGTGTCATCGCTGGCTCCACGCTCCAGGCTGATGTCTTGGGGGCATGAGTCAGCCTTAGCAACATTACTCATGTCTGCACTCTTACCTGACTCCATCCCCGCCACCCTAGGAAGAAAATCAGGGGCCCAGGAGAACAGAGGATGGATGTGAAACCTAAAGAAGGGGACGATTTCAATGCTACAGCTTCAGGTGGAAGACGGCGCAGGAAAGATGCGGAACCGGCCGAAGATTTGCTGAAGCTTTATGCCAGAAGTCCTGTGAACAAACAAAAGCATGCCGGTTAATGCCGCAAATATTTCCACTAATATGCTGCTTTAACCCCGCCTGGCAATTTCAAAAAAATCAGACATGAAGTCACAATGAGCCAGGAGCAAGTCAAACAGAAATAGCTTGCATGTGGTTCTGAGGTCATGGGCAGCGAGAGAGAGAGAGAAGAAATGATAACAGAGCTGCAGCCACAAACACTGCGTCAGCAGCCATCGGCGTGAGATTCAGCCTTTGTCTTAGCAACACTAATGCCAGTCATCACCTCCGTCCCCGTTAAACCAGTTCTCCCAATCAGGAAGCTTAACTTTTGGTGATCATGTAGGAATTTGGTTCTCCAAGCATTTTGTTTTGCCTTTAAATCAGAAACTACAAAATATTTAATATCATTTCATTTATTTGCTAAAAGGAGAAAAATGATACAAACATGAAGCATTGAATTTACACAAAGACTTCATCTGTAATTTTTATTGGTAGATCCTAAATCCTAAACAGTACATGTCAAAAAGGAAGACGAAAAAAACACTAAATGTGATTTTGTCAGTTGTCATCTAACAAGTGATACGATTCGAAAAGAGAAAAAAAAAATGAACAAAATTAGAATTTAAATATTAACCTGTTATGAATAAGCATTTTATTTTTTCAAAGGGAATACAAATCAGTTTTATATTTTCAGTTTTTTATTAAATGATTTCCACATATAAGAGTCTCTTTGAAATCACTTTTCCTCATTGTTTTGATCATTTGTACCATTGATCAAATGTACCAAGTATCATTTGATCATTGTGAGTTTCAAAAGGCATCTGATCTGTTTCTTACTTATTTTGCTGCTCTTGGCTCGGTGTTAGAGCGCAAGTAACCGAGAGAATCCGGTTAAAGGATTTTCAAAATAAAAGATCCTTCAGACTTAAATAACACATAAAGCGGAAATATTTAATTATTTATTGCGCGGCCCGGTACCAATTGGTCCACGGACCGGTATCGGTCCACGGACCGGGGGTTGAGGACCACTGATTCGTACAACTGCCTTTTGACTTTTACTTGTTTTTGCCACAGAGTTTTGTTTTTAAATGTCTTCATGTTTCTATGACATGAAGTTGTTTTTTTATAGTTTGTTATTTTCTTTTAACAATGAATTCTTCTGTGTTGTATTTGTTGCTGCCTCTTGGCCAGGACTTTCTTGAAAAAGACTTTTTTAATCTGAATGGGTCATGTTTGTCCAGGTAAAATAAAGATTAAATAAAATAATAAAACAGTGTTTGGGTGTTGTTGGTCGTTTTTGTTGGTTCTGGACTTTTTGTGATGAATTGCTGATCTGGTCTTACAGCTGCTCAGTGGTATCTCCATTTGTGGGCACCAGCTCTCACTAATTGCTGGAGCCTGAAAGTCTTAGAAACTGCACTGAAACAATTTCTAGACAGATACTTGTTTATTACTTTTTATTTGCGCTTGACTATGACTATGGATCAAGGCATGAACTGTTGTTTTTTGAGATCATTTAGCCTGCCTCGTGTTCAGCCCGTCTGGCGTCAACAGTTTACTACATTATTTTATACTGAGTCATGAAATTTGGATGTCAACATAAAAAGTTCCCAGTTTATGCCGGAGATTAAAGTTGTGAAATAAATAAAGGCCGTAAATGCAAATCAATCTGAGGAAGTGGAGGGACTTCAGAAAACTGATTTGTTTGCTCATAACTTTTGCCCTATAGTGAAAGATGACGCAGTGTCTGAATGACAGCGTCCATCCGAGACAGTCTCCTCTGCCTTGATGGGCCAGGATGTGGTTTTCTGGAGGTGCGGATGCTGGGATATTTTATATCTGTGCTGCTTTTCGCCGTCCGTTGCCGACTGCAGCAGCAGACAGGTCGTGTGTGTTTTGTGTGTGTGTGTGTGTGTGTGTGTGTGTGTGTGGGTGTGTGTGTCCGACAGCGTTTGGACCTGGTGCTAGAGACTGCTGATGGGGCTGATGTGGTGAAAGAGAGGGGAGAGTTGCAGTTTGTTTCACTGTCAGAAAGACAGAGACAGATGTCAGCACCGGGCAGCTGCTTCAGTCAGCACTATGAACAAACAAAAACACCCTCATTCACAGAGACGAGCCACTGCCGCAGTCACACAAAGTCTGACGAGGAAACGAAGATGCGTTCACACCTTCCTCTCCCTTCCTCCCCTCCCAATACCGGCAACAAAAACAGAAGCCTAAGCGAAACGTGAGGACTGATGAACGGACTGATGATGTGCATTCAATCTGCTGCTGGCTGTTCACTCGTGGAACAAAAATATCGATCGCCTCTCACCTTCCTGCTGTAGAGGACGAGCTGGAGCTGAGCTGGACTGGGAGTCCAGCAGTAGGTGGCAGCAGACGGTTACATAACACCTGCCTGAGTAATCAGTCTGATGGTGTGTCTGGCTTTGTGCACAAATCCCAATCCACCTTATGCTCCAGCTCCTCTGAAGATGAAAATATGACTGAGCCTTTCTCTGCAGCTAGCAGAGGATTCAACCCAGCAGACGCCTGCTTGGAGTCCGTGTCTAGTTCTGTCTTCGAAAGCTTCCAGACATCACAGTGTCTGGCCCCTTTTAGCCTTTCTCTGTCTGTGCCTGTCTAGACGCCCCCGTTCCCCCCCCCCACCCCATCCTGTCCCCAGCCCTCCCCTTGTTGCTGCTGTAATGCTGCGGTGTGTAATACGCAGGTGGCTACAGCAGCACTGACTGCATTAAGGCGGATTAACCTGAGGCCTGCTGAGACGCAGAGACAACCAGGGATTCCTCTTTGCCTCTGTGTTGCTCAACAAAAATAAGCAAAACCATTTCTTTTTTATTTCTTTATCCCTGGGATAACATGCAGAATTAAACAGCAGAAGAAGTATCCTGGAACCCAGTAACCTCACATTATTAGATGGACTTTATTTTATTTATTTATTTTTTGTATTTTTTAAAAGACAAGCAAAACAGATATAGAACATACAACAGTCTGAGCTTACCATATCACCGACATTATTACGAAACGACACGCCAGCTGTTCACACTTTGCAAAATCCCGTTTAGACATGAGGACATCAGACATCTCCATGAGGTCTCATGAAGTTGTAGGATGGAGATGTTGGGATCTTTTACCATTTCCTTCTTTGTGAACATATCTGTAGAAAGCCAGCAATCTCTAATGTTTTCCTCTTACTCCTCAGAATTTCTGATTAGTTTTGATAATAAGCCGATTGAAACCCTTTGGTGTTTGGTGAACCATTTGAGAAAAATTGCACATGCACGAAAACCTCCGGGGCCTGGACTTGAAGCCAGGAACCTCCTGCTGCAAGGCAACAACGCCACCAACCACTTGATACCTCCAAAGAAAATGCAAGAACATTTTCTCCCTGAGATAGGATCAGATGGATGGAGCTTTTAACATCCAACGTCAGATTACGCAACTGCAATAATAGATGTATTTAAATGTACCAGATGTGCCTGCTTTGTGGAATGACTTGCCTGTTTAAGGCTCTTTACCTGCTCAAACTGTGCTTGAAATGTCACCTTGTCTCAGTTGGGTGTAAGATGATTAAGATACAGCGACAACAGACACGGAGTTAGACCGAGTGAAAAAGAATAACAAAAAAAGTCGCCAGACTGCACAAGGATAAAAAGGTTATATTGGGACGAGGGGTTGTAGACGGAGGGGCGGTGGGGGGAAATGACCATGAAATGCTGTTTGGCATCAGTCACCCTGAATGACGCGTGGAATGCTGTGCTGACGCAACTTTCGAGCAGCGAATGTGTGTAATGAGAGTGTGTTTGACATTAAAGTAGTTGAAAAGAGGCAGCATGCTGAGAAAAGAGGAAGAAAGAAGAAAGAAAATATGTGCAGTAATGATAGGTAAGTGCCTGTGCGAGTGGAAAAGCGGAGAAAGAATGCCGTAGCTTGCTGACGTAACGGTTCCTAACTGTTTCCATATAAAAGGCTTGGGAGCAGGCGCCAGGCAGCCCTTCACATACGTCTGGTACCCATCAGCCTCTGAGAGAGGGAGCGTGTACACCGACACCCACACACACACACACACACACACACACACACACACACACACACACACACACACACATGCACGCACATGCTTGCTGACATGCTTACATTTGTAAAAAACGCATTTTTATACAGTTCAACTAAACTTTAATGCCAGAATAAAATATATCTAATTATGGATGCACAAATAAAGTCGCCATCCGGACTAATAAGCAACTTAGCAGCTTACTGGAATGTAAATATTTATTGCAGCATTGTTAAAGATTTACAGACATGATGGTGGAAAAGGAAAAAAAAAACAAAAAACGATGATGCTTCCAGGTGACATTTGTTACACCTGTTTGGTTCTTTGTCACACACTTAGCAAAACACCAAGGTACATGGCAGCAACAGAAAACTCCAGATTTGTTATTGTTATCAGACAATCTGAAAATGAGGAATAAGCAAAACAAGCACGGCTACACAATGCATTTAGCCAAACACAAGGTCAAAGGGATTTTATGGTGTTTTTCAGCAGAGCAACAACAGAATATGAAAAAAAAAAGGATTT
Organism: Poecilia picta; assembly: GCA_033032245.1. Taxonomy (NCBI): domain Eukaryota; kingdom Metazoa; phylum Chordata; class Actinopteri; order Cyprinodontiformes; family Poeciliidae; genus Poecilia; species Poecilia picta. Next base: position 15,457,653 of record CM065358.1, read on the forward strand.
AAAGGAGCTTGAATGGGGCATGTTTTTGGTGCCATATGAACTGGCTTGGATATGTCAGAAAACTGCTGGAATCCTGGAAATTTCATGCACAACCATATCATGGATTTATATGCAATGCTTCATGAACAAAAAGGAGGAATCCATCAAGGGCTGGTACTGTGGTTTACGTTTCCCTATTGATGTCAGAGGAGAATGTTTAGCCTGGTTTCAGCAGATGAAAGAAAAGCAACAGCAACTCAGATGACTACTTGTTACCATCATCCCTGAACGCACAACATGTCAAACCTTAAAGAAGATACGTTGGATTAGCAGAAGACCATACAGGGTTTCACTCATGTTAGCTGAGAACAGGAAACTGAAGCTGCAAGCCGCCCAGTCTCGCCAGAAATGGCACAATACTGCAAATATTTTTGTGTGGTCTAATAAGTTTTGGTTTCAGCTGCAACTTTCAGATGGCTTGTGTAAAACACCATGATGCGTCGATCCTGGCGTATATCAGCCTTGCAGCCAGGGGATATAATCTCGTGTGGGATATTAATTGGTGAACTTTGGGCGCTAAGTGCCAGCTGAACACAAATTAAACTAAAAAGAAATAACGCAGAATCTGCATGACATCATAATTTCAACACGGACCAAAATCTTTAAGGGATGTTTTCGTCTTACAGTTTTTTTTTTCTAAACCAACCAAGAATTAAAAGCAGGACAGAATACTGTAAAAATATGAATGACTAGAAAACTGCAACTCTGACTGAAGATGAGGAATGTTTGTCTTGAAATGTCGATTCACACAATGCAAGCTGGGGCGATTTTTACAGAAAAACCCCATCTTACAGACAAACATTTGAAGAAGGAACAAATTATACATGGATTACCTGGTGATGAACCCTAGCATGAAGCTAGGGTTCATCACTGTATACAGCAGACGTCTTTTCATAGAGAACAGCTACCACCTGTACACATCACTCTCCCTAACCGTAGCTAGCAGTCCCAGATCCACATACTTTTGAAATGTGGTTATATTTGGAGAGAGATGTCTTTTGATAGGACAGGAAGAAATTCCAACATGACTTCATAAAACCAAAACTGACTTTGAAGTCAGGTTCCCTCTCACAGCACGAAATGAGCTACCCCGCCCTGCTGGATCTGGATGGATTTATTTTTAACATTGAGGTATGCAACTGCATCCTCTTGGGGGAAAATACCTCCCTGTTTTTGTAACCAAAATAAAACCTCTACCTCATCCCGTTCTCAGCTCCTGGAGGTAAGCGCTCTTCAAATACATCATTTCATCGGCGAACGCCGGGGCCCTCAGGGTTTCGGCACCCACAGGAACATAAGGGGACAGGCGGAGGGAGGAGACAGCCGTGAGAACATCTGGAGACTTATCTGATTGCGACGAACGAATGGAAGTACAAAAATACTAAACTGTGAATAAACGGTGAGTTAACTGGGGGAAACTGCGAACTGCGGTTTTCTACTTTCTTGTTGGGCATTTCTGCCACAAGTTGTATTTTTATGAATCACATCAGACGTGCCAGCGTATCAGCATTGTTAAAACTTTCGGGAACATTTCAGTATAATAATGTCCAAATCAGATCCACCCCTATTATGTGAATCCTAAGAATTCACATAGTGAGTTATAAGGTGATCTGAATTATATCCAATTGAAAATGGTTCCTTCTTAAAATCCACAACACAAGTTTTTTTTTGTTTTTTCCCAAAGGAAAACAAACAAAAATGGCCATATTCCTATTAAATAAAAGACTTACCTAAACTTTCAGCAAGTTTGGTCAAGGATGAATATTTTTTATTGCAAAATAATCAGTGGATGTGAGGAAACACTCACCCCTCACATCAAACAGTGATTAGAGTGAGTAGACTCAAACATTACCATTGGCTTCTTGTGTGTTTTACAATGAATACAATGGAAACAATGGCCATTGGGAGTGGCTTAGGCAGTTGCAAGAAAACACTAGTATTATTAGCTCACCTGTCCTCCTTGGTAGCTTCTCACTGGTGGCCATACTGCTCCATCTAAAGCCTCACCAGGCAGAAGTCAAAGGTTTTCAGGTCACAAGGGAGACTATTTGTTACTTTTAACACACGCAGAAGGCATTTGACCAATTTTCTTTTACTAACCTTTTTTCCAAGACACTGCTTTTTAACACAAATGCCAAACTGCTATGTTGTCCATTTCTATGGCAACGCAGTAGCAGATGATGGGAGCAGAGGACTGAATTGCTCAAAACGGCCCCCCCAAAAAAGCTTAACTTTAAAAAACAAAACAAAAAGCAGAAACAGGTAATGGCATGTTAGTCATCCCGCACCCCCTCATGGTGAGGGTCGCACATTTATGACTGTGCCTCTTTCTGTGATTTTACAAGTCCTGTCAGTGGTTTTCCTATCACAACTTGTTTAATCTCCTCATAAAACCTTTTATGGTTGCAGGAAGACATTTTCTAGTTCTGTGCAGTTCTGGGCTACATCTTTTATCATCTCAGGCTATCTTTGTACACAAAACAAAAAAAAAACTAACTTTTTTTTAACGCTAAAAGGCTTTCACATTTTACAAACTTGGATTGGAAAAAGAACTAAGTGTTCTTAAAAGGGTCAGAATCATAGTCTATAACCAAAATTAAACAAAATATTTTTCAGAGGTGTCCCGTTAGAAGCTGTAGGCTATGTAGCTTACTGACACTGACTTTGCTAATATCTGTTAATATTAACCTGTGACACAGAAAAATATCTTACATTTATTGTTGTAATATTGTATAGTAGTGTAAAAAATATGGTATTGAAGAATTTTAAATGGATATAATCTACTCAAACATATTCAAACCTTCAAGGCAGTTTGAGAATTGAGGGCTAGCAGCAGGCTAGCTGACCATATCTTTATCAAGACAGCTAGCTGACCATATCTTAGATAGCTAGCTTGTTTAGGAGTAGCTTGTGAACCTAAAGCTAACAGCTGACCATATCTTTATCAAAAGTGAAGTGCCTATAAAATCTCAGTTGTTTTGTTTTTACATATTTTGTCAAAAATAATTGAAATAAAGAGGACAGGGCATCTAGTTTTATGTACCAATTTAATGCAACATTATTTTTTAACATAGCCTGTTATTAGTTCAACTTTTGCCTATTTTCTCTCAGTTTTTGTTGCTTTTTATAGAACTTACATCTGCTCTGGTATTCTGTTTAGCCGTGACATCGTCCTGGAGGAGAACATCATCTGACATACCGCTGCCAACAACTTAATGTTCTCCTTCGAGAGAAAGATAAAATGTCCTTTGTTGAAGGTCTAACAAAAAACGTAGTAGGTCCAAGTAAACTGTAAAAAGAGAATTTTGCAATTTTCAGGACTGATTCAAGCACAACATGAAGACCAGTTTTTACTTCACCTCAGTGAACTTCTAGTGATTTTATGTGGGGAATAAGTATCTTAATATATGAATAGGCCTGTCTCTGTTCTGCTGTTGAATACTGGGTTATGTCTCCCAGTATTCAACAATCAATATCTCATGTTTTAATTAACATAATTTCATTTGAGATTATCTTAAACTCAGGATATATCTGCTTTGTGAGAAACCCCTAAAACACAAAATCAAACCTAAATTCTGAAACCTATTGGAAAATACAAAATAAAATGACAATGTTTGAAAAAAGAGAAATCAATATAACTTTGTTGTGTGGTTGAGTGGATATTGTTCAACACAAAATCAATAACCATTTCCTAGTGTCCTGTTGCCTTACTGTGGATTTTGCACTGTTCTGTTGCGTCACGTTCCCCCATCTGTTTGGGTTCCGATTTATACAAACACACAAGAAAATGAAGCAGACAAGATGTATGTATTTTGTCATGTCTGTATTTTTGTCTCATTTTCACAAAACATATACAGGGGAAGGAAAAGCCTTTCAATAGAACCTGAGGTATTTTTGCATCAAGCAGCCTAAGGTATCAGGATTTTATTTTAAAAACTTGTCTAAATTTATCAGTGTTCTTAGATGCGTTGCTATGTACAACAACAACAACAACAACAATAATAATAATAATATAATAATAATAATGTAGCAAAGGGGACAGCCTGCATCATTCTTGTTACATAGCATAAATAACAATTCTTAAAAATATGGGGAGTAAGGTGAAAAAAGGTTCTTCAGGAAACACGACTGATCTGAACTTGTAGCTGTAGCAGCATAAGGTCAAAAGGTCAGAGATCGCCAGACAGTAAAGCTAATCCAGGGTCAAAAGAAAAATATCAAACACATTTTACATCACAAATAAATAACCTTCTCACACCAGGAGAGCTAATTTATTTCCTTCCTTCTGCCTCAAAATATGAAGAGCCCGATTTTTTTTTATTTTTCTGTTCATTGTGTTATGCTCTTGTGATCAAAGCTTTGGAAATATAAAAATTATTGTAAAAACAGATAAAAACAGAGAAAGAGAGAGAGAGGGTGCTTTATGGACATGCATTGTGCTGATGTACCAGCAGCTGTGTACCCGTGTTGGGCTTGGCTCACCAAAAGATCCCCTGAGAATGAACGAAAGGGTGCGTGTAGGGATTTGTGTGTGAATATATACCGTCAGTGAGAGAGGGGCTTACAGTGTGCCGTGAACGTATAGTTTCAGCTGTGAGCATCACTGGCTCAGAGAAGATCCGAAAACCGTGACAGCGTACTTCTGTTAGCATACACGTTGATGTGAAAAACTATTGGCTCCTCGCACATTTTTTTTTTTTTCCTGTTTCAACATTTTTCCTCACACTTGCATATTTTATAGCATCAAGAAATGCATATCAGACAAAGATAACCAGGGTAAGACAGGAAAAGCAGGATGTGATTTTGAATTTATCTGTTAAGGTGGAAAAGTCTGCCTGTGCTAACCTGGCCCGATGAGAAAACGTAAATCTACGGTCAAATTGTGAGTTACTTGTTGCTACCAGTTAGACAGTAGTCGTGTCTACGTTTTTGTGAGTCCAGCGCAGATCAATAAGGATCATTAACAACAAAAGAACCTTTACAGTTCTACATATTTCACTTGTCTTAGCTCAGATAATTGAGAAATGAGAAAGAGACGGAGAAAATTGGCATCCAGAGAAAGCTCTATGGAGAAAACTGATGACCATGAATATTACAGAGGACTGTTCTTAGACTGAAGAGACAAAAGCAGAAAGGATTGCAACCCATCATCAAATATGGCATAAAACTAACATAGTATTTAAAATTTTTTTTTTTTTTTACCTACATTCAACATTATTATGATAGTGATAATGTTGAGGACTTGATCAATGGAAACCTGAATTTTGTTCTATTCAAGAAAATCCTAAAGGATTGTCAAGGGTAGTCCAACCAGTTATTAGTATTTGGGAGCATTTTTTTTTAAAACATATGGTTTTTTTTACGGTTTTTATTTTGAGTTGGTTGAATAACTTTTTCTGTTGTTAAAAAAAACAACTGGATTTTGTATTTACTAAGGTTATCTTTGCCAAATAAAAACCTTATTTTGATGACCTGAAACATTTAAGTGTGAGGGAAAAAAAGTAGAGGAAGAAACAAAAGAAACCAGTGAGGGACAAATACTTGTTCACAGCCATGGCTGTAAGACAGGCTCATTTGTTTCAACACATATAAGAGTATGGTCAACGGGTTGTCGGGCTGCTCTTTTCTTATCGCCACACAGCTGAGTAAAAACAGTCTTTTCAGTCATAATTGGGCCGTCGGTTGTGACAAACTCCTGGATTTGTGACAAACTCCTGAATTTGTAACCGGGCAGAGGTTACAGAGGTCCAGTTAAAGATCTCATCAGTGGGACGTCTGTGCCTTTTCTTTTTATAAAACAGAAGCAAAAACTTGACTTTTGGACTATTGTGTTGCCAGGATGTGAATGGTGATCACTCAGCAGAAAAGTGCATCTCAAAGTCATACATCACTCTCTCAAACAAAAGGACATATTGCTTGCTTGAATTTTGTTGAATGTGTGTATTTGTAATGAGTGTGTGTTCATAAATACCATACAGCAAATAATAACAATTCAACAGAATAAGAAGAAGAAGAAAAAAAAGAATCCACAAAACATTATATTATTTCTCATTACCAGAATGAAGCAGTACAATAAATTAAAACTATAACTGAACAGAAGTTCATTAAAATTGCTATATATATTCATATTGTATATATATAGTATTTGTCTATCTGTGGTCAGCCTTTCAGGTGCATGCTCTCTTCTGGCCATAGATGGTGGCTGGGTTCAGTGGGGAAAGGCCTGGGGGGGTTAGGGGCGATCCGGAAACCTCTTATCATGCTGTTAACATTTGAAACAAAAGGAGCCAAAGTCAGGAAAGATGCACTGTGCTTTGGAGGGACACACTGTCCGTTGTTACAAGTCTTTTCCTCAACAGAATACAGAGGATCCTTCGTTATATTGAATGCAGTACCGTCTTTATGTTAAGTCCGCTGGACCTCTCTTCTTTGTGCTGTGATAGTAGGAGGACGCAGTACTATTAAGGAGTCCACTACAGTCGGTGGTGTTCTTTTGCAGCATTTTGGGGCGGGCTGGACCACAGGGGAAAGGTGGTGGTGGGGCGGATGTAGCCGTGCATGGTTCTCTGACAACAGGGGGTGGAACTTCGGGACGAAACATGGGGCTCGGATCAAATCACAAGCTATACACCCATTGAAGCCCGCACTACATTTAACCACAAGTAAACAGTATGAGTCTGAACATCAGGGAATTTTGGATAATCAGGATGCGATGTGATGCTTACTTGGGGTGATATCTTTTAACCTGCGACAGAAATAAAATAATTTTAAAAAATGCAGTACCAACAGCCACACCTTTATCTCCCCTTCCCCCAGGATTTCCTCAAATTTCTAAGAGTTCAGAATAAGTATGGCTACCTAAAACATCACATCTGAGGCTCTGTCAGTCCAGGTTTGCAAACTGTTCACATTAACTCTTAGCTTGTATGTGTCCTTCCCTCAATTGGAGTCTTTAACACTGTCTGTGGAGGGGAGCACAAAAAACAAAAACCTTTGTTAGCTCCACCTCATTTTTCCTCTTCTGGCACTCCCTTAGAACAGGTCCACATTTTGCCCCCATGGGACAGCATTCACCAGGTCCATTATCTGTCAGGACACTTCAATGATCTCCATGCTTCCGGAGAAGCTTGACTGCTTCCCGATTTTCCCCAGTTCTTCCCTGGACCTTGTCTCGGAGATTCCCTCCTCGAACTCCATCTGACAGCTGCGGCGCTTGAACTGTTTTTCTGACGCAGGAACACTGTTACTCGAGCTGGCGGACGTGGAATCCCAGTGGTCCCTCTGTGTCTGAGGCCCTGAGGGCTTCTCCCTCTGGGATTTGTCCCGTAACCTAGCGCCTTCGCTACATCCAAACGCCACATATGCTGAGCTGCTACCGAACCGCACCGATGACTCCTCTCCCCTCCCGTCTCCTCCTCCCAGCTCCATTTCTCCCTTACCACCTTCGTCTGCTCCAAAATGCCAGGGAGCATCCGTGGTTGGGGTGACTGGAGTGACGGGAGTTGTAGCCTGGACAGTGTCTCTGTGTTTGGTCCACATAGCCCCAGACCCCAAAGATGGCAGGGAGGGTAGCGAGAGGAGCGGTGAACCCCTGAGGTTTTCTTCCAGGCTGGGGCTCTTGTGGTCCAGCGACAAGCTGAGGGACTGGGGAGGATGATGCAGATGGGAGTGGACTGGAGAACTGCTGCAGCTGTGCTTAGTTTTTCTTCTGGATCTGGATGAGGATGTGCCAGATCGATGGACTCCTTCACTTCCACCCAAACCCCCAATGCTACCCCCGCTGCTCGGTGAGGGGAATGGTGAATCGAAAGAGCCGGGGCTGTCGAGGACGGGCGACTGGGAGCAGACACCGTTGGAGGTGCCGGTCCCCGGGCTGTCGAGCTTGCACAGTTTGGGGATGTCTTCAGAATGAGTGGGTGCCATGTTGGGGCAATGTGGACTACTAGGAGAGTAGACAGACTTAATGTCCAGAGAGAAGGAGCGTTTGAGACGGTTAGTGTCCATAATCCTCTCTGCCGAGAGGTGCAGGCCATTAAAGCCCTGCTGGAGGGAAGTGGGAGATGGTAACTTGGGTTCAGTCTGGGTGTGAGGATCTGCCATCGATGAGTCACAGCTGGTGTGGTGACCGTTGATCTCAAAACCAGCAGAGACCCCATTAACCTCAGAGCTTTGTTTGGAGTTGTTTTCAGACTTCTTGTCATCTGTGGTTAAAGCTTGTAGTAATCGCAGGCCCTTCTCAAACTCCAGCAACTGACCCAGGAAGTTAAAGTTTGGGGATATGGACGGCCTCCTGTCCTTTACGAACCTGTCAGAAAGAAAAAAAAGAGTTTAAAAGATTAGTTGTCTGAAAACTATTTGAAAGCAAAGTATGGCAATAAATCCTGTGTAAAGTTATATGAGGTCTGAGAGGGGCCACTATTATGCTGGTGCACAATATGCAATAAATGCTTTGTCCTTTAAGGCCTAAACAAACCCTGTTGTACAAACTGCAACCTGGCAACCGCCTTAACTTTTCATTTCATAATGAAAACAGGATTTCTTCTTCTTTCATCCTTTCAAAAACGATGACACCCTAGCTTAACTGGAGGTGAGTGGGAGGGGCAAACATACCTGTAGGCATCATCTGATGACAAGCCCATTGTCTTCATGATGTAGGCAATGGCGATGGTGGCTGATCGTGAAATTCCAGCTAGGCAGTGCACAATTACTCTGCAGTTTGACACCTTAGCTTTGTCTGTTGGGAGCAAAATGAACAGATTGTAACAAAAAACAAACAAACAGATATACTCACGGATACAATAATGTAAACCCTTGAAATGTCTATTCTTTGATAAAGGATTTTTGTGAAAACTGGTAGAAAGCCTCTTCTGGTTTCTATTCAGGACAGTAACTTTCAAAGACAAACAAGGAGGCCGACATCTTAGGACTAACATTTTAAAACATTCTGTACTTGGGGACAAAACTAAAAAATCAGATCTTGATATGTGAAAATCTCTGTTATTATTTCTTGTCAATGTAAAGTCTACCTTTCTGAATGCTATCCAACTTGTTAGCATGCCACTATCTTTGACATTGTCCAGTGCAGTAACTGTAAGCTATAATCACAACCCCAGCACACCATATGAAGGTGACTGCTTTAAACTCGACACCATCTGTTTATGTTTGAAATTTTGAATCACAAAAGGAAGTACTTCTTGGGATGTTTCTCAGCTGTTTTGACAGTCGGCTAATAAAGGCTTTGAGCCGTCCAACAACACTCTGTTACATAAGCATTGCAAAAGCCTTCTCCACTTTTAAATCAGCATGGTGACAGCATTTTGGGGGACTCAGTAGAATAAGATGACACAATCCAAGATATTTGTAAGCTCTGCAAACTGGCTAACGTTTAGCCTTTAAAGACTCAGTTAGAATCTGTCAAAGTCGGCTTACGAAATAGCTATTTCAGCATTTATAATGAGTCTTGGCTGCATTTTATAATCTTTAGTTGAAAATCTAACAATAAGAAAAGTAGCATTTTCACTGTTTTTGGCATTAAGACCTATATACTCTACATGAATGTTTAACCTGAAAATGTACAGAATTTCATGTTTTTTCGTTTTTAGTATCACAACATTTGACAATAGTCCACCTCCATGGTTTGCAATTCCGTTTCTAATCTCTACCTTGAGTTTAAACTTGCGTAAATGTACTGCTGTCTCGTACCTATAAACTCATTTGTTTTGTCCAGCCAAGGCAGCAGTTTTTCGCAGTAGTTGTCATTCACTGGGATGCGCATGAAATGGCTCTCACTGATGAAGTCCGGTTTGGGACAGGTGTTGCTGGCGTTTAGGACGTAAGTGATACCATTCTGAGACATCAAATCCTAAAGAGGTTGGCAAAAACAGGTTTGGGGTTATGCATGGTAGATTACGCTGCCAGCGTTATCCTCGAAATTGGTGATTAAATCTCACCTTGTTGAGAACGTCTTTCTGTGAACCCAGGTAGAGGTGTGGCAGGATGCGAGTTGGTCCTACGTTTGCCACAGGTAAACAGGGCTGGGACAAGCTCATTGGGAGTGCAGTGGCAGGCTTCCCCTCGCACAGGCCGGGAAAACAGGAGGAAAAAGCTGCGAAACCTCCTGCAGAGACAGAGAAGGCAAGAACCGGTTAGGTGCACTAATGATTTTCCACTGAACAACCGCATACCACAGTGGAAACTCCATTTTCGTCACCATTATCGCCGCGGAGACGCGTTCAATAGACACTTGGAGGCTGAATCTGGGCTACAATGTCTGGGTCCTGCTTAGTGAAACAGAAGCAAAAGAAGGGAGGCTCTCTGTGCTTCTGTGTGCAAGTTGGGTTAACTGCTGGGCGGCCAGGAATGCACGTCTGGCCCTTTAAGAGGCAGGCGGCTCCACTTTTGGCATATGTGTATGTGTGTGGCTCTGTTTCCTGCATGAGCTCATGTCCTGTAGCAGTGCATTGCGTCAGGCTGAGGGAATGAGAGAGGCCACAGGTGCAGGGCCAGGACAGAGGCCCAGAAACATCCCACTGACACCCACACACACGGTTACACACGCACACACGCACGTTAGCACATGGATATCATAATCTGGTTTTCAACATATGCTCAAAATTCACTCTCACTTGCTTTAATAGTTACTCTACCTAATGCAAGCAGACACGCACGCAGCCACGCACGCCTATATCCCCATAATAATCATAATTACTCTGCAGCAGTGTGGTTGTATAACTACAGGGTAGGAAACAGGGTGAGGGCTTAGCAGAGTGTGTGTTGAGGAGTGGGTGCAGAGTGCCGAAAGGAAAACGGAGAGCTTCAAGGAAAACTTTGACCCCAGAAAAGGAGATTAGAACCTAATCTACGTTCAGCCCTGCCTGACCCAATCAATCTGGGATGTAGAGCGAGCGCTAAACACATGAACACAAATGATCACAGACTGAGCGTGAATGAGACATGACATCACTGCTCAGAAGAAGCACACTCAACTCTGTCCAAGCAGATCTGATTGTAAGCCAGATATAGAGATATAAAGGGCCAATGCAAACTCCAAAAAAAAAAAAAAAAGCATGAGATGTCCTTCAACATCAACAATAAATATTCACATTAGGACTGTGTGAAACAATCATGACCCAGTGCTGTTCTGGGTGCACTGTGCCTTTAAGAGGAAAGTGAAGAAGGGCTGTCTGTTTCCAGCTATTAATGGCAACCGGCAGAGCGATGACATCAGTGCTTTCCTCGGCAGAGGGGGTGGAGCGGAGAGATGGATGGATGCAGAAAGAATGATCAGATAACGATTTAGGTGGAAAAAGTTAATGTAAACTCTGAGGGAGGGCCGTCATGTTAGGACAAGCCTGTATTTGTCGAGATATTTGCCTTAGGCCTCCCTGTAGCAGAGTGCCTCCCTCTAATTGATAAAACAGAAAGAGGAAATGCTTTTTGAAGGGCTCCTTCCTGGTTTACCTTTTCCCAGAGAATCTCTGACACAGAACATACATGGATAGAGCAATAAATAGGATCTAATGTAGAGGTTTGAGGAAACGCTACTTTCCTGCAGGCAGATAAATCAACAGGATAAAAAAAAAAGTATTACGTCAGAGAGCAACCATTTCCCTCTTTGTGTGCAGACATTGTTAGAGAGTTGTTAGAAGGTCTGTGGACAGGATGTTCCACATAGTGAGTGGCTGAGGATAAAGTGTGTATGTGTGTGTGTGTGTGTGTGTGTGTGTATTTGCACTCTTTGATCTTGATAAATAATTACTGCAGTGGACTAAGACGTGTTGAATTAACATTTAAAGAGCAGAGCGTGCTACTGAGTAAGGGGTTACTGGCATGAAGGAAGATTGGAGTCAGAGATAAGGAGCCAGAATGGGTCCGGTCGGCTGCTTTTTTAGGAGCGATTACATTACAGCGGCATTACGTCAATTACAAAACACCTTCCTGTAGTCAAAGATTTACACTGCTGCCACTAATGGGCGTTAGTCACAGGGGAGATAGCATGCTATTGGCACTTCGTCACCTGAACAGACTCTACTTAAGGCTGCCATGACAATGAGAGAGGGCAGAGATGTTGATGACAGCTGGCTTAACTTGTCCTTCTGACTGTTGCCAGGATGAAAAAAAAAATAACACAGAAAAGGACATGATGATACCCAAAAGTCCACAGAGACGGCTAAACAGTCCCCACATGTGAATGATGTGTTCAGTCCAATCCAAACAAACGGTACACTCACAATGAAGTCATAGAAAAAGCCCTGTCCATGGGGATGACATCAGAAGTCAAACAGAGAGAGATGAGTTCACCCGTAATGCAGCGTGATACTGAAGGAAACTGACATCCTGCTGCACTGAACTTAGCAGACAAACCAAACACGCTGAGAGGCAAAAATAAATCAACGGCACATTTAGAAAACGAACACAAGTTGTTCTCTGTTCGAGAAGAAAAAGTTGTCACGTTGGAGTCATGAAAATGTACCCCGGACAGGATGTGACTAACCAAGTTCTAAACACACACTGTTTAAAAGAAATTTAAAAAAAGAAAAAGTAAGAAATGTTCTGGCAAGAATGAAAACACACAACCAGGAAAGAGGGCACTGTGTCGCCATCGGCATCCTTTTTCCGTTCCTCTCTGCCCACTTCACCATTTGTGCTACTGATTATTTAACTTTCTTCCTCTGTTGGAGCCAAAAGCTCAGGGCTTCTTTGTTTGCTCCTCGTCACTTCTGTGAAATTCTATTTTTAATAAACACTTACTCTTCAGTTCTACCTCCGACTCTCATTACGAGAAACAATAAATATAGGCCTGACTGTAAATGTAAAAAAAAAAAGAAGTAAATCATCCATTTCTTTGGCCTCCTTGCTATGTCTTAGTTTTAAAGTACATGGAGCTGTAAAGTTAAATTGAGGTGAGATTAGAGGACAATTATCCCATTATTTATTAACATACCCCCCAAAAAATCTAATGAGACTATTCTCTGTATGTGATTAGATGATCAATATGCACTGTTGTTAAATCATGAAACTGGGGTATTGATTAGTTTAGTAATTTTTTTTCAGCTTGATCAGTCCTCACTGGTGACCGGCTGAATGGAAACTCGATGAACACTTCTTTCTCTGGTGCTTGTGTTCACTTTTTACTGTGGGTAGAAGACTAAAAGTTAGATATTATTAGTGTTAAGTGTTCACAAATAAAAACACAAAAAATAAAAAAGAAGTTGTAAAAAAGTTTTCAAAAGGAAAGTATATTTTCTACAACATTAAAAAAGATCTATGTGGCTCGTTCATCCTGTGTGGCAGGGAGAGAGAGCAACACCTCAGCAGATAGCGGGAAGGCTGCATAATGTGTCAAAGTTATTGTAAAAGGTCAGCAATCTCAAGGTAATTCATGCAGACTGCTGTTTTTGGACACACTAGCTCTGGTCAATATATAAATCCCTAAAATAAGAAGCTATAGAAGGCTAAAATATTTATGCTATAATCATTTTGTCTTCTTTCAAAATAGCAACACCATGTTTACACCAACTGCTTCCTCATATTTTTTTACCACTCTTCCTAATATAAATTATTATTTACAGCTACAAGGCAGGAAGGCTAAAAAAATATGTTAAAAAATGTACTTATATTTTTTTCTGCTACAGCTCCTCTGGTGTTAGATCTGAATGAGCTAAAGTTGCTCTTGACAGGTCAGAACCATAAAATGTTGTTCACTTCATCACCGATGCAGGGAAGTAAACTCTCCTGATAACGAGTTTGAATTATTTTTAGATCAGGATTTATTTTTGCAAGAGCAACTAAAGCAGCAATGGCTCGATTTAAAGTCATAAAGGCCTTCAATACATTTATTCAAAACGTTTTGTTGCAAACGTCATCATCATTTCAAATAAATACCCAAATATATCACGATTTGGATCAGAATTGCATGCAGCACCAGCCTGGCATTTATTCTTAATGGGATTTCCACTGTTACATCACTGACTGCCTCGTCAATACAATCTGCTCTTAGCTTTTGTGTAGATTTCACTTGGCTTTTTTACCTTGTCTATTAATGGGGAAAATGAGCTACACACACACACCTAAACAGCCTGGGGGGCATTGATTTGGGTGAATGACCACCCTGCACCCCTCTGTTGCTTTTCCCCTGTGGTTCATATGAGGGGAGACATTACGCCATCCCTCTGTGGCCCTCCAGCTGTCCCCTCCACTATGAGGGGACATTAGCATCTCAATGTAACCCCCCTCCCTCCCGCTCAGCCTCCCAACATGACATCATTGCACACATGTCCCTCTCAGCTTCACAAAGGCTTTGCTGCAGCCAGAAAAGAAGCAGGAGTGTGTGTGTGTTTTTGGTCAGAAATAGGCCAACAGACAGAATACTGATGAACTAAGAGGGTGAGATCATCGCCTGTCATGCATGGTGTCAGCTTTATGATTATCACGTCGTCACACCTGCTGACGGTTAAACTTTTTATTGTTCCTCTATCTGGCTGCGCAGATAACGGGGACGTGTCACTTTGATCACCTGCTGTTTCAACAGCGCCGTGTTATTGCATTATAGGCCCATAAACTCTCCCATAATTTAGTCTGCATGCTCAAGCCAGTTCTCACAGAGATGTGCCAACATGCTTCTGTACTTGTGACACACAGGGCTATCTTCATCTGATGATGGCAAAAGTGTGATTTCTTTTTATGCTGGGTGGTGAAGGATGTGCTATAACAGAGCAGTGGCAAGTGTAAGAAAAGTCTGCACCAGACCATTTCTAAAAGACGTTATAGTGTGATATGCAGGGCTCTTTTGCTGAGGCTTTGCCTCATTGCTCTTTGTGAAAATGTGTTATGTTAAACACCTGCAGTGCACCCTGCACATATCGATAACATAATCTCCATGAAGCGCCATCCTGCAGAAAGTGCAGCTAGCAAACAGCAAAGCAGAAGGTTGAGAAAGACCCAAACATCTCGGAGACCACAGGATGAGAGATAGTGAGGACTATGTCATACTGCGGGTCTCAATCTCCCCCCTCTCAGTCGTTTTTCCTACCGCTTCTCCTTTCCTTCCCCTTCATGATTCCATCCACTTAAATTGCCCTTCTTCCTATTCCGTGTGTCTAGCATCAGTAGAATGGTGAGGACACGTCGGTTTCTGCATTGATCTAGTTTGGATCCTTTAAATTCACATCACATCTATCTTTAAGTTGCAGCATTCATCCGAATACCTGAAAGGTGCATCTCTCATAGAGCTCAACTCATTTTATGCACTCATGCACACACACAGGCCTTCATCCTGTACATGCAACTGTTCCTTATTTCTTGTACACGCACACACACACACACACACACACACACATCTTCTGCAGGTGTTAATGCTCCATGTGGATACACACCTCGAAGCTCTCTCCCCTGCTTCATCCGGCGGACCCTGATCTTCAGCCTCATGTCTGATTCCTGAAGCTCTGGCCAAAAGCAGTCCTCTGCTGGGGCAATCACAACATCCAAAGGCATCCCCCTGCACCCCCGGAACAAAGTCTTTCTCAAATGCACACACAGATAGAAATCTCCAGGTGTCCCCCTCCGTTGGAGACAAAAAGAGTCCTTGCCAACAAACAAATGAAAAATACTGGAAGTACACACAGAAGTGCTTTGTCAGGGTGAGCTTAGAAACCAAAAGTCCAGAAAACTCCGCTCTGGTTAAGTAATTGCGTCAGTCTCCACTGAGTGACTTTCAAAGACAATGAAAAAATAGTCCAAAGTGGCCTGTGGAGACGCTCGTCAAGTCAACATATGGCCAAAATCCTGATGCCTGGACCACAA
Organism: Poecilia picta; assembly: GCA_033032245.1. Taxonomy (NCBI): domain Eukaryota; kingdom Metazoa; phylum Chordata; class Actinopteri; order Cyprinodontiformes; family Poeciliidae; genus Poecilia; species Poecilia picta. The sequence goes on from CM065358.1 coordinate 15,473,493, forward strand.
AAATTCCTAGAATGCTCCTGCCTCAATAAACGGCAATTTTGTGGTCTTGTGAGGATTATTTGCCTCTATGAGAGCGAGAAGAAGAAAGAAAAACAAAATGCAACGCCTGTATGTAAAACGCCAGCTGTGATCCGCCTGCAGCTGGATCCACAGAGCGGCTGTGTGTTCCTCTGAGCGCTCTCTGTCTGAGTGTCTACAGCCAGAAGAGCAGCCTGCTATTGTTGTGCCGCTCCAACTCCCTCCCGTCTCTCATTCGCTCCGTCACCGCTCTCCACTCCTCCCTCTTGCCTTCCTCCTCCTATGACTCTCTCTGAGAGGAAGATGACGGAGCTGCACTCGCTCTTCTTCGAGCTCTGGGGTTGAATGAGCTCACTTGCCGTGAGCTCAGACTCTAACCAAACCTCCGTCCCTCCCCGCTTGCACCTTCTCCTCCCTCCCTCGCTCGTGGAGCCAGCGCTCCGTCATAGCTAATATCTAAGGCATGTAACCACATTCCTTACTCAGCCAGCAAATATGCGGTCACCTCAGGGGCCCAGCTATGAATCTGGTCTCTGTCGGGGAGGGATGGAGGAAGAGATGAAGATATTAAGATGAAATGAGACACGCAAAGCTGCAAAGCTTCCTAACATCTCCGTTGCCAATTACAAAGAAAATAGGACAGCGACTGGCTGGTGTTTGTCATTTTGTAGGCACGAAGCCATTTTTAAGACTGTTATTTAATTTGAAAGAAAATCTAAAAGATGTTTGTCTGTTACTGTAGAAAATAGGTTCTGGCTGAAAAAGAATAAGTAGGTTGATTTGACTAAGATTACTGTAGCTTAGCACTAAATGACATATTTAAAGTTTGATTTAAGACCACGTTAGTGTGTTGATATCTGATCTTTCTCTAACGGTGATGTAGTTTGTTTGACTTCACAAATGCTTCCTGTTCTGGTTTGTGTTTAATGTTCCAGTGGACACTCTGTTCTCATCCTTTTGATTTCATGGCTGAGAGCAGAGGACAGTAAAGGTAAGTACGACTGACATGAAGCAAAACATCATGGAACAGAGCAGGCGATGAGAAGAGCAGTCCTCCTGTACTTTAGAAACAGGCTAAATGTGTCATAGTGGGGGAAAAACAGCTAAGATTAAACTAAGCAGCTAATGAGAATGGATCACAGGATCTTGGAAAATGAATAAATAAGATTATATTTTATTTCCAGTTTGAAGGCGGCATACATTTTTACTCTCTTTTACGGGTCTCTTTTTTTCTTTTTGCTTTTTTTTTCTGTGAGATGTTCGAAGCTAACACTGCTGTTTTTTTCTCCCAGCTTTGACTTGTCTGCTGTGCTCTTTGGTCTTTATGTTGCTGTTTATTTGCCAATGTTCTCAATCAAACACCTGAGTAGCAGTGGATTTTATTTTGCAGTATCAAAGTAAGAGGGACTGAACACAAATAGACTCTAGAAATAATTGGGAAGATTCTTGATGTTTTGTGTTAGTCTGGCACATAAAATCTTAATGACGTTTGTAGTTTTGATGTGACAAAACGGGAATATGTTCAAGGTACCTGAATACTTGAGGTCTATCCATCATTGATTTCTTAAAAAGTAATTAGAAATATATATAAAAAAAGAAAATAATAATAATTTCCCACTCTAAATAGTCAAATACTCTTCCAATCATTCAGTTCAGTTCAGCAAATTCAATTATTTGTCTCTCACAAAAAGGCAATCAAGCTCATGCAAGAAGTGAAGTGAGTTGGGGAGGTTTGGCAGGGTGAGGGGGCTTAAGCTGCACATCGAGTGACCTCATCTCATCGCTGTGAACCCCTGAATGATCATATATGGGCGAGAACACAGCCTTTGGTCAACCTCTTTTTAACAGCTGGGCAGGGAGAAAGAGGAAACAGGTCACTTTGCTGATGATGAGCTTTGTGAAAAATGCAGAGTGTCAGAGACACCACACACACACACACACACACACACACACACACACACACACACACACACACACACACACACACACACACACACACACACACACACACACACACACACACACACACACACCACACACACACACACACACCCTTTGTCCATCTGCGGATGCCTGAGGCACGACTGGCACAGCGCAGTGGTCAACCAGGGTCGTTACACCGCAATCACAATGGACGGTCATTTCAGTTTGATTCCACACCTGCCCCCAGTTGATGAAGCAGATTTCACATCAACAGGGGAAGCTAACAACAACACAAAACAGCAGATCTCCAAATCTGGTTTTAACGCTTGAGTTCTTCTTCTGATCCCAGTGGGGTAGCAAGGCTCAGAATAGTAGGTGTGTTAATTAGAGGACTGCAGACAAGACGCTATAAATGACAGCCAGGCTTTTTTTTTTTTTTTAATTTACTACACATGTGTCCAAAGCTGCAACAGAAATAGGTGGGCTGGACACCCCCTCGTCTGAGGCTCCCTCTTAGATTTACAGCCTGGTTCTATGCTGTGGGGTTTGTTACTGGGACGACGCACAGTTTACATCCACATACACATACCGAGAACAGCCAAAACAGACATGGATAGTAATGGAGATGAGCATGAGACAGAGAGACAAAGTGAGGTGGGGGGTGAAGGCTGTAGGGGGCCTTGAAACCAGAAAAGGTGTCTGGAATTATTTTATAGAGGAAAATTAGTAAGATGTGTCACTGCTTGGGTGATTGAAAAAACTTTAAAAGAGAGGAACAAATTTCAGAAATTATTGAGTTAGTTGTTGGTTAAAAGTTAATCCTACTTGTGGCTAATATTTCATGTATTTCATATTAGGAGATATATTATTTCATTTTATTGAGATCACGTCATTTTAGGACAGCAATTTATTTTTTTACGTTCGTATGAAATCCATTTAATCAATTATTCCTCCTGCTTTCCTATATAAATTAAGTGATTTCATTATTTTATTGTGAAAGATATTGTTAAATCCAAAAAAATATAAAATCCATAACGAAAAAGAAAAACAACGTTCGAGGAAAAACATGTTCTCTGCCAAACTGGGTTTCCTCAAAGTGAAGACATTTATCCAACATTTTTCTATATGGCAGAAAGTATTATTTGCAAAAACAGTTAAAGTCCATGAGCAAAGTTTGTTCCAGTACATTTTTTTTCACTTGTAATATTTTGTCAAAGCCTGTCCCAACATTTTCCTTTCAACTGAGACAGGCAGCAACAGGAGCGTCATCCTACACCTCAGATCATCTGTCAAGATATTGCAGCAAAGGAAGACGTCATTGCCTGGATCCGGCAGGTTAGGGTGATGAGTTAATGTGTGTGTTTTGCCTCGAGATCATGCATGTGCTGTGGTAGGAGGAAAGGTTTCAACTGTGCAAAGGTGAGAGCAAGACGGGGAGGACATTGCTGCAGGGGTTCAGGCGAAGGGCGAGCAGATATTTGCTCCAAATACATACAAGCATAATTGCTTGTGCACGTGTTCATGTTTTCGTATGTGCATGCAGGCATGTGTGCGTGTGCGTGAGTGTGTGTGTGTGTTGATGGTGCTGGTTGTCAGGGGATCAGTAACAAGGCTGCTCTTGCAGTGATGTAATGCCTTCAGGAGAACACAGCTGCCATGCCTGGGGGGTGAGGTAGTCACCAAGGGAGAACAAGGAAGGATGGATGGAGCTATTGAAGGTGGGGGAAGTGGTAGAAGAAATAACAATTTAGACCTCAGAGGTGTCGCGGGACTCAAAAGCATCAATATTTGCAAGAGTATATGAATGGAAGAAATATTAAGAATGAAAAGATAAAATGATTGGTTTGATTAAATACCTTAAAATATTTTTTTTCTCATCTTCACCTAAGACCTCTTTGTTCCTTTAGATCCTTTGTCAAGACTTAATTGGATGTCTTCTGCTGAGGTTGATCTGACGGAGGATAACGATTTGAAAACCTGAGGATAAACTAAAAACGAAGAAAAGTGTTTCCCTCCAGTAAATATCAAGTAGGATATATGTGCACAGATAAATGGAGTGCTGGCGCACTACTTGACCATATGCGTGCTCATGCATTCAGTGACTTCATCTATGTCTGCCTGGCCTGGAGGGGAGGCCCTGCTCACATCAGTCAAACAGCAGACCCCCTGCCCTCCAAACAACTTAACCCCCTGGAGGAGCTCTGCACCAGAGGCTACTGCACCAGTAAACCTGCCACATTGGAGAGAAATTAGTTTACACTTGGATATATGCTTACACACTTACATGCACGCACACACACAGGCGCATAAAGACCGAACAGGAGCGGGTATAAGCTATCAAACGCACCGAGGGGGGCTTTCAGAACCAGACGGGCCCTCATAAACCAGATGAAGTACTTAAAAATCCCAGTTGGGGGTGTTGTGGGTGTGTAGTTGTGTGTGGAGACAGATAGGAGCTTTTGTGCACTAATATGAAACACTAGAAGGCAGTTTAGTTTATTTATTTATTTATTTTTTGGTTTGGTTAAGATTAAACGTTCCCCTTTTTATGTTTTATTATAGTTATTTTATCTGAGACTAATACAAAGGCATAAAATCTGCATGAAACATGTCTGTTAGCCTGGAGTATTGAAAAGATTAAAAATGTGTTCACATTCCTCTCAGCCCTGATTTCCCCAGAGGTGACTTTGTCTGCGCAGGTTTCATTCTAAATGCTAATATCCAGCAGCGATGCACAGGGCTTCATTCGTACATTTGAACGCACCGAGGTTGTGAAAACACACATTCCCCTCTTTCTCACGCATGTACAGCAGTGAGGATTCCTCCACGTCTTTCCATGTCAACATACCTTACATTTAAGGACCGAAATTTCCTGAGTTGTCCGTTTCAGTTCCTTAAAAATACAAAACATTTAGTTCAGAGTTTATGACTGAAGTCATTACAGAGATCAAGGATGGATGGAACCAGAGTTAATAGGATATAAGTTGAATTCCAGAAATGCTAATAATTTTCAACGCCGAGTTTTTTGATAATCATCCAAACCTGGATGGATCCGGAGCCCTGAGCAGCAGCAACATTATAGCAGAATTACTCTCAGAGGGAGGAGCTGACAGGAGACCAGTGTAATGAGCTTTTGCTGCTAATATTTTCAGACAGCCAGGCTGGTCTCGGATCAGTTGAGTGTTAATTAGCTCCTATCGGCGCAGCAGGCGGTCATGCTCACACACACGCATACACACACATTGTTCCCACAGCAGAGAAAGCCATGCCATCTGGTCCTCCGATGGGGTCGCTACACTCGTCTACCTGTCTTACCATCAGAAACAACGGTGTCGGACTGAACTGGGATGTTTCTATGTGTGGTTTGACCGGTCTGCTAAATTTATTCAGCACATTGTGTTGACACTCTAAAGCATTCGCACTCAAGCTCCACTTGCTGCAAACTGTTTTTCTGACCACTTTTTCTTTTGTCTATCTACTTCTGCAATATTTTGTGCTAATTTAACCATTAAAGTATCAAAATGTTCAGCTCATTGCGAATATAAAAGCTGGAAATTTAGACATGCAAGTAGGAAATTTCTGTCATTTATAACTTTGAGAATACTTAAATATTTCTACCTTGTTTTAATTAAAATGAAAAAAGAAGAAACAAATTCTGATCTTTCAAATAACATAAAAAACTGTGTTGCAAAATGTATATTGTGATTTTTTTTCACCTGCTCAACAGTTAAATAAGCCTGCAATATTTTTATTGCACAAAGTCAGAACTGGATTTGTTTCACTCTTTCTTCAAAAACTATCACTAGTTTAATGATCAAAAGCAGATAATGGCATACTAAAGTCTGGTTTTGAATAAAAGTCTCTGGTTAAATGTGATCTTAATTACCATATTTTCTGGACTACAGTTTGCTCTGGAGGACAATACGCATCAGTCAATAAAATTCATCATAAAAAGGAAAAAACAAACAAATACAAGCCACACGTGCCTGTAGTCGCAGGACCAGACAAACTCTGAAAAACAAATAAAAAAACAAGTCCATAAAATATGGTACTACGAAATTAAAGAAACGGATAGATTGTTTTACTGAACATTTTCCATTGTAAAAATATTTAATTAGTCAAACATTTTTTTCTTGAATATATTTAAGAAGTCTTTATCTCAATCAACAACCTGTGAGCATGTTCCTCTCCCCCCAACACACACAAAACAGCCCAGGAGACACAAATTGTTCATGAACAATCCTCCAATGACCCCAGTATAAGTTCATAATGAATCCCTGCTTTTAAATTGCTGTTGTGTCCAGGTTTTTGACACTACAGCACTGGATTAAAACTTTATTAGCAGATTTATGGTAAAATTTCTATTATTTAAAACTAAAACCCTAGCAAGGTTTTTGCTACACTTTTGCTTTTTTCAGTTAACGTGAGCTCAAAAACTTCGTCTTAAAGCTTTCAATGTGTTTTCCTGAAACACCATGCATATTATTGTCAGATGGAATCTCACATTGAAGGGACAAATTGAGTGGGAATCGACAGAATATTTAAATCAAAGGACAAACCTTTCACAACACGTTACTTTTATACAAAGACAAGTGCTTTGTCATGCAGGAACTGAATTCAGGCAAAGAAAACACAAAGATGGGTTCGTATTGCAGAACTTCAGGCCAAGGTCGCCTTTTCTGACCCCACCTTTGAGCGTGTGGAGCTGTGCAAGTTTACATGTGTGTAAATGTGTCACATCCACAGCACGGCAGTGACATCATGCAGTCAGCCACAGAAGAACAATAGAAAAGAAATGATGTGATGCAGTGAAAGGAACCGGACAAGCCGTCAGTGTGTGCAGCCTGCCAACGCCTACATCACGCTGGTAAATCATTCCTGGAGCTCGATGGGAAACTTCTGAGCTTCCCTGCTTGGTCCGGAAAAATAATTAAGTGCATGTAGACAAGCACATTCTCGAGATGTAAATTTGTGTTTGTACACGCTGATCTCTCTAGGCGTCTCCCTTTCACCCCGGGGAGCCCTGACGTTCCCTTATCAGAAACAGGAAATGGTTACACAACACTGGGGGAAGTGACCTTTCTGTGCCGGACCGCCTTCCTCTATGAATGTGTGTACATTGTTGTGTACGGTTGACATTTTGTGTGTTTATAAGTGTATGTGCAGAGGAGGAGATAACCAGAGGATGAAGAATGATCACAAAACTCTGTGCCGCATTCCTGAACCTGGAGCGCTAGGCTTCCCTGGAACTCCAAAATTAGCCTGCTGCTGTTGCAATGGAAAATATTCTCCTAATCATTAGGAAACAGCCACAGATCCAGAGCGTTAACCCTAAAAGTTCTATGAAGGCAACCAAAAGTCACCACTGCGTGTTTTTTAAACAAGGTGTTGCTAATTTTCCAGTGTTTCATTTTATTTTTTGCTTATTAACATACATACATTTAAAGTGTAGCAATTCAAAATCCTACCTAGAGAAAGACGTGTGAGGCAGTTCAGATGAAAACTCCCCAAAAAACAACAACAACACAAAATGAGTGGGTAGGAAAGCAGCTCAATAGCATACCAGAGATAAAGTGCATCAAAACCGGCACGGCGATAAACAGGAATCCACCATTGTTCCAGGGAATGACGGTATGAGAGGAACTGCCGTGGGCAGTCCCAGCATGAAAGGAATTCAGTGGATGCAGGCCAGGAATGAGTAGGATAAATCAGCATAATTGTTAGTTTCTCCTTTCCCTTTTTCTTGCTCCTTCTGGAAATTTCCACTCCACATGTTTGTCAGAGGCATCAGCGGGAAGGCTGCAGCGCTAAACTCACGGCACAGCAAACAAAGAGCAGAGCACTTGGCCTACACTCATGAGGAGGTTTGAGTTATGAGGTGCTGATGGGGTGGACCAGGATCCTGGGTTAGTTTAGCTGTCCAGCCTCAGCTTCTGTTGACACTACCTAGTAACGCTTTAAACAAACTATTTATATCCCATGTAGGACAAATGCATGGACAGGGTGGGTTAGGATGCTTAAAAGGCCTCTAGATAGATTTCAAAAGCAGGAAGGTATGCGCCATGAATGGACTGTATAAGCATTACATCCAAAGTATTTAGGGCACTTCACTCATTCAACAGGGCAGCTACATTTCTAAGAGCTACTGCTGCTGCTGGACAACTCTTAAGATGTGATATTTTCGTCACTTTTACACTAATCTCTTAGAACCCCAGGACCTTAGAGTTGCAGTAGGATTTAAGATAAGAATACATAAGACCAGCATTTTACCACCATAAAGCATGTTTCTCATTTACATAAAATAATAATAATAAAAAAAACTAAAGCTCTCCTGCTTTGTATGCCTGCATACATATAACTGTGTGATTGCATGGTACAAGGCCTGTTCAAGCCAGTGAAAGACTGTGTGATGAAGCAGAAAGAGGAGAAGAAGAAGAGCAAGAATCAAGCAATGCAGCGAGATCACGTCATGGTGGAAACATTTGGCAATGGCTCACATAAACACACACACACAAACACACATCATATGGTGCTCGTACATGCACACACAGGCCTGTTTCATTCTCCAGCTTTCAGGGAAAGAAGGAGCAAATGATGACATCAAGCTTATCATGTGAGACCAATGAGACTGATGAAGGGTTGGGGGGGGAGGGACAGAATCTCTGAACCCTGCTGCATAAAACTAGGATCACCACCCCATAAACCGACATTACATGATTGCGTGTTTCGGTGTGTGTGTGCATCTACAGGTTTATTGGGATGTGTTTGTGAGGCAACAATTAAAAAGAAAAAAGGAGCTCAGTGAATACCTGCACACTGAGTGCAGAAAGCAGCATTATGTCACTCTTCAGCTCCAATGGGCCTCAGAACCTGTAACACTTCTCAGAGCAGTCAGGTGATGTCATAGGTATTTTGTAGCTCATATACTTTGACCTTTGTGGGCCCTTGTTACGAATAGGGGTGGGGCTGGGGCTGATGTGTGTGTGTGTGTGTGTGTGTGTGTGTGTGTGTGTGTGTGTGTGTGTGTGTGTGTGTGCGTGCGTGCGTGTATGTGTGTGTTTGTATATCTAGAGGCCAGGGTGAGAGCATCGAGGCCACTGGCGCCAGATGTGATGACCGCAGGAGTCTGGGCCTAAAAATAGAGCTCTGTTCTCAGCACCATGAAACAGAGGAGAGGAAGGAGGAAGAGGAGGAGGAGGAAGAGAAGAGGATGAGAGGTGGAAGACAAGGGGGCCGAGGGAGGGGAGGACAGAGAGATGGGAAAGGTGCACCAGATCATTGAGAATAATGTGTCAAATCTCCCCGAGGATGGTGAGCTCACCTCCTAATGGCACCATTGGCTCCTTCTCTATGAAATAATTGATCTGTGGAGCTCCCCACAGTGTAACAGAGAGGGTTCAGATGGAAGAGAAAGCAAGGTGGTGACGGGTGTGTGTGTGTGGGGGGATGGGGGGGAGCGCAAGGAGGCAAGGAGGGCGCAAGTTAAGTCACACAAGCTGTGCAACGGAAGGTATGAAGAAATAGATCTGAGGAACACAATAATAAGTTTGAATCCTCTCATCAGGATTGTGACTAAAAGATGTCTAGAGGAAATTTAAATCTAACTCTGCAGGGGTGCATGCAGGCCTGGAAGAAATCCTGCAGGAATGAGGAACAATAACACACTTCTCTGTGCTTCAGTGTCTACAGAAGAAACCTCGTCTCATTAAACAGGATCTCTGGCCATACTCTGAATGCACATAAAAGTAGCCAGATGAACCCTTTAGTGAAATGTGCACACATTCACAGATGCAAAGAGGAGTATTACCTCATCTCCTCAACGGCTCTCGTTTGTGCTTTTCCTTAATCCGACACATGTATCCTCAAACATTGCTTCATCCGCATGCACACGCGCCACTTCATATGCACATATTCATGGTGAAAAGTGCAAGATACACATGCGTACACACACTGGGACACTAAAAGACGTCCTTATGCGGCTCCCTGGAATGTCTCTGTGAACGGCTTCATTGTGAGTTTCTGCCTCCTATGATTACCTCACCTCTTCAGCTTCTCTCAGATGTGCGCACACACACACACACACCACACGCACACGAACACGCACACAGATGCAAAGATACACAAAGAGGACACCACCCAGTTGTACACCAGAGTGGCAACATGACATGTAACAGAACTGACCTTTGTACATCCGTCTGTGAAGTCACACCTTAGGCTGATGTCATTGAAGCCCCACACAGCACAGCCCTGATGTGTGTTTTTGAGTTAAACAACCTTTCATCTCCTAATAGCTCTCAGCAGTAGGTCAGTGTCCTGTGGTAGTTTGTACACTTTTGACAAGATCTGTCTGTCTGATGGGAGACCAATACGCTGCAAAATCAATAAAGACATACACTTTCATATAATTAAATCTAAAAATATATTATAAAGTAATACAGGCTGCACAGTGGCTCAGTTGGTAGTACTGTTGCCTTAGAGTAAGGGAATTGGATAATGTTTTTTTTTTTTCAGGTTTTATTCCAAAACACATTTAAAAAGTCTACACACCCCTGTTACAATGCTAGACTTTTTCTTACATAAAAACAAGAAATTGTTTCTCATTGTAGACATACTGTATGTCCTGCACAGCTCAAGAGAAAGCAAACTTCTGCACATTCCAGGTTGCATAAGTGTGCACACCCCAAAGTCAATACTACGCCGAACTACTTCTTCAGGAGTGCATTTTATGCGTCGACCAGAAATTCCTGAAACTCTTTTCGTATTACTGTCAGACTCTCAGTTTCCATGCAGCCGTTTCATGAATCATAGACAAAAGTTAACTTTTTCAATGTTAGTGTTGCTCAATATCGGGCCTTTGAAGTAGTGTGTTAGCAAACACCCCAACCGCTGTTCTCAAAGTCATGCAGAAAGGAACAATAACCACTGTTATTGGACGAGACCACATGTATGTTTTTATTTTACGATTGTTTTTCTATCTGTTTTGTTTTGGGGGGGTTCCCACAAGAAAATGTATGCTTTGGGCTGTAAACTGTGGTATACAGGGAAAAAACATGCATAGATCCTAATCACAAATCAAGATTGGTAAAAGGAAGAATTATATAAACAAAACATAAAAAGTTGTCATATTAAAGTAAAATAGCAAGAAAGGAACAGGAGGATTTAAGTGATTCAACATTACTGCGTCTCCTCTGCTCAGATTGGTCGGGCTTACTGCACATTCGAGTTGAAGTTTTTCAAATTAAAAGATAGTCATCGTTAGGATTTGATAATATTCTAGTAAAAATAGGAAAACTCTTACATTTCAGATAACAGCAGCTATGTTTTCCTCTGTGTAGGATACTGATATTTTTAATATTCTGCTAAGCTGGTTGTGTTCTTCACTGACAGCACAAACGGTTCTCCATGTGGATGTTGATTCACAACGCGCTTTTGCTCTTCGGTTTTTTGACCCCGTGATGTGACTCTGTGGTAATCACATTAAAAAGCCCTGACAGATGGTGATGGGAAAGATTAGAACAATCTTCCACATCTGCACCACCACCCACATACTTACACCTTCATTTCCTGCTAAATCACAGATCTGAATCTTTACATCGCTCTGCATTTGCTTATTTTTTTTTATGTTGAATTGCTAAAAAAAAGCATGCGCAGTATTGTAAATGTATTGTTATTTTTATCATTGCCCCTCCTTGTTTTAGGACTCTTTATTTCATCCACTGAAACTAGAACATGAGATCCGAAAGCCAACATCGAAATGCTTCACATTGGCCGGACGCATGTCGAGGCTACACAGTTGGTGTTCTTCAACGCACCACCAGGCTCTGCGCAGTTCGGCAGCGTGCAGTGGGAAACATACAAACTTTAGACCCTCTGGGGAGGCAGCTGGCCCAAACAAAGAGGAACTCTCCCCCTTCAGACACACACGCAAAAACAAAACCCTGAAAAAAAAAAAAAAAGCAAAACTCATCAGCCTGAGGTCCTTGTGGGTGAGATCACCACTGTGGTAAAAATACAGCTGTCCTGGGAGAGACATGTTTCTCACCAACACTTTCACACAATCAATAAAGCGCTCAAACAAACACTTAACCCTCGAGCACACTTGGATTTACAAGCACACTGTAACATTTTCCAACTGTCACCACGACCACATCCTGAGCAAATACATATTTCAAACTAATTACATAGCGAGAGTCAAGTCAGACTCGGGATTATTTATCTTTAACAAAAAACCAAAACAAAACAAAACAAAAACCCCAAAGAGATAATCTGGGATAAGGTCACATAACGTCATCCTCGCTTGGGAAGTGGTATGTCATTTTAAACAGTTGTAATGATGATTATTTATATGGTTGTTTTATGAATGGAGACAGTCTCAGGAAGACGTCACTGATTCCATTGGGTTTGATTTGTAACAAATACACATGCTTGGGTTGTGTTTATGGGTTCATCTGCCATCTCTCGGTTTCTGAAATGTATCCTCCTCATAAATAGTGAACCTCAAATCAATAAATAAACAGATTCATGACATACAATCAGTGGCGCAAAAAGTGGGTATGCAGCATATGCAACGCATAGGGGCGCAGCACCAGAGGGGGCGCCAAAACCCCGTCTGGAGGGGGCGATGCACCGACGATGTTTTCCCATACACTTCAGCATGCCTTAGGTAAATGTAGCGAGTTTTACCCTTCATGTATCATCGCCTTTCGGGGGTAGGGGGTGCGATTTCTGTTTTCACTTCCACCTGAATAATGTGTAGTTGCGCCACTGCATACAATGACATAACCTAGTTGGAAAATGAACTAATCTACTACTTCCATCCATCCATCCATTTTCCTACACCCTTGTCCCTTAATGGGGTCGGGAGGTGCTGGTGCCTATCTCCAGCTGGCGTTCCGGGCGAGAGGCGGGGTTCACTCTGGACAGGTCGCCAGTCTGTCGCAGGGCAACACAGAGACACACACAGGACAAACAACCATGCACTCACACCTAGGGGCAATTTAGACAGACCAATTAACCTGACAGTCATGTTTTTGGACTGTGGGAGGAAACCGAGTACCCGGAGAAAGCCCACCATGCACAGGGAGAACATGCAAACTCCATGCAGAAAGGCCGGGGCCGGGAATCGAACCCAGAACCTTCTTGCTGCAAGGCAACAGCTCTTAATCTACTACTTGTAAGCAGTAAATATAAATAAAGAAAAACTTGTAATAGAAAGGGTTAACCACCCAAGTCTAATAAAATTTCTTCTAATGATGTTGTTTAATCATTTGTTATTTTAATTTTCTTTAAACCGACACATAAGCTGTGTGTCAGTGTGTAATGAGTGCATGTGAAGTTAATGATTAAACCAATCAGTTATGAACCAATCAAAGGAAACATTAGTGCCATAAATCACAAGCTCAGCGGTGAGGACAAACAAGGAAAGGGTCAGGAAGAACAAAGTGTAAGCTGGAGCTGCAGCAACACTTTTTCTCCATTTTGTCATGTATTGTGCTGTATTAGTGCATCATTTTGCAAACTAAAGACGGGGTTTGAATTTCAGAAGAAAATCAATCTATTATTTGCAAGAACAAAAACTGAAAACTGGCAGGATTTGAATGGTATGGAGACTATAGTTTAATGCAGACTTAATTTTTGAGATGCACAAAAACATCAGCTAATGCCCATCATTGGACCATTTCGGCTTGTCCAATGGTCCAATTGGCCTGATTAGTGACCACCCAGTATTTAAAAATAAAATTACTATTAAAACTGTATTTGTTTATTTACATTTTAGCTTTCTAAAACTTTGCCTCTCAGATGCTTTTCTACAGATACTGCAAGCAGAAAAATGCAGGAAAAGTACAACAGAGCTAAAGAGCACCAGATGTTAAATGTAGCTGCACCAGGAAGACATTGGAAGATGCCATCACTACATGCAGCAACAACTAGTACATATACACACAAATTAAGATTAAATGTCTATAGATTAACATACATTTTAGATAGAATCTATTCTGATTTTTTGTAATAAAAACTCTTGGTATAATATTTTGACATTAAGGCTCTTGAACTAAAATAAAACAAATTACATGTTTTTTAGTCATCAAGCAATAAAATCTTCAAAAATATTTTGTAAGTGGTTCCATTACCTATTCCTAGCGTTCAAAAGCCTGCCGCATCCTGACACATAAACATTACTGCAGCACTTTTTCCACGTGACGTTACAAAGCAACCTTGTATGTAACAATCTTGTTATTTTTTTTCCCCTTTCTCCAGGTCTCCAAAGCACTCGCATGCAAACCTACACATTTTGAATGCACAGACACTGGCTGACAGCTCCACTGACCCCAATAATACAAGCACCCAAACAAGAGCCAACGCTATTGGCTGGGATTTTTTTTTTCTTGGGGACTATTTTCTGCCTTTGTTGTCGTGGAAACAGCAGAGAAGCGGCAGCAGAAATAAAAAAGCTGTGACTCTCTATTTTTTCCCTTCCTGAAGTAAAAAAAACAAAAAAACAAGGGTAAGCAGTGGAGATAATGAGGAGGATGTGCGAGTTGCTGACAGGACAACTTTATATATATTTATGTATAGGGTTGGACCATTCCTCCCCACCCGCACGAAAATCAGAGAATACTTTGGGAGCCTGGGGTTCTTTGAGGCAATCCTCAGCAATCATGAATGACTCACGAAAAAAAGCACTAATCTCCCAGCAGAAGGAGCAAATTGAGAGGATGAAGAGAATAGGGATGAGGAAACCAGAGCAGAGATTTACCGAAGCAGTATGTTTCTGCCCATCTCATTTCAAATCCTCCTGGCAGAGGCAGATTACACTCTCCTTTCTGCACTGGCACATTTGGGACAAATTCATAAGCCTCGGGTAGTGAATGTGTGTGTGATGCTGTCCCTTAAAAGGCTGCAGCCAACACAATTAGGGGGATATTAAGTCAGAAAGCTTATTAAAGCTAATTATGAGGAGCCTTCTGCGATTAGTGGATACTATGACAGCATACTAACTGCTTCTAGTCAGACCAGAGGATTGAAATAAGCTTTCAGATTCCTGCAGTGATGCTGGGTGAGGAGACGGCTCCAGCGAAGCTTAAACATCAAAACACATCAGACAGGCTTTGCGTTACAAGGTTATGCTGCCTTAGTTCTTCTTCTCGCTCCTATCTTAAGAAAAACCTGCAAACTTTACACCGGTGAGGCAGCATTATTAAAAAAACAGGGACAACTGGCATAATGTGACATCTGCTGGCTAAACTGAGCAATGACAACGCTGCACCTGTTCAACAAGAGATGTGTGCACAAACATGATGATTTCTATGGACAATAAAAGCTTCTTTTCTTTCGCTCACCTCACCATCATCCCACTCATTCAGCATGCAATACCCACAAACAGCAACAGCGCAGATGGTCTTGTTTACCGGTGAGCAGGGAGACTTTGTGGAAGGTACCCTCCAACTTTCCCATGAGGATGTGCACAAAGCCATCTTTGGACAGGTGCCCTGCCTCTTTGGAGCTCTGGTCGTAAACCACCACTTCCTGCTTCCTGCCCAGCTCCACCTGCACGGAGAACAAACACACAAGAGCTTCATTACTCATTGCTGCAATGGAAAATATGATAATGATCCAACAAGGAAGTTGGAGCCAGCAAATATGATGGCAATTCTAACCTTTTTCTTTTAGTGCAACAAGGAACTTAGAAGCAGATTCACTGACCTGAACTGCTAAAGTTTTAGGAATATTCCATGACAGTAAATGACGATAAAAGATCATGTAAAGTCATTCCTCGTGTTTTGTCATGGTATAACCACAGATTTCAATGAACCGTTATTGTAAATACATGAGATAGACTGACATCAAGGAAGCAAATGATTGCAAAATGCAAGGATACATGGCTTTGAAAATAAAAATCAGTCACGTGTGTGGGACAAACTATTACTTTTGTTCATTTTCGGAGAGTGGCAAGAAGAAAGTCATTGAAGAAAGAAAGCCATAAGAGGTCCTGTTTCCAGATGGTCACAACCAACACAACAAGCATGTGAAAAATGTGTTCTTGGTCAGACGAGACCTAAACTGAATTCTTTTATGTTTGTGGGCAAAAGTTGATGGACACCAGATATGGCCATAGGGAAACATGGTGGTAGTAGCATCATGCGGTGGTAATGCATTTCTTTATCAGGGACAGAGAAGCTGGTTAGAGCTAAAAGGAAGTTAGGTGGAGCTAAACAGAGAGGAAAAACTTGAAGAAAATATGTTCGAAGTTAGAAAAGACACGAGTCTAAGAGAGAGGCTCACTTTCCAGTCAGACAACAACAATAAAACCCACAGCCAGAGGTCCAAAGAATGGCTTAGATTAAAATATATTCATGTGTTAGAATGGCCAAGTCAAAGTCCAGACATAAACCCAACAGAGAATTTATATTGACAGATGCTCTTCGTCCAATCTGAATGAGTCCAAGCTACAGGGCAGGAAAAAAACAGACAAAATTTGTAATTTTTTGCTAGAAGCAAACACAATAAGACCACCTACAGCTGTTGCAGAAGGAAAATATGCTTTTACAAAATATTGATTCAGATGCAAGAAAACAACACTGTTCAAATTTTGGGTAAAAGGATATTTAACATCATTTATCCTTTTTCTTTTCACATCCATATACTTCTTTGCATTGACCTACCACATGCAATGCAGGGGGTATAAATACTTGCAAAGTAATGTGAATGAGTCTTTGGTGTAACTGAACAAAAAACCTCATAAAGCATGACTTGGTAACAGACAGTGGCTTGAGAGAGTTATGAAGATAAAACGGGGTTATAAATAAAGCATTAAATCTAAGAAAGTCACGTCTCTAAACTGCTGAGGTCATTTCTTGTTATGTTGGATCAAATCAGTGAATAATAGTTATTAAAAACAGCTGCGTGATGGAGAGTTTGGGAATGGAGTGCATCCGTTGCTGATGTCGTATTTTTAAAAGGACGAGAGGACGGGCGTGCGGTCTGAAATGTCTCTCTGTGTTCGTGAGGAAAAGATGGCAGGGAGGATGCTGCTAAGCACGTGCATGTGACTGCACACAATCCAGCCCCGGCTCTGTTGTTGCTCCCCCCACCCATGTTGTCAGGCAGGCTTTGGTCACATGACTGTGAGGCAGCGCCTACTGCAGCTATGAATCACTGCATCATCGAACCACCGCTGGACAGGAAGGAGGAGGGAACACTGCAAGCTTAACGGAGGAAGGGATGGCGAGGGCACGGATGCAGGAGGAGCACAACAGAGGTGATGGAGATGAGACACAAGAATGACAAAGTGGGAAGGGACGATAGGAAAACAAAAGGCCATCATCTTTTAAGCACAACTGCACATTTTTCCAGCCTGTCATGTGCTTACTTGTGCTAAAAGGTGTTCTGGTGATGTGCTCGTCAGTGTGCATGAATACATAATGGGCAGTCACAGCAGAGATGTTTGGAAGACAGCCAGGTAGCTGATTCATACAAAATAATGTTGATCTGTACAGTTCAGTAAGAAAATATTCTCCATCCTGAACCAAAATCTAATCCACAAACACTAATGCTGACATGACAACATGCAATACAATTCAACTGAGATCTGAAATCTCTTTTACAAAAAGCAAAGTTATGAGCCATAGTAAACATTTCATTTAAAAAATGTTTAAATTGATACTAAAACAAAATGTAGAACAAAAGTTTGAATTTTGTTTATTATATTTCTCTAAAACGAGACACGGTGGATCTTTACTAGATTGGAGATTGGAAATAGGCCACAACATGCACAGGAAAAAAACAAACAAAAAACAAACACCACCAGTGATACCAGTTAGAGAGGATATATATTTCAACAGTCAAGTAATTGACTGAGAAATAAATATAATCTTTCATATTTATCATGACCTGTGCTTCACTCCTTAACTACCTTTGTGCACACATTTAATCGTTTTTCTACTAACAAGTCCATCTTTGCAGGACTGTTTTTCTTTATTTTATCCTCCATTCACTTTGCTAAGCTCAGGTAAATTTGGCTAATAATCCTAATGCGATCAGATCTATTTTGGGTATCTGATCTCTATGTCTGAGGATTAGAGGTCTTTAACTGTACATACATGTGAAGTACACACAAACGTATACACACATGTGTCTTCTCTTGCTATGGGATCATGTTTATTAGTTTGACTTGTCTTAAGTTAAAGGAAGTAAATATTTTAAGTGCAACTTAAAAAAAAAAACCTGAACAAACTTATGAAATATTTCCCCCAAAATGTGAAGATAAAAACCAGAATTAGAAATCCGTTCACTCCTTTTAGACACATCTTATATGTGTGAGCGTTCACCAAAAATAGACAACATATCTGTCGGTGCATCCTATGAAGCTCCTATATATCAGTGTCTGTCTGACAGTACAAATGGCCAGCTGTGACGCATGTTGTCAGTCTTCCTACAATGACATTGAAAAGCTACACATTCTGTTAATTGTGGCATGGAAATGGGTTTTGGTGCATTGTTAAGAGACCAGCGTCCTGAGAAAGGGGTAGACTGTTGACTGCAGCAAAGCTACAGATCCCTCGTTCCTCTGCAGTGCTACAGCATCACTGCGAATCACAATGCTGGCCCAACCTGCACAGAACTGACGCATGCCCTCTGCAGAGACTGTAAACAAGGAATGCCTAAGCAAGACAGGGGAAACAACAACAAAGAAAGGGAAGCAATGGCAGGAAGGGGACCTGAAGGAACGCTGAATGTGTGGCGAAAGAAGTGCAGAAAGGACAAAAAGTTAAGTTAGCACACAGGATGCTAGGTTCCTGCAGCATCCAGGCTTCATGTAAAAGGAAATGGAGGTTGGCATCACAGCAGGCATAAATAAGGAGCAGTCACAGGGGAGAAGTTTTTCATCTCACCCCTGAGAGATTGTTTTTACCCTCTTCCTCTACAGAGGAAGAGGGTAAAAAGTAAAAAAGGAAGGCAAATTAACGAAGTGGGAACTGGCCCTGCTTTATGAATGAGCATGAGGGAAAAACAAAAAACAAAAAAGAAAACAGGGTTTGAGGCAAACCTAAAGTCAAGGTTTGGCCTTACTGTCAAAGCTCCTCAGTAGGGACAGTCTGTACACGCAAACATCATAAAACATGGATGACAGGAAGCAAAAAAAAAAGTGTGAAGAGTGGAAGAAATGTAGCATCAGAGTAAGAGATTGCACAAGAAAGGGAAACATGATTCCCACCCCCCGACTTCAGCAGTGGTACTGACCAGAGAGAAGGTCAGAGCAGGAGGATGTGTGTGCGTGTTTGCGTGTGTGTGTGTGAGTAAGAGAGAGAGAGAAAGAGAGAAAAAGAGAGAATGAGAGGGAGGGAAGAGAAGGAGCTGGTGTGGGACACAATATCAGCACAAACAGTCTAAAAATGGCCCAACATTCCTGATGCACTGGAAAATAAGATGTCTGCAGCAAGATCGTTCTTCATGCCACTGACTGGGTCAAATATCAAGACAAAGCCTTTGATAAATCCATTTATCTAGACTTTACACTTCCATGTTTCTGCAAGTTGACTTTACAATGCAATTGGAGCTTCTGGCATGAAAGTAGTTACACAATTGGGCTGGGAAATATAATCTGAACCTAATCCTTATGCTTGTTGAGGGAGTCACGGGATGTGATTGTAGATCTTATGAAGTGACTGTGGTCCCCAGAGTGGGGACACATATTCCTCTGACACCTCTTTTGGCATGAAAGGTGCCAGATAATGCTTTACTGGCTGTCCATTCCTTGAATAACAAGCAAGAACTGTATCTGTTTTCTCAGCGTAAGGTCAAGCAGATTCCCAGGGAGGACTGAACTCCTCCAGGGCTGCACTTCGTCACCTCAGGGTGAGATGGTCAAGGTAATGCTGTAAGGAGTAGGGTGTCTAGTTCGAGATGTCAGAGTATTATTTTTGCAGGTCTTATGGTCATATTTGCAACTTCAGGTCAATAGAAGTGTGTGTGAAATAAAGAGATCTCAGAAGCCTTAAGAGCAAAGTCTTTTGGCTTATAGGGTGCTTCCTGAACGAGTTCTTCTGGGAGACTCTCCAGGCACATCAAACTGGTTGACTGGTTTCATGGAGACATTGGGGGATGAATCACAATGAGCTGTAGAACGTTGCAGAGGAATTTAGAAGATCCCTTTCTGTACCTTTTACCTTATTAGAAATAATGGACGGATAAATAGAAGAATCTGCTGTAGCCAAAATTACAGACTTTACGGATTGTTAAGCAATTGCCTTGCCACCCACCCCAGCAATCACCTAAATCAGCACCGTTGTTTATGTAAAATATTTTTTCACTGGAAAATATCAGTACCAACCAATATTTAGGTTCATAAATTGCAATCTGATCTGAACCAAACACAAGTATATCTCATTCTGACGCAACAGCTCATATAAACAGCCCAGTTAATCAGCAGAATGCAATTTC
This sequence comes from Poecilia picta, assembly GCA_033032245.1. Lineage (NCBI taxonomy): Eukaryota > Metazoa > Chordata > Actinopteri > Cyprinodontiformes > Poeciliidae > Poecilia > Poecilia picta. The sequence continues at coordinate 15,493,875 of CM065358.1, forward strand.
TCCTTCATTGCACCTACAGGTTTAACCCGTCACTATCCTGCTAGTGCACCTAAAGCCCGTGACTGCACGAAGCGGGCACCTTATATCATTTGGTGATAACTGGTGTACTCATAATACAGACTAACTGTTGAAGGTCTGAAAGGATATCAAGACATACAACAGAGCAAAACTGAGGTAGTCAATTAATTGATTGACTTTAGGATGGGGAATGACGTCCCGATGAAGTCATTAAGCCAGCTTCGTCTGTACACTAGGATGCTGTTCCTGACAAGAATGTATGATGTTCCCTTATGCGTACACTGCAAGAGCAGCTCACAAAACAAAGAAGCTGCGAGTGTTATGAGTCTCACATGTGAAAATGAATTATGGCATTCTGAATAATTATTATGGCTGTATGCAGAAAGTAATATGTCTTGCTTAGGACATATTTGTGATCTGTGTTAATGTTAAACAGATGATTGCTAAACAAACCCGGTGACTCATCAAAGCAATATGCAACATATCTGGTTCTGCAGTAAAAAAGAAAAGTCAGATGGTCTTAATAGTCAAGAAATGTGAATGAACTTCAGAAATTTCCCGGCTTCCTAGGGTGATGGCGGAAAAATTCCAAATATGTCAGAGACAAAATTTCCAGTTTGGAATGCACACAAGACTCATGTGCTGTCCTTCATTTTGAAACTCTGTACTGTGGTTACAGGAAGAGTTTGCGTGTGCAGAACAATGTGATTATGGCAAATGTTTGGTGTTTTCCATTTATTAGTGTCTTGTTCTGTTTAAATAGTAGCTAGTAGTAAAAGGAAAGTCACACTTTAGTTTTCCTTTTGATAATTCTCAATTCTCCAAATTACCCTCGGACTTCCCACTATGTGTCACAGCTGCCTCTCTTCCCATATGGGGGGAGGATAAACACAACATATGGTGTGTGTCATCAGTGGAAACGATGGTAGTCTTCCTCTTTGTATAAATGCATTACCTGGTCACATGTTATTTCTAAATGTTTAGCAGAGCACTTAGTCAATCCAGCAACTAGAAGCCCAGACAAGATCCCGATGGTATGGAACCCTCCTGCAGACATATGTCAGGGTAATAACAAGTCTTACTATCTGAATATGAGTTTGTTGTCATTAAGAGTTACCAGTCAGAACCTCAGCGTTTTAACGGCAAACATACATAGAAATGGACTCAGTGTGCTGAAGTTTCAAAGAAAAGTGAAAACAACTTGAAACACAAAGCAGGGACTCTCTCCTCCCTCTGAAAACTTTAACCTCCGGTCAAAGTTATAGTAATCCACTACATACAGCATTACTTCTCTGAGAAGAACTGTTAAAGAAGAAGGCCTTATTTTGCCATTGTTTTCCATTTATCCAAGATAAAGTGGGTTACTGATTTGCAGAAAGACTCAGACATCGACTTCTACCTAAAAGACGTAGCTCCTTCTGTGGTATTTGGAGGTGTTCCCTGTATATATGTATATATTTCTCCAGAACTTCTGATCAGGAAACATCCTGAATACCTTGCAGAGGAGCACAGCCTCTACTGACTGACTCATCAGAAACCCTGCGTCAAAGATCAGAACACAGTTTTATTATCAGTAAATCTGGGTGAATCTTTATATTTTTTCCTCTAATTGAACTAAAGCATTATTCCAGCTCTCATTCAAGAATATTTCAGTGTGTATCATAAACGAATAAGTACTACTATTTTTGTTCATCTACACAAAAAAAATAATAAAAACTGAAACAATACAATACAAATCTTGAATTTGAATTTTGCATTTAAAGAATTATTTTGGGATTGATAGTTTAGCCTACTGATGGTTTGTAGGTGAAACATCATATAATTTGCATCAGCAACAAAAAAGATAAATAATAAGAATTTTTTAGGCTATCTCTAAAACAAAGTGGGACTATTTTATTGTTCAACACTAAAAGTGAACTAACCTAACAGGTTAGTTCACAGGTTAGTTCACAACTAACAGGTAGGTCCAGTGGATTCACTCTCCCACTTCGATGCATCAGAACTGCAGGGGAAGTGAAAACCTCTGGTCCATCTGTCAGACTGGCTGGCCGGCTGCCTCATCACAGCAGTAGAGATTATCTAGGCTTAAGGCAAGGAACCAGTCGCCTGGCCTCCAGCCTGCTGGAGCAAACCAGAGGAAGCCCCAACCTGCAAACCCTGCGGCCTCCCACTCTACCTGCAGAGGTCCTCAACAACGTTACCTACAGTCTCCAACTGTCTCTGTCCTATATTAATCAAGGGATTTACTTAAGAGGGCATGTAGAAATATGATGTGAGAGGTGAAAAAAAACAGGGCAAAATATGAATAGCTGCGTTGGTCAAACATATTTCTTAAGAATCAAGAGCATCTGTGAAAGAGGGTGAGCGCAGCGCCTTAGGGGAAGCAGGCTATTAGTTCTCAATGGGATGTGAGGCGAGAGGCGGCCAGGCAGGAGGCGGAGGCTGCTGCCCATCCTTGAATACACTCAATGCAGGTCTCCTGCTTCCCGCATTCACTTCCTGAACAAAGAGCCACAATGGTGTCCTTTGCTGTCTTGGGTGGCTGAGGCCGCTCCTGGCGATGCTCGGAGGGTAAGCGAGGATCGTGTGTGTGCGTGTGTGTGTGTTTGTGTGCGAGGAGTTAGCTGGCTCCAACGCCACACAGCTAGCCTGCACGTGCCCAACCTGTGGCCTGCCACTGGACAAACAAAGAGATGATGTCATGCTCAGCCAATAACAAAAGAGTGTGGGTCTGTCAGTCCCGCCCTTCTCACCCGGCTGGTTCCAGCCTTATCCAGCTTTAGCATTAATCACAAGCCTTATCCTCTTTACTGGGGGTGGGGTGGGCGGGAATGGGTAATAACAAACCAGCCATGGGGCAACTGCAGACAGGGAGAGGAAACAAGCTGTAAAGGAATGGGTCAGTGTTGAGAGGCCATAGGCTATAGCTGAAAGAGACAGGCAGAGCTGTCATGCGACTGAAAGTGAGAGAAAGGAGGAAGCATGGCTCCGTGGGGTGCCACAGTGTGACATCTGCTGAGCACATGGCCTCACACAGAGATGAACCCAGCAGACTCGAGCTGGCAACAGAGAAATGAAACTTAAACTGACTGAATTCAAAACATATCCGACGTCACACCTCTGCAGCTGCAGAGTTTAACTCCTTCGGGGCTGGCTCTTTGTTGTTGCTTTCCCCATGCATACTGCAGCTAGACATACATATTCGCAAGCCAAAGTAGCGAAATTATCAGAGAAAAATCTGTTGGCGGAGATGAGTCAAACCCTCTGAGCTGCAGGATTTTCCATCTGCCCTTCAGGGCAAAGACAAACCCTAATTGAGGCTGAAGCAGAACACAAGCAGCTGCAGAACCTCAAAGCATTCTGGGTGAAATAACATAAAAGATCTAGACTATCTGCAAGTGAAGATTCTCTATAGATTTTTCTTCATCTGTACATTTTGATGCCGTTGAGATTTTACACAAGACCTGTGAAATGATACATAAACTCACAGTGGGTATGGCTGTCTTAGACATTTGGGACTTTGAGAGACTCATTTGAACTTTTTTCTGGGATGGAGTAAATATACAAATAAATAACTTCAATTACTTTAGAAAAAATTTAATTCATGGTGGATATTTTTCCTGACAAAACTGTACATGCAACCTTGAACACATCTTGCTAAAGTTTGGATAAATATTTCTTAAGAAGTTGCAGAATAACCCACACTCAGCAAGTGTGACACCATCAGCAAGGCCATGCTGATTGGGAGTGACGGGGAAGGTTAAAACAATTAACATTTCCACTAATGCTGTCTGACTATTTGACCTTTACTCATTAAAATAGTCAAGCGTTCAAGCTGTGAATTAGACAGTAGTTTGCCACAAATCTATGACACAAAGACACAATCTATGAACCATGTCATGATTATGTTTTACACAACCACAGACAAATCTTTCTGATCGGCTCCTGGCAACACCAGTGTAACACAACACAAACAACAACTGGACTTTATGTTATTCTGCGCCACACCTCCTAGCCCAGTTTACATCACCTGTTTAAACTATTGGGTGTAACGAGCTTAAATAGCTAAAAATAACACAAGGAACCAGGAAGAACACATTCTGAATTTGCCTTCAGCAGCTTGTCGTTATGTTCACTTAGTCATGTAAAGCTGCAGGGTTTTTTTTCCCTGCAAGCCATGGAAAAGAAAACCCTTTAATATTCAGAGGAAGAAGTCATGGAAAATAAGAGGATTTGATTTCAGGGACACCAATAAGCAATAAACATACTATAAGCCCTTCTGCCAAATATGGCGTTCCCACCAGCCCCCAACCCCAGGGTGTGATGCAGGCTTGCAGAGAGGACTCAGATCCCGAAGCCTACTTTGTTTCAAAAAGCCGGCAGAGCTGCTTTTCAGTAAGTCTAGTTTAGCGACATTTCAAGAACCTCTAATTTGAGAAACCTTGCAAGTTAGTACAGATGCATTTATTTGATGGACAAGCACATCTTTACCTACAAACGGCACATTCCCCCAGCATCTTCTCTGCTTCTGTATATTTGAACTACATTGTTTTCAACATTATTTATGTCCTAAAACTGGTTGCTACAACAAAAAAAAACCCCAGAAAAAAATCCAGTTGAAATTGAATTATCAAGGTCAATGAACTGTTAAAAAAGTTAGTTTTGCATAGTGATTCCACAAAATAGATTTTTTAATGCATAAGTGGGGATTGTAATTTCTTAATTTTTTCACAGAAAGAGAATGGGCTGAGAGTTTCTTTAAGTTTTCATTTGTTATAGTTATTTGAAGAAAAAATAACATCAATCAAACAATTAAGAAAGACAAAAAAACAGACATTTGGTATCTGCCTGGAAAAGGTTGATTGGTACATCTCTAAATTTGATTAACTTATAGTGGTTTAAATGAGACAAACACATTAGACTCACATATTACTGTGTTGAAATTTGACATTTTGTTTTACTTCTCAGTTATTAATAGCTTTATAGGAAGTAAAAATGAGAAAACATCCCCCTTTAGCAAAAAACAACAAAGAGATATGCCAGCAGCACTATGTAGCTTCTCTAAATTGAGCAGGAAGCAGAGGGAAACCACATTTCTGGATCCATCCACCAGCATCTTTAAATCTCAGCCGCCTCGCCCTCAACTACAAGCTTGAACTTGCCACGAATATCGCCAACTCATTTGCCAAGAAGTTTCCTGATCTGAGGCATCAGCTGCTGTGCAGCTTTAACTCACCTTCACTTTGCCGTTGGGCTGCAGCAGCTCAGTGACGGAGACCTTGTCCTGCTGCAGTCGCCTCTTCACCAACTTGGAGTAGCAGACATTGACCGCACCTTGCACGTGTGACGAGTTGTACTCAGAAAAGGTTCTGCTGTCGATCACCAGCAGGCGGCCCGTTCCTCTCTGAATGAGGCTCGCCAGGCGCTTGATGTCCATGGCGCTCCGCTTGTTGGGAGCTTTCTCCCCTGCCATGATGTAAGGAAGGGCTGAGTGGTTGTGAGGGGTAAGAAAGAAAAAATAAGAGGAAGAGGGGGAGGCTGTAGGGGGAAGATGGAGGAAAAGATGGGGAAAGGGAGAGATCAGTGGAGTGGGGCTACCACCGGAGCGAGTGCCAAGAGATCCATGGTGCCTACGAAAAAGAAGATAAAGATAAAATGTAATAAACATCAGTAATAAATGTTTATTCTGGAGGAATTACTGATGAACAGACACAGTTAAAAGAAGCTAATCACCTGAGAATCATAAAAAAATCTCAGTCAGTCCTCATTTTGAACAGCTCCAAAATGACGATGATGTCTCTTTTATGCATACATCTCAATGCCCATGGGGAAATTATAAACTATTTTTATAGACTTTGTATCATCTTTTATTAGTACACTTTGAGCCTCTCACTTATAAAAATAACCACAATGCTAAACATGAACACAAGTTATTTAAAGACTTAAAAGCCAACAGGATCACTTTTCAGTGCCGGGATATGAAGGAACATCTTGCTTCAAAATAATAAAAGAAAGAAACCCCAACCTTAATTTAGACTTTCACAACAATGAAACACAGGTGTGTGTTTATGTGTGTGTGAGAGTTTGGAGGCTGTTTATCCCAGATCTCCTCAGCAGCAGCGCATGAAACAGGAAACTAAGAGTGTGAGTTAAATAAAGCCTGGGGAATTCAGAGAGCAGGTCTGGACACAGGCAAACGGCCTGTGTGATATCCTCTGATAGTGTGTGTGCGTGTGTGTGTGTGTGTGTGTGGGTGTCCGTGTGTGTCAGACAAATATCCATAAACTTGATGAACTGCCTCCTCCTATCCATCATGTCCAATCACTCCAAACTCCTCTATGTTCACTTCCACCATCACACTCACAAATTTAACACAAGACATGCAATCATTGATCATGTTTGCATTTGTGTGATTAACAGCGTGGAAACTAGTCTATGCATTAGGGTCATGAGGAAACCAAAGTGCGATTTGTTTAGGTCAATATTGGGATGAGAAAAACACCTCACACTTAGGATGATGTCTCCAGTCAACCAATGGTGGTGCGACAAGTGAGAGGGTCAGAATGTGAATGGTGCTGTGTTTTATTTATCTGCACGCACATGGTGTGATGAAAAATTGATGAGCTCAGTTTCATTTACCCCAAAGCCTAAATGGGGTTTTAAAAGAGAGAGTGGAGGAGACAAAGTTGTAGAAACAGATAAGGAATGGTAAGAAGATAAACACAAGCTCCTCGTTATTTAACTGAGGACTTTAGGGAAAAACAACTTTACGTCATGCTTTTAGTCATTAAAGGAGACATAACTGGGAAGTGAGAAAGGGAAAAAACTAAGCAAATGGTTATGCCTTCTAATTGGCTACAACATATGAAGACATTCAGACAAACCTGCTCTGCAACCTTTAACATCTATTTAGAAGAAAAGAGAAAGGAAAAGATGCTATGCACTGAGAACCATCTCTAACAACCTTAGCATGCATGAAAAACGTTGAAGAGAAAACAAGTTAAAATATACTGAAAATAAAATCATTCAAAACCCCACATGCTATTACCTTAATGTACAATGCTTGGTAAAAACGTTCATAACCTTATACAAATGTGAGGTTTGTTCACATTTTCATTCATCCTTTACCCTAAAATACAATTCAGTGCAACCAATCACTCAGAAATCCCCTAACATGCAACCCACCAGAAAGGACAGCGGTAAAGTTGTGTGTAAAGAAGGGTTATAAATAGGTTATAAACCTATAAAATAAGACGAAAAGCTTTAAATATTTCACAGAGCACTGTACAAGCTGCGATTCAAACAACTGTAAACATACCCACCCCATTTCTGTTCACCCAAGCTGCCAAGTTGGACAAAGAGAGGCTTAATCAGAGAAGCAGCCAGAATGCCATTGGTAGCAATGAGCTGCTGAGAGCTACACCTCAGGTGCTTAAAGGACAATGATTAGCTGTGCAAAACAGCCTGGTCTTTGATGAAGAAGAACAAAGCCAGAGCAATGTGAAGGACTACAAACATGAGACCAAAATTTTTTGTACATAAAACCTAGACATCTGTCTTAAAAAGGTTTTGCACATGAACTGGCCAAACACCACCAATATCAACCTGCATTCTGGAAATAATTAAGACACCACAGCAAGATTACCAGTTCTCTGATTTTACTCTTTGCAGGTATATCTTGAGTTAAATGCACATTGTTCTTATATTCTATGAGCTACTGATAACATGTCTCCAAAATTTAGTGGAAATATTTAGTATTTATTTGCAGAAAATGAGAAATGGTCAAAATAACGAAAAAGATGCAACGCTTTCAGACCTCAAATAATGCAAAGAAAACAAGTTAATATACATTTAGAAACAAGAATACTACTGCTTTAACTCAGGAAGAGTTCAGAAATCAGCATTTAGTGGAATAACCATGAGGTTCAATGCAGTGGTCTCTTTTTTTTTCAGAGCTGTATGTGGATGGACCTGCCAACTCATAGCAGAGGCAGAAATCAGGAAGAAAACATGGTGCTGAGTAGGGCACACCCAAGACAAACAGCCAGCAAATATCACAGGCAGTGGAACCCCCACGGCAAGTAAAAGAGAGGAGGTCCAAGAAACATCTGGAGACGAGACTTCAAAAATATCAGCTACCCCAGGAGCCAACAAGACCTTCTATCAAATCTACCTTTGGTGGCCCGTTTCCTGGTGGGGTGGGGAGCTCAGGGTAAAAATGATAAAAATACAATTTGTAGTGGACACTTGAAAACATACCATAACAATGGTGAAACAGTCTTGTGGCAGCACCATGCTGGGGATTTTCTTCTTGGGTTTATTGGGGGAAGGATAGGGCAATGCACAGTGGGAATCTTAGAAGCAAAAGACTTGCAGCTGAGGTTCAGTTTTCAGTAGGAAAACACTCTATGCATCCATCCAGAGCTCCAATGTAATTATATGGATTAAAACATCTTTATGTGTTAGAACTGCAGTGAAAATTACATCTACAAGAACGGCTCAATACCAATGCACACAATCCTTTTCAGATTTTAATTTAAAGGGGGAAAAACTGTGATATCCATGCATGACATTGCTTTCACTTCACCATTAAACTTTGTGCTGTTCTAGCACATAAAATCCAAAGGTGAAGAAATATGGAAAAAGTTCAGATATAAATGCTTTTCCAAGGAACTGTGACACATCATGATTGTGGCTACAGTCATCTGTCTGATGGACGTTACAGCACTGTACTTAATGACAAAATAATTTTCTGCCATTAAGGTTTGTGTCTGGGACCGAATGATGATCATACGTGTTACAGCGTGTTGCAGCTGACTGGCGAAATGCCAGATTCTATAGAGAAAATAGATACGACAAGATGACATGTAGACGGTTACGCTGCATGGGAAACACAACACAAGTATTTGCGTGTCAGCTACAGAACAGTACGTGATACTAACATATACTGTATCATAATACACTGAAATCTCTATATTAGCTGAAGGTAAAAAAAGACAAAATACAAAACAACTGCTGAATCAACGTGAATCTTAGGCAATGCACCAACTTTGTTTTGATTTTAATGTAAAGCAAATAGTGTGCATTCGAAAGCCTTGCTGCAACGCCAACATCTATCAGACAGCTCCTGCACCTTACAGCCATCACCTGTTATATTCATACCTTCTGTAGCAGGCAGACCTTCAGCCGAGCAGCTCACAGCACATCTCCCTAGGGTGGGAATCTTTTTTCTCCGTTTTTCAGTCTCCCTGCTGCTGAGGACAGCATCTGACTCTGCATATGTCTAATGGCGACTGCTCTCCCTCCCACCCAGAGTCTTGTCCATTTTTTCCTCTCAGAATCCCTCCTTCCTTTTCTATCACTTTCTTCTTCTTCTTGTGCAGTGAACGGTGGTAGGGAGGGGGAGGAGTGTGCAGGTTTTTTCTTTTGTATGTGTGATAGTTAGAGACCGAAGCACTGCATCTTTCTAGACAATTGTCCCGCATGCAGAGTCAAACAGAAGCAAAAGGAAGAGATTGCTTGAAGAACACAGACAGGGAGGGAAAACGGGACAACAAGGGAGGGATCACAACCCTCATCATGCTGACTCAACCCAACAACCCTCAATTGTGTTTCTCCCTTTTATGTTTGTGGGCTCTAAAATAAAGAAATATTAATATTATTCTCACAACACTGTAGCCTGGAGTTTGCTCTGAGGCTGTGGCTGAACAGGAGAAAACAAGGGAGGTGTAAAAGCAGCTAGACAGACATTGCAGATTTAGCCGTTCACATAGAAACAGCCAAACTGGGATGATGGAAGCGCAGGGAGAGCGGTGCTGATCGGATGATCCTGCTGCTGATGTTGGGTAAGAATACAAAAATGGTAAAGATAAACAAAAAATAAAGTTTAAAGAAAGAAAGAGATGAAGATGATTTTTAGAGCTATGTTTTAGTTCCACGTCGTATTAGGAAATCAAATGGTTACAACACGGTGGAAATTGTGTCAAATTCACATTATCCTCTCTCTTATACGTCACTGCTTTGCTTCCAGCAGCCTCTGCGACCTTTAGTCCCTTTGGCGCTGTCATTTGTGTGAGGTGTGGTCAGCTACTGCAGTGACACCTCATCAAGCGAGCTCAGCAGAGTACGAATCTTAAACTACGTAAAAAAATCCCTCAATATCTACTGAAATCTATCTGAAGGGTCAGTTCTTTACCTTCCCAAAACAACAATCCCTTCACACACAGAAAAAGAAAAATGAAGGACTTCCACCTGCTTACGGATTAAAGATTTACTAAAAATAAAGACAAAGGTTGATCAGCAATTCAAGTAAGACAAAGATTAATGAAAGAATGTCACGTATTATAACTAAACCTAATATCTACTCAAAATGATTTAGGTGAGCAAAGAACCCCACAATAAACATCAGGTGCTATATAAAGAACTTTACTTTTACATTTTTATGTTTCTATGAAATTTCGGAGAAGGATATTCTGAATATTATCTAATTTAAAAACATGAATTTATCAGTATCTCAGAGGCCCAAGGAAAAGTGCCTTATGATCTAAAACTAATTTGAAGGCAAATATGGTACAGATTAAATGATCATTACTTAGAGATATGGATATTCATCAATTAATTAAGAATTTTCTGAATATGAACAGACAGCACTTTCAGACAAAACAATTTGAGTAAACAATTAACAAAATCATATGTCCTTCCTCCAGGAATAAGAGTTCACTTCGACTCCATCAATGATATTATTTAAAGGGGAGCTGCAGAAACGCTACATTTTTAGCTCAAAGTTTAAATCTGAAGAATACAAAACTGAAAACAGATATAGCGTTCTTAACTCTATGTTGTGATATTAGCAGACCTAAAACAGGAAAAGATTAGATTGATACTCTGTCAGACACTGATAAAAAAAGTTTCTCGTTTTCTACAGCTAGATAAAGTTATTATTGCAGACATTTGGAGGTTTTATTTCCTCCAGATTTGAGGTAAAAACAGCCCTGAACAATATTTTTATGAGCCTGACTCAAATCTGCTTATGACTGCAGGCCAGTATTACACGAAAAACATCTGAGGGCATTTCTACATAAACAAGAAACTAACACCATCATCCTGTTACATTCATACAAAACTCTTTCTTAAGGTAGACTCCATAGAAAATCCTTTTTAAGATATTTTTATATTGTTATGAGGAGTATTCCTGCACATTTCCCAGTTAAAACTTCCATATTCCTCCAGAATATTTTGATTCTTTCTCATTTTAATAACATTCTGGACATCTAAGGACCAAGTATTTCCCTAGCTTAGAGAAACTCAAGTTTTCTTTTGACTGGGTAGAGTGAAAAGCAGTTATTCCACAGTTTTTTAAAATTATTTTTGCTACTGGGAAAGCTCAGGATGACTCGTTAAAGTTAGATGTGAAATCTGGACAGGAATATTTTACGCTAAAGACCATTTTGTGATCTTTGGTACTTTAAATCTGTTCTTCATAACTTAACTTATAAATATTTGTCAAATGTTATTGTGATCTTTATGAATGTAGATTTTTTTAATCTTCCAGACATAGGATAAAATGTGGAAACCTTTTTTTGTCATTTATACACAACTTCCTTTTCTACCAAACCTGGAAAACCATATAAGCAAATTTTATGTTTTTCCAGACTTTTCCCAAGACTGTGAAGGAATTTTTAGGCTTGTTTTAAACTTTCAAACAAATGTTGTCATATGTTGTCATGTTATGGCAACAGTTGAAAGGCATGACCACTGAGGTGCCTGTTTTTGGTTAACATTATCCTCTCTGTAGCCAAAATACTCCCACACAACCAACAGTGCTGTTCTTTGTGTGATATATTACTTATTATAGTTTTTTTCTCCACACTTCAGTCATTGTAAAGTGTGGAAACAAAGGATTATGTCACTCGAGATGGATTTGTAAAAAAAAAGTTGCTTTTCAACCAAAATCCCAATTTATTAGGCGTCTTGAATATGCATTGCCAAGGCATATTAGAGTTATGTAACACAATATCTATGGATAATCAATAGAAACAATCTAAATATACGTAGTCGCAGAGTGTGGTGGGTTCAGGGATGACCGAAGACATTTAGTTGCCTGAAGAGAAAATAAGGAAATAGAAAAACTTCCTCCAGGTTTCTCTTCTTGTAAGGTCAAATAAAATCATCGGATGACTTTACAGCGGCTCTCTTTACAACCAGCAATAAAAACTGATTACAGAAATACACGGTGTGAAACACATAAATAGAAAACTGGATGAGAAAGAAAGCTAATATCTGCCTAGTTGACGTAGGAACTTACAGGCGGGTTGGTTAAACAAAACCCAGGACTCCAGCATGTTGGACCGGCTCAATAAAGTCATATCAGAAATGATGAAGCGAGGCAAACACAAAAGGAGCAACTGGAGGCCAACCAGAGGTGATGTAATACTATCCAGGTTATTCATTAACTCCCAGCATACGTCATCTGTGTCCAAAGCCTTGGTCCTGCTGATAAAAGCCCACACTCGTAGAGTCGCACAATGACAGACCTGACTTGTTTGTTTAGACTGCAAACAATGACATCATGAGAGCATTTCATGGCCTCCAGGCTCTGTCATGGAGTCAAATCTGTGTTAACAAGCTGTTTCTCTTTTGAGAGAATGTGGGCCTATCATTTACACTTTGAAAAGAGTAACTATAACAACACACGGTGCACCTATTCAGCCCACCAACACTGAGCTGCTTGCTGCTGTGCATGCGTCGATAAGAGTAAAGAGATTGCTAAATTCTTTTTAAAGTTTTTGCAATAATTTCACATTTTTTTGACAGTAGGTTTATTGCAACACGACATGCTTGCAAGAAAGATCGATTTCATCTAGAGTTTCGTTAAAACGTGTATCAGTTTTTTTTTGCAATACTGAATAAATGCTCACAGAATGTACTAATCTGTTCTAATCTCTCTTTGAAACTCAAGGCCTGTTTTGAGTTATGAAAAAAATAGGGAGAGAAAGGAGCAAAAAACGTTCATTAGCCACATTTAAGTTAATAAAAAAAAAGAAAAATCAACATTAATCTGCCAGACTGTCGGCAGTCGGCAGATGACGACTGCCAGTGGTCATTTTCTGTACAGAAAACAATTTTATCTTTACACCCAAAACAGAAAGCAACACAAATTATTAAATAATGATTAAAGAAATAAAGTGTTACTAAATTATAATGGTTTTTCAGGATATTTTGCATATCATTTTTTCTTCAGATGAATCTGGTCATTAATAATAATACTTCACAAGTGGTAACGTGGAGCTCAAGAGAATTAATTCAACTAAGCAAGTAAAGAAACAAATAAGCTAATGCATTTAAGTTATCAAAACACATTATAATATTCTGTTCATAACCTAGGACAATAAGTCCATCTTAACTTTAATTCTTTAATTAATAACTTATAAACTGCTTTCTTGGCTGTGAGAGTGGAAGAAAAGTTTAAACTTTTCCAAATTTGAAATAGAGTAATATTGAAGTGTGTAAATATATATAAACAAAACTGTTTAAAATGTCATAACATTTCTTACTTTTCTGTGGATAAAATCAACTTACATTTAAATAAATTTTATAGTTTTGGAAAAAGTTTTTTGCTATTTTATTTAAAAATATATAATTTTATCAACAATGATAATGTCTTACATGCGGAATTCCTGATGCTACACACATTTCTTCTGGAGTATTGTGCAGCAAATATAAACAATGCATATTAGGAAAAAGGGCTTTAGAAAAGAGGAGTCTGCTTTGATAAGCTACCAGTGGTGAATGATTGCTGCTGCCACAGTGATCATGTAATTTAGAAAAATCAATTCCTGGCTGGTCCTGCTGGAGGAGATCATCGCCATGATGATGTAAACAACAAATTCAGATATAAAGCCCTCTGGTGTCCTCTGATCAATACTCTCCCAGTGAGGTAGCAGGAAATAGCAGGGTCATATAACAAACCAGGACACACACACACACACACACACACACACACACACACACACACACACACACACACAGACTTCAACATGACAACTATTACGACATGAATACTGATACAAACGATTCCCGGCTAAGACTTGACACTAAGTCTACACACCATGTAATCTGATGAACACAAATGTGGGAAGGAGCTCTAAAGGAACAGATTGCTCTAGATAGAGTCAACAATAGAGGGTTGGAGCGCACAAAGACTCTGTCTGTGTGACAGCGTTAATAACAGTGATGGAGGGTGCGCGGTCATAGCGCTCTATAATAATATTAGCGAGAGAGAGAGAGTAAATAATGCGTGAAAGGCTATTTTCTTTACACGGCTAGATTGAATCGTTATTAGAGACAAGGTGCGCGGTCATCAATAGGTTTGAAGGTTGGTGTGTATCAATGGGAAGCCTGCGTTGTTCTGTTATGACGCGGAGAAATGTCCGCGTGCGACCATTCACCGCTCCATTGATGACGAGAAACAGCTCGCATAGTTCTAAATGAGCGAGAAAAAAACACACAAAACAAAAGTACGTACCTTACGCTGACCACAGGGGTAAACTACAGAGTGTTCACCACGGGATAAGCATCGATAACCTGAACCTGGACGGATTTAATTCCCATAATAAGACACGCACGCGCGCGCACATGACGGATCGGACTTGGGGGGGGTGCGCACGCGCGCCTCACGGACTCACTGCAGCAGCAGCCGTGAGCCAAAGCAGCCGCTGCTAATGTCATTAAAAAAACAACCCACCAATCTTAAAACACACACACACACACACACGAACACTCACCTCGACCTCCACGCGTTCTCTGTGCGTTATTGAGCTGGCCTCCATGGGTGAGGGGTCAACGGCGGCGTCTCCATGGGTGTTTACCTGGCGGCGTTGTCGTGGGAGTTACAGTGAGCCCCCCACACAGCTGACAGGCAGAGGAGGGTGACAGCGCCAGGAACTAAAACCCAGGCTGACGGAGCATCAGACGTCTCCTTCAGACTAGGAGCGGAGTGCGGATGGTGGCAGGTTAAAGACGCTCCGCCGGGCCAGCTACAGGCGAAAGCGGTTAATGTGTATGTGTACGTTGAGGAGGAGGAAGGGGTTCAGGTACAGGAGGTGCACTTTAGCACTTTCATGAACTAAAGCGATGAGGTCATGGTTCATGAGGGAGAGGAGTGGAAAAAACAGAAAAAGCATTAGTTGACGTCACCTCCAGCCAATCAGCGCCGGTGGTTTGGGGTTAGCGTGACGTCAGCTCCTGGCTCAGGGATTAAAGGGACAATTACGTCTTTTTTTTTGTTGTTGCTTAAAACAGACTTCATAAAATTTAAAAGAAAAGACATGATTGCAAATACGTTTGCAATGTAATTAGCATGTCTTTGCAGCATCGACATGTAATATCTTTAAATTCAGCCTCAAACATTTCTAAGACCTCACACAGTCATGTTTGTAATCTTCTTGCCCAGTGGTGGCTTTTGCATATCGCCCCCATTCTGCCTATCCAATTACAAAGAGTCAGAATCCAATACATTGCTATGTTGCAATTAAAATATATGTGTTTGTGGTAATTAAATTAAAACAAAAAACAAATGCATTAAGTTACATTGTTAAATGTAATCTAGCAAACTAAATTTGCCAAATTACAGTTTAATGTATTAATTACATTATATATATATATATATATATATATATATATATATATATATATATATATATATATATATATTGTATAATATATATATATATATATATATATATACATTATATATATATATATATATATATATATATATAATGTATATATTACATTTTATATATATATATATATATATATATATACAGTATATATACAGTATATATACTGTATATATATATATATGTATATATAATGTAATTAATACATTAAACTGTAATATATATATATATATATATATAATATATATTTATATATATATAGTCATCATTGGTATATAGCAATATATAACACTTAAATAACTTGTTTTAGTCTTGCCGTGGCCATATAATTGGGTAGAAACCCATTTACCCATTTCAAAACGACCAGTGAACCCAGTTCTTTTCATCAAAACAACACTAAAACACACTTTTTCAAAGAGTTTCACAAGCATCAAAACCGTAGCTCAGGATCTATGTTTATTATGTTTTCCTTAATGGTAGTTCTTGTTTAAATGGCACTCTGGTCAAGCCACCTTCTCCTTCCATTTAGACTACACCCAAATACACAATCACTTAAGCTCTTTTTGGAAAAAAAATAATTAAAAAATTCTTTATTTTATGCAATGTATCAAAACTCTAAGAACTAAAATACGAGATTTAACTAATGTAAGTTAGTGGTTCTTTAACCTTTTATATAAGAAGTACCTCAGTACCAACTCTTTTAAAAATAACCCAATACTGGCAGAATAACAGCACTTGGGATTTTTACTTTTTTTTATATTTGGTAAAAAAGGAATTCAATTTAATATAAGCTTTCCTTCTATAGATCAGTTCATAAATGTAAAGTGCAACAAAACAACATGAAAAAGGAAATAAAATACTTTGTCAGCAATGTGTCTGGACAGGGAAACAAAAACGAATGGCGGTCATCTGTTTCATAACAAGTACCGAAAGATTAAATTAAATTAGATCTAAAAATTTTTCCCTTAGCCTTTTCTCTGCTTCATTATAATTTTATCAACAGTTTACAGGGCAGTGAGCCAACGGCAAGGTGAGCAAATACTGACATCTAGTGGCCACGATGTGAAAACACAATGCGAGTCGGATTTCAACAGTAAAAGACAAGAACCACAGCACAAAATTAACGTGAACGTGCTATCAAAGAGACACCAAGACCAATTCATGAAAATCTACTTTTATTTGGATGCAAAAACTCACAACTTAAAGCAATACTTTAGCAGAGGAGAGGAATACTGATTGCTGGTTATTGTATGTGTGACTGGCTGTTTTTGTCATCTTCATTTGAAACATTAGAAGAGGACAATTGAAGCACTGGTAACAAACACTCAAAAGAAAAGCTGTTGGGTCGAGGACACTGAACATTATCAGAGGATCATGTCGGAGCCCTGGCAATAGATTGTGGCATTTGTTGTCAGTCTCAGCCCAGTGTTGTTTTACTAGCAATTTTGGCAGTTTAATCCTCCTTGTTGAGTTTGTGATTAGTTATGGGTCAGAACCCACGAAGGTAATTTTTTAAGCTCCTCTGATAATGTTCACAGCCGTAGAAGTTGTTGGATTTTTATTACATAGAAAACTATCTGCACTGTTTTAGCTGCCTTCCACATAGCATTTATTTCTCAACTGTGTTGTCAACTGAGAATGGTCTAGATTCACAGATGGAAACAGGGACTGTGTAAAAACTCAGTCTGAGGTAAAATTCTCCAAGAAAAACAATAAAAACATACACAGAAAGCAAAGCATATTAAAGCAAAGCCTAAAGGCCTAAAGTAATAGTAATACTCAAGACTGAACATAATATATCTATTTGCTTTACTGTAAGGTAACTTAGGTAGTTGTCACATTTTGTTCTCTTAAAACTTGCAATATAAACCAATGGTTTTGATCCACAGTATGAGCTACATTCCATTATGTTGTAAACAGAAATATACACAAGGCATCTACTCGAAAGGATTGTATCAAAATGTTCTAAAAATATCTCTGGTTGGTTTCACAAAAGCAAACTGTATCAAAAGCATTGGCTGAGAGCAAGCAATAATAATAATAATAATAATAATAATAATAATAATAATAATAATAATAATAATAGGCTTTTACCTTTTTTTCACACAACAAAAAGCGGGACAACCAATCACGTCGCTTTGATTGTGGACCCTACTGAGTCCCATACGGCACATGCAATCCATTAAACTCAACACAATCAAAAACACAATACAGAAAAATAAGCTTTACAGCTGAACATCAGAGAGACAACCTTAGTTGGTCTATTGTGCTTCATACAGATTAGGCCTGGCCTGTCTATACAACAATCATGAGCTTTGTTACCTCACAGATGCGTTCAAGCTACTGTTGTAAGCAGAGGCATCACAGAGCAGAAGGACGACAAACTTTATGGAACAATTCTGACGAGAGTGATATGAAAACAAATTGAATGCCACCGCCCTCCAGGTTGTTGCTTTTTTCTGCGAGATCGCCCGTTTCTGTGCTGCCGTTCACATTTTGGGGTTCTGTTTCTGGCTTTTTGCCACTTTTGCTGTGGCTCTGTGACGCCTCTGAGGGAACATTTAGGATGTTGTTTTCTGTAAACACCGCGGGCCATGAGAACTGCCACACGCAGCCTGGACTAAATATAAAAGACGTAAATACTTTAGTTTGCACAGAAACCCTAATTAGCCTAACTTTTACATTCCTATGATCCATAACATTGCACATGCCTTTAACGAATACTTAGCACCATGCAACCTGAAAATGAGGTGACTCAGGCCTTCTGCAATGTATTTTTTTTTACATTAAAAGAGAGTCAGTGAGAAAAAAAGCTAGATGTTGGTTAACATTTTACATCAATATAGTGGTACATATTAGGCTGGTATTTGATTATCTCTGTAGGATTCAATTATGCTGGCACTTATATAGTAAAGGGCCCTTATTTTAATCACTAACTTTCTTAGAGTGAATTTTCTTAAAGCAAACTCTAGTGCGAGAGATCTGAGAATGCCTTACTTCTACTATAACCTTTTGATAGCTGTACAATCATTACATAATGGAGCTATTTCAGACCAAGACTGAAACAAGGCCTTGACAACTCAGACCTCTGAGAGTCAATGTGATGCAGAGTCTCAGCAGCACAAATGAAGCAACACAGGGACCCTGGGCTTGGATTCGAACATGCCTGCTGGACAGACGTTAAAACAGTTTTCGATGAGGATTTTTCAGTCATGCCTCTATTCCACCCCTTTGTTGGTTCTGTACAGCAACATTAAGCACGGTCCCATATGAACGAGCCTGGTTTTGGGTGAAGAGATCGGCATGGTTTGGGTTGTTAAAGGGTGAGATTGTGTGACAATGCTAGGTAAGGTGGTGCATACCACCACAGGTGGCACGGTGTACAGTGGTGTGTCTCGGTCTGGGCACGCGGCTGTCGTGCTCACGTTATTCTTCAGCGGAGCGAGACAGCTGCTTCTCATACAGGCTGAGGACATGGTGCACAAACTGGTACTGCTCACAGGTCTGGATCATTCCACCTCTGACACACACACAGAAGGACGATGGAAAAGGAAATTGGTCTTTGCATCTTTAGTTGGTAAATATGACCAAAGATTTTGAATAGTAACAATATAATATTGATGCTACTATGTGTTGATATTTGGATTATTTTTTTACAGTTATTAGTGAGCTATCGATGGTTGGGGTATGCACTCTGATTTCAATGTTCTATATTTGAAAAACACCTTATCCTTGTTTGCGTAAATAATACATTCCTCTAGACATTTTTTTAAACTTTTTTTTCCATGTTGCAATCAGTATTCAAGGTATTTTATTGGCATTATAGATGACAGATATAGATAAACGGAGGAATTTTTAACCGAAGCACAGGTGAGATAGCATTCTTTTAAAACTGAGAGACATTGATTAAATTCACAACAATTCCTATTCTATTCCAAGGCATTATCTGTAAGACCCCATGAGGTTTTGTCTTGTGTGTTGGAGCTAAATAAAGTAAAAAACTGTGAGGCTTGACCTTGCAAGCAGAACTATAAACAGACATGAGGAGAAGAATAGAGGCAAAAGCTTATCTCACCTGTCCAGACGGAGCTGGCAGGTGGCTCGCAGGATGTCAACCACACCCTCAGTCCTCAGCTGTTTGCACAGGATGGAGGTGGCAATGAAGCAGCCAGTTCGACCAATCCCAGCACTGTGGGTTGCAGAGTTAGGGAGAAATAGTGTGAGACTTATCAACATGCTGACTGAAATTCATTCACTTTTGATGAAAAGGTGGCACATACTAAACTCCCTCTATATATATTTTTTGTAAAATATGAGAGTTTTTATTTTAATATTAATATACATTGTCACTTTATTAAAGGCTGTTTAATTATTGTACCTGCAATGGACAATTATTGGGCCACTGGATGGCAGGGCTTCCTCTCTGGCTCCTTCCACTTGCTGGACCAGTTCCAGCAGCGGTGGAGCCTTATCTGGGGTCTTCTGATCCGGCCAGGAGGTGTACCAGTAATGCCGAAGGGTGCGCTCCTCTTCCCCGCACTGGTACATGCAAACAAACACACGGAGCCCCGCAAAATGTAGACAATCTTGTTGTTCAAACATGGACAATTTGCATAGCTTGCTTGTTTTGTCCGTTGGGCTGGTTCAGTTTTTGTTTTTGTACATCTGTTGGGCTCCATGTAAATCCGGATTGTTGTGTCACCATGACAACAGGTCATGATGTGCAATAAATAAACAAAACTTCATTTGCGGACAGCGCTGTGCGTTATCGAATCAGTTTTCACAATTTTCCTAGAAATACTCTGTCACTGATCAGCGATGCTGCAAGTACACAACACATTAGCCGGAGACAAACAAACAAAACGCTTTTAACTCACGGCACATTTTTTGTAATAATCCCTCGATGCTTATTAGTCAGCTGCAGGCTGCATTAGCAGAATCATGTTTTGTTTGTCAAGAAGCAAGGCCACCGTGACCCCAAATCAAATATAAATCACAGAGAACAACAGCAAAACATATTGCCAAACCAGAATATCGTTCACCGCCAAACAGATCTGTTGTGGGAAAAAGAAAACTAATGCTGTTATAACAACATGGCGAATCTAAACATTATTTCAAGTCTTAAGCCAATCTGATTTCCTTTACATTGGCAAAATAAACACATAATGTGAATAGGCCAGAGTGAGTTTTTGTAATCTCCCCAGAATTTTCCAGATGTTCATTTAACGTGTTAAAGATCCAAACACTACAGTTTCTTTTTTTAAAAAAGAAACATTTATTGTATTTATTTCAATGTGATGGAAAAATAGCAAAAAAAATTAGTCATGAACTTTCCTAATTAAAGACTGTACCATTTCATGAGACAAATATTTTAATGCAACTGATATTTATGTCTCATTTAAATTACTGTGTACCTTCTTAGACAAAAGCAGCACCTACAACAAACACACTATTTAACAAAAAACAGGTTTAACTTAAGTACTTGCTGTTGCTCTTTAATAAAATGCATGAACGTTTCTCTTTTGGATGCGTTACCTTTAGAGTAAACACCCTCAGGCTGTAGTCATCCTCTTGAGTAACTGAGACAACGGTGATCTCTATGCCCTCATGGGTCACAGTGTCCTCAGGCCAGTACTCTGCACATTTCTACTCAAGAAAACAAGAGAACACAAACACACATTTGTAGAGGTACCATTAAACTAATACACTCTGACAGATACAGTCATCTAGCTCTCCTTTGCTACATAAGTATGTAAAAAGCCTTATAATTTATGAGTGTTTTATCCCAGTTGAAAATAGTTTCACTAAAAGAAAACCAAAAAAGTTGACCTTGTGTCTAGGAAACCATTTTCATGCCGACTTGACTATATGTCTTTGATCTGTAGTCAAATAAACGACCTTCAAACACCCCAAGAAACCTCTGATATCAGACGCTCTACTAAGGTTTTCTTCGCTAAAGAGCGTACCAGCAGCACCACACATCCTCCAACATATACAACAGGAGGAGGAGCTGGTATATGACACACATCTATGGTTTGCTTCACAACAGAGCCTCACAGAGTTTGGTGGTTAAAAAAATGTCTTTGTCTCATTTTATCAAAGCATATGGTTCCTGTCTCAGCAATGTTTATCAGATTCCATGTTTATGCTTCTTAGGGAAGGACAGAAAATGTCCCCAGACAAGCCTCCCAAGCAACTCGTTGGTCTTTGGTTACATATAATTGCTGTGAAGAAAAAGCTGAGGCTAAAACAAATCTTTCCATTTACTGGGCTGTCTATGTTCTAACCGTCACCTGGCGTCGTGAGATACGGATGATAACCAAAAAAAGTGGCTGGGCTCAGGTTTAGAGAGAGGGTGAGGAGCTTGAAGTTGAGCCACTGCTTTTCCACATTGAAAAGAGACATTTGAAGAGGTGTGGGCGTCTGATTAGGATGGTCTCTGGTGCGTTCATCTGGATTTTTTTCTGGCCACGTCCCAACTGGGAGGAAATCCTGGGAAAGACCCAGAACTCGCTGGAGGAACGTTTTGGGATTCCCCCAGCATGAGTTTGAGGATTTTTATGAGGAGGAGGATGTCTGGATTTCCCTCCCGGACCTATTACTCTCATGATCTGATCTGAGATAGGATTAAGATAATGGATGGATGGATCTGAAGTGATAAAAGGGAAGCAGAAATCACAAAAAGGCTTCAGTAACATTTTCTCTGGTAATTGGAGGAGGTGAGAATAATTGTTAAACTGGTTGTTCAAGCAAAAAAGTAACTTCTGAATGTGAATTTTCCTCCACTGCGTTAATGTATTCATGATAATCATTAGATTATTTCTTTCTTACATTTTTCAAGAGTGATTATGTCACTAAGAATTAAAAGAAAAAGATTTCATTATAAGGCTTTTTACTCATCTTTACTATGGACTTCAACATAATCATCATTCCTGTCTCCACCTCGTTCTTCTCCTCCAGATTGGTGATCATCACTATAATCGGGCTTCTCTCCTGCCACACCATCCTCCAGAAGTCTCCCACTGTGTTCACAGTGGGGCCCTGCGTGGCAATGTAAGCTTGTTCCTCATCCCCATAACCCTGCACAGGCAAGGGGAAGCAGGGCGAGATGGGACAGTTATCAGCAAGAAATAAAACAGCAATTTCACAACCACATAGCTGCCTGGTAATGCAAACATTTTCACTTACCTTGAGATAATTCGCATTAATGTAGGTTGAAAGAAAATCATCTTCATCCTGTGACTTCAAGATGACTCTGCTGTGTGTATCTGTAGGTGGATGGGGTGACAAAATCATAAGAGCATAAAATGGTTTCACTGAACTGGTCTTATATGGTGGTAATATATGGAACTATCACTGAGCAATGTAACTAATTTACCGTTACTTAAGGGGAGAAATATACTTTTCATCTGCGATTAACTTGATTTGCAGGCATACTTACTGGGTAAAATGGTCTTGTAGCGATTTTTTCTCACAAGCCCTGGGTAATTATACTCCTTAGGGTCCACAAAGTTCATGGGAGTTTCCTGCCAGTAATGAAAGAACAGTTGGTGCTAGAAAAATCTATTCAGGCATCCCCTTCTGCCAAACACTAAGAAAATAATATCCAAAGACATGAAGTCATCGGCTGCCCTTTGCAAAAAACTACTGCCGTCTAATTGTACTCGACCTACGGGGTTTTGCAAGCGCTTGTGTGACATCGAGTGCAAATCTTCATGCCTCACAGACACTAAAATCCTCTGTGGGGTTTTTTATATGCAAAAAAAAAAAACAAACAAAAAAAAACATTTGTAGCCCTCCATCCTTCGCCCACTGACAGGCGCTAGAAAAGCTTACGGGTGTGCGGTGAGCTTGGTTGGGTGGTTGTGCATGTGTGGGCGTGTACATTAGCGCCTGCGTCTATGAATGCATGTCAGTGTCAGCGTATGTCTTTTCCGGTGAGTCTCTGCTAATCTAAGAGTGTAGGTGGCTGAGCTGCTGTTGCTGCACTCACATAAAACTCCGCCTGCAGGCTCTGGTCATCCATGGCCCTTGTGTGCAGCATGGCAGGGGTCAGGACGTGCGTTCCCTGTCGGAGGTACTCCTGGGCCGACTGGTCTCGGGGAGAGAGCTGAGCCCCGTAGCCGTAGGGCTCCGTGCAGCCTGGTGTGCACATGTCCAACGTCAGAGAAACATTGGAGCCTCTCCTGTGGGATTCAGTCAGGGTTAGTTGGCACAGATGAGGAGTATGTGCACTCATCTGCTGCATAAAATTACAAATTAACATTGTTCTTTCTCTCTCTCTTTCACCACCTAGAAATGCTTTTCTCGTGAAACAGCTCTGTGTGCGGAATGCCTCACTCTGACCTCTCCTGAAGCCCCACTGGGGTGACAGTGAGGGTGGAGGCATCTCCTTCCATCCTGGTGTCTGTGCCCATGTCAAAGACGGGGGTCTGAGGCACCGGGTCAAGCTCCATCAGATCCTCCTGGGCATCAGTCCACTCTGACAGAGTGAAGGAGGGTTGGCGGCTCACAGATTGCCGCCGATCCCCCATCTCTCTGGAAATTGTTCCTGACGACCACAAGCCGGTTCCATAACACCACTTAGACACCATGTGGATCACCTGAGACAAACAGAAAAAAAAAAAAAAAAATCAACTTGCTGATTCATTGATCCAAAATGCACAAGAAGGGCTTAAGTCATTAATCTCTTTGTATTTAGCTTCCAAAGATGCAAACTTTATTTTTTGGTAATGCATCATTTGTATACATACAATGCAATACAATGAACTTTTACTGATTATGTCACATTGCAGGTTTTTGATGTACTTTAAGTTATGGACCAACATAAGTAAGTGTGTTTAAGAAGTGGAAAGAAAAAGATCCATGGTTTCAAATAAATATATATAAATCTGATCTTGTGGTCTGATCTACAGTCTAAAACTTAGTCGATAGTTTACAGATGATTTATAACTTAAATTATAGTTGAAGTTTTTGAGTCCTATTGTTGCCAGCTTTAAACAAATCTTGAAATATTTTGTGTCCTTGTCTCTGCAAAATCATGCTTTTGTAAAAGAGCTTGTCTTAATAGTCTTAATATTTATTACAAGGCACTGAGAGATTTTAGCATCAAAAGTTATTTTTCAGATTTGTTAGAAAATTTATGACACAGAGACAACCAATTTCACACAGACTTTTGCTGTGTATTGAATCTGTTATAAAGACCTAATTTTATCATTTACTGGATGTATATTTAATTCTGAGTTTGATCTTTAATCAATTTGTTTTCTTTTGAAGCTTATTACATATTCAGGTAGACACAATACTTCAATATTTAGAAAATCTTTCCCCACAATAAGCACAAAAGTCCACAAAATATTAAGTATCAAGTATTGTACCATAATAACAAAGATTGCCACTCCAACGACCGCAGTGCCGCTGACAATCCAGTTGTGTTGTGTCGTGTTTTGTACCTCTTTCATCAACAGTGTAGACTAAACAATGAAGAGGCATGCACAGAAACAGTTAACAAGTTAGACAGGTTTCGCATTCAAAATTAACAGTGGGATAATGGATCAATACTTACATCCATTCCAAAAATTGCTTGACATGGTAAAAAGAAGCCCAAGTAGAAGTCCATGACCTGAAGGGCTTTGTAGAAGGAAGAGACTGGTCCATTTCCTTCCAGCACAAAGAACACCCAATATCCCTGGGAAGAGAGAAAGGGTATTCAGATGATATTCTCCATCTCGATCATTGGTGATCCCAAAGCGTTCCCAGGCTAGAAGAAGTTTAATTTATAGTTCACCCAGTGTTGCAGTATCAGTAAATACAAAACCTTAAATTACATTCCAGTTGGTGATTGTTGTTTCCAGCTGCTGATAGAAATGGTCATTTCACTGCATTTCAGTTGTATCACGGACTGTATTGCAGTACTTCTCCACTTTTCCTCACATTAATCAGACATGCGGTACATAAAAAAGATATAGAAAGATGGGAAGCAACACCACAAAAGTATAGCAAGTAAAATACATGTGCAAAATCAATCAGGCTTTCATTAAGTACCACCGTTACACATCAGACAAAAGTTGTAATTTGATTAAGAAAAATACTTATGATTTGATGCACATACTGTGACTTGAGAGCTGATGAACAGTGCAGCCCAGCACTGAAGCTCCACCACCAACGCATACACTTTGTGGATAAACACTTCCTCTCCCTCCTGGCTTTGGCCTCCATCTTTGCAGTCAGACACACCGTCCTTTTTAGCGGTTCCATCGCCTATCTTTTCCACCTTTGTGGGTTCATCCAACCAGACGGGGTCCTCATCGGGCCTCAGGAAGATGGAGTCTTCAGTGTGGGAACGAGTGGAGCTGCTCAGCCGGCGGGTCATGATCCCCCTGTGGAATGAGAGTTCTTGATATGATTGTTCTTTAGCGATAAAAGTTATCTTTAAACAGAAGAGAAATTTAAAAAAAAAAACGAGAAAGGAATTTTAGGACTTCATCTAGATGATTGTCCAGTAGAAACAGTAAAAAAAAAAAAAAAATCTTCAGCTTTCTGTTTGGACATTTTGATGGTGCAGTAACTTGGAACATTGTCTGAGTTGTTTAGAAATACATCCTTGGTGTAGAAAATGTTTCTTTTTTTCTTTCCATGTGGCCAATGAGGTGTATACATTTTAAAAATTTCCACCTCTATTGTTTTTGCTGTTCATACACATGCTTCTGTATTTATGAAGTTATGAACATCTGTTTTTAAATGCGTACATGTATGGCAGAAAATATTGCCCTTATTCCACAGGCCTATTGACATGTGCAGCGAAGCGACAGAGTGGGTCGCATCTCCGGATCCTCTTGTCTCCTTTAGATGGGACTCTATTGTGTGAAAACGCGCGTGTGCGTGTGTGTGTATTGTAGAGAGATGAGTCAGGGGTAGCGTGTTTACAGCCCTGTCCGTCACCTTGGCAACAGAGTGGCACTCATCCCTCTCATCCGACCCGAGCATTATCATGTACTGATGGCACACACACAGTCACACACACCTTTGTAACAGTCAGCAGTGCATTCAGAGGCTCTTTCTGCCCTTCACTTTTATCCTTCAGCCATTAATGAAGATGTTTTGTACATTTGGCAGATTACCACCACGTGACTTGTGTGAATGTGTGAAAGCGGAGGCCTTTGAGAGCAGTGATGTGCTGTTTTTTTTTCTATTTATTATTCTGAATGTGTTGCTGATGGCTAAATTTGTCATGTGTGAGTTTGGAACCATTTTTTTTTATCAATGACAAACAGCTAACAATGAATGTTCCCTCATAATAAAAGCACAAAGCAGCAATGGAGATGACTTACAGGGAGGTGAGTTAACTCAGTATAGCCTGTACTTTTGTCAACAGAACTAAAGTCAATATTTTTTTATTTAACTTCTATATTTAACAAATGCTGGGATCAAAGTACTAATTTATGGGTTTATTGCTGAAGTTTAAAAATACTATGCTGTGTTTTTTTTTCCACAACACTAAATATACACTTTTCAGTTATCCCTGTGTTTTATATGCATGGCAGCCATATTGGATTGTTAGATTGGAGTCTGTGAATATCCTTTCACTTGAAATTTAGTAGGACTATTATGTTTGCTTTTACAATTTGAAACTTTAAGTTTTCAAATTCTGAGTAAAAATGATCTGAATAACTGAACCATATTTTTCATCTCAAAACACGATTTGTTGTCTTTGTGCGACGTTGAATATGTTCTTTAGCAGATTGAAAATGTCTGAATCAGATATATATCTCAGTATGGTGTTGTCAAAAAAACACTTAACTACCACTTCTTAACATTTTGAGCATCTCTCAATCTGACAGAAATATAACATTCCTTGCTGTTTAGTGCGTGCAGCTCTAGATGTTTCTATGCTACCTCTCCTCCAGTCACCACAAGGGGTGCTAACGAACTTACCTACAAGAGATGGCAGGGAACTGGTGAAGGAGGCAGATCACATGATGGGTTTGAATCCTGTATCCTGTGGCAACCGGTTGTTGTCAGCCATTGTGAGGCAGAGTTGGTTCTGAAGGACACAAGACAACAGCTGTGTGTTGCATCGCTGGATTTCAGATTAAATAAACTAAAAAAGAACACAAGAATGACAGTCACAGCAGGATTCAAAATAAAGTTAAATCACTGTGCCCAAATAAGCTGATCACACTGAGGCTTGCTTCATGAACCAGTTTCCTTCAGATGTGGATCAAGGTAGCCCCCATTTGTCACGTCCCAGCTGAGGATGATGATGTAAGGTGACACAATAAACTGTCAATATCTCGTTCCTTCTCCTCCCGCTCCTCGTCTTTTCTTCCCCTGAGAGGCAGGGGAATTATTCAAGCCAGACTTTGCCGACACCCTCAGAAGCACATTCAGATAGCTCCAGTCACATCAGTATGCATGAAGTGAAGCCTTCCCCGCACTACCATCCTCTCTCCTTTCCACCGTCTCTCCCCTCCTCTCCTTCTGTGCCACTGGACCCCAATGGCCGAAGTGGGTGAGCTCAGCGGAATATGAGACCACACCAGAAGCTGAAGATGCTTTTCTGTGTGCTGGTTTGAGGAAGAGAGAGTGCAGGTGATGAACAGAAGGGAGCTGCTTTGAGTCCTTTTCTTTCTCTCTTTTGCTCCCTGTGAAGGTGGTTTTGAAGTGATGACGCCAGCTAGCACTGCTCGTAGCCATGGCAATGTGCATACAGGCAATGTATATGAAGCATGCTCACAAACACACACGGAGCCGGGCACACACATCCCAGGATCTTGTTGGATAGAGAAAGTTCAGCATCCTTCCGTTTTTAAGCGACAGGTGAACAGGTAGATGAGAGGAAAGAGGAATGAATGGGAGGATATTTTTTTTGTATGAAGGTTGTCTCAAGCAATGACGCAGTGAGGTTGGCGTTTCGGTAACTGTAGCAACCAATACTCTGTGTTATGCGCACATACACGCACGCAAGTGGGCAAATACACCATACACACACACACACGCACGCACACACCTACACACACCTGAGCAGGTATCCATGTGCATTAAAAAAAGAAAAACAAACATACATCAGCAGTACAAGAGCAGCAATAATATCTATGCTTGTATAAAAAAATTGCTTTAGTTGCTGAGTGTGTTGTTAGGAGCATTTATTGTCTGTACATGTTTTGATAATTAGATTTTAGTCAGAAATTACAAACACAAGCAAAAAATACATTTGTTTAATTTTTGTTTGGTGTACTTAAACTTAAATCCAACATATATTGAGGAAAAAAAGCTCTATCGTTGTTCAGCCTTTTTTAAAATTGATGCATGTTTTTTTTCTTTATTGCAATGAAAAAATATGTGGGTCAACTTATTTAAAGTCAATTGAGTAAACAGTCCCTCCTTCAGCATACAGCGGTCAGAATTTGGTGCCTTTGTGTGAATATTAAAAAACAAGCCACTTTTTTCATTTTTCTTTACCACTAGTTTTGCCAGAATATTTTTTTAAAAATTATGTAAATGTCTATTAATGTAAGTCCAGTATTATTTTGTATTTTAAATAAAAATCTAAAATTTTTGGGTTTGGTTTTCATTACATTATTGCATTTATCCAGAAATGTAGTGAGGATTTAGAAAAGAGAAAGCAGAAATATATTTTTCATTTGTCTTTGAAAAATATATTTCTGTATTTCAATCTTAATCATTTTCTGTTAAAACATTTCGATCCCCTGGAATGATGAGAATTTTTTTTTGGGGCGGGGGAATTGCAGGACTAGCAGACTGAAATAATTATACAATGAATTCACAGTTATTTTTCAAAGATTTCTCAAATGTTTTTATGCCAACAAAAACATAAATCATCAAATAAAGTTTTATTTATATATGGCATTTACATTCCCTTCATTTTTTTACTCATTCATTTTACGTTATTTTCACTTTAAGTTATATTTTTACCTTCATTTAAGCATAACTAAAGTATATTAATTCCCCTTCCATATAAAACATTAGTCAAGGTGTTAATATAAACATAAAAAAGTACATGGTGAAAGCATACTTAGCACTGATCTCAGACCAAATCAAATTAAGGAAAATAAGTCAAAATGGCTGCTGATTCAGCTTAAATTCTGTTTGAAGGTCTTCTTCTGTAGAGTCCTTACAAACATCATCTTCAAAAATGTGTTTCCTTTAAGAAACCTAGAGTCCATCTGAGTCGAAATAAAGTTATACAACAACTCTGTGGCATCTGTTTGAGAAGTACCAGGGCTGACCGAGAGCTGCCAGATGTGTAAAAGCTCTTTCTGAAAATCAGGAACAAGAGGAATTAATGCGGTGACAGCTGGCTCGTGCTTTAATGGATATTTCTGATTCTTTGGAATTATGTCTGGAGATGTATCCAAATAAGCTGAGCCGTCCTATTTTTCAGTGTTTTATTTGATTTGTCTGCCATTAATAAAATAACCCTTTCGGCTGGATGGTGGGAGTATTTACAGTTTCCGGGTGAATAAAGAATGAGTATTGCAGTGTGTAGCACAGAGAGACGAGGAAGGAGGAAGCGCTTGCAGAAAATGATGATGGGATGGTAACATGAGATAAAGTCATGAGACCTGTCTCATCAATACGCACAAACACACACCGACACAAACTTGATATTAATAGACAGAGAAAAATCACAATGACCTTAAAATGAAACATCCTGCAAGCCTGCAGCTTTTCCCTGTTCATCCTAAAAATAATCAATCAATCCAGTCTACAATTTCTGGCAGTGACTCAAACAGGCGTCGCAAAGACAAACCTCAAAAAAAAAAAAAAAAATTACTTAAGGCCACAACTAATAGCTAGCTAAACTGTGTGAATAATTAGGATGTGCTGCATGGCAAAGTGATTTTCCGGGCTGCTGGAGATAAATCTGGATTCCCGTTGTGTTACATGACTGCGCTGCATCAAAGCTCCAGTGCAGGAATGGCATCCTTTGGCAGTCATTCATACTAAGACAAAACACCATTCATATCACGTACATGCTACGGTGAGTTAGAGCGACCACACAGTGCAGAGCTGGATGGATTAGTAATGAATCATGCGGGGAGGTGGACTGTTGCATGTCTCTATTTGGCAACTCCCACATAGTCACATGGAAATTTTACAGAAAATCTGCGTTTTGCTCATGTTCAGAAGATAAAATATTTATGTCGCGGCAACAATGAGGAGCCAACCTGTTGGCGAAGGGTCAGCTTCATCAGTGTGGGAATGAACGGAGCAGGAAGGCTGTGACACATCCCTACCTCCCCCCCCCCCCCCAGTCAGGATAGTAAAAACCATGGGGGCTTTTGGTGAGGATTTGGTATTCACCTCATGTCGCACAGCCACAGAGTGGGGGAAAGACGGGAGAGACAGGGGGAGGAAGGAGGAGGAGGGGCGGAGGGGGGGTTGATATGCTGGAACAGTCATAGCCTGGAGTCTGGTTTGGATGAGTCTTCTTACCTGGCTGAGCTCGTCTTCACATCACCATCTGCTGCTCTGCTCCCCTCCGAGTCAAAGACCAGGAGCCAAACACCAACTAGCACGCCAATCCCTTTACTGCTCCTCTGTCTGGGAAAAGAGGGAGTGTGTTTGCATGTGAGAAGGAGACAGACTGACAATGAGAGGCAAAGAGGGGGAGAGAGAGAGAGTAAGAGAGAGAGAGAGTCAGAGGGCGTGCATGAGGTTTGGAAAGGCGAAGAACACAAACATAGCTGTTTGTCCGGATGTGAAGATGAGACGGAGGAGCCGAAGTGTGATGGGGTCTCTTTTGTTTGTATCCTGGAGGAGAGCGAGATCCACAGGCAGCAGCTTCGTCTAGGTATATGCAGCAAGAGGCTGTGTGGTAGCCTTGGCAACAGAGCTAGAATGAGAGAGAGTCAGTGAGGGAGAGAGCGAGAGAGGAAGAGAGATAGAGAGAGCGACTGAACGTGTGTATGTGAGTGTGTGTATGTTTATTGGCAATTCTAAGGGAACACAAAACTGGTCCTACACACCTCTAAAGCCACAACATAAACCATTTCATTTTTCAGAATAAAGCCAGTGTTATTACATTCATTCTCAAAGTGGCTGCATCATAGCATTTTTTATTATTATTTACCCAAGGGCATAATATAGACCCTAATTGGTGCCCAGCTTTATTAAACCAACATGAATAAACCATAGGCTTGGATTGGGCGGCAGTAAATGTCACATCCCATCTTGTTTCCATCAGCACTCACCTCTAGACCGATTGTGAATCACACTCCACTTTACAGATCAGAGCAACTTGTGTAGGCAATCAGCCTTTGCCCCTTGATTCCTCCCCTTTTTGGGGTGAAAACAAGCCTTCACCTTTGCCTGGCAGTGATGTTGTATTCAATTTAATCTGAACTTGAAACTGGGAATGATATCACAACCAATGGTGTCCCTGTAGCAAGTCTGAAAACCAGCGGCATTTGCAGATGTTGCACTTAGTGACTGATATATGCATTTTTAGGAGTACAATCAAAGTCATTTTGCATCTGTGTTACTCAAACATATTCTCTGTTTGAAAAAATAAAATCAAAGAGATTTAAATATTAAAGAGGGAATTGAACAGCAACTAGCTAATGCTATATATTATTTTTAGGATGAGGTAGATTAGAAGCTTTGACCTTTAAAGTAGGAATAAATCAGAAACGGTTCTTAAAGCACAGTTTAAAAAAAAAGCATTATTATTATTATTATTATTATTATTATTTCTTTGAGTAAGAGAGACTGTTGCCAACTTGAATGAAGCCATTTTCAAATCCTTAAAGTTCAAAATCCCAAGATGCAGCACGGCAGACAATAGTACACAGCTAATGCCGGTAGCAACTGTTGACATGGACAGGCAAGACGAGCTAACTACCAGGACTTTACAGTTCTACTGGATGCTACAGAAAACCGTTTGACAAGCTTTGACGTAGGTGAGGACCCAACGAAGAACAGAGACAACAGGGGAGACTAAATACACACGAGGTAATCAAGAGAACGAGACACAGCTGGGAGACAATCAACGGGGAAGACGCAGAGACGGGACTGACAGGGAACAGGACTACACAGAAAACTAAAAAATAAATACACAAAACCACGGATCACGACAAAAATAAAATCCCTCCAGCTATATGGAAGCAGCAAACTTCCTCTATTTCAAGAACCAATGACACCAGACGCATATATAGCAACTGCACCAAAACGGCCCTGCTATGTAAATAAATGTCTTCCAATGTTTCCTATTTAATATTTTGCAACATAGCTTAATTAATATGTGACAGTCACTGTCCTCCTAAGTGACGAAGACGTGAGTGTGTGTGTAAAGAGGAGAGAGTCACATCATAACACATCACTGAGCAGTGAACACCCCCGACTGTCGCCTCCTCTGCTCCAAGCTGCATACTCTGCCCACACACCTCCGTCTCTTATCTCAGCCGCCCCTCCTGCCCCCCCATCACCAGTACCCAGCTCTGTCTTCTCCATCATCTTCATCATTTCCTGATACCCACCTACTCTCTCTGATTTTCTTTTTCTCCTCTAAGACTGATTGTCATTTCTTGTCTCTCCCACTTTTAGTGAATCATGGTCTCTCTCTCTCTCTCTCTCTCTCTCTCTCTCTCTCTCTATTTCCTCTCCCTCCTTCCTGCCTGGCCATATGGTATCCTTTCCCCTGTCATCTCTCTGAACTCACCCGCAGAAAACAGCAACTATAGGATCAAAACAAATACTAGAACAGGAAATTCTCCTGCAAAACAAGGAGAAATATTTCTCAGTTTTTTGCTAAAGAAAAAAAAATACTTCCATGCTTCAAATATTGATTTGAAGCATGGAAGAGATGCAAAGATTATTTTTATTGTGCAAGTTGGTGCAAGTGGGTGATGTAATGTTAGAACGTTTAATATTTTTTTGGTATCATGCAAAATATACTTACTTTTTGTAAATAAAACATGTTGTCCAGTCCCTGGTTCTACATGCTAAAGGTTCTTAAAGACTCAGAAATCTGGACTGCATTATTTTACATCTTGTTCAGAATCCATACATTATGGATTTGTCAAACATAACTTGGATTAATGATTACTCTGCACCCACGGAAGATGCTTTGAAACAGTTTGAGAACAATGAAACCTTTAATCTTTTTCATAGGTGTGCTTGTGATGTGATTACTAAACAAACCTTTTTAAATCATACAACAATGTTGAAGCAGTATCAATGAGAACAAACACTATAAAATAGCATCTTAAAGTAGCATACTTGCATCTTTTTAAATGTTCAATGGAGAAACCATTTATTTGCAAAACAGCAATCAGAGCCTTTTATAATTGCTGACCAGCATTTTGAATGTTTCCACTGGTATTTGACAGTTTATCTTTTTGCTGATGAGCTCCATGTGTTTGAGGCTGCAAGGTCTTCTTGTCAACATCCTAACATTTAACTTTCTCCAAAGATTTTCTGTCTGATTTAAATCAGAACTTTAGCTGGACCTCTCTCCAGAATTGTATTATCTACAGTCAGAGGAAACACGCTGATAAAAGTATTTAGGAATCTGTCAGCGTCCCACTTTGTGACTTAGTAATATATGCTCTTTTAACCTTGGAAAAATTTCTCAAATTCCTCAGATTGTGAGGACAGCTTCTGTTCACAAACCAGAGATTTACTTTAGTCACAATCAGCTCTGAGGTCTAACTAAAGTAATTTCAAAACATATTTGCTCTGATTTTCTTTTGCTGAGTTGACTGTATGCTTGGACCAGGTCTGGAGAGTAGTAAGTTAAGAAAAGGAGTAATGTGAATTACTAAATAGTAGTAATTGCAATATGTTACAGTTACAGAAAAAAATGTAATTAAATGACACATTTTATTTATAAAGTTGCACATGATTAAACAACATATTACATCTAATTATCTTATATAAAAAAGTAAGGCAACATGCCCATTAAAATTTTTTTTGTTTTTACACGTAAATACATTGATTTTGTAGTCAATGATGGTGATGACCAAGGTTAATGTGAGATTTCCAATAGCAAGTGAATGCATCATTGAATGCATGCATTTTCTCCCATCCTTGACTGATAGCAGAACACAGCCCTAAAATAATGAAAGCATTACTGCTGAATTATTATGTTACATGATTAAACAACATCTGATGACTATTATAAAGGTCAAATGAACAGGTGTTTATGTGAGTGAAAAGCCAGATCCCACTGTGTCGAGATGGAGCTATATGTTGGGAATTTGTATGTTTTATGAAGCCAAGTCACTGCAAAATGACTTTAATAATTGTCCTAAGTTTACACAAAGGAAAAGGAAAAGTGCAGTTCAAGTTTGCTGATCCTTGTGCAAAGAATCAACAACAAAATATCTGGTATCTTCAAGCGCCTGTGACATTAGATATGCTTATATCTTAAAACTTAGAAGGATCTGCTTGCAGGTGCTTTCATATGTTATATATTTATGAATATAAAATGCACTTCTTCATCTTGGTAAGATTTTTTTAAGTAAAAAAAAAAGCATTTATGATTCACTTCACAGTAATCTGTCAGTCTCTGTATGTCTCTCTCACGTGTCCATGTCTTTGCCCCGCTCCAATCAGCTAAATGACCTGCAGTGGCCTTCCTTAACTTCTCAGTCTCTCTCCTTTATTTTTTCACAAGGACAAAAGTATAATCTGACCTAATTAAAGAAAAGATAAAGAGAAGCTGCTTTCCTGTGGCCGTGACCAGTTCTGAACGAACATCTTAACATGACTTTCCTATTCCCTGAGCCATTTAACTCATTTTATATACTATTTTTATTTCACTAGCAAATGCTGCAATTGTGGTTGTGGAGTGAATGAGACATTGCACACAATCAAACCAATAAATATAATTCCACATAAAAGCATTTGAGCGTTTGTCAAAGAGACAATAGTGCAGCATTCCTGTGGTAACAAGTAGAGACATCTAGTGGTCTCATCGACTCACTGCAGGTATATTCACAAATGAAGGAAATACCCACATAGGTGTCATTGTTGCATATCTGTGGAGCATTTAGCCAAATGATATTTTATGTCACAAATTCTAACAAGTTAATTAGGCTTGTAGTCTTCCCGACTCTTACTAAACTGATGCCAATCTCAGATTTGACTGTGACTCATCGTGTCACATCCAAGGCGGCCCGTGCTGCACAGTCTAACACAGACAGACAGTCTAATCTCGATGCACATTTGCATCAGAGGGAATTAGTGAGCCGTCCTGAGGTCTGTGGGGGCATGCTATCTTTTTTCGTACTGCTAAACGAAATGCGGTTCCTACCCGCACGTTTATTATGACCACACTTAACACGAATTTGGCATCAAAACAAGCAAAAAAATAAATTTGTCTGTGGTGACATGATAACACATCAGAGAAGGTCATATATATATAACCACATTTGCAAGTTAAAACAATAAATGCAAATTAGAGATTTTGACACAGCACGTCATGTGATTTTATGCAGACAGATCTGCTAACAAAAACTCTGTTCACAGTTAAAACAACTCTGCACTTTCACTGCCTGGACGCTCTGAAAAACTCTGAAACAGAGAGAAACAGCAATGCCTTGTGATTTGTAAATTCGCAAAAAACCGACACATGTTTTTGGGGGGATTTTGAAACTGAAGATTAGAAATAATTATGCTGGTGAAAGTCAGTAAGCATCCAACAAAGCAGCCGTATTTCCTGGAAATGTGCAAAACCATAACCATGATGAATATTCCTCCCACAGTTTATGAGTTTTATAACCAGGGGTTGACGTTCTGTTTCATGTTCTCATGAAATCTTGATTTTTTTTCAACTTGTGTGATGATGATAAATCAGTAGTTGTTTTGTATTTAGTTTGAATAATTTATCCTGTCTGAATATTACAATGAGCTCAACCCATTGCTTCATAGTCTACTTTAATATGTTTATTGATTCTCGCTTTTAATACAACCAACCTCATTTTATTAGTTCGCTGCAGTTTTGTTCGTTAAGTTGCTCTTCTTCTTGCTGTCTGGATGTTTAGTTGCACTATTTGAGCACACCAGCCTTCTTCCTCATGCACCAATAAAAGTTTCCCCTCTTTCAACCATTGATCAAACAATGGAGCTGTTTTCACTAAGCTCACTAAAACTTCTTAGTTAACATTTGAAGTCGACTTTAACTTGGCGGCTAGCTGAAGGCTACGGCTTCTCTCTGCAGGGCTCAGGCCTTCAGGACCCTCTTCCGTTGACCGGGACCGGGTCTGGACACTTATTTTTATATTTTTTGCATGTCTTTTATGTTTGCATCTTTTCTTTGTTGTATTTGTTTTTCTCGTGTTTGCTTGCGCGTTTGCACCTGTCGGCCACCGTAGTATTTTAACGATTCTGTATTTTAGTTCTGCTGGGCTCCATGTGATTATGTATTTGTTATAAGTTGCATTGTGATCACTGTTAGAATGTTTTGGGCTTCCCCTGTCTGACTCTGCTGACTCCCCCTCACATGTGATGGACCCGTCATGTGGACGGTGGAGCGGGAGGACCGGGACCGATGCTGACAGAACCGGAAGAGCGGAGAGTTCAGTGTGTTAGCGGTGAAGCTGTTCAGTTGAGTGTAACGATTTGTTAGAGGCGCAGCTGCCGCCTAAGGAATAGCAGCTCCTCTTATTTCTAATAAACCCTGTTGGCGGTACTACGTCTGCGATATGTCATTACAGTATTTACTTACACCACTTTAAGAGGTAATTACAGGATTGAAAAGGTAAAATACTGGTAGCTACAAACGCCAGCTTTAAAAAAAAAAAAATATATATATATATATATATTTTATCGTTTTTTATGAAAGAACGGTAAAAAAAAAAAAAAAAAAAAAACTGGCGTCTGTAGCTACCAGTATTTTTTTTTATCGTTCTTTCAGAAAAACGGTAATTACCGTTCTTTAAAAAAAAACAGTAAACTACTGGCAGCTATAGACGCCAGTAGTTTACCGTTTTTTTCGAAAAAACGGTAAACTACTGGCAGCTATAGACGCCAGTATTTTACCGTTTTTTCGAAAAAACGGTAAACTACTGGCAGCTATAGACGCCAGTATTTTACCGTTCTTTCACAGAACGGTAATCTACCGTCAGGATTAATTACGGTGCAGCCACTGTGGATTTACAGTAAACTTCTGGCGTCTACAGCTGCCAGTATGTCACTGTAAATTTACAAGATTATTTCTTAGAGTGTACCTTTTTGTTTACACCTTTGTCAGATTCTCTTGTTTTTTCCTACCATTTATTCAACTGTTACATCCTGGATTTATTCCAATGGTTCCTCACTTCCAGTAAATTTGCCTGTTTGTTTATTAAATTTCTGTCTACATCCTGCTTGTGGTTTCCGGCACCATTGGTTGTGACAAAGTACCTAGAAACATTTACTTTGTCCACATGAAAATAAAGAAACTTTTCAGCAACAAATTCTCCAGATTCTATCCAGAGGTTGTACTTCCAGAATCTCTATACAAAGTAGAGAGTCACCGCATTTGGGGGACTTTTTTGGCTTTGTCCAGTCGACCGGTCTCTAAATTTTGACTCACTTAAACGGTGGTTGAAAAGCAGAAGAATCAACATGATTGGAAAGAAGCCAGCATTGCTTCAAAGGTACCGTATTTTTCTCACTATAAGACACGCCTAAAAACCTTCAACTTCCTCAAAAGCATACAGTGTGCCTTATAATGCAGTGCACCTTATAAATGAACCAATATTAAGCCACAACAGGTCTAGCAACTACGGTAAGCAGCTGCCAACTTCATTGTCACCCGTAGAAGGTGCATGCTGGGATAGATGTCAGAACGCTGGCTTGTAATCTATTAATAAAGTTTGACTGACCTGTCCACCTAAAACAGTCTAGAATCAGGTCGTCTGCAGGTCATTTAGCATCATGTTCTCCATGAACATGATGTGCGCAAACGGAGACGGGTGACCATTGTCTGCCCACTCCCCGGACCAGTCGGGAAGGTTCTCCTCGCTGACCGGATCGGACTGTTTTGTTGATATTCGCTTTAGTGCAGCTCCATCTAGTGGATGCATAACGCAACTCCAGCCTCTACTGTAGCGTCTATTCTAAACGCCTTATAATGCAGTGCGCCTTATATATGAAAAAAGTTTTAAAATAGGCCAATTTTTATTAAGCCACCGACTTCAGCCTTATTATCCAGTGCACCTTATAGTGCGAAAAATACGGTAGTTTTTATTTTCTTTATTTTACTGTTTTTATCTGGCTACATAAAGTGTAGCAGCTAGCACTCGCTACCACCAACTTATCTTTGCCTATCTTGCCAAGTTCTTGCTCAGCAATCAGAGTGGGTAAAAATATTGATTCATAAATAATTTGCAGTTAAATTATCCAAATAACAATTCAGAAAGGCCTCTGAATGAAATGGACCTCCTGTCTCACAATGGTGTCAGACACTGTGGTGAGTGGCTCACACTGCCACTATATCTAGTGACACCATATCTAACCAGTTCTTCATCTTGAGTTAGCAATCAACTATTATTGGCCATTAAGTTATACGTTAACAACCTAAATCAGACGATCATATCAAAATTACGTTTCACCCTTTACCTCTCTTGTTTGCCCTAAACTAAAATGGCCTTGTGGGCTGTTTTAATTTTAATAGTTTGATGTAATTTGTTATCAGTACCATACCAGGACCCATATTTTCAAAAAAAAATTAAAACGAAAAGAATCTCCTAGTGTAGGAACATTCTTGGAATTTCTCAAATTCTACAATTGTTTTTTTTTTTTTTTTAATTTACCTTTGTTAGATAAAACTTATTCACAAATTCACAAATTATTCACAAATCACCATAGGCTTTTTGTAGTTGGCCTTTTATAAATCTATCTTTTTTATAAAACTAAATCTATCTACTTGAATGAAGAGTCAATCTTGTGTTTTAGTTTAAGGGGTTTTATTAGCTTAAAATCTCTCTAAACAAGATCATTTAAAAAAGTACTGTGCTTTAAATAATGTTTAAGTTTATTCTAAAAAAAAACGTGTGACTTCACATAAAACTGATTTCTTTTCAAACTGCTTTTCAAGTTTTTGTGTTTGCGACTTCAAGAGAAGAACCAAACGACCCACATCTTTGGATTTCAATGCCTTTTCCAGTAGAAACTGCAAACATAACATCTCCACCCTCACTGCAGGGCTCTGTCACAAATGATCTCACCACATCAGCAAAGGCATCGTTTCAACGTTGTATACTTTAAAATTCGAAGATAAGGAGTCCTGTTTACGCCAGCCTTCAAACATAAACAACAAGCCCTAATGGCAGGAACGTAAACTCTCAGGCTCACAACTCAAAAGAGCGATTATGAGCATTTACACAATGTGAACGCAAAAAGGAGAACCATACCGATAGAAAAATGGAGTGAAGTTACGCGCTTTGAATAAAACAGACAGCAGTCAAACAGAGGGGCTTTGATCCTTGACTCTGGATTTCTGTGGATCTACAAATTACAGGAAATATGTTGTGTTTGCTGCTTTGAATCGTGGAGGCAAACACTGGGAGGGCCATGCAGTCGCAAGTCTGCAGAAATATCAAAAAAGGTTATGACTGGGTCATCGTTTTTCTTTTACAGCTTAGCATTTTAACAGCAGCATGTTCTTTAGAGATACTGCTTTTATTAATATGTAATGAAGTAATTTCTGCCAACACAAAGTATTGCCCCCCAAAAATCCAGTCTTCATATTTCATCAACTTAACTCCAGAACTTTAAAGTCACATCCCAGTTTTCCACTGAGATACTACATCTCATCCAACTGGAGAAAATCGGTGTCTCTATTTATGAAATGGAAAATAAATATCATAAGTTCTGACTTCGTTTATGAATAACATTTCAAATCTCAAACACAGCTTATTTTGAGTCTATTATTTATGTCTAGATTATGTTTGCTAGAATATGTTTAGATGAAAATCATAAATGTCAATTTTTTTATCACTTGTGTGCCATACACATCATTAATATTACTGATCTTAAATTGGAGTGCCTTAAAAAGACTATTTTACTTCTTCTTAGCAAGATGATACCAAAGGTTTTTTGTAATTTAACCATTTAAATATTTTTCTAGTACATCAACTGTGGAACTACAATAAAGTTCATAAAGGATTTGTGAATAGTCAATCATATCATAATTAATTGAGTTGTAAAAACTTCACTTACAACTTAATTAATGTTTTTATGAAATAAAAGTGGTTCTCTTCCAAACTGTAACTATTCATTATAGGTTCTCGCAGGATGATTAACTGGTATAATAATGACCATTAATAGAGTGCCATTGTGAAATGACAATCCAAATGTTTTTGTTCATGTAACATTTAACAGTCATTTCAAATTTGTTTACAGATTTTCAGGCAACATGATGACAAATCTTCATCCAGTTTCTTTCATGCTGCATTAGGAAACTCTAAGCATGTCAACTGTGTTTTTGATGCTAATTATTGAGTAATGTACTCGATGTTAGTGCTATAAAATACAATACTGTGGATACACTCTCCAGTAGCTTGACAAGCTGTATACTGGGAGATAAAAAAAAAATAAAAAATGTGGAGCTGAGTGTTTAAACACATTCTGCACAGGGTGGTTTCAGTCTCCATGGGAGCTTCCCTGGAGGCTCTCTGTAAACCTCACAGTGTGGATCCCATCTCACTGAGTAATGACCTACAAACAGAGGGCAGCTCCTCCCTCATTCCTAGGCTACTTAAACCCTGTCAGGAAGCGGGGAGAGGGAGGGGGGAGCTGAGATGTGATTTGGTTTAAGAAAATGTTATGAGATGACAACAAAATTTCACACCGAAACTGAAGATAAGGATTCAGAATCAGTCTTTTATTAAGTCTACGTTGATTTCCAAAAAATGCGGAGTTATTGAAAGGTAAAAAGATGAATCGGTTAAAGAAAAATAGATGTGTAACAATTCATGATTAAAAAGTATGAAACATAAGTGCATATCTGGTTTTTTGTGTGTGCGTGTGTGTGTGTGTGTGTGTGTGTGTGTGTGTGTGTGTGTGTGTGTGTGTGTGTGTATGTGTGTGTATTCTAACAGTGTGGAAGCAGTGAGGTTTACTGTACATGAAGTGTGGTTTTTGCAGGCTGGATCTTACCAC
This sequence comes from Poecilia picta, assembly GCA_033032245.1. NCBI lineage: Eukaryota > Metazoa > Chordata > Actinopteri > Cyprinodontiformes > Poeciliidae > Poecilia > Poecilia picta. Next base: position 15,535,688 of record CM065358.1, read on the forward strand.
ATAACAGTGCTGCTGATGATATCCCAGCCCATCACACTCTGCTGTGGTGACTCATCACTGCTGGCTTCTCCATTTTCTCTGTACCAATACCAGTAACTGGTTGCATATCAAAAAGTTGCTAAAATGTTTAGCTAAACATTTTAGCAAAAGATTTAGCTCAATTCTTCCCAGGCTGTGAAGGAGACACATTATCTGAGATGGAAACAGATTGAGAGAAACTTCAAACACTGGAGTTTTTTTTTTTCTTATTCTGAAAAAACAGATGCTGATAATCTATTTCAGAGAAGGAACGTTTTATCACACAGATGATTGAGGAAAAGGTGGGGAACGCTGTCTGGAAACATCATCCCACTTTTTTCCCTCAATCGTGAACGAAACGCTTTTATCTTTACATGTCCTCCTACAATTCTGATAACGAAATACCACTTCTAAATATCGCCTGCGTGCATCTGTCATTGCTGATAAACAGTTTGGCTTACATTTTTGGCTGTCAGACTACAAGCACAGCCGAATTTGGCCGAATTAGGAAGTTCCCCGTTGTTTATATTTTTAGACCTGGAAGTTTGAATGTTTTGGTTCGCTTGCTGATGATATCTTCTTTAAAGCAAATTTAACATTTAACAGCTTTTTAAGGGCTGGTTGAGAACTCGAGCGGGGTCACTCTGTGTGTGTTTGCGCTGGACTTTGACGATCTTCCAAACCTCCCAGATAGAAACTGTTTCATGTATTAAGGAATAACTTAAATTCTCTGTTGTCCTCTTTTAGTTATTATTCCACTTCGTACAGTAACAGGTATTTGAATACAATGTGAAATCATAATATTTTCTTTACATTTAGAGAAAATGTAAAGAAAATGTCTTAAAATGGTATTTTGTGGCATCTCTCAACACTCTCTGCACATTCACTGACAACCCAAGTAAAGTATTGGTTGTCTTTAATTGCCAGCCTATGTGGTTTTTCTACTTTGACATGAAGATACAGTGACCATCGACATGTTAGTCTACAACGTAAGCTGATGATCAGCATACTCAAATTGATCTTCAAAACAAAAAAATATGATAAATAATTTCCCGCTGCCTCATTTATTAACATTTCAATGATGCTCTTTTATTTGTTAAACAAAATTCAGAATTTCTGTTTTTAATTGAAATGGCATGTCAAAGTACAATAAATCACTTATTAATGACTTTTAGTTTCCCTGCGTCATAAATGTGATGCCACACTGAAACCCATCTCTCTTTCTCCAAACTTCAAATTGGAGAACACAAGACAAAATGCTAGTCAAGTAATATGTCGTTTGATCAATGTAATTCAGAAAATGGCCCTGAAATGACCTACCCAGCTATATAACTGCAGTTCATTATGTTTATTACTGCACTTTGACAAACACACATGAGTTTGTCTTGCAAACAAACACAGATAAGAGGACAATGGTGGATAGGAAAAACTATCAAAAGGTCACTATTAGATTTCAATGTGAGATTATACTTTTGTTATTTCATGGCCTTTAACACAAACAATGCAAGTTCGTAGCAAACCTGACAAAACAGACTAACAATCCAACAGACAATCAAGGCAGTGACACGTCCAGGAGCTGATGGACACAGGGACTGAACAGGAGATATAAAAATAGGTGTTTATTGGGAAACACACAATCTTAGTCAGACGGGCCAGGGTCAGAACCAGGGAATCCAAGTCGGGGTCAGGCGGTTTCAGATCTCGGGGTCAGACAGACGGGGGTCAGAGCCAGTGGGTCCAAATCCAGGTAAAAACGAGTTCCAGATCTCAGGGTCAGACAGACGGGGGTCAAAGCCAGGAGGTCCAAATCCAGTGGAGAGGGTCAGGATCAGGGACAGGAGAAGCAACTGGGGAGAAGGAAGAGACAGACAGGTTAGTACTGGGCAGTAGCTCAAATCTAGCAGCAGGCCTGAACGTGTTACCGCTGAGGGTTAAACAACAATCTGACGCCGTGCAGGGGGAAGATCCGTCCTTATATGGCAGCGGCTGGAGATCAGGGTGATGCTGTTCAGGTGTGAGTGGTCACAGCTCAGCCGATGCTGTGACAGGCAGAGTCAGAATCAACAGCCCTGCATTCGCCTGACCCCAGTGAAAGTTTTGCGATTACACCTGCTCAGAAAGGCGGAAATGTCCTGGAAACGGACCAACTTTGGCAAACTGTTAGCAAAGCGCTGTGGTGAGAAACGATCTTTCTCCAAATTGTGGCAGCGCTTGACAGTCCCCCAAAACCTCCCTTAAAATAGAAGTCTGAACTGTCCCTTTAATGTCATCTAGCAGCACGACTGCGATAAAACAGTTTATCTCTACATGCAAATGTGATAATGTCTCTCCACCCGAAGTCAGCATTGACAGATAGGTTTATGCTCCCAAGCTTGGTGTAGCCTATAGAAGAAGAGCTACAACAAGAGCACTGACTTGCATTGTCTTTGAATTATGGTAGTTTATGACACTGCTGATATATCAGTGTTTATAAGTCACAATATGGCCTTGTGAACGAGTGAAACACAAACACAACTGTGTTGCGCATTTACATCTATTCAAAGTGGAAAGGGTCATGCAATGTTATAGTCTGAAACATGCCGAAGCTCAAAGGAGCAAGTACAGACTAAGAAAAAGTCTCAATTAATTTTGTTCTTTAGCTTCTTAGTAAATGAAAGTCTACTAACAAAAAACCTGTGATTAAAAGTGATAATGCACCACATTATTAGCATTGTGGTGAGATATCACCACTACAGTGCAACTTCCAAACCAACTGGTTTGACTGAGGTTTGAAACTCAGCACTTTTTTTTTTACAATGTTAGCAAACTGAAAGAAAAAGAGATACTTCCCAGAGCTTTTTAATACAATGACCATCTTTTTACAGAGAAAATAATTTTAACTTTTTAGTATTTTATTGCAATTATTATACAATCAAGAACATTTTAAAAGCTTAATTTTTTGTGTTTCATTGTTGTCTCATTGTGTCTTGGATTCCCCAGCATTAAAAATGTGAACATTTAACAAGTTGTTGAATGTGTGGAAGATTACTTAGGTCCCACTTTTTTATTATCTTAGATTTATAGTTTTCGGGTATGATTATATTCCTTCATCTTTTAAATGGAAACTTTCCATTTTACATGTTTATGATTCACAAAAGGGCTGGCTGCACAGTGGCACAGTTGGTAGAGCTGTTGCTTTGCAGCAAGAAGGTTCTGGGTTCAATTCCCAACCTGCGGTCTCTCTGCATGGAGCTTGGATGTTCTCCCTGTGCATGCATGGGTCTTCTCCGGGTACTCCGGTTTCCTCCCACAATCTAAAAACATGCCTGTCAGGTTAGATATATTGCAATTTAACACGCTGATATTTTAACAGCAATTGCGTAACTACTATTTAGAGGAAAGAACAATAAAATTTAAACAAATAAAAAACTAAACCAACACTTAAACAAATTTTAGGACACTGTTCAAACTATGTGATGATAAATGTGACAAAATCACTTGTTAAGATTAAATAATAAGCAGCCGTGGAACACAAAAAGCTGAGCATTACATTTTTCCAGTACGGCCTCCAAGCAGTTTAATCAGACTGTGATGTTTACACCACAAATTTAATGACTGTGCACATGTTTACAAATCCATCCAGATAGCATTGCATTCCTTCTGTCCCTGAGCATCATCTCTCACATGAAAATACTCCACTGATGACCACATGACAGAGGACATTCAGGGAAAACATTTAAAAACACATGCCTAAAAACTGCAGCTCCCAACAAATGTGCCAAAGGAAAGTGAAACTTGCAGAGAAGAGGGGGGAAAAAAGCATTGTGAGTTGCAACAATCCCAGGAGGGTTATATAACATTTCCTTGGGAATGGCGGTCACAGCGACCAGTTCATCTCATCTCGGTCTCCATTAGATACCATAGGCAGGCCTCCTTTAACAGCCATTATGAAACTATCTGTCACAGAGCAGTGGCAGCTCCGGCATCCAGCAAACTATTTAAAGGTCGGCAAATCACCCACTCAACACCACACATCTTTAGCAGCACAAGAATTAAGAAGTGTTAATTTTGCAAAAGGAACATTAGAAAGATTCACAGCCAGAAAAGCACCCTTGCTATTTTCAAGTGCTGCAAACTGCTAAGTCATTTTTGAACCTCCAGATATTTCCTTCCAAAACCTCCCCGTTAGTATCTAAGTGTTGCATGTAATAAAGCCGGCACTCTAAATAGTTTTTGCAGTGTTGTGTAAGAGGAAAGCTTGTTCTGCAGCAAGATCCATCCATCCATTCTTGCTTTGGCTTTTCTTTTTCTCCCCTTTTATGCCCACAAAATGAAACAGAAAATGGTTTCAAAGCAAAAAAAAATACAGACTCCATGAAAGATTTAAATAACTGATCACAATCCACTTTTTGAGATTCGGCTTGCAGCATGCAGTTTAAAACATCATAAAGTGACTGTTGGTATTTAAAAAAAAAGTGTTTTATAGCTTGTAATTTCCTGAAAAAATGTGTAAAAACAGCTATGGTTTGTTCTGCACTCTGTGTTTCGATGTAACGTTGCATTTAGTTGTAGTCGCATTATTTTTATTAAAATTTCAGAAGAGCTGGCGCAACGTGGAGGGAGAGGCCAGCCAAAGGGAGCTGAGATGTTTTGGGTTGGAGGAGCAGCTTTAATCATCGTCACAACAAGTTTGACAAAAATGGACTGGCTGGTTCCATATCTTCTACTATTGAATATTTAAATGTAAGGTTTGGCGTAGTCACAGGAAGAAAATAAACGTGTGGGTTTCTTTTAGAATTTTTCAGCTTTATTTATAAATTAAGATTTTAATTCTTGACCTCACAACAGTTTTCTCATCACGGATTTAGACCCGATGGAAAATCAGTCAGATGATGCATGCAGCAATTAGAATATGTTGAAGTTGGAGAGCGTTAGCAACTCCCTTACCCTACATGCAGCTCCGCTCCATCCATTTCTGCCTCACATCGTCTGCTTTGAGCGACACTTCTACTGAAAAATATTCACATTCTGTGTGTATGCATGGCCATAAATGATACATTTTGACAAGATGTGTGTAAATAAATATTTCTATTTGTTAAATGTCCAAATAAAGATACTTTTTATTTAGAAATTCACTTTTGCTTCTTTAAAATTTAGAACCTTATAAATGTTTCCTAGTAGTTGATCCTCTATTGCCTAAGACCAATAAGGCCTGCTGTGATGTTAAGTTGTTAAAGTCACTTATTAAGGGCAGTAATAAATAATTACTGGTTGACTTTTTAACACTGTGCTACAAATACAATATGAGGAAATACTAAGGACAACCTTAGCTGCTTTGGTAAATGTTCCTTCTGATGCTCATCTTAATTTCTCAGGACCCGTCGGCCTTCTGCTCCTTTCTGGACCTTGCGTGTTCTCCCAGTATAAGCATGAGTTCACACCGGGTACTCTGGCTTTTCTCCCAGTTGAAGAACATTAGATTAACTGGTTGCTCTAAATTCCCCTTAAGTGTGTGTGTGTCCATGGTTTTCTGACCCGTGTTTCCTTTTGTTCACTGTCTCGAGACAAATGCCATAAAGTGTCTCTATCTTTACTCATAGGATACATAAATTGCCTGGCAATCACTCAACAAGTAGGACAAATGTGACTAGAGTGAACCTCCATGATCTTCATGAATAGAATGTTCCATAATAATAATAAGAATTTTTTAAAATGTGACGACTTTCTCAGGCTACTGTTTAAAATCTTGAAGACAGGAAGTAAGAAGTATCTCAATTAATGTTCATAATAATCCATAAATTCTCCGTCTTTTTGGATTTGTGTTTCCTGGTGCAATGGGACAGTCAGTCTTCACCTGGTGTTAGTCCTCAAAAAAGAGAAGCTGTTGCTCTTCCTGGTTTTTTCATCTCTTCCTCACAATTTGCATGCCGTCATTATCTAAAGCTGGTGATGGCATGCAATCTGTGGCCAGTTTATCGCTAACATTATGGTTCAAAAACCTCAATACCTCAATTTTGGTTTCCTTTCAAAGATGTTCCTGTTGAACTCAGGTGCTCTCAGACGGCTCTGCGAATTGTTTGTACTCTTCTGAATTCATACTTTAAATCGGTTTTGAAGATCCGAGTTTGTAAAGATATTCAGAAAAAAACAATCCTTTTTTTAAGGCAAGAAGGACTGCTCTATTTAGCGTATTTATACGCCTTAAACTTTTACACACTTTTGTCACAATCACAATGACTGAGCTTTATTGAGTGTGTGTGGTATTGGACAAAAAAATATATATATATTCATGCCTTCTTTATGTTTAGAACTGATAGACTTCTCAGATCTACATGAAAAAAGTGATGAACCATAACATAAAATACACTAAAGCCTGTTCGAGAGGGATGGATGTGTTTGCAAATACATGCAGTTGTCTGCAAACTGTGTTGCAGAGGTGTGTTGTGGAGAAAACACTAAATGTAAATGGCCATTTTTCAGACATTGAATTACAAGCAAATGCATCCTCAACTCAAATGAAATGTTTTTTTGTTGTTGTTGTTGTTTTTATTTTCTTGAATTAGACCGACGCCTCACTGGGAATCACACGACGAGCCCCATGACACGCATATGTGTCCCGCACTGACTCAAGTCTGAAAAAAACCCCACCAATTCTTTCCACGCGCTCGTGGTCGTGGGCTCGTGTGAACCCAAAGTATCCGCAGCACCACCTGTCAGGAGCCGAGCCGCCTGCGGCAGAAACAGCCCGAATTCATCCGCTCTGCAGGCCGAAAGGTCTCCGGGCCGCATTCCTTCACTGGAGGTTATGGCGAGCGGGGGGGGGGGCGACTCGGTGGGCTCTCTCGGATAAAATGCTAGTACACGACGAGGCCTTTTCCTCGAAGGCTTACCGAACCGAACATTTCCTCTCAAGACGCCTGGATAAGGCTGATAAAACCCGCTGCTGCTGATGAGAGGAGTGGCGCAGTCGTGGCGCTCCGCCCCGCCGCTCAACCAGCGAGGAGGAAAAACTTTTCTCTCCTCTCACTTTGAACTTTACTGATGTCGCTGGCGTCCGTCCGAACGAGAAGAGTGGGGACCAGGAGGGCTCGCGTTTTCAAGCCAGGAAGTTTGAACATGAAGACTTTCAGCGAGTAAGAAGAAAGCAAAGACACCAAGAATCGTTTTTTGTTAGTTTTTTTTTTTTTTGTAGTTGTTGTTTTTGAGTCCATCCAGAGTGCGGCATCATGAAGTCGCTCCGGCGCTTCAGCTTCACTCTGTGGACTCTTCTGGTATTCAGCGCTCTGCTCCCGGTAGGAAAACTTCTTTTATTTCAGCATTTTACTCAAACTTGAACAAGATAAGCTTTGAGAAATCCCTCCACCAAAAAATAAATAAATAAATAAATAAATAAATAAAAAAAGATAGAGGTAACAGATAGGGGTCTGTTTTTTTTTTTCTTTCTTTTTTAAGGGTTATATCAGGTTTAGTCTGCCAAGTGTGTTTGCACCTGTTGCGCAGGTAGAACAACAGGCGCAAACCGTTGCACCTGTTTTTGTTTGAGGAGGAAAACCAAAAAGTTCTTCCTAGCTGGTTTAGCGGGTAGAACGCTACCTGTTCTACCTGTTAGTTTTACACAGACAGTAAAACTAGGAGCTTTATTTGGGAAATGGCTTCAACTGAAGATACTGTGAGAACAAATATGAGCTTAAATTTGTTAGTTTTATCAGGGATGTGTTGAATAGGAGAAAATTCAATATTAAGGACTATTTATTGGACAGAAATAGTAACCACATCTTTACAGCCACAAACTTTACATGCATTTCAAAAGGAAAACAAAAACAAAACAAACAAATGTTAAGGGTTAGCTTTTCTAGGAAAAGCAGATGATATCTGAGAAAGAAAATATAATTAATTATGGTTGGAAACATTTACATCAAGACAAATATTGCATTGTTCCGAAGGGTGTGAACGATAGGAGAGATTACTTGTAGGCCACTAATAAAGCGTGATTGGATTAGAAATGTTTAATCAGCAGCGGAATATATATTTGAAGTCATGAAAAATATATTTTTGACAGGATTTTATTTAATAAAGGAAGCATGGAGTATATTTATAGCTACATAGATTGTAAAAAAAAGAAGCCTCCTTCACAGTTGTAGGTAAGAAAGTAGCTAAGTTACATAAATTGTAGTTATAGAACAAAACAAGACACTAGATTTTTAATTTTAAATTATGGAGAAAATGTGGAGTTTTTTTCATAATTTAACAGACTTACAAGTACAGAAATGCACAAATATTGATGAAGAAGGTTTTGCTTAGCTCACAATAGCTTAAAGTAGGTATAACTGAAGGTTTTGCTACTTTCGGGTAAATTAAAATAATTAATAAATCTGGAGAAAGTTGATGTTGGTAAGCTGTTCATGGGTGCTGAGAAGGGAAATAAACTGTGGCATTATAGTTTCTTACATTTTAGTCCCAAATATGCTCACAAGTGTCAAAAATGTTTGTGTCGTTGAAATACTATAAGGATATGAACTGGCATCAAACAAATCAGGGCAGCATATAAAACTGGAGTTAACCGTGTTGAACTATTTGCCAGAAGTCAGAGAAAATACTCATCTATTGTGATTTGATGTGTTTTCAGTTTAAAAATGTTCCTTGAGTCATAACAACTACTGGTGGAGTTTTGACTGAACCAAAAATCTGTTTGAACTCAATGACCTTATTATAGTCGGCTGTTTATTTGATTGTTATAAAGAATGTACATTAGTTGAACATTTATTGATATATCTACATGCACTTGAAAAAGTGATTATTTTAGACTGTAAAATGACTGAAGCGGGTAACTTTACAGCTGGACTCAGATCAATGCATGTAACTAAAATATTAGTTAGATCTGGTTTGACATGTTTACTGTGTAGAATATGTACAAAAAGTGTAAAAATATATATATATATATATATCTGTGGTGAGATGAAGAGATGTAAAGTTTTAACTGATTAAGATGAAAAGATTTAACTGTGATAAACTTATTAAGACTCGAACAGAAAATATACTAATTAAGTTATATTTACGGTCGTGGAAAAAGGGAGGAGAACTTACGGCAACTTGCGTGAATATCTTTTTTTAAATCATTTAATAATGACATCATTACTTTGCAGTTTCAAGTTGGGTTTGTGGTGTTTGTCATTTGATTCGACGTGCTTCTAAATGTAGAAGTCAACGCCATGGTGAGATCAATGGCGTTGATCTCACCGCCATTGACTCCTCCAGAAACAAGACACTAGTTTGGAAAGGGGTTTAAAGAGGTCTGGAAATAATTTAAAGTAAACTATTTCACTTTGTGAAAGATAATTTAAAAATGGAGAAACGATTGAAAGTAAAATCCACAACATAACCTGAACCGGCTGTCCAGCAAGTTCCCCCTGAGAGCAGGCTGTAAGATGTCAGCATATACAGATAGTATTAAGTGGACGTTTTTGAGTTCTATAACCTATTTTAGCAGGAGGTGTCTGGAGTTAACATTAATGATAAATATGTCACATTGAGCTGCTTTTAAATGCACATAGATGCCAGCATACTCTGCAGTTGAGTAAATGTTCATTTTTATTTTTGTTACCCATGAAGGTAAGATAATTAACTTGATCTTTTTTTTTTTTTGGATGGACTCAACTTGATGCAGGTGGAAAATTCAAAAACTGTACTGATTTATTACCGTTTATAGTCAAAAAGACTCATCCGATTCTTTTAAAAACTTCCCTCTAAGCACAAAACGTAGACAAATGAGACCATTTTTTTTCTTTTTTTTTTTCCTAGGGTGAAATAATTTTTAAAATGCTGTTCTCACAGGCAGGGAACTATCATAACAAAGAGCCAGTGGCATCCAAGCAGCCTCCCTGAGATCCACCTGTCCTCGTTCCACTGGTCTGTCTGGTGAGGGATGCAGGGTGACAGAGGTTGAGAATGGCATGTGAGGAGACATGTGGCCAACAAAAAGGGGTCGGGAACGGAATGAGGTCCAGCTCAGACGGCCTTTTCAGCCAAGTCTGGTCCAGAGCCAGTAGAACGGTCGAACCAGTGCTTTGAGTCTTTGCCTAAAGAATTACTCGGGAATCTGTTTTTACTGGAGGATGTGCTCCTCCAGTTTAGTTTGTGCTGGTCTAGTTTAGTTTGTGCAATCAGAGAAAAAGCATCAAGAAGCAGAACTTCAGCAATTTTAAATGTGAAAGCTGTGGAGGTTTTTCTGAATTTTTGTAGCAGGACAATATATATATGTGTGTGTGTAGGTGTGCGTGTGTGGGTGTGTGTGTATGTATGTTTTTTCCTTTTAAACCAAAACTCAACACTTAAAGGGAAACAAAACCATCAAGTCTCTTCAAAGTCGTGTAAAGTTCAATGAGTTGAACATAGTTCCTCAGTGCTGCCCATCCCCTACCTGTTGCTGTGCGCTGCAGTTTAGCTGAATGAAAAAAGAACTGCTAAACTGCTTTTGTTACTGCTTGTAAAAAAAGACCTATTATGCTTTTTGTAAACATTTCTGATCTCAAAAACACAGTTACATTGTAGAAGCTTAGAGCATAATTTCTAAACCAGCTAATATTTCTAATGAGTCGTCGATCAAAAATCTAAATTACAATAAAAATCTCACAGTGGTAGGGATAATATTTTCTTTTCTGGTTTGAATAAAATCAATTAGAATTGGGAACTGATTAGGAACTGGGAACTAGTGCTTTTTTTTCTCAAGGTTATCATGTTGTGAAAATCTCAAAGAGAACTCATGTTATGCAAGATTTGCAGTAACAAAACCTTTGGTTCCCTGTGGAAATGTATATTTTTAGTTCTGCACAAACGAACCAATTCACAATGATGTGACTTTGTGAAGATGCTCTGTTCTCTTTTTTTTTTTTCCCCCCACCGCATAATTGAACACCTGTTTGTTCAGCAGCATGGAACATCTCATAATGTCAGCATAGGTAACGTGAACGAATGTGGAACTGACTCGTCTCAAACACGGTTAGCCAGAAACAAATAAACGGAACAAACATTTTTATTAACAAAGGCTGTGTTTCAGTCACTAGATACATAATATTATGAGATCTAGGTGGAATGTCTGAAATAAATGGAAACTGACCATTAATAGTTAACTGTACAACTTGACTTCTGTGTTCAATTCATGCAAGCTTCAAGGGAGAGATGGTGGAACAGTTTTGCAACACATCTGCTTTTTCGAGGGTTTTTTGAAGGGGTTGACATATAAAAGGCATGATGTTTATCTCATACCAGAGTCAGATTAGGTTTGTCCACATTATAATTAAAGTCCCTGTGTAGTGCAGGTTCCAAGCTAGTTACTCATTGTTTCCTGGTAAATTCTGGAAATCATTAATTTGCACAGAAACAAGTGGTTTGTTTGTCTAAATGGCCAACTTTCCATGCCTTTCCATCTCTAAAAATTCCCCAACCAATCCAGAATTTATTGTATGAAGGACCTTCCTGGAGCATGCACCTTTTGACCTCTCTGGATCAAAAGGTGCATACGACAACATCCAACTCACAGTAGCTCTCCCCCCCCCCCCCCATTTTGTTGGAACACTGACTATTTCTCTCACCGTGACATGCAAAAATCTGATCACACGATACAATACCTGTTTTATTTTTGAAGGGGAAGTGAAAGTTCATTGTGCCATTGATTAAATTAGCTTCTATGAAGACCAAACACTCAGGACAGAGACGATAGGCTCACACATGCAAATGTGAGTCTGACAGCAACACAGCTGGATTTTTGTGCTGTTAAGAGATGAACAGACTTTCAGACTTGCATAACGGTGTACTTTGATGTTCAGCAAAACTGTTCACTTCAGTCGTTCTTGCACGACTGTGGATCAGGTTTTATTGGTTGAGCGAGATGCAGGGATCAGGATTTACGTATGTAAAAAAGTGCTGGAAGGTTTAAATGTCTCTATTCCTCTGATAAAATAAGAGGTAAGATTTGTAATGTTTGGATCGTCGACATCAGCTCATGAAGACTTTGAAGTGCCTTCTTTGTAAGGAGTAAAGGCAAGGAGGTAATGCTTCTTGCTTTTTGTGGTCACACCAGTAATTTTTTTTAAAGAAAAATATAAAAACAAATACACCTCTGTCTATTCTTTTTTACGTTTCAGTTCACCTTATTGTGTTTAGTCACATAGAATCTCTGTTTCATAAAGTTTGTCCTCCACAATGGAGATCCATAAATTCATTTCATGAATTCTGCCAGCCTTTTTACCACATTTAGACATCGTTTGACATCTTTGCAACTATTATTTTTAAAACACTTTTGCATGTCTTTGAGACAGTTGGCAGCATTTTCCTAATTCTAATTCTATATATATATATATATATATATATATATATATATATATATATATTTTAGAACAACTTTGCTCAGGGTGCTGTATATTTGTAGCTCTATTCCTCACTGCTCTCATTTCAGATTACAGGAACACTTGATGACGACAGAATGAGCATATATTTTAACAATTGTGGGGGAAAAAATGCTGGATTAGATGAAATTCATTCAAAATACAGCAGCAACTATCGTTTGCAGATTTGAGAGTCAGAAATTTAATTTAGTTGTGTGTTGTGTAAGATGCTAATTTGGATGCAAAAACTCAAAGCACTTAAAAGAGTAGAACTAGAAAAGGGGAAATATGTAGCTTCCTTCTTTGGAATTAGTTTTATGTACTGACATTTTCCATACAGACGGTTCTAGCATTTTCCACTTTCAGAAAAGAAATGTCCGCATGTTCCAACAAACAAAAAATTTGTCTATGAAATGACTACTTGACATTTTTCAACCAGGTAACTCTGCAGTGGTGTTTGCTTCAGTCTGTTCAATTAATACAAATTAAGTCAACATTTTGACTATTTGACTAAAATAGTTTTTAGGTAAATCTATTTTAGTTTTTACCTACTAAGGTATGGTTTTTACCTACTTTTGTACTTTTTATAACTTACTTGTAGTCTAAAGTGTGAAAACATGATGATGTGACTACAAAACATATCATCTCATTGTACAAGGGATCAGTGACAATAAAGGGCATCTATTTTTTTCTGCTAGCTAGAGACCACTTTTAGGTAGTTTTAGTTAGTTATGATCCTTGGTCATAATTGCTGATATAAGTGCAAACTGGCTCAAATAAAAAGAAAATAACAGAATGCATGCCCTAAGTTCGATCACCGTATTTTACGCACTATAAGGCGCACCTAAAAACCTTCAATTTCCTCAAAAGCCGACAGTGGGCCTTATAATCCGGTGCGCCTTATACATGGAGCAATATTGAGCCACAACAGGCTCACAACCACGGTAAGCAGCCGCCAACTTCATTTTCGCCCGTAGAAAACGAAGCGCGCGGTGCATGCTGGGATAGTTGTCAGAACACTGGTTTGTCATCTATTAATAAGGTTTGACTGACTTGTCTACCTACCACCATCTAGAATCAGGTCATCTACAGGTCATTTAGCACCATGTTCTCCATGAACATGCTGTGCGCGAACAGAGACGGGTCACCATCCTCCGGCCACGCCCCGGTCGCGGAAGGCTCTCCTCGCCAACCCGAGTCGGACTGTTTTGTTGACATTCCGTTTAGTGCAGCTCCATCTAGTGGATGCATAACGTAACTCCAGCCTCTACTGTAGCGTGAGTAAAAATTGACCAAGAAGAAAATCGACCTGAACCTGAATCAAAATGATCTAAATACATTTTGTCTTTGTTATTACAACATTGCATGAAATCTGGAGGTATAATCTAGTGTTTATTTTATTTTCTTCAGGTTGAATTACCTCTTTACATATTTTTTGTGGTTTTACTTGTTTTTCATACTTTCATGTTAAAGATCATAAGACAAATTTCAATATCAACTAAAGATTAAATACGTAAATGCAAGCAGAAATTTTCACTTGATAACTGCATTTATTAAGTAAAGAAAGCTATCCAATACAATGTACCTTTTTGTAAATAAGTTATTAATACTCAGAAAATTCAGCATAAATGTTTTAATTCAGACACCTTGGAGAGTTTCAAGCCTGAACTGTCTGGCATCTTCATTTGATCTATATGATCAAATCTAGGCTTTAACTAGGCCACTCCAAAACTCAGATGTTTTGTATTTGCGGTCAATACTAGTGGATGTGCTGATACTTTGCTTGGGTTTTTTAATATATTTCCATCAGTGTGCACGCATTACCATAGCTTAAACCCTAACCTATTAATGAGCAGGAAAAGTACAACACTTTGCATAAGTTTTTTTATGCCATGGAGCTTTTTCCCTGTTCCGACTAATTCTGTTGCTTTCTCTCTCGTTCAATCGCAGCTTGTAGAAATTAGAGAGTAGTGACATTTCTGTAAACATCTTGGACCAAAGGAATGTGAGATTTTTTTCCACCACTAAAAGAATTGTTGTTGTGTGAGGAACAAATTTAATGCAACATGAATTAATTTTGCGCAGTTGTTTAAAACAGGAATGATGCGGAAGACGCACATTTTACTCCACAACATCGGATCCACTTCTCTTTCTCACTGCACTCGTATTACTATTATTTAAATTGTAAGGCACACGTCTGCCTTACAATGCTGGCTTCGCATTGTTGCCTTCAAGTGGAAGAGTCAAAAATCAAGCCCTCCTTTGTGGGACGTCCCACCCACTCTCAGCTGCCCTCTTTGTCTCTTTCAGGACGGCTCAGTTTCAGATTAGCATCCGTAAAAGATGCTGCTTTTTGACCAGGAATGTAACTGGAAGCCATACATGTTCAGTGCAAAATGAATTACAAAGAGTCACAGTTCCTCATTCATGTAAATGAGACTCAGGCTTCTCTGGCAGCCTGAAAGACTTCATTGTCCAGGAGATGGTTATCATTTTATCAGTGGCCTCTGAATAAGTTCATGAGAAAACGCTGTATGGGTGATATGAGAAATTATTTTTCTCTCATTTTGGATGATTTACTATAGACCAGATTAACTGCTTTAAATGCTTTGAAATTAAAATGACCCATATGGAAATGCAGCATATAAAGGGAGGTAAATTAATTTTTCTGTTATTTTTTATAGTGTACATCACTAAATGTCCATACAGTACCTACTTACATGTTGTTTGTTCAGTACAAAGGTTTCTTTAAAATAATTGTCATTTCATTCCCAAAGTTGAACTACTCACAAGTCTTGTGAAGTCTAAGGTTACTCAAATACAATCATCCATTTTTTTCTGGGATTCACCAAAAATAATAAGCAGGTTTGTTTATCAAGCCTTATGCCATAGCACAGTTATACCTGCTGTTTATTTTTGACAATCAGCTTCGCATCTGAGCATGTGATGCATCAAAATCATGAAGAAAGGGACCCTGAAACTCACTGGTGTAAGCCATAATATCACATGTATACGTTAAAATCCCTATTGTTTTGGTCTTATTCAAATTTTACAGAGAAAGTAAATTTCAGGCTTTCATTAGCTACAGGCCGTCTTCTGGATTAACAGAAATAATTGCTTGAAATATGCCAGATGTCTAATAATGATAAATTCACCATGAAAAGTAAAGAAATTTGTGTTCAGTGGATTTTTTTTCTTGTCAGAAACGAGGCTTTTTGGCAACAAATCTTATAAAGCAGACAAAGTCAAAATTGTAGATGATCTTTTAAGTGACAACACTTAAAGAAAATTCATTTGTGAGTAGTGCAAAAGAGTAGAACTGTCATAATCTGTGTTTCTGTGTATTTAATTTTAGGGTTTTCTGTGTTCAGTTCCTTCCTGTGAGTCTCTGTCTTCCCCGTTGATTGTTCCCAGGTGTGTCTTTGTTCCCTTGATTACCCCGTGTGTATTTAAGTCCTCCTGTTGTCTTTGTCTCTTGTCAGGTCCTTGTCTATGATAGTTCGTCTTGAACTGCTAAGTCCTGTGTCAGCATAAGCGTGTCTTGTCAGTCTTTGTTGTTATCAATTGCTACCGGTATTAGCTGTTTGCTAACTCTCTGCCGTACTGCCTGTTCTGGTCTGTGAGCTTCATCATTTCCTTTACAACCTGGGTCTCTGTGTCACTCCTCACCACCACCTCAACCCCACCACATGTCAAAAACTTTCAGGTCGCAGCTATGAAAAGCTGTCAGATGTCCTGCCAATGCCAAAACGTTTATTCTACTATTGATTTTTTGCCATTGTTTATCAAATAAAATGATTGCCGTCTTCAGAAGCAGAACATATTGAAGTTTCATGCCAGTGCTCTATGATATGTTAAGAAGCATTGTTACAACACAGAAATAATCTACTAAACACAAATTGTTACTTTTTTTAAACAAATAGCAGAAATAAAGTTAACTTTTTTTTATTATTCTAATTTATTGAGATGCAGCTTTACATCCAAGTCATTTCAATAAGTAGCATGAATGTTATTCACATCACCTATTGTTGGTAATAAGGTTGTGCCTGATTAGTGTATATCTTATGACAGATACAGTCAGGGGCTAAGGAAACAAGTTAGTTATTCGCTGTTTTTTTTCTTACATCACTGAACTGTGCCTTTGCCCCATGTTGCAGCCTCTTTTCTTAGATTTTGGATATTGGCTGCATCAGGAAATGTCTGAGCAGTTGACCTTTTTAGAACATTCTCTGCACCAAAGTTTCCGTTTTGACTGGAAAGACTTAACATTTACAGTAGCTGCTGAAACTAAATCGGTCAAAACCTTCTGTAAAAACAAAATTAGAGTCCCTGTTTTAAATAGACAAGAAAACATAGATTGTCGAAGCTGTGAAGAAGGTGAAGCAGATAAGATCTAGTTTGGGCCTAAAGTCTAATTTTAAACTGAGAAATAGTTTCTTAATACTTGCACTGAACATCAAACTTCCTTCGTATCATATAAAGACTGTAATTACATGGTGAGAAAAGCAGAAAGAAGCCAGTCGGTTCTTCATTGTGGTTTTTCTCTTCAGTCACACATTTATACTCCTCTTTTCTCTTTCACACCGCTCACCCTGATCACGCTTCAGCGTGTCCGCTACAGTGGCTGGAGCCCATGGGTGTGGATGCGCGCGCGTTCAACCGCGATTTCCACCAGCATCATGAGGAAGCTCTGATGGCAGGGCACAGAGTGCAGCGATGGGTATCTGCTGCCAGCAGCTGTGCGGCTCTGCAGCGCAGTGAGAGCTGGTCAGCAAATACCACGTCACTCATTTTCATAGACTGATGTGGCGTGCGATAGCAGCGGCAGGACGACGGTGTGGGAGGCTGATACCTGGAGACAAACGCGCTCATAGCTGAAGCTATCTTCCTCAGGACTGTTTTATTTTTTTTGCAGGCAGTCGGGATATTTTTAGACCCAGGCTCGTTTTCATGAATCATGTATCTGTATGTGTTTGGTTTCTGTGTAATTTTGATCTGCCAGTTTTACTGTTACTGTTATTTACATTGAGGTTTAGAGCTATTTACAACAATAACTGAGTTGGCCTATTTTGTGTTTGTAAAAATATTACATTTGCAAAACTGCTGGGAGAACATAGAGGTGCAGCTTGACAAGGGGCTGTTAAGAAGAAAAAAATACAATAAAAGTATTGTGTATTATTGAATTTTACAAGGCACTCGCTTTCCATCAGCTGTATTGTGTGACGTCATGCAAAGCACTTTGTGTTACAACACCTTGTACATAAAGGATCCTTGTTCTTCAACACATGCCCTCAGAGAAAGTAACTATAGACATTGATTTAAAGAAGTGTGTAATGTGAAATGATGATGGTGTAAACATCATGTTGAAGTTGTTATAGGGTCCACTTTAGAATACACTCCAGGTTGATTTGCCAATGATTCGACTTTCTATGCTCAAAACTGAGATGATTTAGAGCAGTTTTGCTGTCTACTAATTGCAAGATACTCACTGCTAATATGAACACCAAATAACCCCACTTACAAAAACTATTGCTTTAATATTTTAGGCCTTGCAGGTTTAATGCAGGTTGTTGCATTAAACTGACTGATTCAAGCTGATGTATGTAATGTAGCTTTAGCGAAGGTGAAATCCACATCTCTCATCAATAGAAAAAAAGAAGCTGAATAACACAACAAACAGAGGGTGTGTTGCGGTTGGCCAAGCTTTCATGTCCACAATAAATGGCTCATGATCTGTGAAAGTGAGGCCTGAGCTGCGTTTTGAGCTGTTGTCGTGTGGTTCTCATCTTCCGCTGTTTGACCTTAGTTAGGCAGAGGTCTGAAGCATGACATATTGCTTAACTTAGACATCCTTGAAGCTGTCTCAGTGCGTTGTCAAAGGTCTCTGGGTGGGCACAGGAAGTACAGGAAGTTTTCTTACAACAAAACACAATAACTAGGTACCAAGTGCTGTGGGAAATTAACTTTTAGATGGAGAACAAACCTGCCACTGTGTTGGAAAAGAGAAGCAGGGAGAAGAATGGCGTCTTTGGTGCTGAAATGTTTTGAAATTTAACTAAAAGACCGGCTTCCTCATTTTAAAGAGGAAAGTCAGCGGAGAGGATGTAGCTGTTAATCTTCACTCAACATGCATACACGGAAAGTCACACCCAAACAATCTGTCTGCCTCGCTGAATGCAGAAATTACTGTACTTTACTGAAAAATATTTGCATGTTTTATAAAGCAGCGTAGCATGTTAGGTGGTCATGAACAGGAAACTGAATCTGCATGAATCAAAAGGTATATGGTTTTTCTGTTGTAATAATTTGAATGAAGATGCATAATCCCCAAAAGTCACCTAACTCTGTTTAAGTCTTAATGAAAGATGCATGGGAAAGTAAACTTTATTTTATCAATAACTGAATCTTAATGTTTTCTAATAGGTGTACAACTATCTGGCTGCACTGAAAGTCAAACTTCATCAACAACTCCCAAACACATCTAGTCCAAAAAAGGCAAGGCATCCCATCAAGCTCAGCTAGTCCAGTGATAGATGGTTTTGCTTTGATTGCTTTCAACAGATATTAGAGACAAACACTTCAAGCCAGAAGTATGGAAGCCAAACTTCCATCAGAATACCATCAGGGTGCACTTTTGAAGATTTTAAGTTTTTGGTTCCTATTTTCTTAAAGTATCAAAGCGTGAAACTTATTTTACGTAATTTATTTAGTTCTCCTTTAGTCAAAACAATATTTTTTTGTTTCAAATGCATGCCACATGAAGCGTAATTCAGTCAAAGGAAGTTAAAAAATGTGTCGATTGAAACAAACGTTAACAATGTTCCATTTAAACCTCAGGGATTTGCTGAAGAGTGAGGTAAATGCTTTCCACCTGCACTAAATAAAAACTTTATATTTCCTCACCTGTTTTAAACTATTTTACTAAGAAACTATATCTTTTTATGTTTCTCATAGCTGGTGCCTTGACTCATACATTAGCATAGCATGCACTTTGATGGACTTTTTTAAAATTTGCTAGTATTTTAAAATCTCCCAGTGGTTAGAGACAGTGGATTTCAAGTGATTTAAATTTAGTATACCTCTAACCGTATCAAGCAAAAATAAAAAATGCTGCTACTAAATTGGAAAGGTCAGTGGTTAATTTCCCTTACTTACAAAGAACTTAGCTGTTTGGAAATATCCTAAGAAATCTCTGCCTAAGCGAAAGTTTTTCCACCAATCACATTTCATTGATTGATGCCGCTTAAAAAGTATAAGCAGCTGATAGTAGGCCTGAAACCACAACTAACACTTGACTAATTACCCTTAATATCAGCTTGTTTAGTAGCATTACCTCTGCCAATCCATGCCTACTCAATGGCAAGACGATAATGTAATAGTTCTTTAAATATTTATTGGTCATATTCGTATATCGCTGAAAATGTTCTATAGCAGTGCATAATTTTAAACGTTGCGTGTAACGGACAACAATAGTTTTGTGTTATTTCAGTCACTATCAGTCAGTTCCAAGGTGTAATCAGGTGTAATTACTTGTGTCTGTGAAACATCTCAGCATAACTTTTCATCCCTTGATGTTTTTCTCACTATCAGAGCCAGTTTTGTTGATGATTTTAGTGCAAAGTAGATCCATCATCATGATCAACAGCTTTCCACCTTTTAAACATATAGATTTTCTACATAGAGATTCATAGAAAACTCTTCTATTTGCATCTACTGTACGTTCATCACTGAACTCCAGGGTGAGCTATGTTCATTCAGCTTTTGGTCTAAAGATACATAACAAGGGAAGATGTTAACAACTGGGTCTGAAGTTTTGTTTTTATCTTGGAAGTTGGAGATTGGATCTGTGAATGACATCTCCCCGAGTTATACTCAAAAGCATGCACAAGCTAGGTAAAACCCCCTGGCTCCTCCAGACCCGGGCCCCCACCGGCCAGGTTCGGGGGGGGGGGAGGGGAACTGAAAAATCTGTTCCCCTCTACGCCTGTGGGGGCGCTGCACCAAGAACTACTGAAGGAATCGACACAAAACCTCTGAAGAAGGCCAGCGCAACTTTCTTCTTCACAAAAAGTAAACAGAAACGGAGCAGTGTCAGATTTTAGCGGTTGAACATCGCCTGTTAGCCGCTAATGTTAGCGACGCTCCTGCAGGCGCCGTTTCTATGCGGTGAGTTTGTCCTCTAATGCGGGATGAGCAGGAATCACAAAAATGATCGCAGCGCCTTTATTTCTTAATAATTTCTACAAACGTGGCTTAAATTAAAACTGAGAAAATTGTTGATGTTTGTAAGTATTCTCCTTTGATATAAATCTATAAACAGTTTGGTTTCTATCAAAATGCAAGAGAGGGCTATTAGCAAATTCCTCCATCCTATTTGATGGTTATCTTCAAACAAATGAGGCAATTAGTTCAGTTTTTGTCATTTATTAAAGGTTTAAAAATTACAGCAGCTGCGAGCGCCACTGCATTGGGACAATAAGCTGATAAAGAGGGGTAAAACAACTTCAAACCATTTATATTCTCCTTTTCCTTGCTTAGTGTCGGCACGCAGGCCCGTTGATATGACAACCGACACATCTTCGTTAACCCGCAGAGCAGAGAGTAATATTTTGACCAGAATGTCATGCACTGTAGCTGACTTCCTGCTTTTGGAACAGTCTTTATTCAGGTTTCTTAAAGAAAGGTTTTCTACCGTTTTAGAGTCCACTTCAACCGGACCATGATCGAGGTTTTTAGACAGATCGGAGTTCAGTTTTTAAGTCCGTTTTGGAATTCAAATTTGCATTCAGACCTCCCCAAAAACTCGGACTTTCTAGACAAACAAATTAGAGTCTGATTCAGGACTCTAATCCTGGGTTGGTCTGAATACACCCTAAGTCTCATTCTACCCACTAGAGTTGAAACATAATAAAAATACCCATGGTTTACGTCCTTGCAAATTTCCTGTCTTGATGCACGCCTGATGATTCTTTTGATTTCTATTAACATTTTGAAATGAGCTTGAAAACCTCAAGCCAGTTATTTTCCCAACTTTTACCTTGTACCATTTTTAAAACGTTTTTTCAGCTTTTCCTCTTCTTTGCTCTCTTTGTAAGGAACACCTGTCCAAATTTACCCACACTTAGTTAAGACGGAAACATGACTAATGGAAAATGTGCCCCTCAAGTTTGTAGATTTTCCTTTTGTTTGACATTATCAGATCAAGTCTGTGTTTAAGGGTTGAACCCAGAACAAACGGCCTTAAAGGTGAGTTTTCGACTATTATTCAGGAAGGAACCTGGGTGTTATCGAGAGGCTGGCTTAGGCATCTGAGGGAATCAGAGAAAGGCAGGCGGCCTTTAAGGATGATGTAATGTTTACATAGTGGTCAGTAGAGCCATTTCCTTCTCCTCCTCCTCCCTCTCCCGCAGACAGGCACAGTCAAAGGGCATCGATACCGCACAGATCAACGGGGGCATTGACTGAGTCCCAGTGCTGCATGTTTTTCCAACAAATTTTAAGTCTTAAATTTAAAGTCGATGCCTTGACGCAAATGCTAAAGTCTAAGAGTTCTAAGACATGCACACACATCAATGGTAGAAGAAGCTGAAACAAATAGAGCATTTACCTTGTTTTCATAAAAAAAGAAAAAGCCTGAATATAGAAAGACCATAAAGGATCAAGAGGATTTTGCAAAACTCTGTAAACTTGACAGGAAAGAGCAGAGAGAATAAAAATTGTTTATTTAAACTTATTTAAACTAATATTTGTATGCCATCATTTCCAGAAGTGGCTGTAATTTTGTAATATTCTTGGTGTCTGATACAGCGCCAAAGCACAATGGTTTTAGATGTTGTTTTGTTAATTTAGCCAGCGGAAAATAAGTGACTCTAAGGAAAAGGGCCAGGAAAAATAAAACTGTGGGAGTTGTGGCTTAAAGTGCTTTTGCATCCAAAGTGTTCATTTTAACATGACTGTTGGTATGAAAATATGAGAATGATTAAAGTATGGCATTGAGACTTTATTGTTAGACGTTGGTAGGTGATCTTTTGTATGTCCAACGTAGAGTTTTATTCTGGAATTTGTTCGTCCAATCATTTTATCCTAAACATGTTTAAGAAATAGCTGTTTAGCTTTTTTAATCTGTGATTTCTTAAAAACATATAATCTGAGTTGAAAGGTTTAGTTGTGTCTAGTACTTAACTCCTGAAAGGAAAAAAGACCCCCGCTTATCCTTGCAGTCTTCAGGGGGCGTTGAGACCTATCTCCGGTGGTCATTGGATAAAATGTGGTGTATGTTCTCTCTCCCAAATAACTCAACAATGTAATTCCAGATAGTTCAGTTTGGTTTAATAAATGTTGCAACACAGCCAAATTCAATAATTCATGAAATGCTAATTGGAAAAAGTTACCGTTAGCTGGTTTTACAAAACATTAACTGACGATGACGAGCATGCCTCTTATCTCCATTTCACACCACAAGGTGAAATGGTGATAATCTGCAGTGATCTTTTTATAAATCTTACCCTCTTACTCTTGTCATGCATATGTTTTAGTCTTGTTTTACTGTCTTAGATTCTGTGATTGCAAATCACGTCATCAGTACTTCAGCTTCTAAACTGGATTTGGTCCTACACCTTTTAGCTATGGGAGACCCTTTGTGCGACTCAGGAACTATTGAGTTTTCAGCAATCTCTTAGCCAAAGCATAATAGTGTAATAGAAAATAATAACTCCCTTTTTAGCAAGAGGAAACTTCCAAAGGAGCCAGGCTCAGTATGATTTTGTACCCATCTGTTGTGACTGGTTGGAGGATGATAGATAGGAAGTAGTCCAGGAAAAATAATGAAAAACCAGGTCAGAGGTACTTTCTACAGGAAGGACACTACTGCAAAGTAATTCAACAATAGTTTCCTATATGGCAGCATCAAGGAAAAAGTCACAGCTGAAAGTTAGGAAAAAGGCTGAACAAAAATTTTTCTCTGCTATTAGCAATTTTCATTAAAAAAAAAATCCCTCGTACAATATGTCATAATTATTGTCTGCAGCACTTTGATGTCTGAAATCTGAGTGAAGCTCTCATATGTAATAAAAAGAAAAGAAAATCTCAAATTTTTCCAGTTGATGTCACACAATCAACAAAGTAACAGTCCCTCACCTCTTCTCATATAAGCTGGTCCTTGTCTTAAAGTCCAAAGTTGTCAGAAGAATTTAGTTTCACAGTTGGATTCTACTGTATGTTTTTCATACAGTAGAATCATTTCCCAGTGAGGAGAAGGTTTAAGGTCAGGCACTACCTGCCTTCAAACCTTGATTGATGAGGCAACATTTAATGCAAAATGTAAACTTCTGATATGGGATTCACTGGTCTTGAATGTGCTTGAGATTCTGGTCTGCACAAAATTTTTGTCAAATCATTTTATCCCACTAAAATAGGATAAACTATTTAATTGTTTATTTGAAATTACAATCGGTTTACTGTTATCATAAAATATAAAACACCCACAGTAATGTATCACCGCTGCAGGCTAATAAT
The DNA here is from genome assembly GCA_033032245.1 of Poecilia picta. NCBI lineage: Eukaryota > Metazoa > Chordata > Actinopteri > Cyprinodontiformes > Poeciliidae > Poecilia > Poecilia picta. Next base: position 15,559,579 of record CM065358.1, read on the forward strand.
TCTCCTTCCTTTGCTTTTCTTTGTTTGGGGGAGAATGATGCAGGTTTTAGTGGTGATGCCATGTGTTTAATGTTCAGCTGCGAAGCAAACAGTTTGGAAGGCTTGTTTGAATTTTAGCTAATAATTAATATGTAATCAGCACCATGTGCTGTTCCCTAATACCAGAGCAAATCTGAAGGTGAGGTGGACACAGGAGCGTGTGAAGTTGCAGTTCTGAAGTTGTTGCATAAGATACTCAAGATGTACAATCCTTGTACTTAATCCTTGCACATACAAGGAGTCTTGTATGTGCAGGATACACATACAAGAATCCTAATTTTTAGATGCAATTTTCCAAATAATAATTTTGGTGGTCTGTTAAATTTTTAGTTAGTCCACTCACAAAAACAGATTTTTGTTTTCTTTCTTGCAATGGTACTTTTTCCTCAGCTATAGGGCTTAGGGTTTCTTCTACCAAGCAAAAGATTGATTTTTTGGAAGCTTGATGCATGTCTTTAGTATTTCTATTAAACTTTTAACATGTCTCCTTTATTTATTTATTTATTTATTTATTTATTTGATTATCCAAAATTAAAAGTATTGTTCAATAAATGTTGGTGATGAATCAAAATCAATTTATCTGGGAACAAATTTTAAACATAAAACTGGCAAGCTATGTGACGCTAATTGTTACTTTTATGTCAAATATTCAAGTAAAAAAAAGTCTTCTGGTTCAGTCTAGCTAATGTTTGATTATTTAATATGTAACTGATTATCAGCATGTTATATTGCTTTTCCATTATTTTTATTAATCAAATTATTCACCAGAAATATGTAAAAAGTATAGTTATATAAAAGATAAAGTTACATACATTATATACATAATAGATGGAAAGTTAACTAGACTGGCAGTGATGATTTTAAAGTTTTTTTTCCTCTCATCAATCTTTGTTGCCCTTACTGAACCCCTCTCAATTATTTGACAAGATGATATAAATTAAATTAAAATAGATAATTTGCCTCTGTGTTAATATTTTTTTTCTATTATAGACTTGATCATGTTTGATAGTAGAATAGGTAACTGTTTTACATATCAAAACTTAAGAAGCAGGCTGGCAAGCTACAGTATGTGAAGCCAAGTGCTTCACATAGTTTCCTCTTGATTGAATACCAGAAATATGCGGGGAGGACTGGCACCTAACTTATAAAACAATATCTACACTTGAAGCCCAAAATATAATTAAAGGAGGTTACATGGGTGAGGATTTTTTTGTTCTGCATTTGGTCAACATGATGAAAAATGCCGTATTCATATAAAAGTGGAAGATCTATAGTTACAAACATATGATCTAGAGGAAACTGATGAAATATATGTAATTCAGTTTTTTAGTATTTGTTGTGCTTTGGGCAGCAGTTGTAAAGTTATTCATCTCACTGTATTGAACAAGTGGCTTGACTTAAAGTTGATGTCTCTTTTTTAACGAAATGCTGCCCCCTCGTGGTAAAAGTTGCCTCACTGTGTTTTTTTTCTCCTGTCTTTTATTGCAGAACATTCAGGCTCAGATGAGTAAGTACAACTTTTTCTCATGTTTTGGTGTCAACTGCTTGCTCTTTTTCTTCCTATTTATTGTCACAAAATTTCACTTGTAGCACATTATTGGGGTTTAATCTGCTATCTTCAGTTAACTCCCAAATTCTTTAGATGCTCTTAAAACACATTTTCACTACTTCAGTTGTGCTTTTATTTACTGTTGCTTTTCTTCTTGTGCTCATCTTTTTTGCTTTATCAATTGGAAAAATATATATACAACATCTATGATAGAAACCACAGTATCAACTCTAGCTGCAACCACCACAACTACCACAACTACATCTGCAGCTACTGCCACGGCAACACTTGCTCCTACAACCGCAACAGTTGTTGGTGCAAATGTTAGTACAGCAACAGCTGCACCAACAACTTTAACCGCTGCACCAACAACTTTAACCACTGCACCAACAACTTTAACCACTGCACCAACAACTTTAACCACTGCACCAACAACTTTCACTACTGCACCAACAACTTCAACCGCTGCACCAACAACTTTCACTACTGCACAAACAACTTCAACCGCTGCACCACAACTTCAACCGCTGCACCAGCAACTTTAACCAGCTGCACACAACTTCAACCTGCACTGCACTCACCGCTGCACCAGCAACTTTACGCTCACCAACTCACGCTACAGCACTTACACTGCACCATCAATCACCGCTGCACTCGCAACTTCAACCGCTGCACCAGCAACTTTAACCACTGCACCACAACTTCAACCGCTGCACTAGCAACTTCAACCGCTGCACCAGAAACTTTAACCACTGCACCAACAACTTTAACCACTGCACCAACAACTTTCACTACTGCACCAACAACTTCAACTGCTGCACCAACAACTTCAACCGCTGCACTAGCAACTTTAACCACTGCACCAACAACTTCAACCGCTGCACTAGCAACTTCAACTGCTGCACCAGCAACTTTAACCGCTGCACCAACAACTTCAACCGCTGCACTAGCAACTTTAACCGCTGCACCAACAACTTCAACCGCTGCACTAGCCACTTTAACCGCTGCACCAGCAACTTCAACCACTGCACCAACAACTTTAACCACTGCACCAACAACTTTCACTACTGCACCAACAACTACAGCCGCTGCACCAGCAACTTCAACTGCTGCACCAGAAACTTTAACCACTGCGCCAACAACTTCAGTCGCTGCACCTTCAACCACATTAATCACAATAACTGATATCTCTACAACCATGACAGTTGAAACAACAACCACGACAACAACTGCAATTAAGGGTGCGTTAACAGCTAATGGTAAGTAGCGTGAGTCTTTAAATTGACATCTGTCCACATGACACAGTTCAAAATAACCATAACCTGGTTACTTTGTACTGTGTTATGCCCTGAAGAAGGCAAAGGACTGCATTTTTCCATTTTTTTCTAACAGTTATATTTCTGAATCTACAGTCCTTATGAAATAAGTGCTATTATGTTAAGATAGAGAATAATATGATAGACATAATATGAACTGTTATTGTGACTTTTCTTTGGTTCACAGCACCTGGACATGTGACGAATCTCAGTGTGGAAAGTGTCACAACATCCTCTGTGAAAGTGACCTGGAACAAAACGGATGATGCAAGCTACCGAATATGCTGGAGAAATGGAGAAATTTCAAAAAATGAAACAGAAACACAAAACTTCAAAAACATCACAGGACTACATCCTGGGAATCAGTACAATATAAGTGTTGCTGCTGTTGCATCTGATAATGTCACTGAAGGAACGCCTGTCATGACATCTGCATACACAAGTAAGTCCACCTTTATGTTTGTCTTTAACTGTGTGCAAAAAGGTGAAATGGTAAATGTAAGCAACTGAATATTAATATTGAATAATAACTGACCTTTAATGTCCTTATACCGCTCTCTGGCATGAACAGAACCTGAAGCAGTGATCAGTCTTAATGTCACTGATATAACATCAACTTCTGTGTCTCTGAATTGGACTCAACCTGAGGGGAAACGACTGATTTATACAGTAAAGTGGAAAAATGAAACCAAATATTTGAGTGCAAATGAGACTCAGTTCACTGTGACTGATCTGACTCCTGGAGAGAACTACTGTTTTAATGTCACAGCTGTGGCTGGAGACAACATAACAAAGAGTGATGAGGAAACCATTTGTCGATTTACAAGTAAGATGATGAGCCTGTTTTTGTCTGTCACACCTTGAGGAGTTTTGGTTTTAAAATGTTTGCAATATATTTCTATATATTTCTTTTGCACTCACAGAGCCTGACGTAGTCACAAATCTCAAATGTGTTCAATGTAACAACATCATCACTATTTGTTAACTGGACCAAACCATTGGGAAGCAGCTCTTTCTATAGAGTTCAATGGGCAGTAGGAAAAATTAAGGACCAAAAAATGTGTCTGACACATTTCTGACTATTTCTAATCTAGCAGACATAGGTGCTGAGCTTCAGCACAATCACTGTTGAGTGTCTTAGGCATCTCAAGTAATTATTGCCAATTTTGTGCTGGCTGGATAAACTTACACCATATTGTTGATCATCTTGACTTTCACAAGTCTCTAACCATATAATATTAGGGTTCTAACAAAGTAACATGCTATGGTGAAAAATAATCAGACAATTATATCTAATATTGACTGACATTTAGTCTGCGGGAACTTTTCTTTTAAAACAGAACCTGAAGCAGTGGTCAATCTTACTGTCACTGATATAACAACAACATCTGTGTCTCTGAATTGGACTCGACCTGAGGGGAACAGAGAGATTTATACAGTAAAGTGGAAAAATGAAACCAAATATTTGAGTGCAAATGAGACTCAGTTCACTGTGACTGATCTGACTCCTGGAGAGAATTACTGTTTTAATGTCACTGCTGTGGCTGGAGACAACATAACAAAGAGTGATGAGGAAACCATTTGTCGATTTACAAGTAAGATGATGAGTCTGTTTTTATCTGTCACACCTTGAGGAGTTTTGGTTTTAAAATGTTTGCAATATATTTCTATATATTTCTTTTGCACTCACAGAGCCTGACGTAGTCACAAATCTCAATGTGTTCAATGTAACAACATCATCACTATTTGTTAACTGGACCAAACCATTGGGAAGCAGCTCTTTCTATAGAGTTCAATGGGCAGTGGGAAAAAAAAAAAAAAAAAAAAAAAAAAAAAAAAAAAAAAAAAAAAAAAAAAAAAAAAAAAAAAAAAAAAAAAAAAAAAAAAAAAAAAAAAAAAAAAAAAAAAAAAAAAAAAAAAAAAAAAAAAAAAAAAAAAAAAATTTTTTTTTTTTTTTTTTTTTTTTTTTTTTTTTTTTTTTTTTTTTTTTTTTTTTTTTTTTTTTTTTTTTTTTTTTTTTTTTTTTTTTTTTTTTTTTTTTTTTTTTTTTTTTTTTTTTTTTTTTTTTTTTTTTTTTTTTTTTTTTTTTTCTGTCACACCTTGAGAGTTTTGGTTTTAAAATGTTTGCAATATATTTCTATTATTTCTTTTGCACTCACAGAGCCTGACGTAGTCACAAATCTCAATGTGTTCAATGTAACAACATCATCACTATTTTGTTAACTGGACCAAACCATTGGAAGCAGCTCTTTCTATAGAGTTCAATGGGCAGTAGGAAAAATAAAGACCAAAAAATGTGTCTGACACATTTCTGACATTTCTAATCTGCAGACATAGGTGCTGAGCTTCAGCACAATCACTGTTGAGTGTCTTAGGCATCTCAAGTAATTATTCCAATTTTGTGCTGGCTGGATAAACTTACACCATATTTTGATCATCTTGACTTTCACAAGTCTCTCACCATATAATATTAGGAGTTCTAACAAAGTAACATGCTATGGTGAAAAATAATCAGACATTATTATCTAATATTGACTGACATTTAGTCTGCGGTGAACTTTTTTTAAAACAGAACCTGAAGCAGTGGTCAATCTTACTGTCACTGATATAACAAAAACCTCTGTGTCTCTGAATTGGACTCGACCTGAGGGGAACAGAGAGATTTATACAGTAAAGTGGAAAAATGAAACCAAATATTGAGTGCAAATGAGACTCAGTTCACTGTGACTGATCTGATCCTGGAGAGAACTACTGTTTTAATGTCACAGCTGTGGCTGGAGACAACATAACAAAGAGTGATGAGGAAACCATTTGTCGATTTACAAGTAAGATGATGAGCCTGTTTTTATCTGTCACACCTTGAGGAGTTTTGGTTTTAAAATGTTTGCAATATATTTCTATATATTTCTTTTGCACTCACAGAGCCTGACGTAGTCACAAATCTCAATGTGTTCAATGTAACAACATCATCACTATTTGTTAACTGGACCCAAACCATTGGGAAGCAGCTCTTTCTATAGAGTTCAATGGGCAGTAGGAAAAATAAGGACCAAAAATGTTCTGACACATTTCTGACATTTCTAATCTGCAGACATAGGTGCTGAGCTTCAGCACAATCACTGTTGAGTGTCTTAGGCATCTCAAGTAATTATTCCAATTTTGTGCTGGCTGGATAAACTTACACCATTTTGATCATCTTGACTTTCACAAGTCTCTCCCATATAAATATTAGGAGTTCTAACAAAGTACATGCTATGGTGAAAAATAATCAGACATTATTATCTAATATTGACTGACATTTAGTCTGCGTGAACTTTTCTTTTAAAACAGAACTGAAGCAGTGGTCAATCTTACTGTCACTGATATAACAACAACCTCTGTGTCTCTGAATTGGACTCGACCTGAGGGGAACAGAGAGATTTATACAGTAAAGTGGAAAAATGAAACCAAATATTTGAGTGCAAATGAGACTCAGTTCACTGTGACTGATCTGACTCCTGGAGAGAATACTGTTTTAATGTCACAGCTGTGGCTGGAGACAACATAACAAAGAGTGATGAGGAAACCATTTGTCGATTTACAAGTAAGATGATGAGCTGTTTTTATCTGTCACACCTTGAGGAGTTTGGTTTTAAATGTTTGCAATATATTTCTATATATTTCTTTTGCACTCACAGAGCCTGACGTAGTCACAAATCTCAATGTGTTCATGTAACAACATCATCACTATTTGTTAACTGGAAAACCATTGGGAAGCAGCTCTTTCTATAGAGTTCAATGGGCAGTAGAGAAAATAAGGACCAAAAAATGTGTCTGACACATTTCTGACATTTCTAATCTGCAGACATAGGTGCTGAGCTTCAGCACAATCACTGTGAGTGTTTAGGCATCTCAAGTAATTATTCCAAATTTGTGCTGGCTGGATAAACTTACACCATATTTTGATCATCTTGACTTTCACAAGTCTCTACCATATAAATATTAGGAGTTCTAACAAAGTAACATGCTATGGTGAAAAATAATCAGACAGTTATTATCTAATATTGATGACATTTAGTCTGCGTGAACTTTTCTTTTAAACAGAACCTGAAGCAGTGGTCAATCTTACTGTCACTGATATAACAACAACCTCTGTGTCTCTGAATTGGACTCGACCTGAGGGGAACAGAGAGATTTATACAGTAAAGTGGAAAAATGAAACCAAATATTTGAGTGCAAATGAGACTCAGTTCACTGTGACTGATCTGACTCCTGGAGAGAACTACTGTTTTAATGTCACAGCTGTGGCTGGAGACAACATAACAAAGAGTGATGAGGAAACCATTTGTCGATTTACAAGTAAGATGATGAGCCTGTTTTTATCTGTCACACCTTGAGGAGTTTTGGTTTTAAAATGTTTGCAATATATTTCTATAATTTCTTTTGCACTCACAGAGCCTGACGTAGTCACAAATCTCAATGTGTTCAATGTAACAACATCATCACTATTTGTTAACTGGACCAAACCATTGGAAGCAGCGAATAGTTATGTCAGCTTGGCTGGAACAACATAACAGATGAGAGAACCATTTGTCTACAAGTAAGATGACGTTTTATCGTCACCCTTGAGAGTTTTGTTAATTGCAATATATCTATAGTTCTTTGCACTCACAGACCTGATATCACAAATCCATGTGTTCAATGTAACAAATCATCCTATTTTAACTGTACAGACATTGGAAGCAGCTTTTCTATAGATTCAATGCAGTAGGAAATAAGACCAAAATGTGTTGAACATTCTGCTTCTAATCTAGCACATAGGCTGAGTCAGCACAATCCTGTGAGTGTCTTAGGCATCAAGTATTATCTCAATTTGCGCGTAAACTACACCTTTATGACACTTGACTTCACAGCCTCCATAAATATTAGAGTTCTAACAAAGACATGCAAGAGAAAAATAATCGAAATATATCTAATATTGTGACATTAGTGCGAACTTTTCTTAAAACAACCTGAAGCATGTCAATTTACTGTCACGATATAACAAAACTCTTCTCTGATTGTCACTGAGGACAGAAGATTTATAATAAAGTGGAAAAATGACAATATTTGGAAGAGACCATCACTGTGATGATGACTCCTGAGAGAACTAGTTTAATGTCACAGCTGCGAGACACATAACAAAGATATGAAACCATTTGCGATTACAAGTAAGATAGACCTTTTATCTGTCACACCTGAGAGTTGGTTTAAGTTTCATATTCTATAATTTTTTTGCCCACAATGACGTATCACAAATCTCAATGTGTCATGTAACAACATCAACTATTTTAACTGACAAACATGGAAGCAGCTCTTCTAAGTTTTTTTTTTTTTTTTTTTTTTTTTTTTTTTTTTTTTTTTTTTTTTTTTTTTTTTTTTTTTTTTTTTTTTTTTTTTTTTTTTTTTTTTTTTTTTTTTTTTTTTTTTTTTTTTTTTTTTTTTTTTTTTTTTTTTTTTTTTTTTTTTTTTTTTTTTTTTTTTTTTTTTTTTTTTTTTTTTTTTTTTTTTTTTTTTTTTTTTTTTTTTTTTTTTTTTTTTTTTTTTTTTTTTTTTTTTTTTTTTTTTTTTTTTTTTTTTTTTTTTTTTTTTTTTTTTTTTTTTTTTTTTTTTTTTTTTTTTTTTTTTTTTTTTTTTTTTTTTTTTTTTTTTTTTTTTTTTTTTTTTTTTTTTTTTTTTTTTTTTTTTTTTTTTTTTTTTTTTTTTTTTTTTTTTTTTTTTTTTTTTTTTTTTTTTTTTTTTTTTTTTTTTTTTTTTTTTTTTTTTTTTTTTTTTTTTTTTTTTTTTTTTTTTTTTTTTTTTTTTTTTTTTTTTTTTTTTTTTTTTTTTTTTTTTTTTTTTTTTTTTTTTTTTTTTTTTTTTTTTTTTTTTTTTTTTTTTTTTTTTTTTTTTTTTTTTTTTTTTTTTTTTTTTTTTTTTTTTTTTTTTTTTTTTTCCCCCCCCCCCCCCCCCCCCCCCCCCCCCCCCCCCCCCCCCCCCCCCCCCCCCCCCCCCCCCCCCCCCCCCCCCCCCCCCCCCCCCCCCCCCCCCCCCCCCCCCCCCCCCCCCCCCCCCCCCCCCCCCCCCCCCCCCCCCCCCCCCCCCCCCCCCCCCCCCCCCCCCCCCCCCCCCCCCCCCCCCCCCCCCCCCCCCCCCCCCCCCCCCCCCCCCCCCCCCCCCCCCCCCCCCCCCCCCCCCCCCCCCCCCCCCCCCCCCCCCCCCCCCCCCCCCCCCCCCCCCCCCCCCCCCCCCCCCCCCCCCCCCCCCCCCACTTGAGAGTTTGGTTTAAATGTTTGCAAAATATCAAAATTTTGCACACAACCTGACTAGTCAATCTCAAATGTGTTAATTAACAACATCATCACTTTTGTTAACGGACCAAACATTTCAACGTAAACACATTTATGACATGCTTCAATTCACCAATTTAGCAACAAGTAACTCAAATATCGACATTATATTTATTGCAATTGTCTGCGGTTTTTAAACAACTACATGGTCATCACTGACTTCACAACTCTCTTATTGGACTCATGAGGAAGAAATTAACAGTATAAAATGAAACCAAATATTTAGTCAAATGAACTAGTTCACTGTGACTGACTGACTGGAGAAATACGTTTTAATGTCACAGCTTGGCTGGAGACAACATACAAAGAGTGATGAGAAACCATTTGTCGATTTACAAGTAATGATGACCTGTTATTTATCTGTCCCCTGGAATTTGGTTTTAAAAGTTGCAATAATTTCATAATTTCTTTTGCACCACAAGCTGAGTAGCAAAATCTCAGGTTCAATGTAACAACATCATCCTAATTACTGTTAATGCAAACCATTGGGAAGCAGCTTCAAGAGTAATGGGAAACAATATATACAAAAAATGTTGACATTTTACTTCTAATCTAGCAACAAGTTTGGTTAAGTTAATAATTTTGATTTTGATCCAAGTAATATTCCAAATTTGTGGTGTAATTAACCAATATTATCATTTGACTTTCAATCTTCAACCATAAAATTTTAGAAGTTCTACAAAGTAAATGAAGAAAAATAATCGACCATTTATTTTTATTGCGACATTAGTCTGGACTTTCTTAAAACGAACTGACAGATGTCAATTTATGTCAATGTGAGAAAACACTTCAATGACTCACCTGATGTGACAATGATTTATAAGTTTGAAAAATAAACTAATATTTGATCAAATAACTCTTGTGGAATATCTGACCCGGAAACTATTTTTAATGCATTAGTGTGCTGAACACATTAAAAGAGATGAAGGACCATTTGTCGATTTACAAGTAAGATATACCCTGTTTTTATGCCACCTGAGGAGTTGGTAAAATTTCAATAATTAATATATGACCAAAGCTGCAATAAATTCAATGTGTTCTGTAACGAAATACTTTTTTAATGACAACCTGGAACACTTTCAAGAGTATGGAGAGGAAAAATGATTAAAAATGTCTGTTTTTATTCTGCAACATGGGAGTTTTGTTTAAAATGTTGAATTATTTCATAATTTTTGCATCAGGCTGGTGAAAATCTCAATTGTTCATTCACTATCACATTTTTACTACAAACAGGGAACAGTCTTCTATGGTAATATAGAAAAATAAAACAAAATGTCTGACATTTCGCTATTCTATCTCAACTGATGCAATCACTGTTGGTCTTAGACACAATATTTCTCAATTGCTGCTGAAACTAAATTTACATCTGGATTTAAATACTATAAAATAGATTCACAAATAATGATGGAAAATGATTATTATTAAATTGCTAATAGCTCGAACTTTTTTTAAACAGACGAAGGTGGTCTTTTACTGTAAACAATTGTTTAATTGGCAATAGGAAAAATTTAACGTAAAGTGAAAATCCAATAGTCAATGAACCATTCCTGTATGATCATCTGGGACTCTAAGAAGCTTGGGGAGAACTAAAGATAGGAAAATGCAAAAATGATGACCTTTTTTTCAACCTAGGATTTGTTTAAGTTTGCAAATCTTAGATTCTTGCACCAAGTATAACTCAAATGTGTTAATTACAACATATATATTGTTAACGACAACCATTAATTTAGAGTTCAAGAGAAAGAAAACAAAAAAGTTTACATTGCCATTTAATCGAATTTCTTCAACAATCACTAGTGGCATCTCAGTAATATAAATTTCTGTGTAACTTAACCAATGAACTGATTTACTACTAAAATAGATTTAACAAATAACTCTATGGGAATAATCGACTTTAAAATTACGTTTATGCCGGACTTTTCTTAAACAAACAAGAGTGGAACTATGCATTACAAAACTGTTTTGAATTGGTACTAGAACAGGAGTTTTGGTGAAAAATGAAAATTTTAGTCTGACTCATCCACTGTACATATTCTGAAAATACTTTTTTACTGGGCGAACCAAAGATAGAGGAAACATTGGAAAAGAAAAAGTCTTTTTTATCTGTCCACTTGGTTTTGGTAAAATGTTTGCAAATCATTATTCTTTGCCCAAGATGCCAATTTGTGTGCTGAACAATATCATTTACTTTACATCTAACTATAATTAGATCAACAAGAACTCTTGTGAAATCTATAATTTATGGAGTGGAATTTAAAACAAGTGTCAACTTCTGTACTATAAACACTGGTGATGGCTCAGAACAAGTGATTACATAAGAAATATAAATTTGGTGAATAATACCATTGTGATCTGACTTGAGAAATACTTAAATAATGTGGCTGAACAAATAACAGATGAGAAACAATGTTATTACAATATGATGACTTTTTCGTACTTTTTTTTAAAAATGCAATATTTTTAATTTACAACCTTGTCCAATTATGTCCAGAACAAAATAAAGTAATGAAAAGCCAATTTGGGAAGAGACTTTCATGATAATGATGAAAAATGAAGGATAAAATTTGCACTTGGACACAAAAGGGAGAATGGTCATTACAAGAATGTATGTTTGATCTATATCCTAATTTGTTTTGGAATTACCTATTTTTCATCACTTTCACAATCTCAATTTTAATTTAACAAATACCTTTTGTAAACAACCATGGAAGCTTTATGATATGGGCGAATTTAAAACAAAAAAGTTGCAATTTCTCTATTAACACACTGTGCTATGACCACCTGAGGACAGATTAAGTAATATCCAATTTTGTGCAAAATTCACTTGATTGACTTCAGAATCTTTTACCAGTTCGGAGTCCTAAAAAGGTAAACCATGATAAATAAATATACTTTTTACTGTACACTTAGTTGGTTTTTTTAAATAAATGTCTTTACTCACTGATACAAATCTTGTTAATGGAACCTAGCAAGTTTAACAAACTGGAAAGATACAATATTAGGAAAGTAGTAGACATTGTCTGAAATTTTAGACATGTCTACACAAAAGGTGTGAGAAACATCATTTAGTGTTGACTTTATTTCCACTTGGGGTTGGTTAAATTACAAATATTTTTATTCTTTACTACAGCTCACAAAATTAAGTTCATTAACAAAAACATTTGGAAAAATTAGATTTTCTATTTAATGGCGGAATTTAAAACAAACAATGGACATTTACTTCTATTACAACACGGTCTGATTGACCAACCTGAGGACTAGGATTAAATAATGAAATGACTTTGAAATAACCATATGTCATCTGACTCCAAGAATACTTTAATTAGGTTCTACAAATAACAGTGAAAAACAGCATTACAATATGATACTTTTATCTGTCACACCTTGAGGAGTTTTGGTTTTAAAATGTTTGCAATATATTTCTATAGATTTCTTTTGCACCCACAGAGCCTGACCTAGTCACAAATCTCAAATGTATTCAATGTAACAACATCATCACTATTTGTTAACTGGACCAAACCATTGGGAAGCAGCTCTTTCTATAGAGTTCAATGGGCAGTAGGAAAAATGAAAGACCAAAAAATGTGTCTGACACATTTCTGACCATTTCTAATCTGGCAGACATAGGTGCTGAGCTTCAGCACAATCACTGTTGAGTGTCTTAGGCATCTCAAGTAATTATTGCCAATTTTGTGCTGGCTGGATAAACTTACACCATATTGTTGATCATCTTGACTTTCACAAGTCTCTCACCATATAAATATTAGGAGTTCTAACAAAGTAACATGCTATGGAGAAAAATAATCAGACAATTATTATCTAATATTGACTGACATTTAGTCTGCGGGAACTTTTCTTTTAAAACAGAACCTGAAGCAGTGGTCAATCTTACTGTCACTGATATAACAACAACCTCTGTGTCTCTGAATTGGACTCGACCTGAGGGAACAGAGAGATTTATACAGTAAAGTGGAAAAATGAAACCAAATATTTGAGTGCAAATGAGACTCAGTTCACTGTGACTGATCTGACTCCTGGAGAGAATTACTGTTTTAATGTCACAGCTGTGGCTGGAGACAACATAACAAAGAGTGATGAGGAAACCATTTGTCGATTTACAAGTAAGATGATGAGCCTGTTTTTATCTGTCACACCTTGAGGAGTTTTGGTTTTAAAATGTTTGCAATATATTTCTATATATTTCTTTTGCACTCACAGAGCCTGACGTAGTCACAAATCTCAATGTGTTCAATGTAACAACATCATCACTATTTGTTAACTGGACCAAACCATTGGGAAGCAGCTCTTTCTATAGAGTTCAATGGGCAGTAGGAAAAATTAAGGACCAAAAAATGTCTCTGACACATTTCTGTTCATTTCTAATCTGGCAGACATAGGTGCTGAGCTTCAGCACAATCACTGTTGAGTGTCTTAGGCATCTCAAGTAATTATTGGCAATTTTGTGCTGGCTGGATAAACTTACACCATATTGTTGATCATCTTGACTTTCACAAGTCTCTCACCATATAAATATTAGGAGTTCTACCAAAGTAACATGCTGTCATGTTCTTAGAAATACTCGGAATCCACATGCAGTGACACACTCAGGGACAAACTGAAGGTCCAGGGTTTTATTTACAAACAAATCAAAGGGACAAGAGCTGGGGAAACTATGAACTAGAGCCGGGGCAGAAGCGTCGGGCCAGGGGCAGGAGCCTGAGGAATGTCGGTTCGGGGAGCCGAGGGAGAGAGAGGCTGACTCGATGGTGCTCGTCAGGAAAACCCTGATCCAGCAGACGGGCTTGGTGAGTTTCTGGCTCGATCCAGCTCCCAGACTCAATCGGACCTGGAGCGAGGAGATGGAAATGTTAATACACGTAGGTTTCACAATACAAGGCTTGCTTACAGATCTCTGTTAACGCAAAAGTCAACACTCTGGCAGAGATGAATGGTAATCGGTGATCAGGGAAGGGTCGCAAATAAATGAACGGGGAACCCATTGACGGTACTCGGGACCGTAACCCTCCCAGTCCACAAGGTACTGCCACCCCCGTCCCTGGCGATGGGCGTCCACGATTCTGCTAACTGTGTAGACCAGACCTCCCTGGTGGTCCTGGGCGGGCGGAGGGGCTCTGGTAGGAGGGCATAAGGTGCTCGTAATGACAGGCTTGATCTGGGAGACGTGGAACGTAGGGTGGACTCGGAGGTTGGAAGGGAGACGGAGGCGCACAGCCGTGGGGCTGATAACTGACTCGATGATGTATGGGCCGATGAAGCGGGGAGCCAGCTTCTTAGAGACAGATCTTAAAGGAATGTCACGTGACGAGAGCCATACCTCCTGCCCAGGTAGGTACTGCGGTCTCCGATCGGCTGAGCGGCGATTGAGGGTTGCGGTCCGCTGGAGAGCAGCGACAGTGGAAGACCAGATGCGTTTACTGCGTCTGATTTGCTGAAGCACTGAGGTGACAGTGATGGCCTTCTCGGCCTCTGGATAGAGGGGAGGCTGGTAACCCAACAAAACCTCAAAGTTGGATCGTCCTGTTGCCGTGGAGACCTGCGAGTTGTGAGCATATTCTACCTATGGCAGGAATCTACACCAATCAGAAGCGTTGGAGGAGGAGATGCATCAGAGGGCTGATTCGAGCTCCTGATTGAGGCGCTCCACCTGGCCATTGGACTGGGGGTGGTGATCTGAAGTGAGCGACACCTTGGCGTCAAGGGCACGACAAAACTGCCTCCATACCTGTGAAGTGAACTGCGGTCCCTGGTCAGACAGGATCTCCACAGGTATTCCGTGCAGGCGAAAAACGTGTTTAACAAGCAGCTGCGCAGTCTGGAATGCTGATGGGAGCCTTCTGAGAGAAACAAGGTGGCAAGCCTTCAAAAAGCGGTCGATAATAGTGAGTATTGTGGTCATACCTTGGGATTGGGGTAGCCCCATTACAAAATCGATTGCAATATGCAACCAGGGGCGCCTCGGGATGCTTAGTGGCTGGAGGAGGCCGGCCGGCGGGCGATGAGACGGCTTGTTCCGGGCGCAGGTTTGACAGGCTAGAACATATTCCCTTATGTCCCTGTGCATGGCGGGCCACCAGAAGCGGTGCGAGACGGGCGCTATCGTTCTGCTGACTCCAGGATGGGCAGCAAACCTGGAGGTGTGGAACCAATGAATTAAACGTGACCGTACCTTAGAAGGGGCGTACATCTTGTCAGGAGGTCCGTTCCCTGGGCCGGGCTCGTCCTGTTGAGCTTCTTTTACGAGGTCCCTAATTTCCCAGGTGAGCGCACTCATGGTGCAACTGGGTGGGAGTATGGTAGTGGGTCCTTTCTCGGAATCCTCTGGGGAGTGCTGGCGGGACAGCGCGTTGGGTTTGACGCTTTTTGATCCTGGGCGGTAAGTGATGGAAAGGTTGAACCGGGAGAAGAACAACGACCAGCGGGACTGGCGAGTATTGAGACGTTTTGCAGTCTGCAGGTAAGCAAGATTCCTATGGTCGGTCCAAACTAAGACCGGGTGCTCAGAACCCTCCAGCCAGTGGTGCCACTCTTCGAGGGCCAGCTTTATCGCCAGGAGCTCTCTATCTCCCACATCATAATTCCTCTCCGCAGGGGTCAGCCTGCGGGAAAAAAAGGCGCAAGGGTGTAGCTTGTCGTCAGGGGTAGCGTGTTGAGAGAGAACGGCTCCGGCCCCCGTGTCCGAGGCATCCACCTCCAAAATAAATTGCTTGTGGAGGTCCGGCTGGATCAAAATGGGAGCCTGGGCTAACCTCCTCTTGAGGTTGTTAAAGGCCCGATCCGCACCTTCTATCCAGGAAAAGGTAACCTTAGGGGAAGTAAGAGCAGTTAGGGGAGTGGCAGATTGGCTAAAGTTCCTTATAAAACGTCTGTAGAAGTTTGCGAAACCCAGGAACCTCTGGAGCTGCTTTCGTGAGTTGGGCGTGGGCCAATCAATAACTGCCTTAATTCTCTCGGGATCAGGTCGAACCCGCCCCGCCTCGAGGATGTATCCCAGGAAGCTGATCGACGCCTTGTGGAACTCGCACTTTTCAGCCTTGACAAAAAGGCGGTTCTCGAGGAGGCGCTGGAGAACGAGGCGGACATGCGTGCGGTGGTCAGAGAGATTACGGAAGTAGATTAATATGTCGTCCAAGTAAACAAAAACAAAGACATTCAGAAAGTCGCACAGGACATCATTGATCAAAGACTGGAAAACTGCTGCAGCATTAGAAAGGCCGAACGGCATAACTAAATATTCAAACTGTCCGATAGGAGTCTTAAAAGCTGTTTTCCACTCATCACCATGACGAATACGGACAAGGTGATATGCATTGCGGAGATCTAACTTAGAGAAAATAGCCGCTTCCTGCACTGGCTCAAAGGCAGATGAAATGAGGGGAAGCGGGTATTTGTTTTTAACAGTAATGCGGTTGAGTCCTCTGTAATCGATGCAGGGTCGGAGGGACCCGTCCTTCTTACTAACAAAGAAAAACCCCGCCCACACAGGAGAGGAGGAGCGCCTTATGATGCCGGCCGCTAGGGATTCTCTGATGTATTTCTCCATGGCCTGACGTTCGGGGAGAGAAATATTGAAGAGGCAGCTGGAAGGAAGAGGCGCACCAGGCAGAAGGTCGATGGCGCAATCGTATGGACGATGGGGGGTAGAGAGAGTACTTTATCCTTACTAAACACTCGTCTTAGGTCGTGGTAGTCCTCCGGGACCCGCGAGATGTCAGCGGGATCCACCCCCTCACCGTTAGCCGGCGGAGAACTTGGCTGGACTGCGG
Source organism: Poecilia picta (assembly GCA_033032245.1). Classification (NCBI taxonomy): domain Eukaryota; kingdom Metazoa; phylum Chordata; class Actinopteri; order Cyprinodontiformes; family Poeciliidae; genus Poecilia; species Poecilia picta. Next base: position 15,576,614 of record CM065358.1, read on the forward strand.
ACTGAAGACATGAGGAAAGGCAGTTAGCGGACCATGACTCGAGACGGTTGTTAGCCCAGTCCACATGGGGATTGTGCTGCTGTAGCCAGGTAAGACCTAGAACCAGGCGTGACTGGGCGGTGGGAAAAACAAAAAAGGAGATAGTCTCACGATGATTGCCAGAAACCACTAACTGAAGCGGCTTGGTACTGTGAGTGATCTTAGGAAGGCGCAGAGAGAGACAAGGACTGGTTATCGAATTGCAGGATTGTAGGAAGTAAAAAACGGGGAGGGGTCGGTGAGCGGGTTCGGCCCATCAGTTTCCCATCAGCTGCTAAAGTGCGGAACTCAATTGAGAACTCCGCCACGGTTCTTTGCCCCTGCCTAAGGGACCATAAACGACGGGAAATGCTTGTCTGATCGGTAGTGTCTCCAAACGCCAGCTTGAATTCGTCCACGAATTCTGAGAAGGAGCAGCCAAACCTTGTGGGATCCGTAAACCTTGCCTCCGCCCACCTGAGCGCTTTTCCCGTTAGGAGCCCTAGAACAAAGGATATCTTGGCATCGTCGCTCGGGAATGAGAGCAGAGAGCGGTGGAAAACCAGCGAACACTGGAGTAAAAATCCGCCAGTCCCTCCGGCCTCCCCAGAAAATTTATTCGGAGTGGGCGCCCTGAAATAGGTGCTCATACTGGGCTGAGGAGTCGGCGGTGGAAGCGCCTCACTACCTGCTGAGGGTGTCTGTTCAGGCTGCTGCTTCTGGAGTAGGGAGCCCAAATACTCTAGACGGTGATTCGTGACGCTCTGCTGTTTACTCAAGGAACGCAGTGCCGCCTCGTGGGACTGGATTTGGGAATGCTGCTCTGCGAGGGTTTCACTGAGTGCGTCTGCTAGGTTCGTTTGGCCAGAGTGTTCTGTCATGTTCTTAGAAATACTCCAAACCCACATGCAGTGACACACTCAGGGAAAAACTGAAGGTCCAGGGTTTTATTTACAAACAAATCAAAGGGACACGAGGTGGGGAAACTATGAACTACAGGCGGGGCAGAAGCGTCGGGCCAGGGGCAGGAGCCTGAGGAATGTCGGTTCGGGGAGCCGAGGGAGAGAGAGGCTGACTCGATGGTGCTCGTCAGGAAAACCCTGATCCAGCAGACGGGCTTGGTGAGTTTCTGGCTCGATCCGGCTCCCAGACTCGATCGGACCTGGAGCGAGGAGATGGAGATGTTAATACACGTAGGTTGCACAATACAAGGCTTGCTTACAGATCTCTGTTAACGCAAAAGTCAACACTCTGGCGAGGAAGTGTTGTCAGGCGGTTCCTCTTAAGCTTCTGGTGATGATCGGATGACCTGCAGGTGTGTGGAGACTCACCTGCGAGGTGGGGCATCAGAAGGGAGCTGGGGAAACTCCCTCTGGTGGTGAGCTTGCGGTGGCACGGGGACGGAGGACAACAACACATGCTATGGTGAAAAATAATCAGACAATTATTATCTAATATTGACTGACATTTAGTCTGCGTGAACTTTTCTTTTAAAACAGAACCTGAAGCAGTGGTCAATCTTACTGTCACTGATATAACAACAACCTCTGTGTCTCTGAATTGGACTCGACCTGAGGGGAACAGAGAGATTTATACAGTAAAGTGGAAAAATGAAACCAAATATTTGAGTGCAAATGAGACTCAGTTCACTGTGACTGATCTGACTCCTGGAGAGAACTACTGTTTTAATGTCACAGCTGTGGCTGGAGACAACATAACAAAGAGTGATGAGGAAACCATTTGTCGATTTACAAGTAAGATGATGAGTCTGTTTTTATCTGTCACACCTTGAGGAGTTTTGGTTTTAAAATGTTTGCAATATATTTCTATATATTTCTTTTGCACTCACAGAGCCTGTCATAGTCACAAATCTCAATGTGTTCAATGTAACAACATCATCACTATTTGTTAACTGGACCAGACCATTGGGAATCAGCTCTTTCTATAGAGTTTAATGGGCAGTAGGAAAAATAAAGGACCAAAAAAATGTGTCTGACACATTTCTGACCATTTCTAATCTGGCAGACATAGGTGCTGAGCTTCAGCACAATCACTGTTGAGTGTCTTAGGCATCTCAAGTAATTATTGTCATTTTTGTGCTGGCTGGATAAACTTACACCATATTGTTGATCATCTTGACTTTCACAAGTCTCTCACCATATAAATATTAGGAGTTCTAACAAAGTAACATGCTATGGTGAAAAATAATCAGACAATTATTATGTAATATTGATATTTAGTCTGCATGAACGTTTCTTTTAAAACAGAACCTGAAGCAGTGGTCAATCTTACTGTCACTGATATAACAACAACTTCTCTGTCTCTGAATTGGACTCGACCTGAGGGGAACAGAGAGATTTATACAGTAAAGTGGAAAAATTAAACCAAATATTTGAGTGCAAATTTTTACAAAAGCTGGAGTAAGGTGGTGAAGTCATTAACTGAATACGCAGATGTTGTGTCCAAGTAACTTTTACCTTGTTGAGTTGGAAATAATTAATTTATTCTTTTGCTAGTAGCTGGATTGATTATTCATATTTAGGGTTTTCCACAAGTAACATTGTTCTGCAATTTGTGGAGACAAATGACGTACAAAAATAGTTAGTGCAGTGATGCTTTCAACTTCAAGTTTCTTTAGTCATTTTGTTTTACAGTATATATATCTGTACTTGAATAATGCTGCATATGTACTTTTCCGATTTCTTTAGTTTCCTGTTCTTTTCATCCCACTGTTTTGTGTAATTTTGGTTTGTCGTGTGTCGTCCGTGTTCATATGTGTATTGTGCTTTACCCCTGTGCCACTTCTGCTTCCCTGTTTCTCCTGATTTTCTTAGCATGTTCTTTTATTCATAAATATCCCTCATTGTTATTCTACCTGTTATTATCATCATCTTTTCTAATTGCTTTGCACCTTGATTCTCCCTTGGTGTCTGATGCTATTTGTAGAATGTACTATTGTTATATAATCCTCATTATTATTTAACCTGCATTCAATTTGTGCTTTGATCCAACTCACGAACAAGAAATGACAATTGGACTGTCTTTAGTTAAAGTTTGAAACTTTATAGTAAAAAAGGTGAAATAAAAATATGAGGGATATTTTAAAGTGCAAATATATACTTATGAGAGATTTAGTAAAATGAAGTTTCATACTCTTTCCAGTATATTCCTTGTCAAGTATAATTCCAGAAAAATCTGATTCTAGCAGATGACCTAAACATAAATGAATGAAGAATTTATTAAGCAACAATATCTACAGCAAGGTACTGGCCATTTGAAATACATAAAAGAAAAGATCCAGATATTGAAATCAGATAATGTTAATCAATACCTGATTTCACAATTTAGCAGAATTATGAATAAGGTAAAGTTTTTATCTTATAGAACTTAAAACTTTGAAGAACAACAAAAAAACATTTTTTACCTTTTCTAACTCAGCGAATCTCAACCTAAGCCTTTAGGGCTCACCGGCCTTCATGTTTTGGATGTGTAATGTGTTCCACAGGACACCTGATTCAAGTGACTGCATCACCGCTTCAAGAGTTTCAGAAACCAGTTAGTCACCCAGTTAGTCACCCATTCATTTCAGTCAGGTGTGTGGCAGGGCTGTGGGTCCTGAGGACCGGGGATGAGAATTATTGATTATTGATTTGACTCCTTTTTGAATATTGACATTGGTTATTTAACTGACTTGAGCTGAACAGGGGAAGGAGGTTTCTGTAATGGAAAATTGTGAAATATCCTGGCCCAACCAATTAGGGATCCCAAATTATGATCCAAAATATAAATGTGGAAAGCTAACCTTAAATTAGATGTTGCCTCAGCTTCATTAAAATCTGAACTCCTTTTTTCACTCTGCCTTATACTTTAGTTAGGTCAACTTTATGGATGTTACTGGCTGTGACTTTAGGTCTGAGCCTGGCTTTTTGTGTTAATGTGAAGCATGACTTGAAAGGCTTTTATGTCTTTGCTAACTACAAGAAATGATGAGATTCAGGTTGCTGTTTTTAGATGCTCTTGTATTGTATATGCTCAGGGACAAATTGTCTGTCCTGTTATTAATCAGGACTGTTAAGGATATCATTCACTAATTTATTTACTTTGCTGAACAGGGCCTGTAAAGCCTGTGAACATCACGGTTGTATCAAGAACAAGTGACAATATAAACATCACATGGACGTTGCCTGAAGGAAGGGTTGACCAGTACATCGTGAACATCTCGAACCCAAGCGGTGGCTACACCAACTTCACAAAAACAAACACCACCACAGCAGCGTTCTCTGGTTTACTTCCTGGAAGGAGTTTCCGTTTCACAGTGACTGCTGTAGCTGGAACGTTCACTGATACCTCTGCTCAGTTTTCACTTGCAACATGTAAGTTCCACATTTCTCCAAATTATAACATCTTGTTGAGTAATTCAGGTATTAGTAAGGACCAAATATTGACATGAATTTTACCTAAGTAAACAATTTTCTTTTGCTAACATTGTACTGAAGTATATTTTATAATATACACTACAAAAACAATGTTTTTCTAACTACTCTAAAATGTAGAATTTAGGTCTACTGATGTTTTCTACATTTTACCAATTTAACTGATGAATATAAAACATTTGTTGCTCAGCTTAGGACAGAAAACAGACTAGAGCTTTCATTGTAATTCAATGCAGACTCATTAGTGTGTGTTTGCATGTGTGTTTTCTCTCCCTTTTAGATCCGTTGTCTGTCACATCCTTCAGCTTCACCAATAGGACAAACTCTTCTTTACTCCTACAGTGGGTAACTTCAGAAAAGATGGCTCGTGCTCCTAATATCAGCTATATTATCACCTACAATTATCCAGATGGCAATGTATCAAAGGACCACTCTACAGAGAATACAAACACAGTGTTAGAGGGTCTTCAGTCTGGAACCAATTACACCATAAATATAACAACTGTTGGACCGCAACAACTGAGTAGCTCACCAGTCACCCAATATACTTCGACTTGTAAGTTTATGTGATCAGACCCAAAGAGCATTGTAACCTGTGGTGTAACAATATATACAGATCCTGAGATGAGATGATGTTGGGCTTTAAGAACTTTACAAGATGGATGAGTGTTTAGTAATGTTTTAGTAGCTTAGCCATTGCTTTCTTATAAAATTCTGCTCAATTCAAATCTTGCTTCAAAGCTCAATCGGGGCTTTCTCCCACTGACATGAATTCCTGCACCAAGTTAGAATTGTAGTCTGTCTATAGTTTCCCAATCACAAACTACAGACAGTGAACAAAGTTGTTCCGTCCATGTTATAAACCTTATTTTTTTTACTTGTTTGGCTCAGCACTTCTTAGTGGAAGATAGTTGTTCACAGCGCAGGTAACTTATGGTAAGCTTCAGAGTGTCGTCATGGGAAAACATTAGTAATTAGGTCAAACTTAAAACCACAACAGAGTCCACGCCTCCATGAAGCAATCGTTTCTCAGTAGCTGAGGGCCGAGACCCTCTGTACGAAACAAGACGTTGTACAAGGCACTGTTTTCTATCAGGCCAATGTTTTGGAGAAGACAAAATAAGATTTTACAAGTGAAAAACTGTGTCAATCAATCTGTGATAAGGTTTGTTCAGTCCAGGTTTTGTCTATTTATTAAATTGATGTTTTACACTATCCTAGTCAGCATTCCTAACTTGGGAGTTTGTTGCTCTTCACAGCTCAATCTGGGCTTTCTGAATACTCTAGTGAGTATTCAAACTCCACTTGCCTCCTCTTATAGAGTGATTAGCAAAAACTGTGGCATTTTTTCATGGTGTTAGAGAAGATTTTTGGAGATTGATGTGAAAGCATGTTTTCTTTATATTCACACTCAGTGAGCAGCAGGTGCTGCATATACGTATGGTGGTTCATCTAGATTTGATATAGATTCTCCAAATTCAAAAAAAATTATAGTTATAGCAATTTTGTTATGTTTTAGAGAGATTTGTTGCCACAGGCTCTATTCTGATTGTTCACGTATGCTTTTTGTTATTCTTGTTCATTAAATACTCAGACTCAGATTCAAAAGAGATGGAAGCTTCCTGAGCTGGTCTATATTTATTGGCCTACTCTGTAAACGCAAAATGAACAAGAATGTTTTCCTTTGATGCTTCAAAATAAGGGTCTCAAACATAGAAACATCAGCTTAAAGCACTTACCTTTACCCCGAGGTTCATAGCAACTTTACCAGAAAAGTCGCAGAAGAAATACAGCATTTTTATATGTCATTTCAAAAGACGTAATGTCCTTATTTACACATTTATTTCAGATTTTCGTATATTCTTTGTTGTTTTTTTTCTCTTCTTCTCTTATGCTCAGTGCCAAACCCAGTGCAGGATGCAAAAGCCACCCTATTTCTCCAACTTCAATAAGGGTGCAGTGGTCAGCTCCACTGGGTGCCCGAGAATATTACCTGTACCGGGTTCAAACTTACAACAGCACAGGAGAACTTGTTGACATGATTACAAGCAATAGCAATAGCTATGACGTTCCCAAACTGAAGCCAGGTTTCTATTACTCCATCAAAATCACAACAACTGTTGCATCAGACACTGACTCAAGCCCTGTGGAGGTGTCCAGTTACACAAGTAAGGATATGAAGATCAATTTTGTCTCAATGCTGAGAATATAGCATTTCTTTGATCAAAGGTAACCCTCTGCTATTCTTGCTTCAGTGCCCAAAGCAGTGACCAGTTTGAATGTGAGCTTTGTGAACACCACATCCATCCAGCTCTCATGGCTCAAACAAGATGATTACAAGAATTCCTACAAGTATCTGGTGGAAGCATTGCGGGGCAGTGATCAAGTTCTCAATGACTCCACGGGTGGAGAGACCTACTCCATCAACAGTCTGAGTCCTGGAACCCTTTACACATTTAATGTGTTGACAGTTAATGCAGACGTACAATCAACAATCGCAAGCATAAAACAATATACAAGTATGTCATACACGCTTGCAGAATATTAAGACTTTGTATAAATATTTCATTGTTTATAGAAACTATCAGGTCTTGGTTTCAAAGAGCCTGACTTACACACACACACACACATATATATATATATATATATATATATATGTATATATATATATATATACATATATATATATATATATATATATATATATATATATATATATATATATATATATATATATATCGTTTTTTTATTTTTTTTTTTTTGAAATCTTAGTCAATAGTTCCCTAAAGTTATTAGTTAAGAACTTTATATTCGGTGGAGGATTATGGAGCTGAAAGAGGGCATTTGAGGTCTTTCGACAGGTTTTTGATTGATTTTTTCCCCTCACACATCCCTGAAAAACAAATTAAAAAGACAAATTTTAAACCACTTAAAAATGTTGTTCTCAGGAGCCAAATTATACAGTGACAGGAGGAAAAATTATGCACAGCTATTCTTTTTGTAGTACTTTCTCTCTTGATGATTACAAATTATCATAGTTATTGATAATTTGTAATTTCTCAAACTTGAATCATGTTTTTCAGCTTTCAAACTTTTTAGTCCACCCAGTCTGTTGTATAAGTGTTCAGATTGTATTTTCAGCAATACCTGCAGACCAAGCAAAAATGCATTTCTTGTTCAGATTTGATTCTTTTTTTATTATTATTATTTTGAATGATGTTCATTGTCGTTTCTACATTTCTCTTTCAGTTCCTGCACAGGTCTCAGGCATTTTAGCCATAGGAACCACCTCAAGCTTATCAGTGAGCTGGACAAAAGCAGTTGGACAGGTTTCCTCATACCTTGTTCAGTTATACAATAACACAAATGTCTTGATAAACAACACAGATCTGAGTAATGAGACTACACAGTTTAAATTTGAGTATTTGAAACCAGGAGTGCTTTACCGTGTTGAGGTTGTCACCAAAAGTGGATCTATGGAGAGCAACAGAAGTGTTGTTTACAATGCAACTTGTAAGTTTCCTAAATTTTGTGATTTTTTTTTTCTGCATTTGGATATGCATTGGGATTTTGCATGTTTGTGACCTGATTTACTCTTCTGCTTAGTTCCTAACCCCCCCGGCTCTATCAAGGTGGACTCTCAGACCAGCAGCTCCATCACATTTAGTTGGTTCCCTCCAGCTGATATGGACCCTGACCAGTACTTCACTGTGTCCACTAAAAATGGATCTAATGTTACAAAGATCAACTCGTTCCTGATGGAAAACCTTGAGTCAGGGTCCAAGTACACAATTTCTGTAGTCACTGTTGGTGCATGGGGCTATAGGAGTACAGAAAAGAGCACACAAAACTATACAAGTGAGTAAACACAAACGGCCAGTTTCATCATGCTCATTACTGTAGATAAAATGACATAAAGTTTGTCTTTGTTGTACTCCATTTTGAAATTACACTAACGATTCAATCAGTTCTCCTGCTAAATTCATATTAATGAATTCTTGTCTTAAGTGACTGATTCATATGTTTGGAGGAATCTATTTTCCACCTGATCATTTAAAAAAAATTTAAAATACCTTGACAAAAACAGTTGGAAGAAGTTGTTCTGTTAATAGAGATTATTTAACATTCAAGTCATAAATCTTTAACACTTTTAAAACATTTGTAAAAAAAAATTTAAAGACGTACTTCTAAACCTTTTCCCAATGTATGATCTTGTGTTAGTGTTCCTATAATTTTCCCGTCCGTGTGATCAAACCTAAAAAGACTAGATAAACGTATCTACTCTGATCACTTTAATCCTGTTTTTTAGGACCAAATCCGGTGACGGGTCTGACAGAGACAGAAATCACCACTAGTTCAGTAACCCTGAAGTGGAATCAGCCAAGCAGCAAACCACCCTACATTTATGAAGTGCAGCTTGAAAGTGTTGTTCCTAATAAAACACGGTTGGAAAGGGTAAACACTACGACATTTACATTTTATGGTCTTAAGTCTGGGAGCAAGTACAACTTTAACGTTACTACAATAACAGAAGATTACACTCGAGCAGAGTCTGTGAAGGTTTTCTACTATACAAGTAAGTGCATCATAGCTAGTAAGAAGCATGATAAAAGGACTTGTGCAAATATGTTTGTTTTTATTTTCTCCAAAAAGAAACGATTTATCGTCTTGTTTTCAGGGCCTTATAATGTCACAGATTTAAACGCTTTTACTTTAAACACAACTGCTGTTTACCTAAACTGGACAAAACCATACGAGTACAAGAACGACTTCCAATATCGGGTGGAGACAACGGGCTGTAGCAACAAAAATATCAGCTCATCAGCAGAAAGTGTGACCTTCTCAGATCTCATCTCTGGAACCAAGTGCAACTTCTGTGTTACTGTCATGGCAGTGGATGGCACTGAAGGGAAAGCGACCTGCACCACTCAGTACACAAGTAGGGTTTTTACTGTCTTCCCTTCTTATAATTTTTTTAAACTTGTATCATTGTTGAATTGTTTTCATTTTTTTATGGCTGCACATCAACAGAACCCAATGTGCCTTTGCTCAATATCTCCAATGAGGGATCCAATAATTCAGTCAACGTATTGTGGACCAACCCTCCTGGAAATGTGGAGAAATATGAGCTTCTGCTAAACTGCTCCTCAGGTTCAAATAAAACAGAAGAGCTCAGTTTTTACAACACCTCCTTCAGGTTTCACAACCTGCACGCTGCAGAGCTGTGCAGTGCTGTGATGAGGTCACACAGTGGGACGTTCAGTGAACCATCTGAAATGGTTATAACTGCAACTTGTGAGTATCGTTAATTATTATTCTTATTAACCTTGTCTGTTTTGATGTTTTATTTTTTTTCCTTTTACATGCAATTAAAATAAGTGCAAGATGGCTACTTAAAAATAATCTTTATGTAATTATTTCTAATAGTAGTAAACACTACTACAACAAATAATAGAAATAATAATGATAGAAATAATAGTAATAGCAATACAAATTGCCTCACTGTGTCTCATCAACGCTCCACTGTTGGGGGATATTTTAGCTATCTTATCAACCTCACCCTCAGACACTCCCTAAATATGTTGTTAAACTTGGTGTACCACAAAAAGTACCACACAGCCCCCAATGTGTTTGGGAAAATCTTCCAAATGCATACACGATTAATTGTACATGTGATGAATTCTGTCCTTGCAGACCCAAATCCTCCTGGAATATTGTCAAGCTGATGCAGACTACCAGTTCTATTGAACTGGAGTGGGGAAAAGCACCTGATATGGAAAATGCATTCAGCTTCCACTACAATCTGACCTACAGTCACTCTCAGGAAGATGTAAAAATCCCTTCTGCCAATACAACTTACATTTTGCCTCAACTTCTGTCTGGGACTTCCTACACAATTTCTATGACAACTGTGGGACCAATGGATTTTCAGAGCAAACCTGTTTACATAACCGTGACCACAAGTAAGAATCTTATTTTATTTATCATTAAGTCTTCTATATCAATTACTCTCACAGTGTCTTGTAAAAATATTAAATAAAATAACTTTCCGAAATCTGTTGCAACCACAAACTTCGGTGTATTTCATTTTATGCTACAGATCAACACAGTGTAGCACAAGATTTAAAATTTGTATTTAGCAACCTTTATTCCTAAATAAAGTTTGTTCAGCCGGTTGCCATTACACATTACCTACAAGTGAATAAAGATAATATTTTTGGAATTTAATCTGTGTTAAAAAACAGCTCTTATGTTAGCGTGAATCAGTTACCAAAAAGCATCATATGGACCAAGAAACACAGCAGAGAGGTTCAGGGATAAAAGTGTGAAGACATTTGCAGTAGATTTAGATTGTAATAAAACAATGCTCTGAGCTGTAAGGATCTCTAAGATGGAAAGAGGGAGTCCCAACTGCAAATCTGCTGAAATAGGGCTGTGAACCTAAACTGTAAACCTAAAAGTGTATTAATCAGAGAAGCAGCCATGAGGCCCATGGTAACATTGGAAGAGCTCCACAGATTCAAAGCTGAAGTGGGAGGATCGTTCGACACAACGGCTATTTGTTGAGGGAAAAAATATGGCCTTTATGGACAAGGAGGGGATATAGAAAACATGTCAAAGCAGACGCTCTGGTCAAATGTGACCAAAATTAAAATTTTTGACATGCATATAAACATGCAATGAAAACTGGCATTGCACATTTCTAGCAGGAACAGGGAATCTACTGAGTTGATTAGAAGATGAAGTGGGCTAAATACATGGCAATCCTAGATTACATGTTTTTGAGTCTGCAGATGACTTGAGATTGGACTGTAGGTCCAACCTGTTGGCTGGAAAACAACTTTAAGAAAAAGCCATTGAATAGTCCAGATCAAACCACATTTGTTTAGCCACTACTTTGAAAAAAATCACTTAAAACACATTGTTTATTGCTAGGCACTGCAGTGTCCGGATTACCGGTAGCATTTCTCACTTGTTTATTAAACCATCAGGACCTTACAACGTGAAGTCTCTCAAACTTGATCCTGATGAGGACCGTATCCATTCAAACTGGCTCCAACCTGATGAATATAAGAGCACCTATAGTTTTTTTGTCTCCTGGGAAAGCAACGATAAGACTGATACTAGGAGCACCACAACTAATGGAACTTCACAAAGCATCACTGGACTGGCAGCTGGTACTAATTACAGCATCACCATCAACACCAAGACCTCTGATGGAACAGAATCTGACAAAGAAACGATGTCCATCTGCACAAGTATGCTCATAAAATTCCATCTTTTATACAGTCCTACATGCATGACATTGGGTCTTGTGTGAATTTATCTGTTTTTTGTGTTTTGAATACAAAAAACAAAAATAAAAAATAAAAATATTGTTGCACACATTTAACCAATATATATATTTTTTTACTAATATTTATATCTACTTCATTTCGACAGATGCGAGTCCTGTGAAGAACTTAGCATGTTCTGGGCCAAACTCTGGAGATGCCGAAATTATTCTGAACTGGAAAGACCCCAATGGAAAGTTCTCTAAAGTCATGTTTAATGTAACCAACACTTCCTCTACAATTAATCGCGTGCCCATTTCTTATGCGCTTGGTCCTGACCACATTATTTCCAACCTTACTTACCATGATACTTATGAGATTAAAGTAGAGACACTGAGTTGTGGAAAACCAAGCACTCCTCTGTGGATAACATGTCAGACAGGCGTCACAAGTAAGTTTCTTTCAATTTTGTACTGAATATTTGAACAATTATTGCATTTAAATAATAGGTAGAAAATTGTAAGCTTGTTTTAGGTCAGTGAAGCAGGACTAGCTCCATTTATTTATTTATTTTTAATCTCTAGCTAATATTATTCACTATAAGTTTGATACATTGGTGTTTGATTCCTCTCTTTTAACTTTATACAGAGCCCCTCATTCCATCAGAATATGGGAAGCAGGAGTCTACTAAAACCCACAATACATTCACACTTCTTATTGACACTGGCCTGTTAGACGACTCTAAAGGACCAGTGACTCATATTGGGGTTCTAGTAACAAGCGACAGTGGTAGGGTTTATTTCCTTTTTTCTTAACATCAAGATGTGCTCCTGTAACCCTGCAATACATAGATTTGAAAAATATTACACTGCTTATTATTCTGTGTATTTTGTTTTCTTTAAGCCAACATTCCTAATATTGAACATTTCCTGGAGAAAACATACAGTGACTGGAGATCAAAGTCTGCAAAAGCATATCTCGCAACAATAATGAACTACACCAAAACGACGAAGAGAAGCTCTGCTTCCTTGGACATTACGATAGGAAATGGATCAAAGTGGGAGGACTATGGTAATGGTGCTCTGGATCCAAGTGGAAGTTACAGGTAAGAGAACAACACTTAAATAAAAAAGATTTCCTTTTACACTGAAATATTTGACAACTTTACTGGCTGATAGCATATTTTGTCATATTAAATTGTATTTTAGTTTGCTTTATTTACCATTTGATTCCAGGAATTTGTTTTACAGGATTGTTTTATAGAGTTTATGCAGTCTTGATAATTTTAGATTTATTTTTTATTTTCTCTGAGTCAAGATACGTATTGAAAAAGAAAAGTGAGTAAAGAAAATGTTTATTTAATGCTTAATCTTTTTTCATTACCAAAAACAAAAATCAGAATTACTAAAAATAAGTTATAGACTGAAAATACACTCTTTATTTCTGCTAATGTATTTGATCTTTCTAGTTTGTAAGATACAATGATGAAAGTACTCAAACACTGTACTTAAGTAAAAATAAACAGACTAAAATGTACACTCTAGTAAAACGTACCACATTAACATTTAAAGTACTCGAAAGTTAAGTTTATACAAGTAACTTTTCAGCAAGATATAGGGGATAGTTTTCGGCCAATAGTTGCTTAATATTTATGAAAAAGTATTAGTTACTTTGGCAGATATTTTTCATTTAGAACAAGACATTTGTGAAATAATCTACAATTAGAACCAGAACTTTTTCATCAATATTAAGGAATTGTTGACTCTAAACGAGCTGCAATGTTTTGGTGAAAAGTGTGTTTGTGTTGCAATAAGACAAGTACACTTCTCTTATTTCAAGTGTGCTAAGATATTTGTACTAGAAAGTTGGACACATTAATTGTGTTTCTGTTATACTTCAATTTTTATGTACTTCAATTATTTTAGCCAAGATTGATAAGAGAAACAAAATGTCTAGTCTTCAGTGGTAGAATTATATGGAAAAAAACTGTAACCTCCAAAACTTATACCAATATGAGATCAAAGTATAAACTAAGAGCATACTGTAAAAGAAAAATGCACTGCAAGCGTAGCATTTTGAAATTTAGAAATTTATTAAGAATACATAAACTATGTTTTTTTTGTTTTTGTTTTTTTATCCTGCAGATATGCCGTAGTGGTTTGCACATATTTGGTTGTGGACTCAGGAAAAATTGACGCCACCAAATCAGTGTGTTCTGTATCAAATTTGTCGGTTGTGATTATTCTCTACCAAGACCCAGGTATTATTGAAAGAACCAAAATGGGACTTTAATGTGCTTATTTTAATTGTTATGTAATTTAACTGTTTTTCCTCAAGACTGACTCTGTAAACTTTGGTTTTATAAAATTACAGCCATCACCTATATTGCTATTGGAGCAACGTTGGGAATCTTTGGAGTTCTCTTTGTCATCCTTATTGGTTTCATCATCTATTGGAGAAGGTTTTTATTCTTTGTACCAATGGAAATAAAACAATGTTATTGAATCAGATGCTCAGTATTATTCATTTATTGTATACTCCAGGTTGTCCCGTAAGGAGTCTCCCGACATCCAGATTCAGTCAATGGAGTGAGTATTTAAGATTTTGCCAAATTATTATTATTTCAAACTCAAAGTCCACAATTGTTTATGTAATTATTACATTTTCTTTATTTTCTTAGGGGGAAAGTGTAAGTATAATACATTTAAATTAATACTTATGTACATATTGCTCCTTTCTGGAGAATACTTATTCTCCCCTCTGAACAATATGCATATATGAACAGAAGTGTGGCTGTGAGAGTGGAGGACTTTGAAGCTTACTACAGGAAGCAGAAAGCTGACTCCAGCTGTGGTTTCGCTGAAGAATTTGAGGTGAAACATCACAAACATTTTTAGGCATTCCCAAGACTGACGAGAACATCACTGATTCTGGGGAAAATGGTTGCATGGAGCTGATAATGTCCTGGTTTCTGCCTCATCTTTAATTTTAGTACACTTTTTACCATTGATGCTATTCTGGGACAGCTATTCTGATATGTGCAGTTATGCTTTTAAATATAAGATACAACATTTGTGCATACCCCAGATTGATGAAAAACAGTGGAACATGCAACAAAGAAAGCAAAACACACGAGTTGTTGGAATAAATAAGAGAAGAATTAAGTGTTTTCAACTCACTCAAGTTAATGTAAAATTATTGTGCAAGAATAGATCAATAATCTGCTTGTTTTCCATTAATACTTGTCTATAAATACATTTGACACTGGACACTGGAAGTTTTTGAGACTTTATGAAGTCACACATATGAAGCAATTTATAGTTTTAAAGTAACTGTTTTTTTATTATTATTATTTCTGTACCCACAAGTTAATATACCAAACTGTTTTTTAAAGGACCTGAAGCCTGTTGGTACCGCTCAAGCCAAACTGCATGCACTTGCTCTGGAGAACAAGCCTAAAAATCGCTACAACAACGTGCTTCCTTGTAAGTCACCTTAAATTATCCTTTGCTATACAAAAAACTAACCCTCATTCTTCAAACCATAATGCGTTAGCTGTAACACATGGAACGCCCCACTGTTTTTACCATCTAACACTTAAATTTTAACTCATAAATTAATCATTCATACCTCATTTACATACTTATTCATCTCCTAGATGACTCCTCGAGAGTGAAACTCTCTGTTGTCCACGGAAGTCCAAATGAAGATTACATCAATGCTAACTACATGCCGGTGCGTCTTGACATTATTTGCTTTTGGTCATTTCACTTTAAAGCATCTTATGATCACATTATAACTCACTTCATTTGTTTCTTGGGTTCACTTTGAACCAAATCTACATTCATTTCCCATTTGAGAATCTTTGTGAAAACTTTACTTTATGGATGTTTTATACTGAGGATTTTTTTTTTTGCACATTAGGGTTACCTTTCCAGGAAGGAGTTCATCGCAGCTCAGGGACCTTTACCTGCAACAGTCAACGAGTTCTGGAGGATGGTCTGGGAGAAGAACGTCCAGACTCTGGTCATGCTAACACGCTGTAATGAACAAGGAAGAGTGAGTATGAACATAAAGAAATACTTTGTGTCGTACCTGTTACTGATCCATGAGCGGTGGGTTCATCGATGGAGTCAGAAAGTTTTTACAGAGACAAAAGCTTTATTGAAAGCACATGGAGCCCCCTAGGAGGGCATGGGGATTTTTTGTTTTTTTTCTTGTGCGTTACCTTGCAAAAGTATTGCATTCCCTTGCAATAAATTAGCAAATGTTCTTTTTTGTATATATAGTGATAAGAAAAGTCAATTTAAAATTGCACGTATATACAAATCATGTTTCTACATTTGTATCTCTTTGGTACAGAAACTGGTTGAAAATCAGTCAACATGAACTGCATGTTTATGTTTGTTGGTGTGAAGTGCAGATGGGACTGCATGTGAAAACAGCACTTACAGAGCGGATACACAGGGGACTAGGAAATAAATCTTAACTCTAGGGAATGATAGACACAAGAAATAATCTAGAATCCTAAGAAAGGACTAAACTAAACAATACTAATCTAATCAAAATAAGAAACTAACACAGAATAATAATGAAACTGAAATCAAAACATACTTCAAAACAAATCAACAACCTGGATCCTAACAATGGGAAGTCTGTTGTACTTTTGTATTTTGCGCACATGTTTCTGGTGCAAGCTGCACAGAGGCGCAGTTGGTAGAGCTGTTGCCTTGCAGCAAGAAGGTTCTGGGTTCGATTCCCGGCCCCGGTCTTTCTGCATGGAGTTTGCATGTTCTCCCTGTGCATGGTGGGTTTTCTCCGGGTACTCCGGTTTCCTCCCACAGTCCAAAAACATGACTGTCAGGTTAATTGGTCTGTCTAAATTGCCCCTAGGTGTGAGTGTGTGTGTGCATGGTTGTTTGTCCTGTGTGTGTCTCTGTGTTGCCCTGCGACAGACTGGCGACCTGTCCAGGGCGAACCCCGCCTCTCGCCCGGAACGCCAGCTGGAGATAGGCACCAGCACCTCCCGACCCCATTAAGGGACAAGGGTGTAGGAAAATGGATGGATGGATGGATGTTTCTGGTGCATTTATATCCTTAAAAAAAGATCTAAAACTTCTGATATTACTCCAATGAGATATTATAGCAGAAAGACCTTCCATCTTGAATACAACATCAAGAGAATGCAAAATCTTTTGTGGTAAACCTATATGAATGCAATAATTTTGTGAGGGAGTCCAATAGAAAAAAAAATTCCCCCATATCCCATAAAAATCTCCATAAAAGCAACATTTGCAATTAACCTGAATAACAACCAGAGTTAAAAACCTATATTTTCTCACACTACAGTTTTCATTCTTAATAAAGGATGACTCTAAATGACTTTGAATAGCCATTTTAAAAAATTGTTGAAGCAGAACAAGAACATTTTTGCTTCACTGTGTGTTAACCAAAGTAAGCGTATCTAAATGCAGCATGTATAAGTTCAGGGACATCTTTGAAATAAAAATCAGCTGCAATATAATACTGTATAGTATAGTATGAGGCATAAACTGAAGGCAAATTAACTATTTTTCAGGTTAAATGTGAGCAGTACTGGGGTCCTGGCACCAAATACTATGAAGACATCATTGTGACAACAACCTCCGAAATCCAACTTGAAGACTGGACCATCAGGGATTTTGACATAAAAAATGTAACTTAATGTTGAAACTCAACACACACACACACACACACACACACACACACACACACACACACACACACACACACACACACACACACACACACACACAAACTCACACAATCTCAGTAATCACATGGTTGTTTTACTAACACTATGCAACAAAAGAAATGCATAAAGTGTGCTTGGGAGACGATTTGTCATTCTGAGTTCTGAGTCAAGGGTTTTTGATGTGCCCTGTCTTGATTATTCATCTTTCTGTAACTGCCGCTTCATCGCCGACCTCCTTCTACCTCAGGTGAAAACAACAGAAGTCCGCTCAGTCCGCCACTTCCATTTCACAGCCTGGCCGGATCACGGCGTTCCAGAAACCACAGAGCTCCTGATCAGCTTCAGACATCTGGTCAGAGAGCACATGAACCAGTATTCCAGAAACTCCCCCACAGTGGTTCACTGCAGGTTGGACACAACAGCCCGACAACTTTACAAATGCTTTCATTTGGTTGGAAGTGTACAAAATAACCTGTCGTCTCCTGTCATTTTCCGCCTTTCTGTTTTTGATATTTCCACTCAGTGCTGGAGTCGGGCGCACAGGCACCTTCATAGCCATTGATCGCTTAATCTTCCAGATAGAAAGGGAAAACATTGTAGATGTGTACGGCATTGTTCATGATCTGCGAATGCACCGGCCCCTCATGGTGCAGACGGAGGTAGGAAGGCCAGACATCTTTGTTTTGTTTTTTGGGTTTTGTTTATTTTACAGCAGCGTTTCACATCACAAACACTTTCTGATTTTTAATTTTGTTTTATTGCTACAGGACCAGTATGTCTTCCTAAACCAGTGTGCCTTGGACATCATTCGGGCAAGAACAGGGAACAACGTGGATCTAATCTACCAGAACACAGCTGCCATCTCAATTTATGAAAATGTAGAACCCAAAAGGAGATATTAGTCTGCTATTTAAATTCTTTACATCTCTCCCTCTCTTTTTGGGTGAGAAATAACTGAGCAAACATGTTTAAAGGGAATACGTTTGTTAGAAACATCAACCTTTAAGGGTTTAATCCTCTTTTTTTATTTTTTTTGTTAAAAAAATAGAGGAAACGGCATTTTTTTATGCTTCTGCCTTAAATTCTCATACCTGCATATTCTTTGCACTGCACAATTATTATAAAATTGCTTTCTACTGTATATGACTCACTGATTTTAATTTTTTCTCAGGTAGTTTTATTGCATACTGTTTTGGTATTTTTAAATACACTTCTAAATCGAACTGTACAAAAATATGTGCCTTAAAAACAGCATTTGTGCGTTTACACCAGTAGAGGGCAGACTTGTCTTGTTTTTTCTAGTTATTAAACAGGGATAATGTGATATTTTAAAGGAACTTTAAGTTATTCTCTCCTTGCCTGACTAACTGTAAGCCAATATGAACTGTGCAATGTGATTTAATGAAGGAGTTTATTTGTTTTGGTCTCTTTTTTATTATTATTTATATGCACTGCAATGTGACGAATGCACTGGATGCATTTATGCATTTGTCCCACACTGTCCACTTTAAACATTAGATATGTTTCTTTTCAAGTAGTTTATGTTAAATTCTGGCCAGTGGTTCTTGAAATGGAATATCTATCTTATTCCTCATTTCATCTCAGGAACGTCTTTCAAGAAGAGCATTTTACTGGCTGTATTTGTGTTAAAATATATATAATGCACCAGTTTGTATTATTAATTAAGACATCATTTCAATTGTCTTCTTTGCTCTTTCCTATGCTGTACATTCTTTAGGGGGAAAAACATGCTATTTCACTTCCTGTGACATCTCTTATCCAGCTATGGTCACTTCCTTTGTATTAAAAGTCACTGGAGAAGCAAAAATGTACATATTTTTTGTCAATCTTACAGTCAGCAGAATTTTTCATTAGCTTGGTACGTTTCCTTTTTTTTTCTTTTTCTTCATAGTTTGATTTATAGCACTTATGTTTTAATGAGAAATAGGAACATGAAATAGTCATTTTTTTAGGATATTTTAAAATGCTTTATGAGATGCTTGCTGGTTCAACGCAACTATGTAAAATGAGCTGAAGATATGTATTTCTTAAATATGTAAAATTAAATGGGATTAAAGATGTTGCAACATTGTGGCAACAATCTACTCGTTATTAGAATCTATTTGCTTCAATGCCAATAAAGCTAAACTGTCTTGCTAAAAATGTGTTTTGGTGTTGATTTTTCTACACATTTCATTTTTAAAAACTGATAAGTTTATTGCACAAATTATCACAATTATTGAACATTTATTAGATTCAATCACTATAATTAATGAATTTTGTTTTTAACTTTATGTCACAAAGTTACAAGTAGCGCACAGTTCTGAAGTGGATGGAAAATTAGAAAGTTTTCAAATGTGTTTGATTAAAAAAAAATAAAAATCAATTCATCTAAAAATTTTACATTTCTGCGGTGCCCATTTAATATTTACCCTGTCAACATATTCCCCCATGCACGCATCTCCTCCAGAGTTACCACAGGCGTCGCATCTGATAAATGTTCTTTGTCAGTTTAGGTGCATTGCCACGTGTTGGTAAATTTTCAGTTGTGCCATACTCCTTTCTTTTTTGGGTGACTGATTGTACAATGCTCCACAATATTCTCAGGACTTAGGATATTTTTATAACTCATTTTTGCAACCCATTAATAAATCAATGATTTCTGCACTATGTATTTCTACATTTCTCTATATTTTGAATTTAATTAATCATAAGGAAAGATATGATCAAAGTTATTCCCCTTGCAAGGGAAGATGGTCCTGCACATCACTGCAAAAATAAGCTTTTACATTTCAGGTAGGTGTTTGCACCCTATGCAGACAAACACTGACTTTCTGATTCTTTTCTCTCTGGGCAAACAGAATGTCACAGAGACCTGAAACATTTGGAGCCCTGAACAAGCAAAGACCTGTAGCTCTTGTGTACTTTATATTTAACTACTTTGAGGCGTCCAGGTGGTGTAACATAACATTCTACCAGAATGTAGGGAGTCAAGGAGCCCCTCCCTGTTTTCCCCATTGATCTCCCTCACTTCACCACGTCAGGCTTGTTTGATGTCTCTCACATTCACAAGTTGGACTTAAAAATAGATTTGACATTTGGATGGCTTTCTGTTTTTCTTTTTCTTCTGTGGTTTTCAAGCAAAAGAAATACAATTTAGGCTGGTGAGATTGCCATACTAAGGGTACAGATATTCCATTGGGATGAATACAAATGTGACACTTTCCCCAACATTTTTTTTTCTCTCATAATTGCACCTTTTTTGTTCATAAAAAGAGCTTCACAACGTATGGTTGTAACGTGGGGAAGGCGTTGTAGAGCCCTTGCAGCATATGTAGTACCTATTTGTGACCACAGGTGTCGCCAGAGCTCACTGCCTGGCAGCAGCCAGGGCAACCGCAGCAACCAGAACGCAGAGCCCAGTAGCTCTGCGCTCTCCATGTTGAAACGGAGCAACTTCTCCGGCTGACTCCAACCGTCCGCGCGTCCCCCACCTCCCAGCTGGCTTCCACATCGCCCTGCTGTGACACTTGCCTGCTGGGAATGGATCTGTGAAACTGTATGACTGCTGCCTTATCCGGGAAAACGGTAAGTTTCTCTCTTCTCTGCTACGCAATGGCAGCGAAACGGGAAGGATAACTATTTTTAGTGACTCGGAATTATTCAACTAACGTAGGTTTTTTTTTTTATGTGCTAACTTGTAGCTAGCCATGGCAGCTCCTGTGTCCGTTACAGGGAACGGGGACCGTTTGTCGATATTTTCAGACATCATGGACTGGTTGTATTTCCCTGTATATATATATATTTTTTCTTTCTGTAACATCACAGTGTATTTGGCTGATTAGGTGGTCGGGGGGCTAACGTTAGAGGCTTTCTCCCCAAACTTAACCCTCAGCTCCACGTTAGCGGAGCCATCCGTGCCCCATGCGGCTGCAGCTTTTCTTGCTGTCACCGTCTTTGCATAATAGGGAGTCAAGCTCGTGCACACGATTGCTAGGAACCACGGGTAATTTGCGTAATTTCTCTTGACGCGTATTCCGCCTCACTTTACTGTTACCATCTTCTGTAGGTGCAGCAGGCAGAATTCGTAAACATGACCAAGCGAGGCGCGATAATGTTCCTCTGTTTACTGTAACAACCCGTACGGCCGAGCCCTCTTCACCGAAAACAACCCTACTTGTTTTGTTTACTTTCAATCTGCCTCCCTTTTTGGTCTGTGTTACCAACATTCTCTCCGTGAATCATCATGTTTCTTTGGCGCTCAGCGGAAAATGTAGATAATTGAAATGAGATCTGTAGACATTTTTAAAGTACTAGCAAACCGGTTGACATATTTTCACTTTTGCTGTTTGATCAACACCAGTAGGCGTCTGTGCTTCCCTGTCTTTAGCATGAAAGCTCTTTATTGTGATTGTGATCACGCAATTAGCTGGACAATAATTAATAGTGGCGTTTGTTTCTAGAATAAACAAGCATGTTGGAGATTCTGTACTGGCTTATGTAACGCTCCAGAGTAAATGAAACGTCCATGCAGAAGTGCCAGGATTTTTTATAGCCATGAGGTTTATTTGTTGACTGCACATTGCAATCCTCCTCTTATCTTAGTGGAGTTTTTACTCTCTGCCCTTGAAAAATAAGGTGTTACTCCATATCACTGACAGCCGATCAACCATAGATAAACTGTAGTCGATCAGTTATTCAGGTATTGAAAAGTAGAATTTTCCTTTTCATTAAATGCATCAGATATGATAAATTCCAATAGTTTGAATGAATTTGATTGCATGCCTTTTTGAGTTGCATATCGATCCGGTAAAGGTTAGGGACATGTTGGATTTAAGACTGCCGCCCCTATCAAAGAACCTACAACACATTTTTGTCGTTTCTGTTATGATTTCCTTAAAAAATCTGAATGAATCTGCATTCAGATTAACAGGTTACATCTAAAATGAACCTACCAAGCCAGAAGAACAAACAAGAAAAAGAAATTAAACCAGAAAAAGCCTGGTCGTTGCGTCTGGATTATAATTTATACTTGAATGCAGGAGATGTCCTCAATAAATGAAGCAAAAAATGCAAAGGCGCTTGACCTTGATGTGACACGTTACCCACATGTCTCCTGTGGGGGCAGCATCACAAGCCCAGCTGTCCTGAGCATCAGTGTCTCAGAAGAAGGTCACTGTCAGAAATGACAGCAAAGTATCTCTTCACATACCTTTCTCAATTTTTATCACAAAAAGCTGCTTGGCGGGTAGTTTTTGAAATGTAAAACCTAAAACTACTTGAGCATCATATGAAGGCCAGTGAGTTTACATTTCGAGTGAATAAATTCATTTTCATGGTGGTCTGAGATGATTTCAGAAACTCTAAAGTGGTAAGACAGCTCAAGTAAAACAAATACACCAACATCGGGTGCAACCTTCACTGTATCAATTTCTCCTCATTCCCTGTGCAAATTAAGACAGACGAGCTAATATTCTGTTTAGTATCTCCTTTTAATGAGATAACACAGGGGAAAAATATTATGTAATCAGATTTTTAATCTGGCTGCACGAAGCTTTTGGGAGCCCAGAGCTGCCTTTCCATGTTGAATAATGTCTGAGCTGGTCAGAAAAAGTTCTCTAATTTCAGGAAAGATAAAATTGACTCTTTATTTTTTAATTTTTTTTTCTGTTTCAAAAACACAGACAGCCTTGATATATGAACTACAGGGACACTTTCATCAGGGTAAATCTGTTTTAAAAAGAGGTAATGAATAAAAGACTGGTAATTAATGTGCTAACTTTCATTGTCACTAATTCACCAGATAATGTTTTTTTCTTACTTATGTCACACTGTAAACTACAGACTAGCAAAAAGAGAGAGCGCTTTGTACTTAACTCTCAAAAACCTCTAATAAATGTGATCAGCATTTAGTTTAAATATCAAAATTTAAATAACAGTGTTGGAATTTGTTACTCAAATTAAATGACCAAAAAAATGGATTAGGCTATGGGAGGGACGAATTGTTCCAGGAGGAAATGATTACTAAAAGTGTTGGAAGTGAGCAGCTGGATGGTACCTGGAAAATTGTTGCAGACTGTGGAAAAAAAAACAAACAGGTTATATGAAGATTTTCTCTTTGTGTCCAAAGTTCTGCATTTGTCCAATCTGTTTCAGACAGTAAAGGATTCATACCCTTTATTTTCACTCTGCTTTAGACTAGCATCAGCCATGAGTTTGCGTATATCTGCAATGTCAGGCTGTCGATATCTGAGATGGCAGCGGAAAGCATTTCAAGGTCATAAATATTGTGTGACGAAATGGAAGTGGGCCATTAAATCATTGACAACATAGTATGTTAGAATTTGCATATCAGATTCCTGTGAGCCTGTGCTGCCTTAAATAGTATCAGTTGTAATGAGTCCTCAGATAGAGTAGATGTTCAATAACCAGATCATTAAACATCTATTAGATTTTACTACTTGGCTCAAGCTTTGCTTATCTGTGGACACCTGATGTCTGGTTGTGTCATGTGATTGTTTGCCTTGTCCTAATCAGGTGGGGATATATAATGGTGTTGGGCCTTAAGCCTATCAAGTAGAACTGTGGCTTTGCTCTGCTGTGAATGACAAAACGAGAGAGGGTTGTTGTGAATGAATTAAAGACAGGAAGGGAGCGGAGAGTTTGAAGAGGTGTTTAAGAAACTTCCTGTGGGCGGGGGATGC
The DNA here is from genome assembly GCA_033032245.1 of Poecilia picta. Lineage (NCBI taxonomy): Eukaryota > Metazoa > Chordata > Actinopteri > Cyprinodontiformes > Poeciliidae > Poecilia > Poecilia picta. The sequence goes on from CM065358.1 coordinate 15,600,777, forward strand.
CTATATGTATTAAATCCCGCTCTTTTATTGCAGGTATCGTGCATTTAACCACTAGCTGCTGACCGGATTTTCATTTAAGAGTGGGGCTGTCCTGGTTTTCGAGGGGTTAAAGCCAATAATTCCCAGCTTGTTGCAAATGTACCCATGTCGTTAGACCTCTACTTTCATTTTACTCTAAAGAATTCCTCTAATGATTTCACAAAAAATACATGCACACTGAAAAAAGAACATTTATTCTTTACAAAGACAAAAAAAACTTTATAGGGTTTCTATGGGAAATATAGCCTTCAAACTATTTCAGAGTGACTGCTCTTTTCAGTGAAAAAGTCCTACTTCTGGTTATATAAGTGGATCTGCACCTCTTCAGCTCCCCTGAGATGGAAATGCTTTCCCCAACATCTAGCCGGGAAATCTAGACTAAAACCTTCCTTACAGAAACTGTGTTGCTACTTCAGGGCAGCAAATGCTCTTTAGTTGGCCAAGATTTTCCTCCTCTGCAGATTTTTCTTTTTTTGTTCTGCATTACCTTACAGCTGTAGTGAGGTCTTTGTGGGTGAAACAACTTACTTATGTCTCAAAATATCTCACTTTATCAAAAAAAACCCCAAAAAGAAACATGTCTGTTTTATGTATCTAAATCAAATAGCAATAAATGAGTAATTGTTGCTTCTCTTTTTATATTAAGATATAAGTAGTTGACTTTTTTTCTAAATAATGTGAAAGTCTATTTTTTTCCTCAAGCTCATCTACCTATTAACTAATTTTAATAATAATTTTCTGGTTTACATTGTGGACTAACTTTGCAAAGTTTCCGTCTATTTTCTTCACGCAGCGTTAAATTATGTGAACTATCTACAGTTATATATTTGTGAAAATAATCTATTTCAGATTTGTGCCTATATATGCACTAGTTACTTCGTTGTTTTTTGTTAAATTCATATTATTGTCCAGCCCTTTTCAAACATCCTGTAAAAAGCTGATTATCTGCTCTTTCATGAGATAACATGCAGCATCTGTGTTGAGATTACAGCAAGGTTGTTTCAGGATTTTTTTTTCTTGCTTTAACTCTGATTTATTATGAAATGAGGGCTGCCAGAAGATTTACGTCATCAGCCTTTTAAACCCTCTCTTGGAGGGTCATCGTGCTGCTGTGTTCAGAACCAGATTAACCCTAATTTTTGGTCTCTGGCTGTGGATTTTTTATTTCTTTTCAAATAATGACATTTCATTAGCTGCCGACCTTCCACCCGATTATTTTTTGCAGCCATGCTGCTTTAGGAAATTAATTCTATCAGGGTGGAAATTTTGAGATTATAGGTTGTATAAAGCTAATCAAATATTTATTCGGGAGGGAAGAGTGACACTTTTATGTTCCACTAAATGGAAACTTGTGACTCCAAACTTTAACTGTCCATGTCAAGCAATTCAGAGACAGCAAATCCTTTGAGATTGTCCTTTGGTTTCAGACTCTGGCTGTTTTCCACAGCATGGGATCATCATCTGACTGTAGTTTAAATGGGACACCCCTGCCAAAATTGTTCTTTGAGCCATCCAACGCTCAGCTTGCATCTGCAAGAGTGAAAGGCTATAAACCTTTATATGTCACAATGGTTTCAAATGGAAACCGGCAAAGCATAATGCAGAAAAGCATGAATAAAAACCCTTTAAGTTCTTGTGTGGCTGTCCATATTTACTTTAATAGGCCCTTTTCACAGGAAACCTTCAGGAATTCTTGTCGTCTCTGTGATTAATGCGAGGATGGAAGTGGCGGGGCTGAAATCAACCTGAGGTCATGCCGGAAATACGGCCCTTTATTCTGCAAAGGGCGGTAGTCACAGTGCCAACTTTGAGAGTGAGTGTGACCTGGGGACTCCCCCTAGCATTTATGATAGCCAATTTGCTTTTTGCTGGAACACACACAGACACACACACACACACACACACACAGTATTTGTCTTTGCAGGACTACAAACGGCATAACCAGTTTGTCCACGTAGAAGTTTGCAGTAGAAGTAGACGATTGTTTGGTCTCGTGGCTCTGGCCCTCCCCCCTTGTATTTCATTGGTGGGACTCTAGAGGCTCATGGGTTTTTGCTGCCACCGGGGACTCTTGTTTTCACCCTCAACCACAAACAGCTCATGCCTGCTGACTTCAAAAGGTCTTGCTACTAACCAAAGTCTTTCTAGGCAGTCTCAGTTCAGCATTCTGTAGTGCAAAGTTTCCGACCTGCAACTAACCAACCTTCCTCCCTTTTCCATCCATCTCTTTTGGATGCATCAAGGTGTGGAGGAAAACACATGCCCACTAAGTGAAGTTAAGGAAAATGTAAAATATTATTATTGTTTGGGTTTTTTTTGTATCAAACTTTCTATACGATAATTATTATTCCAGGCACCCACATTTAGCTCAGAGTTTTCATTCATCATGCTGATTGTTTTGTGGTCTCATGTCCAAGTCACCAGATAATAAATTTCTGGACAGGATTTGGCTTTGACCCTCCACCCCCCACTGCCAACATCGCTCTTAACTTTCTATTGTGAGAGCTGGCGAACTGGCAGCGCCTTTATGCAAATGTCGCTTACTTGTATGCTTGAATAAGAGCATGCAGAGTGTTGTGTATACAAAATGAATGCAACAGTGTTTCATGGTTTTCAACATTTGGGGCTTTTGAGGTTAACTTTTACTTTTATGAAGCCCATGAGAAGAAGTTGGACTAATGTATTACAATGAATAGAAAGTAGAACAGTTTAAGAAAAGAGCAGAGCATAATTTCTATGTGGCAAGATGATGACTTTGTATGGTAAATCCATCCCTAGAGAAGATGCTAAAACATCTGGTGTGATTGAGGAAATGTAGGACAGCTTGAAGAGTGTTAGTGCTTCTGTAGCTATGGCAGCCTTCCACCTAAACCCTGTCACTTTCTGGGTCATGGTTTCCCTACTTCTAGTTTGCGTACTTTATACATGCATATTTTTTCCCCGTTCTTTTTCTTAAGAAAAAAATTGAGTTTATGTTTACTTTGGGATACTTGCTCGATATATTTTGCTTTTTTTTGTCATTTCACTTAGTATTGGGATTATACATGCCTCGCTGTTATTGCTTCCTCTTTTGCTCAGAGATGGAATGTAAGGCACAGATTGGGAAGTTCCGCCATAAGTTCCCTGTCCATTTTACAGCTGTTGATTTTCCAGTTGATTATTACCCAAGCTTGGACTGCCTCATGGGAGTCAGTCTTGGCTTTCTGCCGTGAAACCTCAGATCAATGCCAGGTTATATTGAAGTGGAAATTATGACTGTTCTTGATTTCTGAAGTTCACTATCATGTGACTCAAGGGGGAGATAATGTTTGGAGATTTAGTTTGTGATTTTTTTTTTTTTTAGTTTTCTGATAAAAATGTTAATGTTGGGTCTCAAGTGTTCTGCAGTGTGCCATTATAAGAGCCTGCTGTAACCCTGGTTCCTCTCGATAATAAAATACCAAACTTCCTTACTTGAAATAGAAAATTAACCTTTTTAAAAGTCTGAGAAATTTAAATTCAATAAGTTGTTGCACACATTGCAACACACTGAGCAATCGGCAAAAGTGATGCAATACTACACTGGTAGCCAACATCTTTGACTCCCTTAACTGTGGTGTATGTCACTAGCATTTTGCTTTAAGTATATTTTCATTTGTGTTTTTTTTTTTACTTTTTATGATTCTGTTTTTTTTTTTTTTTTTTTTTTTTTTTTTTTTACTTTAAGACATTAGCTATATTTGTAGCACCTTTTATGTGACATTTATCTATGAGGATCTGGAGCTAATATACTCCAGATCCTACCATCTCTGAGAACCATTCCTCCCAACAGACCATAAAGTTAATTTGTGCCTTTCTGGATAAAATGTGTGTTGTGAATTGCTTATGTATCATACAAGAACATCAGCTCAGCTCTTTTAAATTTGCCAGTTTTCATTGTTTATTTACCTATATTTATACATCAAGGTATAGGTCCCCAATCTTTATCTGATTCTCGTTAAACTTTTAAAAAAATGTGAATAAAAGCTATTGGTGTTAGATCATTAATTGTGAGATTTTGTATTGAAGCATTTTACAAAAAGGGAAAAAATATGTTTTTGTGTTGACTTACTTTCTGATGTCAAATCAGAACCAATTAAGCAAATATGAACCGATTCTGATTTCTAGCTGAATGGTACTTCTGTTATTAAATGTACTGCACTTTTGTTGAGTGAGCACTTGCTTTGGATTGAATGTACAGTAGCTGTCGCCTCGAATTGTTAGCTTTTAGCATTGACCAGAAAACTGCAATGGCTGTGCAACTATTTGCAATCATTTCAAAATGTCAAAGTGTGGAATATTGCAATTTGCAAAGAACTGTTTGGATTATGTATTTGTTTAGGGTATTATACTTGGTACAAGAACCAGGCATTTACATAGTGTATGCCAACAATACATTTGGACACACGCTATTGTGCAGACCTACTTAGTGCTGATGTCAATGTTCTTCACAACAGTGTTTTATCAACCAGTGAGCATTTGCAGATATTTAGGATCAAAACATTATCTCGCTATGCCTCTAAAGCATTTGCCAAGGTAGTCTTTGTGGTTAGCATGTGGTTCATAAAACCTCTACAATTTTAAACTCTGATCCAAAATCAATAGTTAGATATGGTGTCATATAAGTGTCTATAAACTGCAGGGTTAGATACCTGTAACTGGTCTCAAAATGTTGAAATGGAATTTTTTGACTGCAGTAAATAGGGACATTGTTCCGTTCAAATTGCTCTGTGTGAATGTTTGTTTTCATATAGAGTTTATCAGATACCCCAAAGAACCCGAAGTAATTTCACAAGCAAGACTAAAACTAATTTTAAGTGAAAACACAGAAGCAGAAACGAGGACGATACCTTCTTAGCTGGGCTCAGGTTTGACATTTAAGTAAATTCACACTTCTGTTTTTGTAAATCTTAGAATTAGGTGTCTTCCAGATTCCTGCTGCATGACAACAATCTATCCACTTGCTATCAGTGTTTAGAATAAAAGTACTATCACTCTGTTAATATGATGCGTTGTTTTATTTGTGCTTCATTTTAATCTTTCTCACAGTTGTCTATCATAGAGGAGATTTTTGTTTGTTTATAATGTTATCCACTTGTACAATAGATTCCTAATTAACTAGTGTGTGTGTCAGAGAAAACTAATAGGTGTTGGTAGGTCCTTTGGTAACTAGGATTGAACTGGGTGGGGCTTTTGAACAATGCACAGTGGCGTGAATAGGAGGAGCATGGGAAGGAGAGACGCCAGGGGAGAGGCTGTTTTTGTTCACTTGTGAGTTAAAGTGAAACCTTATTCTTATTTTTGTATGTCTGCAGGTGAGACGGGCAGCTCCAACAGAGGAATCTGGATGCTGTTGCTCTGCAGTTCAGGTGAAAGGTAAGCTGAGCTTGTCCAGCTGGGAGAGAATGGCACTTATTTAATTATTAATGCAAATTAACCTCTAAATTGGCCAGCTATCTTCTTTGTGTGTTCTAATCACATGACTTTTACATGTAAGATTTTTTGGGATACAGTTTAAGTTTTGTTCTTAAATACATTTGATGTGCTCTTTAAATTAGTGGAGTGAATTTTCTCCCAGGGATCAGTCTACTTTTAAAATATGACACATATGCATACTCATTTTTACTCATTGGTGCCTGGAGGGACGTGCAACTTTCTGAGCAGCAGAGAGAATTGGGGCATATCTCTTAGGTGGCAATGCAAACTTTCTTTAATTTAAACAAAATGGCGTTTTGCAATCACAGCGTCAAAGTAGTACAGCCTCCTTTTCTTCAGTTTCTGTGTCCACTTCATTTCCCACGGCAGATTATTGTGTGTCAGAATTTTAAAGATGGTGCACAGCTAGGCTTTACAAGAAGGGGGAAACAGTTTGACAAAACTGAGATCAGCAGCTTTCAGGGTGTGTCAGAATCCGTTTGGTTAGAAGGGAGTGAATGTCTGGGGTTTCACAAGGACAGTTGACTTTTGAGCGATACTTTACATCAAAGAGAAAAAGGCTGTTGTGTCTGCATGATCATTTTTCATACAGTAGTGGTAAAGATGTAATAAATACTGTTTTTAAAGTTTCTGAGGTCACTGTGTTTTTTACTGCATGTTTTGCTGTTTTAGCATCATAGGAAGTGTTTGGCACATTTTGCATCATATTAAAACTGTGTTTATATTTTTAGCTCTATTGAAGGATCCTCTTTCTGTAATGGTTTCTGTTTACTTTATTATAATATTACATGTATTGTGCTGTTTCTGCTTCGAGCAGCCTGTTATTGTGGTGAAATAAGGTATGAAGTGTTTTGTAATCCAGCTGACCTGCTTACCTTTGCATGAATACAAGTTTAAGAGATTACATATTAACTCCAAAAAAGTTCTCAACAGATTGTATTTGGAGTGATTTTTCTTTGTAAAAGCCCTTTGTGTGCATTCAGAGTATGTGCAAAATAACAGCAGTGATAAACTCTAACTACCTTACTTGATTATATAAACCACTTATCTCTTTGGCCTTCAACCAGTAATATTAACAGAAATATTTGATACAGTTTGGTTCATTGTATTTATTAAGATTTTTCTTTTTACATTTCTTCTCAACTGCAATCTAGCTTTCTCTATTTCATTCAATACACATCAAAAGTTTGGTGCTTGTATATAAAGTGTAACCATGAGTATAATATACATCAAGGATTGTGTCTGACTAAACTTTTGAACTATTTTGAAATATAATTTTTTTTAATGGTGCACATATGTTAGAAGTTTCAAAGATTACATCTGAAGTCAGTTGCACTATATCTCCTAGTGTTTCAATACAGATTGAAACACTAGGAGATATATAGTCAATTCCTGCAGATTTCTCCATATCAGTCATGATGTGGCATGAAATTCTCCCTATTGAATGGTAGAATTAAATGAAATATGAAAGTTTTATGTTGCTGTGTAGACTTCAACAAGAGCATGACAAAACATAAACTAAATTTCTGCTTATTGCAACAAATATTACATTTTGGAATTAGAAAATAATACTAACGGTCCAGCAGTTGATTATACACAGTCCAGTCACATTAATGTGACCATCTGTCAAAAGCCAGAATAACCACCTTTCGCAGAGCGAACTGCTACGAGACGTGCAGGAAGAGAGTCACTTAGGTCCCTGAAGGTCTTCTCTGGGATGTTGAGCCATGCCGACTCTAATGCCGTGGCCAGCTGCGCTAGATTACGCGGTTGAGGATCCATGGCGCGAACAACTCGATCGAGATGGTCCCACAGATGCTCGATTGGGTTTAAGTCAGGTGAGTTTGCTGGCCAGGGGAGGACGGTAAACTCATCCTGGTGCTCTTCGAACCACGCACGTACACTGGCAGCTGTATGGCACCTCGCATTGTCCTGCTGGAAGATGCCATCATCCTGAGGAAAAACAATGCGCATGTAGGGGTGGACATGGTCCGCAAGGACAGATGCGTACTTGTATTGATCCATCGTGCCTTCCACAATAATCAGTGAACCCAGAGAATGCCAGGAAAACATTCCCCAGACCATAATGCTCCCGCCTCCAGCTTGGACCGTTCCTGCAATGGTTGCAGGGTGGTTCCTTTCAGAGGTTTCACGCCTTATACGCCAACGTCCATCTGTCCGATGGAGCATAAAACGCGATTCATCTGAAAACGCTACCTGTCGCCACTCAGTGGATGTCCAGCTGCTGTACTGGCGTGCAAATTCTAGCCTTCGTCGTCGATGAACACCAGTCAGCATAGGTGCACGAACCAGGCGTCCGCTTCGGAGGCCCAGACGCAGCAATGTTCGCTGAATAGTGGTTTGGGAGACACTTGTGGTAGCCCCTTGGGTCATTTTAGTGGTCAGTTGCTCAACGGTAGCCCGTCTATCTGCCCGAACGCATCTCCGCAACCGTCGTTCGCCTCTGTCATCTATGGCCCGTGGTGCACCACATTTGCCACGTCGTTGATTTTGGACAGTCCCATTTTGCCATGCACGGTACACTTTTACCACGGCGGCACGCGAACAGTTCACAAACTCAGCCGTTTCGGAAATGCTTCCACCCTTGGCCCGAAAGCCAATGATCATGCCCTTTTGGACGTCGGATAAATCGCTTCGTTTCTGCATTACGCCAACGATTGAAATGTTTTCCGAAGCCCACACACACCCTTTATATACGCTCAACTGCACTGTGCTGCCACCTGCCTTCTGTGATTGGTTATTTAACTCTGAAGTGGAAAGTACGTGGTGGTCACATTAATGTGACTGGACTGTGTATTTGAAATAATTAGTTGTGCTATCTGCTCCAGTAGCAACTCTGTGGTCAGCTGACTAACAGACCTCATCTTGTGCAACATGGGGTCAGTTGCAATAGTCATACGTTAGTGCATTATCAGATTTGCACACCATGACCATGTGTTTTTGCGACCTGCAATTGTTCTACATGGATTTCTGTTTTTCTGCCAGCTGACTGGCAGTGTTTAGCACCAATACATATAGAGGGAGCTCTTTGTTGTTTTTTTTGTTCCTTAAAACTTTTAAAAACTAATTTTGGTACTTTACCTGGCTTTCTATTAATGAAAGCACTTAAAACCATAGAAACTGTGTAATGCAAAATTGTAGTGATTCGGAAACTGTAGCTTTAAAGTACATACATTTAGGTTTTATGTGATATAGTAATATGGTGCAAAGAACTACAGTATAATATTCTAAATTGGCACATATATTTTTGTTATCTACCTCGATATGTGTGTGGAGTCGATTTTCTAGTCGGTTGCATTTTCAGCGTTTGTATTAATTTTGTTTGTTGAACGCAGTAAATCCTTGTTGTATTACTCACATATGGAAGCCTGTCAGAAGGTTTTTGTGAAGCTAGATAAAACAAAAGCTAATTCCATTTGATGTAATGGCACCAAAGCTTGAAGTTTGAGGGCCTATTTATCAAAGTAATTTTTTTTCTTTTAATTTGTAGAAGTTATTATTGACAGGCTGTCTCACTTTTCACACACACACAGACAGGCACAGTGATGAGTTTTGCGGTTCGTACGAACCATTAAAAGTAAAACATGTACACTAGACTGCTTTCAGTATGTCGGCTTCCTCTTCTCTAGGTGTAACTTTGCATAGCTCAACCCCAGCTGGTAGAAAAAGTTCTTCCTCATTTCTACCATTTTTTTATACTCTTAACAATCTACTGAGCCCGCAAATATAAACCATTCATGCTTTTTACCCCAATGCTTCACAGGTTAAAAAGTTAGCTTTTTTGACATTTGGTGTAAATGCAGCTTTGAGGGCTCGGTGTATAACCCCAGTTGATTTCTACCTAAATGTCTTCTCAGTAATGAAAAATCTAGTGGAATGTTTGTCTTAACATATGTTAGGGGTAAAAACACATTTTCTTCTTCCTTGTTTCCTCTAAGCGAATGTGCTTATCACCCTAAAAATGCATTTCCACTGTTTTAGTTGAGGCTTATTTGATTATTAGCAAACTTTTTCTTTTTTTACAGAACCAGGAACAATGTATTTTGTATTATGTATTTTGCTTGAAGCGGTTGTAGGGATTTACGTTACTGGAAGTAACTTGTTGTTTTCAACTGTTGTGTTTTCTCTCTTTTCTTTTTCTTCCTGTTGTTACAGATCATCATCCACTTTCTAAAAAGTTGCAGCTTACTGCATTCATTGACTGTAGAGTTGTTAGTGTCCACATTTTCGTGATAAAACAAGTCTTCTATAAATGGCTCATAAGTTTAGTAAGTAGTCTATTTATTTAAAAAAATGCTTTTAAGTTGTATGCATCTTGTGGATATACTTGAAATTTGTCTCGAAAAACTCTTTTTAGGGGGTGCATTGACCAAAGTCATTATTTTGATGTGGCCTGGGATGGAATTGTTGAAACACTCCTCTTGGCAAAGTGTTATATTGATTTATTTTCTGTCAAACACTCAAATGCTGTCCACCAATTTCTAACAGTGTTGAGGTTTGTTTCATCGTTAGTCAACTTTAGGGGCTTCAGTGTGAACAGTAACACTAGAGTTTTAGTAGTTTCCTGTTCATGGACGCCTGGAACCTTGGATCTTTTCTGGAGCTTCCGGTGAACAATGAACCAAATGGACCATAAAAATCAATAACATTTATCCCTTTAAGAGTCTGTTTAAGCTAGTATTGTTTTCGCCACATGACTGTAATATTTTTGGAACAGTAAAAGGGACTCACTTCTTATACACTCCCACACCTGATTTAGATGATAGAGGCCAATATGTTGAAGATTACAGAGAGTTGTTTGTTTCAGTTGAAACAGTGTTAACTCTCACAACAATCTTAAAACCTTTATTAGTTTAATGTTTTTGTAAAGCTAGCCAGAGTAGTTAAAGTAGATATTAGAAAGTCATCTATAGCTGACCTTTACTTTCTGTGCCACGTAGAACTGCATATTTCAGCATTATTAATTAAAGCTACTTGTTTTGACGCCTAGATATGTGTTATTTCTAGACTAGTTTTCAAGCAAGAGTTGCAGCCTTAATCTTCTTATTGCCATGCTTCTTTTCCTCTCCTAATAGCTGCTTTTTCACTAACAAACAGACTAAGAGATTCTTCTCACACACTTTCCGTGGAGGGAAATCATTAGGCCAGCTAACTATGTAGGACCCAGAGTATTTTGCTTGGTTTTTCATATCATTTCTGCCACCGAGGGTTTTCAGTTCCATAAAACATCTTTGTCATAATTGAATAGGGCATCTTAAATTCATGCAGCTACCTGAATAGAGCAAAAGAACGGGGCTATTTTGCATAGTTGTATTATATAATTCAGTGCACAATGAGGAAGCAAAATCTGTAGAGACATTGTTATTTTATTTTTTTCAAAGAAAGATGCCGAAGTGGCATTTGGAGCTTAAAAAAAGCTCCAAATGTGTTAAAAAGTCTATTTTTAACACAAATGGCTTATTTGATTTGCATGCACATTAAGGTCAGAATTGAATCAGTTGTTTCTTTTAACATTCACTCTTTAGCAGTAGTGACTGTTCTTTAGTTATTGTTGCTCTATACTACCCTGGGTTAGGACAGGGTTTGGCCTTGTAAATACATTGTATCTCATCAAGTAAATTGCCTTTTATCCCTTCTCATCCTTAATGTCCTTGTGCAAAGATGTCTTGATAGAGAAGTGATTAGTCACGTACAGCCCCTTTCTAGAAGTCATTTAGTTAATTTTCAGTGTCAACAATTCATTGCCAAAGTAGGACTTAATGGGTTTTTTGTTTACATCTCAGGATTTTTTTTCCTTTTTAATCTCTTCGTAACATAAGAATTGTCTCCTCCATTTACAGTTCATAAATGTTTAATGTAATACAGTCTGATTGGTCAGTTGGTGTTTTGTTAGAGAAATAAAATGTTATTTCTAAAGTGGGCATGAAAACATGCCCACTTTATGCCCACATGTCCTGAAGCAAACAATTGTTTGCTTCAGGACCACTTTAAATGGGGTTCTGCGTGAATATTCCCAGTAATTAGACAATTTTTTCACTGATTACAAAGTGTTTAGACAGTGTCTTCTAGAAGCTGTTTTTGGAAAGTGTTTGTTTTTTGTACATGGCATATTCTAGTTGAGATTATCAGTTCAGTAACTCCTCCCAGCTCAGCTACTGTCTTAAGTGTCTGTCACTCTGTTAAAGTGACTTTATTAAGATCTTCAGTTGTACAGTGGAAAATGCAAGTCAGATCAGATGTGTTAAAACATGTTAGAGTCTGAGTTGCAGCTCACTAAACGCATTACTGCAGTCCCTTGATACTTACTTTAAATTAGTCAGCGCGAGTCTCCAAGGGTATACCTGAACGTGTGAGTTTCTGAGTACACGTGAACTTGTCTGCTGCAGCATTTTAAGGTAATAAGAGCATCTATCTCTAGCTCTCAGTCAAGGTCCCTTTTTGCTTTAGTTGTGCCTGGCAAGGCCTGCAGTTGGCTGGTTCTCACACACAGCAACCCCTGGCGTGATTCCAGCCCTAAACACAGCCAGCTGGCTCAGTCTGTTTACCGGGTCAAACATGGCCGCAGTTTGTCTTGGGACCTGTTCTGTTATTCAAACGTAGACTGTGAATGAGAACCAGTAATTAGCTCAATCTAAACATCAGCCTCGAGTATTTTAAAACAAAGTTGTCCAGGAGTTTTATACCTTTCTTAACAATAGTCAGGATAGAATACTTGAATATGGCATTTCAAGGAGGAGCTTGAATTTTTTGATATTTGGTTACGTCTGTCATACTTGTAGATAATGGTATAATTTAGAAATACAAATGCATTCTGTAATAAACCGAATATTTGACAAATCTATGGGTTGTTGTTAAAGATTCTTTTGCAAACCTCATATTTGTTTTCATTTTGTGTACGTGTCCTAGTCCTCACAGTTTGTTCGGAACTCCTTTGAAAGGTTTACTTTCCACGCTTTAATTGCTGTGCTTTGTCATGGATCCCACACAGAACCCTCTCAGGAACTGTGTGTACCAAGGGAGGTTGAGTCTCTTGCCAGTGTAACCTGAAGTTCAAGGAACAGTTTTGTGCATAACCTCTGAGAATGTTTCTGCACTGAAAATTACTCTGTGGATAAGAATTTATCCACATATATGTAAAAAAAGGTTTTATTAATTTGTTTATTTTTTGAAACAGATAAATCAGAAACTTCCCTAACCGAGTTGATTTAATTTCAAATTTTAAAAAGAACTATAAATGAGCCAACATCTCAGCTGACGGAAAGTACTCTGAGAGGCGCTGCCTGCTTTTAATAGGGTCAATATGAGGTCTGGTAGAGGGTATTTTTGTCTCATCAGTTCCTCTGAAATAATCCTGAAACACCAGAGGACTTAGAATAGAACAACTAAATCACATATCCTCCCACAGTCTGTCACAAAATTAGATTTTATACATCTTCTTTAAAGATACAGTAGACTATCTTCTGCTTGTTTCAAGCTAGTTGTTAACTTGTACACATTTTCTTAAAGATGCACTTTTCATTTAAAATCCATTATGTCTGCTGATTAAGTTGAAAATGTCTAATCTTTTAATTATTTATTGTTACCACAACTCTGTTGTCTTCTTAAATGATGAGAGGATACTTATGTGAATAAAATGAATATATGTTGAAGTCAGGGAGAAGAAAAAAAACACCTTCCATATAGTAGGATGATAAATGTTCTTATGCAAGCATTGTATTTGTCTCCATTGTTTATCCTAGAAGCTGCTCTTGGCAACATCCCATTGGTGAATATCTGGGTCATGTACCCAGCCATTAGTCACTATGGATGGGGGGTTTAACATGGTGGGACATAAATGGATAGATGAGAGTGTCTCGAGTTAATCTATGCCCTGGAACAGCTTGATGGCTTGATGCTGGTGGTCAGTAGGAGAGGTTTGTGAAGCCTCTCCTACTTTAAACTGTAGGACAAAATATGCAGTGTTAGGTTATTTTTCTTTTTTGTTCTCTCCTAGACAGCAGTGCATTTGTGTTCAGTTTGCACTAAGCATAAACCTGTGTGAGATTCTGTCATTGTTTGACAGTATTTACATACTGTCAACATCTACTTTCATTTAAACAGTAAAACCACAATTGTTCCTACTGCTGCTGAAATGATCCAACTTATGAATGATTGAAATTTTGGGGGACTTACACTATAAGTAATAACACACTATAAGTAGTGACTGTAGTGACATAAACAATATACTCTCCACAATCATGAAGAAGATTGATTGTGGTTACATGATTGTGTCTGTCATATAGTTGTATGACAGATGTCCAAAGTCTGATGTCTCCCAAACAAAGCTTATTTCTTTGGGACGAGCTTATTTTTGCTTCTCTCAAACAAACATTTCTTATCAGAACATTAGTGAAGATTGAATAATCTCATACTTATATATTTTTTGGACTTTTTGTTTTTACGTAGAACAAAAAAGCAACACTTTATGAGTAATTTAATATTATATGTTTTTGCTTTTCTGCTCTTTATAGCGAAACACCAGGGCTAAAAGGGTGATTTCACACCAAAGTTTTTTTTGTCCTCCTAAAACGGAACAAAGTTCGTCTTTCTCAGATAGGCCTCTTCGTTTGGGCCAGTTTCAAAGCTCATGATGAGTCTTGTGCAGACTAAACAAGTGAACTATCAAACCAACCGAAGCAGAGAATTAATGGATGATTTACAGACTTTAATTTGGCCTGAAAACTTTTAAGTCCTTGCAATTGTTTGCTCTCTTTGTAACCAAAACAGTTGGACCGTCTCTCCCTCTCAGGCTTCTTTTTCTGTACTGTTGGATTTGTCTCTTGTATGAGCAACATGATGCTCATACTGATGACACTATATGATGTAGACTTTTTAAAAAAAAAAAACTCCTTTCAACTGCAGGGACAAATTAATAGCAGCTTTACTTTCCCATCTAATCTCTTATGTAAATGTAGACAATTACAGAAAGAGGAGGAGAAACCTCAAATGTTTTGCCGCAACACACCAGAAATCTGTGTCTCTTAAAAGAAATGCATGTGCTGTTGAAACCTTATTCCGGATCTGCCCCTCTTATGGACCGCACAAAATAATAATCAGGTCTGTAAACTGTTGCATCCAAATCATTTCACGGGGTTTTTAAGTAGAGGTACAGTTTTTATACAGTATTCTTTATATTTAACAGCTGAAATTGTTCTCGACAAGAAATCCTCTCCATTCAAGCTTTCAGCCTTTATTTTGCAGCCCAAACCTGTATGATCATTATTGAGCCTAGTATTTATCTAAGTCAGATCATTGAAGCTTAATAAAACATGCAGGTTAGAACATGTCAGTGTTCCCTGTCACCACTCCGCTTCTCCAACTGTCCCAGGTGCTGCAATGATTACTAAAAACAAACAGGTTCCATGTCAAGCGCTTTCACCTCGGCAGTTTAACGATTGGTAAGGAACTTGTTGTTTTTGAATTTTTAAGAAATGTTTACGTTTTCTTTTTCCATGGTTCGAAGCTACTTTCTGGAAGAGTAATATGTGTTTCTTGCTGGTCTCGTGTTGTTCCAGTATCATTGAAGTTTCCACAAGGGGCTTGTATCTCAGGGTAAATATTAGCCCAGCACCTGCACAGCATTGCATTGTAGATTGAGTAAATGTTGGCTTAGTTTGCCAAACTTTACTCACTGTGTAATGTGAGTGGTGATGGCTGAGTTCTTGCATAGTTCCACGTTATATTTGTGTTGAAACAAGGTCAGGGAAACTCAGAGCATGGAAATTACAGTTTAAATTTATCCTCGGTTTTATCATGTAACCGGATCCTCCTCCATTTCTTTCTGTTGTCACATGTGGGTCCACCCAACACTAAGATGATCTTACTGGTATTTTCATATTTTGGGTTTCAAGTAAACGTGGCTTCTGTGTTATTTTACTCTTTAGTAAGATCTTCTGTTTATAACAACAAATACGTTAGACCTGCCTCTGCCATGTTCAGTTTAGGTCATGTAATGTTCTCCTAATGAGCTCCGGATGGTTGTGTTGTTTTTCTGTTCAAGCTTTGCAGCTATCAGAATTAGCTGCTTTTGCTGTTCCTGCTATCTGCATGTCTTTGCTCCTCATCATACCTGTGGTCTGCAAACGGTTTTTTAATTCTGAGATGCTGTACGGTGGGATTGCCATTGTGCTCCCCGTTGTGTAATGCTAGAGCTTCTAGATTTTTCCCATGCCGCTCGCACCCCATACAGGGTTCAGCACTGTGCTACACATGCATGTATGCACTGCAGCAGAAGTGAGCTATTTATAGACCTGCCCCACAAAGACAAATAAAGGACTATTTAAATCGACCGTTTTCCCTGCCTTTTAAATTTCTACTTGATTGTTTTCTGTAGAGTAGAAGATAAAAATCAAACCTAAAAAAAACTGGAACATTTGAGATGAAAGTACAGTTAGGATGATGATCGAATGAGTCACCCAGGCAGAGTAGACAACGGGTAGAAGTGGGGAGTGGGAATGATGAGGATGTGAATATGCTCTTTGTATTATTGATATGCATAGGAATGTACTTGAGGGCTCACTTTAGTGGTTAAAATTTCAAGAGCTGTCCTGCTGTTTCAAGTTTCAGACTTCCAGCCATTGTTAAAGTGCAGGTTTTTGTGCCCTAAATAGTAACTCGGTGTAGTAATATGACATACTTCATAATCCTCAATATATTCACAGTAGAATAATGTTGGAGGTTAAAGATATGAATCAGTGTATGAATGGGATTTCTGCAGGATTTTTCTCGGATGTTGTAAATTATTAGCTGCAGGAAAGTCGACTCTGTTGGCTGAGCGTCAGAGGGTGTCGTCTGCTGCTCGCGTTTTGTCTTCTGGTGGAAATGAATAGGACTGCATCGATTGGAGTGGAGCATGGCTTTTCACACACACCCAGATGGTAACGGATATCCTGCATTAACCACACTGTTTTAGCATTACCTCAAATTTGCAGTAACCAGCTCAGACCCTGTTGAAACAAGTGCTATGATCCTGTCTGGAAACAGCTGTGACCCTTGGCAGTTGCTAATTGTGTACTATGAATAGTTTCAACATAAAGGCAAGCTCAGTGGAGGAGGAAATCAAAACAAGGGTTGTTGTTTAGATTTCCTTCTCCGCTGTTTTATGTTTCAAACATAAAATCAATAAGCGTGCACTAAGTGTAGCCATGATTGTTCTTCTCTAGGGCTGCATGATTTTAGGCCAGTTCTCTTGAAAGATTTTTTATTATTATTTCAAGGAGACATCCTGGGTTAAATAAAGTTTACATACATGCATATAAAGAAAATCTTACGATGAATATAATATTTGTAAATAATGCGATGACAATATCAGATACAATATATTCCTGTTTTTTTTTTTCATTCCCTCTCTTTCTAATCTGTTCTTCCTGGTCTATGTGACCATTAGCATTTTTGGTAATATCATTATTGTCTGGTGTATCGAGCTTTTGTTGGTGTGAGAATCTGTCCTATTGGCCAAATATTACATTCACATGAAAATGACAATTTCAGAACTCTTGAAATTGTCCAGTTTAGAGAGCAAAGCAATGTTTGCTCTCTAAACAGTCCTTTGCGATGTAAACAAAGCACACACTGATATTGCAATTACAGTAGTTTTACAATACAATTTGAGGTGCTATTCTTCTTCTGACTATATTAAACTGATTATATTAAACATTCACAAATCAGTCGGTGTCACAGTAGATCAAAATGAGTCCTATGGCCTACAAATAGTCAGTCTGATGAATTCTGTCAAATCCTTTTAAGGATATTTTTGTTATGACAATAATCAATATTTCTGTATATATTTATCAAAATAATGTGCATAAAAAAGATAATCACTAAAATTAAAATGCAAAAATATGAAAGGAAGGGGAGAAAACTGAAAAGTCACATGCCATACACTACAGGATAAATTGGGGCACAACAGCAATAACAACGCGCAGATTCACAATTTCATTTTGTAGACATTTGTAGTAATTCATACAATTAATGAGTAGATTTTTTTGTGGTAATGATGTCGGTGAAAGCTTTCTGTGTTTGCATAATTCAGTTTAGACATTAGAGAAGTCGTAGCTGTTGTGTTTGGGGTCAATTTGGACGGCGAATCAGTGCGGACAGACGTGCTGGAGTGGGTTAGAGGCCTCCTTCTGTCACTGACTCTGGCAGTGTGCAGTCTGAACCTCTTGTCACTGCCATGCTCCGTGTCGCTATGTGAACAGGCTGGCATGTTCGTGTACAGTATGGCTTTGTTAGCGTTGGAGAAGAATGAAAGGACTCATAGAGCTACACGAAAAAGGAGTGTGTTTGAATGACTTAGCTTTGTTATCTTGCTTTGTTTACTTTTATTAAGGACAAGCAAGTTGTCAGGATGAAGGAGGAGAATTTGCTCCAACGGAGGCTTTCTCTTTGCCCTAGCGCCACCTCTCCACCTAAAATTGACCCCCGCACACTCACCCGGAACTTGTCTTATGGAGGAGACAATGACATCTACAATTTCAGCCCAGGTAAGAGGCTTTAAAGTTGACAATTGTGAAATGTAAAACTGTGTGTGAAATTGGATACAGTGATATTTCAGAAGCCTTTGCTGGTGGATTCCTGTGTTTGTGAAAATATGCCGTGCTGCGCTGCAGAGTATTTATCCCATAAATAAATGAACAAACATGACCTGCTGCTTGTTAGATGCTTTGGTGGCTGCTGCGCTTTAATTGTTTGTCTGCAGGTTTAATCACTGAGCGCATTTGTATGTGACTGTGTGTTATGGGTTCCCACCAGGCAGTGAGACAGACAGGAACGCTCTCTCCATGCTGAGTAGTGAACTTAGTCCTGCCCAATCACCAGACAGCAAGGTAAGACTGAAGTTCCTGATTGGGCAGTACCCCAACCTACATCACAATAAATCTCCAACTTAGGCGGGAACACAGCTGCTCTTACGTTCTAGCATCATTTCTTTTCATTGTTTGTTTAACAAGTTGGAACATATGCAAGCTGGCAAAGCTTTCAGTTTTTGTTGCCTACATTTATGAACTCAAGTACTTTCAGGCCCTTTTTAGAAAGTCATAATCAAATGCATATAAAGGCAATATTCAAAGCCTTGCAAATGCTTTCACACAAACCTTTTTACAGTTTAAAATAATTAATTTTAGTGTTTTAGATCTTGTACACTTAAAAAAAGAAAAAGAAAATATTCTGAAAATAATATGGTAGAAAGTGTGTGCATTTGTATTTAGGTCCTTTTAAGTTGATACTATTATATCTGTAATAAATAAGGCTTTAGAAGAGCCCTTATTAGTAAATAGACACCACCTGTGCATAATCTAATTTTTATAACTAAAAATGCAGCTGTTCTATGAAGGCCTTAAAGAAAGAAAGAAATAGGCATACATTTCAGTCTTTAAATCAGCATATTCTGATAGGGACATACCAAACACATATCACTTAGAATCTCCAAATAACAATTTAAAGTTTGAACATGACAAAATATGAAAATAAGTTTAAGGGATATCAAAACTTCTGCAAGCCACTGTAAGTAAACCAAAAACACTGCTTGTTTTGTAAAAATTATTACAAAGCTGCATTTTATAAATCAAGGCCATGGTGGGAACTGTGTTTTTTTACTGCCTCAACGCAAATGATTGACAACATCAACCCATCTCGAAACTGCTTTTGCAAGACAATCTTTTCTTATTGTTATGTGATAACAAGATGATATGGCTTCTGACAAAAGTTGCAAGTGGTAACCATTTGATCTCATCTTGTCTCGTCTCCTGCCCACGTCGCTTTGCCTTGCTCATCCTCACTATTTTGCCTTATACCTTATATAAGATAATATCCCTGTGTGCAGCTGCATCACTGGTCCTTTGCCTTGTCGTCTATCCTATAGGCCCGTAAAGAACAACCTGTACTGAAGACAGTTCTGTCGTTGCATACTTTCACTTACACAAGGATGTAGCTGTGTACTTCTCTTTTAAGACTGGATATTTTGTGTAATGATTATTATTTGTTGCACTTAACAGAAGTTGAAATGTATATTAAACATTATTGAAAATTAATTGTCATATCTGACAGGTAACTGATATGCACTTTTTGTCTCCTGCAACTTTAATCATTAAGATGTGTTGGTTTGTGACCACTGAGTGTTCAGTTTCACAACTCATAGAAAAAGCCACATTCTTGCTTGTCACAAGCGTTAAGGAACATTTTATCCTCAGTTTTATCAAATGCAAATTTAATAAGCCTTCATAGCAGAACATTTTTAGTTGTCATCGATATTAAAAAGCTTAATTCCACATTTTTTTGTGTACGGTTCAATGAGAGCTTCTACAAGGTATTTTTTCCAATTTAAAATGAAATCTTTTCCGAGGCTGTTACAGCTTCCAGGGTTTGTTTGTTTTAAAGAGGTTCTTTTTACTTTCTTTCCCTCTTGACTCCAGTCTGAGTCCAGGATGTTTAATGGCGTTGAAAAGGACAGCCCCTCCCCCACCGAGAAGCTGGCTCGAAAGGAGTCTCTCAAGGTACACGTCACTTCCTTGCTTGAGAAACTGAGAAAATGTTGAGCCTTATTGTGCCACAGTTTCTTTGTCATTAAGTAGGTCAAGTGGCTATTTGGGAACCTTTTAAAAGGCAGTTTAATGCTTCCGATTTGTGTGAAGCGTCTCAAATGAATGTTTCAGCTAGTTTGACTCTGCTTCCACCTAGTGTTGGCTTATGGGACATCGTTTTCTCTTCATGAGACTGATGACTCATTAGCGTTTTATTTTTTCTCTTCAGGTTCAAAAGCAAAATTATCGGCAAGAGAAGAAGCGGGCAGCGAAGGAGCTCTCCACCGCACTTAAGGACCCCAGTGTTGTTGTCATGTCCAATTGGCTCAAGGTCTGAGAACGGCTCAAGCAGGACAATATTTATGATTGGTTACACAATTGCTAATCATTTTGCATTTAAAATGCTATGTTTAATATTATTTAATGTTGTCTTAATACGTATGCTTAAAACCCGTTGATGGTAGTTTAATAGATGCATTTTTTTATTCAACTGAAATTATATGTTTACAATGTATTAACTTATTCAACCATCCTTTTGTTTCACTGACTAAACCTTTCATGTCTTAGGCCAGTCAAATTATTTCCTTAGGAGTTGATAGAATGTTTTTTTACACTTCATGACTTGTCAAATATTTTGGGTCTAGGATAAACAGTTTATGTTTACACTTTTTTTTTTTAGAAATATCTAGTTTTTGTTGTACATGTTATTTCATTCATGTGACTTCTTTAGATTCGTGGTTCTTTAAAGAGTTGGACCAAGTTGTGGTGTGCCTTGAGGCCTGGTGTTCTGCTGATCTACAAGACACCAACACCAGACCACTGGGTGGGCACCATCCTTCTTAGTGCATGCAAGCTGATCGAGAGACCCTCCAAGAAAGACGGCTTCTGCTTCAAGCTTTACCATCCACTGGAGAAATCCATTTGGGCTGTCAAGGTTTGGCATGTTCAATGGCTTACTGGTCAAACTGGGATATGGGGACACAGTTCAAATCGTTTCTGCTATGAGTTTTTGATACCTGTGATAATTACTTTGAAATGGAGTTGATAAAGACTGGAGTTGATAGAGACAAAATATCCTAAAAAATTTTGAACAGATAGGACCGTATTCTAATATTGGTTGTTCAAATATATCTATCAGTATTTAATTAACTCCTTAAACAATAAGTTATTTATTTTTTTGTTGAGAATTGTAAATTATGCTAGGTGCACAAAATGCTATTCATTTTTAATATTTTGCTCTTAAAAAGTAGCACTGTCTCTAACTGACATACGCCATCAAGAGTTCTTCTTCCTTTAGCTTGTAAACTGACATAACATTTGAAACAGTGTTATCTAAATAAGACTGATTATCTTGTTTTGCTGCCCACTATCTCCTTTAGTTAGGATCTAGTGCAATAATCCTATTTCCGCCACTGAACAACATTGTGCAGCAATAGGTATGGGAGGGCTAGTTCTGCACTGCTATAGGCATTGTATAACTCGTTATGTTTGCATGAAGCAGTCTCTAGACATGAATAAACACAAATGTATATCTACACAAGTTAATAAATAGGATAATATGCCATTTTGGTACAGATTATCACACTCACACAGTAATAAAACTCAAACATATTATTTCTTCCACTCTATTTTCTGAACAAATATCACACCTTTCTTTCAATAACCTGACCAAAAGCTTCGACTATTTTCTCATGTTTCTTTAAGTCATGCCCTCTGGTGTTACCATATGAACAGCGCGAGTCACAGTGTTTGATTTCTCTCTTTAGGGTCCGAAAGGAGAAAATGTCGGTTCCATCACGCAGCCTTTACCCAGCAACTACCTGATCTTCAGAGCTGCATCGGAGTCTGATGGTGAGCTGCTGTTACTCTTTGAGTTCTATATTGTCCCATGCTTGATACATTGTTTTTTGGTCAGTAGAACATACTAATAACACACGTTTCCCTTCTTGGATCTTTTGCCTGCAGGCCGGTGCTGGATGGATGCCCTGGAGCTGGCTCTGAGCAGTTCCAGTCTCTACAAAATGTCTCCCAGACCTGAAAAGGAGGGCGATATCTGCATGGCTTCAGATTCTTCACATATACTCCAGCTGTTGCAGTCTTCTCCACTCACTGCTACAGAGCTGCAACAGTAAGTAATGCACAACTACCACATGCTCTGTGTGAAGTATATCTTCAACACATCCTAATGAACAGCTTAGAATAGGAGGTTAAAAATCATGGATTCACTGGGGAAACTTTCTGAATGTACCAGTAGTCGATTCTTTCTATCTCAGCAGGACATGCTGACTGACAGTCGTCTCTCAATCCATCTGTCCAATGAGTCCACAATGTGCACAGTGATTTTACAAATACCTCCAGAAATATTTGTATGTACATGTCTATTAGCTTCCTCGGCCAGAAATAATCTGATTTCCTTCGAATTTGGTATCAATCAGAGAAAATGCAATGCTGGATTCTATCTCCTTAACTTCCCTGTGATTATATTAAAGCATGTGATTAATAAATTATATAAATTCATGATTTGTATGGCAGCTGTGGCTACTATCCAGTAGCTTTCCACCATCAGCGTGTGAATGTGTGCATGAATGTAGTGTGAAGTGGTTTGGGATCCTCTGGACATACTGAAGCGCTAAAGCCATTTACCATTTTATTTAGCAGTCTCAGTTCATGGTAAATGCTTCATTGACTCATTTCAGATGATTTTCAAATCTGTCATCACACTCGGTGAGTTCCGATTGTTGTCTTTAAAACTGTTCTTTTTTCTATGCTTTCACATCAAGCTGCCCATGTGTTTGTGCAAAAAATACTTCAGTGTCTTCATGTAAAGTAGCTGAAGATGACAGCTTGTTATGACTGGAGGATAAGTTGAAATATCTGAATCGTAGTAAGAAAAGCCTAATCTAAATGTTATTGTGCGAAGGTCATTGCCAGCCTGTTCAAGATCACTGTCTTGAACAATATGTCCTCAGCGTTTTTAAGGATTTAAAACAAAAATAATTCTTTGGATTTTGGTTGCTTTATCACAACCGTTTTGGTGTAGTGCTTTTACCTGATCATGACTGCAGTCTCTACAGCTCTGCCTCGATGAGTGAGCTTTCAGGTGGACAGCAAAAGAAAATCCATCACTCTTACTCAGCAAAGACCTAGGAGAACCATCCGTTGATCTGTTACTATTGACAGTATGCTGATATCTAGCTAGCAGATTGCCAGTCTTTTTTGTTTTAAATTATTTTTGTGTGGTGAACATTTGTAAAATAGTAATTTTTGCTCTAAATATTCCAGTTGAATGCTCGTTAAATTGCTACCTGTGACTGTTGCAGCCCCCATCCTCCTCCCCTGTGCGCTGTTTACATCCTACATTAAGTTCCCTCCTCACGCTTCCCTCTCGCCTTCTCCTTGCCTGAACCCTCCCTCCAGCCATCCTTTCCTGCAGCCCCTCCTCTCTTTCCTTTGCCTTGACCAATCTCAGCACCGTATTCGCTCACATGACTGACAAGGGAGCAGGAAGATGGAGCACACCACCTAAAAAGCAAATCAGCCATTGCAGGCTTTTCATACACACCTTGTTTCACAGTCGGTGCTTTTCACAGGCACATTCAGGAAGCAGGTAGAGGAGTGTTAGAGGGACAAAAGCTGAGCCTGTTGTCAGCTGACAGAAGCCATTCACACACACACAGGAGAGAAGGGCAGAGAAAGCCAGTCTACATCTGTGCTTGGATTTGCTGATAACATTATCAGCTGTTGGATTCCTGTGGAAGAACTTCTCCATATGCTGTTTAGTTTGACGGTAAGGGAAAGCAGTTTGCATTATTGTGTTTAGACTAAAAGATAACTCTGTGGTTTAGGTAGTAATTCTGCTGGAATGTAGTTTTTCAGGACTGCCATGCCCTGGGGGAGTTTTGAAAAAACTGAACTGTCTCCCATTGTTAAAGAAAATGATCTGCTTCCTGGTTGTCTCTGACCATAGTTACATAACCGAGTCTGGTTTTGAAAGCAGGTGACAGTGCAATTGCCGTCCACTATTCCCAGTATAGGTGCAGGATTTAGGAAGTAGCCACCACCGAGAGCGACAGTGACGACGGTCTGTTTAACTTTCAGTGTGACTGCGTTCACTTTAATCACATGCACCATTTATGTTCTGCGGCTTTCGATCGGAGGTAATAAATGCCTGAAGGACGTTTCTCTCACGCATCATCACTGCTCAGAATTCTCATTCTCACTTCTCTTTAATGTGGTCATTTGAAGGCTGATGAATGACTTTCTATTCGTTTTCTTTTCTTCCAGTGCTTTGGTTTTCTGCCTGCGGATCTGAGGTTTGATTAGTTTAGTCTACATTAAATGAATTGGATAGAATAGAATTGGATGTTGCCGTACGTGTCTTCACATGTACATGATGTGCATTTGCTGTCTTTTTAAGATCTTAACTACTTATAGTGGTCAGTTTTTTTGCTCCCAGGCCAACAAAGCCTCCACTAATTTAGTTTAATAAATGTTACACTGATCCGGTTTATTATTACCATGGCTTGTTTATTCTCAAGTAGCGCACATTTTCCAGGTGTGTACATTAAATATTTGTTGTGGGCATCTGCATCATTAAACACATGCAGTTTATAACTGTGAGCAATAATCTCTATTGCTAAATACATGAAATTAATTTTAGTTTATTAAAGCTGATGTTTGTTGTTCCCTTATTAATAAAATCCAGTATTGAGTAAACACTAAATAAATATGGGTTGTTGCCATCTTTCATAACATAACAATATATGAACAGACTCTATTTGAAATGTAATCCACCCTAAATATTATTTCCAGAAGCAACAAAACTTGCCTCTACGGAAGCCCATTTCCGCCATGAAAGAAAAAAATAAAATACCAACAGGTCATAATTTTGATTTTAAAAGTCATAATTATGCCACTGTCTTCTAAAATGTCAACATTGATTCCTGCATCTAGCTCTTAGACATTGAACAAATCACCCATGTCATCAGTAAAGTAAACTAGGTGAACATTATCACTGCTGGTTCCAACATATGACATCAATGCTGTCTGGTGCTTTGGATTGAGACCTGAGAGTGAGTAGAAAAACTTAAATGTTCTTGGTCATTTCCACTGGGGTTGTCTGGTTCCGAGTCACTGCCATTGTCCTTCTTTTTGGTTGTTGGGTAAAATCGCAAAACAGGCAGTTTTGTCTGCTCATAAAGTTCTCCAACAGTAATATGTTCATCAAGCGAATGTTCCTGAAAATCTGTCATGTCAACCTCAAAATCTATAATTCTTCCCTGTGAATTTCTTTGAGACGGAAAAAACAAACCCACTGCCTTTTCAGTTAATTCATTTTTTCTACAGTCCTTTCACACATAAATTTTTCTTGTTCCACCACTTTTCTTTGTCCAAATTTGAAAAAACTTTCCACCTCGAGAATTCATCCATCCTATCTCAACTTTTCGAACTCTTTTTTGAGCATTTCTGATGCCAACATTTTCTGAGACCTGCTTTTGATCGCTGCCTTTGTTCCTTGAAATCTTGGCTCTCAGTCGGTCAAAACGTTTTGCTTTCCCTTCGTCTGCAATATCCGAGAAGTGCCAGTCGGTCACCATAAGATAGGAGATACTCCTTAAACTGCTAATCTGTCATGAGCAGAAGGACACGAGTCAATCTAGAAAAAAAAGTTTAAAACAGTTATTTAATCTATAAAAATGAGGGGGAAACCCATTAAAAACAGCCACGTGATAAAACTAATTAACTTACTGAAATTACTAAAAAACATTTCACGATACAAGCATTTCATATTAGTTTCCCATTTTATCCACAACTTTCACAACATTATATATTTTTAAAAAAAACATTTGAGGCACAGTGCTGCTCCGCTAGTTACTCAACAGCTTGTTGCTAGTTCACCAGCGAGTTAAATGATGCCATCAACCTAGCTGAGCTAGACTTGAGAGGTTGAGTAGCCTTTACTCTGCCTACATCCTCCAGAATGGTATGTGGTTCTGGATCAGAGTGCAGAGAATATTCTATATATTGAATATTCTGTCAGACTTACTATCTATCGATATGGATCACGTGTGTATCGTGATACATTTAACTGATTTATTGTCCAACCCTATATGACAGATAGAAACTGTATTTCAGACTCAAGCTCCTGCTAACCCCTCACCCCCCAAAAAACAAGATAATAGACAACCAAACAGCTGTACAGATCTGCAATCCTAAAACCAATACACAAAGAAACTACATAAAAGTAATAAAGAAAATCTACCAGTGTCTCCACAACGAAATGGTAAAGTGTAGAGCTTAAATCTGAAAGTTCTGTTTACATTTTTACCCTAAAATATTTTAATGGTTAAACAGTTCTCAAATTCTCATCTTTACATGTACTAGTTCATGCACAGCATCAGAATGATTATAGTTTGATCTTAATTACTTTCATTTAAACAGACAATATGATAAGTTGGATTTTGCAACTTACCTCTGTTTAGGTTTAGGTTCAGGCCAAAGGAACCTCCTCTGTCTCTTTTGTAGGTATCCTGAAAGTTGAGTAAATTTAAGGAGTTAAAAGTTTCAACAGGGCCTGCCTGTTTGGGTTTTTTAAGTTCCTTGTTTTTCAATTTTTCTTTTTAATTGCTTTTATAAATATTGTCAATCTAAAGCTGTAGATCTCCAACATTAGTTTAAGTACACATGAAACTGCTAAGAAAACGGTTTGAAAACTGATGCATATTGTACTTGCATATTTTACTCTTGTCTATAAATCGATAAAAAACAATTTAACGGGAAAGATAGTGAATCACATTATGCATAACAAAACATGTGCATACAATAAGCAGTGGGGTGTATTTTAACCTAGCTAGTGCTTGTATTTATGCCACAGAATAATTATAAATATTAACTTGTTGAATTTTTGGAGTACATTAACGAACTTCTTATCGCACTCTGAAATAAAAACGATCTAATTAACGGACTACTTAAAAAAACCCCCTGTTAAATATGCTAACAAGGTTAACACGCTTTGAGGGTTAACCTGCAGCTAGCTCACATTGCTAAGACAAGGTCCGATACACACACCACCCTTTTCGCACGGAACGGAACAGAAGGGCACGGGTTCAAAGTAGGGCCGCGCGTTTTTGCATTAGAACTTCCGACCCGGTTCCACACGGCTCCTTGGAACCACAAGTGCTTTGGGGCCGACCAAATGGGGCTGATTTAAATTCAGCAGCTGATTGGGTTAGTCAGCCGTTGATCGGTTTTAGCTGGCTCTCACTAAACTGTTCTTACTGTATTTTGTAAAGAGTGCTATTTTTAATATTTTCATATATATGTTTTTAAATTTGCGATTAATTCCTCTCAATATTGTGCTGTAACCTGGTCTCATGATGAGGTTTTGTTTTTCCTCCGCTTACTCCCTGATGAACGAGTACAGAACGAACTAGATCGGTCATCGAGGAAAGCTAAGGTTTTCCGCCGCATCTCTGAGAAAATGGCTTCGGCCGTTACGTCGAAAATATTGTTTAATTTAAAACAAAAGGTCAGGAAAAGCTTCGATGCCGCCCTCAGTGTATGTGCAAACACAACAGGGCTGCGGTACGGGTGGAACCCGACCGAAGCGTGCCAGAACCCTCCAGTGAGAAAAGGGCTTGTTACATGATCAAAGAGCATTTAAAACGAAGGAATCTTAAACCGAAACTATCCAGCAGCTTTTCTCTGATACTTACAGTTCACTTGTTTAGATTTATGATAAAGCCAGTCTGCTGGCGTTTCCGTGGCGACACAAAACTAACACAACTGTAACCAATTAAAATCAAAAAAGGCGAACCGACCTTTTACTGTCTCTTAAACCCAGTAGCAAACTTTTACAAATAAGGAGGTCCTAATTATGCTTACCGTGGATGTAGGCTCATATTTAACTGGGTACTGGAGCACGCTGTTTTTCTAAGGAGGCTTGTCTCATAATTATGACTTTGAAAGTCGAAATTATGACTTTGAAACATCTACATGGATGAACTATCATTGCGCCTGAATTGTTGTAAAACAGGCTGTATAGTTGGTGACCGCATAATCAATCACATAATGTATGCAGATGATTTGGTAATCTTAAGTCCATATAGTGCTGGCCTTCAACAACTATTAAGGGTCTGTTCCCAATATGGTTGTGACTTTTGACATCAAATATTATGCTAAGAAAAGCTGATTGATTGATTGATTGATTGAATCTCATAATTATGACTTTGAAAGTTGAAATTTTGACTTTGAATCTCATAATTATGACTTTGAAAGTCGAAATTATGACATTGAATTTCATAATTATGATTTTGAATCTCATAATTATGACTTTGAATCTTAATTATGACTTTGAAAGTCAAAATTTTGACTTTGAATCTCATAAATATGACTTTGAAAGTCGAAATTTTGACTGTGAATTTTATAATAATGATTTTGAATCTCATAATTATGACTTTCTTTCATATCGGAAATGGGCTTCCTTATGCCTCTCATTTCAAAATAATTTACATGTTTCAGTAAAAAAAAACAGCATCATTTTAAACAGGAGAAAGCTGTGATCTGGTTGTTTCTCTGGACTGACTGGAGCATATCACTTACCTTTGTGTCTTTTCCTCTGCTTTTCACAGGTTGAATCACATGGAGCATGACGGTTCATCAGACAAATCGGAGCGCGAGACTCATGACGACTGGGAAACGATGGGCAATGAAAACGGCGGAAGGGTGACAGAGGAGAGCGACATAGAGCCGACAGAAGAAATGCCACCTGGGCCACATGCTACAGCTTATGTGCAGCAGAGTACGGAGGATATGGCTGAGGTAAACATGCTGGTTCTGTTTGAACGGTAGCTCTCCTCCTCATCCCCTCTACTCATGATTATGCACTCTTTGGTCGTTGCACAGATATATTTTGAATAGTTTTCAAACCAGAGGTTTTTTTTTTTTTTTATAAATCTTGAAACCACACCTCATTTGAACAACCAGAATAACTTCACAGTCATTCTTGGTTCAAATCAACAAGTCACTTCATACATTCTTGTCGCTGGTGGCTTTGTGTTTGTTTAGGATGGTGAAGCTTCTCAGGTCGAGACTGTATCAGATGAGAACAAAGGTCTAATCTGGGGCCTGCTGAAACAGCTGCGACCAGGCATGGACTTGTCAAAGGTGGTGTTACCGACCTTCATCCTGGAACCTCGCTCCTTCCTGGACAAGCTGTCTGACTACTATTACCATGCTGATCTGCTGTCACAGTTAGTAATGCTTTATTCATAAGCGTTTATTCGAGACTAGGTAAACAGTTTATATTCCTAACTACGTATGACATTTTCCTTCATCTTTGGAAATGTTCTTTTCCCAACTTAACCACAGGGCTTCTTTAGAAGAAAGTGCAGACGGTCGGATCAAGCAGGTGCTGAGATGGTA
Organism: Poecilia picta; assembly: GCA_033032245.1. Taxonomy (NCBI): domain Eukaryota; kingdom Metazoa; phylum Chordata; class Actinopteri; order Cyprinodontiformes; family Poeciliidae; genus Poecilia; species Poecilia picta. The sequence continues at coordinate 15,630,272 of CM065358.1, forward strand.
TTTGTCTGGCTTCTACAAAAAGCCAAAGGTATGATCACTTTTAATTTTTAGAGCCCATTATTTTAGTTTTGCATTAGATCAAACTGAGCAGTTAGCATGACCTAGCATTGCCAGACAATTGACTTCCTGTGTTTTCCCTGGCAACTGCCTGGTCTTATTTTAACTGAGTTCTCCAAAGATGCAGCCATTTAGCATCTAGCATGTTCCATGACAGCCTTCCTGTTGTCTGCTGATAGTCTTGCTCTCTCTCTCCCTCTGTCACAACTTGAATGAAAAGCTGATATGTAAAGTTTCTTTTTAATTTCTTAAATTTGTGTTTTACTTCTGACATATTTTCTTTACCGATACTAAAGGTTGTTGCCTTTGAGTGTTATTTCTTCAGCAACAACACCAGCAATTTAAAGCCTTATTAGTCCAATCTGAAAGCACTTTTGTATAGGATTTTATAACTATCCATTAAAACAAGGAACCTGATTAGTTGATCAAATGATCATCTTACTGAGGCTCAGTGATTTTTATCTAAATATAAGAGAATTTGCTGTTTGATAACTATAACATTCTCTAGCCTTCTTGTCCTCAGTTAGACTCAGCTGCACAGCAACATTTTTGGCTATTTACATTTTTGTTGTTATTCAGGGCTCATCAATTACCACAAAAGGCATCAAGTAACATTTTATGTGTGAGCTGCATAACAAATTTCTACAGTAAAAATGTCAGGGAGACATTTTCCTCTCACTTCCACTTGTTGGGGATTTATTTTCTGTGTGGAGGCAGCACTGGAGCCAGTAGAAATGGCTGCAAATCAATCCAGCCTTACTCAGCACTTTTGTTGCTGACTCCTTTTGAATCATACATATACATGGATCCATAGACTCATTATCTGTTGTTATACAGCCTACAGACAGCCACTTTTTACTGATTCTTTGGTCAGAATATTTGACTATATTTTACTTTTTTTTTCTTACTTCTTCTTTGATTAATTAAACAAACTAACATGAAGGATAATCATGCTACATGGTGTTTTTAATTGAGACTGCTTTTGTATTTCTAGGGTCTGAAAAAGCCTTACAATCCAATTCTGGGGGAGACATTTCGCTGCTGCTGGCTCCATCCTCAGACGGACAGCTGCACGTTCTACATAGCCGAGCAGGTTAACCCAGATTTAAAGCTCTAAAAAGCGGGGAAGGACTCATCCATTGCATGAAATGTCTTCCACAGCATGACAAACAAAATGGGGCAAAGCACACAGCTACGCAATGCTGCAACTGTAAATTTTAAAGCTTGGCACCCGACACTTGGGTTGTGTCGCTCTGCTGCTTAAATGTTTCTCTCCTTGTGTTTTCCATCAGGTGTCGCACCATCCTCCCATCTCTGCATTTTATGTCTGCAACAGGAAGGATGGTTTCTGTATCAGTGGAAGCATCCTGGCCAAGTCCAAGTTCTATGGTACACAGCCGATTTAGTATCTGTGTCTTGTTCATCAAAACTAAAGAAACCTCATCAAAGACTAGTTCAAACAATTATTTAAATTGAGATATAACCACAGCCACGTGGTTGGAGTTTTAACACCAATTTTGATTGCAGTGTTTAGACAACTCAATACTAGTATCACAAATTATCAACAAGAGTAAGTAACTGTCCATTGTTTTCTCTGGTAGGTAACTCTCTATCAGCTATTCTAGATGGCCAAGCTAGACTTCTGTTCCTGAGCAGAGACGAGGAGTATGTCATCACCATGCCCTACGCTCACTGCAAAGGTAATATTTCATGTTCAAATATTCAAACACACTTTACAAACTCTTGTAGTGTTAGTCAAATCTTGTACTATTTATTTTGTCAACTATGGTCCCTTTCTTCTCTTTGTGACTGAAATAAGTCTCAGGGAAATAAAATAATTGCCCTTATTTACATAAATGTCCACATCGATCAACATCTCATGTAAAAAATAATTTATCCTCTCTTTGAAAAATGTTTGTTTTTCTTTATTTATAAATCCAAAATAGTAAATGGGCTTTAATAAAAATGTTAGTTTTTAAATATGAGAACAAATTCCCTATAGTAGATATTTATCAAAAATTATAAGGTGTCTTTTTTCAAAAGGTCATCTGGTGCTTACGACTCTTAATTCAGTATTAGTTTGTTGGACTGAGGACTAAAATGTCTCTTTAAATTGTAAAAGTCTCAGATTCCTGCATCATTACTCCACCTAAACAAGCATGTAGTGACAGCAAACTTTCACCCGAGACTTTAACTTTGCAACAATCCTGCATACTGAGCATGCGAGTACAGTGATGAGGGGAAAAACGTCCACAGAAGCACCGATTCAGAAGTATTTTAAAGAAATTGGTGAATGGCAGTAATGACTCTTTGAGTGACTTTATTTGGGAGAGAAACACAGCTAATCAGATGTACTCAGTCTGTTGTTATAGGATGAAAGGTAGCACATGGCTTTGTCTATGTCCGGGTGGGGTTTAAACACAGAAAGAGACTGTGTTTCTTTCTGTGTTTAAAATGTAGTCACATCCTTGGTGTTCTCTTCTTTTACAAGCCAATTGTAAAAGAAGAGAACACCAAGTTATTTCCAGAAGTACTGTAACTCGGCCAGAGTCGCCCTGCAGGAGGATTTTGCAGCTAAATGAAACATCAGATAAGTTGTGTCTTCAATTTCCATTCCCTTCATAAGTCCATGTCTAGAGGCTGGACGGTCAGGACTACACTTGCTGCTTGTAAACTCGGCCATCCACAGAGTTTGTAGACAAACCCAGATCTAAAAAAAAAGTACTAAGCGTGTGCTAACTATATAAACATCGTTAAAGCTTTTACTATGCAATTAACTCCTACATTTCCACTTTTATTTTGAATAAAAAAATCAGTGCTGGCATCCTGCATATATTTCCTGATGGACTCACCTCGTAGTTCATCGCTTCTTCAACTGACTGAGAATACAGGAAGCTAATATGCAAAGTAATTTGCCCTGTTTACAAAGACATCTTTCTGTTCAGTCAAATCATCTGTGCACCGCCTCTTTTACAACCATCTGCTGCAGCCAACATGTCAGAGTTCCGAGAAATTACACGGTTATTTGAAATGTATTCCTGCCATGATCCATATTCAGAATTACACAAGATTTTGATGTAGTCAAAATCAGCTCGCATGTTTATATATTGTCCAGAGTGAAATTTCTGTATTTTTACTTCTTCCTAGCCCAGTTTAGGCATTCACAGTAAATGGTGGGATAATTACGATGCTCTAATGCAGGTATGATGTAGATTAGCTAGGGAATTAAAATCATATCTATTACAGGCAAACTGTGAGGGTATCTGATGGGTTGTGTATCTAATGATGCAATGCCTTGTCTCCTGTAGGTTTCCTGTATGGCACTATGACGCTAGAGTTGGGAGGGAAAGTTATCATCGAATGTGAAAAGACTAAATGTTTTGCAGAACTGGAGTTTAAATTAAAGGTATGTCTTTGAACAAGTTAAAAAAATAGAGCTGGCAAATAAATAATTCGATAATTAATGACTCTTGCTTTCTTTGAAGCACTTAGTGATTTTATCTGTGAAAAGTGCATATAAAAGTTTACTTATTGGGCTGCACCGATGTGAAAATTTGAGTGAATGTCATGAATAAATGTATGTTAAAAATTTTTTCTGATCATGCTCTTTAGTTGACTAATGAGCATGATGATGCTGTCGGCTCCTAAATCATGCTGAGCCTCTGTTCATGTATATATAGTTGGCCGACACTTTCACCTAAAGCAGCGTGCAAGTAAGGAAATAACGGCGCAGTAAATATAAAATTTTTCTGCGAGTGTCTTGAAAAATTCAAATTTAGATTTTTCAGGCCATTAATAAGATCCGTTTTTATATCTTCCATAAATATATATTTTTAAATAATGTGCTGGCGACATTCTTTTGTTGTAACTCAAGCTGGAGCCGTTGGGTGTTGTTTTGTAGTCGCCTGTAAAGTGCGAAGGAGGCAGAGCAGCAAACGCCCCTGAAGGAAGTATTTATCAGCTTTCCTGAACCTTTTTTTTTTCTGTCCATTCTCTAGCCTTTCCTCGGAGGCACCAGCTCAGTAAATCAGATCAGTGGGAAGATCGTTATGGGAGATGAATTACTGGCCACCATTGATGGACACTGGGTGAGAGTTCTTCTACCTCACCTAGTTCAATTTGTGTCTCCTTCTCTTTCAACATCTCTGCTCGCCTCACACTTGTGGCTCTTGGGTATTCCGTTATTCTCAGCTGTAATTAGGAACAGAATTGGTAATTATAGGTTCAAGAGCAGAAGGCAGACGCTGCAGAAAAGGACCATATTTTAATGTCTCATATGCTGGGCAGGAGTGTCAAGCCAATTGTAAACACTGAAAAAACCTTTTCTGAGACAGTGGAAAGTTAACATTATCATCACTTTAGCATTGACAGCATATATCAGGCTGATATTAAGGAACAGTGAAAGGGTTGCATTGTGACTTGATGATGTTTGTAACCCTGATCTATTTCTGTATTTTATTTTATTGTTTAATCAGGACAAAGAGGTGTTTATTCAAGAGAGGCGCTCCGGTCATCAGGAATCTTTGTGGAACCCAACGAAAGAAATGCGCAGCAGGCGCCTCAAACGACAAGTGGTCCAGTTAGACCAGCAGGGGCAGTTTGAGTCTGAAAGGTAAACCTCTAATGGGCTACCAAAGGTTTTCTCTCTGGAACGTAATTTCCCAGAATCTTTCTGTCTGCCTGTTTTTTTTGTGAATACTTCCAGAAAGATTTGGTGGGAGGTGTTTTTCTGGAAAAATTATTCGTAAGATCAGTAAAACTGTAAACCGGTAGGTTATTCAACCAGTGGTAAATTTTGTGTGTCCTCCCACCATGTAGCTCTCCCTTTTAATATGTTAAAACGGTTCTACCTGCTAACCACGGCTGTTTTCCTGATGGATTTCAACCCACTTTTGCCTGATTCAGCCTGCAATGGGGAATGCAAAGGAAAGAAAAAGAAAAACTTCCCCAGTGAATTGTGCTGGTTCCTGCTGTGGAAACACTTCCATACAGTCAAAAGTATTGACACGCCTCCATAAAGTCAAAGTAACCCAGTAACTGTAGTCATTCTTCAATAAAAATGCGCAAATTTGATTTGAGAAATGCAAAAACATTCAATGTCTTCATTTTGTTGTATTTTTTTATTATTATTATTATCAAGCATCTGATCTGTGAAATTTTCCAACAGACTGTGGCGGCACGTGACCAGTGCTATCCTGGATCGGGACCAAGTGAGGGCAACGCAAGAGAAGTTTGTCCTTGAGGAGGCTCAGCGGAAAGAAGCAAAAGAGAGAGGAGAGAGACCCTGGATCCCTAAACTTTTCCATGAGGATCCTGTCACTTCTGAGTGGACCTACAAGCACCTTGAGTATGAACGCTCTCCTACTCAAAAAATCTAGGACACATAAAAGATCAACTTTTGCAGCATGTTTTTTCCTTTTCAGCACCCGTCCGTGGGACCCAGAGGTTTGTCTTGTTCAGTTTGAGAAGGATGGAGTGATTCAGACTCAGGAGAAAATGCCGAGACAACACAACGGGCTTACCTACAACCACAGCTGGAGCGGGCAACACAAGGTCAAGCTACAGATTATATAAGTCACACTGAACTACCCACTTGAAATTCTAAAAATAGGCATTTTTTTCCTACTTGGTTTCTTCCAAATAATAATCCACTTATATAAAACAATCTGTTCTATCAGTCAGTAGTTGGTGTGAATGCTGTAGACTTTGTGCTAGTTGAACTCTTACCATATTGTGCTTGTTTAGGACATTACAGCCATTTCTTTTGGTATTGACATCTTCTGTGGTGTATGAAATATTCAGCTTTTCCTGATGTTTTTGTGCCCCATTGAAATAACAAAACATGCTGTAACTTCTAAGACATTCTGCTAAAAACTTTTCTATTTTCGAAGCTAACTGCTTTCATGTACTTTCAGCTAGAAACACCATTCATATTTTAAAATGTAGTCACATCCTTCAACTACTTCTATTTGTTTCACCTTTTTTATATCTTTTACAGGCTTCATAAAACCCCTCTTCAAGTTTTTGTTTGCATTGTGCTCAATCTTAAGAAAAGAAAACTAGCCCACTCACTCTGAGGTTTCTCAGTCTGACCCTTCCAGTCCTAAAAAAGCTAACTTTAGCTTTTTAGCTCATTTTAGCTTATAAACCATTGTGACCTTACAGTTTTGCTTTGTAACCTGTCTTCTGCACAGCTTTCTAATACACTTTACATGGGATTTTGCAGTTGACAGACAGTTTTCTCTCTCTTCTATGGTTTTTCTATTTAGGTTTTTAGTTGATTCTGCTGCTTCTGTCTATTTTGTACATTTCTGCAAATCTGCATTTGACTTTTCACTGAAACAGTAACAACATTCACATTTCATATTCGCAGAAAATACAAATTATTCTCATTTTCTGTTAGTCTTCAAGCATTAAAAACAGGAAACAATTACATTATTTACAGGCAGAGGTCAATGGGAAGCACAGGAAATCCAGCAGCCAGCCGTCTACTTGCAGCCAGAACACTGAGAGCAGCAGCACCACTCCAGAACCAACACATGGGTCTTCTGATAATGAAGGTGAGGGTTCATTTACAGACAAGCCAGAGCAAAGTTGTATAATCTCCTGTGAATTCAGCTACTGGTTTGCACCAAAAATAATTTGTTTATTTTGTGTTGCAGTTAGGTTGCCAGAAAGAAGTTGGAATATTCATTTTGTAAATATTTACTGTAGACTAATCTTAACAATTATCTAAATGGTTGCTTAATCTTAGAAAAAACATGTTTATTGAATGTGTAACAAAAATATGTCTCTCATAGAAATAATAATTTTATTCCACCTGAACTTATGTCGCTAATGATGTAAGTACTTTGCTGCACCACATGAATTAATTTATGTATATTAATTTATTATGTACATTTCTGTATATTTGGATTGTTTAAGTTAACCAATTAGATGTTATCACAACTCTGTTTGAGGAGCTACCAGTCCATAAAATATACTGAACAATTTTATTTAGACCTTTACCACATATTGACTGCAAATTTGAACAAAATAAATCTATGTAAATATTTATATTTTTGTCAAAAAAATATAAAACTTGTTAAGCCCGGTGGTTGGGGAGTCGAGGAGGTCCACCGGCGGTCCACCGCGTTTTTGTATTAAGTGATGTTAAGTTGACAGGAAATGTAAAAGTATTACTGTGTAATTATGTTATGGGAAAATATGTCCAGTGAAATGCTATTTAAATCCACAACTAGTCTAAAAACAATAAATTTGCACTTCTGTTTAATCCAAAGTAAGTCAGCGGCTCTAACCCTAACCCGAGGAATTCTGGGGCCCCATAAACACTAATATTTTAAAACAAGGTGTTGTGTCAAGGTTTTGATTTTTATTTCTCACAGAATAAGTGATTATGTTTTATTCTTATCTATGTTTTCTGCCCAGACTTCTCCAGCCAGTGTACTCGCTGCAGTAAAGAGGTGAAGGACATCGCTCTGATCCAGGCCTCCATCACGTCCATACAGAAGACGCAGCAGGATATTCAAAGGTCAGAAAACCGCATTGCACTTTGGTGAATGAAATGAGATCAGCATCTCTTGGTAGATGGTAGCACATTGTGGAACAAATATCAACTTTGCAAAAAAAAGTGTTATTAAACAATAATGATAGAGAGCATCATTATGCTCAATAAGCTCCAAAACCTTTGAAGACCTCCTTGCCTAAAGTTTATCACCCTGCTCAGATTCTCCATCAGATTCAAATCAGGAATTTGGCTGAGCCACTTAAAGACATGAATATTAGTTGGAAGAAATATGTCGGTAAAATTGAAAGATTTTAAGGTAGAACTGTATGATGCTAGGAAAGCTTGTGATGCACAACATTTTTGGAAAATTTCACAATGTTTAACTATTTAATAGAAATAAACAGTTTTAATGTCAATTGGCATTGAGTTCTTTGCTATCATAAGTGATTTCCTAATGACTTCAACACTTTACTGTCATTTCACCTTGTAAAACATTTCCATGCTGCTCCTAGCAAGCATCACTAAACATGTTACTGTCACAGAGAACCTGAATACCTGGTACTTTATTGATTAGCTAATATTTACAGCAGTCCAGGCTGTTCTTTGTGATACTACTATTGCTGCAGGTGCTATTGTGTTACCAGTAGATTACCAATGTATTGTCAAAATCAAACATTTTTATATCACACAAAAAATGGCTAAAGATTGGTGAAAAAAATATGTCAATTCTGTATGAAAAACTTGTTCCCAACATGAATTAACATAACTGTTTAGGACATGTTACAGGAGCTGTAATTGAGAACCTCTCCCACCATGTTGACCCCATTTGACCTCTGTTTGTAGGAACCTGGCAGCTCTGGGTGGCCAGCTGTCTCGGCAGAGGCACACAGATGACAGCATGTCCTTAACCGGCCGTCACTGCCTCATCCTCTGCGTTCTGCTCCTCTCCCAGCTCCTCCTCAACTACTTCTTCACCTGAGCCAGCTCCTATACGGGAGAAGTTTCCCTCCAGTGCCGGACTGGCTTTAAAGCTTCCAAAAAAATAGCACACAGACTCGGATCGCTCCGACGGAGACCTCAGATCGTCGCTCGGAGGGAAACTTGCTCTCTTTTGTTTCCTCTACAGGAGGAGGAGCACAGACTTCATAGCAATAAACACAGCCACAACAACCGTCTGTCAGTCACCTGCAGAGAGGAACGGCACCTCCTAGTGTAGCCAGACTGAAACAGCACCGGCACCCGCGCACTTTGGACAGGAAAAGGGATATTATGAGCACGACTAGAAACATGAAAAATGTGGAAAGATTTTGATAAAAGAAATGACAGAGAGGATGTTTTCACCATTCCCTAGTGTCTTTTTTTATACATATGTATATATATCTATATATATCTATATATATATATATATATATATATATATATATATATATATATATATATATATATATATATATATATTGCCCTGCAATACTGTTCATCTGTGAGTGTGCCTCTGTATGTGTGATGTGGGTATTATCAGTAGGCCCTATGGGTACAAGCAGATCACGTCTTGGACCTCTTTTGCTTCCCTTCCACTCCAGACTTTGGGCCTTAACAATGAAGCCAAAAAGAGGAAAAGTACCAGAAATAATTTTAGAAATGAAGAAAGAACATATTCAAAACAGTGCAATTGTGTATTTTATTTTATTTTTTTTGTATCAATGTTCACTCAAAAACACTCTGTCGTCTTTTTAATGATGATTTTACCAAAACAGTATTTATGATCCGAAAGGACAAAGAGTACTTGTTTACAGGGAAAACTGGATGTGCTTTCTGTGACGCATCGGAAGAGAAGAAGGACGAAAGGCGATAAGGCAGGGCAGCGAGCCAAACAGAGTGTCTTTATATTTGTGTGCCTGCTGTATCTGAAGGGGATGGTAGATGGTGTTGGTCTCGACCACTAACTAGTGTGTACAATCAGTCACCGTTTGTGAAGGAAGGAAAAACACAGGGAAGCATGACCAGATGAGCCCAAGAGAAGGGATTTCTGTGTGCATTTTGGTCTTCACCACCTGCAAGTGACTGTCTTAGATGTAAACACTTAGTAACAAAAGACAAAAAAAGAAGGAAAAAAAAGAGTTTTCACTTTGAATCAGTTTGTATATATTTGTCTAGTTGTTGATTTCAAAGAGATTTGAGAATGTATTTATTAGGAGATTCACCGTGTCTTCACAAATTCAGGACAAAGGACCTGGAACAACAATCGCTCTCCAAGGGTTGGTCAGCTCGTCCAGTCGTGTGCTTGAGTGTGATTGAGCACATGTGAAAGCCTGCAAGTCTTTTCTTTTACAAGAAAACAGCCATGATAGTGGATCTGACTGGTTGTTGGGTTCTGAGTTGCATTCTGATCACCAGTACCAGTCTAGTCAACAGCACAACAACAAAAGAAAATCAGCTCTATGAATGCTTGGATCAACACTTTCACTAGTTTCTTCTTTTCACTCTTCTCGTGTTTTCTACTCTGCTGCCATGTTGTAGGGATCCTACAGATATTTTTTTTGTATGGAACAAAATAACACATTGGTAATGTCTTCATTGATATGTTGGATACTGTAGTACTACAGTAAACATGTTTTATCCCTGGAGCTTCTCTGTGTGAACATCACTTGACACGCAAACTTTTACCGTAGATGTAAGTTGTTCTTTCACTAACTCTCCACCAGATGGCGATATATTCATGTACGAAGTCGGATCTTTGTGGGACCCAACAACACTCTTCACATAACTTCCAGTAGCATAAGAGAATCATCACTGGCAAACAACTGACCACATTTTAGAGACATAAGTCTTAAACACTTTTTATTTGCAGAGATTTTGACACTTCTTTCTTTAGCCTCCACTAGTCCACTTCTCTTTTTACAGACAAGTACTCGGTATCCTCTCAGAAGTAAGATAATGAGAGAAAATAAAAAAAAGAATCCACTCAGCTTCAGAAACCTTGAACTACTGGTGCAGACCAATAGTTCAATAATAGAAGAAAGTTTAGCTTGCAGAAAATAAAATAGCTGGAAGAAACTACAAGCAGCTGAAACAAATTTGAACATTATTTGAGCTAAATTATTGCCATCTTGCATTGCACATATATTTCTAGATCAAAGAATATTTAACACTGTTTTAAAACGTAAACAAAATTGGACCCAGTCTTAAAGTTTTTTTCTTGAATAATGTTGATTTTCTTAAAACATTTTGGAAGAAGATTCTGATGTAGACTCTCATTTCTCACTACAGAACATTACATTTAATGGTAAAAAGTATACGCTTAAAAACATGAAACAAGTTTTTACCTCTCATATCTGCAGTAGTTCAAACAACTTATATGAGGACATTTCCAAAAAGTTTGAAATGGATGCAGAGGTGAAGCTCATCCCACATATGGAGGTCTTATGTCCCGGTTCACATCTGGACCTGATGAACCCTGCCTCTCGTTACCCACCTTCCTGTCTGACCACTCTCAAATAAATACCACTACAGCCAATAAAATGTTCACCCGACAGAAGCTGTAATGGTACAGAAACATGGATATTTGGACCATCATTGGATTTTGTGTTTACTGCTCTAGGATAGACTGGAAAGCCCACATTCTTTAAAAATCCCTGAGAAGGGAATCACTAACATTTGCAGTAAATGGTAGCAAGCAGCAAATATCTCCCGGCGTCGCAGGACTGAGGTTTCAATCTACATCTCGGCTATGATTGACGTGTTTACTGACTGGGCCTGACATTATGCGATCAGATAGACACATTGTAACCACATAAAGCTGCCTCAGATCACCAGAGTTGCTCTCTCTCTCTCTCTCTCTCTCTCTCTCTCTCTCTCTCTCTCTCTCTCTCTCTCTCCTTCCTGCTCCGTTGGAGGACAAGCCCAGACAAGTCCTCTGTCTCTGCCTGCCTCCTGCCTCTCAGCATGGCTCGGTCCATTCCAGACACGCCTGAGCTGAGAGTCGTCCCACACAGCAAACATCCAGCCTGAATCCTGCTGCCCTACAGCCAAAACAAGAAGCAGGCCTCACTGCAGCTGGCCTCACATTGGCTTACCTGGGGAGAAAAAACAGAAACAACAGTTTGCAGAGGACATGGTTCACAGAGTACAACAGTTTGTATGAGTAGAGCTTACAGATATTTTGACCTAGCATCAACTTGTCACTCAAAACACCTGGAAATATTTGACAAAAAAAACTGATACAATGTTGTCTTTTGTCTGGATTAGCTGTACTCAAAATGACTTGTTTAATCTTGAGTGAGTAAAAAGGCTGGTTTATACCAATAATTATAGTAAAGTTACATAATACTGGACAAAATATTCCTCAGGACTTTTAAAGGCTTTATAATTTAAATAATTTTGGTGTTTTCAGTTCTTCCATTAGTTTTCTAATTTTAGATGTAAATTCTTATCTTACTGAAATCTTCCTGAAGCATTGCCACTTTTTCTGGTGACATCACAACAGGAATAAATCAAGTGATTACTCAGATTTGTCCTTCAATTGTGTTTTTTTTTTTTTTCATTTGGGAGCTGCTAAAGATGAATTGTTGAATCGTTCCTGCTTTGTTTTCAGAGTAATCTACTGATAAGAAATACATCCTGACCTGGAAATGCAGACTTCTTTATCTTGCTTTCACATATGAGACTTTTACTGAAGACAAGCTCAGAACTGGCTGGCTGTCTTGGACAAAGCAGGCTAAGTTCAAACACAAGGCTTCCAGACAAATGTCAAATTGTGCATTTTTATAATACAGTTTCTAAATTCTTGAAACCTTTTTTTTCTATTTGTGAATGCAACAAATGGGCATTTTAGGTGCTTTCATTTAGACTTCTTCTTTAGAGCAAAGCTGCTTTTAAACATCTTCAGGAATGTGGGTAAAGTGCTTACCGATAGTCAAACAGCATCCGAAATAATGGACAATCTGGAGAGCGTACACTTTTGGTGCCGAGCCTGTTCTCTATTCTTATAAAAGGAGAACATCCACATGTTGGCATTATAATGACTGCTAGATGTTTCATTGTAGCGTCCACCAGTCAATGAAACTGCTGAATGTGACATCAGTTTCATCCAAGTTTGCTCCTCGACAAGTCGAGGATCAAACCCGACTTGTCAGTCAAGTTTGATCCTTTTTATGAATTGAATATTTCTTTGACAGACAGGAAGTTTGAATCTAGAGTTGATTCTATCCAAAACCACAGACACATTCCTTTTTGTGTTTCGGTTTCCGTCTCAGATATTCTTGATCGTTTGCCAGGTATCTGCTTTTTTATGCTTTTTTATTACTCTTTTTTTAAAGCTGATATAATAATGGAGATGCCTCTCATTCTTTATCAAATGCTAAACCAAGAAGAATGAATTCTTTTTTACTCTGTAATCTGTGACTCCAATAAAAACAATTCACTAAAAATCCCACAATGGAAAGTTATTCAGCTGGACTCCAAAGTAATAATCTTTCCTGAAGCTTTTGAGCTATATGAGTGTTGTGAACTAAGAGGATTTAAACCTATTTGGACATTTTTCCCCACTACCACTTCAAAAACATGTACTGAACAATTGTGATAAATTTAACTGAAAGTAATTAAAAAGAACAGGCAATCAGGATCTAGTGACGGTTCGATGTCTTCCTCTTCAGTACTGTCTGACTCTGAAGTGGCCAATTTCCTTGCAGAGATAATAAAACCCCACTTCCTCTTTCTTTACATTTAAGTTGAGTCATTAAAAATGAACTTTGATGTTTAAAGGGTGATTCACAAAGTCTTACCGTTCAAAAGAAAAACCCTTTGAAACCGAGCGATGATTTGTGGTTGTCTGTTGCCATGCCAATAAACAACATTCTTTGAGTTACAAAGACTAGGATGGGGGTGAGGGGAGTGGTGGTCTTTGTGTGGAGGCAGGAAGGTGTAGCCTGTTGTAAATAAGAAAGAGAAGCCTTCCTATCCAAAGTTTATAGATCATGTGGGAGGTATGAGCCTTCACAGGAGATGTGCTTAGTTTGCAGTGTGTCACGCTTTGACTTGTTGCTGTGCTGCTAACGCTGCCCGCCTTGGAGACCGTCGTCATACAGAGCTGCTGCTCATGTCGAGGCTTGTCCAGGAGCTCTCACCTGACTGCACAGGGAGTTGATTAACGGGTGGTCACCACAACCCTACTCAAACCTGGAATAGCATCAACTACGGCAAAAGACAGTCAGGATCAATAATATTTTTTTAAAAATACCTTAGAAGATGGAGAAGCACCAAGATCCCAAAGAGCAACTAGAGAAGTTATGCAAAATCAAGGTCTCACTGGCCATCAGTAAGGAAGGATATACCAATTAACTAAACAGTCATGTGTTTGGGCTTTTTTAAAAACAGAAGCTTACAGAGCATCCATTGGGCTTTCTTAAATTGTTTTATCTAAGAGTATTTAAACCTCTTGACTCAAAGATAGTAGTAAAAAATACCCTAAAGAAATGTCTCTGTCATTATTCTTGGTTTTTAGAAAATAGAAATAATTTTAGAAATCCTATTTGACCTAAAACAGGAAAAGTTGAGTCTAATTCAATGTCAGTAAAAGATAGGCTGTGTGTCATTTATACAGTGTGTGTATTTATCTGTCCTATCTGCACATACTGTAAACCATAATTGTACTAGACTGCCATGAAAAAAAATGAATTGTATTGCGCTACACAACGAAGAACTTGGTTCGGACTTTCTATAGAAGTTTTGTCACTTGGGCCGCGTCCTTGGTAATGAGAGCCTGACCCCAGTTGGAGTAGGATTATTTGAGTATGTGTGTGTATCTAATACTACCACTGTATGCACACTGTATATCATCTGTCCACTCAAGCTCTTCCACCCATCGGCCCGGATTCCAGCGGACCTCCCTGCTCGGGACTTTGAGGGGGTGTTGAGGTTGGAGAGCAGACTTTGAAGGAGGCTCCAGTGACTCATTACCCAACAATCCACCCAGTCGTCATGTCCTCTGCACCCTCCAAACATCTACTTCCCAGCTCCATCTCAGTCCCCTTGCTTCTTGTCCTTTGGCTTGGGTAGCTGACACACACACACACACACACACACACACACACACACACACACACACACACACACACACACACACACACACACACACACACAAGCTTGCATTCACTATTGGTTGACAGAAGAAAAGAGGCTCTGTTTCTGGAAGCTGCATGTATGTGTGCACATTCATGGGTGCTGTCATGAACTAGGCATGTCGGCGTCATGTGAAATAAATTTCATCTGACTCTGCTGAGTTTCGTTCCCTCGTTTCCTTTGGGGGATTTCAGGAAGGCTGCACCAATATCTCACGCAAGATAAATCCCAATCCTGAACTTCCTGCAAAGAGCAAAGGAGACAAGCCGCAATGGCACAGAGGCAGATTGTACGCTGGGCTCTCGTTTAATGTCGTTTCACATTAGTCTGAAGATGGACGAAAAGCCTGCAGCCTTTTTCTGATGTATTAAATGTGAAACGTTAAACAGAGAATAGAAGGAAGCATGTCATTGAACCTGTCCGGAGAAGGGCACAATGTTATGTTATTGTTGTAATTCAGACCTCAACCGAATGGATTTATTTTTTTTTAAAAAAAGCTTTACGTTTTTACTCATTCTAAAACCAGAAAATTTGTATGTTAACATATCTACAGTCATATTCAACTTAGACTACTTTGTCAGACTAAAACTGAAATTGAAAATAGCAAGTTAGAAACCTTTAATCAGGGATTAAACACCATTTTATTAAGCCCACAGTTCTGCATTAAAATGTTTTCTTCATTGGTCTTGTAATATTTTAATCTTAAATATAGCCGTAAGAAGAAACTCATCAGAAACAAAGGCTTGACCACATCAGTCTATAATTAATTTATGTAGTGTGCTTCATTTACTGAGCTGAGTTACTTAAACATATTAATATTCTAATTTACTAAACAAGACTACATCTTTCTGGATTATTTCTAAACATTCTGATATCTAGCTGATACGTGTTTGTTTTTCTGAAGTGTGTTTCAAGTGAGATTTCTAACTTGATTTATGGTGACCTCCTGTGAATCCACCGCCTTCGTGGCGGAAGGTTGATCCTGTGCTCATTATCAGGGTCGAGTGTGAACACAGAGGAGCTTTGTGAGCGGCACAGCTATTTGGGAAAGACCCTTGAGACATGAAGAACAAGACTTCCTCGTTTTTCATCCTTAAGCTTTCCTGTTTCCTACTGCTCCAGGGGAATTTATTTGAAACAGAAACTAACAGCTTATGTTTGTCATAAATTCTTTAACTTTAACTCAGCTGTATATATTGAGGGTCTTTACCATCCTGGTAAAACCAGAATCTTTGTTTTGTGCTATTTGCGTTGTACAGAAGATCTGTTGAAGTTTGAAACTTCACTCAATCGCTAACATTTGTCTTTGATGTGATGTATGCACCAGTTTGATCCCGTGAAGCTTACAGGAAATTGTCTGTGCTGTAAACATCCCTCATTAACTGAGAAGAGAGAAGTACAGAGCCAATCAAGGTGGCTGCTAAAGTTAATTTAATACTTTAAAGGTACACAAAATCAACATCTTGGTTCGCTTCCTCTGCCACTGCTAAAACTTGAAGTAGAATACAAAGCAGAGCAGAAAACTAATGTCATCATTCACAACTTCTTCTTCTTTATGTCGACTGGCCTGGTAGAAAAATCTATCAAAGTAATCCAAGTGAATGGGAGAAAACCCAGACTGAGCTGTGAAGCCAGATTTGAATCAAACATTGCAACTGCCATTGCAATGGCCCGGTTAGGACTTTACCAGAATGAATCCTTAGTAAGGTGATGAGGAACCAGGAAAACTGAGGGGGAAAACATTTGAAAGACATAAAACTATTCTCAGGGCCAAGAATGAACCACTGACTTGAATGAAAGTACATAAAAATATAAAACTGGGAGTTTTATACTTGATTGGTTTCCTGTCGTTCAATCCTTCCGTTCTCTCCACCCTTTAAAGATCAGCCTACGCAGAGTGAAGGTATCCAACCTCACAGACCCAACAGGCAGTGGTTAAATACTCTCTCTCATCTCTAATACCAAGTGAGCCCTGTGAGTTCTTCTGAGACTGATGGAGACATTTGTTGTTTCAATAATGTGCTGTGGAAGTGATCATAGAGCCGATTACCAGGCGGTAAGACAGAACAGCGGATGTGGGAATGCTGGAATGCGTTGTGTGAAAAGCTGCTCTCTTATGGAGGGACTGTCCCACTTCCTACACTCTGTCTTGTTTTCCCATTTAACTGAGAATTACTTTCACAGACATTTGGAACTGATGTGGTTTAAAACATACGTTTACCCAAAGGTTTAACCTGAGAACTGAGACATTTTGGAAACATTGTGACATGTCATAGAATGTCCCTGATGTTTTCATTCATTTTTAGTGTATTTAATAATTTAAATTATAACTTTTCTCAAGGTCCGAGCACGCAGAGGAAAGAATCACTGGCAATTCCTCTTTCTCCAAGGGCATCCAGAGCTTAAGGTCTTTCTTATGTTGTATTTTGTACATATTCTGTATTCTGTGCACATCTCATCCCACAACTTTCCTCTATAGGATTTGTGGCTTTGGGCTGGGTATGGCCAGGAAAGAAGGTGGATTTTCATTGTGTTGAGCCATTCTCGTGTTGTTAGGCCATCCTTTTTGAATCTTTGTACTGCATGAAGAACTAATAATGACCATCTTTGAGTTTTCTATCATGGACTATCAGATTTATTTTCAGCTGTCTGTTAAAAGAAGAGCAAGCCCACAGCATCACAGGTCATCCACTGCTCTAAGTTGGTATGAATTCCAACATATTAACTGTTGTCTGTTCTAAGGCAGCAGACGTCTGTGCAACCACGAGGAAATGGAAAGTCATGTATCTCGAATTAAAAGTACCCAGACATTATGATCAATTGTTTGCCTTAAATAATGAACCCAAATTCAATGTTGAACTTTCTGGAATTTTTCATCAAAACATATTGCTGCTATTGGAATGATTTTCCTTTTTTTATTATTTCAATTTTTTTTATGTAATTTTTACATTTCAAGGTTCTTTGTACACATTTTTTAACAGCACATCTTTGAACGTATTTCATAGACTACAAGCAACATTACTGAACAAATTCACTCTTATTCTTTGTAAATAAAAATGTTTGAACAACTTATCTATTATCTGTTACCTTAAAAAAATGTTAATCTGATTTCCATTTGGGATTGAAGTATTTTGCAATTGAATTGATGATAATTTAATGGCCCTTTTCAGTAAAAAGCAGCATGTGGACTGTCTCAAACTAGCTGTCTATGTTAACTTCAGGAAGATATTTCTCTTTAGCAAAGACCAATTTTATGACTGGAACCCATTTGGCTGATTGCTGATGAAGGGTGTAGGACCCCTGATGATGATCTGATAACTCCTGTGAAGCTGCTTTCCCAGCTGTTGCTCCGGACGATTCCTCAATCCATTTTTCTCCTCTCAGCAAACTCATCCACTTCTCCCGGTTAATAATTTTACTCTCTGTGCTGGAATGTTTCCGTCCCTTAATGCGCCCATTTATCTTTTCTCTTCCATCCGCCTGACCTCATGCAATATCTGCTCTGAACTCATTTCCTCTCACTCTGATAACGGCACTGCACCCAGGGTCATCATTGCAGGTTATTACAGCCATTTGTTTCACCTGTAGGGTTTTGTCAAGCCAAGTTGATCAGGTTGATTGCCTCATTAACTGGATTGGAAATTTGATTTTCCTTACAATAACTCGCAATCTGCTGGTGTTTAGCTTCACCAGCATTTTGGGGTTCATGTAAGACTAATCATGGCCCCGCAGTGATTTGAATCAAACTTATCTGCAGGCTTGCATCAGACCAGACGGGAAGATTTAATGCTATTGTAGACGGTTTGTGGTCATTTCTTCTCACACCCACTCAGACAGGTGCTTGTAACTTAACCTCCCCTCTGGAGCCAAGGCTGTGATCTCAGAGCAAATCCAGACCTGAACTCCAGCTGCTGCAGTCTGCCTCTGAGAGCCACAACGCTCTGTGAACATGCTGAAGGATGACTTCATCTAAATGAAACCACAGACTCAAGTCTGGCTAAAGATTTCTGCATCTTTATGTGATGTGTAGCGTACTCATAAACTATTGAAACGTATTTTCAGTTCCAAAGAAACACAATCAAGTTTTTTGATAAAAACTAAACTTTTAATACCCCATTAAATCAAAATTACTCTGATTTTGTTTTTGTTTTTTTTCTTTCTCATTGAATGTACTCTTTCTGCATTATTTGCTCTATCAAGGGAAACACAGAAGTCCTGAGCTAGAAGTACTTTAATACAGAAGAAAAACAATAGTTCACAGAGTTGAAGGCAGCATTGGTTCACTGAACATAGCCCACAATTAGAAGTTAAAATTATCCTGTAACAATTATGTATACTAACTTAAACATAGAAAGCTGTGTTGTGTTGTGAAAAATCTAAGTTTTCAGTTTTGTTTTTTCTTGAGATGCATCTTTTAAACAAAGGCTTACATAGCACAGCAAGACGATGCCATCCTGCATATTCTGAATGTTTCCCTGCACCATCACTCTATGGTCAAAGCGTTTACCAGCTAAAAATGGCCTCGCTGTAGGTCAGACCTACTGCTAACTCAAAACAAAACCAAAGACAAAACAAATCAGATGGTGAATAGCTTTAATCTTGGGTCTTTGGTGTCGGTATCCACTTTTCAGCCTTCAAAAAGTACATTAAAAACGATCAGAAACCTTCTCTCAAGGTCCAATTCAAAAAGCTGAATTTTGTTATGGACTTACTGAGGCCATAACGCTGGTCACTGACACTGATCTCTGCTGACTTCCTGCTTCCTGAGGTCACAGAACAGCACGAGGAGCTCGTTTGTCCGCGGTCCTCCACCCCCACGCCGCTTAGACATTCCTGACAGCGTCTCCTATCCATGGCTGAGGTTTCAGTCCCGACAGCTGACTCCGAGGCAACACGACCCCCACTCACCAGGGCGACCCCTGGGCAGTATTTTGTACACTGTATGCTTGCTGCTTGTGTAATGCACTGATCTGTCAGATATACACATGGCTTAGATAAAAGTAGGTGTTAAACTGAAAGGAGTTCACTTTTAAAGTGGTGTGAACTGATTCAGTGTAAAGAAAACCCTTTGTTTTATTTTAGTCATATACTAAGGAACGTCATACAGGGTGCAGAGAAATTAAGTTTATTGAATCAGATTAGACATTATTGGAGGAAATCAATCAAACATACTTAAAATATAGTTTGTCATTTTTAGTACAGTATGTTAGTTTTTGATCAGTTTTTGACAATGTTTTCTTATTTTTCTGTAAGTCAGGTTTGAATCAAAATAACCTTCCAGAAACAAGCTCACATGCCTCTGGTGACATCATCGTAAAGACATGATGTCGTAATCTGTTTAGTTTGTAAATTTGTGTTTTACTTGAGTTTCTCTTTACTTTATTTCTTCAAAGTTGTTTGCTAATTTTTGTGCATTTATACAAGTAAGCATTTGAACTGTATGTGAGAACACTGCGTAGATCTCAGATAGCTTTGGTGTCAATAAAATGTACAGAAAAATACTGTCCAAATGAAATCAATGAAGTCAAATGAAGGCTCAAACAAGTCCGACTCATCAGTCGCTATGTTTACAAAAATCACCTGATTAACGTGATCCTTGCAGCTTTTTTGATGCTAATTGTACAAAATTAGCAGTTTGACTCCTTTTGAAAATACTTTTCTCTTTCTTTTAGCTTTTGTTACTTTCATTGTTCATTTGTTCACACAAAAAACCACACACACACGCAGTATTTTCATTGGAATTTATTTTCTCACTGTTGTCAACTGCTGCTGAGAAAACATTTGAAAATTCTGATGTCACAGTCGCGCATGTGACGCGACATTCAGGCTCCAGTGCTGCTGAAATTCCTGGGGTTTGCCCCAATGATTGCAAATGAATGGACGCACAGAGATAACGATAAGTGCACGAAGAATTGTCTTCTTGTGATTCCGCAGAGAGGCGAAAACAAACATGGTTGTCATGCCCACAAATAAATGTGACTGCTCTTTGTGGATAGGAGAGCAGAGAATATTGTTCATTTATCCCAAGAGTGCTATTTCATGGGCATCATGGCTCACCACCAGCCACCAGCATTGGGAAAACAGACTATTATTTGAAATCTTATTTAAAAACAATATAATTATTAATAAAAAAAAAAAAAATTCCCTTCTCACCTCTGCGGGTGGTCTCTTTTCATCCTCGAACTCGGTCCTCTACCAGAGCTGGGCTGAGGTTCTGCGCATATCTTGGCTGTGCCTAGTACTGCACATTTCTGGACTGAGATGTCTATGTTGTTCCTGGATCTGTTTAGCCACTGCTCCAGTTTGGGTGACTGCCCCGAGGGCCCGATGACCACAGCACCACTGTGGCTTCACCTTCCAGTTTTTTCAGTTCCTCCCTGAGCCTGGTATTTCTCCAGTTCTCATGCTCCTTTCTGATTTGTAGTCACTTGGTATAGCTACATCCACCACAACGGCTATATAATATATATATATATATATATATATATATATATATATATATATAATATATAATATATATATACTGTATATATATATATATACATATATATATATACAAAATTAGCAGTTTGACTCCTTTTGAAAATACTTTTCTCTTTATTTATATATATATATACAGTATATATACACAGTCCAGTCACATTAATGTGACCATCTGTCAAAAGCCAGAATAACCACCTTTCGCAGAGCGAACTGCTACGAGACGTGCAGGAAGAGAGTCACTTAGGTCCCTGAAGGTCTATATACACAGTCCAGTCACATGTGACTGGACTGTGTACATATATATATATATATATATGATATATATATACCGTGTATATATATATATATATATAATATATACATGTATATATATATATATATATATATATATATATATATATATATATATATATATAATTATATCATATATATAGTGATTATAGTATTACTATATATAATATATATATATAATATATATATAAATATATATAAGTAGTAATAAGAATGCTCTGTCCCCACTGCTGTTCTGCATAGGCCTGAACCCCCTCAGCCAAATCATCAACAAGACTGGCTACGGATACCGACTGAAGAATGGGGCCACAATCAGTCACCTCCTCTACATGGATGACATCAAGCTGTACGCTAAGAGTGAGCGAGACATCGACTCACTGATCCACACCACCAGGATATACAGCACTGACATTGGGATGTCATTCGGACTAGAAAAGTGTGGTCGGATGGTTACAAAGAGAGGGAAGGTCGTCCGCACAGAAGGGGTCTCACTCCCAGAAGGAACAATAGCAGACATAGAGCACAGTTACAAGTACCTGGGAATACCACAAGCAAATGGCAACTTCGATGAGGTCACAAGGAAAGGAGCCACAGCCAAATACCTCCAACGAATAAGGCAAGTCCCGAGAAGCCAGCTCAATGGCAAGAACAAGATCCGTGCAATAAACAGCTATGCATTACCAGTAATCAGATACCCTGCCGGAATAATCAGCTGGCCAATGGAAGAGATAAAGGCCACGGATGTTAAGACTCGGAAGTTACTAACCATGCATGGAGGATTCCACCCCAAATCCAGCACCCTGAGACTGTACACAAACCGTAAGGAAGGAGGCAGAGGACTAGTGAGTGTGAGAGCCACTGTCCAGGATGAAACATCCAAGATCCATAAATACATCAAGGACAAAGCCTCAACGGATGATATGCTCAGCGAATGTCTCAGGCAATGGGGAACAGAGGATGAGGGGCTAGAGGTTCCATCATGGGAGAACAAGCCCCTACATGGGATGTACCACCGACAAATAACTGAAGTGGCTGATATCAGGAAATCCTACCAATGGCTGGACAAAGCTGGACTCAAGGACAGCACAGAGGCTCTCATCCTGGCTGCACAGGAACAGGCCCTAAACACCAGAGCAATAGAGGCTCAGATCTACCACACCAGACAAGACCCAAGGTGTAGGTTGTGCAAGGAGGCCCCTGAGACAGTCCAGCACATAACAGCAGGGTGCAAGATGCTGGCAGGGAAAGCGTACATGGAACGACATAACCAGGTGGCGGGCATAGTGTACAGGAACATCTGTGCAGAATATGGACTGGAAGCCCCGAGATCGAAGTGGGAAACACCCCCAAAGGTGGTGGAGAATGACCGAGCTAAGATCCTGTGGGACTTCCAGATCCAGACAGACAAGATGGTAATGGCGAACCAACCGGACATTGTGGTGGTGGATAAAGAACAGAGGAAAGCCGTTGTGGTGGATGTAGCCATACCAAGTGACTACAACATCAGGAAAAAGGAGCATGAGAAACTGGAGAAATACCAGGGCCTCAGGGAGGAACTGGAAAAGAACTGGAAGGTGAAGACCACAGTGGTGCCTGTGGTCATCGGGGCCCTCGGGGCAGTCACCCCCAAACTGGAGCAGTGGCTAAAACAGATCCCAGGAACAACATCAGACATCTCAGTCCAGAAATGTGCAGTACTAGGCACAGCCAAGATACTGCGCAGAACCCTCAAGCTCCCAGGCCTCTGGTAGAGGACCCGAGTTCAGAGGATGAAAAGAGACCACCCGCAGAGGGTGAGAAGGGAATATATATATTATATATATATATATATATATATATATATATATTTAAGCTAAAAAAAACATAAACCTGAAATCTCATCTCTTTCTGCCTCACGAACACAATATTGTGCTTAAAAATGTAAAGACTAACAAAATGTTTAGACAGACATGTAAGCTGTATCACATAACATTAATATTGAATCATATTTTCAATTAGATGAAAAAAACCTGCTTTGTACTTTTTTTGCTTCTCTAAAGCAAAAGGCAGGCTTTAAATCAATTGTACATTTTTCCTTAACCAGTGGTTATAATGACAGAATAACCTATTCTATTTCATAATATATGATGAAAAGTTAGTGTGTTTTGAGGAAAAGTATCTATGTTCGAATTGAGGCCACAGGCAGTGCTCAACCAGGGAACCATTCATGGCAGCATGCTGTTCACAATTTCCAGAAATGAGACAATCTTTACTTAGATTAAAAAATGGGAATCATTGTTGTGTAGAAATTTTGAGTTTCTACAATCAAAAAGTTTGGTGCCCTCTGAGAAGCTAGTGAACCAGACCCAGCTGCAGTGTTGGGTCTGGCAACCCAACCCTACAGCTATGACCCTAGGAGGGTGCGTCCAACTTAGGTAAATTCTCAGGCGTTTGCTCACCTGAGTCATGCCTGGCGCTCGGCATACTTACAGAAACGTATTCAAGTAAACCAAGCCCATGAATAGCACCTCTCTTAGATAACATCATTCCTGAGGATTGACAAAGCGGTGCATTAACGTCGGCCTTTTCAGCTTGTTGTAACGTCTGAAGTTCTCTTATGTCACTGGGCTGTTAAGACGACCCTCATCCTGAAGAGGCTGTTTGTAATTAGAGCATCCGCTGAGGCCTTGCTTTACGTCCTCTTCTGTTTGGGTTTAGAAGGCTTCTATTTACACAAGGCCTTAGTGTTGTGTCCTATTGGCGTCAGATTAAACTCTGACTCAAAGAGCAAATTAGGAAACGCTCAGTTCAAAAGCCACTCAAAGATTAAAGGTTTTTACACTGTAAGGAAAGGGCTTACAGGAAACAGAAAGAAGCCCTCATCATCATCATCACGCAGGAATGAGTCATGATGCACACCTGGAAAAACTTGTGAGGGAAGTGAGTTAGTGTGAAGATTTTGTCAAGGTCTGGAGGAGCTCTAAATTGGAGCTGTTTCTGAGAGAAAATGCTTCTTAAAGGCTTTAAAAGACAAGAATTTTATACCTGCCTGAGCTGCTGATTTTATAATCCGCCAACAGGTTTTAGAGCTTTCCGTGTTATTGTTTTCTATGTTGTTTCTTACAGGAGGGAAGGTTGGCAAACTGTAAATATTTTTGTTATATTTGACAATTTACATTTCATGTGTTCATATGAGAATCGTTCACTTTCAAACCTTAAAAACAAAATTTAATCCCTGAACTACAACAGTTACCAAAGTTTAATGAAAAATTAAGGAAAACCTTCTGAAGACCTTGACTTTAATCCATTCTTTGTGCTTTGCCTCCAAGTACCCATGAACTTTGGCCTGTTTCTAAAAACAGACCACATTAATATTTGTACACACACAAACACACACACAGATTTTGCCATTCGGTCTCAGTTTTAATATTTATAACCAAACCAATTTGATTTTGGTGTTAAATTATCAAAATTGCCATAATATAAAATCTCAACTCTTACATAATTTCTCAGTTTCTGAAGATGTTACCTTGCACTTAAATCAGGTCATCATTGGTTATAGTGGCGTGTGTATGTGAGAGACTCTGGTGAAACATCACTGATTAAGTGATTAAGTGATGCAGAAGGGCAGGGTTTGATCCCAACAGCTTTGGGATCAAAACCTCCCAAAGCTGCTGAATGGCTCTTGTGCTTTAAAGACAGTGATAAAAAAAGCTAAAAACCTCAAAGACCAATTCACTGGAAATAAAACAATAAAACAGGCTAAAACCAAAACCCCGTGACAAAAGATTCAAAGGATGACTCTACCATTTGGATCAGGTAATACCAATAGAGGCTTTTCAAAAGAATAGAGGATATAAACTGCTGCTGACTGGTGGATCATGCTGACTGAGTCCCAGTCAGATGCTAACATGCTAATATCTGAAAACGTTTCTTTTAGCAAAAATGTTTTCTCTGTCACTTACAAAAAGAATGAGATTTGCTAATACTGC
Source organism: Poecilia picta (assembly GCA_033032245.1). NCBI lineage: Eukaryota > Metazoa > Chordata > Actinopteri > Cyprinodontiformes > Poeciliidae > Poecilia > Poecilia picta. The sequence continues at coordinate 15,655,697 of CM065358.1, forward strand.
CTTCTTTATTTTCCTAAATCCAGAAATCCAGGAATAACATCATGTCTAAAAATAGGGGATAAATATGGTATAAAAATCAACTTACTTTTCCATTTAAAAGTAAGTTTTGGACGGACCATATTATATGCTCAACCAAATAATAAATGCTGGGGAATAAACCTACCTGCATACATAATGACAGAGACTTCCCATTCAAAAGAAATTCAAAATGCAGGTTTTTTTTAATTGTTTAAATCTTTTGTTCCAGCTTGGAGAAGAAGGTTCTGATTCATGTCAGCCTGTCCTAATTGTCTAAAATCCATCAAAGTAACGTAACGTAACAAGTAAACGTGAGAAGAAAATGACCGTTTATGCTTTATTTGATAGTTTTCTCAAATTTTCAAAAGTATAAAGGCCAAACACTCCTTTAAGAGTGAACAAACACCTCGCTCAGGATTAATGAGTTACTTCTGTCAGGGAGAAGATAAGAAGAGATACTCAGTGGGAGTGCTGTTGAAATGATCCGGATGATGAAAGAACTTGAAACATGTTTCTTCCAGCCGTCGCCACCCTGCCTCTTCTTATCAGAGCGGCGTCTTCTGTTTGCTATAACTGGCCCCTGAATGACACATTCTCTCCTGCTCTCGCCTTCTTAAAGGAAAAAAATCTAAAATAAAATCCCAGACGATTGTCCGAAGATGTCAGACCTTGCATTCCACATTGTGAACGTTGAGGCTAATGTAATGACAACCATGGCCGAATGCCAGGACAGAAGCCTGAAACCAGAGAAGGAGATCTTGTGTGAGTTTCTCTGAATAGTGGCAAGAAAACCTCACTGTGTGTAATATGGAGAGATGTAGAGTAGATTGGAACAACTGTTTCCAATATGTTTTAGAGTCAAACGTTCAGAACCAGAAGGATTTATTTAACAACAGACCCCATGGTGGGTCAACTAAGAGCACTGGTGACAAAAAAAACACTGTTTGCCCTTTGGATCAGAGGCTAACGGTGCAAATTTAAATATGTTTGTGTGAGTGTCTGTGTGTGTGAGTGTGTAAGATTAACGTGGTGCCAATTTGTGAAGCAGTATTTTTAGATGGAAAGAGGGCCCATCCGCTTCTGTAATACTCCACAGATCAAGGCTTCGATGCATTCATTGTAGTGTGATCCCACTTCAAAGCTTTGCTCATGGATGGGATCTGACGGTGGGAAGGGGGAATCCTTTCATTATTCCTGGCTAACGATCTGACTCCGTGTCACCTCTGACCTCTGAATGTGTGTGCTCATAATACACTTTCCCCTCCATATTGGATCCTCAGATGCAGTCGGGCTGGTCTGACTGAAGTGCTGGAATAAATTCACCTCATTTTGAAATAGCTGCTTAGAATCATACAATGTTTTCTTTGAAAGGTGCAGTTTTTCTTTTTCTTTATTTGATGTTTCTCTCATATTGTGTGCTAATTTGTGTAACAGTCTTATAGGAACTTTGGCTGTTGCTCATCCTTTGTTTGCTTTGTGTTTCTAAGTCCCACTGGAAGGGGAGACAAACTCCTGTGGTTAATAGTTTTCTGAAGCTCTTAAGACTTTTCTTCTGGTGGGTTTTTTTTTTTTTACTTGTGTGGAGTATCTGAACATTTGTTTTAACAGTTTGGCTGTTTATCTTACCACCTATGAAACATTAAGTCATAAAAAGGTTAAACAATGTTCTGTGTACAACACAGATAATTTAGCCATTAACAAAGATCCATGCCACAAAAAATACAATTAAATGTATTTTATTGAATCTGTAAAAACATATTCATAAGATACTTTGACAGAACACTTAATACCATTTTGAGTATCAACAAGGTGATTTGTCTCAAGGTACAAACAATCTTACTTGGTGAAATCAGCTAAATGTTTGAGGTCACTTCTGGATTGAAACTTAAATATCACTGTTGTCCTGTTGACTATGAATTGTTGAATATACAAATGGTTTAACCTCATTCATTAGAGGAAGTAAATTTAATCACTAAAATCTTTAGATCTGTTTGTTCAAAGAACTAAACAGAATTTTTGGGAAAAGTGTTTGACCGACATCTAAACAATTATCTAATTGAAAACTGTAGCAGTGACAACATTGCTTTAATGACGGTGTGTGTCTTTTAGCTGTTCAATTTAAATTATTTCTATAGAGAAACTGTCAGGTAATATCTGGCAAAATAAAGTCTAGATAAACAGACACTAATTGTAACGACTCGCATAAAGCTGTACTCATTTTATGGCCAGATGATCAGCTACCATTGTTGTAAACTGACTCATTTAGTGAATACAACCTAAGTTGCTATATCCTGAAGTTTATCACTAAACAATTCCATCCTCCCAACAATTTAAAAAACTTCGTTGACTAATTCTATAAAAAAAACCCTGCAGTTTGAATATCGTCTTGGACCCAATAAGGTCTAAGAACAGCAATCTTTAGTACCACACCAAGAAAAACACCATCATTCTTTTGATGATTTTAATTTTCTTCAGATATGCTCATTTTATACTTCCATTATCAGATTGTACCAGGAGCCATAAAGGTCACCACACCTCGGAAACAGGTGTGTTCAGTGACACCACCGAGTCTTCAAAGTGTCGGTTGATGCCGACTGAACTTGCTATCAGTCGTGACTCAGGCCCCAAACCCTGCCAGCGACAATAAAAGGTCACATTCCACTTGACGCTGGAGCGGAAGAGGGACTTTCCTGTCCTCCACTCCCTTTTTACGGTTGCATGTGTGGCATTTAGGAAATAGTGCTGGTGAAAGGTATCTGAGCATGTCAGGCGCTTTTTTTCACCCCACTTGAATCATGCAGGTCTAAACATTAACGGTAACATCAAAGTAAAAAAAGGACAGTTGATATGGAATTATGGCAAAAGCAAATAGATATTTATTTAAATAAACACATTTAAGCAGAAAATAATTTAAACACAAGCAGTTTTACCAGTAACACCATAGATCCTGGAAACAAAAATAAATTAACATGATTTCAGGCGCAATTTCTCTATGAAGAGTAAACATGAAATAGTTCTGACAGTTCAGTCCACTTTGAGCTTGTAAAAAGTTCGTGTGTCGATTTGGATCAGTTGTCCCGTCTCTGAGGGAGCTCAGTCCCGAACAGTCCTTCATCCCTGGACCGGATTGACCAAGGCTTGCGTTGATCCGTTTTCCCATTGTTCTCAATGGGAAAGAGAGTTTCTAGAGAGTTTTTTTAAAAAAAAGAAAGCGTTATAAGTTTGCGCTTGAAGCAGTTTTATTTCCCTCTCCATAATCATATTTACATTCACATACAGGGTGATCCAGCATCCTGGATCGTATCTCACCATATTTGGAGCAGTTCCGATCCTGCGCCTTGGGGCGGTTGGTTCAAGGCGCCCTGGCCAAGCGCCTCTCCTGTCGGGGCGATGCGCTCTCGTCGTCCTGCCGTGTCTTGAAGTCCTGGACCGCTTCTCTGTTCTGGTAACTAATCAGGGCCAAGGTGATCTCCGCGTGCCAGCAGGTTTGCTCCGCGGAGTGCCGGAAGTCGATCTCTTTGTCGTCCTTGGTAACGATGGTGAAATACATGAACTTTTCGGTGCGCTCCACACAGTCCACCTTCTTTATGGACTGCAGCTTGAGCTCTTTGACCTTGGAGCGCTTTACGTCCGCGTACATATTGAGGCTGTCCTTGGTCAGGACGCACGTCTTTTTCTTCCAGAACTGGAGGAAGCTGTCGCTCCTCTTCTCCAGGTCTCCCTCCATGATTATTTCCTCCGCTGGCATTTTCATTCTTTTGCTTTTTGTCAGAACAAAAAAAAGAATGGGGGGGGGGAGGTGACTGCGCGCGCTCCTCCGTGGCGTTTCCGTCCGCAGACTCGGAAGAAGGAGCTTTTCTGCAGATATCGTAGTAATCCAGAATGTGGCTGGTGAATGAAAGAGGCTCCCCGGGTTTTTATAGCTTCAGCCCCTCCTCCCTCTTGACGTCCGCTGCTGTTTGGATATGCAGCTGCCAGAGGAGTAATTCAAGGCTGAGTGTGGGCGGAAGCTGCGGCGCAGGCAGGTGGGGGAGGAAGTGGACCTAATTGCGCATGCCGACATGTTAATTTGTAATCCACGTCCCACTGTGGAGTTTGTCCAAATATTTGCCCATTCTGTAGGGATCACCAGATGTGCACATTCACACGGATCTTGGGAATGATGATAAAAGCTGTAAAAAAAAAAAACAAACAAACAAAAAAAAAAAAACAACAGTTCAGTCAGATCAAAATATTATGACTACCTGCCAGAGGTGGTTTTTTTTTTTCTTTCTGACTGCCTGACTCGCACATTTTTAAAACATATGGTTTGATATGATGTTGGCCCGTTATTTGTGGTAATAACAGCTTGTTGACTTCTTTAGGGAGCTTTAAGAAAGTGTATTGGATTTTGGACCATTTTTGACGAAATGCATTTGTGAGATTAGACAGTGATGTTGGACGAGATGGGCTGGCTCAGAGTCTCTGCTAACATGAACCCCAAAGTGTTTGAGGCAAGACCGGTAAAGTTTTTCCTCACCAAACCTGCTCATCCATGTGTCATGTTGAAACAGGAACGAGCCATAACCTAACACTTACATAAACTGAAATGTCTGGGGACACTGAAACGTCAACAACACATGCAAGTGGAAGAGGACTGGAGATAAAACAAATAAAAAATATATATTAAGACAACTTTGTTCCAAATTGTTATGGTGTAAGTAGCTTAGCTTCAAGTCTCCTTTACGACAGCGTTTCTTTTTCCAGCACATCAGCTTTGAAGACAAAATATCCACTCGCAAAGACTAATGGTCGCCAGTTAATAAACCATCTTACTTTATTAGTTTGCCAATAAGGTTTCCATGTTACCAAGCAACCTTTTTTTGTCTTATAGCAACTTAATATAAAAAAGCTACAGGTTGTAAAACAATTTAAAATTAATCAAGGCTTATTAATCTGTTTATTTGTAGGGACCACTTGTTTATTTGAAATAATAAAGTTACAATGCTAGGGCCATGGGGAGTTTACTGGAGGAAAGGTTCATTAGTATCTTCCCTAATTTTGTTTTTCCAAAATATCCTGATCAACCTGTGAAATACTAGATAATTAAGAGTTTCTGCTTATTTTTAAAGACAGAGCCCTAAATGTCTGATAGTAAAGTAAAATCAACTTTAAATGCCCAAATATTTATACAAGTTATTTTATCAAGACAAATCTGTCGAGACAAATTTAGATCTGGAGAAAGAGCTGGTCTTAAAGTCAAACCTTTTCATTGTTAAGTAGAATCTCAAAGGATGAGTGAATCCAAAGTCTTATGGATTTTACAAGTTTCTTCTCATTTAGATAATTTCCTAGTGACAAAAACGAAGCAGTGAAGCGGAAGCTATACGAACGAACTTTGATATCACTCCTGAGGTGTGGCTCCTCTCTTATCTTCCTGACATCCGGTGTGCGCTCCTTTAATGGCTCCTGACCTGCCGGTCAGCTGACCGACTCAGTCCTGGCTCTTGTTCATTCAGGAGGCCAGTCATTAGGAAGCGTCGTCTAGACCTGAAATCCGTGGGGTCTTCTTTGGTTTCAGTCAAAATACACACAGACTAATAAATCACACATTATCTGATGTTTTTTAAAGGTTTAACACATTTTTGCATCTTGTAATGCTTCCACAACAAAGAATGATTTAGTCATTTTTTTAAATTTAAAGGCATTGTGCACATCTTAACTGAATAAGATGAATGTTCTTCTGAATTTGATCAAATTACGAAACACTTTATAAAGGCTACAAAGAGCAGGAGACAATCAGACAGACATATGAGGTAACCACCCTGCTAATTTCTTTCACCTCACGACTTATTGGAAAGACTTGCTTTGCTCTAAATTTTAAAGTCGTTATATGATTCCACTTTTTATCTGTATGAGCTGAAAGCCGGGAATTGTGCATTTGCACAACGCTGCCCTTCACACACATCTTTTGGGATCAAAAGCAGCTGCAGACAAAACCACAGTGAACCATTTTAAACATCTCTATCCCTGAACTTGTGGTGACACTGGAGCGGGATGTGGTGGTCCGCGCTCCACTCTGACCTGAAAGGAGACAAAAGCACACACATGCAGAGGGGCCCTGACAGCCTGCTTGGCTTTCTGCTGAGTGAAAAGGCACCGCCGCCTCCTCACCTCCTTCCTTTCTCTTGACTTTGTTTCTGGGACTTTATTCTCTGTTTGTTATCTGGTGGTGTTTGCCTGAGGTGAAGTGTGTATGTTTGAGGTTTTGTTTGCGTGAGTTTTGAGGCGGAAGCTTACGGACATGCCCAGGCGATGACTCAGAATTGCCTGGGAAGTTTGGAGGGGTTTTGCTTGCCAAAGGAGGGTCAGGTGGTGGTGTGTCTGTGTATGTATGATAGTGATTATTGATTACAGGTGGTGGTGAGTCTGTGCATGTATGATATTGATTATTGATTATAGTTTGAGGTTATTTTGTAGAGAATCTGTCAACAGGAAAAGATTAACGGAATGAAGAGGAAATAAGGGCTGGTTATTCACATGTAAATATTTTGCGTAGCGCTCATCTGCCAATAGGAGAGCATTACGTCTTCTCCTACAACATTTGTCTGGATTGAAGCAGAGAGGGGTCCTCCACCACCCCGTCTTTATAGGAGGGCTTTAACTCAACCTCGCTCCTCTCTTATGCTCTTCAGCTAACCTGTCTGGGAATTTACATGACCATGAAAGCAATGGCTCTTTATTTTATCTTGTTTGTTTCTTGCGAATGTTTAGTTATGTTGCTTTGCTCATGTGGTCCTAAATGACCCAGTTTCATGTTTCAAAAAGTATTCACCATATAAATGTTCTGCCTTTTCAAAAAATTCCTGGTGCTGCACACTTTAGCAAGGTTAAAAAGAGAAAAAAGGCCCAGAGCATCATAGATCATCTACCATATTTAACAATAGACATCAAGTGTTTAACCAGATACTTCTGAAAAAAAAACAAAAAAAACATTCAAAGACTTTTTGCACATCTTCATCAACAAATTCAAATTCCAATTTCCTAATGCATAAAGTTAGGCTAGTGTACACGAATGCACACTATTTAATAAATGGGGGAGTTAACTACACACATGTTCTCTGCAGTAAAACTTGAAATTTTCACCCGTTCTCTGTTATCCCAGCTTGTGGGAAAGTACAACCATCTCTGGAGGCGATTGGCTCATGCGGAGGATTTCTGGATGTGTGTTGTGACAACCTCCAGTTCAAATCAGTGCCTTCAGGATCTCACCGTCTCCCCACAGACGAAACAGTCCTTCAGACAGGAAGTCGGATAAGGCATCACCTGCAACAACAGAGGAAGGCTTTGATAAATTCATACGGACAAACGTAAGAACGAAGGTCAAAGGACAGAATGTTTACTCTCCTGTTTTCGTCTCCCATGTTTGTTTCAGAGATGTGCAGCCTTGCAGCCATGGGCACATGGGTGTGACAGGATGTAGAGTGGATGGACCAGAAAGTCCCGGAGCTTGGAGGACATGTAGAGACATGAAGCTGCACTGTGTTTACTACGAGCCTCATAATTAACACTCGCTGAACCCTGCAGATGATCATAAAGGTTGGAAATAAAACGAGACGTGTTGGGATGTCATATTTAAGGGTGCTGTGCAACATAATACAGAACTTCAGGGGTCTAATTAGAGATCGGATCGGTTGCATTATAGCAGGGTCCTTGATAAACTGCAGAGGACCCAACTTTTTTTGCATCTTTGTACAATTTGTTAATTAAAACCAATTATATATGGTGACACAAAACTGCCATAAGAGCAATCAGTTTCAGTGTGAGCTGTAATTTCAATAACAACACTAAACTCTGACTGTGCATGTCTGTCTCCACTTAATGCTGCAAGAGGAAAAATACTGTTAACATGAAGTGAGGTGTGCATTTTATATGTTCAGCAAATGTTGCATTTGAGAAATGAGGGGTGAATAATGAAGGGAAAACTCATTTATGTTTTAGGAGGAGTTTCATGGGGCTTCCAGTTCTTTAGATTTCCCTTTGATAAGTCAGGTTTTCTCAAGACCTTCAGGTATTCTTTCATTTTCAAAGGCCACATTGAGTTGATTTTTGCTAAGCCTCTGACTTATGAAACATCCAAGCACCAAAAAGGATCACAAACTTAAGGGATTAACCTGTGTTATGTCTACACATAATAGACAACTTTACAAATAACAAGGATGACATAAACAGGTATCTCTGCATCAACAAGGTGATTAGCAAGGAGCAATTACCTAAAACTTGGCATCAAAGTAGATCTTGAAGTTCCTGTTGCAGGTCTTAGTCTGATTCATCCCTGTGTCATAAGGACGTGATGTTTAGACTGGGGGTGGGGATAGACCGCACAGCTAATGGTCATTCTTCAAAAGAATCTCCTGTCTTAAATGTGAATCTCTGCAGCTCCTCCAGAGTTACTGTTGTCAACGTATGTCCTTCTTTACTTTGGCCTTTGTTAGCTTAGGTGGACAATCATGTCTTGGTATTGTCAGATGAGCTTGGAGTTTGTTTTGCATGGAATCTTGTGCTGGAGCCTAAAATCAGATTCAAAAGAGCTGAACACACATGCATACTCTTGAGATTTTCATTTTGGGTTTTTGTAAATATTTTTTGCTGTAAATAATATTTTCCATTCACCTCACAGTTGTGTTTTACTTTGTGCTGTTCTATCATAAATAATCCAATCAAATAAATACCTCTAAGAATTTGGTCAGAATGACCTGACGTGTAAAAAGGTTCACTTGGTAAAATACTTATTGTTGGAATGAGTTCTGCCAATAAAACTATTACAGAACTGAGGTGACATTTTATCTTTGCTGCAAATCTGGTCCACAACATACGGCCACAAATGTTCTGTGACGGTCCTGAAACCTGTGAACTTCTTTGACACTTTTGTGACACTGATTAGTGCGCACAATAAGGCAATTGCATTTGTTTGCATGAGCACTGTGAACGGTGGTGAAAACCTCCCTCTAACAGTAAACTATACATAGTCCACCAAACAATGGGAGCAGTATGGATGGGCTGCATGTGATGGGTTGTTGACAAATCCAGCAAAGCCCCTTAGGTAACAGCTGCTGACGCTCACATGCACCCGCATTCACAAAAACCCACACATCCACTTCTTCTTGCTCTTTGTGCACAAAGCCTAGTGATGAGACTCTTCAGCTATTCGAGGCATTGTTCCTGTAAGCTTTTTGTGTGCGCGCGCCTGCGTGCACGTGTGTGTGTCCACGCTGGCATTCCACACCGTGGGAATAAGAACAAATGGTCGGTGAGGCCTTTTGAGCGAATACCATGCTGCTGCCGGAGGAACAATGAAATCAGGCCTGACTGCAGAACCTGTGGACAGTATGTTGTAAAGGTACTAAAGAGTGACAAATTTAAAGTCTGGCTTGTATTCCTTTTAATGTACCAGTTACTTTTCTTATCATTTTCCTTATCAACCCAATCTAAATACCAAAATGTCTCTGCCAACCAAAATTCCAGTGAGAAGCCAAGGCGTTGTCAGAAACACACAGAGCTCTAAATCTTCTCTTCGCCATTGCGAAACAGTTCCGGCAGTAAAAACCAATCACTTCAATAAACAATAAAGCATGTGCAAACTCAGTGTGCAAACTCAGTGGGCTTTCGTTTTTTAAAAGAATTTAAAAACGGTAAAACTCAAACTTGGCCATGCAGCACAAAGACCCTGCTATTTATCAAGCCAACACCTCCCCGACCTCTTGAGGAGGACGCTGGTGGTGGCTGACATGCCTTTCTGCCTGTCCTCATGGATAAGGCTTAAGGATAATGGCGAGGAGTTGGTGAGGAGTTTCTCATATCTGCAGAATCGCACAAAATCCAGCTGCCTTCCAAATTTAAGTCTCCTTCTGAGCCTTCATTAAGTTACTAGGTTCAGACGTTTAACCAATGCTGACTTTATTGGCATCCACTCAAAATAAATCCATATTTAGTGCATTCACATAATTTCACACTGAAAATCTGAGGAAAAATTACAGGAAAAATTACAGCTTTAAATGCGGGAAACACATCACATTTAAGGAAATAACTGATTTAAACCAAATCCCTTGTGGCACACTTATTGGTACAATTACCATCAGTTATTTTCAATTTGCTAATAGAGCAAGACATAATCTTCGCCTCCGACATCTCCCCGTGTTGTAGCAGGATGCAGATTGCAGTGGGTGAAAGGTGACTTTATGTCTGGTGAGTGATGGCTGTTACTTCATCCATGTATTTTATATCAAGATGTTGTTGAACGATCAGGGTAGGACTCATTTTCAATTTTTCTTTGTTGTTTTATTTGAGATGTTCATCTGTTTCTAAGCGTTGATGCCATGTTTGTCTACCATGGGTGTCTTATTTGAAAGAGAAACAGATCCTCAGTATCACAGATAATCTGCCATATTTAACAGTGGCATGAGCTTCTTCATGCATTATTCATGTGTTGGAAACCAGAGCAATTTGGTGGGTGTGATGCCGACTAAAGCACATTGTTCCAGTTACAGGAACAATGTTCCAGTTAATCTGGTTGTTCCAAGCAGACTTAACCAAGAATTGCTTCATTAGGAATATATGTTTGAAAATCTTCAGTGTGAGATTATGCTGCTGCATCAAAATTAAGATTTGAATGTTTTTTAAACCTTATTAAATCTGTTACCATCTGTTGTCTGCGTCTATGTCTTAACTAGGGACGAGTGCTGCAAACTAGCTGTTGCACTATGACGCAAACATGGGACTGCTGCTTTGTTCAGTTTGTCTATGCGTGTCTGACCCTATCAAATAAACATAATAATAATAGCTTTGCAGAAATGAAAACTACCAGGTATTTTCTGTTAGATGATTGTCATTAGGCTCCAAGTCTTTCTTTTTTGTCAGTCGCAGACGCTCATAACTCCAAAATGCTGATTGGTCCAAAAGAAGCATCTCATGAATGTATAACCAACATTCCACCTGTCATGCTTGACTGTAATTCCCACACATATTTTAAGTGAGAAATGTGTAAACGCAGTCCTGTTTCCTTCTATGACTTTATGAACGGTTAAGAGGTGTGCTCAGTGGATTCCTTGGCAAGTCCAGGATGTTTCTCTTGACATCTTGATGTTGCGAAGAATGGTAGGTATGCAGGTCTGCATTTCTTCTCTCAGCGAGGAATGCTGCTTCACCTGCTTCTGCATAGCTTCACTGAGCCTTGTATGATAAACCAAGAGTCTTTCCAAGGTATTAATCTTATCTGTAGTGAGCGACTTGACAGTTTGAATTTTTTTTTTTTTTCCGTTTGTATTTCAGCCTTTGTGACCTTCTACTGTGAAGGTCTTGGTGACAATCCTACTGTGACTTTAATCATTTTCACCAGTAGTAGTACATCTAAAAATCTGAATATATGTAATGAAAGTCCAGATCAGTGTTGTATAAAGTACTGAAATCTCAGAGTCAAGTAAAAGTATAGATACTTCTCCAAAATATGACTTTGGTAAAAGTCCAAGTCACTGACTGAAATGTTACTTGAGTTAAAGTCTAAAAGTATCTGAATTCTCTTGTACTTAAGTATGGAAAATACTGTAAAAATGTATGTACTCAAGTAATGTAATGAAAAGTATAAGTAAAAAGTAAAACAAGGCAAATGCAGTTTGAATGGCATTTTTTTATATTTTGGTAAACTTGTCAAATACAGTCAAAGTAATGTACACAACCAAGTGCAGGCAAAATTAAACCTGCAGGCATCATTTAGTTAAGAAAATTAGGTGCTTTACCTACAGCACAAGGTTAACTTAACCTGCTTTACAACTGAATCAGCTTCTTAGTTTCCCCTCCAGGACAGAAAATACTAAGTTTTTTGTAAGCCTTAAGTTTTCCCTTCAAGTAAGGTCAGTGCTGAAAATGAGAAAAATAGTGAGTACAGAAAATGTGGCCAACATGAAAAAAAAAGCCGTTTCGACTACTTTACTTCACAAACTATTGGTGCAACAACTGGTCATTATGTGGCATTAGGGACATGTGGCTGCTGCTCATTAGACTTTGTATTTAATGGGAGAAGCGAAACATGTGTTTCCTATTGGTGGTGATGAACAAGCCCAGTAGGCTACTGACTTTGTAGCAGTCAATCAGTAGGTGGGTCAAAACACCAGCGTTTTTCTTTTTTTGCTTTTTTGTAATGAGTAACTAAACCACACATTGAAAATGTATCGGAGTAAAAGTATGCAATTAAGTTCAGAAATATAGTGAAGTAAAAGTGAAAGTTATCCAAAATTTTCATACTCAAGGAAAGTATGAAGTACTCCAAAATATACTTAAGTAAAGTAGTGAAGTGTTTTTACTTCATTACTATACAACACTGGTCCAGATTGCTTTAAAGTGCTCTGGAATTTCATGGTAGACAACTGCATTCAGAAAACACAGTGGACCAGCACCAGCAGATGAGACGACACCTCAAACCATCACTGACTGTAGGAAATTCACACTGGACTTCAAGCATCGTGGACTCTGTGCCTCCACACTCTTCCCCCTGACCCTGGTGTCTCCATTTCTAAATGAAATAGTGAATTTAACATTAAAACAGGAGTCTTTACACAGCAGTCAAGTTCATTTTCTTCTTAAAACAAGTAAAATGTCTCTAGTGTTTACTGCTGGTTCAGGAGTGGCTTGACATTCGTAGCACGTCTAGCATTCATCTACATGTTTTTGGCACTGACTCCAGGCACAGTTCACTCCTTCTGAAATTTCACAGATTTCACTTGACAATTTTCTGAAGGCTCTTTGTTCTCTTCGTTGCTGCCGCACCTTTTTCTGCCAAACTTTTTCGTTTCAGTGTTTTGTTCATATGCTTGGATACAAAACTCTGTGAACAACCAGCTTTTATAGCAATGACCTTTTATCGCTTATCCTCCTTGTAAGGGGGGGTTGATGACCGTCTACCATAGACATCTGTCAGGTCATCTTTCTTCATCATGACTGTGCAGCCTCCAGACCCAGAGTGACAAACGCTCAGGAAACACTTGCAGGTGCTTTTTGAGTTAATTAGTGGAGTTAGGGTGTGACTCCACGAGTTTTCATTCATTTCCTTTTTCACAGTATTCTAATTTTTCTGGGGCTCTGGATTTTAAGTTTTCACTATCTGTAAGCCATCACCACCAAAATGACAAGAAACAAAGGCTTGGAAAGTATCACTCTATGTGTGATGAATATAATAGTTTCAAGTTCTGAGATAACTGACAAAGAATATGACACGAACGCAATATTCAATACTTTTAGATAATAATGAAGGAATAGGCTAATAAGTTACTAAATTTGGTTACTGCAATGAGGTTATACTTCACTTTGCTTTTTTTTCCTCTAAGAAAAAGGATGCAGAAAGTCTTTAAAAGGTGTGCTGACTAAAAACTAACCAAACCTGATTATACGCTGTTCTCAGCATGATTCACTATAAGACATATATACATATTATTTGCATTTATTTAAACCAGGCTTGGCCGGCATTGTCCCATTCTGCAGCCTCCTTATGCAACTTGAAACCAGTTCATGCAGCCCAGCCCCGACTGGCTCCTCTCTCTCTTGGTGTGCAGAACTCAAACAGACTGATTCAGGTTAAATGCGCCACACCCAAGAACCTGTTCATTCACTGATCCATTCATAAATCCAAACAGAGGAGTGCTACAGTGCTGTGGCTGGGCGTGAAGCTCATTTTCACACACATCTAAGGCAAATAGGAAGCTGGAGATAATGCATAGAAAAGCTAAGATTAGTTTGCGCTATTATTGATAACTGACCTTTAAGCACATTCACAGACAGAAGAGGACAAGGTGAGCTTTTAATGCGAGAGAATGGGTGGAACTTTAGGATGATTTTTTTTTTTTAAATTTAATTCCCACAGTGATGGATTCGTCTTTGTATCACTGAATGTACCTTCACAAAGGTCTTGCAAATCAGCTTGGATTTTATTTACTTTTCCTCCCTCAGTCTGGAGCAACGTCTCTTGCCAAATGTGAGTTGGGATAGACATGAAATAACCTAGAAAAGGGTTGAGCTCTGGCCAAGATCTGTCAAACTCCTGCCACTTCTCTATTTCTTAACGCCCACGTACAACATCTGAGCACAAAGATTTACTGTGAGCCAAGCCTGTCGTGTTGAGTCATGGCCATGTTTGGTCTCGCTCCTGGAGGAGGCTTTGCCCCTCTCACAAACTTTAGGAAGCCGGCCGGCCTGCCTGAACAGCGCTGCAGAGCGGAGCGTGCCGTGGAAATGTTGTGGGAGGAGGAGGCTGTGGTAATCTACTGGCTCTGAGTGTGATTAGCGTGGGCTGAAGCTCCATGGAACGGGAATATTTACCAACTTTAGGTTTGCCCTCCTTCACCCCTATACTGTCTTGCAAGAAGTGTTTATCGAGGTTGATCTTCTCCACATGTTGCCATGTTACAACCAAGTATTTTATTTGTGTGTGGCGTAACAGATTTAGGCAAAACAGCATAAATCAGGAAGTGGAAAGAAAATGTTATATACAGCTTTGAAATTCTTTCGAAAACAAAAACCGAAAAGTAGGGCATGCATTTCACCTCGACGGAGTTAGTTAGTTTTATGAACAGCTGTATGGCCTAGAACTAAAAACAGAGTTAGTCTAAGGATTTTTTTTGGTTCCAGTCGTATTTATTTCACAGTAGATTGACAGGAAGGTGGGTTTTGGGAGACAGAGGAAGACATTCGTAGAGGACTGAGGCCTCCGGTGCTCGAAGCCTCTGCGCCACCGCAGCACCCGATGCAAGAGTGCTCTGATCTAAATTGTATCTCTGGTCTTGCGCTTAGGCTTGGTGTCTTGCTGGAGAATGAACCTGAAGCAACTCTTAAAATTTTTGTTGCAGGCTGCAACAGGCCGGATTCCAGTATTGCTTTACATTTAGCTCAATGCGTCTTCCTATTAAATATCCTGTCATGATGCACAGAGATTTGGAAAAAGTCGGTTCATAATATGAAGCTTCCTCAACAATCAACTTTAGAATTTTTCTGAACTGAAAAGTTAGAAATGCATCACTACAGGGAGCTGTTTTCGCATGGGAGTAAAGTGTAAAACGAGTTAGTTTGTGGTCAGTGTTCCTTACATTGTTTGCGCTCCATAGTGTCTTTATCAGGCCGCTTGCTTGGCTCATTCAGGTCTGAACACCAACCGGGCAAAAGCAGCATAAAGCCTCTCTCTTTTCTCTAACCGCTCTGGCTCACATCCCATCCGCTCCGGAAGAAGCTGCACAGAGGACGCCACACAGAAAACCCCGCTCACCCCAACTGCTGCATTTGTGTGCTCACAAATGCAGCAGTTGGGAAAAATGCACCTTGAGGCCGAGAGGTTGTGACGGGTGCAGCTGCAGCGAGGATGAAGGTTAGAAGAAGACGTCTCTTCACAATCCTGCTGGATGAGGATGAGACGACTCGCAAAAGGAATAACTCTCTGAGTATGAATGTGTTTTTGTTCCTCCCCCGTCGCTCGGTGCAGCAGCACAATGCGGAGGTGGCCTCCGTTTCAGTCCATTACACATTTCTTCTGCATTTGTTGTCGTTAAGCTCCCTCTTTGTCCGCACACCCATGAACATCAAACAGCTGAGGAACACAAAGCCTAACTGTATTTCCCAGTAAAGTGTTAATACTGGTGATCATTATAGAAGCACAAACTTTCAAATGAAACAGCTGTGAAAATCTGCTTCAGGTCTCGTAATAGTACTTCAGAGTTTTCAAAGACTTTTTTGTTTCTCCATCTTTCAACCTGGTCTCAGGGCGAACTTGATGTTATTGCTGGAACTGAGTATGCTGGCTGTTACTTTCATTGTCTTCCACCTGCAGGCTGTTTTCAGTACAGAGGCACAGTTTATTTCTAATTATTTTGAGACCTCCTTTAACCCCTCACCAGACTCATAAACTGCTAATATTTTTTTCTTTTGAAGGCTTCTCAAAGATCTTTCAGTCTCTCACATCAAGAGTAAGAAGCAGAGCAACCAAAATGAATGAGTGTGGTGTTTTCTTTATTTCTAATGAGAAATAGAACAAAAAAAAACATTTGACTATATTTTTCTGATCCATATATCAAACTGTACAACTACTTTTATTTTCACAGCTGTAAGTATAAACATGTTTGACTCTTATAACTCAACTTTTCTAGCTCGATTTCTCTGGCTTATTATTAAAAATACAAAAACGAGCTCCGAGTCACAATTGTTCTCGTTGTTGCAACAAGGCAGTCCGCAACCCCACACAGCAGCCTCAGCATGAATAGCTTCTTGTTCACTGTTCATGTTAAGCGAAATCTGAAAGCTACAGAACGTGATATTTTGGTATTAGTTTGTCTTCTCTGGAGAATTCGCTCTAAAAGAAACAATGATGGTAACTGGGACCTCGGTGTCTTGATGTCATCCAGATTCCTGTTTTCTCACTGCCTCATGTTAACACCTCTGTTCCTAAGTAGACAGATGGTGACAGGTAAAAAACCCAAAACACTGCCGTTACGAGCCATGCTGCCCGATACCTTTCTGTAAAATCCCCTCACAATGATAAAACATTGTAAGAGACGTATGCAGGATCAGGATGTGAGATGCCCGTTGCTCTCCAGGGATCAGTTCACATTCAAGCTGACTGCAGGTTCGGCTCTAAGCTCTTTGCAATCATTTGCAGCCCATCCGCTGATGTTTAATGGTTAAGTTAGTGTTTGTCGTGTCACATTGTGCTGTCAGCAGCCGGTGCAATCACCCGAAGAAAGTTATCAGAGCAGAGGTCACCTTATGATGTAAAAAAAAGAAAGTTGCACAGTTATGCATAAATATCGGTTGGTATGAAGGTTTCACCATGAGGATGACGTGCTCAGGTGGAGGTGAGGCAGCCTTCCATAACACAAAGCATTTTACATGTAGGCCAAAGAGTGAAGTTAAGTTTTTTTGGACTAGAGCATGCTTTTCCATGCTTGTGTCTCCTCCAAGGCTTCATGGAAACTATTGGTTTCCTTCTGCTCTGCTCCATTAAGTCCCCATGTGAACTGCACAATGTTAACGCTCTGGTTTCCAATGTTAAGCGTGAATTTTTTAGGTCATTGAATGGACTTTCACTGCCCTTAATTCCTCAACCCCATGTAGAAAGCATGCAAGTTTTCCTAATAGAAATCAGAATATGCGTTTATCTCATTACAATATTCAAATGCATAGCAAGTGCATACAGTGCAACAGTTGAAATTTCAAAATAAATGAAACAAAAACCAACCAAAACGTCACCATGTCGCACAACTTTAATAGAATATTTTAACTAACTCTGTACAAATTGAAAAGAAACATTGCGCAAGTAACAAACTGTGAATAAGAACCAGTTAAGGCCATCGCTAGCGCACGGTTTGATGGGATTTGAAAATGTGAACCGTGGCCTTTGAGAGAACCATCTGATGAGAAGTACAATCGTTCTTTTCAAAAAGAGGGAAGGGGGAGAAGATGGGGAATGCTGTCACTACTATCGATGAACAGTCATCAGGCAAACGTGTCCAAATAAATAGCCAAAACCCATGTGCAGAGGAGAACATACATTGGCACCCTGTTCCATGAATATTTCCACCGAACCATTAGACGACAAAAAAAAAAAAGTGTGTATACTGTAGTTTAACAACTTTAAATGTTGTATTAGATTACATTATTCAACTAGCAAACAATTTTAAAAGTCCACATGGTTTGTCTTTACATTTGGCTTCTTGGCAACAGAACTTTGATCCAAGCTTCCTGCACTATCGCATTACTCATTCTGAAATTTGTTAGGAATCAGATGCATAAAGAAGCTATTTTATACAAATCATTACAAAAAGTTAAGTCAGACTGCTTTCATCTATCAACTCTGAAATCTTTAATACACGTCATGATTAAGCTTACAATAATCCAACCATCTGATGTCTGAAAATATAAAGAAAAATGTGCCTTTGTCACTTTTCCATCCATGGCATCAATTCTAAGAGCATTTAATGGTTGAAGGGGAAAGAGAAACGTACGGTAGTTTTAGAGCTGCACCTACATCTCTATTCCACGGCCCTGTTTAGCATCGTGCTCAGCTTAAATGCTTGTTATACCCAGCTAAGCAAGCCAGAAAGTGAGCAGACAGATATAAACAGATGCAGATTGGCATTAATTATGTTCTGTTGAAAGGAAGAAAAAAAAAAAAAAAACAATACTTCTCCATGCCTATAAGGGGGATTTAGGCCAATTATAATGAGCCTTTTAATGCCTTGAAGCATTCCCTCACCATGAAATCACATCCAGCTGCATGACACCACAATAAATAGTCCAATGACAAAACAATGAACATGTAAAACAGTAAATTAAAATAAAAATGGTACATTGTATGCCTTAAGAAATAATACCAAAATAAAAAAAAACGAAAGAAAGAAAAACAACCCCAGTGATAGATTATGTCGAACTTGATCAGCAGTTTCCTAGTAAACTCATTTTGCTTGTTGGCATTAAAAACCCCTGAGTAGTTGACCTATTTCCATGAAAAATAAAGTTGCGAGCGATTCCTTTCCAATCTTGCTCTGTATAATGCTCTGAATGTTAAGCAGACACCTAACTCAATAGAAGAAAAAGACTGTACCTATGTGATGCCATGATAATTTATTAAGAGTTGATGCTGGTTGTGATGATAAATGAAGCCAAATAAACAGGGTGAGATGCTGCAAGACCGTAGAAAAAGAAGTCATGCACATAGTAAAAACATAGGTTTGGGTTCTATTGCGTTCTGATGAGAGTTTGTAAAAGGTAAGATGAGAGTTTGTAAAAGCCTCCAAGAGTAGGAGGTCTGACGGACAGGCTGAGGACAGATTTTTATGGGCAGCAGGTCTCCACCTCCCCTGATCATCACGGTTACTGCTGTTTGCATTCGGCAGGTTGAGGCTGTTCTTTCTGTATGGACACAGAAAACAAGACGGTTAGGAAACAACAGAGCTTAGAAAGCCTTCGGAGCGTCAGCGAGCGTGGAGAAGAGGTTTACTAAGAAAGCAAATGCAGAAGGCTGAAGGCACCTGGCTTGGTGAAGTAAAGGTAATGTTAGAAACCTGGGATGGTAAAAACAAGAGGGAATACATGGGCAAAAAAACATGACAAAGAGAGAAGATTTCTCATTTAAACCAAGATGTGAGTTGGAGGTTAAAAATGAACTACCAGGAGAATAATGGGCATAGAGAAAAAGAAAGAAAGAATAAAAGCCCCCATAAAGGGTGTGCAAAGAATATGGGGCGCCATCTTTACTTCCCCCTTACCTAGAAATGCATGGAGTGAGAATGATTGATTATGCCTGTAATGAAGAGGAGATCCAGGGTAAGGGAGAGACAACAGTATGAAAAGGATTAATTGTCACATTCACAGATGAAAGTGAACATAAAGTGAAACATTGCAGGAGTTGGTCAAAGAGCCACCACAGCAAAAATCAGTAGCTGATTAACGAAGACGCCAAGTAACCGTTTAACAAGTCCAAAACTTCAGTCAACCTACGAACAGATTTAACTGAAAATGTTCTCTGACTCTTTATACCGAGAGCATTTAACATACAGAAAACCCACTTTGTTTTGATACGAGTCGGTTCCTGTTCTTTGAAGTCGGCCTCATTTCTTACAGTACAGAAATGCAGAGAACTGTTTTCAGTTAAATCTTTGACAGAGTGCAAACATTTCTTTGGAAGACGATAACATATATGTATGAGAATGATTAACATGTGATAAATTTTAATGCCTAATATATTTCAACATTAGGAACGGTGCATATGGCAGCATCATGCCATTCCTGTCATTTACAGTACATTTAATGAGATGCTGGACAAAAACGCTGCAGTGATCCATTTTTTCTTTGGCTGTGCGCAGCATATAGAAGATCCACAATTCAGTTTCCTCACATGTTGCTGAGCACTGCTGATCAGCTGGCTGATAGAAGGCCAGAACATACTTTTCCCGTCCTTACAGCTCATGCCACCCTAAACCTGCTGTAGATGGGTAAAACACAGTGCTGCACTCGGCACATCATCACTTCTATTAGATGTTTGTCACTAAAAACAAAAGGTTAAAGCTTCACGATTACAGTGCAAACTGACCTTGGGGTCAGCATCTCCCTCTTCATCATCTTCATCACCATCCTCTTCTTGTTCCTGGAACACAAAAAGGAATCTTTAGCGACATGAGTTTAAAGGAAGTTGCACACCCAAAGTGTCACCTAAGTGGATAGACTCGTATTTCAAATCTGAGAGGTTTTAATCTTTCTCTGCCATTGTTACTAACCTCTTCATCTCCCTCTTCCAGTTCCTCCTCTTCAAACTGCAACACAATTAAGAATAAAAACACCCAACAGTCAGCACATGCTGAGCTTTTCTATCCTCATTCCGTCTGTAAACTTCCCATTATATAAATCAGATTCTCCATAATCCTGTCTGCAGGTGTGTTTGCGGGTGTAGGACTTACGCTCTCGTCATCTTCCAGAGCCTCACCGGTAAAGTAAAGCACTGCTCTGGGAACTATTCTCTCACGGAAGAAATGACCGATCTCAAAGTCTGTGGCTAGGTTGAACTCGGAGTCTTCATCCTGTCAGACAAAAAGTTTCAGCAATTTAGCCAAAGAAAAAAATATGATGCAACGACGACTTTATGATGAACATGTTTGCGTTTACTCACCATTTCTCCATCCGGTGAAGCTGCAAAATAAAGACACATGTAAGGTCGAGAGCAAGACGTCTTACAGGAACCAAAATAATAAAAAAAGGAGAAAAGTGATTTTATGTTCATTTTATTTAACTTAAAGCCACAAATCGGTGCTACATTTCTTTAAGTAACTCAGCATGCAGAGTTGTCGTATTTAAAGACAAAAAGAAATGTATCATGACTTCAAATCAGAAATCTTTTACTTACATGTCAAAATAAATAAATAAATAAAACTCAACCCTGAATGCAAAAACAATCAAAGTGACATTTGTCAGCCCTCCAACATTGCAGTGTTTGGAAATCCTGGTTTACTTAAAGCAGGATTCTCCGACTTCAGCAATCAACAACAGCTCTTCCTGTTAAACTGTAATTTTCTTATTCTTTTTCTTAATATTTAACATTACTGGGTAGACTATTTTATAACTCTGATTATCGTGCATTTGTGTGTGTGCTTTCCACTATATTTGATGGTGATAATTACATTTTCCCAAATTTCTCAGGAAATAAGGGATGGTATACTTTTAAAAGTTATGTTAAAGAACAGAGTATTTTTCCTCCTGATAAAAGGAGTATTCTACTTGTAACCTCACTTTAATCAGTGGAGGAAAAAAAAGCAGCCCAGAAAACGAACCATTAATTCGATGGGGTAAAGAAAGGCTGAGTCACATAAATGACTCAAATTATCATGTGACTCAATTTTCACCGCCACACCACACATCCCACCTCCAAAGCTGCACACCTGAACGCGGCTGACACGATGATATTTATATTCTAGTGACACACCACAATTATGGCTGAACCAGAAAGACTGATAACTGATCATCTTTGTGTCAGTGCAAATCCAGGCATGTCTGACAGGGTGTTATAAAAGAAGAATCATAAAGGTTAAAAAACTGCAACAGAATTTGTCCAATCTGACAATTGGTTTATTTAAGATATCTAGAGAAAAAAAACTCCTTCCAGGTAAAATGTAATCAGTAAAGCATAAACCACCTTCATACTGAATACTTTGTAAAACAAAATCACAAAAAGAAAACATCTCTAACTTGTCTAATATGGTAGAAATTGTCAAATATACAGCAAAATGCTCACTTCCATTTATTAACTTAGGAAATAACCAGCTTAAATTCTGACTCAACACCAGTTATTCAGCAACTGAATCACTGGTGAACACCAGAAAAGAAAACCATCACAGTGAAAGTGAAGATAAACATGAAAATGCTGTAAATAAAAATCCCCAAATTACTTCATTCTAACTCAGCTTTAGTTGGTAACAGGAAGATACTGTTCAGTTTGTGAGAGTTTGGTGCCACCTGCTGGTGAGTTTGAAGGCAAAATGCTTACTGGGTTGCCTCAGTATATGGATTTAAACACACAGCAAATCTACCCATCATATAGGGCAGCTAAAGAGCACAAGATGGGACCCTGTTAAGACAATCTAAAGAGATGTTAGAAACAATCAAAGATCTCTCTCTCCAAACTCCAAATCTGTCAAACGTTTTAGAGGACAAAGACATGCTGAACTATTGCGAAGAAATGGAGGTACTTGACAGTGTTGACAGCTGAGGTACCAACAACTGAAGCATTAATAATCAAATCACATTTCTTAAAATGGCTAAGAAGACTGAAAAACAAAATCTGAATATTAAATATAAAAGCAAATATTAGAGCTGGATTGTTGAACAAATTAAATCTTCACTGCAAATCCCACATCCCTTGCTGTTATTACATGTGGAAGCTTTTGTTTAGCTTTAAAAATCAACTAATTGTGGTAAGCCACAAAGTCTCTGGTTTCAAATAAATTATTTCATTTGCTCATAAAATGAAACCTATGAAGCAGGTAAAAAAATAAAGAGCAAAACAGAAGTATGTTTGAACTTGCTTCATAAATGGTACAAGACAACTACTAGATAAATGTGTGTGAAATGGTGTGTGTGTTCGTTCTCACCTTTGACAGGATTAAAAAAGTTGAAGAACGAGTCATTGGGAACCTGCTTGGTGACGGTGCGCACCGTGCCGCGACCTTTATGCTTCTGCTTCTTCTTTATAGTTTTCACCGTCACATCCTTCCCCTTGTGCCAATCTATCTGACATCTAGAGAGAGAAAGCGTCCCAAAAAAAGGGAAAAAAAAGCAAGAACAAGCTAAAACCAAGGCTGCAAACACGAGGAGGCTGATATGTGGGATGCAAAGTCAGAAGAGATTAATTTAGAACAACTGTGCAGAAATGTTTGTCAAACCACGCAAAATCTATTTCAGGCCTGAAACTCAAAATAACATTTGAAAAAACTAACGGTTTACTGAGTCCTACCCTTCACAGTCAACGATCTCTGGGCCCTCAAATGAGAAAGGATCTGATGCTTCAGGTTCTGATTTCATCTTGTAGATTTTAGTAAGGATTGCGTTGTTGAAAAAGCCATTGGGCTCAAAGTGGAACTCTAATGCAAAGCTCTGTAGGAGGTGGGAAAAAGATACACATATTTCACACTTAATTTAGTAATCAAAGACGTGTTGATGGAATAGGTGGACATTGATACTGACCATTGGCTGCCCTGGTTCAGAAAACTTTACTGTAATATCTCTCAGGTGCTTGAGGATGGGTTCATCATGTTCCTGACGGATAATTAAAAAAAAAATAATTTCCGAAAACTCAAAACACTCTTCCAACATAAGGTTCCATTCCAAAAGCCCGAGATGAATCCGTACCTGCACCATGTCACTGAGCATGTCAACGCTCTTGAAAATGGTGAGCCAGAAGTCAGGGATGCCTTTCGGGTTTGCCTCCGGCGTGGCTTCCTCCTTCTTTGCATCCTCGATGGTGGCCTTTTCCTTTACTTCCTCCTATCAACAATTAGAAGAAATGATCAAAGTTCCTACTATTTATCTTAACTTTTCATTATGAGTCACACTTGAGTAAAGATGGAGGAGATCGGGAATGTACTCAAAGGACATGCTTTTCCCCCTATTGGTAGAGTATACCATAAATAAATAGCAATGCAATGACAGCAGAACGTTTCCTATTTAGGACAGCGTTCAATGTTCAACTGCAGTGACAAAAACAGGACATAATTATGGCAGAGGACCAAGGAGTGGATTCAGGTGGGTGTCAGGCTTAAGAACATATATAAATAAAATTAAATGAATGTCCTGTGCAAATTTATCTCGTCTAAAAATGATAGTAATGGACCAGTTAATTTCATTAAGGTACATAGCTTGATGCTAAGGCTTTGTCAAAATGTTTCTTAAGTCTTAAAGTCATTTTAATGAAATCACATAGAAAGTGATGGAGTATCTGTGGCTGTAGGGAGACGACGACACAGCTGCTCACCTTCCTTACTAAGTCTATTTATCAAATGTTAAATTGAACATTATAACTATGATCATTTATGTCAATTTTATTAAAAATAATTAAGCAGATACTTTGCTTTAAATGAGAGAATTTCAAACTAGCTCATGCGTACAGCACACTTAAACACAACAGATGATACCCAACGCTTCCACACGACAAAATCTAAATTCTGTTTCATTCGTTAACCCCATCAGCACAGATCTCAATCCTGTTGTAATACAATTTAGAAGTTATAAAAACTGGTGAATATATTACTTAGACTGAATCCAAAGGAGGCATCCCGCTGAGATTAACCATGATCTTTCGTTCCAGTTGTGCGAATGTGTTTTATTTTGTAGTCTAAAGCCAGAGGAAGGACCAGGCCCAAAAGACAAAAAAAATTCAAACATGAACTTACAGCAAGCTCCTCCTCCTCTTCATCCTCATCGGTTTGCCATTGGCACTCCTCATCTGTGGGTTCAACTGCTCCTGTGACAATCTCTCTTCTCTGTTACAAGACAAATATTATCATAAAATCAGTTAAAAGAAGGACTGAGGCATACTACCATGAAACATCCTTTTCAACAAATATGAATTTAGTCAGACCAAATTATTTTCAGTAAGCACATTGATCACCTAAGAGACTGAACACACATACAGACGCACGCATACACACACGTGAGCGTGAACGGGTGTGCGTGTGCGCAACAGGCCACAGCTGTCACTCTCTCACGTGTTCAGGAATTGCACGGCTCTTGTCACTATCGCTGGAAATAGCCTGGACTGACAAAGCACAGCCGACCACTCGTTTAGACAGTTATCATTTAGCACCAGGGATGTAAAGTCACTGACCTCGGATCAGTTCGAAGGGACGACATTTCACTGGTGCATATAAGACATTCTTTTGCAATGGCTCACAAACTAAAACTTTGGTTTTCTGGGGAAGTCTGTTTGCTCTCGCATAAAACACACTGAGAATGTGGAAGTGTCAGGTATGTTGGAGATTTGAAATTACCTTGTCAAATAGTGGCTGATATAGAGTTGCATACTTTCTCTCCAGCTCGTGAACCTCTTCGTAGAACTTGGCCTCGATGTGAGCACATTGTTCCTGTAGTCTCTTTAAGGCGTTCACTCGCCTCTTCACTGCTTTGGGAAGCATTCTAGATCAAAAGGAAAACAAGGATTCACACGTTTGGTTTCGCCAGATATATATTATTACAGTAAAATTAAAAAATAGCCCGCATTTCTTCAAGAAACACAACATCAAAAACCCAATTGATTGACCCAGGTGATTTCTGGGTTAAAGTTTCTTCCTGAAGAAGCAAAGAAGAAGAAAACAAATCTGCATCTTTTTCTCTTCTCGAGTCGTTGTTGATGTGAACAGCAGGTTGTGATGATAAGACACTTAAATACAGACAAGGTAAACACGCTTTGAATTCTGGTATAATGGATAACAAATAATCTGATCTTTCTCTGGTCCTGAAATTAGTTAAACTTTAGTAATGTGAAAACATGCATATTTAACCTCGATATAACTTATTAAACAAAGGTCAAAAAGCAAGCAAAAGCAAAATGAGGAATAATCAATTCTAACTGCCAGTAGCTTCAACAGTCTGACAGTTATCCAGATGACTTTGGTCAAATAGTAGGAATCTTTGCCAATTCTTTAGACTTGCTAGAATTTTTTTAAAAAATTGAATAAAGTTGAGATCTGGAGTTTGACAGAAACAATCCAGCACAATGCTTTTCATTTTTTACAAACTGCTTTATAATAAATTTGTTGTTGTATGGAAGATTTTCTTGCCAGATGACCCACTTTTAGTCAAAGCTGAATGACAAAGACTTCAGACTAATGGAGATCAAGTCCTGTGGCTGAAAAACAAGTCCTGAATCATCATCACTGCAGATTAAGTTAAAAAATGCAGTCCATTCCTAATTTATCTCAAGCAGACATGAACTCATCACAAATTAGAAGAGTTTATGAGCAACCTAATTTACGGTAATCTGCTGACTACCAGTGGTTTTTGAGACGAAGTAAAACAAAGCAAAACAAAACAAAACAAAACGAACAAACAAACAAAAAGTTGCACATCAAGTTGGCTTCTTGGACAAGACCAAAAACAGAAAGCATTAGAGATGACTTTATATAGGTTTCCTGTCATGCTAAAGTTAGAGCAATGCAGAGCCGAGAGCTGTCTCAAAAGGGGAACTGAGTGCATTTTACATCTTATTAATAGACTAAAATAGCAAAAGTCAATTAAATGCATGCAAAAGGAAACCCAGCTTAAAATAATGAATTTACAGGGAGATGCTACCAACAGCTTTCAGCTTGAACAAAGTAATTCCAGCCATTTAGCAAAGAATAAATCAGGTTTGATCCATTTTGTCACAGAAATTAAGCAAGTAATAAAATACTAAATTTGGATAAAAAAGTATTTTTTTTTATTCTCAATCAAACTATAACCCTCTTTGAAATGCTTTGCTCATATTTGAGATCTACAGTACGAAGCTATTTTTGAGAACCGTGTCTACCAAAAGATTAACAAACGGTTAATGCGTTACAAATGGCGTAATGAATACAGAGCAAATGTCGCTTAGCACAAGAATAGACGCTTGTATTTGTTGTTTGTGACATTATCTGACAGGAGTGACAAAGAAACAAAAACAAACCAATTTTTGGCAGGTTACCTTGCACTACACATGTACCAATGTCATCTGTTATAGACTTAAAACAACCTGATTAACAATAATGTATTTCTTTAATTTCATTTGTTTCTTGTGGCTATGTACCAATTAAACAATGCAACCCAACTAATTATAAACAGAATAATGTAATCAAACATGTTAAACTTCACTGACTCCTCCATATAGGGGAATCCGACAGGTCTGCCCATCTGTCCACCTGGATTTGGCATCGTTTGATCCCCTTTACCTGCAAAGGTAAAGTATAAACATAAATTGTGATTTTAACTTGAGGGTTATTCATCTGTGTTGGTTCAGTAGTAAGAGAAAATAGCATTTGAAGCTATAAAATATTCACCATTTCATAAGCAGAAACGAGACTACAATCAAAATATTTTAGGAAGTCTATTCAAAGGAGGATGTCCAGAAATAACAATAAAATATATTTCAGTGTATATGGAGATTTTAAAATTTCAACGCTTTCCTCTCTACACAGACTGTCAACATTACATTTAACCTACTTCTTTAATTAAGCCTGAGATAATCTATCATCTCTCTACAATTATCTGGTGGACAACATGGGAACATCAACATTTCACCAGCAATGAAAGACAAGTTGGAGGGATGAAACCATTGAAAGTTGCAACTGTTTTATTGTTGTCTATACCTTTACTTGCATCCATGATGACCAAATGTCACTGCCTTCCTCTGTAAAAAAAAATAAATAAATAACATAAAACATATATAAACATAATTCCATATAATGGTAGTTATTAGAAGCATTAAAGCTATAATTGGACTAACGGTTCAGGACAATGACAAGACCACAAAGTGATGGTGAAAAATAGGTGCTGACATGTCTTTGGCTTCAATCGCCAAAGACTCAAAAACAACTTATAATATTTGGTACACAATTTTAAGTATAGCCATGAAAAACATAAGAGAAACATCCCAAATACATTCATTAACATTTCCGTTCAGTCCTCTTATTGATATAAACCAAGATTAATTTAGTTAAAGATCAGTAATTTGTTTTAAATCAAGTAAGCAGTCTATTAAACTATTTAGCTCTTTAGACTACAAATGTCTAACCGATTTCAAACCTGGGAAACGTCTTTAAATCCAGAGCAGATCGGAAAGAATTTATAGCTTTATTTAATTGTTTTTCAAATGACAACAAAGTGTTTCTTCTTGAAAACGATGTCAACAAAGTGGTTTTCAACAGTAAACATAACTGTGATAGAATACGGCAAGGCAAGTTGGGCTAGAGGATTTCAAGATAGATTGGAGTGTTGAGCAACAATCCGATGACGCATTGACATAATGACAGGAGCGCTAGTCTACAGCTAGCATCTCTCTTTTTACAATACAAAAAC
The DNA here is from genome assembly GCA_033032245.1 of Poecilia picta. NCBI lineage: Eukaryota > Metazoa > Chordata > Actinopteri > Cyprinodontiformes > Poeciliidae > Poecilia > Poecilia picta. The sequence continues at coordinate 15,683,798 of CM065358.1, forward strand.
GTCTAACGATGACTGTGAGTCACTGTGGAGCTCAAGATAAATAAACATGCAGCTTTCTATCCTTCAAAATATCAAAAAGCGATTATAACAAATCCTTATACCGGTATGGGCGGTTCCAAACATCTGACAGTTAACCGAACGAGCAAACTGGCTAACGGCGTGCCAAGAACAACGTTTAAACAAACAAAACGAGACAAGCTTAACCCTATTATTTCTTCGATTGATAGTTAGTATACCGGCATAAAAAAGGAAAAGTTAAATACAATACAGTTTTCATTATGTGACTTAATTAAGCTGTTTGATGACCGCTAAATGCTACTAGCCGGCCGCTATAAAAAGCTAATATTATCTAGCAACCGTTAGCTCGCGGGTTAATAAAAGGAAAGGGGTTTATGAAAACCGAGACGAAGACACTTCACTGCGTTTTACTAAACACCTTATAGGGTCGATGAATGATGTTCGGAAGAAGCGATAAATGCTCTAGGTGATTAAGTATGCAACATTTCGACAAGCTTACCTTTATCAAAGCTAGTCTCCTCGCTCACGCGTCTACGGCGCTAGCACCACGAGCAAGAAACACACGCGTCCCAGCATCCCTCACTCTGATTGGACGGTTGATGAAAGTGAGAGTTGTGCTGCATTCAAGTGCCGTGCAATAATTTCTTTTGCAAAAGCATCCACAAAATTAAAAGGTATGTGTCCCCTGCAGGAAATAAAATGGTTATAGAGTATATTATTATATTATATATTATTATTATTATTATATTATTATTATTATTATTATTATTATTATTATTATTATTATTTGCAATATACAACTGTATTTATAGTATCACCTGCTTATTTTGGAGAAGAAAAGAGAACAGGATAGAACAAATCTTTATTTCCCTTAATAGTAAAATTCAAGTCCACCAGCAGCAAAGTGACAGGCAAATCGAAGCAGGTAGATTTAAACAAAGAAAAAAAATATGTCAAGGCAAAAAGTAGGAATAGCAGATTGTACAGAAAGGGCAAATGTTCGTCGTAGCATGCTCTGATTTCAAAGAAATGTGCAACTAAGTAGCATGATTTTAAAAATATACAAAATATGCATGTGTATTTGTAGATAAACAACAAGAACAGTAACAACAACAGACTATTTACGTGAAATAAAATAAAAAAATTTCAAAGGATCACATATGAGTGTTTATTTGTTGGATAGTGGCACTTTTGATATGTTTAAGCATTTAATTAATAGTCAAGGAAAGCCTTAAAGCAATTAAAAATTTATGCCAATGTCTTATTTGAAATAAGACATTGCGACTTACTCCCAATGTCTTTTCCTACTATTTTTATATTAGAATATATTTATATTTAAGTGTTTATTTATTTAATTATTTAGTTGCTGAATTGTGAAATTTTTGGGTCATCTATACTTTCAGTCTCTCTCAACCTGGATAATGACAATGAGCAACCAGGAGATTGTCCATATTGCATACACGCCACTAGAGGGCTCCTTCTACTTATGTTTTGTAACAGACAAAATTGCTTAAGGGTTTTGAAACCGAAAGGGCTAATGCCTTTTGATTTTTTTCACAGAACAGAAATAAATACTTTATATCCTTTTCACAAAGGAGTGTTTACCCTTTTGAGTTTCTAGTTTAAATAACACATGCAGATTAATTAATGGAAATCTAATTAATACTGTATAAGACAAGCTCTTTTTCAGGTTCTTCAGCATAAACAAATATGTTAAACCAATTGCCTATACTATACCTATACTGGCTAGAATATTGATTCATGTGATCAAAACTGAAAGATCAATGAATGATCTTTTTTTAAAAATAAATAAAAAAATTAATTAATTAATGTAAATTACAAATAAAGGATTTTGCTCTTAGAAATCACCTTCAAGCTTAAAGGATTTAAGCAGAAAAAGTTGAGAAACAGCTCATGTTTTACAAATTAAAAGAGAGTGACGCTTTTCTTTCTCATTTAAAAGTTTGAATATTGCATCCCAGATCCACATGATTCCCACATTGCGGGTTTTGAAAACAGGAAGTCAAATGCAAATGTTTTGTTGCCAGACTAAAGTAAATAAGTATTTGTACCAGATTTAAAAACAAGAGCTGGTGCACATTAAATGTGCTTCTTGTGGAAGCGGTCCAGTTTGGGAACAGACATAAAATCTGAAATCCGGTCTTCTCTCTGTTTGCGATCAACCACTGTGTACTCTGCTCACTTGAGAGGAAGTGACAGCACTGGAGCCCCTCAGGGCAGTACTGTTGTGACCAGGCTCTGTCCCTGTCACTGTGTGACATTTACCAGAATGGTCTGTACCCACAGAAGAAATCAGATGTGATTGCGTAGCATTTGGGATGGAGCAGGATTCAAGAAACAAGGACAAAGTTGTTATTACTTTAGATTAAAATTATGAGACCACAGTAAGATGTGGCTCTTTATCTGACTGTAACAATAAATAGAAAGAGGACTACAAATCAATAAGAAAGACTAATTCCTTTGTGGTCTTCTATAGGAGTCTATATTTTTCCAGACAATAGATACACCTGGAAAGCTGTAAATGTTCACATATTACAGCCTTCACATCATGCTTCCTTCCCTGCCCATCCTTCTTGTGGGCTGAGATGTGCACCTGGTTCTTTAGGTGTCTTCAACATCTACAAACATAGAATCTTCTCTCAGATCACGAAAATTAGCTTTATGTAATTGTGAGACTTTTTTACACTTCTGAAGTCTAAAAGGTCCATCTACAGAACAAACTCATTGGCTCAGAGTACATATGATTATAGTACAACAATCCAAAATGTCTTCAGTAAGACTAACATTGTGGGTGCTGGTGTTTGCCATTCTAACACACGGATGAAGTCTTTCAAGTTTAATTTCAAGAATTGGGTCAGTTTCACGTTAAATTTGTCGCTTCAAACCCCAGCAATTCCCAACAGTGTCTTTCTGTTCAAAAGCGCAAAACCAACATTTGAAGTTAAAATGAGTGGTTATGAATATGAATATGAAAATTGGGGGGTTAGGAAGTGTTTATATGTTAATGAATTTCACACCTCTCATCGCAGCGGATGGTAGCTACTGATGTCACGAGATAGAGCGGATGACTTATTGTGATTCTTCATCACTGCCCTGTACTGTTCTTGGTGAGTCTGAAAGACACCCCCTACTTTTCTTTTGTGGGATAAACAATCTGCTTCGTCTCCCCCCATTATTTGTACTTGGTCTAAAAGATGGCTGTCCTAGTGGTCTGAACGACTTGCCTCCTGTCTTTGTACACCTATCTCCTGCTCTTTAGTGATCTACCCAATCTGCGTCCTCTCTCCCTGCCCCCATTCTTTGTACTTAGTCTAAAGCATGGCTGTCCTAGTGGTCTAGACGACTGGCCACCTCAGCTGTCTCTGTTTGTACTTAGTCAGAAAGACACCTATCTCCTGCTCTTTAGTGATGTAAAACGAGTTGCTACCTGGGCTCTGATTGTTTGTACTCAGCCAAAAAGACAACGTGTTAGTTGCAGTTACTTTAATCTTATCCAAGGATTTTTTTTAATTGTCATTTTATATTTAACTTTAAACTTAAGAATCAAACATAAAAGTCTAACATTATATGTACCCTAAAAGCAGAGTTAGTTCTTAGTTTGTTGTTTGTACTAGATTACTAAAACTTCTAAATGATCGATGTGAATCATCCGTATGCGCTAAAAAAAGATCATAGTCAGATTAAGTAAAATCTCGTAAACTCAATGCAATCAAAAAAATTATATAGATATTTAGGTGGCAAGTTGTCTAGACTACTAGGACAGCCATGTTTTAGACCAAGTATAAAGAATGGGGGCAGAGGGAGAGGACGCAGATTGGGTAGACCTCTAAAGAGCAGGAGATAGGTGTCTTTCTGGCTGAGTACAAACAATCAGATATGGTAGCAACTCATTTTACATCAATAAAGAGCAGGAGATAGGTGTCTTTCTGGCTGAGTAAGAACAAAGACAGGAGGCAAGTCGTTCAGACCACTAGGACAACCATCTTTTAGACCAAGTACAAATAATGGGGGGAGACAAAACAGATTGTTTATCCCACGAAAGAACAGTAGGGGGTGTCTTTCAGACTCATCAAGAACAGTACAGGATAGTGAGATGGGAGGTGTGAAATTCATTAACATATAAACCCTTCCTAACCCCCCAATTTTCATATTCATATTCATAACCTGTTATAAATTTTGACTGAAGGGTGTACCTACTCTCTCTTTTATTCATTTATTCAAAAAATCATATTTTAAGCTTTTGTGACAATCTCCAATCTCTGGGGACAAGGTCGCCGAGGTGATTAAAAAGCTCCTCGGTGGCAGGGCCCTGGGGGTGGATGAGATCCGCCCAGAGTTCCTTAAGGCTCTGAATGTTGTAGGGTTGTGTGACTCTGCAATAACACATGGACATCGGGGGCAGTTCCCCTGGATTGGCAGACTGGGGTGGTGGTCCCTCTGTTTAAAAAGGGGGACCGGAGGGTGTGCTCCAATTACAGAGGGGTCACACTCTTAAGCCTCCCTGGTAAGGTCTATTCATCGGTCCTGGAGATGAGGGTCCGTCGGATAGTGGAACCTTGGATTCAGGAAGAGCAGGGTGGTTTTCGTCCTGGTCGTGGAACACTGGACCAGCTCTACACCCTCAGCAGGGTCCTGGAGGGTGCATGGGAGTTCGCCCAATCAGTCTACATGTGTTTTGTGGACTTGGAGAAGGCGTTCGACCGTGTCCCTCGGGGGGCCTTGTGGAGGGTTCTCCGGGAGTATGGGGTACCGGGCCCTTTGATACAGGCTGTCAGGTCCCTGTATGACCAGTGTCAGAGTCTGGTCCGCATTGCCGGCAGTAAGTCGGGCTCGTTCCCGGTGAGAGTTGGACTCCGTCAAGGCTGCCCTTTGTCACCGATTCTGTTCATTAACTTCATGAACAGAATTGAGGGGGTGCTGAAGCCGGTTTGGTGGCCTTAGGATTGCATCTCTGCTTTTTGCGGATGATGTGGTCCTGTTGGCTTCATCAGATCGTGATCTGCAGCTTTCTCTGGAGCGATTCGTGGCCGAGTGTGAAGCGGCCGGGATGAGGCTCAGTGCCTCCAAATCCGAGGCCATGGTCTTGAGCCGGAAAAGGGTAGAGTGCCTTCTCCGGGTCAGGGGGGTCATCCTGCCTCAAGTGGAGGAGTTTAAGTATCTGGGGATCTTGTTCACGAATGGGAGCGGGAGATCGACAGGCGGATTGGGGCGGCGTCTGCCGTGAAGCGGACGCTGTACCGGTCCGTCGTGGTGAAGAGAGAGCTGAGTCAAAAAAAAAGCGCAGCTCTCGATTTACCGGTCGATCTACATTCCCACCCTCATCTATGGTCATGAGCTTTGGGTCATGACCGAAAGAACGAGATCACGGATACAAGCAGCCAAAATGGGTTTTCTCTGCAGGATGGCTGGGCTCTCCCTAAGAGATAGAGTGAGAAGCTCAGTCATCCGGGAGGGACTCAGAGTAGAGCCGCTGCTCCTCCACGTCGAGAGGAGCCAGTTGAGGCTCGGGCACCGGGAGGAGGCCTCGGGGAAGAGCCAATGATTTTCTTCTTGCAACTCTTATCTCCTGTGTGAAGACCAAACATCCAAAAAATAACAGCTGATGAAGTCCCTTGAGAAGCTGCTCTTCAACCATCTATGCCTCCTGGTGAGGTCTTTATTGGATACACTGGTACACACTGCAGTCCATCTACCAGCCTGGCATCTGGCCAGATGCCAGGCTGGTCAGTTTACCATAAACTGCCCTCAGCACTGAGCTTTCAAGTGCATCATCATATGTTCCAGTGATTACTGGACTACCTCACTGGTAGCCTCAGTATGTAAATGAATAGGACTCTCTAAAGGGTTATATCTATTCTATTCTAACAGTTCTTTTACTAACAGATTCTACCAGCTGAGCTGTGACTCTCAGTACATCATCCAGAGTTACTATGGGCCTTTTGGCTGCTTCTCTGATTCTTGTTCTCCTTGCTCTGCCTGTTAGTTTAGGTCAGAGGTTCACAAACTGTGGGGCGCGCCCCCTAGGGGGGGGCGCCGTGCCATTGCAGGGGGACGCTGTATGCGCTGGGTTTTTACCTTAGAACGGCCAACTCTCTGTTATTCCTATGTCAATTTGATACAGTAGGGGCTTCTGCACTTCCCATGTCTGTGTCCTCTGTCACTTTTATCATCAGTTAAAACTGTTTAATCCGTTGTTAACATGTGGTAACCTGTTTTTCTGAGCCGCTTTTAAACGCAACATGAGCGCTACGACGCTCGCGCCGTTTACATACCTGTGCAGCAGTGAAGGAGACCTGATGCTGCTGCTGTGCGGAGCTACAGGTGTGTTAGAATCATGGCAGCAAACCAGCAAAACGTTTCACAGTTTTCCCCCCAAACTAACCGACTGAGTTTAGTAAAGCTGTTGGATGCACGTAAAGTTAGCGAAACAACGACTAGCTAATGTCAATACAGCACCTTAAGCTTAACAAGTAGCCTGTTGGCTACCGATGTTGTTGTCTATTTTCAGCTACATACATTAATTTTGTATAACATTTTCAACAGATTTTAAACCAAAGCTGTTAAAATAATATATGCACTTTCCATTTAAGATGAATATGTGTGCCTGGAACTCCTCCAATGAGAGTTTTAGCTTCACCTGGTACAAATTAAGTAAACAAGTCATTTTAATCAGAATTAATTATTATTAAAATACTTGCAGCCCTATTATAAACATTAATTTTCTGCCCTCCACCCCGCGGCAGGGACAGGGGGGGGATGGGGGGGGGGCAGAAAATGTTTAGATACCACAGGGGGGGCGCAGGAGAAAAAGTTTGGGAACCACTGGTTTAGGTGGATCTTCATGTCTGTAGGTCTGCAGTTGTTCTATATGATTTCTGTTTTAGGAAAGGGGCTAGCCGATACTCTGTGTGATGTTCAAAGCTTGGAATGCTGTAATATACCCAGCCCTGCTTTAATATCTTGCATGCTGTAACCCTGACCTGTCTGGTGTGTTTCTCAGTCTTTGTGATGCTGCTTGTTGCTGTTTATTTGTTGGTTTAAATCACAAGACCTTCACAGTACAAAATTATCTACACTAAGAAACCTAAGTGACAATTTAAGACATTGGTGCTATCAAGAAGTGCCAGAGCAAAAATGGGTGCATTCAAAAGCACATCTTACTTGATAAATGTAAATGAAAAATTGCACCCTCATTTTCAAACTTTGTGACTTTTTAATCTCAAAAATCACTTCATTAGCAGTTTCCTATCATAGATTTAAAATGAATCTGAAAAGTCATTTGTTTTTGAAGACATGGAATCAATATATTTACCAAAAAAGATAAAAGCACAAACTCTGCTGTGTGACCTTGGCCAAGGGAGTCTCATTACGGCTCCTGTTGTTCTATTGTTTTGCTTTCTGAAACAGATTCACATGAAAATCCAATAAGGGAAAGAATTGACACCCTAAGTACAGCTGTTGTGATAGCCCTCGTCCTTTTCTTTGATTGAACAGTGCCCGCTTCTGCTGTTTTCCTTTCACTGGGGGTATTGGTTTTGTGAATGAAGTGGTCAAACTCCCAGGTGGTTGTTTTGATTTGGCTGGAAGGAGAGGGCAGCCGTCCTCTGCTTGCATCCCCTGCTGTCCATTAAGTCCCTCTCTTGGTAATACATGGGTAATGACCAATCCATACGCCGTAATCAGACACAAAAAAACCCACCGACTGTAAAAAGCCATCAAAATCAAACACACAACCGAGTGGTTAGTTGCTACGTTGACGCAGCTGTGGCCATTATTTGCCAGGGGTGGGGGGAGGATGAACGACGAAGAGCAGAACTATTAAAGGTGGCTGTGTCACAAAGACCTGCATGCGTAACAAATTTAGGAGAGCCATCGATCCAACTTATGGCAGTCTGACTTTTATGCTACCGCTTTCAACAATTTGAGTGCAATTTACTTTAATCTGCACCAATAAGCAATATCTATCATAACATCCTGTTTGTCTGTTGTGTCGAGTATGTTTTCCTCTGTCGTCATCATTGTTTTGAATCCACGATGACACTTTACCAAAAATAACAACCCATAACACCCACTATCACATGCACAGGCCCCACAGAGACACATTTTGTGTGTTGTGACTGTTTTTCCCTATAATTTAACTCTCAAAAAATGTGACAGTGAAACAGGGTTTATTCAGATTTTGACAGTAAAGGATATTTTTATCAAGGACACATTTGTTTTCAGGTTTTAATCCTTTCTTTTGTAATAAACACTGTTAAAGTGGTTTGTCGGTGCATTTCGGTTCAGCTTCTTTGCTTTTCCAAATCCGTAAGTTACGAACAAATTCATGGTACATGTTTCAGAGTCTTGTAGCAAATATTACATGAAAATGTTAATTTAATTCTTTTCAACCAGCAATATTTTCTTTTAACAGTGATTCCAAAATGAAACATTTTCCATTGAGGTTGCAAAGGAAATTATTTTCAGATTTAAAAAGAGACAAAATATAAGTTAAATAATAATCTACTTGATTGAAAAATCAATTAATGTTAAATCAAGGTAAAATATTTATTTATTTTACACCAACAAAATCACAATAGTTAACAGCCTTAAGCTGTTGAAGTCAATTAAATACTGACTCAGCTGGTTAAGCAAATATTTTAATGTGTGTCCAAATGTGTTACTATTGCCTGAATTTCAGCTACAACTACAATCACAGAAGCTGACTGATTTATTTGAATTTGTTTTTTAAAGATGACAAACTAGTTATTATGAGGTGGACAGGCTCCTTTATAATTGTAGTTCTTCAAAATAATTTGTCTCATATTAGATAACAAGCATGTCACAGTACAAAAGTGGGTAGTTTATGCGACTAATTTTTATTGTCTGGTGTTGCCCTCTTGGCATACAGGATCAAAAGCTAAGTGACCTTTTTAAAGATGCTGTTTGACAGAGACTTCTTCAGTGTGAATCAGTTGTCAGAGGTTTTCTCCTAACTTTTGTATTCATCGTGACAGCAGCAACATATCTTGTTTGTCCTTCTCTGTCTTGAACGATCATTTTGTTTGTTTCGTACCTGCATGTTATGTCAAGTTTATCTCTATAAGCTTTTCATATAATAGTAAATGAAATAACTTGTATTTGGGACAACGCTATCTAAGAAGCTCCAGCACGGCAGATGACATTCATCTGCAGCTCGACATGCTTTTTTAAAAAAATTTATTTATTTGTTATTATTCTCCATTATTGCGAGCTGAAGTAACTTGACTCTGTAGGCGGCTACAGATGACAGGGGCCCATTATGGAAAGGTAAATCTAATTAGGAGTCTCAACAGCCACAATGCTCTGTGTCTTTGCTGGAGGGGAAACAGAGAATGTTACACCAGTGACTTGGCTCTGTGACCCTAGCATCACCCGATGAGCTAAATCATAGAACCAAGTTTGGTTTTGTTATGCTGAGTTGTGGGGGTGGGTGGGGGATATTGGGTTCAAATTGATAAGATAAAAAAAATAATTAAATGTTTAAAAGTTAACATAGACATCCCCAGGACGGAACAAGCAGTATTTGAAAAAGACTTAATGAATCCACTTCCCGTGATGAGAATCAGCTGACTGCCCTGAGTATCTGACTGAAATTATTAATAATTTCAAGTGATTTCCAATAATTCTTGCATCCTGCTGGGAATGTCTAACAGGAAAAAAAACATACAAACATGTCTGGATGCGTCCAGACCACAATCAAACTTATCTGATATGACATTTACAAAAGAACACACTAAAAAAAGAGAAGCACAGCATGTTCAGCCTTAGGAGGTGGTGGGTAGTCATCAATGAAAAGCTAAAGTTGTTTAAGTCACAACATCCTTTTTGATGTTTTTGAAATTAGCCGGTGGAAAATTTTGAAGTGTTTTAATTAAAAGTCCCAGTTGGTGATTTTTCTTCTTCCCTTATGTCTCCTTATCACCCAGGCCTGCTGCTCTTTTTATCCATCCACAAACCTTAACTGCAAAATCAGATGGACAAGATAATCAGTGCTGTCTTTTGTTTACTTAAATTGGAAATCTTCAATTAACCTGCACCGTTCAGCTATAATGGAGTCACATCAATTCACATTTGAACATTATGCGGAGACTAGTAAGTGACAGCGAGTTCACAGTGCACACCACGTTAACACCCTTGGTAAAGATATGTAAATATGATTCACAGGAAAATCTTTTACCCCAGTTTCAAATCTGAAAAAGGGAAGAAAATCAATTTAACATTTTTTTTGGATTGAGAGATCAGATTTATATAATAAAAGTTTGAAAAATGCTTGATTAACTACCACCGATTTCTGGTTTCACTGTTGTATATAGGGTTACGGTGGGAACGATTTAATCCTGTGGGTCTCCATGTGTCTATCTCAGTGGTGGCTTATCCCCAAATTGCCTACCAATCTGCATATCAGTGTATAAATGTGAGTGTGAAAGGGTGGGGATGTGACTCCAGGGTAAAGTGCTTTGAGTGGTCAAAATGATTGGAAAAGCACTATAAAAGTTAAGTCCATTAAAAACTGAATCCATTCTGGCATAAACCAAAGCATGAATATGTGGTTAAGCAAGTCATGCCCATTATAATGCATGGTGGAGGATCTGTTAGACTGTGGGTCTCTTTCTCTTGGAACGTTGCCTGGAAAATAATTGACTGGCCTCCGACTCCTTAAAGGCAAAAAACTTAAAGTATTCACAGAATAAATATTTTCCATGATCATTTTAGGCATGTCAGTCAGTATGGCCCACATGATTTTATGTTTAACAGAGTTGGTAGCACTGTTGCCTTTCAGCACGAAGGTTCTGGGTTCGATTCCCGGCCCAGGATCTTTCTGCATGTTCTCCCTGTGCATGCGTGGGTTTTCTCCAAGTACTCCGGCTTTCACCCACAGTCCAAAACACATGACTGTCAGGTTAATTGGTTTCTCTAAATTCTCCTTGGGTACCAACCCCGCCTCTCACCAGAAACGTTCGCTGGAGATAGGCACCAGCACCTCTCCCATCCCCACTAAGGGACTAAGGTGTATAGAAAATGGATGGATATGTTTATTAACATGCAAAGTTTTCCCCATTAAATAAAATTACTACATTTTGGATATTTATGTTAAAGCTTTCTTACACATGCTCAGGGTAGGGGGAGCAACGATATGTGTTGAGGGCACTGTATGTTTGCCTGTGGTAGTGAATTATGTGGAATTAACAGCCTCTTGCTGGTTGCGCTGGATGGTCATGTCACAGACACAGCTGTGTCACTCTGTAGTTACCGGCCACCCTGGCACTAAAGTGATGAGGACAGTCGTCATGAGCCATTGAGCATCAGTCCCCCAGCTCTCGCCCACCCGAGGAACACTTTATGCCACCGCTGTCATTACACATGTAGACAGAGACACTGGAAGAGCACTCTGTGTGATTACTCATTCCACTTGGCAGCTGTATTTTGACACACGCAAAAACAATCACAGTCATCAACACAGACTCTCTGTGATAAAAGAAGCGGGAAGACACGGGGGAGCGCGGGGAGATAAGAAACTGCTTTTCTTGATAGTTTAAAATGAATTATATAGACATGTATGTTTTAAAATTACACATTGGAAAATTAGATTTTGATTTTTAAGATTAGAAATTAGAATCACAGTGGTGAATATTTTCTAAAATGATTATCTTAAAATTGCAAAACTCCCTTTAGATTATTTAGATGTGTTTTCTTGGACATGTCCTTCTTTGCTTAGGCGTATGCTACAATTTTTTAGAGCAGACCATAAATGGACCTACCCAAATGTCCACCTATTTCTTGCATTGTATTCGGCCCTTGTCTCAACTGGCTCAACACACACCAACCACAAACATTCATAAATCTTCGAGGATGACTCTTGCTTCTTTTGATTTAGTTTTTGTCAATCTTGTTGATTTTTTTCTTTTCAGTTGTAGAGAATAGATTTTCTTTATCCATCCGCTGCGGTGCAGCTATCTTTTCTTTATCACTCTTTTTCTTCACTGAGGTGCCAATGAGGATGGAATTCCTCCATTTGTTTGTTTTTTGGTCACTTTTCTGGACCCAGCCTCTGGGAATGGGCTTGATTCATCTGGCATGACTCTGTTACACCAGAGCTGGTGCATAGTTCAAAGAGCTTTAGTGGGCTCAGTGATGGCCTGAGAGTGGGGGGGAGTGGGATCAGACGTGTCGGTAACACTTTATTTGAAGGGGTTTGTATAAGACTGACATGACATTGTCATAAACATGACATAATACCTGTCATGAACATAAAGAAGTCTTTATGAATGTTTATGACAGTTGTTATGAACGATCATTCGGTAAATAATGACACTTTTAATGCAAAGTTGCTCTAAAAGTTGCATTAAAAGTCCATTAAAAATGCCAACTTTGCATTAAATTATCATAATTTACAAAATCATATATAAAAATATAAATAATATAAATCATATAAATTTACAAAATCATATAAATATATATATCCTATACAAATAGGACATATAAATATCCTATTTGTGTATATATATATTTATTTATGTAATTATTTATTTTTTTGTCTCACTGATTCTTATTGTTTTTGATGAAAATATAGAATAAATGTATTCCCTGCAGAAACCATTTAAACATGTGGTCAGAAATTAAGAAGCAGCAAAATCTACTATCACTTTTTTATTCTCTAAATATTGAGAAAATAAACAAAACAATTTTGGACTTCTAAAACAAAACAAGGGACTCAGTGGTCTAATTCTGTATTTGCCTTCATGGGGACTTGATGACAGTGATCACAGGGAGTTACAATGCTTATAGTGCGTGATATGGTGGTGTTTACCCAACATTATTACCGTTAATAGGATATTTATTTTGGGTTTTTCTCCTAATCAGCTGAATGAGTGTGATGAACTTCACTAAGGTGACAAACGTTTCTGAGCAGACGGCTGAAGAAAAGAAATGTGGAGGATGATGAATAATAGCCCAGCTGGCCGCGTTAGCTGCAATTAGTCCATGTGAAGTCTGACAATTATACAGAGAAAAGCTGACACAAAGCCACAATGCTGCAGCTGAATCAATACATAATTGTAATAATTATCATCCTGGTGTCATTTGTGGACGTGTCGACTATTCCAGTGAAGAAGATGGAATTGGATAAACACAGAGGCTTTAAATGGCAGAGGGCGTTGTTTTCTCAAGTGCGACGTTTCTAACAAAAGGTAGCTCTGATACCTGGCGTGAACGGCAACGAGACACAACTCACGATCGGAAATCTAAGTGCTTCCAAAAAAGTTTCTTGGAGCCAATCTTTTGCACAGAATCAAAAAGTCACATTGAAGAGTTTTCATATCATATTGTAATTATCTTTAAATCTTTCTAGAAAATCACTAGATGTGTGCGCACGTGTGGGATTTTCTACACACAGTACATTACCTTTTAAGACCATTTTAATTAGTGAACCATAATTAGTGTAAAAACTGATAAATATATTATAATATTATTATGTCACAGTCAGGAAAAAGTAAAAGTGTTTGATGATTAGTAGTTTGTACATTTGTCAGATACATGCTCTGCTTGTTTCTTGTTGTTTAAGTTAAAGCAATATATCCATAATGACTATGCAAAATGAGTCTTTTAACTGGGATTAAAACCCCTACTTATATCTACTTCCTTCTGAACTTATTTATAAAAATCTAGAAAGAGTGAGAAGATTTAATCTACTGATAAACAGTTTTTAGGCTGGTTTCAATCTAATTTGTTTACATTTATTTGGACAAATTGGACAGAGGAAATTTGTAAAAGTCAAGAAGGAGGATCGATCTCGAGCCTGCGTACAGTTTCTGTTTTACCTGTTCTGTTATGCAAGGACTAGCATATATGAGTTAAATTTCAGATGTAAAGTTGAGTAAGTCTGGAAATAAAAGAAGCTCAAAAGCATAAATTATTTTCTTGTTTTTAAAAATACACAAACAGAAACATGTATGGCAATAAATCCTCAGCAGTGAATCATAAATGAGAATGACAAACAGTACTGCTTGTGTTTTTCTGTCTCTTATCTCCAATCTGATTTCCTCAAAATATATTCAAGATACTAAAAAGAGACGGATGGACGAGAGCATAAAATTGGTAATTGTTCCTATCTCTGGATAAATGTCAAGCTTCTGTCTCTTACTCTGCCTTTTATGTCATACCACATCCACCAAAAGGTCAATATGAAGAACAAAAAACCCTTTAAAAAGCCCTTTTATAAAGATGCACTTACAGAAAGTCTGCCTTGCAAATTGCCACACCCCCTTAACATTGTCAAGTAACAAACACAAACTTCAGTGTATTATCTTGAGATTTTATGTGAAAGACCAGCACAAGCTAGCATATAATTATAAAGAGGGGGGGGGGAAATCTGGACTTTATAATAAAAGTACAACATCTATCATTGTTATATTTTAGAATGAATGTTGTCATTTATATTAATAAGTATATTTTCTTTATTCATCGCCTATACTTGGTTATCAATGCAGAGTCCCTGGTGCCTATTTCCAGTATTCATTGGGGAAGTTCCTCACAAGATACACATGAAAAACAACCATCTGCACACAACTATGGATAATTTAATAGAGACTAATTAACCTAACAGTAATCAAGATTTTGGACCATGACAGGAAGCTGGAGTACCCAGAGAGAAGCCAAGCATGCAGAAGGAGAACATGCAAACTCCATGCAGAAAAACAACAGCCGGGATTCAAACCCAGGACTTCCTCCCTGCATGATGCCAATTTCTCCACAATGCAGCCCCTGATTGTATATTAATGATTCACGTTATTTTTTTAACATTGCATAATAATACAAAGAAAACCCAACATATGTTCAACGAAAGCATTTTGGAAGTTATTTTTCATAAAACATTAGTGAAACACAGGATTATGAAGATGATAGAAGGCAGTAAATAGATCATAAAGTTGCAGAAAATTGTTTTCCAGCAGAAACAGAGGAGCTGGTCGGAGCTGAAGCTAAGTATTGAGGCATTACAAAAAGAAAACAAAACCTTCTCCAAACTGCTAAAGTACCAAAATACTTGAGACGGGGCTGCTGGTTCAGTTTCCTGACAGATGATTTTTAGGCATTACGTCTAAATTTAATTGTTTAGATAGCATTTCCATGTGTTGCAGTTCAGACTGAAATGGCGTTGAGAGTCTGTGGCGCGATGTAAAAATTGTTGTTAATGTTTTCTCATGCAATCTGACTGAGCCTAAGCTATTATGCAAAGAATGGTGGGCAACAAAAGAAGCTATTTTTTAGACATTTATAAGTTAGTGTTTGTAACAAAACAAGTGTAAAGGTCTGAATACATTCCCAAAACACTGTAACTCTTATGACTGTTATTTGGTTTAGCAATTTCTTTAATCTTTAGGTTATCAATACAAGCCTTCAACATGAGGCGAAGCAGCATTTTTTTCATCCTCTCAGGGTTACACTGGTGCTCTTTAACATTTTCAGCCTGAGCGTTCAGGTTTAGGTAAGAGTCACACTGGATCTCGCTTGAGTTCTCTGCACCCTTATGAGGTCGTGATACTGCAGCATGTGGCCAGAGGTTCACAGATAATCCCTTTACCAAATTTTGCCTGTGGGCATCGTACATCATTCGCAATCATGTTAAACCACTAAAGTCATCAGCCTAAAGCGCTGCAAATCCACTTGATGTGGTTGTTGCTGAGGTAAGATACTGGCAGAGTACCTGCAAGGAGGAAAAAAACAACATGTTGTTCTCTTGCCTGTTTGGAGCAGGTGTGAGGTCTTTTTTTTCTATCCCTGATCAAATCTAATTTGTCCGGAGCTGTGGAGATTGGATTGAGTTGATAAAGTGACTTAATTTTCTACAGTTGACTTTTCTTTCATCTAACCTTTAAAATAAACCCTGAGGTCAAAACTTTGATTTTTTGTTTAAAGATAATACAATTAATGGTTGGAGAATATATTTTGCAATTAATTTATAGAATAAACACTTGAATTGTTTGAAAATTATGACTGTGGCTTACATAAAAACTAATTATTTTACACTAAATTATGAGAATCCGTGTAACAACTGGAAAAAACGTCCTAAAAACCTAAATACTACGCCTATATAGAGTTAAAATGGTTACATATATATATATATATATATATACATGGACAGATCCAAGCGAGACTGAGTCTGATTCAGTGCACCGATTGATTCGAGTGAGATTAGCGCGTTTGACGTCAGAAACCGCAAACAAATGATGCTATAAAAAGAGTAAACCTGTCCGCTAAAAAAATGTGAAAGACCTCCCAGCAGAGAGAGCTGCAAACACACTTTCACCTCTGCTACAGCTGACCGTCGATCTTAAAGCCTGAAGATGCCTCTTTCTAGCAGCTCCACGTCCTCCACCAAGAGCATCCGCAGAGCCGCGTCCGAGCTGGAGAGGTCGGATTCCATTACGGTAAGAAAGAATATGAAATAAATAAATAAAAGTTAGAATAATAACAGGTTTGCTCATTTAGAAGAGTCTCGGTGTATTAATGCTTTTCGCAAGTTGTCAAAATTCGGACCACTAAATATGGATACGCAAAGCACAATACCGAATTTACGCGACGCCATGCGGCGCTGACAGCGCGTATAAGGTGTTTGGTCTAAGTAATCAAAAGCGCCCTTCAGTCCTGCTGCAAAGAGTGCTAAAATATACCCTGTGGTATAGTTATGTTTTAGGGTTTACCTCGAATGCATTGCTGTCCCAATGCGCATTTGGCGATGTAAAGCGCTCCCGTCCAATACCCAAAGACAAGTCCAAAAAGTAAGAATAGACAAACAGTTGCCCATATCTGATGTTGTGTGTGTGTGTGTGTGTGTGTGTGTGTGTTCTGCCTGGGAGATGAAATCACATAATGCAGGAGGGATATGTTTTGCTCCTCTAACAGTCTCAGAGGTTCATCGGAAGGCGGCAGAGTTTGATCGAGGATGCGCGGAAGGAGAGAGAAGCTGCCGCGGCAGCGGCGGAAGCGGCGGAGGCCGCGGAGCAGATCGTGTTTGAGGAGGAGGACGGAAAGGCGCTGCTGAACATCTTCTTCACTTTGAGGAACTCGAAAGCACCTGCGCTGTCCAAGACACTCAAAGTCTTCGAGGTACGAGGCAGATTAATTTGAGACTTTAAAATGGAACTCGGTGTGACTTTGTTAGCTTGAGTTGTATGCGAGTTCAAATGTAATTTATAGATTAGTCGAGGCTCTTGTGTGAGCGATGTGGGTTAAAACCTGCCACGCTATTTCAATCAGACTTAAATCAAGGTTTTTCCATGTTAAAAATAAAATTCTGTCCTTGAAAAAAATACAATAAAAAAAAAAATAAAACAAAATTGAATTCAACCAGAAATAATAAAATCTGGCCGTTATTGTGTGTGAGCAATTTATCAAGACTTTTTGAATGTTACGTTTTCCATAAATGCATCTCAGATATATTTTATAGAACTTCTATAATAAATCTACAATTTTTATGTAACTTGTTTTATAAACATATATAAAAGCTTGGAAGTTTGAAATCTCAACTACCGTATATATAGAATAGAATAGATTTATTGAATAGATTTATTATAAATATATATATATATATATATATATATATATATATATATATATATATATATATATATATATATATATATATATATATATAATAAAAATTTAATCTGGAGTTCATATAAGCTTTGAAATACATGCTGCCTAAAAAAACCTTGAATAACCAGCATGTATTTTTCTCTCCAAATTTTAACAATTTATACAGAGTATTGTGGTGAGTCTGAAAGCCAGCTTGCACTACCGGGGCGCAGAATTATTTGCATTTATGAGTCTAGTTTGTTTAATAGAGAGGAGGAATGTATGCAAAAATATTGTACAATGGAGTTGTGGCTATACCGTGGATGAAATCATGTGTCATCTATCCCTCATAAGTGTGCCGGTTATATTTCAGACATTTGAAGCCAAAATTCACCACTTGGAAACTCGACCATCCAGAAAGTTGAGGGAGAACCTCGAGGGCTTGGAGTACTTTGTGCGCTGTGAGCTGCACCTCTCAGATGTCAGTACTCTGGTCAGCTCTATCAGGAGAAATGCAGAGGATGTCAAAACCACCAAAGAAGTCAAATGTAATCATATATTTTTTTACTTCAGAGATCATCTATATAACAAATTTGCTGTTTTGCTCAAAGAAGAACCACAAAGTATCATTACATTTCTATGTTTTCTTTCTACTTCTTCTGTACCAGTTCACTGGTTCCCAAAGAAAATAGCAGATCTGGATAGATGCCATCATCTGGTCACAAAATTTGATCCAGACCTAGATGAAGATCACCCTGTAAGTAATGCATTTGCCAGGAGCAAGGAAGAGCAGGAATACAGATCACAGTACAATGTGTCATTATGTCATAACGCAGACAGTCTGACCAGTGTTTTTCATATATTTGATTTGACCAGGGATACAGAGACCCAGCCTACAGAGAGAGAAGAAAACTGATCGGGGACATTGCCTTCACATACAAACAGTGAGAAAAAGCAGTTTAACTTAACAGACAGAGATGAGTAGAAATACTTTTTAGATTTTTTGACTTATGTGTATATATCTATGTCTGCAGCGGGCAACCGATTCCCCGAGTGGAGTACACAGAAGAGGAGATTAGCACATGGTAAGAACCTACAAAGTAAAAATGGTTGAAATTACAAACATTGTTTTTTTCCCACCACATTTATTCTTCCATAGAGTAAATTCAGTATTGTTTCCAAAAAGTTAAATCTTTAACTGTGACAGTTGTTGACATGTGTAACATGGCGTTTGGGGCACCACGAGGTGAAAAATCAACCAAATAAAAACAAAATAATAAAAACTTACCCCAAGCTACTTTTGCATAGCTCATTTGAATGTTAAGTGAATGGGAGTGGTGTGCGGAGTGTAAGCACTAAAAAGAATTTGACTGCTTCTCAATTCCAGTCCTCAGGCCCCAGCTACTCTGCATGTTTTAGATGTGCCTTTATTCCAGAACAGCTGATTCAAATGGTTGTGTGACCATCAAGTGCTGCAGAAGGCTGATATTCACCCACAGATTCAGTCCAGGTGTGTGGCTAAAACATGCAGAGCAGGGGGTGGGTGGGGGGGGTGAGGACTAGAATTGAGAAATGTAATTTGCAGCTCATGGGTTAGTGCTACAAAAAGAAATATTTCCGTGTTTATTCAGGAGTTTGAACTGTGTTTAACCTTTTATAGTTCAATAAGTTTTTTTAAAAAATGGATGATTCTTCACTGAACAATATTCTTTGAAAGAGAAAATTTGACTTTTTTTTAGATTAGGATCACCTTAGAATTGGACAGGTTCCTAAAGCACATTATATACTGGACTATCTACCTACCTATCTGTCTCAATATTAGTTTAGTAACAGTTTCTGAGAAGTTACAGAGTTAAACGTTTTGTAGACTTAATCTGGATATGAGAGTCATTGGATTTGGGGCAGCAGAAGAATTACGGAATTGCTAGTGATCATAGACAATGTCAAATCATATTTTTGTACCAGATATTATGAATTCTCCAGTAAATGATGCACAGCCAGAGGGCAGTAGAGGAGTATTTGATTTCCAGTAGCCTGGGTGTGTCTCACAATAAACAATGTGATTTTTTTGATAGTTCTTCACAGCTTCTTAATATCCTGCAGTGGTTCAACCTATGAATGCCAGAATGCAGGTATTTATGCAGAATGTTAAAGTGAAGAAAATGAGTTGAGTCCCTTATTTTACATAATAGCGTTCATATTGTAATATGGATTGATTGATTGATTGATTTATGGGTATAAAAAGTAATGAAACCAATTATTTTAGGCACAAATTTAATATTTTATGTTTTTGTTGTTAGACACCTCCAGATACCAAAATATTTTTGTAACAAAAAAATGTATACTGTACAAGTATGTTTAAAATCAGCACAGTACCAGTATTGCTACAGATTTAGTCAGTGGTAACGGACAGGAGTAACTAAAAAAATCGACAGCCGATTCGTCCTCATTGTAAAAATCAATACTTAAGAAATCACGTCCTTAGTAATTCATGATATTTGCAATAGTTCTGATTGCTACATGCAAGTGTCATGCTGTGAGGAATCCTTATAACACACATGCAGAATCGGACACGAACAACTGAGATAGTTTTTTAAGATTTATTTCACAGGTTCTTATAATGGCTCCCGAGAATGAGACGGGATGATTGGCAACAGCTAAGGGATGATGATATGTTAGTTCCCGTTTCTGGAAAGGAGACCTGAGAAAGGGGAGATTTCTTACGGAGTTCTGGTGGACATGAGGCTCGGGGAAGAGGTGTGATCCTGAGTGCGGTGAATAGTGGCGGATTCAGGGGTAGAACGGCTCGGAGGAGAGCAGGTAGGCAGGGAGCCTTCCTCTTAAAGGAAAGATGTCTCACTCACACCAGCCACACAGATCAGGATCACAATAGCAAGAGTCTCACTGGCAAGATACAGGCTGTGATAGGAGAAATTTTGTGAATTTACACCAGCAGGTGGCAGTGATGGGCGTGACTCAGTGGAATGTAATGAAACAACTAATCCTAAACTTGGCCCCAAGCTATTTGAGAAAGAAACTTGTTCTTGTAATAGCTGTAGATGTTCATTTTCAGAAAATTATTTAACACAGTGCTATAGATAATAAAAATATGAAGGAAACATAAGCCTGATCGAGTCAGAAGTAAATTAAGTATACATTTTTTAACTAGTTTGACCATATTTTTAGTCCTCAGTTAGCATCCTCTTTTTTAAAGCAAATAAGCTGTAGGAAACTAAGGTTTCGCTTTGTTTTATTTCATGAAGGCGTCAAGTCTATTCGACTCTTAGAGACTTGTACATCACCCATGCCTGCAAAGAACACCTCGAGGCCTTTCGTCTGCTGGAGAAGCACTGCGGCTACAGTCCAGACAACATTCCCCAGTTGGAAGACGTGTCACGCTTCCTTAAAGGTATCATCTGAATGTAATCTATGAAAGGAATGAAACCTAAGCACAGATGTTGTGTGATTCCACAGTCTTGGTGCGTTTATAAAATGTTTTGAACTGACGCAGAACGCACAGGGTTTCAGCTGCGTCCGGTGGCAGGCCTGCTCTCAGCCAGAGACTTTCTGGCAAGTCTGGCATATCGCGTGTTCCAGTGCACCCAGTACATCCGACATGCCTCTTCCCCCAATCACTCCCCAGAACCGTGAGTATTGATGTGATTCTATGGATTTCAAAGGATTCTATGTGATTCAAAGTTAAAACTAGCTGTACATACCATATAAAATTCATGCAGTACCTTAATTTTTCTACTGTCTGATATTAAAGACTATTGCTTCCTTTTTTATGTTGGTTCGGATTACAAGATGCATTTGCAAAATGCCAAAATCATAATTGTTTTTCCAGACAATTCTTTATTACTTTGTTTAAATTTAGAAGTGGGTTTATACTAAAATAACTATGCTCTGAGAAGCTTTAGGAAAGCTCAGCTGATTATGTTTATGACAAGACCCTTCCTACATGGACTGAAAAGCCTCTCAGGAAGAAAAAGGCCATTCTCCAAAAGCAACATAAAAAGCCACATCCATCTTGCAAATGCACATTTGGGTAAAAACGTCTGTGAAGTCATGTTCCATGGTTGGATGAGACTATAGCTGAAGGTCGACCACAGTGGCCGGTGTCTGGAACAAAACTGAGAAGCTTGTATGACTGAGAACACCAACCACAAATGTGAAGTGTGATGGTGGCAGCATCATGGTGTGTAGGTGTTTTACTGCAGAGGAAACTTGTGCCCTTCCCAAATGGGTTGACCTCATGCCATGGGGAATGAACATTATGTGGGAAATATTGCAGCAGCTTCTCCAGACATCAGCCAGGAAGTCAAAGCTCACAACAAATGGGTCAAATTAGATACAAAGTGGCTTATAGACTGAACAAAGTCAATGTTTTGTTCTGATTTTAACTCGACTCCACTCTAAGGTTTGTGGGCAAAGCTCAAAAGGATGAGTGCTCACAAGGCATCTTGTTAAAGCGACTCAGACATACCCACTCTTTCCATTCTTTCCCTATAGTCTAAATATTCCAGCAAACTAATCTGAGAAGTGTCAGAGTTTTGCAAATAGTTACCTCATGAATAAGTTGTTTGTCTCTTTACTCTAAGCTGGAAACAGGATGAGGTGCACCATCCTGTTCTTGGAGAAACCGGTTTCAGCTAGTTCAGAGAGACCCATCTACTCCTTATCTTTAAGTTTCTGTTTTCTGACCGACCCCACCCCGCTTTGAATGAAACCAGGCTGCTGCAGGGGGACAAACTGGAGTTGTCCTGAGGCACCACTGAGACTCTCCCCCTTTGCAAAGGATGAAGTGATAACACTCTCTGTGTGGTTCTTTACATGTACAGGTTAAAATACCTAACAAGAAGCTTCTCTCTCCTACAATTAAATGAGATTTGAAAACATCTCTAAAAAATATGTTGTTCATTATTCTAGCATATAGCAAATAGAACATATTTTGGTAATCCTGCCTGATTTAAACCGTTTAAATTAAAGTTTAGTCTGATTTTATGTCAGAGACAACTATTGGTTATGGGCCTTTTTATATGGTCCAAGGTGTTTATTTTTCATTGAGGTGCAGGTTATGTTATAATTTTTGTGCTTTACAAAGTGAGTGTTGGATCAGCAAATGATACAACAGTAAACACAAAATGCAGAGCAAAGTACAGAACTGCCATTTTTGGACCAAATAATTCAGTTAAAAATAATTTAGCTGAGTTAATTTTAATAAAGTTCCACACAAATTATTTGTGCAGGAATAAATGAGAAAACATAATTTTGCTTCCACGGTTTTCCTGCTTGTTTGATGGTAAATTACATTTTTGCTTTGTTTGTTCTGTCTAACTCTATTGTTTCTGCCACTACATGTAGTCACCAGCATTCAGTGAAAGTAATCCAAGTATGTTTCCTCAGAATTTTCTTTGTATGTTCAAAGTTGAGTTTGTCTTTATTTTCAGGGACTGTGTCCATGAACTCCTGGGCCACGTCCCCATGTTGGCTGATCGCACTTTTGCCCAGTTTTCACAGGTTAGAGTCCAACGGCTTTCAGATTATTTTCTACAGTGTGGAGCTTTGATGTTTCATGCCGGGTTTTTTTTTTTTTTTGGTTTTGTTCTGCAGAACCTTGGTCTGGCATCACTAGGGGCCTCAGATGAAGACATAGAGAAACTATCTACAGTAAGACTCTTGTTTTGACTGCAACAAAATCACTGAAAAGACTGTGTTTAAGCTATAACGTTACAATAAGTGACACATGTGCAGTTAATTTTGTTAATGTTGACAGTATTCTCTATTGTTTCTCTCACCAGCTGTACTGGTTTACAGTCGAATATGGTCTCTGTAAGCAAAATGGTGAGGTTAAGGCTTATGGGGCTGGGCTGCTTTCTTCCTATGGAGAGCTTGTGGTACGTTGCAGCATATTTGTCTTTCTTCAAAAACAAGAAAACACAGCCGAGTGAGCTCCCATCTATCTCCTTCCCCCCCGTCGCCTCCTTTCAGCATTCTCTCTCAGATGAACCCGAGGTGCGGGAGTTTGATCCAGAGGCTGCAGCGTTGCAGCCCTATCAAGACCAGACCTACCAGCCAGTCTACTTTGTTTCAGAGAGCTTTCCAGATGCCAAGGAGAAGTTCAGGTACTTAGTTCTTTATTGAGTTATAGGATCATATGAAAGGAGAAGAAAGGAACAGAGAAGAAAAAGAACAAGAGGTTGTGTGAGGACAAGGTCAGAGAACAGCCAGCCAAGCCCGAGGCCACAAACTTTTGTAGGTCAGCCATAGCAGCCAGAAGACAGCTGTTACTAATATAGCCTTTCGTACCAAGGCAAAACTCTGCAGTTTTATTTGGCAAACAGATAATGTTGCTCTGCAAAACAAGTAGCTTCAGTGAGTGTTTTGACAGTCTTTAGTCTGCAGTGGGATACAGCAAATGACAAAAGAACAAGGTGACGAGATGAGAAGATAGTCAGCATGGAGCTGTTTGGACAAACAAAGCAAGTAGGACAAAGGATGTTTTTTTTTTTGTAGAGCAATGTTTTCTTATTCTTTTATAAAGTGCTTTCATGCATTGATATCTCACTTGGTCCTCTCACATTTTTATTTATTTTTTTACCAGAACATACGTAGCAGGCATCAAGCGTCCCTTCTCTGTGAGGTACGATCCATACACATGCAGCGTCGAGGTCCTGGACAATCCTCTGAAGATCCAAGGTGGTCTGGAGGGTGTGAAAGATGAGATCAAGGTGCTGACCGATGCTCTCGCCGTTTTGTCATGACAGCCTCTGCCGGTTGTTTGCTTTCTCTACGCTGAGCTCCTCAGTGTCCAAAGTGTGACGAGACTAACGTACGTATCTTTATGTGCTGTAAATCCAGTACAATGTCCAGTTGTTGCAGTTTGTGTGTGTATGTGTGTGTACATGTGTGTGTAGGGGAAGGGCCAAAGATGTTGACCACTTCCTCCAGTGTGAATGCATTTGTGGAATAATGTACTGTGGTTCTACTTGACTGGACAAAATTCACGCTTTAATATGTAAAAGTGTTCACATGTACTTACACCGGAGCCACAATCAAAGAGAGTTGTATTTCTGAATGTATTCAAAGAAAATGAAATAAATAATAGAAATTATTTTAAAATCAAAGAAATGTAGCAGTTTAGTGGAGATTGTATTCCAAAGTGTATATTTTAGTCCTTTGTTTTACCAAAAAAAACGTATATTTAAATATATTGTAAGTGCTTCTTACATTATTTATTTTTCTGCATTGAATAGGGGTTTTCACATTAATTTATGTCAAATTATCTGTGCTGTATTTGCCTCATTTGGTTTTACATGCATGATGAAAAAAGTAAAACAATAAGAAAAAAAGGTACATCCAACAACAATTGCAAATAAGCATTGTTAAATAACTGTTGTTAGTTTACTTGGGTTTTGCACTGTGTAAATTGTCAAAAAAATAAATAATTTAAATAAATAAAATGAGTCGTTCTCATCTATATGCCACAAGAGGGAGCACTCCTACAGGTTGAAAATGTCTGATTGTAAAGTTTAAAGGTTTTTTCTGTGTAACAAAAATCTTGTTCATTCATCCGGGCAAAACCTACAACATTCTGTTTTTTCCAAAACCAATACTTTGTATTATGGTTTCCTTTTCTGTACTGAATTATATGTCTGCACATAAAACAAACTGTTTGAATTGAATTGCTTTTACATCAGATTTTAATCAATATTCAAGTATTCTAGATAAGTGTAATGGCTGAAGACTAATTAATTAGTTACTTTCTAACAATTTTTCTAAGTGCTCAGTAAATTACATTGTAACTGACGAAATTAAGAGAGGATAAACACTTAAATATGCAATACAGAAACTTTTAAAGGTCTTAAAATTACCTTATTATTGATCATATATATATATCAATAAATTAGACTACACAAAAAAGTTAAAAACAGAAAATTCATTTATCAAATTTTAAGGATGGTTAAGCCGAAAAATACTCAGAGGTTGACTGGGCACAGACTGGCATATTCAAACAATTAAATAAAAAACTAAGAGGCAGAAAAAAGTGAGGTGGGGTGTTGTATATTTTTTGAGAAATATATATACAACTCTGAACTACGGGCTTTCTTCATCTGTAACCTCAATCATCATCAAAATGACCAGAAATAAATGGTTGTAATATATCTCTTTGTCTGAAATGAATCTTTTGTACAATTCATGATCATATCAGCCTTACAATTTCATGTTGGACATTATTAAATGAGAGCAGCCGACTCGTGAAACATCTTCCACAATTCTAGACAACTGTTGTAAGTCCCGAAAACATCAATTAAGTATCAAGTAATTCACTGACACTAGACATTATGCTAAGAATATAAAAATGTCAATACATTCGTGGTCAAAAATGGAGCTTTCTTGTCAGCAGCATGTCTTTGAGTCTGGATCCTGTGACAAGACGATGCAACACTGGATTTCAAATGCATCGGCAGTCAGTGGAGAGTTTTGTCCGGACACATCACCTACTGCCCGGCCAGGAACGAGGCTGCAAATCAGATCCTGGATCAGCAGATCTCAAGCTGGGAGACAAACAAACGGAGCTTCGCGATCTGGACCAGTAGGTGTCAGTCTGACTTTGGAGATTTCTACCCTTTTTTTTTTCTTCTTCTTCTGAAGAAAGACACTTGCATAGTGGACACCCCCTCCACCCCCCTTGTATATTCTCATTTAGAAAATGATGTGATCTCCCTTGTTATCTATAAAGTTTGATATATTCTCTTTACACTAAAGCTGCTCCTCTTGATGAGTTCAAATCCTGGGATCTTATTTAAAGAAAACTTGACTTGTTTGCTCTTTTTGATGCCATATATCCGGATTCTGATTATTATTATTTTTTGACTCCCTGATGGCTCCAATTGATGGCTATTTTAGAGTCACTGCTGCGTCCTTCCTCTGCGCATCAGCATCAGGTCGGCAAACCACAGTCCAATCTTCCACTTTCCACCGTCAGACCACCTTTGACTCCCCCCCACCCCCCTCATCCCCCCCCCCCCATTTACTTTTATATGCACACCTGAGTCAGAGGACAGCCCGCAGACTCCGTGCACAATGATTCCACTCAATCTTAATCTTAATTACAGCAGGGCGGAGACATTGACATTTTTCTTGGAGTCGCAGGAATTACGAACTATTCTCGTTCAGTCTGCGCCCTGTGTAAACAGTGTGATTGTAGGTTACAGAGCGTAAACGCAGAAAATGCCAGTGGAAGAGTTCCAAATTTGGCGACTCTCGCTCTCTCCCTCTTGTTCTTCCCTCTTTTTTTTTTTTTTTTTTTTTTCCTGTAAGCACTTTTCCAACATCTCTGGGCCATTTTTTTTTTTTTTTTTTTTTTTTTTTTTTTATCAAGAGGAGGAGCGAGGACGAGGATGGGTGTAAGGGGCGTGTTTTAGTATATAATAGTTCTCCCGGAGAAGTTTTGCCTGTCGCCTGGTCTTTGGGACAGCCTCTCACACATCATCTTTATTATAGCCAAACCAACTGGGAAACTAACTCACCTGCAACATCGCCTACCAAGATAACAACCCCGCGACTTTGACTACTCTGATGCCATCTGACATGGAAACCCAGCAAAGATCCGGACACCACTCACTTTGCCACACCTGCCGGAGAACGGAGAGCTGCAGGATGAAGGTAACTGGAGCACAAATAGTTTCAGGTCCCCCCCCCCCCCCCCCATCTCTCTCGTTTGAGCCGTGAGAGGCTCAAGGCTGTGGGAAGAGTGGATATTTGTTGCGGATGGGGGGTAGTTAGGTGGGGAGGCACATAGATGCTTGATGGCATCAGTTTTCTGCGTTTTGAGCAAGCGGGATTTCTTGATTTGCATGCAGCAAGAGAAAGTTGAGGATGCACAGACTACAAAGAGAGCATGGGTTTTTAATGCCACGACAAAATAAAATAAAATAAGATAAAATAAAATAAAATAAAAGCCAAGAAACGAAAGCTTTGGTTTTAATCTCCCCTGACCTGGATGGTGCGCCGTTCGCCGGACACGGGCGCAAGAACAGCTGGTCGCCTTTGCCAGCAGACAGGGGGCGGTAGGTCTGAGGGTCATTGAGCTCACGCCGGGGTGAGCAAGGGGAAATTATATGCTGAGTCTGTCTTTTTTGGAGTGGTTAACTATCGAGCAGCCGGCCTTGCAACTTTCTGGGATGGATGGAGAGGAAGGAGGAGGAGGAGGGGAGTTGGGGGGGGGGGGTGAGGGAGGGGGGGGGGGGTTGTGTAAGAGAGTGAAAGCTTAGAGATACTGGCGACATTTTTTTTTTCCTTTAGAATAAGCACTTCTTCCAGGTGCCAAACACATGACAGCAGCTGATAAAAATCGGGTACTTGGTGTTTGAGTGTGCTTACTTGATTTCATCTGACTCTCAGAGCAGACTTTTTTTTTCTTTTTTTTTTTTTTTTTCCCCACGAGTTACTAGGTCAGTGCGTAAAACAGCTTTTAAGACTTTAATCTCTTACATTACAAAACAAAACATCTGGCTATGATTTTAGTTTTCATAAAATGTTTATTATTATTATGATGATGATTATGATTATTATTATTATGATTATTATTGTTATTATAATAACGGATCACAAATCTTACAGTTGTCCACATCTTACGCCTTTATGCTTTAATGCGCGCGCGCGTGTGTGTGTGTGTGTGTGTGTGTGTGTGTGTGTGTTTTCGTCCCTGCAGGTCAAGAAGATGTGCTCGACCAGCCGTGCGTTGCTCTTTGCGCTGGCTCTCACGCTCTACGTTGTGGAAATGGCCTCGGCAGAGACGTTGTGTGGGGGAGAGCTGGTGGATGCGCTGCAGTTTGTCTGCGAAGACAGAGGCTTCTATTTCAGTAGGTTCTTTTTTTATTATTATTATTATTATTATTATGTCCTTTCTTTTTCTTCAGAGCTGTGCAAGTTCCTCCAAAAACGGCCGGCGCAAATGTTGGTTTGCCGACTTTTTTTTTTTTTTTTTTTATTCCCCCCTCTCTCGCCCCTTTCCTACTCTCTCTGTTGTTTCACATCTGTTTGGATAGCTGAGACTGTCTGTGGCTGCGTGGTATGCGTGTTTGCTATTTTTCTTTCTCACGCACTGACGCCCATGCAACACACACACACACACACCACACACACACACACACACACACGCACACACACACACACACACACAGACACAATCCCGTGCGCGCAAACAGCGTCAGAAAGAGAGAGAGAGAGAGAGAGAGAGAGAGAGAGGAGAGAGAGAGAGAGAGAGAGATTGCAGCCAGCTGTGCCTCTCCAGGTCTGCTCTGCTGAGTCTGCTCGCACAGCCTGCACCTCTCATTGCATATGAAAGGGCCGGGCGGAGGAACATACACGACCCGGCGACACAATGGGCTGCTTGTTTATCAGTAAAGTAATAGCACCCCAAGAGGCTTTACCAGTCACCTCAGCACCACTATTCCCAGGCCAAGAGACCACACTGATGAGCGAGGAGAGGGAAAAAAATGGAGAGACACACAGAAAGAGGGAGAGAGGGAGAGAGAGAGAGAGAGAGAGAGAGAGAGAGAGAGGAGAGAGAGAGAGAGAGAGGAGAGAGAGAGAGAGAAAGAGATTGTCAATGCCAGAGTAGAGAAAAGATCATCAACGTGAATTTATCATTTCTGATTGTTGCTTCCATTGTATTTGATGGTGGGGCTGAATGGCTTTATGAGGAACGTTGCCGTTAATCCTCACCAGGATAAGCTTCTGTTTGCTCTGTCGCCAATGCATGTGATGCACATAAGTTCCCCTGAAACAAACTGGATTCATTTAGGGATGGAATGTTAACATTAGTCACATGGCTGGTTTTTAGTCCTGCTCGCACTAAAATAATATAAAAAAAATAACATATACATATAAACACCCTCCAACACAAAAAGCAGTTGTTGTAAATTGATTCAAATAATACACTAGTTGTTGATGTTATTTGCATTGTATTATGCTTCTGTTTCACTGGCTGTCTGTTTAACGTTGCATACTAAATCTTATATTTGGGATCACAAATCTCTTCTACTGATTAGTTGTGTGTCAGAAGCTGGAAAGCTTTGGGACCAGTCAAATGTAAAACCCTATTATTCTTATAGGGGCTTAATGCATACAATAAATCAATGATGGCATTCAAGTGCATGTTTTGCCCTGTGTGGAGGATCACAAGTATAACAAGCTCATAAAGGCAGGTTGTTTAGTCAGGCTGTCTCCTCAGGTATCCAGCCTACAGTCTGCTGGTTAACATGCCTACTGCAGTTCCAAAATGACATCCACTCTGTGTGAGACGGTACATATTTCCAAACATCAACATCTGACATTGATTTAAGCAAGCTGACCATCAGTGTGCAGCTGTCAACAGTGTTCTGACAGAAGGTTTCAGTAGTGTAAAGACTGGCTCAGTTCAAACCTGAAGCTTACATTGATAATGATAAACAGTCCAGCCATGCCAAGCTGTGCAGACTCTCATTTTGCCTTTGGACAAACGAGCAGTCTTGAGTTTATCCCAAAACATTACTCAATCATTCCTCTTTCTCCCTGGATGACCAGCTCTTCCTGTAATCAAATCTGTCCTTCTTGTGAGATCTCTCCAGCTCAGTGAGGGCTGCCAGGCTTCAGACAAGGCCTTTATTGATCATGTGTAATGTTACCTTGTGCAACCCTCTCACCTTTGCCAGCTAAATGTTGCTTCTTCTTCTGTTGTGTTTTTGCCATTCTTACTTTCTGTTTATCCCCATTCATTGACAATTTGACAAAGCAGAAGTAAAATATTTGATTATTCTAAAGTATTTATTTTTTTAGCACTGTCTCTGATTTCTGGTTCCTTTAAACATGGTGTTTACTTGAAACACACTCATTTTGGGATGCCCAGATATGCTCAATCAGATTATCCCTTACAAGCAAAAATATTTGTTGCTGTTTGTCGCAGATTTCCTGTTATCCTCTTTTCTCCAAGGTCTGCTACAATTGTTGAAGTAATCCTCCAAAAACAACTCCAATTCGTTACCAGAGGCCATGTGTGTGTGTGTGTGTTTTTTTTTTTCAGGCCTCAACCTTACATTCCTGTTTTGTTTCTCCTCAGGTAGGCCAAACAGCAGGAATAACAATCATCGACGCCCCCAGAACCGTGGGATTGTAGAGGAGTGTTGTTTCCGTAGCTGTGACCTCAACCTGCTGGAGCAATACTGTGCCAAACCAGCGAAGTCCGAGAGAGACGTGTCGTCGTCCTCTATGCAGGGCATGCCCGTCATGCCCGCGCAAAAGCAGGTGGGTCCAGAAGCAGCAACAGCAAAAAACACAAAGGCTTGTCCAGGTCTCTTATCTGCCCTTTCCATCTCACCTGAAACACAGAGTGCAGACTGAAATCTACACAAAAACAGGTTTATCTTGCTAAGTTCTCATTGCTAAGCAGTTGCAAAGTGCTGACCATTGTGGAAAACATTAGCACAGTCACAGTACATTGTATTCTAGAGATAACATCGTCAATAATCTCATGGTTAAGTACCTGAGTGCTGTTGTGGAACAAAAACAGCATGTTATGTTTTTCAAAGAGCAGCAAGCCATCTAAAAATATTCCGATCCAAAAACACCTATTATGGCTCGAAGAGCTTTATCGGAATATACTTGAAACGTGGAATAGCTTAAAGACTCAACTCCTGAAAACGTCTCCAAGGCAATCTCAAAATGCTCAGTGCTTAAGATATGTGAAGAAAAAGCATAAATTATGCAGCTTTAAGATGCGAATTCCCTCTTTGACGGGAACCAAAACCAGGCTGCTGGGGAATTAGTTTGGACATGTCTCCAGTTTGTCTCAGTGGGGAGAGTTGATGGGTACAGCCTGCTCCGAGGGCCAGCTGTTCTTGGGGCTATTGAGCAGCTCTGTAGTGAATGGGGAGGGGCAGTAAACACTCTTCAAGTGGCAAGACCAAAACAAGCTATTCACATGAAGCACTGGCTACTCACGCATAAATCCCAGCTAGCTCAGCTGCCAGGGCTCCCACTTGTCTCAATCTCTGAGTGCTCACAACAACACCTACAACTGTTTGTCAGCACTAGCATGGATGCTCTAAAATGAGCTTCCTTTGTTTGAGTGATAGCATGCAGCTAATATGTATATGAGGGAGAGTGACCGCCTTTCCTTTGTTACCGTATGCTAAAAAGCCCGAGCACTTATTGACAGCTTCTCTCACTTGAGGAAGCCAAAACAAGGGCAGGCTGGAGGCGAGGCAAGGTTGTTTTGACGTTCTGCTCCATAAGAATGACATTTGATTTCCATGTTAGCGGTCCAAACAATGACCGAATGTTTTCGGGTAATAAACAAGGCTTTCCTCCATTGTAACGAGCACTTGAACAGTAATCTTATCTCCGCTAATGAGCTGACTTCCTCCTCTCCCTCTTTCCTCCTGCACGCCACAATAGGAAGCCCAAAGGAAGGCGCATGTGACCGTGAAGTATTCCAAATACGAGGTGTGGCAGAGGAACGCGGAACGGCGGCTCCGGAGGGGTGTCCCCGCCATCCTGAGGGCCAAAAAGTATCGGAGGCAGGCGGAAAAGATTAAAGCCAAGGAGCAGGCCATCTTCCACCGGCCCCTGATTAGCCTTCCCAGCAAACTGCCCCCTGTGTTGCACCCCACAGACAACTTTGTCAACCACAAGTGAGCCCGCTGCCAGCCCTTTGCACAGACAAGAGTATGAGGGTGACAAAAAAAAAAAAGACTAGGGGATTATAGCTTTGTCTCTGACGTCATTTCTGTGGCAGTCCTCTTTGACCTCCCCTGCCCCGTCCGGGCCCACCAGTCCCTCCCCCCCTGCTCTTGTCCAGTACGTCTTGAACCCCTGGCCCTTTCCTAATGCCCCCCCGAAACCCCCCACCACCCTCCTTTCCACCTAAACCTCAGCCACCCTCCTCTGGCATACGAACATGCCTTCACAATCTTCCTGCCCCCTCTTCGCTCCCCTCCTCTTTCAGTCACCGATACAAAAGGAACAAACACAAGAGTTGAACAGAACTCTAACAATTCAGCTGAATGCAATTCAGGTGGATCCCCGAGCAAAAAGAGAAAAAAAGGCAAGGGGAGGGAGAAGGAAGATGAAAGAGATCTGTGTTTGCGAGTGTCAAGAGGACACCTATCATAATGGGGTTTTTTTCTTTTCTTATCCCGGTGGAAGACAACTGAAAGTGAAGAACGACTTGCATGAAAGAATCCATTCCACATCATTCTTTTTTTCCTGAGGCAAAAGAAAACCTCTTAGTACTTTTTTTTCTCTATTAGTTTGCACCTCTACCTATAAAGGGACTTCCACACTGTAAGGAATTATTTTGCAAAATTAGATTCCTGTTCCAGCACCTTTTTTGATCACAAACAAAAAGCAGAAAAGAGTCTGCAGAATTGCACATTGCCACGGATTACGTCAAAGTAAAGAAAAAAAAAAGGCACTATTTTTTTATGAACAATGAACGTGTAGCTTAAAAAATAAATGTCATGGTGCTAGCTTTGGGAATGGACTCAAAGAAGAGGTTGAAAGCATGTTTTTGTTTTCCTTTTTTTTGAATGAATATTAAACTTTCCGTTTTAAGGAAAGTGTGACTTTAAAATAAAGAGGAGAAAATAAAGGATATGGGGGAGTTCCTGGCAGTGGCACCGTCAAAAACGGGGGGAAGAGTCACTGAGGAAAAAGAAAACAAAAAAACGGGCTGTGTTGGCATCTCGGCTCATGGCGAGTTCTAGTGGCTGCTCATTATTAGTTCGCCAGCATTAGCAGCATGGAGAGGTGGCCCCAGACTCGGTCCTTGGTTCTCCTGTCCCTCTGACGCTGCTGGACAACACGGAGCACAACCTTGGACACACGTGGGACACCGTGGACCCTCTGGACTATAGCTGTGAGACAGTACTTCCTGTTTGCCATGCCTCTGCAGACTGCTTCCACAGGAACTGACACGGCATGGACAAAGAACAAAGTGGGATGATAATAATAATGGTTATATTTTATTTTGTCTTTTTTCATATCAATGTTTCATTGAAAAAGAAAAAAAAAGAAAAAAAAAAGGAAAACCCTGTTCAGTTTCTGGTACCGTGACATTCCTGTTTTTCCAAGTTAGGCATTTTAAATTTTTTATTTTATTTTTTTTTGGGTTTGTTTTCATGGTTATTGTTATTATATAATTTTACAGTTTAAAAGAAAGGCACAAAAATGTTAATTCAAAGGGAAAAAAACAGCAATATTGTCAACTAACATTTTTATTTTATATCAGTAGTATTCACCTGCTTTTGCCTGAAAACAAATACTTGAAAATACAGTATATATATCTATGTATGTATAAATGCATATAAGGATATATATAGATATATATATAGAAATATAATTAGTTTCCAGGGATGTTATTTTCCTTTTAGTCTGAGCTGTATCTTGCATAATGAGCCGCCAAGCTTTTGTGTTTCTTTTTTTGTTTTTTTGTTTGTTGAAATACAAACTAAGGGCACTGTATAAAGGCATTATTTATTTTGTTATAAAATATATTTGAAAAAAATTGGTCCAAATAATATACGTAGCACTGATGCTCAACTGACAGATTTATTTTGTATGATCTCTGTTTTTCCAATTGGAGTTGTAAGGCTTTTTTGTAGATGCTTTGTACCAAAAATAATGTCATTTTCTTCTTTTTTTCCTCCTCATTTTGAAGTAGTTACCATAAATTAATATTTTTTTAACAGCAGCAAATAGCGTGGATTGATTAAGGCATAACGTTTCACAGAAATAGGCACATATACTCTTAAATAGGACGGTCGGCATGGATTTCCAGAAGCGTCAGTGTGGGAGCTTCTCCCCCTCCTCCCCTGTTTGTTGGTTAATCTTGATTGTAAATCAAACCCACTATGTTTTTGAAGCCACTTTAGTATTGATGACCAGGTGTAATTAAATGGGAAAGACATCCAATGATCTTGTGAGGATCGTCTTTTTGGCTTAACTTACATGTGACTCAGACAAGTCATTGTATCGATGCCCTGATGATGTCACGGTGATGAAAGCAACAAACAAGTGTGAACTAGAGGTCACTGTCTGTCAAATAGAAAATCTCTGTCTGTCTGTTTGTCTGTCTGTCATTTTCTCCATGGCGCTGGAACGTGTTGGGTTACATTCACTCCTCATAATCCCACTAATGCATCCATTATGCATTCGATGAAGGGCTATCACCCTGAAGCATTTACGATGCATTCAGGCCAAGATGTTGAGTTGCTGCTGTGTTAAAGTAATAATCTCCTTCTCGTTGCTACCCTGGACTGGTCATGATGCCGCTTTCTTCTGTTGACAAACCACTGACGGGGGCCACGTTAGTAAAAGAACAAAAACACAAAAAAACAAAATAAGTAAACGACATATATTTGTGCCACGATAGTTTTCACCTCCTCTCTTCGTCTGGGTCAAACGGCCCCCCTGGAACTGAGACTAAATGGATGCTCGCCATAAAGTACTGTGGCGTAGAGTGGAGAGAACACTTTACGTCTTATTTCTGTTTGAGAGATCTGAGTGTCTGATTATATTTTACTTCAGTTGTGCAACAAAAGCAGGCAGTGCAATTATAATAAATGTTATATTATTATTATATTTTATATTTTTCCTGCTAGGACTGCATTCATTCACTATTGTAATGTTCAAACAGGCTACTCTAGTGTTGTTATGAATGGCGTGAAAGACAACCACTTCTTCTTTTCGCTGAATATGAAGAGATGACTCGCAGAGCGAAGGCAACATTGTCTGTCGGTAGCTCATTCAAGCCTGTGTATTTTATTGATTTAATCTCTGCACGCTAGATCGTCCGAAATGCACAATTCATGTACTTTCATTTTTAATATCAATAAAAAAAAACATTTTATCAAACATACATGTGGTTAAAGGATTTACTATGTGTTTTTTTGTTTGTTTTTTTTGTCATGTTTGATCTGTGTTTTCAGATTTCGGTTTGTGGTGAGCCTCAGGGGAACTTCTGGGATATTTTTATATCGCTTAAACTTTGAGCAGCGTTCAAATGATTTGTTACATTTTGAGACGTCGCAAAGAATCTCCGGCCGTTTTAAGCTCGTCTTTTTTTCCCTCCTCTCCCTGTTTTCATTTAGTCATCTGCCTGCCTTTCGCAGCTGCTTGTCTGTTCCTGTCTGTCTGTCACTTATTCCTTAAATCAGCACCCACAAAATTTCAAGTAGGATGCCCACAACTCCTCTGTTATTCCTTCTCTGCATGCATCCACTAAATCGAACCCATTGTTTTTTTGAGTGTCTGACACGCCCGTCCATCCTCTATTGTGTGTCTTTCAGTGCCAGGCAGCTTAGTTTAGCAACTGGTAGTTCTGAAATTATCACATGCATTCTGAAAACAGCACATCTTTTCATTAGTGAATATGGAGCCACACACCCTCTCGTGGGATGTCTGTTACTAGGCAGATTTTCAGACTTGAAGCATTCGAGGGACCAAGGTTATCTCAAGTTTGCCACAGTTCACGGGAGCTTTTCACTCTGAGCTTTAGCTTGGCTCGAAAAAGTTTGGACTTAGCACCCAGAAATGCAAGAATCTATTTTTCCTCTGGCCATAAAGTAAGGTTTTTTGTCTCGCAGTGATGAGATGCACATGTGTTCTCGCTGGCAAAGTGGAGAGGCATGTTTGGCTATCGTTGCAGGAGCTCATGTTCTGTGTTTTATGGTCATAAATTGGTCTATTAAATCACCTTTGAGACAGGACAGGCGGTGCACGTCCGCACACATCAGGTACATACCAAGCATTTGCATGTGATCGCATAAAGATTTCCATGAGGGTACTCTTTAAGCAAATGAATGCAGTCTTTTTTTTCATTCATGTGGTTTGATTGATGAATGAAGTATTAGCGCTGACTGTTTAATAAGTAACTTTCATTGACTGTGTGCTTTAGAGGAAAATAAAAAGGCACATGTTGAATCAACAAGAAACAGAAATATGTTTGCTCAGCTGAAATATATTGAGTTCTGCAAGTACTGATTTTATTTATCTATGCTGAGAAAACATAATTCTTTAAAAGTGAAACCAATAGATGTTTTTTCCCAGGTGAATGTGTGTGTGTGTGTTTTAGCACTCTCACTTTGTCAGGCCCTTTTGCCCCACAAACGCTACCTAGTGAGAACCCAGTACTCAGCATGGGGCCCCATATGAAGAAGTGCTGTTTTTGGGTTAGAGGTTAAGACTAAGATTTTAACAGATTTTAGGTTAGAATTAGGCATGTATGTTTGGGTTAGCGTCAGGCTTACCCTCTAGAAATGAATGAAAAATGAATGAAAGTCAGTAGGATAGAAGATAGAAAGATATAACACGTGTGTGTATTCTGGGAAACCTGCTTCCTGCAGATGCCTAGAGTGACTCTAAATTGAAAAGATACGATCGATTTCCTTTCATGACAGGACACCGCCTGGCATGACATAAATCAACCTGAAACAAGCCAAGCTGTCAGCGCCGGTGAAGCTGGTGACGTGTTTCTGTGGCATGGCTTCAAAGAGGTGATTAAAATATAGAGGAGTTATGAATCTAGCGGTTGTGCAAACATCTCAAAGAAACTGGATGTGTGGTATGCATGCAAATAAAAGAAGTGTATTTTTTTTTTTTGACAAAGTTAAGATACATCTAAGGCCAGGATTGTGAAGTCACCAGAAATGAGCAAACATTAGGAAGATGCCAAAGGGCATCTCCAGAACGTTCTATGTGAGGTGGCCAGATGGCACTAAAAAGGCTGGGAAAAGCTAGAACAGAACAGTGATATGTAATTTTAATTGGTTATTCTTCACTGTGGCAGATCTTAAAATTTAGCTAAATAAATAAAGCTTGCATCATCATTCTGAAACAACTTAATATTCTGTTTTGAAGTGCAAATATACTATCAAATTAGCTTATTTGATGTGTTGCAACTAAGCTGCCTTACACAGGCTCCTTGTTGCTTGTAGAAATGGTTTTAAGGTCCTTAGTGTGACATTGAAAGATATTTGTGGACTTGGGCCAATTTACATTATGAACTTTCATTGTAATTATATTGCATACACTTCAGAACATAACTGTGATTTACTGCGAATTTACAAAATACCCACTACAGTAGCTATATACTATGTAAACATGGGTGTAAATAATTGTAAAGTGATGCTTTGGAAGGTAATTCATTAAACAAAAATTATGGCTCAAGATGATTGTATTACCTCAGCGTTTAGGGATCATTATTAGTTGCATTATTGTTGTTTTCATGTTTTCTAACTCAATCATAAAATTCAACCATGTGTTTATTTTTGGATTTTACTATGCTCATTGTACTTTGAATAGACTTTTATACTTTTATATTTCTACAAACTTTGTGACGTTCCTGTAAAGGACTTTGAATTTGAGATTCAAATTTATAAAAATGTGCTAAACATTTACTTTCTTACACACTCTTCTTGCCACCTGAAAAATTGTATGCCCATGAAAATAAAAACC
This sequence comes from Poecilia picta, assembly GCA_033032245.1. Taxonomy (NCBI): domain Eukaryota; kingdom Metazoa; phylum Chordata; class Actinopteri; order Cyprinodontiformes; family Poeciliidae; genus Poecilia; species Poecilia picta. Next base: position 15,721,931 of record CM065358.1, read on the forward strand.
CTTTAGATCTTTTCTATTTTTTATTTTATTTTATTTTACCTAGAGATATGATCCTGGCATTATTTAAGAAGTAGGCCAGGACCAGAGTGAAAGACCAAAACCAGGATTTTATGAAGGATTTAAAAAAAACAGAAAACGGGAATAAATAAGAAAAAAAAGAATAAAGAAACAAGTAAACGATCAAAACTTGTCCTTTACTTTCTAAATTTCATGCATAGAAATGTTGTGCATCTAGGATTGCCTGAACAGCGACGCCTCCACCTTTAATTTAACTGCTGGAGCTAAATGAGTCGAACAACATGATCTTTTACGTCCATCCCTTTGTGAACTTCAGAGCAGAGTGTAGATGTGGGTGGCACTTCTCCTCCAGGCTTGACATTGGAGACTGCCAAAGAGCACACTGGAGTTAGTTGTGGTTGGCCGGATGCACGGGATGCATGTTAGGCCTGGCCAACTATTGAGGCACAGGGTTTGGCAGGTCTGGACCATCGCAGCCCAGCGTGGCCACACAGGCCAATTAAGATAGCCCTCCTCTGCTCCTCTCTTCTCCTCTCCCCCTCTGTCTCTCTATCTCTCACTTCCCTCTCTTTATCTATCACTTTGTCTCTTGTGCGCTCCCTCTCTCAGTCGCTCAGTCCTCACAAAGCATGGTTGCACATTCCTCCTTTGCCCACTTTTCCTCTCTAATTGCTGTGGACTGAAAAGAGGATGGAGGGAAGGCAATGAGATTGAGAGAATGAGACAGTGAGAGAGAGAATTAGGAGAAAAAGGGGTCATACCGCAGCACCTCAATTGCCAGAACAAACTGTACTGGCTCCCTGTGATAGTCAAGTGCATTCACGGTGTGTAAAAGCCTAAGCATTCAGTGTTCCCTGTTTTAGGTAATTAATCAGAAACACAACCATATGGATGCTTTCAACTCCAAGAGTTTATAATGTGAAACATAAATCTGTCGACATCTTTGCATGGGCTCCGAAGTGATTGCGGCAGAGACTGAGCATAAAGAGCGAATTGTGTTTCTTCAGCGCCCCACAAAACTATCTAATTGTCAATTTCTAATCAGCCAGGAGTTGCGAAAAGGCTTTTGTAATTACATAACCTCAGGTTCTGACATATTAACAGGGTGATGGAAATCTTAGTGGATTTTAAGCAGATCAAAACAGCAAGGAAAGAAGAGGAAAAATTCCAAAAGGTATTGAAAGGAGCTTTGGGGTCTCTTTGCAATTTTTGGTATTCTTGTTGTCCTGTTCATTAAGGCTCTAATACTGTAATCCAGCTATAAAGATAATTTTGGATAAATAAAAAAAAAAATCTTTGACATTAAAAATGTTATGTTTGCCTGGGTTCGGAGGTGATCGTTTCATGGGTGAAACAAAAAGAAAAAAAACATTCCTGGGGAAACCAAACAACTGCACAATGCCAGTGTTTGTTTTATTTTTTAGTTCCAAAAAAAGCATAAGAAGAATTCATACATCCCACTCACGCACTAAACATAGAAAGCCTCAAATGCTGCATTTGTGAAGTTTTGCAATTCTGAGGCTTTCTGTGTTTTTTTTCCCAACAAACACTGAAAGGTCAGAGACATGGCAGAGCAATGTGGATGTGACTGAAACGTGATGTTCTGCGGGGTCAAAACATGGAATATGGGGCGGTTTTCGCAGTACAACAACAGCAACAACAACAAAATCATAACAATTGGGGAAGTGGTTTCTAGTAGTGTGGCGACTGTGTGACTGCAGGACAATTTCCTCCAGCCAAAAAATTAGGGGTTAACTTCATGCTCAGATGTTTTCTGTGTGGCACAATCCTCGTTTGGTTGATACTTACTTTCAATGTCCAAAAGTTACTTTCTGTGACCTCAATTTGGTAATTTAACAAGTCCGAAATGTCAGTGCAAACATAAAAGTCAGCATTTTTGTCACATTATAACCACAAACATCAACGTATCCATGTTTCAGGAAAACACAAAGTAGCGTTTAAATGTTAAGTGGAGGGGAAATCCTACATGGGTTTCAATGTTTTCAACAATAATAACAAAAAAAAAAATGGAATGCTGATTCCTTCAATGTAATTTTCACTGTAATTTCAGCTGCAACCCTTTAGGAGAATGGAGCAGCTTTGCACATCTAGAGGCTGAAATGTTTGTCTCTTCCTCTCAAGTTCAGTCAGGTTGTTAAATAAATCTGCTTCTGAACTAAAGTTTTAAAGTCTTTTTGTAGATTCTCAGGTGAATTTAGGTCTGGACATTGACTTGTGAATTTCAACAAAGGGAAATTTATTAATCTAAACCAGGCATGTCCGGCTCTGTAACTCAAGAACTCCATAGGTTTTAGATGTCCCTTTTCTTCAACACAGCTTATTTAAATTGCTAATCGACTCTCTTACCGTGTTGCCATGCTCCATAGAGCCCTGTTAGCAAGCAGTTTGGTTCTAATGTGTCAAGTGATTATCATATAAAACATGCAGAGCACCAACTCTTAAGGACTGATTTTAGACTGACATAAACCAATCTCTTGTAGACTGACTTTAGGTTTAAGCACAAAATCCTGCAAGTCAATCACAAGTCTTTTCCAGCTGAAAACATATTTTCTCTGAAGACTTAATTTCCTGCCCCTTTCCCCCCATTTCCTTTCAAATATGACCAGATTTTCTATCTCTTCCTGATCAGCTTTACCACAGCATAATACTTCCACCATTGTGTTTCCCAGCGGAGACATTGTTTTCAGTCAGCTGTGCTGTGTACGTTTTTCTTCCTCCACATGGTTTTTTAATGTAAATCAAAAAAGGATTTTATTAAATTTTTTTTACCAACCTGATTAGAACACCTGCTGTTTATTTACCCCCTACTTAACTTGTGGTAAGCTGTGAATGTAGATTATTGTGGTTTTTATTTGAAAATGGCTGACTTTTAATCACACTTCCTTCCATAAAATCTGATTACTGATATTTGTGGATATATATTGGCTGCTTTTTTCAACAGTCATTACTGCTATAATGTTTTTCTTTTACGATTATGGATTGAAAGGGGGCTTCCGTAGCCCAATCCTCTTTATGGCATTTGCTGATCTGTCCAATAGCTTTTTGGTCTCTATAGTTCTTTGACAAACTTGTGTAACCTTCACAGAACAGTTGCATTTATAGAAAGATTAAATTGCACACAGATTGACATCAATCCATCTGTTTGTATTATATTAAGAGCTAAATATTGCTTTTAATTAAACTTAGTTAAAGGTAAGCATCTTGTAACATCAAAGTGTTCATTACATTAACATTACCCAGACGACTCCTTACTTCACTCTGTGGGGTAATTGATCATTTCTTCATGCCAATGTCACCGTGCAGAGGTCACTGAGGTACTAGCTGAGGCCCAAACAGACACACTGAACAGCAACCCATCATCCTGATAACCACAGTAAAACTGAAGCATAAAAATGAATTCACTCGATTTAACAATAATGTTGAAGCGTGAAGAATTTAATCTTTAAAACGCAAAGACAGACAATGAGTGATGCTGGCACTTGTCGTGCCAGTGGAGACACAATAAAGCAGGCTTCACAATCACCAGGGACACTCCCCTCAATGTTTGAACAACATATAATTACAGATCAGGAAAGGAGAGGGGAAAATAGCAATCTCTGTTAATTACAAGGCAGACTATGATCCATACCTCTCCCTCACTTCAAACCCTATGCTGCATGAGTGAGTTGGGTTAGCTGGCAATAATGTTTCTGTTCAGGTAGATGTGAAGAGCTCAGAGGGTGGCAACAATGCCATGTGTAATAGCACACAAATTGCCAAATAATAAAATAAATAATTCTGGTTCCTAAAAATTTCTGTTAAACCAAAATCTTCAGCGCTGTAAAGTAAATGTGTCCTTTTGCATATATCTTCTGTTGTGCTTAAATGTTTCAAATTCTTTAATTTGCAACTACAGATAAACACTTGAGTTTCTCTTAGTATTTTAATCCTGGAAATGTTCTTTGTTTGCTAGAAGGGTGACTTTATGACTGACTTTATGTGGCTCAGACGATTCAGGTCTGAATCCATCACTGCACTCCAGTTTTGGGCCTGATCACTAGTTTCTAGTTGTAGCATCTGAAGTTGTGTGTTGACGTCTAGATTGTTCCTGTAATGTAGAGGTGTGTTTCTTCAACGAAGGTGTCATAGCTAATCTTGTTTTCTACTATAACCTGAGCTAGAGAGAGAATACAAATATTGAATAGCAATAGCAACTGTACACTGTACGCAGTCCGGCAGGGTCACAATGACCCGGCATGGACTCTTATGAGATTTTTTGTGTGTGTGTGTGATATCGAGAACAGTCGGTCCATCGGTTTTGCTGCTGTCCAACCATGACATTTGCTGCACGCCCCCTGAGTGTTGCAATAAGACGGTGGGACGGTTAAATATTTTTCTGTTTTCTTTTGTTACCACCTGAATGGCATGTCAATGTGCTCTTTATGTAATTTTGGTGGTCTATCCACTCTTGGAAAGGCTGCAGTCTTAAAGCTTAAAAAGTTGCTTTGTGACCCTATAATGACTTCAAGGTTTCTATTGCTATGATTTCATTTGACTTGAAAATCAACAGATTTGGGCATGGTATGTTACTTTTTGAGATCTTTACTCCTACTTCATGTTTTCTTTTAAAGTGTTTTCTTGGAAATCACTTAAATCCCATTTTGGTAAAAGTCAAAAAAGGTTTGGCTTTTACTAATGAACTGAACAAAGACCTTGACGAAAAAAAAAGTTTATTGATTAAATTATGATTTCTCATAAAAGAGTGCATTTACATTTTCAAACAGGGGGCAGGTTTGGAAATATGTGAAACTTTTTTAAAAATCAACCAATTATGTATTTAGTTGTCCCCCCTCTCTCCAACATTTAAAAATCACCAACAGTTCCCTCAGGACGTTCTTTCAATTGACAAGTGTTTAGTTGGTTGTTTGTGCAACACTTGAATGAGTTCCAGCATGTGTTTCCAGCTGTCATTCTTTCAGACACACAAACAGGCTCCTACACCCTCCAGCTATCAGTGTAGGCACAATATGGATGTTTGTCTCTCTCTAGTCCCATGTATGTTATGGTTATCTTCCCAAACCAAGTGAAAGAAGTTCTATACTGACCCTTACCAGCTCTCAGGGGTTATAAAGTTCATTCCTTCTGTTTCTTTCTCTTCCTCTCTTTGACCTTTTGCTTTTTTGTGCAACTTCTGTTTTTATGTGTTGCAAGGAGTTCTGCTGAAGTCCTTTTTTGTCTTGATGCGCAACAAAAATCGCCCACAGTAACATTACCACCAACTTTCGATTATTAATCTGCAGAAATCTTTTGCAGGAGAGGATGGGGATTACTCTGGGTACTTTCAGGGGCAAAGTGCTAGCCTCTGCTTCTGTTTTCCTGTACCATTGTTGTTCCTGCTACTGCTGCTGTTGCTGCTGTTGATCTCCTGACCCATTGCCCCCGGGAGGGAGAGGTCTTCCCATTTTTGCTCCTGATTGTCCCTCTTAATTGCCCGTCCTTGCCACTTCATATTGTTTTTTGCCAGACTGCTGGCTCCCTATTGGTTACTCAAGTCACCAGGTGATCAGCATTTGTGAAAAATCAGCAGGGTGAAGTAAAAAGGGAAAGGCTTACATTTCAAATCAAAACCATGCAGATAAAACTGGGTAAATCACAAATATACAGCAATAACACAGTTCCACCTTGAGACAATTATACGACAATTTATGGAAAATTTTTCATAAATTGACGCATGTACAACATGACCAAAGGATGCAGATATTTCTTGGGAAATTGCTCTAGGAGGACATTACAGTTATGCCATTTGGATGCCACAAGCTATTCTCCTTTGAGACATGCCATGAAAGCTGCACTTGTTTGTGTTTGCTGTGCCACCTTTCTGCCCAAGATTGTCAATTTAATCTCGTTCTTCAGTGAAGCGAGCAGAAAGATGTAAATTTGAGGCCAGAGTCAAGAAGCAACAAAGTTTTTGTTAACTTCTGCTTACATAAACTAATCAACACAAAGGATACTTGCTCGCAGGAAAGCAAATATGCACACAGTGCTTGAATATGCATGTATATTTAAAAACAGGCAAGTATGAACATGTCAGTGCTGCTTCACACACACAGAAACACACTTATTTGTGTTCATGGAGCTCTGCTAATGATGGGTGGCAGCTTGATGTTTGTGTGTGTTCCAAAAGAATTGGCATTACTACTTGGGCCAAATCAGCAGCCAACAGCAGCAAGCTATTAACAAAACTGTTTCTTTGTTTGTTTGTTTGTTTTTTTTTCCTTTTCTTTTTCTTTTTCTTGCGAGGCACCAAGCAATTACGGGTTTGCCTTTGGGAGACCAGCAAACCATGCCACAGCGCAGAACGTATGCAGAACAATAAAAGACATGTTGGAGGAACAGATTTTTATCCTGGCTGGTGGCATTTTAACATATGGAGAGCAGTTCAGACCATTCTGGTCAGTGTTATGACATTCAAACTGAGATAAAAATAAGTAAATAAAACAGGATTGGGAGGCAACTGCTTTTCACAAAGGACGCCAGAAGTGACAATTTGCCTCAAAATGTTTGTCCCATCAACAATCGGTTTGATGTTGGAGAATTACTGCTGGCTGACAGGCTGCGTTCATGAATTTAATACTAGCAGATGAAAAAAGCTCATGCTATTCATGGCCATGAGGCGGTAAAACAACAGCAATCAAACATAAACAACTCCTGTTAAACAGCTTTTATCAGCTGTTATATTGCACCACTTAAACAAAGTTGATAAGCAGATATGAGGAGAAGGATGGAAACTACTTGTTAACCTCTGCAGTTATTAAATGAAATTTATTACTTTAAATGGCAAAATTTCCAATACCTAACTGCCTATCAACCTATCTATCTACCACTTTTTAAACATTAATCAGAGCTTAATGAAAAACATGCTTAACTCCATACAGGTTGTTATTTCAAAATGGTACTTGTAATCTGAACATTTTAGATATATTGGAACAAAAAAAATTAAATCTGTTTTATATGTCTTATGTACTAAGAGGCTGGAGAGTATTTTAAACCTGTCCTCTGTATGGTCTGTGGTTGTAAAAATAGTTTGCCCTCATGCCCATATTGCATCAGCGCGTTGCCAGCAACCTCACAGGTCACAGGGTCCATAGTCTACCCGATGGTACAAAAATCACTGCTCATTATGGGAAAAGAGATAATCTGAGATAAATAGGGCAAGTGTGCAGCATGGATGGGCTTGATTAATGTTCAGCCACATAATGCTAAATGGGAGGATGTGGCTAAGTCATAAAAGTTGGAGAATGAGAGATAATGTGGATTTATAGACCTGGTAGGGGTAATGAGTACACAGGCTGTTGTGATTGATAGTGAGAGCGACACTTCAGATGAGTGATATAGGTGGGGGGTATATGTAGAGCTTATACCAGAGCATGTGGTCAGGAAACCTTATTTTGTTCAATGCAAATTAAATCAACCACTATTATCATCACTGTTTTACAGAGACTGTAATTACGTATATAGGCACCAGTCCCCCCTGCCTCCCCAACTCGACCCTTCAAGGATAAACGTATGGATGGATGGATGGATGGATGGATGGATGGATTATTGTCATAGTGACAAGGAAAAGTAACATGCCTTTTTAGCTGAGTCACTTCCAGTTTTAGACATGATTGTGAAACCTTTTTGGACTTCTCTGTTGTTATGAGGTACAAAGTGAAAAACAGACCTAGAAAAGAGAAAATGACCATGTTTCACAGACTGTTTTGTTTTGCTAAGGCCACTTTATGCTAATCGCGGTTGTGGGTTAACTTTGAATTGACATGCCAATTATGTACTCTGTCCAGACAAAAGACATATTTCTAGTCCACACAGTGGATATGAAAATCATCCATACCCCCCATGAATGTTTTTAGATGTTGTCTCAATTACTGGAAATTTCAGTGTACTTTCTCAGGATTTTATTTGATAGACCAAGAGTGAATCATTGTAGGGTGGAAGGAGAATACATGGCTTTCAAAAAATGTGGTACATGCACTTGTATTCAGCCCCCTTTCTTCTGACATGTTTGTTGTAGTAAACACAAGTGGATTCCTTTGTTTATAACAAATTATGACATCTCATTAGTAGGTTAAGTTCTTATATCTGAAGGTTTCTGGGGGTTTGTGGTTCTTTGTGGCTGAATTAGTAAATCAGCTGCAGCTTGTGGAGAGGCTACAGCCTCCAATGCGGTTGTCATGAGTTTGCTTCCCGGTCTCGGGCCATTTGATGACTTCCCCTTCTCTCTCTACCCTCTTTTCTGTCAAATTACTGTTTACTAAAGGCTGAAAAAAAAATCTTTAAAAACGAAAATGTTCCCTGGGGTTTTTTACTACTTGACTTCATAGTTTTGTTTTTAATTTTTTTTGTGAATGAAAAACAAAGCTATGAAACCTTACTAATCCGTGTTTCTTTTAACGTCATAAACCCAGAACATCATGAGTTACTTCCTCTTGTTGCTGCAGCTCCAGCACGCCATGAGGTTTTGAATGACCTAGAGATGATGTAACCATAATGACTTCAACCTCAACAAACATTTTTTGGCCAACAGAATCCTGGTTTGTCCCTTTCCGCGTGTTGGCTAATTCCTATCGTTGTAAAAGTGCATGTTCCCTGAACGCATGCCTGCCCATGTGTTTTCTTTTTCTTCACAATTTTCTAAGTTTTTTCTCAGGTGTTTGTGTGTAAAATGTGTTTATTAAAAGTTTCTTTGACAGGTAACCAGGAATTATCCGGTGGCTTGCTCCCCAGACAGACCGTGCGTACACAGTGTACCATGGGCAGTAATTGTGGGCTCAACGGGGAGCGAGGCTACACCAAGTTAACCTTATTATTATCATTAAAGCGAGAGTTAGCCAGCTGTCTGAGACCAGGTTAAACAGACAAACTGTCGCTCGGTGAATCAGGTGCCCGCTCGTAGCAATTACTGCCAGGTCATCCCTGCAAATAACAATCTGTCTTTATTTAAGCTGCGCCTGCTGAAACAAATTATTGAACATTTAGAAATAAAAGGTTTCACTACTGGTTTTCCTTCTCTAGGACAGCGAGGCAGTGTGTTGTGAAATTGTGCTTTATTGGCCCCACAGGTTTGGCCACCTGGAGTCATCGCTCTTGTAAACAATGAGGTTTCCTCAGCTCCTGTTCCCGAACATCCAGCTGCGAGTTTCTGTAACAAACTGTACCTGTCCTTCTGCTCGGGGCCCATTTAACAAGTGGAACCGCACAGACAGGTGCTCAGCTTTACTCCCACAGCGTTGTCAAGGATTGTGATTATTTGGATGGGGAGAAGTGAGCCGATTCCTGAAACTCCACTGGTTTGTTTTGTTTCAACTTTTTTCAATGTTGCAAGTTCAAAAATGCCACACATGGCAAAAATAAGAAGATGAGACACAAATATTGCAAAAGTGAGAAGTAACATTAATACCAAAACATCATGTACATTGCTGACCATGAACATTAATGTCCCGATAATTTTTAAGATCTTGTCATGTTAAACATGAAAATTATTAAATGGTAAGCCGGACAACTATTAGTGATGCACGCCATAAATCTGGCCTTTACGGAAGATCTGAAAAGAGAGCGCCACTTTGCCTTTAAAACCATGAGAAGGCAAATTAAAAGTTTGCAATGTGCCATACAGGGAACAAAGCAAAAAGGTGAAAGAAGGCGGTGCAGTGAAATGAGACACAAATGCAACGTTTTGGCTTCCATGCAAATTGCTGTTATATCATCCCATGGTGAAACATGGGGGTGGAAGGAGAATACTCTGGGGATAATCAAGAATGGGTACAAAAGTTGCTCAAAATTGGTGGGAAGATGAATAAAGACAGCAACCAACCAGAGGCTGCAAAAATATTGAGACGTACGTGGAAGTTGACCTTCAACAACTCAATGGACTGTTTAAAATTAAAGCATGTTAATGACTTAGAATGGCCTAGTCCAAGATCTTCTCTAAATACAACTGAGATTAGAAAACTATTGTTCACAGATGCTCTCCAGCCATTCTAACTAAGATTGAACAATTTTTTTTTTAAATGACCATTTCTGAAAAAGTTCAAGGGATAGGAATACTTGCATAACACAGTTTATTTTTTTTTTCTTTTTTGGTTCTACTAAGGGTTTCTTTGAGGACAAGTATTATTTTCCTCAAAATAAGAGGGAGAAAAAAAATCCTTCTTACTATGGATCCCCCGCAGGTCAGAGGAGAGACAGAGTTCTTGCGACAGACTGGCAAAGCAAACAAAAACACGGAGAAAAACATCCCCAGACAACAGACAAAGTTTTATCAATAAAGATGTCCTTTCTATGAAAATAAACACACCGGCCAAACTAAACACGACACCGGATCCAGGACTGTTGTCAGACGTTCGCCAGCAGACGTTGTTGAAGGGAAGCGTGCGGTGCGGGGGATAAGCGATGACGCCACAGGGCCTTTCCCCTCCCTTTTCCCTGAATGTTCCTCCCCACCTGTCCTGGTCCACATTCCTGCAGTATCACCTGCTCAGCTGTGAACCCCACAGAGACTGTCCAGCGGGTCTCTCTGTCCCAGGCTTCCCAGCAGTCTGATAATAAGGGATGATGCATCTGTCAGCTCAGCTTGGCTCTCCTGAGTCAACAATATTGGGCTTTATTTTATTATTATTATTTTTTTGCATAGCAGTTAACGGGGGAGGGGAACAAAAAGAGAAAAACAAGGAGATTAAAGGGTTCAGTCACACTTTTTCTTTGTTACTGTGCACATCTGAAAATATGTGAATATAAAAGAAACATCAAAAACAGGTTTTTGTTGTTGTTCTTCTTCAGGGTTTTTACTTGGGTCTTTTTTTACCCACCAAGATTTTAACATCAGCTCCCACAAAGGAAAACAATCTTTGATGTCTTAAGAGTAAAAATTAAAACATGGAGAACAGAGCAACATGTTTTGGAAACCTCAGACATCTTGGAAGAAAAGCAAAGAGAGTTTTAATATCTTCGATTTACAAGGCACTTTGTGTGTGTGTACAGATGGTTATTCAAACAACAGGTGCCAAATATAACATGACATAAAGGCATGGAGATATCTCAGTCAAACTTCCTGCTTGTTAAGAAACAAACATAAAAAAAAGAAGAAATGGGACAGCGTGTAATTTCGAGCACGCTGGTACGGTGACTGTGTGCAATACTATGTGTTGTTTGATAGAAGCGTGCCTAAGAGGATGCACATGTGTGCGTACACGCAGCATCTGCAGCTGTCCGTGTGAGTGTGACAAAGCAAAACAGTGGAGGGAAATGAATGAGGGATGTGTAATGGCTTGCTGCTCTGTTATGTTCATTAGGCCCAAACGCATGTCAGACTGCGTGTGCGTGCATGTGTGTGTGCGTGCGTGTGTGTGTGTGACTTCCATGTGTGTCTGTCTGCTGGAGTGTGTTCGCAGAGCTTCAGCACAAATTCCTGGGAAACAGTAGGAGACATGGAAAAGGTCCGCGGCGCAGTGTTTGCTTGTCAGTGTGTGTGTAACATCACTGACAGCAACACATGAGACAGATGCTGACAGTGTAGCAGATTACCAAGCAAACAATGGTTATCGTCAATCAGCTGACGTTTTCCCAATTTCCCAACTGTTTCAGGTCGAGAGGAGCCTTCGATCCTGGTATGAGTGGGAGTGAGAGCCAGGCTGTTCTTTGAAATCGTCCTTGCTTTTGTTACTGCTGCCACATCACAGATGTGTCCATGTGTACATTTTTGCTGAATGTCCATTGAATATCTAGAACGCAACTTTGTTTTGCACAAGGTTGGGTAGTTCCAGAAAGCACCTTTAAATCAGTTTCACTTTGGCTTCAAAAAGAGCACATAGTTGTTGCCGCTAACTGTAAAGATTTGGAGAACATAAATGAGATGCAGGAGCATAATCATGCAAACAGTTTTTAAATCCAAACTTTATTTACTCAATTTGTGTGCTTAAGAAAAAGTGGCACATGGAAATAAAATAATTTTTTTAATGCACTGTGTCACAGGTTATATTTCTAAAACAGAACTTATGAGTAACATCCTTTCTAATTTTTATTTTATTTGAGCAGAACGTACATCCGGATCTGCTCTCTGAAACTAAAGGCTGTCCGTTTGACTTTTGGATTATTATTATTATTATTAAATGAATGTCAAATTGCTTAAATGTGACGGCTGCATCAGGTCTTCAGTGAAATTAGTCGGTGGCTTAGAAGAAAGTAGTCGTAGTCTGTAGTTGTCAAAACCATCGCCTTGCAGCAAGAAGGTCCTTGCTTCAAGGTCAGAGTCCTGATCAACGCTGTTCTGCATGGAGTTCTTATGCATGCATAGAAACTTTCCGGCTTGCACACATGGCCTCCTCCCTCAGTGCAAAAACATACATGTACCTGGCTCCTCTGAAACGTTCTCCATGGTTAATTGTTTCCATGGTTGTTAGTAATTCACAGCTTCCTGTGTATTTGGGGTCTAAATATGCTGGGACACATTTCACAGTCAATTTCTCTTAGCAGCTGTTCAGAATGGGAAAGACGGTGGAACAGAAAAGAAACTATTGTGCGACACTTGAATTGAGAATCAAAATCTACAGTGAGATCAGCGGCTAAAAGGTTTACAACAACAGATGTGACAAACAAAATTTGGACAGACAGTGTTGGAGCTCAGAGCAAACATGTGGGATTTGCTAAGCTAAAAAAAAAAAAAATCAAAAACAAACATGCCAATCTAAATATTTTGAAAGTGCCTCACGCTCAGTGTGATGTATGGAAAACAATCTGTGAAGCTGTGAACCTGAAACCTTGTTGAAGCTCACAGCATCATGAGTTCTGGACATTTAAAAGTATATATTGTTCCATCAATCAGAAAACAGAACATTTGTCATGATTGTGTTTTTCAGTAGGATGCTAACCCAAAACACATGGCCAAATTAACACAGAAATAGTTAGTCAGACTCAAAAGCAATCTTCTTTTGGCCATCTTGATCTCCTGACTCAAATCCTATAAAACCTTTGTGAGGGGAGCTGAAGAGAAGAGAGCATGAGGGCCCTGGGCTCTGCATGATCTAGGGCACAAACAGCTAACATGGTCCAGATGGACTCATGTGGTCAGTGAAGTCATCCAATACACAAATAGTTCAGATGACTGAGAGAAATTATGCAAAATTACACGGGTGAAGATCCCCTTTCTCATAAAGTTAGAAAATACAATGAGGCTACGCTACCGAAATAAAATATTATCTATTGTTTAAATATCTTAAAAGGAGCTTCAACAAACATGGCGGTGGTCTTTGCAGAAGGATATAGTCATATTCACTAAGTTAGATTATGGCTTCTGATGAGGTCCATATTAAAAGTACCTTTTCAAATAGGAACTTTTAAGAAGATATTAAATATGTTTTTCATTAGACCCACACTTCTGCATTAAAAATGTTTTTATTAGCTTGATGTAAAATTCTAATATTATATTATCTTACTAATGTTATATAATAGTATATAACATAATATTGTAATATTCTGTAACCTTAAATGTCCTGTTTTCATTAGTAGTATGCAAAAAACATCATCATTAATAAAAATCAACAGAAACGCTTTAAAACATCAGTCTGTGTGTAATTCACAATACTTGAGTTACATACATGAACTTCTCAATAATATTCTAACTCTCTGAGTAATTTTTACTTACTTTGTTTTTTTACTTAGGGTATTATTAGGGTTGCACCTTTAATAAAGTAGCAATTCTTGTCGAAAGCTAAAGTCTTCTGCATAAAAGCGCAGCGACTCAGAGAGCTTACAAGCTTGGTTATCCACAGTGCATACTCAATATTCATAGAGAATATGTTTAGGCTCACTGTAAATTACCTAAAATCAAATATACTGTGCGACAAGACAGACAATAAACACTTTTTACAACATCCAATCAAAATGTATGGTCCTTTTTATAGAAGCCATTATATTAAAGTTATTGAGGTCATTTTCCATGCTAGGCTGTTCATTTCCCAGCACAGCTCATGGAGCTGGGCCGACCTCCAACACATTTTACTGAGAGTTTTACTTCTACTGCCATTCCCAAAAAGCTCCTGAACAGAGATACTGGAGCAGCTGATCGCCCCCTAGTTGACCTTTTACACAAACCTTTCATCGTGCTGCAAGCTCACGGGGTACGTGCTGAACATGTGCATCGACGTGACTTGACTGTGGGAGTGAACGTCAGACTCTGAGACATTGCTGGCGAACTGCATGCTTCTGAGCAGGTGGATACAAAAACCGCCTTAAGCACAAGGGAAGAATGTAACATAAATATTTGCATGGCTAGCAAACTGGAAAAGAGAATTCCAGTTTGCGAGAAGCAACATTTATATACTTTCACCACCATGAAAACATGGAACATTGCGAAAACATATTGCAGTGTTGCAACTTTTTAAATAAAAATAGCTAATAAATGTAATTATTTTAAAATACAATTGGAAATTTTAATAAAAATAAAATTCTTTGATTTACTGGAACTATACTTAATTCCCAGTAAGTTAGGCTTACAATGGTAAATTAAGCTGGAAATGAATCGCAGTCTTTTTTGGTGCCTTTTTTGTGCAAAAACAGCAGAAAACCTGTTTTTATAGCACTAAAAAACACATTTTATAATATAAACGCATTTTGAACTTGAGGCTTACCTCTGATAGGACAGAGGCCAAAATATGTACTTTTTCAATCACAATAAACAATGCAAGTAACTGTAGTTCCACAAAAAAAAAACATATATCATTTTACAATGTTTTGCTAAGTCATTTAAAAATAAGGACAGAGTGGGGGGATCAGGGCCAGGACAGTAGGTCATGAAACATTATATCAGTTTTAATAGAGTCCATATCTAATTTTGTATTAAGCATTACAGTATCAATTGTTTTAATCTTACTTTTTACCCAAAATGAACCTTGGAACAACACTTTGCATGACAGAACTTGTAACTGCTTTATCTGATAGTCCTGTTTTGGTGAATACGATTAGTGGAAAATATGTTGCCCAAAGCAAATTCCTTTTGTCCCACCTTAGCATATGAGTGGATACTTCCTTTACAATGTCTCTTTCACTGCCCTGGTCAGCAGAATATCAGGGACATGGAGAACGTGTGTGTTCTGAGGAAAGGCTTAAAGAGGGATTGGAAATACAAATCTTGACCTCGGGTGTGGAATTCCAGGGTCGGCATTCGAGGAACATGCCTAGCCCAAGGAGCAGGCGAGCCCAAAACCCCCTCTGGGCAACTTCACCCTTACACAACACATTTCCAACAAACACACACACACACGCATACCTACACACACACCTACACACACACGCGCGCCTATGCACTCACACACCACACCAGCAGAACAAGCAGACAGTCCCCTGCCCCCTTCCTTTTGTTGTTGTTTTTTTTCTCCTCTACCCCCTCTCACAATGGAAAGGCATCTCCACGTTCCAAGAGGCCACAGCGAGAGATCTGCTCAGCAGCGAAGCAACAAACACACAGTCCGGCTTCTCGTACACTGGGCTTCTTCTCTGCACAGTTTTTCTACAAGACAAGAGACAGGTGCAGCAGAAACGCACACAATCACATGCTTTTGTCCCAACAAGAAAAGATGTCGATGAAACCGTTTACAGGTTCTGTCAAGCAGCGACAAACTTTCTGAACTAGAAACAGTGCAGCTGAGGCCCCCGGCAGCCTTGATTCACTCACAGAATTGCTGTCAGTACAAAGCTCCTTTGAGCTTGCGCATTGTCTCCTCCCCGGCTTGTTCCCTATGATTAGTCAGCAATCTGCTATCATACAGGGCTCTGGCCTACTTCTGGACAGGAATTCGACCCATGACATCAGTCTGCACCAAAGAAGCCAAAGTCTGTCCAGCGTAGGCCTGGTACCGATGAGGTGGATTATGATTGTAGTTTGTACTGGCTTGCAAAGGTATACAGACTTCATAGTTTGTCATATTACAACGGCAAACTTCAGGGTGTTTTACTTTGATCCCGTTTTTTTCTGAAGATGCCACAATAAAGAGGAGCTGAAACCAACAGACACCACAGTTTTAACATTTTATCCTGAGAAAAATTTGATGTTTTTTATATTTATGTATATTTTGTTTGTTTTCCGTTACTCTGTCTCATAAATTTTTTTGAAAGTAATAAATTAGTGGTTGCAACATAAAAAGCTGGAGAAGGCATGGGGAATTTTTCAAAGCACTGTTTTATGTTTACTTTATAGAAGATCGTCTTTAAAAAATTTGAGAAACTGCACAAAAAAAACACACACACACACACACTGGCAACACAGAAAAACCTGATGTGACCTGGCAGAACTGAAACAGACAGAAGGTAAACACCAAAATGCTGTTGTGGTGACTTACTTGTTCTCTAATTCAATCAAGACTGCGGCACTCAAAAAACAAACCACAGCCATAAACCTTTACTGTCTACCAAACTGTTTTCACTTTCTTAACCTTCACCACACCTTTGGCTGTCCGAGTCTCACACAAATCTCAAATATTAGGGGACGATTAATGTGATGAATTAAAGATGTCGGAGCTGCGCTGTCACACAACCTAATTTGCGGTTGGGGAAGCAGACCGTCTGTAACGCTTGCATTTCAGGCTTTGTGCTCATTTCCCGAAATTTTATGAGTTCCTAATGGCGAAAACACACGCACTCACTCAGACAAGTAAAAGATGAATAAAGAAAAACAGAGACGGAGGAGGGGCGAGAGGGAAGAAAAACAGAAAACGTGAGAACAGAAATGGAGAAGAAAGACTGATTAATCCTCCCTTTTCAGGTGTTCTCAAGACGATTGATTCAAACCCCCCCTGCCCTCCGCCGCCCTTCCCGACCTGCCTGCCGCTCTGTGAGGTCGGTTTTGGTGTTCCTTTCTTTCTCATGAATGGCACCTTTGCATCAGTTACCCAACAAAAACATCCTTCAGATGGAAGGGCATGAGGGGCGACCAAGAAAGGAGGGGTGGAGTTGGTTCGCAGAGGCAGTGTGGGAGACAACCTCCTCGTAGCACATTCCAGGCTTTTGTCATCCCGAGGAATTTGTTTCCTGTCAGCTTCTTAAGCCAATAGATAATACGTTATCAGGGATGAGAGGAGCCTCGACCCCAAACCCCGCCACCTACAATGAGAATGGAAAATGTATATCAGGAAATGCCTTCAAAGTGAGACGTCTTATGCTGTGATAAATCTCGGCTGGCTAATGTTCAAGGTGGCGTGTGTTAAAACAGACCAGGGAGACCCTGTTGGTGGGGTCAAAATCTGAAGCACGAGAGAGGAAGATGAAAAGAAAAGCCAAGCAGTCTTCTCAGGACACCACTGAAAATAATTATCCACAGAGACGATAGGGTTTCAGAGGCTGACAGGTTCCGACACGGTGCGCCACGCAGGGATGTTGACACATCTTTCTCCATTATAGATGTTTTGGGGCATTATTTCATTGCTATTAGGCTCTAATTTACGAGGTGCTCTGAACATAAGCTCTTTCCGTTTTACAGCACTGAGTTTCCCGCTCTCTCCAAATAGATGTGTGGACCCTCTAGACGGCTAGCCTGGGGCCAGTAAACCTCTCACAGTAAAGGCAACCGCAACCATTCTCTCAGAATTACATCACTTTTCCAGGTCCCAATTGTGAAATCAAGGCTCAGCTGTTGCATTCCTTTTCCTTGCTTTTATTCTCTCTCTTTCTTTCATTCAGTAGCAGAAATTAAGACTTGCAAAAGCCATAGATAGGGAGATGCCTAAAGCGACATTTCAGGATTTTCGGGGTGATAATCAGTTGAAAGGTTAAGTTAGATAGTATACCACTGGCTCTCTTGGCATCTTTATTTAGTACTAATACAGATTAGATGCTCCAGCTCCGTCTAAGAGTCAGTCTAACTGAGGCAAAGACCTTCTTTAGGCTGGTGTTGGAAGTGTAAGACTTCTGCGGTCTTAAAGTTTCTTCAATCTCAAAAAGCATCATAGAAGTTTTTTACAAGTGTTATTTTATGAGCTGCTAAAGTGTCCTGTTTACATTTAGTGGTTATTTACATAGAAGTCAATGGTTAAATTACACAGAAAATAGACATAGTTGGTAAAGTGCCACCAATAATCATGAGAAACATGTTGCAAGAATGCTACACATGAAGGGTTTTTGATCAGTTACACCCATAGCCTCTGTATCTTTCCTAAATATATACCTCTTGTAATAATGCCTCACATTAAAAAAAAAAATTATAATAAATTTTAACTTAAAATTGAACTTAATTTTAAGTTAAATTTGCTTTCCTGAAGCACAGAAAGTATTATATTTAAATTTATGTTAAAGTGTCTTATTATGCTTTACTGTTAAAAATGATAGAAACTTAGTGTGATTTTATGAGGTCATAGTCCTTAAGCAGCTCAGTGAAGGTAGATTATTGAGCTGCTTAAGGACTATATGACCTCATAAAATTACCATTAATAATCGTGCATTTCATTCTACTTTCTTTTTTCAAATTCATGTTTTTTATTCTATAATTTTCTGAATCCCACTTTAACCTAAGAAAAAGCATTTAACCATGTGTTTGATGTATAAAGTCCAATAAGAATAAACCCCCCAAAAGGTTTTTTGAAAAGCTCTTAAAAATCCACTCATAGATAACTTCTAATGAAGACAAAAATAACACATCTCAATTCAAAGAAAATAAAATCCACTTTATAAAAACAACATTCCTTGAACATAAAATAAAAATTTTCCTGGACTTCATCCGCAACAGTGATTATTCTTATACCTTGTTTTGAGGATACTTTTCTTCCTTACTCAATTCTTTAGACATTTTAACAAGGCAACCTGGACATGTCACCGTATCTTCACATGTTTTCCTCATTCATCACTTTCCATGCCCACGACCCACTTGGAAGGAAATGACTGTGGATCAGTGGTATGTCCACAGAATAAACAGTGGCTAGCAGAGGCCTGGACCGGGCTTATCAGGTCTGCCTGATTGACCCTACACTCCCTCTTTGTTTAGACGTCCTGACAGGCGGGTCACCGCTCCACATCCTTCTCCGCCTTCGCTCCATTATTCCCACAATTTTGTGTTGTAAAAGTGAAAGGCCATGTTTTACTTCTTTACTTGAAGGGCAAACAAGCCGACCGAGGTGCTTTTGGGGAAACCAAACACTGACATAAAGAGGGGGACCCTTGTGTCCGTCTGAGACACCGCATGTCCCGCTGCTCAGACAGGCATCTCTGATATGTGGCTCGTTCTGAAGAAACAGCAGGGAAAGGTAAAGACATGTTGTGGGCCGTTGACAAATATTTACTGCTTGCTCGGACAACAGGAGGAATGCGGAGGAACGTCTCTATCAGGGGTCGCTTACCCCCCGCCTTCGTCTTTCCCCTCTGTGTGTGTTCTTCAGCTGTTCCCAAGGTCTGTCTGAGGGCGCCGTGGCCCGTCACTCTCTCAGATTAAAGGTCCGCTCTCTTGCTCTTCCTTTAAATGCCACACGCTTTGTTTTTCCTGAGGAGGGGTGCAGAATGCGTGTGATCTCTCGTCGGGCTCCCTCTCATCCATCTCTGCCAGAAGCTGAGGGGGCAGAGGGGCTAAAAGGGGTTCAGGAGGGGGCAAGGGGCAGGGTTACACTGGGGGAAGAGCAGGGTCAGAGGTTAAGCCAGGCTGACACCTCCCTCACCCCTCCGGCCCACCAGCTCACCCATAATCTTTGCACTATACCAGCGGAGACCTGAAGACACAGAAAAACACACAGCCCTCTGACTATGAGTAATAAAGTCTTCCTCTGACATTTTGCTCATGTCTTCAACACTGCTGTTATTCATGCAGAGCGTGGCTCGTTATTGAGCACAGATGTGGAAATGTAATGAGCAGCCGCTCTCGCTGGCACAGAAAGCGTGGCAACGAACAGTGGGCTCCACTGTGGGGGAAGACAGATGGAGACGGACGGAGAAAATGAAAAGGCCTGAGATGGAGGACAGGATGAGACAGGCCGAAGGAGGTTCAGGTTGGTTCACAGGTGCAGAGAAAGTATTGTTCAGAATCAACTGTGATCCCTTACAGTAATTGGAGCCCTGCAACAATATATCTTTTGTTGCACGTCCTGCTGTGTCTGCTTGAGAAGAAGAACAGGACCAATGAGGTAAGCTGGTTTTGATAAGAAAAACATTAGGGGGAAATTATTCAAAGTTGCAACGTGAATTTGTCTATTTTGTAATTTTATTCTTGTCTGTTTAGCACGTGCCAAAACATTCAGGTTTTGCTGCTGCAGCCACAAAATTCGACATATTTTAATAGTGATAGACCAATACGAATTAGAGTACTAGCACATTAGTGTAAAATAAAAGTAAAATCATTCATCCATTAGAAAACAGAAAAACAAATCTGACAAGTGCAGTGTGATAAAGAGTCAACACACTGAAGAACTATTGGTTCTTGGATGTCTGTTGGACGTTGAGCCAGACCAGGTCATGGCTGCAATGTTAGCCTGCAACACACGTGGCATCGTGCATACAGGCCAGAGAGTTCAGTTTTGGTCTCATCTGACAGATCACCTTGTAGTAAACTGCAAACTGTTTTTTTTTCCCCCAACAGTGGATTTCTTCTTGACGTGCTTGACATAACAGTCAGAGTTGTGGAGTGCACCAGTGATATTCTTCCTGTTGACCGATTCTTAATGTGTGTATGATGGATTGAGCAGAGCTCTGTGAGATGTTTGAGGATTGTGATACTGCTGAATGACTTACACCTGTTTAAACTTCTCCAAAAATGTCCTTCCCAACCTAACCTCTTCTTTGGTCTTCATCTTGGTGTTTACTCTCTAATATTCACTAACAAACATCTGAAGCCTTCACAGAGCAGCTCAACAGCTGAACTTAATTAGTATTTAGGTAATTTCTCAATGCCATTGCTATGACTAGATTTTATTTATGGGCATTTGTGGGCATCACCCTTTTATTGCTAAATATTTCAAAACCATGCATCTTTCTGTTTAAGTGAAAATTTCAGTTTTGATTGACAAACAACCTCTATGGATTGGATAATAAACAAGAAGAGATTGAAGTTATAATTAACAACTAACTACGGCAATAAGCGTCATTCAACTTTTCTGAAAGCAAGTTAGGCCTGATCTGTTTATTTTCCGAAGATGCCCACTGTTTCCTGCAGATGCACATTTAAACTGTGAAATCAGCAAAGCTGTAGGAACTATTGAGAAACCACTGAGTGACATGTAAAAGTGTTTTTACTTCCCTAAGAGCTGGGAAATGGGTGCCACATTAGTGCAAGCGAGGAAGCTAAAGAAAACATGATTCATCCAGTGATTTGTCATGTGAGTGGAAAACATTACACAAGAAATCATCTAATGCCATTGTGCTTCTGTTATGACTACAGAGTCTTTGGAGAAAAAGACAAAATCCCGGGGAGAAATAAAGTGTCTGGATGAAGGCACAAAGTTATTTGCGTTAAATGTGAGTTTAAGGCATATAATGAAATATAAATGTTTCTAGTGAACTGATTTAATCTTGTACTAGGAAGGAGCAAACCTAACAGACATCAGGCTTTGTTTGGCTCTTCAATGTCACACGTCTCCTGTTTTGAAAATCTACAAAACCTGTGCAATGATAGAGACTTTAGGATTGAAACTAAGAAATCGTCCCTTGTGTATGTTCAAGGGAAACCCGATTTGTTTAACATGCAATAAATACTCTTTTGAACGTTAGCAAAAAAAAAAAAAGAAAAAGGAAGGAGGGACTACGGCAGCAGAACATTCAATACCAGTGTCAGAGCCTCTGTCCGTGGTGCTGAACCACTCATCTACACCCATAGAGCTGGAGCAAATAGAACAGACAACGTCAAGGAATCTACCGACAATTTACCCAAGAATGGAGGATGTTGTCTGAAAAAGATCCGTCTTAAAATTGATCATTTTAAATATTTTTTTTTATTTTTTACAAAACAGATGTACTCACAGCTGATACAATTTGAGAAACCTTCAGCATAAACAAGTAAAGATTCGCTTCAGATCTAATGAAAGATTTAAAATCTGTTTAAAGTTTAAAAATTAAAAGTATAATGTAAACAGATTGAGCCGTCTAGTGCGCAGCATCCTGTCAGTTCTCTGTCCTCTGCTGCTGAAAGACCACGCAGTCTTCTTTTGTTTTTAAGCTTCTCCTCGCATCTCCTGAGATGGCAAAAAGGAAAAGTAAGTGTGCCGGGAAGAACAGAGCACTCATCTCAAATGGCATCCACTCACATAATGCATGAGGAGACATCCTCAGTAAACACAGCAACAGGAAGTGTTTGAATCTATGAAACATCCTGCTTGCTGAAAGTTAAATGACATGCTGTAAATTTGCTGCCTGGTGAGCTTAGATTTTTTTTTTGTTCTCTGCATGCGTGACTAACAGAGATACAAGCTACCAAGCTGCGCTGCAAGCAACTGGCGGCACAGATGTTAACTGCATCAGTTAATCAGACAACTTTCATAGATTTTTTAAAGGGTACCTGTGATGTGCTTCGGATGTGGACACACACACACACACACACACACGCACACACACATCCTTACTCACTTTAGGCCTCAGGCCATAAACCTGCTGTGAGCTCCTGACCTTCAACCCTAATAACTTTTCCCTAAGTCAGTATAAGTCCAGGGTGAGCTCATTTTATGGTTGCAAAAAATGTTTGCTCATCTGTCCAGCAGTTGATGAAGTACCTTAGGGGGCCTGCTTGAAAGAATAAACAGTCACTCAGCATTGATCTTGCTTAGGCTCTAACTATAGCCAGGTGCTGATGGCCTCTGTGGAAAAACTGGCATGTCTTTGGAGATCCATCTTAAGTTCACAGATATTTTTTTAAGCTATCAGGAAAGACCAGTCCTAAAGATTATGTTGGGCAACGTAAATGGCAAAAGTAAGAAAAAAAAACCAAAACTGGCTGACAAAAGATTTTGAAATTTTGAGGTAAATGTTTAAAAGTGAAATCACAATTTTTTTCTCTATTGGGGGGAATACAAAGTCAAGTCTACTGATTAAATTGTTTTCTAGAGAAACAGTTTTTATATTTTATTAATAGGAATACTGTCTTATAATATACCCTTAAATTGCTTATTTTGATATTTGATATAAATGATCTGTCAAAAATACTTTCACTTTGTAATCCATATAAGCACTCTTACTTAGTAAGATTGTATAAATTTGTGTTCATACTGTGCAGTGGAAATTTAACTAACACAATATATTGTGCTACCATCACCACTAAAGAAATCTATGTTCATTTAAAATTTCTTTGAAAAAAAGCTTTAATTGTGTTTCAAAGAAAACAGCCTGAGTATCACGTAAAAGCAAACAAGGGGAAATAACAAGGGGAATCCCAAACAGCTGAAACGGCGCAACCCGAAGTCCAGCGGAGATCAGAGATACGTGGAAACAACATTAATGTTTATTCAACATTTTGTGCAAAGGACATAGAAATGATAAGGAGAGGAGCTACTGCAGTTGATAAACCCGGTAAGTTTTCAGCTGTTCTTCATTAACGTAACATAAATAGGTTATAATGATTTTTATTCAGTCAGGACTTTACCTCTAGCCACATGCATCACAGGTAGATAAAGCATTGATTAATGCCTGGTTTTAAAATTAGTTAACTGGACTTGTAGCTGTTATTTTGTGCCCATGTGGCTGGACAACACACGGCACGACGAACCCGATCGAACCGTTATAGCTAGGATTTCTGTCGGCTAATGTGTCTCAGGTTTTGAAAATGGGCCGACAAATCTAAGATGGTGTAAGGAAATGAGGAAGGAAGGGTCAGTGCAGAGCACCAGAGTTGAGCCTTTTTTCATTCAGTGTCATCAACAGAAAGAAAAAAAAAGGCATGAAGAGATGATAAAGTCGATAATTAAAATGAAGTCGATAGGTTTAATTTATCAATTGATTTATGGTTTATCGCGACAGGCCTAATACGTGCAGGCAAAACCAAGAATAAAATGCATTGCAAAGTAGCAAAACAAAATAGACAGAATATTCCTTTTTTGTCCCTCTGCATTCAGATATTTTAGTATAAATGACAGGCAAAGAGAAGCACAGAACAGCTGCGATAGAAGTACATGTTCCAACTTAATACAGCCTCAAAGTTTTACAGTTTGTCTGGTTACAAACACAAACTTACATGTAGTCTAACGAGCTTGTGTTTGATTGACACAACTCAATAGACTTGAGCTTGTGTCAATCGTCTTAACAGCAAGACATGCTGAGGAGACCCAGGTGTGGTTCCAAAGATGGACGCCTGGCCTAGAGTGTACCACAGGATCATCACTGCATTTAAGAAAATAAGTGGATCTCATCAACTTAGCATTTCATTGAAAAGTTACTTTATTTTAAGCAATTCAATAAAAAAGAACACAGTGATGCAGTTTGTAGAGCTGTTGCCTTGCAGCAAGAAGGTTCTGGGTTCAATTCCTGGCCCCAGTCTTTCTGCATGGAGTTTGCAAGTTCTTCCTGTGCATGCGTGGGTTTTCTCCGGGTACTCCGGTTTCCTCCCACAGTCCAAAAACATGACTGTCAGGTTAATTGGTCTGTCTAAATTGCCCCTAGGTGTGCATGGTTGTTTGTCCTGTGTGTCTCTGTGTTGCCCTGCGACAGACTGGCGACCTGTCCAGGGTGACCCAGCCTCTCGCCCAGAACGTCAGCTGGAGATAGACACCAGCAACCCTCCTGACCCCATTAAGGGACAAGGGTGTAAGAAAATGGATGGATGGATGGAATAAAAAAGAAAGTGAAGCTCACTTGTTGTGTAGTTTTCTTAACAAAACAGTTAATATAGTTAATTTTATGCTAAGGAATCCGATTGCACGTAATTAAGACTCAGCATGCGGTTTCTGAACAAGATATGGTGTTAAGACCAATAATGATGTATTCTTATCAGCTGAAACAATACTGGGGAAGAGAAACAAGGGTTTTCAGACAGTAATGGACAGTTTTATTGCAAAAAAGAAACCCTCACCTCTTCACTCCTGTCCTTTCTGTCTTCTTGTGAACAATGCACAAGACGACATTGTGCATTGTTCATCACATTGTCAGAAATCACTTTAAAGATCTCTGATGCACGTGCGCGCATACCTGCACAGAAACATTTGCAGTCCTGCACTCACTCATATGTCCTTACATATGTCCACTGAAAAGTTATGTTATGGTAAACACAATGCTGAGAGAGACTTTTGTCTGTGTGTGTGTGGCCATGAGTCCAGTTATCTCCTGGTCTAGAGTTTGGCATACAACAACACTGTACTTTTAAGAGTCTTGTTTATAATCTTTTGTCAGTTCCACGTTCACTGCAACATTCGGTGTAAGAGACATGATAGAGAGCAGAATATTTTTTTTATTATTATGTTTTGTTTAACCACAAATTCCAAGTTGGCCGCAGTACAGTTTGAGGCAACCACAGTAAACACTCACATGACATTCAGGGAAAACAGCTTGATTTTCTTCTAGAAAACGTTCCCTATCCTCTGGTTTCAGCTGATTTCTTTGAGCCTCCAGCCACAAGGTACTGGGGAATAAAAGTTGGCAGCATTGACCCTTCCAATATTGTAAGCTCCAACGGGCTGTGGTCGCTTAATGATTTACCAGAATTTTGATAAGATCTTCTGGCGGAGCTGATAAGTCAAACACAAGAGGAGATCATTGACACTCACACAGCATTATGAAACACCAATGCTTCTGCAGCAACCTGGCTTTTCACAGAACAGGGAGGTTAATTGATTGACTTTGTTCTGTCTGTCTGTCTATTTGAAATGTTCTTTCTGGTGATTGCTCTCTTCCTCTGACCTCTTAACCTTTAATCTCAATTCAAATGCCATCTCAACCCATGTGGAAATTAGGCAAACACTCCATTCAGTTGGATTTATTGCACACATTGACTAACTGAACGAGAAAGGCAACTTGTACAAGGTCATGCAAGATGTTTCAAATTATTTTAAGGCGCAAAATTTTTTTTTGCTGTATTTCAAGTTTTACATCTGATTTAGACATAAGCGTGACTTGTATATATATAAAATTAGGATATAATTATATAATTTTCTTTCCAAGTCACCCTTTGTGGGGTTGCTATGTGAAAAATGAAAAAGAGTTCAAGAGGCAAGAATAGCTTAGCTATGCATTGTTCTGCAGGTATGTCTTTATATATTAGAATACTTTCAGGTACACCAGCCTCCAGTCAGTTTCTAGTGGAGAAGAATTATTTTTACTTAAAAGGAATATTTCCAGTCCAAAGTTTCCATTAACGTTTTTGAAGCAAAACCCTCTGAAACAGACCATAAACATTTTTCCTTATTTTAAAGTGGACATTTTCAGGCTCACATTGCAAGATCCTATCCATGTTCAGATTGTGAAAAACAGGCAACCAAGCAGAAAAGTGAAACGCTGAACAGATTACACAATAATAAGCTCCAGGAAGTCATTCTGCTAACATCCTGCTGATAAACCACCTCAATTGCCCACACTTCAGCATCCCTCCCAGTCGGATAGACTTTGACCTTTACTTATATTCTCAAAAACCTTTATTTAGAAAATAAAGTCCATTGACATCAAAGATAATTTCAGAAATGGCACTGTTCTTTTGCTGACTAAGAACACTATACAGAACTTTACAAAGCAACATTAACAATAAATTGTTTCTAAATCTAAAGTCAAATGAAATATTTTACAAATTAATCACTTTATTGAGAAATCTACAAAGTGTGGATGCAACAAACAGTAGCCAACAGCCCAAACGATACAGAGAAACGAGTTTTAAGACACTAATGAACAATTTTATTAAAAAAAACCTTTCACCTCCAAAATCCCTTTCCTTTCTGTCTTGTTGTGAACAATGCAACACACTTTAAAGACCTATGATGCATGTACGTGCATACCTGCACAGACATACCTACATTCCTGCACTCAGGGACATGACATGCTTACATATGTCCATGCACAAGCACAAACTCATGTGCTCACATTTCGACAGCAGCCACTTTCAAGTGAATCAAGTTTCCAAGCAGGGAGCAAAAACCTTTGCTTAGCAAATGTTGCCCTTGAGCAGATAAGTTTGTTTGGTTTGCCAGATTTTGGACTTTAGCTTCTGAGATCCCCTGGGAAATAAACGCGCAGGAATCACGTGGATCAACAGACTGGCTTTATCTTTTATGTGATGTCACTTTACTGTCATGTGCTTTTAACAAGATTAAATAAAATAAAAAATAATCTCGGAGGACAGAGAATCAAATCAGCAAAAAGTCAAAATATCTGATACAAAATGAAACAATCAGCATGAAAACACAGAACTGAATAGAAAGTTGCACAGTAAGATCATTTGCTGGCAATTCTGTTGGAGAATCCTTTACTGGAAGAGAAATGCTCAAAACAGAATCAAAGTGGAGTTCAGTCAGTGGCAGTGTCATTCATTCTGTATGTAGCACATGCTGGCTGTAGAGGCTCTCCTGAACTGGCTTCTCTTTTTATAAAGTGTCTTAGGACAACATGTTGTGAAATGCCACTATACCGGTAAGTGGAAAATTTCAGTAAAATGGATCGTTCTGCACATTATCAAGAAGAAAGGCGTGCTTTAATTGAAAAACATTGATTGCAAAGGGGAATCGGTATAAAAAGTAAAGAAAACGATAAGCCAAAACCAGAAAGGCATAGACGATTGAGCGAAAGAAAAGCCAAAACGGTAACGGCTCAGGCCAGGATTAGCTCCAGGTTCTGTGAGTTCTACAGAAAATAAAAGATGCCTATATGAAGCCAAGCCATCCACAAAAAAACCCCTGCAGTCCTATTGCTGAACAAATGACATCGTGAAGAGGTTGCAGTTTGGCCATAAACGTTGACTGGCCAGAAGAGAAATAAAGCAACAGGGGGCCAGACTGTTTGTCACAACCCACCAAACGTGAAATTCAAGTCACAATGCAGTGAAACAGGGTGGCCATGGCATCAAGCAATGGGACTTTCTTTTCTTACGCTATAGTGTCGGTCCTCTTTATCACATACTAGGGATCACTTGAGGAGATTGTGTTAACTTCTGAAAAGGCCCTCAAAATAAATGTTTCAACTCGACAGTGACCCCAAACATACCAGTAAGTGAAAAGCGTCTTGGTTCCAGACCAACAAGATTAATGTTATTGTGGCCAGTCCAATCCACCGACCTTAATCCAGTCTGGTCAACTTTGTGCGACACAG
Organism: Poecilia picta; assembly: GCA_033032245.1. Taxonomy (NCBI): domain Eukaryota; kingdom Metazoa; phylum Chordata; class Actinopteri; order Cyprinodontiformes; family Poeciliidae; genus Poecilia; species Poecilia picta. The sequence continues at coordinate 15,750,173 of CM065358.1, forward strand.
AAGCAGTTCTCAGAGACAGTGGTCATACAGCTAAATATTAGTTCACAGGAAATCTAAATCTTCAATTACTTTTCAGCATACAGTGAAAGCGTTCATATGTAAAGTAGAATTCACACATTTGTATATCTTTTTTGAACACAGAGATATTTCTGGTTCCTTTCTTTCAATATGCTGACAGCAAATTTGATCCATATTTCTTAATGGGATGATTTCGAAATGAAAGGTCAGAGTTCAAAATGCTTTTCCCAGAATAGAAATGAAGAGTAGAAAAGGCATTTTTTTAAACTACTTTAAATGAAAAATGTATATTCTTTGCCATCAAAGTTCCTATTCTAATTGGGAGTGGATTACAGTGACATTTAAAAATGATGTAATCCTTTCCATGTAAAATAGTTCAAGTCTACAGATTGATGTCATCCAGGATAAGACCTCAAACGGCTCAGATGAGATAATTAGTGCAGCCTACTTGATAACCAGACATTCCTCTGGCTGGTCATATCAAGCCTGTGTCAGTCATCATCGTCTCACTAAAAACATACTCAGCTTTAATGATGTGAGAGCAGATTTCATCCAGCTGGGAGATTTGACATGTCCAACCACCTCTGAAGTCTGCGCACAACCATCCGGAGGATTTCCATACGGCAGACGTCTTTCTTGGCTCCCGCTGGAGATTTTGCCTGGGTCGTAGTGACATGAGCACTATCAGGAGTCGTCCCAGTAATGGCAGTAAAAAAGAGGAGTGGGATTACTTGGAACAGCCACTGAGTCCAAGGGGTTGAACTTAACTGATTTGACACGACCATCTATGTCAGCGCAGAGCAACAGAAACTCAAAGGCATTTCTTCTGCCGATGCTAACTTAGACTCTTTTGAAGAAATGCCTCCTAGATTTCAAAGGCTGTAGTGGAACACTGCCATCTGCAGTTGTTTTGCTTTTTACAGTGTGGGGTCCCTTGTAAACGTGTGCATGCATGTGGTAGTATCCTCCTGGATTAAAGCAATTACTGCTCCACTGTAAAAGTCATGCGTCTACTCTGCTGGGTTGATCTATGCTGCACGGAGCCAAGGTTACATTTCAATAGCCAGGCATTTTGAAAAAGCGTTCTCTTCGTACTTTGCATGTTGTAAATGTCAGATGTGAGATTTATCAGGTCATGACATGATACAATAATACATTTTCATGGCGGTTTTATTTGCCAATATTCATTTTTTTTAAAATTCCAGTTCCCACAACTACAAGAAGCATACAAGAAACAGGGCGATCTGCAACATTATTTGTTCCAACGTACTGAAATGTCTTGCATATCGGTGCAGGGAACACTACAAAGATTACAAAATAAATCAACCTAGTTAATGTGTTTAGGTTTTATACTTATTCCTGAAATACACTTGCAAACAGATTACATATATGTTCAGAAAATAGGACCAATTCAAGCGAACAGTCTAAACAAAGGAAGAGCCACTTGCCATCAAAAGCTACAAAGAATCTATAAAACTCCTTAGCCTTAGACGGTAGGTGCAACTTATCTAGTAACTGTAGTGTACACCTACAAAAATGGACACCAGTTTTATGCTGGCAGTAAAATCAGTAAATTACTTTGTTTCCTTTAACCTTTCTTCCAAACTATATTTTAAATTGCAACATCTACTAAAATCTAAAAAAAACTTCATCAAACAACAAGCAAGTTAGAGTCCAGCTTGCAGGTTCAGCAAATTTGTTACAAACAAATTGATATGCCTTAATTTAAGTTTTTTTTCTTTTCTTAATTTGATGATTATAACTTACAATGAAGTGTATAATTTGGTTTAAGAGAGAATTCAAATGGAGCATAAGACTATTAAAAAGGATTAGACAGAAAACAAATCTTGTCACCTAATCATTTTATGAGCTACACCAGGGATCTTCAAATCCCGGCCTCAAGGGCCCGTCTACTGCAACATTTTCATCTGGTCCAACACACCAACCCGAATGGCTGAATTACCTCCTTGGTGCCATCAAGTTCACCAAAGTCCAGCTAATGACATAATTACTTGACTCAGGTGTGTTGAAGCAGAGACACATCTGAAAGTTGCAGGACGCCGGCCCCTCTAGGCCTGGATCTGAGGATCCCTGCTCTACACACTAATAAGAGAACGCTTAAGACTTGACAGTTTTGCAGCTTAACACCATCATTACCCTCCACAAGAAGAGTAAAAGCTGACTGCATAAAGAAGTTTAGTGGAAGGAAAACATGTGGCCAAAAAAGGTGTGCAAGCAACAGAGATTACTTTAGCCTTGAGAGGATTCTATGAAATTTAAATTCCTTTATTGTTCATTTAAGTTGTCAGTGGTGAATAAAATAACCTCACATTGCTTTGACATGTTGTCTTTTAACCTCTTCCTGTCTGCATTGTCATCGCCCTAGCTGTCTATTAAGGACTGCACATAGTCCTTTACTTGTTAAAACTCTCTTTGAGGTAGCATGGAAACACAAGTACTCATTACTCAAGATGAGTATGGTCTCAAAATTTCAAGGTTAAACATGAGATTATTGTTTTACTATTTCAATTTTAAACAAAAGAAATAAAAAAATCACAGCAGTTAAACTAATGTAACATCTGTGAAACCTCAGTGGTCGTAACTCTTTCACATAGCGCACGGCAGCTAATGAATAGCGAACGGTGATCAGAGAGGAGGCGTATGGCGTTTACTTTCACAGGTCAATGTATGGATAAACGGTGACCTCTGCCTCTTTAACAAACAGAACGTACAGAGCTCTTCTTAAAGTCTGTTTATGGTGCAACTCTTCCTCTCAACTGCACACTTGAACATGCTCTCACATTGGAAGAAGAAAAAACTGGAGGAAAAAAAAAACAAGAACAAGAGCTGGAACACCAACTCCAAGAACACCCAGAAACGGTCACGTAGTCCTTGTCATAGCTCCAACAAAGGTCGTGTGTAGGTAAAATCACGCTGACAGACCTCATTGTTAATGTTGCCACGGTTACTCTGCCCTTATGTGTTTTACAGATTTGTCAGGTAAGATTAGAGTCCTGGAAAGCACACAAAGCAACAGTAAATCTGAGAAACTGGAGGAAACTTTAATCCACGTAAAATTCTGTCCAGGTTTTGTCAGTTCTGTTGATAATAACACACACAATGATAAAAGACAAAAAAAATGCTGACATGGAAGTTAGAATACCTGGCAAAAAATGTCCAAGGCCAAGGGACAGTGTATGCACTGACAGAAGGACGGGTTTAAACTGGTTTAGAAACAAACCAAAGGTTCAAACCAAATCTAGTCTGTACATTGAACTTAACCAGATAACACAGGTCAACATGCGAGTAAATGAGACTGGATAACATAGGCGCAGTCAAGTTGTTTCAAAAGGTTTAAGAGAGTTTGGTGTGCATTGAAATTAGGCAGAACATTAGCAATAAGTTGCCAAATATATTTAGTACAAAACAACAATAATTGCCTTCCACTGAATTATTCATTTGCATGAATATAAATGACCAGCTGGCTGGTCTCAGTCCTAGAGATTGGATGAAGAGCTTTGTCATCTGAAGGTAAGCAGTTTGGATTAGAGCGGCGACTCCTCCGCATCAAAAGAAGAAGCGAGTTTGAGTTGCTCTGGACATCTCATTGACATATAACTTTGGAGATTTCCTGGAGACAAGCCACCAAGTGGAGACTGCAGGGGCCGATCATGATTGCGTCACAGGGGCTGTATGTTTCTAGCCTGAAAGTGCCTTGAAATCCCCCAAGACGAGTCAATGATTAATCAATCTGTGATGAATGGGGTTTTCATTTTTGCAGATGATGCAGTTCTGCTCTCTCTCCACGTCATGACATTCAGCATGCACTGGAGTCCGCAACAGCCTTGTGAAAGGCTCCTCCAAGACTCCGGTCTTGGTTCTCAACATGAACAAGGTAATATTCTTCCTCCAGGTTAGTTGGTTTGCATTGTGAAGGCAAGCAGAATTTACTCTACACCCACCGTTGGATGAGTGGATGACAATAAAGCTGGATATAACCAAAATTACTTTTGTTTTGCTGAAGCCAACAACTTCAATGAAACTGCTGTGATTTGGCAGCAGTGAGAATGTCGAATCCACATGCATCACATTAAAACAAATCCGTCAAAAGATTCTTCCGAGAATGCACCAGATAACTTGTATTCATTAAATAAATAGATATTTCAGGGAATTAAGTATGTTAAAATCACCACCCAGCACTGCTTGTTACAATAAAACTTTAATTTAGCTAAACTTTTTTATTTGAACAGAAACACCTTCAACCTTGGTAAGGTTGATCCTCCCATAATTATAATCTTGTTAACCCAACTCAAGGAAAAGGCCTTCATGTTGGCCTTGAAAAATAATGTGCACCGTCTGAAGTACAGCTGCAAACATTTTTAACTGCAAAAAGTTAAATATTATCTTATAGCAGATTATGAGCATGTATCAAAAGGCTATTGACATAAAAAAGCAAAAGCAAACCAAGGCTGAGAACAGGAGAAAGCACTTATCTAAAAAGTTTCATACAAGTATTTAATTAGAATTTTTTGTGTTAATTAGATATAACTATCTTACAGATGTGTTGATAATTCACACATATCTTCAAAGATACAGAGAAATAAACTTAATGACGCATTGGTAAAACAATGTAATGCTTATAATAAACTGAAATTAATTTTAGTATCAATGCACAGAAAACATCACCACTTTGACACAAATAATGAAAGTGATGTGGAAAATGTTTTTTTTTTCTTTCAAATTTTTTCCAAACTTTTTCATTAACATTTTCTAACTAAAAATGACAGAAAAACGTGAGATATTGTCACCTAAACCAAGACTCTACAACAAAAACTGCAGGAGAAAATTGTCAAATTTGAGCACACAGATGTGATCTAATCAATGTTACCTGCCACAGTCTGCCTTTGATTAATTTGCTGCACAGTGGATCGCCTCATCTGACCCCATCATTTAGTGACGCTCTCTCAAAAGTCAAAAACCTACGACTCCTCAAACAACACGGCCGTCTATTACATGTAGACTGCAAACAAAAGGTGAAAGTGTCTTAGAAAACAACTTTAAAGCTCCTGGCTCATCTTAATTAAACCTTCCTTTTGTTTCAAAAACACTGGCGCTAGTTTGTTCCAGCTGGTGCCTTTCATTTTATCAAATGAGCTGTTAAGCCTGTTCAGCAAGTAGGTCTTACGGTGAGAAAGAATGCGGTACGTGCTGACAAACTCAAGCCTGTTCACATGTAAAGGTTTGTTTCTCTCAAACAAAAGGTTGACGTGTGGAGCTCAAATTTGCACAAATTGCCTCACCTCTAAGTTTAAATATCTTGCAACTTGAAAGAGGTTTTTCGAGTCTTACTCACTGAACCCAAGTTTACTTTGTGAAAATTCCCCTTTGTTTGTTTCAGCCTTTTATCCTCTGAATTAAGAAAAACCTTTTGCTCTGCTTTAGTGGCATCTGATCGTTTTATTTAATTTTTTTTAAATTAAGTTATTTATTATACATTTTGGAAAAACAGATCTCTGCCAAGCATACCTTTCATTTTGTTTTTTTTTTGTTTTTTTGCTTTTCTTGTCAATTGATATGCAGGTATTTTCTTTTTGTATAAAGCAAGAGTGAATTCAGCCTGTAAAAGGACATTTATCACATTGACCACAGTGGTCTTCAGAGGGAAATCAATCAATTACAGAAACCTGAGAGGAACCGAGAGTTAAGTGTAGAGCAATAAGAAGCCTTTACGATTAAGCATCAAAATGTTTGCTTAAAGTATATTTGAGGGCTCGTGTGCAGTTTTTAAACCTGATGTGCCATATGGTTTGTGTCACACCGCCATCTGGGAAGTTTTTGTTTGATGCAGTTTTGAAAATTGCTTTCAAAGAATACTTGGCAGCTCTTTTGATGAATCCATCTGTCCATCACCACATATTGTGATCTAGCTTCAACTGCTCAGATCAACAGATCTGAGATCAAACTCTGGCTGATGCTCACTGGTAGAAGAATGAAAATATATTTTCCACTGAGAAAACCATTCAAGAGTCATCCTCTCTCTCTCTTGGTGGTCTGACTCAACTTAGCATGGCCCCAAACTACCTCATTGTTTTGTACTTCTGGATGAACTTCTTTACAACCACAGCAAATACAGGAAAGCTTCAATGTCTACATAAAAAATTGTTGCTTAAAATCTGGTGGAAACAATAAATTGTGCTTTTAGCTTAGACTTTATTCCTAACTTTTCCCAGCAAAAGTATTTTTTCCATATTTTGTCATCTTACCACCACAAACGTTTTCATTTGGATAATAAGTGCTAGATCAACACAATGTAACTCACATTTGTGAGGTGAGAAGAAAACGATTGAAAAAAGTTTTCAAATAAAAATCTAACCATGCGACACATTTGTGTTCAGCCCTCTTTACTCTGTCACCCGTATCCAATAGTGACTCTGGAGGAGATGCAGAGGCCCAGAGCTCAGGTGTTGAAACCTGTTTAAGGGACAAATATAAGAACTTTACTTTATAAATCGGGGCTTTTTTTGGAAGAATGGGAAGTCGAAAGAATTACAGTTACCACAAACAGTGTTGTAGAGACAGGAAACATGGGGAAGGAGGACCTTTGGTTAGATGAGATTAAATTTGAATTTCTTGGCCTACATGAAAAAAGTAACATACACATCATCCTGACCACTCCATCCCTGCAGTAAAACACTGTGGTGGTGGCATCGTGGACAGTCTTATTTTCTGAAGCCATAAGGAAGTTATACAGGGGAGATGGATTAACCCAACGGACCTCCAAAAAACTGAAGACTGGGTTGGATGTTTACCTTGTAGCAGCAAAATTACATCAAACACAGAGGCATAGCTAACGTGTAATGATTGATCAAACTAGATTTGTGTGTTACTGTGGTCCCAGTGAAAAGCAGAGCTAAATCTGAAAAGGGTTTCTTTCAAGGTATGCTGCTTAACCAATTTGACTGGGCTTGACTAATATCAAAGACGAATAAGCAAAACAGGGTTGCACAGCAATGGTTCTTACATATATTGAGTAAGAGGGACTGAATAAAGATGCCTGCAAAAGCTGACAGATTTTTGCTTGTCAAATAAAGGATAATTTTCATTTTGCTTCATAATTAAACACTTTACGTGTCAACGAAATCTGTAGACATTTGTGTTGTAAGATTACAAAAGCTGGAAAATAAGGGCTTCTTTTGAAATCTAATGCCTCAAAAATAATCTTAAATTAACAGTTAGTATGAAACTTCAGCTTAGAGAATAGAAAAATATGTCCTGGTAGTTACCTGCCTAAGACACACAAGAAATGACTTTCTTAAAAGCTATATGCTGCACACTGTACGCGATTAAAGTCAAGTGCTGGATGGTGGCAACAAGTGGTGACTTAACATAATGACATCATCTTAATTTGACTGTCGCCCCAATTGTGGAAGCGATTAAAGAGGAAGACAAAGAGGGATTTCACCCATTACCCATTAAAGTTAACCACCACATTACATGGCATTTTATAGGTCATAAATAAGAAAATGCTGCTGGATTTTGCCCTCCTCTAGCCACTGTTGAAGCCTCCCCTGTGAGCGTGTGTGTGCGCGTTGCCAAGCTCAGGGGGAGAGACCTCGCCACGGGACTCGGCCGACTCATTGCTGCGAAACAGTTAGTGGTAATTTGAGCAGAAGACAGGGGCCATAATGCTCACACAGAAACAAAAACTTGCGCTCATTCAATTTCAACATGTTGTATTGAATTCAAGAATATCGGATTGCAGCCCCGCTCTCAGCAAGGCACCGCTGGCAGAGATCATGTTAACAGTGCCGACTGCTGAATTCTGTACTTCCTGGAAAGTGATGGGCAAGCCTTTTACAGTTTATTATCACACGCAGCCCTCTCTCATCCATCCGTACAGCCATCACAGCAAAGGATCTCTCTCTGCACTTTCTCCCTCGCACCGCACATTCTCCAGGCCATTTGGTTGCGATTTACTACCAAGACGTTTACAGCAAATTGTTCCTTCCTCCCTCCTTCTCTTTTTTTCATTTTTTCATCTCCTCTTCCCTTTTTTCTCCCTCCACATTCTGATCTGTTTTATGGTATTTCATTGTGTTTTGTTTGTTTCACCGTGACTGCTTTCATCTCCCCGTCTGTCTGGCCTCATATCATTTCTAAAGTGGACCCAAATGCTTCCCCTGGCAGATGCAAGCATGCACTTCCAGTAAGCCTGAGAAATAAATCGAATATTTGAAAGAAGACAAATAAATACAAGTGTAAATATCCTCTTGGAGACGGCCTAAGAAACTTCTGTGTATAATTAGGCTGTCGTCTGTGAGTGTGTGCACATGTGTCCATTTGTGTGTTTGACTGCTGGTTGTTTGTGTGCAGTCCAATAAGTTGGTAATTGTGTTTGTGTGTCTGCATTAGTGTGCGGGTGACTAAACGCCCTTCTTAACTAACGTGTGAAATGTTCCTTTCAGGGCTGGAAATGACTTAGAGCCCCCAGGGCGATGGTAAAAAAAGGGTCTTTTCGGGTTGGCAGACGTCAGAGTGACCACCCTTGACCACCCAGTATCCCCACATCCTCCAGCCGGAGCAACATCTAACCAACAATGCGCATAAGTTGCCGTTTATCTCATGGCTTCATGTCTAACTGAATCACTGCTGTCTGAGTGCGTGTCCAAATGAGCTTCCAGTAACATTAGAAAACAAGTGACAGAGTAAGAGGGCAAATGACACAGTTGGCATTGGAAAGATGATTCAGACAAACCAATAAATGTCTGGCATCTGCAAATGTCGTAATAACAGAGAAAAGATGGGGCAACCCCTCTGTTTTTCCTTCTGTTGTTTGTGTCCAATGTGTATGTTGTGTGTTTGATCATGGAAGCAGAGTGTGTCTTACGCCAAGTTGCCAGTGAGTTGGCACATTTGGAGTGTTTATGTGTGGGTATTGTGTCTGGACTGAGCGGTCATTGTATTCCAGACATGTGGTATATTCACTGCTGTGTGATTCACTCCTACCAGCATCTGTTAACTACCCCTGCAGGCTTAGGAGAGGTCTGAGCAACAACATGCAACTTACCAGCGCTGAACTGACTGGACATGACTGACATGACCACGCTTTCAGAAAAACAACAGAGACAACTTAAAAATCAACACTTCTCTCACACAAAAAATTTAATGTGTACCTCTTACTCACTGAACCAACAAACCAAAGAATATGTCTCAGTGTGAGCAAAGAAATGAAGACATGAAGCTCCTTTTCCAGGATGGGGTACGTTGCTTCAACTTTAACATCAATCCATCCATCCATTTTCTATACACCCTTGTCCCTTACTGGGGTTGGGAGGTGCTGATGCCTATCTCCAGCTAGCGTTCCGGGTGAGAGGCGGGGTACACCTTGGACAGGTTGCCATTCTGTCGCATCAACTTGAACAGTGACACCAATATCTCACTTATTGGTCGGGAGATGAAAGTTGTCTTCGATATAGTCTATGGATATCCCTAAGATATCAAATCTCTCCGTCATGGCAAACCATCACTGCAAATGTCACACTAAAACATCTATTGATCTCCTGCTCCAGTTTTCCCTCATTCATAAAAAAGACCCGGAGATTGAACTTGAACTCCTCCACTCGAACCCAGAGAGGGCACTCAGCCCTTTTCCAGCTCAACACCGTGGTCTCAGGTTTGGAAGTGCTGATTTTCATCTTGGACTCTTCAACGTAAACATATATGACAATGTACAGCGATTCAATGAAAATGTACTTTGATTGTGACTAATGAATCAAAACAATAAATTAACTGCTTAAAATATCTTGCAGACTATAGTTCTGAGGGCAATAAGTTTACTGATTATTGTTGAATAAACACTTTACCAAGTTTGCTTTTCCATTCCTCAAACAAAATGAAACCTCTTTCTAGTTCATTACATAACTCAAACTGTTTTCGGATTAGTACATGTACAGTAGCAAGGTTAAATCTTCTTCCTCATGTTTTAAACCCTCTTCACTCAATAACTCTTTACAAAGATTATGACTGAATGCAATAATATGAGTATTGGTAAGTGCCGTTTTAGCATATGTACAATTTATTGCTTTTTCTTGGAGACAGATCAGGAAGGCAACCAGAAGGAGGTTATGGCTGTGGGCTTTGAGAGCTGCTTTTAACAACAGACATAAAACTTTTTGCCTCAGACATAGTGGTATATCATGTCATGAAAATTGTCAATTTTAAAGTTCTTTGAAACTTTACGTGGCCTAATATAAATTATTTCAACTTTTTCTAGTCCATATGACACACCTTTATATATGCACCTCACTGTGTTTTGTGTTTTATAAGTCAGTTTTATAAGTTTTTTTATAAGTTTGTTTGTATTTTTTCTTTTCTTCTTTCTTTTAATGGGCATTCAGAACCTTGGAGAATTTCCTATCATCAGAATCTTATACCTGTTAAGAAGTTGGTACTGGTCTATCTTCTTATACTTTTACAACCTTGACTGAATGAGAAAGTTAAAAAAAAAAACAACAACTCACGGCTAGTTTATATTTTACATGCAGGACAAATAACATTCTGGCAAGCACTTTGTTTTTCTTTTTCCTTTGGCTGTGTTCAGGCCTCTTTCACACATTAACGTGAGAGATCACCATTGCGAGGTAGATCAGACAACATGGGCAACAGAGGAATTTCTTCGCCTCATTTCTTCCAGACGCTGCTTAGAGCAAAAACAATCGTATCCTCAATTTAAAACAAAGGCCTTACTCCCAACAGTGTTTGCATGTCAAGGAAAATACCAAAATTTCATAGCGCTGGTTGCCAGCTTGTGTTGTGGTTTTTTCTGCTTATAAATCTAAAGTGTTTTGGTTTTGTTCAGATTGCGATATGCCAAGTAATTGCTCATGTTAGCCTTATTATGTCGCACATGGGTAAAGGAAGCAGTCTCAGTGAGTTTAACTTATATAAATACCTGTTGAGTCACTTCCAGAAAGGGAAACGCAACAAGAGTTTCTAATCAAAGTAACATTGTTGCAATATTTATATGTGTACAGTATTTAAAAGTGGGTGTGCTTGACTGTTGTAGTTACTTCTAATGGTTACTAGACTTACCTTGCTGCAGGTACACATTAAAAGTATTTTTTTACATTGAAACAGTATTTTTCAATGTAAAAGAAAGTGACATAAAATGAATGAATGAAGTGGCCGTTGCTAGGTGAAGGGGTGAGTTCGGCTGGGGTTGCTAAATAAAGGGCAGTGCTCACCGACTGCAACGTTAGTGTGAGGATGTTTTCTTCAGTGGCTTGTTTTTCAGACATCATACATTAAATGTTTGCCAGAAAACGACTGTTCGCACTTGAATTGTTTATAGAGGCAGTAGAGTCCCAAACAGAAGTACAAAAACATGCAAGTGAATTTTATATAAACGGTTTCCTTTAACCAACATTCTTCAGTTAATCAAGAAAACTGAAACTAGAGTAATAGCTCCAATCAACCTAACCCCAGACAAAAAAATACATCAGGTTTTCTGATGAATCATATTTTAAAAATGTGGGAGTCTTTTTTGATAGTTCGATGTCATTTGAGCATCACTTGATGTTCATTTAATTTCTTTTATTTAACCAGGATAAATTCCATAATGATCTAGATCTCATTTGAAAGGAGAACTTGGGCAAATAAAAAAAACAGTTGAAAATCTCAAAGCAGTGATAAACATTAATTTAGGACATTTGGCCAGAGCATTCATATACAGGCCATCTCCATAAGCAATCAGAAGTCATACTGAAATCAATTTTTGGTTGGTTAGGAACACATTTTATAACCTTAGGAGCATTTCAAAACTTAAGACTGCTGGTGTTAAAATCTGAACTTGAGATGATTATCCATTTCGGTATGTGCTGCCCTTTACTCTAAGCTATGCTAATGCTAGTTCCTCACAACAATTCCTCCATGATTCCTCAGTCTAGAAAGCATGACAACCAATGATGGCGAATAAACTGTTTTCCTGGAATGCTAAGTTGTTTTTCTTCAATTTTCACAGAGAGCAGTACAAACATGAGAGTGATTGACAGCGCTAAGACCCACCTTCTGGCTCTGATTGTTTGGTTTTGACTGGGAGCATTGTATTTCTTTGGACAACAAATAGGAGCACTGGTAGGAGGTGGAGTAGCTCAATATTTTCACAGATCATTAATCTTATATTTCACTGTCATGACATAGTGACACTTTTAATATTTTAAAAAACCTAAACCATTATAATTTTGGTGCCGACTCCAGGCAATGCCCACGACCTAAATAGGGTTTTATGCAACTATCCCCTTTACGACCTTGGTTTTGGGTCTGTTTGTTAGAGAATGTTTTAAAAAGTAGCTGAAGACATTTTTATACAGAAAAGCTTTTAACTAATAAACTTGATGTTTTATTGTGTGTTATCATGTTTTATCCGTCTATCATTGTGTCTTGGCTTATTTTATTTGTGAAGCACTGTGATTTTTATCCGTAAAAAGGTGCCATGTACAACCACAATTAAAACAAAGTTGGGATGGTGTGCATCGTTGCTTTTCAACTGGCTTCTTTCTGACTAGCCAGTATTTTCATTCCTCCATGACAGCTAATCTGTTTTTTCTATATTGAGCTATACACTCAAGTTAAGATATTGACTACTCACACCATCCTACTGTAACCTAGTTTCGAAAGAAATTATAAATGTAATTTCTCAGAACTTCAGCTGCTTTTTGGTCTGGTTGGTAATCAGCAGATCGACCATAAGATCTGGGGAAAATCAGTATCGAGCCTATGTTGATGCAAATCCTTGAGGAGGCCTTGAAAAAAGGCACCAGTATTTATCCCACTTGTGGCTGTTTGCAGGACTGGAAACAATGCTGTCTTTATGGTGTGGTTTTATCTCTCTCCGGCCACAGCCTAGAATGGTTGCTTTCTTGTGATGGCCCTGCATAAATCAGTTTTGGTGGCAATGCAGTCAGGCGAGGATGTCAGGGAAGACGGGTCCTTTGAAAAACTGATAGGGAAAAAGGAAAGATGAGAGCATAAAAGCAAAGAGGGGGAGCTTAGAGAAAGAGAAGACTTGGCCATCAAACACCTAGTACACGGTGTACTTTCCCCCCCAACCAATTCGCCATAAACTGAGGTTTTTTGATCGATTTATTCATCAAAGGGGGATTTCATTGTGTCTCACTGTGAATGAGGCAGAATGAAGTGTTCCTCGAAATAACAACTCCTCTTCTTAGTCTTTGAGGGTTAAAGAGAGTACAGCGGGAGTCAGCTAGGGTGGGTTCTGTTCAGATAAATACTCCGAATCACCAGAGGGAAAGATGAAAACAACATGCTTTCCTGCCAATGTGTTTCAAGCAACTCCAAGCTGAAGCTGGATATAGCTGTCTGAACAGTGAACAAAGATATTTTACTTGGCTAGGAAGATTACTTTCCCCCAAGCGGTGTTAAGTGGCTCAGTAAACGTTTAGACATTTTTTTAGTCTTTCTCAGACTGACTCAGATAATAGCTGATGATTAACATCCAAGACATGAGCAAAGCACATTTATCAGATTCATTCACAGAAATACAGATCAGAAATTGTACGCGTGCATACACTCAATGCGAGTGTGTGTATGGTAACAAGCACTCATGAAGGGGAAGGGGCTACTTGATAACCCTTCATTTAGGCTAGAAGAAGTAAGGAGACAGGCCGTGCTTTGCTAAGCTGCAGAGGGAGTTAAGTAGTGTTGCTCAGCATGTTTGCTCACTGGATCACCCTTAACTGTCTTCGGCGTTGCAGAGATTTAGTATAAAGGCACAATGTCATAATCATGCCATCAACACAATGGCTCCAGACAATTAAAGGAGATTTGGTGCGCAAAGTTCTTTGAAGTCTTTGATAAAGCTCTGAAACATTATCCAAACACAAGTGAGACAGCAACATACTGATTCATGGACTGTAGAAAGAAAAAAAATAGTAACAATAGAAAGTCAGAAAGGTATGAATGGTGAATGGGGAGGTAAATGCATTGGATACCCACAGGAACCTAAGAGGTGCATTCCCATTCATCTCATTACGTCTGTGTGTGCATTTATGTGGCTGTTCAGTGTTATGTCAGAATAATATGCAGTACACACAGCTGTACTGACAGCCACGTTATCACAACCTGCTTCAAAGTACTACAAGGAAACAAGAGTTCTTTTGTGTGCATGGGTGTTTATGTGAGCGAGAGAGACAGGGAGAGTGTTTTTTGGCAGGCCTCATTACCATACAACCCCTCACTATTACTGCCCTTCCTCTCTCAACTTATAATATAGCTGCATATGTGCTGGGCAGGCTGTAGACTGGAAGGAATCTGTTGCAGAAGAGAGGGTGATCAGAGAGCAAATAATTGAAAACACACAAAAGAGCACTGACTTAGAAAGCCCAGCTACCAAGAGAAAGTGAAATATGCATGTGTGCAAGAATGCCTCGAATGAACAAAGGTTTGAATTGCAAAGGAGACAAACTCGCCCTGCATGACATCTGACTAAATACTTTCATTGTTTCTTCTGCCGTAAACAAGTATCACATATCGCAGCCGGGAGAGCAAGGAGACAATGCTCCGGAACCTGGATTGTTAATTTAATCCAACTTGGTCTCTCACTGCAAAAGAATATTTACTGTAGTGATTCAATTCACCATTCTGAATTTTAACTGAGGCATGTTGAGCTCCAGAGTTAAACAGAGAAGCAGCAAAGTCACCTACGATAACTCTGGATGAGCTGCAGAGATACACAGCACAGACCGTGAATTAAAGACCCCTGGTTTAGATTATAGAATATTCATCAATTAAAATGGTCCTGTCAAGGTTCAGCCCTCCATTCACATCAGGATCCATGGCAAAATTACAAACAGTCTCAATGCAAAATGTGTGCATTTGAGCTACTAAAATCAGTGAAAAGTGATGATACAGAGAATTCATTCACAAAAAATTAAAAAATACTAATAATCATATGTCATTGTCCGTCCACCAGGGAAAAAAGCAAATCTTTGTGCTGGAATACAGCATGAAAATCTAATTCACATTTGTGGAAGAATTTCTAAGGAAATTACACTGAAAATGAGACCTTTGTGTACGGACCAATGTCTTAACCCCAATTCATTTGCACAGTAACCAAAAAAGCAACTCAGTGGATAAAACTGCGCTCTGTAACCCTCGGCACTACTACTTGGAAATGTCCCAAGGCCTCTTGGAAGGATTTACAACTCAAGAGAAAATTCAACTGATACCAGGGAGAACCTGAGGTTTCTTTTACCAAGACCTGAAATATGCTTCCAGTGCTGAGGCCACAAAGATGAAAAGCAATCATTTCAGTGGGACTAATGGCTACATGTCTGAGTCCTACACTGCATGAACGCATGCCTCCACTGCTCTAGTGCAGCTCGGCATTCGTACTGTTTGATTGTTTAGGGCTGTCTGGGCTTTCACTCATATGGCAGCGCTCCTCAGGACGTGTGCCAAACTCATAGCATATGTTGGAAGGGTATGACAGGAGTTCAGCGAGTATGTGTTTTTGAAGTGTACACACACACACACACACACGCAGACACTCGCACACAAAAAAATGGCCTTTGTTTGAACGATATGTTTTTGGCAAGCATTCACACACATTTGTAATAAATACGTGCATGTGTGTTACCGTCTACATGAACTCACAGACGTAAATACCCTCTTTGTGTTTCACACATACCTAGCCACATGCAATCCCATTAAATAAACACAGACACTGAAAGCAATTTGTCTTGATTTTGTAATCTTTGAACAGAAAGGTCAGAGATTTGTGATAGAACAATTGGAACTCTGATGTTGTCTATCTGCATAATTTGTGCCAATGGCGTTGTGGACGTGCATGACATGTCTATGTGTGGGTTTTCTCTCCCACATCGCTGAAGTCTTCTGTGAAAGACACAACCATGTAAGGTAATTCGCCCATCGCCTACGTGTGTTTTCTGAGCATTATTAACTCAAACATCTGTGCTTGTCTGTGATTGTGACTTGGCATTCCCTCTAAAAGTTATCCGAGGACCCCAAAAACAATCAAGA
Source organism: Poecilia picta (assembly GCA_033032245.1). Lineage (NCBI taxonomy): Eukaryota > Metazoa > Chordata > Actinopteri > Cyprinodontiformes > Poeciliidae > Poecilia > Poecilia picta. The sequence goes on from CM065358.1 coordinate 15,766,250, forward strand.
CCATATTTGTGCCAACCTTATCTTTAGACTGGCTTTTATCCGCCATGCTGACTGCTGCTCTGGTATTTTTCTGTTTCCCACTCTTTCTTGCACTCCCCTCATCCTCCTCTTTTCTCTCCATCATCAGTCTTAAGGATTTCCTTCATTATTCACTTGTTTTTCTCCACTTTTCCCCACCCCCTCCTTCTCTCTTACTCTCTTTCTTCTTCTTCTAAGGCTGTTTTGATTGAGGATGTGCCAGTTTAGTTGGTGAGGATGGAGCTCCCGGGACCCTGAAGGGGTATTGGAGTCCTAGGAACACTGGTCTCTGGCTCTCCATGCGTCGGCATTGTGAGCATGGGCTAATCGTTAGTGTGAGGCCTCAAAGAGGGAGGACAAAAGGTCACAGTGGGTCACTTTAGCGTCCTAACATGAAAGGAGCTCCCAGTTTCAATGAGGATTAACCAAAAATTCCATTGACTAAAACACTATGGGAGCTCCCAGAACCTTATACATCTGAATTCCCCTTGTGAATTCCCAACAAGGAGAAAGTGCCTTCTCTCCTCTGTTCATTGGTTCCTTTTCCTCAGTTGTCCTTGTCTCTCTTCCGCATACATCCAATCAAAGAGCCACAATGGACACATCATTCAGTGGGGAGTTAAATGAGTTCAGTGTCGGCAGCACTGATGGTCAAATCCTGCCCCTTGACCTTTAGGGCGCCTTTAAACAAGCTAGTGCGTGCACAGTTAAACTTGTGTGACTTGTGTGTGTGCGCATGTGTTTATTTGTGAGCACGTGTGAGGGAATTAAAGTGCCTGTGTGGTCAAAGACAGATTAAGTTCCTCCCCACTGCAGAGCCAATTTAGAGGTTAATGAGTCAGGTAATGAACTTTTGTGCAAAACTCCATAGTGCTGTGAGGTGAGGCCTGGGAAGCCATGCCTCCAGACTTGGTTTAGGCGCAGAGTCTTGAGGAATGGTGAATTGGGATCAAACTCCAGGCTTTTGTTTCTCATCAAATGAAAGAAAGCAGAATTCATGATTGAAAGAATGACAAAATGAAAGGATTACTGAACCATGGCCGTACCCTCAGACCAATGGGGCCCACATTCAGTGCCTTTGTGACCTTAAGGCAACTCTACACAATGTACAAGCGGTTTCAGTCATCTTTGTTCTTTACACTGGAAGAACAAAGATGGCCATCAACAGGGTGCAGTATGACTTGTTTAGCATCTGCTCCGAGTCACAAACCTGGAGTGAATATGTTCTGCCAGCCAGTAAAGTTTTATTTGCCCAAACGTGCAAGAGGTCATTTTCACAGAAGCTATCCTCATTATCCTCCATGTCAAAATGGCCCTACAGACATTTCTCCGAATTGGCAGGCTGATTATGCAGAACCGAGTGTTATTCAGGTTCACTCTAAAAGCTCCTTTGATGCAGCAATTGTTCAGATTAGTAGCAGGCCGCCAGGTCAGCATCATTTTACATTGATTACTAGGAATCAAGACCTGTTAAAAGTTAAGCATTTGGTTTAGCTTTTTGACTATGGAACTTTATTATTGATTTCATCACTCTAACAATTATTTAAGAGAGTCTATTCAAAAGCAATCTTAAGTTATTATGTCACATAACTTTTTAATTTTGAATATGAAAAGTACACAAACCCTGCGGTTTTGCATAAATCTAACTGCTTTACCCATGGCCCTTTAAAATGTACTTGCTCCACTAATCATACGAGATTATCCACAGCAGCCTCTTATAGTATACTGATTGCATCCTGAGACCAAGAGTGAAATGTTATGCTGAAGTGAATGTTTGTGAATGTGTGTGAATACGTATCTCATGCAGAAACGATTGGTTTTGCCAACTTAGAAATTTTTCCAAAGAACTTTAAAGTTGGTCTATGTTTAGCTTGAGTCTAAATTGTGCTTATTGTGTTACATTTTGGTTATGAGTTTGACTAAATGCTCAATAAAATTAATACATGGTGTCCGTTTGGGGGTGGGAGATGATAACTGATACCTTTCTCTAGTTGTCACTTAGGACAAACACACATTTTAAATCACCATGCACAGTGATTTAAACAATGTGGAAGAAAATAAAATTACGGAATTCATTTTTGTTATTGACTGACTGCCACTGTGTGGCCATATGTTATCCAGAATTTTCGTTTCTTTGACTAATCAAGCCCATGTTATGATTCTGGCTAAGGTAAAAAGAGAAAAACAATGCCATAGTACAACAAGAAGTTTTTCAGAACCAACCCTGTAAAAAGTACAAAACAAAGGACCCCAAAATTGAGCCAAACACAGAGAACATGTAAAAGAGATTTGTAAAATCCGTAGGTGGAAAACTCCATGGGAGCACACCAGAAGCAAAAGTTATTAAGGAGTGAAGGTTATCAGTGGTAATCAGGCAGTCAGAAATTATACAAAGACTTAACTAACCTTCCTGGGTTTGGTGAATTAACTTTGATCTGAGAGTGGTGCCTGTTTAGTGTGAAGGAGATTATTTTTCCAATTGAATGCTACTCTGCTAACAGACTGTTCAGTTGGAAAACCAGGGAAAGGTCAGCAAGAGAGGTGGGTTGATGAGATTGCACAAAGTTGTGACTGGAGTCAAAAAGTCCTGTAATAATTAATTCTGGTTTTCAGAAGCAGGGATCATGCACAAAAAGACTTGGCAGAATACAGTTGAAGGCGAAAAGAGCTATGAACCCTGGGTGGGGGGTCTAAATAAGACACTGCATAGGTGGAAGACATCATGAGCCGATTGCAGCAGAAACAATAGGTGTGGTATGAGCAGACAACAGAGCGAACAAAAAATCATGATGACTTGATGAACTTGTCAGATTAGGCTGCGGTAAATTATTTTGCTTAAGTCTCAAATTTGGTTGCTTTAGACCAATTTTTGTGCAGTCTTTGCAGAGTTTTATTGGGTTTTTATTCCACATCTCTGACATGCTTAGTGAGGGAAGTAAGGGGATAACTTGAGTATTTAATAAACTGAACCAACCAACCAACTGAAGACTATCAGTCTGAGTGACCTTTCCATCCTGGATAGCAATTGCATAAATTTGAGGAAATGAGAGTTTCTTGCAAATTTTTCTCAGAAACTGTCAAAAACATAAAGTTTTAAGTGACTACTATCTCCCATCTGCAGGTGGCAGTATTTCTGCTAAACAGCTGGCTCAACTTTATGTTATAATCTGTGACTGATATCATAACAAAAACTGAGCCATTTCAGATTTTTAAAGAACAAAATGGTGCGGCCAACCTGACAGTCTTATTTTTTCTCATCTTTTCCTTGCACACAGAGATTTTGCAAGGGATTTAATGAGGAAATATATTGAGAAACGGATTGTAAAAAACGGATTACCACTGGAATATTTTTTTTGTATTATGTTTCAATACAAGTTTTACACAGGAAGTTAATTGGTTTTGCACTACCATACATGTCCATTTCTATTTTAAACAGTCAATGGCATCTATATCTAAATGTACACAACCACTCAATGCAAAGTTATTTTTTTAAATATGGTAAAAGTTCACTTTGGTGCTGTCAACTTAAGCCTTTTGCTTCAGGCAAACTGGGCCCAAATCACCAACATTAATGCTCGAAGAAAGTTATTACTTGCATAACTGCGTCAAACCTTTCAGGAGAATCTCCCTTTAAATGACTCCATGTCACTGATTTCCTCAAAGGGCCCTGGGTAACTGCTTCCATTCAGTAAGTGCTATAGTAGAATAATGACTGCACAAATGTGTATGACGCAAATCCTGGTACCAGTAAAATATTGTTTTCTTCAAATTTTCCATGCAAATTAGAATAGAATCTGGAAATTGCTGGCTGAGTCTGTTGAATCAAAGGCTCCTGGGAGTTATGCACATTTGTCTGTCATTGATTAATACTGCAGGCTTTCCCAAGAAATGTGAGGCAGAGGGGGAAAAAAACACACCAACAATCAAAATGAAAACATATATTTCCCATCAACATGCCATCTGTCATGGGCCAATGATATGCATTTCTGGGAAGGAGAAAAAATCTTGTTTTGGAATGAAATGAAATTTTATTCGAACATGATACAAGTATAAAAATAAGATAGTGCACAGTAACAAGAAGTGCATAAAAAAAAAGAAAGATACAGTTTTTGTCTCAGTTAACATATCATGGTCAAAATTTTTAAAATCTAGTATTCATGGCGCAGTGACCATCAGCATTTCAGATGTAGAAGCTTCAAGAGCTCTTATAAAGTTTCTGAAACTCCTTCATATTCTACGTTTCATTTCAGTCTGTCTTTAGTCTGTCAAATGTCCTGCGCTTTGGACTTTATTTCTGCTCATCTGACATGAAATTTTATATCACTGAACTTTATGTGCTATTAGTCATTAACTTGTAAAATGGTCACATATCATTTGACTAATTCTTGGACCAGTACCTTTCTCCTGTAGATTAGTTTAGTTCTGAATAAACATGAAATTACATTCTTCTTGTCAGCTGTGTCATGGTGTTAGTAGTAGGAATGGACGTCCCCAATTGGAGTAGGCAGAGGCTTTGAGTAAATGATGATGTAAAATCAGCAATTCCACCAAAACCAAGTTTGATGTGGGCTATTTTAATAATACAAATACAAATTTACAAAGTAAATATCTGCATACTTTTTGTAAAACCACTTTGCTACTATACTATCCCATGCTGAACAAATCTTGTAGAATAAATTTTCAGTTTTTACATCTGTGTTTGTTGATTGGGCTGTAAGAGAGGTTTCATCTTCTTACCTTACTTTTGAGTTTGATAGTTCTTAAAATCCTGCATGGAAAGAGAAAAAAAACTGGAATTTGGGTATGTTCTTGTGTCTAGAAAAGGACTGAAAAATATTTTTAGTTTCAGTAATCCCATCCATCCATTTTCTTACACCCTTGTCTCTTAGTGGGATCGTGAGGGTTGCTGGTGCCTATCTCCAGCCAATGTTCTGGGCGGGGTCACCCTGGACAGGTTGCCAGTTTGTCGCAGGGCAACACAGAGACACACAGGATACACAACCATACACACACATATTCACACCTAGGGGCTATTTGGACAGACCAATTAACCTGACAGTCATGTTTTTGGACTGTGGGAGGAAACCGGAGTACCCGGAGAAAACCCACATATGCACAGGGAGAACATGCAAACTCCATGCAGAAAGACTGGGGCTGGGAATTGAACCCAGAAACTTCTTGCTGCAACAGCTCTACCAACTGTGCCACTGCGCAGCCTCCAGTAATCCCTATCCCATTATATAAGAATTGCCCCATCTATGTAGGAATTCAACTATGTAGCTGTTTTTTCCCATTCAATCATCCATCTATAATTTATCATACATTTAGCATTTTTTTATTTTCTCTTATTTTGTCATATTTGCTTTATTTTTCTTCCTTTCTCAATACTGTTTTTGCTTTTTTAAAACATGCTTATGAACAAAAATTACCAAATTAAGCTATAAATCATGACTTACTTCAATTTAATGCTTACTAGTTTTTTTATATGGGGTTAAAGCTCTAAGTATCATGGAGAAAGAAATTAGGGGATCCGTTAACAGGCAGGACTGATACTGTGACCCCTTTATGTTTTTGAAGTTGTGTTGGGTGAAACGACAGGAAAGGGGGCCGTGTGAACCGATAGAACAGGGGACAGATGGAAAAGAAGAGGGCAGACGTGAGCACAGGCATGTTATAAACAGATCCCCACAAGCTGCATGGTGACATCCTAGGTTGTACTGAGAGAACTATGGAAGATAACTAGGCGGCTCATTTGGCTCCGCGCCCATTAGAGTCCCATTCATGCTGAAATTTGTTTTCCTGGCTCATAAGCTGAAATAGGCACAATGTTCTTATGATGCTGTGAGTGCTCCATGCTCCTATTGAAATATTTGCTCTTGTCTTTTCTCTCTTCCCAACCAGATTAAATCTTTTGTCCTGACAAAGTTGCTTTGTCTTTTAATTTGTTAACTTATTATCCTGTCTGATTTCCAGTCGTAGCCATTGGGATTTTGCTCTGAAAACAGTTGAGAAGATAAATTTTCTTCACACTGTCCTTGTCATAATAAATGGGCACAGAGTGCTCCGTACACTTAGCTGGCAGCTTATGTGCCAAAATTTGCCAAAAAACCCTAAGATACCATAAATCACATTGACACAAAAACTACACTGAGTCTTTCTCAAAGTGAGAAAGACTCAGTGTAGTTTGTGTGTCAAAAATTACACTGAGAAACACTTTGACACAAAGTCAAAGAAACACTTTGACACTGTGTGTCAAAGTGGAGTGGAGTGGAGTGTGTCATACTGGAGTGCATGCATATGACACAACAGTGTCTGTTTGAGACTGCTGTTTTGAGCTATTATTTCATTAAACAGATTTTTGTTTTAATATTTCACCAGGTTTACTTAAAAAGTGAGATATTATTGTTGGAGTTTAGGTTTCTAAGCTACAGAAGAATAATTGATTGAACTAATTAAAAATTTGGACATAAATCGATATCCAATACTGAAATATTGCTATCAGTATTAACCAATATTTACTGATATTATATCCTCTCTATATATTTCCCTACACTTTTAACACCATGTAAAACCAACCAAACCACCTACATAAATCAAAACAATGAAGACCTAAAAATTTGATAAACTTTTTTGGTTTCACCTCATTTATCTAGCAAATGACTAACAATCTCATAAAAGAATAGTTATAGTTGGAGATTTGATACATTAGCTTAACTGATAAAAGTGTTAGGCTGAGCATCAAGAAAGAGAACAAAGAATGGTAGCGACAGACACGTGCATATACAGTCCACACACACACACACACACACACACACACACACACACACACACACACACACACACACACACACACAAATCCCCAAAAGAACAAACAGCTTTTGTGTCTGTCATGCGAGGCTGAGAGGAGCTTTATTGGAAAAAGGGATGTGGTGTTTTCCTCTCCAAAATTACAAGGGCTCATTAGAGAAGACATTTTAGAGCTAGAAAGGCACACATGACACATTACACTTCAGACAGCTGACCCATTTATGGGGTGACTTGTAGCATATCTATAAAACACAGTTAAGTCTTGTCACCGGAAACCAGACCCACACAGTTTGAGGGAAAAATATGAACAAATGAACTTCAGAGGTTACGGACATGGAAGGAAGGAGGCCCCCAATTTAGCTGTCAGAGAGGGGGGAAAAAACAGGAGCTTGAACAAGTCAAAGGTACTCCAAATACAAGCTACACACATTTCACAGCCACCCTCTGCAGAAATACGCTGTTAAATGTGCACTATGGATCTTCTGTAAACTGATATAGCCATACGCTTTACATGTATCTGGAGGCGCCTTCTTCTGCTCCAAAAGCTTCCAGTCCATTCTGATGGCTTCCATGTGTGGTAGCTCAGCAGTGATATTTACCTTTTCTGTGCAACAGGAAGGGCGACCCGACACAGTGGCATCCCCCAAAAATTTCTCCCCCTTTAGAAAAGCCCCCATTGACAAAGAAACTATAAACCATTCATGTAGATGAGATCATGCTCTGGTGGGCCAAGGGTGCCACGACCTGGACTCGCACCAGGGAGAGGAGGAATATTTTAGTCCTGTTTCTGAGGTCTAGTGCACCTCTCACGTTTTCTAGCACAAAAGAAAATCACACAAACCCTGCACACATTAGCCTAAACACCTGAGAGAACACTTTCCAAAACGCTCTACTGTGTCTGAGACATTCTTGCTGCTATAAATAACAGGCTGACTTCACCATTTTTCGCAATTCTGCAGCTATTTCGTTTGCACCGTGGAGCCGGAAAATACAAACACTACGTTATGTTGACCTAAATAGATCAGGAACAGGACAAAAATGGTGACGCAACGGTTACACTGTTTTATTAGAAAGTAAATGCGATCACAAATTAGAGAGGAAAGACTATTCTTAGGATGACAGATGCAATGTTCCTTTCATATTGTTTTGTAGAAGAAACCCAGGAAGATCAAAACAACCACTACTTGAGAGACGCTAGCTTGATCACAGATCTGGGAAATCTTTTGTATTTTCCAACTTGCATCAAACCAAAAATGCACAAACAAGCACAAACGTAAAATAAATAAACGCTGGTCCTGTTTCTTTGAGATTTGCTAAATGTTTGCGTCAACCGAGCCTGGCTTCGTGAGACGAATTGCATGGGCAGGAGCAGCTGGTGACACGTACGTAGAGCCATCATGATGTACGCACTAGACCTGGGCACGGTTTGGAGTTTGCTGGCTGCCGCGTCAAAGGATGCGTCCTCTTGAACTGGGACACAGCTTGAAGAACTACAGAATCATTCTACAGCTGCAGCACTTGCAGTGTGTGAACAAGCTTCGTGTTTGTTCACACCACATACATGCATCAGCACTTTCACACAATTATGCAGGGTTTTTTTTCTTTCATTCTTTTAACATGCAGGACAGACTACACCTGCAACATCTATACATAGACGCATTCGAATAATTTGGTGCATTACTGAAAAGTTCACATTGTTCAGTTAGTTACTGATATATTTGAAAAATTTACCCCTGATGTTTTTAATGATTATGTCTGAAAGCTAATAAAACCTCAAAAATTGTTGGGTGGGGGTTGGGAGGGGGGTTCTGAAAATTAGACTATAAGATCCAACCATTAAAAATGGTTTTTGATATGAGAATGACAATCTTTAGGAAGACTGACTTAACAGTTGTTCGTCATGATGTTTAATGCTGCTTATTTCACATGGCAATATTTTAATGCTCATTTTTGCACCAATTTCACAATCTTAAGGATGCCCCAATTATCGGTATGACTCTTGGGATAAGCTTAAAGAATCCTGCTGTGTGCAGAGCGATCTGGTTCACTTGAAGGACATCACGACCGTTCCGATCTAAAATCTGGAATATTCCACATGTTGGATTGTCTTGGCTCAATTCCGCAGTGTGTGGGGTGCACCCCAAGGACAAAACCAGAATGCAGTCTGTGGAATGTGATGTGTAGCCAGAAAACAAGGCGATGGGAATAAAATACAGAAGATAAAATACTGCCATGGTGCACTGGAAAGTCTGGTGGATGTTGGGAGATGTTGTTTTCTATAATTTGTTTTCTGTTAAACATAGTACACAAGCTATCACTCTGCACTTTGATCAGTTTTGCAGTCTTAAAATTGTTCATGAATAAAGTTGGCTTGGCTATCACCATTGCTTCTTCCCAGTCAGTCAGCCATGTTTGTTTACTCTGGAGTCACATTTGGTTTTGAGAGGTTCTGCGTGATTTCCCCGTCTGACATCTGAATGTTTGTGAGCGAAATCAGTTTATGAGTGGTGTGTTGCTCCTGCAAAGAGGTTTCACACCACACATTACATGACCAAACCTATTATACCTACAATTTTTTTTAGGTAACATAATTTTTATGTGTGTGGTCTGTCAAGTTTTGAAAATCGAACAATTTTAAAATCTTGCCATGTCAACCAAGCATTAGGGTTATAAAGCAATATAGTAACAGGAAAGTTGAGGGGAAGGAAAAAGTGTGAAATAGTTGCACAGACAACTGGGATACCTTGAGAGGACTGAAAACAAAGTCCATTCAAGAAGTCAGGGGAGATTTACAAGGCATGGAGTGCAGCTAGAATCTGCGTTCAAAGTGCCATCACACATGTCAAGGACACGTTTAAGGCCATCATACTGTTTGTGTGAAGCCACTCATGAGCCAGACAACATCAAAACTGCCTTATGTTGGCTAAGTTGGCTAAGGCAAAAAAAAACAAAAAACAACTGAGATGTTACTCAGTAACAGAAATCTGTCGTTTCCCATCACAGTAAAGAATGATAGTGTTGGTCCATGTTAGTCCGCTGTGGTCTATCAAGTCCAAACTTTGTATCAAGTAGGAAATTTTAGAAAACAAGGTGAAAGCTGCTATTTCATAACCTGTCCTTCTGAAACATCTCTGAAGAGCCACAGGGTGATTCATTCAACAGTGCAATGATGAAGTAATTCATGCAAAGGGACCGAGGAACACATTGCATAAACTTTACAGCACACCAACATAGGCCAATATTTTTGTATCAAAACTGTCTTATGTAATGTCTTCAATAAAAAAAAAATTAAAAAAGGATTATAAAAGCTCTATAAGCCCCAAACTCTAATTTACCAAATATATGTCCATTAACTGGGAATTCAAATAAGGAATAAATTACTTTTATTTGGGAAAATCACAACTTTACTTTTATTTTTTTATGTGGCACCCCACAGGCCATGCCATCCACCACAAAATCCATCACCAGGTATAACACAATACAAAAAAAGGCAGAAGTAAAACATTTTTAACACATTATGTGTGGAAAGAATCTATGTTACACAAGTTTTACTTTTTCATTTGAAACACTGCATTAACTTTAAGCTGAGATTCTTTTTTTTTTAGATGCACCTGTACGTTCCCACAGCTCAGAGGACAGCAGCGAATGTTCTTGTCTTTCTTTGTATCAGCAATGAAACCCCATCCCTTCCTTCTGTTTCGTTCCAAGCTATCCAGTTCAATCCAGTTGTGTTTTGAAAGGGTGGTTATATTCACTGTTATTGTATGATTTTACAAAACCTCTCCTCCCAGCCTTTGAAGCAGCGAAGAGCTGACCGAAGCTCTGCGATCCCTGCTGTAAGCCCCACTCTGGGCAAGACCTGAGTCAGTCCCCACCACCAAGACTCTTCTCTCACTCTCCCAGCCATCCACATTCTTCTTGCCCCTTCATGCAACTGGAACAAATTTATGTCAGCTCAACAGATTTCCAGGGCACTTTTGAGGTGTACACATGGCTGCGAGCCTGCTGAAGCTGACCTGAGGGTATTTGTCCTGGTTGAGGCCTTTGAAAATAAACAAGAGGACAGAGGAGCTTAGTCTTGTGAAGTGGTGAGATCTCAGAGGCAGAGGAAAACAGCAATTACCCAAGGCGTTATGGACATTAAGTGCTGAATGAGAGCTGTTCGGTGGCTGGACTCTGAGTAAATAAGCAAAGTGGGGATATTATCTGGGTGTTGCAGACATCAATGGAAGGGATTTTTTTTTATTAATACATAAATAAACGTTATCGCACTTGGTACTGACCTCCTTTGTCAGAGAGCTGCTTGGTTGGAGGTGTTAGGTTTCTGTCAGCCCAGTTCTTTGCATGTACTCATTTTTCACGCCATAATTAAGACCTTGTACAATAACACACCGCCTTTATGGTACAACAAAGACCTCCCTTTCCAGTCAAAAACAAAAATGGCAAAAACAATAGCGCACATGTTTATAGATTTGCAGCTGTGGGGAGATGGTGTATCAGTTTAACAACATGCAGAAGGGTTGCAAAACGCTGTTTACTTTTCATCTACCCACTTCTCTTTGGCTGTTTAATTTCTCTGCTCTTTCGAGGATTTTGCAATAGAACCAATGGGCCTTCAAGATTGACCCAAAATGACCCCGATTTAAAAATGATAAGCTTCGTAAGTTTACTCAGCAGAGCAGCAAAGCCCAGTCACATTAATTGTGCACATGGTTCAGAATAAAGTCATTCCTTTGACGTCATAAAATCATCCTCTTTGCTGTGAAATACATTAATGTCGTTATTTACCTCAAACAAGAACACAGATTTTAAGGTTACTGACTGTTCTACACATCTGGGCCTCATTTCAGAAAGCAGGATAAGTGAAAATCCTGAATAAGTTCTCGGGTAACTATGAGCATGTCTTAGGTTTTCAATGTCAGAAAGCCAGATAGCCTGTGTTAGTTGACTTACTAACACAACTTACTCTGTGAACCAACCTTGCTCTGTAGCAGGATTGTTTGAACAAATCCCGAGTTTATTCTACTTTCCAGATGAGACCTGGCATAAGGAAAGTGTCAGAAGTGGAATATCCTTTTCTGGGAAATCCTTCAGATGGTGGAGAGTGAATACTCTGTAGAAACCTCCGACAGCAGAGGGTGATCACACCGCAATTAGATGTTATCATTCCCAGATTGATATATTTTCTAGTGTTACCATGTTTCACTGCAATAAAATTTTGACGGTTACATTTCTTGTGCTGCACTGTGTTAATACCAACAAGATACTGTCAGAAATGTTACTGTAGTACTTAAACTATTAATAATATCAATATATTTTGAATGTTAAATTACTGTAGTGGCAAGGATATTACTAATTCTCTGCTAAATCACACTTCTCACATTGACTTAGTCTCTGCCTCTCTCACTATTTTGCAGCAGCAACAGCATTGCTGTTTTTTGTTTTAGTATTTTGACACTTACCCCCAGATCAACTTTTTTTCTGACAAACTAAGTATGCCATTTCGAGTTCTATATTTATGTTTCAGTGTGAATTTTGACATATTTGTGCAAATCTTTAAGTTAGTCTCACTCACCTCTTTGGTCAAACGATTCTTAGGAAGTTCAATTTTTCTCTGGTTGCAGCTTTAGTCTTGGTACAACTTCGACACAGCGTGAAGAAGGAGAAGCTAATGGCGGCCATTGGCTGCTCACTCAGGACTGCAGCCGAGCTGACGAACGCTGTTGCCATAAAAGTTTCCAACAACACAGAAAAATAGGTGCCAGACTTGTGACTAGGTGTTTTGAAAAAAGTCACTAGAGGAGTCTGGAAAATCTGTAAGTATAGCGACGAAGTGGATAAGTTGAACACAGTGCTTCTTTCGTCTTGATCTCACCCGCTCCGTTCATCTCCACAATCGGCCGTGTCTCTTGTCTCCGCCCACTTGGCTGGAATGTTCTCCATTATGCTTTCAGAGGAAGATTAGATACACTTTAAAATATGTTTTGATATTCTCCTTATGTCCTCATTGAAATGTCTAATTCCATTGGTGAGTAATACAGATTGCCATGCTTCTTTCTTTGTCTCCCGTTGCCACGATGAATCGCGTTATCTGCATTCCATTGATGAGGACTTCTAGGGTTGCACTCATGCTTAACTCTGGAGTAACTTGACTCAGAATTGAGTCACCTCGTTGTTATCTCCTGTTCTGAAACCAAAAACCTTGACTATCACAGAGCTGGGTAGGCTTATTCAGAGAATCTGCCTTCTATTCAGGACTTATTGACCCTGCCTTCTGAAATATGTTTCTCTTTGCACCTCTCTGTTACAGCAGCAAGCTCAAAACCATGGAAACTGAAAAATAAGGTTGGAATATGTACTGCTCTGAACCTATGAGAGCTGATTGTGGAAAACAAGAATAATGCCACAACACATAAAGCTCCAAATAAACAAAATGTTTATTATAGCACTAAAGTATACTGGCTAAATAATATTTCATTATTCATGAATTCAGAATCATTCTCTTCTCAACACCAAGTTGATCAAACTATACTTTTTACATTATATAATTTTGTATTATTTAAATCTGGTTTTGGAGATTACTATACAGCTTTATACTATAACCAGTCATTACATCCATTCTGCCGCATACAGAACTTTGAAAGGCAAACAGCCAACAATCACCCTCTCTCTGCCTCTTACATATTGTTTGAGGGTCAGCAAGCATTGGTTTCTAGGAATTGGGGGCTATCAGTGAGGGCCAATTGGCTCTTCACATGCATGCACAGCAAGCCAAGCAAGGAAGAGCCTTGGCCTTGTTGCTGCTCTAATGCTGTGGCTCACTGGGTCACCATGAGCTCCTAATGACCCAAACAAATACATAATCCATCCCAGTTTGCTTCATCTGCATGGGTCCTCTGTTGTTGATTCCGTCTTTCCCAGTTCGTGCCATTGCATGTGCCAGCTGATAGGGGGATGTTTATGAGCAATTAACAACAATTATGGTTGTCGAGGTTGCCTTTTCCATGATTTTTTTCTTTCTTTTAATGTATTTGTGAAAACAACAACATGATGGGGCTCTTGTTGCATGATGATTGATTGTGCCCCTCATACATAATGGGCAGAGGAACTAAAATTAAGCACATGCAACCATCCAAAGGTCAAAGCTTTCTTCCATTGGAAGACAGACACTTTTATTGCTTTTGCTTGTTTTATCTTGCTTCCACTGGAATTACTCAAAATCACCTTTTAGCTTATTTTTATAAAATAAAGGAAAGAAATGGGCTTTTGGGAAACGTTTGTACTGTAAATCTCCCTTTAGTAGCATCCATCCATCCATTTTCTTTACACCCTTGTCCCTTGGTGGGGTCGGGAGGGTTCCTGGTGTCTATCTCCAACTAACGTTCCGGGTGAGGGGTGGGGTCACCCTGGACAGGTTGCCAGTCTGTCGCAGGGCAACACAGAGACACACAATCATGCACACACACACTCACACCTAGGGGCAATTTGGAGAGGCCAATTATCCTGACAGTCATGTTTTTGGACTGTGGGAGGAAACCGGAGTACCTGGAGAAAGCCCACGCATGCACAGGGAGAACATGCAAACTCCATGCAGAAAGACCCCAGGTTGGGAATTGAACCCAGAACCTTCTTGCTCCAAGGCAGCAGCTCTACCAACTGCACCCCTGTGCAGCCCCTCCCCCTTTAGTAACATATAAATAATAAATAAACTGGAGGTAAATTCACAAAGCTGTTTGCATTGGGGCAACACTTAAACAGGAGCTTGCCCTCTCTAATTCTACATTTAAATCTGATCCTAAAATAGTGCTAATGAACAAAATGCAGCTCCCTTTGGAGAAAATGTTTTCTCATATTTGAATTCAGCAGTATGCATGCATTTCAAAATTAAGTCAAAGTAAGAAAAAAATGGTCAAAATATGCTACAAATAATTTTATTGTATTTTATTGCAAGTTGGATTTGGAGGAAATTGAGAAAATAGCTCACTTCATACTAGGGCTGTATAATAATATCGATATTGTGATATATATCAATATTTTCTTTCCTAGAAAAAAATCAATATACATCTGCAAGTATCTTAACATCCAACTATCACCTTGCTCACTCATTGCTTGCTTCCCATCAGGCTTAGAGTGATTCCTTCAGATGTTAAGTGTCAAGGTTTAAAAGGTATCAAACTATTCAGAGCAGGTACTTAGTGCATTTTATTTACTTTACAAATGCATGTAAGCTACAGTTTGTACTATTTCAATTAAAAGAAACATGTTTTCTCACCAGTTCTTTGATCCATTTTGTCCAGCTGTCGACTTTAAGTCTGTGTCCAACCAGAACCAGGTATTGTGTAGTAGGTGCTTTTATTCAGTTTTCAGTTAAATTAATTCAATCCAACTTTATAACAGTCACAAAATAACATCAAAATCACTCTGTCCCTCTAAAATCTTTCAGAAAATCGCAAAAGTGTATTGAATTGTATTGTTTGCTGAATATCGCGATATATATCGTATTGTGGGCAGAATATTGTGTATCGTATCATGAGATTATTGTATCACTACAGCCCTACTTCATACCTGATTCTCCTCTGCTTTAATTTGTCTTTCAAATATTAAACATATTCTTTTGTATTTTACATTGCGATTATGTGCATTGTTAAGAATAAATTTATTACAATCACATATTTTTAGAAAAAAATTAAATCACTGTGTGAATTAACAGTTAAACTTATTTTTTTTTATCAAGGCACAGGAGAACTCTACACAGTTGATCGGAGCCAGACATTTTAGATTTCTACAATAAATGCCCACCCAACTGGGATTTATTTGGGATTTATTTCAATGCTCTTCTTGGACTTTTGAGACTTTAGCTTCACTAAATTCAAATGATATATTAAAAAAGGGCTTACACATCAATAAAGTTGAATATTGAAAACACAAAATTATAGTTTTTTTATGCATACTATAAGCAATTGGTCTCATAGGTATGTAAATAATAAGAAAGGGGACAAAAGAAACGGAGAATTTTGCTAATAACCTTGGTTTAGAGAGTATTTCCTGAGTAATTTCAAAAATCTAAATAAAGGATATATTTTACTCAGCAGAAATTTGGTTAGTCTACACCCAACATGCTAAACCTTAAAGAACAGACACGTTGTGCAACTTTAGACTATGACACAATAATATCAAAATGTTCACTTCTTTCTTTTTTTCATGAGCCTCTTGCTTCCCATAGTTATGATGCTATATATTCAACAAAACTCTTGAGCTGTTTTCCTTAGTTTGTAAGATTTTGACTCGTGGGTTAGTTGAGGAAAAGGGTACAGGACTTACTTTGGCCTTATCTCTTGTCTTAATCAATATTTCATAAGAAACCTTACTTCAGTCCTTTAATGCCTCGTAGGCTGCATCAATTCTTTATTTATCCACAGTCTACGGTTGTCGCTCATCTTCCGAACGAGATACAAGAAGTCTCAAAAACCCACGTTGTTGCTTAAACTAAACTATTTGCACAAATCATTAATTTTCTTTGGGCTTGTGCAAGCTTGACTCTTCTTGTTAGTCTGATAAAGTGCTTAGGATTATGTCTGGCATTATCACATCTGTGGTAAAAATAAATAAAACATAATCATGAATGTTAGCACAGCTGAAAAACCCCCAAAATAAATTAACTGAATTAGAAGTTAACAAATAATCTCACCCTTATAATTCCGTCTTGAACCAAATTAAAAAGACTTAACAAAGGCCAGCAGTGAAAGGTGAAATGTTGAGTTGGACATCTATTAATTGCTAAAATTATATTGACATTTTGGGTTTGTGAAGGCTTCATAGCCTGAACAAATTTAGCTTAAACAAAGAAACCAAAAGTCCTGCTGTTTTAGCCCATTAGATTAATTGTACCAAAACCAACCACACTTAAGACATACATAAAAACAATGATTAGTTGAAAGTAAGTAACATTAAGCAGAAATGTCTCTCTAGATCCATTTAATAAATTAACTCAAGTCACAAAGTGAAACACATTGAATTGATTTAAACACAGACTGACGTATTAGGCCTTGTTGCTGATATGATGATTTTCTGCTCACAGTTAATTAATGAGAACACACAATGTAATATTTGAATGAGTAACAATTCTCATGTAGATTTTGGCACTGAAACAATGTTCAAATGAGAGAGCGAAGGCAGGTCACCAACCTGAATCGTTCATGGACAGTGGATTGCAGAGTACTTTATGACAAATTCTGACTGAAGGTCACTGTTAAAATTAAGATACATTGGACCAGGAGACGTCGCCCCAATCTGTTAGTCTCAAAATTTGGTGAGCTTGAGTAAATTGGACTGAAAACTGACCGGATTAGTCCACCATTGTCGACTAGGCTACCTAGTCATCATTTAGGTAACGTTATGTGCCTCTGACATTACTTACCCTCATTTGTTTGGAAAGAAAACTGTGCAAGTTCTCTGCCTTTTGTTGGACACGGGAATTGAGCTCTGCACACCAGCATGTCTCCTCGCTGCTACACAGGTGTAAAACCAGCCTGAGCATCTTAACATTCTTGTTGTATTTAAGGCTACTTGGAAAAACACGTTATGACATGATGACAATGGAATAGACAGTTGTAGCAGCTGAAAAATGTGCAGTGGACAACAGGCACAGATACAAGAAGTGCTGTATCAAATTGAATTAGAGATAACATAAAGTTGGCCACTCCAAGACAGAAAGAAATGAAGAAAAAACAAGTAAAACACCTTCCAGGCAAGGAGTTTGGATGACTCTGTGGCAATGCCCCCAGCCACATTTTAATTATTGTGATGCTAAGTTTGAATTTTGGCAAGTTGTCTTCACCGTCTCTGGCTGGTAATTCAGGTGATTCATCATTTAAATGAAATTATCCAATAAATCGGCCAGAAATAGTTTTCAAATATCAACCCTTTATATTTAAATAGTTGAAAAATTGGCTTCTATGCTTTGTTTTCATCCTTCATGTATGCCTCTCCATTTGGAGGTAGGATTGCACCAGACAGCAACTTTAAGGCCCCCTAGTTCATCTAGTGAGGTGGCAAAGTTCTAAAGCAGCATTTATTCCAGCTCTCAGAGACAACTCTGGCGTCAGACAGGGTTTTGTTGACACCAAAAGGCTCAGGAGCTGTGGACACCCAGGAAGACAGCCTGGTTCTCTTAACAGTTGAGTGCCCACTCTCTGAGCCAATGCTCTGTCTAGCTGACCCCTTGAGGCCCAGTTCTGAGCAGTAATTAGTTCTGCTCTCCCATCGCAAAATTTTCCTGCTTCTCCAAACTCAGAGCATCAAGCTGGTCACACTGACCTCTACGCCAGACCAGACCTTAACTGCTTTCCACAAGTCCACTTAAAATATTGCTGAAAAAAAAATAAGGATCAAGTAGTTTTTTGGAAAAATCCCGAAGGACTGATTGAGCTCTTCTGTTAGACAAAAAGAAAGTTACTTATCACATATTCATTGTCATAAAACTTAATAGTTTGAAATTGCTGTTTGGTTTTGGCTAAAGGCAGAAAGCTTTATAATAGCCGGGTCGCAATAAAGTGTCAGCAGGCATATTTCATTTGATGCGAAAACAAACTCTTCTGGCCTCTTTCTAATTACTTAGAAGAATTTTGCAACCATTCATAATTATGTCTGCACTTTTGACAGCTTCATCTGTTTTCTTAAAGGAGCTGAGTTTTTGATAAAGTGTGTCAGTGGCTTGATTTAGAAGGTGACTTGCAGTGATGTATTTAAATTAAATTTGTATGTTGGGAATTCTGACCACTGGGAACCAGCCTCAAACAAAGCTTCTCACGTTGTAACTACTAACTTGTCAATTAAACATCTGTGCAACGTAAATAAAAGCATCAGGACTGGAGATAATCACATTTTCACACTTTGTTACATTGCAACCCCATACGCCATTGTGTTTACAAGGATTTTGTGAGATATACCAACACAACTTAATGCTTAAGCATTTTCTTTATAAACTACAAATTTTAAAACTGTACCTTGCATTTGTATTCAACCCCTTTTACTCAGATATTTCTAAATAAAATCCACTGCCACCAGTGCCTTCAGGTTATTTACATAGTAAATAGAGGCCATTTGTATGTAATTTGATCCCAGTATAAATACAGCTGCTCAGTGAAGGCCTTGTGTGTTTATTAGAGAACATCAGTGAACAAACAGCATCATTGACTCCAAGAAACTTTGAACTGCATTGTTGCTGAAATGTGCTATCCAAATAAACTTAAACTTGGAACACAGCAGAACGGTCAGGGAGAAAGTTGGGGAAAACCTTGAAGCAATGTTTGACTATAAAACAACAGCCAGGTGAGACATTTTGTTCCTATATGCTCCACAAATGTTTTTTTAGGAGAGAGGCAAGAAAAAAGTCAATTTTAAGAGAACCATAAATACTTAAAACTCTCCATAAGCCATTTAGAGGTTTGGTAAACATGTGGAAGAAGGATCTGTGGGAAGAAAATACCAAAATTTACCCAAATGTCTTGACCAACATGAACAACAAATAACCCCAACACACATTCAGATGGTAAAACACGGTGGTGAGCCATGCCCACTGTCCAATTCTGACTGAGCTTGAGCTATTTTAAAATCAATGGGAAATGTTTGTTTCTTAATGTGCAAAGCTGTCAGAAACATAGTGCTAGACGTCTGTCACAGAGATGTAATTATGTGTAAAGCGACTAAATATAAAGATGTTAAAGGGGTCTAATAGTTTTGAGGCACAATATTTAGTGTAAAAGAAGATTAAAATAATTTATTACACAAAGGGGGAAAATGACCTCAGTTCTCTAAGGTGAAGGTGGGAAGTTGGATCATGTAGATTTTTGATCATTCTTCCTTCTTATAAATAAGCCTTTCTTTGTGGCCTAAAAACTGAAACTGACCCTGCTCTACAAAAATAAGATGACATTATATGATTTAAAAGTCTTTCATGTCTGCAGTATAGAAAATGATTTTGATGCTAGCAAGCTATCTTTATGTCTTTTGCCTGTTTATCCGTCACATTATATCTTGTAGTTTGTTTATTTCTTGTGCCGATGTATTTACTTCTTAGGTCTTGTTTGTAGTTGTTTTATGCTTGTGACCTTATTTTAACTCAGATGTTGGCTTGACTAGTTGCAGCTGCTTCATAAACTGAGTTCAGATTTATTAAAAATGAATCTGAACTCAGTGTTCAGATTCATTGTGACTGATTAAGTGACTTTATCTGTCACTTTATATGTGACTGATGGTCACAGATAAAGTTCACGGTTTAAGTTTTTTCTTTCAAATCCTTTGTGATTACACATTTTCATGGACTTCTAAGCAAGATCCCAGACATTACTCACGTTACACACATTGTTCAATTCGGTCTTCATCACAAAGATTTGAGCCTTAATTATTCCTTGTTGCTTTTGAAATGCATTCTTCAATGATGGGGTGGGTCTTTGTCAGCATCCAGAATGCATCATGCATCCTGAATACTTTTTACGTCTATCAGATGGAGTCTGTCTGTGGGTTTGTCATCGTCATATTTCATTGTCCTGTCTTCTCCAGGCTTCCTCTCCTTTGAGCTCTGAGATGGAGGGCGGTGAGACACAGACGTGCCGCCCTGTGGACGACCTGATCACAGAGATAAAGGGAAGAGGGACAATCAAAGATAAAGAGAATAAAAGAGATGACGAGATGAAAGAAAGGATCGCTGCGTCACTGACTGAATTGCTCATTAGATCAGAACAGACCACATTTTGAGAAACGCCCAATGTTAGGAGACAACACTGCGGTGTGCATCTTTTCCCATCCAAACTTTCCGTCTGCCTTTGGCTCCAAACACATTTCTCCACTCCTGTTCCGCAACACATTTTCATGACCTTTACAGAGGCCAAAACACAGTGTTAGAGAAAGTCTTGTGGCTACTGAAGCATACTGTGACGTATATGATACTACAGGGCCATACATTATCCTGTCACTCTCTGTCAGTTACCCATTACCTCCCTCCTTGCTGAAGACCCTCTTCACTGAAGAGCTTTGTCAGTCTCAGCATGTACAACTAGCCTAACAGTTTAAATTCAGCATCTGTGGTAGTGGTCCTCCTGGAATTTGAACTTACAGTGTGACAAGGTCGCAAGATAAGATGTAGTGGTATTGGAAATAATAAATACCATTGGTCTCCTGATGAGGGATGAGGTGACTGTGTGGCCAAGGATGGAAACCAATGGTTCAGTGTCAAATCTCAGAAAACAGACTAACGCTCTGGAGCAAATCTTCAGGCCCTCTAAGCAGAAGCAGAAGTCTGCTTCTGGTGAGACAGAGTGGCTTCACAGAAACCCACACGAAGCTTAAAGGGATGGAGAAGAGTGAGGTGAATGAACAAGCGGGGAATGAGGCAAAATCTGCAGGAATGAAGCGGATAAAGAAGTGTTAGAAGGAGACGGATGTATTTCATGAACCATTCAGCGCCTTGCCCCGTCACCCACGTTATTGTTATGTCTGTCCATCTGGCGTGTAAACTATATAGGCCAGAAGGAAGGAAACGGCCTAGGAAGAAGGATGAGAGCATTATACCTTCTCTGCTCAACTATTATTCTTTGTTAACCAGTTTTTTTAGCACTGCTCAACCTCTATGGTGGTTTTCATTAAGAAAGGAATCACCTTGGGTTTGCCAGGACCCCTAATCAAAACCAGACGTGTTGGAGCTTTTAATTGAAGCAAGATGGACCTCCACGTTGTACACAACTAGCTAAATGTGACAACTTATCCCATCACTACAACAGTGTTTCCCAACGGAGCGGAGAGAAAAACATCCTTTCAGTGAGGGGAAATCTAGAGGTTTGTTAATATGGCTCTGGTTTCAGAGGGCTGTTATTGTTGAAACAACTCCAGACTATTATTTACAACCACATGAAGCTCTCTTTCTGCATTGCATTACTTGCATTGTGTTTTAGCGTTTTCATTTTCTCACTGGGTAATGTTATGTCCATTAGAGCAGTGTTTGCTTCAAGCTTGGGAGTTCCAGCCTGTGTGTCCGGTATTAAAATAGCTCTTTGGTCAGCGGAGCTTGCTTTTAGATGAAAGAAAACCAAAGTCTGAATGAAAAAGACAAGCTCTGAGTCAAGGATGGATTTTTCTTAGTTTTTTTTTTTTGCCAAAGCACCAGTTCCATTTTTGCTGTTAAAAATGTAATGTCCTCATTCAGATTTCAGCTTTTATATAACTCAAACCACTCCTTTATTTTATACATTTTAAAAATTAAAGAAAATAAACCATCTATCAGCCACCGTGGCTTTCACTCAAAACTTTCTCACAAGCCACTATAAGTGTGTGTTATTTTGAAATATATTAATAAATTGGAAATGTGGCTTCACCGACTCCTGCTGTGTGCTTCTCTTTTGTTGCTCATTTCCTTCTCAAAGCTCCCTTGATGTGGGGCTTGTTTTGCTGTTTTAGAGGAGTGTGTGACCTCAGTAAGTTATTACCCCAGCCCCTAACCATACACGCTCTCTGACCTCCGAGATCAGTAGGCAAAATGAAATCACCTGGCTTGGTTGGAACATAAAATGATGTTAAACTTTCAAATGAGAAGTCTGAAAGTCATACATCTTTGATTATTTTATGGACAGAGCAAAAAAAAAAGTTATCTATGTAGAGATTTCATGAAGCTTTGTGAATATGTAAATCCATCGGGAGTATGCTGAATCCACTGGAATGAATGCAAGAAACATGTAATCACCCACAAATTGTTTCCCACCCAGGCAGATTTATACAAGGCTAAGTCAATGAATTGTTCTGCAGTAGGAATCCAGAGTCTCCAGGCCCATGACCACAGGCATGAAGAGTATCCTCAAGAGACAGAGATAAGAGACGAAAAATTAAAGAGATGCTGCAGATGAATTTCAAATCTTTTATTATCAATGCCTAGTCAGTGAAATTACTGTTGATAAATCATCTTTCTGTACACGTCGGAGAGCAAGCTTAAAATCATTCAGAATTTTATCAGATTTTGTCCAGGATTTTCGGATTTGACCAATAAGAACTCTTCTAGTAGGTGTGTAGATAAAATCTTGTTTACTTCTGGAAATACATTTTAGATGAGGGAATTACATCACATCCAACTTAACTACAGTTATTGTTCCACTCACTGACTAAGCTTCCTATCATTAACAATGCAAGCTAATAATGTATTGCTGTACCATCACTGGGTGTGGCTTTCTGAGATCCCAATAAATAAAATACAGGTTAGTGTTTTTTTTACTCCTGCTACCTATTTCAGGAAAAAGGGTAGCTGCAAAGACACTGACTAAAATGCCGAGCCTCTTACCTATCAGCATTTTTATATTTGGCCAAAAATACCAAACACTTTTTGGCAGTATTGTAATGTCTCCCATCTGACGCACACTTTCACTCTTTTGGAATCCTGAAAAGGCAATAATCCTTCCTCTTTAAAGCAGCCGTGTTTTGAAATGTCAGCATGAGCAAAGATGGCAAAAAGTAGAGAGAAGGAGGGGCAGAAGATGGAAGTATATCGCCCGTCTGGTCTCAGAATCCTCTGGATCCAACAAGATGAACTGAAAAGTTTCTCTGAACTGATGGATGGATGGATGGATGGATGGATGGATGGATGGATGGATGGATGAGGATCCATCCATCCATCCATCCATCCATCCATCCATCCATCCATCGATATAACTTCAAGACAGATGGAATTAAAAATATTTTTCCATTTTCTTCGTGGATCTGAAAAAATAAATACTTAAATCAAATCCAAAACTCTCCAGACTTCAGGAGCCCTGTGTGTTATTCCCACACAGAGGGCTGCATTGCAGCTGTGGGTAAGCAGGGGCAGTCATGGTAGGAGAGGAGGGATACAGGGAGGCCCAGTGTAGAGGGGCTGATTAGTAGTAAAAAGAGAACAAACTGAGGGTTTCAATATGTCCCACAGCATTTTAAAGAAAGACAACTGAGTTAGAGAAGCCAATTTAGTGTGCCACAACAAGAGTGTTTGCATTTTCAAACTGTTATTCTAACCAACTGTTTATTCTGCCATCTTTAAGCCCTCATTTTGCTCTCTGCTGCCTAAAATCTCATCTCCTAACTTCTTATGTCCCAAGGAGGTCATATGACGTGAAACATTGAAGCTTCAGCAGGTAACTTGTATGAACCATATGCTTTGTTTTTTTTCTTTAACATATTTGTTAAAACTGACACTGTAAGTGCATGAGACAGATCATCTGTGTAAAAATGAACTCCTCTGCTGTCTCTCAGTGCTCCCAGTGCTATCTGCAGAAATGCAGCGCTCCTGGTCAGAACCAATCAATCAGAGCCAGGAGGAGGATCTTAGTGTTGTCAAACAAGCTCATGTATGTGCTGCCTCCACCCCATCTCTTTCTCTATGCAGCGCAGTTTTCTATGAATGCGCAGTCTAGTTAGCATTGCCACCGATGGCAGAGGATAAACAGTTTTCCTATAGCAGTAAGATGTTTCTCTGCCAGTAGCACAGATGCAGCAAACCAGCAATTTTGAGGTTGTATCCACAGTTTACAAAGGGCAGCCCACACACAAGCATGATGGACATTAAGACACTCCTCCTGGCTCTGAATTTGCATTTTGATATGGAGTGGTGTATTTCTGCAGATTGCAGTAGGACCACTGAGAAGAGACAGAGGATCTCAGATTTTTTTAACAAATATGTAAAAAACACATTTTTATAAAATTAACCTTCTGCAGCTTTAACTGTCACCTCCAAAAGGTAATGTGAGGACGTTGGTATCATCAAGATGAACATAAAATGCTAATTTGCGTTTATGCAGATAATTCAAGACTAAAATTGTAATACCTTTACATTAAGAGGCTCCTGATGAATCCTAAATGTGGATTATAACATCTTGATCAATGCAGTTTTGACTAATAGGGTTTTTAACTGCACTCATCTCCTGATTGCTAAGATTTTATATCAGCTGCCCTGCCAATCATGCTCATGTACACACTGTTTGGTTTTTATTATAAAATATTGCATATTATATTCTCAGGACAGTAACAGGTTTGACAAGAGACATATTTTTCAAAAAGCTACCTACTTTCAAAAAGCTTCAAAGGTATTCTCGAAAAATAAGAGAACAAAAGTTCAATTGAAAGCCACACATTTCGGGAAATGTTACATTATGAATAGCATAGCATGCAAGTGTAAAATCCTTCAAAGCCAAAGGTGTTGACTCAGTCAAAGGCAGCTGAAATATTGCAAGCTCTCATTCAATGAGTCATTAAAAACATATATACATTCAGCGCGCTTGTACCACACACAGCTTCAAAGCATTTGGTCAACCATATGACAAGAGGAACTGCACTCCAATTGGTCCACAGACCATGCTGCTGCTGTGTGTGAAACATCTTTCAGTTTGTTCTTTAAATTATGGTAAGGGTAATGACACAGACAGTGATGACAGCAGTTGGGTCCCACCAAAGCCCCCCAATATCATCACAATCTACTGGCAACAAAATGAAAGCAGAGTGGCTCCCGGAGTCATAAGCATACAACAAACAAGAACAGTCTAAAGCGCTTCCACATTTATCTTGAGATTTTTGATCAAAACAAAGAGTGGCAGGAAAACGTTATTGATTGCCTCCCACTCCCTGTGAAGTAGATGGGTCCAAAACAAATAAATCGTAGTCAAATGTAGTTGTGGTTTAGGCACAGCATGAGCAGACTTCTGATCTCCCCTTTAAATAAAAGACCACTGAGCATGTGACGGCGCGAACGATCAAACCACCCGATGATGACTGAGTACCAAAATATTCAGCCGACCACAAAAACGCATTAATATTATATATTATGTTTACGAAAGAGGAGGAAGCAGCTCATAGACAACTGACTTCTTTTGACACGAAACACCCGCTCAACTTCATTGACTATGTCTCATTAGTCTGGATTCCTTCCACTGTGCTGGAGGGACCCTTCCCAACTCTGAGCCGTTAAAACAAACAGGGAGGTCCCTGAGCACGGTGCTTTGGACAAAGGTTAAAGCAACATCCTCAGCACTATTCATTTCGGAGAATCCATCCCGCTCGCTGGCTTTGATCCTCTCTCGAGCCCTCTGCCCCTCGTTCTCTGTTTCGTACTCCGATTAGGTAACGCCAAAGTTGTTTTTGCGAAGGAAAGAACGCAAAGGAAAGCAAAGTTCATTGTGAAGACTAAAGGAAAGGATCTCTGCGAGTGGTGACTTACAACCTGGAGCTGAACCCGCAATGGCAAGTGCAAAAGAGGCATGAGAAGTTAATCAACACCCTAATTTTTTTTTAGGAGTAACTGTGTCTGAAGTTCAGCTGTTGAAGGCCCCTGAGGGAAGCCTATCCCTCAGGCTGTTTACCTCCACTGGAGCTGTTTACTTGACCCTCTATGATTTACAGGCATAACCAAATAAAAACATCCAGCAAAGTTCAAACAGCTAGTGACGCATTAAGGGTGTAATAGAGGGGACAGTACTGTGTTCGATGATGGCTCACAGCTGGACCTCCCCACGTCACCTAAAGCAATGAAGATGAACTAAGCAGACCACATACCCAAAGTTGTTCTTTCCCAGACACTTAAAGCGTCTTTTCACTGGGTGCTGATCAAAATGTTCATTTCACTGGAACTCTGTATAATTCAATAATTTAAGAGGAGTCTTTGTAAATTAGTTTTGAGTCCCTGATGTGAGCACATAAAATCGTGTACCAAGTCTGGGGCATATTTCATCATATTTCAACATTGTTAGCATTTGGCCATTTGTACAATGTTGTTTATGTTTTGACAAGGGGAGCATTGTTGTGTAGCAACAGATCCATTTACATAATTTCTTGATGTTGTAAGCACTTACATAATGGGCCCATTCATTTGGATTGAACTGCAGCTCCCTTCAAGGCCCCTGGACCTGCAAACAACCGGACACACACCCAAACGTCTGCTGGCTCACACCGTTTATCAGAAACCTACCTCTGCCACACGTCAGGATGGGGAAATGCTATCTTGAGAAAATGGATGTGGGGAAAGCGAGCAGAGGAAATAGAAAGAATCGATTTCGTCTCATATACAGTTGCAGATGTACCCAGCATATGTTGTGGATCATGTGACATGCTGTGGACACATGTTTAGGCAAATGAGCAGCCAGAACAGGATTTTGTTGTGGCTACTCCTGAAGCAGAGGAATCATCTGAGAGGGCATAGTTTAGATCATGTTCTCTCAAAGAATGATGTCATCCCTTTTTTGAATTAGCAGCTCGGGTCACATTTGACCTCTTCATGTACTCGTGTACTCCCGGCAGGAACACATGTGGCTGAAAAACATAGTAAAATAAGTGGCATCTTGCCTCATAATAAAATAGTCTCTTAGTTGAAAACGAAGTAATTGTTGACAAGCTTTTCACTTAATGTTGGTATAGTTACAAAGAACACATTAAATCTACATTGGCAACCCTTTCTAGGTGCCATTTATTATTGGAAAACAACATTGTTCAAACATCTAACACAGTCCCTCACAAGCTTCTCTATTCTTTCTAAATTGTTTTCATCATTTTACAACCATTTTGTTGAGATTTTAAGTCATATACCAGCACAATGCAAGACATGATTTAGACGTAAAAAGAGATTGATAAAAGACCTCACATTTTTTTACACATGAAGATTTGAAAAGGGTGGTGAGAATTTGTATTAAACCCCATGAGTCAAAACTTTGTAACACCGCACTTTGCTACAATCAAAGCTAAGCCATGTCTCTACCAGCTTTGCCTTTCGTGAGCCTGAAAATGTGTCTCATTCGTGTTCATAATGTTGCTCAAGTTTGATCAGACTCCATGGACCCAACAGCTTTGAAGTCCAGCCACAGATTAAATTTAGGTCAAGGCTTTGTCTTTCCCCATATCATATAAATCTAAATTTGTTCTAAACTATTCCACCGCTGTATTAATTTTGTTAGTATTTTTTTGTCTCATTGTTGGAGTATGAACATCTGCCACACTCTTCTAGGACTCTGCCCTGTCTGTGACTCCATCCTTCTTTTCATCATCTCTGACCAGCTTCCTTGTTCCTTTTGAAGAGCATCATAAAAGCAGCGTGGCACTGCTGCTTCACGGATGGTGTGTTCTGGGTGTTGGAAATTATCCTTCCATCGTCCACAGTGAGCAAAAACACAAAAACTGCATTAGAGATGCATCTTGGAGCCAAAGTGGTGTTTATGTTTTTAATATTTCTGATTCACATATTTAACAGGGTCATTGAAAAACGATGAAGCTGTTGCATCTGTTGGAAACAACAGTTGAAACCACAGATCCCAAACCTTGGAATATCCATCCATAGCGCTTTACTCTAGCTGCACTGACATGTAGCATTAAAGTAAGCTCCTGCATGATAAACATTCACAATTCTGATATTGACAACTGACAACAGATTTCTCTTGGTGCATCTGCTGCAGGTCAAACTATAATCCCGTAAGGTAATGTCTAGGGATTTCATTCAGCCTATTGAATGTTTGAAACATTGTTGCTGTTGTTCTTTGTAATATATATATATATATATATATATATATATATATATATATATATATATATATATATATAATCAGTGTGAGAATTTGTGATGTGACAGCATATCAATGCACTTTTGAAACTAAGAAATTTAAGTAGTAGTTCTGCATCCCTCTGAGTCAGAATGCTCCTATTTTTGTCAATATTGTGTAACTGACCAGAGGAAATCCTACAAATTTGCTTTATTTGCAAGTTAGGAGACACACGCTGGTCAAAAGTAATATTTTATCAGTGTTATGAAATGTGGCGCCCTTTCACAATTAGTTCAGCTAAAAATGTACAGACAGCAGTTAAGTTTAATGCTGACAAGTCGGTTTCGGTGGTTCCAGAATGTGGAAACCAGCTCATGGATGCACTCTCTTTAGATATAGAATGGCAAGGAAAAACAGCAGAGGCAAAGATAAAACCTTAAATCTCAAATAAACACACTAGGGATAAGGGCAGTCAATAGGGACCATGTTTGGACTAATGAGAAACTTCCAGCTTTAGAATTTCACTTTAGATGGACTTTGTAATTTTGCTCACATTCTGGTAATTACCTCAATTTTCCATTGTAAATATTGTCAGTGAGTGTTCAGAATAAATAAGAGCCAACATGATTGTCTTGGCATTGTCAACCATGCTGGTGTATGCGCTACTCACACCCTTTCTTTGCTCACCTCTACACTACTGCCAGTTTCCCAGAGCAGTCTGCCACAAATGGTCAGACTAGTTAGCATGGCCACTCCTGACAGCAGAAAAACAGTTTTCCTGGAACAGTAAGTTGTTTCTGCACCGTCAATACAGTGAGCACCACCTACACAAAGTTGATTGACAGCACTAAGACCTCTGTCCTTGCTCTGATTGGTTGTTTCTGACCAGGAGCAGTGCAGAGCATAATTATATTTTTTCCCACAAATTTTCTGTCCCATATTTACATATTTTAAGCAAATATGTAAAAAGCAATTTTTTTAACGGTAACTATCTGCCACTTATGTCAATAAATAAGGTATTTAAGATATGTGTACCAATCATCAACAGCTTGTTTCTGCAGCATTAACAGTAGTAAAAACCCAGGCATCCCCTCCTGAGTAACACTCTGTATTTCCTCCAGGGGTAACCCTGAGATGTTTTCAAGACAGAAGGGATATGCATTCCCTTCAGCAAATTCAGAGTTTGGCACGAGGTCTTCAAGCGTATTACATAGTGGGCAAACCTCCAAACAGAGGGAGTCAGGAGGTGTCCCGATCAGATGACTGAACTTCTCATGTTATCTTAAACACTGAACCTCCTTTCGGCTGATTGTATCCAGATGGGTTTTTTTTTTTTGGTTTCTTGGTTGTGATCCAAATCTCATGATCACAGGTGAACCCGATGAATTGAGACCTTTTTTTGTTTTTTGGCTCAGTTCCTTCTTTAGTGCCTCAGACAAGAGCACCTGATAACCAAAGATAACGCCTCGCTGGAAATCAGAATATAACTCCACTGTACGGTGAAGGTCATGGTTTCAGGAAGTCAGAATGAGCTCATTTGCAAAAACAGTGGATGTAGTTTTGCGTTGTTGTTCACGTGGTTGCTGTTTTTAGATTCTGTAGATGTTGTCAGTAAAGTTTTGTGGATATTTACAGAGCTCAGAGCATAAGCCCATCTCATCCCTCAATGTGTGTACTCTTCAATACCCTGACAAAGATGTATAAATGTAACTTTACAGTCATTTGGTGTTTCGTCTTTTAGAAATGTACACCCATGGTTGGATCCTTAAAATAGAAGAAAGGAAGAAATTAAATTAAAGGGGGAGGAACGAAATGAATAGAATACTAAAAATACATAGTTACAGATGCATTTGTTGTTACAAGGTCTCCGCTGCACTAGGACACCTTCTTAAACAAAGCACCATCAAAAAATGATCATCCAACCATAGGCATGCAGCTAAATTTGGACACTTACAAAGTGAAAAGTGCAGACAACAGGCAGAGGAGAAAGGTAGGAACATTGTGAATATTAATCACCATAATCCTCAGAAAAACACTGGCAAGAGCTAAAATGTTTGCTTTGTTTGTTTTTTTTAGTAGTGGTAGAAATACAAAGCAATCTTACAGCTGAACACTTATAAAAATCTATCTGGCATCACTTACCAAGGCGTATCCACATAACAAACAGAGCCCTGTTTTATTCTGAGAATGTGATAGTCTGACACTCTGCTTCACTGTTGAACCCTCACTCTTTTTTTACCATTATGCGTAATCACACACACAAACGCACACCAGCACAAACTACGCTCACATATACAGAACTGTGTTCTCAGACAACACCACTGACGGGCATTCCTGGTGTGGTTGAAGGGTGGAGTGGGGAAAACAGTGGACCAAACCAGGTTTAAAGTTAGAATTGTGTTGTCATATGAAAATGATCTCACTTCTAAATTAAGCAAAGTCCTGATGGAGACTTTGGATCATAGTACAGTGTGGACGGCACCCTGACGTCTCTTTCACTGCACGATAATAATCTCATATAACCGAATGACATGATTTTACAAAGACTGGCAAGGAGAGATGCCACATGACGTCAGCCTCTGACTCCGTTGCTTCCTTTTCAATGCCAATGAGTCCACCTAACACTGATGGATCCGAGCAAAAAATGATTTCATTGTAGGGCTCCAATCCAATTACACAAGTCCTTTTGAATTTACAGCACTGTACTGATGAGTCCTATTTTTTTCAATCCAAACTAGAAGCTGAAGGGGAATCTTTATAATGACTGTCATGGAATAAAAACCAAGAGTAATCAAACAGATTACTTGGCTCTGCACCGACTCGGGCTTGCCAGCAGTGTGGCTTTCGCGCTGGTAAATATTTGCTGTGAGTTGAGTAGCATGGCATCGGCACATCAGAGGGATATTTTGTGTTTCCCAAACATTAGCCCGGTGACGTCAGGGGCTCTTAATGATGTTTAACAAGCCTAGCCAGTCCAGCATCACCCCATAAACAACCCCAATACAACCTGTGTCCCCTGTTCAACTCTACTGGAGCACAATAGAGCATAACACCCTAGTAATCTGGCTGTTCTCCATGTTATTTTAGGTTAACAAAAGACAATTAAGAGGCTCTCCAAAGACCTTCCTAAAGTCATTTTTATGTTTGCACTTTCACCACACAACAGATGTGGGGCAACTTAGTGTTGACCTACTGAAAGACTTAAAAAAAGAAAAGTTATAGTCTGGTTAACTCATAACAAGGTCACCCAAAAAGTGCAGCTGATGCCAAACTGTTTCCTACCTTACCACGTTAGACAATCAAAATGTGATTTTGTCTAAATGTGAGAAATTGAAGTGTCTGGTTGCATTTTAGGTCCATAATGTTGACCCAAAAGGTCTCTTTCTATTGTGCTTATTGTAAGAATCAAAAACAGCAGAAGAATTTATAACAAGACGAAGGGCAGAGTATCAATAAGAAGGTGTAATAAGTGATGCGTGACGTTTAGTAGCAAAGTTTGCTCACCTTCACAGGATATGATGAAAACTTCTCTTTACTATTTTAACTCCTTTAGTTTTACACCTTTCCACTAGCAACGTATAACATACAAGCAATCAATGAAGTAGGAAGCTGCTTCTTCAGCTTTCTACTTTCTATCATAGTCGGATCAGAGTAGCATTTTGATGCAATTAAAATGTCTGTCTATTGTTGTAATGTTCCAGTCTTATTTCTTTTCCAACATTTAGAGATTAACTGACCTTCTGGAAGAGACAGTTCAGTGGTCCAAGAGAGGTTCCAAGTTGTCAGATAATAATGTCAGACTAATCAGAAAGTAAGTCATGCCATAAGCTACACTTTCAGTTTTGAGCATGCAGTATCCTAATGTGAGAGAATCTTTATCCAGATTGAATGTCTACACAATGTTTGGATTTAGTAATGCTATAAATAGGTCAATGCTGAGATATTTCAGTAACAGTTGAATAAATGCTGCAGCGGTGAGGCGCGTCTTTTCAGTAAAGAGCTCTAGAGCAGCAGCACTTATGAAGATTTTTATGGCCTATTCTAAAAGAACCTGTGACAGCCTGACGTAGTTGGTGACCAAATTATATACATCTGTTAAATGCTTCGGAAGGCAATGGTTATTCAGGACACAACAAATATGATATTGCATTGAGAGGGTGTAAGGACAGAAATCACTGCGTATATAAAAAATGAAAAATACACAGGTAAATAAGTACAAAAAGAGAGGGTGTCATACATTATAGTTTGTGACCGATTATAAACCATTTCCATTCACAACAGCAAAGGACAGGAAAACTGAAGGGAGGGAAAGGCAAGGTCACTGGGGTTCATTCTCATCCAGCAATCCTCAAACACACACACACACAAACAAAACGTTGCATGGAGCAGAGTTTTCCAGCAGGAGCTCAATTTGTGTTTGGGCTCACTTACACTATTATATTGGTTGAGTATGATCTCAGCTCAGACTGAAGCTAAATGTTTGTGTCTGCCTGTTTGTAGGTGGGATTTTCTATACGTGCGTCTTCTCAGTCTGCACGTGTGTTTGTGCTTCAGCATGTGTGTGTGGGACCATGCAAAAAAAAAAAAGTGTGCGAGTAATATCCTGAGTTTACATTTGCACCAGTGGCTGTGCATATATGTGAGCTTGTTTGTGGGTGAGCGTCTAGGGTTGCCAGAATGTCTGACTGGAGAGCAGAGGTCATGCTAAGGTTGGGATGAAGTCAGAATGTAATTATGCTTCAATGAACCAAATGGGAAGTAATAAAGACCAGCTGCAAGCTGTGCAACTCTTAAAGTTTAAAGCAAGCTGCACATTTTCTTTACCGCGCTCTGCAGAGAAGGGAAATACTTGGTATATATGGGTTAGAGGAAAACTAAAAAAAAAAAACCTAAAGGAAAAACAACAAAAATACTTTATGAAAGGGTACTGTGCAAGCTGGAAAGAAAAAGATAACAAAAATTAGGAAAAATATTTCCATTGAGACTGTAATAGGGTGAAGCTGCCAAGGATTCCTGGCATGTAGCCAGGGATGATGATGGTCACTGAGTGCATATACGGGATTAAAGCTGTGGAAAGGGAGGGTGACACACCAGGTGGTTTTACTCGGGTGATCCAGTTTTGACTGCCTGTGTCTAAAAAAGAAGGAATGGAAAGAAGAAAAAAAACATCAACTGGCCTGTAAAAAACACTGGAGAAAAAATAGGAAAAAAAATACTTTATCTTCCCCTGAAGGAACCTCCATTATTTCTGTCCATCTTGTGATTTTTTTTTTATTTGTTTTGTTCTCATCTATTTGCTTCCGTGTTTGTCTTTTTTTTTATTATTTCCCTCAATTTCCCATTTTTCCAATCCAATCATCTTTCTAACTCAGGTCATCTTTTGAAACAAAAAAAAAACTAACAAAAAAACCCCAGAAGCTTCATTCAAAAAAAAGTTCAACATA
The DNA here is from genome assembly GCA_033032245.1 of Poecilia picta. Lineage (NCBI taxonomy): Eukaryota > Metazoa > Chordata > Actinopteri > Cyprinodontiformes > Poeciliidae > Poecilia > Poecilia picta. The sequence goes on from CM065358.1 coordinate 15,800,046, forward strand.
AAATGAGCAGAAAAGCAAACTGAAAACTTCTGGAGCAAGATTACAATAGCTGGAGTGTTAGGCATCATTTTCAATTTCAATTATTTCCTCGTAACATGACTATGGAAATATATCACATAATTGAGGTAAGTTCTGAAATGTCACAAAGTCTCTCCTTTGAAAGTCTCTCCAAAATAAGATTTTGTTCTTATTCAAGTTGGAGAGCAACAACTAACCAAAATGTTTTGAGCTCTGTGATCAAGAACCCAAAGTCAGTTTTGCTTTTAATCTGCCTAAAATAAACAAAAACATTCAGTTTAAACATTAATTAATCAATAAATAAATAGATTTTACAATTAATTGTCAGCATATATTATTTTGGGGGATTTTATGTTTAAAAATAAACCCAATACAGAAAAGTTTGGGGAGTTTTGATAAAACAATTCAATTTTCAATATGTGATGCTCATGATGCTTTAAAATGGTGCTCTGTTTAAAGAGTTTTGAAATTCATATGCTTAGATATTGCCTTTGTTTCTGCTAATGTTTGGGATAATGAGACTAAATGTCATTTCAGTAACGGGTAACTTAAGTAAAAACAAAAGGCAGATTTCCAATAATTTATTTCAGGACTAAATATAAATAACTTTTTTGGTAAAACCAAGTTGCACTATTGCCATATGGGCCTGCTTATTCCAAGACGTATAAGATAAAAAAAAATACATACAGAATTCAAAAGAACATGTATTGGGAAAAAAACCCAAAATGGACTAAGTGAAACCTTTGGATGGATGTTCATCCATTTAAGTTGGGTGGAAAACTAGTATAAAAAAGGGACATCATACTCAAAGCAGTGAAATGATTTGGGGATTAATGAATTTATGAAAATCCTTTTGTAGATTTGATTGATTTGAAGGACATCAGGAAGTCCAACACTGATTACTTAAAATGATTTTGGAGATTTCTCTACTACATTTTTTTACTTAAATCTCATAAAAATGCTATGATATGATCCTGCACAGGCCATTAAAGCTAAACGATTCTTCAGTCTGGCTGAATTAAACCAATTTTGCAAAAGAAGAGTGAGCCACAATTTCTCCAGATTGATGTTAAAGACATTGCCGGTTGTCATAAATAAGACAAACAGATATTCGAGGGAAATTACTCTTTAACCTACAGAAAAAGGCTGCCATGGATGCCTTCACTCTTATCTGTCCATTGTCTTCCTATCCAATTCAATTCTCATCTCCCTTCAGCTCATCTGGGTTTTTTTCGTTTGAGCTGGATTTTTCTGGTAGAATTTCAAGAGGGCCAATCAGTAAACAAAAGAAGTTGTGAATGAAGTCACCAAGCTGCGCTGTGTCAAAATTGTAGTCTACCTACAGTTTTATCAATGGCAGTGATAAATGGCAGAAAGTGAACCAAGCCGTTCGGTTCGTGTTGGCCACATTTCCAAATATCAAAATGATATTAATTAATATCAAAATGAGAGACGTGCCATTTAACTTGGCACGTCTCTCTTCCAGTGGAGGATGGTTTGTTTACAGTGCGCAAATCTTCTGGCAAGCTTCATAGCGTCAAACTGGCACATTACATACATTATGGTTAGCTACTAGGTAAAGTGTAAAGCTTCAATAGAGTCCACACCTCAAGGAAGCAATCACTTTTCAATAGCCGAGTGTCCAGACCCTCTGTACAAAATAAAACATAGAAAAAGGGGCTCAGTTTTACAAGGCTACCTTTTCCCTTTTCCTTAATAAATAAATACCTGAAAACAACAACAAGAATGTCTCTTGAGGGTAGGTTAATATTGATGCCTCTTTCTTTACATTTAAGCATTGGTTTTGCACTTTTTGCATGTGTAGATTACCGTGTAAAATGTGCTTCTGGTAATGCGTTGCTCATGGGGTCCCATGAAAGTATTTAAGAGTTATTGGGGAACTTATATGAAAGAGAGCGAGTGGTAAAGCTTGGCTCTCACAGCTCAGCCCACTTGCTGGAGGGAACAAACGACCTGGATTCTTTGAGCTTCCTGGGAAAAACAAGCATGACTTTATCAGGGAAAGTACAAGTCACCGGGTTCTGATGTGGACCTGGAGGCTGCTGTCAGAGGGCAGCTACATTAACAGATATTCAGCAGCCAACAGTCATCTCTGAAACATGTGGTTCCTGTAAAAACAACACCCCCCACCTCAGTAACCCCTAGCACCATGAACTATCAAGTCATTCGACAGTGAAAGGCAGATGTGTTTTTTCCTAAGGGTGTCCCTTGTGGGTATGATGTATGCATGAGCGTGCGTTTGTGTGCTTGCATGTGTAAGACAGGGGCTGTTTATTATTTCAGTCTCAAGGTCAACACCGTGGCACTGCAACTGGTCCTGATTTAGATAAGACCTCAGCAGCCCATTTTCTCAGACAGGGGTTAGTACCCGTCTGGTCAAACTTAGCAGTTACATGGAAAAGTCTTAACGGTTTTAATTTTAACAGGTATTTTCCTTCTGTTCTGGAGCCCTTATGGAAAGACAGAGGATGTCTGGAAATGAGCAGGGGAGCATGTAACAGAGCTTTGGAACAGGAATCTTATGGAGGACAGACTCCCCACAATGATCACTCAATAAGGTTTTCATCTTCATCTTTTAGCTGATGCTCTAATAAAGCAGGGATTTAAACAGAATGCTTGTTTCTCTGAAAGTACTGCGAGCAACAAACCCCGCTTGGTGCCCCTAGTGTATTACCATTTAAAGGGAAAGTTCCCCCTAATCAAATATCTCTCTGCTGGTTTTGAATATAAATGTGTTGGCTATAGTCCCGTTTGCTTTTGTTAAACGTTTCAGAACACCGGGGCACAGTACAATAACTAAACTCGCCAGTGCTTAAAACTGGAGTGACAAATGTGTGATTGTTTTTATAACTGCCATGTTAAAACTGCAACCAAGAGAGTTGTACATATAGAGCAGTCCATGACCATGTTTTAGGTGTCTCTCTGCTTCTGAACGTCTGGCTTTAAAGAATGGGTCATTAACATGATTCTGGAACATTTGGTGACTGCAAAGGAATCATTTGAATCACAGACAGAGACACATCTAAGACGTGCAGGGCAGAGGTACTTGACCAGGACCAGGTTTGGGAACCACTGACATATAGTGTCTTGGCAAAAATATTTTCACCCATTGAAATTTGTTCCACCTTGTCATGCTACAACCACAAAGCTGGTTCTGTTTTATTGGGGTTTTGCTGATGCGAGTCACAAATGCAGCTTTACAAGCCACATCTTCTTTCTATGCTCACTTTAGTTTTGCATCATTTGTCACACAGGAAGTATGTCAAAGTTTGTGTCTTGTGGGTAGTACCACCCATGTCCACACAGCATGGGACACTATCAAATTCAGCTTTCACCCCTGGTTCTTGTCTGAAAGACTACTGCATGTTAATGTCCCATCTGATGTCTCCTTTTTATTAAAATCCTCTGAATGTGACTCAAGATGAGACAAGGCGGTTGAGTTTTTTCATTTCTCTTTGACCAATCAGACCACTTTCTGAAGGTCAAAAGACACGGTTACAGTAGTAGCATGCGTGGATAAGACATCTGCCTAATTGTTGATCACAGAGAAAGAGAGGACAATCAGCAGCTTCAGCAACAGCAAGGAAGAAGTCCCGACATAGAAAAAGAGTGGGACAAAGAAACAGGTTCAGTTCATCAATATACATGAATAATATGATTCAATCCACCGTCTATCTTAACTGGGACACCTCAGGTACCTGTCCTCAGACTTACACTACTCAGCACTTCCTGATCACCGTGGTAACACGTTCTGGGACACGCCCCGCATCACCTGTTCAGCCTAACGACTCAGCTGAGCCACAGAGCAGTAGAGATGAGAGAGACAGGCTGAAATGCTCTCACATGGAGATGCTTTCTGATGTTCAAGGATCGTTAAGATAAACTTCCCTGCTTAACAGGTGAGGTTTGAGCTGGACCACAGTCTGAACTACTTTCAGCATCCTAGTGGAAGCTCTGCCCAGTAGGCCACCCACAGTGGACTGGTCCAGTACCACTTTGTCTCCAACAGGTCTGTCCCCTCCCAAACTGTCCAAACAGAACTTTGAAGTACTGAAGAGAGCTGATTATGTCAGCAAAGCATGTTTTCATTTCATGCCATGTTATCATCAATGTTCTCAAAGGATTGATTGTGGCAGAATGTACTGGTAAAACTACGTATTAAATTATTATAGTATTATAGCTTTCTTTGTATTTAACATCAAATGATATTCAGCATCTTTTCCCAGTGATGTAATCTGGCACCATGTGACTAAAAACTGTTTGACTTGATTGATGAAATAATATTTAAGAACCCAACTCTTATCTTGAAGTTCAGATTTTATTTAGGGGTGTCAGAGTAATGAATAAATATGGATGGAAATTTACACTGCACTTCCAGATTTTAGCTTGCGAAACATTTGAAAACGATGCACCTCTTTCCTTCTATACACTAGTGTTGGTCAATTACATTAAATCCTAAAAATATTCAATAAAATTTGTGTTTGAAGCTTGACGAAATGTATAGAAGTTCAACTGACCTTTGTAAGGTACTGAATATTAAATAATTTTTATTAACTGAATAAAACCTGCAGCTCATGGTAATTTAAGTATATCAAGAGCTTTGTTCCTCCTACATGTGAAAACCTCTTGCTAATGGTGTTAAGTTCATTCAGATAGCATAAAGGAAAAATAACAGGATGGATAAGATTCTTTCAAGACAGGTTGTGTGAATCACTTATAAATAGTAAGACTCTTTTCTACCGTAGACTGCAGTCAGTGCGTTCTCTGTTTAGAAAACGACAGTCAGAGATGTGCAAAACTGCACAATATAGTGTGAAATGCTATATATAGCTTTGACATTTTTGAAGTTCGAGTTGCTAAAGATGATAGAAATTCACAAGTGTGTCATCCCTCCTCTGAACTTTGGTTTCTCTGGCTCATCTGTGAAACATCTTACGTAAGTTTTTCAAGCTGATGGTGTTTTGTTTGCTAAGTGTAAGATGTTTTCTAATTCATAAGTGAATGATCCACTGCTTAGTGTATGTCAGGTTTTTACCTCATCAAGAAATGTTCTCCTGAAGGAAAAGCTCAGCAGTGTGGATGTCACACTTTTTCAAATGCAATATATGAATAATAAGCAACAACCCTCATTATAGAAAATGTTTTAGATAAATCTAAATAACAATAAAAACACAATTATGTTACATTCCAATGTTTCATGACTAAAATTTATTTCAAAACCACAGGCAAGCAAACACATTAAGTACTTCAGTCACTAAGGACAATGTATATATTATAGCTTACATATATATATATATATATATATATATATATATATATATATATATATATATATATATATATAACGTCGACATGAATTAATGTTGGTGAATGAGTTATTTTTAAAGTTTTATTTTATTTATGATAATCAGAAAAGAGTTCAGGACAGACAGCAGCTCAAAGCAGCCAATAGTACACACAAAGTCCTCATTAAAAGAAGGCGGTCTGCACCACTTCTGCACATGTAACCAACTGCATGAGCAATCTCTGTAGATTGCATGCAGCATGCAAACTTACTGGCCATGCAATGATTTTAATTGCATGGCCAGTAATAAGCGCTCTTTATTTGCAAACCTTTGTAGACCAAAGTCCAAAGATAAAAGATACATATATCCTGAACCAACCAGGTCCAGGATATACTCTATGTCCTTAAATATGTTGGTGTTGCCGTGTGAGTAATCCGCTGATTATACTGGTGCAAACTAACCAGAGACAGAAACAAAGATGAGCAAAGCCGGAACAACCTCAACTGGCAGCTTGAGTTGCACAACCTCATCTCTACACTGCTATATCTCAATGCCTCCTCCAAGCCGATGAGTGAGCCTTAATATTACGTTCACTTAGGTTCTGTTTGATTCAGAACCTAAGTGAAGTATTAAACATTTGAGGGAGATTTAGCCTTTTTGATAAAAGATGTAGGCACTTGCTTTATGATGGTGAAGAATCAATGTAGATTATCTTTTATTAGAGAAAGTGGGGATGGGCTAATGTGATGTCATCAATGTACCATGTTTGTTGAATAGTTGGCCCTGAGAAAGCACACACATTTGTTGTCGCTTTTACAATGGATAGGGAATATGTAGCTGTTTTTAAATATTGTAGTAAATGAAGTGGATTCACAAGCCAATGTAATAACAATGAGCTACTTAGGGGTTGATAAAGATCATTCACGTGCAGCGTGGAGCAAATTGCATCAAAATTTAGAGCCGACTGGTGAGATATCGAAATTTGCTGCTCTGCCACGCCACACAATCCAGTCAGCAGTCACTTTTCAGAGGGCAAGACAATACCACCTTGTTTTGTGTCACCAGACACAACTTGAAACCTTTATGAGTTAGAGCACGGAGAGAGGATGTCCACCAGTGAAACAACTCACTTCCTTTACTAGTGGGTGGAGCAAAAGTGATTTCAGCAAATGAGCATGTGAATGTGTTTCATGTCCTGGGATAACACTCAGCATGTTAGGCACAGCTTCGACCTTCTGTGTGTGAAAGTTATTGCACCTTTACTTTTTATGGCGTGCATGCCCACATGCTTTGATGAAGCAAAAAAGCTTTTAGCAGCTTTTGATCCCCAATGCCCTAAGACTGTTACGGCTCATTTTCAAGTCTCTAAGTCAAAAGCTCTAGGAGGAGTTCCTCCAGATATTTGTGTAACAGACATTTCTGTGGGGTTTGCATGATGGCTCCGTGATGTCACAGATCAGTATGAACTGTGAATTTGAAGAAAAACAGGTTTAGATCAATTTGGAAATTAGGTCAAATTAGAGTTTCAACTAAATCAGGTTAGAGGATTTAATAGATCTTCTATCATTAAACACTGTTTTAGGACATGGGTTTAAACTGTTTTGAAGTTTACGTAGATACAATTCAAGAGTCAGTCATATTATTTTCACTGAACACATCATATCCCAGGCAGGTTTTGACACATAGAATACATGGTCTTATAGGGAAACCCATAGACATCGCTCCTCTTCAGGGATCTCAAGGTGTCCACAGGTTTGGATGGTTATCATTATTCTCCAGCACATTACCTGGGTTCTCCTCACAATGGGATGTAACCAGACAACCTCCAAAAGGAGGCACAAAGGGGGCATCCTGATCATATGCCCAAACTCCCCCAAATACTTCCTTTTAATCCAGAGGCAGTCCTCATCCTATCTATAAGGGTGAGGAGAAAACTAATTTTTGCATCTGGGATCTAATTTTTTCTGTCATGATCCATATCTCATGACCATAGGGGAAAGCTAGAACATAAACAGAACGGTAAATCAAGAGCTTCACTTTTGGCTGAGCTCTCTCTTCACTCCGACAGTCCAGAGCAACGCCCGCATTCCCTCGGATGAGGCCCCAATCTGTCTATTCATCTAACACTCCAGCCTACCGTCACTTGTGAACAAGACACCAAAATACTTTAACTCTTTTGCTAGAAGACTGATCCGAAAACCAGCAGGTGGCAATCCATCTTTGTGAAGTTGAAGAAACAAGATTTACAAATAAGTAGTTTTATAGATATGTCTTTTAACTCACATTTTTGCATAATCAAATAATTCCTTATTCAAATAATCAAATAATTAAATCAAATTAGGCGGTGTTGTCATTTTGCAACTTCCATAAAGTTTTAGGAAAGCAAATAGCAAGTTTCTTACTGAGGAGTTAGCAGTAGTGCACTTGCAACTGATTATTGTGCACTAATCAGCCTATGTTTGGAATCCCTAGTTGTTGTTTTTTTTGGTGCTTCTTGCATTATCACATAAAATAAAACAGCAACATGTTTTTGTCAATTTAGTAAATACTCAGCCTTTGAAGATTTACTGTAGTGTGAAATCTACAAACATGGTGCATGCAAAAAAAAAAAAAAAAAAAAAATTGACCAATGAAGCATCTGTCCTATAAAACTAAGCAATGGCATCAATTACACCTCAAAATGCAAGCAGCTATCCTCTATGGAGGACCAAAACTGACATAATAATAAATAAAAGAATAAATATATAAAAGAATCAATATAAAAATAAAAGTAGAAATATATAAATAAAATAATAAAATAATATATATCCAACATAATAATAAATGAAAGAATCAATATAAAAATAAAAGAAGAAATATATAAATGAAAGAATCAATATAAAAATAAAAGTAGAAATAAAAGCATAAATATATACTTTGCTTTGATTTTATTACTTCTCCCTTTTCCGTTTGCTGTATTTATTTCTGTATTTATTTCTTCCTAAATTTACTTTACTTCGTCCGTATGCTAATGAGGTGGGCTGTCTTCTACATGTCCAGCTCTCTATTGGTCAATAAACAGGAAACAGATCCATCCGTGTGCAGATCGATTGTTAATGTCTGCTTCGTGATCCTCTTCCGAGCCTTATTGACCCTTTTCACGTCAACCAACATCCACTAGTCAACCAATACATAATCTAAACTGGACAAATTCCTCGCTGATTGACACCAGTTTGTCTACAAAGGTTCGTGTTTTGGTTCTTTCTAGCTGTTAGTTGATATGCTAGGCTAGCAATAGTAATTTGTTAGCTGGCTAACATTACGTAGCCTTTCTGTTTTGGAAATAGATCTTATTTAGGCTCTAGTATTAATCACATTTTTATAGTATAGACTGGTGTTGCCACCCGTCATGTAAAATACATGATCGTATTAAACCTCCTTATTTACGCCAGTTTAATCTCCCGCTAAGTAGCGACATTACCTGTAGCCACAAGTCTAAAACCTGACAGTTATGCCAAACAACCGATACTCCATATAGATAGATAGATAGATATTAGCATTTCATTGGAGAAATGTGATGAGCTCTATAAACTTATATGTTGGAGCCTATTAAGAATTAATTTATTTTTTGCTAAATTAATTTTCACAGATCTGAGGTTATGTGAATGTTAGATCTATTGTACATTTATTTATGTATTTGTTTGGCTTAGACCCTCTTCCTTGTCACTCAGCCTCCTGCAGTGATTAACAGGCAGAAGCTGCTGCTGGGGCTGATCTGATTGTTTAGTGAAGGAGTGAAAAGGTTTAAAGGTTTTGTACCACAAATTAACGTTTATATTTGAAGTCAACGTGGACATTATTTTTGTTATTTTTATAAGTAAATGAAACCCCTTTGAAACAGGAGAGTCTTTGCGAGTGCTTTTTATTTTTTCTTTGAGTTAAAAACCTAGTAGATGGTAGCTAATGATTAGCTCATTAACTTCACATTTCTCCAATGAATATTTATCAAACGTTATGATTATAAGGTTAAGTTTCTTATACTTTGTTTTGCTGTGGTTGTAGACTTGGCAGTATAAATTGATAACATAGGAATAACAACTTTATATCCCTTTTAACAGGTTACACTTGATTCTGCTGTGGTGCCTGTGGAAACAAAGTGCATGAAGTTTGTGCTCAGCTGGGAAAACCCTGTGGATCACATGGTGGGACTTCTGCTTCAAACTGATCACTACAGTAGATCATTGCCTCTGTCATCCACCAGGTCACTGCAGACTGACACCAATTCACTCAGACTGGCACCAGTTCACTCAGACTGACACCAGTTCACTCAGACTGACACCAGTTCACTGCAGATTGGCACCAGTTCACTCAGACTGGCACCAGTTCACTCAGACTGGCACCAGTTCACTCAGACTGACACCAGTTCACTCAGACTGGCACCAGTTCACTCAGACTGGCACCAGTTCACTCAGACTGACACCAGTTCACTGCAGATTGGCACCAGTTCACTCAGACTGGCACCAGTTCACTCAGACTGGCACCAGTTCACTCAGACTGACACCAGTTCACTGCAGATTGGCACCAGTTCACTCAGACTGGCACCAGTTCACTCAGACTGACACCAGTTCACTCAGACTGGCACCAGTTCACTCGGACTGACACCAGTTCACTCAGACTGGCACCAGTTCACTCAGACTGACACCAGTTCACTCAGACTGACGCCAGTTCACTCAGACTGGCACCAGTTCACTCAGACTGACACCAGTTCACTCAGACTGACACCAGTTCACTGCAGACTGGCACCAGTTCACTCAGACTGACACCAGTTCACTCAGACTGACGCCAGTTCACTCAGACTGGCACCAGTTCACTCAGACTGACACCAGTTCACTCAGACTGGCACCAGTTCACTCAGACTGGCACCAGTTCACTCAGACTGGCACCAGTTCACTCAGACTGGCACCAGTTCACTGCAGACTGGCACCAGTTCACTCAGACTGGCACCAGTTCACTCAGACTGACACCAGTTCACTGCAGACTGGCCCCCTGCCAAAGACCCAACATGGACGTCTTCTTAAGTTGTAAACCCTGAGTACATAATGTTGAAATAAAATTGATGCCTTTTGTAAATACATTTTCTCTATCAATGACTTAAATTGTTAACTGTGGTAATTATGTTTGTGTAATGTAGTAACCATGCACAGTGTTTAATATAATTATTACATAGATGTTTTAAAGAAACAGACACAAATCTTATGTCTTTGTTCCACAATGGCAGTTTTAATTTTAGCATTTCCTCTCCTCCACATATTTTGTTGCAAGATGTGTAAAATTTACAAGAAGCAATTTAAATGTAAAAGTTGCACATAGATTACTCAAGAGAAGCTATTAACAATAGTTTTTTACAGAACTCTACACAACATCAATTCACTCATTAATAGATACATATACACAGTCCAGTCACATTAATGTGACCATCTGTCAAAAGCCAGAATAACCACCTTTCGCAGAGCGAACTGCTACGAGACGTGCAGGAAGAGAGTCACTTAGGTCCCTGAAGGTCTTCTCTGGGATGTTGAGCCATGCCGACTCTAATGCCGTGGCCAGCTGCGCTAGATTACGCGGTTGAGGATCTATGGCGCGAACAACTCGATCGAGATGGTCCCACAGATGCTCGATTGGGTTTAAGTCAGGTGAGTTTGCTGGCCAGGGGAGGACGGTAAACTCATCCTGGTGCTCTTCGAACCACGCACGTACACTGGCAGCTGTATGGCACCTCGCATTGTCCTGCTGGAAGATGCCATCATCCTGAGGAAAAACAATGCGCATGTAGGGGTGGACATGGTCCGCAAGGACAGATGCGTACTTGTATTGATCCATCGTGCCTTCCACAATAATCAGTGAACCCAGAGAATGCCAGGAAAACATTCCCCAGACCATAATGCTCCCGCCTCCAGCTTGGACCGTTCCTGCAATGGTTGCAGGGTGGTTCCTTTCAGAGGTTTCACGCCTTATACGCCAACGTCCATCTGTCTGATGGAGCATAAAACGCGATTCATCTGAAAACGCTACCTGTCGCCACTCAGTGGACGTCCAGCTGCTGTACTGGCGTGCAAATTCTAGCCTTCGTCGTCGATGAACACCAGTCAGCATAGGTGCACGAACCAGGCGTCCGCTTCGGAGGCCCAGACGCAGCAATGTTCGCTGAATAGTGGTTTGGGAGACACTTGTGGTAGCCCCTTGGTTCATTTTAGTGGTCAGTTGCTCAACGGTAGCCCGTCTATCTGCCCGAACGCATCTCCGCAACCGTCGTTCGCCTCTGTCATCTATGGCCCGTGGTGCACCACATTTGCCACGTCGTTGATTTTGGACAGTCCCATTTTGCCATGCACGGTACACTTTTACCACGGCGGCACGCGAACAGTTCACAAACTCAGCCGTTTCGGAAATGCTTCCACCCTTGGCCCGAAAGCCAATGATCATGCCCTTTTGGACGTCGGATAAATCGCTTCGTTTCTGCATTACGCCAACGATTGAAATGTTTTCCGAAGCCCACACACACCCTTTATATACGCTCAACTGCACTGTGCTGCCACCTGCCTTCTGTGATTGGTTATTTAACTCTGAAGTGGAAAGTACGTGGTGGTCACATTAATGTGACTGGACTGTGTAGATATTAACTACAGAATAGATGCACAAAGATTTCATTTCTATCAGCTGCTAGCAGTAGTGAGTGTTAATCCAGAGCCTCTCTGCTCCTGGTTTGTGTCCTTTTAAATCCAGAGGCCCATGATACTTTGACTAGGCAGCAGATGTCCCACAGCTGATTGACTGAACCTCCCATGGACAGAGAAACAAGACCATCCCAGATGTGGTAGGTTGTTAGGTCAGCTACTGTTGAGAAAGATGGACAACAAAACAAATGGAGAAATTATGAATCTCATCAGAATATGTAAATTATTTGGCAGATGGTGCTTAAATCAATATTTAAAATGCTTTTCTAAACAACAGTGTTGGAAGATGACAGTGATTTTAGTGAAGCTTTTAACAACAAGCACTGACAGGCAGCGTGTTTACATTTCCTAACTGTGGCTAAAGCTACTGCTGCTGGTTTACTCTCAGATCGGAGGCTGTTTATTATATACAGTCAAAGAATGGTGGATTGACAATGAGTAATAACCGTTATCTAACACTTAAATGTTGTTTTATTAATGTTGATAAAGAAAGTGAACCTCTAAACGTTACAGCGCTGACAATCAGCGGTGTATGTTTCCTAACTGTGGCTAAAGCTACAGCTAGCTGGTTTACTCTCCGATCGGAGGCTGGTTCCTTTGAATACAGTTGGAGAATGGTAAATTGACAATGACTGATGAAGGCTAACATGTAAATACTGTTTATTACAGTTAATACAGAAAGTGAACCTTTTAATGTTACAGCACTGACAGCGGTGTATAGAAAAAGCTGCTGCTAGCTGGTTTACTCTCCGATCGCAGTCTGTTTATTTTATACAGAGTGAGAGAATGACGGATTGACAATAAGTAATAACGGATATCTAACACTTAAATGCTGTTATTATCCTTACCTTTTATTGTATCCTTAAGATAATGAGTATTCGTGAATTTTTCGGTCAGGTTTCCCGAGGACTGTTGAGCGGCCGAGTAGGTAGACATTAACAATCGATCTGCACACGGATGGTTCTGTTTCCTGTTTATTGACCAATAGAGAGCTGAACATGTAGAAGACAGCCCACCTCATTAGCATACGGACGAAGTAAAGTAAATTTAGGAAGAAATAAATACTGAAATAAATACAGAAATAAATACGGAAATAAATACAGAAATAAATACGGAAATAAATACAGAAATAAATACGGAAATAAATACAGAAAACAATACAGAAATAAATACAGCAAACGGAAAAGGGAGAAGTAATAAAATCAAAGCAAAGTATATTTTTATATTTATTCTTTCATTTATATATTTCTTCTTTTATTTTTATATTGATTCTTTCATTTATTATAATGTTGGATATATATTTATTCTTTTATTTATATATTTCTACTTTTATTTTTATATTGATTCTTTTATATATTTATTCTTTTATTTATTATTATGTCAGTTTTGGTCCTCCATAATCCTCTGCCAGGTGATGAGAAACCGTTTTAGTCAGGCTGGGTACCTCAGTGACAGCTATGAAATGAAGAGAGAGGAATGTTGAACATTCTGACAGGGACAAGTGTTTGGCATTAAGAAAGCCTGTCACTGTCTCTAGGAAAAAAATGTTTAATGGCAAACAGGCAATCTTGAGTTTGTGTGCTATGTGTGGACGAAGGTTGATACTGCATACGGCCATGATTGATACTGCTAAGATATTCCTCCTAGCTGTGATTCATTGTTTCTGAACAGAGGCGGTACATTTCTGCTGATGGCAGTTGGACCACTGGGAGGTGAAGGATCTCTTTTTTTTCTTTTTTTTTTGCGGATTATCTGTCTCATATTATACTGTCAGGACATAGTGACAATTTAAGCAAATATATAAACATTTTTAACTTTAAAGGTTTATTAATGTTATAATTTCTTACATTAATTTCAAAATTTAGGAAGTATTGGAGTAAGAGAATTAGTTAAAAATACTGGAAACCCTCAGTGAAATTTGTTGTTCACAATATGATTTTTTTTACACCAAATCTAGTAATCTGTTTAGTTCTAGCTCATTTTTTCTAAATAAATTAAACTCCTCAATGCATAATAGTTTTCACAATGACTGCATGTTCTCTTAAAGCCTTGACTGTTAAATTTAATTTTATTTCAGTCTCATATTTTCCCTTGTCTAAGCGTAAATTGATGAGGGGTAATGCAATATTTAGGCAATATTTTATTGACTCATGTGGGAATGCACCACTGCAGAGGTGAAATTTGAATTTATGATTCAGGACACTGTGTTCCTGTGCATCGACATAAAATTACTTTGGTTAGGGGAATGTGACCAAAATGTTGCAAAAGAAAAAAAAATGCTCAGAAGCAGCAACTTGAGTTCAAGTTTTATGTTCATAGTGTTCCAGAATGTCACAAAAATAAATTACATACATAGTTCAGGAGATGGTGTTTAATTTTTACAGTGCTCTTTAAACATGTCAAATCCACAGCTTTGAAATGGTGAACTTATCTTCTTGGAAAACTCAACACCTGTCCTCCAGTTATATGTATATGTATATATATATACATACAAACCATATTCCAAAAAAAGTCGGGGCACTAAACAACATAGACTGACACAGAACATAGATCAAAAGTTTAATCTGAATAAATGTAACATTTTAAAGGAAAAATATGTTGATTCAAAATTTCACAGTGTCTACAAATCCCAAAAAAAGTTGGACAAGTAGCAATAAGTGGCTGGAAAAAGGAAATTGAACATATAACAAACAGCTGGATGACCAATTAACACTAATTATGTCAATTGACAACATGATCGGGTATAAAAAGAGCTTCTTAGAGTGTCAGTGTCTCTCTGAAGCCAAGATGGTAAGAGGATCACCAATTCCACCATTGTTGCGCAGAAAGATAGTGCAGCAATACCAGAATGGTGTTACCCAGTGTAAAATAGAAAAGACTTTTGAGTTATCATCATCAACCATGAATATCATCATCAAAAGATTCAGAGAATCTGGAACAATCGCTGTGCGTAAGGGTCAAGGCCGTAAAACTCTACTGGATCCTCGTGATCTCCATGCCCTTAAATGTCACTGCACCTCAAACAAGACTGCCACTGTCAAAAGAATAACAGCCTGGGCTCAGGAATACTTCCAGAAAGCATCGTCAGTGAACACAATCCACTGTGCCATCCGCTGCTGCCAGCTGAAACTCTACAGTGCAAAGAGGAAGCCATTTCTAAGTTCCACAAGCTCAGTCGTTTGCACTGGGGCCATGAGTCATTTAAAATAGAGTGAGGCAAAATGGACGACTGTTCTGTGGTCAGATGAGTCACGATTTGAAGTTCTTTGTGGAACACTGGGACGCCATGTCATCCAGACCAGAGAGGACAAGGATAACCCAAGTTGTTATCAACCCAGTTGTTCAAAAGCCTGCATCACTGATGCTATGGGGTTCCATGAGTGCTTATGGCCTGGGCAGCTTGCATGTCTGGAAAGGCTTCATTAACTATGTTCAGGTTCTAGAACAGGGGTGGGCAACTGGCCTCGAGGGCCGGTCTCCTGCAACTTTTAGATGTATCCCTACTTCAACACACCTGAGTCAAATAATGAGGTTGTTAGCAGGACTCTGGAGAACATGACTGCACTCAGGATGTGATTCAGCTGTTGGATTCAAGCGTGTTGGACCAGGGAGACATCTAAGAGCTGCAGGACACCGGCCCTCGAGGAGCAGGATTTTGAAACAACATATTTTTCCCTTAAAATGATACATTCTCTCAGTTTAAACTTTTGATTTGTGTTCTAATTTGAATAAAATATTAGATGTTGACAGGTCCACATCATTGCATTCAGTTTTTATTCACAATTTTAGTGTCCCAACGTTTTTGGAATCCGGTATATATATCTAAATCTATATCTATATAGATATATATACACATACAGAGTTCCTGAAAAACAGGAGTTCCTGAAAAACACATCAGGCTAAAAACAGCATTTGATTAAAAACACATCCTTTATCAAATTTAAACCTCGCTGACCCGGCAGCTGACAAAAGAATATCTTGATTAACAAGCAGGTTTTTGTGTCAGGTTGGCATCCTGGGGAGCGTCCCCAGGAAAAGGAAAGGGGGGAAGCGGACACAGCTGGGTTCAAGCCGGTCCTCTGACCCTTGGATCACCCTATACCAGAGAGATGTCTCCAAAGAGGAAATCCTCCCTAAAACACTTCTATCCTGGTAAAAACTAAAAACAACCGCTCCGCTCATTTATTTCAGTGGGGCATTGTTTAGCCAAGGTGCTACAGCTAAGACAAAAATAAAACAAAGGAAAAAGGAGCGTTCCAATAATCAGAAACAGAATCAGCTATATTTGTCAAGAATGTGCACACAAACAAAGAAACTGACCTCATTTCTACTTTGCTCTCAATAAAGATATTCATTATATAAATACATAAAATAAATTAAAGTACCTTTCATAAGCATTAATTCTTCATATACCTTTTTGCCTTCTGTAAATTAATCAACCACAGCACCAGAGTACTTCCTTAGATTGTTCGTGCCACACCTTAACAAAGTGGGACATAGCTATGAAATGGAAAGAAAAGGACAGATGGCTTTCAATTGTTTCAAGTGTAGCATTTTTTTTCTTATATTCCTAAGTAAAATCATGTGCAACTACTGTATTTTCTGCACCATCAGGGGTATAAAAAATGCTTTAAGAGGATAAAACATGTCACACTTATTTAGATATTGTCAAACATGATATGACCCAGTGATACATGTTTAGTTACCTGCTTTTCAAAAAACTCCCGGAATCTGTCAACCGTGGTTTGGATGTCTCTATCGATGTCCATTTTCTAAATCAGGGTAGTCAGGAAGGATTATGTTCAACACCGCTGGAAAGGAACAGAAACGCATTAAGTGTAAATCCGGGGTGGCACTGTCAGCATAGCTCTAGGAATCAAACAAATAGCATAACTGTGTGTAGTTAAAAGCACCTCTGCACAGAAAATGAGTCACACTGTAAAATAAATAGTGAAAAGTCTAAAATAACTTTTGCACAAATGCAAGGATGAAACATGAAGTATCCTTTTACTTTCTATCACACAAACATTTATTTTTACGCACAAATTTACTACAAGACATGCAGAGGCTAATGATAATGATTCTTATATAATAAGCCACATTATTTATGCAAGCAGTGTGTTTGCCTATAAAATATGAAGCCATGAGGAAAAGCTGGTCCACAAAACGTATTTTACAGAGCTTGTGCCAAATGCTTTCGTCAACCACACAATGTAATGCAACCTTGTGGCTCATATGTACTTCACAGCATAAATCAAAAAAGCTCAATGTGCGACTTGTTAGTATTTTACTTGACGAATGGAACCCCACAGAGTGGACATCCACTGTACTTGTGTCTAGATGAGCAAAGAGATTCTGAAACCAAAACACTGCAGCAATTAAGCTTTACAAATCTGAGTTCTGTGACTACGCACATATGCACATCAGATGAAGATTTATCAGGCCTACGTTCAAAGTTTCAACCTTGTGCTTCAATAGAAATATTTTCAACACTTAGTTCAGATGAATTTGCCGTTTTGTGCAGAAACCCACCCACAAAAGTTGAGATTTTCAAGAGAAGGACACACACTGTTGCACATGTATTTCACAATGCTCAACATCACTGCTTGAATAAACAATAACAATATTAAATTATAAAATAAACTCCTGAGTTCTTACTTTAGGGCTGCAACGTTCAATCAAATGATTCAACGACCTCAATTTTTTCAATTCCTCGAGACAACTTATCTGCCTTGTGGCTTTGTAACATGATGTTTAACTATACAGTGCCATGTTTTCCGGCTGGATTATTATTTGTGTTGTGCAATGCTCTTTCTCCCGCAAATGAGTTGTCGACAAACGCTAAGTGCTATGTGTAGCTGTGGAGGCAGACTGCAAACAAAAAGAGGCAAAAAGTGTCAAAGCATCACCTGAAACTAAATAAAAAAAGATAACACATTTCAGCGTGTGTGCTAAAAAACTGAATTGGCGTTTCACAATAGCACATCATCAATGCTCCTCAACAGGAAATATTCACTCAGGGGTGCAACTACACATTATTCAGGTGGATGCGAAAACATAAATCAACGCCCCCTCTGGTGCTGCGCCACTACGCGTTGCATGCGCTGCATACCCACGTTTTGTGCCACTGCATTCACCTTATGTATTCAGCTCATTTGTGGCTGCAAACTGCTGACGTTATGGTTCTCTTAGCAAAAGCCTCTAACTTTTATCTGTATTGCCAATCTAACATGGTGTTCATCTGGGCTCCATTTCAGAAAGTAGGATAAGTGAAAATACTGAGTAAATTCTTGGGTAACTATAAGCATAACTTAGGCTTCAGTTTCAGAAAGCCACATAGACATTATCCCAAGTCGACTTCCAACTGTAACTTAGTCTGTGAACCAACCTTGATCGGTAGCAGGATTGTTTGAACAAATCTTGAGTTTCTCTAGAACTTGCTGGGACATTAGTCCTTTGATCCTGGAAATGCTCTTCAGGTGATATAAGGCTAACTACACTCAAAATCAGTGACACTGCATTTATAGTATTCTATGAGAAATGTTTATTATTAAAAGCTTTTGTGTACACAGAATGAAAGCCCAATAGTTCAGCTTCTGAAATCAAGTAAGTGGTTTTATCATGTCAGTGACACTTTAAGTACTTAGTACAGAACGGGACAAGTTTTCAGTTGGATACTTGATTGTCAAAATAATTCATAGATTAGTCAATAAATTAATCGATTACAACAGGCCTAATTTACTAAGAAATATAAAAATTAATGCAGCTCAAAAAACAGGACAATTTTAGCCATATTTAGGAAAATTATAGAATCTCAATAAAGCAAAGGTTCCACAGATTACAGACACTGCTTTCACTGCTGTATGATGTAAAACCCACTTTGAGCTTTATGTCATGTTGCTATGTTACTCTTTCATCCGAAACCTATATGTCGGGTCGCTTTGATTTTTTTTCATGCATGTTTGAGAAATCATTCAATCTCCAGTGGCAACCATTCGCGGTTGCCTAAACACTTGCTCTCACCAAACACAGCTCCTCCTAGGAGCTACAGTCTCCAAGTCGCGCTCACAGAGCAGCCCTTCCCTGTCCTTTCCCATTTAGCTCCTCAGACTAGCTACAGCAGCAAATAGCAAACACCTGGTGGAACTGCCCATCCGCTGAGATCATCATAGGAACTACTTCTCAGTACAATGCTTCAAAGAATGTTTGTAAACAGATGTTGTTGAGATGAGTGTCGGAAAGAGCAGTAGCTTCTTAAAAAGACAGAGACCCAATTTCAAAATCTTAAATTAATGACTATTTCAAATTTTCTAAGCCACGTTTCATATATACACCATTTTTATTTTAACTGAAGATAACCTTGTCACTTGATCGTACTATAAAATTCCACTATTTGCTGGAAAAAATACATAATACTGCCCCTTTAAGAGATAGCACCAAATATGGCATGTTTTACAAAAGATCTCTAGACTGACTTCACACGCTTTGAGCCCGGTTAAATACTGGAGAGCTTTCAAAAGATAGAGCTAAACATTAGAAGATGTTAATGGAATGTGGGGGAGATGGAGTAATGTCTGCTGTTAGTCTTTCCTGGGAAAAGGAGACAATCAGGAATGGACTGTGGTCATTATAGGGTCATCTTGAAGTTACACTTACAGTACAAAGTAAAAAATTAATCATGTCACATTAACTATGTTGGAGTAACACTTTTTATTATGGTAGAAGTTTAGTTCTAGTTGAATATTTGGTAGAAACATTTTTGCAGTTGTTGAACTTGATAAATTCTGGAGGACTATGTATCTCACATAGATTCAGTTCTGCCCTACACAGTATTGAGGGACATTACAATGCTTTTCCCCAACCATTGAGGAAAAGGTCACTGATTTATTATGATTAGATGACAAATCATCCAACATTCTTTTTTTCCCATTCTGAACTATAAGCAGAAGTCAGTCTCTGTCCATTTTACTTAATTTTGTGGCATTTTTTTCCCAGAGGATGTAACTTTAGTAAAATATCTAATTTATCTGAAGAAGAATATTTTGCTTGCATTCTACTATCTAAAGATGATGGTCATTAGATGCAGAGAAAAGAACCAAATCCACCTCAATAAATCTTTGGAAATATTTGACTTTAAAATGTACAATCAATTATAAGCGTGGTTCTGTACCAATGTGTCCAACAAGTATTTAGGTTCAGTGACCAACTGAATAGCTTTGGTGGACAGTCAACAGGCCCAGCTGGCCAATTATCCTCAATGGAGACAAGCAATACCTTAAGGCTTACTTCAGTGAAATAAGCAAAACCAGTCTGGCTCTTCCAACACCAGCTAAAACTGGTCTGAGCTTGTTTTTTTTCCAGTAGGGTTGCAGTGTTCTCTATGGTTGGCCATAAAGGCCTAAGCACAAATCTGTCAGTAAAAAAACCCCGTAAATAAATTTATGGGCTCATGTGAACACATGCATGCCAAAAATGTGATTCCTACATGTCTGCATGACAAAAATAAACTTTATACATGACCATTACTGGTTCCAAAACGCTGCGCCTTAGGATGTAAAATGCCTGCCACGGTGCTGCTTATATTAAGGAGATGAATCTACATCTGCAGCCTGATGCAGGCAGTATTAAGAAAACGATGCTGCTGGTATTTAGGGTGATTGTATGTGCGCAATCTGAAAATCTACCAAATGATTGTTTATTTTGCCATTCATTGAGCAATATATATATTTCAAATAAAACAGACAAGTACAGATGTATTCCACAAGACTTTCATTAAACATCAAACATTTTAAAGAGTTCATCCCTCTCTATGTCAGTCTGACAGGAAAGAGAGAAATTAAGTATCTCAAGATTTTAGAAGCCTGTCAGCTGTCAGCATCAGAACTGCTACTAAATGAGAATTGAACACCTTGTTGTTGTCCAAAACTGGGCTGTAGTTTCACTTGTGGGACTTCTGGAGAGGGCATTTTGAAGGCTTCAGTAGGAGAAAGTGGAAATCTACGGTATACATGCGCTTTGTAAAATCTTTTTTTAACTTCTCAAGCATTTTAGAATAAGCATTAAGCCTTAAATCTCATTGGCCCCAAAGGACATTAGATGAAATCAGACGTCATCAAATGCTGACTATCCCTTGGGTGGAAAAAAAAAACTATAGTAGTTTTGATGTCCTTATAGTAACTGTGTCCTGTTACACTGCTTCAACCTTATTAGGTGAACTGCTCTTCTTGTAACATAGCAGAATTTGGCCAAATTTTTGTCAATAAGACAATCTGCACTGTGCAGGAGAGATAAACAGAGATGAGATCACTTTCTGAGGAGGCTGTGGGAAGGCTGTGCTCCTCTGTGGAATTTACTCATCGAGACACAAGCCTGCTACCTTAAAAGCTCCTCAATGTTTCGTGGACATGGGATGAAGCTCTTCAATTCTCCTACGAAGATTTCACACATGTAACTCAGACTAGTGAGCATCATGCACCCCATGAATAATCAGTTCACGTACTGTACAGCACAGGATGTTCCAGTTTAAATAATGATTAGCGTCTGAACTGCACAGGGTCCCTTCTTGGCAGTCGTTTAATGAAGAAAGTCAACCGGATAATCCTCTGGTCTTTACAACATACTTGGGCAATGAAACCAAATCGCAAAGCTGTTTTCAAGTGTTCCAGTTTTAGATTGCAGCTATGTATTTCATCACCTGTAGTGAATTTATTAGACCCCCCTCCCCAAATACACCCACAACAACCACAAGCACACACACATGTTTGCGTGACTATCTTTGTGGGGACTTTCCATTGACTTCCATTCATTTTTACAACCTAAACTTTACCTTTACCCTTTTCCTAAGCCTAACCATCATATACCTAACCCTAACCCCTACCAAAAGTCAATTCATACCGTAGCCCTAACTCTGACCCCTGACCAAAAAACAGGGTTTCCCCTTGTGGGGACCAGGCTTCAGTCCCCACAAGGAGCAATTGGTCCCCACAACATAGTATGTGTCAGGAAAATCCTCCCCACAAAGTATTAGAAACACACACACACACACACACACACACACACACACACACACACACACACACACACACACACACACACACACACCACACACACACACACACCTCTGCCCCCCCCTCAGATAAGCTCAGAGTGTTTCAGGCCAGGGATATGCTGGTTATCATACTAACCAAAACACACACAAGCACATTTAAATTAATTTTATACAACATTTATAAAGATGGTCTCAGACAAGCTTAATTTCCAAGAGCTTGAATCGAACTGAAAACTAAATTCTGAGACCTAAAATTGATAGAGTCCTTCCCACAGATCTGTAAGCCTCTCATCCAGTCTTCATAAAGATAAAAAAAAACATGCACACATGTGCAGAATGACTCAGGCCATTCAAATGTGTTCACTTGGCAGCTTGACTCTCATCTGGACGCTTCAAACATGAGATAACGGAGATCTGATGATGACTGTTTGTCTGACTCTGACCAAAGAAAAACAAGCCCTCAGGGGTGAGTTCCTTCCCATACCCCACTCCATGCACACTACTGTCACAAAAACAACCCCCCAGCTAGCTCCACGGCACGGTCTATCTGATGTCAAACAATTGCATGAAACAGTGAGGGCATGATCCATTACATGCAATAGACAGGAAATTTTGCATATGGCTCCTATTCATTTACGAATTAAGTTAAATTCAGAGAAATAAAAAATACATTGTCTAAAGTTTTAAATATTCATTACCAAGCATGGATCGAGAGAGATTCAAAAAAAGGAAAACTATATGTGAGTGGATCTCCAGATCCTATCTAGCAAGGAGAGTTTTATGGTCAGCTACTTCCTAAGAATCTATGAGAATATAATTGCTTTCACATTTAGCCTACTGGTTTTGTCCTAACTAATGGCGCAGTGGTATCTCAAAATCGAGGTACTGCACAGAAATCCTCTACTGTTGGGGAAGCAAAGCGCTCTCTCAAGACGTGTTCCTATCTAGATATGTATGTTTGGCATAAAGCATGTTTTTTGTGGGTCTAAACAGGAACAAAATGAAGCGCTTATTGTAAATTATCAAACAGTGTCACCAACTTCAACTATATGTTTTTGATGCTATAGCCCAGTTTTATCTTTGCTGATAATGTAGAAAACGCAATTTTACTCCAAGCCCTTCAACCCAATACGAGATGTTGTGTATTTGGCCGTACTAATGGTTATACTTGCTTTATTTGATGTTAATTATGATTATTATAATTTAACAATGTACAGTGCTCTCAGCTAAGTCAAATAAGGCTGCAGATCTTAACAAAAGTTTTATAATAATTTCTGAGTGTGGATGATCTTTTCCTCAAGGGTGTAGGAGGTGAAATAATGTTCTCTAGTTCAATACCTGTTTGTGTTCTGTGCCAAATTTTGATCAACTGAATTTCAACAGAGTTGGATTAAATAGTTAAATAGTTGTAGGTGTCCATTTATGGATAAAGTCTGGGGGTAAATGTCCTTTAAGGTCATGCAAACCCAAATAATTCCAGGAAGGTACTTTTTTATTTTTCTAACTAAAAGGAGGCAAATCACATTTCAGCAGCCAAGTACTACTTTTCCAAGTTAGGTAACGTAAGACCACCGAATTTATGATCCCAAGTAAGTTTTCCTAATGAGACCCTTGGGGTTTAACCACTACATGTGAATGTTCTGATACGTTTATTGAGATTTTTAAAGAAATTACGAGGTACTGGAATGGGTAGTGACTGGAAGAGATACTGCAGCCTGAGTAGGATATATGTAATTTATTCTATGAATTAAAGTAATAGGTGAATTTGTGTATTTTTATAAGTCCTCTCCTACCTGATTGCCCAGTATCAAATAATTAAATGTGTACAGATTTTTAAGGTTCTTTTCTACCACCAATCCAAGGTAATACTACTTTATCCAAAGGAAAAATCACGTCTATGTTTGGATAACGGAAATAATTGCAAATGGATCAATTATTCCTGAAGCTGAGTCTCAATTTGAGCTGGTTTGTTGTATCCATTATCCCCTCTAACTTCAACTAAATAGCCACCTAAATCTCATTTAAGACAAATAAAATTTTAAATCTGGAGATAATGGTAAGGATGGGGGATGAAGGAGATTTTAGGGAAATTGGGTTCAGCTATAGTTCCACAACTGCCACATACTCATAGATACAATAACTATTTTTGACTATGCATCACAAGCTGTATCAACAAGATACAATGTAAGCCTTCATAAGAACACATGCTCCTAAATCACCCTCTTACAGTATCCCATTACAGATGCCTTTATGTTATTCTACCCCTTTGCCATTTTCCCCCTCTGCCAAATGCAACATAGTATGGAAACTGGATCAGTTCCCGGTATTGCCATAGCTGCCATTTTTCCAGAAAAACTCTTACTTCTGTTTGTTTTAACAGCTACTGTCCCGGAGTCAGCTGCTAGGAAACCCGATCCATAGCACTGAATCTTACAGAGCACCTTTTGTGCCATAACTTTGAGTTATTTACACACAAGGAAACTTCCACATGTACTCATGACAATGTAAATTCTCATATTTTAATAGCAAATGGCTCAAGCAGGGTTGTAAATTAATTAGTCGCATTTAAAAGAAAAAGCGCAAAAGCAAACAGAATTAAGAGGTGAGAGGAATGGGAAAGGAAAGCCCTTTATCAGTGTTGCTTAACTCAAAAGAGTCGGTGGAGTGGTACTGCAGAAGGATGGAGTAAGTGAGTAGGCAGTGACTCCAATGACTGATATTTCTCTAACACTGCAGCCTATTACTCCTAATGGAAAATAGCATAAGAGTCGAGTTGAAGGAGAAATGATGGAAAGGGTGAGGGGGTTGATGGGTTGGTGGGTGGTGTTGGAGGGGGGGGGCAGAGGGGAGTACACAGTATTCACCTGATGCCAAGCCATACTATTATGACCCAATCCTTGTTGTATTTATTGGTGGGGAACACCGAGTGGTGCAGGAAGCTGTTATAACATTGTTTTTCCCTACTGTTAAAAAGCCTCTGTTCTAGTAAAACTTTGGGGGGGCTCAAGCTCCTGGCTCCCTTTGCTTCTTGCCAGGGGAAAGCTGAGTCACTTCAGCCCTCTTGCTCTGCAACTCCCTCTATGTACAGTAACTTTTCACTCAATTTCTTGCTGTTCTTTGTTTGTTTCATCATTCTGCCTTTGAAGTTGACCATAAGAAAACGAAAAGCCACAGGGGGGAAAACAAGTATAGAAATTACTTATATATATATATATTTTTATTAAATTAATTTGTAATGAGGTTATTGGAAATAAATTCCCACCAGATGTCAGGAGCAACTCTATCCAAACATACAAATAAATAATAAATTAGTCCATAAATTGAGAAATAAAGTGAAATGATTTAGGAAAAAAGAATTGACCAGGGTTACTGGGCTAATTAAATATCCTTACGGTTCAGGGGTCACTTATAAGTGCAATGATCCTTGTATTTGTTTGCTTTTTTTATCATTAAATTTAAGTTAATTACTGTGTCATTGTAGCAGCTTTCTTTTCTTTCTATGAAAACCAGTCGTAAGATATTGCTTGTACTAAACCTTTATAATAAAAACTTTTTTGGGGACAGGTTAGATACAAGTTGGTATTAACTTGCACCGACAGGGATCAAAATTTTTCAATATTTATTTCCTAAATTGGTCAACTTAATCCCAAATTTCTAAATTTGTACTTCAATTTGTTTTTATTTGTCTAATGTGAACTTAATGTGTGTATATGAGAAATACGTATTTACTGAATTGCACTTTTATAAGATGGCTTAAACAGTTTCTAACTTGGAGCAAGGTCAAATGACTTTAATATTCCATTTTTTTTCTGAGCTTCTAAGTGGGTCACATTCTGACTTCTCATCATGTCACCAACACAACAGAGGGATCTTTTATACACATGCACAAACAAGTATTATGTTACAGGGACAACAACAGAGAGCATAAGGGGAAAGGAGGAAAAAAGGGGCCAAGATCATAACAAGACCAACGAAAGATGGATCTGTTGTCTGGGCGAGGACACTACAGAACAAACTTTCTAATTACAAATAGATTAGACCACTGTGATGTTGTTGTGTGGTCTTTGTGTAAACTCCCCCTCTTTTGTTTTCGAGACTTGTGTAGATTCCTTTCTCTTTTGTTTATCTTAAGGAAACCCAGGAATCTCTCTTGCTCTGGTGATCTGTATACAGCAAAAGGAAACATGTGGGAAGGAGGATACCGGGAAGGCATGCACATGAATTTTGAACTGGTGCATATTGTTTGGCTTGCTTTTCTGTAAACCTAGGGTGTCAATCGAAGTTCCAGTCACTTTAGAACCTGAAGTGTTGTGTTCCACTGGAAGAACAGAGAGCAACATTCACAAGGCACCCACCCTCTTCTGGCCTGCCTCTGACTTGGGAGGCTTGTGTGGCTGCTGCTGCTGCTGCTGATGTTGTTATTGTTGTTTTTCGTGCTGAGAACAGGAACCCTGGCCAAAACACACTTTGGTTACAATAACAAGACCTGGAGGGCTCCAACACTGCTCTACACAGGGCTTTATTGGTACAGAGGAGCACCAAAAGCAATGTCTGTGGACAATCAGAGACTAATTTGCAAAAGGAAGGGATGGGAGATCAGCCAGAGAGTGTTCTTTTACTCAGGCAACGGGTCTCTGTCATTGTTGGATCAGTCTCTGTTGGATCAGTCTCTTGTGCATCACTAGTTACCACAATAATCCACACTGAGATGTCTGAGAATATTTACTGCAGTTAAGAATGTGAATAGGTAATGTTTTCTTAAACATACTGCATATTAACGATACACCTCACATTTTGGCATGCCTGATACATACCAAAAAACAGCCTTAACCGTCCTGCGGTCTCAAGAGGGGGTCCAGCGGACCCCGTGTGAGCTTCCCTGTTCGACCGTTCTTCCTGTGAGTTGCACTAAGATTGCGGTAAGGTTAAAATAAATTGAGTCTTTATGGCAGGAACACAGTAACCAAATGTTTTAATAAAACAAGTCAAGTATATTAAATATGATTGTTACAATTTGTCCTTTAATTTGAGTTGGTTGGGTATGTAACATTGGTGTGTGTGTGTGTTGAGTACTGAAATAAAGGTTACATGAGTCTAAACAGTGAAATAATGTTTTGTTTTGTCAAACATCAAGCCCTGTTACATCTTTGAAGTACAGTACGTGTCACCTTTGACCCGATTCTGTTCCAAGAAATGCACATACGGTATACTTATATCAATGTGGTGCTCTGTTGGTTCATAACGTGGTACAATACTTTTCTGTGACATCACAATCTCGTTCAAAATTGATGTAATTATAAATATTTCAGGTAGCATGGTGTTGTTTCACTTTCAGTTTAAAGCATCCGGGCTCTTCAAGTTGGTGAACCATCTGGATAGTGTAGCAGTAGATTAAGCGATGTTAATATTTAATCACTGCATTAACTCAGTAGCAGTTGCACATATGCATAGATTTCATGGTGTGCAAGAGCAGTGGCACTAAAGTGGCAGAATTTGTAACTATGTTAAAAAAAAAAGATAATCTGAAGCAGCCTGGCTTATCTGGTGATCAAAATGCAGATGCAATAAAATCAAATCCATCAGAAGGTGGCATAAAAATACTATTTTCCCATGACATTGTGTCTCCAGTTGCATTAAAACTTAAGATAGTAATGCAGTGGTGTGACAGGGCAATTAATCACCACCTTAGTGGCAAGCCTAACAATTCATATAAATTAAATGCAACTGACACCCTTATTAATTTATCATTTACTTACTATGATGGACACTTTAAAGTGGCTAAAGCAGGAAATTCCAATATTCAACCAAGACTTATGTGTTTAGTTTTATTAATCAGGGAGATACCAACTTCTACATAACTTCAGTCTGCGCAATACTGAAAACATCTAAAACAACTTGGAAATGCGACAGATGGTTGCTGTTTAAGAAGTGACAAAAACAATGGCATCTTGGAACCACAAAGTCTCAGAAACAACCAATAGGAACTGTCTGCATGTCGCATCGGTTTGGAGGCATGGCAACTAACAATAGTTAACTGGTTAGATGAGACGAAGCTTAGACTTTTCAATAAAAAACATAAACTAGGTTGATCTTGTATGAAACACATTATGGAAAAGCACCTAATGGCCAAGATTATATGAGGAAATTTCTATAATGCTCTGTGACTGTTTCTCTCGTTAATAACTCTTGTTAATATACACTGCAAGTGCTAAAGCGCATCCACAGATTAAAAAAAAAAAAAAGAAGTTTGCACCGTCTGTGTTGTACATGTAGAGTTTGCAAATTTTATGCAAGTAACATTACACCATTCTGCACCAGGTTTTGACTTGACTCGTTAGTTTCTTTTCTGTTAGTGTAAATATTTTCCTCACAGTTTTTGGCCACCTTTTCTTTTAACATCCCTCATGTCTGGAAATACAGTAATTCTGAAACAGAAACATTTTCCAAACATTGCTCAATACTGATGTTCCACTGGCTTAAGTTGTGGTTTTAATTTTTCTTTTCATAACATGGAAAGAATATAGTTCAGCATTGTCCTAATAAGCAATACTAATATAATTTTGAGGATCAAGAAAGTTTTGGATTTGAATTTCAAAAACAAAGTACTGAGAAAATTCTCTATTCAAACTAGACTAACATGCAATAGTTTGTTTATGCTTTTAAAATATACATCTTGAAATAAAGAAAAATATTACATACAATAAAAGCAAATGTAAAAAAAAGCTCAGAAACACACCTCTTGAAGACCGCTGAGTACGCCAACACATTATTATGTAATACTGCAACAAATTATTCTGTATATCTGTATAGCAGAGCTGCTTAAGTTTGAGGAATTGCTTATTGAGGGAGGATGAGGGTTCAGAACCAGAATGTCAGCGGAACCCCTCAGACCCTGTTATGCCCCCCCACATATTGGGGAAAGCCTATTCATTCCATCAACACTATTTATATAACTTAATGGAGAAAATTGGCTCACAGTGGTTAACTTTTCCATTTGTACCACACAGTAAAAACGCTGTTTAAATAATTGGCTTTTTTACGTCACCAAACACTCTTATGCAGTATTTACAGTAAGAAAATAAAGAGGAGACGCATGTTGAGAGACAGAGAAGGGAGGGAAGGAGAAAAGGGCTGATCAGGAAAGAGAGGGGTTTGACAATTCCCCCAACACAAACAGTGGCAGTGCTGATTTTTTAGTTTTATTTTTTCTTGGCTCTGTGAGGTACAGTAGCTGGTGGAACAGTAAGTTCTCAGAAGGTTTTGTGTAACTGGTTGGTCTAGTGTTGGAGGTGGTTTCCTTCTGCCATAGAATGCGCCCTTTCCATACTTTTGTGGCCGACTTTGCCTTCTCTCACATCTGAACTTTGCCTAATTCAGTAATATGCCATTAATTCTTTTTCGTTCCTCGAAATTAGAAGAAAAAAAACACCCAACAACAATGAACCTGGATCCATTTGTGCTTCTTGCTTCACCTACTGCCCAGCTGGCATCCATTGTTTGCAATTACTTCTAAGGCATGTGTATGACAGCATGCGCACTTGCATACGTGCAAACTTGCTTGTTCTTTTCTTACTTTAGTCATGTGTGTGCCAGGCAGCAAATGTGCGTACGCATCAGAATACAAACATATTTGGGGTATTTGATGATCAGCAGAAAATCAGCCAGTCTGAGAAAGCTATGCAAGGACCCAGGTCTTACCAGGAGTAATTATTAAGAACTATCGATCAATATGCAGACTAAGCCCCGGAGCAGGCTCAGCAGAAAAACATGGCAAAAAAAAAAAAAAAAAAATGAAAGCAGGAAAAAAATGTGGTTCATACTAGTAGGGGGAGAAAAATCTGTCTTTACAATCCCCCTGTTTTGGCTTGCCAACTTTCTGCTGGCTGTTGGCAGTGCGGAAATGAGAGCGTGCTAGATTCTCCCCTCCCGAGAATAACACAAACCCCTCAAAGCTCAAATCAAACACACAATCCACGTCACAGGAAACCATTTTGAAGCGTAAAACCTCCCAATGGGAGCTCCATTTGAATGCTGCGGGTATGCGCTGCCTTGCCTGCCCCCTGCGCCTCCCCGCTCCCTCCCCTCCTGCTCTCTCAAGACTTCAACCACAATCTAACCCGAACCACACCACCTCTCAGACGACAAGACTCCCTTTCTATCACCCTGTCAACTTTCTTTTCACATTTCATAGATAGATAGATAGATAGATAGACTTTTATTTAGTAGCGTCAGAGTAGAGATATCTGAATACTGGTGTGTGCTAAGCTGTTCCAGTTTTATTTGAAAAAAAATAATACATTTGATTTTCTTTCTTCACAACTACTTGCTGATGATATAGCACATTAAATCCCATCAAATTACATTGAAGTTTAGGTCATAAACCTTTGCAAAGCTCTGTGATTTGAATTATGTTGGAAGCCAAACAAACTAATCTGAACCCTTGTGTTTACAAATAGGGTCCAACCGACCCCACACACATAAAACTTGCATCATTTGCCACAGTCCTCCACGTTTGCCTCAGTCCTTACAAGGGTGAAGTAAACCAGCAGAAATTTATTATTTGACCCTATTTGATTTCACTCAATTCTCTTGCCACCAACAGTTCTCTTAGACCTGCCCTTTACAGATTGAACCTAAACCACAAGATTCCCCCTCCCATCCTGCTCACATCCATAGACTATCTCTTCTCCTTTCCACCTGAAGCATGGAGGTCACAAGGGCATATGAGAGGTAACCACAGAGAGTCATTTTTTATTCACTCTCCTCTCTTCTGCAGGAGTAATACCGCCACCAGTGTCTTTCTTACAGCTTGGAAAGCAAACACATCCTCAATCACACGGCGATCCCTGCATCCACAAAGGCTACAATAGTTGAGTTTGGTCTGACAAGCCCGGGCCAAAGACTTGGCCTCAGTTTGATGAACTTGGGCCATACCAGTTAAACATCGTCTCTTGAACGCGGGTCAGATCAGTGGCAGCCAGACAGTCAAGTTCAGGTCGTCCTAGTTGAGTACCCATTCTCTGATCCGTGCCTGAGAGGACTCACCTTTCAAGCTCAAGTCAATTGTATCCTCTGATGGTCATACAAGGTCTGTCAAGTCAAACCCTTTTATATGAGAACAGGTCTAAAAACAATTTAATAAATTAGTATTTAAACCTTGTGGTTGATAAGATCAAATCAGAAAAACACTGGCTGGCTAAGCACTTTTAAATTCAATTGAATTCAGTTTTCATATAAAAAGTCAATTTACAACAAATCTCAAAGTACTTTACAAAAAATATATAATTTTCATTCAATCACACATACATTCCAATTGATCCTAGTTATTGAACAGTATAGCATGATCAATCCATTATTCAAAATGCTTTAAAAAGTTTCCATCTAATGAAACCATGCAGATTGCATCGAGTCAATGACTTGCAGCTGTCACTTCTCCTGGACGAGCACGTAGCAACAATAGCTTGCGTTGTGTCATTGACTTTACAGCAATTCCTCAAACTGAACATCAACAACAGCAGCAACAGTGAAGAGTCAAATCTCCCCCTTATCAGGAAGAAACCTCTAGCAAATCCTGGCTCAGTACAAGCAGTCATCTGCCATGTCCGACTGGGGATTTGAGAAGACAGAGCAAAATGCACGAGAAGAAAGAACTGATATTGGATTATTTTTGATGTTCATGAAAGTAAAAAGTCAATATCAGGAGAGGAAGAATGATTATCGTAGATGGGAACATCATCTTAGCCGATGCCCTCCTCCAGGGAGGTACCTAAGCCAGACGGATTGCTAGACCAGGTGTAGCTTCGATAAAAAGAAAACAAAAAGCTAGCATTTGAAATAACATAATGCAAATTGGACAGTAGTAGAAGAAGAAAGTAAGAACAAGTAGTCGGTTTGTCATCCAGCAGCCTGGCCTACGGCAGCATAACTACAAAATAGCTTTTCATCGTTTTTGGGTATGAGATGGCTTACTGTTATTTTCTTATGTCTGCATATATGTTTTCAAGACAAATTGTATTGTATTATCCATAGTCCTGCTTAGCCAAGCCTGCCGATTTTGTGCCAGAATTAATATTTAAATTTGCCTGAGTAATTTCATAACTTCAACGTTCTTTTAAGGAAGGTATTTTTTGTTGGGTTTTTTTTTTTGTTTCCTGGACTCACTGTGACTCTAAAATAATGAAATCTTTCATTATCTCAACATTGCAGGACACACCGGAATTTAATTTGTATTTAAAACTGTTTAGACTATCACTTATTCTGATGAAGAGTCTAGTTCAATCCGAAGAAAAGTAACCCAAGAGGGGATGGTGTCGTTTTGGTGCCACATTACATTTTTGGAATTGTATCCAAAAATACAAGTTTGCTTTATTCAGACTGTAACATGTCCTTCCAGAAGGTATTGGGAGATTTCAGTGAGGCCTTGATGTTTTCTTTAGAAAGAAAAGGTTTCTGTCTTTCTGTCTCTAATACAGACTTATGGTGAATACAAGGGATTTGTCTCCTACAATATTAAACACAATCACTATTCACAAAAATTTCTTGTCGCTCCTCCAGCTTTCTGACAAGTTTCCAGTATCAGTTACAGAGAATCGTTCAGTTTTAGAAATGTCTCTGTTGATCCAAACTTTCTTCTAATATTGATGAATGACTCAATGCAATCTGCTGGGTTTCCTGAGAAGAATGGCTGTCTTGTTTTACTTTGTGTCATTATGTTTTATCTGTGAAACACAAATATGCTATACAGGTGCTGGTCATAAAATTAGAATATAATGAAAAAGTAGATTTATTTCAGTAATTCCATTTAAAAAGTGAAACTTGTATATTATATTCATACATTACATACAAACTCATATATTTCAAATGTTTATTTCGTTTAATTTTGATGATTACAAATGACAACAAATGAAAATCTCAAATTCAGCATATCAGAAAATTAGAATATTACTGAAGACCAATAAAAACAAAGGATTTATAGAAATGTTGGCCAACTGAAATGTATGAACATGAAAAGTATGAGCATGTGCAGCACTCAGTATTTAGTTGGGGCTCCTTTGGCCTGTATTACTGCAGCAATGCGGCGTGGCATGGAGTCGATCAGTCTGTGGCACTGCTCAGGTGTTATGATAGCCCAGGTTGCTCTAATAGTGGCTTTTAGCTCTTCTGAATTTTTGGGTCTGGTGTATTGCATCTTCTTCTTCACAATACCCCATAGATTTTCTATGGGGTTAAGGTCAGGAGAGTCTGCTGGCCAATTAAGAACAGGGATACCATGGTCCTTCAACCAGGTACTGGTAGCTTTGGCACTGTGTGCAGGTGCCAAGTCCTGTTGGAAAATGAAATCTGCATCTCCAAAAAGTTGGTCAGCAGCAGGAAGCATGAAGTGCTCTAAAACTTCCTGGCATGTGGCTGTGTTGACCCTGGACCTCAGAAAACACAATGGACCAACACCAGCAGATGACATGGCACCCCAAACCATCACTGACTGTGGAAACTTTACACTGGACTTCAAGCAACGTGGATGAAGTGCCTCTCTTCTTTTCCTCCAGACTCTGGGACCTTGATTTCCAAAGGAAATGCAAAATTTACTTTCATCAGAGAGCATGACTTTGGACCACTCACCAGCAGTCCAGTCCTGTTTCTCTTTAGCCCAGGCAAGACGCTTCTGACGCTGTCTGTGGTTCAAGAGTGGCTTGACACAAGGAATGCGACAGCAGAAACCCATGTCTTTCATACGTCTGTGTGTGGTGGTTCTTGAAGCACTCACTCCAGCTGCAGTCCACTCTTTGTGAATCTCCCTCACATTTTTGAATGGGTTTTGTTTCACAATCCTCTCCAGGGTGCGGTTATCTCTCTTGCTTGTACACTTTTTTCGACCAAATCTTTTCCTTCCCTTCGCCTCTCTATTAATGTGCTTGGACACAGAGCTCTGTGAACAGCCAGCCTCTTTAGCGATGACCTTTTGTGTCTTGCCCTCCTTGTGCAAGGTGTCGATGGTCGTCTTTTGGACAACTGTCAAGTCAGCAGTTTTCCCCATGATTGTGTAGCCTATAGAACTAGACTGAAAGACCATTTAAAGGCCTTTGCAGGTGGTTTGAGTTAATTAGCTGATTAAAGTGTGGTACCAGGTGCCATCAATTTTGAACCTTTTCACAAGATTCTAATTTTCTGATATGCTGAATTTGAGATTTTCATTTGTAATCATCAAAATTAAACAAAATAAACATTTGAAATATGAGTTTGTATGTAATGT
Source organism: Poecilia picta (assembly GCA_033032245.1). Classification (NCBI taxonomy): domain Eukaryota; kingdom Metazoa; phylum Chordata; class Actinopteri; order Cyprinodontiformes; family Poeciliidae; genus Poecilia; species Poecilia picta. The sequence continues at coordinate 15,834,381 of CM065358.1, forward strand.
ATGAATATAATATACAAGTTTCACTTTTTAAATGGAATTACTGAAATAAATCTACTTTTTCATTATATTCTAATTTTATGACCAGCACCTGTATAAATAAATACAATTTATATATATATAAAACTAGGATATTGCATTTGTTTTTACATTTAGTCATTAAATGTAAAAACTGCATTTAGTCAACTGCATTTTACATGCAGTTATTTGTTTTTCAGTTAGATATAGCAATGTTTATGTCACATACATCTCATAAAAAGTGATTTTTCTTTGCTATCTGGATAATATAGATTTCCAGCGATGGTACTTCGATTCCAAATCCCTCGTCACATTTCGATGGGACCTCTAATGTAAAGCACTTTCAAATCAGTTCGGTGAGAAAAGTGTCAACTGAGACTTCTTACAAAAATCTGTTATTTTGACAAACCTGACAGACAAAGCAGTCAGGTTTGTCAACAAAGTAAGACGTGATTCTCAGGTCATAGAAAAAAAACCCATTGATTATTCCAATGTCATTGTGCAGAGCAGGGGAAAAAAAACTTTGGTAAAAGTACATAAGAGCTCATTGATCCAAGGAAATGAATGCACCCAATCTCAGAGGCTCATTGTTTCCATGATCTCTTCTCTGAAGTGTGTTTCAAGTAAGGGTGACCTGCGGGCAGGAGCAGAGGGGGTGATAGACTTGCTGATCTCTTCTACTCACCTTTTAGCCGGGCAGCAGCTGGACCGCTGTGCAGGTACATGAAGCACTGAGACTAGCCGGGACTTCCAAGAAGTTCAGCATCAGGGATCAGTCTGTGTTATTGACTTGGCAGCAACTCCCGCCAGTATGATTCCACCGGCGAGGGGTTCACTGACAAGTGCACATATGTGTATGTGTGTAGACCGGAGCTAAGTGCTTTGTAGTCCAGATGGGTGGCCAGGTCCCAGTTGATTTTTGTTGAGCTGAACTCATTTTCCTCTCTCTCTGACATGCACACATACTGTGCAGATTAAACCAGCTGCCTTCGATTCCTTCGCTCCTTCTCGTGTATGTATCACTGTTATCAAGTTATTTAAAATAAAATTTATGTTCCAACAGCTGGCAGCAACAGGGCCACCCGTACTGTAGAGAATTAGGTTGTCAGTAGAAATGTAGAGTCAAAATATATGTTTTTCCTTTTTAGACAAAAGCATGATCATCCTTTAAGCCTTTGACTGCGAACAAATTTTCTCAGTCCCAACTACCAGTTGCTGAGAACATTTTCAATGCCCTTGTGGTGAGAGGATATGTAATGTCATAAATAGAGTTAGATAAAATACACTGCTCACAAAATTAAAGAGAACACTAAAATAATACTGTTGAAATGTATTCACCATTTTTATCTGTTTATTTTATGTAAATTCCAGGTGGAAAGGGCTTCATGTTTACCATCACAATGACGTGGTCATTACATGTCAATTACAATTTACATTTTAATGAACAGCGCCACAGATAAAGCATGTTTTTATTATGTTTACTCTCTGTAACATAGTTTAGACTTAGATATGTGATTCTATGCATCATAATTTCGGGAATGGAAACATCTTGTCTCTTGTCCTAACATAGCATGAACTTAACTTTTTTGCCACTAGTGGTTTTTATTTTTAAAGAAATCCAACAGAAATGGTGAAAGAAGGCGGGTGGGGGAGGACATGCAACCAAGGAGCCACATAGCAGAGTTGTACCCAAAACCACCTACCCAAGACCATGTCAAGACCAGCACCCCGCACTGTGTCACAAAAAAGTTTTACCTATCAAAATTGCTTCTCAAATTGATCTGAAAGATCCATATTCCCATAAAATACTTATAGCTGAAATAAATTTTATCAATCTGTCCATTAGAATCGGATCGTTCCTGAATGTCATATCAATGCAGACTTTGGTCACAGAGTTGTCCCATATATGCGACACCTTAGTCAACATCTCCACACAATAATTCAGGCATGAGTGACAACTTTTTTTCATCACAGACTCAACGTGTGTCTCAGTCAGTACAGCTAGCTTTGCTAGCATCACGTCCACAGATCTGATCTTTCTTTTAGCTTTCCTTCGAAGTGACGCTAAAAGTTGGACGAAGTCCCCGTCTGTGAAAGCGAAGCTGCTGATTTTACATGTCGCCATATCTTATGGTTTATGTGGCGCTATTATATTACTGACATCAGTTAGACATCTTCTCCCGCTCAAGGAAACCGCTGTGCACGTCTTGGAGCTCCGCGTGCGAGTAAAAGTGGAGGCGATGGGTGACAACAGACACAGAAGTGACGTTATTCCTTGGATTTTACGGCGCCACCTTAAGTCCCTGAAATTCACATTTTAACGGACAAAAAGCGCAACGCGACTTGGATGTAACGAGTAACGCGACACTTTTGTAGAATTGTAGTGAAGTAGAAAGTACAGATACTTACTGTAAAATGTTGTGGAGTAAAAGTAGAAACTACCCATTATTAAATCTACTTAAGTAAAGTACAGATACACGAAGATTGTACTTAAGTACTGTAGGACCTATTTTCCCATTTTTTGGTTAAATCTTAGAATTTAAATTGTTTAGTTTATTCTTATTATTTGTTTATTTACTAGTTGATTTATCATTAGAATTTTTGTTAATTTGTTGTTTAGAATAAGTTCTTTGATTAGGAATTCACTTAATTAGTTAATTAATTTCAGGTTGGGATGTGGGTATATCACAGTATAAATAGGTGGGTCTTGGGTAGCTTATTATGCAGGTGGGTGGTCATAAGGTTTTTTACCAGCCAATCAGTCACATTGGTTTCTATAGTCAGTCAGAGAACAGGTACAGGAATAGGAGCAGAAGCCTGTAACATTTTGCCTGAACTGCAAATAAAACCAAAGAACTATATTTTGACTTTTGATCCATTTTTTGCTGCGTAAACCAGAATCCAAGGTCCATCAGGTGACTATTTGAGTTGGATACACTTTTGTTTTGATCACCTTCAAGTTTTGAGTTTTTTGACTTTTGAATTTAACTTTTGAGACAAATGGTCACTGCAAGGTTACTTCCCACCACTGGATACCATAATGTTGGATCTTTCTTTAGCATTGTAATGCTAAAGATGACAAAAATTGTGCTTTTTATTCCTGTTTTATATTTCTTAACCATCACAGAAACTTGCTGCACAGCTGTCAAAAGTGGTTATTTTTGAAAAGCCTATTTCCTTTACAATTGAATAAACTAATGAGTAAAAAGTAGCCATACATCTGTCTCTTTCTGAGTTTTTTTAAGTGTGTTTTACACCAAATTACTGTCTTAATTTTAGCTATTTTTTATAGTTTATTCATGACTATCAGGTTATTTTATCTGGCATATCAATTAACACGCATGCTAAAATGTACATTGTAAATGAACAAAACTGGACTCTTAATTTTTCTGCACATTTTTCTTTTGTCTTTTTGTCTGTTTACCTATTCTTCTTAGTCTTGTTTGTTGTAGTAACTGGATAAAATGTGAAAACGCTAAAGAGCCACAAATACTTTTGCTTGGCACTCATAATTGCTAAATTACAGTAGAAACGCAGAATCAACTTTAGTTTGCACACCAAGCTAAACAAAAAGCTTACATAAATTTAGCCTTCTCTCCCTTCTCAACATTAGAAAACAAGTGGTAAACTCAATTGCATATTGATTTATTTTCATCCAAACAACGATACACCCAGTTGACCTGTTTTCTGCTGCGCACTCCTTCAGTTGTTGCTCCTGGCTCAGAGCCAGCGCGCACACAGTAGTGAGTGCAGTTGGGCCCTGCACAGAGGGCCATATCATGGTAATTTTCTGCATGGCTGAGTGGTTCACAAGCAGCAATGAATAAAATCATACAAACATGCCTTTGTGTGTACACAAATGCTGAAGATAACTTTCTATTAAGTTAAAGATGCATGCAGAACATGGGCCCACACTGGAACAGGCATGCACACGCATACACATACGCATGCACATATATGCACAGACTTATGGGGTGACAGAGTGCACTGGCTGAGCTCAGATGAACCAACAGCAACCTGGGGAAGGAGGAATGCATATGGCGATAGTCCAAGAGAGGCCGTCAGAATCCTCAGCAGGCAATCCCGGTTGTCTTAGAGAACAGAAGTGAGTGTGTGAGAGTCTGTGCATCTGCACAAGGGACTGCTAGGAGTAATAATGGTCTTACTGTATGTGTACATGTAACTTTACAGAGAGGGTAAAGAAATGTGTTGAAGTTTTTCAGTTTGTCCTTTCTTTTTTGTTAAAAAACAAAACAAAAAGTGCTTTAGTCAACTTGTGTCCGTTTTGCATATAGTAAAGTATTTAACAGCTATTTGATACAGACAACCAGCCGTAGGCGCAGACCTTTAAAGAAGGCTATTATTACAGACAGCCAAAAAAAAAAAAGATATCTGCAGCCTCCCTCAGCTGCAGAGAGGCAGAACAGACACTCACTGTACCGCTGCTCATCCCAAAAATACAAAATGATGTCATGCAGATTCCAAAAGTGGACTGCAGTGACAGAAACAGGGTCATGTGTGCACTCTACTAATGCACAGCTGAAGAAGGAGGAGAAAAAAAGATAGACGAGCAAGGAGAGGAAGGATGAGAGTGAAGCACAGTTTAAAATATTCAACCCCCCTTCCATTAACTCATCATGTAGGGAAGAGAACACTACCAGCACTGTACATCTCAAGAGAAAGTGAAAGGGGATGGAGGTAGGAGGGTGTGGTGGGGGTGGGGGGGGGGGTGGTGCAGGGTGGTAGCACTGTGGGATCAGACCTGTTTTAACCAGTAGCCCTTAAATCCAGCTCAGCATTTTCTCAGTGATGTCATCTAACTCCCTCACCTCCTGCTTTCTCACTGCCGCCTTCCTGAGCTTTCCGCTTCTTGCACGAAACAAGCTCGCTGTTCCTCTCCTCTGCAATTACACAACGTGTGGCGCATAACAATACGGTGGTATCCTCCCAAACAGAGATCAAATATAAATCAGGAGCTGCGTGCACTTATTTTTAGTTTGGGTGAAATAGGAAGAGCACGCCACGCTTACTTGTCTTTCACAGACAAGAACGCTCCATAAACAAACACGGACACAGAACAGGTCTGTTTTGGTGTCAACAGCTTTTCATGTGGTTTGAAAAGATGCGAGGATGACGAAGCATAAAAACCTCTTTCGACAGTGTCAAAAACAATTTCAGTGTATTACTCAGATTTGCAGGACATTGTGATAGTTCACATCTGCAACTCAAACCAGATATTTACATTCACTGAGTAAAAACAAGTTTTTTTTTCCTCACTGTCTGAAGCTAAGGTGGACATGCTTTTAATGCTAAATCATTTACTTATGGGTTATATAAAGTAAAACTCCAATACGTGTTCTAAATTCATCATTATTGTAACTCCACAGATCCCCATATTTTAGAGCAACTCGCTTTGCTGCGTCTTTTTAAATATTGATGAAACATTTCACGCCCCGCCCCCCTCCAGGTCGCAGAGCTTTTGACTCCGGCCCTGTTCGCCCATTTTTGTAGTTTCACAGCAGCAATACGATTATCTTACCAAGATTATTAAAGATGTCAACAACGGAAGACCTGTCCATCCAACCTTACATGTCGGATCCAGAGTCTGACCCAGAGCAGGATGAGAATGAAGACGAGAAACCTGCAGAACCATGAATTCAAATTAATACATCACAATGGTGTTATTGCCATATTTACCACCTGTCCAATAACATCCTCAACGAGGCAGATACAGCACAAGGACCAGGATCTTATCAACACACGGAATTCATGTCCAAAATAAGCTTTCCTGTTATTTTAAGGTTATTTTTGGAGCTTACTGCTCTGTTGTGTACCTCGTTTCCACAGAGAGAATGAACTGACCCTCAATCAAATGAAGTATTTCGGAAAATCCCTCTTGATATTGGCGGAGGTTGCTGAAACACTTGTCCTTAAGTGCTCCACGCAAACAAACTTTCCCCGCTGATGTGGGTAGATTTTCGAGAAAAAAAAATGTAACCAGACACTTCGAGTCTCTGATGTCAGGGAGCAATGTAATGAATTGTAGAACCAGATTTCAAAATTGCTATTCACAGATGGTTCTATCCAATCAGAACTGGAGTTAATTTCAAAAGAAGAAGAAGCTGAAGCTACTAAAAGGCATACACCAAATGTCCTGCCCTTGTTATTGCACCAAAAGGTGAGATGAATATACTCAAACCAGAAGTTCACATACGCTACATAATAAAACACATATGTATTTCAGGGCTTTTGTAAAGGAATATTTTAGTAATCAAGTAATCTACTCATTATTCTTACGAGTAAATGAATAAAAGAAAAAATAAAATAAAACATTGGTAAATCTAACATAACAGCATCAGATATCGACATCAGTGCAATTTTTCCCGTTTAGCTTCCCTAACAATAACTTTATTAACAAAGTTATTGTTAGCAATAACAAAGTTACAATAGCTAACTTTCTAAGTTAACCTTAAGAAAAGTTGTACAAAAATCTGAAATAAAGAGGCAGGCTCACAAATATGGTTATAAAAAATGTCTATACTCCAGCTTTTGGTTTCATTTAATAGATTAGCTCTCACCTTCTCCAGCCTTTTATAGTTTTGTGCCTATGGCGGATTCGACACCTGCATTCGTCACACATATAATAACGCTACCAGCTATGTACCGTCAGGATGCGCTCCGCCAGCCATTTGTTGAGAATGATATGAAAGATACAGTATTACATTTATTTCCTGGTTAGTCAGTAAAGCTGCGCATTTGAAGCACAGCCTCCCTTAGTGTTCAGTCTATCCGCTCACCTGTATAAATAATCCCGCCATTCGCTCTGAACCAGCGGCTCCGGGGGGAGAAAAGCTGCTGTATTCCAAGCATCCCTCAAGTCATTTCAAGGATGTGTATTGGTCCCCCGAAAACTACAAAAACCTGGACATTATCATCGAGCAGTAAAATCCTCCCAGGCCGAACTTGAAAATTGGACTTTATGCTGCTAACACTTTATGACTTTATGCTAGCTTTTGTCAACTCAGTGGCAAGTGAGAGCGCTGCGCAACGCAAATAGTAACCGGTCGGAACTGGGTGCAATAAAAAATAAAACATAAATTAAAGAAGCTTTGAGACAGATACTTTTTCCTTGAGGAATTTTAATAATTGAGGTACTCAAGTCATTGGAGGAATCGTTTCAGCCCTAACAGTATTTTTTCCACACTGTCTGACATGAAATAAGAATAAGATTTTTCCCTTTTTGGTAAATTAATTTTACCAAAACTGTTTTCTCAAGACAACAGCCAGGAAGTTAAAGCTTGGGCACGAATGTGTCTCCCAAATGAACAATGACTCGAAGTATACTGCCAAACTGGACACAAAGTGGTTTAAGGAAAACAAGGTCAATGTTTTGGAGTGTCCATCCTATCGAAAATTTAAAATCTGAAAAGGTATTTCAGCTTTTAAATTGAAAAGGCATGTGCGAGCAAGGCGGCCTACAAACGAGGCTCAGTTCCACCACTTCTATGAGGAGAAACGGGCAAAAAAATTCCTGCCTACTATCGTGAGAAGCTTGTGGAAGGACATCCAAGAATTATATAGTTTAAGGGCAACAGTGCCAAATGCTAATTAAGTGTACTTAATTTTTTTATTTTAAAGAAAGTGTTGCAAATTGCCTTAAAGTCTTTTTCTCATTATTCCAGCATTTGTCAAATGGGAAAAATTTTGATATCCTAACTGGCCTAAAGCAGTACATTTAATTCTGATTTCACTTCAGACAATATGAAAACTATGCATATTTGTTTTTTTATAAGGTGTATGTAAATTTCTGGTTTCATCTGTACTGAATGTTCACAACTTTTTAGATTTTTCTTTGGAATACAAATATGAATCCTGCATCCCTTTCCTACCCCATCAGACTATCGTTTGTGTTAGTCTAGCCCGTAAAATTCAAGCAAACTTGACTCATGTCTGTTTTTGTGTTGTTTCACTCCTACACCAAATTGTTTTCCCATTCCTTGTGTTGTACCCATTTAGTCAAGACATCAGATCATTAACAAAATGTGTCTGAGAAAAACTGTAGTTTTTTTTTTTAATCGCAAAGCAGTAAAATAATTTACGCAAAATGCTACACAACCAAAACTCCTAACAGGCTTTAAAAAAGCAGTGATTTAATCAAGAGTTTAATGAGAAACAATTGTGGTAGGTATGTGTTGTTGGTTTTAAGAGGAACAGGGTATCCCCAGCACAAAGATCAAGGGGACAACAGGGAAAGATTATGGCTTGGCCAACATCAGAACTTAATTATCCAACCATCATAAAGGGGTCTGTTCAGGCCAGGAGGTGTGAAACAAAATGAATTTGGTCTTGCACCGTAGTTGGTTTTTCAGCTGTTTCTCACAGGTTCAAAACTAGGCAACAGACAAGATGGAGGAAGAGAGATCGGGCAGTGAGAAAAAGGAACAGACTAATGGTGAAACAAGAAGCTTGTTTTGTTCAAAATCTGATTGCTTTATAGTAACAGTGGAGGATGGGGTGGGGGTGGAGGGTCAGTGGTTCCAGGCAGCAGACAATGAGCCAACAGGATCAATATTGACATTCTCCTTAGTGATAGATGAGTTGGCTGGATGAGGTCAGGGACCGGACCTTTGTTAGCCAGCTGACATTAGCGGTCATGGCTGGGGGACACTTACTGTAACTTTGGCCTCTAAGCATAATGGAGGGTCTGAGTGAGCCCAGAAGAGGTCTCCCCACCCTCCGCTTTATGGGCTTTATTACGGTAAGAGAACTCAGTCCTTCACTGGCCCGATTCAAAACACAGATCATTACTTTGTCAAAACAGCTACCAGACCACATTGGCACTTGCGAAGGCCAGTATGCACTGCAAACAGCTTCTCGAAGTGCCAGTTTCTCGGCACGGCATCAGTGAGAGAGCAGGCAGAGTGCTTTTGGAAAGGTGACCATTTAATAGTTCCTATGAAAACAACTAACATTTAAACACACACACAAACATCGGGTAAAAAGCTTTATTTATGGTCATGGCAATAGTTGTCACCACAAAATATAATGATGCCACTGCAAACTGCACATATCTGCTTTCTGAAACAACATCCCATCTTTGTTTACCAAATCCAGGTAATTAATCCAAGACAAACTCCTGGAAGAGGAAATGATGCAACTGTTCAGGCAGTTGGATCCAAAAATCTAAATATAGATATATCTATAGATATATATATATATGCTGTTTTCTGCTGGGGCTGAGGATCAAGTATCTCGCAGAAAAATAAAGACAAGAGAGACAACAGGGATGACAGACGAGAAGGATACTTTCACAAAACATAAAACGAGAAGAAACAAATGCGGCATGTGTATGGGAAGAACCTCAGGACGAGAAAGAAGAAGAGGTTATCTGAGGTGATGGACAATGTGTGTGGTGGGCTTGTTTCATTAAAGACGAAGCCTTGCTGCTTTCCTCCTCCAATTCCTCTTGTCTTTTGGTTCTTGGACTCCAGCCTCAAAAACACACTGAACACATGTCTGCCATATCCCACACACACACACACACACACACACACACACACACACACACTGCTCTTCTTTGCTACACGCTCGTGTTTCAGCAGTGAAATAAAACTGACATCACAGAGGTTGCATTTCAAATCAATACACGTTGCTCCTAGGGCCCCCCGGTTCAGAGTCCAAACCACTCGGTGACCCCTCCTCTCCTGGGTCGGGTTTCTGTCTCTGCTTCTCGTCCTCCATGAACTTCTCCTGCATTTCATCCATGGAGCCCTCCTTCGGCGTCCGGTCCTTTTCCGGGAAGATGTCGGGGAAGGTGAATGTCTGGCTTTGTGCCTGGGAATAAAATAAGCTGTGAATGTTTTTTGCTTTCTTTTTAACTTAAGAACAACAGCTACACATCAGTTTTCTACTGAATGTCAATTAATAAAACACAAACAGGAGAAATGAGATACCCAGCTGGATGTCAGGACACTATTTCTGCCACCATATCCTTCTTCCAGTTACACAAATCCTCTCTTTATATCTGGCATTGAATGTCTCCAAGTCTCTCCCACATTTAATCTCTCATCTCTCTCGTCCTGATTTATTTAGAGGGAAAGGATGGTATCCATTATTTATTCCATACCAACCCATCTCTGGCCATAGCTAATGCATTACTGGCCCAACTGTAGTCTGTGTCAGGGTGCTATAGAGTACAGTACACACACACGCACAATGCTAAATAAAAGATAAGAGGTCATACAGTGCAGGTATGCACAGGCCTATTATATCACTCTCAGTTCCTTCCAAGTACACCTGGCAACAAGAGCTACACTGACATGTTTCTTCAATCATATTGGACCTCTAAAAGTCCACACCCCCACATGTGTTTTTTTGTGTGACAAAAACAAAACCAAACAAACAAAAAACAAGCCCATATTAAAATCATTTAAAACAACATTTTCCACATATTGTGACATTTATGAAATACAATTCACCTGATAAACAAAATGTTGGGTAGGGGATGTAGAAAATGTAAAAAAAAAAAAAAAAAAAAAAAGTGCTATTGGTTGCAAAAGTGTGTGCAACCAATAAACCAGTGCTTAATGAAGCAACTCCTTCTTGAGGTCATACCTGACCTGACATCAGCTATATGGAATCTGAAGCCACTTGAATAATGTTCAGATGTCCTAGTAGGATTTTCATGAGCTATCCATGCTTACATCTTTTGGCTAATGCACCAGTTTGTTGGGAAGTTATGAAGGATAAAAATGATAATTGTAATACTATAGTATCCGTCAGCAGATGGGTATAAAAATGTGCAATTATGAAAATGCACTAACACCGTAACTTTACAAAAACGTGTTTCACCAAAAATATCAAAATCAAATATCAAAAACTGAGATGAGAATAAGCTGCACAAACAGAAACTTGTGCAGCTGGGTTATTGCACCCATTTTCAGCACAACTGAATGGAATAACTGCACATAGGTAAAGAAAGTTCTTGAAATTATGCATTACGGTCTTACTAATCACAAAACAGGGGTTATTTAGACTTTTGAGAACAACTCCATGAAGTCTGCTTAAATCTTTTGTAGCACTTTCATATGACATTTTTATTGTTGTATTGGTCTTTCATGCAAAATGTTAATGCTCGCAAAATACACCAAAGCGATTAGAGATCACAAACAACTGATTTTACACCAGCAGCTTCATCTTAATACTGACAGTCAAATGTCTGGATGTGAGTCATAAACATTTCAACAACTTTAGAGTGGCCTGCCACCAAAAAAATTAATTGCGTCAGTGAACACATCTGTCAATCAACTGTTAAACTTAAATATATGAAATATTTTTGCTTGGGGTCAGTGTGTAGGCGTCAAAGAATGGTGTGGCTCTAATGTGAATGTTACTTTGTCTCCAACCCCCAAAATACCAAAAGAAACATGCATATAATTACACGCAGCATGTTTTAATTCCTGACGTGGGAGACACAGAGATGCAAGCTTTTGTTTACTCTAGAAATATTTAAAGTCCAGATCCCACTACATGCCCTGGACACCGGCGTGGGTATTGTAGGTCATAGAGTACAGTTCAGACAATTGCACAGTATCTGAAATGTATCTATACAATCCATACATATTTAGTGGGGAGGCATCGGAGTTTCATTTTAAGATATTTTGTGCAGTCATTTTTGACAAATTTGAAATTGCTCTTTTGAATTTAGGAAATTGCGGAATAAAATAAATTCTATGTTTTTGCGCAGCCCCATAACCAAATTATAGCTATTTTTATAAGAAGTTGTCAGACCAAAAACAGCCTGTAAATCTGAGTCGTCTCTGTCTCTGTATTAAACAGATCCACTAATAGTTTGGTTTGAGAGGCTGCTTATCTAGCTAAGCTCAAAGCAAAAACACAAAACAAAAAAAAACCAAAAAAACAATTACGGTAAAAATTTGCAAACTCTTTTTGCCAAGGAAATTAAAAGCATTTTGAAATTAGCAACATCTCCTCATTTAGCATATAAAAATCACAGCCAGCTTTAACCTCAGACTGTCACAATGATGTGCCTAATGCCAAAGTGTCACATTCTTTCTGTTTTTACAAGGAAACATGACATGCCCTTGAGAATAAAGCATTTTGTAAACCATAAATGGTGGATAATTTAAGGCTGACTTATGGCATTCGTGGAATGTTGACAAAAAAGTGAACCAAAACCAAATCTGTGACCCGAAAACTATGAACTTTGTATTTAGAATTTCAACTAAAAAAAAAAAAAAAATCTTGTATACTTTATTTTGTTTATTTTTTTTAAGGATTAGGGTTTTCAATGTTGTGTCCAGATTTTGTCTACACACTTAAATGAAATAAAAAAAATAAAATAAAAAAGCTACACAGATTACAGTACCAATAGAGTAGCAGCTTTTGGTAGGGGCTGTGTGATGATGTTAATCTAAACTAGTTAATCTCAATGCCGGGAGATAAGATTCGGCAATCCAATATCTCCACAGTCTGAGACCGAACTGTATCCTCCAAAATGTTAACAGTCCCCTCTATGAGGAAGAGTTTAGCAGAGACTATCTCCAGAATCTGGAAGTAGGGAGAATGGAAAAGTTTCATAAGATCTCAGGTCACATTATCATTTTAATCTGTGGTATCAGCTTGCCATTTGTGCCAGAATGAAAAGTACAACTACATTTGCTAAGTTGCAACCATCCCATCTCGGAGAATATTTGGACCAAACTGGTGACAATACCAGTCCGCTTCAAGCTCCGACTGTCACAATGAGGAGGAGTTATCAGGGTGATATGGGTGTGTGCAGGGTTTCTACTTAGGACCCTGGATGATAAATGAATAACCCAGTAGCAAAAATGCTGTTCACTCTGTTGCTCAGTATACAAGTATATTAAGTGGTCCTTGCAAAAATCCCATTTATGGGATGTTTACAGTGTTTCAAAGGTATCCAATAATTCATGGGAAGTAAATTAACCATGTACAATGTTTTAGGTATTTTGGAACACAGATGGGCACCTGAAGGTCCTTCCAAATAACAATAATAATAATTCAAAATAAAGTCCTCCAGTCTCTCCCTCTTCGCATGATTTTAAGGTTAGCAAAAAGATTTCAATCATGGTTTACCAGTCACCTATAGAATCCATTTTTCCTTCAATTATACATTTCGGTACAACTTTATCACTCACAAACAGAAAACAAAACTCTTATATAGAGCAAATAAAGCAAATAACTGCTTCATCACAAACTTCAGTGTCCCATCTGTCGAAGCGCACTGTGATCAGTAAAGACTTCCCGATCTCAGAGGAACCCTCTGATCCCTTCTGTAACACAGTCTCCTCCCACTGGGTCAGAGATACAAAGTCCTAGGCTAGCAAGGCAATCACCCACAGACACACACACATATTAAAAAAATAATAGCAATTATAGCCTTCAGCAGAAGAGGTATTTGTATAACCAATTTATAACTCTTATCGTCTGTATACGTCACCTTTAGTGTCAAATACGTTTTTCCATTTTACAAGTTTTATTCAAAAGCTGTAATCTCCCCAAAGCAAATGTTCTTATTTTTAAGCTAAATCTTATTTGAGTCTTGCTTTTTGAATCCAATTACTACAATGATATTATTTTTTGAGATGCACCCTTATTTAAATATGGATAAACCAGAAATACTATACAAAGGTTTATGGCGTTAAAAGGTGTGTCATCCTCCATTTTCTATAGTTAATCATCTACTTTACTACAACACAAGCTTTAAAAAACAGCAACCTTATGATAAAAACCTTGCCCCTTTCTGCTTCTGTTTTGCAGCAACACTTGAAATTCAAGCTACAGGAGGTTTTCTCGTGAAAAAAGCCAAATGTGCAAACCCTGTTGTAAGAAAAAAAGCTTAGTCAAGCACAAGCGGAGAGCTGCCAAACACCACAGCAGCACCTGGAAACCAGCGGCACAGCCAAGGTCCTCTGTGTCTTTCTACACACACTGCCATTGAGGAATCCTGAGTACAAACACTGAATCAGGCAAAGGCAAGTTTGCTGCAGGAGTTAAAAGGAGGACACCAAGAAGCAGAAGGAAATATTTTGATGGATGAAAGGAGAAGGCTGGGAGAAGAAGTAAGCAGAGGTGACATAAAAAAGGGTCTACCCCTGTGCTATAAACACCAGACCTGGAAACAAGATGATCAATGAAGCATTGGACCAAACAAGACTTCTCCAAACTTCAACCAAACATTGTCGCATGACAACTCCCAGTTAACAACGCTGCCTTGGACGCCTTATGTATACACTCGGTGAAGATTAATACCGGCCTCGGAGAGTGCGATTCACAAGAACAACAAAGCCCTGAGACTGAAATCAACAAAGCGATGAGACTCATTAAACAAGTCTTATTATTGGCAGCAGGCTACAGCCCGTGTGTGTGTATATCCAATGTCTGCTGGACACATTTCCGCAGCCTGTGTAAGTGCTGCCAGAGAGCATTCATATTTTTCTTTGAAATATGTACATCACACCACAGCAGAAGCAAATGCCCATGTTCTCTCCACCTCCATGAGCTCATGTTTAAAACAATCTTTCCTGACTCTACCTCTCCCTGTGTATGTGCACGTCATATACAGTGCGCATGTTGACTGATTTATGGCGGGGATCTGCAAAGACTGGCCAAGAAGGACAAAATCAGAGAAAGAAATTAAGTTATTATGAGCCTCCAAGGGATTTATTTTTGTTCCCTATACTTCCTACACAACAAATTGAGGAAGGGGATACTTTCACTGACTCTACCACAATCTTTATATTGCCACCAATGGAATCTAGTCGCTATCCAGGAACACAGGGAAGAGGCCTCAGACTACTAGCTATATAAATATACTCCTCTTACGCACATGAGCAACCCATTACACCCACAGTTTCCCTCAACAGGGGAAAAGGAGGAGAAGTAGTGTAGAGTAATGGAATGGAATAAGGATTAAAGGAATAATGTATACTTTGTGTGTTCTTTATTTCTGTGAAGATATACATAGGTCTTTAGTAAGCCCAAATTTCATGCCTTGTTTTGTCTCAAAAAGTGAGAATTTATTGTGTTTTTCTGCGCTGCGTCACATTTAGGAACCACAATCACACTTTTAACCTGCTAATTGACAACAGCTGCCAAAATGAGTAAACAATTGGTAACTCGTTGTTTTCTTAGCAGTTACATTCAACAGACGTTACAACTGACTTTCTTGTGGTTAGGACAAACCTCTGAGGCAGAGCTACTTCAGACAAATGTTCCCAAATAACAAGAAACGCTTGTCATGATTATTGGTCTGATTTGGGGCACACTACGACGCAAAAGCAGATATATAAGCATGACTTGAGTGATCATGCTGGGATCTTCAGAAGAAAAGAATTAAAGAAAATGTAAGAAACCAGGTATTGCCTAGATCACACGGCAAGATTTTACAACCAGCGGCCAATTTTCAAAACCCGAGAGACCACACACACATGACGATTAAGTGTCTAAGGAATAACGGGTTTGGTCATACGATGTGTGGTGTTGAGCTTCACGACAGGAGCAACACACCACACACACGCAAAAAAAAAGAAAAAGCACTCACCAACATTCAGATGTCAGACGAGAAATCTCATAAAACCTCTCAAGACCAAACGTGAAGTCAGAGCAAACAAACTGGGCTGACTGGGGAGAAGCAATGGTGATAGTTTGTGGACTTGCTGGTGCACCATGGCAGTTTTTTTATATCTTCTGTATTTTAGATTCCCTTCTGTGTTTACACTACACATCTAAATTACCCACTCCAACTGATGTTTACAGTTTGAAATGCAGATTTGAGGGCAGCTTGGAAATCAGGGTCTTACCCAAGATGGAATCAAACACACAATCAAACAAAAAAATATTGGTTTTATTATAACTAATTAACTCATCAAGAAATATCTTTACGCAAGGCCTGTCCAAAGTGTGGCTTAGGGGCATTTGTAACCCTTGAAATAATTTTGTGTGGAGCTGGTCGCAGTTCAAGAACGGTGACAATTTGAGGTGAAAAGTTTAGGATGAGACTTTTGGTGACAAATATGAATCTTCTCAAATGAACAAACTATAAGACATAAAAAAAATGCTTGCCGTGTTATTTTTTTGTTTGTTTGTTTTGCTTTGGTAGAGCTTTAAGTAGAATCACATCCAGTGACTTTTAGTCAAAAACTGTCTTGGGGGTCTCTCATTATTTAACTGGGCTAATATAGCAAGGGGTTTTGAAAAAAGCTCTTGTTGGTGATGGAAATAACCTTAAAACACTTTTTAGGCCAACAAAATTAGGTGAAAACACAAGAATTAACAATAAAATTATTGTATGGTTTTATTTTTTAAAAATTTAACAAAAAGCTGCTTTAGGCCATTCATCAAGTATTAAACTCAGCGGAACAATCGTAGCAAGAGAAATGCTGTCTGAAAATATGAAAGTTTCATATAATTTTCTCTTTTTACATGGACTAGTGATGAAAATGTGCATGTTTGCAAAAAAGCTCAAATACAATGCATCTGGTTTACACACATGTTTGTATACATTAAAATCAATTAAGTTCTTTCAAATGCCTTGGAAACTTTGACCATACGTGATTATTTTTCTTCAATGACAACTATAATCAATTTCTCCCTTTAAACCCTTATTGCATTATCTAAAAATCCCCAAAATATTTAAAAACCTAATGACTAACATAAAGAGCAGGATAACACAAACAGTCTGATGATTGCAGAGAATTCCTGCAACAAGGCTTCTGGGTGGACCACACATTCAGTCTCCCTTTATCTCATAGACACAATATTAGAGTGGTGCCTCCTTTAGTGCTCTGATAAAAACAAGGAAAAGAAAACTGAGAAACCTGAATGAAAAACAGACTGGAGGGGTAAAGAATGCCAGTATCAAAAAGACAAACAGAATGACTTTCTTCCGTTGTAGGGAACAGGCTGTCAAAGAAAAACTCTCTCCAACTTAAAATGTCTTTAAACTTCCTTCAGAAACCTAAACTGATATTAAAAGAGTCTTAAAGAGTCTTTGTATGAAAAAGACGTTGAGAAAAATAACTGCTGAGCATGAGAGCGGGAGAAAAGTAAAACCATCAGTCTGTAAAAGTATGTGGCAGTGAGAGTAGACCACTAACCAAGAGCATCCTGCTACGAGTTCACTCAGGGTCATGAACCCAGCGCTCCTGCCAATTACAGAGAAATGTCCACATCCCGCCAGTGGTCAAATAACTTAGTGGGCTTTGGCTCACAGCAGTGTGTGTTTGTGCATGCCTCTGTGTCATTCATATTAATGGTGACATATGGTTCACATGATGATGACATAACAATGTTTTGGATGCTGTCTGAACACTGGTTGTTTAAATTCATATATTTGGAAAGTAGCTGACTGTGGAGTTTGCATGATACATACGTGATTGTGGTCACGAAGTGCTAATGTTGCACTCATTCGCGCCATCACCAAACAAATTCAATTCAATTCAAGCTGCAAGGTGCAGGTCTGTTAAGCAGGAGACTGCTTTCTGGGTAGCTGAGCAGATATCCTAAACAATTATTCTCTAATGTAATAAACATTAGTCTAACTTAAATTTTATTTTTTATTAACTTTGAAATAAGTAAGAAGTAGACATATATGTTTTCCAATTTTCAAACAAAAGTAATAAATTGGCAGCAACTTTTGTGAAAATGGCCATAAAATTATATTTTTCACTCAAGGTCAAGGTAATGCAAGAATATTATACAGGCCTACGCCTACTTAGCATGGACAAATGCATTAGTTCAAGCTTTATCAATGTAAAAATATTAGAAAAGTGTTTGTTAAGACTGGATGACTAGTAGGAGTGTAACAGGATCTCGTCGTAGAAGATCTTGCGACATTAAAACACCACAATGCTTCTCGTTAAGGTGACTCATGAGCACAATAAGGCTCTATTCCTTATGAAGCTGGAATAGAAGATGCCACAACAACACTTCAGTAATTTGTTAATCAGGGTTTGGGGTTTCCAGTGGGAGCTATAAATGCAACAGAGGAACAAACAAGACCCCAGAAATGTGTAAGCACGACCAACTTGTTCATATGCTGAAAAAGGCAGAAAACGTCGCTATCACCACGTGGAGCAGCACAACATTCACGATACACTCTTACCAAAAGCTACTTTGAAATGTTGTACTGCACTCCGTGCATAGTTAAAACACTGTCGTAAGGTCTGAAGAGATAAAAAGAAATCAGAAAAAGGAAGAACAATTACTTGAGTTTGCAGCAAAATCCATAAAAATATGCAATAAAGGGTTTTTTGGAGAATACATTTTTATCTCTGAAGTTTTCTTCAAAAATATCAATCCCTGTCATTCTTTAAAACTCAATATCATGTCTTGTTTCTTTTCACGGGGATTCAGCATTATTACACCCCTAATGACCAGGCACTCTTTGCAAAAACGTTGCACTGCATTAGAGATTTTGCTTGTGAGAACCATTTTATGCAACAGTGGCGTAAGAATTATTCTTATATATATACATATATATATATATATATATAGTTGAGAGTTTGCATCTTATTATCAATGACACTGCATGAAATTAGGTTATTTACATGAAAATAAACACTTCATATGTAGTTCAGCTTATAGGTCATTCTAAAAAAATTTAAACGATTTGTGCATTTCCAGTAAAATGTGTGGTGAAAAGCATATTTTTCTTTTCTTTTTTTACATATTGCACAAGCCTTTTTTTATCATGACGTCATGCAGAAGAAAAATGTGTTTCAGTTTTATCTAATTGTTTGGGATGATAAGATTCCAGTGCTAATGTGTACAAGATTACTGGGAAAAAGACCAGGAGTTGGAAAGATGGGTAAACACCGCCTCTGGTGTTCAGCTGAAAATACTTGATCTATCGCAGAAACCCCCTTGACGTATGGTGGTGCACAAGCACACACTTCTGCCCAGAGACAAACAGTGGGAGTGGGTGAACAAATGTGTGTGAGTGCGTGTGCATGTGTGCATGTGTGCGCGTGTGTGTGTGTGTGTGTGTGTGTGTGTGTGGTGCATGGTAGTTTTCATGTCTGGGCATGTCTGCTTCCAGCCTGCTACTGGAGACATCGGACCCTGGTAACAGAGCTCTCAGGAAAAGATCATCACCATCTAAATACACACCCAGCCACCCACAAAGACATTCCCATCAATCCAAGAACTGGACACTTCTTGGAGAACAAAAACAGTAGCCAATAATAACATTAGTAAATCTGCCCACATTAACAGTGATGATCAACAACACATGAGCGATGGCAAAAAAAAAAAAAACATTTCAACTTCTGCGATTCCTACCTAGTTATTAAACCTTAAGGCCATATGATACCTCAAACTTATTTTTGCAGCTACTTCTCATAAGACACAAATAAACATATACGTAAACATCTGCTCACCACCATTATCCCCCCTCATGTATGTCATTCACCCCTACAACCCCCACAATGTACCCCATTTCTTTCACAAAAACAACCCTTACCTACCCTCCCCCTCAATTTCAAGCATCCCCAACCCCACCCACCTCTCATCTTCAGACCTAAACATCCAGACTACCAAACGCACACACGCACACACACCATGAGACCCTTAAACAAAACCTCAGACTCACTCCTACTTTGCACTTGAACATAAACATCCAAGCAACACCCCTGCCCCCTCCGTGACACTAACAGGAATGCTGGGACCAGCTGGTTGAGAAAATAAAAAACGTAGAACACCAAAACAGGAAATGCATCACTGGGGCCTATCAGAGGGCTTTATCAGGCTGGTGGCACCCCTTCTGAGAACATGGGTGGTGCCATGGATGACTGGTTGACCAAAGTGGAAGCTGTGATGAGAGGTGAGTTGCATGCACGCAACTCAAGAAAATGTTTCATGTGTGTGTGTATTGGTATGTGAATGATTGATATATATAGATATGGGGAAACTGAAGGAAATGCAAGTAGCAATAGTAAATGCTGCAAACTCAAATTGAGGATCAAATAACAGAAAAAAAAAGATAAAGATGCAGAAGACAAAGTTGAGACAGTGTGAGGGATTTACCCCCTCCCTAATAGGGACTGTTTTTTGTGTATTTTATAGATTCTGGTTTGTTTGGGTGGATGTATTGTTTGGGGAGGTTGTTTAATTTGTTTGTTTAATCATCTTTTCATCTCTTTGAGGTCACCTAGTCATGTATTGCCATGGAAGCGAGCCCATGAGCAGTGCTGACAAGGACCTGGTGTTGCCAATCAGCCTCATTGGGAAAATCCATTTTCTGAGAGGGAGGAGAGATGAATTTTGGATTTTGTTTGGGCCCAGATTGTTTTTGTTTCTAGTTTTGCTTGAGTTAATTGTATTTGTGAAGACTTTTTTTTGTTAGGAATATTGTTTGGTGCAAATGTTTATTCATTTTTTTTTGGAAATGTAAATATCTCCACCCCTCTACCCTTTGTGGAGGCCAATCTTTTAAAAACCAGGTGATCCAGATGAGAGGGAGACTTTTTCCCTCTTCCTGTTGTGAAATGTTTGCTATTCTATATGTTGAACTGAACTGAACTA
Organism: Poecilia picta; assembly: GCA_033032245.1. NCBI lineage: Eukaryota > Metazoa > Chordata > Actinopteri > Cyprinodontiformes > Poeciliidae > Poecilia > Poecilia picta. Next base: position 15,854,964 of record CM065358.1, read on the forward strand.
AAGATAAAGAAAAAATATTGAATACTCTACACCTGCTGGCTCCAGTCTGTTTTCCTCTTGGGTCACAAACTAACAGACAGATTGCAGAAATATAGAAAATATTTGAGAGAGAGAGAGAAAGAAGAGGGGTTCATTTGCTCTGCATTTCTATACTGATCATCATTTCTTTACTGCATCAGTATTTCATACGGTGATGAGTTGAGTTAAAACAAATTTACTGCAAAGAGCTTCAAGCTTAAAAAAAAAGATCTGCGTGCAAGATCCTGCTCTGTTCTCCATAATTCATGTTCTCTCCCCACCAAGCTCTTATGAAACCTGCACACATACACTCCTAACAAGCCACATAAACACAATTTTACTTGAGAGAAATCTCCGAATCAAAGAAGGGTTCAGCAAAGTTTCAGCAGCACCAAAGCTCGTCTTTTGATTGGCCTCACCACCTACAAATGCAGTGAGTGAGTGCACTAGATCATTCCTTTCTTCTATTAGCCTCCAAATCTACAACAAACAAGTACTTTCAAGAGAAACTAAAGCTGCAATGCATGAAAACTGGATAATAAATAACTTTATTATCCAATCACATTTTTGTTAACTTTTTAATGAGGCCAATTTTTCTCAGTCTAAGTGTACAGAAGCAGCCTCATTGGTAGTCCCTCAGAGCTCCTCACAACCCTGCTGCTGGCCCCACCAGCTGTTCTTCCATCATTGCAGCAAAAGATATCAGGAAGTTAGTCCTTAATGTTTTATGCCATGTGTGATCCAGGTTACTGATCATTGCCTAAAACTGTCAAATTTTTGTAATCTACTAACATAGGAAGGTGGTTTTGCCCCGAGGCTCCCAATTTCATCGCTTTTCCGTTCATTAAACTTGAATGGAAGAGGAAGTTATGCAAGTCACAGTTTCTTAGTTAGAAACACGAAAGTTCTTTTTATTTGTTTTGAAGAGCTACAACAATCAATCTTTCCTTGGTGAAAGCTTTAGTTTTAAAGCTAACAGTAACTTAAGGACTGATGAGATTATCCTTATTAATGCATAAAAGAATAAACATTAATTTGCATTGTTTTTGTTCTAGCTGCCAAGCTAATAACCGCCAAGATAGGCACTTGAATAAAAGCAATAAGAAATCCACCGATCAAACCAATACTGATTTGCAGTTTTCTTAAACATCTCATTTGCCAATCCCAATTTGAACAAGTTCTGATATTTTTCAAGAAGCGCATCCACTTGTTATGTGCAATAGCTAAAACTATAAAAGAAAAGTAAAAGCAGGAAAAGTAAAATTGATGGAAAATCTATCCCTTCCTCCCTGCCTATATACATACCCATTTACTTAGGTTCATAACATCAGGTAACAATGCATTAAACAAATAAAATCATTTATAAAATGATTTTTAAATCATTTTTAAGGATTAGTATTGTCATCTTAAAGAAATAAAAAAAACTATGTCATAAGTGTCATTGATCGTAAGCAAAAATTATGACTGATTTGTAAATAGATCATTTGTTTCCTTTCTGAAGATGGATATTAAGATTTTAGCAAATATGTCAATACACAATATATATTTAAATTCTTTTTTAAACACTATTGAAGCATAGAAAATGTGACATCAAGTGAAAAGCAGCTGGTCACCCAGAAATGTCAACTAAATAACTTAAACTAAATAACTTAAATCCCAAATTTTCCATAGCTGAAAAATGAGAGGGAAGAAAGCTCTGAAAGAAAAGTGGCAAACGTTAAAAATGTTAATTGGTGCGATAAGCAAGGGTGAGGCAGCACAGGAAAAGGAAGGAAGCTCAGCGGCAGACAGGCAGTCCTGTGTGAGGAAAGCCTGCGTTTGCGTGACAAGGTGAAAAGGGAAAGGAACGAGGGAGAGCAGGAACGATTTCGATCCAAATACTTGAAAATAATAAAATTCCTCACAGATAAGCAAGATTTCCCGCTCAGCCCTGATTCAGCACCTCCAGCTTCATAAAAGCAGACGCTTTCCTACAGAGCTGAACGGAGGGGAGACATGGTGGTCGGGGTCTCTGGGGGGTTTAAAAACCCTCCTTCCCCAATGTGTACCCCTCTGTCATCACCCTTAGTCAGTCTAGCCAAACACACACACGCAGTCACACAACTCTTGTCCATTATTAAGCAACACAGAGTCAATAACAGATAGGAGATAAATGGAGTTCTGTAAAGGAGACTATACAGCAAAACGTTGCCATCTAGTGTTAGGCTAACACGACTTAGCCTTACTCTCGTCATCATTCTGAATACAGCTGTTTCCTCCCCCCACTTCTCATATTTGAGCTGTGTCTCAACTCCTCCATGCTTGCTGCTTTCCAGTTACTAATGTCTTCTTTTTCCCCCTCTTACAGCTGCCTATTCTCATTTGATACGACTCTCAACTTACCTGGGCACTGACGGGAAGCAAGGTATGGCACAAAGAGAGACCAAAGAGAAAGCACTGAATTTTCATCAAAGTAAAAGTACAACTTAACATTTCTTCAATTCTGAGAACAATGACTTGTGTTGTCATCAGAAGCCTGGTCATTTTCTGTAACGTACTTCTAACTCCTTCAACAAAGCACTTGTCTAATCGTACGCTGTATGATCAGCTACACATCTCACTAACAGCAGTACAACTTTGCCATAAAAATGTTTTACGTTCGAAACGTAATTTAAGACATTTGACTTTACAATTTGGTGCTTTGAAATGGGTCTGTCTCTTTAAGAAGTTCCCACTCGCTTTCAGAACATCGTCACAAAAATGCTTCTCCATTGTGCCATTTACTGTTATTAGGAGCACTGCAGTTGCGACAGACTGGCGACCTGTCCAGGGTGAACCCCGCCTCTCGCCCGGAACGTTAGCTGGAGATAAGCACCAGCAACCCTCCCAACCCCACTAAGGGACAAGGGTGTCAAGAAAATGGATGGATGGATGGATGGAGGAGCACTGCAGTTTGCATGATGAGCTCAGTTCCACCAGGTGTTTGCCAGTTGCTGCTGCTAGTCAGGTGGAGCTGTGTGGGGAAGGGGTGCTCAGTGGGGCGGGAGCTCGGCTGAAGGACAGAAGGTCCAGGGAGGAGCACAGTGGGATTGGCTAATACAACTGAGTAGGACTTTATCCCAATACAATTTAAAGACCTAGGAGCATAGAAATGTACATTTTTCCAAAGCAGTTTTGAATGTCTGTAAAGCTCTAGCCTGCTAATAACCTTTTCAAATTATTTTTTTTGTCATTAGATTTTTAAGTATTTTCTTCTCATGTCTGGTTGTATTTAAAAAGAAAAAGTCTTCTAAGTCAACGTTGAAGAACTTTCTTTCTCTTGGTGACCATAAATCCACAAATATCGTTGACGGTCTTTAAATAAGTGATTTCTGTGACAGGTTAAAAAACCATAGCACACCTGGAAACATAAATGTACACCCTATCACAAATATTTTTATTCCCCAAAAGCCTTGCATTTAAAACTCTGGCTTAGTCACAACGTTTGTGCAAAAACTCAGATTTATTGTTAGACTTGCTACATTGTTAAATCATTCATTCATTTTATTGTAACCATACTGTGAAATTTAACAAGCCTTCCCTGCTGTGAACGGTCATTAGTTACAGTCATGGTAAAAAAGTACACCCTCATTACATTTAAGGGTTTTATATCTTTTATGCATATTTAGGTTTTTTGTGACGTAGCCTACTTTATTTTTCTAAACTTTATTTTTATTTTGGCTCAATTTTTCTTTAATAAATAAGGACATGTTTATAATACGTAATGTGTGATTAAGATAGAGGATATCATATATACCTTATTTATAACCACCAGCCTGTAAAACATCAGATATACTAAGAAAAAAAAAACAGCTACAGTTTTTGATGTTTAATGTTTTAAACCTTTGGTGTTTTGTGAGGAAACAAAGACAAGTGAAACAAGTTTCAAGTTATTGTAGAATAAGGGGTTGGATTTTACCAGGCTAGTTTTTTTTGTGCACACTGCATCTTTTTGTACAAGATATTAGAACTTGGAGAAAAAGGAAATATTTGCTCATGACATAGAGGTGCAACGTCAAGATGTGGTGAGGGAGCTAAGTCACTTAGAGCCCTCTAAAACACTTAACTATACTAAGATATACTGTAAATAACATTACAATTATAAATTATAGACTGCAGTGCAAGTAAATGATAATTAAATTATTTACAATTTCTACTACATTAGATGGTAGCTGATGGTGCTCAATACTTAGAAACTTATTTATAAATTAATTATATAACAATTAATAATATAAAACAGCAACCCATTTACCAGAATACCATTGTCCAATATATCCTCCACAAGTTTTATCTTCTCATCAAGAATCTAATTCGTTTGATTTATTTATTTTTTAAAAATAAGGCCATAGCAACATCCCCAAACTCAAAGAGATATTTGCTGTTGAACTTGCTGGATGCTGCAAATATTTCTTTCATTTAGAAATAAAAATAAATGGTTTTGCATATCTGCGCAGGCTATGATCTAGCATTGGAACTACTATTTCGGTGGAAGAAAATGTATTCTCTGAGACCTTCTGCGGGTCATTTCTGCAGAGTCATTGTAATACGGCACACATGTATAAGAATCATAAGAGAAAAGTACCATTTGCTTAGTGAGGCGTGTGAGTGTCCTGCAAAAGTGCAAGTGTAAATGTAACCAAATTGCTAAAAGCACCGTCATGTCAACAGATCTACAGTGAAGGATTTCCCACAGCAAAATGCAGATATATGAGCAGGAACTGGTGAGAAAAGACGAGCACAAATCTCTGCACATTCTCCAAAAGACATCTTTGCTTTATTTTTAAACTGGCTCAGACGACATTTTCAGCAGAGTAACAGTAAACTGAAAAGATGGGTATGGTCACATGTCCCATATTCTCTCAGCATCGCTCTTCAACAGCTTTCAACTTGCACTTCGAGCACTCAGCCCACTGAAGTGCTGCTGCTTGTCCCAGTTGGTGAAGCTTGCATCTAACTGATGCGAGCTTCGCTGCTCGGTTAGATGCAATGACAAAGTCTCCAAAAAAGTGTAGAGCGCTTTTGGCAAACCAAGCTTGGAGGACTAAGTTGTAAATGTTTGGAAATGATATTATCTAAAAAAATAATAATAATAATAATAAAAAAATTAATTAAAAAAACTGTAGGTTTTAAGTAGGAAAAACAATTACTTAAAATGGAGGGGTAACATACATTAGATGGGTGAGATTAACCCAGGTAATTTAATAAAGGGCAACCACAAGGTTTGAAATAATAATAATAAGAATAATAATAATAAGAATAATAAGAATAATAATAATTAATACGTTTCAGGGAAAAAAAGCTTTAAAGCAACAGAATTCACTTTTGAAAAAGGCTTTGCGGCACACTTTCCACACAGGATTCTCTGATAAATGTACTGCTATTTTTTAAATTTCAGAGGTTATTTAAAGCCTCATGACAATTTTGTTATTCGAATGCACCGTGAACCAGACAAATCTAATTATACCAACTGTACATGAAGTAATGTCTACCACAGAGGTCAAAAAGTGCAATCCAGGATCAGATTTTCCAGCATCCACCCATTACAGCATCAAATGGACGGAACAATATGAGTTGGGTGCGAAAATCTGAACCAAGTGTTACCTTGGGCACAGCGTTGGATAAAAGCAGTCTGAGTTTAAACCCAACAGTCCTACTACAAGGCAGCAAGGCCTAAAAGTTGCAGGGTCAGACTCCAGGCTTTTTCATTTTCTGCTGCTGTTTTTGTCACCCCCAACACCACCCCTTCCTTCTCTTACATTCAGCTTCCTCCTCCTCTGCCCGAGAGCTTTGCCCCATCTCTGGACCTCCCTGTTCTGGCATAACTCCATCATGGCCTTAGTCACCACCCCCGGTTACCCCTCGCAGCCCCTCACACACACATATATACACAGTTTCCCACACACAGCGCAAATTTCACACATGCAGATGCTATCTCTTGCCCCGATACTGGGGTCCCCCTCTCCGCCTGAGAAAAATGGCCGTCACGGAACCTCGCTATAGGGAGGCCTCCCCTCAACCAAAGCCCAAGAGCAAGGAGCAAGAGAAAGTGCACAAATCTATTACTGCTGCAACACTAGCTGATGGAGGGAACAGGGGAAGAGAAAGGGGGAGCGGGAAGGATGAGGGTTGTTGAACAGGGGGGACTGCGGTGTGAGCATCTACCCACAGAACACTCTTGGACATGTGGAGTCAATTAGGAACAATCTTGTTTTCTCCCGACCGCTGCAAAAGAAGGGAGGGTTTTTCTTGGAGTGTGTATGTGTGTGAGCGTGTGTGAGAGTGTGTGAGTGGACCTAGAAAAGTGTGTGGTAGGAAAGGGAGTTGAGGGAACATGTTTTTCTGAAAACCTGCCAGAGAAATAGGCCGGATATTTGGTTTTGTATCAAGCCATTTTATGCACAAAGAGTTTGCATCTCAGCATGCCTGCATGCTGTTCATCCCTAAATGAGCATGTCTACAGAAACTTAAACGGGATTTCATCCAGAGAGTCAGGCAAGTTATTGAAGAAAAGACAGCAGTAAGTGAATGATGGAGCAGGTCTCAGATGTGCACATGTAGGTGTGTGTTCAACAGCCTCCTACCTATCATTGTCTGGTCCAGCTGGAAGAACCAGTAACACCTCCCCACCCTCCCTACCCCCCCCCCAAAAAAATCACAAGCCACTTCCTTATTGTCAAACAAGAGGAAGTCTTCTCTTTAAAAGATTCATTATCAGATCAATTATGTATCGCCTTTCAAACTGTCTTGTTTAAACAGTTTTCATTATTCATCCTTTCATGATTGATGGCTCCAAGGTGCCTCCTGATGTGAGGTAAATAAGTGTCTACACCACATCCGATTCATTTGAGCAAGTTGAACATATCTATCAAGAAACAAAGGCCCTTTGTGTTTCATGTAAGCATCAGGAGCAGTTGAAAAATAATTGTGGGAGGTTGGAGTTAAAGCAGTCTTAAAGATTGGCAAACATCAAACTTAACCAAAATTCGGAAGGATGGGTCTCCCTGAATTTAATCTAAACTGATATACTGCCATAAAATGGCATCATTTTTGTACAATTAATTTGTGGCGCAACGAACAAACCTCAGCGGAAGAAGTACGGGACATAATACCATCTCCATATTTACAGTAAAAGTCTGTAACCAAAGAAAAACACCTTACACACCAGATAGAGTGCATAATCCACTAAAGAGAAACATGCAAAATAAAAATGGTCTTGTGCAAACTGTATGAGTGTATTTAATGAAAAGCAAGTCAAAACTCACCTTCCACAACAACAATTGCCCAATTAAGCCTGTAAGAATTGACCACCACTGACCATCTCATCTCTTTCCCCGGCAGGATTTTCCCACAAAAACATTTAACGGCATTTGACAGTTTTGTTTTCCCTTTTCTGTCACTCCAAACCGATTTTAATGTCAAAGATAACACGACTAGATACAAAATGTAGATTCTAAACATTGAGTTCACTAAGGAAAATATCTATCTAAACTGACAACACAAAAAGCCATAATTTATCTTATTAAATAATGGATGTGCTTATATATTTTCAAAGTCTGGGTTCATTTTAATTTCCCAGTCTGTTTCTGATTAATGCAAGAACTGTAAATTTAAGAAATAACTGTGTGATAACATGAAGTAGTTTAAACATGTCACGCCCCATTAAAAAGGACAGATGGGAAACAAAGTCATTAACATTCATCAATCTAAAAATGGTTTTCAAGTCATTTTTAAAGCTTTTGAACTTCAGAGAACCAGAGAGGAAGCCAGATGCAGAGGCTGTGGTAGATTTTGTTTTTACTGCCCGTCATTTTGACAGATGGGGTCAAAACAATCCAGTTACAATCGTTGTGCGTCAATTTTAAAAATGATAACAACACATTGAATTTAATGTTCGTCCCCAACAAGCTGAACCAAGAATGCAAATTGCGCCACCACATTAAGCAGAGAAATACATGCAACTTCTTTTTTCTCTGCAGTGATAAAAATTACTGACTGTGGCCCCTGGAACTACATATAAACAATGAAATTAAGTGATTACACTTATGGACGCACACAACTGCCTCCTGGTTCTCATAACCTGTATTTCTTACCCGCTTGTGCGTAACAAAATGTCTCAAGGGGACTTGCTGCGCACGCTGTCGTCATAAGGTTTCGGACCTTTGACTCGGACAGGCAACTTATCATGGGTGTTTTGATGTTGATCTGTCATGGAGGCTGGAATTACGAGCCTCACTTCAAACAAAGTTCAGGGAAGATTTCTCCCATTGAAGAGATCAGAAGCCGTCAAGACTCTCTGAACCAGGGGTTTCCTGATCCTGCAAGATCTTGCTTTAGCAGGATAAAATCCAGCAGCAAGCGCTCCTGTGGAGCTTTGAATGGCTTAAAAAGCTAGCTAAAGTATAAACGGACGTGGCAAAGTCAAACTCTTGGTTTAACTGACAGAGATGCTGTGGCATGACCTTAAATATGGTCAAAAACACTACAGTGTGGCTTTTTCCCAAATAACAGAGAAGAGAGGGGGACAAATTGCTCCACATCAATGTATAAGACTCCAGTTATTCCAAATGCTTGATGGTATTTATTAGCACCAAATGCGGCACAGGCAGTAAGTACTTTTTCACTAATGGCCAAGTTGGTTAGGCTAGATTTATTTTCTTTAATAAATGAAATGTTTTAAAAAGAAGAAACTGAATTTTGATCATCTTTCCTCCTTGTTGGCGAACATGTCGATGCCCCCCTGGCAGATTTCTGAAATACTTTTTTCACAGCAGTGTAAATGATTTATAACTAAAAAAGAAAAAAAAAAGGAGGGAGTACTGGTTGTTAATGTGGTGAAGTCTCTGCCTCCCACTGTGTACTTCACAGGAGTTGGTAAAATAATCCTGCTTACGCAAAACACTAACCAGAAAAAAAAGCAGATAAAATGCAAGTTTAGTGCCATTCACCCTAAACTGTTTTGGCTTCATTAACCTGATGACAAATGAAAATGCAAATCAGTTTCGTATTTTGTCATTGTACCAATTAACTGAGATAACATTAAAGAAGCCTATTAGAGCTTTAGCCAATGTGACTAAATATAGTCAGTCAACATTGACAATCTAATCAACTAAATTTCTCAGATTCAGATGCACTGGATTATATTTAAGGGTATCAGAACAGAAGAGGCTTACTGCAAAAGTACCCCACATGTCAAATTTTTAGTTGCAAAAAAAAAATAAAAATGTAAGAAACATGTATTAATTTCCATCCATATGATGACATGCAATAACACACTTGCAGGAGTGAATACTTTTGAAAGGCATAATGTTAACATGAGTTCTCACCAGCTGAACATAGGCCACTTTATAATCTGGCTTCTTGACCTTCTGGTTGAGGTGATTCCTCTTCTTGTTGGACCCTGAAAAACACAGAGCAAAATGGTTTTTGAATGGAAAATGCGTGGCAATCTTATTGCGACACTCCTTATTGATAACTGTGAGGAGCTTTACAAAAAGAAAAAAAAAGATATTCAGTGTATTTTTCACTTCAACAGTTTAAAATTGCATGCTTTGAAATGTTCCGAGTAGAATGGATGTGTTCAATTTCCCTGTTGGTGTAAATGCCTGACAATGCTCCATCCCATTGAGAGTACAGCATAGATTATGCCCTTTATCAACTTCAGATAATAGTGTCAATCTCTCCTGTCTCACCTTTCAAATACCTTCAAGTCTAGAAAACAGGGGACATGCTGAGCTGCTAAGTGTAGCAAATGTGTACACTTGTGGGAGTGGGGCAGCATTTAGTCAAACTGAGATCAATTAATTCCTATAACTTCAAGGGATTTCACACTGGTGTGAATTTGACAAATGGTACCGTCAGTGAAGGACAATGGCAAATTATCAAATAGATTCTCCCTCCTGGAGATGCAAATCTCAATAAGACCCTGGTGGTCAAGTCCACAGGCCCATGGAGTAACCGCCACTGCCATGGGAACGGTTTATGACATGAAAAACAAGGGAAACATTCCCCTGTAATGACTCATTTGTACATAAGTGTGTGCCTGTGTGCGCTTTGTGCCACACACACAAAAACACACACACTATATTGCTAGTAATCACTAGCTAGGCAGCGCACAGCTCAGGGAAAGCCCTAAGCAGGGTTGTAAAACACCCCCTCCACACCACCATGCTTAAATGGAGGCCCCTGTGTGGGTGGGACACAGAGGTAACCAAGTGTATGTGCCAATGTGTGTTTGCACATTCGTGTATGTGTTCAGGTTGCTGAGGAAAACCAAAAGGAAACTACTACTACAACTCTTGTACGGCAATATTATGACAAATCGAAAACATAACTGCACACCTTGACAAGACACCAAACGAGGTCTTTCACCTCTTTAAGGTTTTTCCAAACAAAAAAGACACACAGACAGAGCTTTCACAGAACACTCGCAAACGCAAGCACAACTTCTCCCACATTGAGATTGCGGTCTGGCAACCAGCTATCACGTTACAAATCCCAGACTGGAGAGGTAGCCATGGTAACACCTTCCAAAATACCCCTGCCGCACAAGAGGGAAGAAAGAGTTGCTTGCGCCCCTCGCTCTTCTTGGTCCAGTCCTGTCTTTACACTGCCAATGGAGTGGAACCCTTGACGCAGACAGGGATACCTTCTCTGACGCACCTCGGGAATACCAGTGGCCTTCAGCTGCCCTTTGTTCTCCATCCCACTTCATCCCTTGAAGACTCGCTGCCTTCCTTGAACTCGCTACAACAAGGAGCATTCTTTCCTCCTGTAGCCTCTGACACAATCCTAATAAACAGTGTTAATTGCTTCTCCACTCTATATGCTAGGCGCCTCTCTCCCCATGATACCTTCTTGGTCTGACTGGCTTGACTGACCAATCTCTGCCTCCGTCACAGGTAGACAGTGGAAGCTTAGGAACAAAAAAAAAAAAAATAAGAAAGCAAACAGCTTTTTAATTTGTTTGCTCTCTGTATGGAGCAAGCAAATTAGTCTGTAAAAAAATACTTGGCTGCATTTTTCTTCCTTAAAGAAAAAAAAGATGTTAGACAGCATTGTTAATGCGGTGAAATACCACTATTCTTATTTGCTTAATAATTTTTGGCAAATAGATAATCAACGCTCCTAATAGAGGATCCTTAAGTTAGGTAGACTGTGAACTGTATGTGCATGTCTGGAGGAAGTATGGTGTGTTCTGGAACAGCTGGAGGCCAGAGTGCTGCAACAGCAGATTGTCAGATAAGCAGCTGTGTGTGTGCACAGAAAAAGGAGGACCAGGCATGAGAACCAATACCGCAATTGGCTGCTGAAAAACACTCCTGCGGCTGCATTTCAATAGAAAATTGTGCACATAAGATGAAACTGCTAATCACTGTTAAATGTCTTTTAAACAGAATCGATTTAACTTTATGCTTCCCAAAACACTTTTTCTGTAAACCTTGCAAACCCTAAGCTGAAAAAAACGATTTCAACTCAATTAAACCTTTTTTTAAGAAAAGTGGGGTGGCTCAAAATGCAACAGCTGATTTTCACATTCATTTTACTAACAAATTACTTGAGAAAACAGGTTTAATATTTCTAAATATTCTAAATTGTTTTCAAGATATAGAAATTGATTGTACTTTCTATTTATGATTAGCTTTAAAGGTTAGTAGAGTATTTGGCAGACAATAGGTTTTGTGCAAACAACTAGGGAAACCTCACCAAATTGTATCCTGGTGCGAATTACTCCAACGGGGACGTTATAGATCTTCTCCAAGTAGTTTTTCACGTCATACTTGGTCATGCTGTTCAGAACAAACAGGAAAGAGAAAACAGATCAAAGCAAAGGTCATAAGATGTCAGCAGTATCACAGTTTAAGTGCCACAAAGAGCCATCTCAATACATGTGTGCTGCGACTTCACATTCAGGTACGACATTTCATCGTATAATGCCGCATTCTCTTAATCGACCTTAATATAGGAATAATGTAACCCATTTCCAAACTGCATTACAATAATCTCTGCAGTTATATCATGTGCTGTAAAGGGACAGGACACTCATGTGAAAACCCATTCAGCTCCTGCTGAATGGGCCATAAAGTGGGGAGAGGAGAAATGTGAGTGTCAGTGTTCATCCAATTAACTGTCTAGGAGTATCGATCGTGCCCAGTGAAATTCTACACAGGAAGTGGGCCTGGCACCAACTGATCTGGCGGGCTGGCCTAGCTCAAGGTAGCCCACTGGGTAGCACTGGGAACAGATTCCTCTGCCCAGAGGAAGAAAGGCTTTTAACTGCTAATCAATCTAGTCAATTGAATTAGCCCAGTAGAAAGCCCTTCTCAAATGCGTCAGACAAAGTGCTTAATAGCGACGCTGTGGTCTGACAAGAGAGCCTCGGATGTGGTGTTCTCTATCATCTCATATGTTTCTTTGACAGTGTAGGACACGGTAATTTTCAATGTTTGTAAAGCAAGCAGCTCGACACCTTGAGTATTTAGTAACAATATAAGATGAAGCAAAGATCTGCCTGAGGAAAATCCCATCTGTGAATACAAAGACTCTTTGTACCAAAGAGTGATGTAATATTTGTTTCCATGCTGTAACTAACAATTGCTGTTCCTCCATAATAAGTTAAACTTTGGCAAAGCTCGCAGTGAAGCAGAAAGACAATGTTTGCATTTTGAGTATGGAAAAATGTAGGCTCGACTTTAAAATGATTACGTTTCCATATTTGATTACAATTCACAATCATTTCCATTACTTCCTACAATACAAAGGGCTTTCTTTCATTTCATAAAGAATGAGTTGTTAATTAAGATCTCGGAGTTAACAATGATTTGAGACAACTTTGCGTGTTTTTGAAAGATACAAAAGAACTTCCCAGCTCTCACTTACATTTTCTTTATGCTTTTAGTAGGAAAATCTGTGCAAACAGCAACATTTCAACTAGAAACATATATAAAGTAAAAACATAGAAATAACACCTTTAAACAAAAGAAAATTAAGACATTTTTCACAAAACCATCTTGGTCTTTTAATTCTTCATCTACTGCTCGACTTCAATAAAATGGTCTACTTTTAGATTATTGTGAAAATTGTTCTAATTTGTTCAAAGTTAGTAAGCGTATACTTGTTTCAGATTTAATAGTAAGTTATGTTTCATCAGGAAGATATCAATGCTAGTAATGTTTACATCTTCACCAGTCAGTTACAGTTGTTCCAGCACAACCTGAAAGAAAAAAGATACACCTTAACAAAATATAGTCACCATAAACTATATTGCAACTGGTCAATTCTTTGGCTGTGGTGCACAGATGCTCTTGTACTAAGTGGCTAATCAGCACTGTTAGTGTTTTCAGTTAACTAATCATCCCCTACAACTAAAAGTAGCATACCAGGCCTTGTAAATTGGAAATGTTATGAATTTATATAGCAAATATATCGAGTACTAATCATATTAACTTCTCAAAGTACTTTACTCTGAAATCTAACCTATTGCACATATTCATAGAATGATACAGATTGACAACTTGAGGATGAGCGCCTTGCAAAAGGTAAATATTGACATGTGGAAACCAAACCACAATTTTTAGATAGCAAAACAACTACTATTCCAACTGAGCCTCAGTCATCCACTGCTGACAGAACAAGAGACTTTGCACAATACAACTTGAACTTTATTTGGTAATAAACATCACAAACGGGTTTTTTCCCCCCCTCAAACAATTAAGTTGGATGTGCTTGATTTTGTTCATAACCAACTCCAGTAATCTCAACATTTTCAAGGTTTCATTAAACATGATGCCTTAAAATCAGTATACTCTGCTTACAAATACAATCATAAAAGCTGAAGTCTATAAAACTTATCAATAAACAGACTATATTGTCAGTGTAAATTTTATTGTGCCCAAATTCACAAAATATTCTAAATAGAAGGTGGATGGTTATAATGTTTTATCTTTTAGGGTGCTTATGCAGATGCTTGCAGGAGAGCACTCATTGAACCTTTTTTTTTTGTTCCCTATGCCAGTTTAGAACGAAGAATCCCGAGATGTAACACACAGATGAGCCTTTCTGCTCCATTTGCACCCACCTCTCCCAATAACCACCGTCTCACAGAGAGTGTGCCAGAGGGAAGCAAAGCCGAGCGGAGTGACCAGGGGTACTTGAGTCCATGAGAGCTGGAAAGAGTAATTGCTTAGAGAGGTGGGTTTTCCTAGAAAGCAGGGTCGGGGAACTGGAGGAGAGGGAAGTAGCTTGAGGTCTGTTGAGTCTCATGTGGATCATTAGCAGGACGAACACTGATCCTGATTAATGAGAAGAACGTTTTCTAAATAAGCAGTGCTTTTAACACTTCAGATATCCAGCCACCACAAACCAACAGATGGTGTACACGAGGTCTTGGCACAGTCATGTCTTTTACTATGCTTGTAGTTAATGAATAGGTACTTGACATAGCTCAGGAACTGAGAAAAAAACCCCATCAAGAAACATCATCTTAAATAGCTGCCAGCTAACAAGATTTTTTTTGGAAAAAGCTTCGCATCTTCTCTCAAAGAAAGAAGGGGAAAATGTGATCCCTCCCGCCCTCCTCCCTTGGAGAGCAAAGCTAAAAGCATTTATTCTTAACATATAAACAAAACTATTTGCAGACATCAACATATTTTTTACAAGCAAGAAACTTCCTCCAGGTTGGGAATGCCCTTCTTTACTGTCTGTAAAATATAAAGTGTTAGTCCATGTAAGAAAAAGCATGCATTGAAATGAAAGCAGACATGAGAAAGACGATACATGGAACTCATACATTTTTGTTTTCCTTGAAATGGATTAAATGTCCAGATGTAAATCAAAACTATCTGTTAACAGATGATGATTTCCAGGCAGATGTTCCCTCTCTCCTAATGTATATAGAAGGTTACATTAAACCCATATACAGTAAGACAACTACCCCAAACATTCAGGTATGTAGTCATAGAGTTAAACAATTATTCCCTGTGATGACAAGACCAAGGAGTTATAAAAACAAACTAAGAGGCCCAGACATCGTCAGTTAAACGTAGTAAAAGTTGAATTTTAGAACAGCACATCATAGTTGTGGTCAAAGAGAAAGTCTACATAGTATTGTGTTAGAAAAGATGCAACATTCCCCCCCCCCCATTTTCATCACCAAATTTGGCACAAGATGAACACATTTATCTTACTAGCAGATTTAGATAAGAACTAAATTAAAGCCCATTTTAGCTGAGAAACCTTCTGCAGTATTCAGAAATACTGACTGAAGACTGCTGAAATAAAACATGAAAGTTGTTCCAGTCACTGTTTCAGTAAAACTCAGTTTGATTAATCAGTGTACATGCACTTAAAAAGCACAAATTATTGTTATTTCCCTGGGTATTAACAGTAGCATATAGTTTTTTATTGTGTTTTGGCTAAAATAGTTACTGTAAGTCATCAGAATCATGTTTGTTCGCCAAGTTTGTGAACACAAACAAGGAAATTGATTTTGAGTGCAGAGATTTTAGCTTTTCCTAACCCTAGACCTTTACAACTCCTGGATGGAGGGAAGATCAGGCTCAATGATCCTCTCTGCAGACCTAATTGTACACTGCAATTTGGACCTGTCCCATTTTGTGGATGAGCCAAACCACAGTGATAGATGAACACAGGACAGACTGAATAATGGCAGTGTAAAAGACTAGCAGCTTGGTTAGTGTGGCAGGTTGTACGTTTTGTCACAAGAAGTGGAAGTCTCTGCTGGGCCTATTTCTGAACAGTGTCTATGTCACAGAAATATCTCAGCACCCAAGAAAGGATATCTCCTGTGAACCAGTAGTTGTAGTGTTGTTGAGAAAGGGGTTTAATGAAAATCAATGGTCATACAGGCTTAAACGAGTTGAGTACAGGTAGTTCTGACAGAACCAGTGGACCAGATGAGCCACTTCCTGTCTCTATGGACACTGTTGGGAAATGAGATATTTGCTGCCTGTTGCTCGTTGTTATCTC
Organism: Poecilia picta; assembly: GCA_033032245.1. Classification (NCBI taxonomy): domain Eukaryota; kingdom Metazoa; phylum Chordata; class Actinopteri; order Cyprinodontiformes; family Poeciliidae; genus Poecilia; species Poecilia picta. The sequence goes on from CM065358.1 coordinate 15,870,984, forward strand.
GTCTCCCCAGGCCCATTAACGTCGTGTGTAAAAGTGAAACCACAAAGACAACAGTCACTGTTCAACTTCACAATCTTCCAGAATTTTATTCAAACAATCAAGTGCATAAAATCACCTCAACATCTCAACATAATCATCAGAAACCAAAGCTACAAAAGAAGAAATTAAATATCTTAGAAAAATACAAAAATACGAAGACGCGCCTTCGGAGACCACTGCGTGTGGCATTTAAGACAGTTCCACCCAAGTAACCTGACTGGCTGTTTTAGCTCAATTACTTTTATATCAAGGCGTGTTTCTACTGTCTGATGTGTTCTAACATACAGTTTAGAGGTGGACTCCTGCGTACAAACAGTACCAAGTCATTAAGTGCTGCCTGTAAGCCAGAGACCATGCAGGAGTTACCAAGGCCAAGGGATGTCTAAGCCATCCTCCCTGTGCATTTTCCCAGAGTACGAACAATAGATGTGTTCATTTCATATAGAAAGACAGGGTTTCCCCCAGAAAAGCTGCTAAGCCTGGCGGCCGGGGCGATGTGACGGGGTGGAGGGTTGCGCGCGATCCGTAGAGAGTCCTACAATGCTGTTGGGGGGTGGAGGGCACGCGAACGCTGAAGGAAGTGTGGACTCTGCACCTGCTTTGCTTTCTGAGGGGAAATTACCGAGGGGAATCCCAAACAGCTTAAACAGCGCAACGCTTAGCCTGGCGCAGGAGCTAGCAAATCAGAAAGCATGGACTCTCCACCTGCTTTCTGAGGGGAAATTACCAAGGGGAATCCCAAACAGCTGAAACGCTAAGCCTGGCGGCAGGGCTAGCAAAGCATGGCGGGCCGCCATGTTTATAATACACTGGGGGAAACCCTGAAAGATTTAGAAAGCAGGACCAAAATTTATCAGCTGTCCGTGTTTCTCATTCTTCCATACTGCTTCAAACTGGTTCCTGAACCGCACAGAGCTCTCCTGACCTCTCCTCTGTCCCAGGTCATCAAACTGCAGATTTTGACTGTAAAAATTAGAACACATTTCATATAATATCTTCAAACTCTTATAAAACAGACATGAGCAGTTTCAATACGAAAACATCTCTTACACTGAATATTTTCCAATTAGTTTTCAACTTCTTTGGTTATAATGAACTAAAACATTTTCAAATGAATACATGATTTATAGACTCTTAAGACAGTTATCTACTATAAAAACAACAATTGATTAGACTAATTTTAATCCAATTGTGATCATTATATAAGAAAAATGTTCTACTGATTAAGGTGTATATTGATTAAACTATGAGTCTAAATCTAACCTAAATTGAGGCATACTCAAAACAATCATGATCTAATATTTCAACATGCGCTAAAGTTAAAGCTAGCATTAATACTAGCATTATTAAACTAATATTTCCAACAACACTCATCACTGTCCTGGATTAGACCTATAACAGTGGCGTTATCTGTGAACATCAGTAGTCTCACAGACAGATCTACTCAGTGCAGTCATCAGTGTATAGTGTAAAACTTGTACATGAGAAGATGCCGCTCAGAAAGGAAGCTGGTGATCCATTGACAGGTGGAGGCCGGGATTGTTAATGGAGTCAAAAACCAAGCTGAAGTCCGCAAAGAGTATGCCGGAGTATGTCTCATGTCCATTTCTTAGTCTTCTGATGTTAAAAGGGCCTATTCACTTCTTCATCAGATACCATAAGTCCAGGTAGGGGGTCTGAGGAGAGTAGAGTGGTTGGTGTAAGGAGAGGTCCTGTGTCAGAGTGATATGTGGATGAGTTGGTAGGAGGTATGAATGGCTGCCTTCCAAACCTGCAGCAGAAGCTGTTAAGGTGGTTTGCCAGAATGGACTGTTTCAGCAATCCCATTCAGGTCTGTGGTTGAAGCTTCAGAAACACTTCAACAGATGTGGTCAAAACAAGCCTATGTCATATGCTTAGACTGCTCCAGCAACTTCCTGACAACAGGATTAGAGGTCCTTAGTTTCTGCCTATAGGTTGGAATGAGATGAAGCAGGCCATGATCAGAAAGTCCCAAATTGGCCATGGTGACAGCCTGATATGCATCTTTCAAAGCTGTGTTGCAGTAGTCCAGTGTCTTTATAAATTGCTGTGGGGGTACAATATGTGCCATCTGTATTTTGGAAGTACATTGGAAAGATTTGCACTGTAAAAATCGTCAAGAACAATGACAAGAGAGTCTGGGTGCGTTTCCTCAACATCAGTTAACTAGCCGTTGTTCAACTTCTGATCTGCAGGCTTGCAAGGTTGCATTTTTATGCGTAGTCTAAGTAAATTAAAAAAGTACATTATTTTTGGACTTTATTTTTCACCAGTATTTGGTTTTGCAAGACTGGCTGTTGGCAGTGACAAATTATTAATGGAGTTTTTTAAAAGCTCTTTATCTTCCTCTTCATCGTCATTGCAAGAAATACCACAAAGTATCATGATAAAACTTCAAGTCCCTATTGCTCATTGCAACTATGTATTCTAATTCGTATATATGATTACAACAGGCAATGTTGTATCAGAAAACCTTTTTCCTCACATCCTCAATCAATTTAAGCCTCCCATCTTGACTACAAACCGGAATATAGTCTGGAAAAAGCCCTGGGCTGAAAGTCGAGGAGAAAATGTCAAGTTGCAACTGTACATAAACAAGGCTAAACTTAGACAAAGGGTGTGGTGTCTCTAAAAATGATGCAGGCAACATCTGATCATCGTCCCAGTATAAACATCCACCCGACTCCAAAAGATAACCTTTCACACTTCTGCCTCTTAAGAATAAAAACCAGTCTCGAGCAACTGCTGAGGCCGAAAGCATCGTTCCACACCAACTGGTATATATTTATAAGCAAACGCAAATGCTAGAAAGATTCCTCGACTGAGACGATGAAAGAACTCCAAGCACAAAACCTAGAAGGGAATCAGGTGACGCAAACCAGTGTTAAGGTTCAATTTTCGTCTGTTGTTGCTAAGCAAGCTTAGGCTGAGAACACTGGACTTGATGACAAAAATCTTTTTTTTAAAAATTCTGTTTCGTCATTTGAGAAAAAGTGTAAATGGGACATATTTAGGACTGTGTGCACAAAGGAAAAGAAGAACAACTTGGACTCTACCTCACTAAAACAGTTGCTTGAACACAACCAGTATGTCAATTTACAGATTAGACCATACATCTCTATCAGCTGCTTTCAATGCAACCCTTCATCAGCATTAATCTACATGCTCTTAGATATTTCCTATTTTTAAATGTGTGCTAACTCACGCTAACCCGAGAGGATTATGAGTATCATTTACAACAGTTTCATGTGGTTCATGTACACCTGTGCTCCAAAAGCAGGAGAGAAGTAGGTGAAAGGCCACAGTTAGAAACTCAGAAGTGAAACAGAGGGCAGGGGCAGCTCTAGTTAATTTTAAATGGCATTCAGTGATGCACTATTGCCAACAAATACTGCATAATAATTTTATCCATAAGTGACTTTGCAGTAGTATATTTTTGGACAAAATGTACAAAAAAGGGCTTCATTTTTTGCTTTTCTTGCCTTAAACAGTAATTAGCAAAAATACAACTGCATACTTTTCATTTCAAGATTCCGATATTTTTTCAGACTACACTTTCTAGATTTTTTCCCTGTCATTTTTATAACATTCTGAACAACAGAGTAGAAGTATTTATCATATTCAGTAGTTTCAAAATAAGAATCGAAATTTTAAAACTTAAAGAGTGTGGTACAGGGGCCATGTTACTGCTAATTATGACCTGAATGCACTTTTGAACTCGCGAAATCAGGACTGGAGTGTGCCATCACAAATGAACCTTATTTAAAGACCCATTTATGAACTTTAAATCCTTTTTTGGTATCTTTCTTGGAACCCCCAAGAACTGCAGCCTTAGACTTGGTTTTAGTCTTTAATAAATGTGTGTGGATTCAGTCAGTTAGTCAAAGGTCAAATTATTGATGGCTGATATGTTCAAATAAAGACTTGGTGTGGCTAATCAAAAGTAAAACATATCAACTGCATATTAATCAATGTAGGACCAGCACGACTCTTTCTCTAGAACTAAAGGCATCAAGAAAGTGTTTTTTTTTCTTTTTTTACTTTAGACTTTGATAATGGCAAAAAAGATTTTTTTATACATTTCAAGTTTGCATAGGAATTCCCTTTTAAACTGCAAGTTTGACCTAAAATAACCCGTTTGAAGACACAGAGGAGGCAAACTGATGTAAACCCTTTCATACAGTTAGCAACAACACAATTGGTTTGGCAGATGGTGAGTGGGCAGTCGAATAAATATTGTGTGAAACAATGACGATTTGGTGTCTACCTCCATTTGGGTGGAATTATTGGTCAGCGTGGTGATTCATATTTTGAAAACGATGAGCTCACTCTGAGTGAATGCCAGACCCCTTTAGTGTGATCAACTTAGCGCCCAAAACTGGTCAAATGAGAGTACAAATATGTAAATCTGATGAACCCACAAGCAGTGGCAAGCTGTATCCCATGTTTTTTTTTAAGATTATTGTGCATGGCAGCCTGAGTTGACTGAGCATGTTGACATTTAAAGCTGATAATTATTGTCAGCGTCCTAAAAAACTGTCCAAGCATATTCTATATATGTCAAAGCCCATCTCATAATAAGCTCAAACAGAATTTAAATTTAAAAAATGTGAGCAATAGAGGAACCATAAGCATTTAAGAAACTTTTTTGTCAAGCTCACTTTTTCTACTTTGCTCACATGCTACAAAAATGTAGTTTGTGATAATTGCACATCCTGTCCACACACATGTAAGCTATAGCCTTTCTCCAGCTAAAAGAAATACAATGGTTACTTCCACTTAAGCTGAAAACTCTAATCTCATTGTCTGCTATCCCACTGGACTAAACCACTGAATCATTGGTAGCATACAGTTGGTCTCCATATGTTTGTATGTGATGCAAGGACCTGAAGACCATCCTCAAGCTCATCCAAGGATGCCAAAAACAATCACAAGATCAAAACTGATAAACAGCATCAGCGGAAATAAAACTCTGTGTCAAAACCTGGTTGTAGGTCAGTTGTTTCAGAGGTTCATTTAATACAACTTGTAGTTGATTTAGAGTTTAATCTTTTTCACTGTCAATTTTTTTTTTTTTTTCCAATGGAAAACTTTTCAATATATTTATTTCAGAGTCAGTGTTAATATTTTTGGTTACTATTATTTATTTCAACGCCAATATTTCTTTTCAGACAGTTGGCCCGTGCCCATTGCTGGTTGTCTTAATATTGGTAATGTACATGTTTGATAACATCATGTACAGCATGTTAATGTTGCAGTCTTCCTAAAATATTTAAAAACTCTGCAACATATTGAATCTCTTTGATCGGCCATAAATCAGCAGTACACAGGGTGAAGCAGACGGCACAACAGAGGACAGTGTTGACCCCCACAATGTGTAACAGCTGTGATTACCCTAGTTGGTAGTAAAGTCAAACATGAGGTATAAATTAATCCAAACTCTTAATAAGAGCATGCTAGGTAAGACAGATTATTCTAATTTTATTTCGTTCATCCCTGTCCAACAAGCATGCATAACTCTTTCCCTAAATTAAACAAGTTTATCATGTAACCTAGTTTTTCCATTAAGAAAATACCTCTGTAAAACCAGGAGAAACAGCCTGAAATTAATTAGACAAACAATAACCCAACAAAACTCATGTACAAGCACGCTCTCATTTAAATAGCTGATAGCTCACAAAAAACACACGTACACACCATGTCCTTGAATGTTCTCTCTTGAGCATTGCAATAACTCAATTAAATCAACTAATTTGACGCTGCTGTCATTGTTTGAGGTACACAAACTCAAAACAGAGGAACTGAACCCCTGGCACCAAATACTGCTCTGACAAAAACAACACATGGACCATAAACTCTTGCAGTGGCCTGGACCATTGGGTGTCCTGGTTTGAGCTCTCTGTTTATTGTTTTATTCAGGAATAATTAATTATTTTTATTGTATTTTTTTAAAGAACTGAGCAAAAATATGAAACAAGAAATGGAGGTTTCCTCATGTCATGTTTTCCTTTCCTTACTTCCACATGAACTTTCCTTGGCACTGGGATGATTCAGAAACCCTCATGACTCTTGTGGCTACCACGATTCCTTTTAAGAAAGGCTGCCTGTTTTAGCAAGTTGACTTGGCAAACCACTGGAAGGCTTTTTATGTGGCTCCTTGTTTGATACAAGTTTGGTTAAATCTACTTTGAGGCTTTTTATAGTGCTTTACTGGTTGGTGAATGAAATATAAGAATTCCCTGGGAAAGACAGGGAGGAGGACATCGTAACAAATGGAGGTGTTGCAAAGCTGCAGACGACAGGCACTTACTGCATTCTGGAAGAATCTCATACCATGAGGCTCATGTTGCCCAAGAAAATCGTTTATCAAATACGTGACAGCCAAACAGTGCTTAAGTTGACACAGATATTAATTTGTTGACAGAATTTATAAACTAAATTGTTCTTAGGTGAGCTAATACAGAAAAATTGTGCAATAAGACTAATGGAATATACCATCATCATACTGTATTTGATAAATGCCAAGCTCAAGAAAAACTCAACCGGGACTCTTTTTCCAAACTAAGACGACGCTTAAATACAAAATGTTATCTCATGAGTCTCAAATACATGACCTCCCTTAACACATTATATAAATGTGAAAAAAGTAACAATGAGTTCTTTATTAAGAAATGTTAACACACCACTGTCTACTTTTTTAAATTAATCTTGGACGAATGTGATTTAAGTGCGGGTAAGAAAAAAAAAAACTAACCTTGTGTTAGACAAAGAATTTATTTTCTGGATGAATTTTATAATTGTGAGCTAGCGACGTTAAATATGCCCACCTTCATCTCCACACTTCACATCTGGTATGTTCATTTCCTGACAATGAACCTCAAAACAGAACGCTCAAGCATGCATTCTGTTTTGGTGCATAAATAGCCAAGTTTTAGACTCATCTGTCCAAACATGTTTGAAGAAGTTGTGGTGTTTGTCTGGCAAATTTCAGTCTTTTCATAAGCGGCTCATCCACAAGAGCAGGTTAAAACCATTCATCTTCAGTCTGTCCCAGCCGGATGAATCTCCATTAGCAGATCTTAAGCAGCTCAGCACGACTTTTCTGTTTTTTTCTAACAGGAGCAGCGTAGACCACAACAAGTCGTGTATTATGTGCCACTGTTTCAATTGACAGCACACTGCATTTTTTGCTTTATATCACTGAAAAGTCTAAGCAACATCTCAACCACCACAGTGTGGAGGAGCGTAATCATCAGTGTAACCTTGAGCAGCTGAAGGAGCACATGAGTCAACCTCGGAAGCAGTTGACTGTGAATTCTCTCTGAAGAACGCATACGCAATGAAGAAGAGAGAAATGGTGGAGCTTTGGTCAACGTTCTGTGAAAATTATTATTATTTATGTTTTTTACATTGGCCAGAGTGAAACATTGGATCTACATAATATTAGTTTGGTGTGATGTGCATCTTAATCTTTGTTTGGAATCTTCTTCTCATGTTTGACTATTATTGGTTTATGTCTTTTGACTGCATTACCTAAATCCAAAAAGGTTGCAAATTAAAAAAAAAAGAAAAGAAATTCTCCCAATACAGATAGATTTGTACGTAGAGCAAACTATGCAACTAATCTGAATACTTTATTGTTCCCAAAAGGAAATAAAATAAATTCACTTAATTTAAATTATTGTAATTTTTTTTATTATGTTTGGGCCAACAATGAATTTCAGAAAAAAAAAAAACGCAAATAGATGTGAGTCCATAAAAAAACAACCTCGAGGTTCTCCATTGTGGAGTCACCGCAAAATAAAAAAAAAAACATCAAAGCAATGACCAGAGCTCCCATGCGTTCACAGCGTGCCCAAGTTCCCACTTTCCTACCCATATTCACACCCACAGCATAGACTCCAATGAACACAAAAAAATTTTACGCTGTCTTTCCCTCTTCTCCTTTAATTGCTTAGCTACAATAATAAATTTTGTTTGTATTGCAAATTTTCACAATAATTCTGTCCAAAGATGCTTGAGTACCACATGGAGTGACCTAATTTTCCAATGTGACTGCATAAACAAAGATACACACAACACATGTGCACTTATGATGTGCATAGTATCAAAGTGGCTTAGTGGTGCAAAAGAAACAGGAGAGTTATGCTCAGCGCAGATGAAAGGCAAAAGAAAGCCGCTCCTCGTTGTTGGTTTACCCTTTGTCAGGCAAGGGTTGAGATATGCACACTCTCTACTTTTACCCTCCCATCAGCGGAGAACAATAGATGTGCAGAAGTTGCTCAACACTAAGTATCAAGATCATAATAGGTATTGTTTGGAGGAAAGCCATCGGGGAACCTGAGACTTCAGGTGAGAGAAGAGACAGTTGAGAAGATTAGAGTAAAAGAGCAGCGTGTGAAGGATTACATTTATTGTTCAGTATTTGGGTCTTATTATTTAGCAAAACACCAAACTCAGGGGCGACTGAACTTTTTACATAAAGACAGTTCTGTAAAGCTTGTTACACTCGTACAGAGGGAGTGGATTTAGGCAATCAGTATTCAAAAATCATTAGCCTAAACAATGACCTGGTTTCAACAATGAGATTAAGTGGAACATTTATGGTGGGCGATTGCCATTGTGTGATGTATTGTGTTCAACTCCGATGGCCTAAGGCCACTGCCAGGTGAGATTACAAGAGGGGTGTGAGTGTATGTATGTGTGGGTGTAAACCTGGAAATTTGATGATGTCCTAGAGCAGAGAGGAAATACTTACAGTGCACAAAAGGCTTGAGAACAATCATAAAGATGAACAAATGCTACCCTCCCACAGGCAGAAGCAGAATTGAAAGGAAACAAAAACTGCCCAGGTGTTTCAAACAAGCGAGATTGGTCTTAGATATGTACGGTAGTATTTAAGAAAGCAGAAAATAGTAAAGATCAGGGTGATGCCGAGAAAAGGGCAGAAACTAACAATAGCACTTGACAATTAGATGAAAAAAGTTTGAACAATATAAGTTGAGGAGGTCTACAAAGTAGGGGTCAGAAATAACAGGTATAGATCATGAAAGATTAAAAAAATGTTGTTGAGCAGCCAAAGAAGAGAAATCATGAGACTGTCCTTAAGTCACACTCCTTCAACTTCAGAAAGAAAAACAACATATGTAGATGGGGTTTAATGTTGAAATTGATACGGTTAGTTGAAATAAAATTAACTTTAGAAATAAATTAAGTGGTCGTTTGGCAATTCCTTCATAATCAACGTGGCACACGGGCAAACGTTAGCAACTGGGTAAAATTTAAAACTTCAACACAGTCCACCCCTCCAGCAAGCAATCATTTCTCAATAGCCAAAGGTACTCTCTCATTCTACTTCATAATCCATTACTATTTTGTGATGGACTACCAGATAAACTCCCAATAAAAAAATATATCAAAGTTTGCCAATGCAATGTGGCAAAATGTGCGGAAGTTCAAGGAGTTATGAATACTTTGATGGACTGTAACCCCGGGGTGTCAATAAAATGAACATGGCCTTATACTACCAACTGACTTCATGATACAATCATCACTAGCTCTCATTAACAGCTGCTCAGTTCAAGAGTGTACTCACGCTTCCACGCCTACAACAGCTTTCACTGCCTCCCTGACTCACTCATCAATAAGCTGGGAGTGGGAGTGATATTTAGTTTGTGTCCTCGTCTCTCAATGTGGGAACTCATACTACATGTTTGAATAAATACAGAAAAATAACAACATTTTGAGCGCACAATGAGGCCTCAATCAGCTGTGTACCTCTCGCAGGCATCAAAGACTGGAAGGAAAAATAACATTACACACCCTTTTCAAAACACACACACGCACCCTGCACTTAGCCACTTTTGTGCATGTGTACACAGAGACGCACACCATTCTCACTAACTGGCTCGCCCACACTGACAACGGTGCACGTGCGCACACACACACACTCATACACACAATTACATAAGCACCCTAGGAGTTTGGCAGAGAGGAGGCAAAAATCAGAGTGGGAGGCCAAGCACCTGGATGAACAGATTATGGTCTAAACCCCACCAGAGACACATAGACGATCTGCTGCAAACTTCAATTTTTCTCCTTAGCATGGGTTCTGGCCTCTCTTCGCCTGAGGAACACTGCAAGCCTCAGTAACCTTGGCTCACAGACGTACCCAAAAATCTGCTCATCTGCAGTTGGGATGACTGATAAGGGCAGGCGTAAGAGCTTCATCGCAGAATATGAGCTGTCCGAAACCATCAAAGTAAAACTCTGCATGCATTTATTACTATATATGTTGGACTTTTACACTAATTCATCACAGGAGCAATATAATGCCAAACCTTGGAAGTAGTCTTGTGGTTAAACATTTAGCATACTGCATTAGATATGACATTTGGAGAACATTCAAGAACATTTTCTTTTTCTGAGGTGTTAGTATTGGCTGCTGGTGGTGATTAATGTTTGACATCTTGCTGTCAACAACTTCCTCTAAACTCCCACAATCTCGCTAAAGAAAAGCACTTTGAAAATCACCACCTATATTACTCGTCTTGCAACTGTTGTGCTAAAATATTTAAGATTTGTACAAGACGAGCCTTTCAAATGACATCACTAAAACTGCTGTGCTCAAATATTTAAGATTTGTACAGTACATACAATTCACTCTTGACTTTGTTTTCTATTCTTGACGCAATCATGCCATCTGGTGGCCAGTACAGTTAAATTCACATTTTATTTAACACCTCAACTGTCACCCTCAAAATGCTTGCATGTTAGCTAAATGGACACCAGTGTCAGCGAAATAAATCAATAAATGTAAGTAATAAGGCAATAATCACTCATGTTTAAATTAAAGAGGCTATAATATGCAGACTCAAAACTTCATCAAAACAATTAACATTCAAGTCTAAATATATATATTAGAGGTGTGCCGATCGATCGGTCACCGATTATAATCGGTCAATTTTCATGAAAAAGTGCATGATCGGTGATCATTGGCTCTTGTTGCCGATACCGATCATCTGCATCTCATTTCACAGACTGCCTGTACAGCTGGTCTCCTCTTTCCTTCACACTGCGCAAAGGCGCAACAACAAATCCTAAGCGATATCGTGTGGAACTAGGCCTGTCGCGATAAAAGATTTTGCTGGTCGATTAATTGCCTAAATATTTATCGGCGATAAGCGATAACAGCGCTTATCGGGGTTGGGGGGGGAGTGCGAAGAGAAATTCGCAACATGAGGGGGGAGTTTCCAAAGGCATTTGTAGTAGCCGCTCTGATCTAAATCAGGGATTTTCCCCGACTGGGATTTTCCCGACTGGGAGCTTAACGCTGAATGTGACAGGCAGCCAATCAGAAAGCACGGATTCTCCTCCTGCTTTCTGATGGGAAATTACCTAAGGGAATCCCAAACAGCTGAAACGGCACATTTCAGCACTTTTTGCACTTATCGCGATAATGTATCGCACGATTAATCAATTTATCGTTTATCGCGACAGGCCTATGTGGAACTATAACACACTGAGTAAATGGGGAAGTTTGCGTGTTGCAGCGGAATATTGAAGCAGGTCAAAATGCAGCAACACAATGAAGCTAATAGACATAAAAACAATGATGGAGTTTGGCTACATCGAGGCTCACTGCAGTAAAAAGACACGGAGGATCAGACAGCAGGTAAAGCAGCGCAGCTACAAACACTCACCCGGATTAGCATGATGGTCAGAAAGCTAAACAAATAACCTTATTTATAAACAAATAAAATGATTTAAATCTTCGAGCTGTGATGTAAGACGCTGGTTCTGCTCTCGCTGTTGAACCGCTGCTCCGCTACAGGTAGTAATATTTAATATTTAGTAATATTTGACATGGAGCCGCTTCTGCTCCACCTGGTAGAGACTCACACCGAACCTGTTTAAAGCTGCAGCATCTGACCTAAAAAAATACATTTTACATACGTATTAAAACTTTCGCTGTCCTAACATGAGACAGATAATCTTTAAAAAAATAATCGATCTCCTCCCTGTTCTGCATACTCCGCTCAGTCAGAAACAGCCAATCAGAACTAGCAGTAACCAGCTAGCCGCCATGCTAACATGAAGTTTTCATTCAGTAACTCTGGATTGTTTATTGTAATGGATCCTGTAATTGCTTTTGAATGTTAAGTTTTATACTTGACTTTTTTTGGCAATGTTGAGAGGTTTTATTTTGGCTCTTTGCATTATTTAGCCTCTTCAGAGCCTCATATGTTATCAGTCTGTTAAAGATAGTATTATTGATAGCAGTTCAATTTCCACAATGCCTGTATTGTTTAGTTTTCTTCTTGGAAAAAGTTATTAAAAACAAGTTTTTGTCTAAATAAAGGTTCCTTTTTTCACATAATGTAACGGTAGTGTTTATGATAAAAAAAATAAAATAATTATGTGATCGGTATTGGTGATCGGCCCTCATATGTGATCGGTATTGGTATCGACTGGAAATAACCTGATCGGCACATCTCTAATATATATCATAAAGAGGGGATCAACTTAGACTAACAAGAGCCACACAAAGAAACATTTCACTTGATTTTTTTATAATCTCCAAAGAACAGATTCAAAGGGCTGATTTGCGTAATTCCTTCTTGTGATCGTGTTTTTTGAAAACTGAGTACACTAAAAATTTAACATTCTGTCACCTCAAATTTTTGCTATTTGTACAAAAAAAAAAGCTTTTTACTGAGCTATACAAAGCTATACAACAGTCAATATAATGGTGCATGATTGTCCAAGAACCTCATGATACAATGAGGGAGTATTTTTAGTACTAAAAACTTACTCCATTGGGATACGAAACTGGACAGTGTCGGGGGGTTGCTCCTTTCCCGGCCTCACCAGAGTCAGATACCAGTTGGGTCTGAAGATCCTCAGCTGGGGGTTTCCCAACTGGTAGAGAGGGTAGCTGAGACAAGACAAGAAACCATAAAATATTTTCAAATGTTACAAAAAAATTATGTAAAAAAAAAAAATAATTTTTAAAAAATCCTTTTATTTTTTAAAGAGGAGAAATGGAAATAAATTATTTACAAATGTTTAATGTCTAAATTAAACAAAAGCTAAAAGTGATCATGTGTAATTGTTTCCTACAATCCAAACAATAGCCGGTGTCTAAGGTCTTCACAGTGTCCAGAAAAATCATTGCTCACGTGAAACTGATTTTGCATCATTAACTGTTAATTATGGTTTTGCAAGGTTAAAAAAAACATTTAGGTGCTAAGACCTTATTTCATGTCTCATGATGTCTGACAGGACGGCACAAGCTCCCCTCTCTATGACAAAGCATATTGGTTCTTTATATAGTCAACATATGAAAATAACTGATACGAGGCAAAATCATTTGCATACTTTTCAGGTACCACAAACATATTTGGGTTTTGGAAGATTTATTAATATTTGCTTTTAAAAAACAAATCTTCAGACGTTAAAAAAAAAATAAAATCAGCAGCAGAGTTTAGTGTTTTCGTTCAAAGACATGAACGCAGCAAAGTCACTAGCAGCTCTGATAAAAACTGCAAAATATTTCCTTGCAGAACCACATTTGGACCTTAAAGATGATCCTATCCTATCTAAAGCCACGTGATACAATGAGCACTATTTAAAATAATGTAAAATATTACAGCGCTCTTCTCAAAGTATATGCCTACAAGAGTCTCTTAAATCTGCACTATTAGCTGAACCTAATTCAGAACGATGCTTAACGTAATTAAGAGAAAACATATTCTTCTAAAGTACAACATTAAGAAATTACACCTGCGTGTTGACTGTTTTTAGCTTAGCTTGCTAATGCTAACTACTCTCTTGCCGTGCAGAAGCTGTCAATTTACAGTTAAAAGTAAAAAAATAAAACAGGTTTATAGAGTTTTACATAAACTAATCAAAATCAAAATGAGGACACATAAGACAAGGACTAGGATGTTAAACCCCAACCGTATGTAATTGATAGATTACAAAATATAAACAAATGGTGACTACCATTATGCAACGAGGTTTCAGATCCTTTAGTAGAAATAAACACTTATTACTTACACCATTTTTGTTACTGACATCCCTGTAGCAATATAATCAGACAGATAAAATACTAGCGACTCTACTATGTTGTTTTTCAAGGTTGAAAAATGCTACACGTTTCTTCACCTAATGTACTTCCGGGGAGCAGAGGCGCTGTAGTGATGGGAATTCCGGCTTTTTTTCCGAGATCCGAATCACATGGCTTCGTTCAACAAAGAGCCGTGTCTTTTTTGGTTCCTAAACTGAGAGAGCCAGAAGTGGCATTTGTGATCAAATAGTTAAATGAATATGTAGGTATGTAAGAATATCATCAAGATTAAACTAATTATATGAAAGAAATATATGTTTAAATGTGTAAATAATTCAACTAATACAAAACAGAAAAAAATATGTTAACATTTAACTTCAATGTTTCAATTATGTAAAAAATAAATAAATAAATGAATTACAATTTAATATTTCCTGTGTTTATAGTTCCATTAAATAATTCAAACTGATGTTTCTAAATCAGAAACAAATCTTGTTGGCTGCACTGCACAGTAAACTTGAGACTAATCAGAAATATTAGCTCTACTGATTGTCCATATCTAAAGAACAAAGCTGTCCTAATTATATTAATTTAAAAAATCATAAAGGCTTAGACTACTGAATACATAACCTGTTTTCAATATATCGCTAGTGAAGTATGATATTAAATATTTTCTTTGTTTGAACAAAGTAAATGCTTACTATTTTCTTTAGACTGGAGCTTCAATTGTTTATGTAGCAATCATGTTGGCATAACAAAACGGCTTTAACACAGACAAATCGCGCTTTTGGAAAGGTTAAACTTACTGCTGATAGTAACTCAATGAAGTGTTTTATAATTATATTAAAGACATCAAAGTAAAATTTGAAGACAAAGAGGACATTAGTGAATATTGTTCAAATTTAAAACAGAGGCACAATGTTCTTGTGTTCTTGATTTTTTTCCCAATTTGAGCTTACACTTTCTAGGGTGTTTTGTTAAAAAAAAAAGTTAGTCTTCATTCTTTCATTTTCAGTAGGATGAACACGTGCAAAACTCATGACATGTTATCTTTGGAAATAAACACTTTTGGAAGAGTTAGGCATACACAGAGGAATGAACATCCGCCCCTTTTTGTCCAGGTTGTTGGTGTGTTCTTTTTCTCAAGGCTACAGCAGCAGAGGGAGAGCTTGTCCCATCTCTGCTCCAGCCTCTCTCAGCTCACATGAAACTTCGATGCTGTGGAGGAATGATTTAAACCCCCATGAATGAAACTCGAGTCCCGGGCTCAAACGGTTCAGACCTAGATGGAAATGGGCCACAGTGACAGTCAACACTGTGCTTTGGAGGGAAGCTTCCGTCACTTAAGATGGAGTGGAGTGAGTGTATGTGGGTAGATGAGACTGCTGGAGTGAAGTCAGGTTTTTATTATTAGGTGGGTGTAATATTTAACAGTTATCAGTCCCACTATGAGAATATGATCAATGTTTGTTTTTTTTTAAAGAAAAAAAAGCTATAATTCCTTTAGAAAGAGTTTTCTACAGTTTCATGTTTTCTTGCTTGCTTACCTTTGAAACGATTCATCTGACAGCTGATAGGAGAGAATGTGTTTTAGTACTAAAGGTGAGGAGAAATACTTCAAAAGCTATGTTTTGACTTCTAACTTGGAAATCCACTTCAATTTGTGTTTTGTAAGTCCACAGTTGTTCCATGTGAGATGTACAGCACTTTCCTTTCACTTGGCCTGAAATCAGGTGTTTAGTGGACCAATGGGGATCCTTAAATAAACAAATGAACTAATTATATCATCTAACTTTCTAACTTTTTGGGCACAGAGAGATTAAAAACTTTATTCATAACATTTTTGTGGTTTCCTCAAAAACTGCTTGATAGCTTGCTGTGGAGTAACTTAACTGATCCTATTCCTTTCTGTATGTTAACATAGATTTCTTTTGCAGTAGTTGGACTCTGATAAATGACTTGATTTCGTGTGGTATTTTTACTGACACATGCTTAATTTGCAACACATACCCTCAACTCTGAAATATGCACGCGGCCTCTGACATAATCAAATTAACCCTGAGCAGCAGTAGCAAAATGACTTGTTTTCTCTTAATTGAGAGCATTGCGATAATCTTTTTCTTTAAAAAATAAAATAAAATAAACTTAAACCACATTTAACTCGCACAAAAGTTTGATGTGCATGTCTGCAAAAGAGAGATAGAAGCAGAAAGAGAAAATATTGCAGGTTCAGGTCTGGGCAGAGGAAAAGTGTTTCAGTGACAGCCCAAAAAGGGAAAAAGTTCTGGTAAGGAAGTGAGCGCACTAGCTGCAGAGGTGAACAGGGGGAACAGTGGGATTGTCCCGCCAACATCCAGCATGAAGGCCGCATGGAAACTTTCCCCCTCTAACGCTCGGGCAGTCAGAGGAGAAGTTGTCGGTATTGAATATCCAAGAGAGGGAAAAAAATGGTAGCAGTAAATTGAAGATCCAGACATGAAGACGGAAAAGTTCGTCAGCCGAAGCAAATAGTTTTGCATGGCACAAGTTGTGCTGTGACTAGACTAAAGCATTTGAAAATGATACTGTGAATTAAAAGTAAATTGATTATTCTTTATCAAAACTTATGTTCTGTTTATAGTAAAGTATATTGTAGCTATAACTATAAATCATAACACAGCCAAGACTATATTTTTTTTTTTATGTGCTATGTTTATTTTTTTTGTGGCTGGAACCTCATAATTGTTATGGCTTGGGTTGTTTTGAGTTGTTTTTGAGGTTTCATTGTTCTGTGTTCTTTAGTCTCTTTCTGTGATTAGATCAGTCCAGCTACACAACCCACCTCATGACAATAATATTTGTGGTGTGCTATTTTCATGTATTGTAATTTAAAGTGGTCTGTGAGAAAAGAGTCACATAAAAATTACTTTGAAAACAAGAAACATAATAAGTAGCTGAGTGTCTTTTGCTCTATTGGGACCAATAATAATGACCCCCATCCATTTCCTCTGCATTAGGTGAAGAAACCCATCCAATAATCGATATTGGAGGCAAACTCAGCAACTGTAATTTGCTATGGTCATGTGGTGACACAATAATGAAGTTGTGTGTCGGCTACATGACACACATCATCTCTTAGCATGATGTTGTAAAACAAATATTAAACATGCACTGTACACAAAACATAAACTTAGAAATCATTTTATAGATGAATTAAACTAGGAACAGAATGTCTATACGCATAGGTTCATACTTAAAATCATAATTTACCATTTCAAATACTGTTAGTAACTGTTATTAAAGTTCAGTAGTTCCCTACCAATACATTTTTTAAATACTGAGCAGAGAATTTAACCTGTTTACAAAAATCATACCTTTTTAGAAAGTATATTCAAATTCACATTCAAATACACTTTAATTACATGCAGCATTGTATTTTATGTCAAAATAAAACACTCACTTTGAAACTATAACAAATACACCATTTCCATAAATCAAGAAACGTCAATAAGCTAGCTTTACCACTACGCGAGTTTATTTATCAAAACTACTTTGCTAAAGCTTAGCACTTTTTAACTGTATTTTATAAACCCAGAGCAGGATGTTTGGCCTATAAATTAAAATTATTCAGATGCTTTAACGTAATATAGGCCTCTTGGGTTTATTCCCCCCGACCCCCTGTCTTTAAATTAACATAGCATGTCAGGATTGTTCCTGCACTCATCGTTGAAGATTACCATCACTGTTGCCATTAAATTAATTCCAAGAATTTCATTTCAGTATGATAGTAGCTTGCAGCTTGCAGTAATCTAAATAAGTGGGTCAATCCACTTTGACCTACAAAACATAAACCATTAGTCTGTTCACACCACTCTTAATTAAACTCTTGCCTCCTTGCCATCACCAAATGGGCGGTTAGAGGTAGTGGCCAGCTCCAGTCAGATTCTTCTCTTTTTTTTTTTTTCATGCCCTGTGTTCATATAGTCAAAGCGAAGATCTGAATGCCACGCAGCAATACTCCAACTAATAATAGCTGCCAGGGCAATCTGGATGGCGTTTAAATTTAGACCTTTCCCCGCGGATGTTCCGTTGAAGTCATAAGCTCGACCTCTGACCCCGGAGCATGGCTGCCACAGGACCTTTGGTGAACTTGAGGTTTAGAAGTACAAATGCAACACGAGCGGTCACCCACTCACAAAGGTTTAGTCACATGCTTGTACTGTGCATGTGCAAGCTGAATCCAACAGGCTGTTTTGAGGCAAAAAGCAGTGTAAATAAGTACTGAACACTAACTACATTCACTCTCTGTGGTCCAGTTATCATCATATGACAAAGGAGCCCACTGACTGTGGTCCTTTCCTGTCTCTGTTCTCTGTCTCTCACGATGAAAGAACTTAGTGAAAATAAAATCACTTTTGTTTCTTGTTAAATCAAAAAAAATATTTATTTTTAAAATATCTCTGCATTATCAACGCACAACACAAATTTGAAGACGTTTTTACCATTACTTTTTTAAAAAATCACCAACAGCCTGAGGAGGATTGTTTTTAGATAGATAGTGAAGAAGTGCTTGCATGGATGCCCACAGCCTTATCCAGTGTCTCCGTTGCTGCCAGAGTTATGTGATGGATCGGAGGGTTGAAATGCATAAACAGGGACGGGGCAACTGATCTGCAAGGTATATCAGGCGACACTCTTAAGACATCTGGTGGACAGTACCACTAAAGGCCTCAATCTGAAATTATTGTTAATGTTATGGCTTCTCCTGTCTCACTCTTTTTCTTTACACCAGGTGACATGCTGGTAGTCATTAAAATAATACACGAAGAACAATCTTGAAAGAAACATAATGACACCGACATGGAATGAAAGAGCTCAGGTTTTATCGAGTTAGAGTTAAGAATATGGATATGCATAATAGCTGTGCATGATTACATGAACTCATCATTTACTCATCATGATGAACCGGTTTTGTTTCCTTCAGTTTATAATTTCAGAAACAATAAAAACGGACTCTAAATGCCACTTCTGAAGAATCAAATCTCTCGCTACCCTTGAGAACTCTTAAACATCATTCTTCAGTTTCCATTTCAGTTCAGTCTATTTATACAGTGCCAATTCACAGGTGTGACTGCAAGGCACTTTACATAACAAAAAATGTATATACAGATATATAAAAATCAATTCAATCCAGTCCCATCTGAAAGACAGTTTTAGATGCAAATAGTAAATTTTATATAGGTATGTACGCACATTCTAGTTTGGTACTTTTTATACTTCAGTGCAGTTAAGTTCAGTTTCTTCTGACAGGTGGTAAAAATGCTTTTGTTGAAAGAAACCAAAACACATCACATCACTGAATTTACAGTAACTCTTCTCTGAAAGGAGTATGTGACAATTGACAGTTGTTTGTTGTTTAGAAGATATCTTGTCTTCAGATATTTTCTGGATAACATGAACCTAAAAGAACAATACACTTCTTATGTACTAATGAACACGCCAACATCAGTTTTCAGGAAATGTTCAAATTGATTTTCTCACTGTAGTGTAATAGAATTTTCTTCTTCTTTTTTCTCCATCAGTAAGATTTATTTTTAAAATGACAACATAAAGCCACCCTGATTACTCACGTAAAGCAACATGTGTCACTTAGATTTGAAAAGATATCACATTTTGCATGGAAGACAAAAATATAAATAAATCAATCAATCAATCCTTTTATTGTTATGAAAACAACAAAATTATGCAAATGCATCAAAATAAATCAGAATATTGCTGAAAATGCATTTATATTAGTAATTTAGTTAAAAACCGAATCTCATATTATTCTTGTTATACAGTAATACAAGAAGAGCATTTTATGGTTATGGGCAGTCCAATAAAAACCCCCAAATCCAGCTTTGGATAAAAATAATATATATTATATAAGAAAAATATATACAAAAATGACTTATCGCTTGAATTATCGCTTTTACAATTGTGTTCAACAAAGACTCAGTGACACAATCCACACGAAAGGTAAACAACTGCAAAAAAATTGGGCTGTTCGCAGAGTGATGTATGGAAAAACACTAGACTGAAGGAAAGTTAAGTTGAAGAAAAAACTAGTGCTGTAGAAAAGCAGACCATGGACAAGAAAAGCACAAGCAGCAGGGATAATGCAACGTTGTGAAGCAAACCCCAGTGAAGTGTTTGTAGTAGATTGACATGGTGAAACTGGCGTCAGAACTTCGAGAGCCACAGCATACGTGGACATCACATGAAACTCTCACATTCGTTGTGTTAAGACCCTCCTGAACCAGAGACAACATCAACCACCTCAGCAATGCCACACTCAGCACATTCTGGACTGATGCTTTAATTCATACAAAAACTGTGAACAACCAGCTTCTTTAGAAATGGACTTTAGTGACCAACCTTCCTAGTGGAGACAGTGACTGTCACAAAACATCTGTCAAAAACTCTATTGAGCTTTCAGATCATTCAGAAATCACAAACCATGCATGTAATAACCCAAAGACATGATGAGATTGTAAACATTGAATAGCCAAAGGACAAATACCCAACTTCTGCAGTGACCATTGGCAGCTTGCCCCCCTTGTGGAGGGTCTCATGGACAGCAACAGACTTACCCATGATTGTGTATACCATCATTTTGGCCAAAACCTGACATTTTCATCATAAAAATACGATTTATAATAATCAAAGCTGATATCAAAACCGTGAAATATTCCTCTATTACACAGGAATGGACCTGTGCAATATATGTTAATTGACTTTTTCTTAAAACAAATGTACTTTTTGTTGATTCTCTATTGAGATGTACTTATGAATGCTTACCATCACAAGACCGGATTTTTCTTCTTAACAAACTACACAGTCCAGTCACATTAATGTGACCATCTGTCAAAAGCCAGAATAACCACCTTTCGCAGAGCGAACTGCTACGAGACGTGCAGGAAGAGAGTCACTTAGGTCCCTGAAGGTCTTCTCTGGGATGTTGAGCCATGCCGACTCTAATGCCGTGGCCAGCTGCGCTAGATTACGCGGTTGAGGATCCATGGCGCGAACAACTCGATCGAGATGGTCCCACAGATGCTCGATTGGGTTTAAGTCAGGTGAGTTTGCTGGCCAGGGGAGGACGGTAAACTCATCCTGGTGCTCTTCGAACCACGCACGTACACTGGCAGCTGTATGGCACCTCGCATTGTCCTGCTGGAAGATGCCATCATCCTGAGGAAAAACAATGCGCATGTAGGGGTGGACATGGTCCGCAAGGACAGATGCGTACTTGTATTGATCCATCGTGCCTTCCACAATAATCAGTGAACCCAGAGAATGCCAGGAAAACATTCCCCAGACCATAATGCTCCCGCCTCCAGCTTGGACCGTTCCTGCAATGGTTGCAGGGTGGTTCCTTTCAGAGGTTTCACGCCTTATATGCCAACGTCCATCTGTCCGATGGAGCATAAAACGCGATTCATCTGAAAACGCTACCTGTCGCCACTCAGTGGACGTCCAGCTGCTGTACTGGCGTGCAAATTCTAGCCTTCGTCGTCGATGAACACCAGTCAGCATAGGTGCACGAACCAGGCGTCCGCTTCGGAGGCCCAGACGCAGCAATGTTCGCTGAATAGTGGTTTGGGAGACACTTGTGGTAGCCCCTTGGTTCATTTTAGTGGTCAGTTGCTCAACGGTAGCCCGTCTATCTGCCCGAACGCATCTCCGCAACCGTCGTTCGCCTCTGTCATCTATGGCCCGTGGTGCACCACATTTGCCACGTCGTTGATTTTGGACAGTCCCATTTTGCCATGCACGGTACACTTTTACCACGGCGGCACGCGAACAGTTCACAAACTCAGCCGTTTCGGAAATGCTTCCACCCTTGGCCCGAAAGCCAATGATCATGCCCTTTTGGACGTCGGATAAATCGCTTCGTTTCTGCATTACGCCAACGATTGAAATGTTTTCCGAAGCCCACACACACCCTTTATATACGCTCAACTGCACTGTGCTGCCACCTGCCTTCTGTGATTGGTTATTTAACTCTGAAGTGGAAAGTACGTGGTGGTCACATTAATGTGACTGGACTGTGTAGTTTCCATGTATACCCTAGCAACGTCGCGTACAAATCGGACCCCTCACTCTCGGTATGACATCTCTCAACTGTTTTTACGCACGGAGAAGTTGCGCACGCACCTGAGCTGGGAGGGGAGAGGGGTTCCTTCTCTCCGGGCTGCCCGCGGCTTCCTCACCCGCAGTGGGCAACTCCACGGCTCTGCCAACCCCCCTCTTTGACCCCCCCCCCCCCCCCCCCCCCCCCCCCCGAAAAACCCGGTGTTACGTCAGAAAGTGCACGACAGGCAGACTCGGACGAGCTAAACGTAGATGTTGCTGCCAAACCCGGCTCGGGCTCGGGGCTGCTCACGAGCTCACCGCAGCCAATGCAATATAAAAACACAAGCCTTTTTTTTTTTCTTTTTTAAAAGCAGCGACAGTATGCGGTAAGTCAATTGTTAAATTCATGCTTGTTCGTCTCCTAGCTGGGATTTATTTATTTATTTTTGTTGTTCTCACAGCTTCCTTCACGTGACGGGTCACTGTTGCTGACACAATTACGCGCAAAACAGAGCAGGAGAGTAAACGGTGTACAGATAAGGAGTAGACTGCTTTACTGGTTTGAACAACAACAACAAAAGAGTATGATATGATGATGCGACAGAGATTTTTGACACACGGATGTTTTTGCAGTTTTTTTTAAGTTTGACTCTTGGTTGATCTGAAAAAAAAAAAAAAACAAACATGCCCCACGCTCGAAATAGGAACCCCAGTCCCATCCCGGAGGTAACATGGGACACGGGACTGAAGGAGATGAACGAGACGTGGAAAGGGGCGATAGCCTGTCTGGGGGTGGCTGTCTTCTTTGTGATGACCATCGGGATTATTTACTGGCAAGTGGTGGACCAGCCCAACAAGAACTGGATCCTCAGGGGAACTTTCAGCGGACTGATCTGGGAGAGAAGAACCCACTCGCTGGTCATACAGACTCTGATGGAGGACAGGACCTACGTGGAGATAGACGTCGGGAACGTGGGGAACCCCGACATCGAGGTTCCTTTTGTGAGGAACCTGTGCTGGCTTAATAAAACAGAGTTCTGCTACACCTGGGACTCGGTGGCCGAGGTGAAGATCTCGCTGGAGGCGAGCGAGGATGCGGAGACGGAGTGCTACAGCATGGCCTGGACGCCGGTGAGCTGCCATGTGGAGCTGAAGGTAAGGTGTCGGGTCAAGATCCAATCAGTCCACCGAGGACAAGCTCACTCCGCACAGCATAGGACTAATAAAAATTAAAAAAAAAAAAAAGTTTCCAGCTTCATTTTGCGCGCACTGAATTTGTTTTATCAGCTACTGACTTCATGTGCAAATGCAGTTAATTTTGTCCAAAAAATAATTGTGAGAAATGTGTCATTCAAACCTTTGCAGCATAGTTAATATAACAATTACAGATCAAGCCATGTGGTTAAGTACATTGCGTTTTTCTGATTAAGCACACTGTGCAATGTTCAATATCAACAATCCGAGCTGAGAACTGTTATTAGAATGTAGCTGAAGATGTAGTTGCAGGAAACGGGTATTTTTGTTCGACTTGTTGGATTTCCATCCCAGAGAGAGTCAGACTAAAGATTATGGCGTTACAGAGACACAACACTTGAGCTTATTGGTTTGCATTTATTAATTTTGTGTCAACATTTCTGTAACATTGTGTAACATTTGGCAAATGTTCACTCAGATTCTTATTCATTTGAGCTTCAGCTTAGTTATAAAGGTTGCAGCTATGCTTAAGTCAAAGTGTTGGAAGTCATAGTGGGACTTGAAGACCTTGTTAGGACTTGGGAAACCATCTTAGTGTAACACATTGACCACACTGTATGTTGTCTTGGTACATTTTTGCTTCACAAATAATTTCACGTAATATTCTAAAATGTTTTTCTGTGGTTCTCTCAAAAGAACACAGCGAAAGAGCATAACTAATGAAAACAAACGCAAATGTAAAGAAAAACACTAGAAAATATGAATGGCTCTACTCAAAAGAAGCACAATCAACAGCCATATGGCTATTGTGATGTCTTTATATGTTCATATGGAAGTTTGTTTTTGTATGGTATAAAATGTGTTGTTGCTAAAAGAAAATGATTTTAGCTTTAAGTTTGTTTTTAACTCTAACTTGTTTGTTCCAGACAAACTTTCTAGCAAGTTGAACTTCAGTAAATGCCAATGTGTGCTCTTGTGATCTGTTTATTTTTTTCCATTTTAAAAATTTAATCAGTTATTGCATTATTTTAAAATGAAATCAGCAAATATGGCATTTGCAAAAATCACAATGCAGTCGGCACAGTTTCCTTTTTTTTATATATGTAACAGCCTCCACAGTATAGCTGCAATCAGTTTAATTGCACCTTTTAAGAACTTTGCATCCAATACTCTACTCACTGTAATCCACCCATCCCTCTTCCAGCT
This sequence comes from Poecilia picta, assembly GCA_033032245.1. NCBI lineage: Eukaryota > Metazoa > Chordata > Actinopteri > Cyprinodontiformes > Poeciliidae > Poecilia > Poecilia picta. Next base: position 15,895,612 of record CM065358.1, read on the forward strand.
TAAATTTCAGAAGCACTTACGATGTTTAGGGAGGTTAATCTGTTCCCACTGGAACATTCCTCACCATATAACTTGTGGCGTGACTGTTCCCAGCAAATCTTTTCGTGCCCAGGTCGCCTTTGTCGTCCTAATTTTTGAAACCCTGCCGTCTGCAGAGTCTCTCAGGTGACCGTTTGGCAACGGAGACCAGATTTGCTGACATGTTTGTACATTTCACACGAAGGCTTTCCTTCAGAAAACCCTTGGTCATTCAATCCCTGCTGCGTGCTGTACTTTCATGGACGGCTTCATGTACCTGCATCACACAGCACTTTGGGTTCTTCAGTTCTGCAGTCAGCTTGCTTCATTTTAATGTGTTAAGACACGAAGCGTGCATCTAAAAAAACTAAAGGTGATATAGCTTAGTTTTAAGATGCATTTATAACTATCTTTGAGGCCTAGTTTAAAAAGCCCTAAAGTGACCCACGTTTGAGTTTCAGCATAAATATCCTAGTCATCCTTTCTACCTTTAAGTGGTTGTAATAGTTGTATTGTATATTTTTTGATTGCTTTCTGTTGTTTTTTCAAGTCTTCCTTTGTTACCCAAAGCGGTGCTTCTTGGAGGAATTGTTTTTACAAATAGGATAAAGCATTTCTAAATATTAAACCAAATTTTAAAGAACTATTATTTGGGAAATTATTGCATTAAGGTCTAACTCAGTTAGCAGTTTAGATTAAGAAGTAGATATGATCAGCTGCAGTGCTTTTAATTTAGTGCTGAAAAGGAATCTACACTCTGTATTATTCTGACAGAAAGGGTTTTTTAGAGTCACTAATGGAAAGTCAGGGCTTCCCTATCAGGAAAAACACTGCTGATTCTTTTCACATTTGAACTTGTTATTTGTTATTTGCCTGTATTTGTATAACTTTTGCTTGCAAGTTGTGGTTCATTGTCTGACTGTATGTTTGTATCCCTGTCAGGACTGCTTCTCCATGGCCAATGTCTCCTGGTATGGCGGCGCGAATGTCCAGGGTCAGACCTGGCCCATTAACGATCAGAACATCACAATGCAGCCCTACGTCGTCAGCAATCTGAAGGACACTCCCTCCGGATATGGCTCTCCGCTGGAACGCTACTTCCTGGGTTCATCGGGTAAGGTGGCATTATTAGACACACACACACACAAACAGGGATATATTTTCTAATGTGTAACATGACACAGAGTTAGCTGTTTCTGCACACTTCTAACAAGGGCTGAGGAAATCTGACTCAGCACTAGCAGATTTGCGATCGCAGAGTGTGAGGGAAGCCCAGCGGAGGCGGTTGTGTTGTTGTGTTTAAGTGCATCTCAAACTCCTCACGTGTTTGTTTGTGTTTAAACAATAATTGTAAGGAAACAGCTCTCAAGAAGGCACTTAAAAATCACAGCGCTGATTCGGTATGTCATCTGACCCACAGATAGAGTGCAACATAATCCTGTCTGTGGCATCTCGCTATATTAATTTTAGGATTAAACCACAAAGGGAAACAAACCACCTTTGGCATCTTAAATTAACTCTTTGGGATCCAGGCGTAATTGCCTTTTGTCTCTATTAAAAGGACAGTTTTGGATGAGAGCCCTCCCGACTTGTTTAACTCCCTGGGTTATTTTTGGGAGGTGTTAGATTTTATCCAGGGGGCAAAGCGGGAACGCAACAACCGCCAGCGGATGTAAATGGTTAATGTGACTGATGGGGAATGTGTACATGTGCTTGTGTGGTAAAGTACAACATTAACCTTGGCAACTTAATACTTTGGAGTTGTCTTAATCTGGTGTTTGGCCTCTGAGTAGCTCCTCTCGACAAATTAAATCTTGTTCCTCGAAGATTTAAAACTGAACTATGTTTTGTTAAGCAACACAGTGATAAATGTGGTGATGTCATACCAAAGGTGTCTTTCAAACCGACTGTTACTGGAACAGATCTTGAAATCTGTCGGTATACATCTATTCATCCCATAACTATTTAAACTCCATGAACCTGGAACTTTTTGAAAAAGTGCCAAGAGAAATTGAGTTTTGAAAGATAACTCTTAGACGTCGTTGTTGCAGTTTGCTGCAAGTCATGGAGGGGAAACATCCAGAAGCAGGTGCTCTGGTCAAACTGACCTAAAACAAATTTGTTTACATATAAAACAAAACACTTGGTGCTGGCAGCAGGATTATGCCACCTTCAAAAGGTAGGGAAGAGTTGATGAAGTGATAGATGGAGCTACTGCATATTCTGAACAATCCTAGCAGAAAATCTGTTGAAAATGAAGACATGTACAGTAGACACTGAGGGCTGAAAACAAAGGCAAGATGTAATTTTCACATTATTTGCTAAAACAGAATCTGCACAATTTTCCTTCTATGCCACAATCACTGCTGTTCATATAGCATAAATCCACACACACTCCAGCAGCTAAATCCACACATTTCAGTGTGTTACATAACCAATGCAGCCTTAACGAGAAAGTCACATGACCTAAATCCATTTTTTTAACCTTGTGAGAAGTGAGCGCGCTTATCACAAGCTTTTCAGGTTTTGGTTCTCTGTTGATCTTTGCACATGGGATTTAAAATATCTCAAATATGGCCGATTTGTCTGACAGATATGTTGTGTACTGTACATAGACTTAAAACAGGGCAGACTGTTATTAAAAAAAAAAGACAGATGCTTGTTTGGGCATTATAAATTAACTAGCTCTGATATTTTAAAAGTACAAGGATGTTTCCATTTGTGAGTAAGGTTTGCCTACAAAATTAATATTTCTCAAATAGTTCAGAATTTAATCTAAGATTTTTTTTACCTAACTTTTGAATTATTGTTATGCTTTATTGCACAAGTTACAAGAACAAGAGTTGTCACCTCAAAATTAAAGTTCAATGATGGCAAACTGTTCACAACAGTGATGAATTCAAGGATATGAATAGAAAGTTTATAGGAGGGAAAAATTATGGTACGAAAAGATGCATGTGCAAGAGGAATAACTCCAGCCTTAATAAAAGATCTGTGATGCAAAATGCTGTAAAGAGTCTGGAGGAGATTCACATCGCATGGATTGCAGCTACAAGTCACTTCATTTGAAATAAAATCTCTCTCCATAATTCTGCTGAATGTTAGTTTCACAATCTTTCACTTTGCATGAAGCGCTTTAGACTCTTGAGAACTTGGAGAAGAACTGAACAAGAACTTCAATGAAAAGTCAAATCATGAACCAAGCAGCATTGTGTGTTTGTATTGGTTTACTCTGTTCCTATTCAGGTTCATTTTTCAGCACGCACAAGCTTGTTATCATGAAGCTATTTACGTAAACTATAATTTTCAAATGTCTGTAAACCTGCACCCGGTGGGACAACTGCGTACGTCATGAGGTGTATGGTGACACAACATGGTCCCCAATGCTCCGGTGCATAACCCCATAGACTTTTATTTATTTATTTTTATTTTTTATTTGCAGCAAGTGATTAGCTCAACGAAAACAAAAAAAAATAAATTGTGTGATAATTTTATAAAAATGTAACCCAGTGCTCCATGCACCCTGTGGAGTGGAAATATTAAATGATGACGTTTGGAACGTCAGCCTGGATTCTGTGGAAGAATGTTAACACAAAACTGATTCATGTTGCCGTGTGTCCTGGTTCTTCTCTTTCTTTTTTCTTTCTCCCCATACTCACAGATGAATGGTATGAACTTTGCGTTTAGTAGGTTTAAAGAATACAGCACTCAAACCATGACAAAAGCATAAACTTTTCATTTTAAATGAACTTTTCATTTTAAATTGTTGGACAACAGTTACTGTCTGGCTGCTGCATCTGGTCAGACTTATCGAACATATCACAACAGTGCTGTAGTTTTGTACTGAGTGAAGACATTTAAACTCCAGCGTATCACTGCCAAGTTCTATAAATTTATCTCTTTTATGGTTCACCATTTAGTTAAACAAATTATTACTGCCTGAACAACAAAATAACTCAAAACAAGTCCCTTCTTTGTTCTTGTTTTGATCTGCTGTAGTTGCAAGACAACAGTGACCAAATATTTAAAAAGCCTCCTCTTCATGCACCTGCATAACTTATCTACTGTCTTTGAACTGTTTTGGAAACAATTTCTTTTAATATATATATATGTATATATATATATATATATATATATATATATATACTGTATATATATATCCCTATGACATGATATATATATATATATATATATATATATATATTATATATATATATATATATCATGTCATAGGGATATATATATATATATATCCCTATGACATCGTTATTCTTATATCGCTTCTGTTTTCTGCACCAAGAACTTTCTTTTCTGCCTCTCTATATTTAGCTCCATATCATCAGATGACAACAAAATTCAAATGAGAACAGGCGCACCACAGCGTGATCTCAAAGGGCGCGCACTGGATCACCTTTAGTGTGTGTGTGTGTGTGTGTGAAACAAAGGGACAGGAGGGAAGATGAAGGAACGGAGGGGTGTCTAATCAGTGCTGTGACTCTGTTACTGATCAACAGCATATAGTGCATAGCCACTTTTTGCACTATTGCCTCCATGTCATACTGTGTCTCCTGTATGTTTTACTATCACCCCATCAACAAGCAAGCTTCAAAAATGATTTTGTTTCTTCAGAGATCCCAGCAGCATGGTTTGATACTCGATACTGATAACATACAGATTTAACATTTAAAAATAATAGCATTTTCTAACTTGATGGTATAATCAATGGCCTCCGCCACAGTATTGAGAGTTACTAAGTCTTTAATTAATAAAATCAGAAGAATGTTGTTGCTTTTTTTCCTTCTCTGTTTTGGTTTCATCTGAGACTTGCTGTCTGAACGTTTCCCTTTCACAGATTCAAGAAATACTCCCAAAATAACCAAATGTAAAACTGCGACCACAGCTCCGCAACATTCTGCTGAGTGATATAACTATTTAATGTCATTAAGAAATTCCATCTCGGCTTCAGGCCTTCACTAGACCTCCGGTTTGCTCTTTCTTTCCGTTTCTGCTTTAGGGGAGCAAATATACTGCAGCTTTAATATAATATTAGGACAGCTGCTTGAACTCCTTGACCATTACACACGAGGTCTGGGCATGTGACCTGTCTTCACTTACTTTAGTTAGTCAGTGGGGCACATTATAAATGTGGTAGGGTCTGAGTGACACGTGCAACCTAATAGGACCTCTGGGAGTCAAAGAAACTGAAGATTTCGTTGCTGACACACAAATATCGGACGGCTGTTGGCACAGATGCATTGAGCAGAACCAAGAGGGCAGAGGTGTTTGCAGAGAAGCAGAAAGATTAGATAGAGGATATATGGAAGTATAGGAGTAGCTGACATTTGAGAATACTGGCAGCTAGAGGAACGTCTCGCAGCCCCACCTGTCTTTATCCATACAAACATAACTGAGCTGCGAGGAGCAGATCAGTCAATATTACAACATTTTACTCAAGCTGAGGTAGGATTTGACTCTGTTTCCAATGGAGACAACTCACCAAACTGGCATGTAAACTAACAATAACATTTCTGAGGAACACCTAAAAACGTTGTTTCCCCTTCCGGGACATGCATCTGTTTTGAAACGTTCCATATCTATCGGTAATTTAATACAGCACATATAAGCAAATAATTAACATACAGCAAAGGCCAAAATAATGCATGTAGTTTCAATGTTATTTAGTTTTACCAACCATTGGGAACCAGTGAAGGGAGTGAAAGATTAGGGTGATGATAAGGAGGTCTTCGAACTTCAAAGACTTTCCAAGAATATACTTAGCTTGAAAGTGTTAAATTGTTTGGCGCCCATTTATTTAATGGAACTGCTCCAGCCATATATTCTCAAAAGGAAACTGAGATCATCGAGACAGATAATCGCTAGTAGGAGAACAGAAAGAAGGGCAGAGAGTGAAGGCCAGGAATTGAACCCAGAACCTTCTTGCTACAAAACAACAGTGCTAACATCTGTACCACTTTAATACAATTATTCTTTAAAAAGATGGTGATGACCACACATTTAGTGTCCACACTGCTGTTTATTGTGATCAGCAAGTTATTTTTCCAAGCAGAAATTTTTGTCTTTCATGCAATTGTAGATGGAGTGGCCTTCTTTCAGGTAGCTGACAGGCAGTGTGCAGGAATATTGGGGAAGTGTTGTTACTCCAGGGTAAACCAATAAATAAGTTGAATGTTATCCAACTCTAACTCTATAATAATTAATCCATTTTGTTCATTCCCATTATGACCAGCCAGCTGCATATTAAAAAAAAAATTTGAAGTTCTCCTGCGACAAGTTTGGGTTGTGTGTTGTGAGCTTGCTTTTCACACATAGTATCAGAACCAATCAGGTTAATATACACAGTCACTAATGGGTACGTATAATAGGGTTTTTACATGATTAGGAAAACATCTAATATCCAATAACATTACTGGATGTTGTAATTTTGATATGACTTGCAAAAAAATCAAAGAAATAACTTAAATATGGTAATGCCTTTCTTATTTGGTCCAAAACAAACACAGACCCAACTGAAAAATCTGTATCATATGTCTTCCACCTTACAATTTTATGAATTGATCTATCCCATAAAATCACAGTAAAAATACATCAAAGTTTGTGGTTGTAACATAAAAAAAAACGTGGAAAAGTTGTGCTGAGTCAGTACTTTTTTTCTGTCGTCTGCATTTCTTTAGACATAGAGAAGGAATCCGATCGAAATTCAGCTAGTCTCGTTTTTTTCAAACTATGACGAATATTATTTCTTTTCCATGTTTCTTTGTTTCCTTCTATGACTCAGTCTTTCCATGTGGGATGATAGTTGATTGCTGCTCCTTTACGGTTTGTGTGTTCAAGTAGGCAGGAGCCAAGTATGACTGAGTCAGAGATAAGAGCCGTAAAACCGTCATGCATTCGATTTTGACTCTTTTGCACTGACTCCATTGCAATCAAACTGAGCTTTTTGGATGATATGCAAAGCTGATAAGAACTTGAAAGTATTGTATTAAAGTTTTATTGAAAGCACAAACTCAAGATGCAATAAAACCAGTAAAACAGAAGGTTAAAGATCATCTGTTGGCAATTCACCAGATAAGCTACTTTCATTATATAGCTCAACTTTGTTTAATTACAACCACGGACTTTAATGGACTTTAATGTAATTTCATGTGTTTGAACCAGCACAAGTGAAGGCTTGTGTTCACAGTAAGATATCTGTGAGTTTTGGTTTTCAATTCATTTGAATTCAGTTTATTCCATAATCTCAAGGCACTTCACAAAAAAGACTGCATTATGTCACCGACTTGCAGCAGTCACTCCTCCTGGACGAGCATAAAGTGACAGTGGTCAGCTGCTTGTCTTGTGTCGCTGACGGTTCCTTCCCTTCATACTGAGCATGCATGTAACGACAGAGGAAACAAAAACAAAACCTGGCTCAGTGTGAACGGCCATCTGCCACAATGACCAACTGGGGATTTGAGAAGACAGAGCATTACACACACACACGCAAAAAAAAAAAAAAAGAAGCAGATGCACTGAGTACAAAAGTGAAAAGTTAATGGCAGTAATAGCTCCTTTCGTGGCTTCATTGCAGAGAAAAACATAGTGAACCTGATAAGCTTTGAGCTGGTTTCAGATTGTAAGAGCACAGACAGTTAGTTCCAGCAAAGGTTCAGCCAATGTCAGCATCTAGGAGCGAGACACTAAAAGACAGGGTCAAGACTCTCATCTATAGAATGACAATGTTAAGTTGATTGCAGAAGCAGCTCAGCTAAATCCCCTGTTATGAAAGGAGCAACAGATAAACGAAGTGCCAGAAATGTAGCGTCTCAAAAAACTAAGAGAGAACATACAGCAAACAACTGGAATAGCAACAATGAATGGAAAACTGGAGAGCAGGAGCAGAATGTATAAAATTCGGGAGAAGTGACAGAATTTATAAGGTTGAAAAGTAGAAGAAGCATGAAAACTGTTAATATATGATAGAGGGAACAAAGCTGAAAACTGAAATACCTTCCTCTTATTATTTGACATGTCTTGTATGTTTTAGGTTAGAAGAAAAAATTACATTAAGATGATCTAAATAACTAAATTATTCAAGTGAGAATCAAAACAGAAACTGCTGTGAATTATGACAAAAACAGGAAAGGTTAAGATGTATTTACTCTCAGACTATGCCACATGTAGCCATCTAGTTGCAGTTATATTTAAACTAATTAAATAATTACGAAATAATTGATAAAAGCTTGTATGTTTAAGCTGGAAAAAGTTCTCGTGTTTTGTTTTACTTCTTTTTGACTTCTGAGTGGAGATATTTAGAACCAGTAATGTGTTTTAATTGCCTTATTAGGTCACCAGTAAGTTTATGGCGAAACTCAAACTCTACTCCGTTCGACAAACATTAATCTGAAACATTTTCCAGTCAACCACCTTTTATTTTCATCAAAATCATGAAAGTAATAAAGTGGAGTGATGAGAGGAGTCGAGCTATAAAGGTTCCTCATTGTGTCATTATTGTTTCAATAAGGGGGGATTGGAAATTTACTTACATGGCAGGAACCCAGTTTTGTGGCTATCAATTACTTGAGGTTGGGCACAGAAACTAAATTTCCATTGTTAAGGAAATTCAGGCCTTGACACACACACACACCCACGCACACACACATTGAGCATTGTGCACATTTTTAAAACTCAAGTTTGTCAGGGTCCATTGGCATCATAAATAACAGTATAAAAATGACAGGTAAAGGAGTGCAGCCCATCTGGTGTGCAGCAGCAGGAACTCACGCAGCAGTGTTTTTTTTCCCCTCTTTTAGAGACCCTAGATGCCACATTAAAACATTTCTGACCCCTGAGAAAGTGTACCAATCTATTTCAACATGCCACCTCCAAGTGTTCATCTGTGCCCCAGCAAATATGAAGTGCATGGAGCCTTTATGGTGCCATAAGATCTACACTGCTTTTCTTGGATGTCTACAGTTTTCCGTTAAGGAAGTGTACATGAGTGTGTGAGTGAATACATGCATCTCCACGTTGTGCGAAAGTTATTTGATTTGTGCGCTTGCTCACAAACTGTAAAACTGAGGAATGCGTGTGTCAAATCGCTCATTTGTGTCCATTAAATTGTGCTGCTGCTTTGAAAGTAAGAGGATACTTCTAGTAAGGAAAGTAATTTCACCTTTGAGAGCTGGTGGATTTTATTTTCTTTTTATGGGAAGCTTGGATCGTTTAAATAATTGTTCTAAAAATAGGGTCGCCCCCTTTTGCTTCGTCCTCAGTATCCCATCTTGGCTGTTAACTCAAGGCTTCAATTTTGCGTAATTTTCTTTTGAATTCTACATTTCCTGCTCTCGTGTGGTGAATTTGGAGATATGCAATGTTTGTTACCAAAGCAAAGAGCTTGTAAGACTCTGCTTAGACAACAACAAGCATCATGGTGTGTGCAAAGGGAGTTAGATTGTATGAAAATAGAAAATAAGATTTAGTACAACTTTGGATCACTGCAGTTTTGGATGATGCTGTCCCATTTACTTGACTCACTTCTGTTTTACTTCCAGTAAGAATTACAGTTCAAACCAGTTATTTGCATAAACTGCATGAAATATACAGCACAGTGTTTTGGGAATGTGCATTACATAAAATATATTGCTTTATGAGGAACATCTCAAGAAATCAGCCAGGAAGCTATAGATTGGAAACAAATGTCGCTTTCCAATGACCAATTTACCTAAGAATAGAATTAAATTAATTGTTAAATGCCTCATATAAAACAAAGTTGGTGTTTTGTAGTAGCCAGCACCGACCCCTGATTGCACTGCAATAGAAGATTTTGGGAAAGAGTTTAAAAGGTGAATGTAAGCGAGGCAGTCTTGAAGCCAGGTAAAGCTATATCAGGGATAGACCAAACTACTGTGGTTAATCAATTCTAATTAGTAAAGAAATTTATGTAAACATCTAAATTTAAATAAGTGAAAATCTAAAGATACAAATTTTGTTGTTATTCCACCATTTTGTAAATATCAGTAATTTTCCTAAATCTTACCATGGTAAACTGAAAAAAGGTTTAGTGTGAACTAATGTTAGTCGGTGTGAATAAAAGATTACACATATATTTCTATGCAGCGTAGTGTATGTAAATATCTGGTTTCAACTGTAAGGATCTTTGGAAGTCACCCTCAAGCGACACGTTCCGTCCTGTGCACCCTTTTAGTAAAACACAGCATGCAGCCTGCGGTATCTGCTCGTCATTCTGGGCATCTACTAGGTGTTTGGTTTACTCTCACTTCATCTGTTTTCACTGCTTGTGTTTCACTTTCATCCCTTTACGAAGCCATAACATTTTCTACACTGCTCCACTTTCAGCCACGCTCTACACATTTGCTTTAGTACAGACTAATTCAGCAATATTCTTTTATGGTTTTTTACTGTTGAATTCAGTACAATTCATATACAGGTATTGTGGGTTGTGTTGTGCAAATGACAAATATATTTGACAATTGTTTATCAGCAAAAATCAACATTTAGCTCTTTAAATCTGTATGACGGAGAGAAGTGGTGACCTAATACCTTGTGAGAAGCAGCTGAGGTGTTACCAGTATCTCTTTGACATTATCCATTGCAAACACATGAGAATTACCTTCAGGTTAAAGGCTCTTCACTGGCTTTATGCAGCACTTAAATATGGATCTCTCAAACTATTAATCTGATTATAAACTGGTACGTGTGTACCCTGCCCGCTTTTGGTGGTGGCCTGCATGAGAACAGTAAGGGCATTGAAACCAGAGAGGGTGGCGGAAGCAGGCCAAGCGCTCACCAGCTTCTCAGACTATTTAATCTCTTCATAGACCAGCTGCAGAATCTGAAATCCTCAGGTTGGGCACTTTAAGTAGCTTGTGGCAAACCCTCCCACCCCCAGAAAAACCCCGAGTCGGGGGCCGGGGTCAGAGTCTGGGTTAACGACACTGATCGATAGCAGATTTCGCTGGCCTTAGATGGGAATGGCCCGTAGCTGGACAGAACAGAGAGGTAGAGCGGGTGCTTAAAGCAGGAGAGTGGTGAGGGGAGAGGTAACCTGAGATGGACAAGACATTCCTTACAGGGCAACAGTTACATCTGGGGACAAAATTTTTTTCATGCATTTTTTTATCATTATCATCATTTCACTGCTTGCAAGGAGTGTCTACACTCATGGGACACTTCCACTGCAGGACAAAAGTCTTGATTTGTCCCTCACTTATTTATATTTCCAAAGACAAACTATGCCTCACAACAGTATTCATACCCCATGCACCTTTCCATACTTTATCATATTACAACAGTAAGAGATGCTCCTCTTAGGCTTCCAGTTGTTTCAGGTTTATCTTTCCATCGGGACTGACCTCCCTGTCCCTGCTGGAAAATTATTCCCACAGTATGATGCAGCCAGCACTATGCCTCATAATGTCAATGGTGTTCTACCACTCATAGTGTTGCGTACGTATGGGCAAAGATGGTCTCTCTTCCAGACTTCATCGCTTGCATCATTCGAAAACATAAATTAGTTATTTTCTGGTAACTTTTGGTCAAAGGAAAGATTTGTGAGCATTTTCGCTGCTAGCAAAGGGATTTTCCCGACTACCCGGCTGCCTCTTATATGCTAGGTGTGCGGTGCAACCTGCTGCCACACTCCTTCAACGGCGCGCCGCTGCCGCCGCTCATCTCAGGCAGTGTTTTTCTTGCATCTGATATCAGCTGACACAGTTCACTCTCTGCCTCCCACAACAATCTGCCGCACTCATCCAGGTCTCAGTAACACTCGTACACTATGTCATGGAAGTGGAATCTGCAACGGATCATCTCACTCGCACTGCCTCCAGTTTGAATCCAACTAAAGAACTGAATGCAAAGTGTGTTACTAAGTCCCTGTGTCAATGTGGCTCTGTTTTATAAAATCCGCGTGAAAGGTTGCCAAATGCGGTATTTATTTGGTTCTGACAACAACGATGCAGTACACTAATGAATCCCTGACGTGTCTTTTTCCAACTATGCAGGAGTCACAGTGCTTGTGTCCCCTGACATCCCCGTGCAGTTCGGGTTGGACTGCAGACAGCAGTTCTGTTTGAAGTCGCTGCCTAGTATGGAGCGCCTCCCTCTCCAGTACAATGTGTGTGTGGCCCGCAACGTTAAAGCCGCTCACCTGGAAGCCGTGCAGCAGCTTTCCGAGCTTAGCAGGGAGCTGCCAAACATGAAAACTTTGTGGTGAGTTCGGGTTAGACAGTGATTTTAATTTATTCCCCTTCAGTTGTCACGAGTCATGGACAAGCCCTGTGTTTCCAACAGGCTGCCGTTCTGGAAGTTCCTCACCAACGTGGACACGGGGCCGAAAGTGGAGAAGGAACTGAGAACCTTCTCCAATCGTCTGAGGAGACACCAGCTGGGGGAGGGAGTCATTAGCCTCAATGAACATTCCACCGCCCTCCTTTCAGAAATGGTACATGCTGTACACTCGCTTCTTAGACTTTTAAGTCTAAATCGATCCTCAGGTTTAGATTTTAAATAATTTCCCTTAAAAGGCCTATTCAAATGAGGGACAGATGTAAGTTTTGATCTAAAACCTAAGTACGTTAAGACCATAACCATTGCAAAACTGCTTTTTCAATCACATTACAGCATAGCTACAAATACAGATCCCATTCCTGGCTGAATGTATTTAAAACAATATAATAAAATATAATTTTGGCGTTAGATACCCAAAGTGTAACTCGAACCTCTAGATGGCAGCAAACCGCTTCAACTTTGACCCTTAGAATGTGTTGAATATGCTTTAACGATAAGAAGTACATTAACAGGAATCACATCACATTTCTCAGTGGTCTTCACAGAGAAATGTGTGACAGAGAATTTTAATCTCTGATACTAACATGACACATTTAAGAACAGTCACTTCCTCATCCGACCCTGAAGACTCTCCTGTCAGATGTTTTATCCCGACTGGAGATTCTGCATATTGTCCTCAACAAATTGGTCCAAATGGGTTCAAGTAGGTTGAGAAAGAAGCTCTAATAACATCCTGACACCTAAAATGCATTTTGGTAATTTAGTTAATAAATATATCTCTGATTTGAATAATACAGCTGCAGTCCTGCAGCTAATGTTTTTATGTGGCATTTAGAGGAAAGCCAGGCTAACGCAGCAGAGAGTGTGTGTAACATTAAAACATTGTCTATGTTGATGCGACACATTTACAACTCAGATAACACACTTACAGGCATCATAAGGCTCATCTCATAGGGTCAGGTTTTTAAAATGTCAGCAATGTCAGCCACTGACTGAAGATGTGATGAAGAACCTTTTCTTTTTAGGGTTTCTCTTTTTCATTCACTTGTCCTTTTTCTAAAATGTTTGGCTCTCATGATCTTCCTCATTAACAGTGAGAGCAGTGAGGTTGGTTCACAGGTCATGTGCATAAAACTGACACAGCTGAAGGAATATTTCTAAGTGGACCTCCACTGTGACCGAAACAGGCAGGGAGCAAAAGAGGGAGGACAGGTTCACTGAAATGGCAAAGCAAAGAAAAAATCTGTCTGGCTAAAACTTCCTAAAACATCCTCGAAGATTTTGTTATATTCAACAAGTAATTATTTTGGGAAAAACTAGCTTAATATGAATTGTATGTTATGGTTTCATATCTGTCAAGTAGCATCCTCTGAGTGATATTCCAACATGCACAGAAACATACACCACAGTTAAGTGGATCCATGTCAATACCTGGTGATGTTCCATCACAAAACAAAATATAGTTTGGAGAAAATAAATAGAGCCTCCCACTCAGAAGGATCTCGGGTTGCTGAGAGTGTGGTAACTGCAGGATGGCGAAGAACTGGGTGTGCTGAGGTTCAAAGGGATCTCAGCCAAGATCAACTCCAGCAGGTGATCCTGACACCAGTGCGATGCTGCGATCTGACCGGGAATCCGCACTGGAGCGGAAAGATGAGGAGCTCATGGATCTGTGTTTGTACTGTAAATACACAATGGTAACTGTATGTTCCTTGTCACAGATCAGTAGGTGTGAAACGACAAAGGGAGGAGGTAGATTGTGGGAGTGATAACGCATATCTGTAGTTGGTGAACGAGACGTTTCTAAAATCACAAGTTTTCTGTTAACCTGCAGTTTCTTTGCGTCTTCATCCTGCTGTCCTCATCCCCCATGTTGATATACAGTAGATGCAAGGAGTCCTACAGTGCGTTATGGAAAACTTTTACAAGTATAGTTGAAAGGAATCCAATATTGTAGAAGAGTAAGTAGATCATTAGCTGGACTTTGCCCTTCCTTTTCAGTTCATACAAAGATTTTTACCAACTACGTTGGCTCGCCATAACTTATTTGCCTTCATTGTTTGGCATCTTTCTGAACAAAGACAAAACATAAAGGTTAGAACTGAGCTTTTGTTTTGTCTGGTTTCTTATTATGCAAACTAATCATGCTTTCATGCATAATTTACAAAGCAAACCCAGAAACTTACACAATACGAGTTAATCTATCTTTTGTTTCCACAGTTCATTCGCATCTTGGGATAAAACTTTGCATTCTTAAGAGCGTTGGTTGTGCTCTTACGTAATCTGAAATCTCCATTCGTGAGAACTCATGTTGAATGTTTTTATTGTCCACAGTGAGAGTGCCTTATTCAAAAGCGTCATTCGGCATCTCTGTTCCCTTCTGTAGGACCATGACTACCTCAACAGCAGGAAAAGAGGGATATCCAAGAGACTGACCAGGGACCTCCCACTTGTCAAGCTTCTTAACATTTCCATCACCCTGTCTCCTTTCCTGGGAGTGGACACCACGCAGTTCCACACCTCCCTCACTGACGGCACAGAGGACTACTGGCTCAGCCTTCCCTCAGCCACTCAGGGGAAGCTGGTGAGAACCAGGCAGCAAAAACATTCGCCATGTTCAACAGTCACACCACTGAAAATTTACAGTATTTCACCTAAACTAGATTTACTACTGTCCATATTCCATGTGAGAAAGTATTTACTCCCCTACATGTTACCTTTTTTTTTTTTTGCAAATAATGCCTCCAGTGAAAGTAAAAACAAATGTGTATCATAAGTTGGAACGAATGTCTGAAGGGAATCACTAAATATTATTAGTATTTTTTTATTATTTGTATCTGTTAAAAAAAATTAAATTCAGTGGTTTTCAAGTCAACTATCTCGTGCACAGATTTTGAGAAAGTAATAAGTTTTATGCGGTAAAGCAATTACCAGGAAAACAATTAATTTTGTAGTGACCCTCTGCGGGTTTGTATCTGCCACAGGGACATTATGTACCTTATTTGACCCACTAATTTAAAGTACTTCTCCACATTGTATTTAGAGCCTGCTGTAAAAAATATATTGCTTTAAGATTCCAGCGAATAGAATATAACAACAGGGAGTCACTTGGCTAGTGTCATAATGAACGGGGATTTTGTGCTTCTGGTTTTCACTAAATTGTGTTTTTTTGCATTATTTTGAGCTGTTTATTACTCACATTATGGGTGTTGAATACTTAATTGCTTTGTGTTGACTTGTTTAGTTCTTTTTGGTGTTCTGCTTCTACTGTAGTTTCTTCTCTAAGTGTTGATCTTTAGTTTGTGGTTCGGATTCCATTTCGTGGTCGTTCCCTCTGCCTTCATTTGTTCCTTCCCTTTCATTCTCCCTGCTTAGGGTCTCTGGCTGCACTGCATTCATCTGTTTAGTCATAACAGGTTCTTATGCCAATTATTTTCAAAACTGGCACTCATTATACAATACTTGGTTATTTTTTGAGAAATGCCTGCCTCTTCTGCTGATTCACGGCCAAATTAAAACCACCACTATCTAAATCTGCCACGGCCATGATAGTTTTAATATTAACTGCATTGTTATATCCTCATTTTTAAGTTGCTTTATCAAATGTATAACCATGAATGTCTATGGGCTTGCTTGTTGGTGCAATTATGGATTGGCAAAGGGGTAAGTTGACCCAGGGTCATTACTTTTACTTGTTTACTTGTGCAGCCCTCGATCCTGTACTAGTTTTTGAATAAATGGCATTCAAATTGTGAAATAGACACCAAAATGTTCTAAAAGTAAACATTTCATGGTATGCACATTCAAAAAATATAACCAAGTTCATAAAGTCTATCATGGTGCTATTTAGATCTTACAAAACTGAAATGCCACAGTGACATCAAACAAACCTGCATCGCTTGCACTGTTTTCCTGGTCTGTTTCTGCAGATCCCAGTGCTGACCCAGTGGCGAGGAAAGTTCTGCGTAAAGCTGAACCTCACTAACCCAGCGGCTGTGAGCTGGTTCCTGGACAGAGTGGAGTCCCTGCAGGCCCATTTGGGGATGGAGTACGTGGTACTGGAGGGGGGGAGGGGAATCTGTTCGAGGAGCAGGCCCTGCGAACGCCGATGGCTCTGAGTGGAGATAAATACATCGAACTTCTGGCTGACATGGCCACCAGCATAGGAGACTCCACCATCGTGACAGCTGGAACTAGGTAATGCATCTTCCTCTTCAAGTAAGTATTTATATTTTCATATCAAGGTTTGTTAATTACAAACATTTTGTGTCTCAGGTCAAGCCACATGCCTCTGTTCATCAAGATGGCACCGTTACAATCTGACTGGAGTCCAACGGGTTTGAGGGCGATCATTCCCTCCTTGTTGCACCATGCCTTGGTGGGATACAACTTCCTCATTCCCGATGCAGTAGGTAATGCAACAACCTCTTTATAATTTTTTTTTTTGCAAGATCAGTAAGATATGCTTTTTTGAAATTCACAAAATTTGGTTTTTGGCAAAAAAAAAAACTAAATCAAACATACTCCAGTCCTTTTCTAAATTCCTTCAATGGTGGCTTGCAGCCAAGCAGACAGATGATATTTTCTTTGAAGTGGAGAAAAGAGGGACTTTATGAAAAAAAACAAAAGTATGATCCATTTATTTGTCTTAAGTCTAATTCGGTATTTCTCTGAGGCCCTTGGGGCGACTGTGCTGTGTGTTTAGGTGTTTCCCTGCTGACACACACCTGACTGAAACTAACCAGTGATTAATGGGCTTCTGCAGCGTTTAATTATAGTATGAGGAGTTGATGAAATAATTTGAATCAGGTGTGCTGGAGCAGAGACTCGTCTGAAACATGAACTGGCAGCACTGAGGAGCAGGGTCAAAATGTAAACCTTACACACAACGTAGTTGATTTTAAAGCCTTCGTGTAAATATTTACAGCAATATTGCTCGTCTAGAGCCCAACTCTTATCAAGTTAAAATCTATGTAAAACATATCTGTTTCTGTCTTTTTCAAAAACTTCATGTTGTTTTCAGTGAATCAGCTCTAGAACTAGTATCACCCCCTGAGTCGTGTCTTATTATTCCTTTAGGAGGCTCTCTGTCTGGAGACCTGGTCACAGATAAGGAGCTGTTTATCCGGTGGCTGGAGATAGCAGCTTTTCTTCCTGTTCTCAGCTTCCATACGCCACCCTGGGTCTTTGGTGAGGACCAGGTACATGCAGCTGTAATTCGATGACACTCTTAACCAGTCACAGACCACACAATTACATTTCATGTGTTTATGTCTTGTAGCTAATGAAAATTTATCTTCTCAAAAAATATAATCACAATAAAAGTTTTTTTTGTTTGTTTGTTTGTCAAAAATGTTACCTTGTGTGACCCAAATGATTCTGGGTAAAACTGCTGACTTGCGAGCTGTGTGGCAGTCACTTATACGCTCCACAGTCTTGGTTGTAGAATAATGGAAAGTTGAGTGGAAGGAAGACGTGGTAGAAAAGCTGCCCATCAACAGGGAAAAGATCTGCTCTGAGAGTATTGTGACAGTTTGGTAGAAGCAGAGGACATGGATGACAGCTACTGCATTTCTTCTCTATGACATTTCCAACTGGAGACAACTTGGTGGTGTTTTACTGGGGCTAAGGAAAAAAAAGGGCCAAACTTGGACCACAGTGACACGGTCCACTGTGAATTTTCTGCAGACATACCTCGTTGTAATCCGACAATTCTGTTTTTTTTACCAGGTCTGCATATTTAAAAGTCTTAAAAAGATTAAGCTACAATAGGAGCTACTTTTAAACAAAGATAGTAAAGAAGTAGCATACTGGCAGTTGTTCTCATTGATACTTTTGTAGCGCCGTAACATTTTTTCTACACAGGAAAGAAGAAATTAGTAATTCACCAAGCTCAGCAGGAACACAAGGTGTCCAATCACCGGCGATGGATCCCGATGCTTTTCCTAACAACTTGCAAGAGCTCAGATTCCTGAAAATATATATTTTTATTTATTTCTAGAGGATGACAGCTGTTCCACCCCTCCTCCTATCCTTCCAGTCTTTCGTCATCTCAGTCACCTGTGGTTAAGAGTCCATCTGTTCTGAATTACTATCCCTGTTCTGGTTTTATGGCTCACTCTCACTCTCTAGAGTCACCTCAACTGGAATAATGATTCCGAGGCAAATTCTGGCAAAAATATTTTACTGTCGCAATTAAGGTTTCCATTAATGACAGACAATTGTGACAGAGTTAAAATGATAAATTACTTTTTCCGGTACCAATAGCAATTGAGACGGAAGCGGGGAAAGCGTACTGGTAGTAATTTGTATTGCATGATGAAGATAAAAATAGAGCTTTTGGACAGTTCTGCTAGACATTATACAGCAACAAGTTTTCCACTTTGGTATGTAAGTGCAGCATTCAGCTTATAAAGTCGAATGACGCAAGACCGAGGTGACGTTTACTGTAAAACAGTCTGCTGAAATACATGTTGTAAATAACTTTAATATGGCTTTTCGTTTCTTTTCTTTTTTTACTGCACTTTGGTGCACCTTGTTTCCAGAATCTGTGAGACTTTATGCAGTCACAGACAGGTCACAGCAGCAACTGCAGTGGAGTCAAATAGCAGCGAAAACCTCAAAGCCACACACGCGCCTGGATTCTCAATTAGAGCAAGATTCACTCAAACCTGGGCAGCAGTTCAAGCTCATTCCAAATGTTCCCAATCCCCAGCTCATGAAAATACATTTTCTTTTTAATAGATGTGGTCAAATTAGTTTTTTGTCACGGGACACTGAGGAGGATGTGACCCTTTTAGGAATGCGACATTCGTTTGGATAAACGCAGTCCGGAGCAGTGCTTGGACAGTAGAACCACTGCAAGGGGAAAATGAAGCACTCTGCACTGGCAGGCACTGTTTTATTAAACACAGGACGCTGATGAAGTATTTATACCCCTTAAATTATTTCACATTTTTCTCGTTACAGTCTCAGCCTTTAATGTTTCGTATTGGCGTGATTGTAGATCATCACAGTGGTGCATAACTGGCAAGTGGATGTAATTCTCAGTTAGTTTCAGTTCAGTATGCTTTGCTGGAAGATGAACCTTCGACTTTGACCAGCTTCCTTATCCTTGCTGAACAAAAGCATCCACAAAACATACTGCGGCCACTACCGTGTTTTCCCATTGGAAGGGTATGCTTAAGGCGACAGTTTTACACAATGTGTTTGCATATCTGTTGGAATAAAATGTCAGCTTTGGTCTTAACTCAGCAGAGGACCTTCTTCCATATAACTTCTTAGGTTTTATTTTTCAGCAGTGGTTGCGCCATATAAACCAGATTTGTAGAGCAGCCAAATAATAGTTGGGCTGATCAGGGATCACCATGCAGCTCAACACCCGTTATGGACAGCAATGCGCCATTGCTTCGGTCTTAACAGTGAATTAAAAAAAAGAAGTCGTAGAAGTAAAAGAGAGAGACTACATTGCATGACCCGACTGGCAGCTACGCTGTGTGGTGTTGTGTCAGAGTACAAGCCCGTACACATCAACTTTATGATTTGTGTCAACCCTCCAGGTGTTAAATCTGACCCGGATTTATATCACAAAGCACCAGACGGATGTGGTTCCACTACTAGAGAAGTATGCAGAAGAGTGGCAGTTGACCGGAAACCCCATCTACCGTCCTTTGTGGTGGCTCAGTCCCAGCGACCCCATGACTTTCACCGCCGACGACCAGTTTCTAATTGGAGACGAGGTAAAGAGTCACCTGATCCCTCTCTGTGGGGAGAGGATCCAGCTTACGCTTTTAGCCTCTGATCCCCATCCAACTTCCATTTGGCCATCAGATCAGTTTTGGTAAAATTAACTGGTTTGAACTCGTGTGCTTTCAGGTCCTGGTGGCACCGATAGTGGAGAAGGGGGCAGTCCAGAGGGATATTTATTTACCAGACGGGGGCTTCCAGTGGCAAGACAGCCAGAGCGAGCAGGTGTTTGATGGCGGGACGTTTCTGGAGGATTTCCCTGTTCCTCTGGAGGAGGTGGCTGTTTTCTTACGGAGAAGCTGAGTCCTGACTAATCTCTTTAGTCGCCCAACTGTTACTGTTTTGAGTCAAATTCTTTAAAAAATATTTTTCTGAAAGTGTTCTGATCTCAACTTGCACTTTTCCACTAAAGACCATTGACACTGTCTCAACGTCTGACTTGAGATGACATGTAGAAAGACTTTTTATTATATATATACATATATATATTATATATATATATATATATATACTTGCACTTTAAAGTTTGAAATTGTTACCTTTTTCTCTTTGTGATATTTTTTCTTCCTTTTTTAAGTGAATCAGTGTTACCTCCAGGCTGATTTTCTGGGCTTTTATCTTTTTTATTCAATCATATTTCTTCTGTGTATAGTTCCTGAGAGATCTGTGTGTTTACATGCTGCCTTTCAACAGTCTTTAATTTTTATTTATTTTATTTTTTTGTTGCTGCTGGTTCTTTTCATAAAGAGGAACAAAGCATTGTTGGCTTAAAAGAATCTCTCAAGAAGACCAAATGAAGAAATGGAAAAATACAGGAAGACTTTTGAAACAGCTATTTTTATTTGAGGGAACTGCTTAGTAGAAGAAAACTGGGTCACACACCAAAAGTCGCAAATTGGGATATTAGCACTGTGGTACTGAAGGACTTGCTCAGTCATTGGAAAAAAGGCTTTTACTTGAACCAGAAGAGCTGAGAGGCTGATGCTTTATGACTGTATCTCAGATTGTGGATGCTCACTGCTTTGTGACGCTGTAGCAAAAGTTCATCACCAACTAGCAGGTTTTCAGTGAATAGTTTAACTGATTTAGTACAGCTCTCTTGGACATTCTTTAGTACTGTATTCACATGAACTTGAGGCCAAGCCACTGTTTTTTATAACTGCATATTTCTGCATTTAGATCTGATTTTTTTAACAATTGATTAGAGCTGGTTATGAATTCAAAATGTTTTGTTAGTTAGTGCAAGAACTATTATTGGTAAAACCCTGGAAATTTGCTGATGGGAAGCTTGACACAAATACAGTCTCTGTCTTAGTAAGTCCTTTAGATGACCTCATTCACATGTCACCCTCTTCGGTTTGATAGCCTATTAATATTCTGAACCAATGCTCTTATAAGATTTGTGCTTAAATTCAAAATCTGCCCAGATAAAAGATTTTATTTTTTACTGTATAATTAATCACTCTGTCTTTTTATATGGTTGTTGTAGATTTTTAGAAAAGTTGTTCTTAACTGATTTGTTCTCTGCAAAACTCTCTTAACTACCAGCAGTGATATTACAGGCTTTGTGTGTCCGTATAAATTAGCTGAGCAGATATCAGTACTAATCAGCTAATACACTCAGGTCTAATGACGCTTATCAGTTCACCAAATGTCTTATAGCGGCGTAGCATATTGCGATCACACTGATGTCTTAATCTGTCACAGAGCAGAACGTACAACGTGCACACAAGGATTTTCCAAAGCCCTTCTGGTGAGAAGTTCTAGTTCCGATGAGAAATCTTAAAAGAATGTTTTTGCTCTTTTTAAACGTGTTGCAGGAAGAGCTTTTACGTGTCGGTCCTTTAATGTACGGATGGAGCGAACCAGATGCCTTATTGATGTGCTAAACTTAAAATTCACACTAAGATGTGTTTCTGGATTATTGCAGATTTAGCAACTGTGCCATTACTTGTGTTTATCTTTTCTCTCTTCTGTAAATTGGGATTGTAGAATGATACAATAAAGTTTACATTTTCTTATTTCAGATTCTCCAATTTGTTTTAAGTTTATATTGATTTCATGACATAGATGGGCGGGGGAAGGGGAGGTCGCAGAATCACTGGCAGCATTTATTGGACAATAACAGATAGAATGAGTTTCACATGGCATAAAAATGATCAAAATGAAATGGAAACATTTTTGGTTCCAGAACCTTCCACAATAAGTATTTCTATACATTTCTGATAGCAGAAAAATTACTTTTTGTCCTTTGGTCATTTTTGCAACTTCTTCCTTGTCGCATTCTCAAGCTTTTTCTTTGCAGGAAAGGCAGATTTCATCTGTGCCCAACTTGTCTTTATGGCATTATACACCTTTTTACTCAAGTATATTTTTAAATGCCACTTGAAAGAATCTCAATCTATTGCTATTAGAGCTCAAGAAAAATCGAAACTTAATTCTCACCACAATCGTGGATTTCTCTCTCGAGCAATACAGGCAATGTTACAGACTGGCAATGTTGGACATAAACTTGGCCAACTTTCTGGAAAATACAATGTCTGTAAAACTACACATTACCCCCAAATACTCTCTCCCCAAGTTGGAACAAGGCAGTGGAAGCATGCACTCAAAAATACTGAGTAAGCGTCCACGTGACAAGCAACGGCCCAGGTTGCAACTGCACAGGTGTACATTGGAAAAGTATCTGGCAATGACTACAATTTTCAAACTATCATTAATAAGTGTCCTAATTTTTTTGTCAGAAGAGACATGAATTTCATGTTTTACATGCAACTACAATCAGTCAACTATGATGAGAATGTGATAACATGTCATAAAAAAAAGTGATTTGTTACATTAGCCAGGTCCATGTGTCTATAAGACAGAGGAGGAGCAGCAGCAAGGTACTGAATCTGATGTCTCTTTTCAGTTCAGCACTCCACAGGAGACAGATTTCCACTCTTAATTCCACTTGAATCTACAGGAGGTTATTTATAGGTTTGGTGGAGACTGTGGGAGAGATCCTCTGTGGGTTTATATTCAGCCTTGCCGTCTCTCAGCTTCCCCTCTTTACCTTCCTCTCTCCCGCAGCCTCTTGGCCGAGCTCCATCTTGAGGCCCCAGTGAGTCCCTGCTTCTTAGACAGGTGCAGCTGGTGGCAGACTTGCAGGGTTCCTCCACGCCAGCCACCGAGCTCCCCCTCTCCGCTTACACCCTTTACTTCATCACACATATTCATTTGGCTCTTCTTAAAATTGGTGCAGTTCTCAGTCGGATAAGGTTCTCCTGACATGCTGGTGTGGCTCTGTGGTTTGTGAGGCGACGGAGTCACAGCGCGAGAGACTTGAGCGAACTTATTTCAAAAGGGTCAAAACCTTAATCTTGTTATTCTCATTTTCATTCATTTTGCAGTTTCTTCTTATAAATCGTCATAACTTTAGTTTTCTTTGGAGCCATTCGTGGAAATAAAAAGGAATGTGTTCATTACCGATTCATCTGTCTAGAGCTCAAGAAAAATCGAAACTTAATTCCCACCACAATAGTGGATTTCACTCGAGAAAAGCTGCGGTTCAAGGCGCCCACCCTTAGACTGCTGGCTACAGAACACAGACGTTCTGCATATTCACTGAACAAACATTTAACATTCAACCCAATTAGTTTTGAGTATAAGAGAATTACGTAATCTCTCCGACGGACCGAGAAAAACAAGCTTGTCCTGCCAAAGAAACAAATCGAGAACGGCACATATAAACTACATATAGTAGCAACAATTTGAACAATGCTGTTCTCCTCTGTTAACAACTATGAGTGACAAAATAGAATAAAGTCGTCGGGTGCGTGGATGAAAAGCTCATAAAACGAGATAGGGCCACACTGGCTCCACACTTTTCTTTGAGTGTGTTGTAGAGCAGGGGGCACATGAATTAAACCGGTGACAAGCAGAGGCCGTGGATCTCTCCAAAGTCTACTTTTAGAAAGTGCAAGTCAAGGTTTTGGGTTTCAACGTCTGCTCACTAACAAATGGCTTTTCCAGTTTGCCAATTAGACAGTACGATTTGGTTTAAAGGCTTGTGCACTATCAGCCATCAATTCTTTGTAGGTTCGTTTACGCCTGTCTTGAATTTTTATTCTCAGACAGAGCCGTTTGCCACCTTTTCCTAAGTTACTTCTTATTGTGCTTGAAACACGCACACGTCGAGATCTTGTTGAAATCACAAAGCACGATAAACTAAGAAAGATACGAGTTGTAACCCTTTATTCCCGATTTGACCTTGTGTATTCCCACAGTAAGCTCATGGGAAGACCTTAGGCATGCACGGTGGAAATGTCAGCCTCACATCGGAAGCTGAGGGAGGGGTGACAGTAAGAGGAAGGAGGAGCCATTGTCGAGGTATGTTGGAAGTGAAAGAAAATCTCACATGTGATCAGTTTCTTTCTGCTCAATTTTCACTTGTAAAAAGCTTTTCAATAAAATTTAATCTGAATATATATTGTTAGAGCTCAGACAAATAAATGATTAAAACCCCTAAAGCTAGAACTGGCTCCTGGGCGACAACCACATGAGCCAAGCCACCTGTCCACTTGTCAGTGCAATGCTTCCAGCTAGTTTCCCTTTAAATAGAGATTGAAGAGAATGGAAAGATCACATTTTTATGCAGTTATATTATGGCACTGGTGGCCTTTATTGAACAGTAAGTAAGTGTCAGGAAATAGCGAAGAATCAAACCCTGGAAAACCACATTGACCACTGAATGCAGATTGGGAGGGTGCTCTACCAATTGAGCCACCATAGAAATCGTCCGTCAGTGGTTAAAAACATTGCCACTTTAGTTTGTATCTCACATGAACAGAGGAATTATCGCTACCAGTTGGACAAATACAACGTGAATCTAACATTTTAATTTTTGTGTTTTTGCCAGGGACTACACAGACCACTCGAATATTTTCTTGAGGCACTATGAAGATGCCGACTTATCTAGGGGAAGCTATAGCTCCCTCTAGTGCCCTACTGACTGCAGTCAAATATCCGAGTTTCCTCCTTTATACACTTGGTCTCTTTGGTCTGTTTGCAGTAATCTTCAATCCAAAACACCTTTTTGCAAGGAAAAAAAAAATTGCAAAGACAGTAGTCACATGTTGCAAAATCATTACTACTGAAGCTTTTTCCGCTTAAATGTTTACTCAGCAAAACTGAGCAAGTGGTTCACATATGGAACATTTTTGAGAAGCATGGTCTTAACCTGCTAATCTGTTGGCCGTTATAGACAAGCCCCCCAAATATTTTGAATTAAGATTTTATTTAAATCAAATTGTTTCAATATCGTAAAAATTGTTTGCAACATGATTTTCAGGCGAGAACAAAACTGTTCCTCCAGTTGAAAGTTTTTCTGAACTCTGTCTACTGAGTAAAACACTGACTAATCATTCTAACTCTACAGAGACCAATTAAGTCAATCAAAATAACTTATTTTGAGATGCAAAGAGCATCTGGCCAGTTTGCTGCGTTCCCCAAATGGTAATTAATAATGTTCTCTGGGGAACCAAAGCCGGTGAGAGCGACCAATTAGTGGGTATCATTTATAGGCCACTTACCTACACAATACAAAGAGCAGAATAGAAATAAAGTAATCAAATAAAATTCATCCTAAAGTTGATTAAGTGATTAAACCAATGTTTTTAATAGCTGTACTAAATGTCAACTACTGGTTTTCAGTACAAAGTCCATTTAAAAATGAGGTTAATAACACTGGAAATAAGAGTCTAAATGAGATCAATACAGCTATCTGACATTCACTTTATTGTTAAAACTTTGTTTGGTATATCAGCTGCTTGTCTTTTTACACAACTTTAAATTAAAAGGCAAACATGTACAGCTTCATCTTCAAATAACATGCAGCAGTGTAAACATGAGATCTACTGAGATAAAAAGTCAAACAACTACGACATACTGGCAAAGTATAACAAAAATGTCATGTTAAAAAAAAAGAAAACTTCTCTTCATAGATCAAAATAAGCTTCAACTTAGTGCTCATCACTCACCACGTTCAGTTGGTAAATATGCATGTTTGTGTGAATTAGGAAGGTTTAAACGAAACAAAAACAAATTAAAAACCCATAATGGATTGACAACATATAAATAAAATCCCCAACTTTAATCTAACGTTTTTGAGAGTTTATTTGAGAGAAACTTCACTTTTCCTACAGTCCTGGAGACCATCGAGCTGCTACGGTTCTGAAACTCTTCGACGAGGCAACAACAGCCATTCAACTACCACCAACCAAAACATCAACACGTCGTCCATAAAAGTTCACAAATCATCTCAAAGATTATTTTCTTAAATAATCAGAATAAAAAGTTACAGTTAAGCACATTGTGTCAAGTTTCCTCTCCCTCTTACATCATTCCAGTTCTCACTCTCAATGCAAACTTTACTTTTATACCAACCACAAACTTAACAGGGTCGCCATCCGCAGAAACCAGAACGAGCGCTGCCAGAGCACCTTACGATAACAGGGTAGCTTAGCAAAACCTGAGTATGAAAATGAAACGCACACAGCAGAACTGCTTTCATGGCAACCTCGTAAAAATCATAGCAGCTAAAACCAAACAGACTGTACAGAAAGGCCATGGAGATTAGACAGTGACGCCCATTTCCTGTCTGGCGTTTTGTTCAGAATCACACTGACACAAAGTTACATATCAGAGCTTCCCATCTACGATTCTTATGATTACAGATATACAATTTCACCACCAAGAGAACCTACTTTAATCTAATATGCTGGACCAAGTGAGATAGGTGGACACTGTGTAACCCAGAAACAAGCTGATATTTAACATCACGTCAGCCGTTTGAGTCAGTAATGGTGAGTCAAGAGCTGCAACAGAAGGAAACAAGTGATCCCCACATGCACAGGGTGGAAACTAATAAAAGAATTGTGCCATCTTGCAACTTAAAACACCGTTTAAAATTGGATGATGCTGCTGAACAAAACTTCAACCAAAATGTTATTCAGTGTTATAGCACAGATTTGTTCCCAGACTAGAATGTTCTCCTCCCTTTTCTGCCCCGTTTTGTTTTTACATTAGTGGGTCACTAAGGCACCGCTAAAGTTTAGTTTCGCAAATAAATACTTTGATCTGCACACCACCTGTGCTGGAGGCTCGCCCTAAACCAATCTGTACACAACATATTGACAGTGACGCATATTAATGCCTTCCTTATTTATGTAACATTAATTAGCATAGAAATCCCAATTCCACAAAGTGATTCTGTACAATCTACAGGAAGATTTGATAAATCAGAAAACCAGAAAAAAATAAAATAAAAAATGGGGAAAATCATCAGATGGACGCCTTGTTCTCTAGCTGGAAGAGATCCAGTATGTCCAGCATGGACTGTTTGATGTGGTCACCGAAACGACGTGAATCCTGAACAAAAAAAAAGGAGCGAGAGAGAGAAAGTGGTTTTAGAAAGACAAAATACCTGAAAGAAGAGCACAAGATATGCCTTAAAACTAGGAAACTCACAGTTTCTGGACTTGAGTATTTGCTGGAGATGTGAAAGTTGATGAGCTTCTCACCGAGGATGATGTAGGAGACACCATACCCATCATCAGCCACCTAATGAACATAAAATCTGATATTTTATCTCACTTTGCATTGCGAGATTCTGCCTGGCAAAGGATGCGAACGGCACCTAACTCTTTGTTTTTCTGTCGATAATTAGAAATGTAAAAGCGCATGAAAGAGCTCCAAGCCTACCAAGATATGGCCATTCACCTAAACTGAGGCAAGGAGAGCAATGGAAACTATGGAGAAACTACAGAGATCCATCTATTAGCTGCCACATCTGAGAAGAAATCCAGAGAAGGTCACAAGTGGCTCTTCTCAAAACTCACAAAAGTCCACATAACAAGCGACCCCTCCAGGTCGCGGAGCATTCCAATGTGCCCCACTCAACCAAACCAAGCATTTTGACTTGTCTACTTGCAACTACAACACAGCTGAACTTAGACTACAAAATCACTGCAAAGGAAAAATAAAACAGCAGATTCACAAAACTAATAAGCCAGCAATCCATGACTTTGTTTAGCAGTTCCACAGTAAATTACATAATAGACAAGAAAATGTAATAGGGAATAGAGAAAAATGAACAGGTGGAGAAATATGACCCAAAAGGAATATGGAGATATTTTGCAGCACTGGGAGAAAATACATTTAAATTTTTTTGCACACGTAGACACTCAAATTACACAAAATAATGCATTTAACATTTAAAGGATTTTGCATGATATGTCCCCCTTTGAGGGGAATAGAAACTTTTTAAAGACACCATAAAGACCTGGATCTTAATTTTTCCTAATTAGATAACAGTCCACCATTCCCTCAAACTTTAAATATGACTTTCCAGACAGATGAAAACTGTGACTTACTGGACCGAATCCGCCTCCAGAGGACACCATCTCTGGATGTCTGGCCAGGTCAAACAACTCAACCTGCTGTAGAGGGGTCTGACTGGTGGACAGCCTCCATGGTTCAGACAAGACCTGCACATGAAGTTATTCAACTCATTCCCATGTTCAGCAAAAACACACACTGTTCTCCAGTG
This sequence comes from Poecilia picta, assembly GCA_033032245.1. NCBI lineage: Eukaryota > Metazoa > Chordata > Actinopteri > Cyprinodontiformes > Poeciliidae > Poecilia > Poecilia picta. The sequence goes on from CM065358.1 coordinate 15,924,275, forward strand.
TAAAAAAAAAAATTAATTTTACAAGAAAGGTGCAGGAAAAATATTGAAACATAGCTCAGACCTCCTTGAGGAAGGCTGATTCCTCTCCAAGGTACTTAGAAACCACATAGAGACAGAAAAGGTGCCGGTCGATGCCCTGCCCTGTCATTGCCAAGCGGTACATGCTTTGGTGTTTCTCTGCTGCCACTGTAAGCAACCTGAGGCGCTCTTCTCTCTGCAGAGTCAGGAGTTCAGAAGAAAACCACAATGAGATGATGATTTACTTATTGCAACAATTCTCCCTCTGTAGCACTGCAGGAAAAGTTTAAGGGGTTCAGTGAAACTCACCGTCTCCTGTCTGACCATGGAACGGACAAAGTCGCAGGTCTCCATGGTGCAGGAACGCACGGTTTCTGTTCGACCCTCACGGAAGAGCCGTGTCATGGAAGCTTCGTATGTCAGGCAGAACTTCCCTTTGTTCTGTTGAGAAAGAACATTATCTAGTGTCAATTTCAACAGTGATACCACAAATGGTTATTTATCAATACTATAACTGAAGTACAACATTAAGAAGTTGTTTTCTTTTAGACATAAGGGTCACATCCAAATGACATGCAACGGTTTAACATTTGCTTTGGGTCTTGGCCTGATATGTACCGCCCTCTAGTGTTGACAATTTGAAATTGCATCAATTGCCAAACACACTGGCTCAAACCCTGGTGAGTTTTGTGTTTTGGTACAGTAAATTGGTACATTTAGAGTGAAACTGAAAATACAACTGGGACTTACTCTGAAGTGGGCCAGCTGCAAGGCAATCTGGATGAAGGCGTCTGGACTGGTGCGGCACTTCTTAATCAGACCCTTTCCGAAGTCATCGAAGGGGATTATGTGGCAGTCCACGTCGTCAGCCAGAGCCCTGGCTACCCTCAGTGAGCTCTCAATGGTCTCCTGACACTATGAGATCGGAAAAAGACGGATGTTTTGTTTGGAAAATATGAGCCAATATGAACGGAAATAAAACATATGAGCTGTTTTACTCAAAGTAAAGTATCCAAAGTTACCTCTTTGGAGATGTCCCATTGCAGCCTCTGGGGACCAGGAAGGTTTGGGTGAGGGTTCCCCTGGCAGTGACCATCCTCAGTATAGCCCAGCTTAGGATCCATGGACAGTACGTGCTGGTTTAAAAGAAAAGATGCAAAGACTGCGTTACGCTTTTTAGTATTTTTTTTCTTCAACATTCATGTATTTTTTTTTGTGTATTAATGATCAATAGTTACTGAATCTGTTTTCTTGTTCTAGTGCTTTGGAAAATATTCCTAGCATGTGAATATTTTCGCATTATATCACAAAATTCAATATAATGTTTTGGGAATTAATGCGATAGGCCAAAATAGTGTTTTCATAACCTTTGGCAAATAAAAACATAGACGTGTGGTGTACATCTGCAAAGCTCCATCCATCAACTATGGGCAAGGAAGAGTTAGTTTTCCATCAAACATACCATTAGCTCAGCAAAAATATAGGTAAAGGTTTGAGTTTATAATTTAAAAAAGGTTAAAAGAAAGAAAGCTGTTGCAAGGCACTGACTTAAACGATGAAAACATAAAAGTATCTGTCAAACCTCCCACAGATGACCGACGATTGGAGCATCAGCCCAGGAGTGCTCTGCGTTTAGTCCCATGGTGCCGTTTTTGTAGACAATCAGATTGAAGGACTTATCAAACCACCTGAAAGAAAAAATATAACCGATCAGCATCCAAGACTCACTAATAAGCATTTTCAATATGGCTCCTGATTAAAAAAAAAATTCTTTATTTGTTATGCTTCACCTGTCGTAGCACTTTCCATGTAGCAGGGACTTGGCGTAACAGTCCAGAGACTGGACTTGGTTGTCTGCGTCGTATCGCTGCTCGGTGTCATCAAGGCTTACAAAGAAGGCCGCCTTCTCGATGGCATCCAGGGACTGCTTGTTTTTACCACTTTTGAAGAACTGCTCTCGAGCCTTTGCCCATGGTGTCCTAAAGAAATAAAAGAGCAGAAAAAAAGGAAATGTTGATATTGTAGCAAACGCAGAGAGCAAGAAGGCTGGGAAGAAGGTTTTGCATTTACAGTATTAACAAAAAAATAATTATGTGTTTCTCATGGCCAGGTGTGGTGAAAAAAAGTTTTTGTTCTGCATTTTGTAAAATATGTTTGCTTCCATATTATGAGATGAACAATCTTATCACTTCGTATTTTCTGCCAATAGCGTATTGCAGCACAGATTCACATTTTATATTACACACCGAAGAAAAAGTAAGTCGTTATAAAACATGCCTGTCACAAGCATTTTAGTCTTATAAAAAAAACTAACAAAGATGTGTTCACTGAATCAGGAAAACACAAACAAAACTGGCCATCATTGCAGAAACGCATCGTAAAGTCGACTTGTGAGGTTATGCACAAGAATAAAACCACAAAGTTTCTCTATGTCCGTTTCATGTTTGTAGAAAGAAGTGCTACCTCCTCCCCCCCTTTCTTTTGTTGGATCATTGCTTGAACAATCTACAACAATCCAGTTTCAGAGGTGAATGATGAATGTTTGGCAATTCCTTCTGGACAGCGCCAGTTGCTGCTCTGAATTATGTGGCATTGGAGCTTTCCTTTATTGTAGCATAACATCTGAATTACTCAGTAGGAACTACAATACCCCAGAATGAAGAAAGGCAGTCAATACATTGCTAAGAAAAGAAAAATCAAAAACTGTTAACTGAAGAAAAATATAAACAAATGTTCATAGTTACATTAAATCTAGAATCCACAACAGAAACATTTGATGCATTTAAGACATTTTAAAGTGAATGTTAAAATGAATAACCTGAAAACTTCATGATCCAGCAAAATGCTCCAAACTGAAATCTATGGATGCCCTTTTCGTAGCTATTCCCCAACTGCAGTCTCTTCATCTCTGGCTCCACCTACCGTTCTCCTGCAGTAAGTGCAGCTAGTTTCTCCTCTCCTGGCATCGGCTCAGACTCGTCTGCCAAGATCCTCTCCATCTGCTGCTCGATCTCCCGTGGCAACAGCAGCCGTCCGTCGTAAAACATCCACACCTTGAAGAAACGGCCCTTGTGGTACACGGCAATGTGTTTGCTCTCATTCATGTGCTGGAGAGTATCTGATACAGGTACCCATGGGAGGGGAAAAGAAGAGACGTAGAGATGCAAACACAATTGGAACCATGTTTGGAGAAAAGATGTGTTTTGCTGACAGTCAAACTGTATCTTTTAAGTTCATTCTTATCATTGTTGTTTGCAGTCACGACATTTTAAAGTTAATAATGTTTGAATTTTAGAAACTTTTGTCTTTTTGTTTTTAAAGACACTGAGAGACAGACAATGAATGTCACATTGTTCCATTTCTAAAAAAAAACACTAACTGTGTTAGTAGCCCATTCAACACTGATGAATAAAACAATGTGACATGCACAGTTTAATTTTAATGAAACAAACATTTAATGTGTGAAATTTACAGGAGAAGTTCAGTTCGTGGCTAACGAACATCTAATTACAAAACTAAAGTAACTTGGAAAAGGGGCGCGAAGGAAGTGAAATGAAACGAGAAAGCCATTTAGGGAAAGGACTGGACTGGGCAGGAATACATTGAACTACAGCAATGCTTGTTTGAGCAGCACAGGGCACAACTAGAAAAACATGTGTAGAAAATTACTTTTAAGTTTTGAGTTCACTAATGATTTTCTGGTGATACCAATTGTTCAAACAGGCATTGCTTATGTAGAAGGCAAGAATATAAACAGATGGTATTTAAACCCAGGAGGAAACGACAAGAAAACAACCCAAGTATGGTGGCATGGTATTAGGATATCATGCAATGTGCAGTAACAATGGTGAATGTTTCCTTTTTTTTGTTTGTTTTCTACATGCATGTTGAAATATGTACTTATACCCTAACTAATCTTTAAGATAAGCTTGATCACGTTGGCTGTAGTCCTGATTTTTCTTATTCGCATTAATCTTCTAAAATGGGGCAGCATGACATCAGAAACATTACGTGATTCAGACATTTCTGGTACGTATTAAGTTGAACACATAAGTAGAGTGAAGTCTAACAATTTGCATTGCAGTCAGTGATATAAGCTTTGAATGCAAATAGTTGGCCGTCAAAGTCCACTCCATGCTGCTGTTGAGCTAATCTGAACACTAAATCAGATTTCACTCTGCAGAAAGTCGGCTACCTCTGTTCACTACGGCCTCGGCAGCCGTTTCTGGGAGCAACCTATTCTTTCACGTCTGTCTAGGTTTGACTGGGACCTGATTGAATTCAACAATTTTTTTTTTCTTTTAAAGGAGAAACTGGTTTCGAGTCTCATGCAAATTAAAACTTGAATGTGCGTTTCTCTGCACGCATGCATTATTAATTCATGGAAGTTTGATTATTTCTAATACAAACACAGAAACGTCCCGTTGAGAAGGACAGCAGGAGAAGAGTGGAGGAGGTGACACTGCTAAAAGACTCTACCTGTCTCTACACCTGGGACACGAGTCGTGTTGAACATACGCTCGAATTGGGCTGAGCACATGGGAATAGTTTGTAGGAGCATGAGCTGAAAAGCAAAAGGGGAGAGTGAAAAAAAAAAACAACACAGAGATGATAAAAGTAAATCACTAAAAAACCCCAGAGACAAAGAAGCAGACACACGACAAGATGGAGGAGATCATGGATGTAGTGGAGAAGGAATTAAAATGGATTTAGGAAGGAGAACCTCAGAAGAAAAGAGGTAGGGACCAGAAACCAGTTGGCTGCCATCTCAGTGCCACCAACAAAACCCCGATGCAACGAGAAGGTTTTATTTACAATCAAGTAGACTTTAGACGATGAAAATCTAATTGAAATAGTACTGCGAGATCTATGGGACTGTTTCAGGGTTGTGCTGATGGGACTGAGTGATGGAGTCACTGTTTCCGAGGGCTGTAGGCTGCGGGTCTGAGGGCAAGGCGGCTGTGCCCTCCTCTTACCTGTCTCCACACCAGGGATGCGGGAGGTGTTAAACATTCGCTCCCACTGAGCAGAACACAGAGGCACCTTGTTGGCCAGCAAGTATATCTAACGCAGCGTCCGTCAAAACGAAAGAACAAAACAGTAGAACAGAAACAACCAAACGTGAGCGTGTAACACAGCGAGCTCATGCATTCGAATTTGTATGTAAATTCAAACAATTGATTTTAGAACAAACTATTAATTTTGACTTTGTGGTAAGAATGAAAATTCTAGCAACAGGCATGCTGAAAAGATCATAGTCAAAAAAATGATTAAACAAAAGTTAGTGTTGGCAACTGGAAACAACAAAGCGTTGCCGACTACCACTACTGTGTGTTTCCAGTAGGAGAAGCAAAAAAGGCCCAGAGGTTTTAAAGGTTAGAGTAGGAGACAGACAGCTGGGTTAATATGCATCAGGTATGGGCTAGTTACTAGCATCAAGGTATATCCAGGTTTTAAAAAGTGACAGTTTCAAAACCATTAAAATCTGCTGTCATTCTGTTTTTACATTTTAAAGTCTGCTTATGAATCTCTGGATTGTTTTTCTTTTTCCTCCGGCTTTTTCAAGCCGAGAATAAAACCAAACTCCCTGCCTGCAACTGCTGCTGCGCACTGCTAGTCAGCTGGCTGAAAGAAGGCTTCTACCCTGTTCCCTTACTGACAAAAAAGAAAAAGAAATGGGTCAGTTTGACATTTTTTTGTAAAATCAATGAACAGTTGTATTTTGAAAACAAAAACTTATTTTTAATAAGGTGACAGTATTTTGAAACTACTATTGGCAAACTAACTGCATGACGGATAAATAGTTTAAAACAGGGTCAATTAACCAGCCGGTTACATTATTGCCATTTCATAAAAAGTACAACACAAAATAATTACAATCCAAACTGTAAACATTTAAAAATACAGAGTAAAATGTTGTTACAATTATACATTTCACAGATGTTAACTAATCATTTGATCAGAGATCCGAATTCAATCTAAACAGCAGGACAAATACAGAAAAATCTAATTTTCTAGTCTTTGATGAAAGACTTTGAAGCTGAATGATAAAGGCTAGACAAGTTATTATTTAAATGAGAATGATGAAAAAACAGAAAGTGGCCACTGCATTATTATTCTCGGAATAATCTGAAAGTTTTATTCATTTTAAAGCTGTGTAAATTGTTAGGTTATTTTGTTTTTAAAGAAGGCTGTTGCAATATGTTTTAGATTTTTGCATACATGTTTTGGTATTTTTACAGCAAGTTTTCACACTTTAAGGATTTAAAACCAGCCCATGCCTAATATTAACAGAATTAGTAGGATTGTGGATTACAAGCTCACCTAAAAATGCAAAAAGCAAAAGGTTGTGAAAAATAAGTTCTTTATGTGAACTTGAAGGACAAACCCACTGAGATAAAATGCATTATTCATTAACTTCTAACAAAGAAAGTTAACCATTTAGAAAATAAGGTATGGTCAAACAGATTCCTACATAATGTTATTAATTATTCATTTACAGCTTGATTCAAATAGATAAAGTACAACTTAGTAAAGGAATTGATTGAGGCAGAAGACCAAATTGCTCTGTACTCACTGGTGTGATCTGAGCTCTGTCCAGTTTTCTCCTGTAGAGCATGATGGCATGAACAGCATTACCGGCCCGGGCAGCCTGCCTGGACGTGGGGAACACGTACAAAAAGTCCTGCAAAAGAGATGAACCTATTAATGAATCAATCAGCAGCTGCATTTCAGTAGGTTACGTTCACAAAAAAGATAAGGGCAGCATGGTGTTCTTTTTGTAGTCACCAACAGGATCCTGACATAAGTGGCCCTGGATATTTGAAATCTCATCAAGAAATTAAAGAAAATCAAGAAATTAAAGTGTATTATAATAGTGAAGCTTTCTTGGGGCCAATGCATGATAATTTATGCCTCACTGTTGGACCATGGCAAGCCGATGAGAAATGTGAGATTTGTTTCAAAATGTTAAAAATCCGACAGTTAACAAGTTCAGAAAATAAGGAAGAGACACACACAAAATTATTTAATAAACTATTAAAAAGAAAACAAAAGGAAAACCTGTAGCCTGAAGCCAGGTGACTCACCATGGCATAATAGTTGCTGTTGACCATGATGGGTCCACGGCCTCTCAGGTAAATGTACTCTTCCCACCAGTCACTGACCTGTGCCAGAAATGCAGAAAGGATAAAAAGCAATAGTGTAACATTATCAGACAACTTGCATTTAATGTAGCTTATTCAGTAATAAGGACAGTGTGCAAAACTATAACAAAAAACCCATAAAGCAGAAAAAATTCCTTCTGGCTTACATAGTTGGATGCCCACCAGGACTTGAGTTTGAGGTACCACTGCACCCTGGGTCCCAGATTCTTCTCAAAGTCTTGTGACAAGGCCTTCATCCTTTCAAACTGCTTGTCATCCATCAGTGGGCGCACCGACTCCAGGTACTGTCAACAGAAAGAGTCCCACGGGGAGATACAAAGGACTTAGCTATTTTAAGAAAGAGAGTGGTTAAAAATACCACAAAAACTGGAAAGCTCTTTTTGTTTTCGCTCAGAAAACAAGTTCTCATGCAGGCTTTTCAACATTTTAAACTATTTTAGTGTGACTCCTCAAAAGCACAAATACAATCTCCCTTTTAAATCTAAAAGCACTATATATTATAAATAGGCACAATCTAAGTACAAACACAAAAGGAAGTGAAATGGAAGATTACCCTTCTGCATGTGTCCTGGACAGAAGGAAGAGGTAGCCGAGGCAGTGAGTTCTGGAAACTGTAGAGCAATGGCTTTCTGCCAGAGAACACCTTTACCAATACCTGAACATATAGAACAGATAAGGACAAAGTTAGAGTTCTGTTTTATCTGTACTTTGCAGAACAGAATACAAAATGTAAATATGTACTAAAAGACTTGAGCTAAAAAGGGCTAAGAAAATAGCAAGTTAGTTTGTAATTTTGATAAGACCAAACAGGATTTAAATGATCAACAATAAGATTTCTATTACTTTTATATTTCCCAACTCCTTACTTTCCTAAGCTTAAATTTTCCAAGATATTAATCCTTTTTATAATGCAAGCACAAGTGTCTGCTATGAACTTATGTTTGAACTTATGCTCATATTTGTACACTGGTCAGACTTAAACAATGTAATGTGTAAAACCACAGAATGAATGTCTCAGAAGGAGGGATAGATGGAGATTTTATACAAAATAAATTCTGGAAATAAAGAAATGTTTTAGTACTTTTATTTTCTCCCATATTCATCCAAACCTGGAAAATACTCAAATTAAATTGCATACTTTTACCCCACTTTTATAAAAAGTAAGCATATAAAACATTTACATCAAATTATACAAAACAAATAAGCCTAATGAAACAGAACAAGTGCCGATTGTAACTTTTGTGCATGTTACAAACATATAAACATGCATCCAATATATATTATTCAGTATTAATCATTACTTATTTGTGTTTGTATGGTTGTATAAATATGTATTGATATTACTAAATAAATTATGAATGGCTGTGTGCTTTGTAATATGCTCATCAATATAAGAATATTCCATTCCTATTCTATTGTTGTAGACACTAAGCATATTTAAATATGCTGAACTATGTATTAGAAACATACTTAAAAAATACAATTGTTTATAAATGTAGCTTTGATAGATGTCTGAATATGGTTTCCAGTAACAAAAAAGCGTGTTATGATCAATTAAATGCGCTGATACGCCATTGTGCCTGCTGAACACATAAGGCTGAGTGGAGTGGTGGACCGCTCCAAGATGGCTGCCCTAAATCTCGTCAGCGACAATAGGCGAGAGCGGAGCATCAGGCGTCTATTCTTATATTATGTCTATGGTGGGGACCACTGGTCTAGGCTAGCTATGCTGACAACATGCTAACCAACATCAAAACAACAAGTTAATGGTGGGTAACTATGGCAACCTGTGACTGTTTAAAAGCCCACTGACTCTTTCTGTTGTCAGGTTCCGTTGTGTTAATAAAAAAATCTATCAGACAAGCCCGCTCTGTTTATCAAACGAAACTGTGACAACACAATACAACATATATATATACACACACACATATATACAGATATTGTTCACATATTTTTTTTCTTAAGCTAATCTTTGTAAGGTCAACATCTCACCAGCCACAAACGAGTACCAAACGGCAGAGAGCCGTGGCGCGACTCCATCCAGCCGTGCCATGACAGCAGGCTCTTCAGGACACTCCTCATGATCATTATGATGGTGACCCAGAGGCCCGTGCCCACCAGAACCCCTCCAACTATCTTCTGGCTATCTGTGGACATGTATCGGCTGCAGGTAGAGGAGAAGAAAAGAACAAAAAGCTTTCAGTGGCACATCTTAATGTTATAAAGACATGGTTCACTAGAAAGTAAAATGAGACAAAAAATATATATGACTGATAATATTGTGTCGAAGGTAATTGGAAAATTGAACTTTTAGAAAAATCCCAGTCTGCTGTATTGTGCAGCACGCAATTAACACAGGAGAATAAGAGCCACACAGCAGCTGTGGGACAAGACCTAGTAGACTAAAGTCAACAAAGACAGCTTGCATTATGAGTGATAACAGTTACATTATTCAAACCGACATGTGCACATGCACACACAACTCATATTAAATCATAAATGCCATGTAGTCGCTATTAAAAAAAATTAAAAACACAGGACTTTCACCACCACATATTCTTAGATTATGCAACAAAACCAAACTACAAAGGATTTTTGGCACCCCAAGTTGGCTGCATCACTCATTCAGGTTTTATAGAATAAAACCTGAATGAGGAGAGCACTCATCTGTGTTGATAAAGGGTGTGCTATGGAATTTAAGAGAGCACAACATGTTCCCTAAACAAGGATTAACATCGTTATCAAACAGAAGGCGTGGAAGAAAACTAATAAGGAAGCGTTAGGGATAAAATAATATCCCTGACAGTTCTAGGCCGGTCTTCAGTGGAATGTTGTTTTATTGGTGTTGTTACCATTTCTGTTTATTCACTGAGAACAACCCCACGCTCACCTGATGGGTATGTGTTGGCCAAGTCTGGCAATCAATCCCATAGAAGGATCCAGTTGGTTGTATCTGTTGTACGACATGTATGACACGACCACTACCATGAACCCAGCCGGGCTGCCCGGGTACACACCAGTCATCACCCCATTCTGGAAAAATGAAACATAAACTCAGAAGCTGTGATAACAATCTGCAAAGTGTTGTAACACACCTGGTGATAAAGACACCGATTGCCTATTTAAAAAAAGAAAAAAAAAAAAACGTTGGCAAGTCTGGCGGGGAGGTTGAATGATTCAGTGTGACTGTGTGTAAACAAACCACTAGGCCAAAGGTTAGGACACAAAGAACACTCTGGAAGGTTACTGTCACAGTTTGCAGTTCGTGACAGACAGGGATGACCTTCTGGTGTAACAGTTTACAGTAACAGCACAGTAAACAGATTTACAGTACGGCAGAGTAGTGCTGTGCACAGCTGCGTCGAAAGTTTCTGTTGCCTGTAAACTAAGGCGAAGAAACCCAGAAACTGGAGAAGAGGTCTTTTTGCACTGCAGGGCCCGTCCTGCCCCCTTTCAGCCTGGCCCTATTGTACTCCAGCAGTGGTTGTTTTGCATTGAGCAGAGTGTCGCTTCGGAGGTGACCAGGGACTGTCACGTCAGTCAAATTTCTGCTAAGGCTGCCAAAGCGATCGCCTCTGAGATCGAGGAATACTTTCATGCTTGGTTGTCGCGTCCAGCTCTTTCTGCACGCTCTTGTCAGCGAGGAAGCTGTGGGAAAGATTTACCTCAGAATTTTTTTGCAATCATTTAAATTAATTGTCTGTACGCAGTTATTGGACATACATCAGCGTATGTCTTTTTTTTCCTCACTGCCAAAAAAAGTTACATAAAAATAAGTTACTGTTTGATGTATGATGACACGATGTGGATCCTCCGTTCAGCTTTTTAAATATTATTTCAACTGAAATAAAATAAAATGAAATTGAATATGTCATCGCTATTGTTTAAAAACGTACAGGTAAAAATAGATTATGATGGGAATTTTTTTGGCTGCACAGTGGCGCAGTTGGTAGAGCTGTTGCCTTGCAGCAAGAAGGTTCTGGGTTCGATTCCCGGCCCCGGGAGTTTGCATGTTCTCCCTGTGCATGTGCGGGTTTTCTCCGGGTACTCCGGTTTCCTCCCACAGTCCAAAAACATGACTGTTAGGTTAATTGGTCTCTCCAAATTGTCCCTAGGTGTGCATGGTTGTTTGTCCGGTGTGTCTCTGTGTTGCCCTGCGACAGACTGGCGACCTGTCCAGAGTGAACCCCGCCTCTCGCCCGGAACGTTAGCTGGAGATCGGCACCAGCAACCCTCCCGACCCCATTAAGGGACAAGGGTGTCAAGAAAATGGATGGATGGATGGATGGGAATTTTTTTGGTGCCGCAAGTTAAAAATACAGACATCGAGAAAGTCTAGCGCTCCTCTGACCCAGAGATCTGGAAGAAGACTCGACTCTTGTCCCTCCCTGAAGCGAAATGCACAAATCAACAGCTGACTCCAAACCAGACCTGTCTGGCAGGCTCGAGAGTGGAGTGGGACAGGGCATTAAGTGCTAATGCAAAAACCCTCGGTCCGACTTTGAAGCCAGGCTCTGCAGTGCAAAAAGAGTTCAGGACATATCAACCAGATGAAGAAATTACTTTGTCAATACTGTGTTTTCTTTGCCGACAACCATCTGGACATTGCCCTCCAGCACATGCAGTGACTCTTACCTTGAAGCGAACGAACCTTTTCTTCCAGGAGTGGAGGCCAGAGAGGTAGACCTGGCGTAGGGCCTCGTGGCAGAGATGTAGGTCGATGCCATCAGGGCCGACAGTGAACTGAAAGGCCACCGCCTGATGCGCTTCTGCCATGGTGGCTGCTCTAAATTAAAGTTACTGAAAGAACAAACAAAACAAATATGTCACAATGTGCATCATTATTCACCAGCTTGAGTTTGCCTGGTGTCGAAACTGCAAAGAACTACTCGGAAAGCAAATCACATTAGTTAATTAGAAGAGTGAAATGCAATTAAGTTTTATTTACAGTAGCAGAGGTTTTAAAATGCATGATGATGTTTTGCCAGTACATTCAGAAATGGTATTAGCAACTGTATTACACTTAGAAACTCAACTGAGTTGTTTTGTTTTATTGCAAATTGTAATAGTTTCCCATGTTGCCATTTACAATTAGGTACAAACTTATTTATACCCCTAACAGGTTAAAATTAACATTTTAATTTGACAAAATGTAAATATTTTCCAGTCAGATTTTTTCATCTGACTGGATAGTAGCATTCCTGACTGGAAGCCGATGGAGAATCTGTGAAGGAAGAAATTGAACTCAGCAAAGATAAAATTGTCAAAATACCAGTGAAACTTACAAAAAGGTGGACAACAATAAAAACTGTTTGGTTGCTCTGATTGCAAAATAGATTTTGTATTAATTATTGAGAAGGGTGTAATTTTTTTTTACATGTAATTTGTTGCTTTAGATAAAAAAAATAATGAATTGTTCTTTGTACATACAAAGTTATCTTTCAGTTGATGCCCATGTCATTTCAAGTAACAAAACAAATTTAATGATTGAATAAAAAAATCTTCATATTTAATCACTTAAAGATGTGGCTATATTGCTTCGTTGTTGTAACTCATAATGTGACTGAGGAATCTAACCATTTTAAATGTGATTTATAAGACATTTTAAAAATAATATCCAGTCCCAGTCCTTTTCCTGCAGCATTTCTGTTTAATAATTATGTAGGTGGAATACTTCTACAGTGTGAAATCAGAGCTAAACATGGTTAGGTGATTTCCTCAACTGTTGCATCATAGGACACATTCAGTCTCAATATGTTGATGTCTGCACAAAGCTGGAAATAGCCCAGAAAAAAAGAAGAGAACAATGTACCATATTGATCAGCTTCTGCCACAGTTCTTTAAAGTCACTAGTCCACATTATGTGATAACAGTGGGAAAGTAAAAATGCCTTCAATTCAATCACATTGGATTCTCTGCAAAACAGACTGAATAAGATACTAAAGGAATCTTAAAACTCAAAGATTAATTTACACAAGAAAAGAAAACTATAATCACACTACTGCCAACTAATACTTGTGCTTTAAAGATTGTGTTTGCTTTTTTGAAGACAACATCTTCACTGATTTAAATTGATCGTAAGTTCTGAATATAAATAAAGTATCCAGACATGTTGCATGATGGGACAGTTGGCAGCAGTTCTCCACATGCACGAGTTCTTCTGTCTTCCTCTCACAGTCCAAACAAATGATTATTAGGTATTCGTTCTTTCACTATTTGACCTGCCAATCACTGATCACAGCCAGAAAAATTTGCTGTATTGAAGGATATCTTATAATTATTGTGAATTGTAAGTAAAACTTAGTGTATCATCAATACGTTGCTCTACACTATCAGTCTATGAATGAATACATAGACCAACAGCATCGGCTCTTTTAGTTTGATTTACATCAGATAGATGCAGACATGATTTTTGATATACAACAGGAGAATACTCTTTTGTATTCTGGCACCTTTTTTCCTCTGTATGCGTTATAGCCTTGGGAAACAAAATTGGTCAGATATCAAATGGCCAGAGCCTCAAAACTATTAAAATCCTACAAGTTTGTCAACTTCTACGGCGAGAAACACGTTTCAGAATCTAGAGCTTTAGCTGCCTTTCCCCTGTTTCAGCCACGTTTGAAGAGAGGAATCCAGACATCTGCACGTCCTTGCAAAACCTGCTGCTATTTCGCGGTTTGATTATGCTCTCTGAAATCAGGACGCGTCGTTTCTGCGCTGGCTGGCAGTGGTCGGAAGGAGCAGAGCAGCAGTGTTTTGAGCAGCCATCCCTTCCCCCAGCCACTCCGGAGCATCACATGATCCACCCTGTGCTGCAGAAACTAGGGGAAAGGTCGCAGCGCTGCGCCGCTTAGAAACAGCGAGAAAACCGGCAACGGTGAGCAAAACCTGCAAACCCGGTCATTTGTGATGACGATGCAGCCATCAGGAGGGCTCTATGGTTTAAAAACAAACAGATTACGGGTTTTATTCCCCTCTCTTTCGGTTTGAAAAAGCACACACGAAAACAAAGGCGAACGCTGATAAAATATGTGGTTCACCCGCCTGTTTCCGGACGCTGTGTGGAGGCGATAGGAGTCATGCTACTAAGAAACGTCAGCATCCACCTGCTGAAACACCCAATACCGGCTGGAACATGTTTAAGAACAATATCACCATAAAATACATAGGTAACGTGTCCAGCATCTCATCACCTAGAGGTTGACTTAAAAAAAGGGTCATTTGTATCTCAATTTCCATATTAAAACAAATCCCTTAAGTTGGCAAGGGAGGAGTTTTGTTTGAAATCGCACCTTGAGGACACAGTGACCAGACAGGTAATACTGACCTTCAACAGGCAGGTGACATTTCAACACATGCTGCATTACCTTTCTAAAAGTTGTAACACTGCCATAATTAGATGCGCAGGAAATTGTCCATAATTGTGGCATTGTAACATTACTTAATGACAGGATAAATGATGTGCTGTAAAGAACCCGACAAGTGATTTGTCCGGTGAATGACCTCTACTTGGACTTTTGCCTACATTCATGCTCTGAGCAATTATTTACATGAATGAATGAATCCTAAAAGAAAATACAATAAAATAGCACACGAGCCATTTCCCTAATGTGATATATATTTTTTAAAGGAACCATTTCAAAGATAAAATATTAAGCCGGCTGTCACAGTGGGCGTAGCACTGAATTGTGCATTTCAGCAACTAAATAGCGCAAACTTTGTCTTGAGTCTGCAGCCCAAACAAGCTCCCAAAGCCCTCGGGGTCACGACGACGGTAACAGACTTTTAGCAACAACCTTTAACCCAATTCAACCCCAACAAGGAAATACAACACACCGACGTTTATGCAGACTGACTGTGAGGTCGAGTGAGGAATTTTTTTTTTTTTTTTTTCACATGGCTTCCTCTCACTTATCCAAGCTATTGCTTCTCCTTTTTCAAAGCCCTGCAGCAACCGTCTGGACCTGGACTACGACAAAAGAGAAAACGCAAAGAAACTCCCCCCAACGTAAGACACGCGGCCTTCCTAAAGACAAGATGAAGGTCTCACCTACGCTTTTCTTTCTGTCTGGGAGGACGAGGCTCTCTGCTTTAAACGAAGATGTGGAGCGACTGGTCTGTGTGCGATGGCTGCTAAAGCTCAGCGCTCTGCATGAATGGGAGCGAAGACTTGAACACAGGGCCTCCCCCCCCCCCCCTTTGGTTGCGTCACGTATGACTCCTCTTAGCGTGGATGAAACAGCGGCCCCTGGCGGCCAAACCCCGATGTAAAATGTTGCATGCTCATCTTGAACAGGTAAGAACTGGAATAACGTGATAGTGTAGATAGATGTCTGTGGCGTAGATTGCCTGAAGGACATAATGTTCATCAACTTCCCCCCCCCAGGGTGTAAAGTAGTATCTGATGTTGGATAAATGCAGTAAATATATATAATCATTTATTGTCTTGGTTTCACCCTTAACAAATAATTATTTTTCAGAATTTGGCTTAATCCTCAGTATAACTAATAGTAAATATAAGATATTAAACTGCAACAAATATGATAATCATGCATTTTCACAAATCAAAAGAATTACTTATATAAAATTACTTATTGTTAAATAATGTAAAGAGGCATTTGTATTAATCCCCTCTGAGTCAAAACCGTTTTCATCCCAGCTGCAAGTTTTTGGGTGGCATATTCCTACTAGCTTTGCACACATAAAGACTGGGTGAAATAAACAAACCTCAGACTGAGGAAACTGGCCAATCTACACCTATGAATATACACAGTCCAGTCACATTAATGTGACCACCACGTACTTTCCACTTCAGAGTTAAATAACCAATCACAGAAGGCAGGTGGCAGCACAGTGCAGTTGAGCGTATATAAAGGGTGTGTGTGGGCTTCGGAAAACATTTCAATCGTTGGCGTAATGCAGAAACGAAGCGATTTATCCGACGTCCAAAAGGGCATGATCATTGGCTTTCGGGCCAAGGGTGGAAGCATTTCCGAAACGGCTGAGTTTGTGAACTGTTCGCATGCCGCCGTGGTAAAAGTGTACCGTGCATGGCAAAATGGGACTGTCCAAAATCAACGACGTGGCAAATGTGGTGCACCACGGGCCATAGATGACAGAGGCGAACGACGGTTGCGGAGATGCGTTCGGGCAGATAGACGGGCTACCGTTGAGCAACTGACCACTAAAATGAACCAAGGGGCTACCACAAGTGTCTCCCAAACCACTATTCAGCGAACATCGCTGCGTCTGGGCCTCCGAAGCAGACGCCTGGTTCGTGCACCTATGCTGACTGGTGTTCATCGACGACGAAGGCTAGAATTTGCACGCCAGTACAGCAGCTGGACGTCCACTGAGTGGCGACAGGTAGCGTTTTCAGATGAATCGCGTTTTATGCTCCATCGGACAGATGGACGTTGGCGTATAAGGCGTGAAACCTCTGAAAGGAACCACCCTGCAACCATTGCAGGAACGGTCCAAGCTGGAGGCGGGAGCATTATGGTCTGGGGAATGTTTTCCTGGCATTCTCTGGGTTCACTGATTATTGTGGAAGGCACGATGGATCAATACAAGTACGCATCTGTCCTTGCGGACCATGTCCACCCCTACATGCGCATTGTTTTTCCTCAGGATGATGGCATCTTCCAGCAGGACAATGCGAGGTGCCATACAGCTGCCAGTGTACGTGCGTGGTTCGAAGAGCACCAGGATGAGTTTACCGTCCTCCCCTGGCCAGCAAACTCACCTGACTTAAACCCAATCGAGCATCTGTGGGACCATCTCGATCGAGTTGTTCGCGCCATGGATCCTCAACCGCGTAATCTAGCGCAGCTGGCCACGGCATTAGAGTCGGCATGGCTCAACATCCCAGAGAAGACCTTCAGGGACCTAAGTGACTCTCTTCCTGCACGTCTCGTAGCAGTTCGCTCTGCGAAAGGTGGTTATTCTGGCTTTTGACAGATGGTCACATTAATGTGACTGGACTGTGTACTTTAATCTAAACCAGGGGTGGGCAATCCTGGTCCTTGAGGGCCGGTGTCCTGCAAGTCTCCCTGGTCCAACACTCTCAAAATCCAATAGCTGAATCACCTCCTAAGTGCAGTCAGGTTCTCCAGAAACCTGCTAATGACCTCATTATTTGACTCAGGTGTGTTGAAGTAGAGACACATCTAAAAGTTGCAGGAGTCCAGGCCTCCAGGGCCGGACTCCTGCCCTGGAGTCCTGCCCGGCGGCGGGCGGAAAACAAACCGCCCGCCGCTGCCGCCTCTATCGCCGCCCGAAGCGTGTCCATTAAGAATAGACAAAGTTAATTTCTGTTTAGATCACCCCTGATCTAAACCATGCCATTGTACCTCTTTGCATATTTTTGGTCATTGTTTTTGTTGAAAGTGGACTTTCATTTACAAACAACTTCCACATTGTTCTTTACCCCGCCACACAAAAGCATCCCCACAGCATGATGCCACCATGTTTCACGGTGAAATGACGGTAATGTGTTTAGGGTGATCTGCAGTGTTGATTTTCCATCACATATGGTGTTTTACATGCAGGCTAAAAGGTTATGCTCCGTTTTCTTCTGACCAAAGCCCATTTTTCCACATTAGCGGTTTCCTCTCCAGCATATTCTGTGGCAATTTTTTAGGATGAACTTCCATCATAATAAAATATTACGATGGAAAATGCCAGATAAAACATAAAAAGTTTGTCTTTTAATCAACACCCTGTTTGACTTTCATTTTGATTTTACAGTAAGTCTCAAAGGTCCAACAACTTTATCAGCCATACATCCATCTGGGAGTTGGTCACGGAGGTAGCGGCCTAAGCAGGGAGGCCCAGACTTCCCAAGGCGTTCCCAGGTCAGCCGAGAAACATAGTCCCTCCAGCGTGTCCTGTCTTCCACTGAGTCTTCTCCAAGTGGAACGTGCCCGGAACAAATATGTACTTTAATACTTAATTTTAAAAAAATAAATCAACTTCTTGTGACCAGAGACTACTTTTGACTTGAGAATTTTGCCAATTATTGCATCCAAGCGTTTCTCTGAGACTGTGATTGAATCTATTGTGCAGTTCTCAGCGGTATCAGAGAAAGAGCAGGAAATCATTTTCAGAATTTTTAGTCTGTAAAAAAAATATATATATTTTTTTCTTTTTACTAGAAAATTATATGCTACATTTTGTTTGGTCTAGATATTAAAATAAATTAAAATTAAAATAATAATTTTTAAAAAAAACATTGAGATTTTTAATTATAATATGAAGAAAAAATTCTGAAATCAAAATTTCACATTTTCAACTTACTTATCTGTATTATAATATTATGTACCTAGTATACCTAATAATTATTACTGTTTCTTCTTTGCTCAAGGAAGTAAAAGATTTTTGTGGGAATACATTTTGTAAAATACCATTATTGGTTTAACAATTTGTAATAAAGAAAATACATTTTTAAAGAAATGCATCTTTTGTATTTGATTTATATTATATTCATGGCTTATTGGAATATTGTTTTATATTGCCATGATGACATAGCACATCTAAACCATCTTAACACCAGAATTGTATATTAACACTTAGATTTATTTAGATTTTTGTAGCTTTAGGATTGTCCGAAAACAAAACAGCTATTTCTTTTTTCTCTCTCTTTTTTTTTCTTTTTTTTTTTTTACAAAACATGCTCCTTTCAGTATCAAGCACTTTTTCATTATGTGTTATTAATTGTAAAGAAAAATCGCTTCAAATGCAAAACAAAAGCCAAAAACCAAACCCAGACTGCACTGACAAAATGATGACTTAAATATTTAAATAATCCAGATCATCCAGTAAAGAAAGGAACACTTGTATAATGAATTACTGTCTAAATTATGTTGACATCAACACAATTTCTCATTCCTGAATTTTTGGTGTATATAAGCCAACACAACATGGTATCACTACTGTTTGACCAGCAGATGGCGACAAATAACTTCCTCTGGGGAAGATAATTCATTATTCAATAGAATATGAATTTCAGTAAAATTTTAAAACATATATGTTTGTTTAACGTAGAGCATTGAAAACGTATATGTGTTGAAATGCTATTAAACGTCACAAAAACAAGTATGTAAATACTTCACCGCCATTAGCATTACATTAGTTGAAGAAGATACAAACAATAAGCAAACTAATAAAATTTCAACTCAACTTCTTTCTGTTTTGTTTTCTTCTTCTTCTTTTGTGTGTGTGTCGAATGCATGAGTCACAACCTACCGCGGCTCAGGTCAGTTCCTGCAAAGCAAACCCGAAACCCGCTCAGCTCTCCATTCTCAGGGTCCGCGAGACACGCCCCTCGCGCGCCGCTGTCGCTGTTCAGCCGTTTGTCAGAACAGCCGCTTCCAGCTCGCGCTTCGCCTCGCGGCTTGTTCAGAGCTCGGCGGGGCAGCGGGGCGACTCGGTCCGCTCGACCTGCATCGATTTCAGCGACGCTTGTCCGCACCACAGAGCCGGAGGAGAAGCTTTTATCTCAGCGACAGCATCTGTGTGGCGGCTCCCCCTTGACAGCGAGGGAGAGAATGAGAATAGAGGATTTAGTTTCTTCTTGTAGGCACAGACGAGCAGAGGGAAAGTCACTCCTAAAGGTAAGCAAGCAGCGGCGACGGTGGATGTGTGTGCTGCACGTTGTAAGTTTTGAAATTGTTTGGAGCTAGAAGAGCTTGTTTGAGAGCTCAAAAGACTCATTTTCTAATATGGACCTGTCACGTTTGCTCAGTTATTTCCAAACAAATAATAATTAAAAAAAAAAAAAAAAAAATCAGTTTAGAGAGAATGCAGCGACTGGTCACACGTGTATAGCCCCTGCCAATGTAATCTATTAGAAATGTTTATATATATATATATATATATATATATATATATATATATATATATATATATATATACTGTATATATAAACTCTTACTATTGAATTTAAGTGTAGACCATAATTTTCCCTCTGCGGGTAGAAGCTATGAATAAGGACTTCTCTAGGGGAATTTCTGATTCTGCAACACTCTCTTTGGGCTTTCCAGCGGGTCAAAAATACCGAGTTCAGTGAGGTGAGGAAATAAGGTAAATCTGTAGGCCTATGTTGGCACGTTATTCTCAAATCTCAATCAATACTCACTGTTCTGAGCATAGTGAGATCAGGAAGCATAACTTCACATCTTCACATGGATTAAATACCAAAAGTAAACATGCTCTTAAGACTTTGAATAAGAAGGATTACAGAGACAGATTCCCCAGCGATCAGAAGTAGGCCATTGACTGGTGAGTGTGCGTCACATGCCATGTGTGGTCTTCTTTGAAAGGGTAAAGCAGGCCATTTCAGAGTGTTCAGTGTGGGGAGGGGGAGGCTACCGTCTGGGTGAAGGGTCTCCATCAGGATGCAGCTTTCCTTTACCATCAAACGCTTGTTGTGTTTAAGGCAACTCCACTTTCCATTTTTAGTTTCTAGAGACATTTCTCCTCTCGTCTATAAGACTCTGGAAGTTCCAAACATTGCTTTTATCGAGACAGAGTTTTATCTTGGAGTAAATGTAATTTTTTTCCCCCCCTAATTTGCCACATTAGATAGCAACTTCCTTAAATAATCAGTAACCAGTAATATACATCTTAAAGCTGCAGTGTGTTACTTCTATGGGAAAAAAAGTGATTCTTACATATTTGTTAAAGTACTTTCCTGATACTATGACGACAAGAAAGTATGAGACCGATATTATGTAAAATAAATAAAATACCACGCTCTTACACTTCCTCCCAGTGCAGGGGTCCCCAAAGTGGGTCCTCGAGGGCCGGCATCCGGCATGTTTTAGTTCTCTCCCTGGTGGTAGTAACAACCTTTTCAGCATATCAACATCCTTCTTAGGCCTTCTAAGGAGCCATCATTTGATCCAGGTGAGCTAAACCAGGGAGAGAACTGAAACATGCAGGATGCCGGCCCTCGAGGACCCACTTTGGGGACCACTGTCCCAGTGCTTCTATTGCCATCAGCAGAAAGGCGCAGTTCCTGGTCAAAAAGAGCCAGTCAGAGCCACTGAGCCAGGAGGAAGGTCTTAGCTCTGTCAGATGTGGTCATGCAGGTGTTACTCAATGTACTAATGACAGAGAAACAACTTCCCATTCCAGGAAAACTGTTTGTACGCCTTCATTGGTGACCATGCTGACAGGCTCTGCTATTGGGAAGGAGCTATTGCAGCAGAGAGCAAGTGGGAGGATATGAGCAGTGTGTACACAGGCATGACTGACAGTACTAAGACCCTCCTCCTCGCTTTGATTGGTTGGTGGTGTATTACCATCAACCATCATTGACTGGGAGAAGGCACAGTCATTTTCACAGATTATCTGTCCCATACTGACACGACATTGTGACGGTTTTAACAAATGTGTAAAAAACCATGTTAAAAAAAATAAATAAAAGTTGCATACTGCAGCTTCAATGCTACACTCAAAACGTTTCTGAAACTGAAACAGAAGGAAAAATACATCACTAGCCAATACATATCTTAATGCTATACACTCGAAGTTACTGCTCTACATTTTATCAACCAAAGAAAAAACATCAAGTCTAAGTGTCTTCCAAACTAATAAATACTTACAAGGATGAACGTTTTCCAAAGTACAAAGCTTATAAAGTAAATTCAGTGTTCATGAGCCGTTTATGTTCTAACTGGCTAAATTCTTGTTGACAAGGTTACCGAAGATAAATGGTCAAAGATAGTTTGCTGCTTAGAGAGATCACTCGGTCATGTTTCCGCAAAAAAAGAATGGCAAAGATTGTTTGTAACACAATGTCACACTCTGATAAAATTTTAACGCCCCTCCCAGATTTGAACCATTCTCAGCATAAATTCAGTCATACAGTTTGTTAGCCATGAACATATTTGCCAGTTTAATAAAGTGAAACTGTTTTAAGATTATAAATGAATTTGACTTACTGGCATCACAATATCACATGGTTATTTTCAGGTGTACAAAAACTCTATGACCATTCCTTAAACACCATTCAAGCCACCCATATTCTGCACAGATGTTATTTTTCACGAATGAAGCCAGCATCAGGGATGCACATGATGTGTGGATTGGAACTCGGCAGGGTTGATTCTGAGTGTCACAGATGAAATATGTGTTGGACGTCTGCAAAAAGTTGCCATAAGACATCTTATCAGTTTGGTATTTGAGGTGTCACCTTAAATGAACCAGCTAGCTACTTTTGATGTATAGTGGCATATATACAATGGTCTATTTCAATAGATCAATGCATTCTGCCTCAAAGCGAGAAAAAAAAAGTTCAGAAACTAGAAGTTTTAGCCGTTTACGTGGCCTCCAGATTCCACAAACCTTAATCCAGTCAAGTATCTGTGAGATGGGCTGGATGAACAAATCCGATCCATGACTGCCTCACGTCACAACTTCCAGGACTTAATAGATCTGCTGCTTACATCTTTATGCCAGATTCTACACCACACCAACAGGGCTCTGGTGAAGTCCATGTCTCGGTCAGAACTGTTCTGGAAGAAACGTGCTTAGTGCTTATGAGGCACTTGTACACTGAATATCTCTTCAGTCGCTGACATAAAAAAAACAGTTAAGCATTCAAAGTTTAGTTTGTTTTCTTCTTAAAATCTACTGAAAACCTTTAGCTTTGAGCTGGAATAGAGTTGTGTGACTTTAAGAAGTATAAAACTTTGTTGTTAGACAATGATCTGACAAACCACTCTTTTACCAGCTGAAGTCACATGTGAGGCAGAGCATGTGATCTTTTTTTTGCTTGTGAATAAGCTTCTGGCAATACTAGTCTCTTTATCAAACTTTGTTTTCAAGCTAGAATCTATGATTGAAGTCTTATTATTCTTAGTCAAAGTCAGCGTTACTCTCTGACTTTGTGTAAAAGCGTTTTAAGCACAGAGAGCTGCTGTGGAAGCAAGAGCCAGAAGTGCATTTTAATTGAGCTATAAATAAGTTAACTAATAATGAGTTAGTAGGAATATATAGGTTTTTTTCTTCTTACTTTTCTGGTTCGCCCAAAAGCCTTCAGTCAGTAGCATACATTGTATTCACTTGTGATAATATTATTTGACAAGGAAGGCAACAATAGCCTTTTTCTCCACTTGAATGGAGGCTTTATGATGGACGTCAAAGGGCTACAAATGTACCAGTCTCCCAAAATGCACCAAATGGTGATGCTTTTAGCTAACTATGAAAACAGGCATTATTCTTTCTTTTTGAATCAAAAAGTTTAGAATTTTAGTCTGATCTCTTCAGATGTTTTAAAAAGGACTTTGGACTTTTCTACACACTGGAAAATAACTATTGGCACATGGTCTATTACAGGATTTCCTCTTAGAGACTAACAGTCAAACTCGCACCTTCATGTCTTCTCTAGATTAAATTTGCATGTTTGCTACTCCAGATAAAAATTAATATCTTACCAACTCTGATCTGTCAATATTGCTTGTTGCTAGGCAATATCTTCATTATTCAGCATTTTACTAATATGTTTTTCCAGTGTCAGCATGAAAATGAATTCACACTTATGCACACTTATGTGTCAGAAAATACACTGAAGGTTGTGACTGCAATGTGACAAAATGTGAAAAATTCCAAGGGATATAAAGGGTTTTGCAAAGCACCATGAATTTTGATGACTCTGAAAGACCTTTGCCTGCTTTGAGCTGGCATGTCTTCCTGTTGGCAAGCACAAAGTCTTTTCTCAGCAAACTGAACAGGACCCAATAAAGAAAATGTGCATTTTCAAAGTAGAGACTTTAATCAGCAGAAATCATGATAAAATTTAAGCCTGACATACTGCGCAACACTCCCAGTACAAATGTGCTGCTAAAAGAGAAAATATGAACCTGTTTTCTGCTTCGTATTTGAGAAATCAGACCAAACATCAAAATGATGTTGTGGATTTGGATTCCCCCAAACCAGCTTTTATTGCAGTTGGTGCAAATGTTTTGGGGATGTCTCTGACCAGTTTTCACATTTGAAGACTAAAATTATTAAACATTCTTCTTCACAAAATTGTTCAGCCATCAAATTTCAAGTTGTGCACCAAATTCTGAGCTTGATTTGGTTGTGAACTTTTGACCCCTCTTAGACTTGAAGGAGGAGCTTTGGTCTGAACCATCCAACTGTGGCTTTGCCTGTTTGCTACAGGTCACTGTCCTGCAGAAAGTTGATTTTTGCAGCTCCTTTCTTTGAACTTAGTTCATTATACTTAGTCCATCAGCTCTGACCAGATTCCATCTCCCTATTTCAGATAAACGGCTCCAGATCAGGATGTTACTACCAAGTGTCGGTGTGAAGGATGTGTTTGAAGCAGTATGCAGTGTTTATTTTCTGCTGCACATAGTGTTTTGAATGTATGCTAAAACTATCACATTTTGACCTTATCTGATCAGAGCAACTTTTTTTCACATATCTGCTGTGCTCCCTACTTAGAATTTAGCTAGCAATGTTTACTGGTCGTTCCGCTTTGCAATATGCAATAAATTGGCCTGCCTCGTACAGAACAGAGTAAATTTGTCCTGTGATTCTTTGGTTTCCATTACCTAAAGCTATTTCCAGCCACTTATCACTGGGGCTGTTGATGTCACACTGTTTTAGAGTGTGAGTTGTCACCATCTCTTAAGAAATGAGTGATAGCTCCATGGGATAATAGTTGTAGACCGAGCAGTCTTTGGCATTTCTGTAAAAGCTATATTTGGTTATCTTGGAACTTCCCCTTCATGTCATGAACATGTCAGGTCACTTTGTCTCTTTTTTAAATGCCACTTTGACTTAGTTTTTGCTCCAAATACTCAGTCTCCTTCTGTTGTTAAGGAAGCTACACATTCCCTCCCATCTACGGCTGTTTCCTTTGCAAATACTTCAGATGTCTGCTTTTGTTCTTTTAAACATAAATTCTATCCAAACCCACATAACAGTTGATTGTTTGTCATTTATGATTGGCCTTTAACTCAAGAGTTGTTTAATTTGACTGTAGTTGAGTAGCTTACATTGTTTGCTTTGGGATTTATTGAATTATTTTTCCCATGTGTTATTCTACTTTGATTTCTTATGCACATCCTTGTTTCTTATTTTGTGATTTACTAAATTTTAATAATAAATCAGGTCTGAAGAGAACAGTTTGTCTGTAAATAAAAAATCAGCTTAAAAACAAAACAAAACAAGGATTTGTTGTATGTTGCAAATAAAGCACATTGTGTACTTCTTGTATTAATTGGATCAAAGTTTTTTTCTTTTAGTCTCAATGCTTATGTTATGGGTGCATTCATGCCAGTATGAAGATCCAGTTATGAGAATGTGGCTTTCCCAGCAGGCTCCCGTGGTTTTGTGTGTTTATGAATACTGTTCCCTTGACATTTCTGTCCTCTTCATACCCCGCTTTCCAAACGCCCTGCTTCTCCAGAAAGCAGGGCCTTCTTTGATGGGCCCATTATAATCAAACATCTTAACCTTTCTGTTATTATAAATAGACTCCCCCGCCTTAATTTTCTTCAACTGGAAACTGGTTTAAGGTTGGGTCAGATGCAAGGTGGGATAACCCAACTTCCTCTGCCTGCAGAATGTTTTTTCCCTTTTGCTAATGTAAAAAAAGGGTTTTGGTGCTTGAATGTAGGTATTATTACTGGGGATTTTTTTTTTTTAGCTATTTAAGTCAAAAAGCATTGGGAAAATATGAATACCGCATCAGGCTGGACATAAACCCCCATGGGAACACAGTTATTCTGAGTCCTGTGCCATTCCCAAGTTGCCTTGCTCTGGATGTCTGCATAGTTCATGTGTTCTTTCTATTTTCTATGCATAAACAGAACAGGAAGACTCCACATCCCCTGTAATGTGGTTGTCTCAAAAAAATTCCCAGAAGGAATATTTTATGTCATTGGTCCAAATGAGTATTATAATTACATTTTTAAACATCTACTTCTATTTCCTATTGTAACATAGTTTGCTTCAGTTTTTTTTAGAAAGAAGATTAAGTTCATGTACAGTTTGTCCTGTTTTGTTGTGAGTCAACAGACTGTTTGAGAAAGTACTTTGAGGAATCCAGGGATAAGGTAAACATGTCTTCACTGTCACACCGTCACAAAGAAAAACCATGTCTGCTTAGGTGATTGTTTTGTCTGAAGACGGCTGATGGTAGTGTCGCATTTCCACTAATGTTTATTGCGCGGTCATCAAGCATCATAAAAATGGAGACGAGCAAATTTTAGCGCTTCTTATGCCACATATAGTGGTTTTCGTTTTGTTAAATAAGACATTGGCATGACTTTTAACTATTTTAATATTTATTGATTTTTTTAGTCCTATTGTAGGACAACCATTTATCTTCCAAACAATTAAACACCCCAACATTATGATTCCTCAACTGCCATGTTTCACAGTGGGGGAAAGTTTATATATATATAATTTTTCCTTCTTGTTATTGTTCTTGTTTTGTCTGTTTATGGACTATAATTGTGTCTAAATAAAGAGATTTATTTATTGATTGATTGATAGACCTGTTTAGAGCATGTTTTTATATATTTACTAGACATGGCTTGTAGTAAACTGAAAAATTTGCTTCTTACAGGTTTGTACTAGCCAATCATTCATAAAGGGAAGATCTATTGTGTGTGTCACTTATACCGCTATCAGTAGATTCCCCTACCAGATCTTTGTATTTCTGAAGCTCCTCCAGAGTTACAACAAACATCATACTTACTTATTCCCAGTTGGTTTAAATGAACTGCCATCCTCTTTTCGGTTTGCAGAGAATAATTTAACATTGCACTGTGAGATGCTCAACGCTTAGGATGTAGTTTTGGAACCCTTTGTGTTCGTCTATCACATAAAATCTAAATATAATATGATACATCTTAGCTTGTGGTTGTGACATCACATAAAATTTTCAAGAGCACAAATACTTTGCCGCAATATGTTCTTTAAGCATATTGAGCTTAAAGAACATTCTCAGAAACTGCACACTGGAGGCTGTGCTGTTTGTGAGAATCTTATTCCAAACCTTCCTCTAAAGAAAGGGACAGCTGTTGAACGTCCTGTGAGAGCTTGCTTTGATTTGCTATGGGGTGACTTGGTAATTCATGGTTTTTGAAGGGGCTTCCTTTTAATTATGTGGATCTTGTAAAAAGCCAGAACATGTTTATGTGGTGAAAGAAAATTCAACAAAAAATGTGGTGAGGGTGGCCCTGATTGTGAGAGTAAGTATGAAATTATATGTACCTGGGAGAGGAACTCCTGTCCCATTTCCACATTTCTTTACTACTTGCTAAAAATAGAAACATCACCTTCCTGTGATCCTAGCGCTCTCTTGCTGCTCTCTTCTCTTTTATTTTTGGTTTGGGCTGAACACAAGCGCACTTTAATGGACACTTTGTACGTCTGACTCCCATTACAAATCTAGAGCTCTGAAGCCATCTGGGACCAGAAAACCTCTTCATGTGGAAATTGAAGTCATGTGGTAGCTTGTTAGCTTACTTCTTTCAAATGGAATGATTTGAGTGGTGTTTACCACCATGAAGCTCGGCATTAAGCTAATGTCATGTTGAGGATAAAACCATACGCTGCATTGGAAGGCATTTTTATTTCTTAATAATATGAAAGGGTTCTATACTAACCAACGTAAAAAGTGCAATAAACCCAGATTTGATGTGGGTAGTTTTTTAAAACATAAAAAGTACCTTAGTCATACAAGTGCAAGCTGACAGAATGCATGTGACTAGTCATACGGTGACATAGTTTATGTAACTTAAATGCTAAAAAAGTATGTACTCACTCACATATCTGTTTTTTTGACAGGCTGAATGGTTTAAAAATTAATATCAAATAAATATAATCTGGGAAAATACAAATTGCAGCTTTAAAGTGATGATTTCACTTATGGGGCGAACATTTTCCAACCCAATCTGAACCGGTGAAAATTAATTGCTTCTTAAACCTTTATATAAATGTTATGTATATAAACCTATATATATATATATATATATATATATATATATTATATATATATATAAATGGCTTTCTTATCGTCCCTGTTTATCTGTAATTTTTAGTAGATCTCAAACATTTTACATGTAATGAAATCAAAAGCTATTAAGAGTGCCCTCATTGCACATGTGCTTAAATTTGTTATCCCCAGGTGAGTTAACATTAGTCACAGATTAAGCCGATTGTACTATAAAGATAAGAGAATTATCCAATAAGGGTTTGTGTGTTGTCTGACTCCATATCCGCAGCTTGTTTGGTCTGAGTCAGTGTTCTTTGGCTCTTGTACAATTTTCTACTCATCCTGTGGTAAGAAGTCCTAAGCATCTGCCCTCCTCTGAGTCATGCAATCAACATTTTGGGGTTAGCTTTTTGAGTGCTAGTCAAGCAGCCTAAATTAAAATTTAATCTGAATTCGGTAATCCATAAACCAATCTTTTGAGGTTTTAGTGCAACAACTACCTACCATAGCTGGTAAAGAGTCACGTTAGATTAACATCCTTCTGCCTTCACCACACCCTGAGGTTGTTTTGGGTTGCAGGTTTAAGGTTTCGCCCTCTGAAGCACTCACTGAACACACATGACTATACACACACCTTACTGTACAGTGCAGCTCTTGTGCTGAGTTTTTTTCCATAGCCCCACAGTTTTCTGACTGTTTCCAGACTCTTTCTAATCTCAGGCTTTCATTCTTCTCGTGCTGTTGTATAATCCTCATCCTCAAATCGGATTCCATACAGATTAAGACTGATTAAAGACCAAAAGACAGATGACAAAAAAGTTAAAATATGACCAGAAAAAGCACATCGTTTTTTTTTTTTTTCAGTATAGCAAGTGATGTGTTTTGCATTTAAGTTGGTTTACAAAATAAGTTTTCTGTTGGACAAGATAATTAATTACAGTTTTGTTATCAATTTACAGTGTAATTGCATTTTTATCTTATTTATTTTACCCGCCCGTGTTTTTACCAATTGATTTTTATTTGTTGTTTGTTTTACCTCTGACTTCTTTCATGATGCTTTTAATGCACAGTGTGCAAAACATGGAGAGGAAATTTAGTTGATAAATTGGTAAAGGAAGTCTTGACTGCCGCCCCTCTTCCTACAACCCTGTGATTAGCTGAGTGTGATTCAGAATGCTTTGCAAGCTGTTTGTGGTTGCAACGAGGCACTGAGAGCTTATATATGCAAGCTCAGTTTAGAGCTCTATGTCATAACAGGAAATGATGTCACTTCAGCATGACTCAAAGCAGCCTGACCTGTCAACAAAACAAGGTGGCAAAATGTTTGCTCTGTGAAAAACCTTTCCTTCATTGTATGTTTGTTATCTGTAAGCATTCAAACAGTCTGTCCTCTATCCACCAGATTTTGCTTTAGACACCGTCCTGCTGGTGGTTCGGTATTTGTTGCCCCTCAGCCCCAAGCCCGTGAACCCCTCGGCTTCCTGTCAACCCCTGGTTTCATTTGCTTGTTTTATCTTTTCTAATATTTAGACTACGTGTGGCGAAATTTTATATGAAGTGACCATAAATTGTGTTTTAAAAGCAAAGTCTGCCATTGACCAGATAAAGGCTTTACCAGTAGGATAACCCAGTTTGTTGTGCCATTGTTCTTACTAAGCCTGTTATTGAAGGAGTGGCAGCCACTGGTTTCCTTTCTTCCTAACACAATAGTAACAGCGTTCAGGAGACACAGCACAGGAAGTACACGTCCACTACCTAAGTTAAAAAATAAAATGAAATTAGCAGACCTTTTATGGTAATTTATCTAGTTGGCAACAATAAAAAGGAGCTTAATTTCCTAGTAGATGAATCATGTGTTAGGGTGGAACTTTGCTTAAATATGCTGTTCATGTGTTGCATAACAAATGAATATTAAAACCCAGGATTTTTTTTATTTTTAACACGTCACCCAACATAATGGACTGTTTAGCTGAATGTCTCAAAATGGACGAGGTTATCGTCAGGTCAGTGGCATCTCCTCAGACTGTTTACAGGGTTCACAGACCCCTGAAGCTATATTGAAACTCTGAGAATCTGAGCTGAGATAGATGTGAAAAGAGAAGTTGTGAGAAAAGGGAAAAAAAAACATAAAGCAGGTGAGTGCATCTGACAAATTCTTAGCATTCAGTGACCACCTGTGAAGAGAAGAGACTGATGGTTTAACTGCAGAAAGTAGCAGCTCTGAAAAGGCGCCCTTTAAGAAAAATCAAAAACGATGCTTAGTTAGTTAGTTAGTTAGTTAGTTAGATGCTTAATTTTAGCACTTCCTCTCAACATCCAAAAACTAACAGCACTGATGGTATGTCATAGTTGCTATAAATTTCCTCTCCATATCAACAACATATTATAAGAAAAACTAAACCTATTTTTGACAAATGTGTGTTTGTCTTATTTTTCCCAAAACACAAATGTCACAAACACGAATGTGTTTGGAACAACAAATGTTGCACGCTGCATGATGTCTGACTCGATGAAGCGTCATTAACGGTGCTCCTCAGGGTATACCATTTGTTGTCATGCACTTTTTTTTAGCCTCTATGTGATTCTTTAAAACAAACTCCATTCTCCCCCCAAAGTTAGGAAGAGTTCTAGAGTATGTCTTATTAGCTGTCATTTTTGCCTACATGGTTTTGGTGTTTTCCTGCCTGTGTAGAAAATAGGTTTCCCGCATATACGTTTGTTTAGCTTTTTTTTTCTTTTTTTTCTTTGCTGCCTAAAATGAGTATCAGCGTTGGTGGAGGTTCTTAGCTGATTCTTTTAGCTGATTCTTTATCAGAATGTCTAAGACTCTACATGCTCGTGTAGCTCTTTTTTCTTCCAATATGTTTTGGAGGCATGGGAAAGAATTTGTGTTTTTCTTATCCAAACATGACTTTTAAATGCTGATTGACTAAATAAACCACGAGGCCACTCTCACTCTGAAACCACTTTGCTGAAGCACACAGTCATGGAAAGCTAGAGAAGGAGGCCAGACTTCAGATTAAATAAAAAATAAAATAAAAAAGAAGGGTCTTTTGTTTATATTTGAATATAGCCTATATTTCTGTTTGTGCTATGGCTTCATCTTTCTTCATAATCATGCCAGTTTTTGCTGCATATAATGGGCTGCGTGAATTAATATTAGTGCTGCTTAGGTGCGTGTGTGCACACGATGTGTGTGTGTGAAACAAACTTGATAGAACAGTTTGTTTCACACCTTATGTGAATAGTTGCTATCTGACCTTTACATTCTCTGGAAAGTCATTGGTTACTATAGGGATACTTTCTCTATTTGTATCAAGTAAATTTGAGCACTGCTTCCTGAAAACTGCTTGGCCGCGTAACAGTATGATGAAACTTAAGAAGATTATTTTGCAATTTTACACCATACTTCTGCAAAGAGGGGAGACAGGGTTGAAAACCTGTTTAGAAATATTCCACATCGCAAGTTATTCTGTGTTGGTTCGGTTTATACACATGTCAGATAATTAAGATGAAACTTTGACAGTTTACGAAAGGAACCAGTTTTAAAACTTTTCAAACGGGACATTATCTTCTGCTTTAATAACCATGTCTAAACAACAAAATTATTCCTAAATGTCTGTTATCATGACCAAACACATCAACATTTTTTTGAAAGACTAGTGTGCATTTCTAAAAATATTTTGAAATCACAAACTGTTCTATCAACAATCTGATGTTCAGAGTTTAACATTCACGCTTAAAATCTGTATGCACTGCAAAGTTAACAAGCACACGTAAACCTGGACCATTTTCACATTTTGTCACAAGCAACAAATTATTTCACTGTAATTTCACACAAAATACTACAGAAGATGGGAAGCAGAGGAGAATGGCTACCATGTTTTAAGATGTACACCACAAATAAAAAATGAAAACATAACTGCCAAAGTCTGAAATGTACTAAGTGCACTACATTTTATTTGGGAGTTTCAGAATCAAGGCAATTAATTGCAAATGCATGTTTTTCAAATATTTTCAAATATTTTGAAAGTAAAATATTAATGCATCTTTTTTTTTTTTTACCATTCTTCATTACTTTGTATTGGCCTGCCACACAGAAGCTTGTGACAAAGAAAAGATACAAGATAATGTAGCTGGAAGTTGAATGTTCATCCAAAATCTTGCTGGATGAAGATCTTGTGGTTCTGTGTCTCAGCCTTCAGTGTTCAAAGTTATTGTTTCAAAGGACACACGCTAGAGTGTACTTCACATGCTTTTAAATTTAGATTAGTTTCTCTGGAAATTTTTTTGATTCATAATTGAATATAGTTAATTATACATTCTAATTGTTTCTGTCAGCCCTCCTTGAAAATGAAGTGTGGGTTTTTGTTCTGTGTTCTTTAGATGTTAATTCAGTAGGCGTCAAGTGCTTCTTGATAATGAAATAGATATATAATGATGAGATTATCTCCAAAAGATCTTATCCATCAGTAGTGTAAAGAGCACAGTATGATAATATATGAATTTTATCAGCTATATTCATCATACTGTACACCTTTTGGTAGATTATTCCGTTTGCTTGCCTTAATATCAAAACAGCTTTTGAAAACAATCAAGTTTGCAGTATAAGAAAAATTGTTCTTTTCATGTTTGGATGCCAATTGCATTAACTGAGACTTTTTTTCTGCCTGCTTCTAGATTTTGACATGAAGAAGGATATAGATGCATTGATAGCAGAAGAACGGGCAGAAATTATCAGTAAATATGACAAGGTAAGTTGATGTTCATCTTATGATGCCTTATGATAAGGATGGCCTGCAATTGTATCTTTTGTTGTACATTGTGAACAAGATGACGCATTTTGAATGTGTGGTTTATAAATCGACATTGGGAAATTTTCTCTAGGAAATTACAAAGGAGGTTTATTTTAAAGTGACAATGAAATCACTAACCACTTCATATTGACTCAGTATGATATGATGTCAGCCTTCAAGTTTAATGGCTGGATTTTTTTTAATCTCAGAAATATCAGGCTTTATGTTTTTTTAGTCAACTATCTTGATTGGGATTAGAATTTACAATGAATCCCTAAACTCTGGTGCTGTTAATTAAAAGGAGAGTTTGTTTCAGATTGTTTTCCTTGTATATAAATGAATAAAATGGGTTAAAAGTAAATATTTAGTGACAAAACGGCATGATGTGATCTTCTCAATCTGGACTAAATATGTTTTGTTTTTTTAGGGCAGGGAAGAGGGCGTCAGCATTAACCCATGGGAGGACGCTGACTTTAACATTTATAAAGTCATTGACCGCTTCGGCTTCCTGCAGTAAGTAACTTTAAACTGGGTTGTTGTCATTTTATTTCACAATGTGAAATCCATGAGTGAGATCTTTCTGTCTACTCATTAATAGTATAAATTTAACTGCTTTCTGGCTCTTTATGACTTGGAATTGTTGATTTTCCGGGGAACGATCATGCAACTAACAACTTTAGAGAGTTGTTAGTTGCAGAGTTGAAAGTTCTTGTCTTTTCAGCAAGAACTTTCAAGTTTTAATTTATTCTGAATTTCCTATGATGAAAAGGTTATAATTATGCCCACACAAGATGAAATATGCATGCATGTACATATTTGCCCAGGAATTTGGTTAAATGTCTCTTCGGGGGTTTTTTTTGCAGTGAAATCACATTAATTTTAAAACCATCGAAAAACTCTTAGCAAAATTCTGACTGGACTTTTGCTGCCATCAAGATTGATTGAAACTTGTAATTAACCACATATAACCTTGGTCAGAATAGAAAATAGCAAACGCTATATTTGATGGAAGGTAAAAATGATGTTGAAGGATTCAAGGTGAGGCTGTCGATCTTAGGAGCACCAAGAGTCAGTGATGGCGGTGGTAGCATTAGGCTGTAGGGATATTTTTCTGCAACTTGTTCTGATGTGCTGCACAAAGTACAATGAATTTCTGGAAAAGCTTTAATTTCTTCAACTTTCTCCCACATAAACAGCCAGACAGTGAAATCTGGGACAATAAACAGAATATTAATCCCGAATGAAAATCAAAGCTGGCTTTGCAATGGAAAATTAGATGGTGATAATACCAATCAAAATTTTATTACTTGTTGATCGGTACAAAAAGCATTTGATCAATGTAAAATTTGCTATTCGAGACTTTTAATCACACATTAGCAATGATATGTTAATATATTTGAAATTTTATTTCATTGCTTGTTTAATTTAGTCCAGTTTGTAGATTAAAGTTAGTGCTAAATTTAAACTTAAACAATTCATAAAAAACACATGTATATCATTATTGTAAAAAAAAAAAACAATAATTCAAATGTGTCATTATAATCACAAAAGTCCTGTGTTTGGAGAGTGTATCTAAACTCCTGACCATAGCATCTGTTTGTTTGTTTTTTCACAAAGTTCTGTTTATTTAATTTTTCACTTCATCGTAACTCTGTAACTATTTAAAGCGCATAATTGAGTCACTGATGCACATGTATTTCTGCTCCAGTGAGGAAGAACTGCCGACACCCACTGCCCTTGAAGAGAAGGTAGGGACTTTCTTTACTGCCCATGTGATACTTTTTTGCCCTCTCACTCATGCATTGGGCGCTTATGATGTTCTATGTTTTTGCCTTTTCAGCAAAAGCAACAGGAGTTGGAGCGAGTGGATAAATGGCTGAAGATGTTGAGAAAATGGAACAAATACAAGAACAGTGAAAAGGTTAAGAGTGGCTCCCATGAGATGCCAGCATGCCGTCTCAATTTAGCATCTTTGCTTCTTCTATTTTTTTCATTCTGCTACGGGATGTTTAATTTCCATGGCTTTTTATAATTTATTTTCCATTACCTTTTAAAGCATTGCTTATTTTCTTATTTACCACCCACCACCACCACCACCATCTTTTCCCCAATTTCTGTGGTCAGCCACAAAAGAAAAATGACTACAAGCAAAAGTTCTTAACCTTTGAGATTTGGAAGTGGAATATACATAAATCTGCGCCTTTCTCCTGTGATTGCTGTGGTGAAGATTGATTGCATATTGTAACATATTGTGTATTTCAGCTGGTGAAGCGTGTGTATAAAGGCATTCCTCTGCAGCTCAGAGGCGAGGCGTGGGCCTCGCTTTTGGAGGTCGAAAGAGTCAAACGAGACAATCCGGGAAAATATGAGGTATGGGGATTTTTTTATTATTATTATTACAAGGATAATAGTTGGTAGTGTTTAACTGATGGATGGTGTTGTGGAAAAATGTTCTGTGGTCCAGAAAATGAAGCAGCAGGCTCGAAACTTCTCTACAGAGATCAAGCAGATAGACCTGGATGTCAACAGAACATTCAGGAACCATATCATGTTCATGGACCGCTTTGGAGTGAAGTGAGTTCTTCATTTGCATTTCAGTTTTCTACTATTATTCACTTTATTGTTTACAGCCGTTTTCGATATAATTTTAATCATTTTTACTTCCTATTTTTGACTTAATCCAAACATCTACTTGAAGACAATTTTATTCTTTGACATAATGTTTTGGGTATTTTATGTAAACTGTGATGGAAAACTTTCAGGACTTCCTTTGGTTTCCACGTAAGCTTTTCTGTATTGTTGTTTTCTGACATCTCATGTGTTTTTTGTTTTTTTTATTATTTTCCCCAAGTGGGATTCCTGCAGGGTGTGACCTCTGGCCTAAACTATAAAGCACACTACGCAGTTACAAAAAAAAAAACAGAGAGGTGGTTTCCTTCTCTCAGCATTTTATTAGCCTTCCTGTCAGCGCACAAAGCCCCACAGGAAATGGCGCTCACACAGAATGTGCACCGGTACAAAGGCACGTGTGCAAAACTGCCCCTGCAGCAAACGGTGACAGATGTCACACCAATTCAGAGACCTATTCAAATCTTTATATTTTTCTGCTATTATTTTTGTTTTTAAATTATAGGCCGTTGCAGAAGCCACTTTTTGTATCTCTGACTGTAGAAAAGTGCTCTCATCTTTTCCTTTGTAATGTACTTCCCCTTGAATTCAAAGCTGCTAAGTCCAAAACACCACTTCATCCTGCCTGACTACCCACTCCTTCCCTGCGAGTCAACAGCTGTCCACAGACACTGAGACACTGACAGCTATTTAAAGCTCCTTTCCTGTTTCTGACACTGTATTTGTCATTGAGGCCTACAGGGGAAACATCCTCTTTACATTTACATTATGTTTTTCTTAATACCCCTTTTACCCCCCACTCACAAACACATTCACATGTGCAAACAATGGGTGCTTTGTGCTGACTGTCTAAAGCTTTTGAGTCTCGAGATGTAATTCGACAGATGCACACCACAAAATGCTTGAGTCAGAAAGGATTGATTTAAGATGCAAGATCGTAGAGTTTTGCAAAACTGTTTATGCATCTTGTTTCCTCATTTTTAGACATCAAGCACAATCTCCAGTTTGTTCGATTAAGATTTTAAGAAAAAAACTAAGTATAATGTAATTGGAATGTAAAAGGAAATGGCACGTTGGACTTCCTTTATTTAATTGTCCTTGAAAATAAAATGAATGCCTCCATTCAATCCATTAATTGTAAATAAAGAGGATTGCACAAATGCAAACCTACCAAAGAATGACCTATCCACCTAAGCTGACAGGCAGGGGAGGAAGATTAATTAAAGAAGCAGACAGGAGGCCCATGCTGGTTCAGAAAGGGCTGGAGAGATCCAGAGCTCATGTGGGAAAATCTGTTGACAGGACAAGAACTGTTACTTGTGCTTTTCACAAAGCTGCCCTTGATGGACAAGTGGTGAGAAGAAATGTACTATTGACAGAAAACTATGAGCAGTTCTGTTTACGGTTTCTGAGAAAATATCAAACATGTGGAAGAAGTTGCTCTGGTCAGAGGAGACCAAAACAGAACATTGAATTACATGCAAAATGTAGTGTGTGGCTGAAAAAAAAAGAATATATAAGATGGTTGTGGTGGTGGCAGCATCATGCCGTAGAAATGCTTTTCTCCAACTGGGGCACTAGATTTGAGGATGAATAGGTGCAGGGCAATATCTGGAAAAAAAAATTCAGTGAGAGGCTGAAAATGGAATGACTTTAGTGAGAGATTCAACAGCCAGTAGAACAACAACCCAACACACAGAGCCAGAGCCGCTGCATAGCAGAGGTCAGAGTCCAGACCCAAATTCAGACGAGAATATGTTGCAAGACTTGAAAATTGCTCGTCACCAAAAACAACTGAACTTGTTAATATAAGAACACACAGGTAGTAGTAACATCAACTAACATACATACCTGTTTATGTTAGCAGGTCGTAACATCGTAACATAAACAACCTGCTGTCATGATTATGTCTCAGGAACCACATCCTTGTTTAACCAGGTTTTTTTTGTTCCCTCTCCAGGCAGCAGGCACTGTTTTACGTACTGGCCGCTTACTCTGTCTACAACACGGTAAGAGCTTTCTGACAATCTGTATGTGCAAACCCAGTGTTGTGCAACAAGAGTTTTTTTTTTCTTCTTTTTTTTGCCTGCACTTGCCTTGCATTTGAAAGTAACACATCGGTGGAGCACCAACCACAAGTCCATCAGTGGCGTTGGTTACTTTTCAGTTTCGGTAGAGCTAGCTAAGCATTCTAGACCCATCTGTTCTTGCTCTATTTGGAGCTTTTATTTTTGAGTGTGGTTAAGCCTGAATCTGCTCCATCAGGTTTTACCTGTGTGACCACCAGGAGCTATTCATCTATGTACTTAATTAAACCAAACGCTGCTAAAGAATTTGGTTTATATAACTGAAATGAGATAATAACAACTTTGCTCTTGTTTTCATTGTCGAGGAAAAACTATTCTCTAATAAATAATCTATGATTCTAACAAAACATATGATCAAATAATGTTCACCATCTTAATTTGTCATCATAAACTCAATTACTGTATTTCTATGACATCAAATATCCTGCTATTACTAATATTTTAAAAAAGGAAGTCTGGTTGAACCAAGTCTCTCTGATGAAAGTGATTCAGAATCCAACCAGTTAGATAAAGAGGTAATATTACTATGTAAATATATTATAACTTCGCAGTCACACATTCTTGGAGCTTGTTTCTCTCGCGTGTGGAGCTTAGCTAGAAACAGGATAATTGTGCCACCAGCATGTTTACAGTATTGACATTTTACAATACAGACCGTTTACCATTTTGCATTTTTTATCTTTTCTATCTTTGCTGTATTATTAAATCTCTTCCACATTAAACCCATATCTGCTAATGAGGTTATTTTACACAGGTACAGATTTTGACAACCTTTCTCCCATGCCTGTCCTAAAATGTGTAAAGTCTTGAAATAAATAAAGTTTAACAGCAGTAGCATGATCACAAACTAAAAAAAATAGAGACAAACTAATTCTATGTTTGTGGGTTTTAACAAATTTACTGGTGCCACAAATACTGATTCCCTTTATAATGTCTTTCAAAGAAATTGGAGTAATTTTTATAGTTATACTTTAAATTAAACTCATTAGTAATATATAGCATTCTATTTTCATTTGGTGTAGAAATAGGACATGATTCAGAGGCTCATTTCTTTTAGACACTGGGCTGGATAGAAATCCATATTTGTGTTCTCACTACTCAGGTCTTACCTCTGGCTGTCTGAACGTGAACTGTTTGGACCGTGTAAACAAGTGATCCCCCCTGTTTATACTATTTCAAGCTCAGCTGTGAACGATCCTGCTCCATTGTGGTTCACACTGAGACTCATGGTCGCCTCTTAGCGATAAAACCCTTTTTCTTAGCATCTCACCCCCCCCACCAACTGAATAAAATGACTCAAATTAAAGATTTTACTTCTCTAAAATTCTCGGTGTGGCAATATGGTACTGCAACAAGCCTTAGGTTACAAATTTATCCTCATGCTAAATGCTTAATTCTCATCGACTTACAGATTATTCTAGAAGATCCAATCGTCACATCTTTTCATGACAGAAGAAATATTCTTCCAGTAAATTAAGCTACAATTAGCTTCACAGGAAATTATGTAACAGCTGTTACTATTTCTAAAGCCTATCAGACTGAACATTTCTTGTATGTTCACCTCATATTTCTGCATCTAATCCATGTTCAGAAATGTTCTCTTGTCTTTTAAGAGGGTCTAGTTAACATCTGTCCAGATAAAGATGGATGTTGTCTACCTAGCAGTCTAAATGCTACCCCACACCCAGGAATGTTTTTCTGATAGGGTTTTTTTTCATCAGTTCCTCTGTGGTGGAGGTGCATGAGCCAGAGGAAATGGGCATGCGTTGCTCCTTTATTCTCCCTTTCCCACTCTTCTCACACAATGCTCAAAAGAAATTGGGTCAGTGGGAGAGCTAAGAGAGAAAAAGGAAAGGCAAAATAGAGAGGAGGATGTTTGACTTTTTCACATATGTGCTGGTAGAGAAAAATGTAGGGAATGTGCAGTTTAACCTCTCTTTAACCCTAATTATACTTACCGTTTGGCCTTGAAAGGACACATTTTGGGCTTCTATTTCTTTCTGCCAAGCAAATCCTCCTTAATATGGACAGATGCCATGTGCGTGACTGTGTTTGCCAATGCCAAGGGCTTGTTTCATGTAAATCAGTGAATCATTCCGATGTCAGCTTGGTGGTAATTCAACAGGAAAACATAATAACACTGAGAATGTATGTGTATGACTGTAAATATTTGAAAATGTTTTCTGTAAATTGTTGTTTCAAAAATTAAGTAGAGCTATTCAGTTTGTTTATACAGTTGCATCAGACTTTCAGGTGTGTTATATTTTGACCTATATAAGTGCTTTATTAAATTATGATGAGTCCCTCTCATTTGTCCACTCTGTTTGACTTAAACACTTTGCTCTGCTGTTTTTGTTCCAGGAGGTTAGCTACTGCCAGGGAATGAGTCAGATCGCTGCAATTCTACTCATGTACCTAAACGAGGAAGATGCCTTCTGGGCTTTATCTCAGCTCCTCACCGACAGCAAGCACTCTATGCACGGTAACAATAATGAGAAGATGCAGATGTACAAAAATAAAAGGCTGACCAATGGTTTTTTTTCTCTCTCTTTTTAACTATCTTTTATAGTTAAAAAGATAGTGCAGATTTCTTTAATTTACAGATTAAAGAAATAATCTTCGTGTGAAAACTGCACATTTTTATTCAGGTTATGATTGTCTGGTGGATTTGTGTGTTTGATTGTTACAAAAAAAAATCAAAAACTAAAGAAATGTTTTGTGGGACATACTTTTTCACAGCAGTGTTAATGTCATTACTGCGCGCCGTATTATCACTTACAGTCGGTTTCTTTTTTTCCTATCTTGTAGGATTTTTTATTCCTGGATTTCCCAAGTTGCAACGTTTCCAGACTCATCATGAACTCATCCTCTCCAGAATGCTGCCCAAGCTGAAGAAACACCTGGTGAGTCGCTGTGTGTGCGTGTCTGACTGATGTTTAAGCTCGGTGGCTTCATCACTCTGTTCAGTCGGTTTGAAAACTGTGATTTATAACAAAGTTCTGTTGGAACATTTACTCTGAGACTCGGTTTCATGGTTGATTTGTGTTCCCACAGGACAAGGAGCAGATGACGACAGGGATTTACTCCACCAAATGGTTTCTCCAGTGCTTTATCGACAGAGTCAGTATTTGGATGCTTATTTAGCTTTTCAAACATGAACCGTCTGAATTGTTGCTGTTGTTTTTAATTAGTTATTCCATTTTTCCCACTCTGCTGTTTCCATAACAGACGCCATTCACCCTCACCCTCCGCTTATGGGACATCTACATATTGGAAGGAGAGAAGATACTAACCGCCATGGCTTACACAATCCTCAAATTACACAAAAGTGAGTGAGAAGCTCATGTAGTTTTTATCTTTGTCTTTATGTGCTGCACTGAGGGAATTACTGCTGTATCTAGGCATCTTGTCTGATTTCTGAGTGTTATTGTGTGGATTACAAGGCAAGCTTCCTTGCATAACTCAAGCTGACCGTTACTGTGGAGAAGAATCAAAAGCTGACTTTTCATTGGATGCACAGATGAACATTCTCTCAGCATATTGGTTGATTTCTTCCATTTACATAGATGGTTGAATTGTCAACAAGCATTTTTATCTTTCATTTACCCCACACTAGGAATATGGAATCATGTGGATTAATTTAGCTGTATTTGCATCAATATCTTGTGTTTAATCAGAACGCCTCATGAAGCTCCAGCTGGAGGACATAAGGGAGTTTCTCCAGGAGCAGCTAGCGGATTCGTTCCTCCTGTTGGATGATATGGTGGTAGAACAGCTACAGACGGCGATGTCAGAGCTGCGCAGTAAAAAGTTGGATCAACCTCCTCCAGGTGCAGCGGTGTTTCATTGTCTTCATGCTCTTAAGCC
Organism: Poecilia picta; assembly: GCA_033032245.1. Lineage (NCBI taxonomy): Eukaryota > Metazoa > Chordata > Actinopteri > Cyprinodontiformes > Poeciliidae > Poecilia > Poecilia picta. The sequence goes on from CM065358.1 coordinate 15,965,802, forward strand.
TCATGCATCACTTTGTCTGATAAACTCTGATTAGCAGTGCTGCTTTGAGTGTTGTGAAGTTACAGAAAAGATAAAACATTTCTAAATTAAAGTAAAATAAATAAATAAGTATGCATTTATGCAGATTTATGCAGACATTAATTTACAAGATGAACTCTATGTACTTCTGTGACTTTTGAAGGTAGTTGCTTGCAGTGGATTTCTATGTAGGTGCATCAAGATTAAATATGGTTAATAAAAATGCATCACTGATTTTTTTATATTTTATATGTAAACATTTTGAAAACCACATATGTTTACTTCCACTTTGCAACTATTTTGTATTGCTCTAGTGAATAAAATACCTATTAAAAGCACACTGAGTGTAATGTGACAAAATCTGATTCTCAAGAACCACTGTATTTTTCTGTGTTTCCTTCTCATGCCTGTTTTCTTTCTTTTTTTTTTTTTAGCTAAGTCAGATGAGCTCCCAAAAAAGCCTCTGGGTCAGGAGAGACCAGTTGTCCTTGTGCCGCTGCAGCCTAGCTTGCATCCGGAGGTGAAAATAAACCTGCAGACCAACAGCAAGCCTATAAAAGAGACCCAGAAAACAGATGCAACCACCAATCATCAGATTCCTTCTCCCTCTGAACTCCAGAATTCAATGAGCTTCTCTGGAGCAAACACATTTTCAATGTCTCCAGTAGCTGTCCCCACACAGGGAACACCTTCTTCCCTGAGGCATTGTAGATCACCTCCAGTACCTCCAAAGGAAAACAAACCATCAATTTCCATAGGTTTGGGTAGAGATATGAAGACTTCTTCCCCAGAGGTTTGCCAAGAGTATAGAAAACCTGAGAACCAGACAACAGATGTAGAGTCTCAGGAGGAGTCCGTGGATTGGCCACCCCCCTATGAACCCTCTCCTTTGGATGCTGTGACTATGCAAGCGGGGGAGGAACTCATGGATCTTCCTGACCTACCACCTCCACCATTGTTTTTCCCCGAGCAGATTGACCAAAGGTCTCTGGGCCGGGAATCACCCTGCCTGGGACCTGGGACTCATCCAGACCTGCATCGTCACTCTCCTTCCCCTCGGTCAGCCTCACCGCTGGTTGTTCCACTGAAGCCATCACCGAGGCCAAGTCCAAAACCTTCCCCGCACAACTTCACAAACAAAAATACTTCTCCTACAAAATCTTCCTCTCACTTTGTTCACACATCACCCTCCTCGTCATCTCCCAGAGTCCCACCCTCAAAACCAACCAAGTTCCCAGTTTCCCTTTACGTTCCTGGAGCCATGGGTGACCGGAGGCCCTCCAACACATCTCAGTATGATAATCTCTCTGAAGCTGATGACGAGGATCGCTTTGTGGAGAGACTGCTTGCCTCTACTCCTGAGGAATTTCCCTGCATGAACAGCAACTCCACCCATGCTACTGACGGAGCCTATGACCCTACCTTCTTCCCTGTTCCCCCACCTCCTCTCTTCATTCCTCCTTCCCCCTCTCCTCTTCCCCCTGTGATGTGCACCTTCCCCAAGTTGCCTCAAGAACCAGAATATAAAGGAGACGGCAGCTGGGTGAATGATTCCATCATCCCTCCTCCACCACCCAGCTTTGCAGACAAACTCACTCCATTTCAGTGCAGCTCTGCCCTCTGCTCAGACCCAAACAGGTCCTCATCACCCGTTTACTCTAAGAATTTCTCCAGAGGCCCCAGAGACCATTCTGCCTTCCCTGCACCTTTGCTTTACACAGGGTCTCCCCCAGCTCACTCCAGGTCCTCAGGACAGTCACCGGTAGGTATGGCAGGGGTACAGTCCAGCCCAAACTTCTGTAGGACACCTCCTGTTGGACAAAAGCTTCCCAAATCAGTGACTTTTTGATTGGGCAGTTGATAATTCATCTAATTGATTTTCAAAGCTGTTGTAAAGATGAAAGGGCCAGTAGTTCCAATGTTTGTCAAATATTTCTGCGTGCATGTTTAATATAGCATTTTTCATGTCCAGCTACTGTACCCACGTCTGTGAAAATTGTACCATGTTTCTAATGGAAATGTTGTCAAACCTGTATTTGATGCTGATCTCAAGAAGTGTGACTGCCCGTTGGTTAGTCATAGAAATGCATTTTGTTTTCTTTTTGAACAGAGACGTAGTGCACATATCACCATTCTTCCACCTCTAGCTATGCTAATTTTGTTCCAAAAAGGTGTCTTAATATTAACATGGACTACTTAGTACAGCAACTCTAACAAAAGGGCTACCAGTTAACACCATCATTACAGTCAAAGTATTCAGCTGGAGTTTGTAGAAAAGTGTGAGCACGCTCACAAATCTTCCATTGGTCAAACGCTGAGAAAATGTCATTAACCTACAATAAGCATAGTTTAGCACAGGATTTCTACTAAACCAGACTGTATTCATGGAGTGCTAATAAAACTACAATTTCCTTAACGTTGTAAACACCAGCAGCAGTAAGGATGGTGCAATAAATGTAAATGCAGACCAAAGTATTTTAGACATTTCAGATTCTTTCCCTGGGAGGCTGCAGTGGGTAGGTACCCTGGGGCTCTTTTATAAGTAAGACGTGTTACAGAACTCATTTTTGGGGGGCTTGGGAGGAGAAAGCTCTTTCAGTTATATATGTTTTTACAGCAAGGATATACTATGTATATGTTCATGTATATATTAACTTTGGAGACCTAATGTAATATATTGGCACAGACGGTTTGTTTTTCAGTAGAAGTTGACACATTTGAAGATGGCTCCATCTAGTGGTCAGAAAACAAAACACACCCCACAGTGTTTTTTTTGTATTACTAGTCAGTGTTACGTTAATGTTCAGAAAGCAAGTTTGAATACAAGTGACATGGGAGAGTTCAGTGTGTAATTCAAAGGAAGTAGTTTGTGTGTGTGTGTCATTTATTTATTTAAATATAAAAAGTAATCTTTAAACATGGAGGCTGAACCATAACAGATCTGGGAGGGCTAAGCATAGTCAAATATTAAGTTGTACTATTTTGGGTCCAAAAATCTGTTTGTTTTTTGGACACTTAGCAACTGTTGCAGCTTTGTTTTTCTATCAGTCTTCTGCTTAAGACTTTGGTCTGTGCTTGCATTGCCTCACTATAAAAGTACTGTTTTTGGCATTCATACATGTATGTTTGGCATGACGGAGTACTGGAGCTTTTTTGTTGTTGAATGTCATCACATATTACACATCACTGCTCATTTAAGGAATGTTGTCATTATGAAAACTGAGGCTAAGACCAAAGCATACCTGCATTTATACAACTACTTGAGTTTTATAAAGAGATTAACTATACATGTCTCGTTATGTTCTTCAAGCAATCATGTCCTTTCAAATGTTTATTGCATAAAAACAAAATAATGTAGTCTTACAAAATATACAAGCCTTTAGTAGCTTCCGTTCATTTTATGCAAGATTGTTTGCATAAAGAGTACATTAAGAGCAAGGAAACAGGATGACAGCAGATACAAAAGCTTAATTTAAGTCAGTCTACTGGTCTTTAGCCCACACCCTTTCTGGGTTACTATATCCAAAGTTCATCTTCATAATCCAACACTGTGATTTGCTCAGAATTATATTATATTTGCATAAATAGACAACTATCCCGAATGGCATTTTCCACATTGAGTTGTTACCAAAGACTGCACTCATCTTTCAGATGTTCTGCATAAAATACCTTGGCTATAAAAGAAAATGAAACATTACCTCAATGTAACATGATGAGTGCAAAATAAGCTTCCGATGGCTCCAAGCTACAAAAAAAGTGCATATTATATGTATATATTTTACAATGATTTAGTACATGATGTCCATGTTTTGAGGAGAAACAGACATAGGAAATTACATGGCTTTTTTTCTACACTTCAGCGCAATCACTGTCCCTAACTGACTATTTAGCAGCAAGTATTCCCAGATTTCTCATTACATTCATATTCTGATCTGACTCATGAGGACGAAGAGCGAGTTGACGCTTTCCCTGAGCTTGGAGTCTTCTTCAGGTCCCAGTGTCACTCCAGCCAAACGAGCGGATCCGTTTGCTCCCATAATGCACGGCAAGCTGAGGAACACCTCTGCGCCTATACCACTCCATCCCTAAGAAATCAAAATGCAGATTTTTAAACAATAAATAAAAAAATAAATCAATTCAAATATAGTCACCTGGATGAATAGTGCAATGCCACTTTATCTGACAATTTGCATCATTTATACGTTTGTGTATTACTCATTTTCTCGGCTCCAGTCCTTGCATTGTGAATCTCTCAAAATCTAATTATCAAAATTTTTAATTTTGATTCTGAAGGCTGTGCACCTTTTCTACCGCCATTGTTCCTACACTTGGATACAGCATTATGACTATCTAGGGTCTTACTAATGTCCTTTTTTGGCTTACCCTCCTCGACTGACACAATAACTGACTGCCAGGTAACTGAGATGCAATGAATGACTATATAGAGCTGCACTGTGTGAATCGAACTAACATTAGCTTTTCATTGAGATTGTAATTCACTGAAGTACACTTGCAGTGTGAGACTTGGCAATAGTGGACCTATTGTTTTAATAACTTAAGAGCTACCTGAGCCAGTGTGGAGATGGAGTGAATCTTCATCTTATCTGTCAAGATGGTGTTGGTGATGTCCGCCACAGAAAGACCAACAGACCAGGACCGCTGGCCTCGATTTTTCATGAGCTCAAATGCTCTGAATGGAAAAAATAAAGATATGAATAATGGTAAGACGTTAATAAAAACTATGCCTTATTTTCATGTCTGTAGCAAAAGTACCTGTCTAGCAACGGCTTGGTAGAATTGGATCCTGGGGCGATCTCAAGTGCTCCGTTAGAACTCAGTCCAACGTTACTTATTACAGGAACTATCAAAACACACACAGAAACACTGGTGAGCTTAATGGTATGCATGATGTACCACATGCAAGATCTCCTGGATGAACTACACAACTTGTCACCCTAATAATGGTGCAGATGAGCAAAAGGGACGAATACAAGAAAGTTAAAATAACGGCAGATACATTTTCTAACTATTAGGTTTTTTCTTTTTTCTTATAAAACATTTTAGACCAAATTTTCCAATATTCTGAGTTTTTTTTGTGTAAACAAGCAAAACTAAAGAGGTAACTACACAGAAAATCTTACACTATGATTAAAACAGATTTTACTTTCTCGGTTATTTTGGTCAGAGTTGAGTAAATTAAGAGGAATAATGTTGTTTCCCACCTTTGCTCTCAAGGAGTCATGTGAAATTTACAGGTACATTTCAACAGATTTTCTAAACAAATATAACAAAAACTTTAAAGTTAGGAATATAGAATATTTTGTAAGGGCAAGGAAAATAGATTTGAAACACAAACATATTCTCTTAAAGTCATACTGTCACCAAAATTCTCATAGGGAAGATGGCTGAGTTGATTGCTGTCCAATTTAACAACATCCTCCACTAGAGGGGCTACCCACAGGAGACATTGCTAAAGAAACTGTCTATTCAAAGAATACTATATTCAAGCATTTTAATGGAAAGTTGTGCGGAAGGAAAAAGTGTGACAAGCAACATGGATTATTGTAACATATAAATCCCATAGAGAATCTATGTAGCTTTGTCAATAGAAAGATAAGAGACAACAGAACCAAATATATTTGAAGTATTACATAAAGTGTAATGACTCCATATGCGAACATCACTTTAAATGTATTCATTATTATTATTAAAATAAATTAACATATATTGAGATGCACCTGCACACTCAGACTCAAAGATCCATCAGGGTAAATGTTAAACCAGTTTTTTGTGACAACAGCATTAACATAAACCTTTATGTAACCATCTCCCACTCACCTTTATTGTCTGAGAGCTCACCTATGACCCAGGCAGGTTTGTGTGTATTCAGATTAATATCCAGAACGTGGCTCAGACGCTCGGAGTCCAGGTTACACCCCGCCCCAATCACCCGTGTCGGAGGGAGACCACTTTGCCTCCAAGCAACGTGCGTCATGATGTCCACTGAATCGGTAGGAGCTGAGGTTATACGACAGCAATAAAAAAATAAAACTTTGAAGAAGTGTCTGTTACTGACCTGGTTGTGAGGCAATAAGCAGGATGGCATTGGGGCTAAGATGTACCAGGTTGGGGATTATTCCTCGGTACAAATCAACATTAGTCTGGACCACCTTCACATACGACTCGTCGTTGTTCCATGAGTTGACTGTCACCACTATAACCGTGGATCCCGCCGAAGATGAAATATCTACGTAATAAAACATTTAACATGGTCAGTACTTACTGCTAAAAATTTTATAGGAACACAACCACATCTTAAAAACTAAGCAAACAAGGTGGTGAGTCATCATGGAAAGACCTTGTCAGCACAACGCCGGGAGTCCTTTCAAATTCCAAAAGTATTGTTGGCCAAAAAGGACCGATGAGTCATAACATGACGGAGCAGAAAGTGACGTACCTCTGGAAACCTGCACCTTCGGCAGGTTGAAGATTTCCAGATCCGTGGCGCCGCCTTTGGAGGAGCTTTCAGCGACGTCGATAAAAACTAGTTTGTCCACATTACACTACACCATGTGAAAAAGAGATGAGCATTAACTCTGTAGCATTAATTCATCACACAAAACCAAAAAAAAATGTTGTCTGCCACACTGTCAAAAACTAAGGTAGCTACCTTAGATAAAATGCTCATCACACACGCCATGCCCAAATCTCCTCCTCCAACAACTGAAACTTTGACGTTTTGCTGGTCTTGATGCCTGATCCCACCTGAAGTTAATATAAAATAACATTTAAAAAAAAAGTCTGATTTGTGAAGGTAAAAATTAAGAGTGAATGTAAAGAGCAGCACCATCATTAATCTTCAGATTAGACACATAAGCCATGAGCTCATGGGGGTCCTTGGTGTCTTCTGTGGTCCTGGAAGATAGCGGAGGGTCTTCCTCAAACTTGGAAATCATTTCATTCAGGAGACCGACGACGGTTGACCTGGGCTGTAACAGAGAAAGGCTGATGAGAACGTCACAGCTAGACTTGTGATAGTTATTGTTATGAGACACACAGAGTCAAATGTACTGTTTCAATAGTTCCAAAAGAGCCCAAAAACCCAAGGCTGTAAGATAAGCAGCAGATTACATGCTAGCTAACTCAGCAGATAGACTCGCTAATTTATCAGCTAATATCGGCTTCCTATACTTGTGTTCCTTCATAGAACACAGAAAAAATACTTGTATGTTTAGCACTGAGTTTATATTTTAGCTTTGGTATATTTACTAACATCAGAGTAATCAAAACGTATAGCAGTATTACACCACTAATAATACATAATTTTAGAAGTGGTAGGAGTAAATGCTTTTATTTTAATTTTTTTTTTCCAAAAAAAAAAGGTTTGATTCCGCAATAGATTTTAGTGCAACAGACATGTGAAATCACAGTATTTTTACTCCAGATTATGAGACGGTGAAGGTCCCAATGCCAAATTAGACACGAGTGCAATTTTAGAATATGGATAGCAAACGCGAAAGCTTACATGATCCCAGTTGTGAAGAACCGGCAGGTGGATCCGTCCCTTCGCGTCGACATGTTTTCCCTCTCTGATCACCATGTTGGAGGTGGGCCTCAGGAGGCATATCGGAGGCGTGAACGGGAACGAGTACAGGAGCCACAGCTCGATGGGGAAGTTGTAGGAGCGGCCTGAAGGAGAGAGGCTGCCATTACAACGTCCTCTGACGTAAAACTGCATAGACAGTGTTTGTAAAATTCTTACCATCATACTTTACAGGAACGACGCCAGTTAATTTCAGGAGCTCCATCTGGCTGTTATCAGAGGATGCTGAAAAACACAATACATCACCTGTTGGTTAACACAGTATTGTGAAAATGTATTTGCCCCCTTAGATTTGCTTTTAGTTACATAACAGAGCATTTTAGGAAAGTTACATCATTGTGATGTGCAAACATGGTGGTAATACTGTGATGATCCTGGCCAATTTCCTGCATCAGGACCTGGTCAACTTATCAGTTAGTCAATTAGATGCAACTAATTGACTAATTCAGTCCTCTACCAGAAAAATCCCCTTTGAGATTATTTGAGCAAAGATTTGTGACCTTGAGCTCAGACACAAAAGCAAGCCACCACCAAACTGCTACAATTTTTTTTTTAAATCTGGATTTTGGAGTGGTCTAGTCAAAGTCTGGAGAGAAGTCACATTGAAATTGCAGTAGAATGGCCCGAAAAAATGTCATCTTGCACAAAAACCTTCCAATGAGGCTGAAGTAAAATGCATTCTGAAAGAAGAGGCGGCTATAATTTTTCCACAGTGAGGTAAAAGACTCACTCAGAGGATTAGAAAACACTTGATGGAAGTTAGTGGCGCAGCTGATTAAGTTTGGAGGTCCATCACCTTTTCACATAGGCCATGGTTGGATTTGATAGCCTGTGTTCCCTTATTAAATGAAATTATCATTTGCTGTTCATATTTACTCTTCCTGATTATAAAATGTGATTAATGAGCCAAAATATGTTAGAGATCAAATACATTTTCACCAGAATGTATTTTGTCAAACAAATGTAAAGGTAGCACAAAAACTTACTGTACATGCCAGTGTACAGCTTCATGTCTGGGAAGATGCGATTAATCTTTTGAAGTTCCTCAACTGTGACATCTCCAAATTTGTACTAGTAGAGGGAAAAAGATACGATTAGTAACAGCATGCGGAAGATTTATAAAGGATAAGTTTTTTTATTTTAAGTTTTTTTTGTGTGCTCAGTGAGCACAAAACTCAATTTTTTGTTATGACTTACACAATGAAAGTCTGGATTCTCACTAAGAATGATTCTCAGTTTCTGATCCTGAAGTCTAAATTCATCCAAACTCAATATTCTTAACTCAGGGTTAGGAGACATTATTGCTCATTATTAGATACATGACTTAACCTTTCATCGTTCAAAAGTCATTCAGTAGTAAGGATGTCGTTTTCCAAGTCAGTCTAAATAAATCATGACATGGTGCAATACGTCCTGTTCTGTTGCACAACTGATGTCGCATCTGTGTGATTTTAACAGCTGACAAAAACAGAAATGTTTTTTGAAATCTAGTCATTTCAAATCAACACAATGTCATAATTGATTTAGAGCGAGAAAGGCAACCAAGTACATTCAGCTTTTTAAAAAAATCTATTTTAAGTTAAAGATTAAGATGCACCACAAGACATTTAAATTTCTGGATAGAGATAGAGACAAAAAATATTTTTCTAGCCTTTATTTGTAAGGAAATATTAATGGAAAAAAAAGACTGACAAATTAACTTTCATCTTTTAAAACCTATTATTTTTGGGAGCAGCCATATTCGATGCCCCCACATTCATTTGCACTTGTGTGTTATTTTCTTTAACTTCCGATTACATTCTTTTTAATAACCCTTTCTCAATTTATGAATAATTATTCTTGTATATTGTCCTGTGCTTCTTTTACTATGATGATGTTTATAATTTTTTATTTCTCCACTTGATTATTTTAAAATCTTGTATATCACTTTCCCAATTGTGTTAAAACTTTTTAAGGTATTATTAAAATCCTAATAATTAACACATCTGTACAATTAACTCAAAAAAGTAAGAACTATTAAAACTTCTGCCACAAATTTCAGTTATTTTACAAATGAGCTTTTTTTTACTGAAACTGTCAGTTTCTTGAAAGAATTGGCTTATTAACTATTTATCATTTTCTACACAAATTCTAAATATTTTATTGTTAATATTTTTCTTCCTGCCCATTGTCATAGTAATAGTAAGACAGGAAAAACAGCATAAACTTTATTTTAATAGTTTTATGTACAGGTAGATACATTTAAGTTGCTCAATTCAATGGGTTAATATTCTTCAAATCCAGCCAAAAAGAATAATTGCACTCTCACTTTGTCATCTTATTTAAGTTCCTTTCAAAAATTTAAGTAACTAAGCTGGTTCTTCCAGTTTGCTCAGGCTGACAGAAGCTAATAGAAACTAGCCTCCAAAGCTAGCCAGCTTTTACACATTAAAGTTTAGACTGAACACATTTCAAAGTTGCCATTTGTTCAAACTAACCTTTGTGAGGATCCGCTGTATTTTCTCTGAGTTGATGTCCATCTACTTCACCCGGAAATTAGCCAAAAGAAATATGAATATACTAAGTTTTTCTTTAGGTTTGATGCTCCTGGTAGTTGTATAATTCCAGCTCTATTGATAAACTTCCGCAAACTTGGAGGAGCAGCCAAAGGCGTAGCTAGGTGACACTGATGTCACTACCGACTTAAGCCCCGCCCTCTTGGAAAAATCCCCACCACCAAAAATATGGCAAGGCATCGTCATATATAACCAGGTGTCAAAATAAGGGGTCATTGTCATAAAGGCATCCCTACTATAATAAGTAGCATTAAAATTAAGAATAGAAATAACAAACCTAATAGGATCAGGAATCAGGATTTTAATTAATGGCATTTAGGTAAAAATGAAAACCCTGAAAGAAAATGTCTTTTATTTCATATTTTATGGTAAAATTGGATATTTGTCATTTAACAATGATTAAATTATTAGTCAAATAGACAATTTCACACAGAACTATACCAGTACTATATACTATAAACATTACTCAGGCTCAGATCGTTGGTTTTTCCATCTGGTATCCTTTCATCTTCATTGTACTAAGCCATTTTGAAACCTCTCAAGGGAATGCTTTATACTTTGATCATAAAGATTTTTATGAAAGTTTTCCTTCATATTTTAGGCATTTACAATTATTAAGACTAAAAATGTAGTTAAAATTTGAGTGTTTCTTGATAAGAATGCCTCTTCACTCATCTACTGGATCCAGTTAAGAAAGCTGCACATAATGATATCTAATGTTTTAAAGTAGTTTGTCCTTGGAAAAGTGTCATTGGATTGTGCAAGATGTTCATTGTGGGTAGAACTGATAATATTCTAGGGAGCTGAAAAACTGATTGGAAAGAATTTGATCACCAATAAAATTGGTACTACCTTAAAAAGCAACACGTAATTAGTAAAATATTATGCCCATTTTAAGACAGACAAAACCACTGGTGCTGCCCCCGCGGATAAGCGGAAGAAAATGGATGGATGGAAAACCACTCATTTTAATAAAAGAAAAATGGGACCAAACCTTTGCATATATAAATTTACCAAAAATAATCTGAATCTGAGAAAAATTGACATCATACAGTACTGTTAAATAAAAGCCTTTATGCAATTATTACGGTCAAAATATTTTACACAACATATGAATTGGTAATGTTTTCTGCACAATAACTAACAATATGTTCAAATAATTGGCTGAAAAAAGTAACAGAAAATATGCTGAAAACTGTCCCTGTTATTGGTGAGATGACAAAAATGGATTCATGTTTGTTAAAAGTTCAATTCTTTCCAGATTGTAAATCCAGAACTTTGTACAGGAAATAAATATGGACTTGAGAACTTCTCATTATTATCTAAATGCTTTCAATGGGTTTTGCATATCATTTTTTGATAGATAATCTTTCACAACAAATTACTTTCTCCATCAAAACACATGGTCAAATGTGGGCTTGATGCTGTAGGATCGCCACGCCACCATGCCGGCATTCAAAGGACAAACGATTATTTAGCAAAACAGGAATGGAGCGTCAGTTGATTTTTTTCCTCTTGTCCTTTTTCCTTTTCAGCTCTTCTTCCTCTCGCCGCTCTTCCTCCAGGTCCTCTTGCACAGCCATTCTTAGACTAAAGTAAGGCAAAGGTAAGAGTATGAAAATTTATGTTACCAGTTACAATTACTTTTAATCAGGAGAGAAAAATTACAAAAATGTCTATTTTGATACCTCCTGGCTTCTTCTTTCTGCAGGTCTTTCCAGCTGCTCTCCATAAATTTAAGAGCATAGTCACTTTCATCTTTGTACCTGAGAGAAAAAAAACCCCAACAAAGTAGCAGTAAATTGACATTTTGATAAATCAATTGCTTTAACATAGAAGAGAAATCTATACTGAATATGTATTTGTAGATGGAAAATTGTGTAAATAATAACAAAATCAACTGTAAAAAAAAAAGATGCTCCATGATTTTTCTTTTCCTTTTCAGGCAGATCTTCCACATCTGCTCAATATTTTAATGAGCCATTTTTCTGCCAGTCCATAGAAATGTGCATATCAGTATGAGTGAGTGAGCCACTACCAGTTTTTATAGCAACTGCTTTTTAATTAGTCCAATGAAATATTGACATTTTCAGATTAAGTACAAGTCATATTTATCAAAACCAAGAATTCAAGTGTGAAATATTCTGTTTAATGAATCTGTGAGATTCACTGTTTGACCGGAAGTACTGTTATTAACTTTTCAATAATGGTCAAATTAATTGAGATGCCCCTCGAGTGAGAAATAAACAATAATCACATCTTTCTGGACTCTGATACCACAATACTACCTTGTGCAAAACCAGTGCAGAAGGTAGAATAACATGCTCCAAGTGTGGTGGCCATGTAACAGCAGGTTATTTGTATAATTACTGTATCTGGGCGTTTTTTCAGAGATCTAAATCCTTACAGCGAGTGAATACCAAGTCCAAACCCATTTGTCACAATACCCCATTTACACCAGACACCATGAAGAGAACACTCACCTGTTTCGGTCATAGCCGAAGATCTCCTTAATGTGCCTGGAGATTTCATCTTGTTCTTCACCTCCATCATCAATGAAGTCGTCCATTTCAGGGTCATACTCTTCCTCCTCATCCTCATACTTCCTCTTGTATGCAATTGTGATGGGTGGTAGCATCGTTCCTGGAAAGGAAATATTTAAATTGTTGGCAACAGATCTTGTTCTTAGAGACTTGAGATGTGATTTGATTATTTTGAGGGTCAAAAGAAAAGATTAAACTCTATTCAAAGACTGCTGACATTGAAACGTTTTAAACAACTTTGCGGATGTGTTAATGACAAACTTATCACAGTCTGGTTAAATCCCAGTAATCATTTGTGTATTTAAAGACTAATTGGATATTAAAGGCAAATTTCATAAATTTAAAGATAATTTAGAAAAAAATAGTGATTTTAACAAAATAAGAAATTGGTAAGTTCGTATATATGGACAGCTGAAAGCAAAGGTCCCTTAGCAAGAACAAAACCAAACTCTAACCAGCGTCAGGTAAATACATTTACCAGTGATGATTTTGCGTTTTCATTGAAGCTCTTAAAATTTGAATAAACCATTTACAAATCTCCACTAAACATCATGCATTTCCTGGTTCTCACCTGGTGGTCTGTTCATCATAGGTCTGGATGGAATCCCGGGTCTGACTCCCGGCATCATCCCGGGTCTGACTCCCGGCATCATCCCGGGTCTGACTCCGGCATCATCCCGGGTCTGACTCCCGGCATCATCCCGGGTCTCTGTTGCATGCCTGCGAGGGGAGACGCCTGGCCTAGGTCCACCCACATTCTTGGATGAGATGGTCTCCGACACAACAGTGCACTTAGGTCTGCCCGGCCCTGACCCAAGGTTACTGTTTGGCCGCCCTGGTACCTGTCCTCCACTACCAGGTCTAAAAGGTCCTGGAGGTCGGGATCCACCTCTTTCAGGTCCGCTGCCACCTGGCCTACTCTGTGGTGCACCACCAGGTTTATTTTGGGGTATCCCCATAGGCCTCCCCTGACACTGGTTCCCTGCCTTAGAAGAACCGCCCAAAGACGGCCTCAGTGAATTACCGTTTGACCTCACCAGAGGATTATTTCCAGACCTTTGTAGGTCTCCTCTGTTGGCTTTCATCTCTCCCTGCTTTAATGAACTGCCTTGAATGGGTCTCGCCTGCTGTGAGGTTGCATGTTGAGACCTCTGGCCAGCTCCAACTCCACTAGAATGCCTGTTCCCTTGAATACCTGAAGCTCCTTTTTGATGCAATGACAAACTGTCTTTTCTTGAGCTAAGGTCACTTGAGGTGCTGGGTTTTTGGGTAAGCGCCATCCTGGAGCTTACATGTTTGGCTGAGACCTGAGATGAGTGGGCTTTTGAAGGGTTTTTACTAACTGTAGTAACTGATGAAGCAGAAATGCCCATCTTGGATCGTTCTCTATCACTGTGAGGCGTCTTCTCTCGGTTCCTCTCTTTGTCACTTGCAGAGGGTTTGGAAAAGGAGAGGCCTCTGTCACTTGTTCCAGCTGATTGGACCTTATTTCCTGATCTACCGGGCAGACTTGGCTTTTCTGTAGAGTTCCTTTGCGGTTTGTTGTGTTTTGGTTCTTTCTCTGTAGTGCTTTTTCTAACTGAACTAGAAGTGGGCAAAGACTGTCCCTCTCTTCCACCGTCTACCTTCGAGTCCCTGCTTTTGTCAGGTCTCTTCGCCTTGCGCTCCATCTCCAGTTCACGTATCTCTTCGGCTGTGCGAAGCCTTTCTTCCTTTTTCACCTTGGGTTTTAGCTCAACCGGCTCAAATTGCTTCTTTTCCGCCAGTCTGAGTAAATCAGCAAAGTTCATGGCAGGGGGAGGAGGTTTGGGTGGGCCAGAATTTTTTTTAGAAACAGATTTACTGGGCCCACTGACACTCATAGTCTTCTGCGGCCTCATCATCTCTGGCTCCGGCTCTCCCTCTGAATCGGTCTGCTCATACTCGTAATTATCTTCATCGTCTAGTGGATCGATTGCGTTATTCCTAAATCTTTCAGGGTCATCTGGATGATCTTCCCGCCGATCTCCTTTTGAGCCCCTCTTTTTCGGAGTCTCTACCACTGGAATGCCGTTGTAGCCTTTGAAATTGTCCTTGGTTCTGGATGCCATGGCTCGTGCTTTGCGATCCGACTTCAACTCAACCCTCTTCGCCAATAGCTGCTCTTTTTGCTTCTTACTTTCCATTTCTGAAAAGAAAAAGAGAAGAGATTGTATCTGCACAGATTTCAGTCAAAATTGTACCAACAGGGTTTTTTCCTGACTGAGACAGATATCTAATTTTAGAGGTTTGATCTTTTAATCTGAAAGACTGAGTTAGAAATGAGGTGAGAAATCTGCTCCAATTTCTTTGTTAGCGATGGTTGCCTCGAATCAAACAAAAATAGGAACATTAAAAGTTTACCTTCAAATGCATCCATGCTAAAATTGATCAGATCT
This sequence comes from Poecilia picta, assembly GCA_033032245.1. Classification (NCBI taxonomy): domain Eukaryota; kingdom Metazoa; phylum Chordata; class Actinopteri; order Cyprinodontiformes; family Poeciliidae; genus Poecilia; species Poecilia picta. The sequence goes on from CM065358.1 coordinate 15,980,938, forward strand.
TTATCAAAGTCAAAACTACATCAACACATGTACTAAATAGCACAAATGTGAAAGTTTGGAATCTGACCTACCGATCAGAGACAAAACTAGAGAAAAGCGGCACAATTCAAATCCCAAACAGAGCTGTACACCTCTAATTTGAGTATTACTGTGTAAACTGACTTAATGTCATAGATACCTTTCTGTTTTGTGTCATTTTGCCGCTTTTTTAGAAGTGCTTGCACAGCAGCAGGGTTTACACCTTTAGACTTTGGGTCCTTTTTGGGTGGTCCCGCCTGAAGACTGTATCTCTTCTGCACAAAGAAAGACAGTGATGAGACATAAGATCAGCTGCTGAACGTAAAACTTCATTGAATTGTTAAAGTAAATATGCTATTTTTAAATAAACTAATTTCAAAGTTTCAGATGTGTTTTTAAAACCATAAGCCTAACGAGGTATATATAACCAAATGGAATAACGTATATGAGGCAGAAGCCATTATAAGTTTAACAGCCAGCTATACTATAGAACCTTCACTGACACAGATGGAACACACTGAATTGTAACAATGCTTCCCACGTACGAACATAGGTACAAGTAATCATCTTTAACTTACTTGTACACTGCTGAGACCCTGGTTTTGCGAAGCGATGTCCAATATATTATCAAAGTCCATCATGTTGGCAGTAGATGATGACATACGTCAGCCTGAAGCGAATCAAGCAGCCCACAGAAACCAGAATCGTGGTTCACGTTTAGGATTTAGACACTCACACTATCAAACCACGTTTATCTTGACAGCTACAGAAAGAGGACCGTACGTTGTTGAACCAACGATACGGGGACCCAAAGCCTTATCTCAACGGTGCAGACTACATTTACTTTATCACTTTTTAATGTAGCATACGCTAGCTAGCGCATTTAGCTAACCGGGGTTCCACAGCTGTTAACGTCAGCTAACTGAGATTCCGGGAGGACCAACTTCCTCTTTGTACGAACGAAAACAACGCGACAGCCATCAAAATACGTGTCTGACCAAATTACACTAAAATCACATAGATTACAAAAAATCTATAATTTTTAATTCTGAGACGATTTAAAGCCAAACTGTGAGTAAGAATGACAAAATTAAACGGCCAAAGCGGAATGTGCGGAAGTGACATGGTTCACTCAACATACTTCCGCTTTTGCTTATGATCAGAGAGTGTGTGTAAAACCACATCGTCTCGATGTAAACCAACGGACGGAAAGTAGAGGGAGGATCTATCTTGACTGTAAGTGTGCACATGTACTATAATCGACCGTTCTTGGATGAATAATAGGTACAAAACGAGTAATGTTTTTTAAATTAAACGAAAAACTGTGGATTTTATTTTTAATTTAGTTTGTTGATGGTTATAGTAATATATATATATATATATATATATATATATATATATATATATATATATATATATATATATATATATATATATATATTATAGTAATATCGGTAGTACTTTTGCGTACGGCTTTAAAGTGAATCCAATCCATTTGAGGTGCTCCTTCCGCATTTTACGTTTGACAAAACTTCTCCCATTCGTCATTCCGTCTCATACGCAATATCCTTCCGAAAAAATGTTTTTTACAGTAAAGAACCACTTGATGTCGCCACTTCTTGGACCATCTCGAAAGCTCTGTAAATTTCATTGCATGGATAAACCTTTTACTTCGTCTACCAGTTGTAATTTGTGTAGCCTTATGAAAGAACAAAACAGTAATAGAAAATTCCTGCAGAAATTTTAAGGGGCCATGCCAAAGTGTGCCCGTCGGCTTAGACCCAGCGTTTTGATGCTAAAAATGAGCATTAATGCTAAAGAAAGCAGCAAAGTGGACTAAGCTCTACCTGCACCATTAAGTATGTTAAAATGAATGCATAAGCTAAAATTTGCCAAAATGCTAATATTAGCCTGAAGACTATCAGTAGCATGTGGAGCATCACTCACTTGTTGTCTGTCATTGGACTTACCTAATTCAGCAAGTAGTTCTAAATGCCAACTCAGCTCTCCTCTGTAATAACTGAGTTTTCTACCATGGTAGATCACTGCAGCTGTCATGCAAGCCAGACACAGGGGGAGACAAAATTATCTCTTTAAACCAGTCACTTTTTCTGAAAAACCCAGTCTGAACAACTGCTTCCCGTTCAGAATCTCCAAGAACAATCTGAAAACCGTTAAGCGTATATTAAATATTAATATACAATTACATATGTGACATATAAAATTATATATTAATATATTTTATTAATATATTAGTTCAATAATATGAAACAATATTATTTAATTCCTATTTGAAATCAATAAAATACTTTTAAATGTATACATCAGTGAATATGGTCACTTATAAAGGTATGTTAATGGACTTCATGACTGACAAAAATTTTAATAAAAAAAAAACGCTCAACCAACAGGTCACAGTTTAAATATATATATTGAACTTTTGCTAAAGATTTCTACAAACATTTTACAGGTAAAGATTACAGTGAACAAAAATTACAACGTTTAAAGAATACAGCAAATTTAATTGAAAATTTGATGCGTCTGCTATAAAAATATTTTGCTATCTTTTTTTTTGTTTTACATGTGTCCTGTCCGGCCGTGTGGCACTCAGGGTTGTTTTCTGAGTCTCAAGGTGAGACCCAACAGTTTTACTTTCACAAGGGAAACATTATGGCTTTTGCCATGATGATCCACTTGTAAAAAATATGAAACTATTATAAACTACATATATGAAAATTTATTTGAAACTATAAAAAATAGTTTTGTCTCTTTTTAAGCTACTTGATTTGACCAACTTCTATCTTCAGACATCCAATCTAATTTTACATATTGCAGTTTCTACAGTACAAATGAAACTATTTTAAATATATACATACATGAAAAACTATTTAAAACTATATAAAAAACTGCTATATGTCTTCTCCAAAACTCCTTTATTTGGCCAAGTATTTTTTCGGCATCCAATCTGGAGTGACACATCAGACTCTGTAGTAAAAAAAAAAAAAGAAAAAACAACAAATTAGTATACATGACATTTTTAAACATCTATTTGATTTATGAATGAATAAAGTAAAAACTTTGTTTAAACAAAGGTTTCAGATTGATTAACATAGATGACCAATGTCACCCAAGAAAAAAAGAGCATATATCCACTGGATTCCTCTCATCTAACCTAGATATACAGCATCATCAATCTCAAGTTAAAATAAACAAAATCTCCAAATATATTAGCCTTAGTCAGTCATGTACTTACCTGGTCAGATTGCATCACCTGGGACATCTAAAGAAACAAGAACTCCATCTTCCCCTCAGATTGAGTGAGGGTCCAAGTCCATGAGGTGGGCAAGAGTGTCTTGGACCAAAAATACACAGTCATTCCATCAATAGACAGCTATCATCATCAACAACGAAAAAAATAACTACTTTTAAGGTGCTACAATTTAGATACATTTGCTACATTTCATGGGCCGAACCTCCAGGTCTTGTTTCCTCTCTCTCTTGGGCAGCCTCCAAGGATCGTTTCGCTTCAAACTACCTGCAAACAACCTCCTAAAAGAGACTAAAACCTGGAGAGAAAAAGAGGTTAATTTTTTTGGTGATCAATTGTAATTTTCTCCAAATACTAAGTTGTTGTTTTAAAATACATCAGTAGTATTGTTCTTTAGGCTTATCTGATGTAACAATATTTTTTTTTACCTGTAGGAGTTGTCTACAGTAGAAGAAAGAACCGGATCAGTTGGCATGCTTTTTTGTCTGTCAGCCATATTGGATTTAACAAAAATAATTTCTTCGTTTCAGTGGTCTATGTGCATTGATAGCATAAAAATCCACAAGAAGTACAAGAAAATGGCTTTTAGATAGCTGGACACTGTAGTGACCACTGTGCATAAAAGGGTTAAAAAAGACTGATGTAAAGGTGCAGCCTTGCTTTCAAGGCAGTCAACTGACCTGCAGCAAAAAAGTAGCTAAAATGCTTATTTTTTTAGAAAGACTGAGGTAAATTAGTTATTAGTTAATTGAGTTAAAAGAAAAAATAGCTAAAAAGCTTAAGAAAGACTAATGTAAAGGCAGTACGTTAACTTGTGATCAAAACAAAAATAGCTAAAATGCTTATTTTAAGAAAGACTGGTGTAAATGTAAAGCAAGGCATTTACTGCTTTGATTAAGTATCATTTTACTGGCTTAAAATGATACTAAAGCTCATTTGAAATCTTTTTTAAAATGAGCTTAAAATGCTTATTTTAAGAAAGACTGAGGTAAATGTACTAAGCTGAGACCTGAGAGACAAACATAGAAAAGGCTAAACTTATTGCACCGCCTATGACGGTGCACTAACGTGAGGGGAATATGCAGACTTTTATTTTGAAACTTTCATTAAGCTTCATTTTATCTACCTCACCAATTCAATATGTTACAATAGTTGGTTTAAACCAGTCACATAAAGCTCAAAAGAGCAATTACCTGATGTGAGAAATGTCAAGGCTTTTATTATGACATTTTCAGTAAGCTTCATTATTGTTACATATTAGATTAATAGCCACATTAATCCAACGTGTAACAGTCTGGCTATATAATGTGCAAAACACCAAGTAGTTCTCAATGCCAGCTCAGCCCTAATGTGGTATCTTAGAGTTCCGCCATGTTGTATTGCTGACCTTCAGTCATTGTAGTTTTAAAGAGCAGCTCAACTATCATGTGAGTGAGACACAAAAGGAGAGATTGAATTCTAACTTTTTGAAGCAGTTTTTCTGAACAAAGCAGTCCGATCAGCTCCTTCCTGTTCAGAATATGCAAGAGTGATCCAAAAACCGTTTGAAGCATATAGTCAAGTGCAGTGAAATGCTAATGATTGTGCTAGTGTTAATGAACTGACTTGCTGCAAAATGCAGTTCACTATTCTGAGAAAGAAAACATTAAAAAAATCTTAACATTATTGCACCGCCTATGGCGGGCTTTTATTTTGAAACTTTCAGTAAGCTTCATTTTAAATGACCACACTAATTCAATGTGTAACAGTGGTTTGGTTAAACCAGTCATTTAAAGCCCACAAAACCAATTGCTTGATGTATAAATGGTCAAGGCTTTTATTTAAAAATTTTTAGTAAGCGTCATTTTAAATGGCCACACTAATCCAGCTCAACTGTCATGTGAGTGAGACACACAGGAAGAGATTGAATTCTAAATTTTTGAAGCAATTAGTTTTTCTGAACAAAGCAGTCCGATCACATCCTTCTTGTTCAGGATCTGTAAGAGCGATCCAAAAATTGTTTTAAGCTTATAGTCAAGCACAGTGAAATGCTAATGCTTATGCTGATGTTAATGAAACTATCCTGAGAATGAAAAAATAAAAAAAGCTTAATATTAAGTGAGACGATTTTATTTTGAAACTTTCAGTAAGCGTCATTTTAAATGGCCACACTAATTCAATGTGTAACAGTGCTTTGGTAACACCAGTTATTTATCACCAATAGAGCAACTGCATGATGTAAAACTGATCAAGGCTTTAATTTTGAAATTTTTATTAAGCTTCATTTTAAACAGCAACACTGATCCAATGTGTAGCAGTGGTTGTGTTAAACCAGTTATATACTAGTCCTCTGTTTTAACCTAGTGTTTGCCATAGTTAGAACTATAGAGATGACCATATGTCAGGTATGAGTGTTGTCTGTCATTGACTGTAGGAGCCATTTATCCTTTCTTGGGTTTCGCCACCAGGGGGCGTATTTACCAACTGCGCCTCTGTACAGCCTATATATATATATATATATATATATATATATATATATATATATATATATATCCATCCATTTTCTTCCGCTTATCAGGATCGGATATATATATATATATATATTTATAATATATATATATATATATATATATATATATATATATATATATATATATATATATATATAGCGTTTAGTTGAATATTTATTTATATATATATATATTCTGGGTGATATACCTGTATATCATTAGAGGAAGCTGTGAACCACCTAACACCTCATGAACCCAGAAAGACTTTTCAATAGTTTTCACATTTTTTTCCCAATTTGTAAAGGTTTAGACTTCTAAAATTCTTTTTGTTCCACGTTGTTTACATTTTCTTTCTCTAAATCTCCCTTTAATTAATAAATGTGGTTGTCTGATTTTCTGTTTCGAATTATAAATTTAAATCTTACAACAGTTGAACATGAGTTCTGATGTTGAACGTGGGGGAAGCCGGAGCACCCGGAGTGAACCCACACCTACACGGGGAGACATTTCCCACCGTGCAGTCCTGTCTTTTTAATCCTGAAATACCCAATTAATAACAACAGTAGTTCGTTTTCCAATTACTGTGTTATGGCCATGTGTGGGGCCATAACACACGTGGCCCCACCCTCTTTACAAATATAATATAGGCTACTACAGACAGGTCAATGTTGGACAGGCTTGACATCTGTCTTTAAATTGCCGCAGAGGTGTTGGTGTTAATGCCTTTTTTATTCGCCTCCACAGTGACATCTTATTTTTGGGTCTCACTTCTGTTTTAGATATAAGGTTATCTACTGACTCTGCAGCAGCTTGAGGATCTGGTTCATGAGGTGTTAGGTGGTCTACAGCTTCCTCTAATAAAACCTTCATTTGTGGAGGGCATGTTCTTAGTTCTTCTGCCATGTCACTCTCCCCTTCTTTGATAGGGGAGAGTGACTCCCCTTCCATGTCACTCTCCCCTTCTTTGACAGGGGAGAGTGGCTCCCCTTCCATGTCACTCTCCCCTTCTTTGACAGGGGAGAGGGACTCCCCTTCCATGTCACTCTCCCCTTCTTTGATAGGGTAGAGTGACTCTCCTTCCATGTCACTCTCCCCTTCTTTGATAGGGGAGAGGGACTCCCCTTCCATGTCACTCTCCCCTTCTTTGATAGGGGAGAGTGGCTCCCCTTCCATGTCACTCTCCCCTTCTTTGACAGGGGAGGGGACTCCCCTTCCATGTCACTCTCCTTCTTTGATAGGGGAGAGTGAATCCCCTTCCATGTCACTCTCCCCTTCTTTGATAGGGGAGAGTGACTCTCCTTCCATGTCACTCTCCCCATCTTTGACAGGGGAGAGTGACACCCCTTCCATGTCACTCTCCCCTTCTTTGACAGGGGAGAGGGACTCCCCTTCCATGTCACTCTCTCCTTTTATGGAAGGGGAGAGTGACTTTGTTAGGTCTTCTGATGTGGTGCAAGTTGTTGTCTCCATCATCGGGGGAATCTCAATGTCTGTTGGCTTTATGATGGTTTCTAGTTCCGCTTTTATTGCCATATTTCTCTTGTTCTTTCTTCTAGATTTCTTTGATGACTTCTGCTTATCTTTCTGGTCCCCACTCATATCCCCCACTATATCAGGGACCATTACATCTTCAGTTTCCTGCTGTGGCTTAACAATCTCTGATTCATTTTTATATATTTCAATTATGACGGTGGCTGTCTCAACTTCTTCTTCTCCAGTGTTTTCTACTGAAAGTTTCTCACTACTCCGGGTCGTTAATTCAGACGCAGCTTTCCTTGCCCTTCTCTTCATCCTCCATCTAGATTTTCTTGATTCCTTTTGTCTCACTTGATGGTCCCCATTTAATTGCGTTGTGGAGACTGTCTCTTCTCCAGTTATATGTTGAAGTTTACCGATGTCTGTGTCAAAGGTATGATTCGCAAATTTGATGGTAACTATCTCATTTCTAACTATTTTGGCTTCTGGCATGTCTTCATCTTGTGGCATATCGATCTCAGTTTGTGTTGAAACAGATTTATAGACAGGTTTCTGTTGCGAGGTGTCTCGTAAATCAGTTTGAATTGCAACAGAAACCATTGACATCTTTATTTGTTTTTTTTCTGAGAGGACTTTCTTTGTCAGCTCTTTTAGCTGTTTAAGTTCAGCGTTTAGTTGAATATTTAGAGCAAACATTTCGTCTAGCTGTTTTATTAAGAATTTCTGTACCTCGCTGTATTCAGACTCCTTTGATCTGGGAAGGCATTCACACTTTGTTGGACTTGTAGTAATTACACCGTCGGTCGAATAGCTTTCCTTTTTCAAGGAAGCTGCCTCAACATGTTCTTGGGCCGGCATTGCAACATTTTGGCTTTCAATATTTTCTGGAAGAGAAGTGTCCTGTGTGATAAAATTTTCAGTGTTGGACTTGGAGGACTCTTCCTTTTCTGGTGTCTCCTTCAGTTCGGAGATCGATTCCTGCTCGGTAATCAGTGAATCGTCTTCTGTTCCAGTACTTTCATCTGACGTTCTTTGGCCAACGGGGACATGTTCCTCCGTCCAGGTTTTAAACTGCACCTCGATCTTCTCACTGGACTCATTCTCTGGTGGCTCTCCGTCCCCTTTTTGTTCCACTGTCTCCAGTGCTTTGGCGCTCAACCCATTTTCAGTCACGACTGAAGAGTCCTGTTCATTATTTTCAGCAGTCTTCTTTAGCTCCTCAGCTTCGTGCAGCGCCCACCAGACTGCAAATGACAGCTTCTTCTTCCTGCGTTTGGGTGGTTTGGGTGGCTCTACTTCCCTCTCGACAATGTTGTCGGAGGCGACCTCTTCGACTCTTGGCTGGTCGGACTGCATTGTAACCTTTGCTGGTTTAATGGTTCTAAGATAAATCACTTCTCTAAGTTAAGTTTGATGTAAATCTCCCAAAGAAATTTGCACCAAACAAAGTTGAAAATCCTACTGCGAACTGCTGAGTTCTGAAGAGAAAGTATCAACAACGGCTGCTAACAGGTTGTGATGAAGGTAGATCGATGTGACAAACTTATATAATCGCTGGTGATGTCAGACTTCTGCCTTTGAAGTTATATTGTGATGTCACATATTGTGATGTCACAGTCACATTTGATAGTCAGCTACAGCGGGCTTGTCTGACGGATTTTTTATTAATACGGCGGATGTGCGCGCAACCTAAAGAAAGAGTCAGCGGGCTTTTAAACTGTCACTAGTTGTCATAGTTACCCACCATTACCTTGTTTTGACATCAGTTAGCATGTTGTCAGCGTAGCTAGCCTAGGCTACTGTAACTGTTTAAAACTGAGTGATAAAATAAGCTACGCTACCAAATTGACATTGGTGAATGGGATTTTGTAACTGGCTAAGAGTTGTATGGTGGTTGGAATTTTCCTGCTTTTTCGTTGTTTTTTTCTGAGAGAAACTTTTTTATTTTGAAGAACGCCTTTATTTATGTATCTTTTCTAAAGATCATTCTGATTTTAGAAAAGTCAGAATGATCTTCATTCTGACTTTTCTAAATAAAATTCATTCCAACAAATTGCTCTTTCTTCATTGATTAAGAAAGAGCAATTTCTTAATTGCCTTCACTGAATATTTGTCTTCAGTGAAAGCATCAAGGGTTTATTAGAGAACATTAGAGATCAAGCGCATCACAAAACCTGAACAACTTTGAGGGTTTGTAGTTAAACAAACCTCACTCAACAAAAACAAATAAATTCCACTAAACTGACCTTTTACATTTTAGCAACAATCTGTTTTTTCTGTTCACCTCTCATTAGTTGATACAAGTTTAATAGGGGCAGTGTTGTGTTCAAGACCACCTAACCCGAGACCAAGACAAGACCAAGACCAGGGTGTATCCAGACCGAGACAAGACCAAGACTTTTAGGGTCCGAGACCAAGTCAAGACCAAGACCAGCGCCGCGCTCTACATGATATGATAAAATGTGAAATATGATCAAAATTACTTATCAAATTGATCTCAAAGAGCCATATTCCCATAAAAACATATAGATATTAAATACTTAATAAATTTAACCAATATTAAATTTAACAAACTTTGTTCTGCTTTGCTACCATCTACGATCTGCGGTGGTCTCGTGCCACCCCTGAAACGATAACGCCCTGGGTGTTTACCCATGTTGCTCATGTCAGAAACCAAAACTGTCTGCACCATTAAACATAGCAATTGAGGCAAAGCTCAACTGAACACTGACCAAGGAGCAACAAGCAAGAATGAATCTATGCAGCTGACCATAGACAAAAACTTAGCCTTTAAGCTACTTGTTAACAAGCTTAAGGTGATGTATTGATATTAGCTAGCTAGTCATCTTTTAGCTAACTTTGCCTGCATCAAACAGCTTCACTAAACAGTTTGTTAGTTTGGGGGGAAAACTGTGAAAAGTTATTTGTGTTTTGCTGGTTTGTTGCCATGATTCTAACACAACTGTGTAGCTCTGCAGAGCAGCAGCAGGTCTCCTTCACTGCCGTACAGGTGTAAACCCAGCGTCATAGCGCTCATGTTGCGTTTAAAGGCGGCTCGGAAAAACAGATTACCACATGTTAACGTATTAAACAGTTTTAACTGCTGATAAAAGTGACAGAGGACACGGATATGGGAAGTGTAGAAGCCCCTACTGTATCAAATTGACAGAGGAATAACAGAGAGTTGGCCGTTCTAAAGTAAAAGCCCAGTGCATACAGCGCTCATGTTTTTTTGTTTTTCTTTTTCATCCACATGGCTTCCCGGGCCCAAACCCTGCAATGACACGGCGCCCCCTGTAGGGCAGCATGTGGTAACCTGATAGGCTCTCAGCGACACTCCAGTCCTGTCTGTTAAGACGGTCTGTAAAGACCCGTGCAGAAGATTCGTACTGCTCCTGAATGTGGCATCACTATATTGCAGACTTTTGGACACAGAGTTGTCTCATATGTACAACAAGTCAGTCAAACCTCCGCACAATAATTCAGCGCAGTGAGTGACAACTTTTTTTCATCGCAATGCTTATGCGTCTCTATACAAATAGCTTTGCTAACGTCACTTTAACGGAGCTTACATTTCTTTGAGATAGTTTTCTAAGTGGCGAAAAAAGTTAGATGTTGTCCCACCGTCTGTGAAAGCGAAGCGCTGCTGAGTTACTGTGGCCATCGGATTTATTATGATTTATGCAGCTTTATTTTATTACTGACTATTAGACAGATCTTGTGCCGAGCGCCGCGTGCGAGTGAAAGGTGAGGGGGGGCGGAAAAACATAAACACCTAATTGGCAAGTCATGTTATTGGTTGTGTTTTTATCGGTGCGTTTTGCATCCACTGAAAACAAAGATGTTAACAAATGAACTGGACAGTCTGCTGCATGTTTAGTGATATTTTCACAGTTGCGGTCTCGACCGGTCTTGAAATAAAATGCCGAGTCCTCAGCGCCCGAGACCGAGACAAGACCGAGACCATCAAGAAATGGTCTCAAGACCGGACTCGAGACCAAGACCGGATCCGAGTACCACAACACTGCTGTGAGCTCGGTTGCAGTAAAGGGAATGTATGAGAGAGGTGAAGGAGCAATGAGGAAGTGGGCTTCACCCTGGATGGTCCATCGGACATCAAACACCAGAGGAAGTTGTAGTTTGCGCGCCAACATTGCACCTCCACCGATACCAGGGTCTGTCAGGACCAAGTCATATTTGGCAGCGTCCAAAGACTGCATCAGATCCTCATTCTCAAACATGTGTGTAATTACATCCCCCACTTTCTTATGAAACTGGGAGAACTGGTCTAGTAGCATCCACTCCATTTGCATGTGAGTCCAGATGTTGGACCAAAATGATTTGGGTTTTATTTGAAGCCGAATCTCCAGCTGTTGCGATAAGTACATGTCGAAGTTTTCCTCAAATCCTCACGGCAGGGAAGTGATAGTGTAGAGGGGACTTTCTCGATGTACCGCTATCAGAGGGCCGAAGCACCGTGATCTCGTGGCCCCTGGCATGCAGTTCCTCTCTGATCACCTTCATGTTTACCCAGTGGCTTCCGTCCAATGGGAACACCAGAATTTTGCCCCCTGGTGCAACTGATAGTTGCACTAAGAGCAACATAAAGGTGGGGAAAGAGGAATGGGGCATCTTCATGCTGATCGCAGAATGCCTTCACAAATAGAGAAAATAAAGTCAGTGAAGGGACATATTCTCTCCTCTCTATACCTTGGCAGAAATTAATCTTTAAAAATATTAGCGACTGTGACCTGTATCACTTGTAGAGCTAAATAATATGACTGAATAATGCATCACAATGTAAGTATTTCATATCAGACGTTATTGATATATTGATTCGTTTTTTGTTTTAAATATCTGAAATTCTGACAAATTGGTGGAGTGACATTTCTTCTTTTATCCACAATTATTTTTGAGCAGTTTAAGGCACAGTGGAGAAACCTTAAAGCTTCTCCACTAGTTACTCAGCAGGTTGTTGCTAGGTAAAAGTGAGTGAGTTGCTAGGTAACCAAAGAGTGAGTGAGTTGCTAGGTAACCAAAGAGTGAGTGAGTTAGTTGGTGCCACTCATCTTGCTTAGCTGGTAAGAGTTTAAGCAGCTAAAACCTTTCCTCTCTGACACAGATGCACACCTACTGTTTTGGTTAAAAGTTTCATAAGTTTCATTCTGAAAAAAAAATACATGTAATTATTTTCATTTTAGTCCTTAAAATACCAAAAACATCCACATAACTTTTGATTTTGGTCTGTCTGCTTATGTCATTTTTAAATATTAAATGATTGATGTTTTGATAATTTACTCAGTATTTGAATAGCCAATTTACCTACCAATTAATTTTTTTGCTGTACTTGAGTAATTTCTTGGACAACTACTTTCTATTTTTACATTAAGTAAAAATATGTTGAAGAAATGCTACTCTTACTTGTGTATAATTTTCAGATATTCTGCCTACTTCTGCTTGGAACCTTCCACATTGTATTACATTACAACACAACTGTGTCTTTTTATTATATGTCATGTGATAGAACACAAGAAAGTAGATTATTTTCTAAAGAAGAAAAGTGAAATGTTTTCCAGTTAACAAGCATATTAAGTATATATATACTTTGTTGTTCTAATCAAATAAAACCCCAGTAAAATTATTTTAGTTTGTGGTTGTACTGTATTTCAATTGATTTTTTTTTACATTTCAGGGATATAAATAAGGTTTTGGATGTTTAAGTTTTACTGACATTTTTGCTGTTCAACCCTACAGTAACTCATATTCAAATATTGGAAAGTGAGAATAATAACTGCTCTAACTTTCAACACAAGAACAAATTACACATACAGTTAAAATAATCCTATTTGAAGGCACACAAACAATTGTTTCCATGAACGTGTTTTATGATGCATTGGACTGTAACTCTTGCATAAGATGTGTGCACTAAACCGACACACGTTCCATGGTATCTTTACTTAGTTTTTATTTTATAACATTTAATATTCTTACCTGAAGCAGGTTTTTATCTTCATGAACAGCAGCTGAAGAGAAAAAACACTTAGTTCTCCTCCTTGTCTGCCCAAACTCTGTTTGTGTGTCTTGTAGTCAAACGTCACCTACGCTGTGATAGTTGTTATGAAATGTGTACATTGATCATTAACTGTCATTGTGGTTTCATGTTTTGTTTCACACAGAACAGATTAATATGTGGCGCCATCTAGTGTCAAGTGAGAGCAGCTTCCGGTTAAACTGATCTGATCTGTTAAAATACAAGGTTATTAAATATGCTTTTAAAATGTTAATTTACATAAATGATTTGGATTATATAGCATTTTGAGCTATGCTGGAAAAAATAAGGAAACTATTCTCCAGGTTCCCTCCAAATAATGCTGATTTTATCTTTATTTTTTATATATATTTAGGGTTTTGTTAGGTGAACTACAGTATATCATACATAATAGTGCTTTTTGTGTTCTGAGCTCTACAGTTAACTAAGAAAAGCAACAGAGGTGTAACAAAGTGTTTGCCCCCTTTCTGATTTCCTCATTTTTTGCATATTTGTCACACTTCAGTGTTTCAGAACATCAAACCAGTTTAAATGTCAATCAAAGACAACACAAGTAACCATTGAAGCTACATGGTCTGTGTGGAAAAGTGATTGCCCACTAAACTTAATAAATAGTTGGGCCACCCTTAGCTGTAAGAAATTTAATAATTTGCAATAACTTAAAAAGATTTTTTTTTTTTTTTACAGAACTATGGAGGAATTTTGGCCCAATCGTTGTTGCATTTTTGAAAAGAAAGGCTTTTTTATGGTCATGCCACAACATATAAAAGGTACCTGGGTCAGGACTTTGACTAGGCCACTCCAAATTTTCATTTTGTTCAGAGGTGGACTTGCCAGTGTGTTTTGGATTAATCAACTTGGCGTCACGTCAAGGACATTTTCCTTCAGGATTTTTAGATTGAAAGCAGAATTCATGGTTCCATTTAGCAGGATCAAGGTTTACTGTTGGTATGATGTTATTTTTCTGAAATGTGGTATTAGTGTAATACAAATGCAGCAGGACACATACCTTCCAAAGAATTCCGTGTCTACCATGTACCAGAATTCCATGTACCATGTCTTCACAATTTGTGAATAATGGTTCTCATTGTGATTCACTGGAGTCCCAAACCTCATTTAGTTTCTCATATCAGGGTTTCCCCAGAAATCTGCCTGGTGGTCGGGGCGTCGAGGCGGTCCACCGTGTTTTTGTATTAAAAGATGATAAGTTGACAGGAAATGTAGAAGTATTACACTGTAATTATGTGTTATGGGAAAAGATCCCCAGTGAAATGTTATTTATTTAGACCACAGATACATAAATGTAACATTTGTTTATTGGATGATCAATGCTGCTAAATTTGATTCAATTGTTTAGGCATACATAAATTAAAAGTTTTTTAATTGTTTAACGTTTAAATGTAAGATTTTAAGGAACTGGCAAGTTCACTTTGTAAAACTTCAAAGAACAATATTCATAGTTAGATTGTTTTGTTACCACAGCAACAATCTGAAGCTGTGAGTTTAATCCTTGAATTTACAAATACAAATTAGTAAACTGCAATTATTATTATTATTATTATTAATAATAATTTCCTAGAAACATAAACAAGCATTGCTTAGCCTGGCGGCGGGACTAGTAAAGCATGGCGACCCGCCAGGCTTATAATACACTGGGGGAAACCCTGCATAAGTTTCTGACTTTCTTTGGATCTTGGCATAATGTCTAGCTTTTGATTATCTTATGCTATACTTTGTCAGGCATTTCCTATTTTAGTGATGTCTTGACTGACAGCAGGTGTTGTGTATATCTAGCCCCAAAACTAATTATGTTAGTTTTGGGGCCCATAGATTGGGCACCAAATATGACTCCAGCCCAGGGCCGACATCTTTGTAAATCCGGCCAGTGTTGTATAAAGTACTGAAATCTCAGAGTCAAGTAAAAGTATAGGTTCCTCTTCAAAATATGACTTTGGTAAAAGTCCAAGTCACTGACTGAAATGTGACTTGAGTTAAAGTCTTAAAGTATCTGAAACGTCTTGTACTTAAGTATGGAAATTACTGTAAAAATGTATGTACTCAAGTAATGTAATGAAAAGTATAAGTAAAAAGTAAAACAAGGCAAATGCAGTTTGAATGACATTTTTTATATTTGGTAAACTTGTCAAATACAGTTAAAGTAATAAACACAACCAAGAGCAGCCAAAATTAAAGCTGCTAATAGTAAACTGCAGGCATCATTTGGTTAAGAAAATTAGGTGCTTCACCTACAGCACAAGGTTAACTTAACCTGCTTTACAACTGAACCAGCTTCTGACATGAACCATATACATATGTGGTTCATGTTGTATGGGGCTCCATTAGTGTCCGACTTTGTAGTAGTCAATCATTAGTTGGGGTCAAAACTCCAGCGTTTCTCTCTCTCGCTTTTTGTAACGAGTAACTAAACCACACATTGAAAATGTACCGGAGTAAAAGTATGAAATTAAGTTCGGAAATATAGTGAAGTAAAAGTGAAAGTTATCAAAAATTTTCATACTCGAGGAAAGTATAAAGTACTCCAAAATATTCTTAAGTAAAGTAGTGAAGTATTTTTACTTCTTTACTATACAACACTGAATCCGGCCCTGCCTAACGGTCATGTTTTCGGACTGTGGGAAACATAATATGTCTATATTGGATTAAAACAATAACTAGCACTCCAATTCCTTATTTAATGTTTTACTATTACTATCTTTTTAAAAATGAGCTTAAAATACTTATTTTAAGAAAGACTGAGGTAAATGTACTAAGCTGAGACCTGAGAGAAAAACATAACAAAGGCTAAACTTATTGCACCGCCTATGACGGTGCACTAACGTGAGGGGAATATGCAGACTTTTATTTTGAAACTTTCATTAAGCTTCATTTTATCTACCTCACCAATTCAATATGTTACAATAGTTGGTTTAAACCAGTCACATAAAGCTCAAAAGAGCAATTACCTGATGTGAAAAATGTCAAGGCTTTTATTATGACATTTTCAGTAAGCTTCATTATTGTTACATATTAGATTAATAGCCACATTAATCCAACGTGTAACAGTCTGGCTTTATAATGTGCAAAACACCAAGTAGTTCTCAATGCCAGCTCAGCCCTAATGTGGTATCTTAGAGTTCCGCCATGTTGTATTGCTGACCTTCAGTCATTGTAGTTTTAAAGAGCAGCTCAACTATCATGTGAGTGAGACACAAAAGGAGAGATTGAATTCTAACTTTTTGAAGCAGTTTTTCTGAACAAAGCAGTCCGATCAGCTCCTTCCTGTTCAGAATATGCAAGAGTGATCCAAAAACCGTTTGAAGCATATAGTCAAGTGCAGTGAAATGCTAATGATTGTGCTAGTGTTAATGAACTGACTTGCTGCAAAATGCAGTTCACTATCCTGAGAAAGAAAACATTAAAAAAATCTTAACATTATTGCACCGCCTATGGCGGGCTTTTATTTTGAAACTTTCAGTAAGCTTCATTTTAAATGACCACACTAATTCAATGTGTAACAGTGGTTTGGTTAAACCAGTCATTTAAAGCCCATAAAACCAATTGCTTGATGTATAAATGGTCAAGGCTTTTATTTTAAAATTTTTAGTAAGCGTCATTTTAAATGGCTACACTAATCCAGCTCAACTGTCATGTGAGTGAGACACACAGGAAGAGATTGAATTCTAAATTTTTGAAGCAATTAGTTTTTCTGAACAAAGCAGTCCGATCACATCCTTCCTGTTCAGGATCTGTAAGAGCGATCCAAAAATTGTCTTAAGCTTATAGCCAAGCACAGTGAAATGCTAATGCTTGTGCTAATGTTAATGAAACTATCCTGAGAATGAAAAAATAAAAAAAGCTTAATATTAAGTGAGACGATTTTATTTTGAAACTTTCAGTAAGCGTCATTTTAAATGGCCACACTAATTCAATGTGTAACAGTGCTTTGGTAACACCAGTTATTTATCACCAATAGAGCAACTGCATGATGTAAAACTGATCAAGGCTTTTATTTTGAAATTTTTATTAAACTTCATTTTAAACAGCAACACTGATCCAATGTGTAGCAGTGGTTGTGTTAAACCAGTTATATACTAGTCCTCTGTTTTAACCTAGTGTTTGCCATAGTTAGAACTATATAGATGACCATATGTCAGGTATGAGTGTTGTCTGTCATTGACTGTAGGAGCCATTTATCCTTTCTTGGGTTTCGCCACCAGGGGGCGTATTTAATTTTGAGTTCTGAGTGTCTGATGGGAGATGGGTTATTTAAGGTCAACCATGATTCTGTTCAGGTGTTGTTAATAGGTAGAGGCAAACAGTTTTTTACTGTGCTCGATTTGGATGTATGTGGATTTATGTGGATCTTAAGGGAAACAAGACAATGGACATTGTAATGAAAATAAATGACTTTATTTTATGTCAAACGGAAGATCGGCATCCTGAATCTTAATTGAGCGCACGTAAAACCAACGCCTTACAACAACAACCACCAGTAGCCTAAAATATAGGATTTTAGCCGCTACATTTAGGTAGAAAACTGCCTCGTTTGGAAGATCCACCGATCCTTCTGCATTGGGATTCTACGTGGCGGTAAAGAAACGGCATAGAACCAGGCTATTGGAGTCGCCCTACAAGGTAACGTTGCACAGAACCAGGCTATTGGAGCCGTCGGACAGGGGACGTCGTACCAGGATCACATAGGAGCGATCGGAACACCTGACGTCGGAACCAGAGCCGCACGGGAGCGATCGACGCCGCATCTTGGGAACAGAGCTGCAGGGATCGAGCTATTGGAGCTACTGAGATTCATAGCGGCGGACATCTGAACGCAGATCATCAAGCCGGCCAACGCATCATTGGGGCATGTGAGTCAGCGCTGATATCTATGAATGGCCATTATTATGTGCGCACACAAATCTTAAATCCAATGCATTGGTAGCAGACTGAGGACTGCTTAAAACAAAGAGAGCTCTCTATAAACAAACAATCTACAATCTGCGAATAAATAAGCTTATACACTGTCGGCCATTATGGCAGAAGAGGAAAACATTGACCTGGATCAGGAGGGTCAAAATAACATTGTGGGTCAAGAGGGAAATCCTCAATGGGAGACTGAAAAAGGCAGGTTAAATTAACAGCCAAGGCTTTGTTGATGAAAATCAGTAACTTAGAAAGTGAAAGAAAAACAAAGTTAAATAAGCTCACAAAGTTAAGAAACTATTACAGTGTTGAAAAATGACAAAGGTTGTCTGAATGACATTAAGGGAGGATTTAAAAGGTTTTTGGGTTTGTCTGAAGAAACACAAAAGGTTCACCAGGTTTTGTTGGGTTTATTGCCTGTGGATGAAGCACAGAAGCATGATGTATGGTTTCAAGCTAAAATGTTGAATGTTCATGATTTTGTTGCTGCTACTCATAAATGGTTGACTGAGGGGCAAGGTTGCTCAACTGTTGTGCCTGATGATATGAAAGAAAATGAGAATACAAATAATAATGAAGTTGAACCAAATGCTGCCATGATGATGGAGGTGGAGCTGCAGATTGAACCTCATGACAGTATTTCAAATGTTTCCGTAAGGTCATCAAGAAAAACTGGGAGTCAAAGGGGTTCGTCTGTAACAACCAGCAGATCATCAACGCTTTCTGAACAAATAAAAGCAGAAGCAGAAAGGGCTGCACTCCTGGCATGTGCAGCTGCTTTAAAGGAGAAGCATTCATTGGAGGAACAGGAATACCTATTAAAGAAAAGAAAGGAACAACTTGAGATGGACACTAAAATAGCTGCTGCTAATGCCAAGCTAATGGTGCTAGAGGGAAGCACTAAAGGCAGCATTACATCCAAGCGTTCTGATGGAATGGATTCATATGTTAGAAAAGGTGCTAGACCCAAGATCAAACCGACTTTACTCCTTCCACAAGCTTCACAGTTGGTTACCAAACCTGCTAAGAAGCTTCAATCAGATGCTGGACTGCTGATTGATAAAGAGGTTGCGTCAAATCTAAACACAGCCTATAAAAAGCATGTTCCACCTCCGGTGGACAACACAGTTTTTAATACATTGGTGTCACAAACGGCTCCCCCTATTGTTCAAACGTCTAAAGCTTCTATTTTATTCGATCCAAATGTTGCCACTCAAAACAGTCTTCTTCCATCAAATCAAAATCAACCTGCTGGAGATCTCTACAATGTGTTGAAGCAACAGAATGACATAACGGCTCTTCTGGTTCAAATGCAATCAAGCCAATTACTGCCACACCGAGAAATTCCCATCTATGATGGAGATCCTTTGCAATTCAACTCATTTATGAAAGCCTTTGAACGTTGTGTGGAAGCAACAAAGACCAGTTCTAAAGGAGACTGTTTGTACTACCTTGAACAGTACACCAGGGGGCAACCAAGAGACCTCATGCGCAGCTGCCTTCACATGACTGCAGAAAGAGGATATGCTGCAGCCAAGCAACTCCTCAAAGAACATTTTGGCAATGAATTTAATATTACTGCAGCCTACATGGAAAAGGTCACTGGTTGGCCCAACATTAAAGGTGAAGATGCTAAAGCATTAAAGGCGTTTGGACTGTTCCTTCGTGAATGCTGCAATGCAATGGAGGAACTACAGTATTTGCAAGAGTTAAGCATGCCAGCTAACATGAAATTCTTGGTTCAAAAGTTTCCCTTTAAACTAAGAGAAAAGTGGAGAACAGCAAATGAGATTTTTGAGAGAATGAGTCAAAGAGCATGTTTCAGAGATATTGTTGCTTTTATTGAACACCAGATTAGAATAATCTCGGATCCGGTTTTTGGAGATATACAGGACTTTCAACCTGTTAGAGGGTTCATAAGACCTAGCAAACCTCAAATAAAGTCACAGTTTAAAAGAAACAGCTTTGTCACCCATGTTTCTGTTAATGATGAGTGTAACATGCCTTCTCTCAAAAATGAAGTAACTGTTGTTGACAAATCAAATTATTTATCTTGTTTGTATTGTACACAAGATGGTCATGTATTGGAACAATGTCGACAATTAAGAAAGAGGTCACACAGGGAAAAGCTAGACTTTATAAAAGACAAAGGTTTGTGCTTTGGTTGCTTAAATACAGGACATTTAAGCAAGAACTGTGTTAAACAGTGTTTAACTGTGTTAAACGCATCACTTGCACTTGTAACCAAAAGCATCCTAGCATTTTGCACATTGGACAGAAGGAAAAAATCCATCAAAGAGTTGGATCAGGCAGCAAAGGGCTGTAAAACCTCCTCTACTTGTAGTCATACTGGGGCTGGCCACCATACAGGGATTCTTCCCATCCTGCCTGTGAAAGTGAAAAGTTCAAAGGGAACTACAGTCATTAAAACATACGCTTTTCTGGATCCAGGGAGCACCGATACATTCTGCTCTGAAAGACTTAATGAACTCAACATTCAAGGTCGAAAGACTCAGATTCATCTCCGGACAATGGGTCAGAGTAAAACAATGACAACCTTTATCATTAAAGGGCTGGAGATTTCAGAAATAAATGGGAGGTGGTTAATAGTCAGGGTGAAGGGCCCTATGCGGTCAGAAGCCTCCTAGGGTGGGTTGTAAATGCTTCAGCAGAAGATTACAATGATTTTGAAAATGGCTACCCTTCAGTTCATGTCAACACAACTACAGTTGACAAAATTGAAGAACTTCTGATCAGTCAATACAACTGACTTTAATGAAAGGTCATTTGCAGAACAAGAGGAAATGTCAAGAGAGGAAAAAACATTCCTAGACATAATGGATCGCTCTGCACAGATGGAAAATGGACATTACAAACTGAAAATGCCTTTCCAAAGGGAAGAACTTTTTATGCCAAAAAACATTTCTGTTGCCCTGCAGCGCATACATGGGTTGAAAAGAAAATTCAAAAAGGATCTTTATGCCAAAAGAAGGTGAAAACAAATCCAATATATTTCAGATCTCTTTTGGAAGTGTTGGATTAGAGAATACCTACCCTTGTTACAAGAAAGACAAAAAATGGATGAAGAAAAGGAGATGTTTTATTCCTGGAGATGTGGTGGTGGTCATGGACTCCACAACTCCTCGAGGGTCATGGATATTGGGGAGTTATTAAAACCTTTCCAGATAAAAAAGGTCTGGTACGAGTGGTTCATCTTCAAACAAAAACAAATATTATTGAAAGACCTGTAACAAAAATCTGTCTATTATGTGAAGCTACAAACTGATAGGATAATGAATGAGTATACCTGATTTGCCTCTTATGTATAGTTGTATTGAGATATGTCTATTTGTGGCTCCTTTTAATTTAAGTTTGATAATTGCCACACGCAATTGGGGGCTGGCGTGTAGGAGCCATTTATCCTTTCTTGGGTTTCGCCACCAGGGGGCGTATTTAATTTTGAGTTCTGAGTGTCTGATGGGGGATGGGTTATTTAAGGTCAACCATGATTCTGTTCAGGTGTTAATGGGTAGAGGCAAACAGTTTTTCACTGTGCTCGATTTGGATGTATGTGGATTTATGTGAATCTTAAGGGAAACAAGACAATGGACATTGTAATGAAAATAAATGACTTTATTATGTCAAACGGAAGATTGGCATCCTGAATCTTAATTGAGCGCACGTAAAACCAATGCCTTACAACAACAACCACCAGTAGCCTAAAATATAGGATTTTAGCCGCTACATTGACTAACTCCATTCAGCAAGTAGTTCTCAATGCTCAGAACAGCCCTCCTCTGTAATAATTGAGTTTCCTACCATGGTAGATCACTGCAGCTGTCGCTGCATCACTTAAGTCAGACACAGGGGGAGACAAAACTCTCTCTTTAAATCACTGTCTTAAAAAAAAGTCAGCTGGGGCCAGAATTCTGTTGCTATGGTGATTAATCTTTAAATCAGTTACTTTCTGAGAAATCACTCAGCTGTGACCAAAGTTCTGTTGCTATGGTGATGAATCCTCACTGCCCACTGAGAGCTGTGCTCAGGGGAGAGAAACCTTGTATTACACAGGGAAGCAGAGTCTGTTACCCCTTACCATAACTTTGCTCTGAAGCACCTGGACAGAACACCGTTAGCCCTAGAGACATTTTGAAAACATTTTACCAGAGCAGACATTGGTAGCTATGTAACGACCGACTTTCATACCAATAGAGCAATTTTTGAAGGCATGAGAGCGATTTCAAAATTATTTTTGGGTCAAAATTCCACTCTGTTCCTCACTCTAAAGAACGGCAGTTGATGTCAGTTACACTCTAAGGTTTCGGCGGTAGGAAATTTCGCTCGTTTTTCGCTTTTTGCGTCGCCGTCATAACTCCGATCCCCAATAAAAGTAATAGCTCCCTTCTCGGCACCGAGCCGCACGATTTGATACCACTTTTGTGGGTGGGCACGCAGCGGTACGAGCCGCATTAACGGTAATGGAAGAATGGAAGAAAAAAAAAACGAGGCCCTGGTTGTGACCACGGAGAAAAGAGCAGCCGGGGTTCTGTGGAGACGCTCGTTGGAAAACATTGAGCCAGGATCTGGTTTCCAGAGAGGAAGACGGGTGGAGGAGGGGACGCCGACATCGTGCGAGCAGAACTCTGCGGCGTGGTGTTGGAGATCGCGGAACCGGCTGGGGCAGCTGCCGCTGGGACGGTTCAGGAGTGCACCGCGGAAAAGACGAGGCAAGCCGTGAAGTAACTAGCTAGCCAAGCTAGCTAGGTGTGTTTTTGCTCTGCCGAGGCGCACGGCCCTCACTGGATGTCATTTGTCGAGCCCGAGGATTGGGCCGCTGCCACGGAATTGCAGTCCCTGCAGTTGCCTGTACATGTACTTTCAAACCCATCACCTTTTTCCTCCGAACTCAGTGAAAAGTCCATTGCATAATTCGGAAATTCGGTTCAGCCGTGGTGGTGTGGAGGCTCGTGGTGGTGGAGGAGACGCCGACATCGTGCGAGCAGAACCCCGCGACGTGGTGTTGGAGGCCGCGGAACCGGCTGGGGCAGCTGCCGCTGGGACGGTTCATGAGTGCGTGAGTTATGCCGGGGACAGGTAGACGCGGACAGAGAAAAGACTCATGTAATGAGAACTCAGACAGCCTTAAGGAAATTAAAAGATCACTGAACTTTATGAGCAGTGAAATGACAAAAGTATCTAAACAGCAGGAACTCCTGGTCGGTCTGATCGAGGAGGTGAAACAGTTAAGAGTTCTCTTAAGTGACAGAGATAAACACATAGCTAAGTTGGAACAAAGAGTTGACGATCTGGAACAATATTCTAGACGTGAGGATTTAGTAATCACAGGACTGGAAATAAAACCCAGATCCTATGCAAAAGCAGTGGCAAATGTACATACTACAGAGGACTCCCCACATGAAGATCTGAGGACTCTGGAACAACAGGTTGTAACATTTCTGCAGGACAAGGACATTGAAATCAAACATGAGGACATTTCAATCTGTCATACTTTACCCACCAAATCAGATAAACTTAAACCGGTAATAGTTATTAGATTCATCAGTAGGAAAGCAAGAAACAACTTAATTATGCAGGCAAGAAAACTGAAGGGTACAAACGTCTATATAAATGAACATTTAACTAAAAAAAATGGAGCTATTGCACGGGAGGCAAGGTTGCTGAAAAAACGGAAAAAAATAGCTGCAACATGGACGCGAAATGGAAACATCTGGATTAAGAAAAAGGAGGGAACACAGGCTAAAATGGTCCAAGAACTCAGACTTGGAAACATTTAAATGAATTAAAGAGGATAAAATCATAAACTTACATAACTGAAACAGCATTAATAAAAATGAATCTAATAACATAACGGACAATGTGAGATATACTTATATATGGCATTATATGAAGACGTAGAGACAAAGGTTTACAGTTTGGACGATGTAATTAATCCAGAATTCTTTCCTGTTGTTAAAGACTCTGAATATTACGATGTAGAGCAATTCCAGAATATTAATACAACATATGGCCTTTCTATTATCCACTTCAATTGTAGAAGTGTGAATGCAAATTTATCTAAAATAACAGATTATTTACAACAGTTAAACAGAACCTTCTCAATAATAGCACTTTCAGAGACATGGCTTAATGATTCAAACATAGATAATATTTATTTTGACGGGTATGAGTTATATTATAAGAACAGGAGCAATAAAAGGGGAGGTGGAGTTGCTCTATTAATAAAGAAGTAAAATCATTCATAAAATGTCAGGGACTATAGATAATATTATGGAAATAATAACAATTGAAATAATAAGATTTCTAAAAACATTATTATAAGTTGTGTATATCGATCACCTGAATCGAACATAGATTTTTTTACAGATAAAATTATAAAAGTCTTTGAGAGGAGTTGTAATAAAAACATTGTTTTGTGTGGGGACTTTAACATTGACCTGGCAAATAAAACTGACTCAAATCACGTTGTTACATTCATAAACTCAATGCACAGTTTAAATCTTTATCCAATGATATCAAGACCAACAAGAATCACATCCCATAATGCTACAGTAATTGATAATATTTTTACAAATATAACAAACAGAGAGATAATGGGTGGTATTTTGATTACTGATGTAAGTGATCACTTACCAATTTTTACAATTTATAAAGATGTTCAAAGTAGTACAAAAGACATAATAAAATAATAGACACATCAAGAAAAGCTTTGGATAAATTAAAAGACGATTTAAAAAAACAGAACTGGAAGAACGTATATGTTGATGATGTGAACAAAGCATATGATGTGTTCATGAATATTGTAGAAGATTTGTATGGAAAAAATTGTGTAAAAAACAATTATACAAAAAACAATACTGTCAACAAACAATGGATGACAAAAGGCTTAAAAAATGCTTGTAAAAAAAAGAATTACTTATATTAATGTTTCTTGAAATTAAGAACAAAAGAATCGGAGGATAAATATAAGAAGTATTAAAACAAGTTAGTTTTTATCATAAGACAGCATAAAAAGAAATATTATAGTGATTTATTAAATAGAAGTAATGGTGATATGAGGGCAACATGGAAAGTAATGAATGGTGTTCTGAAAAATCATAAAAGACATGCAGGCATTTCACAGCACTTTGTAAAGGAAGACAATGGAATACATGATCTGAACGAAATTGCAAATGAATTTAATCATTATTTTGTGAATGTTGGTCCTAGTCTTGCAGCTAAAATACCAAAAACAGATACAAATGTGAGTCATACAATCACGGGTTGTACCAACAGTATTTTTCTTGATGGAACTGACAAAAAAGAAATAAAGAATATTGTAAAAAATCTTGCAAGCAAAAGATCAAAAGACTGGGTGAACATGGATATGAGGGTTGTAAAGGATATAATGGATTATGTTATTGAGCCATTTACATATATCTGTAATTTATCATTTCAAAATGGTGTATTTCCAGACGGCATGAAGATAGCCAAGGTAATCCCTATCTACAAAAATGGAGAAAAAAATTTGTTTACAAATTATCGGCCAATTTCTTTGTTACCACAGTTCTCAAAGATTTTGGAAAAATTATTTGTAAATAGATTAAATATATTTATTGATAAACACAATATATTAAGTAGCAGTCAATATGGGTTTCAGTCTAGAAATTCTACATCAATGGCTATCATGGATTTGATTGAACAAATAACAGCAGCTGTTGATCAAAAACAGTATTGTGTTGTGTTTTTGTTGATTTGAAGAAGGCCTTTGACACCATTAACCACACCATTCTTCTGGAAAAGTTAAATAGATATGGCATAAGAGGTACAGCTTTACAGTGGGTATCTAGTTATCTGGAAAACAGGAAGCAGTTTGTCCAGGTGAATGATGCAAGATCTGAACTCTGCAACATTACATGTGGGGTTCCTCAGGGTTCTGTACTTGGGCCAAAGTTGTTTCTTTTATATCTGAATGATTTAGTAAATGTGTCTGGGCTTCTTAAATGTGTATTATTTGCAGATGATGCTACCTTTTTCTGTTTAGGAAAAGACATAGAACAAATGATGGAGATGATACAAATAGAATTTATTAAGATACAAACTTGGTTTAAACTAAATAAATTATCATTAAATTTGAATAAAACGAATTATATGATATTTAGTAAAAGAAATAAAGCTATCGATCTTCCTTTTAAAGTTGATGATGTTGAGCTCTGTAGAGTCAATGAGGTTAAGTTCTTGGGTGTTATCATTGATGAAAAGCTGACATGGAAACCCCATGTAAATTACATAAAAACAAAAATAGCCAAATCCATGGCAGTATTGTACAAAGTAAGGGACTTATTTCATGATAAATCTTTACTTATGTTATATAATGCAATAATTGCTCCACACCTGACTTACTGTATTGAAGTCTGGGGGAAAGCATGTAAAACAATTACAAATCCCATTTATATTTTACAGAAACGAGCAATAAGATGTATTACCAGAAAACATTACAGTCACCCATCAAATGCTTTATTTTGTCAGTTGAAATTATTGAAATTTTATGAGTTGGTTGATTACAATATTTTGAAGGTTATGTATAAAGCTCATAAAAGTTTATTACCTCTTAATATGCAAGTATACTTTGTTAAGAGAGTAAGTAATTACAATCTTAAGGGTATAGAGATGTTTGTAAAGCCTAAGATTCGAACAAATTTGAAGGACCGATGTACTTCGGTACAAGGTATAAGATTGTGGAATAATTTGGAAAGTGAATATAAAAATGCTGGCTTGATAGATATATTTAAGAGAATGATAAAAGTCAAGTTGTTGAAAACATATACAATTGTATAATGTGCAATCATAAGAATTGCTGTATAAGAAGGAGTTGATGTTCTCTTTTTTTTTTTTCCTTTTGTTGTTATGTTTTATTATTTTAAAACTATCATTGTTTGAATTTGTTTATTTTGGAAAAAAGGGGCAGATATTAATAAGAATTTTTTTCTTCTTTCTGCTACCTTTCATTTTATTTGTATTTGTATATTCTTTTTTTTGTATAGCATTTGTTTTGTTTTTAAATGAAATGAATAAAAAATCTTAAAAAAAAAAATAAAATAAAAATTAAAGAGACATTCTATTGACATTCTATTGACAGAAGAACATGCATTGCAGATGAGTCTCCATGCATTTCAGATGAGTCTGTTTATAAACCTGTAAGCAGCTCAAGGCATTGACTGAAACACTTACACTTACACTTAAGCCTCGCTTTTGTCACTGGTAACACAAGGTTAAGCCCATTTTTGCCGCTGACCTCTGGAATCCTCTAGAATGAGCTCATTCGCTGTAGTCTTCACTTGTTTCAGTTCAGCAACAGCCTTACTCCATGCATTGCATGGAGGCAGTAGGTGCATGGAGTAGGTGCTCCATGCACCTACTGTGCCTCCATGCAACAGTAGGTGCATGGAGGCACCTACTGTTCTACTGCTCTCCTTTTGCATTGCCATGGCATGGCCCCAATTACTCTCCACTAATCTCTACATTTACATAGCAGTTAAAAAAGTCACTCCTATACCAAAACGCAGCAGAATGTAGTTTTTCCTAAACGATATCCAAGAGTACTTCTCAAGTGTATAAAATCGATTTTTAAGTGAGCAGTTTATATTCTTTCTTCTCCTCCACATTACCCATTTGTTTCTGATGTTTTAACATTTTAAACATTGTATTTAAATTATGGAATATTACAAGTTTTATAATATTACAAACCAGAAATACTTAAAATTGTGTTGTATTTTTATGTAAAAATGCTGATAAAATGGAAGGAATCTTGTGGTTGTAAAATGACAAAAGGATAGAAGAGAAGGATAATAGTTCTGTAGGGCAATGTAGTTTTGCAAAATATTTTTTGCAAAACTTTTGAGTTGGTTTATGACAGCAAATCCCATTAAGATAGATTGACATTTGTAATTGTAAAGTGGCAAATTACAAAATATTCAAAGAATATGAATACTTTCACAAACCGCTTTATTTTGGAAAAGCTTTACTAGAATGTACCCAACAACACATTGCCTATTATTTAGGCAATACACTCTATTTGTGTATTTGGACTGAAGTTTGTGATTGTAAATCGGAGCATCAATACTCTTGTGAGGGAGGCTGCAATAGAATATCCATCCATCCATCCATCCATCCATCCATCCATCCATTTTCTTCCGGGATCGGGTCGCGGGGGCAGCAGCTTCAGAAGGGAGGCCCAGACTTCCCTCTCCCCAGCCACTTCTTCCAGCTCCTCCGGGGGAACCCCAAGGCGTTCCCAGGCCAGCCGAGAGACATAGTCCCTCCAGCGTGTCCTGGGTCTTCCTCGGGGCCTCCTCCCGGTGGGACGAGCCCGGAACACCTCACCAGGGAGGCGTCCAGGAGGCGTTCCACGTCCCAAGAGCCAGCTTCTGCAGCCGAGGATCAGACCGCCTCCCTTGGCCGCCGCCCGTAACACACAGCACCCGACCCCTTTGGCCCCTCCGACAGGTGGTGAGCCCATTGGAAGGGGAATCCACGTCTCCTCTTCGGGCTGAGCCCGGCCGGGCTCCATGGTTAAAAGCCCGGCCACCAGGTGCTTGCCATCGTGCCCCACCTCCAGGCCTGGCTCCAGAGTGGGACCCCGGTGACCCGCGTCCGGGCGAGGGAACGCCAAATTCAAAGTTTGTGTCCATCATACAGGGTCTTCAGGCTGCGCTTTGTCTGGTTCCTCACCTAGGACCTGTCTGCCTTGGGTGACCCTACCAGGGACATAAAGCCCCAGACAGCATAGCTCCCAGGATCATTGGGACACACAAACCCCTCCACCACGATAAGGTGGCAGCCCAAGGAGGAGAATATATCTAACAGTATTTATAAATCAGTTTAAAGTTTTAAGTAGTTTACATTTCTACATTTTTATTACACAAAATTACATTAAAGTACATTAAAATTTGTGGCCTTTTATTCATTTTTTTCCTTATGTGATCAAATGTGAAGAAAAAAGAAAATGATTATTTTTATTTGTCTTTTGTTTCTGAAGGTTTCTGAGCAGTAATGTATATCTGACTTCAGGGGGCAGAGTTTACCATAAAACCTGTTTTCTGATGGAAAAGATGCAATTTCCCTCTTCTCTGCAGGGCAGAGTGTAATACCTTTGAGGTTTTAACTTCCAAATACCTTTTGTCTCTTTAATCTCCTTATATGGCTTAACTTTATCAAATTGTTTCCATTTCTATGTCAATGGATGCCAAGCCCAGGACTGTCTGTCAAAAAATAAATGATAAATAAATCAAAGATGGAGGGAATAAATAAATAAATAATAAAAAGCCGATTTGTGGATCTGAAATTAGTTTTGCTTCTTTACTCTTCCAATAATCACATTTCAGATGAGTCTGTTTATAAACCTGTAAGCAGCTCAAGGCATTGACTGAAACAGTTACACTTACACTTAAGTCTCGCTTTTGTCACTGGTAACACAAGGTTAAGCCCATTTTTGCCGCTGACCTCTGGAATCCTCTAGAATGAGCTCATTCGCTGTAGTCTTCACTTGTTTCAGTTCAGCAACAGCCTTACTCCTAAATCAATTTCACACTTATCAACTTCTCCTAACATGGAAGATTTAGAGGTAGCTTCCTGTTGGTATTTAGGTAACAGTTTGATGCAAAGGGAGATTGGATTTAGTTCCATTACAGGGCCCATTTTATCTTAACCTCTGACCCCTGAAGTCAGATACAGAGTCTTTGCTGATAATCTTTTCTCCATTAATCTTTTGTGGAACACTTTGTAACTTTGCAAAAGAAGATGGAAGTAAAGTATATATTTATTATTATTATTATTTGTTGTGCAGATCTGCCCATTAGTTCAGATGTGGGTGCATGACTAGACATTTGTGTGTCAGTGTGCCACTCTGCAGCACTTCTCAGCAGGTGAAGGAAATCTGGCCAAATCAACTGCACCCTAACCTCAGGTAATATAAGGAATCTACCAACCAAC
Organism: Poecilia picta; assembly: GCA_033032245.1. NCBI lineage: Eukaryota > Metazoa > Chordata > Actinopteri > Cyprinodontiformes > Poeciliidae > Poecilia > Poecilia picta. Next base: position 16,011,146 of record CM065358.1, read on the forward strand.
CACTTTACTGGTTTTGCAACAGAGCTGAGGGAGGCAATGCACAGCCTCCAAAGCACCATTTCATGGGGAAGGACTCGTAAGGACTGCCGGTAAGCTACTTACTGGCCTCAAAGTGAATGTAATTTGTTTGTAATTTCACATTTGAGAAATGAAATGCAGAATTCATTGAAGTAAGAGTTTCACTGCTAGTTTAATAGTTTGGTTTCACTAAATGTATATTAAGATGTTTAATGTAAAAAATGTATGTCCTAAGAAAAAGAAAAAAAAATGTAATTCTAAAATGCTTGGACATGGAATTTAATAATTTAATATTTGAATTTATGGTTAAAATTGTAAAAAGAAATGTATGTTTAAGGCTAAGAATGGAATTATTCATTAAGATAAATTATTAACTTTGAACTAAATGTCTAAAATGTATGTTAAAATATTTTGTATGTTTGTTGCAGATTTTTCCCCTGTTTATTGGTTTTCACTCATTGGTGAAAATAAAAAAGGATTGAGTGAATTCCTGAAGTCTCCAAGTCCTCCTTTTCAAGTGTAGGAAGCCATGAAATTATATTATTAATAATAATAATAATAATGATGTCAGGATGCCATAAAATAAGCCTAGCACCCCTTCCACTCATCCTTTTTTCTTGGTCTAAATACAGTTGTTCTGTAAATATTTCTTAAGTTAGTTAGAGAACTTTAATATGCAAACAGGATCATGAAGACAGAGGGAACAACAGACAGGTCATGGATTTAGCTGTGGGAAAGTTTAAAGCTGTGTTGCGGTGAGGGGGTCACTTACGGTCAACTGCAGGGGAATGATGGAGTAATGGTTCAGGCAAGATATACTGACCTGAAATGGAGTTGTTTCTAATCAGTCTTCTTGAATATGTTTGCAATTTTGTGCCGAAACCAAATGTTGAGGAAGAAAATGTTTGGAAGAACAGGATCTGTGCCTCCTTCAGTTATATTTTTTTGTTAAACATTCATAATGAAATGCATACATAAGTTAGTTCTGGGTCCAGCCTTATTACGAGTGACAGACTGAGGAAGAGCACAAGTTAGAGACGCAGTCAAGAGGTACATGTTAACTCTGGAGGAGCTGCAGAGATCCACAACTTTGTGTGGAAGGACCTGTTTAGAGATTATTGGTTATGCAGTACATTAATCTGGCCTTTATGGCAGACTAACAGCAATGTTAAATTGTTGAAAGAATCCCATTTAAAATGGAGCTTCTATCACCCCATAAGTTACGCGCCAAAGCATTGTCTGGGAAGAAGGTGGTTCATGTACATAAAACAAAACGAAACCAAAAAAATACTTTCTGGTCTAAAGCCAAAATGGTATATGTAATGGATAACATCCGCTTTGTGAAACATAGGGATGGCACTATGATAGTGTGGCATGGCTTTGACCTGAACATGGGTTCAAGTTTCAGCGGGAAAATAACCCTAAACACACAGCCGACACAATAGTGTAATTATCTCTAGATGAAGCCATATTCATGTTAAAAATTGCCTTGTCAAAGTCCAGACAAATCCCAATGAACATCGGTGACAAGATGCAAAATGGTGACTTCAAATATGACTGATCTTAAGTTTATGTAAAAAAAAAAATAAAGGAAGAAGCAACAGAATGCTTGTTGTTGAGCAAAACCGTTAGAAACATACTCTAAATGATTAGTGGCATTGTCATTATAGATAGATAGGATTTCTAAGTAATTTACGGGTTTGTCCATCTGAAATCTTTCCTTAAACTGATTTAGCCCAGTATAGCAAAGGATTGTGTTACAAAATCGACTTTAAGCTCAGCCGCTGATGCCGAAAAGCTCCATTTCTGAAAATGTAAATAAAGACCATCTGCTTCAATATGTAAACACCGCTCCGACTCCTCCTATCAGGACGTCTCTAACGACTGGCCCGCCCATTTTACTGCCACTCTCTGCTCCTATTGGTCAAACTGGTAGGCCTGCCCACGTTAACGTGCTTCTGTTCCCTCCTTCCGGGATGTTGGACCGCCCACAGGATCGAGGACAAAAACAATCGGCATCCCTCTGACAGTGCTGCGCAAACAAGGAGATCCAAGCGTATTAAAAAAGCGGTTTAGATATATTTAAACGGTTTCTGTCTTTCAATCGACACGACAGCTTCAGGGGAGAAATGGTGTCTCCGGTGACGGTCGTGAGTATCAGCGTCAAAACCGGCGTTTTAAACAGTCACGTACGGATAAGAAAAGCGGCGTCAGTTTATTTTCCACAGTGCAACATCCTCTGTTCCAGGCACAATCAGCGCATGTTGTAGTTTGGGGAAGTCAGCGCATGTGTTTCTGGATGATTATTTAATCGCTAATAACAATAATAGAACTGTAGTTCCTGCATGTGTTCTAGGAACACAATGCGGAAACTTTGTTGTTGTTTTTTTTTCCTCGCATCTGCCATTTGGCGCTGCAGCGGCTCTGTCAGGTTTGAGACGAATGCTCATATTTCAGAAATAACCTCCGACTAAAAAAAAAAAAAAAAAAAAAAGAGGGAAAGAAAGAAAGCGCTTCATCATGTGACTCAGTCGAGCCTTTCTTTGCCTTATTTTCTTTCCTGTGTCCCTCAGTAAACGCATGCGCCAAGCACTACCCGCATATGGCTTTCCTTCCATCTCCTTTGCTTTAGCAACAGCTAAACGTCGACTCCTCCGTGGCGCCATAACCCGGGAAATCGTTTTATTTTGACAAAAAAAAAAAAACAACGAGACCCTCATGAATACTTTACGCGAACCCAGCCTCTCGTTACTTTGAAAGAGCCTCTCTGAAATGTCACCCCGTGTGGAGGGGCCTTGAAGAATGATGGTGTGGGGTGTCTTGGCCTGTGGTAAACCCCGATGTGTTGAGGAATGTCTGCCATACACAGTAGTTGCCTGAGTGATAAGGATGCGGTGCAGGTCGGCAGTTTCCCCTATGGAAACTAGGAACTGCAGTTCCACGAAAACCCTTTGAAACTGTGCAGTTCTCCAGCCTTTAAAGGGAAACATTCTGTAAAATTTGAGGACTTTGCAACTACCTGTAAAAACTTTACATGACTTAAGAGCAATCTTTTTTCCCCCCTTTTAACCTTGTTTTAATGTCAAATACTCTATGTAGTGCATCATTTTGATGTGGAAGGATAATGATAAATAGTTTTTGTTGTTTTCTTGTTTACAAAAAAAATAATACTAGATGCCTGGCATTCAGTGCTCTGGGGAAGCATTTAACATCTGGAGACTAATTTTCCCAGAACTGTTCAAGAGAGCCTCTGAAAATCATTTTCAAATCTTCACACTGGATGAAGGTCAGGCCTCTAACACAATAAGCTTTGATGTAAACCATCCTGCTTCAATTCTGGCTGTATATTTATAGTCACTGTGCTGTACGGTGAACTTCCTCCACAGTCCCAAGCCAGGTTTTCTTTTACGATTACACTGTACTGTTGCTCCATCCATTTTCTCAAGTCTTAACATTTCCTGCCCCTACTAATATTTCTTTTTGAAGATTTGAATTTCTCCACCAATTTATGTTACATTGTGTTCTTTTGTCTTCATGATCCTTTCTTCACTCATTGTTCTCCTAAAGACACCCGAGGTTTTCACAATAGAACAGGATCATGTGCTGACTGACCTCCGTGGGCCATTATGTGTTCTAGTTTTTATTTAGACATGTCCGAGAATCTATATTTTTATTTCTAGGAAATATATACTCTGCCAAAAGAAATCTTATCTTCCTCTCACTGCATATGTATATATTGCTTTATTTGATCTAAATCACATAAAACCCTAACAGTATTCAAGTTTGTGGTTGCAGCAAATTGGGAAAAACTCCAAGGGGAACTGGTACTTTTTGCAAAGCGTTGTATCTGTTAAGCTCTTAAAATAAAAAGTATCAAAGTCAAATGAAACATATGAAGGTGTTTATTGCCCCATAAATGCCATCATTTGTATCATTTGTGGGCAAAGGAGCCTACATGTTTGCCCTTGTTTTTATTTCTGTCTCTAAACTAGTTTTTGATAAACACTGCCATGCTCGGCTCCATCTGCCAAACCAACTGTTGTGTGCTCATAAGGGAATTCATCAAGTTTTTGTCCTTCTGCAGATTGCATCAAATCAAACACAGTTTCACAACAGAAAAATATTTCTACCTCTGTCACCGATATATTTTTTTGTAGGACCATCATTATCCGTTTGATCTAATTAGGTGATTTTCTAGACATCTTTAGCATAAAAGTAATAAGTGTTGCATTAAAATGGTCTTTCTGAAAATAAGCATTGTCGCATGATTAAAATGCCAGCTGTGCCTGTTAGGTTCTTACTTGTATTACACTTGCCCTCTTCCAGACTGAGTATCTTTAAATATTTCTTTGTATCATGTTACACACCCACAGTGGTTGGGTAGATGCCATCCTGCATGGAACTTATTTGGCACTTCAGAGCATCTAGTTTGTTGGCTGCTATGATAGCTGCTTGTTTCTTCCTGGACTAAATCTTCCAGGCTACATCACACCTCAGAGAAGTTACTCATGGACATAACAATTTGTCAGCAACTTTGTGCTTAAGATTTTTGTGTATTGTTTTTTTTTAACCTGCATCGTTTGTTGTTTCATGTAGCCTTAGAAATACAACCTGCACATGTCTGGAAAATATATCACGACAAAAGAGAAAATGGATCTCGGTTATTGGATAGTTTTACTTTCCACCTAGTTGACCACACCACCAAAATATCCCATGACTTTCTTGTAACTGTCAAGCCAATCATTAACAGTGTTATGGTTCAACAGTCAACAGGGAAAAGGGTGTTTGCCATGCAGATTAATATTTATTGACATCCGTGGTAATTACATATAACACGCTTTAAAATAAATTAAGCTTTTCTTGCAGTTCACATAATCTCGTCATGTAAAAGTATAAAACTTTTAACAGTCACTGTGCATGCACATCTTAATAGGTGCATCAGTGCTGCACATCTTAAAACTCCTGTTAAATAAACGTAACAGATGCATTTTTAGTTGTTTTAAATGAATCACACTAAACTTTTATTTAAAGATTTTTTTAAAAACATATTTTCCACTGGTTCTAGTAATGTGGATGAAGCTGCATGTGTCAAAGCAGCCTCTTTGCACTAACAAACTTTATTTTATCGTGTCATTAATCAAACTTCTGCATTGCAGTAAAAATATACATTTTGCTCGCCTCTAAATTGAGGCAGATGACAGCCGACCGTCTCGCAGGACTAACTGTTGTCATTAACAACTCTCTGTCTGTAGGGTTCGCACAGACAAACACACATCTCATGGAAAGTAAAACTATAGATGGACAAACTTTGTGTCTCGATGAACTTTTAAGTTGCACGTTGTGACGGTATCAACAATATCAACAGTATTAAGCGAAATCTCTGAACAGAAAAGAGAGATCAGTCCTGGGAGAAGTAATATAAATATGTAAAATACTGCTTGTATTTTTAGCAATCAGTAATTTTTCAGTTTTTCTCAGATATTCACAATTAATGTTACAGTTAAATCCAAATTACGATTGCTTTTCTCCTAAAAGGTTTTAAAAGAAGCAATGTTTCTGAAGGTTTTTTTTTTTAATAGCTTACCTCTCTTAACTATATTTTAACCCTTTTGACACCAAGCACATACATTCGTATTTTATCTCAAGCAAAACACACAAACAAAACAGTGCAACATGAACATGTTGTGGTTTTGCTGTGCAGATGCATGATAAACATGGCGGTGATGTTGGCTAGTCTGATACTACTGACTCTGTTTATGTTTCCGTTTGGCTCCCTTTTGCCCTCTGTAGCCACAACATGGACTCTCACGCACAGTACGGCAAAGTTCAGAACGCTGAGATGTCACTTAGCTCCTGCGACTATTGCTACACCTGCTTTTCCAGGAATCTGATAACATCTCAAATAAATGCACAAGTGGAAGTCTCAGGGTGCTTCTGTCTGCAAAATTGCAACTTGACTGATTCTGTAAATTTGAAGTTCATAAAGTATATTTAAAAAAACTCATAGGAAGAACTACAATTTAGATATTTAACCTATTGACAATTCTTCAAATATCATTGTTCATAATAAAAACTACTTAATGTGCATTTCAGCACAATTTAATAACTGGTTTCAGCACAGAATTGTATAATAATAAGAAATCCTAGTTATGATCATTCATCCTTTATAGTCCAGAGAGATTAAAAAAAGCACATTGCCACTTTATTAGGTACACCTTACTCTACCAGGTTTTACCTCTTTTTGTCTTCAGAACTGCCCTGATTCTTCATGGCATGAATTTAATTAGCTGTTATCAATCTCCCTTTGAGTGTTTGTTCCATATTGACATGATTGTATAATTTACTTGTAGGAGCCACAGGTTGCAGACCTGGCTGGTGTAGCAGCATATTTTACAACAAACATATAGAAAGGCTGGTGACAGTGTAGCTGAAGTAATAAGCTTCATTAAAGCTTTAGCATTAAAGCTGAAGTAATAAGTCAGCTCTTAGTTTTGAACTAAAACCGAAAAGATTGTGGGGATTTTTGTATACTTTTCTGTACAACATATATGCTTCCTTGTTATTCTTCTTAATTAAACTGTCAGCTTCATGCTGGTTTCTCTAATTTTGCTCTAGCATGTTAGGGTGCGTCTGCTCCCTGTTGTTTTCCTGCTGGCTGCTGGATATATCAGACACACCAGGGCAATCTCGTATATTGTACCCCATCCTGTAGTGTAATTTAGTTCACTCTTGTATTGAGGTGTTGTGCAATCTATGTCTTCTCTTTCCTCCGGGAGAGTGGGCTGTATGACCGACAGTAACCCCTCATTCTCTCTCACCTTCTGTTCCCGTCTTCACCTCCTATTTCCTCCAGCTGCCATTTAAAAGCTGATAAACCTTCCTCACATATTGTACTCCTATCCCAAAAGACCTTTAAGCTTCCTGGTCCTTCTTTTGTCTTTTTTTTCCTTCACCTTTAATTGAACTCTTGCAGTTTTCCTTTTACAAATCAACATCTTTTGCCCTGTCACTTGTCATTCATTTTTCACAAGCACTATTCTCCCTTCTTTCCTATCTGTTTTTTTTTTTTTGCCCCACTTTTATCCTCCTTACTTCTGCTTCAGTGAACCCTCACTTAATTCCTTTTCCTCTCAACACGACTTTTCCACTTCATGTTTGTCTGCTGCTCTGGCTTGAGAATAATTCCCAGAACATTCTAAGGTCTGCGCTTTTTAATCCTGCTGGACCTTTTTTCTTTTAACTGGAAAAACAATCTGACTGATAATGCATTAGGGAACTGGAACATGAGACTGAATATATTTCTTAAGAACTTCAGTGATAAAAGGAGAAGATAGAAAATCTTGTAAGGCAAAAAATAAAAAGAGAAAAGGTTACTAAGAGTCAATGGCATGTGGCTGTAGACTTGCATTTCCCCTTTAGGTTTGCGTTTCCCCTTTAGCTCTTAGGCTAAGCAACAAGACATGTGCATGCCTAGTATGAATTATAAGAAAACCAAACATGACTTAAGCACTTTGAACCCAATCATGATACTTTTTACATTTTTTTTTGACACAAAATGTTACATTTCTGTACGTCACACTCAAAAAGAAAGGGCTGTTTTAACCACTAGAATTGTCTTCTGTTATAATTAATTGCAAAATCTCTTCCAGGTGAAGAGCGAAGGTCCCAAACTGGTGCCGTTCTTCAAGGCAACCTGTGTTTACTTCGTCCTGTGGCTGCCCACCTCGAGTCCTTCCTGGTTTAGTGCCCTCATCAAATGTCTGCCCATCTTCTGCCTGTGGGTGTTTCTGCTGGCTCACGGATTCAGCTTCCTCGGTGCTCACTCCAGCGCCCGCAAGATTCTGGCTGGTCTCATCTTTTCAGCTCTGGGTGATGCCTTTCTCATCTGGCAGGAGCAGGGATACTTCGTCCATGGTGAGAAGAATAGTTGTTGTATATTTTTAAGATGATTCCTTGCCTGGCAGCTAACTAGTGTTCTGTGAAACGTTTGAAAAAAAAAAAAAAGCTTTAAAGATCACTTTTAGAAAATCTAATGAAAATGTGAGATCTTGGGGTCAACAAGACTATATATGTCTACATTTATTTGAAAACCAGTTTCAAAATTAGCCCATCTTCACAAACATTAAGATGTTTAGACTTGACTAAACTCCACTGGAGCCTTTACTGGAAATACGTACTTTGACCAGTTGAGATACTGGTCACAGTCATCAAACCTAAGTCCAGTAGAACACAAGTTAAGCAAGATAATGAGTGCATATAAGAAGACCCGGTCATGTGACACTGAAAATGAAGGTTGTCTGCAATATTAACAGACACACATACCAACAGCCGTATGGCTGGTCTTACTGGTTTGCCACATTTTTGTCTTGACGATTAAAATCTCAGTTTGACAGAACAAGTCGAGGAAACTGCTTTAAGGATTGCTGGAAGGAAAAATGAGCCCCATTGGGAACAGCAAAATATTTCTTTTGAGATCTTAAGCCATTTTCGCACTGCAAAGAACAGAACGGAACGGTTTCAAAGTAGGGCCGACCGTGTTTGCATTAGAACGTCCGACCGGTTCCAACCGGCCCCTTGGAACCACAAGAGCTGTGGTTCCAATCGGGCTGGCCAAGCGGTTCTGCTTAAAATCAGCAGCTGATTGGCCACTGGTTGTTATGGAGTCAGATGTTGATTTTCCGTTGACAGCTGGCTCTCACTAAACTGTATTTTATTTTGCAAAGAGTGCTCTTTTCAATATTTTTATTATTAGTTTTAATTAGCAATGGATTCGTCTCAATATAGTGCAATCACCTGGTCTAATGAAAAGGTAAATTTTTTCCTCTGCTTACTCGCTGATGAATGAGTACAGAACGAACTAGATCGGTCAACTAGGAAAGAGAAAGTTTTCAGCGCATCTCTGAGGAAAAGGCTTCGGCCGCTACATGGTAACCATTGTTTAGTTTCAAAAATAATGACGTCATGTACAGCTTCGATGGCGCCCTCAGTGTATATGCAAACACAACAGGGCTGCAGTACGGGTGGAACCGTTCTGTTCCGTTCCTTGCAGGTCGAAAACGGCTTAACAGTGTGGTCCACTTTTATTTCCAGCCCACAAGTGATCAACTCAACGTTAATGGAAAAGTGAAAGAAATTAAAGCATCCTTACATTTCAGAATCTGGCGAAGTTAAACCAACTATTGGTTGCTTTGCAAAAACTCACTACATCTGGGTTTATTTACTACATTTTCCTGTGTACCCAGTAAAGTGAGTCAGTCAACTGCATGATTAAAAGATACAATCCAGCTGTGATTTTTAATTTTTTTTTTGAAGCAAATATACACTGGTAATGAAGTCAAAAGTGTGTGATCACATATGGATTTCATCAGCAACATTTTATAAAATATAGTGTTATTAAAAAGCACACAACCTCCTGCCCCCCAGCCATTTCTGCTCAGAGTGTTTCTGAGTCAATCAAAACTGCAATTTTCTATCCTGTTGAAAGTGCTTCTTCTTCTGCTTCTTCTATGCCTTACAGGTCTTCTCATGTTTGCCATCACCCACATCCTTTATTCTTCCGCCTTTGGGATGAAGCCAATAAACGTGCGCGCTGGCCTGGTGATCACTGCGGTGTCCGCCCTTTGCTACCTCCTGCTGTACCCCTACTTGTCCGGACCCTTCACCTACCTGGTGGCCGTCTACATCGCTCTGATTGGCTTCATGGGTTGGAGGGCCATCGCGGGCCTGCAGCTCACCAACGACCTCTGGACCTGGACCAAGCTGTCGGCCTGCCTGGGCGCCGTGCTCTTCATGGTCTCCGACCTCACCATCGCCGTCAACAAGTTCTGCTTCCCTGTGCCCCACTCCCGAGCCATCATCATGGCCAGCTACTACGCCGCCCAGATGCTCATAGCTCTGTCCGCCGTCGAGTGCCAGGACGCGGAGGTTTCCCGGAAGAGGACGTGAGGTGAAGCGATCTCCAGGAAACACGAGGCTGGGGAGATGGCTCCAACTCCGGCCTTAAGTGATTATGGACGCACCTCACTGCCAGATCTCAAACCCCCAGCCTTCATCATGGTGTGGCGCTCCCACACAATTGTTATCATGGCAACTGATCCACTACACGACGATCTCCCTGCGATCCCACTAGTACGGTAGTCTCATATGTATCTCTTTACCAAGCAGATACCATAGTATTACTCTAGCCTTTCTCGAGTGCAATCAAACCTTAAAAAAAATGCTGTGTCTCAACCAAGTTATTAAGAAGGCAAGTGTAGAATTAATATCCTTCTATAGAACGCATTAATTTACTTGCAGCTAGGTTGATTCAAGGGGAGCAAGTTCCTGGGCACCTTCAAGTAGTGTGTATGAGAGAGCGGTTTTCTGCGAGTGTGTGTTTGCAGTTTTGTGATTGATTTACAATGTTACCTCACTGTCCATACAGTTTGACGCACAGTCTCCGTACAGATACAACGCCACACATTTGTACTTTGAGTGGTCCATTAAGACAATTTACCAGTGCATTTCTTTTTTGCTTTAGTCATGCAAATTCTTCCAAAAGGGATATTTTTTATACAAACTATTGCCCTTATCTGAGGCTCTAGGTTCCCCTTCACTAAGGGTGCTAATCTTGAAGCTAAGGGCATGTACATACTTATTTAATTAATCATCTACTGTCCAATTTAATTTCATTCATAATAACCTCTCTTCTTTTTTGTTAAATATGCTCTTTACACTCCGACTGAGTCTGCTTAAATGAATAGAATTTTTTTCTTCTTCTTTTAAGACCCCATCGAATAACTGGATGAAAATAAGATGACTAGTAGATGTTGTTTTTCGAAGCTTGATCCTTCAGTGTTAGGATTGGTCCTGCAGGTGCAACATGTTTCACCGTACATGCATCACCTGTCGAAGTTGCACCTTCAACAGCGCCACACCTGACATTAACACATCGTGCTGGTTTAGTTATTATGGAGGTTCCTTGGGGGTTTTGTTGTCTGACTCAATCAGCTGACCCGTGCTGCTAATGGCCGTGTTATGAAAACAGAAAAAGAAAGGGCTTTGTCGCAGGCCGGACTCATTTCGTTGATAAACTCTGCCGGCAGAATCTGCAACTACGAAGGCATTCACTCACTCAGAACGACACGCACAACAGATTTACGCAACGCAGTAAACAAACAAAGAGCGGGTCGGCTAGGCAGAAACAGGGAGACGAGAGAAAGCGTCTTGTCGTGCGAGAGAACAGTTATCCCATTATTCCAGACTCTTCCTTCGCACAGGAAATGTCTGAAAGATCCACTACAGCCTCAGCTTATCCTCGACGAGACTATTTGTAGTTTTTCTTCCCCTTCATTCCCGCTGTTGTTTCTTTTAAGTTATCTTATTTTGAAGTCTCTCACTGAACCAACTCTACATTTTTGCACGCCTTTTAGAGTGTGAGTGTTTTCGTCTTAACCGTTGAGAGGAAGTCAGACCCAGATGAAGTAGACACACTGGGTATGTTCAAGTATTTGTATAAAGACTCCTAACTTTTTTTACTCACTCCTCTTTCTAACTGCAATTTTATTGTATAAGTCACAGAAACTGTCGGTTTTAATTACTTTTGGCTGAACAGATCCAAACTCTGAACTTTATTGTTTCTGTTGCTGGACGTGCTTTCCTTTACCAGGCAGCGCCTTGGTATTACTATCTTGAAATTTTCCACATTTGCAATCACAAGTCTTGGATAGATTTTATGTGACAAAGAAGAACATATCTATGTCATAAAAGTCTTTTCGTGTGTTTCTCTACCAGCTTTCTCTCCCAACATCCATTTTTCTTACAACCGATCTAAGAGGTTCAAGAATTTTCTTGAATTTAACTCCATCCATCACCCCGTCCACCAGAGATTTAATTTAAGTTAATTTCCTTGAGAACAAAGTATTTTTGATTTAACCAAATTTCATCTTTTGGGATCTTAACCAATAGTTGCCCTGTCAGCAGATTCCCTCACCTGAGCTGTTAGCATTTCAGAAGTCCTGAAAAAAAGTTTTGACTGAACTAATGAGGGCTCACATTTTGTCCTGTAGGGATATGCTTTAGGAACTGAGAGGAATTACAAAGGCTGACATGGAATAACCTGTGTGTAGAATGTTTACACTATGAACAGGCATGGAAAATGATTGCTCCTCGTTCTGGGTCAATGACCCACAGAGCTGCCAACATCGCCAAAAACACACACACACATCAAAATGTGTTTGCATCACATGAGCCACCGTGACAAGATCTGCAGACAGACCACGGTGTCATGCCTGACCAAGAAAAACACCAGTTCCCAGCAGCCTTTTTCGATCACTTCTTCATCAGACAGTTCCCCAATATCCTTTCGCCGTGTCAGTGCGTTCGTCAGCACTATCTTTCTGCTTTGTCCGCCGATCTCGTTCACTGCTCTGCACATATATGAGCGCCAATCTTGTGTTCCATGTTTTAATTAATCCTCCCGGCATTGCAGAGTTCTTGCACAGAGGTTTCCACTCTGATAAAAATAAACCTTTGCGCTTAGAAGCTATCGGAGGTCTACTAGAAGACATGCATTAGTCTGCCTGCTGCGTCCTAATAAGGCGGAGTAAGTGGAGTGAATAAAGAAGTGAAGTAGAGAAAATGGATAACACGGATGATTCTAGCATACAGTTTCGAGTTGAACCAAGAGGGGGCTGGTAATATTAAGCCAGGCAGGCTTATTTATCCTCAGTGTGTGGGCAATTTATGTAAGCAGTGCTCCTTTGTACAGAGCCAGAAAAAAACGTCTGACTTTTGTTCCTTCTTCTGGAATGGTCCCACGCTAGAGGCACGATTCACTGAAGTGTTCCTAAAATATTCTTGAGGAAGCATATGTCTTTTGAGACCATTATTTTTAGAGTGGTGTATGGTCATGTTTAATTTGTCCTTTTTTTACATTTTTTTTCATTGAGCGTTGCAAAAGTATTAGAACCTCCTGAACCTTTTGACATTTGTCTTAACAGCCACAAATCTCAGTATGTTTTGATGGGATTTTTAAGGTGTTTGACAAACAGGAAGCTGTGCTGTTGTGATGTAGTTGAAAAAGGAAGCAGGTTGTTATGTTATCCTTACAAATAATTGGAAAATTGTGCCATCAGCATCTATTCATCCCCCATCGGGTCAATACTTTGCTGCAGGTATTTGGGGGCGTATGTATGAAGAGAGAATGAACCTCCTGCAGGGCCTCCAATTTGTTCCGAAGATTTCCATTTTCTTCCCATCTATCTTCCTGTCCATTCAGATTCCCTGCAGCAAACCATCCCCACAGCATAATGCTGCCACCTCCATGTTTCATGGTGGGTCCAGAGTGTTAGCATTTTGCTCCCTGAGCTGTGGAACTCTGCAGTTCATCCAGAGGCATCACAGACCTCTTGAATGAAGAAAATAATTCTAGTTAATGCTTTCCTTGCTCTTGGCTGCCACATTTTGCAAGTTTGGAGATACTCATTTGTATTGCCTGGTTGCTGAAAATGTGCTATGTAAATAAAATTACCTTTACTCATATAGCTTAAAGCCTGCTTTAGATTTCTCCACATCTTTATCCCTGACCTGTCCAGTCTGTTTCTTGATCGTCTAGATCTTCACTAATGTTTTCTGACAGATCTCTGAGACCTTCAGATGCAAGATCACTTTTCTAATAACATGACCTTTGAAGGCAGCTAATTGGAATGGATTTTATATTAGGGCGAAAGGGGCCAAATGCATATGCTTAACACACTTTTCAAATTTTTTTTGTCGGATCAAAATGTAGAAAACCATTTATTATCTACTTTGTTTTGGTCTATAACATATAATCTGAATGAAATACTCTGGTTTCTTGTTGCAACATGAAACGTGAACATTTTTATCGCGGTAATAAATCTTCTGCAAGGCAACTGTATATTTGATTTAGACAGACGTAACAAGAAACTGTTTATAGTACTGGGTCTCGTGTATCAAACACCCTTTTGTCTCCGGCTCAGCGTGGCATATGGCCGTCCTTCGCCCCGGGGATGTTATTGCTGAGCGGCATTTCACTTGGAATAAGGTGAGCCGCTGAAATATGACACACAGCAGGAAGAGTCTCCCCCCATCCATCAGGTTAGCTCCCATCCTGTTGCCCCACAGGTGGCAGACCAGCAGGCGCATCACTTTACCCCACTCTGTCAACAACGCTGTTGTTCTGAGCTTTTCATGCATAGACAAAAGGAGACCTGGGAGAGTCTGAATGCTTTTGGCCTGAGTTAAGCTGGAACCAATTGCTGTTGTATAATATTAAAAAAAAGTGTGTGTTTTGAAAAATGCTATCCTTTGAGTTTCTATTTCTCTTTCGTCTGTGTTTTTAACTCATTTTCTTGTAGGTTTTACTTTGAAACATTTGCTGTTAATGCACTGTGCTCATGACCATCAGCAGGTGACAGTCAATACAAAGACCTGGAAAGTTTTTTTTGTCTTTACTCCTGCATGACAGATTGAATATATTCTCCACGGGATTGAAGCACCAAACACCCAGAGGTTTTATGAGGATGATAGTTCTCCAGCATCAGCACGAGTTTATGAGAAGTATGTAAATTGCCACCTTCTCTTTGTATTCAAGCTGCTGTGTGCTGCACATTTTTGTATGTAGGCCAGTCAGTCTTTAAAACTTGATCTTCAAACAGACTTTTTATCTTATCAATTGAAAGTATAGTCTACATTTTTTTTCTTTTGCTGGAAAACAACTAAAAAAGAAGATTCCTTTAAAAGAAGATTCCTTTCCTTCGAAGTGTTATCACCCCTGATGTGTGCAACTTTCTTCAAAGTATTATCCTTTCAGTTCCAGGAAGTGAGAACCTGAAATATACATTTTGCCATTTGTTTTTGTGCAAAACAATGTTTATTTCCACAAACAAACAAAAATAGTTGTTAAAACCAATAAACATGCATCATTTCTTACAATTTACTTATTGTCCTGGATTTTCACTTTGAGATTGATTTTTTTTTTTTACATTTTTTCCCCTCATGACTGTAGATATAATATAATTTGTTTGCTGTTGTGAAACTCTGCAATGAATGTGAATATCTGTTGGAGAAATAAATGCAATTGCAATGCAACTTCAGCATAATGCCATTTGGGCTTTGTTCTTTCCTGGAAACAAGAGGTTCTGCGTTGAAAATGTCAGCTGTTATTTATAACTGCAGTGTTTTGTGTTTTGTTTGAAGCTTGCTGGTCCTCAGCTGCTAAAGTGCCATGATGGCAGAAAGGGCTGGAGGACAACAGAAAGCTCTGTTCTGGTAACTGCTGCGCTCTGTTGTCCCACTGAGGTGGAAAATTTGCTTTCAGCGCCCTTTAACCCTTGAAACCAGGGACTCTTTCGCTCTCGCTCTATGTCCCCATTTTCTGTTTACAGCGTTGTGAAAACCCTATTTAGCCACTTACATATTTGTTCTGTTTTTCAATATCTGACGCACATAAATGTTTTACGTCATCAAATTAAAATTGAGACAGAGATTAACTGAATAAATACAAAATCCGGTTTCGGTTAACCACATCAACAAGACTGCAAAAAAAATTATAATAAATAAATCACTTAAACTGAACTTTGTGAAACAGTCTAAAAGCAACATTTTGTGCCCGGAGTGAAAACTTTACAAAGCTGTGTTGTTACCTGAGGCCATTTATTTTTCAAAACCCCTTTAATGGGGCCTACATTTTCATTATTCAATGAAACCATCGCTCAAAAGCTAAGTTTTGTATTTATCCAGCTCGTCTTTGTGTCTGCACAACCTGTAAAGGTAGCAAACAGATTTGTTTCCAACGTCTAAGCCACTCCTGCCCCGTCCTCCTTTGACTCTTTTAAATGTCTGCCTTTCAGGTGCAGATCAAGTCATGTAATCAAAGAACTCCAGTCTTAGTGGTTCACAGAGGTTTCTTTGTGAAACACACTACCATCATGTGAACTCATTGAAACGCATAATAAACGTGTGTGTTTAATGCAACAATCTCATTCTCAAGTAAACTAAAAGGTTTGCCTCTCAAACTCTGACACAACACTCTTTCATGCTGTTCCCCCTGGGCAGCAGTCTCCAGGTTCTGTATTCAAGGTTTCACTTCACTTCCACTTTATTCTTCACCACCGAGGAACCGGAAAGTACCAGTGACGCCTGTTGGTGCTTAATTGATTTGAACTGGCAAGCTTACTTGACCGATCTCTGGTGGGTCCTTAGAATTGGTGGGTGCAGTGGGACCCAGGACCAATGATGCAAGGAGTAACTTTGCTCTCAGATTGACATCTAAATACCAGAACACACTCACTCTTAGGGAGCAGAAGGCCTCTTTTCAAAGCAAGGGCTTTTAAAGACGCCATTAAGCACAACAGAATTCATCAATTTACACACACACTGAGAACACAGCACATCTGAACATTTAGTCCTGAACTCTGAAGTTGAGGGAGTAAATGTGCTGAATTCAACTCAGCTGTTTGGTCACTTGATGACACAGGACTAGTTCCTATAAATATAGAAAGTGAAAATCTATTAAGGGCTGCAGTTCTTGCAAAAAACAGAATTAAAAAAAAAGGTCTTTCTGACTTTAATGGCGGAGTGAACAAAGCCTGATTGCTGCATTGGTTTTCTAAGCAGACTTACATGTTTTTTCTTTATCTGTCTTGCATCTAATCTGATAGAGAAAATGCTGTTAGACAAGAACTGGAAAGGCAGCAGCCCTCAATACGCAGCATTAATCTGCGACTGAAGACAGAAATGGAACACTGACATCTAGCGTCCATTTAATTAATTACCAAGTACCAGTAAAATAAATTAATGATTATAATCATGACACTGATGACATTTATCACCATAATAATTATAATTATAATAACACCTCATTCTATCATAAATAAGCTCAAAGTAATATTAACAGTGACTGAAACCTTGGTAGTTTTCTAGACCATTGTTGCATTTCAACTAGATTTAATGGACTTATAAAAATGACCAGAGCATAAATTGACCACAAAAATGTCATGGTATGCAGAGAGTACTTACTCGTTTACGTGGAACATTGAGAAGAAATGCTGTAGACAGATCACTAAGGGTTTGAAATTTTTAGAAAGTTTTCAGCATTAGCTACATGTAGACATGTTAGTTTAGAAGCGGCAACAGCTCATATTTTCTGTTTATTTAAAACCCAAATCATGAACGTCTGTGAGGGGGAAAAAAAGAAGTAACATTTAAAGTAATGTTTTAAACTTCAAGTTATGTTCTGAAGCTCTAATCAAAACAAACACAATCTCAGAGCATCATTCACAATATTTTATAAACAAAGGTGCTTCAGCATGAATGTGGTTCATGTTCCCTCTGGAGACATCACTCGTGTTTTATTTATTAAATATATAAATGTTAGTAAATTCCTCTGATTCTGAAGTGATTATAGTTCAGTTTTGCATTGTAAACACCATGACATTACAATAGGTTCATGGCTATAAACACAGGGTTTCAATCCTAATAAAATTGAAAGCCAATTGCGTTAAACTTGGAGCAATCTCATGTTGCTCCAGTAAATGGGAGAACACTAAAAGTCTGCATTTGGTGAAATCCCTTTTAAATAACTTACAATTACACTTTTCCATGGGCTTTGTAATGACTCTATGTAAGTTCTAAATTGTTACTGTGACAGAATGACGTGTCTTATCTTGTCTTAATGGGTATATTTTTGCAAGATGAGTCCCTCTCCCACATTCCTTCATACTGCCTTTATCTTTCATCCCTGCCTCCTTCATTCCTTTTTTCTACCTCCTTCATCACTCATTTTGATGTTTGTCATTTATACCCTTCATAAAATGAAAGATATAATCCCCACTTCATTCATCCCTCCTTTCCTCATCAATCATCCCACAGCCCTACCCCATTTATCGCTCGGCTCTCCCTCCTTTATCCCTGAGATATTTTTCCTCATTCTTATCCCCTTTACTCCTTTTACCTTCATCCCTTTACTCCTTATCCTTATTTTGTCTCATTCTTCTTCATCTCAAAGTTCCCTAGAAAACACATCAATCTTTGATGTGTTCGCCAATTCAATTGGCCAATTCGCCAAGCATAGCATTGTAAAACTTTGCAGTTTTCTTTTTTTTAGCAAAATATTCTTGTTTTCATCTGTCCATCTGTAAAACAAAACAAAAAAACAAGTATTTTGTTTCTAAATTCTTCAATAAAGTAAATGATTAAAGTGTATTAAACGCACATTTACTAAAGATCACTTAGCTCTGAGAGGTGATCCCATCTTGAGCAAAATAAAAACATTCAGTGATCGTGACGCTGAATGAAAATTGAAGCAGGTTTAAAAGAGACATATTGAGGTCAACTTAAAGGTGTGAATAACATTTCATTGTAATCCCTTAAAGAGTTAATGAGACTTTCTTTCAAACTACAAATGCCAACCTTACTGTGGCATTTGAAGAAAGGTCAGAAGAAAGTCGAGGTTATTAGGAGTCTGCTTCTGCACGGCATAGACTTGTTCAACACACATCATGGGAACAAATCAGCCAAAGCCAAAACCTCTTCACACGTTTTTTTGTAAAATAGTGGAGAAACAGTTTCAACCACTGAAAGGCAAAATAAACGGCATTTTTCTTTCAACACCTAAAAAGGTTGTTTGGATGTTTTAATTCACAACCAGTCTATGTCGTTTTGATTTTATAATATGTGCCTGGGAATCTTAAAAACAGGAGATATTTACAATTTGTAGAGTACATGCAGGGCCTACACTTATTTTGCCGAATTGCTCAAAACACAAACATGAATCACCTTTGACCTGCTGCAACGGCAACGTTTTCATGTGATCTCGCAAGTAATTGTTTTACATTTTGTAAGTAAAGTTGAACATGTTAAATTTAATGTTTATTCTCTAATTGTACACCATTTTCCTTCTCCCTTAATGCAAAAAAAAAAAAAAGGAATCTGTAAAGGGATAAATGTTTTTCACAACGTTGTAACTCTGGAAAAGATTAGGCGTTTTGCTCCTTTCACGTTCCCTCACCTACATGTGCGTATTCTCCAAAAACTGGAGAATTTGATGGAAATCCCTGAATAAAATTAGACATGTATTAGAAACAAAAATAAATTCAAACAGCAATCCGTTCTTCCAGGGAATATAACAAATATAAAAAATAATTATATACATCTTTAAAAACAAATTGTTCTCATTTGAGTATGTATGAGGAAGATGATTGTTTTGAGCTCATGCTTGAAAGAAAGTTTTCTTGAGAACATCTATAATTAACACAATCTGAATTAATATGCCTCCCCTGTTTCTGGAACCCAGAGAGCACATGTCCTTGTGATAATATTTACAAGCCTTAAAGTTGCACCTTGGGCCATCAAACATCTTGTTAGGCAGAGCTGCAATAAATGAGTTTGTTGTGAGGAGGGATTTGCTGGGATTACTTTCAACTCGGCACCGGGAAGGGAAAATCATCATGCAAATGTAATTTGGATGAGAGGAACTATGACGGTTAATGTGTTTAATGTTGCTGAGGGGGAACAGAGCTTCTTAGTCTCTGGGGAGGAGGCAGAAGTATGAGCCTCACCAAAATAGCCTTTTTTTAAATGAAATGACAACGTAAACAAAAATTTACAAAAGTTTTTATAATGGTGAAAAAAAATCTGTAAAACTTTTTTCCCCCCTATGGCCTTGTCTGATTCCATTATTATACATCAGGACGTCATATGAAAATATAATCTGTTCCTCAAGTAGTTGTAAACTTTGACGATGCCAAAATGGAAAAGCTTTTTATAAAAAAATCTTGTAAATCTTTGTTGCTTTTAAGAGTGAAGGAATCAGTAACACACCCGACTGATTACCAAAAAATGTGACCACCTCTAAAAAAACAAAATCCGTTTGCCGATCTTGAGCACGTCGGTGAAATCAGCCATGATCTTAGCTAAGCACTTACCACTGCTCATTAATCTGGTAAGGGTTTAAAATCCATTATTCCAAGTAGTTACAAGCCTTCCCATGAGTGACTATCCCATCAAAAAGGTCAGACTGTGCAAAGAACTGAGCTTCATCTTAGTCTCTGCAGGCCGCAGTTAAATGTCAAAGTTCATTACCGTACACTTAGAAAATTAATGAATAGCGTTGGCTTGGAAGAGTTGCTAGGAGAAAAGCTTTTTTCTCTTTAAGGAATATCGGAGCACTATCTGGTAGCTTTGCAAGGCTGGATCTGAATCAATCACAAGAGATCAATAACAAAAATACACAGCATCACAATTAGCATTTACAAACAACATATCTCCACCTCACAGCACCTGCCAAGTGTGATGACAGAGGGGCGATGAACTGGTTTTCTTTTAGAAACCTGAGCACCATACTGTCACTGTGTTGACCTCATTGTGGGATGACCTGGCTAAAGTCCCTGAAGAAGGGCATTAGACATATGTTGCCCTGTGTAACATGTGGTTTATTAATAATCATTTTCTTAAAGAAGTGACCTACAATTAATCACAAATTAAAAACTCAGAAGTCATGTTGGGGCAAATAAACATAAGAGAACTTAAAGCAACCAAAATTAGTCTCAAAGGAAAAACTCAGCTATGTTGACCAGGTTGACATAGAAAAGAAAATGACATAAAATTCCACTTGAATTATAATTTTAGATGATAAGGAAATATACTTTACACAACAAGAAAGAAAGAAATCTATTATATTCTAACAAATCACCACAGGGAGAAAACCAGACATAGCAGTAGTGGCAATCGTGACGGCAAAAGAAAAGGCAAACGGTAGAATGACTCTAAATTATGGGAAATTATTTCTGGAACATGAGGTCCGATTATTCAGTCATTCCAGAATATCAGTGAAACTAGTTCATAGGGTTACATTTGAAATCTGAAATGTGTTTCTGATCTGTATGACTCTTTTATATGAGGATATGACATGTACATAGCTGTGCAATCTGATTTGTGAATGAAAAACAAACAAGGGGAAAGTCCAGCGTGATTTACATTGTTAAAAATGGACAGAGAGGAGTCAAATAATTTTTTCCTGATGCAGTTGTATTACTCATCCAGACATTTTTTTTTGTTTCAAGATGTGCTCAAGATGACATTGGCATCTGTTTTTGCTGTAATGCTTTCAGTTGGTTTCAGCATATCCACCATTCAGTAAAAGTTCAAAAGTTCAAAAAAATGTAGGTTTTAAATAGTCCATAAAACAGGAATATTTTCATCTTTACATCGCCTGACGCCACCTTTACTCTCTTACCATCCTGTTTAACTTTTCCGTCTCGCTCCTTTTTTTTTCCTCATCTATTTCGAGCTGTTGTTCTTTATCGCATCACAAACATTTTCTTCGCCGTGTGATCCTGTGACATGTAAACAAACCATATGTGGCAGTCCCAGTTTTTTTTTAACTTTATTTTTCATCTCTTTCAGCTTTTTGACAAGGCGTCTGAAGTCAGTGTAGCAGAAACCCAGCATGGATCCTCTCATTGTCCTTGTTGACAGCTCCAGCCGGGATCTTTAACATCTCTGTCACCGCAGGGGGTTCATTCTCTTCTTTCTTTTCCAAACTGTTGCAAACAGAGCTAAACCTTAGATGGGAGAAGAGGTGTCCGTGTGTGTTTATAGGTATGAATGTATGACTGGAGATGCACGTATATGAAGAAGCAGCTTCCATAGCATCTTCTGTCCCAGTGGGAACATTGGCATAGGTTGCAGCTCTATGGATGCCGTCCCACTGATGTTTCTGGATGCACAAAAGAAAACAGGGACATGGACTGGATTATCATGAGTCTCATCACACTTTTGACAGGTTCTGGGAGTCTCATTGCTGGTATGAGTCAACAAACTTGTGTTCCTGTGGTTTTTGTAGCATCTTTTTTTTCAGTTTGTTTCTAAATTTGGTAACAAGAAGAAGCATCTCTTTGATGCACTCTGAACACAGGACTCACACTGAGCGAAAAGCTTCTTAAGTACTTCTCAGTGTTTTGTTGAATTTTAAACAATTGTTGTGCTCTATGTGATAACAAACTCTTGTTTTCACAAAAAATGTTCACAAAGCTGTAGGCTCCTTTTCTTCCAAAGAAAACATTAAAGTCTGGTTAAAAACTCCCAGATTGTTTTTAGTGAATGTCATCGTCTGAAACCTTATAGAAAAATCAAAAGATGCTCCACTCAGTCAAACACGGCGGTGGTAGTGTCATGCTCTGGGTTTTTGTTGAAATGGAGGAAATTGTGAACAGTCAATTCCAGGAAGTTTCACCTCAAACCTTCAGGCCACAGTAAATCAAGCGCCTGACAAGACGGTTTGAATGTTGAAATTGAATCAAAATTGTTTCCACATAGTTTGAAACCCAATTTGTTTGTGCTTCAGTTAAATTGTTGTACAGGACAGACTGCATTAAATGTGTTAAAGGATTTATCCTGATGTAATCTCTTTCACAAGAAAACCTGGAGAAGTGAGAACACTATGAAGAACCACTCTATCTGCAATACAGATAAGATAAATAAAACCTCCTCACTTACTCTTCCTGTGACACTTTAACTCGGGTTGTTGTTACGGTCACGTTAGTTTTGAATTTCCTACAGCAACTCTTAATTCCAGCTGTAGGAGGCAGTGGTGTGCTGAGAACTCCTGTTTACATTAAGTACTGAAATTTACCAGTCACCCTTACCAGGAAAAAACAGATGGCAAAAGGAGATTCATATTATGTCAGCACCCACAAGTTAATTGCTTTATAATAGCAATTTAAGCTTTGCTTAAGCTCCCCTGGTGGTAGAGAGAAAATCCACTCCAGGCTGATTATAGATAAAAAAGGATAAGAGAACCTTTTTTATTTCTACTTTTCACATTGATTTATTGGCGCCATCTCTGCAGAACCTTTGCAGAAATGCTTTTGACACTTTCTCACATCAAAGTAAAGCCTTTCTGTTGTCACAATCATATTCACATCTCTTTATCATCATGCAGAGATGAGGCTTCAGCTCTGTTCAAAAACATAAAGAGCGTAATGTTACACATATACTTATTTTTTGTGTTGTAAGCACGTAAATTACTCTCAGTCAGCGGAACATGGCTCTAACAAGAGTCATCGCTGAATTAGATTATGCAACAAGCAACAAACAAGCTACTTTTTATGATCAAATCATCCCTTTATGGCTTGATACTGCTGGTGATTCATGAAGAACTGGAGTGTATTTTATTACTCTGAGATAGATTTGGAGCTCCATTTGTAATATGAAAAATATATGAAAACCAATTTTAGAAAGGCATGAACAGTTATTGCCTGTTGCATTTCATGAAAAAGGATCAAGCCAAGGCAAATGAAATGTTTTTGGTTTAAACAAAAAAGCCTCACAATAAGGCTAACAACCACATAAATACATTACATCTGGGGGAAGCAACAGATATTAGGTTGCTTCAGCCCAAAAACCAAAACATACATTTTTTTATTAATAAGATAATTTTGGTTATTCAGTTGCTAGACTGCAGTCAACCCAATCTGACACTGACCTGAGAAATCCCTTTCACTGCTTTGAAAATTGTCTTATAAGAGAAACAACAGATAATAACAACAATCAAGATTAATTAGCAATCAAGTAGCCATTCTGGGTTTTTTTCCTTTATGGTAAAATACATACATTAGAGCATAATTTTAAACTATAACACAAATGAAAAAAGCTCATATTAATAATGATCTTTCTTTTCTTTTTCTTCTGTTTTCCTTTAACAATAAGAAAGAAATACTTGCACTCTGGCTGCTTGTCAGTTTTGTGTGTGCTCTGACAGGCCATCTTCTACCATTTTCTCAATATATAATTCACAGGTAGTGGCAGAGTGAATCGGGTTCAAAAGCCTACAGTTCAAGCAGAGCAGACATCCGTATTCATTAAAAGCAATAAAGTCTTTGTTTGGCGGCAGGAATCTTCTGTTAAAGCACTTTCAGTGCGTTGTGGGGTCTTTTTCTTCCCTCATATTGAGAAAAAGTTTTTTTTTCTTTGTTTGAACTATGACTGACTTCTTTTTTCCTTCTAGGAAAACAGAAGTCTGAGTTTCTGGGCAAACTACAAACGAGTATCTAAAATTAGATTAGACAAAGCAATCTCAAGGGTTTACAGTTGTTTATAATGTATTATGACTTTATTATATAAAGAGAAATCTCAAGTTGCACTAAGAGAAAACAGTGGTTCTCTCTGTTGGTCAGTACTGGGGGAAGGGTCCTCAAAAAGTGGAGCAAGCTCTCCATGTGAGATCTTCAGGGATTCTGCACCTGGTTGAAGGTCTTCGCCATGGATGAGGACCGAGAATTGAAAGGAGAGTGATCTGAAGCACCGAGAAACACATCACAGACACATCCTGTGGTATTTGAGGTTAATAATTGACTTGACCTTCAGAAAAGTCAGCTGATGCCACAAACCATGTGTCCATCTCCTGCTCCATCCTAATACAAACACTTGACCTCCTGTGTTTGTGGACGGGGCTGATATGCAGAGGGCAGATTGAGAACTGTGGCTACTGAACTGTTAGAATTTCTATAAATTGCTGTAAGGGATAATTGAAGAAAAGAACAATCAAAGTATGTTATGTTCCTGTACTTGAATTTAGGGATTCTATTATCCAGTTTCTGTGAGTTTCTTTAGGAAATAATTGCAACTCCCTGTTGTCCTGTGCCTTATCATCCTTCATTGAAGACCTTTGCCTTCTGCTGTCTCAGACAAATGCGATTAAAAGAGTAATCCGCACAACTGCTGTGTGAGATTTTACTCGCACAGCAGTTGTGTGGATTACTTTACCTCTTGGTGAGCTACACCCTTGTTATGTGGAGGATCTATATTCATTTCTATCTGCATTTTTTTCATTTGTGTGCACACCGATATTCTGAATTTTAGGTCATATTGTGCTTGTGAGACACCAAGCACAAGCCAAGACTTTTAAACATCTAAGCATTCTTTATTTCTGAGTTTCAGTTTTTTTATTTTAGGGGATCCACCACTACCTTCCAAAAAACATGGAGTGTAACAAATATAGTCTGCAGTACAAATCTGGGGTTTAAACCAGAGCTCCTTCTTACTGACAATTGTTTAATTAAATGTTTGCAAAATATTTTGCGATCATTTTCAGTTGAAACAATTTACCAGTTTCTGTAAAAGTAATTTAACACCTCAGAGAAATCAAAGAGATTTGGGGCATTTTTGTCTTCTACTTCGACCTGCATCACTGGGATTCCATCCTTCTTTTTTTGCAAACATCAGGTCAAAATACATATTTTTTTAATAATATGAGCTTGAGTTAGATATTAACCTTCTGATGGATTAGCTCCAGACTATTTACTATTCAGGAGGTGGGCACACCATGGACAGGTTGCCAGTTCACTGCACAGAAAGACACAATATAGAGAACATGTGAACCCCATGCAGAAAGACCCCATAGGAATCTGAACTCACAACCTTCTTGCTGCAAGGTAACAGTGTTACCATACATGCCAAGGTGCTGCCTCTACCTCTAAAAATAATAAAAAGTACCTCTGATCCACCCAACATTTACTATTAACTGTGGCTTCATAAGTCCATGTGGAGAAAACTTAACCACAAGACAAGAAGTGTAAATCCACAGTGCTTTATGTGTGTTATGGCTCCTCAAGGAGAATGTTGAGGTAAGGAAGCTAATTAGTTTGGTGAGCTTTGATACCAACCAGGGGAAGTTGTTTTGAGCAGACCCAGAAAAGCCTTTGATGGTATAACTCAGCAGTATGAACGAGTTGAAAGTAACTGGAAGCTACAAAGCACCAAACAGGTTGATCCCTCACTGTGAGTGCCACACTACGGCATCCTCCCCCCCCCCCCCCCCCCGCCTACTTCTCTGCTTCTTTGTTTCTGAGTCCTTGATCTTCCTCTCACACAGGTCTGAGCATAGCACATTGTAAAATTACTTCTTTTTTCACTCCCCTCCTGGTTCTAATATTTCAGGAGAAAAAAAACAACAAGCATACAGCAAGGCTTTTACTTTCTAACAGATTTAGCTGGTGCCCCAGGTTTTCAGTTCAGCTGCTCCCAGCCCACATTTCTCCTCTTCAGATATTTTCACTCCACTAACTGCTTCCCTCTCAGTAAGGGTCCAGCACTGCTTTATTGGTTCCTTTTTGGTCGGATGAGCCAAGATGAAACACTCAGCTTGAGCACCTGCTGAGTTATGTCTCCAGACAAATAACTCTTTGATCTGCACACAGTTTGCTCTGAGCTGAAAACATACATTGAGGCAATATGCTATACAGGTGAGATGCTGATATGTCGAGCAGTCATGTCCTCCCAGGCAGATTCTCTTCTCTGTGTCGTTAAATAGGCGATGCAAGTATTTCAAAACACATGAAACATTATTATATCCCATCATCGTTTGTTTTTCAGAGAACAAGACTGTTAGTGTTTCTCTGTTTTGATTGTTAAACTTGATGGAATTTTACATAATGGATACATTTTAATTTTTCACAGGGGTTTTGTGGAGCGACCATGAGAAATATGTGTTACTTACATGACATTACTTTATTGACGCCTGTAATTTGATGAAACGGATTCGTTTTCAAGCTATCTGCTAGACAAATTGCTAGACTAGATTTAAAAAAAAAAATGTTATGTATGAATATTTGAGAGATCAGATTGTACCTGTATCAAATATGCAGACAAGTACAATTGTATTATTGATACTCATTCAGATTTATACAAACAATTACAACATTCATGTGCATAAAAGAGCGTAACTGTAACTATACCTAAAAAAACCTAACATTCAATGCAATCTAAATCCTTATCTAAGCTTTGAAAAAAAATCTGTCAAGGTTCATGCCAGGGTATTTTATTACAGTTCTATTCTGCCAGTAATGGATATTGTTTTCGAGCTGACACAGGGGAACACTTACATGTTATTGTTTGGTTAAAAAGAGAAAAAGGTAGAAAATAGAGATATAGATACCGGGAGCCCTGGTGGCATTACGTCTCTCTAATCCTCTTTGTGTTTCACCTGGTTGGCATATCAATGATAGGGGAATGACCTAGATTTCTTTGGAAGCACACTTGCATCTTTACAATCCAAATCACAATGAATGAGTTGGTTGAGTTTTATTTTAGACTGTTTCTTTCATCAGTGCAGCAGAGAAAACTTGTGATACCACTAGTCGCTTTGGTTTTGTATTTTTTAGAAGATTTGTAATGAATGCAAGCCGTGTTTTCAGATATAGACTTGACAAGTCAAACTGATGGTGTCCTTTGATAATTCCTGCTTCCTGAACAAACGCCTCGCAATTAGCAAATCTGATGAATTCACATCTTAATGTGCTTCAGACTGATGCAACATGGTCGGGAGAACTATTTTTGAGCTTTTTGTTCTCAGAAGTGTCACTTGGGAACGTGCAATGCAATTCGCAACATTCACACCACCGACAAAATGCATAAGCTGCAAAATGAATTCCAGTAGTAGTAGCAACAAATGTCGAGGCGCAGCAGTAAGGGTGTTTTGCACTCTGTCAAATGAGATAGAAGCAAACCAGAGTCTGACTCATGACAGAGAACTGTGGTGTTAAACTGTGAAATGTTTTATTATCGTGCATTTTCTTCATTTTCACATATCACAACCACAAATTTCAAACGTGCTGTATGAGAGTTGAATAGCCCTTGCTAGTCTAATACGCTAAATGAAACCGAAGCAACCACTTTACTTAATAAGTCACTGAAATGGTAACAAGAGTTCACATATATGCACTTTATGAATCTAGCTGTTCTGTGAAGGCCTCAGAGGATTGTTAGAGAACATGAGTAAACCATTATGAAGATGTAGGAAAAAAAGTTGTGGAAGAGTCAGTGTCACATTATGAAGCAACACTGCAAGCTTTGAATTCAAGACCCCATTATTCAGAGAAGCAATGAAGAAGTCCATAGTGGCTCCAGAGAAACATCAGAGATCCATACAGGTCGGACTATACGTAAAAAAACACTGTGGGTAGCAGAAAAATAGCTCTGCACATCAATATGAGAAGCATCTCTGCTGCATTCTGTTATAGCTTTTGGTGCCACCATCATGACTTGAGGTTTCTTTGTTTTCTTTAGAAGTTACAGGGAAGCTGATTATAGTAAATAGTAAGAAGAATTGTGCTAAATAAAGGACGCTCCCAGAAGAAAACCTGAGACACCATGACGTGACCAACAGGGTCAGAGCTACAAGAAGTACATACAGCATGAACAGATTTGGAAGGGACTGAGAAAGAACAAAGCAAATATCCAAAGCATGAGGATGATTTAGGTTGGCTGAAACTAAAATAAATCACATTTCCTAGTATGAAATGCTGTAAGCTGAATATTTTTAGGGGAAAATTACAGAAGCTTTGAAATCAACTGCAGAAGACTCGCAGATATGTAGGAAACAGGCAGAAGCAGCAGAATAAAGCAAAAGCCTGCAAACATGTAAACAGAAAAACTCAAGAAGAGGAGTGAAAATGTTCAGTTAATGCAAAAAATCCCACGCAAAGAGTACCAGAAATTTGTACGGAACACAGTTCACAAAATTTAGCTGCAGGATAACAACAGTTTATTACCTAAAAGGTGTGAAAAAGCTGAAATAAACAAAAGTAGTTGTAGGATATGACTCCATTTTACATTTTGAAACAAGGTTTTAGTTAAAAATACTCCAAAGTGGTTAGTTGTGAAAGAGCATAAAGTCTTCAGCAGAATTTGTTTTTCAGACATTCCATTCCATTCATTTCAGTGGGGCCCAGATGATCACAAAAAGCAGAATATTTCACAAACCATTGAAAAGGTCAATACCAAAAGACATAGCTGTAATCTCCTAAATGAGCAGAATATGATACAAGTTGAATGGTTGAAAAAATAAGCAGAACTTAAGAGGCAAAAAGTGCACAGGAAATCCCTACAGCTTTCACACTAATTATTTTAGCCAATTTTAGAAAAAATACAGTGACCTTACTATTTTTTTTTTCCTTTCAGTATTCCTTCTCTATTGTTGTTTCACTTACATGCTACCACAGAAAGCAGCTTAATACGACACAACACAGCAGGAGGAAATGTCACTCTGCGCTTGTTTAATGGAGGAAGAAACTCAAACGCACGGGGCAGCCAGAGTTGATCCGAAAGGGATGCAGTGGTCAAAGCCTCTTTATGCCTCTGACATTTCAGCTCAGACCTCTCATCAAAGCTGCTCTGCTGCCCAGGAAAACAGTGAGGCGGGGTATTTGTGAGAGAGTGACGGAAAGAAGGTGAAAGCTTGAAGGACAGGAAAGCAGACAAAAGCATTCGGGCAGATGTTGGATGCGTGTGATGGGAGAGATTTAAAAGAGCTTAAAGGAAAACTGAAGCCAGACAGTGTCATCTCCCTCAAAGTTAAACGTCTGAACGTCACCGTACTGCAATCCCCCCTTGGCGATCCTCAGTGGCAGATCATATCACAACTTCGGCTGCACTCTCGGACACCTGTCACAACCAACTGGACAGAGACTCGTGTGTGTGGGCACAGTCGCTGGAATACACAGTGGAACAGCAACTCACCCGCCTCCGTCGGCCTCCAACCTTGTCTGTCTGTATTATTCTGATGCACACCACTCCTGCTTTCTTCACCCAAGCATAGAGATCCTCGAAGGGAGATTGAACGGTACCAAATGCTTCTTTGATGGGGGGGAGGCATGTTTGCCTGCATAAATTGACCATAAAGTCTTTTTTTTTTGTTTCACACTGCTAATTGCCAGTAAATTGAGCCACATGTGGTCTTTGAAGTTTTAATGGGTCAATTGTTAATGCAAGTTAAAAGTCTGCATCTCCCCTGCTGTGTTTAAGTTCAAATAAACTCAAAAACAAAAGAAAGACATTTAATTAGTTTCTCTTTGCAGTCTGGTGTAAACACGTTTTGCCATCAAACATGATTGTAAAATTCCTGGTGTGCTTCAGCCAGGTGGTGGAAGGGGGAAGCATTTTAAAGTTATAATTTATTTGATTTTAATCAAAACCGGTGAACGTGATAAACAGCTACAGATTTCACTCAACAGGACATAACTTTAAAGCCTGTAATAAAGTTATTTTTACTTTAAATCTGAGGTCACACTGTAAACCGAAGTAGGTCAAAGGTGAAAAGCGAAGAATTCTTTTGCTCAAAAGATAGAGTATATATTATACATACAGTATATATGTGTGTGTGTGTAGGAGCCTGGGTTTGTGCATAAATTCTCCCATCAATGCAGGAAAGCAGGAAGAGCTGAAGGTTTACCACAGTGTTGCATCACCTTACCTTGCAACATTCAATGCCTTTGAGAACTGACAATTAATTTCGAAACTGGCATTCTCTCCTTTTGCCGAGATTTGTTTGTTTCTGAGCTTCAATATTTCACAGACATCATTGTTTTTGATTAGTTTTTTCCTAAAACAATTAAATAGTGTTGTAAAATATGAGGTCAAATACTATGACGTAGAATATATGAGAGAAGAGATGACGTAATTGTGAAAGCAATTAAAGAAAGTGTCATAGTTTGTAGTAAAGTGCTGGACCCAAATCCAGAAACTGACCATGTTGGAAATGAGCCGTGTCTTTAATAACAAAAGTATAGAGAAATTTATTTTCACATGACGAGAACAAGACACCAAAACCAAATTAGAATAGCTGAGGAAACCAACAAAAATGTTCCCAATGTACAAAAACAATGTGAATAAATAATGCTTTACAGCAGGATAGTGAAATGAATAAAAAAATTGGTGTATATATATATATATATGCGTATATATATATATATGCGTATATATATATATATATATATATATTAGACGATGGATGAGGCCGTTTTGAAAAAGGTTGGAGAAAGATACTTCATTCTATTTTTGCGAGATGTTTATTTTTGCAGACGTCTGAACCTACGACAGTGTTTCAGACCCTAATTTACAAGACACGTTTTATTCTCACTGTGCTTAAAATGCAGAATAGACTGAATAGTGCATCTTATAGTCAGAATATCAAGGGTTGAAATTATGAAGGTATATAAATATAACAAAGTCAGGCTTGAAACCCTGGACTTCAGCTTTTCTTGGAGGTTTTAAGCAACTGTTCCCTAATAGGACTAATTTTACATGATAGTATTGTTTTAGTTATCGGGAAAATTTATGTTATTGTCATATTTTAAGCAACATTTGCTTGGAATGGAATTACATTTTTATCAACTATATTAAAAATTGTTATATTAGTAATAACATGAGGCAACAAAGAACCAACTTGCTTCTTTTTTCATGATGTTCAGCAAATTCTTACAGTGTGACATGACTCCAAACTGGAAATCTAACAGCTGATGGACCTGAAAACGTAACACAAAGAGTGACATCTTTAACATGGTGTCCAATATGATCAAATTTAGTCATGTTTATTACAGAACTGGTTCTCACATTTTTTATGAAATAAAAACCCAAACTCACCACAAAGAAATAATGTAGGAGATTATGCAAACTTTTAATTTATTTTGAATTTTCCAATAATTTCAAACACCTTTCATCAGCAGTACTGCAGACTGTTGGCCTACTTAAAGCACGCAAGCATGGCTTGCCTTTAATTTAAATTCCACCACCAGGCGGCAGTCTTGCGCTCACATAGAATGGTCTGTCACACAACCATGAGTAGAAATTGTTAGATGTCTGGAAATCTGAATGACGTGAGGTATATACTTTAGTCACAAAATGAGTAAATAATTTGAGCCGTTTTTAGTTTCAATATGACCTCTTGAAGAAATCAACTCTTGATCTCTTTTTTTAGATTGCTTTAGTATCATTTTGGTTACAATATAAAGTTTTAAGGCATTAACAAATCTAAGTATTTTGCTTTTTTCTTGTTTTTTTAAATCTTATTTTCCTATTGGTTGAGAAAATCTGATGCTGAGAAGCAACCAGACCCACCATTCCAGGCATATGGATGTAGCTTCCCTATTAATTTTTCCTCAGGTTGACTGGTACGGTGTGTTTGGACTCACAAGTTTTTGAACAGAACTCAAAGGAGAACAATCTCGAGTCAGTGCACAGCTTCAGTTGTTACTGCTAGAAACCAGTGATCATGCCTGAAGTCTGGGTGTAGTGACAGACTCAGATTTGAGCCTTTAAATACACAGAGACACTTACAAAGTCAGCCTTCTATCACCCAAAGAACATTTTCATCTCTGAAGAACTACTGTGCGTTTATCTTAAATCACATTGATTACTGCAACAGACATATGCAGTTGATCCAGAACACTGCTGCTCACCTCACTAAAACCAGGAGGATAGAGAACATCACCCCATAAAATCCTTGCACTGTCTCCCTGTAATTCAGAGAAGAGGCTTTAAAATACCGTTAGTTTATAAGTCACTGAATGACTTGGCACCAAAATTCATTACCTGTTCCATCCACCCTCCAGGCCACTCAGGTCTTGTGGTTCTGGTTCGCTCTGTATTCTCAGAGTCGGAACATGTAGAAGCAGCATTCAGCTTCCGTCCACCACAAATCTGGAACAAGCTTCTAGAAAACAGTTCCTTTAAATCGAGGCTAAAAAGCCATCTGCATAAAGTTGCTTTCTACCTATAATTGTCATGAAATGCAAGTTGTTGGGTGAATTCAGCATGCTGAATATTTAATGAAAAAAAAAATTATAAAAAGCTTACAAAAAAATCCCACAGGGAACATAGGAAGATGGAGCAGAAAGAAAAAAAAATTCAGCAAAGAGACTCAAGGAGAACTCAGGGTAGAGGGATAGTGGGAGGAACCAGCAGGATAAAACTGACAATGAGTTGTATATGTACTAGGGAGGTTGATTACTGAACAAGAAACAGATGATTGATTGGAAACTGGTTGCAGGTGTGAGGGGAGAGTAGAAAGCAGGATGAAGAGAGAGAGAGAGAAAGAAAGAGGCACAGGGGGTGAGGGAGATTACACAGGGGGCTAGTAAACGTGAACATAATAAAACTACAGCAACTAGACAGAAGAAATAATGATAACTAGCAGCACTAAGTATAACTGAACTAAAATAAAACAAAAACAACACTGATCTTATCAAGGAACAGCAACACAGAATACTCAAGCTAGATTAAATAAACTAAAGCTCTAAAAGTCTTAAACAACCAGGGATCTTGACATTAATCACTGTAACATTGACCAACATATTTGATGTGTGTTGATGATTTTGATGATGGCAATTGATAACATGTATTGTTTGTTACTGTATTATGTTTGAATTGTGGCCTTTGAACTGCCTTGTTGCTGAAATGTGCTATAAATAAACGTGATTGATTGACCTACTTGGGCAGTCAGTAAAACTAAAAGGGCATCCACCCTAAGACTGGCTCAGCACCATCTCAAATGGACAGTTTAAAAATCTACTTAAATTGCATCCTCACCACATCCTGTTCCCAGAGAGGTCGTGTGTCAACTTTAAATAGGCAATCAATAGACACTCCATTTAATTCAGGTGTGCTGGAGAAAGGGTGCATCCAAATATCCTCACTGCTATTCAATTCATTGCCTTTACTTGCAGATACTGGCTGTTGAATATTATATGTGTGTGTGTGTGAGACAAAGGAGTTTGTCTCCACTTGGTCCATCTTTGCGTTATTGTGTCCTTGGGTGAGACACTTCATCCAGCCATGCCTACTGGTGGTGGTCAGAGGGCCTGATGGTGCTAACGTGGAGCACCAAATGGAGGACTAAAAATAACTGAAATTATCCTTTTTTTTCATCCGCCAAATTTGTTTGAAAACATGCATATTTCTTACATGAAAGGGTCAAAATTCCAATAAATTCTTTGAGAATGTTGTCACATAAGAACTATGTATGAAACATTGCTAGATCGAACATGAAGAGGACGTTTTCTAGACTGACAGCAATCTGTGATGTTGATGCACAAGTTGTTACAAGCAAACAAAATGTCCTGTTTTCAGCTAACATGTTGGACATGTCAAGAAGAAAAGAATCTAACTCCAACTATTCATATCTTTAAATGAAACTTCATTGACTTTATCACTGATACTAGACCTGTCATGATAATACATTTTGCAGAACGATAAATTGTCCCTGAAGTTAAACCAGAATATTGTTGTCTTAAGGCCATTTTCAAGTAATTTAAATTCCAATGAATATTTAACACTGGAACTGCAAGACATTTTAAATATTCAATATAAATAAATAAAAAAAACCAAACAAACAACAGAATCAATGTGTATTGTCCTTCAAAAACGACCAAAGCACCAGATTGAAGACGTCATCCAGTTTTCGGTAGAAAGAGTGAGAAAAAAAAAGAAAAACGACAAATCATGCAAACGGAAATAATTTAGCTTATTTCAATTTACCACGCCATTAGTTGCTTATTGACACAGACCTAACTGTCTTTTTCCAGTTCGGTTTTCCATAAACAGGAGATCAACACTGCACATCTGTTTCCTGTGAAAAAGCCGGATATGTTATGAATTCAGTTATTAAATGATGGATCATACTAGCAGCCTACAAAAAAAAAAAAAAAAAAAAAAAAAACCCGGTCAGGTTGAACGTCGTCATCCCGCCTCCTCTGCCCGCGTTTGCAGACTTGCCATTGGTCGGCTGCCTCGCCACTCCCCGACCACCCAGGTTAGGTTGCCCCGTACCGTTGTGATGCTGCTCAATTGATGGGCGTATAGAAGGAGGATAACCCTTTACGTTCCCGTTGTACAGCACAACAACAACAACAACAACAACAACAACAACAACAAACCCACGTTCGTTTCTGTCTGCGCTTGTTTTCTCTGCGGCAAAATCCTCCCGGAAGACCCGCTGTTTTCTCTCCCGCCGCGCTGCTTGACGAGCCGCTCTGGCTTTGTCGTTGCGGCCGTTTCAAAGGTGGGTAAAAAGAAAAAAAAAAAAAAAAAAAAAAGCTCATGACAGGAACAACAACACAGGGCAGCGCGTCGCGGCTAGCAGCAGCATCAGCATCAGCATCAGCAGCATCGCTTTAATTCAGGCGGGCTTGTTTGACCGGGGTCCTTCTACGCACACGCATGGCGGACTCGGACACTTTGGGGGAATTGCACCTGCCGTGGTGAGAGGGGAAGGGAAGCGAAGCGAAGCACATGGACGGACCTGCTCCCCGGTTCCTCGACGTCGGACTGTCAGACCTGAGCAACCCGCGCCCTCGTCGCGCCGCCATGGAGCGTTAAAACAGTTTTAATTGTGTTATTTATTTATTTATTTATTTATTTATTTTTGGAAAACTCGTCGCGGGGGCTTCGCGAACCCATCCGAGTGCGAGGATGACAGCTGACCGCCCCCTCCTCCTCCTCCTCCTCCTCCTCCTCCTCCTCCTCCTCCTCCTCCTCCTCTTCTCCCCGGACCGGGATGAAAAGACGCTCCACCTGAGCGCGAGCCGCCTCCTTCCTCAGCGGAGTGCGCGACAATAAGCTGGGAGCTGGAAACGCTTTCGGCTTCCTCCAAAAGCGTCGGGTTCTCCTCTCCTCACGTTCTTGTCAAAAGATTCCACACAAGCGCCAGCAGACCGCATTCACTGACTCGCTTCTCCTCGCGTCGCAAAGATCAGACCCTCCATTAACGGGGCTCACCTCTCCACATGGGAGGAAAAACTTCCACTCCTCCTCTTTGACGCTTTGCGCTAAACACCCCCCCCCCCCACACACACACACACACACACACGACCGCGCGGGGATGATCCTTGAGTGGCCGATGAAATAATCAGCGTCGGGCTTGAGCCCCAGGGGATTTGGATAGATTATCGCTAGAGCGCTATTTTGCTCACCCGGCCACACTCTCGACTGAATTTAGCGGCTTTGGAGCTGCAGCCTTTTCACTGCTTTCGCCCGAGTGCGTGTAAACTCTAAAGCTACAGAGAGGAAGACAGAGAGAGAGAGAGAGAGAGAGAGAGAGCAAGGGGGGGGGGGGGGGGGGGGTGTAATCCGCAAGCAATGCCTTGCACAGAGGTGCTTGGATCCAGATCAGAGGACGCCACCAAAGCGCCGTCACGCCGCGGATGTGGGGGGATGAGACGCGCCTCGGGGTTGTAGTCAGCAGTCTGTGCCCCGCGGGATGCCTTCGCCGTGACTTCAGGATTCAGAGGGCGGTTCCGCCAAGCAGAGAGCGAGCCCAGCGAAGAGTCCCGACAGCAGCGCCGCAAAAGGACCGCTTTCCCCCCCCCCCGGACCCGTTTTGTCTCCCGTCCACCGGAGGATGTTTCAGCGAGGATGCTGCGCTTCCCCGTGAAGAAGATCCGGAAGCAGTTCAAGCTCCTGCTGCTGCTGGTGCTGCTCACCTCGGCCGTGTGGTTCACCTACCTGCACATCAACCAGGGCAAGACCATCAAGCTGCACTTCAACTACGGAAAAGGTAGAATCCATTCACAAAAAAAAAAGAGAGAGAGAGAGAGAAAAAAACCAACAACCAGAAAACAAATCTGGAGCTTTAAGTGGTGACCTGATCTCATTTTGCTTAAAGTCACTTAGTCAGACCTTTCTGTGAAATCAATCAAATGAAGTAGATGGTGTTTGTAAATCAATAATTTTTCATCTAAAAGGTAATTTAATTCATTAGTTCTACCTTAAAAGTAAAACTTGCATAGATTTGTTACACCCTCCATTTGTATTATTTAATTTTTTTTATTTTATGCTATGTTGCTCATAAAACTCCAGAATTACATGTAATGGGACAGACTTGACAGTTATCCAGTCGTTGACAACCTTCACATAGAGCGCTAAGCGAAAGCGGGCATTGCCACAGAAGCTGGTGTTTGAGGGAATGTTCTATGTCCATGCATATGATGGAAAGTTGAGTGGAAGGAAAAAGTGTAGCAGAGAAAATCGTGCAAAACAGTTGGAATAAGCACAACATCGAGAGGACTGTGAAGCAAAATACGGCCAAATATGAGCATGAATTTTAATGAACCGTCACTCAGTGGTAAGTAAGGAAAAAAGATGCAATTTGTTTTTCTTTTCTTGGGTTAGATTTAAAGTCTTAGAGTTGAGAAGGATTGAGAAACAAAATCCAAGTTATCTGAAGCATTTCATGAAGTTTTGTGCTTTTTATTCTTAATTTTTTGAAGCCGATACTGCAACTGTAAGGAAACTTTATAGCACTTTGGACTTATTGCCTCCATTCCTGACCACAGTGAAATAATCAGTCAGCCCAAACTGAACCCCAACCATGTATTAACTTCATAAACTGCAGAAAGTATGAGGACATGTTTTTGTATTTAATTTAGTTTTTTTTTCTTTCTTTGTTGAATTTAAGTAATATTCTGCATTTCTAAGAAAGTATGTGTTTGGGCATCATTAGCCATAAGCAGTGAAAATAAAAATGAACAGAAATAAAGACTCAAATTATATCACTCTGTGTTCAGTAAACCTCAATAAAATAGGTTTTACTGTATCAAATTACTAAAATAAATGATCTCTGCCATGATATTCTGATTTACTGAAATGCATCTGTGTCATTGCCTGTTATGGTATTTGCTGTTACTGTAATGCTGTCTTCCTGGGGATAAGGGACAAATATATTTAATCATTTTAGGAGCGGTCAACAAACATGGAAACCAAACGGATAGAAAATACAAACAGACATGTAAACAGACTTGTGCCAGTTAAAGTTCTGAAGATAATCATTAGTCTCCTCAACCTTTGCTTGAGCTTCATTATAGAACATTACATTTACAATATAAAATGCCTGATTAACATATTTTTAATACCCTACATAAGTTGTTTTTTTTTATGGAGTGGTGGTGTAATAAAATGACAAACCATTCCAGAAGGAAAGATAAAACTCCAGTAAAAGCTGCCACAGTCAGCAGAGCAGCAGCTACGGTAAATAGCTGCAGCTGTGAATCAGGGAGGGAACAATCGCAAGTCATCAGACAATCTCACAAGTTGTGATGAGGTCAGTGTCGTCTTTACATAAATATAAATATCTATTGGTTTCATAGGCTCAATAAAAAAAAATCCTTCCAAGAAACTAGCTCTGCAGGTGCAGATGACCCTATAGTGCGTGAAGAAGTAACAGAGAGAAGGGTGCAGGTCTGATAAATTAACAATAGCTTCCTCCCGGAGGCTAAGTAAAGAGCAACGCCGTCCGGGGCCACGTCGAGAGGCGGGCCGTCGCTTTCCACATTAATAATCAAAGGGCTTTTCATGAAGGTGGCCTCAGAGGTCTTAGGCTGCTTGGAGGCATATATCACGTTATGGGCAGATGTGTAATTTTTATTTATTTACCTGCTTCATATTACCAGAGCTTAATTGCTGCAGTTGTTGTAAGATGATGGCGAAAATGACAGGAATGCCTGATGTGAAGTGGTGAGCCTGATTGGAAGCGTGGCTCCCTGCATTCCTGACGCTGACGGGCTTCTTGTATCTGCCGCAGCTGCCGATGTAAGGTGATACCTAATGATTGTGATGTCCTTGAAGAGAGTTTGCGGCACTCTCTCTCTCCACACACACACACAGCTAACTGACACACAGTGATCATTTTAATGTCTGGGGTTTTCCTAGCAACAGACTGGGTGGCGTTTTCTGATGACTGGTCCCCTGAATCATGCTGAGGCGCAGCTTAGAGGCTGCGTCAGGATTTATGAGTAATTACTATAGTTGCATGTGGCAAACTTTTCTTAATGAACATTATTGGTTCTCTATGGAGCAGAGCTATGGGTTTGAAAAACACCAAGTTGTTAAGTACTGATGCCAAAAAACCAGCTAATTTACAGTTTTAGAAAATGTTTTTTTCAGCTCCTCAATAAATCTTGTATCCATGATTTTAAAATACTGCACCTCTCCCAATTTTGATGTTAATACTTGACAATTTGAGGATGGGCAACCAGTAATTAAAAGAAAATAAGGATTATGAAAGACATAATAAAAGCATATTTGTATGAATATTGTATGAATAAACGTTTCTTCTCTCAAAAGCATCTCTTTACATTATTCATAGTGGGTATAAAGTTCTGTCCTTTAACAGCTTCATTTTGGCCCTAGTGTTCTTCTTGTCATTTTTCCCAAACAGTCAAAGTCATGTTTGATCTTAAATAATCTGTCCAGATGCATTTTGTGGACAAAGATATAAATCTGTACCTTGGTCATTCCTGGGTTGTTTTCAGGTCATTGTAGCTGGTTGCCTTTCATCTGATGGTGACAATTTGGGTCTCAAAGTAGCAGGATACAATGCAGTGCTCTAAAGGGAGTGTGATCACAAATACACATGAGAAAACTGATTTTATAGCGAATAAATCAGACTAACTGAATTTCTAGAACGGCCTTGATCTCAGTCCATTTGAAAATTTATGGCCAATATCCCTAAAGTGATCTCTTCGTCAGGAGTCCAACTACTTAATAATCTCTACCGTTTCTGATGAGTGGAGTGGTTGAAAACGCTGCCAAAGTTATGTCAGAAGCTTGATGATTTGGTTTCTCTTCAAGTTGGCCATCAGCATTTATCCAAATATCATTTGAGTTTATGTGCATAATTGCGGCTTTGTGAGGATGAGAGCAAATAGTGTATAATTCAAACTTGTGGATCTAATTGTAGTTCTAAAAACAGAATACCCTAGGTACTTTTAACTACAACTTCAGAATGAGCAAATTAGCATTCTTGTGCATGACAATTGTTTGCAAACATCACACCATCAGTTTGCTGTAATATTGCCGTCGTTGCTAGAAAACTCCTGTTAACATGCACAATAATGTGACGCTGCCTTTGCATTTCCTGAAAGCAGAGACGCAAACTCACAATGATGATTTTTGACAGCACCGCTTTCCGCATTTTAGGGCTTCCTCTAATAGCCAGTCTTTGTGACTCATCTGCTGTGGCCGTCAGCCGAGGGAAGGGAGTTGTTATGTTGGGCTGCACTGGCCTGTTTTCTTGTCTTTTTTTTCCCCTTTCTTAATTGACTGTCTTCTGTTTAGCAGGCATCTGAGCAGGTCAAATCACTTAACCTCTCATGAATAACTCTGTCGTCTCTTGGAAGAAGGGGTTTCTAAGTGAGATGTAGCCACTGGTGAAAGTGGGCGCCTACGTCAAGTGTGTTAATATTCTCATCAGGGTAGGGAGGTTTTTGTATTTTTTCTTCGCTACCAAACAAGAATATAAAAGTGCTAACATGAGAGTGGCTAGATTAATATAGTTTGTCTTTTGGTGGATTATTTGAATGATTGTTAAATTTGCTTTTGATTTGTACCTGTTTGGGAGACAATTTTCTGATCCTTGACATGTATACGTTTAGAAAAATATAGACATGTTGGCATAAACTGCACTCAGGCTTTGTATAACAGGAAACCATGATCTATGAAATGTTTATCATCATAGACAGTCATTAAACTGAAATATAAAATGTCTTGTGGAGATGCGGATTATATTCAGCCAGTCAAAAGCTTGCAGAGCATTCATGCCGCTTCGACTTTTTCCTCATAACTATAAACTTATGTGTTTTATGGTGATTTAATTTGACAGAGCAATACAATGTAGTGCATAATTACGAAGAGGACGAATAATGGCACATGGCTTTCAAAGTTATTTAAAAAAAAAAATCAAAGTGTGGGATTCAACAGTAGAACCAACTTTGCACATTTTAAAAGTGAAAGCTTTGCCTATTTTTCCTTGGAAAACAGCTTAAGCCAAGTACAATTGGATCTGAATATTAATTATTAATTATTAAGTCTTTGTTATAAAACATTCTGTTATGTCTATAGTTTTAGGTTTGTGATCTTAATCCTACTGGAAGCTGTCTCTCTGAGACATAGCATTTTATGTTTAATAACCTGCTTTCAACTTCTTCACAGCTTTATTTCTGACAAATTGGGTGTGTTATTTGGTCTTGATGCTTTTTGTTCAATAAGATTGTCTAAAAACCCGATACCTTCACAGAAATGCTAAAATTGTACTTGGATCAAATTACCTAATTAAATGCCATGCTTGTCAGAGTTTTATTTGAAAATAAAAAAAGTGTTTTCTATTCCTGTGAAACCATATCTATGAATCATCTGTGTTGATCTGCTACATAAAGTCCCACATAAACCATAACAGTTTATAGTTGCAACGTTTCAAAAAGTGTTTCTTTTTCTTTCTTTTTTAGCCATGCTTCAAAATGAAATGAGGTTAGCTTTTATTGTGATCGACCTTTTACTGATTCTTAACCCGTCTCAAGGTTAAACAGCTGTGAGTGTTAATATTTTATACCGTGGTTTAAATGCAAAGAAACCGGTCGCAAATAATTCACATCGGAGCGTTTTGGTTCGGATTTGTCATCGTTTGGTGGCTTTAAGCTGGCCTCAGCTGCGTTGTAAAGACCCATCATTTTCTGCAGGTAAATAATTTAGTACTCGACGGAGCTCTGATAAAACGGTGACAGAATAGTGATAGGCAGTTCAAACATGGACACCTTGTGATTTGTTTTATTTTTATTGGAGATAGCTGGAGAGTTGTGGGAAATATTTCTTTTTAAATGGTGACACAAGAACAGTAAAGTTAGGAAGGGAAAATGTGATTTTAATTTTTTTTTGCGGCACAGAGAGGGGTTTTATACTTTTACTAAAGTATACTTTGTACTAAAAAGGCTCTACAACTTTAAAAATGTGTAAAGTCTCTTCAGATGACATAACTTAAGAGGCTTTCATTAAACATATCAGTGACCATATATAGACCATTTATAGATGCTTTATTTAAATGCCCAGTTGCTGATGTACCTATGACGGGAAGAAGAGCCAGGAAGATGTAATTAAACAGTTTTCCGAGTGCTGGCCGGCCAGCCTGGCCTTATTTAATCAGAATTTCAATGAGGAAGTGTGCTGGCAGGCGGTGTTCTGCTGCATTTTAGATGAGTGCCACATTTCTCTGGCCACCCAGTTGTACAGCGGTCCCCCTGTTTTCCAGCATCAACAGGTCCTCTGAGGAGGAAAAAGGCTGGCCTCCACACACAGGCCTCTATTGATTAAGTATGATTACACACACGAAGGGGGGCACACATGTCGGCGCATACACTTAGCCACCCCTTGGACAAACACAAATCTGTAGCCTTTTATTATATATATAAAAAAACAAACTCATAACGTGTCCCTATTGTCGGCACTTTAAAGTAGGAGGAGGAGAGCTGGGAAGGAAGGGATGTCTCAGGGGCCTCGACAGATTGGTGCCTCGGTTGCCCATGGAGACAACATATGGGAGAGGAGGTTGTAGTGTGTATAGCTTATTTTATCTATGCTGGAACTAGGTTCTGATGAAGCATGCATTTTAATATAAGTCAAAAATCAAGCAAAACTTGTGGATAATGTTTTTTTTTTTAAATCCTTTTTTTTACTTTGATTTCTACTTCAAGAAAAGTAACTCCAGTCAGATAGAAATCCCTTTAGGTTGGATGTGGGTTCTTGTTAAGCTGTCAGCTGGAAAACCCTTCAGAGGGTTTTCTGCACCTGCATATGTTCAGATGTTTGTTCTCATGATTTCTCCACATTACTTAAATTTAGTGTTGTAGTGAAACATAAACTCACCCATAGGAGAATATTTGCAACCTTTTGAATATTATTAATCATGCAATAGTGAAGATGATCAATTAACTTGACATATTCGTAACTAGCCGGTTATTAGTAGCCCGCGGTTTTATTCTCTTCTCTTCTTAACCCCATCATGTATCATATGGATCATGTCGGAGCGAGTTATAGCAGAGCCCAACAGAGGACACGTAGTCTGCAACAACAAAGAGATTTTGGGACATTAAATGCAGGGATTCTGTGTGAACCCAGCTGAGTGGTGTTTATTTTTAAGCATTACCTCCCCACGGGTCTTTTTGTGTGCAGAATTTCTTTATCTAGGTGGAAGGAAGTCAGATATCAGATGACGGTGAAATTTATTATTACTTTGTTACCAGAAACTTTGAAGTACAAACTTTTGATCTAATATACTTTATATTTTTTTAGTGCCCTACTGAAGAGTATTGCTGGTCGTGATCAAAAATAGACAGAAAATGACTAAAATAAGTATAAAAATTCCCACTTTTTTGAATGATATTATTTGGATATATATATATGACATTGTATTTCATTTGAAGATCTATATTGATGTGTCCAGCAGTG
Source organism: Poecilia picta (assembly GCA_033032245.1). Classification (NCBI taxonomy): domain Eukaryota; kingdom Metazoa; phylum Chordata; class Actinopteri; order Cyprinodontiformes; family Poeciliidae; genus Poecilia; species Poecilia picta. The sequence goes on from CM065358.1 coordinate 16,054,208, forward strand.
TGTTGCTGTTTGCTTGGATCTTTGGGTCTGCTTTGGGCTCCATCACAGCCTCGGCCATCATTTTAGCCCTGCAGCTTATCTGACCGACACAATAAATCTCTCTGGTAATTCCATGGTGAGGATGAACAATGTCCCCACGGCAACTCTCCGCGCCTCCCGACTGCGCTCAGGATGCTGCCTGGAGCTCATGGTGGAGGTACAGACAACAGATGGATTAAGACTCGAAAATGATACCTCCCTCTCTTCTTATGTACGTGTTGTCAGGTTTTATTGAGTGAGTCAACTCCTTCCTCTGATTGTGCTGAGTTTTGTGCTTTCTGAGAAGAAAACGTCTGTTCTTTGCTGCATGAAAAATTGGAGCTCTTGAACAGTCCACACTCAGAATTTATTAGATTGTGTACTTCAGCTCTTGTAGGTGCCGGATGTATTAAGGATTGCGAGACAGAGAGAAGCTGGGATGAAGGGTTGGTGAAAAACACAGGAACTGACTTGCTCCAGAGTGCTAACCTCTGGGTTAATAAAATTTGCACCTTCCTGCGTAACAAGTCAGCATCAAGGCACCAACCCTTGCCCAGTCAGATGAACGCTCTGGCCTGGCGCCACATGCTTTGCCGCAGGAGATTTGTTTGTGCATGTGTGAGGGTGAGCTGGTGAAACGGAGAGATTTTGTGTGAAAGAGGGCACATGTAGTTTTGTGGTTTTGTTATTGCACACCTTCCCACTCTCGCTGCTGCCTGCACTTTAGGCCCAGTGCTTAGTCAAGTGGAAGAGGAAGCAGCTGAATGATGGCACTGTCTGCCCACTGGCACCGTCTCTCTGAACATTTTTTGGTGGTGGATGGAGCTGGGGGTGGACGGTGTTTAGGCAGAAGAAGGAAGGACACCCTTCCCACGCAACAGGTGGGACACGCAGCAGGAGACGATGTAACCGTGATTCGTGATAACTTCAGGCCTCCAATGGTGTGGGGTGCGCAGTCGGTGTCATCTGTTCACTTAGCTCATGCACACACTAAATTGGAGGTATTGCCTTGCAAAAGCATATCAGTCCTGATTTTTTTTTTTCCTTCTTCACATTTTCTTTTGCATTTTAGTGAACAAGTATCATCAGGAAAACCAGGTGACCCCTCTCTACAGGTGAGGGATAAAGCTGTGGAGAATCAGAAAAACTAATTGTCATGCATTCCATAAATTTGGTCTTTATGAAGTATGGCGTTGCAAAATCCTAATGTGGGGATTCTTTTCCTCGGGAAAAATTGGAAGAAGCTACAGAAGACTTAAAAGTGGACAGTAGTTTCACCTTCCAGCAGTAAAACGGCTCCAAACTACAATCTGCAATGAATGGAATAGATTTAAATCAATTGCAGAATTTGTGGCAATAAGAAACAGTTATCATATAGTCTGACTGAACTTGAGCTGTTTTGAAAGGAACGGAGTGAAATGCCAGTCTGTTTATTGTACATGTTTAAAACTTTTATGTTGAGCGAAAGTCATAGCTGTGCAAAATTGTCTAAACACGCATCTGTACCACACTTTTCAGATTTTTTGCTGTTAAAAAAGATATACACATAAATATGCATAACTGATTTATGTTGGTCTGTAACTTCACATTTCAATAAGTTTTACTGAAGCCTGTAGTTGCTACAAGACAAAATCTGGAGAAGTTAAAGGGATTTGAATATGTTTCTATAGGTACTGTAACTGTGTAAATCTGTTCAGGTGTAGCTTCAGCGCTCTGTCTTGGAATGCAGCAATTACTTTCTTAAACAATGCCATTAAGACTTAATTAAGGTCAATTTTCTCAGCAGAGACCCATAAAAAACCTCACAGTTTGGACAATTTATTAGGACACGGTTGGGAGACAGAAAGCAGAGGGAATGAGCTGGTGGTTTTATGAGCTGGAAAACAGAGAACGGGAGACGGGCGGGAATATCGACTGGAGGCGATCGTAATCCATGTCATGATGGGATTTGTCAGCTTCCCCAAACTCTGCCTTGGTTCTGCTCTCCACTCCCCACCTCTGCAGAGGGATTTTCTTTCATAGGGTTTATTTGCAGCACTGCCCTGTATCAGCCCTGGTGTTGCCTTACAGTAAGTGATCCGGACCTTGCGGGATTTCAATCAATCATCAAAGAGTGAGTGTCTGTGCGCTCCCTGCTGCCCAGAATGAGCCATTCTGTAGTGGTAGTAAATGGGAAAAGGTCACCTCTCTCTGAGGCTATAGTGGCTTGAAACAAAAGAATGGGAAGATCACAGGATAGCGACGGCTTAACCACAGAGACGGAAAAGGCTGACTTTTTGGCAGACAGAGGTGTTGGCTGCATTGAAATCAGCTCTGTGTTTTTTTTTTTGTTCTTTTTTTTACTGTCCTCCTGAAAAACCACTAAAATGAAACACTTGATATAAGATTGTAAATGTGACCATAACCTGCTCATCCCTGTGTGCTTCTTTCTTTGTTGTGTTTCCTGTAAGCTTATTATGAAATCACTTTAATTCTCATTCTGACTCTTCGTTACACACTTATGAATATTTACATGTGTCAAGCTGTGAAAAAAAACCCAATTGTTTACATACACTTGCATACACTTACGTAAGTCCCCTCTCCCCTCACATTTTCTCTTTATTCTCTCTGACATTAAATCAAAGTAAACTTTTCCTCTTTCCAGATGGTTAGGAATTATTTAGGTGATCCTGTTTACTAAATGAAAGAACAATAGAGATTTTTAATTCAATTGTATTAGTTTTTAATTTTATTTAAAAAGGACTTGTTCTGAGGGAAGCTGGGAGATGAAAAAGGTTTACATTCATTTCCTCATTCTATAAAACTGCCTTTAAAACTACATATAATCTGAGGTATTGTTCTGTCCTAACTGACCTGAACCAGGAAAATTTCAGTCTGATTTGATGCTGGTGAGGGGAAAAAAAGTATTTTTAAACGGCGTATAAAACTGTATGAATACTTTTTTCCTAATGGAAAAAGTTTCACGTTTTTTTTTCCTCCCTAAAACTGACATTTAAGGGCTTTTTGCTGACATGTTTGGCTGCCATTTAGATTGACATAAAGCCTCCTTTGAATTTTTTTTTTTTAATAATAAATCTTGAATGATGGAAAACCAAGGAAGTGATGGTTGTGCTGATAAGGCTCCCCACTGCTTCAAAGCTGGTTGGATACAAATGTAAAAATCTCTTTTTTTCTAACAGCTGAATAATAAAAACCTTATATTTCTCAACTTGACTGCTTTTATCTCGAGGCATGTTTATCACATCCCACATTTTCTGTGTTTGGCTGTTTTTTTTTTTTTTAACTTTCTGACTATCTCCATTTTTATGCAGTTTTCTAAGAAGCATAGGGGAGTTGCTGGAGACAAAGGCCTTTGAAAGTGAAAGGGGGGGAAAAAGGACAAGGGCAGCACTTTGTGATTTTCTTGTGTCTACAAGGCCCACCCGTCGGCTTGATTATCATGTGAGCTGCTTTGTGAGGACTGTGGCTCCCCACTCTGAGAGGCCGTCAAACACTGCTCCCATTTTCCTGTCGCAGTCGCTCACGAGGGGCGGCATTCAAGGCTCAAGGAAAGCTTCAGTTTATACCAGAATGCGGTTTTTGATAGTTTAACTTCACATGCTGGCTATGATAGTTGGTTTAATTTTAACATATATTCACTCATTTAAAAAGGACTTGCGCTGAGAAGAGCCGGGAGATAAAAACAAAACTTTCAAATTTTTGAAAATGGTAGCAGCTGAAGTCCAAATGTAAATTTGTTCATATGTGAAATTGTTCTTGATGTTTTTCTATGGCAGTCTTTTCTAGTCTTAATTGGCCATTAATATGTTTTTTTTCTTTGAGTTTACACCCTTAATCAAGTTTTTATGGTTGTATATTCAGATTTTCTAGTGCATTCTTTAGAGGAGTAAACAACACAGCAGCATAAATTGGACATTTGTTCACTATTGCTACTCATCAAACGGAAAACTGAGCTGAAGGTTAGTCAATCAGTTCTTATGCACATTAAACAACCTATTTCTACACTACTGAAGCTCCTTTCAGACATGCACTGTCCATTCAATGAACCAGATTTTTTTTTTCTGTCCAAATTTATTCAGAGGGATTTATAAACCCGTCTGATTTATAAATCCTTTTGACTTTAAATACACAATCCTCAGTAGTACTGTGTCAAATTACCTTTTGATAGTCAGAGCGAGCCCACTGATATACAAAAGGAACAAATAAACTAAGCCTGTATCGAAATCTTAAGACAGAAGATAAGTAAAAAAGGATGAATATTTCACGACATGCGATAATAACCAAGTTGGAAGTTGAGCTTCAAAATGCAAAGTGATCAAATGGGACCATGAGACCAATTTCAAAAACTACTTCGTGTGCCAAAACTTTGATCAGCGAACAGCCCGTTTGAGTTCAACAGCAGTTTTTAAATAATTACCATACTCTCTCTTTTTTTCCTCCTGCATTTCACAGTTCGACTTAGAACCTGGTTTTGATCTATTTGCACAAAATGCAAACTAGGGAAGAACCGTTTCTTCTCTGGTCTTAGGACTTAAATCATGACTACACCTCTTCTCAATGATTTGCCCACATGTAACTAGCGATGAGCAATGTTAATGTTATTGCAGCCATTTTTTGCAATGGTGAGAAAAGTGTTACAAATGCCATGGCTGTATTTTTCGTTCTAAATCTATCACTGCATACAGCCTAAAGCAAATAGCTGCTGCTCTATAATGTGGTTGAAGTGTATTTGCAGCGGTCTTGACTTTCATCTAGCATTTGCAAATTCACGTCTTGTTTTCTGTTGCATGATTTTGCACAGTGGCAAAACAGAATACATTTTTTTAAAGTTTATAGAGGAGTACTATACATCCAACATCACGAAGATTCCTTGCTTTCTTCTTCACTGTCCTTATCACTTCAGTTCCTGCTGTTTCCCCCCCCCAGTTTTATTTCTATTCCTTTTTTCTACAAAAAAATACTTTTTCACATCTCCTCCACTCTCTAGTTTTAGATCCAATTTTACATCTACAAATGCAACAAGGGGCAAACACAAGCTTTTCGCTTGGAGTTTCTCGTCCCTCACAGCGATTCGACTCTATTACCTTTCTGTCAAATTCTGAATGCTGCCGCTACCTGCGCTGCTGGTGGAAATGAGGTGCGTTTTTTCACTTTGCTAGAGAGGATAGGAGGACTAGCCATGAGCTGCAGGCTATAATACCGGGGTCTACCTCTTTCTCTGAACACGTAATCACACTGTTTGACTTGGAGAGAAAACAACTAAGGCCAAGTGTGTATTTACCAGAATGCAGGATTCAAGCTGAGCGCATTGAATGGCTGTACCAATCTGTTCTCATACTTTTATGCAACATGCTTTCACATGTGAATTATTGAAAAATAAAATAAAGAAAAAACTAATGGAAGTACGTTAATTGATCCGGTCATTCAAATAAAATCCATGTTCCTACACAAGGGTTTTATTTCATTTAGAATATAGAATAATATTCCAAATTATCGGATGGGTCTGTACATACGTACATCCCACAGACTTTCCTGCTGCTGTGATTTGACAGCTTCAACACTTTAGACACTAGAAACCAGGGCATATATTCTCAAAGAATCCCAAGACTAAAAGTAGCTCCTACTGACGTAATTTTAGGGAAAATCTTAATGTCTTGAATTCTAAGGGTTTTCTTAGAATTTCACAAAGCGCCTCAGGCCTTAGAGCTCCCACAGCGACAGAATGTTAGGAGCAGTGCGGAGGAGTTTTAGTCAGTGCCTTAAGCAGGAAAGATGGCAGAAAGAAGGAAAAGAAACTAAACAATGACCATTATAATAATGACCATTGCTACAATTAGAGGGGGGAAGGAGAAAGGTTGTGAGCTTGATAATCCCATCTATGAAGTACAGAGGTGGCGACTTTATGTTGTGGGCTTGTCTTGGTGCCAAAGGGCTTGGGCATTTCACAGATCTCGTCATCATCATCATCATCAGAAATATTATGTTGGAAATACTGAATCAGAATCTCACAGCATCAACTAGCAGGTTAAAGCTTGGGGATAAATGGGTCTTTTAGTAGACAGTGACAATAAGCATGCACCAAATTAGTGACAATCACAAAGCCTGATCTCAATCCATAAGGACTTCTATAAAATGTGGAGGGCCTTTAGTCTTTATTCTACTTATATTTCAATGTCCATAAAAGCTAGAAAAAGAACAGTTATTTTTTATTTGAAACAGATTTAAAAGTAGTTGTATAATGTTTATTACACTGAACTCTGTGCACCGAACGGAAGGAATAATTTCCATAAATCTGCACACTTGTTTCAGTGATAGTCAGCTTTTTTTTTCTTTGAATCCTTTTTAAAGTGTTTGTGTGCTTAGAAGCAAAGCATGACTAATTCATTTATTCTTCACGCCACATTGTGGAGTGCGGCTCTCTGCGTTAGCTGACATTCCTGTTTTGCAGTGAGTCGCGTTGGTGCTGAAGCTTCTTTAACAGGTCTCCACCACCGCTGCTTCAAAACATCGGTGCTTCATTCACTTAGAATCAAAGCTAATGAGAGAGAAAACAAATTGGGCTCATGCACATATTCTACTATTTCATCTCCCACTTAATTAGGCATTTCACATTGTATCTCCAGAAAGTGGATGCTCAAGGTTGTAGCATCTTGTCAAAACTACAAAAAAGCCTTCATCTGATTGTTTATCAGTTTAAGCGTCCTGCTGACTGTGTTCTGCGGGGAAGGCATCAATAACAGCAGCAGTGAAGATGTTTTAAATGTGAGAAAACAGATTTCTTGCCAGACTGTGGCAATACTTATCAAGCTTAAAAGTTTGTAGTACCCTAGCTCCATTGACATTTTATGTGTGTGTTGTGTGTGTGTGTGTGTGTGTGTGTGTGTGTGTGTGTGTGTGTGTGTTGTGTGTGTGTGTACACTTTCGTAGCTATTTTAATGAGGACCTTCTCTGGCTTATTCACTAGCTTTCTGAAGACCGATGGGCCTTACATGGACCAAAGCTTAGAGATGATGTGGCTTAAGTTTTGGTAAAAGTTAGGGTTAGAAATATGCTGGTAATGGTTAGAGTCAAAGATAAATGTTTGTGTTCTGCACAAATGCAGCTTCTAAAATGAGTAGAAGTCAATACAGAGCCCTACTTTTGTGTGTGCTTAAGGCTTGACAAATAAAGTTTGTTATGCTTATTCATTTTAAAACACCATTCCAGTGATGAAGCAATTAATAATGTAACTTGGCTTCTCTATAAATGTGGATAGTGCAGTATAATAACACAGTGTGGACCTGCTGTTCTCTGATTTTTTTTTCACACTTTTTTTTTCTTTTTTGCCCAGCTTTAAAGGAATCCTGATTAGAGTGCCTCTTTTATACAAATCTCCTTTCAGCCCACACATCTGCAGGATGAAATGCACACTCTCCATGCACATGCAAAAAGTAGATTCATGAATTAATTTTTTTATGAGTGCCCTTAACACTTTGCTGCTGCTCCGTATGAAAGAATCATTCAATCATCAAAGTGTGTTTGCTGGTAAATCTAAGTCTTTGCCTTACAAATGAAGTCATCACAGACAGAAGTGGATTCTGCTCATCACTTTGATCAGCCTGAAACATTCAGTCTGCTCGTATTAGCTCTATTGAGCTCTTTTTTTATTGATCAAACATGTATTAATCTAACAGTGCTGGCAATCATTTTAAATATTGTATTTGTTCTTTTTATGTCTTTCGCAGTTTTTCCAATATTTGATTAACCCAGATTTTTTTCATTATGTTAAAGAAAACAACCTTAAATAAAGATGATACAAAAAAGGAAAGGATACTGATCACACTGGTGCTCAAACAGTTCTGTAACATATTAATGGCAATTAACGATCCACTGCCTCTGCATGTTCTTTCAGGAATGATTGGTAAAAAGTCAGTGACTTGATGAAATTGCCTGGATTTCCTGATATAAAAACTCTTAATCAATTTGCGAAATCCTGAACATCATTTCATTGTTTAGTAACTAGGACTGAATTGGAATGTATGTGAAATGACTTTGCATCTGTCTATAATTGGACTAAATTGACTATGTATGTTGGTGTTCATTAAGAACTGGCACCACTGTATATAAATACCAATTATTCATAAAGAACATATTTGGGTATGTTTAAATCTGTTACATGAAGGAAATAGAAAAGGTGTATACAGAATAAAAAGGTGACATCTTTGCTAATTGTTGATATTAAAACTAGACCATAGCAACCAGTAAGGGATCCTGATTTGCCTAAATGATAGTGCTGTGGTCAGATGGGGCAGCTTGTAACTTGGCAAGAGTGATTCTCTTGGGACTCGGTCTTGCCAGGTTGCAGTCCTGGAACTGTAGCTGTCTTGCTTAGTTATTCCTGGACTTTTTCCTTTAAGAAATCTTGTAAATATGAGAGGCATTCCTTAGAAATATCTTGTAAATAATTTGTAATTAATGTAAGCAAAGCAGCCAAACAAAATAAAAACAGATGTGAAATTTTGGATCACTCAAATTTATACAGTATAAATATATATTTCCATTTGTGTCAATAGAAATAAATGCCATAAATGCTGCTGTGCACTGCTGGTCAGGCTGCTACACTTTTGAAAACTTTTGAGTCCCATTCACTCCTCTTCTTAGGGCAGTGCAAGATAAGAACACAAATCTGTGGGACTAGTGGTCAGACTGAGCTAATATGCACATGTTTCTTTTTTAAAACGAGCCTGTTCAGCCACAGTTTGAAGCAAAGTCTGATTTTTGTTGGTTAATTTCCAGTAAATTTTTATTTATTAGGATTTGTGTCAGTTGAAAACCCTTCCTCTGACATGAGAACATTGGTGTCCTCATGCACCCATTGATGTACATGTTAGCATTTAGGGGTGACAGTTAAGAGGTTAAAGTTATTTCAGTGTTGAGGTAAGGTAGTCAAATGGTCAAAACGGATGAACAAAAAACATCAGCCACCAGTTCCAGGTTCTCCTGGTGAATTTTATTGTTTAGCTTTTCTTGGCTCCAGTCAGGAGCATCTGAAATTTTGCTGTTTTTCACTTCATTATACCATAATAGAACGTAATAGGTTAAGCCAAACAACAAAAACAAACAACTAAACAAAGAAACAGGAATAAGATTTTTAATAAAATTTACAAACTTATCTACATATCTACATAAAACATTTAATACAGGGCAACTAAAAAGGTTAATTTAACGAAGAAAAAAAAAACTAATATAAAAAAGAAAATCCTCCAGTTGGTATAATGAGTGTCAATGAGTCATATTTTAGCAATAGCAGGAATAAATGATATTTAAATAATTGGACCACGTTCTATATTAAACTGATTCATACCTTGTGTAACAGTTGTTGTCACTATAGCAAACATTTCAGATTTGCGTCATTAGATGATTAATCAAACATTCCATCTTAATGGAGATAATTCTGGTTGTCTTCAGCTTCTTTTTATTATTGTGTGTTTTTCTTCTTGTTCGTGGAGTTGGATTTTGGTTTCCTTTCACTGCCTGTGTTGACCGTCCGATATTCCAATGTGCTTCGACAGGCAGCTCACCATCTGACACTCTCACCCCCTCACACTTCACTTTCTCTGTCTGTGCTATATTAAAAAAAAAAAAAAGAATCAGCCCGTATGTGAGGCTGTTTCGGCCGCGATTCTGCTACAGGCTGCTGTTCCGCTGCTTTGGATAATATCTGTGCTGGTGCTGCAGCACTTAGGTCCACTGCTCTATCCATTTCTCTCATTTAAGCTCACACGGTTCATTCATATGCAACTCAGGATTTCTATTTTGCTGCCTTGGTTCTTTTCCTTCCGGGGTTTTGGGGGAGTCTGCACCTGTGGGGAACAACACACACACACACACGCACACGCACCCAAACGCACGCCCACATTCATTGGCTGAATATACTTGCGTACCCTTCTATTCTGGCAGCGGGGAACCAAACTCTTGAGGCATTCACATTTGCCCTCTCAGTTCCAGCTGCGAGGAAAATAGGTGCAGGAGCTGTGGAGGCACCATGACAAATTGGGGAAAGACAGTATTATCAGGCTCCATTTGCCAAGCGAGACTTGCTTTTATTGAAGTTTGAAGAAGACTGCATATTTTAAAAATCCACTGGCCTACTGGGCATTGCATTGAGTCTTTATTGGATTTCAAAGAGGCCACAATTGTTTTCCCTGCATAAAAAAAAAACAAACAAACTTCGGCTATTTTATTATATGCAAAATGTTGGAATAGAAAATGCTGAAAGCCTGCTGAACAGTTATAGAAATCAGATACCGATCTCACGATGTACGATGAAAATCAAGTGTAATGGGGCCACATAGCAGTACTCTGTGTGCATGTAGTGCATAAGTGTCTCTGCTGCAGGCCTTATATAAATGGCGGTGAAAGCACCTGAAGGGTATATCGGCTCTCACAGCTGCTACATTTTCCTGTCAGGAAGTTGACTCACACAGGTGCATGAGTCAGACGAGTTTGACGCCCGTGAACGGAGAAAATCACAAACACAGTGGCTCATAAGAAACACAATAGATTCAGAAGCACAGCAGCAGTCAGCAGATGAAGAAAGGTGACATTAGATTAAAAGTCAGGCCGAATGTGACCTCGCTTCCTCCTCACCGTTCACCGTATACGATGTGCTTGTTTGTACTTGACTGAGAATCTAAGACGTCTTGGCTCGTAACCTTTATCCTGTCCGTTTGGTCGAGTCTGCATCTCTTCAGTGCTTTATGCTATTCAGAGCAGAGAACGAATGTTTCTGCTGCCATTTTTAGCTGACCTTTTAGGTCAGCCGAATAAGGAATATTCATTGGGACACTCCTTCGACTGAGTAATACAAGATCAAACATTTGGTCAAAGTAATTTAAAATGTCATTGAATCAATGCCATGCGCGTTGATTAAATGAATGCAGTCAAACATCATCTTCCAAATCCATTACCGTCTTTTGGTAAAATTATATTTCTACATGGCAAAAAACTTTTTATACTATGTGTGGCAGAATAATGCACAAATCCTTGGGCATTTATCCAATAGAAAACTTCAAACATTCCGTTTCGGAGCCAAAACTAAGAAATGGAGAGAAATTGTAGATTTTAGTTCTGGATCGGTGCATCTCTTCAAAGAAAAGGAATACTTTTGCTCTGTGGCTTTTCTTTACTTCCACAAATGTGTAGAATCTAGGTAATGGAGAACTGAATTGATGTAACTGCTTAGTCCGGAGAAGCAAAGATTTTTTATTTTTTTTGCTGCCATAAAACCTGGACTTGGACCTGCGTTTGATCGATTACCAGTAAAGCCGTAGGTTATTCTCACTGAATTCTGAGTACCCTCGAGAAACCAGAAGCAGCTTTTGCCTTTTGGTCTCCACAGGCAACAAAAGCTTTGGAGTGACAGTGAGTATTCAGGCTTGATGTACAATTTCACCTCCAGAGGGTGGGAAGCATAAATCTGGACGTAAACCTTAGATGCCTGTCAAAGCATCCCATACTCTGGAAAGGTTTTACTTATCTTGTTTGTGCTCTGCTCCCTGTGGAGGCTCCACCATCCTAGTAAAGCTGCAGTATTAATATATTTTCATGGCTTTTCTTGCATCAGGTGTAACTGACAGAACACCTAATCAGATATTTCCGGTCATATTGATTTTGAATCACGAAGGCAGATGTGGTGACATTGGATGAAATCCATGTCCTGCTAGAAAGTTCCTTCTCTTATTTGTTTTATGCCATTTCTTTTTTAGACCCTGACCTCTATAGATTAACAGTTAAAATGTTTGATTTAACTGTTCTAAAGTATAAAACTGTGCATTTATATTCAAGAAATGAGCAAAAATCTAAATTTGAGTCTAGAAAATGTGTCGAAGCAAAATGTGGGCATTTCTATCCCCAGCTGAATCACTTACCTTGACAGACTAACAAGTGTGATTAGAATCAAAAAATTTTGAGCAGGACGGATTTTCTTATCATACTTAGGTACATGTAGTGTTTAATGCAGTGAGATTTTGGGTAAGTAGTGTGCAGCTTTTAATATGTTGGTAAATGCATTCATTGTCTCCCATGCAGATATGGCTCTGAATATCTTTCTCTCTTTGCTCTTCTGGTGCTTTCCATTTATAATTTCTTGCCTTTGCTATTTTTTCCCTTCCAGTATTCCTTCCAGTGTTCTTCTTTTATCTCCTTTATTTGTTAAATAAAATTTCATCTGATTGGGATGTCAGAAGGGCTGCAGGCGTTAGACTCTTCTGGCCCTCAGCAATGTGCAGATGCTGCACACATTCACGCTTGGAGTTGTCTCTAAACTGGCATTTATTTTTTCTGACATCAGGACATGTTACTCACATATAGTCTTATAATAACCATTCAAGTCCACATTTTTTTTTTTTTTTTTGCTCTCCAGTGTGCCGGTAGAGGAGCTCTGTCCGTTTTTCTGAATACGTTCTCCTTTTTTCACTATTCTCTGGAGTATCTGACAGACAATATGGGGCTCAGTGAATTCCCGAACTCATAATCCAATTTCACAATACACTATTCCCCCTCTCTTCTTCGCTTGCCAGGCTGGAAGCAGCAGGAGCACTTGGGGATATGCACGCATGTGTGTGGACTGAGAGTTACCAGAAGGACCGGAGGGTTTTGTGCAGCCGGCTGCTCTGAATGCAGAAGAAAGATTAAAAAAATATATATCTTCTTGAGAAGTTCTGGCAGTAACAAGTTCTTCTGAAGTGACTGGCTCAAGGTCTTCAGGCTTTTAAATGTAAACCAGGTTTTTTTTCTGTACTGTCAGCGGCAAAGATGGGCCTTTTAATTCTCTGTGCACCTGCCACATTCAGGGTTGTGTTTACTTTCCTTGTGCCGTTTCAATTATTTCTAAATGCTAACCTCACTGACTCTGTCTCGCAGTAAGAGTTTTTTTCCCTCTACTTTAAATCTCTTTCTATGTTTCTTTCTCATCAGTGTATTTGCTGTATACTTATGAACATCTGCACGCCAACCTGCCAAGACTCTCCCCAGTTAGGCTGGTTCTGTGTTGGGGCCGTGCGTGGCAGCAGCTAGTTCCTTGGCTCTAACCTCAAATGTCTTGGCGTCCATTCATGGGTACACAAGCGTGATATTGAATCACACAAAAGGAGAGAAAGAGCTCTGATTTCACTGCTGGGTTTTTGCCCTCTCTGGCCCCTTGCTGCCACCCCTCCCCTCTGTGGCACAGAGATTCAATGTGCACCAGAGGAAAGAAACTGATGATATAACTGGGAGCCACGGGAAGCACAATGAGACAATGACAGGTCCCTTATACAACCCCGTGCAGAAAAAAAAATAAAAAATGAGAGCTCTACTCTTGGAGGATGTTCAGTCAGTTGTTTTACTTTGTAAAAAAAGATTCCACCACACAGATGACAGCGTGTTTTATGTCACAACTCCACATTCTGCCTTTGTAAACTAATATCTCACAAATATTACATGACAGGAACTAATGCTTCATGTTTTTCAGATGAAGGAAAAATAATCGTCTTGGTTAAAAATATTCTTTTCTCACTGGGAAAAGAAATTATGGAATGATCAACTAATAACTGAACCACAATTAATACCATCTTACTTGTCCTCATGGACTTCACTAATGAAAAACAATATTCTCGTCATCAAGAAATCACAGATTGGTTGTAGTTAATCTAGATTTTAGACCAAGGAGACTGGAAACCTCTAAACTCCTTCTCACCGTGTTCTTGACAGATTTTTAAACCTTTTCAAGCGTTCTTGATGGGGCCATGTTCCCTTTCAGTCAGTCAGGAGCCACAATCTGCAAACACACAATTGTTTTAAAATGCAGACTCTGATTCACTCTGAGACTGGTGTAGGTATATGTCTTGAAAATGTAATTTAAAGGAGAATTCCTTGTTTGTCTTTCGTATTAAGCAATTCCACATCTTTAATTTTAATTCTTGAATTTACATCAGATTTTCCTTGATGTATGATTTGGTTTTATCATGTGGAGACAAAATATTTGTTTGTTTTTTGAGCACCAGAAAATAGAAGTATATGTGGATTAGAACTCAGATTATGAATCTGAAAATTAATTCAGCAGCTGCGACATGTATGACCATCCCCCATATTTTAGGTTCTGTTATATGTGTTTTTTGTTTTTTTCCAAAGTCCAGCTTTTTCTGTTGCCACAGCTGTGCTGCTGCCCTTCAGGATCACTCCTAAAAATTAAATCTTAATCTGCTTTTACCACAGCCAGATAAAATAAGAGGTAAAGCCTGCAGAGTTCCAGTGACAGAGCAGTGTCAGTGTCCTGTGAGGACTCACCATGTGTGCAGCCTGTAGCTTGCAGCTTGCCTAGTTGATTAGCAACCCTCATAATGATTGGATGAAGCTCACTGACCCTCTGTCAGATCAGACCCAATTCTTTCACACCAACCGGGGATCAATGGCAACTTAGTGTTGGTTGAGATACTTATTCATTCTTTTTTCTTTTTTTTTGGTGGAGGCTACGTGGAAATCGGTGCTTTTTCACTCAGAATAACAGCAATTCAGGAGGGAGTAAACGTGTTTAATTAAATGCTTCTTGACTTTATCGGTTTGTCTGAAGCACAGAAATGTGCGACGCAATCATACAGTGCTTGCAACACTTAGTGGCACTTCTGGTAAAGACGCTTAAGTAGCCTCAATATAATTAAGTTTTTTATTGCAGTAACATTAACCAGAATTTACTGAAATTATAGGTTGGATTTTCATTCAGTGAAGAAAAAAAAAATATCTTAAGATTTTTCTGCGAAATGTCTGATGGATTCATTGTTATTCTTGCTACCTATTCATTTACAATAAATACAAGTAACAAGTAAAAATAATTACAAATAACCTGTAACTTCCTCTGGGCCTGATGTATAAGTATGGCGTTACATTTCTGTTAGTCACTGAGAAAGCTGCATGGAATAGAGGTATCTTTGAGTTACCAGGTTTCCACGGCAACCACCAGCTGTTTTCTGGGTGAAGATTTGTGGCCTTTCGTGTCCTACTATCCCAAATGTGGAGTTTTTATAAACCTATGTGAAACTCTGTCCCTTGGTTTGAAGAGGCTGGATGATGAGGGATTGTATCACTTTTCAGCAAAAAACACTTCAGGTGGGTTTGGAGTGAAACAAAGAACTAACATGTGGAAAAGAACGACTCTTTTCCACTGTTTGGCTCTCAACATCCATTCTACTAGATTCTCTGGATGTAAGAACCTGTAAATTGCTCTCTTGAAGTTAATGAAATACCAGGAAATATAAGTATTGCTAAATATGTATGGTGAAACTGGAAACTGAGAGGAACCTTTGTGATGGTGGGTCTTTACAGGTCAGGATGCGATATCAATCCTAATTCTATATTCTATGTCATTATTGTTCATCAGAATGATGGCAAATATGATCAAATCTACAAAGAATTTTTCCTTTTTCTTTGAATTACTAACGCAAACGTTGGTCCAAAGGGATAGACAGCAGATGTACCAATAATTATGTTACGATTGACGATATATATGTTTATTAATGCCAAAATTAAAATTTGGACCTTTCTAAATTATTCAGTGTAAAATTATGCTATTCTAAAGCGTTTTTAACCTTTTGACCATGACTGTGGCTAGCACTGTGCACATGTCTTCTCTCCCCCAGTGATCCTATAAGTACATTAGTTTCATACATGCTTAGTGGCGGAGATTTGTTGTGGTATTAGAGTATGTCTAAGTGTTTTCTGTTGAGTATTGCCCTACAGGTCTTTATAGGTGAGCACTCTTTGCCAAGCTAATTACTTAACTTTGACCCAATGAGGCAGCGACAAGGTGGGTTGGGAATTAGTAGCAGTCTGTAATCTTTTTCTTTTTCCTGAGAGTTGTTAAAGCTCTGATGGAGGATTTGGAGACAAACTTGGCTCCATGCTGGGGCTGATAAAACGAGTCAAGAAACTAAAGCACAGCCTTGTTATCGTGTAGTTGTAACACTTCAATCCCTCACAGTACAACCTGATGAAATCTAACATATCATCTGCTTTTTCAAAGCCCTGTTTGATGTAAAACATTTTCATCTATGCCACCTTTTAATATTCATCCTTGAATCTCTTACATTAAAATATTTACAGTTTTTTAGGTTTCTATTTTCTGTGCCAAGCCTGATGAAGAACAGTTTAGTCTGTTCTTCATCAATACCTTTACAATACACATTATTGTAAAGGTATTGAACTTTGCAACCTTTCCATGTTTTTTTTCTTATCACAGCTGCAAACATCAAAGACTTTTACTGGTATTGTCTGTGGTAGATCAACACAAAGTATTTATGTGAAATGTAGGGAGACTGAGCCAAAGGTTTCAAATTATTTTACAAATGTGTCAGAATGATGTGAAGCAGCCATGTGTATTCAGCCTCAGGAATGCTTCATCACACTTATAGCTGCCTGTTCTGCTAAAGGAAAAATGAGTCAAAATTTAGGAAATTACATATATTTTCAATATAAAATACAAAACGTAACAGTTTTGCAATTTAAGAGCTTAAAAACATTATTCAATTCACAAAACGTACAGTACAGAAAGTCAACCTATGTATAAAAAAAACTAGGCAAAATTGTACATTTTCTCAATTACGTCAATTCAACTGAACCGTTGAATTAGTCCTGACATTCACTGATTGTCTGTTTAGCAGTTAGGCATTTCACAATAAAAAATATTCTCATTTGCTGGTAGAGTTATTTATTGTAGAACCTTTTTATAGAAACACTTTTCTGTGTCTGCAACACTGGAATGTGGGGATGTTGTAGGATATTAAAACAAACTTGAGCTGCATAAAAACTATATAAGTAAGTTAAAAGAGCCACAGCCAATGGTATTCTTGGATCCCTCTTACATCCACACAGAAATATACACAGCTAATCCTTGTACATTTCCACACCAGTTTATGTAAGATATGTTCATCCATGCGTGAACAAAAGCTTTGCCATTTGGAGAGTTAGAGCAGGATTAGACCAAATCTCTGAGGGTCCTTGCCAGAGCTGAAGCACCTTTTGAGCATGTTTATAAATGGGTTCCTGAGGTTGTGTGTGTTTTCCTGTCAGCCATCTGAATATAAGAAAATCAGAGATATGACAGCAAGATGCCTGAGATGGACCCTCTTTTGTTTTCTAATTTATCCTGAGGACTAGTGGTGTCCCAGAAAGTTACCCAGGAGATTTTTCTACTTCTCACTTCCTCTTTCCTCTTTTTGGAGTTAAGCAAATGAGCTGATCTTTTTTTTTTTCCCCATACCTTCCCCATCTTCTTCCTTTTTGCCTTTTTAATCAACCTTTCAAGTACCCCAGGAGCTTCTGACCGGTTGTTTTCTTCACAGTTGTCTGAGGTATTACAGAGCAAAGTCTCGACAATTGCGGCTTCAGCGTAATTGGCTGGCACAGGCTGTGTAATCACATCCTAAAGTCATATGATGATAATAGTAGTGGATCTCCTTTTGTCTGATTGTCTGAAGGAATTTCAGTAAGATGTCACTTTTTCTTCTGTATTATTTTAACCCTGGAAAAAAATTGCATAGCTGGGTGGGGGCTTCACCGGAGGCTCCCCTGTGCACAAACAGAAAACTACCAGGAGAAATCTCTTTCTCCCCACTTTTGATTTCAGATTTAGCACTTTGTTCACGCTACACATCTCAGGCAAGAAACAAGTTATAAATGAGTAACCAAGTAAACTGCATGTGTGTGTTTGTGTGTAGAATTGCATGAATATCATTTTGTTTTCATGTGTTGCCGTTTTGTGTGTGTGTGTGTGTGCGTGTGTGTGTGATCGGAGGGCCTCTTCATCTTCTGAGAAGTTGACCTGGTTTCGAAAGTCAAGCACCTGCGCGGTCAGAGACGGAGAGTGTGTGCGCTATTCATCCTCAGAGGTGGGGGTTTGACAGTATCGAACCACCATTAGGCCCTGAGATGGATGCTTTATGTACGGCGAGCAGATGGGGTGGATGGAAATGGAGTTCTTTTCAGCAGGAATTCATTCATCCATAGCATATGATTTCATAACATGGATTTTCCACTGCCTTTTTTTTCCCCTTGCTTTACCCACCGTTATGTTTTGTGAACATCACTGCATAGACTTTCAAATTGTCGAAATGCATTAGCCAGTTACAGTTGAAACCAGAAGTTTACATGAATGAAATATTTTTTACTGATATTAAATAATACTAAACCTTTGCCCTTTTTACTATAATTTGGATTTTTAAAATTATCATTGGCTGAATGCCGTAAAAAAGGACTGAGAATTTTGTCTTTTATCAATAACTGGGATGATTGTCCGTTCCTTTTCATGGAACTAATGTAAGATTAAATGTCGGCTGCTCAGTCGCACCTTTTCAAACCTGCCCACAAACTATTTGATATACTGAGATTAGCGTTTTGTCCTGACGACTACAAACCTTTCTTGTTCTTAAGCCACTTTGTATTTGTTTTTATTTGATTCTTAAGTTCAATTATTCAATCAATGTTCTTTACTCATGATGCTGAGTATTTTGTAAACCAGTGTGCCATGCATCAAAACATCCTCACATCATTCTACCTTTTAAATGTGCTTCATATTTGGAAAGGCTTTTAGGCTTACAAGTTTTCAACTTTTTTTCTCCAAATGTACTATCAGTTATTATAGGTAAACATTTTAAGCTTAGTTTCAACGCACCAATTAAAATCTGGCAGAAAAAGAGCTCTTTGTCATCAAGGGAATAATTAAACTACAATTGATTTTATGTTGCTTTTGGAGGAATACCTTCCTCCTAAAGTGGGTAATGAAACTTTCTTCCCAGCATCAGCCACCGTGTTCAGACTCTTTTGCATTTACTGCGTGGCTGATAAGCACATTTCACATCAAGACATGTTCATCTCTGGAACACGGCGCCCACCTCTTCCCTGTCAGCCGCTCATTCAAATGATAAATTTAATTGCGTTTAATCGAATGAAACTTCCAGACGTTTGAAGGCGCAATGTTTATCTAATTAAACAAAGAGGAACCAGACTTGTTAAGGTTCAAATTTTTCTTTCAAATACCTTACCTAACTTTTAAAAATGAAGGTATTTTTCCCATGTCGCACAAGAAAGCAGTGTGTTTTGAAGTGTAAAAAACGTTCTCTCTTGTTCTGGCATTTGGCAGACGTAAGTAATTTTAGTCATCCTAAACTGAGACAAAGCAGAACAAGTTTAGTGATGTGAGTACATGATGGTGAGAAAAAAAACAGTGTATGTAAATATGTGGTTTTAACTGTGTTCTGTCATCTCTGGACTATGAAAAAGACTTTGCTTCTGCTTGTGTTGGCACTCTTGGTTTCCTATGTCCTTATGCATCATGATGCATGTTTTAGTGCCCACAGCAAGGACCCTGAAGAGTGTGTGTATGTGTGTGTGATTGCCATCTTTCTTGCTTGTTTGGCCTTGTTTACAGATATGAATTCAAACTGAGTTCCTTATGGCTAGATATTCTGTAGTGAGTAATTTCTGTGATCTTCTAAGTCAGACATCGGTCTGCTCCCGGCAGGATTTTGGCATTACTCATTTCCCCTGACGGAGCCAATAGTGATTTTATTTTGTGTTAAAAGTATATTGTCACACCACTCTCCCGTGTTTTCTTGTGACCCCCAATACAGGCAGAAGTGTAACTGCTGCAGGCGTGTTGTCCCAAGCAATGATCGTCATGAACATTTTTGCTGCTCTGTTTGCCTCCGTCCTACTTGTTTTTGTTGCCTTTGACCCCTCGGTTCGGCCTTAAGTTGTTTTAGCAGAGCTGGTGTCGCATCCCTGTCAGCTGGTACGTGCTGCTTCTCTTCCCGTACTCCCCTTAGGGGTTTGTGTGATGAATGCGGATGATTAGACTTGATTGTGAATTGATTTATGTTGGATCAATGGAAATTATTTGATTTGAATTTGCATCAGATCTTAAGTTTCATCTCGGAGAATAAAAACATGCATCTTACTTTAGTTTTATTATCTTAAAAACGATGGTAGAAGTTGTAGAATTAACAGTATAAGAGATGTATCCATTATTTCTCTCCAAACATCACCACTTACTCTGTTTTGAATGTTCATTTTCTTTATTTTCATTTGCAGTCCTCCTGTTTTAGAACTAATACACAATCTGATCCATGCATGCATATGTGTGTTTTTTAAAATTCCCTATATATTTGCCATAGCTTCACTGTGGAGTTTTTCTTCCGTGTTTTGAACATTGTCTATAACATTCCAAAATGGAAAAACATGGAACCTCACTTTCCTCTGCTTACATTCCCTTTCTCAGATGGGCACTTTTCCAGAAGTGAACAGGTCTTATCTGTCTTCTTGCAAACATTCATTCGCCATTGCTGTCCTCCTCTGCTCCTCCCGGTGCTTTTACCGTCCCTCTCACCTCTGTGCGCTCTACTCCTTTCTCCTCTTCTTTCCAATTTCCTCTCCCAAAATGAGATGTTGTGTACGAAAGAGAAGTGTGTACATTCCTTATCGCCAGCTCCTGTCTGGGTATTAGTTGGTGGAAATGGGCTTGTAATGAAACGAAGACCACGGCTGTGCAAACACACATGCACACTCAATAGATTTAAAAGATTTTTTTGTGTACGTGTGTAAGTGTGTGTGCATGCACATACGTGTACATTCTGGCAAGTGGCTGATTAAGGTCACCCTCTTTCTCGTCTCATTATTATTATTTTTTTGCCATTGTCCTCTCATGTCTCTTGCTGCCTTTTTTGTGTTGCCTCTTCCTGGCTGGTCTGTCTTCTAGTGTTTGCTTTGCTCCTTTATTTTGCAAAGTTTGTCTTGCTCTTTCCCTTCACCCTCTAAAAACGCCTTTGCATTAGTTTAATCAAGAGTCCGTTGTTCTTCCACCGCCAATTGAGGAAAGCAAATGCATTCCACATGAGCACAATATGCATGTGTGGTTTCAATCGCTGTCATTTCAGTGACCCTGTAGCGTGGGCCTGTGCTGACCTTCCCCCTCTGTTCCTCATGCATAGAAATGTGTTTAGCAACAATAGCAGAGTGTCAGACTGGGCAACCTCTTGTTTCCTACGCTGCTGTGTTGTCGGGCATTTGAATGCCCTCTGCCTTTGCATAACCTCTTACAAAGAGCACTTTCTTAGAGAGTCCACACTGAGCAAAGTGGGCTTTTGTCTCCAGCAGTGACGTCCTTTCTCTAACGGTGCTCCACAATCAAATTAACGTCTTACACTTTTCTGCTTCTTTGGCAAACGTGACGTCTCTTTTGAGAGCCTTCGTAAGATGAGGCAAAGAGCTTGGCGTTATGGCTGTTAAGCCGGACCGGACAATTGAATTATTGTAGACTTTATTGATTGCGCCCCCTTTTGACTTAATGCCCATGGTTTAAAGCTCAGCAAAATGTGACAAAAGGTCATCCATTTATTTGGGTTTTTTTTTTCCTTTTGTTACTTATATCTCGATCGCAACAAAGGATAAGAATCTGTGGATACCCAGGGTTCCTCCACCATCTGGATAAGTCTGAAATTTGATCCAAGCTTTTTCCATATCTGGATAATTAGGGTAAAATACAAAATGTGACTAAAAAATATTTGTATTCCTTATTCCAATGTCTACAAAGTGTAAGATTCATCTGTCCATGTTTGACAGTTTTGTATTTATATTTTCTAAATGTGCTTAAAAAGGACTAGGACTTCTGGGGAATTATGAATTATGTCTGGAATAGTTTCGACTTTGACATGCAACATTTGTACAAAGTCTAAAAAGAACAAGTTGTTTTCTGTGTACACAGAAAGGGAAAACAGGATGGTGTAGTTAGTGTTGCTAAGAGTAACCCATCAAAATATGCTTCTCTGCCTCCAGCTTATGCTCGGGTCAGTGTGTTTGCTCAAGGCTATGGGTTTTAGCATTAAATCCTCCTACAGGGTGCATTACTGGTTGCCCAGGGAGATGAGTGCAATGGTCTACACAGATTGTGCTGCACCACAAGGAAGCGCATGGTGCCTGATGTTTTTGTCAAATATAAGCTGTTTGTTTCCATCCCTTCATAGTTTTTCTGTCTAATAAAGATCATTAGAAAGGTTCTTTTGTGCTGTATAGTTTCTGTGTTTCCAGAGGTCTAATATAAATATCTATCAAATGGACTTGTGGGGTGGGGAGAGTTCAAATGCAGGTCAGAACAAATTGTATATTGATCACAGATGAATAAACAGTTGCAGCTCTTCTTTGCCTCATAATGTGAAGGTTTATTTTATATTTAGGAAACTGGTCACTATTTGACCAATATTGAGGCGTAAAGTTCATCAAAGTTTTTTAGATCATTACAAAACACTAGCATTTTCCATCATGTTGTTCCTAAGGTGCTTTTAATGAGATGTGATAGAAACTGAAGGAAATACTGGTGTG
The DNA here is from genome assembly GCA_033032245.1 of Poecilia picta. Taxonomy (NCBI): domain Eukaryota; kingdom Metazoa; phylum Chordata; class Actinopteri; order Cyprinodontiformes; family Poeciliidae; genus Poecilia; species Poecilia picta. The sequence goes on from CM065358.1 coordinate 16,076,609, forward strand.
ATGTCTTACTTATGCATAAAGTACATATGCATATGAATGAAAGAGAAGAGAGGGTAAACAAGGTGTCAATGTAATAAGATATACACATTTTATTTTTAACCTATCACTGCTGTAGGCTCATTATGTTTTTCTTTTGAATTTCAATGCATTAATGTTGGCATATCTGCTTGAGTAAAAGTCTTATTGGAACATTACAGACACTATAGATCAGTGTTTCTCAACCCTGGTCCTCAGCACCCTCCTGCTCTGCATGTTTTAGATGTGCCTCTATTCCAGAACAGCTGATTCAAATGATTGCATGACCATTAAGTGCTGCAGAAAAGCTTGAGAGGTACAATTCAGGTGTGTGGCAGAAGGGGAATACCTAAAACATGCAGGACAGTGGGGCTAAGTAAAATCTATCTCGCAGCAAAATATGTACCTATGGCTAAATTAAATCCAACCAAATTACATGCATGTAATTTAATCTAACTAAAGTTTGTGCATGAAAGTTGATTTTTATTTCATTAACTGCACTGAAAAAATGTGTGGATCAGCAAAATGTGGATCCATAAACTTTAATGGAAAAACACTTGAAATGGTCTATTTTGGACTTTTTCTCAACTGAATAATGTTCACAGCAATGTTTCTTTTTCATTCTGTTAAACCACCTGTAGAACAAAATGTTAAATTTGAATTGGACCAGTATCCCACTTTGAGCATGTTTTAATCGTCATCAGCCTTTAAAATACATACATCTGGCTATCTTTGAGCCAAGCAGAGTGATGCAGGAGCCTGAGGTAATCTCTCACCATGCATGGACACATTGTGGTTTTGCAAATCAGTGGAAAAATGCATTGATTAAAGCCCTGTCTTTGTTCCTGCACTGAACGGGTTGAACATCTGTTCAATTAAGGACGCAGAAATGATTGTGTTGCACTGTCCACTCTTCCTAGAAGAGAAGAGAGTGAGTGACCAAAGGTGTGTGCTGATAACAGAGGAAACTTTATTCTTTGCTTATTTCCACAAGCAGTAATCATCAGTATAACGCCGTTCACCAGTGAGCATCACACACCATTCTTGATGTGTTTTAAGGAAAACTGAGGTTTCCACGTGCCTCCTCAGACAGACTTAGACTTTTCCTTTTTATCTCATCCCGTCTACTTCCACTTGATGGAGCACATCATCAACGCAAAACTCCCACACATAAGTCTCTGTGAACGGTAACCGAGGAAGAAAATATAGACTAAAATCTTCTCACTTTGTCTTGAAAATCTATGCCTCTAATATGTAAAGACAGCCTAGGTTTGTACATTAGACCTTCTAGTAAACAAACAGGTGGTGGAAGTACATAATTTAAGCACATTAAACAAAGGTAAAAGCTGCAAAAACAAATGAATCCTGAGGTTTTATATAGACAATATGTGGTGTTTTTGTGCATGTATTGCAGTAAAACCAGTGTTACTGGTGTAAATTTAAATAACTTAGCCATCATCGCTGAAGATGGATTGAAGTTTCTTGCCTTAGGATTTGCAGTGAAACCAGACGTTGCTGTCACTGGAGGATCCAAAAAGGAACACCCATGAATAATTTACTCATTGCTAGAATATGTGAATGGATAAACAGACAGAAGAAACAAAGCACAAAAAATTGCAGCAGCTTGCATGAATTAATTGCTTGGCGGAGTGTCCGGCTTATTAGAGTGACTGACTCAGGGTTAAAGAGAGAACTGTGTTTTGTGCTCGGAGAGTAAATACACTTTGCTTAAGTGGGAATAAGAATAGAATTTCATGCAGGAGTTTGTTCAGGTTTTTATATAATTTACTAAGGGTTATTTACAGCACTTGTCTTATTTAGATCATATGTAAAATATCCTCAGTTTGCACCAATCTCTGGGATCGGATTGGATTTGAACAATTTCCCCTTGATACTGATAATCTGATTTGTTGTTTTACATCTGTGATCATTAAGCATCAAACTTGCCATCATATTCAGCCTATAAATGCAGCAGCTAACAGCCTGTACCCTGGGATACTTTGATCAAAAATCAGGTAAATGTGATGCACCCATTTATAAATTTTGTTTTCAATTTACTGATCCAGATTCACCTATGTCATGAGATATAGTTAAGGACAAAAACCAAGAGATGCTGGATACAGTTGGATAAAAATCCCCACCATTGAACTCAGATTTACAGAGTGAACTTGCTCATCCAGTGGGACTTTAAAGTACAGCTGCTTCTCCTCTTTATCAGAAGGAATCAGTGGTGGTAGTTCTGGCATCTGACCATGTTGGCTCCTGAACATATCCGTTTGGTAGTTTTCTGGCCAGGCCCACTGGTAAAAAACCCCCCAGGGCATATCCAGAACACACTGAAGGGAATACGTATCCCTTCTGAAATGCATTGGAGTGTGTTGCTACGGAGACAGGGATGTTTGGGGTTGTTACTCTTGCAATCCGAGAAGACAGACAAGCTGAACAAATCATTAAATTGGTGGTTAAGGATAATGTATTAATGCATAAACGGGACAGTCCTGTAATTTTCTCAGTCTCTGCTGGACTAAAAACTATGACCTCTTCAAGGAACCCAACACATCTGTTTCTCTGTCCTCCGTTATAGTGTTTAGGAAAAACTGAATCGTAAGATCAGAGATGAAGGAAACCTGAAATCGTTAACAACAGGGAAAGCCTCATTGGTGCTTCTCCAATCCTGTTTTGCAATCTGAGCCAGTCCCTTGCATCTGTATCTTTGACTTCTCGGAGCCGAGAATTGTCCAGAGCAGAGACGTTCCGCTAATAACGAGAGAAGGATCACCTGAAGCGTCTGTCACTGTTGAGGGCAGTTTTAGAGCTGGCAGGGTGCAGCCGAGTAGCCTCATTTAAGGTTGTCACCAGGGCCAAAGTGTGACACCACCAAAGCGAGATGAATCGAGGCCCAGCTGGTTTCCATGAGCTGCCTGCTCGTAAATAGCCAGGACTGCGGTGCAGGGTGGAAGTGGTTTGTCATCTGGCGCGGTCCCAGCTTGGGCCTGGACTCCCCGACGAGAGGGGGAATTTATCACTGTACAGTGATAAGACAAGGCTATTATTGTTTCTGTCCTCCTCCTTCTTCATACCCATCTCCCTCTACCCCCTCTTCTTCTTGCATGTAACACATCACCTTCTCCTTTTCTCTTGAGTTTTCCTGTCTGTCTTCTTTCATCCTTGCTCTACCCACTTTCACCTTCTCCTGTCTTCCTCCATCTTTTCCTCTCCTGTCAGATCCCTTCTCCTTCTGTAACACCTTCATTTTTCTAGTCACCTGTTAAGTCTGTTATACATGTCCTTTTTCCTTCACAGGCTCTCTCTCTGTCTCTCTCTCTGTCTCTTTCTCTTTATCTCTCTCCCACACTGCACAACGGTGATATTATCAGGACAGTAATGACTCCTTCCAATAATTATAATAAGGTACTCGGTGGAGGATAATGACCACATTGGAGTTGTACATGGAAACCACATTCAAGTAATAATTGCTGCTAACTTATCAGATGAAGAAAGTGATTGAGAAGGTAGAATAGTTGTAACATAAGGAAGGGGGATGAACTACTCCTTTTTTTTTCTTTTTTTTGCTCTCCTTTTCTGACGCTTGTTGAATCCTCGTTTTCTGCTGCTCCCATAAGAACCGCGTCCCTTTTGAAATTTATTTCTGACTCGCATTGCTTGGTGCCACAAGAGATGAAGCTTTGGCCTCTAGTGTCAGGTTTATCTTTTGTACGTTTCTTTTTTGGATGCAGACTGGGTGCAGACACCCCAGGCTCCTCACTCACTGTCTCATAATGTAGCAGCTCAGCTGTCAGGGGCGCAGAAGATGGATGAAGGATCAGAGAAAGGTCTCCTACAAACTTCTCACCTCATTTAGATGCTCTGTTTGGCTCTGACTCTTGCTAACAATGCAACGTTGCGTAGGCCAAAGCTGAGGCCCTATAGGTGCCGTGTCTTCTTTGTTTACAAATGCTTGCTAATGGGTGAGCGGGAGGAGGATGCATGCAACCTTTGTCTGTTTCTTCTAATTCGGTTCCCCAGTGATGTGCAAGGCATGACATCTGCACAGGATTTTCAATGCCTCGTCCCTTACCTCGACTGTTATTGAAGATGCTATGCTGTGTGTCTCTGGCAACTCTAAGGATTAAAGGCTGTTAAGTTCTTTTTTTTTTCAAACATTTGTTTACCTCAAAACTAGAATTGGATTCTATTCCTTCAATATTCTCCATTATACTGTTCCTTTAACTTATATTCCTCTTAATAAAATGCTGGCCACAATTGTCCTTTTAATCTGACTTCATTTCCACTTGCAAACATCTAAAAAATATTTGTGAATCTATCCGAGAGTTCGTTGTAACTTTCTTTAACCTTCGTATCTGTCAAATTCAGTTTTTATTTTTTGTCAAAAAATCATGAAGGTAATGTTTCCAATTTTTCTGAACCATCACCATGGTAATCCATCAAAAGGGCCAAAGCTGACCTTCAAGGCCTCCAGTGAGCCCGTGGAGTTCACAAAGGCCCTGGGCAGTAAGCAGCAGGAGGAGATGGGCAGAAGCAGAAAGCCATTTAGACACAAACTGTGAGTGTTTTCTGGCAGTTTGCGGAGGAATCAGACTGATTTGGTACACAGCTTGTGGCCAAACTCCAACCACATGGGAGCGTGATAGAATTACATGCTTTCCTTTTTTACTGTTTGCCCAGTATGACCTGAGTTGCCAGCTTTCTGAATCCGTCCCACATTTGGTAAAGGATAAAAAGCAAGACAGATCAATAATGGAGACAGAAAGCATACAGTATGAGGAAACATCAGGGCATTTATCATACACCACATGCAATGTATTTTTGGCATCGCTTATTTACTTGTAGACCAACAAAAATCAATTGAAAATGTATGGAGCTGGAAAACCACAAGAGAAATGTGTGTGTTTTCTCAGCAAAAACATTTGTTTTCTAGGGAATAAATCAGTAAAACTTTTTTCATTGCACTAAGAGGAGTGTTTATATGGTAAAATAAATTATGAATAAATCTGTTTTTGTCCCTTCCTGCAGAATGAAAAGACATCACATACAGAGGTCAGGAGATTGACTAGTTTGTAAAAATATTGGCATTTTTGGATTCTTTTAAAGGTTTCTGTGTTTCCAAGGGAGCAAAATAAAAACATTCAGATAAAACAACAAATCATAACAATTTTAAGGCATAAATAAAAACATTCCTATTTTGAAGATTCATTGATGGCACTGCATAGATCAGCAGATTGCTGTGACATTTCCCAGGAGGGAAATTAGAGGGTGAACGTTTTATTACACCAGGACATCTTGATATTGCTCACCAGATTTAGAAATCGTGCTAACTGAATGTAAATAACATCTTTTCAGGATCTCACTCTGAATGCCACTGTCAGAAATTTTCTGAATATTCCTTAAAGTAAGAATGCAAAATTAATCCTATTGAGTTTTTACTCGCAGCATATTTTATTTTTACTGAAAGTGTGTTTGCATATGATTTGTGTGTGTGCGTGTGTTTGCGTGCGTGCGTGTGTGTGTCAGTGTTGTAGTACTCGAGATCGGTCTTGGTCTCGAGTCCGGTCTCGAAACCATGTTTTGATGGTCTCAGTCTGGTCTTGGACTCGACCGCATTTGGTCTCGGTCTTGTCTCGGTCTCGGACGCTGAGGACTCGGTATTTTATTTCAAGACCGGTCGAGACCGCAACTGTGAACATATCACTAAACATGCAGCAGACTGTCCAGTTTATTTGTTAAAATCTTTGTTTTCAGTGGATGCAAAAGGCACCGATAAAAATCCGTGACTTGCCATTTACGTGTTTATGTTTTTCCACCACCCTCCCTCACCTTTCACTCGCACACGGCGCTCTGAGACATGCGCAGTAGTTTTCTCTCAGCGGCAGAAGATCTGTCTAATAGTCAGTAATAGAATAAAGCTGCATAAATCATAAGAAATCTGATGGCCACAGCTAACTCAGCAGCATTTCGCTTTCACAGATGGTGGGACAACGACTAACTTTTTTTGTCACTTAGAAAACTATCTCAAAGAAATGTAAGCTCCGTTGACGTGACGTTAGCAAAGCTAGCTGTACATAGACAGATAAGCATTTGTGATGAAAAAGAGTCACTCACTGCGCTGAATTATAGTGCCGAGGTGTTGACTGACTTGTTACACATGTGAGACAACGCTGTGTCCAAAAGTCTGCAATGTTGTGATGCGACATTCAGGAGCAGTTCTATTCTTCTGCACAGGTCTTTACTTATTAGACAGGACTGGAGTGTCACTGAGAGCCTATCAGATTACCACACGCTGTCAGAATAGCATACATCAGAGGTTCCCAAACTGTGGGGCGCGCCCCTAGAGAGGGCGCCGTGCCATTGCAGAGGGGGTGGGGGAGGCACGGGAAGCCGTCTGGATGAAAAAACAAAAAACAAAAAAAGCATGAACGCTGTATGCGCTGGGTTTTTACTTTAGAATGGCCAAGTCTCTTATTCCTCTGTCAATTTGATACAGTAGGGGCTTCCACACTTTCCATATCTGTGTCCTCTGTCAGTTTTATCAGCAGTTAAAACTATTTAATCTATTTTTAACATGTGGTAACCTGTTTTTCGAGCCGCCTTTAAATGCAACATGAGCGCTATGACGCTGGCTTTACACCTGTGCGGTAGCGAAGGAGACCTGATGCTGCTGCTGGGCGGAGCTACACAGGTGTGTTAGAATCATGGCAGCAAACCAGCAAAACGCAAATAACTTTTCACAGTTTCCCCCCCAAACTAACAGACTGTTTAGTAAAGCTGTTTGATGCAGGTAAAGTTAGCTAAAAGATGACTAGCTAGCTAATATCAATGCAGCACCTTAAGCTTGTTAACAAGTAGCTTATAGGCTAAGTTGTTGTCTATGTTCAGCTGCATAGATTCATTATTGCTTGTTGCTCCTTGGTCAGTGTTCAGTTGAGCTTTGCTTCAATTGCTATGTTTAATGGTGCAGACAGTTTTGGTTTCTGACATGAGCAACATGGGTAAACACCCAGGGCGTTATCGTTTTAGGGGTGGCACGAGACCACCGCGGATCGTAGCACAGAGATGGAAGCAAAGCAGAACAAAGAGTTTGTTAAATTTAATATTGGTTAAATTTATTTAACATCTTTGTGTTTTTATGGGAATATGGATCTTTGAGATCAATTTTAGAAGTAATTTTGATCATATTTCACATTTTATATCATGTAGAGCGCGGCGCTGGTCTTGGTCTTGACTTGGTCTCGATACACTCTGGTCTTGGTCTTGTCTTGGTCTCGGGTTAGGTGGTCTTGAACACAACACTGGTGTGTGTGCGTGTAGCATGTGTGTGTTATTTTCCCTTTTCTGCCACAAGATCATACCATTTTCTTTCAGGCAGTGTATGAAATGTGTGTGCCGGCAGTGAAGCTCTGATTTTATGTTTGTTCCCATCCAGGCATTTTGTTTTATGTTATTTAAATGACCCTAAATCACTTTAGCAGCACTTTAGTGAAGTATAAAGCAATCTAGGAGCAAAGAGAAGAGATTGTGGGACTTGATTGCCCCTGACCCATATTACAGCACATTATGCATTTTTATGCAATGTTGCCTCTTTTTTTTCCCTCCAACACACCCAAAGGCCTTCAACTTCCCCACTTCACTCCATGTGTTCTCTTTCAAGTTTTTCATCTCTCCTTTTGCCATTTCCTGCTCCTCATGATCACAGCCTCTTTGTCTCTATTTATCTCATCTTCTCTCATGTCTGAAGCCTTGTTACGCCTCTTGTCTTAATGCGCTCTCTCTTTTCTCAGAAGGCCTTGTTGTTAGTGCTAAGCTAAAGGCCAGAGAGTGCATCACTCAAAGCCGGGCCTATTCATCAGTGTCACAGCAGCCCTCCACTCAGCTTCGTTACTGACTGGCTAATGGCACAAATCAGTGCAGTTTATTTGCTATAATTAGCTGGCTCCATTTGGGCAGTACAGCCCAAGCAAGCCCTGCAACACTTATGCTGCCCCCTGCCATGCCACCATGCCTGCGTGCATGCATGGATGCCTGGTTGTTCTGTGTTAAGCGAGTCAATTAGAAGCTTTATATCCTCCACTGCCTTTTCTCAACCATGTCTCATATTGTCATGCGTGATTGCAGAGTAAAACGCCTTGTAAAACGGTATGCATCGGTTAAAAGCATATACTCAAACTGAAATTCTGATAAAAAGAAGAAAAAAAAATCAGTCATTGAATAAAGTCTTTGAATAGTAAGTCAAGTAATGGATGTGAGCATGTGGGGCCACTGTGAACACTAGCTGCATTAAAAATAATCAAGTTTGAGTTATTTTCCCAGCATTGTTGAAGTCAAATATTTACATACAGTGTGTAAAAATACAAAACGTTTTTTCTCTGTCACATCGAATCATATTAACCGTTTCCTGTTTTACGTGCGATAGCATGACCAAAATCCAATAGTGTGCTCTTTTCAGTGAGAATTAACATGTCTATAAAAAACTTTACAAAAGTCTAGATGATGATGTAGGCCTTAGACAGGTTAATTCACAATATTAGAATTAAACTAAGCAATAATCACCTATGGATGTATTCTCTAGCTTGTGTCAAATCAAACTGCTTTGTTGGGTGACATCATGACAAAGATTCAGAGAAATCAGGGACGGTATGAAGAGGAGAGCTGTGGCACTCCAGAAGTCTGGTTCATCCTAGGATACCATTTAAAGCCTGAGGGTCTGCATTTGTCTGTTCAAACAGTTATATGCAAATACAAAACACAACGTCCTGCCATCACACTGTTCAGGAAGGACGCTGATTATGTGCCCCAGAGTGTTTTGATTCAGATATGTGCACATCACATCTAGAGCAAAGATAAAAAAAAGACCTTGTGAAGATTTCGCCTGAAGCTGGAAAAAAAAGATAGTTGGACCAAAATGAGCCTGACACAGATATTGTCTGAAAGGCCACTCAGAGAGGAAGAAAAGGTTTCTCCAAAAGCAACATAAAGAAATGGATTACGGTTTGAAAATCCACTCAAATACCGCACTTTTTGGAGATAAGTGATGAAAATAAAATGTAAGTGTTTGACCGTCATGTATGTTCTTACATTTGAATTAAATAGAGTGACACTTGGAAACTAGAGAACACCGTTCAAAGTGATGTACAGGGTTGGCTCCATATTGTGGGAATGTTTTGCTGCTGGCGTAAACCTTTGTGACAAACTATGCCTTGAAATCTCAATGTATGCCATTAGAGTAAGAGTAATGATACCAAATATAAAGGAAACACTAATGACTAATCTCTAACATTCTTTGTCGCATAATTCTGACATTTGGCAAATATTAATAATTCGAGTAATGTTAACTGAACTGAAATTCTGAAATAGTTTTAGGCTTTCTGTATATTGTGTCAGTATCTGGTTTCAGTTGTATGCACCAATCCAGAACTGCTGGTTTTGGTTTTTATTTCTTCAAAAAAGGGGTTTAAGTGACATGGTTTCCAAAGAGTGAAGTAATATGAAGAATTTCTCACTTACTTAATGTTATGTTCATTGTTTTTAGTCTGATCTTAAAATGATCTTTAAGCAATAATGACTAAAACTCCATAATGTCTAACACTTTTTTTTAAATGGCAAAGCAATATGAGGTTGTTTTGTTAAAATTACACTCTGTGAACATACTTATGTTGTGGGTAATATTTCTTGACCCAATATTTGGTAAAAAATAAAAACAAACAATACTTCTGTCCTAACGTCTTAAACTGACCATTTGTGTTAAATAATTCACTGCAGTTTTTGGTGTATAAATTGTGTTCAAGTTTTTCAGCTTTTGAATCTCCCCTTGTACCTTTATTGTTATCTCCAAAATTTATCCCCATGTGTTTCCTCCATTTACAACCATCCTTGTCCCACTTAACCTGTTTTTTTTATTCCCCTCTCTTGCAGCTTTAAAAGCTGCATCCTCTTCTTTTGTCTTCTTATGCAATTTTAATCTCCTTCCAAATAGAGGATGGGGAGCAGAGGGATCTATAGAGTTCCCACATGAGGTTGCTCCAAACACAGAGGGAGAACAGTCTGCGTCACAAAGATGAAGTCATACACTATTCACTGAGCAGACAAGACCAACCTGTCTATTATTTACAGAGTGTGTTGTTGTGTGTTGCACACATTTGCAGTCTTCTCTCTCTCTAAATCTTTTGTTTGTCCTTTTTTCTGCCCTTCTTTACATGTTTCTATATTTACATTTTTCTTCAATTTCCTTCTAATGTCCTCCACTAACCAATTGGATCAGCAGTCGTCAAGCTCATTTGTGGAAAAGCCTTCCCGAAAAAGACATCAATTATGTATTTATATCTGGACATTGTGGAATGTTACCGTAAAAAGAGCCGAGAGGGTCCTTGGTAAGCACATTTCTCAAGAGTAAAGGCAAAACACATAGGCATGCTAACGATGAGTGAAATACGGCAGTTTCACATACAGATATTGTGTCAGCAACTGAAAAACAGCAAGTCTCTAGAGATTTTAGTGCAATAAAAAAAGCAAAACATGCTGTCAGCTGCAGTTAAGCACACAAACCCACCTTGGCAATAAGGAAGGTCAGGGGCTTATGGAGGAACTCGCTCAAGTTTATAGACGGGTCGGTTCGCCTGTGAGCATCTGAGTACAACAGTAATTTGCAGAAGGAAATTCACCTTATTAAGCTTTGAGTTAGCAACATCAGACGTCCATACAAACATACAAGCCAGCACCCTGATTATGTCATGGTAAAGGTTTGCATACATTATCCTTTCTCATTTGACTTTCAGAGCTGGCTCTAAAAATGCATGAGTAAATTAAGGTGAACTCTATACCACATAGGAGAAGCAAGGTTGTGGCAACCATGAGTAAATATTGCACAAACTAAACACCTTGGAAACACACTTTGTGTTTCATTTGTCACTAACTGGTGAAATATTGTTACTGTCCAACCTTTTAGCTACCAAAATATTATCACAAACATATGGAACCAATACCACCGTGGGGCTATGCTGAATCTCCGGTGTATCTGCAAAAAAATAAAACCTTGCTTGCGTAGAGATTTACCAGACATTTCTCTGAATCCAATAACCATATGATTCACTCCATTCACTGCCAAGCATATGAGACAAGCTTACTAACCAATCAAAAATGGAGTGAATCTTCCTGAATCGAAACTTTAATTCAGATCCAGCGGTACTCCATTCCTTGTTCCACGGCTGTTTGGTGTCTATGTTTTCCATACTGGGAATGGGCACTGAGCATGTGCCACAAGCATATGGAGTCAGGGGAAGATATCAATAAAGACACAATGAACAAACGACTCTGGACTTAGACAGAGGATGTAGGTACTGATGCTTAAGTACTAGCCCCTTGAGAGTTTGTGGCTGAAGCTCCGACAACCTTGTGCACGTTTTTACGCTTTGTGCTGCATGAAGCAAGCCATAGCAAGAGAAAAGTTTTGTCATAAAACAATTGTCTCAGTCATTCAGCACACCTCACGTTTGCTGTGGACAACAGCAAACCTTCACTGACTGATTGTGTAGCTGATTTAAAAACTTGTTTGCTCCTTCATTGATGACCTAGATCTGCTCCTCTGTTTATGCAAGAAGATTTCCGTCTTCCTAGAAACAAAATAAAGGTTTTATGAAAGGTTTTATGAATGTGTATTAAGAAATCTCTATTCAGGGTCATGGGGTCAGCTCAGGTTTGACCAGTTTACGTATCAGAGATGGAGATGATCACATCTGGTCCCAACTCAAAATTGGGCTTAAGCGGCAATAGGAAGCTATTAAGCGTATGCTAACTTTAGTGTCGTTTGCGGTTGCCTACTGACGGTAATTGAACAGATAACTTGGTAACTAATCTAAGATATTTTCCTTTTGGTTTGTGCAGTGGTAACATCCATTCATTTTTAACTAGGGTTAATTTTCTACTAATATTTATAGACACAATCACTCTTTTATTGAATGGATGTACTAATAAAAAACCCACGTGTAATTCAAATATTAAACCATGTTTCTGTTGCTACAAAATATATATTTCAGACCTTTTTTGTTTCAAAACCACACACAGCCATGCACATTAATTTCTACAATGACAATTAAAATCACTGGTGTGAAAAAAGACATTCTCATAGTATTTCAAACGGGGGAATACAGATGGCTGGCAGCATTCAATATTTGTTTCAAATTGATTTTTGAAAGCCTTTTTAGACAACTAACAATAACGTACTTTAATGTATGCTTCTTCTGTTCTCTGTTCTACTAGTTGATCCAGATATGAGTCCCTCTTGAGAAAACATTTGTAAATCAATTGCAGGAAGAGGAACTGGCATTGTGCTCTAAATGTTGTGAGCTAGTATGATTGATTTTTCTTTTGCTGTTATATCACTCTTACTGGGATTATTGCAAAGAACAAGTCCTGATGGCTTCCGGACAACCGGTTATTATTTATCAATTTTTTATTGACTTGGGTTCATCACATGTGTTCAAACTAAACCCATTTATGCTCATTTATGTATCTCCACATGAATCAATTGCAGTGCGTTCAGAGACACCGAGTTTGATTTTTTTTTTTTTAAATATGGAGAAGGTGCAGTAAACCTTTCTTTTATTGTCAATTTGCATGGGGACAAATGTTAAGTATAAACAAATACTAAACACTATAACATTTATGGCCTTAGACAGTTACAATGCATGTCCCCAGATGGTCGTTTATTAGCATTTAACACCTCTTATTCTATGCCAGAATCTCCAAAATCTCAATAATTATCACAGAAAAAGTGGTTAGTCTGAATGCCTATTAGTTTTTCTTGCACAAAAATGTCTGTATGGCTGCCATTCTTTTTAATTTATTAAAAGATTACACTTTTAAAGTCAAGTCAAATGGAATTGTGTAGCACAAGGCAATTTAAAGCTCTATACACCATAAAAAGACAACACAGTAGCCAGTTATTAAATAAGTAATAAACATTAGACTTTGTCAAATCCCATCAGCAAAGTCATCCTGCAAATATACATCAAATATAATGATCAATGTTCCAGTTATTATTAATTAAAGGCAACTCTATGCAAGTTGGTTTTTAGCCTTGATTTGAAGAAACTTCAGTGTTCTCACAGTTTCTGCACTTTTCTGGAAGTTCCTGATTAGTGGAGCATGAAAACCGAATGCTGTCATGTTTGATTTATATACAGCATTTTTATAAGAACTACACATAATGTAGTTACTTGATTGTGCTATAAATTGTTACTTTATCCCCTTTAAAATGATGAACCTATGTTTCACAACAACATTCTGCCTGCTTTTCTTCCATCTCTGTCTTTGCCATAGTTTCAGCTTCTGCCGCAGCATTTTCTCTGATTCTGTGATTAGCATACTGCTGTATCACCTTGCTGTTCATCACTTAGCATACAGAGAAAAACCACCTCACAGTAAACCCGGTGTTCTTGTCATTCTTGCAGACACACGTACCACGAGCATTTCCATATGCTGTGCGCATATGCACACAAGCACATTGATCTACACACACACACGCACACACACACACACACACACACACACACACACACACACACACATATATACATATAACCTGACACCTCCTCAACTCTGATGTGAGCTCTGACAGCTGCGGTCGGGTGAACTCTTTAAAGTTTAGAATACCAGTAGTTTTAAAGGCATGCCAGGCAAGGCAAACTCATTACTCGCTTCTTAAAAACAGCTGAACCTGAGAGAAAGTTTTTTTTTCCTAAATGTGTGTGCGCCAAGATGCCTCCCCCACGTAAACTTTTTGTATAAAACCTCCTCCGCGTTGTGGCCTTTGTGATGCAATCTACAAAAAGCTTCAAACGGTGAGCTCGCCTGTGTCCTCTCAAAGTTGAAGAAGTTGCACTCAATCACTTCATCTGCACATTAAATATTTCTGCCGGTTTGGAACTGGAGGCCATGAACTGATTAAGCAGAACATAAGACAGGTGACTCTTTAATCATTAGTATGCTGCGTGGTTTCCCGCTGGTGGCAGAGCTTGTAGTCAATTGGCTTCCATTAACCTGCCAGTCCGCTCTTCATTACTTCATTAAAGGTAGTATAGAGGCTCGAAGAAGTCTTGTCACAGAGCAGGCATTGACTTTTAGCTTGCTGCAGAGAGCATGTGAGATGTCCTTGCGTGCGTCCTTTTTCTTTGAAACTTGGTTTCAATAAGCTGAGAATGAAAGTCATGCAGCAGCGCTGAAGGCAAACGTACTGAACAAGGAATATAAGAAAATGTGTGGCTGCAGCAAGGAAGACATCAGAAAAGCTGCACAGGAGAAAATCCGAACTTAATTCCCATTTTTATACGTGTGAACAGATGCACACATAAACAAATCGAGGGAGTCTTGATGCATGTTCCAGGATGCTCACATTAACATATACAAATGCATAAACAACAGAATCAGCAAGATTTTTCAGATTTTTTTTTGGACTGTTGGAAAAACTTGAGTGAAAAAAATGAAGGACATTTTCTGTTACGGTGAATTACGTTTAGTTTTCTACAGCCCTGGATAAATGCAGAGACTCAGATTGTGTTAAAAAATATTCCAACAGATTGGGATGATTCGTAAATATGTGCTTCATGATTGAAGAATATGTCATGTTTGAATTATCGGTTTAACACATCATTATTTTATGGGTCCTTCACTCTTTGACACCTGGTTGCTGATTCAGGCAGTGATTTCTAGAGATTTTAAGAGCTTAGGACGGCTGTATGTTATTCTCAAGTGTGTTTGAAATTAAGTTTTTGGGTTGTGTTTTGTCATGCAAGTCATGCTTTGTCATGCTACCACTTCATTAGGTACATGTAATGTACCTAATGGAGATGACAGGTTCTTGTAAACATAAATAGTCAACATAAATGGCGAATTACCAATCAAATAGTAGCCAGTCAATGCATTAAAGCATTGAGAGTTGATGAAGAGGATTGCACACCATAATGGGGAAGAAAATAAATAGAAGTGACTTTGACTTTGGGATCTTTTTTGTATCGGATGGGCTGAGTCTTAAAGTACTGACTCCCCAGGTTTACAGAGAATAGTCAGACATGAGAAAACAACCAGTTAGCGATGGCTATGTGGATAAAAGTTGTGAAAGAAATTCCAGATGATCAAAAGGTTGTTGTGGGAAAGCACAAAATAATAAAAATAAGAAGAATATTTCCTATGTATAACTTATACCACACAATATGTACTGCACATCATTAAGGTCACGTCAGTTTTTGTTTATTTGTTGCTGATTATGTCCTAAGTTGATGCTAATTGCGTACCTCCCTTCTGATGACTTCTTCTGTTAGGATAATGTAGCCTTCTCCACGTATCCCTCTGACTAATCCACCTCACCAAGTACCTAAAACAATTTAGTTGTCTTCTTAAATGTGACTTTACTTGGAGATTCTCAGCTTGAGGAGGATACATTCACCCTTCATAGGAGGTTTAGTGTCAGGATAAACCATACTGTAAATGTTAGGCTCATTAATCTATAATACCATCTTTGAACTCTTATTTTTCTCTTGAAATGTTTCAAACCAATACAACAACTCAAGCTGCATGAGAGTTGGCAGTGCATCCTTTTCCACCTTGAGACCAAGGCCTTTTTAATTGAAGCTGCCTTGTTGATTTAAGTTGTCGGCGCCACATCATTTGCATAAAGCACTGATGTGAAAGCTGGAAACTGTTCACACATCGGCTTGGCCTAAAAATAGTTTTGGGCAAAGAGCATTTAAATGTAAAGTTAAAACTCATGACCTGCTTTAGTTCCTCATAAGTCGACATTTTCACGAGCCAAAGTTAATTAGGGCAGCTTTCGGAGTAAAACCTCTTATAGTTACCATGTTTGTAATCTAAACTTGCTCAGTGTTTTTATTTATTTATTTATTTTTACCAATTTCTATTTGATAGTATCACATGTTTTTTATAGAGAAAGAGATTACGAGGGGATGGATAGGTAATTTATTGTGAGCTGTAAATGTTCTTCCTCAGATCAAAGCATATCTGATTACAGCTGTCTGGAAACAGAGAAGATGATCTCCAAGTAAATGTGGAAAGGAAATCATTAGTACAGATTGCATTTGCTGGAAACTTTCAAATAGTAGCTTGATGCAATAAAACAAAGAAAACTATTAATTTTTCCATCTTTGGTAAGACCGTCTCTGCTGCACTTCATTGTTTTTTTGTCTAAGTGAGGAGGAAAAATCAACAACACTGTGGTTGTCCTTCAATCTCTAACAGTCTCCCCGCAGCTCCACCCCTTCTTCAATCATTGCATCCAATTCAACCCACTCAGACTTGTTGTTAAGGGAACATATTGGAAAACTATTAGTGCTCATTATGCTTTATAGCTACCCATTCTCCCCATTTTGTCTTTTAATCACATTCGCTTCCCTTGTGTGTGTGTGTGTGTGTGTTTGTGTGTGTGTGTGTATGTGCTAAGCCACTCTTCTTTAAAGTGTTTGTGCGTGTGTGTAAACTACAGCCACCACCGTCAGGCAGACAGTAATGAACCAATTGTACTGTAATGCATTCAGCTTTAGGAGAGCACAAAGTCACCCCCACCCCTCACACGCTTGGTCGCCATCACTTTTTATGAGAGAGTCAACAGCACAGGCGCCATCTTTTATTGAATCCCTTCCTCGCAGTGACAGCGTTGTGCATTCCTGATCCATGTCAGCCAAATGGGTTCAAATTAAGTCAAATACAAATAAAAAGAGGTTGGACTGAATGGGGAATGGACTCTCCCCTTTTTTATATGTGCCGCAAATGTTTACAGCAAGTCTTACGGGGACATATTTGGTTCTTGTTGCTCTGTAAAACCAGACCCTCGTAAGTTGCAGAAAATCCTGTATCGATTTGTGCTTTAGTTTGACCATCCATAACTGTGTGCATCTGTGTTTGCTGGCAGCACAGAGAGATCATTTGCTTTTTTTTTTTCCTTAACCGATCCTCCGACAAAAACACACACTTTCAAGAGCGTGGCTAGACACGTAATAAGTATTGTTTGTTTACCTCCAGCCAAGGCAATTGTCACCATTATGCATCAAAACCCTCATATTCCATCTGTGATAGAACAACACTCTAGTTTTATTGCCTGGGAAGCTATTTGTTGAAAACTTCTTTTTTATATTACCCTTCCTTCTCCTGTCCCTCCTCTTCCTCCACACATTTTCTGTCTAGACTATTATTTTTTTACTTTACTCTGTTGCTTTGTTTTTTAATTATAATCACACAAACTGATCCACTTTATTATTCTTTTGTTTGAAATTTTTTTATTTCTGACTGATAATTGGGAAGAAATTACATTTACACAAATTTATTTTTGACCGCGGTATAGATGGAAACGATAATGTTTGTAATTTTAAATTTGCTGATGTTGGTAAACGTGATTGAGTAAATGTCTCCACTAATGGCAATGATTAAAATGAAGATGATGATTTTAATAATGGGGATAACAAAGGCAATGACATTTGTCAAGATAATGATGATAGTTGGCTGACTGAACAGTTCAATGTTTTTTTTTTTTCCTGTCCAGATGGAGAGAGACAGACGGACGGGACGGACGCCAGCCGAAAGAGGGACACTCGCTCCTCAGCTGGACACCACAAGAGCGAGGACACCAGCGACAGTAGGGAGGACGAGGCGGCAGTGAGTCTCTCTCTCTTGCAACATTTTTTGTTCCCTCACGCTGAAACTATCAGAGAGATGCTCCTGTCTTAATGCATATTCACCACAACACCCACATCTCTCTGACTAACCGACAGCAGCAAGGTTTTATGCATCTGTGTGTAGAGAAGCACATCATGGCAGAAGGAATCATATTTGTGCTCTTTAATAATCAGGGAGTAGACCTGTGGCCCGGTTCATCCAGCAACTTTTGCATTACCTCAACAGTGTTTCAAATTACACCTTCTTTCAACTGGATTTAAAGCTATTATATTATGGCACCTGAAAATAAAAATATAAAAAAGCAATTTAGGCATTTTTGTTTTACCTGAAGCAAATCTTACAGTTTAGCCTTTTGTTCTCACTGACTGCTGTAAATTTTAAAGACATTTCCTGCTCAGGGAGGCCACGGCTTAAATTACATTTTGAGTCCAGTCCGCAGTCAAACCTCCTAGCTTTCATTTCTGCTATAATTTTATATCAGGAGTTTGAAATTTTGATTTTTAGATAGTTGCAATGCTGTCGGCGTGAACACAATCAGGCATTTAAAACACGGGGCATAGACGCATTGCATGTTTTCAGAGATGCATAAATTAATTGGCAAATTTTCCCTTACTCTCCTGTCAGACACTGATTTGTAGTCAGCGATTGACAGGAGAAAAACCAGATTTTATGTTTCAGTTCATTAATTGAATCAAGTCTGAGAACTTTTTCCATTTTTTTTGGATGAGAGCATCAACTAATTGCATGCACTGGAAAAGATTGTGTGTTCCCCTCATTGCTTTGAGATTCAAAACTTCTACCTCTTTCTGAGAACCAGGAGCATATTTATTTTCTTATGCATCACAACCCTTTGGGGGGAAAAAAAATCTGGATATGCAGGGCCAACATTTAAGACAATGGAAATAAGTACTGGGCTTGAAAAGCCTTATTGGCTCATCTTTGATAACAAATTTGTGACTTGACTCCCTGCTGAACAACTACAATTCTACAGACTTGTTTTTACAATATTATAATTCGCATATTATTCAAGAAAATACAGTTGTCTATAAAAATGGAATGTCATCATCAAGGTCATTATCATACATTCTGGTGCTGCTATGTGTCGGCTTGAATGTACGAACGTTGCATGTGATTCTGGTTCAGACCAAAGGACTTGTGGTGCACATATGCTGATCAGAAGAAAGTATTTGATTTTAAAAAGGGGATCTTACCATGTAGCTATGTTTTACAAGATAAACAGAGTGCTAAATAAATAAGAATTTTTTTATGTTTTTTTTGTGATTTTGTGATTTTTTGATATAAAGTTAAGTGACTGAGATGCGAAATCTCACTGAGGCTGTTTGGCTCTTTGCAAATAAAGAAAAGAAAAACATGTCAATCAAAGTGATTCACATTTGATTTCTTTTTAACAAAATTTACAGAACAATAGCACTACTTTCCCCGGCTAATTTCCTTTGGTTCCTGTCATGGAGCATTTTCCACTGTTGTGCAAGCTTCTGCATGAACACGGTTGTTCTGCCTGCCGCAGGTTTGCTCAGAGTCTCTGTGTTGATTTGATCGACATAAAGAAATGAGCACCTGCAACTAAATGAAGCATGAAGAAATGGCCTCGGCAACCAATTCTCTCCTTGATCATTTTACACAGGAAAGGTGGTCAGTACAGCTGCTTTTAGTTTGATTTCAGTTTATAATTGTTTGTGTATTTTAGCATATTTATTTTCTATGTATTATAACCAGATCAGAAAAGAAAAATGGGTGATTCCAAAGGTTATTTTACATGATCTTACCACTGTCACTCCATTGTAAGAAAAAAAAACCCATCAGCTAGAACATACAGGCAGTAGCTGCAGGATTTAAAGATAGCAAGAAGGTTCAACATCATTTCCAAATAGTTACGATTTTGCGGCGCAGCTGTTGACTTGCAGCGGAGACCAGCTGAGAGAGGAAGGCGGCGATATATCTTATTTCATAAAATGCAGTCGTCTTCAGAATTGATTTAAGCAAGAGCTTTAGGAAATGTGCTTGGCAAGATAAGAGTTGTGAAGGAAAGCTGGCAGTTTCTTCTTTTTTTTTCCAATAACCTGCCTCCAAACTTTAAACCTGCCTGATGGTGTTAAAGCTTTTCTGTAGAACTCAAATGAAATCTGCGCTGTAAATGAATCAAGCTTTTGCCCCGAGGCTCAAATATTCTGCTGATCTGTAAGCACTTTGCTAAAGTCGCTAAAATGTGTCAGAAAGTTTGTAGAGGAATCTTTATGAAATTGATTTGCATTTTATTTGTCATGTGTTCGCTAAGTTGCAACTGATTGATTTAGCCAGCTTAGAATGATGACAGCTCAAATGTTTTGTACTCATCATTCTGCAGCAAACTAAGACATCATCATAGTTTTACTATCAACGGTAGGAGCGATGCATTGCAGAAGGTGCTTATTTCAATTTATGGTCTATGCAGAATACTCTTGGACTCTCTGTGAATATGGATAAGAGTGTTTCATTTGGAAGCATTTTGTGCAAGTGTTGTGCTTTCATTTGACGAGTGCATGTGTCTCTGTGTCTGTATGCATGTTAACAAGGCATACCCTTAAGGTTTTTGTGTTCAGCTCTATAAATGCATCTCTCTTCATCTATAATTAACGTGCCCATTTACAGGCTCTTTGTTCCTGCAGTTCTTGACCTCTTAGTGAGTGTGTGCATGCATCTGTGTGTGTTTGCCCAAGTAGTTTTTTTCATCTTTTCTCCACATCATTGCTTCTCATTTGATGTTAAAGATTATGTTTCATTCTGTCTTGAAGCTGCTTCTGTGGAAACTTAATTATGTAATTATATTATATTTTTCAAAGGTCAAACAACTTTAGCTCATGTTTTTATGTCTGATAGCTGGAAAAGCATGTAGCACTAGATGTAATGATGATGAATACCAGTTAAAGTTACCATTAGGGTTGTAACTCTGAATCAAAGTTCCTCAACATAAAACAGAAATTATGACAGATAAGTCATAGTAGGTAAGGGATTGTGATTTTTTTTTTGCCAACTCTGACTTGACTAGACAATAGCTACATAATTCCCTCATGATTAGACCCACATAGCATGAACTTTCAATATACCACACAATGCAAAAAAGAAAACAGCAAAAACCGTCGATAACAGCCCTGTTAAGTTCAGTGTGTTTCACAGACAGTTGTTGTAATTTGCATAAATTGCTCCCTTTGACCACAGTTTGATCCAATAACAGCAGGGCCGGAGTCAGTCTAAAGTGAAAGGTCAAATTCTACGTATAGGAAGTACCATTGATTCTTGCTTGAAGTGCTAGCTTTTCAAATTTGATATCCATGTGTTTCTGGCCTACTCATCCAACAAGGTTTTGACATGTGAGGAGAAAATGTTCAGTAAACAAGTTGATGGAGTTTTTTTTTTATAAAGTTTGTATCGGACTAAAATCTGTAATCTTGGGGCAGATTTTACTTGCATTAAATATTTGCTGTGTGAACTTTACCTTCCCAGTATATGCTTTTGTCGCTCTCACTGTCAACATCTCTCTTCTTGTGGAAAATATTCTGAATTGTTTTGAAGATCTTTGACAAATCTCAGATACTTAACAGCAAAGAAGTTCTGTATCTTCGGCGGAAATGTATGTCGCAGAAAAAGCCAGAAGGGTTTGCACACTTTATGATGAATTGTGGGCCATGGAGTTTCCTTTCTCTTGTTTACTCCTTTTGTTAAACAAATCTATTGTGCTCTGCCAAAGAACATACTCTAGCTCCCGTTTTTAGAAATCCCTGACAATGAAAGTGAAATGGCTTAGAGAAAAACAAACAGAAAATCCCTCAGTGAAGATAATAGTGCGGGAAAAATTGAAACGACCTCATTGCAATGGCACAGCGTGGGGCAGTCGGACTCAGACAGCAGGGACACTTCGTACAAATGCCCTCTCGTGCTTGGGAGGAAGATATTGCTGCACCCGGCTCTGTTAAAAATTAATTAAACTCACATGGGAAGACCCGCAACACCTCTGTGTGAAGCAAGGCTGCAAATTTCAGATAAAAGCGTTGGTACGTGCATGCTGCGTTTCTTCCGTTTATTTTGTTGTTGGAGGTACAGAAAAAGTTGTGGCTCTATTGAAGAGACACTGATAATGTTTAGCAAGAAGTAAATAAAGATTGGTGAGAGTACACGGAGAAGGTAGAC
This sequence comes from Poecilia picta, assembly GCA_033032245.1. NCBI lineage: Eukaryota > Metazoa > Chordata > Actinopteri > Cyprinodontiformes > Poeciliidae > Poecilia > Poecilia picta. The sequence goes on from CM065358.1 coordinate 16,098,500, forward strand.
AAAAGGAAGGATATGATGCGGTAGAAGGAACAAGAAAAAAATCAGAGTTAACTACAGGTAAGAAGATGAAGAGCTCGTCCTTTTACCAGGGGACGTAATTGTGCTCCACTCTGCTTCTGCGAAAAGACGGTAAATGTTTGTTCTGCACCTTTCCTTTCTTTGCCTGCAGATTGCTAAAATTGCAGCTTAAGTAGTTGACAGTGTGTGTGTGTGTGTCATGCCTGACAATTACAGAAGATGCTGTGAGTGAGTGTGTGCAGTTGTTTGTGTGTGTGTACCACCCCCATCAGACCCTCCAGGTGGTTTCTAGTTATTTTCTGACAGCCTGACAGTTTGGCATTTAGGCTATTTAATGCAAGGTGTGTACTTTGTCCTTACACCATTTGGTGCATGCATATTCATATGTTTATGGTGATGTGAGAGCGTATGTTTGTGTGTGTGGTTCTGTTGTTAATTATGGATTAGGTTTATTCTTTGCTCTGCATTCTGCTCTTCACCTGACAGCTACGTGTCGCTCAGGTTGCTTCCACAGGTCTAACCCCGATGACGGGAAGAAACAATGGAGGCAGAAGAGAAGAGCGGAGGATGAAAAAGGCTTTAGAAAAAAATTCAAGCGGAAAGAAGCGCACCTACAAACAGCTGACTCAATGCGTTTCATGAAAGAAAAAGAAATATTGACATTTAACTTGTGGAAGCATATTTTACTTTTCACTGAGTAACGCCAAAAAGAAAATCCAATGATGTTGAATTCTATGATGGCTGTATATTTTTAGATATGTAGTCTAAATGTGACTGCAACTTAAGTCCAATTTGGAGTCTCAAATTATAAAAGGGTAACAATTTAACTGTCAACTCAAGTTTACGTAAATATGATTTATGTACAACAGAAAACAGAATAGATTGCAGATAAGGTTGTGAAGTTTTTGCATTAACAATAGTTGCATTATATTACAAATAAATACTTCTACAGAATACAATAAAATTACTAATACCAATACAAATTGTTCTAAGCCTAATTAGGTCAGTCTATAAACTGTCTGTTTATCTAAACGTTTTCATCATTTAAGAATTTCTTTTAAATATTTTAAATCAGGTTTGCTCCAGTGTGCACTACTGCCACCATTATCTAAAATGGTAATAAAGATCCTTCAGTAAAAACAAAAATTCACACGAAAAGACAAAAAAAAAATCTGAAATAAAGTTTTAAACTTTTGTATTGATGATTTACAATCACTTCCGTGGCCACAGCTGTACAAAATCAAGCACTTGGCATAAATAGATCTTCTGCAAACATTTTGTAATTGCTCTCAGGAGTTCAGTAAGGCCCCGTCCACACAGAGGATGCGGTGTGTCCCTGAACGTATTTTCGTCATTTAGGCTGTGTGTCTACCGGGACCAGAAAGACCATTTAGAAAACAAGTCCCAAAGTGGATACATTTCAAAACAACGGCTTCATTTTTCAGTGTTTACTTGCAATCTGTCTTTTTTTGAAAACTGTGTAACTCGCATGCGTCTCACTCTCACAAATTACAAACATAACGTAGTTCAGTGTTTAGTGTGTTTTTTGCATCATTCACTGCCAGTGTTAATGCAACATCAATTGGCCCAGCCTGCCTACTAATGCAGCGTTTTTTGTGGTGCTACATACCGTCATGTTGGTGCACATTTTTTCTTAATTTTTATCAAAAATGTACAGAGCCCATGTCCATGTGGACAGGGTCTGTTTCCAGCTGGTCGGATGCCGCTTGTGCAATAACTCCACTCTTAAACTTTTTGTCTGGAATGTCAAAGGGGCAGAAGGAATGAAAAAGAGACACCTTTTCAAATAAGGACATAGGAGGGTGAGAAGGCTAGAATGAGAGTTTGAAAACGGCATCTCAAGAGAAAGGGCTGCCGATTGCCTTTCACCTGACAGAGAATTTTAATCATAGTGGCAATTTTACAACACTCCATAAACTGCAGCAGCCAGGCTTCATTGTTAACCTCCAATTTCTTTCAGGGCTGTAAATATGGCCGCCTCGCATCGCTGTGGCCCTGCTGATAGTTTATGGGAGGATGCGCTAAATGTGTTGATGGCAGCGGGAGACTTCCCCTGGAAATAATGAGGAGCACGGAGCATGAAGTGACTAGTAAACAGACATATGTTTTCTCGTCAAGCACACTAAATGGCAATGCATACGCTGCGGCGTGATGATCGAGAGCTTTCTGTCCTGTCAGACTATTAAACTTCCTCACTTAATCTGTAAATGGAGCCACTGATATTGGTGTCGCAGCATAATGGCTGGATTTCACATTTAGATCCGAGCTGTGGCATATCACAAATGTTTCCAGTTAGCCATTACATTTTGCCTTTGAAATGTTGTCAGCAACTGAAAATGATACTTGATGGCTAGTTAATGGTGACACAGTGACATTTGATCAAACTTTGTCCTACAAGCTGATTGGATCTGCAGCTAGTCAGGTGGAAACTGATCTCCTACAAGGTAAGAGATACATGGGATTGAGTGTCCATTGCCTGAATTTTGATGCACTTGTTTTCGGCTTGTTTTCCCAAGGGATGGGTCAGCTCCTCTTACAAAAAATAATTAAAAAAAAATAACTAGCAAAGAGCGTCATTATTAGCTATTACTTAACACGCATTCTATGACCGGACAATGAGAGACGACTATCTCCGCATAACTGGCTAAAGTAAAGGTTTACATTTTTTAAATCTGTAGGTAAGTTTTTGCCAAGAGCTTGGCACTTTAAATATAAAGCAACCATACATAACATTTCACATTTAAACATAGTGAAAATGAAAAAATACAAAATCATTAACAATAAATGTGCAGGAAAACATGCGGCATGCAGTGGAACAACTATTTATTCAGAAATATTATATGTTTGGCACATAAACATTTCTATCCACAAGAGTACTGAGAGTAACTTCTCAAAATGCATCATGCCATCCTTTATACATAACCTGCATAATAAAAGTTTCTCTCTTTTTTTGAAGGAGACTTGACAAAAGCATGCGAGTGAAGAAAAACCCAAATTGATTTACTAAAAGCATGATGAAACGAGGTGTTCAAGGTTCTGCCAATGTGAGGGTGACAATTTTACATTGAAAAATAAAGTTCTTGAGTTCTTGGGGTTGCATATTTTACATGCTGCTTCAGAATGTCTTTCTGAATCCAGTTGCAGGCAGGAGTCAGCTGGCAGCCATCAATCTTCTGTCCAGATGACAGAATGTAGTGTCATGGGTTCCCTACAACACTGAAATGGTGATGCTGTGATAAATGTTTGATTTAAGTCATAATGCAGGGGTGATCCATTTAGAGCAGCTATGCCCTTCCCTTTGATAATGAACGTAAATTTAGATCACTTGACTTTAAATACATTTTTTCAGCCCAAAGCAGTTTGTAAGTGGCTTCAGCTCGACCCACGGTGAATCCTTGCCTGTTGTTTTAAAACCTCGCGGGTGTTGTCGGTTATAATGGGCTATTTAAGGATTCCGTCCAGAATTATATTTCCTCGGGGTGTTACAGGGCTTTCACTCTTTGTCACCATCACCTCTTGTTTTCCAGCTTTGTGTTGGTCCTTACAAGCCATAGAGCAAAGACCCAAGCCTCCAAATAAACTCTAAGGCAGGTTTCCTGTGTACCAGCTGCTGCGTACTGTGCTGTTCACAATGAGATACCTACAAAGTGGAAGGGTGTTACTTAAGATCAACAGCATTTTGTGCCTGCGTTGTAAGAACACACAGGCAGACATGCTTAGCTCAACTGGTTTACCACAGACTGAAACCCTTCATCCCGGATTTGAGTGTAAGCCAATTTTTGAGTTTATGAAGATGGTTAATTTGAAAGATCTACTTTAAGGGTCCGTTTCTTGACTAGTAGCTTAAGTATAATTGAACTAAAATTGTCTGTGATTTATTAAAATAAAATTGAAATTTAGTTGAAATTTTTCAAGTTTGCCCAGATGTCTGCATCTGGATGGTAGGAGGGTCATCTTCCTGTATCTGTCATGACTGAATCCCTTCCTGTATCCTGGCAACTGTGTTAATTTTCTCCCCGTCTGTATCTGGTAGATCTCCTTACAAATCTTCCTGCTATTCTGAATTACCACCATATGGTCTTCCTCTCTTTCTTAATTAATGAAGTTCTATACACCACAGTTGTGGGATGGTTAGTCTGAATGCGTTAGGTGTTGTGTGAATAAACTTTTAAAGGAAACCCTTTTTTATTTTTAGCTGTTGATTTTCAGAGCATGCTTAGAGGGCAGCTTTTTTGGACAGAAATGTGGCGAGAGTCAGCATGATAGAGGTGTGTAATCCAACAATACGTGTGTGTTTGCCAGATGAAACGAGCAATGTCACGCCCATTTCTGTTTGACAATGGGAAATGAAAATCATGCACACCCCTTTTTTTTCTCCTGTTCCATTTATACACAATGGCCTGATTAACAACAGAGAAGAGGAGGGGATGCTGGAAATCACTTCACAGAAATACCGAAACCTCCTCCGGCTCTCCTCGTTTTTCATGCCAAATCTCCTTCTGCTTAGGAACCTTGGTTGACGTGCGACAGATAAGGAAGCAGCACCTTGAATGGATGCATGGATGGATGGATTGATGAGAGTAATTGAAATAAAAATCACAATGTAGGCATGTTGTGTCTCCATGGGTCTCGGGGAGAGCTGGAGGCGCTTCGTCTCCGTTCCTGCGGAAACATTGCTTGCTTTCTTTGCTGCGCCGTTTGCCAGAGTATGTGCAAGTGCCATATCTCTGAAGAATTGGAGTCGTTTGTGTCTTGCTTAATTTTTCAGTGTTGTCTTACAGTTTGTCATGGGTGCCAGCTTTTAAGTATTTCCCCATTTTAGTTTAATGAGAATGGCCTCAAAAGTTAAGAAGTATAAAGGGAGTTCACACACTCACTTCATTCACTATGAGGTACAGAGGTACAGAAAACAAAGAACATTTGGTTTTATTAATATTGCTCATAGAATATGTGTTTCATTGTCCTGTCTGTTCCTGTAAAGCAGCCTGTGGTTCTTGCTTCTCATCGATTCTTGTTGCTCTCACACTTATGAGACAGAAGCCAAGCACTTGGCGCCAGTTGATTGATTTCTTGGGATATTTGATTTATTCAGCAACACCAGTCATCTTGGTGACCTCTTCACAACAATGATTTTAAATCCACCATCAGCACTGCTTCGTCATATCCTTTTCTAACAACCAGTGGTTGCATATTTGGGCTATCACTCGTGTGCAAATCAAAGCTGAGTTAGGTCTATCCTGAGCCAGATGTTTAAAAATGAAAATAATTTGAACAATCATAATAACTTCTTGAAATAAGTGCCATAAAGTTATGTGGCTGATGCAGAAACTGTATGGCATTCACAGCATGATTAGACTTAATGAAGAGCTGAGTAAGCCATACTTTGATTTTTCTGTAGTTGTGGCTGATAGGTAAGAATTTAGATTAATCTAAATAGGTCCTTGAACATTTTGTGTTGCATGTGATGATATGAAAGTGGATTCTGCAGGGTTCCTAGATTGTCTAGTGGAATGTGAAATTAGAAACCTAAGTACGCATCTTTTCCTCCTGGTTTCAAATACTTTTACATCATCCTAAAAATAATCTAAACTTCAGATGTGTATATATTTATAGTTGTTTTTTTTATTTGACTTCCAAATAAAGACATATCCCTTCAAAAATTAAAAAAGTTCCTTTTCTTGCATTTTTGACCAAACTAGACTTCTTGTTCTTGAACTATTTTCAGTTCAGCATCAAGTTTTTGGGAATTCTGTGACTAAAAATATAATGGATCATAAACTGTGAGTTTTATATGTAAAAATGTTATATGTAAAAAAAAAAATAATAATAATAACCCCCCAGAGATGATATAACTGCTTCCTGCCCAGACTACATGACCATGCAGGGATCCACAGTCTCCTCGTCAGGCTTGTTTCCAAATGTCCACTCTCTATATCCGCTTCCTCCTGTTAGAAAGGCTGAGCATTTGGGACCAGTCCCAGCTGACGTTTGCCAAGAAGCGGTCCATAAAAAGGTCCTCATTTTGTCACACAGCTACAACAATAGAAGGAAAAACATGTTCACATTTAAACAAATAGCCAATTTAGGATTATTATCCACTTAACACTGCATATTCTACACTCTATTTCCCAAGTTAGAGGCTATAAAAAAGGGTTCTAGTCATTCTTACAAGAAATTCGTGTTTAAATCATTAAGAAATGGAAATAATATTTAAAAAAATTTGCAGCAGACCTTTTTGCAAATACTACAGTTAAAAAGATAATTATCCCTCTGTGACCCCAGAAGGTAAAAGTTTACATATTTATGTGACTCTGCAAATCCTCTATTTTACTTTGTTGAATAAAAAAGTAGCATATATGCAACAGTTCGATCTCTGTTGCATTAAACTGCTGCATCTCTAAGTTTTCTCTTCTAACTATCCTTTTATTTGCATAATCTCTTCCTAAGCTGAAGGTTAAGGTTTTGAATTTCTCATTATATTGACCTGTCATAATTTTAAAAAGCCCATAAATTAAATCATAAGACTTTAACATCTTTCTAATTATAACCAGTTCAGTTACAGATCACATAGCTCAGATTACCCAAAATCTCAGTCTGAGCGTGACCTTTACACGTTATTGCAAGATCCTTAATGATTACAACTCGTTTAAGAGCTTTTTCAGGCATGTCACACACCGGATAATATATTGCACCTTTTGTGCTGCAATGATAAGCTACATTGCGATTAAATAAGGACTGTGAAGAAGCTGAGATAAAGCAAAGAAGGTAATTGTTCTTCGCGTCTTGGGTTAATGACCTAAATTGGCCAACCAAGCAGTCTATAAATCTGCTGACTCTGGTGGACAGTTTTGCTCTGTTATTGTCAGGATATCAGCTTCTCCGAATGCCCCTCTGGATTTATTCTGTCATTAAACAACCAGCTGCTTGGATTTTTCTCACTTAGGAAAGTAAAGGTTTACAGGTATATTGACAAGCGAGTCGATGCTTCTGGCTGGGAGGCCTGGTTGCAGCCAAAAGGGCTATTTTAAACTTCGGCAAGATGGCAGCGGGCAGCAGAAAACCAATTCTCATTGGCTTTTTAAATTTGCTCCCAACTCAAAGAGCAACACCACAGTGTTAATTGCAACTACTAAATCAATTGTTGTGCTTCAGTAGGTTTCAACCCTGTCTCTATTTTTCACTTGTTGATGCTGAAAAAGCCAATTCATTTTTCAGGTATTTCAGAAGATGAAAGGTTGTGTGTCTTAAACTGAGCTGTATTCTCTGAGAACTGTATTTCTCTGAAATTCAATTTTCTGAGAATTCAGGCTTTTTCAGAGAAATTCTGAATTAATCCATTTTAATAGTTTAACCCTAATTTTTACTCAACTTCAGCTGATTGAAAGAATACAGTGTAAAAGTTCATTATTTCTTTTCAATCATCTCAGAAAGTGAAACTTGTATATCATATAGATTCATCATAGATAGACTGATATATTCCAAGCTTTGTTTCTTATAACTGATGATGAAAACCCAAAATTCATTGTCTCAGAAAATTACTGTGAAAAAGGTCATCAATGAAAACTCACGATCTTAAACACTACTCCGCTAATTAACTCAGAACACCTGCAAATATTTCCTGAGTGTTTAAACGCTCTCTCACTCTGGGGGAGAGCGTAGGCTACACAATCATGAGGAAGACTGCTGACCTGACAGATGTCTAGGAGATGGTCATCAACACCCTTTATAAGGAGGGTAAGCGATAAAACGTTGCTGAAGAAGCTGGTTGTCCACCGAGTTCAGTAGCCAAGCATATTAACAGAAAACTGAATGGCAGGAAGAAATGTCCTGCCACATCAGCAACAGCGAGAACCACAGCCTTGAGAGGATTGTTGAGCAGAATTCATTTCTGAAGAGCCACCACACAGATAAATACTAGATATGGGCTACATGAACCCCATAGAGCACAGGTGTCAAACTCCAGTCCTGGAGGGCCACTGCTCTGCAACTTTTAGATGTGCCTCTGCTGCACCACACCTGAGTAGAATAATTAGGTCATTAGCAGACCCCTGGAGAGGACTGGAGTTTGGCACCCCTGCGCATAGTCAATAGGCTGTATTCAAGAGGAAGATGACCATTGTCAGCAATGAATTTAAGTGTCTCGATGCGATACAGATGACTTAAAAATATTCTCTAAATATTCTGTTACATAGGAGTTGTAATAAAGGAAAATTTTGCAGTAATAATGAGACAATAACACTGATTCATTTTATGCAATTCTAGGCAAGGTCTCTGTCTGTGCTGAGAACTTGCCTAGGTCTCAGCCCTGACCTAGGCAAGGTCTGTGCTGAGAAAATGATCTCACCTCAGACTGCCAAGTACTGATATGGTAATGGCCAGACTCTTCATACAGCATAAGTTTTAAACAAACATTTTCAGATGATCTCTTGGTTTGGGAAGAACAAATAAAATAAAGTTAATATGCATGGCAAAAGTAATTAACTCTGTCGATAAGCAGTAGCAAATTATTTATGCAAAGATACATCAAATAACCTCATAGACATATTTTATACACGAAAAGACTTTTCCACAAGCTGTCATAATTCAAACCGAGTTGCATAATGTGCCCTTAAGGCATAGCACAACATAAACTTCAAACTAATATGATTCAACCATGAACCTTCATTTTCTTTTTAACAAGTTTAAAGTGAAAATGTGCATCTTATAAATAATGGTTCCCCCAGAAGATGTGTATCCAACCTACATGTAAAAGCATGTAAATGTCTAGATCCCACCACAGGGGAGGGAAATGTTCTCCTTTGCAGTTTATTAATGTGGTAAACAATATTTTATGGTGAAGTCTTCGGACAATATTCTTCTTGAACATATAGTTAACACGCCAACCTGTGTCACTTCGCAATGCAAACATGCACTCTTAAAGGAATGTGTAAATGTATTTATCACGACGACAGATCTAAAGGATAACCTTTTTCTTCTTGAAACCCAGTTAAGTTTAACCACAGAGTCAATACCATTCACACATCAGATGGTTTTCTTCTGATGATTTCCCCTTTTTCCAATTTCTTTCATGTTTCCGCATAAACCTATTCTCTCTGTTGCTTAATTCGGACAAGCCATTCGTATTTTAGATGTATGGACACACATGGGTGTCACATCAGACAGTTTTCCTTCTCTATCTGTTAGTTCTTTTGCCTCCCTGTGTCTCGCTGCCTAAGGCAGCGGTGTGGAAGGCCGCTCACAGAATCAATGATTCATCATAAAATTGCATATATTTGCAAGTAAAGTAACCATAGATAAGCTAAAGAGGTCAATCTGAATGTTACAGTTGCTCTGACAAAGACAAAAATAGGGCACTGAATAAAAAAAACTATCTTAGAAAAAGTAATAGGCAAAATGTTAAAGATAAGTCGAAACAAGATCAAAGGTTAAAATTGTACCTGCTAACCTTACGACTTGCTTTGTCTCTGCAGCATCTCCAAAGACACCATGGGCCTCTTGGCTGCTGCTTTTCTTTTCTGATCTCTACTTTGCCAAAATGTCAATTTACTCTAGATCAGTGGTTCTTAACCTCTTTTAAGGTACCGAACCCATCAGTTGCATATGTATGCTCATTCACAGAACCCTTCTTATTCCTCCCTTCCCCGGCACACAAAATACTTTGCGGTATTCTGATTTAGTAATGTAATTAGCTGTGTAACCACCCCCACGCCTCTAGAGGCAGTACCAACCTCGAAAAGATGCGACTAAGGAGCAGATTTAGACTATAGAATTTGGTAAAAACTGAGTTTGCTGATGTAATTAAAGACAAAAGTTCGAATCCATGCTGAGAGTGGAGCTCCTTCAATCAGGGCTCCTCCGCAGCTCTGATTGGCTAAACAATATAATGTGATCCTCTGCAGCAAGTGATGGCAAAGCTGGGCGTCATCACGACTTTACACAAGTGTGTCTTTACCTTCGCGGCAGAGGCTCCGCCGAACCCCTGAGACCGACTCATTGAACCCCTGGGGTTCGATCGAACCCAGGTTAAGAACCACTGCTCTAGATGGACAATCATGTCTTGCCAGGTTTGCAGATGTTCAATCCATGATCCATGGATTTTACATTACTCAGTGGAATGTTCAAAAGGGTTTGTTAAAAAAATGTCTAACAAACCCTTCAGGTCTTCCTACAACATCTGTATTTATATGAAATTAGATTACAAATAAGCCAAATTGAATAGCAAAAAGTGACATCTTGTGTCATTTCTTAATTCAACATAATAGGCATGCCTTAGTGTAGCTGTAATTGGACAGATTATGAAAAAAATCAAGTGGTAAAAAATATGTTTGCTAGTCACTGTGCATATTAAAAGTATATTTATTGCTACTACACCAAGAATCTTACTCGAGCTTGAGAAAGAACTTGACTGACACAAAAACGGATCAAAAAGATGACCTTGATGGGTGTGAGATTAGTCAGGAAATTGATGTGACAGACACTCGGAGAGAGATTAAAAGAGCTGACCCAGAGCACTTTACTCAATCACTCATAGCCAATTTATGTTGTTCTCAGAAATAGACAAGTTTGCAATAAATCAATAAAAGTTCAAGATGCAATGATTTTATTACCTCTTCAACCAAAAAAACCCCCATCTTGAACACTGGAGGACTGACTGCTCCTTATGGGGCCCATAGACCAGGCCCTGTAAGGAGAGGTGCTGTTTTTGGGTTGGAGGAAAAATTAATTGAAGTCGATGCAAAGTCCCTGTGAAGATAGAAAAAACATATTATCTATGTGTGTGTGTGTGTGTGTGTGTCCTGTGTGGTAAGATGTGTAAGAGCAAAAATCCTATAGTGTCTGGGTTTCTCTGCACAGTATAATAGGTGTTGAATTCTGCTGGCAAAAAACAAAATCTACATCCATGATCTGACAACATGCTTGCAGGTCGATGAAATTACAACCCACACACCTGGTTCACATCGACGGGAGCTCCAGAGCAACGTGGGCGTGCTTTAACAACAAAAAGAGGCAGATGCAGTGTCCTGGAATGAGCTGTAAATTACCTTCTCGCCTCCCTGCAGGTGTTCATGATTTGGTCAGTTGGTCAGCGTGCGGATGGCTAGATAAATGGATGTAAGGCATAAAGGAGAATGGAGAAGGCACCAAGCAAGCATGACATTTGAGACGTATAAACAAAAGCCCGAAGACAAATGAGCAGCTTGGGACCGTGGGTGTGTATGGTGAGAGAGAAGCAGTGGCGGCCAATGATTAAGATTCATTGCTCTTCTCTTGCTGCTATCCATCTCTACTAAAATGTGCAGACATCACTGAATACCTGTGCCACCGAGTTGGTTATGAGTTTTTTTTTGTGTGGGTGCAGATGTCAAGGGAGATCAATGATGGAAAGCCAAACTGAAGCAGAAAAAAATAAGAAAACTGGTAATCCAAGATAACATTTGTGATAATTGCCTGTGTAGCATTTTAGTCGTAGGTGAAAATGCCCGGTTCACACAGTGCACGGTGTCTGTGAAAGCAAATGAATAAGACAGCAGCTGGATAATTTGTATAAGGGCTATCTGTACAAACGCTTGACTTTGGTTGATCCAAATCCCTGCAGCTAATGGAGACAGTTATTCAGCCTGAACTATGCAAAGTCAGATAATAAACCTTTGTAATTTGGATACATTTCTACTTAAACTTTCTAAATAAATGTGGCTTCATTTGCAGCAGCTGACAGAGTGACTCGATGTGAAAGCGCTGCGGGGCCAAGCAGTGGCACCCGATTGCTGTGGAGTGACTGTAGGGCTACCAGGAGCCGACAACGAGATTAAACATAACACAGTGGGGCCAATTTTAATTACCTTTTTTTTTTTCAATTTTGCCATCTTGGTGACAGTGTGGCATAGGGAATATATGCAGATAAATTCATGGGAAAAGAAACCAGACTCTCTACTCTCTGCTTGTTTTTGTTTTCATCTGAAACATTGAGACCAGATCCACAGGTGGACCTTAGCTCTCCAAACTTGTGTGCAGCAAAAGAACTGGTTAAGTAGACATTGGTTTTGACGTTGTTTAATAAAAGAGGCTCTTTCTCCATGCTGCCCTTGGCTGTTCTTCAGCAGAGGCAGAGCAGGCAGGACTAAAGGGAGAGACGGGGACATGATGGGCAAGGAAAAGGGTTCCAGGCTTGTACTCTTAAATGTTCAAATTTATAATGCTGAAAGGTAACTGTTAAAGATAACTGTCCTCCAAACCAACACAAGTCTAGGAGATAATCAAACAGTATGTTAAATGGTGCAGCCAAAATGGGTCCAGCCTTTTCTGAAAGTGAACCAATCAGTCTGAATATTTCTCTTGCTTGGAGCTGCAGAGCAGAGTTACCGTGGGTTACGCAGACACATTTATGCTTTTGTACATTAAAAAAGACAGAACGCTGTGTGACTTCTTTATTTGTCAGTTGTTCGGATAACGTAGTGGCACAAACATTTCCAGATTTTCTTAATCTTCGCCTATGAAAATACTGCATTGTTTTATTTTTTTCTTCAGTGATACTGAAAGGTGTGCTTGGCATTTGCATTACTAGTACCTGCGAGTTAATGCTTGTTTGCATAGATGTGTTTAATTCAGGCTGCCGCACAGTCCAAATGTCACTTGAACTTTCTCTTACTTATCATTTTAATAAACTGCTTTTCATTATGTTTAAAGTAACTCAAGACTGTGGCATAGCTGATTATTGAACACACTTTTGACTGGTTTAAAACGGGTAAAGCTACAATATTTTGAGAGGTTTTGAAGTAAAGATTAATAAACAGTTTCTGTTTTTTTACTCTTAGTTGAATTTGACTGAAGATGAGGTAATATACTGAAAACTTAGCATTACCAATTATAAAAAAATGCTTCAAGATAAGAACACCCAGCATTTTAGGGCACATCAACCAAACTCCATGTACATTGATGTGCTTTTCTTCAAACTTAATCAATAATGTAGAGGACTTGTCTGAACTCATGAATTGATATATTATTGTAATACCTTTATTTTCTGTTGGGTTTATAATTCCTTACTCATTTCAAAGAACCATCATCTTCCTTTTATGTAGCAGAGTGGTGTAAAAACAAAAATCTAAATCTGAGTCACCAGGTAAGACCTCAAAGAAATTTGAAAATCAGTATTCAGGGATATCCTGATCTTTGCTTTTCTTGTTGTTTTCAACAACACAGAGTTTTCTGAGACTTCACTTTTAAGGGACCAGACTTTCTTTTTGTAAAAGAACACAGCAATTTCCACGTGACATAGTCACCTCTTCATTGTTTCATATATGTCAAAATCTGTTTCATTAATTATGGGGTAAGGTGCTCATGAATACCCATTAATTTTTAATTGTTCCTGAGGTTATGAAGGGTATCATCCAGATCAGCGATTACTCATCTGCCTTTAATCTTCTCATAGCTTCTATTTTTCATAATTCATTAAAAGCATTATGATGTGCTTCGTTTTAACTAGCTGGCTCTCCTGGATTGAGCTCAGTGTTTAGTATGCAGGGAGACTTACCACTTGTTACATCCCGGGTTTTAGGTCAGGAGAACGGCTCAGTGTGAAGTGGGATTAGGGAGTATTTTAGTATCTTTATTCTTTGATGTCCTGCTAGCACGAGGCTAAAAAAATTCTTCAATTCTCAGCATGCACAGACATGGGGAGAGGAAGCAAAGGAAATGGGAATGTGAGCATGAGGTTAGTCAATATATTTTTGGATGCTAGACTCTACAGGAAATTGCCCTGTTTAACGGCTGTCAGAGCAGCTCTATGCCTATCGCCCCTTGCTACTCGTAATAAAAGCATGTCACTATTGACCTTACCTTGTCATGTGGGGGCATTGTAGAATTTGTGGACATGCAGTCTGTATATTACTTCAGATAATGTACATGTGCAAAAATTAGATCAATATGATTTATCGTCACGACTTGTTGAGATTAAAAACAGATTGTATTATTTCATTTCTAATTTTGTTTTCTGAATTCCACGTTTTCTTAATGTTTTTTCTTCTTCTCGTATTGCTTACGTAGATAATTTGTTATGGTTTTATTGAAATGCCTAAACCCACATGAACGATCAATCTCAGAGGAAAGTTGTAAAAGCGTTATTACAGAACAATGACAATGAACATAATAATGACAGGAATCTGGGTTCCTGGCATTATTGAATGGTCTTGGGAAGAGAAAGGGATGTGGACAGAAATATTGGTGGTGAAGATTTGTAGGTAGAAATGAGGAGTCTTACTGAGTAGAGCGGAGGGTGAACGCTGGGGGCGAGGGGAAGCGAGGAGTGGTTTGGAGATTAGACCTGGTGGAGAAGACGCACCAATCTCACACAGCGCAGACTGAAAACTGTTGGAAGATTAAAATTCTGTGCTTAGCTCGCTATAAAGGATCCGAACCAGTCCCAGAAGAAAGAGAATATGGAAGAATTCTTGTTTTCCAGGAAGTTACACAAAGCATACTGTCTGCCCAACAACTGCACTCCCAAGACAATAAAACACCAAATATTTTTATTTTCAAATCAGTCCAAGACATGAACTAATTCTGCTAATCAGTTGTGAATGCTTTCTTTTGAGTACAAACCATTCTAAGAACTGAAACGGAGAAGACAATGTTAAATTGCTTTCAATAGATCCGACTTTTTCTCTACCTTGTCTTATTTGTTTTTATGCATTTTGTAATGTTGCTTAGAGAAGTACGAAAGTATTAAATAATAATTGAATAGTTCTTTGTTGACACGTCTGCAGCAGTAAAATCAAATGATCACAATGAAGCTTTCTTCGTTTGGTTTCCCTGTTCCTGTGTTTTATTCTTTTTTTTAAACAAATTAATAATGGCACATTTACTCACTCTAATAAATTTCTTTAAAACTTTGTCTTCAGGCTTTTTTTGTAGATGCAAATGCAACAAAGACATAATTATACCCTTTTTGCTGTCTTTTACTATAATTTAGTTGAAGCTTTCATTGCAAATATAGGATTCAGACCATAAATGTCACTCTTTTCTGTCCACCTGCAGGCTAAACATATTCATAACGTGGCAGCTGAATTCCTTTATGGATTTTTCTATATCGGTGCCCACTTTTGTACTGTGCTGCTCAGACAATTGACTTATTAGCACTCCTTACACTTTTCACCAGCAGTCAGAAGAAGTTTGTCTCATATTCGCCTGAAATACGAGTCCATGTTTATGTATTGTCAACGTTATCCCTGAACTACTCGGTGTATTAAACCACTTTGTGTGAAACTCTAGCTTGTGGAAGTACTCTTACTAAAAATATAAGCAACAGTTTATCAGTTTGAGGAAAAGTGCTTATTTGCAACAAATGCACTGAGAGCGTTGATATGTCCTTTCTGTCTGGAGGTGTCCAAGTCTGAGTCCATGCCTGGCCGACACTGCCTTGTTTTCTCTGCAGCTGTCTCTGCGGATGATTAGGTCAGACTGAGCACCACCAGGTCAGGGATGATTGGCACTTCACTGTTTGCCTCTTCCATTTGCCAGCTGCCCCATCTCACACCTAATCAGCTGTAATCAGCCTAGGTGGGAAAAGTCAGGCCTATTGTGAATTTATTTCTTCACCAAACTTTTCACATTTCCACCTAAGTGATGTGACATCATGTGTGTAGAAACCAGCACATAAATTAAGAAGCTGCGTCTGTTCAGTTCCAAATATTTCTTTTTCTTTTTACACTTTGACATTGACGTTTCAGTGACAAGTAAAATGCCACTGAACACCTAGCATTAATTATTTAATGCACTTGTATGAAAGAAGGCACCAGACATGTCGCATATAAAATTTCAGAAGTTTAAAACAGATTTAAAGGGGCGGTACTACGTAAAATCAACTTTTTTTAGCTTTAGATCATGTTATAATATTATTCCCTCCTCAAGAACATAGTTGGAGTGTTGCCGTGATTCTTTCCTACATGTTTCAGAAATCCTTTAATCTCCAATGGCAACCATTGAGCTGTGCAAAACCCTGGGTGGACCTAGCCCCATCTTTGACACACAGCTCCTCATTGGAGCTACAGCTTCAGAGCTTCAGAGCTTCCGCCTCACAGAGCCCTCCTCGCCCTTCATCCTCCACTGTGCTCCTTCAGACTAGTCATCAGCAATTAGCAAGCACCTGGCAGAATTGTGCATCTGCTGAGATCATTTATTAGCTACTTCTCAGTGGAACTCTGGTAGAAACACTCTTAGAGGTTTAATGGAGGAGCAATGTTGTGATGACTTCCTGAAGGTGGTGTTTTAGAAAGAGCAGGAGTTTTTAAAGAGATAGAACCCCAATTAAAAGGTGTAAATAAGTCTGGTGTCCTGCATGTTGTAGATTTTGCCCTGATTCAACACATATGAACCAAATGGATAAAACATTAGCAGGTTTTTGCAGAATCAGACAGGCGGAAAAAGTCATTTGAATTAGATTTTTTGGACCAAGGACACAACTAAGAAATGCAGCAGATCCACCCTCGATGACTGGAGCTATTCTAACACCTCTAATGCCTTAGTTTGCTAAGGGACTAGATAATGTTTAGTCTAATTTTTTAGGGAAATGCAATTAAAAAAATATGACCTCTGATAATATGCATTATTCATATTAACTGAGAAAAGTGGAGAACAAGTGAAAATCCATGCTGTCCTATTTTCTTCAGCACTGGAAAACAGCATACACACATGCACAAACATATTCATCACTACCACTTTTTATACCAGCAGTCTATAAATGTCCCTTTTAGATAAAACAAAAAAAATACCTCAGGAAAAGTTGCAGGCAGTTTTTCTTCTTCCCATCTGTCCATCTCTTCCTTTGCCTCTCCTCCCTTTCCTCCTTTGTCCCTCATTGTCTCTCTGCTGTAGTCATTTCTGCACCATTAATCTTCCAACCAATGAATTGAAGCTCCTGACTCTATCACTCCTATTATCGACTGCAGTCGTCTCTTATTTATGTTCCATTTTGTTCCCTCTTCCTCTCTCAGCCTTTTCCCTGTTATTTCATTGACCAGCATGTTATTTCTTACATGAATAATGCAAACGGGGGAACAAAAATAGTTCCACCCCCTTCTTCCTTCTTCCTGAGATTTGTTCTGTGGTAACTCAGCTGAATGCATTGGTGCTGCTTTCTATTTAGTAGGCCCAATTAACTAGTTTAAGGGAATAAGAATTTGGTCGTGCTTTCTGAAATAGGGCAGAGCAGCTGATAGTGAGATCAGGGTCCCAGTTCATTCAACCTCTCGGTGTTCATGTTCAGGATCTCAAAGGTGGTTCCCAGGACAATCCGTTTCATTAGCTAACACCCAGAGCAGCCGCTCCAACATATGGCAGCAGTCTGCAGGCAAAAATTAAACTTCAGTTTCCTGCAGTGTTTGCTGATGTGCCATTGCTAGACTTGCTGTAATTACATTGGCTGAGTTTTGTGCCACAATTTTATGTAAAAGCAAAGAACTAAATGCAAATTGCACCCAATTGTTGGGGGGGATTAGTTTTTTTGAATGCTCATTTCTCTCTCTTCAAAGAGATCCTTTGACTTTTTTTCAGTCAAAATGTGGTTGAGAAGTTATCAGGTGTCAGCATATGAATTTATTTATTTATTATCAGAGTAAAGTTGTGACATTCATGAGCAAACTGAATGTGTTCAGTGGATATTAATAATGACAAAATGACTAATGGAGATGCCTGTTTCTGTCGAGCAGCTATTTTGTGGTTGTTTTTCACACAGGTGCACAAGGTTCTCCTGAGTGAGACAAATAACTCAGGAGTTAAAAAAACACAACAAAAAACAAATGACATGTGGTGAGCCAAAGCTGACTTAGCAGTTTCTTTGCTGGATACAAAAAAAGCAAAGTGGAAATTTGCTGTAAAAAAAAATCTCGGAATTACAATTAAACACTTGGACATAACAAATATAAGTAGCTATTCTTTTTAATGAATCTTTGAAAGGGACAGATCTACAAGATCCAACTCCGTTCAAATAGGCTTGAATCCCATCTCACCATAAGACTGTCGAGCTAATTGTTTGTCAGTCAGGTTCACATTTTCCTCTTGCTAGCCTGAAAATGGCTGTAGCAAATATAGAACAGACCAAATAAAACCTGCATGCAAAGGTGCCTGATGCAGATTTTAAAATAACTAAAATCTAAAAAAAAAAAAAAAAAAAAACATTAGCTACAACACAAATAATTACTTATTCACTAACCAGGTTTCTGCATTCATCCTAATTTTGTGGTGAGTAGATCTACAAAAGTTCAGCAACTTCAAAGGTTTGGACAGCACTCCTTCAGATGGTTCAGAGTTCTGGGTCACCTTTCATGCCCTCTTATCTTAATCTGATTCCAAATGTCTCCTGTGAGATTTAGGTCTAGAATCTGAGGTGGCAATCAGAGCAGAGGGATTTAGTGTCAGTCCCCATGTTTTGGCTCATTACCCTTGCAGACCAGACTGATGGTTGATTGAAAGACCTTAATATATGAATCTTTTAACAACACAAAGCTATCTATGATTAACTCATCTCGAAAATAGGAAATCTATTGTTCCTTGATGAGTTTGCGTCCGCTGACGTTCTTGAACAACAGCACCAATCTGAGCTTCTTTGACATCCCTCACAAGACTAGTGATTGGAGGGTAGTAAAGATGAGGTTATAAGTGGCTGAACACAGTGTTTAGAATGTTTTCAGGTATTTAAGGCTGAATGTATTCACACCATAATACAGAATAACCCCTGAATAGACTAAATAATTAGTTAGATGAATATTCTGGTTAGATAATTATAACCTTTTTTTCAAAATGAATGTAATGTGTAAAGTTCAGACAAAAAAAAAACTCTATATCAAGCAAATTTTTAAAAACCTTAATATTACAGAAAATCACAATTGTATATTTAAGAAAAACTGATATATATATATATATATATATATATATATATATATATATATATATATATATATATATATATATATATTATATATATATATATATATATATATATATTTAAAAATATGGCTGCATACCACATTTTTATTGTTACATTGTTTATTAGTTTAATTATTTTCTCATGTGCATATGCTGCAAATTCAAGACTTTAAAATTACTTATTAGATAAAACTAAACACATCAAATTAAGATAATCTTTATGATTATCATTATGATTATCAACATACTCACTGCTGTTGGTGTCTCTGTTACATTTGCTGTTTGAACTATTTTCTCATTTTTTGCCAGATGTTCTAATCTGGGTTTGTGTTTCTGTTAGATTTGTTTCCATTCATTTAACACGACCAACACAATATATACTTCATAGAGGATTAAACTGACTTTTTTCATAAACAATTTCATTAGTCGATTAGAAATTCCAACAAATCTGAGTATACTAATAAAAACACAACTTTGACCTCAGAAAATTAACTTCTTAAATTAATCGTTTGAATATTAACACCAAAAATAAATTTGCTTGTTTTGTTTTTCTGTAAAAAGGTGGTCAAACCCAGTTCTAGACATGTTGCCCTATGCCTTTAACACTTAAAATGATGAAATGTGTTTTTTTTTGTGACATTGGAGAAGGTGATGCAATACTGCAGTGAACGTTATCATGGTTAAACCTTTTAGCTGTTTCCTGCATAAAATTGAAGCTGCTTCGCATGAAAACTCTCCCAGGACAGTTTATTTCACCACAACATCTTTAAGAAATTTTCTGAACTGATGTCACATTTCATATGTCTGCCATCACAAAGAAGGTATTCATCTAGCATTGGGGGGAGAGCATGTTTGAAAAACTCCTTTGCTGTCTACATAAAACACAAGTGCAAAGTCAGACAATCCCTGCTAGCAAACAGGCAAAGACCTGAGGCATGTTCTTATTTCCTGAGCTCATTTGTTACATGTCATGTCATTTTATGCAAGCATTTCTTTAACATTTCCTAATTTTTTCACAGTTTTTTTTCCCAGCCAACAAATACCATTGTTTTCTGTCAAATGTATATATTTTAATCTCTGGATTTCAACCATTTTAAAAATTATACCATCGTTTCAGGTGTTTTGAATAAACATAAGTCGGCTGCTTTGAAATTTTATTTTATTATTCTTTGAGGCTACAGTTTGCCTAGTTTTAATTAAAGAATTAAAACTAGGCCATTCTTCTTACAATGTTAGTCTAAAGGCATGCATACATAAAAACACTCTAGCTTTTGATTTTTATTTAAATATACCAATTTTGTTTGCGCAGCTGCCATTCAGAGAAATGGTACATTTCAATGTTTACATATCTTAAAAACTGTAAGTTCATCTCTGTAGGTGGTTTCTCATCCCACCTGGTGGGCTGCAGGACTGGTAACACTTCAGACAGCTTTGTGGTCTCTGGCTTCCAGCAGACTACGTTGTGTGTGACTGAGAAGTTGTAAAGAGTCTGACTCTCCAGTCGTTTTAGCCAGCAGAATTTCTTGCACAACATTCTCTGTGCTGCTATAAAATATCGCTGTCACTCTTTATGTTTTACACTACTGCACCACTGGGCATATTTGGGGTCTTTTAAATTTGTCACTGCTCATTTGTCCTGTACTATATATCTTCTGTACTTACTTTTGTGCTCATTTTCTCCTTCACTTTCCATCTTATCTCATTATCTCACCCGTCTCCCCATGTGGCTGAGTTGCTACATAGATAGATTGTAAATTGTTATACCCTGTTCTACAGTATCACATAGACTGAAGATGTTAATGTACTGCTAAATTTAGTATTAAAATTGTCTGATGCAAATTATGATCTGTATGTTTAAGTGTCGCAGTGTGAACATTATATGAGGGTGTAAATTACTTGATAAAGATGAATACTAAGGTAATACATTTTACATTAAAGGAATATTATGCATTTTTTTTTGTTAATTTTGTGCTTAAAAAGCTTATGAGTACTGAGTGTCTTTCCTAAAGTAGACATGTCTTGACATAAGTTTAAAGAATTGAGCACAAATACTGATAAAGTTAAGATGGCTAATACAGAGTTACAGACTTGTAAAACCTCTTAACAGGTTTAAATAAATATTCTTTCATTTATTATTTAGTCTTTGTTGAATTCGCATCACACTCAGAGCTGTTTAAACGTTTTCCAAAGTAAGTCTTTATTCACACTTCTCACTTCCAAACGAGCAAAACTGCAGGTGTCAAATTCTGATGTAGAAACTTAAGTTATCGGGTCAAAACACCAGCTAGTCCATTCACCTTGTGCACTGTACAACCTGCTGTTTTGGGGAAGGTTCCGTTACGTTTACAGCAACAAAATAAAAGTTGAGTAAGTCAGCTGGAAGGACAGCATCTTACTCTCACCTGTCCCCTTTTGGCTCTGTTTCCCACTAGGCTGAGTGAAGAAAGCCCATATTAATTAAACACTGCCTTCTTTCTTACCCTTTTTTTCTCCCTCTGACACTCCCCGCTTGTAAAGTTGGCTGTCTATGCTTAATAGAACAGATTAATTAGCCTCATTGGTATTCCAAGACGCAACTTCTAGTTGTTTCTCGGGCAAGGATCAGCAGTGTCATAAATTTGAACTGTAAACATGAGGAGTGTGAAAAGTAACTAATGAGCAGCCAGCTCCTGCTACAGTGAGGTGTTTGGCTGCGTGGATTGATGGATTCCCGTGACATGATGTCGCGTATTGGACAGAAGATCCATCGCTCAGTTCTTTGTAGCTGAACAAAGCTCCCTGTGAGTGCTCACATCTGAAACAGCTTATTTTAGTTAATTGTTCCAGTCCTTCACTTTTATGGCCATGATGCACTGCTCGCTTAACAAATAAATGTTTACTATGCAGCAACTAATTTCTCATTCCACTTGAGTAAAAGTCAAAAAGGTAAATGGGACTGTAAACATGTGGTAAATAAGCGGTCTTATCAGTATGACTGATATTCCCTCTTTGCCTCGGTGCAGGGTTCCATTTATTATTCAGTCTGACAGGCCCCAGTTAGCATCAACTTTCATTATCAGTGAAACATGATTGCAAAGTTCTAGGCCTCGCGCCAGATAAATTAAGATTTTCTTTTGAAGAAGAGGAGATTGTAACTCCAAAGTGTAATGACTCCTTTAAAAAAAAACAAGGCTTAATCTATGTGAAGTGTGGAGTGTGCAATGTCAACATGTAGTCGAAGTTTTAAGTCAATGCACATTACCCCGGAGAAAGAGATGCAGCTGATAAGGGATGAAGTGCAACCTTGGATCAATAAGCGAACTGTACCTTTAGAATTGCATTGATAAGCAGACTGGAGTTGGATCAGGCTGAGGCAGCACTTCGAGGCCGCTGGCCCTAATAAACGAGTGGTTGTTCTCTCTGGGTAACCTATTATTTCTAAAAGATTTTCTCCCTAAGCTGAAGTCAGTTTGCATAGACTGAGAAATCTATGTGGATAATGTGTGTCCATCATTCAGGCTGTCACGAACGTGTTCTGATTGTTAAAGTCGAAAACCGGGCTCTGTTACCCAAAGGTTTGTCGCTTCCGGTTCGCTCACATTAGATGCTTTAATATAAGTGACAAAGCATTGCAGGACCAAAGCTTGTTAATTTTATGACGGTGAAATCCCACGTGTGTAATATTTTCCAATATACTAAGTAATTAACACAGTTTGGCTCATAATTAAAACTCCTTTTAATGAAAGAAATATATATATATATATATATATATGAAATTAGAAATGTAGTTTTTATTTTTTGCAAATATTGGTCAGAATATAAGGTGAATTAGTTGTAGTTCCTAATGTCAGTGTCTGGTGTTGCTGTGGCAGAGCGTGGCTGCAGCAGTGGTTGCCTATTCTTGACATGTGATCCATGGGCATCAGAGTAGATTGATCATCAGATCATTTGAAGGAGTAGTGACAATAACGAGCTGGCAGAGAAAGACAAGTTTTGCACCTGCTGTACAACCCATTCAAGCCAATGAAATACAAAATGAAAGATCTCTGAACTGGAATAGGGATCCCAGCAGCGAACAGTTTCACACATTTGTAAATTGTTTGTATATTCTGGTTGACTTAAGAAAGTAATTTTATTTTTAGGCTGTTGTTCAGATGCAGAGGAAGAGAAAGGAGGGAAAGTTGCACACAGATAGGTTTATAATACAATTACACTGGTCGCACCAAAATTCACAACTTTAGACTTCAGAGTTTCAGTGTGATTAACTAGCAGAGGTCAGGAAAAAAGCTGATATTGTTTTTGGCTCTCTCAGGCAGATTAACATTATTATGCAGGATGGCACACTCTGTGTTGCACTGCACTCTGTAAACCCTTTTAAATGCATCCTTTCTTACTGCCATGAGGCTTATATATAAATACTGACGGTGACAGCATGCTGCAGGGTTTCTCCACCACCAAAACTGGTCGTAGTTGTGCAGAAACCTTTGACATTTATTAGGGCATTCACCAAATTGAAGAAAAATTCCATTATGGTAGTATAATTAGGAACAATGAAGCAAAAATGTGGCAAGAGGTAAGGCACCAGCCTTAAATCTGGAGCCAAGTTTCCCAGTTTCTCCTTCATTTTAATGGTCAAATGAAATAATAAATATAGTGTAAACCATGAAGCAACCTAAAAATAAGTAATATTTAAAGCTGAGAATTAAATCTCCTATTTTACTCAAAAAGATAGACTAGAACATGGACTTTTTGTAGGCGATTGTCCAATTTTTTCAAGATGCTCTAGAGAGAACTGATATGTAAGGATGTGAAACTGCAGAAATATTTACTGCAACATCATGTTGGCTTTTCTGAAAATGTGTCAAAAAATAGAATTTGGCTGCAGGCATCGAGAGGCAGTCTCCTGCTGTTCAAACGCCTTGTGATTCATCTCATCTTTGTTTTTTGTTTTTTGTTTACTGACCACTAAGTCCTGTTTTCTTCCGTCTTTATTCTTCACCTCTGTTGATGTCATACGAAACACCCACTGATGCAATATAAAGTTTTAGCCTTTATCGAGTGGGTGCGTGTGCCTGTGTGTTTGTGTGCCTTTTGGTGCTCACAAACATCAGGCGCTATGCGCTCCTCTGGTGGCAGACAGGAAGGGAGCCTCTTGTCACATTTTTTCATCATTATCTCCGTTGCCCTGCTTCATCTTTCTCCCTTAGAAGTTAAAAAAAGTAATCAAAGGCTCGGAATCCGACATCTCCTCAGAATTTCCTTTTCCTCTCCTGAATTTATTGCAAACACTGGCACCTTCTGTACAAAAGCTGCTCTTTTTTCAGGGGTGCTGAAAAAGCTCAGTTGCTGGTCTCGGTGGAGGTGTTCTCTTGCTTCTGTTGACATCTCTGCTAAATGGAGGATGCTCTGCCACTCACTTAACAGCTCTGTGACTTTGTTCCTTCCTCTGCGAGCCAGGCAGACTTTTATCTTCCTACAGCTGCCTAACTTGCCCTCCTCCACACTTCAACCCGCCTGTCGCATCATCCCGGCATTAACATGGACATGCTGCTTAGCAGACCACAGAGAAGGGAGCCCGGCAGCTCTCTGGCTGGAAAGTCGGACCAAATCCCGGATCAGGAGGAGAGCGCAGGCTTCTTGGAGAGCGGGTTCTTGGCTGGATGGGTGAAGAATGTTGGACACTAGAGCTTTGACAAATCAAGTGCCGGATTATGAGTAAATGATGAAGAGGAGAAACTGCAGGGTGTTAATAGTTGCCTTCTGGGGATATAATCCCATGGGGGTTTTTTTGGCTTGCTTTTTTGCTGCGTGTCTGTCTATATATGAGCGTGTGTGTGTTAACACGCTTCCATCATCATCACCACTTTACGTTGCTTGAATTGACTCTGGCTTTACTTAATGATGTTATTATGTGTGAGTTATGTAGCGTACGTTGAGGTCATAGTGGCGGTCGGACAGATTTGTGACTGCTTGCGTGAATCTGTGTGATTCATGCACGCAGGCATAGACTTGGACTGCCCTGAGTTTAGACCGCTCAGAGTGATTCAGTTTGTGCTTAGTCTTTGCATAATGTTTTAACACAAAGTATAATGTGCTGTTGTTTCTCTCTTTGTTTCTGTAAAGGACGATGAGCCAATCATTGGAGGGGCTGACAGCAGAGATCAATCCCACATCCGAAAGTTTCTCAGTCAGAAGCAAAAGAAGTTACTATGGAAACCCGAGGTAACACCAGATTTAGCTTCTTATTTTCCTTTTTGGTATATTTTGTAATATTCATCGTAAAAAAATAATATTACTTTTAATTCAAAGTTGCGCTAAAACTTGCAATGAAATTTATTAAAATTCTCAACTTTGCACTAAAAGGGTCATCATTTACCAAATGACACTTCACGACAACAGTCGTTAATATTCATGAAGACTCTTTCATCTTCATGAGAAACGTGTTAAGTAATTTTTATGACAGTGTCATGTCAGTCTTATGCACACACCATCAAATAAATTGATCTAATGTAGTACTTTGAATACTAAAATGTATCTTAACTAAATGTGGGAAAGTTCACAGAGTGAAATACATTTTTTAAGCAACACCTCATGATTTATCTGTCTCATAGAAAGTAAGCCATTTATAACTACAAACACAAGGACAGCAATCTTTTCTCAATGATTAATAATCATCAGGCAAGTTCTGGTATTGCTTCAAATTATTATCGCAACAATAATTTTGCAGGTTTTTTTCTCCTTATTAATCAGTTGATGTACGAGTAGAGACAACAATCTAAATTGAAGATATATTTGTTCTGTTTTAATTGATAAATGATTGCATGATAATGATAATATTTAATCTAAACCTTAGACAGGCTATTTTTATAAGCCATAACTAAATTTCAAGTCTGATGTGATTGATGCATAATTTTTTTCAGCTCACTTGCTAATGTAGTCTGCACACCTGCTGCAACAAAGGAAACAGGAGACAGGCCAATTAAGCAGCAGATTAGTAAGAAGAAAACCAGATCTTGATTTGTCACATGCTCAGCCAAGGTTAATTTAAGGCGTGAGGCACATACTCTGTGTGTCTCAAAACCAGATCTGTAAAATCTGATTTATGAATCTCTTTGTACATTATGTGAAGCTCAACAATCTGTGCAAAACACGTCTGTGAGTGGTTCTGGGAAAGCAGAAGTCACACTTCATATAATAATGCTTAACAAATGATTTTCTGTTGCCTGTTCTCTTCTCGGTGAAGTATTATCTTTTAAGACATTGTAATTTTTTCTGAACCCCACCCACAGCCACAGGTTCTTTTTTTTCTTTCCTTTTTTTCTTTTGTGAAACTTGTATTACAAGGATAGGCACAAACAGCATGAACTCAATAACTTAACAGTAACTCATTCTCTCAGATGAACTCCTCTCTGTTTTCTGAGATTAACCATTATGTTGTTTACATTACATGCAACACGCCGGACGCAAAATTACTGTTCTGCTTCACATCACTGAAGTACATTCAAAAGCCTCGTTCCTATTGCTTCTAGATTGCTGCGCATTATTTTATTTCCTGTCTTTATTTCCATCCTACGTGCAAAAAGAGAATTCACTTTGAAATACAACATCCAGAGTAGGATGAAAGTCAAATATCTCTCCAAGCGTCAAGCATATTGAGTATAAAAACAGAGCGAATTAAACTCGATTTTAACGCTGAATCGCAGCTTCCCTCTCTCATTTCCCTTCTCCTTCTCCTTCTTTGTTCTTCCATTTAGTTTGTGAAAACCACAAGAGATTCTTGTGGACAAAGAGTTGCATATGCTTTCGCTGACCAACAATATTGTCTTATTTATCATGTGCATTGTAAAAGCAAAGCAGTCTTCTAAGGGAAATAAATACTGCAGCATATAAACTATCACATTTTATATAATGCAGGGCAGCTTTCTTTGTTGGAGTCAGCAGCAGTACAGTGTTCTGTATGGTTCCAAGTCTACAGCCATGAAAAAAAAAGTATAATTGCTAGTATATAGTTTAATTGTCTGGAACTCAAATGAACAATTACACATGCTGTGCAAAGGTAAAGCATCTCTAAGGTCTATGAACTATATATGCGATCAGCCACACTTTCTATTCAGCTTTAAAATAAACCTTGATTATCAGTTCTTTAGGCTTTTTTTTACTTGGCTGCATAACCTTTGTGAAAGTTAAAGTTTAATTATTTTCAGGTTTGCAGTGTTCTATTGTGTGTTAACACTGTCACAAGGATTTGCAAAAATCTATGGATTTAAATTTTCCCACATATTTAACAGGAACACAAAATATTAAATGTAGCAGAGATTAAATTAAGATGGCTAAGGAAAAAAAAATTATATGTATGTATGTGTGTGTATATATATATATATACAGTATATATATATATATATATATATATATATATATATATATATATATATATATATATACATATAATATATATATATATATATATATATATAATATATATATATATATATATATATATATATATTATATATATATATATGTGTATATGTATATGTGTTATACTGAGAAATGTTCTCCAGTTGGAAGTGTTTATCACTTTCCCTCTTCAAAGCTTCACCTCAATTATTTTGACTTGATTGAAAAGTACCAACTCCCAACTAGAGCTGTTTTCTGGAATAAAATTATTTTTTCTGCTGCATATTGTGGAAACAGATGGGGTGGTTACGAATAACATGAGAAAACAATCATTGTTCCCTGCATATTTAGACCATAGGGTCTATTGACAAGAAGATAGCAGAGTGTTGTTTTCCTTTGTTCCACAGAACTTCTAGGAAAGTCCAAACTTTCTTCTAGTTCACACTGATACAATGTTAAACCAAGGCCAAGTTAGGGTAAAAAAACACTTTGGGACTTTGTCTGCCTTAACGACCTATCTGTCCTGCTTACTAGTAATCCACATGTGTTGGTGCACAGTTGGGACGGTGGAGGGCTGATGGATCACTAAGCTGGTACTGTCAAAGACAAACACTCAGCCTGGCTGCAGTAGAACGGAGCTGCATGCCAGCTGTCAACGCCTAGGAGAGGTTGCATTGACATACAACATAAAATAAAAGTCAAAATGCTATTTATTTTTAGCTTACTTGAAGTCAGAATGAAATGTTGTCTTTTCTTTCTTTGATGACTTCATTAGGATGCTCCACCACAACCAGTGGACTCACTCAGAAGGGACAAAGGATTAGCGCTGATACTCTGCTTCGTGTTGTTGATCAAGGACACCAACATATCATGACCACTGAGATGAGATGAAGACTAGAGTGGAAGCTGCTGGCTGGCTTTTTAAATGGGCAAACAGTAGATGCAGACAAAGGTGGATTTGTCAAATTCAACCAATTCATTCAGCAAAAAGCAGAGAAAAAGTGATGTTGCTAAAAGGAAAAAATAGATTTCATTATAAGAGTAATGCAAGTGTGAAGTACATAATGAATAAAACCGAAGTGAGCACCAGGAGAGATCAATAAATACGTTGGCAGACATACCAGGGCAAACATTTCCGTCCTGTAAGACCTACTGAAAAGGACGTTACCTTTATTTAATCATTTTTTTCCTGGTGATGATTTGAACAAGCAGTTTTTTTTCCCATGAGGAGGGAAGTGAGGAGGAGTTTGAAGCTCAACACAGACACATGACTCATAAGGAAGCAACAGTCACTTTTGTCTCCTCAATCATACAACCTGTGACAAGACTGGAGGAGGGATCTGATGTTTTTGTCTCTGATTCCCTTCTCATGCTAACTTAATGCGAGGTGTGAGGAGGTCTGATATTTTTATATCTTCACTGTTCTGCCTGTCCAACCAAAAGACTACATGTCCACGAAATGTAATGATTCATTCCCCTTTTTCCTTCTCCAGAAAGTACAAGAATGTGTCTCATATTTCCCAGTGAGAGGAATCTAGTGCAACCATCCTCACCTCCTTTATGCTACATCCTTGGCATTACAGAATCAAAGTGGTCATGAGACAAATTATAGATTATATAAATATTTGTCGTGCTGGTTGATAACGGTGGAATATGTTTTCCTGTCCCTGTAAGACTGTGGATAGTCAGTCTGTTTTATTCCAGAAAACATTTTAAACATGTTAAAAACATTTTTTCCTTCTGTCCGTGAACTTTTCATTTGATTTTCTTACCTCGTATGGATGCTCTCTTTTCAAATGCACAGTTTGGTGCAAACATTTTAACCAAGCCTAAATATTTTTTTTCTTCTTCTTTTTCTTCAATGAAGCCTGGCTCTGTTAAAACATTTTGGTTGGGTACAGTCTCGATTTTTTTCCCTTGGATTTTGGGTACTTTCCTGCTCATCCTCGATGTGATCCAGCCCTCACTACCATGACAGCAAATGTGCAAAGAGATAGAAGACAGACAAGCTGATGGATTTCAGGACAGCATCTGAAAGTCTTCTCTTTTGGAAAATAATAATTTTTCTGATGATTATCAGTTGAATCCCAATTACATCAGAAACATTTTCTCTGCTGTTTGCAGGGAACATTGGTTTCTTTAGCTTCACTGCATGGCTTAATCTGGTTGATGTTTGCATCGTTCACTGGAGTAATTTGCATGGTTTCAGTCAATGCAACATAAAATCAATAAGTAAACAAAAATTGGTCAATTGGTGAACTGCAAATAAGTGAAAATTCAACCAAAACCTTACAAGAACATTGTGAAAGCCAGGAGAGAATATTGATCTAACCTCATTTACATTAAATTTTTGGTGAAGTATTTTGTCCTTTCAAGATTTTGCACGTTTCTTCATTTAAGAAATTAGATTTTCTTCATTTTTAATAATGAAAGGTTTACTAAAATGTAAACATTTTGAGTTGGCTGTCCAATTTTTCTTTCTTAAAGCAACTAAAGATCTATCATATCCTTGTAGCTATAGCCTCGAATGTCATCTTTTATGTTTCCTTTCCTACTGGGACTAACGGTGTCAGCTGGTGTGATGGCTCATCTGTGGATGCACCGTGCCGCCATTTGTCTGTACCTCAGAGCCAGCAGGAGTGCAGCAGTCTGTGCCAGATTTTGAGAAAGGGAGACAGACTCCTGGAGGAAAAAAAAGTAGAAAATAAGAAAAATAAATGTTCTGTTTGCATGCTGGTTAACGGTGAGGCCAGATGGAGAGAGAGAGCTGGAGAGCTGTGGAGACGATGTGCTGAGATGAGCTCACACAAATTTGGAAGTGAGAAGGAAGATCATAGATGCAAGCAGTTTGTGAAGCAGGTTTTCTATTTTTTTTTTCTAAATCCCTGTGGCTTCTTTTGTCTCCTACTTATCCAATATATGAATTTGTATTTGACCACAGTCATGTACAAGACAAGAGATACGGTATACCTACCGTACTTTTAGTTACTGCATTTTCAAAAGGAAACAACAGAAATGACCAGCAATATCGGAGGGCTAAACTTTAGATGTAAATTTTAAAATCTACTTTGTGTCTTCCATATAGATTGGTGCCCTAACACTTTACCTACATTTTCAAATTCATCGTGTTCCACAGACGAGCTGAAAGTTCAGGAGAATAAACCAGAGCAACCTTGTTGTTTGTCGTTTTAGTGGTCTGGTGAAAGTCTCGCTCTCTTACTCTCTCACAGCCTGACAGGAGCGTGAATGAATCTGGACATTTTGCAGAAAATACATCTTTCTTTTTTATAGCTCCTTACATCTCCAGTCTTTCTCAGACTACAATTCTGCTTTTGGCTCTTCTTCTCTTGGTGATCAGAGTGTTGGCAGCTAGTTTTACAATATGGTCACTGATCAGAGTAAAGATTGTTGTATTGCTAACTGATCATGTAAAAATCTACCTATTGGGATCACCATCCAATTTCTTAATGCATGTCTCACTCAGACACAATCTTGAAAGCTACTCAAAACATTTAGTCAAATGCAGACTTACTATTTGTTGCAAGAATATTCTTATGCCCCTGTCCCATTAAAGGAAATGGAAGAAGAACTGTATAAAAGCAAATGCGTTATACTGACAGCTGAGCAAAGGAAAACTACAGATAGAAGAAACTGACAGCTCTTGGCAGCTTACGAATAGAGATTAAAACAGAAAAATACAAGACAGTACAAGACGATATTGGGGCTAGTGGGACTAAAGGCCTAAAGAGATACAACACAAAAACAATGAGAGAATTTTTATATACTGTATATATATATATATATTATTCTTGGGGTGAATCAAGGACAATTAAACAGCCAAGGAAGATGGGTTAAGTTGCTATCTCAGTGGTTGAGGAAAAAAATATTTCAGTATAACTCTCACTGATTTAGTTCACAAACAGAGACATCACTCTTACCCTGCTGTTCCTGTAAAAATGAGTCCATTATACACAAGTGCCCCCCAGCAGGAAGCTCAATTTACAGCCAGTAGCTCCAGGACTACACTGATGTATGTTTAAATGAATCTTGGAGACTTTCAAGCTGCCCGCCTATTACTGTTTGGCAACAGGAGCAGCAAGAAGGGGCCAGGGCATAAGAAGGTTTGATTTTAAAACCCACAGGAGGTCTATTAAAACATTTACATAAGCCATGCTTACATAAGGATTGCAAGCCAAATCTTCACACACACACACACACACACACACACACACACACACACACACACACACACATAATATATATATATATATATATATATAAAAAATTAAGAGACCACTGTAAAATTATCAGTTCTCTGATTTTACTTTTTATACGTTTATGTTTTATTCTATAAATTCCAAACAAAATTTTTTTATTTATTTGCAGAAATGAGAAATGGTCAAAATAACAAAAAGGATACTGCGCTTTCAGATCTCAAATAATGCAAAGGAAACAAGCTCATATGCATTTAGAAACAACAATACTAATGTTTTAACTCTGGAAGATTTCAGAAATCAGTGTAAATCCATTGGTTAAAGTTTAGTTCTTCAGTTCACAGGACTGGGTTTTTTGAATTGCTTTTAGAGACATGGTCTCTTCCTCTTTGAGTGATAAATTGTGTTAAAATGGTTTATGACCCATTGCTACTTTTTTTGTCTTTTTTTGCGTTTACTTTGCAGTTGAGGCATACACTTCAATCTAGACATGTTTATTTCTGGGCACAGAATCCTCTCTGAAAAATCAGGTGGCTGTTCAGTTCCATGTTGTTTATAATGTCCTATAATAGTTTGAACAGATAAATGTGGTGCCCCTCATGCATTTAGGAGATAAACTCATTATGACGTCACACATGGAGGCGCAGTGTATGTATGTTATGTTTTTTCTCTGTGCTGCGTTGTCTTTTCCCTTCTCCAGACTGATTGATTTGACAGCCTCACACTTGTTGACTCTCCAGCCATCGGTACAAACAAAAAGACTACGTTCAGCAATTGAAATGGTGCCAAGCTAGGGAAGCCAGCTTTAGCTTTGATCTGCCGGAGCACCTCTCTGTGCCGCTCTATTGTCGTTTCGGTGAGAGCCAGTTTTCTATTCAGGCTCTGTGTGATGTTCTAAATGTCTGTGGCAGCATTATAGAGGCAGCCCACTGAGCCTGTTGTCCCACATTAACATGATGCCATATGTGCAGACGTGTGTTTTGATTGTCAAGTAAAGAAGAAAAAAAAATGCAGTTTGTTAAATCACATCCGCCACGTTTTACAATGTTGCATAAAACCGCACATTGGTTGAACTAAGCATGTAATAAGGTGTAAAAAGTACATTATTTGCAAATTTTTTTGTTTTGAGCATGACCAGACCTTTGTGCGCGCCAGAGGAAACTGTACCCCGAAGCAGACTGTTTTCACCATCTGTCCTTGCCGTGTCTTCTGATTTCCCTCCATAATTCAGACAAATGTCAGACTGCAGGCTGGGGATGACCTTTGACAAACTGCTCCAGACTCTCTCGGATCACATTTAGTCCTGTTGCGTTTCATGGGTCCTTTTTGTTATTCAGGACAGCTGTAACACTGGAACCTAAACGTTATATTTTTCAAAATTATATTAATTTCAAGTGTTTTAGTATTCATGCTCCCTGAATTTTCTTATCTAATTTTTTCTGGCATTATAGCCACAAACCATAATGTGTTTTATCTCATATTTTATTTGAGAGAGTAGCACAAAATAGCCCATAATTGTGAAATTGACAGAAAATTAAGAGGTTTTTTTTCTTTCACAATCAATTCTGAAAACTGTGGTGTACATTAATACTTGACTCCAATCAGTCAATGCACTGCAGAACCGCTTTCTACTGCAGTTACAGCTGTAAGTCTTTTGTAAACATCTTTCAGCTTTTTGCCTATAACTACCATCATTTTTGCAATTTCTTCTCATTTTTGGTCATTCTTCCCAATTCCTCAAGCTCTGTCAGATTGGAAAGTGTCTTTGAACAACAGCTAACACATCCTGGCACAGATCCTTTACTGCATGAACAGCTTTATGACCGTTACTACAATGTTTTGGCTCTCTGTTTTTTTAGTATTGTTGTCTTGGTGAAAGGGGAAACTTTGCCCCTTTCAAGTCTCTTTCAGTGCCTACCAGGTTTTCTTCAAGGATTGCCCTACTTTAACTTTAGCCCTCTTCCTATCAACTCTGATCCATGATGCTGTCACCATCTTTCACTGTGGTTATGTCATAATTAAGATAATGCAGTTAATTTTCATCCACACATTGCATTTTGAGTCTAGGTTACCTGGTATTTAGCTGTTGATCTGTAGCTCTTCCTGTTCGTCTAGAAGCTTCTTGGCTCTTTTGCTGATTAGTGCTTTCCTTGCCCGTCAGTTTAGGTAGACGTTGACGTCTTTTGATTATGGTGATGCTTTTTGTTTACATTGAAATCCTCTGAGGCCTTTTGTAGATGAGCTGTTTATCCTGGGAATGAATTTCAAAAGTGAATCCAGTTTACTAATTATGTAAATTCTGATGGCTGTTTGTTACACTTAATTTAATTTAGCCATTTTACAGCACTTAGTGCTGGTCTGCCAACAAAATGTGAACGAGTTCGAGGGTCCTGGACAATTTTGCAAGGTGCTGAGCTACACTGGGCAAAATGCAACAACCTAAGCAACAATCACCAAGCTGATATACCAAAGCAAATCTCTTGTTTTATATGATGCAATGCTGTTTTATATGATGCAATGCTGTTTTATATGATGCAATGCTATTTCTGCATGCAACTGCTGTTGCTGCATGCAGCATGTAGTAATAATCTGTTTGCTCTTTGTGTGTTTGCAGTATAAGGGCCAGGCCAACCTTCATGTGTTTGAGGACTGGTGCGGCTCCTCTATAGCCCAGCTCAGAAAGAACCTGCACTTCCCTCTTTATCCTCATGTAAGTATTAATATTAGAGCCTGTAAAATCAAAGGTCGTGTCCATCTCAAGAGAGATGGATGTAGTTTACAGCATTACTGTACCCTACTCACCAGGACTGATCAGGGTTGTTCTTAGTTTTCAGAATTTATTTGCATATGCATTACTTGAAAGATAAATTCTGGAATTTCTGAAAAGTAGAGGGATTTTTCTTGATTTATTGGATGACTTGAGAACCGTAATTTCTGAACTTTTGAGCGTACCTGAATATTAGCCACACCCACTAAGTTTGAAAAAAAAAGTGTACATATAAAGACCACACTTGTCTATGGGCTACAGATGTCCATATTGTAACATGAGTTATTTACACATAAAGATTTTTTTATTTACAATGAAATATGCACTAAAAACACAAATATGTGTCATAAATACATTTTCCAATGGTGCCTGTAACACGACTACTTAGAAAAGAAAAAAAAAGAAAATATAGTAGCTTGCCAGGAAAAGTGATTGATCACATCTTCCTCCTGTGTACTTATGCCAAGTCATCTTCTTCAGTGTCAGAACTGGACAGCCTGACACTTCTTCAGTCCCTGTGAAGAAAAAGCAGAAGGTGTATATTAGCCACAACTGTGCATTCAAAGGGTGTAAAAAAAACAGTAATAGCTTATGGGCCTCATTGCTTTTTACTGCTTTTAAACTGGATTTCTCATTCTTAGATACTGAATAAGAGTATGGGGGAAATACTTTTCTTTCCAGGCTTTAACTCCAATCCCGTTGACTGAATATTGTGTCCTTCTGCTTGTCTTTCCTTTCTTCGTTTTATCTTTCCCTTCTTTCCTTTCTCCATTATCCACTCTTCCTTTGTGTTCTTCCTCCGTTCCTTCCTTGTGTCCATTAAAGTCCTATATCCCGTCTGTTCTTTCTTTATTTGTTGCATCATTAGTTTTGGTTTCCTTATAACACAGGCCCTCATCTCCATAGACTCAAAAAGAAAGAAAAAAGATCAAAGTAAAGCATTGTGTGTATTCTGTATGTGTTATTTTCTCTTTCAGCAACACTTTGAAGCAAGACCAGAGTTAAAGCTTTCATATTTCAGTACCAAGTTCTGAATATCTACAATAGTTTTTTTTAAAAAATGTCTCTTTTTCTTGCAGACAAGAACCACAGTAAAAAAGCTGGCCGTGGCTCCAAAGTGGAAAAACTACGGCTTGAGAATATTTGGTTTCCTTCACCCATACAAAGATGGTAACTAGCTCTTTTATTTCTCAATCCCTGATATGAGGCTGAAAGCCTTGGAGCTTGTGTCCTTTATCGGAGCAGGCAATTTCCTCAGCCCTCTTAATCCAAACGCCTCCAAGCCACTAATGTAGTGGATATTCACATTTTCATCTTGGCTCAATGCCGAAATCTCACTGCTAAATCTCGTTGCGGTTCCCTCATGGTTCTGCCCTGAAACCCAGTTGCTATGGGAACTGAAAACCCCAAATGTCCAAGTGCCCTTACACAAATTGCCGAACTGAAGCTATTAATTAGATTACCATTCATTTTAGACTCTCATAGTGCTTTCACTAGTAGTATGTCTCTATTGAGCCGATGCTGTGAAGGTCACGCTGTTTTCAGCAGCGAAGTTTGAGTTCTAACAAAAGCCCCTCACCTACGTCATTTACATCCTGCCCGAGACACGTGCAAACTAAGTAGATTTGAACAGGCAAACATTGGCTGTGAATTTTAATCTAAATCTATGTGGAGAATTCTCACTGCTTATATGATACATTAAGCACAAAAAATTAATAACCTTGTATTTACAAAATATTGGTAAGTCTTCTCTGCAAGAACACTAGTACTGATATTTCCATTACAAAAGATCTCATTTTATACTGTATAAGCACATATAGAAAAATAAATAAATCAGGTCTCTAAAACAACTGAATACTGTCATCTTACTACATGTTAAAGTAATTTTGGTTAATTTGACTGATGGTGAATAAAACATGGTTCACAGAAGTCAATCTAGATATATTGAGATAGTTTAGCTCTGTGTTTATTTGAAACTACAGCAGAGTAGTCAAATTTGTTTTGTTGAACTTAGAAAAAGAATCATTAAGTTAATGTAAAGCTGTGCAACAGTGGCTGATAAACTGGCTGAACTTGACAATAGTTCCTCAAGGAGAAATTATTTCTCTTCGGTTTGGTAAACTCTGCATGTGGATTTGAAATATATATTTGGTGTTATACGTAGCACTTGTGACGCTTAGCTTTAGTTTTAGTCCCGAGCTAAAAGGAAGAATAAAAGAACGGTGCTGCCAGATCACCCCAGAGATTTAGGCACAAGATTGACGTTTGCAGCAGCAAACCTTAATCTTCAGATCTTTGTCCTTTCTTCCAATATCACACCAATATTAAACTGAAAGTCCAGCTTCAGTAACAACTTTATGTGGAATTTTATTTGAATGTGACATCTCTGTTGAAGGCAACAGGCAGTGGAAGCACCATACTTTTGAAGAGCTCTTACACCTGAAGCTATTTAAGAGTGCAGCATTTGTCTGATTCTGTTATGTACTAATCGAGGGCCATCCAGATATTTTTCCGCTATGAACCTCTTTGATCATGTCTTTCACCCCGCAGGTGATTTCCAGTTCTCCGTGTCATCTGATGATAACTCAGAGTTCTGGTTGAGTCCCGATGAGTGTCCTCTCAATGCCAGACTGCTAGTTTATGTAGGACAGGTAAGCATACAATTGTGCTGCAGTGTTGTATAATATCTCACCCCTTACCCCACCCAAATGGCCCTCCCCTCTTCCTCTCCGTCCCCCACACAACACACACAATAACCAACAATAAATGTATGGAGTGTGACTGGGAAAATACTGTTTTATTTTACCTAAACATTTCATATTCTCAAGTAAAATTGGATTTGAGACAAAGATTGTATGAGTTGAAATATAAAAGAAGATCGCAAATGATGACTTTGTTTATTTAGGGGAAAAAAGCCTAACCAAGTCAACCTGGTCCTATGTAAAAACACATTTTTTCCTGTCAAACTTAATAACTGGATGTATCATCCTTGGTGGCAACAGCTGCTAGTAAGAGTTTATGCTCTTTCCCAGGAAAACTGGAAAAATAATTCTCTTTTTGAGTTCATTTTGTCTGCTTAGCAAAACCAAAATATGGCTGCTCTCAGTTAATTAATGATATGACAAAGGAGGGACTTTCACATTTGACTCAGCTAGTTAGGAAAACTTTTTCTTTTCCATAACTGAAATCCTAATTTGAAAACTTTATCTGACATTAATATTTGTCTCATGTATAATTTAAGTTAAAAAAAAAAAAGCAAAAGCAGAGCATATTTGTAAAAGGGGAAATACATATTTTACTGTGCTTTTGGGTCCAACTATTGTGCGGATGTTTTTCCTTACTTCTAATTAACAACTTACCTTTTTGCAATCCTTGCTTTACAGTGCGTGGTTAGCATTGCTCGCAGATAGGCTTTTACTACAAAACACCTAATGAATTTCTTGAACTTCTAAATGTTGAGAAGTAAAACCTTTTTTTTCTGTGTATACCTTTGTAACAGCACTAGCAGTACAACTTTTCAGGCAAACTCATCGTGATAAGACTCATTATTATCAGATCTATTATTCAGGTGGAGAGTGACTCATGCCTTTCAGTTGTGTGTAATTGATTCTGCTGTATAGAAAATAGCAGCTCAGATTTAGACAAGTGTTCTACAGTTGTAGTTTCGGTGCTTAATCCTGACCAGTCATGAGCATACATCATTCAGGAACTGATGTGTATAACGAGAGGTGTGACCTTTTTAGTAATCCTACACCCACTTCATCAAAACTGTGGCTATTACTTACCACCAACATGCTGCTCAGAAAACAAGAGGCCTAAATCGTGTTTTCCTTTTCCATCTGTCCTTAAATTGTGCTGTGACTGCAACTGAATGAATGCCAAACTGTTCTGCTGTTCTGCCTTTGCCTTTTCTAATTAGGTTTTTTTTTTTAATTGAATGCCCCAGAAAGATTTAAGAAGGCGAGGATGCATGAGGTTGCACAAAGTTCAAACTGCATAACACAAGTGTGTGTTTTAAGAGCAGAAATCCTGCTACAGTGCCATCTGTATTCCAACAGGATGTGAGATGTCAGTGAGTTCCATGGGAGCTGAGATTAATTAGCTGGCAGTGAATATTGATGTGACATTTAGCAGCGGAGAAATCATCTATCTGGTGGCAGATGAACAGTGGTGTGGCCAGGAATCATTCATTTTGCCCGCTGGCTGACTGACAGACGTCAGCGCCGTCACTGTCTTTAGAGACATACTGCGTTTCACGGGTGAAAATGTAAATGTCCACTCCTTCCCTCGATATGCAACATGAATGAATGTTTGAGCTCTTGGAGGAAAAAGGCTTTCTACCAAGGTTGGAGGATATTGTCACAGACTAGACTTCAAATCCTTC
Organism: Poecilia picta; assembly: GCA_033032245.1. Classification (NCBI taxonomy): domain Eukaryota; kingdom Metazoa; phylum Chordata; class Actinopteri; order Cyprinodontiformes; family Poeciliidae; genus Poecilia; species Poecilia picta. The sequence continues at coordinate 16,137,195 of CM065358.1, forward strand.
TGCTAGTTTACAAATCGCTCAACGGCTTAGTACCAAAATACATTTAAGACTTGTTGTTATTGTTGTATCAACCTTCCAGACCTCTCGGGTCTTCTGGTTCTAGGTTGTGCTGAATGCCCAGGACCTGAACCGAACCTGGAGAAGCATTTCCTTTAAGTTCCTTTTAACCAAGTCTAAACCTCACCTGTTTAGAGTGGCCTTTGATTAGTAGTAAATGCATTGATCAATATATTTGATATGTATTACAGATGATTTTGATGATGTCATTTGACAAAATGTGATGTTCATTGCCTGCTTCACAATTGCTGATTGTGTTTTTTTATGATATAAAACACTTTGCTGAAATGTATTACACAAATAAACTTGACTTGATGTGACTTCACTTATGTATTATCCTAAAGTCTAATAATAGTAATAAAACCAATCATGGAGAAACAATGTTTGGTTGAAGCAAGAGCTTCATGTACATTTATTAAGTTGTGTCTTTGAACATTAACACTTGGAAAGAAGAGATTCACTTATTTAAAAGGCAAGTTTAGTGCCAACCTAATTAAAAAAATTTAAAATCTGCTAAGATATGTAAACGTATGCATATAACTGTGTGTTTGTGCATCTATCTATCGACTGATCAATAGATACACACACAGATATGTATATATATTTACATGATTTATTGCAACCGTAGTGTCCTCTATTTCAGTTGTCACAGCAGAGCCATTCTCGATGCTGAACTTGCTATAAATGGAATGTGCTGCTATGAGATATTTATCTGTGACAGGGCGAAAAGATGGGGAGCTGAAGCGTTTCCGTGACGTTTCCATGGAGACCTCTGTCAGCATTTTGTATTGAGCTTACGTATCGTCTGGTGAAGATGACTGATCTCCCAGTGGGGCCCCTAAGCACAAGCAGAAAAAGCTGAATTTAACTTATGGTTACTATGGATTTGATTTTAAACGCAGAAATAAAAGAGACTGTACATGGGCACTGAAAGGAATGTTGTTCTTGTTTTGTTTTTTTGTTTGTTTGTTTTTTGTTTTTTCTTAAGAATATCTGTAAGCGTGCCATGGCCAGATCGTTGGACCTGAGTTCTGCATATTAGGACACTCTATGTAACCATTTTCAGATGTTATCTGTTCACCCTCAAGTAAACAGAGATGTAATAAAGCTTTATATTAGTCACAATGTGTAGCCAGATCCTACAGACCTGCAAACAGATTCAGATCCAGGCTCAGGTGAAATGAAAAGATTTTTACTACATGTGAAGAGGCTATCACAGTGATTCAGCAGCTGAATAGGCTTTTCTGTGCATGTTCTGCTTGTGTTTGCAATGCTGCGTATTTTCACCTGAATTGTAAGCAAAGGATAAAACAGTCTATTATGTTTTTTCTTCACCTTTCAGCGATGAATCAACTCCACTTCCAGTTGAAAGCAAGACATTTACCACTGAAACCTTCAAAATGTTTTATTTGTGCTTAGCAGTTGGCTGCACAAATTATCGAGGGGATTGGTGAAAGTACATTTCAGTTGTTTCTCGAAAGGACCTAGAAATCAATTGAGTCAGCCGGAAAGGACACTCTGAGCCCGGGCCATTACACGGAAATTTGTGGCAGCTTTATTGTCCGGCTTCGTATTTGATAATCTCACGTTTCGGTCTGTCCAGTCTGTCTGGACTGTTGGAAGGGTTTGCTGAAATGGTAACACTATCTGGTTCTGTCTTCTTTCGGTGCTTCAGGCAAGAGGCTCCAATCGTTAGATCTGTGAGGATGGTTCTAAAAACTGCTTTGCGTGTCACCGTGTTACTTGCTGGTGTTAAATCTGACATCTGCTGCACTGCTGCTATACTGGTTACACATTTTGGACTGGATTTTCTTCATGAGGCCAGTTATGTGATCTGGCTTCTGTCTCTTGGTTTATCAGTTAATAGGCTGTGATTGATTGATTTCCATTTGCCTCTCACCACAGTGACTGCATTACATTGGTTGGATGGTGTTGAAAAAACATTTTTGTTTATGCGCTTATGCGGACCAGTTTCTGTGCATATCCTGGAAGTATTTAATACAGTGAAATATTTTCCGTCTTGCTAAATTCTGTCTGAAAACGACACAGTAAACTAGGTCAGATGTGATCAAAATAGTTATAAAAGTTTCAGGCGCAACTTCGACTCCCAAGGGGCATTATAAGTTTTTTATTTGTGAATGTGGGATTGGTTCCTTTTTATTTTTTTCTGTATTATGCTTTTTTCTTTTTTTTTAACACAAACTGTTTGATGATTTGCATTGACCCTGATGAAGTCATTTCCCAGTACCTCAAGTGTTGTTGGACTCTTCACTTAATCAAAACAGGATTAAACAGCAAATATAAAAAGTCATCTCAGAATATTCACAGTGACATTTAAAACATCTTTCAGTCTTAGCTTAGGTCTGCATATTAAAGTAAAATAAGAAGACACTCTCTTCAATTCTGTGTTTGTTTACATTTACAGGGTTTCATAGCTGAATGATATGCTTTCATAGGGCAAATTGTTCTTGAAAACAATAGTTTTTCTACTCTTTCACCTCAGATCCACTGTTTTATTTTTATGCTTATTGACATTGTTCTGGGGTTTCTTTCATGTCTTTAAGGAAATCTACATTAGAAATGTCTTAGCTCCCACATTATATTTTTATCCCTATAGGAAAAAACATTGTTGGGCAAAACAGTAGATGCTCAAAAGAACTTTAAACATCCATAAGACAAACAATCCATCACAGTGAGTTTTTTCTGTTTCTGCTTGTATTCTTCCGGAATTACTGTGGCCACCGCATTCCATTTGAATTAGAAAAATATGAGCGCCTATTGGTAATGTAACTTTGACTACAATAAAAACAGACAAGAAGACAGTTGTGATGGATTACCGGCCTGCGTTTTGTTTAAGGTGTCTGCTGGATGATTTCTTGAAAATCTAAAATAAATGAAAACGTTAGCTTAATGGAGGAGGTCGCAAAATAGTCTAAACTTCACACTTCATGGTCTTGCATAAAAGCAATATAACAAGTAGAGCAAGTGTTGTATCTTTAGCAGACTTGGACGGATTTTCGACCACCCACAACATGCATAACATTAAAAATAGGTACCAAAATCTCCAAAGCCCACCGCAGCAGGGGGATTATAAACAAACAGTGCTTTGCCTATACAAGTCTGCCTATACAATGCCTCTTCTTCCTGAAATCACAAAGTTCCTATTAAGATTAATACTTATCAGAGCACTTGGATCCCAAAAAAATGTGGCATTTGCCACAAAACTATATTGGGTCTCTTAGCAGGGTGAACAAATCAGACCAAATCAGCAAAGACGCAGTTAACCAGAGATTAAATCGGCCGTCGGTGTCAGTTTTGTTCTCTAGACTTAAATCTTCTGGAAAACTTGTATTGTGAGGCAAACGGAGAAGAGCATCAAATAACATAGGACCCAAATCTATGGATAATTAAAGAGATATTGTTTCAAGAGGATTTTTCAAAGATTCACTTGTGAAATATTTATGAGAGGAAGTGTTGTCCTAATGGAAAGATTGTCTTTTACAAAGTTGAGTATTGCACATAAAAGCTAAGCTGTTAATATTTTATTTAATCTGTGAAACTGGTTTATTAAGCTGTCTCTAAAAGTAGTTCAAATTTGACACGCATGGCAAGCTTTAGCTTAATATTATTATTTTCTTTTAACATTTGGTAAAAAAAAAACAACAACTTCATGACTGTTTCTGAAAGTACTAAAATTAAACGGCGCCCTTTTGCTTTCATCCCTACAGATGTGAGTGCTGAAGCGATGCTTTCATTAGGTAGTCACCACCACACGCTGACTTGACCTTTATGTAGTATGTGTGCAAAAAGACAGTTTTGTTCAGAGCTTGCATAACGGGAATGTCATCATGGTTAAACCTTCGAAACCCCAGACTGAGGAAGAATCACAAAATAAAATAAAAAAAATATTGAACTTAATATATTCTGCTCACTTGCTTCAGACAAAAACTATATTTTTAAAGTTTGAGTGAGACAAACTAAGCTAAATGTGGAATCATGTACTGCTTTTCAAGATCCAACCACCACAATACCTGTCATTGTTTTCTTCTTCAACCTCCTACTTATTAATATTTGGGGGGGAAAAATCAAGATCTACTTCAAGATACTTTTGCAACTCTTACCGGCAATATAAATTGGTTAGAAAAAAGATTTTTTGCATCAGTGACGCAAACATTATAATTTTTTTTTTTTTAAATTTTATATTTCAAGTGACCTCATACAGTGACTTTAATATTCTGCCATTTTTCTCTGCCTTTGTGTTCAGTCTGGAATATTTTTGGCCACTGTTGGTATTGAAATGTGCCAAAGCAGCAGCAGCAGCACGCTGCAGGGTTTTGACTGAAAGCACACTGGTCTATATTGTATCTGCCTTCTCTCCAGCCAGCTGCCTCAGAGACAGTCTCAGAGGCTTTAAAAACCGCAAGGGGCCTGGTTAGTTCTGGACAGGCACTGATGTCTGTTTTTTTTTCGTGGTGACTCTATTCTCATGCCAGCAAAACACACTGAAACATGCCGCTGTTTTAACGCCAGCGAGTTGTAGGTGTGACTCACTGTGTGTGTGCTCCTCTCTGTTAATTCTCAGTGGAGCTCAGCTCGCGGATAAGCAGCTATTTACAATCTGAGAAGCTGCTGTGATCTGTCCCCATTGTCGGCCACTGACCAGTTTTAGACACAGAAGTGTGTCCAGCTCAGACAATTGAAAACATGCCCGCTGTGATCTTAGCTGCATTCTTCCCATTATGGATCAGAAGTAGCAGGGGCCCTAATTAGTCAAGTTGGCTTGCTGAGGAAACGAATGGGCACTGATTTGACTCCAGGGCCATGAAGGGATTCCCAGCTACTCTGATGAGCTTGCTTCTTAAGAGTCAGTATTGGCAGGGAATCCCTCTTCCTCATCTTCTCATTCTTTATGGCCATTAGTTTTTATATACCAGCATGTCTCAGAACTTTCCTCCTAATTAACTCCTCTTGATTTTCCTGAGTTTTGCACGATGTCGAAAGTAAAGGAGCAATCTGGCTCTTGTTTTCAGTTCTGTTGTGAACTTAAAAACGACTTCAACATCGGCATTGCAATTATATCATGTTATATCTTTCTTTTTTTGGAGATTTGTCCTTCAGGTTTAAGTTTCTGCTTGCATAGTTATAGAATCAAATTCCACATAATCTCCTTGAAACACTTTTTTTTTTACCAATTCAGCTGGCATGCAGCTTTCACTGGCATTCACCAAACTAAAGAAATCCTAAGTTGAAACTCTCACTTTGTAATATTTCTGTCTCTACAGATTAGTGAGTGAGTTAGGGTTATTTTTGTTTCTGCTATTTTGTCAACAGTTTGTGCACACGCAGTGTAATGTGCAAAGTGAAATGTTATCCAAAGCAAAAGGAAAAACCTTCCAGTTGAGATGGAGAGAGGGGGGCTTCTACATGATGCTGGCAAAAGAGTCAAAATTTCTATGTAGAATTTATGATGTTAAACAAAGTCTTAAAATGTAAAAATGAATAAAAATCAGTTAATTTTCATTTTGAATTAATTAGAACTCGCTAAATGAATAAGAAAAACACAAACACTTCCAACTTTGAACTTTCCAGGCACAATGAATGGAAAGCTTCAAGGTCACTTTGGTTAGAAATGAAGACAGGAAGACTCTGAGTTTGGTCAGTGACTTACCACTCCAATGGAAATCTGGAAGTATTACTTGGTAAAATATCTTCAATCTCTGATGTTCCTAATAAAATACCTCACTCTAACCCTGTCAGATTGAACAACTTCAAACATCAAAATATCTACTCAAAAAAGCACAATGCTATTTTTTTTATCCTTAGAGGTTCTTTAACAACTTTGCAAACTGCTCTCTAACATTTTAATGCTGTTTTAAAACCCAGCTTTCGCCCTCCCTCCTTCGTTTTCCCTCACACTCTGACCTCTGTTCTCTCTCTTGTTTGTTGCAGCTGGGTACAGAGTGGACTGCTCCAGGCGAGTTCACCAAGTTCAGGTCCCAATCCTCCAAATCTGTGCAGTAAGTACCTGTGACAACTCCCACATATCCTAATAGCACATTTATTTCTCTCCAGTACAGAGACCAAAAGTGGATACGAATACAGTTCTGCACTGGTGCATCTCCTAGAAGAGCTTTGTAGAGTCTCTCTAGCACTCTGTACCAAAGATAATCTGTTTTCATTCAGTCTACCTTTTCTTTTAGACAAGTCAAGTTTGTTGCCTGTGGAGGCTTTTACTGCCCACATAAATGAGTAAATGGATGGCTCAAGTGACCACTAAACACTTGAATTCAGGCCTCTTCTGTGCACATGTAATCTGATGCACCAGATGGGTTGTTATTCAGAACCATCCAGAAAGAGACCCTTTAGAAATGTTCAGAACAGCATAATGTTTAAAATAATACTTAGAATATTATTGAAGGAGCTATTCTATAGCACAGGGTGATTCTAGCTCATTTTAACTCTAATTGAACGTCTTCTAAGTCACGAACTTGTGCTTTAACCGCTGGGCAGATGCAAAATTATGTTTTTCAAAAATTTGAATCCATCAAATACATTCCAGAATTTTATTGCCAACAATCAAATTCACATGCCTTGATCACAGACTGGCATACAAATACTGAAATAGAGCTTGTCAAATTGTACCTTCACAGGTGATGCGTCTACTTAGGCTGACAAAGAAAGCGACCCAGTGTGGGCCAGTTTTGATAAAAACACAGAAAGTTCAGGAACAGGCAGAAAACCTGAAGACAGGATAATTAATAGTCTATTGTGTTTATCCTTAAAGAAGACCACTGAAAGAAGGGGGTAAGGAGAGCTCTTTAAGGACGCCAGAGTGTTTTGACTCTTAGCTTGGTGAGCGGGCTTGGTCTCAGATTAAGCACATTTTTCACTCTAACTCAAGTGGTTGAGTTTGCATAAAACTCACATCATAATCTGACTGCTACTCTTCTGCCATAGTCTGTTATGGAGGACTGATCCTGACATAGATGGCATTAAACATAGGAAAAAAATGGCTTAGTAAATAATTCATATTCCAAGTATTGCATTTGGCATATGAAATAAAAAAAAGGAACTTTACCTACTGATTTTACAGATAAACATAAATTAATACTTGTTTTCATTTTCAACAGTATAAATTTAACATTATCACTATTATTTAATTTTTCATTTTATTTTTCTTTATTATTTCTTTTTTCACATTTTATTGTCATTTCATATATTTAATATCTTTTATTGTACCACCACATTTTATGTATATTTTTATGCTGACTGCCACTTTGACTTTGATTTGACTTTGATTTTTTTTTTCTTTGATGGTAGGACTGTAAAGTTTTCATGTGTTTAGGGGGTAGGAGTTAATAAGTTATCACTTCTTCCTACCCCATTTCGACCATGATATGTTAACTGAGACAAAAACTGTATCTTTCTTCTTTTTTTATGCACTTCTTGTTACTGTGCACTATCTTATTTTTATACTTGTATCATGTTCGAATAAATTTCATTTCATTTCATTTCCTTATTGAGAATTTATAAATTTTTTTCTGTCACTTTTTATCATATATTTATGATTTATGTTCCTCCTCCTAATATTTCCTCTCTTTGATTTTCAACCTTCTTGTTATTTTTTATTTATCTGTTTATTTGCTGATTTCTGTTTTATTTCCCTTGTGTGTTCTCGTTTATTTTTCCTTCTGACTCTTTGTGACACTGTAAGTTGAAAATGGGGAAAGGGAGAAAAGGAATGTGTGGAGAATCAGCTTCATTATCAGTCACCTTCCAGATCCGAGCTCTGTGTACTAACTCTGATTATCAACTGCGTGACGTCAGATTTATGCGTTCACAAAACTAACTTTAGTCTTCCAAGTTATTGGCGGTTTCTTTTAACAGTTTTGACACAGACTGCTGTGCCATGCTGATGCCTGCTTTGAAAACTTTGGGAACGGGTCTTCTGAGCTTCTGTGACCACGAGCAGGAAGCAAAACCTGCCTTCCCTGAGCTCAACATACAGAATTGCCTCTATTTTCAGCTTAACTGTTTACCCTTGAACTATTAGCATATTAGCCAAGCTTCTGCTAATAGCTGACAGGACAGCCAAAATAGTCAAACAAGTCTGCCAGAGATTGTCAAGTCAGCAATTTTAGATTGTCAAGTCAGCAATAAACTGACTATTCTCAGGCCCACCCACAGAGAGGACCAAAGAGTGGACTACAAATGGAGAATAACAGAGAGTGGCTAAAAACTTTGAACACACAGCTGTCCCCCCGTTTTATGACAGCTGCCAGGAAACACAAGTGTGGTGTATTCTGTCAGTGTCGTCAAGATGCTCATGTGGTGATGCTTCAGGAAAAGGCTCTGCAGGCTGGACTTTGGTTTGAACAGCGAAGATTGTGTTACAGCTGCAGCCTAAGTGAGCACAACTGACTTACAATATGAAAATATGTTTTAAAATTTTGCGACATTCACATGTTCCACATTGACAACTTGCTTGAGCTCTGGGCCATTTTGTCTTTCGGTTCTTTTGAATCGTCTTCGTGCTTCTTGTTTTCCAAACTCAATGTCTTTTGACCTTTGACTTGTTATCCTGAGTACTGCAGAAAGTCCTTCTGTGTGTTCAGACACTGCACTAGTTTCACAACTAGAGCACTAGTTTGAGAGCTAGAGCAACACAAATCTTGTGTGATTTTCCTCTTTACCTGGAGCTCTCCACAGATTGATCTGGGTGGACATGTGCATGCTTGTCTCACTGACCGAGTGAAAAACTGCACCTTCAAAGAAATCTTGAACACAAAGTAAAGTACTGTCTGAAACAAGATACTTGAGAGAAACTAAAGAGGACATAATAAACCAAGAAAGTTGACACTAAGTTGAGGAAGCTAAATAGAAATTCACAAAGAACGAGACAAAAGGAAAAAAAAATTATTAAAAGGTACAAGACCTTTTAAGCAACAATTAATTCAGGGGATGAATAGCATATGCCAAGACTTGAACAGAAGCAAAAATATTACAGATCATGATAGGAAATAGGTGAACACAGTAATAAACTATGAAACTGTACTAGATGGGGGAAAAAATATATATATATTTGGCTTTGCCACCAGTGCTGTATTTAATGTCATCACACTTGGTGTCTGTCCGACCAAATGTAAAAAAAAAAAAAAAAAAAAAGCTATACATTATAAACCAGGCAAAATTAGATTTTTGGTTCCGGAAATTGAAATCTAGAAAAGCACATAATTTGATTTGTTAACTAAGTACTTTGTGCTGCGGATTAAATTAAACACAACATTATATACAGATCAGATATTGCAATTCTCTACTTTACCTTATCTTCAGTTATAAAGTTATTTCTTGTTATGGGTTTAAGTTATTATGGCTTGCTGTTGCTTTGCTTTGTGGAAGGTATGCCTGCGATGACATGAAAGAATAATTGGAAAAGACTGGTTTGATGGTAATGTGTGTGGGCATGTGGGAAAGAATGCATTTATAATTTTAAACACAACTAAGTGCATGTCTCTTCACATTATTGTGAAGATGTTAAGTACAAAGCCATTTAAGATTTTTTTTTCTAATGAGTTTCCAAGTCACTGCACACATATGTAAGTTATGCTGAACGGTGCAGCATCCTTTTACTTGCTTTGCTTTTGTAAAGAAACGTACCTAAAATGACAAATGTTTGGGTTAATTGCTAAAGAAAAAAGTCTGTTTTAATCTAGATGGGATATAATTAAAATCAGCAACTTAGGAGAGCAGAACAAAGGAAGATGTGATCAGATAATAATGCATCTCAGGCTGTTTGTAGCCAAAATAATAAGTGATTACTCGCATTTTATTACCTGGTAATCTCATAAATTTGTAAATAAAATATATAAAGAAGCAATTGCCCAACTTGTAATGATGTTGGTCTTTCTAGAATATCACAAGCTATTTGTAGTAGGAAACCATGGTGAAAATTATTAGTCACAAGGGTGCAGGTAGCCCTTATCAACATGAAGCTCAGGTGCAATTTTCTACTAGAGGATACGTTTTAGGGCTATTTGAGGCTATTTACAGACTCCCCAGTTCTGTTCTTCACAAAGCCTTAATCAAATCTACAATTTAAAACAGTGCTCACACTGTGCATAGTTATTGCCATACTGAGCCCTGTCTGGATAAAATGAAATAAAGGCATATAAATGAAGATATAATAATATTGAAGATATAAATGAACAAAAATATGAATGATCCCAAATGTAGGAAGGGGTTATGTGCAGCAAATTAATAAGTTTATAAAGGAGCTAAAACCCAAGAAAACCAAAGGAAAATGCAGGGTGCTGGCCGATGGCATAAATCCCACAATAACCACAGGCTCACAATAAACATGTACTTGGTTGCAAAGAGTGGCAACTGTCTATCAAGCCAATCAAAAATATTATTTATATAGCACAAATTCCACAGAATAAATGGTTACAACACTAACAAAACATAAGGATCTAGCAATAAACTGAAGAAGCTAGGAAGCATATGTATGCACTTGGGAGAGTGAATGCTTACTGGAAACCAGGTGTGTGTTGTGAGCAACTGAATGAGTTGAATCAATAACTTAACATGAATTTAAAATAAGTCTGGGGATGCACCATTCGCATCACAGTATTTTGGGGCATTAAGATAAAATACTTTACAAACTCCCATGGACAATTTATCCTGTCCAAAACTGAAGGCAACAATGAAACAAAGAAAGCACAGAAACGAGTAAAACTAAAAACACTAAAAACAAGAAAGATAAAGCTATGAATAATGTCAAAACTTTTCACACAGGCATCTTCTAAAAAACAGACAGTGGCTGCTGATAGACATGCACATTGGTTATTCGGTCTAAATTGTCCAAACACACAGAAAATCCAAAATAAGCTGCTGTACCCGAATTCAAAGATTTTTCCATCTGCATTCACTATATTTTCAACCTACTGTATCCACCTCCCTCTTTTTCTATTAACTAGATTTAGGATTATTTAAAAAAATGGAATCTGAACTTTTGATTCCCACTCATAACCAAAAGACTTTTAAAGAATGAGAGGAAAAGTGGGGGTGGTAAATCTTCCTGTGTGATTGTGCTGCTATACATCCTCTACACATGATGTTCATTAATGAGCAGGAGCTGTAGTCTACTTTTATCACGTTAGTCGTATCATCCTTGTGGAGCGTGAAGTTTTTTGTTTTTTTTCCTATGCGGCTGTTTTAATAGATGGAAAGGACAGGAGATTCAGTTCGATACACGTTAGTGAGATCTGGTGGCTGTCCACACCACCTGGCTGTCACCACCTGGAGGTAATGACTCACACTATTAGAGTCTGTATGTCTGTGAAGGGGGTAATGGTGCTGTTTCTGCACTGAATCTAAATTTTCATCATTACACTTGATGGATCGAAGGTACTTGCACATATTCCTCCAATCAGTCGATCTCTATTAGGTTATCCTGTTTGCATAGAAGTCCATATCCATTACTTGACTTCTTTATGTTACAGAAATTGAACATATGTGAAGGTTTATGAGAAAACATTTCCCTGATTTTTTTGAGAATCATAATAATCTGGTAAACGTATTAAATTATAGGCAACAATAAGTCTGCGGTTGGATCCAATTCATAAAAATGTAAAGTGGTTCCTTTATTTTTATATCACTGTTCATACATCAGTATGGAGAAAGATATTTCTCTGTTTCCAGGCTCCTCCTGGGAGACCCTGCAGGCTTCCCATACCGGAGGGATCCCTGCAGGAAGTTCTTGGTTTGTCCTGGTGTCCAATTCCAGCTGGACTTAAAATTCCTGCAGAAGGAGACGAGCTGTTATTCTAATCCGATGCTTCAATCACTGCAGCCGACTTCTTGCAACAGCTAAAATTTTAAATTATTCATATTTTTCAAATTATCATTGAAATTATTAATAGATTTTTTAATAGAAAAGTAATTTCATTGGATAATGAAATGTTAATGACTCTCATTCTGAAGGTTATAACTCTCCATTCCTTGGCGATATGAGTTTCGAGAGAATTATACCAACCTGAATCGAAGCAAAAACATTAAAAAAGCTGTTTGTTTTTGAAGCCCCTAAATTCTCTGGTGATGACTTTTATAAAAGCATCACTTTCAAAGTGCGCCGCTTTGTCACCGCCTGTGCTCATATCTGTGACGTGATAGGTTGGCAGTGCCTGCTAGGTGCTGTCACAACAACCTGATGAGTGACAGTAATGTTGTCAGGTGAGGAACCCAGATAACCCCCGTCAACCGTATCTCCTCTTTCCGAAACAGCTAACAGCGCCTCTGGCTGTGTAGACAACACTGGGAGATTGACATTTGCTTAGCTTCTACAAACTCAAACGCTCCGAGCTGCATGCCGAGCCGCATGCCGAGCTGGTCCGGAGCTGCGCTTGATGTGACGTGTCGTAGAAGTTCCAGAACAGCTTATAAGCTGTGATTTGATTGACAAGAGGCGGAAGATTACTGTGAAAGTGAAATTGTTTGAACAATATGAAAAACTAATGAGCAGTACACCCTTCATGGCATGCTTTGTAACATGGTAACACGGTTCAAAAATAGTTCAGAGTTAAAAGTTTATTGAGGAGAACAAGCGATTGTGCTCCTAAAACTGTAAATTTAAGGAGTACAAATGCCAACTGATGAGAAATGTACACACATTCACCTTAGACATGCATTGTTGGAATCGGTGGACCTTATTTATATGATATAATAGACCTTTTAACTTAAAAGATAAACATCAAGGGTGAGCATTAAGGTTTGGAATAGAGTCTAGTGAGGTGGCAATTTATTGTATCAAAATACACAGTATACATTCGTATAACATTGTACCAAATACTGCATCTGAGCAGTCTTTTGTGATTGCAGTATTGCTACATTGAAATCACGACGTTGATTTCTGTTCAAATCAACGTCGACCTCCATTAGGTTGAGATTGACAGAATGGAGATCTGGTTCCTCCCCCATATCAAGGAACCAGTTTCCACTAAGAAGTGGACAACACACATCCATAAGTGTGGTTTCTTTGCAGATTGCTGAAGGACATTTAAAATGTTTTAAGGCTCTGCGTTTATATCAGAGCTTGCTTACTTTACAATAAATTTAAACTTGTGCACCCCATTCAGAAATCACTTAAATGGTGTGTTGCTTGATCAGCCTACCCTAAAAAAAATAAAAAATAAAAATAAAAAAAAAACAGTTTAAACGTCCCACTGGCTCTGTATGTACATTTTAATACACACTCAAACATAACTTTATGTTATCCAGCAATTAGCAAGAAGATTTATTATATAACCTACTTAAAATGTCTTTTGGTATTTCATCTCATAAAGTGCAGAGGATGACGCTCACTTCCAATCCTTTACAGATTTTTAAATGTGATGCAAGCTCTTCATTTTATGTGCAGACTTATAGGGAATATTTGGGGTTGTTTTTCCCTTTCCCTAGTTATTACTATTATTGCTCCTTTCCAGGCAACAGTGAGGGAAGCCTTGTGGAGAATGTCCAGTTATTTCACTGTGGGATCTCTGTATCTATAATTGAATCTCTTTAACACTCCTGGCCATTATAGGTGGTGAGGGGCAAAAGGAAAGGATAGTGTTTTTCCAGCTGACATCATAGGCATCCATATTTAGCATGGAGACGAGCTGAATGCTGCACCTGCTCTCAGCACCTGCACTATCTGATTGGATCCACTTTAGTGTGTGTGTGTTTGTTTCTGTGTGCATAAAGTTCCTTGATTGCATTTGAGTACGAGTACCACTCTGGGTGTTAACTTCTCCCCACACAAGATACTTAGAAGATCTTAGAATAAAGCTTCTTTTTTTTGCCAACTAGCTGCAATGACTCCTGTGTCCTTTTTTTTCTTCCCTAAGGCTTTTGGTCCACCATCTGTTTGTTTGAGTGATGGGACCCTGCATGTATACAGATCTTTCACTGTGTGTGTGTGTGTGTGTGTGTGTGTGTGTGTGTGTGTGTGTGTGTGTGTGTGTGTGTGTGTGTGTGTGTGTGTGTGGGTGGGTGCGCGTGTGCGTGTGTGTGTGTGCGCATCTGTGTTGGAGTGTGACTTATGTCTAATCGGAAAGCCTTTGGGGTTTAAATGCACATCTTTGGAGCTGTGGAAAACCATGATTTCACAGCAGACATCTGATTGGCAGTAATGCCTGAGTGTAACCAAACTGCAACACAGTGACGGTTGCAGCCAAACGTGATTAGAGACAGTAATGATGACAGGGGGTCAGGTTAGTCTGACGGAGAGCAGAAATTATGTTGTGAGTAGCTTGGGAATGGATACATAAGCCTTTTTGAAGGGGATCAAGTAAATATCCAGGATATTCCTATTGGTCTGCAGTAAGACAAGATTAACAGCTAGAGACTCTTGCAGACAAATAATGGTTGCTTTAAAAGACCACATGTGCACAGCAGTGGATTTCCTTTTGCAAAGCATTTGAATCTCAACTTTTATGTAATATATTTTCTTTGGGAATCTTATCACGGCAACAAGGCAAATTGCACTTGTCAGATGCTCTGAGCTGAACCAGCACAGCTTTCTAGCATCAGCAGTGTGGGGGCAAAAATCATGCAAAAATCACAGTCATTGTCTCTGTAAATGTCAGATTGTCACTTTCTAAAAGTGACAGCCTGACATTTATAACTCTGTTACAATCGGACGGGCATGCACAGGTCAGACAGTAATCAGGTTTCTATCTTCTCCCACACTGTTTCTGTCTGAAACTATAAGTACAGCGTTATAAATTCTTCCCAGGAGCTTAAACCCATTTGAACCATTCAGTTCTGTGAACAGTCAGCATTATGATGGCGATGTGAGTGGGTTTAAAGAGATGAGAAGCTCTGACGGGGACTAAAAATTAGGATTATGCATTTGGATTACAACATTTAGAAAAAAAAATGTTGCTTCTTTTTAGATTATGACACAAACAGCTTGTTTAAAAGGGAAGTGGGGAGGAAATCTGAATTTTCCGGGCCCATTTTATAACACAGTCAAGTAACTATATTACCTTCATTTGTTATAAAAATGCTATATATGTGAAATGTGACATGTCAATTTTAAGGCTTGAAAATGCCCTGTGTCTCTTTAAGAATCTCCTATCTTTCCAACACTCCACTTTCAGCACATCATCACAACCATGCTCCTCCATGATGCCATTTACATCTATTCTTAGGAGCACTCGACTGAGAAATAGATTATTTGATATGCTCAGCCAAACATCTAAGAAGTTAAGTAAGAAAACAAAGTAGAGATGTGTAAGACCAACAGTATGGACACTCTTCTTTTGCAAAATAAATGAATAAATGCAAAAACAAAGAAAAAAAGAAGAATGTTTCTCGCTTATCCCAACAATACAACTGAAGTGCATTTCAAAACATATTAATCCTTCACATTTTGCCACTTAAAATTACAAATTATAATATATTATAGAACCACTTTCATTCAACCAACGCAAACTATTGTTTAATTGTTTAATCCATCATCCCATCAGCTTTGACCAGGAAAAGCTTTAAAAAGAAAAATCATCTCCACAACATGATGCTTCCACCACCAAGCGGATGGCGTGGTCAAAATTAAATGCAGTGTTAGTTTTCCACCTCGCATAGCCTTTTGTAGAGAGGCCAAAAAGTACAGCTTGGTCATATCTAAACAGAGCATTTTCTCACTGGTTGTGCGTCCCTATCATGGCTTGTGTTGATCTGCAAACCAGGTTTTTAATGGCTTCCAACAATGGCTTTCCACTTGTCTTGAATCGTGTAGACAATAGCTGGATCTCTACAGAGTTATGGTGAGCCATTTGGCTGTTGCTCCTATGTAATTTTTTGTGCTTTATTTCTGTTATGCTTGACGTGTTTCTTGGTCTTTAGGATGCTGCTTGTTGACTAATATTTTCTAAGAACCCTTTGAGATCTTCTAAAGAGCAGCTATTCGAGGAAGGTTACATTGAACACTGATGTACTCTTTGTAGTAATTAGGGGACTTCTGAAGACAACTGCTTGAACTGGATTTTATCGAGGGGTGTTAGGGCAGAGGGGGCTGAAAACAAACTGTGTGAAAACTGAGCTCAGTAATTCTTCAACATTTACATGACATGCTTGCATATAAGGGAATTGGATGCGGTCAATTCAGGAAAGGTAGACCCGTGTGAGAAGTGCGGGAAAGAAATGGCCGCCTTGACACAGAAGAAGAGTGGGAGAGAGCAAGGGATGACAGAGCCAGATGGAGAAAATGGAAGAAAGAGGATTTATTGAGGCTGCAGGGAAGAGCGTTGGGATCGCTCTCTGATGGATTAGAGAAATGCATGGGAAATGGAGGAAAAAAGGGAGGAGAGAGTGTGAAGGGAAAAAAGCTTTTTGTCCTCCTGCGGGCAGCTCCAGACTCTAGTATCATTAATGTAGTTGAGAGAAACGTTTTTGCTGAGAACAAGCTTTTACTTAAAGGACACCTGTGGGCATTGCAGATAAAGAAATCAGGAAAGAGAAAAAAAAGGGACCGAGACGGGGACAGGGTGACATTCGGGATAAAAGACAGACTTTAAAATTGGACTGTGGACTCTTAACGTCATCAGTGGGCCGACAGAGTGCAATAGAATGAGAGGATAATAGCAAAGACAGGAAGTTTACATTCTTTTACTTCACTTCCAGGTTTTTACAGAGGGGCGAGAAATGGGGCTTGTGGGTCAATCCGTTTTTGGACAAAAACGGCCTCGCTTTGCTTCAGTGGTTTTTTTTTGTTTTGTTTTTCTTTTCTAGATGTTTGTCAGAGTGTGTATATCAAGACGAGGAAGGTTCCTTCCTCCATTTATAATACAAAATAAAAATTTAATGCCTTGGCCAAAGCAGACTTCGGGCTGTTATGATATTCTCCAGTATATTGGTCGGCTCCCACTGAGCCTCCTCATGTTATCCATCCTATTCAGATTCCTTTGTCCATCTCTATCTGTTCAGCACACAGTGAGCGGAGACGGGAAACAAAGACTCTAATTAGTCAAGCAATTAGACTCTTGTTTTGTGTCCTTCCTTCATCCTTTGAATTACATACTAATAGCTGCCTTCTTCTCTTTCATGGCTCATTTGCCCTTCACTTGCTCTTTCATCTTTTTTTTGCCTCTTTTCATGAAGGAAGGTCTATAAAAATGGCTTTTTAAACTTATGTGCTATAATCCCATCTTCATTTTTGTAAGAAAGCAGTTCATTTACCATTTATCACTCCATTTTTTATCTATCTTTTTCATCCATCTAACCATCCAACACACACAAACAAACTCATTTAGTCTCACCGAATTATGTAGGATGAAACACCTATGTCAAATCCTGCAAATTAACGTGGAGCAATTTTGCTTTAATTCTTAAAATTTCTGGTGTGTCATTTGTAAAAAAAAAAAATAATAATGGTAAAATAAAATAAATCCATCAAACTGATGCTGACATTTCTCTACATTTCCTGCACGATAAGCTGTGGCAGCTGTACATTTTCTCCTATGTAGCACAAACTAGAAACAACGATTTATGGAGACTAATAACAAACTGCAGCGATTGATTGTCATATTTAAAAGCTAGTTATTTTTTTTATTTTTTATTTGAGTCTAATAGAAATAAAAAGTCACATAAGCCACACATTTTTTTCCCTCACTGTCTGAAATTGAATCAGACTAAACTTCTGTTTTAGGAAAGTTAGAATGACCAATATTATTCATATTTACTAGATGCCAGACAATTTAGCAAAAAAAAATTTTTAGAGGTTGTAACGTTTTTTGAATGAGTCACATCCAACATGATGATATCATGGCTTTGGAAACCCATAATATGTTTATTACATTAATGTTTAAGTTTAATATTATATTTTTCACAAAGTATCTGATCTTGTACATAGACTCCAGGTATTCTGCCAGTTCTGGAAGTGACTTAAAGGGGGATTATTACATGTTTTCAAACTTGATGACGAATATTGAGAGTTTTGTTCAGATGAAGCATCAAATGTTTTGTGTCTGTTTTTGGTGCAACTCTGAGTCAGTGTGGCGGCAGACAGAAACCTCTTAACTCTACCATTAGATTATCCCCACGAACAAGTCAAATTATGGTCAGACATCCAAAGTGTAATGAAGGGTCAGGAAATGTAATGTTGTTTCATAATAGCATTAATGTGGTCTGGACCGGGGTGAAAGCTCCATGAAGTCAAACTATAAAACAAACATTACTCAATTTTAGATTATTAGAAAGAAAGACGTAATAAATTAACTTGCTTTAGCACAGATTTGTTTGTGCTTTGCCTTTGGAGAGCGTAAAATGCCTTGTTCATCTGTTTTTGTTTTTTTTTGTTATTTTCTTGTTTTTACTCCTTCAGTGATGGATCGTTTATACATCATAGTTGTAGGAATTGCGTTGTTTGTATCATTTTTGGGAAGGGCAAGTGAGGCAGCTAGGAACTTCAAGTGACACTTAGGTTTGCTGGGTGCAATTTCAACAGCTACACAGACATCCCCTACTTATGAAAGAGTGACCTTTATAGCATACTGTCACTGCCCTCCTGCACCTGCAATGATTTATTGGCTATACAGAAAGCTTGTCAGTGGGATGATACAGCGGAGCTTATGCCCGGTGCAGCACATGACTGCCCCCCCCTTAGGCCTGTGTCCTTCAGTTTCAACTCAGCCAGCAACATCAAAAAGTAGAAAAGAAAACACACACATCAAAATATGTTGTTTTTTTTATATATTGTGCTTTTTTATCTTCAGCAAAGTTAGAAGAAGATGGGTGAATGTACTGCCTCAAATCCGAACAGAAGGACAGAATTTCATTGCTGAAATTATTTTCTGAAGCAAACAAAATGTTTGTCGGACATATTTTCTCCTTTCTCCAGTTAAAGTGCTGTTTTATTGTTCAGAAGATAATTTGCGCATAAAAGCCAAACACTCTACCAAATGTCGTTTGCTGGAGCATTTGATGTGCTCATAGAGCTATGCATGGAAGTCGAGCAGTCGGTTATGGCTGCGTTTACGTCTGTTTTGGGAGTTAATGTTGTGTGAAGAAATGCTCTGTCCTTCATTCCACATCCAAAGTCTGGCCAATTGCATCAAAAATTGTTTTATATGAATAAACCATTGTTTGTTTTATGTGCATATTAAATTGATTTGGGGGAAATGATGTACGTGAAGAACCTTCAAATTATTTTCACAGAAACAGCTGTGAACTGGATGAGTGGAAAATTATGATTTATTTGGAACATTGATTTTCTTCATCAGGCTCTAAAGGGGTGTTTTTTATATGTTTTTCATTCAGGATTCAATAAAGCTGCTGCTCACTGTCATCTTTTACCGTTTTGCCCCTGGCATAAAATTATTTGCTAGGCACATCTTCCTCCATTCCACAGAAGCATAATGTTTTGTTGTGGTTTTAAATTTGGTTAAAAGATTTTAAAGCCTGATAACATTTCTTTGGGGGGCTTTCAGAGGCCAAGAGTTATAATATCAAAATAAACACTCACAAATAACTCACTGGTGTGTCAATAAAAATCAGAGCTGAAGAAAAAAAAATTATAATTATCTTTAAACAGCAGGTTACATTAAAAACAAAATTCAATAAAAGCATAATATGATGACCATATCCATTTTGTTTGAGAGATAAAAAACAGTCTAATGAGGGAATAGGAACTGGTGTCATCGGGATCCCTTAGGAAGTGTCTATTGGTTGTAGGTACAGATAGGTTTATGTGCTACAATTTAAAAAATAAAATCACAAGAAAAAAAAAATTGTTGTGAAATATTTTAATAAATCTAAAGGAAATCTCTGTAATCGAGAAGGAAATGGCAAAGAACCAAACTTCATTGTACTTGATCTTGTACTCGTCACATTTTCTTGCGTTTAAAATCAGATTTTACTGTAGAGAGTATTCTGATTATAATCTAACTGCAGCTTTTCCTGTTTTCCCTGTAGCCTGATATCATCCAGGCGATACTATTTTGAGATTCTTCACAAGCAAGATGACAAGGGATCAGACCACGTGGAGGTTGGGGTGAGTTAACGCAAAGTTTCTTCTATTTTTTTTATTAGAACTATTATTCCTCACAGCTGTTGTTAGTCAGAGTTTATGGATTTCAGAGTAGACATACACTTATCCTAATCTAGAAGTTCATCTAAAAGTTTCCATTTAATTTCAACTTTGTACTCTATAGTTTAAATCCATGTAACTATGTATTTTCTTGTGCAAAATGAGTGTGAACTGGTGTGAACATATTGGTCTGTATGAGGTGATGAAATTTCCACACGTTCAAAATAAGGCCTGATTGATGCATTTAAAAACAATGTCACATTTTTAAAGAACAGCACTGATTCAAAACACATATTGATTAAAACAACTATCAAATGCTGACGTTGGCCAGTAAACTGCTTATTTTATATGAAAATAAGCAAACTGGTGCCTTATCAGTGTTGTAGAAAATCAGGCATGTGTGACACAGATGCATGATAAAACTTTTCATTAATTACAAACATTAAAACTGTGGAATGGCCCAGATGCTTCAGTTGATAGTTTAAATTCAGAAGTCAAAGTCAGTAGTTTTGTAAATGAAACCTGGACATTTACAACTCGCCTCTCCCCAGCAGGGAGAGGCGAGCAAATAGAAATCAACCCATTTATGCAAAAGTAAAGACTGAGCTGGTGAGAGCTGGCTCATGTTACGATTCATTAGGTCGTTGGATCACAGCTATTCAAATACTCAAGCCATTGCTTTGCCTACCAAAGAATGCAGAGCACAGCATTTTTAACACACCTCTTTCTTTTGCCTTTATTTTTGTTGTCAGTCTTGCACAAGACCTTAACATTTTGTCCTTTCTTCTATTTGTGGCAACTCTCCAATGCACCATTTTCTCCGCATAGTGGTGTCTCCACCTTAGGCAAGGCTCCAACTGGAACTTAACTTCGAGATGAAGTGTCAAACAAAAGCCCACATCCCTTATATAACCTTTTGTTCTGAGTATGTAGGCTGGTGGCAACAGGAGATCACTTAGGTGTGGATGTAGGATATATCTTTTAACTAGCTTTGAGTTATTAACATCCCTGTCAGCAGTTGGTATAACACCAACCGTGTCAGTGTGATGCATCTTCTCCCACTGTAGTTTTTTTATGTTTTATCATCCTGAACATTAGGCATATTTCCCCCACTTGGATTTTTATGTATTTTACTGCTTACACTCCTTTTGTGACATTTTTCAGCTGTATACTCGTTCCCATTTTGTTTGTAAAGGCTAAGACTCAGAACGTTCTTTTATTTTATTTTTCTTCTGTGATGCTCTCTGTGTTTCTTTTCTCACATTGATTGGGGTGATGCAAAGCTCTGTGATGACAGATGCATCATACAGGAAGCTGGTTTGTAATAAGATGATACAGCAGCCAAAGGAGAATAGAAAGTTGCTTAGGCTTTTGTAAACCCTTTAGGATTTTTTTTTTGTGTGTTCTGTGAAGTATAGTTTGGATTGGGCTTAAAAATCCAACCTGACCCAGTGGATCCCGTCCACATTGTGTCTGAACTCGATTCAGTCTGACTAATTAACTTTAGCTAGAGCTCAGAACCTTAAGTAAACCCAACACAATATTTTAAACTGTTAACAATTTCAAATACTTTCAGATCTTCATTGAATGAAATATCACCACATTAGAAAGCTTGTAATAAACTGATGAGGTCACATTTCAACTCTTAATATCATCTAAAAAAAGTACAAGCCTCCCTCCACCACTGGCTAGTACATTTATTGTCAAGGGAACAGAGAAGTATGTTGTTGTGCATGTCAGTACTGCGAAATAAAAAAAAAGTTGTAGTCTTTGGTAAATGGTAAATGTTCCTCCGTATTGCAGCAAGGTGTATCAAATAACCGTCTTTCTGTTGTTTCCCCACAGCGACTAGTACGTTCTTCTTTACAAAGGTGTTTCATCACTGTATCTTGCCTCTGCTTCGTCTACATTTCACAGCATTCTCCCAAGATAAGTTTGACTCACATTGCATCTTTGTGGTGCTGTCAGCAAAACAGTCTGACGGACCACATTGAGAGCAGTACATGTTGTTTAATGTGGCGAACAAGAGAACAGATGAATGGTGTGTGTAACAAATCACTTGCATTTTGTAGGTACAATTCAGCAGAGTTTAAGGAATGAGTTGGGAATCAGTGATCTAGAGTATATGTCTCATCCGTTTTGAGGCAGATTCTAAAGATGCATCAGAATAATTATAATATAAAAAAAGTAAACTTAAGACTAGTCATCTCAGCTTGGTCAGCTTAACATTAATGGTCCAGGTCAACTAATAAATGGTAAGCAAAATATCTGGACCGAATAATGTATGGTATGAAATAAATTTTACAATTCAGTCCATACCATCATTTCAGGGTCATATTTTTCAGCAAAATCTGATCTATCATTTACAGCTTTTAAAATATCTGTTATTCTTGAGGTTATGTCTGAGAAACAGGTATTCATTATAGGAATCTTTAAAGAGTTGTGTGTATATGTAGCAACTTCTATTTATTCAGCTAAAAATATGGTTTAAAAGTGCTTGCTTTAAATCCTTGCTCTAAGCATACATTTCATTCACTCTGATATCTTAACCAGAATGCTTTATCTAGCCTATCCTTGGCAGACTTTGGTTTAAAGAAAAAAGGTGAATATGTTTTGTCTGACTGGAACATAGTAACGTTTTGAAGCAGCCGGTCAGAGTCCTGACTTCAGTCTGATAAAAGAGTGAACAGAAAATATGTGTGCCAGGTTACAAATTTGTAGCACCTGTAAACCAGCCCCAAATATTTAGATTTTTGGCTTTAAAAACTAAAGGATTTGCTTTTTGCTAACATTTTAATGGCTTCATAGAAAATTAAAGGGCAAACGGAGCCAAGAAAATGTAGCCAACGACAAGAATAAATATTCAGAAGTAATAATTTTCAAGTAGAAACGCACAAGTTTCAGTTTCTTGCTTTTATTCTCTTAAGCGAAAACGCTCATGGTGTTTTCAAAATACGTAGATTGGTCCAAGTAGATAAAGTGTAATGAATATAAAAGTCAGCAAGTTGAAATTATATGCTTGGTTGTGTGTATGTACGAATGCGCCGTCTGAGTAAGGCTTTCGCACGTGATTTAACGGTGGAATACATTTTATTCCGCGACAAAAATAGCAGATTTACTGTGACCAGCCCACAACAGCATAAGCCCAGGGCTCACATAAATCTGCAGATATTCAGGCCTTCATTTGTTAAAGAGCAGATAGTGGGAATTCATTGCTTCCTTTTCCCTCTGTACGACGTGTTCTCCATAAAGCTGTGATTGTACAGTGAAAGGTGGGCCTATAGTCAAGGAATGTATTTGTAAAGCAGCTCTTCCTTTGAACGCTTGAAGCATGCCGTACTGAAAGATACTCTGAAGAGTTTTGGCTTGAGAATGAGAAGGAAACATTCCTGTTATGATAGGTTTCCTTCTGTTTTGTTGCATTTAGTATTTCAGAAGGCTAGCTGCTGGAAGGTGGGACATAAATAATGAATCAAAAAGGGACCGTTTTAAAATGACTCAAATGCATATTTTGTAGGAGCAGCGGGGATTCTGCGCTTTGGCTGTATCTATCCAGTGCATTCACCTGCCTTCAACCCTTTCCCCAATTAACTTCAAATAAAGTAGTATTTTTTTTTTTGTTAGAGTTATAGGTGGCTGCTTAACATGATAAATCATTCCTTGAGCTGCGGTTTCATTAACTTTCTTAATTACCATCTGGATCTTTGTCAGTGAAACACAGGACCTTTCCCACCAGCCTAATGGAAAACATCTACTGATCGCAGCCTGACAGGACGACGGAAAGTGTTGCCCATTAAGCAGAATGATTGAGGGGATGACAGAGGAGAAGAAAGCAACACTTTAATTAGCAATGGCAACTTTATGGACGGGCAGTGGTGTGAGGTTTAGCTGCGGGATTTTAATGGCCCTGTTTTAGGACTCCTAGTGGGCCTAATCCCAGACTGATGACCAAGTATTACTCTCCTTCCATCGCTGCACTTGCACAGGCTCAGCTGCACAGTCATGGCCACAAAGTCCTTTCAGTATCTACTATGAAATTTCCCTCAGTATAAATCAGCAGTACTAAAAGTGATCTGCAGCCAGGTGCTTAAATACAATGAGCATCTCTGTGATACATCCCAGGCTAATTAAGTCATTACCATTTTTCTTCCTTTTAATTTAAGTATTTTTTTTAAGTTGGATCAAGGTTTTCAGATCTGAAATTTGTTCAAATGTATTTTACATCACCCTTTTTATGCAAGTTTTTTACATTAATAGATAACACATTTCAATACTCCACCAAAAGAAAACTTTTGCTTTTTGTTGCTAAATTACTGATCTTTCTATTTAAGCCACCTCATGATAATGAGATAACTTTACACTTATTACTCTACATATGAATTTCCAGCTATCATTTGTCTTCAGCACAGTATTCCAAAACTGTGTCACCAGATTCTTAATCTCTAAACATTTGTGGAACTGGATTTTCCAGGCATTTTTCCACCTCTAGGTAAGTGTGGGGAAATATTTTAGATATTATTTTCTGCCTTAATATATTTCTGGATTAAAAAAATATGTATACATATATAAAAGATCTAGATGTTCATTAGCAAAGGTTTTGAATTGCTTTGGTTCATTATTTTTGTCTGTGTGCTATTCTTCCCATCCATCCATTCTACCATTCATCCCCCCATCTGGTCGTCCGTCCACTTCATCTCTCTTTCAATACATTCTGGTGTATGTGCAGATTTGGAAAATTGAAACTTGCTATTGACTACTTTCGAGATGTCAGCCACATTAGGCTTACTATAAACTTTTGCATTTGCTAAATGTGCCAAAAAGATTAAAAGCAGATGTGCTGTCACAAAAAGCACACACACTTCTTCCACACTCCACCAAAAGGAGGTAGGTGGTCTGCCACAACAATAACCATGCACTGCAGGACTCCATTCCTGGCTCATTTATTTCATAGCACCAAGGTGATGTTTTAAGTGCTAGCAGTGGAATCCAATACCCCACACATGCATAAGTATTCTTAGCCAGGGCACATAACCCAAAGCTTTCTGTCAATTCATAGCACCTGTTTACTTATTTGGGTGTTTTTGGGTGTTGAAATGGGTTAAAATGGTGCTAAAGGGTCAGTAAGAGTAGAAATTAATTTGTAAGTGCCGTCCATTTAACGCTGAAACGTGTTTATAAGCCCTGATTCCAGTCATACACCCATTTAAATCTAGAATTCACTTTTCCCCACGCCAGTATTGGCTCATATAATGAAATCCTCCTTCAAACATATCTTTAGCATTACTCAGGTTCCTGTCATGTGCAGCTGCTTTCTGAAATATAGAGAGCATGCTTTTTGAAACCACAAGTGTTGTTGGGGCTTGGTTTTGTTATTGTTCAGGGTAGTGAACTTGTTTGGGTTATGTTTTTCAGTAGCTAATAATTTATTTTTACGTTTTCAGTGTATTTCAACAATGACCTCCACTGGAGGGGTGGGGGGATCATACAGATTACTATTTATTTTATCTCCATTTCTATTTCCATTTTACTCTCAGCTGCTTTTACAGCATTCGTGTCCTTGTCCTGCATACCAAACAGGCCTTGTACAGTATGTTCACTCCTTGGACAGACTAGGATAGAGTTTTAATCTACTGCTGTTTATCTGTTTCTCTTCTTGCTGGTGCCGAATTAACTAAAAACCTTTTCCAGAGAAAGACATTTTTGCTCCAGAATTAACCGAAAGACTTTCCCTTATTTTCCATCTGTTGTTCCTGGACAACGTTCAATTCGTCCTGCTAAAAACAAGGACATTTATTCCAATAGTTTTGTTGTTTAATAAAGAGGCAGTAAAATATAAGTATATAAATAAAAAAAAATCTTTTGACTGGCATAAACGTTATTTCACAGTGCTGTCTTCTCCTGATTACTTGACAGTAGTTAAAATGAAGCTTGACTCCAAACTACTGAAATAAGCAGGGAGTGAGATAAATGCTTTGCTATACTAATTGTTCTTTCATTAGCTTGTTAATTGTCACTTTGCTTTCTTTGCACCACAGCTGCAAGATGTAATTCTTGGCTTGTTAGCAGCATGTCATTCCCAGCCAAGAACTGTTTCTCAGTTCTTTGTCTGAAACGTGGTGGACACTCACATGTGATCCTCTTTCTTCTGTCTACCCTTAAGTTATATGAAAACAGATTACTTAAAAAAACATCTGATTATTGGTTGGCAGTCCTCTATTCTTTTCTTTGCACACACATCTCTATATGTTTCTAAGCTTTAAGATCAAAGATCATAAGTTAACTGCATCTCTGCCTGCTGAAAAATATATTAGATGGATTCCAAATGTCCTAAGACGGAGGTAGGATATGTCTCTTTTTACAAAAGAAATGATACAAAAGAAAATAAATTAATCTCTAAATACTTTACAGCTTTCTAGTCCATAATGATTTTCATTGTAATAGCCTAGAAAGAATAAGACAGCAATGGAAACTACTGTGCTAGTTAAGTGACTTATCTGCTTTGATTTTACTACTTCAAAAAAAATTCTTGTCATGACATTTTAATAATAGGTTAACTAGATTTATCGAAAGATATAATGTCTTATGTTTATAGTCAAAACTTCTATTATAAATAAAGGTTAAAGAAAATGGATGGATATCTTTCTGGTTCACTTTTACACTTTCTCCTGGGACCGTGCCATCAGGTTTGTTAAAGTCTTACTCTGCTCACTCCCACAGTTATTTTATTTTATTTCATTTTTGTGTTTACGCTCAGTTGCTTCGGGCCCAACGCCAGCTGTCTGTGGGTAAGGCAGCATTTAAGCGATAATTGGTATACCTCTCAGTATACCTCCCTGCCCTTCATGGAGCACAGAATTACCAAGAATTACACAGTTATTATTAAAGCTAGTTCTGGACGTCGGATGTTCCTGGCAAACATTTGGTTTTTCAAATCCGTCAGATATCTTTACTTTCTGTGAATTTTGATCTCAAGTCAATCTTAACCAAACATGTAAGGTCAAGATTTGCTTAAGCAGTTATTTTCCATGTGCTAATCAACTTCAGCTCCTCAGGCTTGTGAGGAGTTTAATTAAAGGAAACTTATACTTCAGTGAACTTCAGTCAGCTCTGTCAGAGATTAAAAGTTCTGATTGTTCAAATGTAATAACCCATCTGTGAGTGTCCTATTTTATTTATATATATATATATATATATATATATATATATATATATATATATATATATATAATATATAGTATATATATATAAAATGAACACTTGATATATTTCCCTCTGTGAATAGCAAATCTGGAAAATGTGTGGGTTCATTTTTTTAAACTGATTTACTGAAAAAAAATAAAATAAAAAAATAAAATAAATAAATAGAAATAAAAAATAATAATAAATATACTATATATATATATTTATCATTTTTTTATAATATATATATATATATATAAAAAATAATAATTATATATATATAATACTGTATATATATACAGTATATGATGTATTTTCCTTTTGGATGTCTAAACTGTTAGACAGTTTAGACATAGGAGGAGTACTCTGGCTTCTTTCACCACTCTGTGACGACGACCAGCATTAACTCTTTGGCCGACTTTTCTAGTAATTGTCGACCTTCGTGTCAGCGCAGTTTCTTGGCTAAGCGAGACAACCCTGAGGTTAAATTGTGCCATTTCTTTCAACATTTGGTGCTCTTTAATATTTCCCCATTGATAATGGTTCTCTTTCTCTCTGTTGAACTTTAAGAGGCACTTAGATTTCTTCCTATTGCTGCTTCCCCTCAAACACATAAAAATACATACAGAAACAAGTTAATACATACATTATATAAAAAAACATATTTATTACTCGTTTGACATTAATGCAGAAAAGATTAGATATTTTTTTCACTGGCAAATTCTGGATTCTGCATATACTTGGGTCAAACCTTCTGGGTGTTCTTCCACAAATATTTCAAATTGTTTTCCATTCCCAGTAACAGTCCAGTTCTTACTGACAGAATTGGTTTAAGTGAGTCAGTTTGTAGGTCATTTTTCTTGTCCACACCTTTGCAGCTCTTCATACAATATTTTTATGTGAATAAACCCCAAGTTTCTTGATTTATTCCCAGTTACCACAAAACACTTGGTGGCAGTTATTTCAGCTCAGAGTGTGACGAGGCGCTTCTGTTGAGGACCAGAGAAGCATTTAAAACATTACCTAACATATTGGTTTGGATAGTGTTCTTCCCTCTGATAATCTAAATTCTGATTTGAATTTTGTATTTTCTCGGATTATCTTTGTGTGATAGTTGTTTGACAATCTCAAAAGTGGGTAACAAAAAAGCAAAAACAAAAAATCTATAAGGAGGCAAATACTTTTTCCACTGCACTGTACACACTTGAGATAGCTCTGTAATTGACAAGGTATTTCCATTACACAGAGTTGGACCGTATCTCCACGCATTCATTGCTTTGGAGACCATCATTGGCTGATATCTCCCCCGCAGTAAACCTCTGCGCTGGAAAGATAAGATTTGTCTTTGGAGTGTAACCTCTGACGGAGGCACACATGCGTGAACTGTTCTTTATCATCCTCTTGGATGGAGGAAGGACTTTTGAAACCTTCGAAGTGTAACCTGGAGAACTATTAAGAATTGCTGTCCGTGCATCCAGCTTTTCTAAAGCTCTGTACGGCCGAAGCTGAGAAAACCTGTGGTGCCTACAACACGGCAGAAGCTTGTTGGGAGAATCAGGACCGAGTCGACTTGCAGTTTCCTTCTTTGTGCGTCCAAATCAGCAAACAAACGCCTTTCCCCCAAGGACTCTTTTAGCTGTTCTAGCTATTGAACTGTTTCTTTGGAATGGATTTTGGAGATTGTTTTAATATACCTGAAGTTGATCACCTCAAAATAATAATAAATTAAAGTGTCTGGGCTTTGACAAATTAGTTAAATAAGATGATTTAGCCATCGTTTTTTTATGTTGGCTTAATGCTTCTAATTGAAGACTTGTGCTGTTAAAATGCTTTAAAACTGTCACGTGTTCTTTTCTATCCAAGTCAGAGTTTGAATAACGTGCATTGAGTGATTGATTTCAGTGTTTCAGTTTGTTCATCATGGGATTTGATCTTTTACTCTTTACTCATTTTTCTTCCCCTCTCCTCAGTAGTTTGAGGCATGCTGGTAGTTTAAGTGTAGAGTTAGTGACAGGATGTTTTGACTGTAAGGTTGAGCTAGATTGTTAATAAATATTCAGACTTTATTGGAAAGAAAAGTGTCTGTGATCCTTCTGGTGTCTGTGTGAAGAGCGTCTGCTGTCCGTTGAATTGATTTCTTCCTGATGATTCCAGGCAGTCTGGATGGTACCCCCAATCAAGTAAAGAAGCACTATCTTTATTAATAATTCCATCAATAATAAATTATGAATCATACATATTAAAAATGAGCTAGAGGTGTGCCGATCGATCGGTAACCGATCATAATCGGCCGATTTCCGTGAAATCGGTGATGATCGGGATCGGCGATCATTGGCTCTGTTACCGATACCGATCACTTGCATCTCATTTCCCAGCCTGCCTGTCCAGCTGGTCTCGTCTTTCCTTCACATGGTGCAAACGCGCAGCAACAAAACCTAAGCGATGTGTAACTATAACGCACTGAGTGAATGAGGACGTTTCTGTGTTGCGGCGGAATATTGAAGCAGGTCAAAATGCATCAACACAACGAAGCTAGTAGACATAAAAACAATGACGGAGTTTGGCTACATCGAGGCTCAGTGCAGTAAAAAGACACGGAGGATCAGACAGCAGGTAAAGCAGCGCGCAGCTACAAACACTCACCCGGATTAGCATGACGGTCAGAAAGCTAAACTAATAACCTGTAAAATGATTAAAGTCTTGGAGCTGCGATGTAAGACGCTGGTTCTGCTGTTGAACCGCTGCTCCGCTACAGGTAGTAATATTTAATATTTAGTAATATTTCACACGGAGCCGCTTCTGTTCCACCTGGTAGAGACTCACACCGAACCTGTTTAAAGGTGCAGCATCTGACCTAAAAAATACATTTTACATACGTATTAAAACTTTCTCTGTCCTAACATGAGACAGATAATCTTTAAAAAATAATTGATCTCCTCCCTGTTCTGCATAATTACTCTGCTCAGTCAGAAACAGCCAATCAGAACTAGCAGTAACCAGCTAGCCGCTATGCTAACAGGAAGTTTTCATTCAGTAACTCTGGATTGTTTTTGCAATGGATCCTGTATTTTCCTTTAAATGTTAAGTTTTATACTTGAATCTTTTGGCAATGTTGAGAGGTTTTATTTTGGCTCTTTGCATTATTTAGCCTCTTCAGAGCCTTCATGTGTTTTCAGTCTGTTAAAGTTAGTATTATTGATAGCAGTTCAATTTGCACTATGCTTGTTTTGTTTAGTTTTCTTCTTGGAAAAAGTTATTAAAACAGGTTTTTGTCTAACTTAAGGTGAATTCATGATTCCTTTTTCCACATAATGTAACGGTAGTGTTTATGATAAAAAATAAATAATAATTATGTGATCGGTATCCGCGATCATCCCTCAGGGGTGATCGGTATCGGGAGAAAAAAACCTAATCGGCACATCCCTAAAAATGACATAAGTCAAGCATTGCCACAATTCTTGTTTCCCCAACAATACGCAGCTATGGGAGGCGAAAGACCTTAAAAATCAACAAATGATGAGAATACATGCCATACATGTAACATAAAGAGAAGGCGGAAGCATTTAGTGCTTACCAGAATGCAGACGTCAGAGTGCCCATTTAATTAAATCAAACAATATCAGCAGCTGTTCATGTTTTGTCCATTTTCTCCTTAATGATTGATGACTGAAGACTCGGTAGCTGTTTCTGCCTGTGTGCTGCAACCCCTGAGGTTGTACAAAAACGGTTACAGCACTCTGCACTTCTGTCGTGTTGTTGTGTCATTTGGGTGAAGGCAAACCTTTTCAAAAATCATCATCTTAACTTTTTTTTGTCCTCTTTCGACTTTCCCAGCTCACTTTTCAAGACGAAAATAATGACAAAATGGCGAAACCTTTTGTGGCCAGCTGAGCCGCGCCCCGCTGCGACTCAGCGTGACGTTGCCGCTGTGCCCTTGTTTGATGTTCCTATGTTTGTGTCCTTCTGTGGGCACCGTATGGGTCCCTCAGTGTCACCGCATCAACATGGCTGCAAACTGCTGATATGAGCTTTAGATGGGAGAACATAACCTGTTGCTTATGAAATGCTCCTTAATCTAAATGGGAGTGTGTTGTGTGTACAAACACTATTGTGGGAAGATTTGCATAGGGTCTGAGGTGGGTGTTTATATTTATATTCTCTAAGGAAAGGTTGGAAAATGACCTGTCTCCCATGATTACATCCTTGGTAAGTGGAAGTGACGAGGTAATTGTGAAATCTATTTAGGAGAATTGTTGCCTGTCTCTCTTCCTTCCTCTTGATGCTCCTCTGGTTCAGGTCATTAGTTGATTCCCGTCTATTTTTTCCCTCCTCTCCACTCTTTGTCATCTTTTTTCGTGTTCTTGTTTTGTTTACAGTCGGTTTTCATTTTTCTCTTGTTTACTCCCGTCCCTGGTTCTTTACAGCGCCGAATTTCATACTCTTGCTGGAAAATGTTTCACTCTGCTGTCTCTGCTCTCGCAGAATAAGTGAGTTTGTAGAAAAAGAAAAACAGAAAAAAAACTCGGCATCAGCCAAATTCTGTGATTTTGAGATGCTCAGTAACAGAGAGAATGTCACTTAGCTGACAATCCGCCATGAGTGATTCCTGTTCAGATTCGTGTTCTACATGTTCAGGTCGTGTTCTTACACAGTTGCCTTTCTTGTGTGTCTCATTCAGTGGCGGCCGTTCCTCCCAGGTCTGAAGTATGAAGTGATAGACTCAGCTTACATCTCTCTCTACACAGGTAAGGACTTTTTTTATATATACATAAACCTTTCATTTCAGTTTATTTATGACCAATGTCTATAATGTCTATATGATTCTATTTTTTTTTTTACTTTTAAACAACAATGGGCTTGCTTACCATTATTATATTTTGAAATGTTCTTTGTTATACTTGGTCTTTGTTTTGCTTGCATGTAATCTTATCACACACAGAAACAATTTGAAATGTAGGTCTAAGCGTCAACATTTCAACAGAACTAGGTTGGTTTATTGTCTGTCTTCCATTAAATGTTGATTTGATCATATATTTTGGATCAAATCAAATCAGTATTCTGTTGAATACTTAAAGACTCAATTTCAGTTTTCTGGCAGCGTTCAGCAGATGATAAAAAAATCATATCTTTAAAGTTCTAAATATAGGATTATACTACGTCTATAAAAACATCTATAACGGGGTTGTTGTTTTTTTTTACACACAATACATAATCCAGAGGTGTCATTGGATGTGGCCGACACCGCACATGCTCTACTTGTATCATGGTATTTGCAGCAAAGCTAAGAACTCTGCACTCTGAGTAGGTGCTTAACCTCTGCAGCACCAAGAATAGCAATGTGTCACAAGGCATCAGTTACACTGAAAGCGGAAAATGCCTGCTGCTCCAGAAATGATGCGCAGAGTTGTCAACTTGAGCAAAACCGCAGTGTTGCTTGGCTGTGAGCCAAACCCCGCAGCCTTGTTTATGACGAGCTGTGACAGAGAAGAATGAGGCCTCGTACATCGTAAGAGGTCACTCGCTGGATTCAAGCATTACCTTCTCATCATCTTCCAGCAGTCATCCATCCAGTCCTCCTGTGTCACACCCTCCTTCCTCACTAGTTCACGTTGCGTACACTGGCCAGAAAGCGTTTGAGATCCATTCATGTTTTGTGAAATTATGCCAATGTGTGTGGGTTCTCATATGTATGCTTGGCGCAATTTAAGAACAAGAGAGGGGAAGTTGTATCAAAGTAATTATATTACATTTTCATTTTTAATAAAACCTTAAGAAATATCCTTTTTTAGAAGAACAGCCTATTAAAGATTCACATTATGTTTCATGGATGCAAGTCAAATTGGTTTCCTTTCAATCTAAAAACTGATTTTTCTTGTTTTATCTTGGAAAATTAAACCTGATACTGCAACAGTAGAAAGCGTTCTGTGAACTTGAAGAGCACTCTAAATAAGAAAATTCTATAATTTCCTATAATTATTTTTTCTGATCTTGCCAGAAATAGTATACCTGATTTAAACTGGATGCTTTTGCAACATGCAGATATTATGCTTATCCCCTAAATTGTCAATTAGATTGACGTTTTCCATTTCATAAACTTTGTGTTTGCTAATCCAAATTTTTGATCTGTGTTTGGGATTATCGTCTTGTTGTACCACTCAAAACTGTCCACATTTTAACCATCTAATTGTCAATTTGAAGAATGTCATTGTTTCACCCAGTTTGTAGAATCTAAGATTACCACTGGAAGCCCACAGCATGATGACACAGCTACCATGCCTGACAGTTTACACAAAGTTCTTCAAATGTAATTCCTCACTTTGACTTCTCCAAGCCTTAAAAAGTGCCAATTTTCGAGATGTTTGTTTTGTTGTTACTCCGATGAAAAAAGAAATCCCCAACAAAATCTGAAGTTCCCTACTTCAAGACATAAGCAGAGGAGTGATCAAAACATCTTATTGTCAAACAAAAAGAAGCTTACAAAGGCTTACTTTGTGTACCATATGCACATATAGACTCAGAGTGTTGCACAGTTAACCCTTTAGAGGATGAAAATGCTGCTGACCACCCTGTTAATTACAAATCATGTCTTCCATAAGCCCTTGCTCCCGATTTGCCATTAATCACACATTCTCTCTCCTCCCTCCCCGCTATCGATTGATGTTATTATGACCGTTCTGTTCTGGATTTCTTTTGACCTCCAGATTATTTTTCAATGTTTCTCTTTTGTTTTTGCTACTGTTGTTCTTTATTCATCAGATAACCTTTTTTTCTCACCATCCTCCTGCTAGCTTTTTGACTTTATGCACCCTGTCAATAACTGTGACACTGGCAGGATTTATTGATTAGAAGGAAACTTTGTAACAGACAAAATCACATTGATAACAAAACTGACATGGTTTCTTTTTCCCCCAGATGAGTCCAGTCTGAAGATGAACAGCGTGGATCACATCCCTCAGACTTTGGCCAGTCACATCCGGATCCCAGCAGAGTTTCGGCCACAGGGTCTGGAAGGAGACATGATCACACCGCATGGAGCTGATATGCTGAGGCCAGACCCCAGGGATACTTTCTACAGCAGTATGTCTGCCATTCAGAATTTTGCCCTGTTTGCCTTTTCCATAACGTTTCATCCTGAATTTCTGGCTTCTTGTTTCCTTTTCCTGTCTAATTAACTGCACGGTTCCCAGCGGACTCCTACTTGCTGCATTCAGCATTGCTGTAATTTAATCAAACTGCTGGCATTTCTTTTTATATTTCCTGGTTTTCATATTTTCCACTTTTGACCCGCTTGACCGTTAATGTTTTTATGTAAATTTCAAGTGGCATAATTGTTTCGCAAACAGTCGAGTCATTTCTTTCTCTTCCTTCAGCCCCAATGATGGATCCCACTAGGCTGCAAAATGTTCTTCCAGCCTGTCTCTACTCTCCAACCTACGTAGTCAAAGATTTTCCCATTGCCCGATACCAAGGCCTTCAGTTTGTAAGTCAAAAAGAAGTTTTATGTGCTTTTGTTTTAATATCACTGGTGTTTACAGATGACGTTATGGACTCTATTGCAGATAAATGTGGCCAAAGTTAAAGTTTGATTCAATCAGATCCCAAAGCATTTTCTCGTGGGATCTGAGGAGATTTTGGACAGGTCTGGATGTTTTATTTAGAAGGAAATGCTTGTGGTCCATCCATATTAGTCACATGCAATAAATAGGCTGGGAGACATTTCTGCAGCTCCTTCAGATTTTGCTGTCATGAATTATAGCAGCCCTCAGTTTCAGTATTGTTTTTCATCTTGTTCCAGTTGACTGGGCTTTGTTTGATTGATACATTTTTACCAACTTCCTTTATGAACTGAATTTGATTGCACATTATATTAAATAAGACCAAATCAAAAATGTAATTGGGTTTTAATTTGTCTTTATGATTGGATTAAATTGATTTACTCATATTTCCATATATGAATTAAACCTGTTGGTCTTGTAGAGTGGTCTTGGATTAAATTTGATTAAAACTGGAAACCAATTTGACTTGCATTCATGAGACGTAATGTGAATCTTTAATAGGCTGTCCTTCTAAAAAGGATATTTCTTAAGGTTTTATTAAAAATGAAAATGTAATGCTGGTCTTCTGTAAAAGTCCAACTATCTCTGGGAAGGCCTTAACCACTCTTTCAGCATTCTAAGTACGCCTTTATTTGGAGTTCTGAAATTGAATCCAAACCATAGGGCACAAAACAGAAAGAAATAGAACACAGAATCAACAAACTCTTTGTGTCCATATGTAAAAGTGGCAATTGTTGGGCTCTACTCCCCTCTGTGGGAGTACAGATGCTACTGCAACAGATACAAACATGGGAAGTGTTCAATCGAATCTCCTCACTGTAAATTAGGCTTACTGGTTAAATCTCTCTTGGTTTTTGACAAAGTTGCAACTAATTTGAAGTTTGAAGATTTAAAGTAAGAAGAACAGTGGCTTCCTTGCTTGGGCATGTTAGAAAGAGGAAACTATCAACTCTCCACATGAGATATCTGAGGAGACAAGTGGTTTAAAAACCTGTAAGGGCTTCAGACTTCTTTAAGTCATAAGGCTTAAAGAAGTACATCACAACTGTGTCCTGGCACAAAAAAGTCAGCTTCACTCTGCCCGCTGCTTATTAAACAAGTCATGGGGCTTCTGGGATTCTGTTCTGGGTACGCATAAATTAAAACTGGAATGTTTCGATTCAGTGGATCAGTGGTAAGCCCTGCAGGAGGAAGGATGAAGCTTGCCCCGGAAAGAACACCATGCCTACAGCGACACTTTGCAGTAGCTTAGAGAAGCTCTGGCGCTGCTTTGTTTCCTTTAGTGCTGAAAACCTTCATGGTGAAGATTCAGTCAAGTATCAGGAAATCCTATGAGAAAATCCCATGCCATCTGTGAGGAAGGTGAAGTTTATACCATCAAATAGGACAATGATTTCAGATTCCACCAATGCTTTATTTCAGAAGAAATCCTGAAAGACACAAGAGTATTCATTGCAGTTGTCTGACTTGAAACATATTCAAAATCTCAAGTGAGATTTAAAATAAAAAGATGGTTGCCGGATACAAAGTCAATAATATTAGTGAATTTAAGGCCTTTGTCTTAAATTCACTAAAAATTCTTCATGAATTATTCCAGAAGCTGTTCTGTAGCTTTGAATCGGTGGTTGGTTACTTGTAGATTAGATGCAATGCCAAAACAGTTGATAGCTAATCATTTGTACTTATTTTTTAATTAAATGTGAAACGGCTAAAATTTCAAATCATCTCCTTGCTCAATTCAATAACAAAGTTGTGTATGACAGTCTGGACTGAGATGCGACTCTTTTTCAGGTCTACCTATCTTTTGTCTACCCTAACGACTTCACACGTCTCACCCATATGGAACGGGAAAACAAATGTTTCTACAGAGAGTCTCCTATCTACTTGGAGAAGTAAGCACATTTAGCTTTATCTGTTTGAGAGACAAACAAACATTTGTCTATGTCTTGTGCAAACAAACAGCTACGCAGAAAAGTGTCCTAGCGACCTTCATGGTACAAGCTTATACAAACTACGGCCTCCACTTACACACCTACGAGTAAACCTTCAGTTAATGTACGTGGTCATATGTGGGTGCTTCTTCTTCCTTTGTCTGCCAGATTTGGTTTCTATAAATATATGAAGATGGATGAGGAGGAAGATGACAGACCGTTCTTTTTCCCCAACCCAGATGGTAAGTTATAATGAGCAAACACATATTCCTTACAATAATCCCTGCACATACACAAAAAAAACCACACAAACCTGCAGCTTGTATTTGAACAAATGTTCGCACTGTTTCAACTTTAAATCTCCTTCATTTGACAACAGACTTTCTTGAAGAGGAGGAGATCGTGGATGCAGAGGACGAGGCAGAGATTGTTGGCACGCATTCATCCAGAAAACCTTCTCATCCAAGTCAGCCCAGTCATATGCATAATTCTTCCCATCAGCACTCAAAAACTGGGGCCACACCAGCAGGCAGAGAGGAAGAGGAAGGTAAAGAAGATCTAAAAGAAGAAGAAGAGGAAGAGGTGGGAGAGGTCAACAGTATCATACATCACAGAAAAAGAAAACAGTCTTTTCACAGGGATAGACAGAATGAGAGGGTTCTGGACAGAGACTGGGGAAGGGATCATACCCGTGGAAATATGAGACAAGATACAAGGAAAGGACTTGAGGAAGACCAACCTATAGCTCTGTTACCAGATGTGGACAGTGTGGTCAGGGGTCGCACTTTGTCCTGGGTCTATACTGGTCCTGCAGACCAAGACCTGAACAAGAAAGCCAAAGCACAAGGTGGGAGAGGTGATCTTGAGGTACCTCCTAAAATTAGTAAGTCTTCGCTCCTTTTTCCCCAAAAAAACTCCCTGTCTGCACTCACCAGCAGAGCGAAGCAGATCCTCAGCAACTCTGCCCATAGCAACTACCCCCATACTAACAGTAACAAGCTGGTTGAGAGCAAGAAGGAGAAGAGAGAGGAGAGCAAGATCTACATTACCAGGCCTCGTCCTGCAAAGGAGAGAGAAAAAGAAAGGGAACAGCGACGGGAGAGGAGGGAAGAGAGGGCATCTCGACATCCTAGAGAAGTTTTCCCTGGAGTCTTTTTGTACCAAACTGGGAAGACCACAAGGCTGGTAAACCTGGGTCAAAGAAGACATGGTGGAAGGGGTGGGTCAGTGGTTAGGCACCTTATTGGTGCCCCTCAACTTTGGCACAGCCCTCCTACTAAGGACAGTAAGGCATCAGTACATAACAAAAGTGTCAACATTCAGAGTGAAACTGCAGAAAAGTCTTTTAACAAAGCAGCAATGACAAAACAGCTAAAGAAAATAAAGAGGAAAGGGGAATCCAGAGATTTAAGGACTACTGTCACAGCTGACCTGCCCAGTAAAAGAGAGATCCAGATCCCTTTGTCCTACCAC
The DNA here is from genome assembly GCA_033032245.1 of Poecilia picta. Classification (NCBI taxonomy): domain Eukaryota; kingdom Metazoa; phylum Chordata; class Actinopteri; order Cyprinodontiformes; family Poeciliidae; genus Poecilia; species Poecilia picta. The sequence goes on from CM065358.1 coordinate 16,175,456, forward strand.
CAAGAGCCTCCTCCGACCCCAGCCTCTGAAACGAGGTTAAGCTATACAGAAAACACAGTCCACACTCAGTTACGGGTCACTTCTTACCTTAGGACCTCAGAGATTACCGAATCTCAGCATCAGCTAAACCCAGACTCCCACCTCACAGACATCGATCAAGATACAAACCACTCTAATCCTGATCCCAACCCTGATCCAGAGCAAGAGCTGGAACCAGAGGAGGGAGAAATGTCAGATTACAGCTACGAGGAAGTCGAAGTCCGGCCAGGTTGGGCAGAGGAAAGCATCAATTGGCAGAGGACATTCTCAGTTAATCCGATGGACTTCGAGCTACTGCGATCGGACTGGAATGACCTGCGCTGCAATGTGTCTGGCAACCTCCAGCTGGCGGAAAGCGAAGTGGTGGATGTGCTGGCACAGTACATGGAAAAACTCAATGAACGCAATGGAGGGTAAGAATGAAGGTCCAGATCATGACTTCCCAACTCTTCTCAAATGCTACTACCATGCATGTCTTAGATTCATCTCTTTTCCAACACGCTTGAGTGACTGAATGAATGGTTGACCCAGGCTTCTGCAGTGTCGAATGGTATATTAATGAGATAATTCAACTATAATATTACTGTGTTGGAGAAGGGATTTGGGAAATTTTACAAGTTTAAACAAACCACTTTTCTTCCAGATTCTATTTCAGACAGATCGTTTTTGCAACAACCATCCTTAAGGGTTTCTTCGTGTGTTCTCCAGAATCTACACCCTGCTAAGAATCATCAATGTTGAGAAGCGCCGCGATTCGGCAAGAGGGAACCGATACCTGGTAGAGCTGGAGTTGATGGAGAGAGGACGCAGCGTGGTACGGCTTTCAGAGTACATTTACCTGCTGCTGCACCGTGGAAGGCAAGGAGAGGAAAGTGTGGAGAACACAGACTCCGCTCCGGCATCTGCGCCGCCCCCGCTTCCCTCTGCGTCTGCAACCAGCTTCACCACCCAGCATCCGTCTCCTTCCACCAGGTCCTCGGTGCGGCCCGGCGCGACACCGTGGAGCACTGCTTATGCTAAGCCTCTTCTCTGCCAGCCTGTCATGCTGCAATGGAGGCGAGATGTCATGGTGCACTTCGTGGTGCCAGGTCAGTCAAAAGCTTTCTTGCTCAAAAACATTTAAGTGCGTCATGAAAGAGGCTGCTTATCTAAACGTCAATTTTTTCTGTATGCATCATTGTCCTGTAGTGAAAAACCAGGCTCGCTGGGTGCAGCAGTTTATTTCTGACATGGAAAATCTTCACCAGCAAACAAAGGACGACAACTTCAGCATCATTATTGTCGATTTTGAGAGTGAGGACATGGACGTGGAGCAGGCTCTCAGAGAGAGCAGTGTGCCAAAGTGAGTGTTGGGAGATGTTTTGTAGCATGACACAAAAAAAGAGAAAAGAAAACCCTTAGAGCTGTTCAGAAGTTTTAAAAGTTCCATAATGGTGACAGAGATTTTGAGTTTGTTTTTTTTTTTTTTTACAATTTAACACTGCATTAACATGCTTTCTGAAGGTTGTGGTATTGTAATGGGCTGGCTGCTGTAGCTTTCACATAGTGTTTTTATACAAAGCAGTCATTCAGATTTTTCATGTCACATTTAGTAAAAATCTTCTGAAAAAAAACTCTTTTGACTTCTAACTTGGAAATTTCAATTTTTAGAAAATTGGAATTATATCTCAACCAACCAATCCCAATGGAAAACTATTTTTCTTCTTTTTTAATCTTTTAAGATTAACACAAGAAACAGAAAAACTCCATATCTGTTTGTTCTGCTTTTTAAAAAATAAATCAAGGTGGAGGTGCTTGGAAAACATGGTATTTACTGAGCTGGTACTTGTTATAAAATATTAGAGGACCACTGCCTTAAGGCTCCCTTCAGAGGGGTTCATTTGATGTTTTTACATGGATTTGTTTTGGCAGATATGAGTACCTCAGAAGAGAGGGAAACTTTGAGCGCTCGGCAGGGCTGCAGATCGGCGTGGACACCATTAAGGTTAGAGAAACAAACACACCGAGGGAAGACACACTGTGTGAGCTGGCAGGGTAAAACCCCCTTGCCCAAGGTCAGGCAGTGACCACTCATCCTTTTATAGGCTGATAGGCAGATGGAAGGAACACTCATGCATAATGAATCTATCACTGCCGGACCGGTCTGTCACGCTGTGCGAATCACCCATGTCTCTGAGCCCCTCCTGCTTCCTTTGACCATCTCCCACTGATCCATGCCTGGGATGGCAGGGAATTGCTTAGACGGGAAGCGTCATCCCCTTCTTTGTGCATGTCAAAGCTGTCACATCCATTTCATTTTATGGCTTATTTGTGTGCATACGGCCCTGCTGCATTCTTCGTTGGTTTCTCGATCACACATCCGTGCGCACCGATTCAGACAGGGCTGAGAAGCTGCCCAAAATCTGGATAGACGTTGATCCGCCATTTGGGTGTCAGGTCCGTCAGTATGAGATGACAGAGTTGTCACTCATGTCTAAGTGACCTCTGGGATATTTACGTTAAGACGAGCTTGTGATGCTAAGTTCACACTTCTCGCCTGTTTCAATCTTAAAATACCAAATTAGACACAAGTGACTAATCACTCTCATTTACATCCTTTCAGCACTTCCTTAGAGCAGTGTCCTTAGAGCAGTGGTATCCTATGGAGGGGGGTGGAGGGGATACAAATAATTAAATCTAATGATGCTCAGATTGATGGAATATTTTTATTTTTCTACTGCAGGACAGTCACAGTATAGTGTTTCTATGTGATCTGCACATTCACTTCCCTCTGAACATCTTGGAAAGCATCAGGAAGCACTGCGTGGAAGGACGCCTGGCGTTTGCTCCCATTGTCATGAGGCTGAGCTGTGGTAGTTCACCTCTGGAGCCTAATGGTAAGACACAGCTGCAAAAAAATAAATACATAAAAAATCTTTGCACATTTAAAAGATTTTTTATGAATTCTTGATTTGAGTAATCTCTTCTTCACATGACAATCTTGATTCTTTCACCAATTTGGACAGCTATTCAGTGGGAACCTTGCTGCTTTTGTCTCACAGGTTATTGGGAGGTTAATGGCTTTGGGCTGTTTGGAATTTACAAGTCAGATTTTGACAAGATTGGAGGAATGAACACCGAGGAGTTCAAAGACCGCTGGGGTGGAGAGGACTGGGAACTTCTTGATAGGTATATTAATTAAATGAAATTGTACATAAATAATTCCCTTTGAAAAATTACGTCCCTTTCTTGTGACCTTTTTTCTTTCTTTCTATGTATGATTCCTTTATTCTTCCTTGTTTTCGTCGTGCCCTGCTCATATTACTTGTATCTCACTTACTTTCGTTCATTTCTTTTATTCTTTATATTCCTAATGAAAAGACTTCAATCTTTACATGTCAATAAAATATTCTGCTTAGCTTCACTGTATTAGATTCTCACACATATGGTAGTTTCCGAAGTATTAAATGTCATGTAGAGAGGAAACATTGTTATGAAAGATGAGAAAAGGAGCCAATGTCATAATAATGTTGTGTGATTTTTTTTATTTTTCATTTTGTGCAATCCTGTCTCTAGCCTTTTTTCTGAGACCTTAAAAAGCACCCACAGCATCAAGCTCATGTGGATCAATGAGCTATGTTTTTAGGTCTTAAAAAAATATAATACATCTACATTTTTCACATATCCTTCATTGTGACTCTGAACTGGCCAACATAGATTTTTTCTTTTTTTACTTTTTATCCCGACTTGTTTGCTTCTTGATATTACATTTCCCCTTGTTCTTGTAAAGATGTTATAACGTTACAATATTCTTTAAGTCATTCTACTTCCATAAGCACATTTGGAAAAGATAAATGAATGTGCAAAAGCACTTAATTGTCTTTACCTTTGCATCATTATTTAGTTGTTTTCAATATATGCAAATATATATATATATTAGTTATTCTCCTCAGCCTTAGAATATTATCAAAATATTTAATCAGTCTAATTAAATAATCCCTGGCAAAAAGAACTAAAATCTCAGCAAAAACAAGCAGAATTTATTTTTAAGTGTTTCAGTATTTTCTCATAATTAAACACTAAGCCCAAATTGGATTCAAAGAAAACTATTTTACATCTTAGTCTGTCAGATTTTTATATTATTCTGACCTTAACTATGTAAGGCAACTTATTGAATGCAAGTTTATTTACCTTCTGTTTCCTCATCTCTTCCTGCAGAGTGCTGCAGAACGGTTTGGAAGTTGAAAGACTACGTTTAAGGAACTTCTTTCATTACTATCACTCTAAAAGAGGCATGTGGAATTCTCAGAACAAGAAAACTTCAAAAGGATAGCTCTTTATTTTGGCCAGAGCATCCTAAACCCGACCTGCAAGACCCACTGTGTGTTACAGAGAGACCAGTAAGAGCTCACTCACTGCCTGAACTCTGCCCGTTTTTTTTTAGAACTGGCTTCAATGAGAGACTCGTCTGTTTCGCCATTGGGTTCTGTTGCAAATTTTGTCTGGGTGAGGAAACTGAGTCCAAATAGGAAATTTGGAGGCATCGTTCTCTCTCTCTCCACAGACAGACCTGAGTCATCACTTTGCCTCACTGACTGAACTATTGTACAGAGAAAAGTTATTTTTGTCTTCTTTCTCTGTCCTAATTGGTGCAATTTTTTTTTCAAACAGAATGGAAAGCAGCTGTTTTGTGTGCACACATGCGTGCAAGCAAGTGTGTGTGTGTGTAACTTTGTATGCGTGTGAGTGAGTGACTGAGTGAGTGAGTGCTGGTTATGTGCTATAATTACAGGAAGCACCTTTTTTTTCTAACAAGATGTAAAAAAACAACCTAAGACCTTTTTCTAACTCGCTCTTACTTTAGAGCTAAGTAGAATGTGCATCAAAATGTTATCTCAGTATGATTCACATACAGTAGCTCGAGTAGAGGAGCTGTGTTTGGTTACGCAGTATTTCTAAATGCATTGACTACTATTTGCTGGGTGACAGAGTTGCTGAAATTCTTCTTACAATGGCAAACATAACAAAAAGGGGTGGAGAAATATTTTTTCCAAAAAATATTGAGATACATCATCTTTATATCTCTTTCTTACCTAGCGAATCTCTTCATTCTCCGTTACTTTCGTTCTCTGTCAATTTTTGATGTCCAGGTATTTTTAAATGCTCCTAAATATTGCTTTCTAATGTCAGAATAAGAAACAAATGGCTATCAGTGAGAACTTGGTTTAAGTTTACTTGCATTTTATGCTGCTGTTATTTAAATACAAGGTTAATTTATCCTGATTTAGTGATGATGCAGTAACTTGCGTGGGTGCTCCTCTTTGGTTTGTTTGAGTACACTTGAAGTTAACATCTTTAACCTCTACAAACAGGAAACTTTATGCCCTCCCTACCCCTAACCTCTGCCTGATCTGGAGAAAGTAGCAGTAAATGCAGCGTAAAAAAACAAAATCTTTTGCAGTGTTTGAGCTAATGTACTGACAGCTGAGCGTCTCTGGCATTACAGTGTTTGCTAAATATTTAGCAACCCTGATAAAGATGCAGATAAAGCCTTAAAATAAATTTGTCTTAATCTATTTAATCTATTTTTTTTCCTAGAAAAAAAGTCTGCTTTAATTTGAGTACATTCACTCTATGGCAAAAAAATATGTATATATAAAAACAAATGTTTTATTTAAAGTTTTAACAACTTTAAAATTAAGAAACCTGAAATAATCTTTAATTTATTTATTGTGTGTTTAAGTTGAACAGAGACTTTATGATCTTTGACACTACCTGTTGTTTTCCAGAGGCCTACCCATATATATTATGCCCTTATTTATGCCCAGTGTTTTAAAGAGGGCCATTGTGTGCTCAAAACTCTCAACATGAAATTTGCAATTAAATGTTTGGTGTTTTTTATTTTTTTTTTAGTTATATATTTTTCAAAGCGAGCTAATGCAACTGAATTTGGAAATGAATTTATTTTAAAGATTTTATGCATCTTTACACGGAGTACCAAGAATTGTGATTTGAAGAGATTAAAGCTACTTTTACGAGAATGTCACAGAAACGGCTATGAAACGCATCAACTGTCTTTTAGTTGAAAAGACCAGCTTGTGTGTTGATGCTCGGCTGTTTCACAAATGTGTGCCTTTATCAGGATTTGGCTGCAGGCAGTTTCATTTTTTTTTTACTATTACTCTAAACTCCGTAGATGGCAGGGACAGACGAAGTTATTTATCAACAAAACTGTATTGTCATTGTAAGCTCGGTTACACTGTAAAATGAGGATTTTCTATGTCTTATTTGATGGCTTATTGACATGTCGGTGTATTTTCGTGTGTCACACTAAATGAAAAGTGTAGACGTAAACACTGAGTAAAACAACCGAGTATAGGAGCAGACGGGGTGATTGAGATTGGGGAGCAGCTGCCGTCTAACAAGATCCCACCCGCTCCCATTATTTTGTCTGGGGGCTGTCCTTTTAATGGTTGTTATATTAAATGGCATCGTCTGGGGTGTTTGAGATTGGATATATACAGTATAAGAGCTAACAATCTGATATTGACTTCTTGATTGTCAGAATTTCCTCTTTTTATCTGCTACAGGAAAAAAGGCCTATGCTGTACATTATTTAACAGTGACATGTGACTATTTAAAAATAAAAGAAACAAAGTACAAGACGGTATATATAATAAAACTTTAAATAGGAAAATACATTCTGAGGTAATTTCTGTGAAATTGTTTTGTAGAGAAAAGGTTTTAAGAATGTATTGTATCTTTATTTTGATTTGTCATTTTTTTGCAAATAAAATTTTATGCCTATGTCTGGAAAATATTTTACATTTCTTTTGGTCTACTTTGGGGAGTGGATTGGTTATTTCAGGTCATGTTTGACAATCTGAAATGGCGATAAAGTGACATACACGTTGTGCCTCATCTCGCCACATGGTTGTGCTCAAACTACATACACTAACACACAAGGGAGTTTGGAATGCATAAACAAGCAAAAGGTCCGTGAAAGTTTCTTGTTTTTTAAGGGTTAGGTTTTTTTGTTGTGAGGGGGAAAAAATGATCAAATTAATTAAAATCCACTGACTATAGATGCACATAGGCTACTCCACAGGCTAGTATGGGAAAAAACAGTACAAAACCCTACATTCACCACACAGCAAAAGTGTTTTCACAATATCAGTCAGATGAATGTTAAATCAATTTATCATAAGACCAGTGCAATGGAAAATAATGAAACATTTTGTGTGTTTATTCGGAGTTGACATGAATTTGGACTTCATTTAAAGTTTGTGGATTTGCTCACACTCCCTGAGTTTGCAGATTTGTTTTGTGTGGCGTGGAGAGACCATGAGGTAAGACTTATTAGTCATTGTGCATGCAGGCTGGATGAGACAAGAGTTAACCTCTTCTGATCAACTCTCACGAGAGGCTTTAATTAACAGCACAGTACGGGCTGGTGTTATTATGACTGAACAGCTTACACCTCCCAGTTTCCGACTGAATGACTCACAGACTGTAAAGTTCATAGATATGTAATGTGTGCAAATCTTTCCATTTTAAATACAGTGTTCATACCTCTGAAAACTTTTCACACAAGACAACAAGCTTGAGATTGAACCCGTGCCTCAATCTCAAGTCTTTTGCAGTCTGTGATGGCTTTTTTTTCAGGGTTAATTATATTAAGCTCTAACCAAGTTTTTCATCAACTCCTGGCATTTTATTCTCTTTGCTGAAGAAAAGCATCCCCACAGCATGATGCTGCCAGCAACATGTTTCACTGTGGTGGGATGGTGTTTTCTGATTGATGTGGAGTGTTTGTTACTGCTGTACTGACCAGTGTTCTGAATTGTTTCAGTCAAAGAACAATAAGAGATATTGTTTTATAACATAGCTTTACTTTAAACTTGTTCAAACACTTGGATGTGCTCCTTGATCTCCATGATGCAGTTTGTTCACTAACGTTCCCTAAAACATCTCTGTGGTCATCGTAGAAAATCTGTTTGAATGGGGAGATTTCTGAAAGCAGTTGGCTGCATTTTATTTGAGGGTGTCGGAATAAAGGAAGCAGGATGTAATGCGAGGTTAAATTTTTCCTTCCACTTCACATTTATGCTCTATGTTGTGTAGATGTTTCTAATAAAATTTCCTGACATACATTAAAGTTTATAATTTTAACATGACAAGATATGAAAAGAAGTAAGAGGTATAAATATTTCCCTACAGCACTGTGCACTGCGTTTCCTAGTATATTTAAGCTTGTATATACAACCCCTGATTTAGACATCTCTGACATAAACCCATTATGTAATGCAGTTGGACCTTGTCCCGGTGGTGACACACCCTACTTTGCTGTGTGACTGGGTGCAGTGTGATTAGAAACGGTCCATCACAAGTTTCATCAGCATGTTTTTTTTTCATTTCACTTAAGCATTTCAAACCTCTTAACCAATTCTAGATTAGTTTGCATAAGCGATTTTCACAATTTTTATTGCTAAAAAAAGGTTTAAGGGGTATTACCTCTGATGAGCTGATAAAGAAGTACTATGTCAAGAATAAATGCAGACTTTATTAGGGGAAACAGAAAGGGGAGCATTTACCTATGTATGTTTAAGCTATTAAAACCCCGTCCCATTGAGTATAAGCGTTTCAATGCTCTTTCAGTGAAAATCCTAAGCCTCTATAAATCAAAGTAAACAAATAACCAACTTTTCATATCCTCAGGCTTTACATAGACAGTTTCTACCACAGTCTGGACAGATGTTAGACGTATCAGTTTCAAGTGACTAAACAGCAGAATTTCCTCCAGACACACAATATGGTACAAGTACAAACCATTGATTTATTGATACTAGCATAAATGTTTAGAGCTCAGACTAATTTATTTATTCACAAGACAAATATATGAGAAAAATAAAGAATTTGTTTTTACAAATGACTCCACAACTCTTCATCATTAGCCTGGCATCCCTAAGAAAAGTTACATTTGTAGCAGACATGTTGATACATACAAGTTGTAAAAGTTGAGGAAAACCTCAATACATTTATTAACATGAAATTTATATGAATAGTCACAATATTATGCTAATTTAAATAGTTTAGTTGAACTCTGAGGCTGAAAGACATTTTAGACACCATAACTCTTTGTACATAAAGCAGCAAGGGACAGCACTTTTTTTTCCTCCATGGCTTTCAAACTAGGTTCGGATTTCTGGTTAGTATCTTGAACACATGCTTGTCACTTTTGTTATCATTTCTAACAGACTACAGTGCAATATACTACAGACTGAAGTGCAATAGAAAAATAAGTAAGTTGTTAATGAGATTCACAACCAAAAATTAAACTGTCATAAGTTATTTTTCCACCTTTGTGCATTTTTTTTATACTTCTGCTTCACCATAGTCGTGTGAACAACTAGTTTCCCCAAATTCTTAGAATTTATGTATTATTTAAATGACAAAACACCAGGAAATGTAAATAATATTTGACAGATCATTTGATTAAAAACACATAATGCAAGGCTTTTTTTTAAAATCGTCATTGTCTTAGGTCTATTTTAGTGACAACATGCAATATTGCAAAAAAACTAGTATGTGCACAATAAGAAAGGGACGTGGTCCTCTACCTTTAAACCTTCTAAACTTCTTCTCTGATTGTAGCATTATAGAGGTCACTAATTATGGGAATTAATGCATTTACAGTACAGGTACGTTCAGTCACTACTATAGTCAAATTTGGAGTTGTTTGGTTGGCTGTTTGGTTGGCTAGCCATGTCCTGATTGGTAGATAATGTCATACTGTGTTGTCATTCAGCTGCAGCCCCGCCCTCCGACACATCTGTAGTTAGTTGTTGAGCCTCCTGCTGATGATTGTGCGTGAAGCGCCGTTGTGGAAGGAGAGAGGATCAGGTAACCGGCTTTTTAAATGGTCTTTTACAATCATTTTCGGACTGCCGAGCAACTATACCGGACTTTTTTAAATCTATGAAACCGAGTCTGGCAATATTAACAGCGGTAGCACGGTCTGTCGAGTTTCAAAAGACTGTTCTGCTTTGGGGAAAGTTTAAAGCCCCTCCAGACAGAGTTCGGCGGAAAGGTAAGACGGGTTCTCTTCAACTTTTCCCAGCGGGTTTGTAATTGTGACTGTTTGACAGAGTTCGCAGTAACACATTTTCTCTTCTGCTCCCAACAGTCGGCGTGTCAGGGATGCATTGCGTTGTGTAAACCAGTTAAACCAGCTTTGCGGGGAGTTTCGACGGCCGCTCTCGTTAACTTTTCAGAGGTTCCTTCACTCCTACGAAGTTAACTTCGATTCCCAACAATGGCAGGTCTGAGCAAGGTCCACATGAAAACCCTGGAGGACCTGACGCTGGACTCGGGATACGGGGCGGGGGACTCGTGCAAGTCCCTCAGCCTGTCCTCCTCCAAGTCAAATTCCCAGGCCTTCATGACGACCCCTCACCGGGGGAACTGGTGGTACTACTCTGGCTCCATGAACAGCAGGAACAACAGCTGGGACACCGTCAACACCGTCCTCCCCGAAGACCCGGAGGACATCTTCTCCAAGTGCCACCGCTTACCTGAGCTGGAGGAGTTCCCTTGGACCGAGGAGGAAGTGGCCAGGGTACTGCGCAGAGTGGCGGAGAGTGGCGGGAGCGCCAAGACGGGGTCCGCCTCTGTTTTCTCCCAGGAAGCGGTGCGACGTCTGTCCGCTCTCCTCCGCAGGGCTCTCATCCGGGTCTCCCGGGAGGCCCAGCGGCTCAGCGTCATGCACTGCCGGTGCACGCGCTTCGAGGTGCAAAGCGCCATGAGGCTGGTGCTCAGCTGGGCCCTGGCGGATCATTGCGTCTCCGCCACCGTCAAGGCCATCTCCATGTACTGCATGAGCGCAGGTGAGCTGCTGAGGAAGGGCAAGTCCGCCCGCTGCGGCCTCTCCTTCTCCGCGGGGCGGTTCTTTCGTTGGATGGTGGACACTCGCGTCTCCGTCCGCATCCACGAGTACGCGGCGATCAGCCTGACTGCGTGCATGGAGGCTCTGGTGGAGGAGATGGGGCTCCGGGTGCTGATGGCCGAAAGGGGTCATTCGGGCGCGGATTCCGGGTCGGGGTGTGCCCCAGTGACCGCGGAGGCCTTGGAGGCGGTGGTGAACAATGATGCCGAGCTGTGGGGAGTCCTGCAGCACTACGAGCACCTGATCTGCGGAAAGAATGCCAATGGTAAGCACATTTTAAACTACCTGGTTTGTGTTTTACACCTGGAGCAGGTCTGAAGTATACTGCCTTCAAAAGCGCATCTCAAAAACACAATGTATAACATAATCAAGGGAATTATTTCAGTAAATCTAATTCATTTTACTTTTTTGTGTTTTTTTTAAAATTAACTTTTTAAAAACGAATCTGAATGAAAACAGATTTTGATTCTCAAAAATGTTTGATGATGCTCTTATAATGACATCCAATTGCTGATTTGATAGTTGCCCAGTCATTGACACTCTCTATGGGAAAGGTTAGGCTACAAAAGATTATGACAAAGAAAATGACTGACCAAGAGGCTGGATGCAAGCTAATCAATGGAAAGTTAAGTGGAAGGAGAAAGTTTTGTTCAAAATGTGCACAAGCATCAAGAAGAATGGTAGGCATAATAACATTGGAAGGAAAAGCACATTCTTGAATTTGGGACAGACTCCTGAGGTTTGTGGACTGTGAAGGCAAATGTACAGTAGTTAAAGAGTCACCACACACATGTTTTCAGGACATGGACGACAACTGTTGCATTTTTTTGTGTTAAGCTAGTATTGAACTGTAGAAAACTACAGGAGAATACCTGAACAAAGGATAAAATTGTTTGGACTTTATCAATAGGTTATAAATTCCAGTCATTTTGATCCTGCTTCTGTCTGAAGTGGGGATTCATTTTTACTCTGTTTTTAAGTAAACACATGTGGTTACAAACAATACTATTAAACTTTAACACTTTCTTAACACCAAAAAGTATGGTGTTCTTGTAATGGGCTTGTCTGGTTTGGGCCCCAAATGAACTCTACTTAGTTACTTGTACATCACTGGGCTCATTATGTTTACATATTCCTCTGACTTGTTTTGCTTTGTGTTCATGCATGAGGAAACTTCATCAGAAAGTTTTTGCTCTGCCATAAAGTTTCCCTACTCTGTGCTGGTTACAGCTTTCCACTCTGGCACAGCCCTTGTGTGGAAAAGGTGAAGTGTAACCTCCTGCTGCATACAATAGCTGCTCTTTGTGAATGAACGCCTGATGGATTTGTTCCTAATTTGACTTGTCAGAATAGGAAAACAACGGTTCAGGCATATATGAAGAACAAAGAAAGTATTTTCCCTCTCAGCAGCTTCCCATAGAGAAAAGACAACTGTATTCTGCTTTAGGCAGCCAAATTTGCCCCTAATTAATTTCAGAAATGGAGAAGTCACAAGTCATCTGAAACCCAGGCAAGATACTGGTTTTTGCCACAGCCTCATGTTTACTTCTCTATCCTTAACTGACAGTGTTCACATCACTGTTTCAAAGGTTAAAGTTTCATCCTGTGCATATTTCCTTCACTTGCATTAATTGATGTCCACACTCACAGATGTTATATCCTTCTTATACCTCTTTATTCCAGCTCCAGCTGTGCATCCTGCTTTCTGGTCAATTTCCTGCACATCGAAATCCTTTCCTCAAAAATCCAAATGTTCCAATTCAAGAATCCACACAGCACAATTTCCATGACTGTGTTGGTAGTCCAGCGATGAGTTGATTCATGAGCTAGCGCTGGGACAATGTAACAACCCTTTGTTTGTGGCCTACTACCAGCTCCCCGGAGCAGAGCTCTTTATTGTGGTACAATGGTCTTTTTGTTGTGAGATCATGCAGCTTAACCCAATACAGAGGGATTGAAAACAAATGCTGGGGAGGCGCATGCCCCAGTGTGCATTATAGACAAATGAGGGGGAGAAACAAAGGGGTACATATAGAAGTCAAAAATCATGCTTTGAGGAAAGTTTTTATTAATGAAGTAGCATCATTTAATCATTTAATGCAAATATAGTGCACATATGAAGCAAAGACTTGCATTTACTTCCAGCTAAATTCAGCCAGCATTTAGCTAAATATACATGCTTGCACAGTTCTTCAGTTTTCTTAAATTTCCGATCCTGTTCAGTTTCCAGTGGCTTTAACTACCCCATTAGGTATTCAGCGGCAATGTACTGGACTTGACGGTTGCCACATGCTCAAGTTGGCGCTACATCATCGAAAAAAACAGGTCCATTATTGAAACGGATGTCGTTTGCTTGAGTTTTCTAAGCGAACTATTTTGGTGAGTTCAGGTTTTTGAGGGGGAAAAGAACATCTGTGTGCATGTGAGAGTAATAACAACACACTATTCTTCTGACCACCCTGGCTATTTATAGAATCGATACTGACCGTGAAAGCCACATACCACTCTACCACCTTACCACCTGTAACTCCACACAACTGAAAGTAAATACAGTTGGTGACCCTACTCACCTCCCCACAACTACCACCACCAAAAAAGTAAAGACACATTCAATGCAGATTAGAAGAAATGGAATACAGCTCCATCTATGAAATCCCCTTGATTTCACTTAATTTCTTTTTGTCTGTCTTTTTTAAATTTTTGTTTTTATTTCATGCTGGTCCTACATCTGGAACTGTTTAAGTCAGAAATGACTTCAACGGCTCCAAAAACAAAACTTTCTCCTTTCCTCTCTCCCCTCCCCTTGTCTTACCCTCTCAGACTAAGTCCCACTTATTTCTCTCACCTCTGGCACCATCCCCCCGCCCCACTCTTTTTTTTTTTTTTTTTTTTTCCCTTTGCCATTGAATTTGCATTTGCTTCATCTTTATCTGTTTACTTCTTCTGGTCTACTGAGAGTGCATTAGAAGAACTCTGTTGCGATGTGCCAGGATCTCATTCATTACTCGTGCACAAACTCATCCGCCCATGAGCTTTCACATGCACGTACATGCTCCTCAAACCAATTTAGCCTCGTTTTGCATGTGTTCAAATGGCTCCAAAGCACTGGTTGGATCCTCTACACAATACCACTATAAAGAAAATCTGTTCCATCACTCTCTTATTCACACAAGAAAGCAAGTAAACTCTTCCCTGTACAATTTGTTCCGTTTGTACTGTGGAATACATTTAAGTGCAGAGTAGATGCTTTGCTAATGGACAGTGGAAGTAGTTATTCAATCATTCATTCTTTATGAATGTCACGCAGATGTCTTTCAAGCTCAAGGTCTGGATGTTTGAAAAATTTTCCAATTGTAGTCTTGAGTACTCGTCAGCTTGTATTAAAGTTCACTCAGACCATTTTCCATCCTTCTTTTGAGACTAGTAAAGTTATTGGAAATAATTTTGATAAGCAAATTATCACATATGAGCCCATTGGCCACCAACTGCTATTTTTAACTTGCATTATCTAACTTTTGCTCTTTGCTCTCACTTTTTTTTTGCCATGAATGACCATAGTGGTATGCTTGAGTTTAGTATTCCAGATGAGTACTCTTCAGCTGAATTTCACCTCTTCTTGTAGATGACTTCAACGGCTCCAAACGGCTCCAACGGCTTCTTGTTCTCAGCTTGTACTTCTTTTTTTTTGCTATAAAACTTTTTTATGTACCGGTACATGTGCACTAGGTTGGAAATTAATACAGCTGTTGTAAGCGACTAGACTTGATACAATTGAAAATAGGATGTTATTAAAATAGTTGAGTTCTTTACATGTAATTATGCAATTACATAGTTAGTTTCATGTAGCTCGAGTTTAAAACGCAAGTAGTTTTGTAAGAATTTGACTCTTTAGCTCCAAAATGCATATTTTAGTTGCTATTTTAAAGGTGGTTTAGAGTGCACTGAAAAAGGGAAAAAATCATAAAAAAAACATATGATTTGCTGCTCAGTATTTCCCTAAATATGTAGTTAGTCCAGAAAGGGGCGTGGGAACCGTGGGCAGAAGGATGTAGTGAAAGCAGCCCAGAACTGTGGTCACACAGATGGGGAAAGCAGCACTCTGAAAATACACTCCCTGTTTCACAAACCTGGAGGCTGATCAAATTCAGATTGGGGGTAAAGTATGTGGACATTACTTTTAATGGATAAATCTTGAGAATATACACCCTGTAAATCTTCATAGATTTTACCAACTCAGCATTTTGCCTGATTACAATGACACAGAGTAAACCCCCTGTACGGGGCGGTGTTCAAAGTCAAAAACGTGTCTGGCTTTTGTGAATAATAAAGGATAATCCTTCGCTAGACAGTACGATTTGTTTGTGGTTGAACGTGTGTCAGCTTTATGTTAGGGTGCCTGTTTCACCCCGGGCTATTCCCATTCATAGAGATGGTCCATGTCACTGTTTTCACTGGGTTCTTGTCTGGTGCCAGCTGTAAAAACACTGCCCCATTAGGTCAGTGGTGTGCACGTGTGTTTGAATGCACTCGTTTTTGTGAGCTTAGGTTTGTTTTTGTGGGCACCAGTCATTCTTGTAAAACCATGAGTAATGGTTTCACAGATATGACACCACAATGTATTTGTCTGGTTTTTACCCACAGGTTGCAAAGGCTGTGACGTTTAAAAATACCAAACCTATATTCATTTTAACTTTCCCCATCTGTAGATGTTTTAATATTTGATTCAGTTTTGATATATAAGGTATAGTTTAACTTTCAGCAAAGCTGGTTGTATCAATTACGCCACCATGAGTCATATTGCTTAAGAATAATCCACTGATGTGGAGGAACACAGCTGAGAGTAACAGATGTTCAAGAAAAAGATGTTTTGAACAGAGATCAGGATCAGTAAACCATACACATGCACATTAAAAGTCATTGGCCAGTGGGTACAAAATCTGTGCCCACAGAGAACTGAAGAAGCCTGATTGACTTGAAACTTCCCTGCTTGTTTTCCCTAGAAAATGTTTCTTAGGTGTGGCAAATTGATTACCACAGAGCTGTGATTGTTGTTTTAAGGAAATCTGATTGACATGGTGGGTTGCGGCCCAATTAGCTAATGTGGGACGCAAAAGGCCTGACTGAAGGATGACTGGAATCTTGCAGTGGCTGAGTGCATTGCTTTAATGATTGCAGTAACTTTAAGGAGTCACAGTAAACCCCACCATCCCAGGATGTTTAGAGACCAAACTGTCTATTATCAGTTGTCATATGATCAATGATTGACTCTCTTGCCATCAGAATAACATACTACTCTTTATAGAAAGGGTTATACCAATTTGTATTCTATAGTAATATAATTGGCATTTTGTTACATATGATAAATATTATGTACTTGAACACACAATTGAGATGACCATTATGCAAGTATTTTTGGATAGTTACAATTTAAAATGGAAAAGGTGAAATCAGAATAGTTGTTGACTTTAGAGATGGAAAAAGTCTAAACTAGGTAACCTGGATATATTTTCTTTAAAGCTATGGATCATAAGTTGTACAAGAAGTACCATTAGTGGTAAACATTTTAGTATTTATTTTGTAAAGAAGCAAATTTGAATAAATTAACTGGAGAGCTGGTAAGCATGAACAGCGCAAAAAATGAGTCCTCTATGGACATGCGATTTTCTTTTTATTAGGAAATTATCAAAATAATTTTTAAAACATGTCTGTTTCTCATATGGATAAGTCAAATGGTACTTAGAAATCAGGTTTTAGCGTTTTTGGAGAAGTTGTTCTTGTTAAACAGAATCTGAAAACCCCCATTGGATGAATAAAGGCAATCCTGAGTATCTACGAGGAAAAGCATTGTCATTATACTCTGAGTCTTAAATGTGTCATTCAGAAAATCTCTGCATCCAAACTAATGAAGTATTGTTAACTTACATTTTCCAAGATCTTTTAGATATCCAAACATAACCCTTCAAATGTGGTAACTCTGACAAGGATGTATCTTTTTTCACCAAGTAGGCCTTTATCTCATTAACAGTATTATTTTCTGATTATTTTAATTTATTTCTACTTTCTGTCAACAGACCTTGTGTTCTTATTTGCAGTTTTAAATCTGGGGTGTAATGGCTATAACACATTACAGCTAATTACTGTTCTATTTCAATGCTTGAAACATCATGAGCTATAAAACAAAGACGTTATCCTGAGGAAGTTGTGAAAACATTTATAATGGCACAATAAACTGAAATAATGTATTTACTCATCTGCAGAGCCAAAACTGAGAAAACATTTTACTTTAGAATAAGACAAACACACCTTTATTAACATCTTGGTGCTTTTGACTGTCTTTGGTTGCTACAATTTACAATTTAGTTTGTATGTTAATATTTAAAATATAAAGGAAAAATAGGGGAGCATCTTGGCTAGCTGAAACCTGGTTTTATATTTAACAAGCAAGACTTTGTCCTTTTAGAACCTAGACATGCTTAACAGGTGTTTATTAAAAGGTGATTGAGTCTCAGTTTTCTCTTTCACATAGTTTAACAAAGACCCTGGTTATACATTTGGACTGGGCATTCATCACTTTTAACATCTACCCCCTAATTACCATATTGGAGGCAGCATGTGCTACAGAAAACAATAAATGTTCTCAACATGCCCTACAATGGCTGCAGTTTTTGTAAGAAAACATCTGGCAACAGCCTCAACCCTCTCAAAGTTTATTTAGAGATGGTTAGATAAAGTTGCATGATTTGACAAAAAGGAGAAACAAACAATGCTGCATTTAGTCTTTTCTTCTAAAGAGCTCACTGATCTCATGAATGGTAAACTGAGGTCTTTGTAATGTGGTCTTCATAACCCGCCAAAATAAATTTGTTCCCTGATGTGTTTTATGACGATAAAATATACCAATCATCGCTGTTCGGGATATTTAAAGAATTATGTCTACTTGCACTGCTTTCACTGCCTAAATTAAGAAACCTGTTTTTGCTAGTTTTGAAGCATTTTCTTGCTGATTTGGAGGTAAAGTTGAATTGCTGATTATTTCAGACAACAAGGTGCTGCTGGATGTCTGTGTTATGGAGATAAAAGCTCAGATGAGTGTCAGGGATTGTGTGGATTTGTGTAACTAAGGATTGGACGTAATAACACCTTGCTGTGCTCTTTGGAGACATTTAGTTGAGTCTGACTCGGGTCAGTCAGAGCCAAATGTTTGCTGCTGAAGAGGAGCCTCTCGATGGAGAATTGCTGCAGTAAATGCATATGTATGTTGCAAAAGAAGGGCTTCAATTGCTTTAGTATGCATCCGAGGAAAAACTAATTGCTATCACTGTTTTCATCTTTAGTAGAGGTTATGAATTGATACTTAATCACGCTTTGGTAACTTTTATCAAAAGAAAATATACTTTTCTGTTTTAGTCAAACTAGAAAGGTATATTTACTCCCTATTTTTTTAAAAGGCAGAAATTTTTATAAGTTCACACATTTAATGTACACAACTAACTGAGCTTTACTAAAGTTGATGTGGAGTATTTGGTCAAGCTAACAAGTCTGGATTTTCTGTGACTTTCTGCTAGTCTCACTCACTGAAAAACAAACTTTTGACTGTTTTATGCTTTGTTTTACTGTCCTCGGGAATTTAAGATTTGCTTGATAAATAAATAACTTTACATTGTTAAATGCAAAGCACCAAGTTTATTGAGTTTATCTTTGTTTTGTTTACACATTATAAATTACAAATTTAAAATGCCTTTGCATGCCTAAATGCAAATCTGCTGATACCTTGTGGACACGCACACACCTCTCTTCAGACTATTTTATCTTATCTGTGTTCTAATTGGAGATGGTTTCACAGAAGCTTGATAAGATACTACAATGCTCTGGATTATGTATTATTAGAGGAAATAAGTAAATATAAAGAAATAATGTTTTACCTTGTCAAATATCAGTTAAAAATTTGTATTGTTTTGTTTGAAAGAAGTATCCACGCTGTGGAAATTGGCAAAACAAGCTTTTTTTTTGTTGTTTCTTCTTCTGCTTGTACAAAGACCTCTTAGTTTACCTTTTGTTTTCTATGTCGGCTGTGTGTTTACCAGCGAAAGGGTGGCAGCAATGTTTTGCTGAAGGCAAGCACAGTGTGAGTAGTCTCAATAACCTGGGAATTTAATGTCCACACAGAGTCCCAGTGAACGAATGAATGTGCAGGTACAAATGGTGTTGACGTCACACAGCCTTGTGGTCAGGCAAACAGCTGAGCTAATTAGGTCTTATGAATTAGGACTTAAAGTGATACTGCGACTAACTGCTGTGCATTTTAATATTGTTGGCAGGATTGATAAAATGGCTTAAAAAACACAGTTCACTTCATGTGTTTGTGCAATAATTTATATCTCACCTTACTTTTCAATTAAAAAAAAAACTCAAACAGCCCTTTTATTCTTCAGAGGGAGGGATGGTTGAGAGGGAAAAGTGTTACAAAGTAAAATGTGCAAGAAAGCTTATGAAAAACTGTTGCTAGAATTAAACATGCATGTCAATGGCCATCGCCACCGTGCCAAGTTCCGTCAGCAGCTAGCCCATAATGAATGGGTTTGACTAAATTATGCTCCTGTCATAAGTAGGTCATTGCTGTCTTTGATATTTTTCCTCCAAAGTTTTTACTTTGATTTCCATTCTGTAATCTTATTGTGATGGGGTCTGGACTTTATAAGGGGACTGCTTTGTGCTTGCATGTGTTGCTATAGGGTTTTTGAATGCTGACTAATGTAGGCATACATACAGTTTGTGTGACAATTAGTGACTGGTTCTGTCTGAACCTGTTTGACTCGAGCCAAGAAAATGCAGATCATTGTGGAAGAAAAACCCAAATTGAAAGCGTTTAGCTTTTCTTTTCTTTAAAATTTCCATTGATAATTATATGAATACAGTGTTAATTCCTCTGTATATGTTTTGTTCTTTGCACCACCCACTGCTCTTTCTGTAATCCTGTATCTGCTCACTGTGGAATGCGTTTGTTGGGTCACCAAGCTTTGAGCTTCATCGGCAACAACACACATGTAAATATATAAATATAACTTGCTTGAACCGCTTTCTGTCCACATCAGAGTGCATTCCCCTCCCTCCCAGACTTGTGCTGATAACTACACCAATGTGGTTTTGAACTAATTTAAACTGTGATCTGAGAATGGTTTTCTGTCTGTGTGCTGTCAAGTATTGTTTGATCTTCACTAAGACTTCACCCAACATCCAATTTTTCAATTTTTAAAATCATTCTTACACTCTTAATTCACATTGATTGCAATATTTTTTTCCCAATCTTTTTATTCTGTCTGTTACTTTTGCATTTCACTTTTCATTTTTTTTTGTAGTTCCCTCTTCGGAGTACACAATATGCTAAAGTCATTTTACATATGAACCCCTGTTCATAGTGTCATCTCCCAAAATACATCACCTGCTAGGTCAAGGTCATCTTGGAGAGCATATGGTTCGATTAACAGAGCCACAGTGGTGCACACACACACACTGCATATTTGGATCAAACCTCAGAGTAAGGCTTCCTGGAATTCTCTTGTGGTTGGTGGAGGGAAGGAGCACATTTAGCGGGCCATTTGGAGAGCACATGTGGGCACAGGAAAAGCAGACGCCATCAAGTAGGACACACTCTTCTACAGTGTTCAGTTTCCTTTCTTTCGACAGTATATCTGCATCTTGTGTCCACCATGTGTGGACCTCCTTTCAGGAAGTAAAATAAACAGTTCAGTTCCCAGAGGGAACTAAAGGAAAACGTCTGCTTTTCAGTGCAGTCGGTTACAAAACATGTCACAATTTTGCTGAGGAGTGAAATGCAAATCTTTTAGTGGAACTGTTAATTTATTTTTATTGTAGACCTAAAACACATTTTTTTATATACATAATCATAGTAATCTGATTTGGGCTTTAAGTGGAATCACTGACTGCTTGTTTATTCTTTTTTGCAATAACACTCGAACCAGATGCTTTTACTTTTGCATTCTAGGGTGATGGTGGTCCTTATATGATAGGTCTCTTGGGATGTCATCCAACTAATTTGGGAACATCTGTAATGAGTGGCTCTTGTCAAAGTTGGTTTGTGTTTGGATGGGTTGCGTGAATTAGTGACCTCTGTCTATTCAGTGACATCTGTTCTGTCGCTTTCTGTTGGCCAGGCTGTTACTGTGCAGTGTTTGCCATCTGTGTGTCACCGCAGGTCACAGACAGTGCTGGACAAAATACACCCCAGCAGTGGTGGCCAGGTTTTCCTTCAGTGGCCGTATGATCGGCTTATAGAGAATGTAAATGGTTGGAGGTGGAAGGTTGGTCATGTGATGTGAGCTGGAATTTCTCACCAACTGTATACCTTATGATCCCTGTATGTTCTCTTCTTCCTCAGTGTCATACTTTGTGATACATGGTTTAGGTTGTGTGACAAAGCAAGTTCGCTGGGTTCTTCAAATCTTGAATTTATCAATTTCCATCATTTTTTTTCTTTTGCACCAGTTTCTCGAAAGTACATTCCACCCAAGCGACCATTTCCAGAGTACCTTTGCTGCGTCACGATTTGGCACAGTTCCCCCCCCCCCCACCATTTTTTTCCAGACTCTGCACATGGAGCCTGCAGAGGAAGTCAGTCAGACAGAAACCTAACAGACCACAACTTTCTCTGACCTCTTATTAAAGGACTTTTAACTGCAAGTTTTAAACAAATGCTTTTCAAATGACTCCACTTCTAACCAAAATAATAGTTCAGAAAATAAACATTGTTTATTTTATTAATTTTGACTAGATGCTACAGTAAAAAATTGCATGCACCAACTTCTTTCCCCTGATCTGTAGTCACAGACATACATTTCTGTATTGTTTGTTTTTTATTGTTTTTTGGGGGGGATTAAGTTTTAAGTAACAATACATATGCTGTATGCATGCATCAACACCCCATATTTCTTTATACAGCTGTTGAATGGTGTAATAAAAGTATCGTAAAGGCACACTGACAGCAATTATAATGTGCTGTGCCATAAATTCACTAACAGGGGTCAAGAGGAAGTTGTTAACGGAGATAAGTGGAGCAGTGTTCTATTAGGCAACTCCACCAATAATTAGACGCTTTGTTCGATAATTGTCTCCCTTTCGAAGCTTTCTGTCCCCTAAATAAGGACCCCTTTTTGAAAGTTCAGTCTTGCACGAATAAAGAGATTGTATAGCTCGACAATGGAGGTGTAGGAGGCAGATTGTTAGTGGTTTAGAGTTTTCATTGGGGAGGTATTAAGCCTTAGGAGCAGTGCGTCATAAAACAAGCGACACACACCCAGTTGGTCAGCTGGATCCCAGAGAGGTCCAGTTTGAGCAGCCCGGACTAATCCAAGTTCTTTCATGCTAACATTTAAACAAAGTGGTTTTATTGTCCTATGTTTAAAGGTTTCTGTTTTCACCTGTGAAGCACAGAGTAATTTCAAACTGATCTGACTTTAAGGAAATGATGGATTTAAAACTCATGACATCTGACTGGAAGGCAAACACATATGTGTGTACTTAAAGTGGGAGGAGATGTCTTGGAGATTCTTTGTCACTCTGATAACATTGTGGCTCTGTCCTGCTGCCTGAATAGATATAGATAACATGAATACAACTGCATACTCACTCAGCTAAACTTAAAATAGTTTAGATGAAGACACAAACAGATGGGGAAATTGTTTTTTTTGTATATATATGTATATATATATATATATATATATATATGGAATTTGTAGACTTTATTTGATATCTAGCTTATTTTCAGGAAAGAGGAGGTGTGGCTAAGGGACTGATCTTTTTGGTGTCATCTTTGCTTTCTAACATTAATCTGAAATGTAAAGAACTGCACTGCACAACATAATCCACTGTGTTTTGTTTTTTTAAGAAATAAATCAGTAAAGTACACTCAAATTTCTTAAACACAAACTTAGAAAAAAATCTTTTAATATAAGGCGATTTACTTTTTCATTTGCTTTTTGACTTACTATTGCTGACACGTTTGAATGGATTACTGTGGCCTTTAGCTCCATGCAGGGGGAAAAAAAACCTTGGCTGAGTCCTGCCTTGACCCAGTGGAAGGCTGGAAGTTTCCTCAAAGCTCCTCATCTCTCAGTTTTTCTACTCCTTTGACCTTCCTCTGTTGGTTTTTGCTCCACATGCAGCTGCTGATCCATGTGTTCTGCAGTGGAGTCTTGAAATGCAATTATTCTATTTTGTAAAAGGGAAGTAATAGAAAACTAGTAGCAGATTGTGCATTGAGTGAGGCTTTGATTTTAATGAGCCTTTAAGTGAAAAACATTATGAACTTTTACAAGGGTGCACAAGTAGAAAAGTGTCAAATGTGGGATTTGGGGAGTGGTTCACAAGTTCAAGTATAGAAATGCATTAAAGCAGTGATTCTCTATTGTTATTTTTCAAAGTACCTCTGTACGGACAGATTTTACAAATAGGACTTGTGCTTTGACAGTTTGTTGTGTAATGTCACAAAATCAGAAAAGAAAAATTATATTTATTGGTACCATGTGATTGCAAAATGCCATTTAACAATGGATAACGTTTTTATACAGATGCTATCCATTATCTTCCGCTTATCCGGGGTCCGGTCGCAGAGGCAGGAGCCTAAGCAGAGAGCCTTAGGCTTTTGGGCCAGCTCCACCAGGGAAAACGGCTGAGTAACGTTTTGCATCCAGCTTGTCCAGGATGCAAAACGTTGGTCATATCTGCAGTCAATAGGTTTTCCATACTCATCAAATCTTTCAAAAAGGTTATTCCATCATCCTGTGGTGAGCATGTTGGAACAATGTTTGAAACACATTAGCTTTTGTTGGTTATACCAGTTGGCCTGGTCACTGAGCATATCTGTTAGAAATCCCCACTGGTTTTTGACTCATCTCTTCCCCATTTCCTCCCTCTGAACTTGTTCTTTTTTAGATGTTTGAGGAAGGAAAAATCATGCTTGAACTCTCAGATCTTTTTTGCCATGAGTGCTTCATGGCTGTATATCACAGTTAAAATGTATTTACTTTGCGGTTGCTTGTGCCAAATATTCAGAGTACCACCAAAGGTCACTCTAAGTTTGAAATTAAGCACAGAGGAGCTACAGTCATGCTACAAGGGAGGTTTTTTGCTTCTATTCACTTCTATATCAGTCTATGGACCTGAATTTTCTGAAACAAAATGTTTAGGTATTGGTAACAAAATGAGGTTTGCTGTTAACTGAAAAGCACATGATTGTCAAATATGTGTTTTGCATTTTAATTTGATACTCTTGAGCATTTTCTCTTTTCTTTGTGGCCTTTGCTTACCATTGTCTGCAGTCTGAGAAATAAATCAGAGAAATATTCAAGCTTCTTTGGTCACTTATCTTGTAACTATTTTTCTCCTTATTCTGCTTCTCCTACGTTTTGGCTCTCAGCTGTGGTCTGTTTTTGCCAGGTCCCTCCTGGCTGAAGGTGAGCCAGTGATTTCCTTCACAGACCTTCTGTTGCCTTTAGACTCCTGGGAACCTGCTGCTGAGAGAGGACTCCTTTAGAAAACCTTTCTACATTTAGAACACCTAATCTTAAATGTTTTTATTAGTTTTATTACAAAGTGGGGTTTTTTTAGCAGCTAGGCATGACCTCACTTTAGGCAGAAGATTTTTTTTCTGTATTTTTATTTCAAACCCCATTAAGAATATCTTATCATGTCCCCAGCTTGTTCTTCTCATGTTGTGGTGTCTAGTGGCAAAAAGTAAAATGTAAGTAATTATCACCCTGCTGTTTCTGAAAGCCCATTGGAGACATCAGGGACTGAAATTGGAGAAAGGGAGTTGTCAAGTGTGGGGAAACCAATGCATGCATTTTTCCTGCTTATTGCTTTGCGTCGTCCAAACCCCAACCCTGAACGGTTGGCGAGCAGCTGGACGAAATGTGCCAACAGCCTCCTCCCCTGTCTGTCTGCCTATTTGTGGTTATTGGCTTAGAACAGGGCAGGAAGTTCAAAGATGTAATGGTGGCTTTAAAAAAATGGATAAGATGACACGTAAGTTGGAAGTTAAAGATGCAGCTTATATAAAATCCGACGGATAACATTCATATACAAAATTAAGACATGAGGGTCTTGTGGGAATTTTCAGCAGTTATCATTGCCTTCAAAAAGACTCTGTGGGGGGAAAATGGAAGGAAAAAGGGCTTGACGCTGTTTGTTTGTGTAAGAACTTTGTCAGTGTGCACAAGAATAGCTCTCATCTCCCAGTAGGTTACACACAAACATTATCCCTAAAATGTTCACACACACGCCACCTCCTTTAAAATGTCTTTAGCTGCTGGGCAATGTGCTCCGTCTGGAAAGGCTAGAGGGGTTTTGTGTGTTTTTAGTGTGTGTGGTCAGGATGTGGCTTGCACCTCTCACTCATCATGATTTACTAACAATACCATGGTGGTTAGATTCAAATACTCGACACATATCACAACTTTGAGTTGGTTTACTGTGAAAGGTGCTTGGAAACTATTCACTCTTTTTGTTCACATTACGAGCAAGATTTAATCAGTCTACATGTCATTCATAGTGATTTATCTTTTTGTCTGAGGGATTTACCAAAACAAAACCACACTTGGTTTTGCCAACATCTAAGTTTCAGTGCCTGGGTTTATTAATATTCAGTAAAAACATGTCGGCCATTATTCAGCCTGTTTGGTTTACACCATAGAAATGTAAGTTGAATCTTCTTTTTCTACTTGGGAAGAATTATATTGGCACATATATGCACACAGACTCTTGTGAGAATTACCCAGTTTCCTAAACTCACAAAAGGCAAATTGACCCTGGCTTTTATATTGTTTGTTCTGTCTTAAAACATTATGTGTGCTCTGGTTTTGTGGTATAAATAAATGTGACAAGTTAAGAAATACACAAAGATTTGAAAAAGGTTATCTTTCTTTAACAATATCTGTTTTTTCTCTGTTTTTTTCCTTCTCCTGTTTCCTTTAGTCTGAGCTTTAGTGGGTGGTCCATGTAGAACAATGGAACAGAATCTTCTTATATCTGAAGTACATCTATATACACACAGCAATACATTTATGAAGACAGTTTCATTAAAACTGTTTACTGGGATTAGGTATTTTCAGTGGTGCTCAGATGTCTGTTTAAAAGATATAATTTGGGCAAAGTCAGGCTCGTCTCTGAGACCCGAAATAGTAACAGCTGGGAATGCCTCACAATACAACCTCATCTACATATGTGCACACATTCTCACCTCCTGTAGCTTTGTTAGAGTTGCTGCCAAGCTCGTGACTAAGAAACATGAGCAAATGACCACTGTAGCAACTAAACATCAAATTCACCTCAGACTGAGGATCACACTAGATTGCAGAAAGTGTCCTTTGAGCAACTTGGGTTTATTGTGTCTGAGTCTGAAATTGCTGTTGTTTAACATCTTCTGCATACTTTGGACTTGGTGTCATAGATAACTTTGAAGCATTTGAAGTTCTCAAACACTGAGAGTTTGATTGTTATCTGAAATATTGGTTATTACATTCTTGGTTTGATGGAATGAGTGATAAGTGTTAAATAAGCACTCAAAATTCAGATTATATATTTTTCACATTTTCCTCCTTAACTCCAGGAGTTTGAATTATTTAATCAGGCTGGCTGCTCTGGTGTCCAGCCTGCAGTCAGCATTGAACCAGTCATGATTACTTGTAGCTATCCGACTTTAGTTTTAAGCGTTTTCCAAGAAGAGTGATGAGTTACCTACTGTATTTTACAGCTGGAATTACAGTATTTTGAGACTTTTTTTTTTTCCATCTTAAGCAAAAAAATGTAGGAGCCTTCTTTCAGGTAGCTAGCTGAAATTGCCCAGCAACAGGTGGGGGAGGACTATTGTCATTCTTGAACTTCTTCTGACAACCCATAAAGACCTAAAACTATTGGGACTGTGTGATGGGACTATTGCAGCCAACGTGTTAAATAAGTGATACAGATAACAGTATGTTCCTGTTATCAAGTTGCAGCATTTCATTTCCTACAAATAAGCTGAAATAAACATATAACCTAAGTAGAAAAAGACTAATTAAATTATTAAATTTACTCATGTTTCTATTATTTTATTTGCAACCCAATTTGTCAAACCGCACTTTAAGAAAAAATTGAGCCATAAATATCAGTAATTTTATACCGACAAAATGACCACAATAAACCTTTGTCTAACATTTCAGGGTCTTCTATAGAGCAGACCACCATGTGGACACTTGTAGGCTCACTGACACGCTAAAGAGGATGCCCCTGAATGTGTGTCTTTGTGTGTTTAAGTCTGACTTTGGGGTCAAGAGATGCCATAACTACATAACAGGAAGGTCATTTTTAGCAGGACCTATTGAGATAAAGGCACCCTCTCTGTGTTCAGTGCGAGTGTGGGGGTGGACCACAAGAGTCAGGGGTTAGCTGTAAACCTACTTGGGTGTCAGATGGATCCTAAAGCCTCTTGAACAAGCTGACTGGTGTAGTGAAAGGTATTTTACGACCTCCTGCTAAAGAGGTGACCCTTGAGGTCCCTGACACACCCAGGTCATCATCGTCCTGATGTGCTCTCCTGCAGTCGTCTGTGAGCCTGACACATGTCCCAATGATTTTTGCTTTGGGTGATATCTGAACACTTGACATGTCACGTTATTTAAGGTTGTCCTAGTGTGTGTTTGTGTGTCCAAACTTAACACGCATAACTTATCAGAAAACCTTTGTTGATCAGAAGTTGGGTGGTCCATTGATTTATTTTTATTATGCTGCTTTGAAAACA
Organism: Poecilia picta; assembly: GCA_033032245.1. Classification (NCBI taxonomy): domain Eukaryota; kingdom Metazoa; phylum Chordata; class Actinopteri; order Cyprinodontiformes; family Poeciliidae; genus Poecilia; species Poecilia picta. The sequence goes on from CM065358.1 coordinate 16,203,211, forward strand.
AGTTCCATCCATGGCATTGATTTCTTGACTAATTACACAAGGTGATCTTTCCACTCCCAACATCTAGCATTATGACCATAATGCATCTCCTCCCAGTATTGAACTCTTTTAGTCTGGTGCATAGAGGGTGATTCTTCTCAACAATGCCTCCTAGCTTTAGAGTCGGGCAGATGTGAGTCAAGCAACCCTTCTCATTACTGCTCTTAGATTGCTGCAGGCCTTCAGAACCGAGCCCTGCTCACTTCACTTTACTAGAGCAAAATGATGTTGAGTTGCAATAATGTCCAATGATATTTATCTTACCTCCATCAAGTATTAATGGGATGAGATGAATGTTCAGGGTAGTCTCTCTTAATGCGAGTTTGATTGGAATTTTATAGTAGTAGAAAGGTTAATGCAGCACTCTTGTACAAGTAGGTTTCTATCTTTAAAAAGACAGAATGGGCTCCAGCGTGTAGGGAGCTGACTGTGCAGATTTGGATCACTTCAGGATGTAGGTGAAAGTGAATTTATTAATGGTGTCTGGCTACTTGAACAATAATTTTAGTCAATTTTCAGTCATCTGCCAATTAAGTTTGCATTATTTCACTAAAATCTTTTTAAATAGCCATTTGTCATTATAGAACAGTGTAAAAATATGGAGCTCAAGTTCATTACTCACTCTTGCTTTTGGAAGTTTAAATATGTACTAAAATATGAGTACTAAATCACATGTTGCCTTATGGCACTTATGTTTTTATGTGAAACTGAATTGAAATATTTGGATTTGGCGACAAAATAAAAGAGGGTAGATGCACATTGGGATAAAATGAAATGCTTCACTAATCCTGATAATCATCTCTTTGCCACCACCCTTATTTTTTTTCTTACAGTTTGACTCACTGCATAAGTTTACTTGTTTCCCAGCCCAACCCAGAATGTTAGTCAGCAGAAAGCAACTTTAGATTTACAAGGGGGGATTTTGGATCCAGTTCTTTGAAACGTCAGACTTCTAAGTCCCTCTGTCAAACTCACCCATTGCTCTGAGAACCAAGCACCAGTGAGAGTTTCTATCATATATTAAGATGTTAGGATTTTTAGTGTGATACTAATTCTGCATTCCTGGCTGTCTCCTTCCACCATTTACAATAAATAAGTCATTCTTATCTCCATTAGGGAAAAAACATGAAAATAAGAAGCACATGGACTCAAAAATGCATTGTTTCTCAAGAGTGACTGAGGACATTGCAAACATGTTCACAATGGTTCTTTAACTGGAGTTTGAGATATTTCATGGCCCGCTCTTAAAGAAGTGTGCCTTGTGCACATCTGCAAATAAGGAATATTGCAAGTTTTGAAAATTCTATAGTAGTAAAAACAGTAGGGTTTGTAGTGGTGCTAATTACTATTAGCTCTGCAATCCAAATTTCTTCCTATTATATGTATTATTGAAGACACAAGACATCTGAAGAAAATATACTTTAAGTACTAGTTGTGCTACTGCTTTACTGAGATACAACCTGAGGGTTGATAAATTCAGGTTTGCTCAGCAAAGGTGCTCTTGTGTTTTTCCATTTAGGAACCCATAAAAAAAATTTGAAAATATTGAGAAGTAGTGTAGAGCCACTACAAGGTTATTAGACTAACAGAATTTTTCTAAAGTCAAACATTTTGGGACAACCAGTTAATTCAAAGAAAAAAAAGGCATCTAGTTATGTAAAGGTATTTTACTCAAATTATATAAACTGACCCATGAACACTATTCGTTGAGTTACTTGTGTTTGTGTGGGTTACTAAAATGTGAGTCAGTCTTGGGTTCACCTAAAGACCTTTTGCTCAATGGGCATGTTGTCTGCCATCTAAACTGACTGGTTCTCTGTTTTCACTCCCAGGATCCTGTTGAGAGCAAACTGGCTGATCACACATGTACAGAAAGAGAGCAATTAATGTGAACACACACTTTTATAAATGCACATGCACACTTTTTAGCTCTGGTCCAAATGCTGTAGTAGTATTAGCTCAGAGCTAAATAGAGGTTTGCTTGTTCTTTATAGGGGTTAACTGTTCCTTTTTGAAATGGGCAAATAAAACCTCCACTCTTGATCTGTTAGATTCATTTAAACATAATCAGATGAAGCTTATAGATCTGTGACAGCACTTTTCATTTTGCTCTTCTCAAGCTCTTCTCCTCTTGAGACTGGTTCTTGATGGTGACTTCATCGTTGTAAAAGTTGATTGCATTAGGAGTAAGCGGGTTTGAGGTTAGATGTTTATGTGAATCTGTTATTGCTGTGTATGTGTGTGTGTGTAATAACAGTCATTCTGTGTCATTAGAGGGACAGACCCAACCTCCATTTACCATATAGCATATTTCCAGTCCTTTACAGTATGGGGAGCCATGGACCAATAAAAACTAGTCATTCAGTAATATTGTCCCTTTGCTGAACAGTATGTGATGTGGTGGCACATATGGAAATGGCGTTTCTTGAATGTGACTGGATTGCCACAGGCACCACTTTCACAGCCTGGAATGTAAAATGTAAAACGAGATTGAAAGATCAGCGAGTTAAAGAGGGAGAGGATGAGGAGGAGGAAAAAAGCTGAAGTCATGTTGAGGATTAGGGTTAGTTTTGTAGATTTTGTGGGGATATTTTTCTGCAGTCTGTGGGAATCTAAAACTCATCGTTCTGAATCCTACCTCTCCTAATTTGTGTGATTTGTTTAAAGGTGGTTGGTAGGTATGTTGCTGCATGCCACATTTACAACCTCAGTCATGTCTTTGCAAGGTTGGTATTTCTTAAGTGGTTAATTTTCACAACATTGAGAGTTTTTACTTTACTCAACTTGTACATTTATTCATCTTGATGTTTTTACTGTAAAAACGTGATCAGAAAATGGCTTTTCATATCATTCACAATAGGGTTTATGATGAGCAGAGTGGGCACTTTTACACCTGGCCTGTTATTGCAGATTTATAGCTAGACTGTATCTAGGGTTGTGAAAAAAACTACCTCATGCTACTACAGTTGCCTGATTGTAAGTGTAGTAATAGTTTTGGTTTCTTTAAATATTAACTTGAAAAAAACTCCCAAAATCCCTTGATAGGAAACACAAGGTTTATGAATCTGATTTCCTTTTAAAAGACCTTACTCATTCTGGAATAACAGTGTTTTTCACACTAAAAACTTTCAAACCAAATAAGTGTTACCACAGCATTACAAATGGTGATGAGGGGGGAAAACATTGGACTTGAGTCTTAAAACTTATACTTCATGGTCAGTCCTAATTAAGTTAATGAGAAAGTTTTTCTGTTCTTTGTTTCTCTCTGGTACTCATCTGTCTAGCTGCAGGCTTTCCCTCAAATGTTTCCACTTGGTTAAGTCAAAATGTTCCATTTTAGTAATTAATGATGTATGTGGGTATTCAGACACCGACTTGAAGTCCTCTTCCATACAGCTGATAAGGTTACTTCCACTCTAGGCCCCAGCTGTGCTCCACCTCTGACTCCTTGAAGCCAGGGTCTACAGAGGTGTCAGGAGGATGCTGACCAGACCCCATTTTTGCTTGTTTGTCACTACCTGTGATTTATCAAACTGACACTAAAGTGTCACTGTGTATATAGTAGATACAACTTCTTAAGCGCTAAAATCGGTACCATTACCTATTTGAGCTCACGTATTCCAGTGAATGGGCACTTCAGTCAAATCTGAGATTAAACATGAACCGTTTTGGGTTATGAATACGTCTGTCGCCTATTCACGTAGTTTCTTTTTTGAAAGACACACTTGTAGGTCAAGATGTCAGATGATTTTTTTTTTTTAACCCAAATAGTAATACACCACACTAAGTTTCTAAATGCCCCTCTGTCGTGCTAAGAGTTTGCTTAGATAAGTATCAGAAGGAGGGTTAGCAGAACAAGCAAGCACATTTTTAACCTCACATACTCAAACACTGAAGTTAGTGTAGCTGAATAAAGACGAACCTTCTTAGCCTTTCAGAGGCATACATGTGCCTTCATAGTATTAGTCTTCAGTCAGCATTTTTTTGCTCATTGCTTCTGACAAAAGACCTATGTATTGCACTTGATGTAAAAGCAGGGAGAAGGAATGTGGTGATGTGTGAAAAACAGGTGTTTTGGAGCATTTACATGTGGAAAACAAGAGGTTGGTCCTTTGAGTGAGGGATCACATCTGGCGTATGGATTCCACAGAGGAGAAATGAAGCACAACTGTTTCTTTTCTTGTATGGAAAAAGACACGCTCACTGAAAGACGGGGGGTCAGGAGGTGGTGGGAGTGACACACACACCCCACTGCACCCTTGTCAAACACTGTACTGTTGTGTGCAGTGGAAGAAGCTTACAACTCCCTGGGCCAGAATCAGAACTACTTTTTTCAGCAGGGGAAGTGACTTTGAAGCTCTCTCTTCCTGAATGCTTTGATCTGTCCACTCTGTAATGAATGAGGTGGCTGTTAACGAAGAAATGGTGTGTGTTGTTGTTTTTTGTTTTTATGTTGTTCTCTGTCACAGTTTTAATTGAGTGACAGTTTTCCTGAGCAAGCTAGCATGACTATCATACTGTCCTAGGCATACTCATTCGTTGGTAGACAAAACAAAGTAAGTATGGCTTGTGGGTGGGAAAAGAATTTGGCAACAAAAACGGCAAACATAACATAAAACTTGATATGTTGCTGAAAAGTAGCAGCAGGGTACCTACAGTCTGGAAAAATATGACATTTGCTCTTTACTTTTTTCTACTGTTTCACATTTTTCATCTTAAGTATTCCCACCATTCACTCAGAGCTTTTTAAATCTCAGTTACTAGTATTTACTTAACATGTCAGTAAAGGGCACTTTATTGACAAGCAGTGTTCTTGAATATCTTCTGGGATATTATAGCCTACCAAATACTTTATCCAAGCAGTATTTCCCACACTGATACTAAGATTAGGATTATGATTTATTTTGTTCTATTTCAGCACACATTAAAGAAAACTTTGTGTATTGATTAATATCCTTTTCAAAATGAGACAAGTGTGTGGTTCTCTGAAAAAAAAGGTGATAACCCAAATAACTGATACGAGAAGCGTAAACATTGCCGAAAGTCTAGTCATCTAATCCAACAATACTCCCGCTGCGCATGAGTCACATTAGACAAAAGGTGACTTGAGATAACATAAGATAATTCACTAGCAACAAAGTGATACAGCATAGTGATGTGGGGGAAAAAAGCAGTGGAATCACCTCATGAAGAATTCACTTTTTAAAAATGTTTTCTGTTTCTGTTTTTTAGAAAAGAAAAAGAAAGTTGCGACAAACTTGTAAGCTGCAGTTCATTCTAATTTTAGTGTGTAAGAAACTTGATCTGTTTAACAAATTTACAAAAAACGATTTCCTGTGCTCATGATTAGTAACTCAAAGGAAAAGGTAATCATTTCTCACTTATGTTGTTGCTAGATATGCATTATTTGTTGCATGGAAAAATTGTGTGAAAACAAATGGGTTGGAAATGTATAGTAACCTTGGTAATAACCCAGTTGGGCTAAGTTAAGATAAAATGGCTTGAGGGAGAAACATTTGGATGGGTGTGTAAAACTGCAACAGCCTTTGTGGTAAGTTTCAGCTGTGATTTGCAGCTGAGATTCCCACATGACATGTGCAGGGTCAACCTCAGAAATGGAATCATAATAGCCTCAGAAGAATGAATCCCTCGTGTCACTTGTCTCGAGCCTCTGCCTTGCACAGCCCAGTCCAATATATTTTTTTCTCAATGTTCCCCCTTAGTTGGATGACTCATTCCATTTCTAAAAAAGCTCTACATGCTCACCACCTCCCAGATCCAATACTCACTCCCTTCTCTTCCTCGTATGCTCAGAAGTGCCAAAAAATGATGTGCAGATTGGAGGAGCTGCTAGTATTAGTGGTGGTGGGGACAGGCCCGGGTTGGCTTGCAGACCAAAATAAAGTCCAAATGACGCAGACTGGGGTTCAGTGGTGAAGCAAGTAGAGGGTTGGGACTGTGGGAAAAACTGACATTTAAATCCAATTGATTTAAAAGAATCAATTGGAGTTGTATTTACATTAGCACAGGTTTTACTTTGGTGCCGCATCAATGATAATTTGTCTTAAGTATTTTCCTCAAATTTCTTAGTTCTTTTGTCCTGAATGCTGTAGAGGGATGTATGCGTTCACTGCTGACTGCATGTCGGCATTCTCAGCTGCTTTACTTGAAGTGACCTTTAACATGCAGCCAAAGCAACAATGGGAATGTTGTAGAATCAAAACAAATTGAATATGGCCCAGTCAAAGACTAAATGCAATTGAGGATTGGTGGAAAAGCTTAAATTCAGTTAAATGCTATAAATCCAATCTGAATGAGCTTTAGCCAATTTGAGATTTCTACTTTTTTTAAAAAACTATGTATGTATTGTGTGCTTAAATAGGCACTAGTGCATTTATATAAATGACAATGCAAGTATGCAAAAATAGATGCAGTGTTACTTTGAATGAGACTGAAGAGTCTTTGACAGCAGATCAATGCTGCAGAGGATATTGTAATTGAGTTACTTTGATTTCATCACTTTTGAAGTTTCTCATCTAATCTGCTACTGCTGTCTTTATAAAAGTATATGGTACATCGTTTTCTTGTTTCTTTCTCATCATCAGCGTTTTGAAACAATGTCTCCTTTATGGGGAGTAATATTGACCATTGACCAGAAACCCAAGTGAATATCATTTTAGGGACAACATCCAGGGGCGGAAGTTAAAAATGATGCAGCTCTTTTTTTGTGTATCATAGATGCACCAGAAACCTTTTTTCTTCACTTTATTATCCCCAGCTCTATCCCCCTCATTTTGTTCTCCATGGCATTAAGTATGTGCCTCTTTCTAGAGCCAAAATAAAAAAGTTGTCCTTCGGGCAGCTCACCAAGCACACTAAACGGTTTGATCTACTTCAGATTACAACACAGCCTGGTTTATACACACACTGTGCAGAAAAGCTAACAAAAAGGAGCAGAGGAATACAAAGAGGCAAAAAAAAAAAAAAAATAGAAGTCTGTCTTCTCGTCATTGGTTGCTACTTTTATCTTGTATCAGGAAGACAATTACAGCAGTGAAAGAACAAGATGCCATCTTTAAGTTATGTAAAAAGGATCTTATCTCTTTGCCTGAGTGTAAACTCACGGTTGGGTCACGTAGGGCAAATCTGATCTGACTGATTGTAACGGATTCCTTTTAAGAAAGACTTCTTTTAAATATAGTTCTGGTGTTTACTGTAGAAATGTTTACTTAAAAATGTAAGTTGAAAGATGGGTTGGGCTCCTGAGCCCTCAGGGGTTCAATTCAAATGGGAAATGCCACAACTGACCAGGATAAAGCTTATTATGTTTTCTTGGTTTATTTAACCTGCTGGACATTCTTGTTTTGGCCAGCATCCATTTTGTCTTGAAAGCACAAGAGTAGGTAAAAAAAAAAGACATGCAGTGTTCTCTCTACAATGTGAAATATTGTAGAGATGGTAGCATTGGATTCTTCTCGGAGAACTATTTGTTTCATTCTGTGCTCAATGCTACTATGCATATTTGCCCCATGAACATGAAAGAAAGCACGCCCTTAGTGTCACTCAGTTTTTTTTATCTTGTCTTTGCAATGTGGGTCACAAATTGGCAAGATTGCAAATGCAGCATTTTGTCATGTTATTGACATTAAAGATGGACACTGTTTATCTGTATATTTTACTTATTGCGAACATTTAGTTGTACCAAAGTAAAATGGTTTAAATATACATTTCAGAATTCTGTTTAAATTTTGGCAATGTTTTTCCTTCCACTTGGAAATAATCTGCTACTCTGTAAGGTCTATCAGATGAAATTACATGAACGTTTTTGTCTTTGCATCTGTAGGTGTTTTGTCACTCCCAGCCCATTTCAGTCCATACACAGAGAACCAGCAGACTGCGGACAGCAGAGAGGATGCTTACGCCCAGCTGGAGCTGAGAACACTGGAACAATCTCTCCTGGCCACTTGTGTGGGCAGCATCTCAGAGCTCAGTGAGTAAACATAATCACTTCTACACCTGTCAGGCTTTCTACAGTTTTTTTTTTTTTAGTTTGCAGTTAGCATTTGAGTAAAAAAAAATTCTGGATGTTGTTTAGGTAATGACACAAAAAACAACAAATTTCCTTTAATAAAAACGTATATTCTTAAAACCCTTTACAAATTCACAGTCTTAAAATTATTGTACTATGGTGTTTATAATTGACTTTCAGAATGCACTGATCTAAGTAAATCAAAAGTAAAAAAAAAAACATTATAAATAATGTTGCTACGGCATAATGTATTGCATAAATATTTTTGAATTGAGCTCGAGTTTCTCCTCCGAGACTAATTTGCCAAATAAACTGTCTTGGGTCATGGTTTATTTTGGACAACTTTATAGAGATTTTATAAACTCGATTTAAGCACTTTTACTCAACAAGAGCAATACAATGAGATACTTGTGTCTCAGATAAATGTTTATTTATCTGACCTATCTTAAACAAAATCTTTGAAGCCCAGTTCTATGTGAGTAAGGACTAAGAGAAGGCCTAAGCAAATTAAGCATTTATAGTGGTGCTGGAGGGGTTGCAAAAGATTTGGCTGTGATAAAGAGCAGAAATACGGTTTATTAATAATTGAGAGGAAATGATGTAGAATAGATTTATAGCAGAGGGTTTAGTTATATGGAGGGTAAAGGTTCTACAGGAAAATGATTGAAAGGTAGAAAGGTGAAAACTGATGTTAGGGGAGGGAGTGAGGAAAAGAGATGGAGGATAGTTTTGGTCATGGATAAGTTTCCTACTCCAAATGAACCAACACTCTGTCATTTGTTCCTGCAGCACAAGGCCACGTTCATACGTTGCCGCCGTTATAGTGAGGCATTAAGAAAGTACAGACACGCTCTTTCTCTCACTTCTGCTCAGTGGCCTCTTTGTGCCACTTCTCTCTGGTGGGGTGAAACGGGGCAAATCTGGGTAGGGCTGGCATCTACACACGTTTACGCCTAAAAACATACACACACACACACGTGTCCACTGATTCACATACATACAACATAAATACGACAGGTTTGGCACTTTGCCTTTCTGATCTCTTTGGCTCCAATTAGAGAAACATCTGTAGAGATTAATCTTTGCACTAGATATCGTCATAGATACAAACACTCTGCATACATCAAAAATATTCTAGAGATGACGTATATCAATGTGCATTTAAAAAAAAAAGACTTTGTGGTTATTACAAGACTTTGGATGAAATTTATAATTCAAGAATTGGCTTTTCATGTCCGTCTGGAGCCAAGTTTAGGTTGAGGGGGAAAATGTAGACTGGAAACTAAGAGAGAAGCTCTCCATGTAGTGCAGGAATTCCACTGAACCCTCCTGGAGGGATACTTGGTGCTGGTTAGCACAAAGGGGGCCCTTCAGCTTTACATGGGGTCTGTTTTGGTCAGTCTAACCCAGCCTTACCCCCATGGTGGAACCCAGAAGAACTTCTTAACATAAACTAACACACACTCACACAGGTGAACTAGGCTTTGTTGTGCCTTCGAAAATGTGCCTAAACATTAACCCGAGGATAATAATTTTAAATGAATGTAACTCTGTGCCAAGTTTAACCTGTGTAATACTGATGTGTGATTGGTGTTTTTCTTACAGCGGCTGTGGTCTCCCAACAGTATCTAGAAGGTTTATCACATTTTCCTGTTCTTTTTTTCTGATTGTTTTGTTTTTTACCCCAACTGTTATCTAAGCAAGCCTTTCCTAAATGCTTAGTGAGTAACTTAGTTCCTCACTAAGTTTATATAGTGGAGCCTTTTTTTCTTAAATGTTTTTATAAAGACTAGTTGAGATAAGATTGTAGATTTTATATAACAAATGTGTTTTTTTATGACTGAAACTGAGATCTATATGCTGACTCCAATGAGCTAATTGTTCTTGCAGTAAACAGTTGAACAGTTCATGAGAGCCAGTGATCAGCTGTCTGTAGTCCCATTAACCCCCTCAGTGATTAAAGATGAATGACTGTTTTAGACTGGCTGTCTGGCTTTGCTTACTGATAATGACGCTGCTAATGGCAGAGTTCATTTGAGACATGGAGGAAAGTTGTTGAAGAAAAGAGGAAATCCGGTCTGACTGGAAGACCACAGAGTCTAAACACATAACTCCAATTATACTTTTTTTTTATCTACTACTCAACATTTTTGCACATCCATCTCCCGGGAATTGAGAAATTGGATCAAATGTTTTGTCTGATGTTCGGTATTGTTACATTTGCTCTGTTCCAGGTGACTTGGTGTCCCGTGCCATGCACCACATGCAGCGTCTCAGCTCAGTGCGTCCAGGACAGAGCCCTGCCCGTCACGCCCGCGCCCAGCAGCCTGTGTCCTGGTCGCCTGACGCCCTCCACACCCTTTACTACTTCCTGCGCTGCCCGCAAATGGAGTCCATGGAGAATCCCAACCTAGATCCCCCACGCATGGCTCTTAGCAAAGAGAGGTAGGAATCATGGCTGACTGAACCTGCCAGGATGTAACACACTATTAAGTAACAAAATTATACTTGTGGTTTGATTGAATTGTAAGTTTTACACACATATATTTCCGTTCAAAAGCACCAAGAACCCTTGAGTATTGTAACATTTTATCACAGTATGTATTTTTTAGTTTTATTTTATCAGAAAAAGTAAGAAAAATGATTAATGGACCCTTTTCCAGTTTCAAAAGGAATATTTAGAGAACTTGGCAAACATGTGATATGAAGTCCTGATCAGATAATTCTGAAGCTAAGCTTTTTGGCCTACATCAAAGCACCGTGCGTAGAGAAAACCGAATGTTGTGCTGAGTACAGTGTATGCTATGTGAAACGTGGTGGCAGCGTAATGCTATGGGATGATTTTATTCAGCAAGGAAAGGAAAGCTGGGAAGAACTAGTGGGCAGATGGATAGAAATACAGGACAATTATGGAAGACAACCAGCTAGTCTGCAGAAAACATGAGATTATTTGACAGAAGCCATATATAAGAGCATCAATGGAAAAAATATGCTTTGTACCAGACCTTAGCTCTTCAATCTAATTTCCATCTGCAGTCTCTCCATTCAATCTGACTACACTTGGGCTATTTTACAAAGAATAATCAAAAAAAAATAAAATACATTGAGGTTTGTACGTACAGTGCCACAATGTGAAAAAAGGTTTAAGAGGTTTAAATGTTATTTCAAGATTTTTCTTTTCATACGTTTACTTAGTGGAATTAGAGATTAGAGGTTTTGTAATGAGTTTAGCAGAGATCTAACTAAAGCCACAACTTTATCCACAGCAAATAGAAAAACCCTTAAACCTCTGAAATTACCGCTTTAGTTCTAAAATTAAATCAGTAGCTTTTCCACTGGCAGCTCGTATTTTTTTTATGTTTTTTTTTTTAAATCTATGTCTAATCATATTGCCCTGTAGTCATTTAAGTGTTATTTTTTATTACGTTAATTACTAGGAGAAAATGCTCCCAGGTGTTATGTTGGGTTGAAGGACGACTTAAAAGCACCTTGAGGTGTAAATTAGGTAGAACAGTGGTGATTTAATGGATTTAAAGAAGCATGGGTGCTCTGTAATTCTGTCTCCTTAATTCTGCCCCAAGTTAGGTTTAGTTAAACGGCTCTAAGTACAGAGTATCTAGAAAAGCAGTTGGAAAATATTTACACTCTCTGGATATTTGCACATAAATTTAGTAATTAAGCCTCTTCCATTTGCAAATGACTTTCATATTTAGACTGAGGCTTTAATGTTGAATAAATTATATTTTCTGCTGTTCGATTTCAACAGGCAGTAGGGAATATAAACTTGCCAAAATGTCCTCTGTTTTAAAATGTGTTGAAATGCTGATTGGTATGAACAGATTCATTTTTGCCAAGGTGTAAATCTCTCAGAAAGTTAATAAATGTATACGATAAGGACCTGCACTGTGTCTGCATTTGTCCTTGAGTCTGGGAAAAGACGTACCGTTTTTCTCTCTGTGTAAAGGTTAATTAATTGACTTTACATCTAAGGCATGGGTACTTTTCCAAAGCACCCAATTATTTAAACAGAATTCAAATTGGTGTAAATTTGGCAAATAGTTTCTATTTGTAAGTTTTGTCCATATTATTGAGGTATTGTAGTACTAGAAAGTCATGATGCATCATCTTAGACAATATGAATGTGTTTAAGTCGTAAGAGATGAGGCCCTCTGTCTTGGATACATTTAAGCATGCTAAGGTGGACTTCTCATTAGCATCAAAGAGAACAGAACAGTAAAACTCCCCTGCCTTTTCCCATCTAAGGATTTCTTTGAAACCCTTAGATGTTTTTAATGTTGGATGTATATCACACTGGTTTATGTGAGCAGAATAAAACTATAGCCCTCTTTCTAAACATTTGAACATTCTGTTTTTCATTAAAAGCATCTGCTTCTTCATCACTGCACACATTCTGCAAATGTTACGGAGCCAACTCAGGTGGTAGGCTATGGAAGTGCAAACCTGGTAGTGATTACAATGGTAAAGTCTGTTCATGCTGCAGAGTTCTCTGCTACAGAGGGCCTCTTCATCTCGGTGACCCACCCTCTATTGGAAGCTTTCTAAAATCTTTGGCAGAAACTCAAAACTGCCAGAATCTGTGTGGGCCACATCATCAAATGTTATAGGGAGCCTGGTGAGAGACTAACAGCAGATTCTCTTTTACTACAAGAGCCGACTCGTTTTGGTCCCAAATAAAACTGCTGCATGGTTGGTTGTATGTGATAATTATTAAACTGCATGAAACGTATGCAGTTTAATATTTAAACTGCATACGTTTAATTATGTATGCAAAATTTAACTTTGGTCTGAGCATATGCTTGATTTTGAATAGAAATTATTACTCATCCTGTTTTCAAACTACCAAAGACACTCCTTTACTATAAAGATAAATTAGAGCACTAATAAAATGTAATTGATACGCTATATTTTATTATTCTTGGTTTCAAATATAGATTAAAAAAGATCTTTATCTTCTAGAATCTAGATGAGTGATTAAACTTGTCTGTCACATTGCTACTAATTTGATTAAGACAAGATAGTCTTTAAATATTTAAATTAAGAAGCTTTAAGCTTTAGTCTCTACTGGACATAGCAACAGATGTTTGAACTCTAATCTGTCCTGCATGAAAAGTAAACACACCTGAGCATTATTTATTAAGGTCATCTTTCTTTTATGGTGCAATAATTCAAAGTCAATGTTTATATTTGCAGGTGTGGGAAAGCCTGTACATGGTAGTCTGCATCTCTCAGAGTGTGGCTCTCAGCATGTCGGGTCACAAGGCTAGCTGTTGGCGCTATCTGGTTTCAGTGTTAACTGCCATCAAGACTTTGATGTTAATCTAATCTCTGACGAAGCTGCAGTTTTGGTTTCAGGTTTAAGGGCACGATCTAGTGCAGCAGTCATGTGAGGAGTTTAATGAGAGGATGAGGAAAGAAAGATCGGGGGGTAATTATGAGAGAAGACGAGCTACATCTGCTGAACATGCACTTCTACATAGAGACATTAAGATCTTTTACTGGTAAAGGTCTTTCAGACGTCTAAGACTTCTGCCAACACATCCCAGTTATGGATGATGGGGTTTTGGTCAGTCGCAGGTTGCTAATCCACATATGGGAGAAAAGGGACATCTGTCATACTACATGCTTTATTGATCTTTTTTATTTTGCCTATTGCATCAAATCTCACTGCACTAGTTGCTCATAGCTGAAACAGACGGTGATGCTCAAGAAAATGTAAGTCAGACTATGCAGGACTATGGTGTGGTCTCTTCCTTACTTGTTAAACAGACAGAGTAATGAGGGTTTAGATTAATCCTCTAATGGGTCAGTGGGTGTAAAGTGCAAATAGCTAAATATGTTAAATTGGAGATGGTTCAATTTTGTTTTAGTTGACTTGCTTAGAATTTGCCTGGAAAGAGCCACACAATAAACAATCTGCACTGCAAGTGCTGTGTTTTTAAAAGAAAAAAAAATAAATGTAGAAATGAATGAATACACCTGCAAAATCCTATTTGTGTTAAGCGGAGCACATTAAGAGAGCTATAAACATTGATTCCCAAACCTACAGGGCCTTCTCTCCTCAGAAACATGGTGTTCTTATCACTCTATGCCTGCAGCACTATCTAAAAAATGGCAGACTGCCTCCCAACCCCCTGCCTCACGTTGACATATCCCACCTGCTTCCTAGCTGTTTCCCAAACACTTAGACCTTAATTATATGCACCCAGCAGCTACACTTCACATCCCCTCCCTCCTCCTTGAGCTCATCAGTTCCCAGTCTGCTTGTTCACAGTCACCCCTGGCTGACGGCGAGACCCTCCTGACTGATCTGCTGCTGACAAAACAGCATTTGACAGAAAATCTCAAACAAAAGACTTCAGTGCTCATGTCAGACTAACCACAGGTATTTACATTCATTTTGATCTGTTGGATATTTTAGGAAAAAAAGCTGCCAAAGGTCAGTTAAATCCGAAATATTGCACTTTGCTCAGAGATTTTGATGTCATCTAAGCCGTCATATCAGAATTAATAATACTGCAAGACTTTCAGTCCTTGTTAACTGCAGTTGCACAGTGCAGGGTTTGATGCAGTTCATGAATACAGATGGAAGCGTATTCATGAATTGCATTGAACCCTGGATCACATCAGAACAGATGTAAGCTCAATGAGAATAAACATCACAGCAGGAGCAAGACAGTCGCCAGTAACTTAAGATAGCACAATGGCTGTGTTTATGCAGCCATTAACAGAATGTCACTGAGGCTTCAATGGACCAAAGCAAACAATCCCATTCACAGTAAAACGCTGTTGTTCACAAGCTTAGTCTATGCACATATGGTCAGAGCAAGGTGGAGACAAAAAGGCTTTAACACGAGATAACTGGCTAGATATTACATTACTAAGGACCGCATTGTCTCTTGCTGATTTAAGATGGAGGAGGATGATGAAGACAAAAGACAGACAAAGCAAAAGGGTGTGTTTAATCCAGATGCATTTAAGAATGTCGCAGACATGGCTACAATACAACCATCCTTACTTCTGCAAAATCTGTGTAATCTTCTCCAAAATCTTCAAACTCAAAATCTTTTTTATCTTTCGGTTCAGTGGCCGTTCGTGCTTTTTTTATGGTTAATATTTTAGGAACGCCTGGTTGGTGCACATCTAAGCTTTTGACTTTGAAATCAAACATGGCTTTAAAGACTACTCATCATTATTTCAAGATCAACAAACAAAAGGTGAATGATCTTTTCTTTTAGGCCATTTATGCTGTTGCCGCCTCTGATGGAGTGGATGAGAGTGGCCATAGTTCACGCCGAGCATCGCAAAAGTCTATTGGTGGACAGTGATGATGTCAGACAGACCGCCAGGCTCCTCCTTCCAGGACTTGACTGTGAACCAAGACAACTGAAGTAAATCCACACATAACTGCTGTCCTTTCACAAATTGAATTATTGTTGAGTCGGTTAATAGTTCATGTATACATTTAGATTTTTCTGAAAAAAAAAACCTTAAAGCTGTGTCTCTCTGTTATGCCTCCGGATGTGTTGTCTTTTACCTTTGCACTTTTAAATTGATTCAGCTTTATGTTTAAAAAGCAGAGGGCTGAGAAGCAGACCAGTAAATACACACTGACTGCATAGTGTTATTGTACAGTTTTATTTCTGTAAAAAACATTTCATGTTAACATATGGTCAGCGTGAGCCACTTGGTGGTTATAAATGGTTTTTATAGGGTGTATAATTCTTGATTCTTTTATAAGGTGTATAAATCTTGATTCTTTTTAAGGCCGGAGTGTTGCTTTAGCTCCTTCAAGCGTCTGGACTCTAAAGCTGCCATAGATAAATTCAACCTGGACTTGGGTTTTCGGATGCTCAACTGTGGACGCACTGATCTCATTGGTCAAGCTATTGACCTGCTCAGGCCAGACGGGGTCAACAGCATGGACGACCAGGTATGAGCACTATTAGAGCAACTGCAGTAACTAGGATTTATATACAAGTGCATGTAGATGCACTGATTTAAATGTTAACTTTGTGTGGATAAGTTTAGAACAAATCAGCTGTGGATTCTGTTCTTTATTAAAGTACACCAGTTTTCATCAAATTCAAAGTAATCTCACCTGAAGGGGCAGGAAAGCTTGCATGCATGATAAATGGGCTTCTTTTTGCCTAATCTTGTGCTTTTTCTCTTCGTCATTCAGGGTATGACCCCTCTGATGTATGCCTGTGCAGCTGGAGATGAGGCCCTTGTCCAGATGCTGATTGATGCTGGAGCCAACCTTGATGTGGCGGTAAATAAAGAACAGATGTCCTCAACCTTTATGATGTATTTGCAAACAATTTGTCAATAGATATATTTGCAAAAATGGCATCCAAAGTCCACCCTGATTATCCGTGTAAACATTTCCGGTCTTTGCCTTGAGATAATTTATTCTTTTCTAATCTGTTCTGCATATGCAGGTTCCATTGTACTCCCCAAAGTATCCTTCTGTACATCCGGACAGTCGACACTGGACAGCTCTCACCTTCGCAGTGCTGCATGGACACATCCCTGTAGTGCAGGTAAAACATATCAGTATCTTTAGTGTTGGATTAAAATTCCACTGAATGGTGTTTTTTTTTTTTTTTTTTTAGCCTATTCCCATTTCCGCTTTTATCATTTGCTGTAGATCTGTCTATCTAACCATAGACCTGACAAAACAGTTTTAAATACCCGTTAATGTTTTCCCTCATGCTATAAAAGAAAACCTAACCCTCATGAGCTGTAAATTTAACCTCTATTTTAAAAAATACCTCAAACATTTCTATAATTTTTTTTTACACTTTTGGTGAATAAAAACATCTTCTCATGTTCTGTTTGTCAACACAATTAACCACTTTGCTATACCTCATTTATAAACCAGTGTCCTTTTAATCTACTTTCAAGACACGTTTCATAAATGGATGTGACGTTTGTCTGCAGCTTCTGTTGGATGCGGGAGCCAATGTGGAGGGGGCAGCAGTCCGAAATGGTCAGGAGACCACGGCAGACACTCCGCTGCAGCTGGCGTCTGCAGCAGGTGGGTAAACGCAGACACTCCAGCTCAAAGCATAACTCATGTTGGAGTGCTGCCTATGCACAGTGGGTTTGTGTTCTCATTTGATTCATTGCCAGTAAAGTTTTGACACACTACATGCAAAAACAGCTATAAGAAAGAGGTAAATTAATGAGGGAGGTTGTTCTCTTTCTGTGAAACATCTAATAACTCATTGGCATCCAGTATCACAAGGTACTACTTTTCCCATAGAGCACAAAGTTGTGAATGTGCCTGCAGTAGTTTAGTCCCTTCTGGCCCACATTCCTCCACAGGATCATCTGAAAGCCATACAGTGTAGTAAAAGACACATGGTCCACACATAGCTGCAGTGACAGTGAGCAAAACGCCTTAATGTGAATGTGCTGCTGGTTTATGACTCTAATGTAAACTGCAATACACTGATCTCAGAGAGGTAAACATTGAGTACATAAAAAAGAAAAACACATAACGGGAGAAAAACTAAAAGTTTTTAGTAGATTTTAAAATGTGTCTAGATGTTAAGTGCTTATGTGTTTCTCAGGTAACTATGAGATGGTGACTTTGCTCCTGGCACGTGGCGCTGACCCCTTATCAAGGAGCCATGATGGAAATGCTCTTACATCATCTCTTTATGAAGACATGAACTGCTTCAGTCATGCTGCTGCACATGGACACAGGTTTGTCGCATTTCATTTTGAGACATTACTTATTTTCAGAGCTTCAATTCAAAACAGAAACTACAAATTCATGTATTTTTATATTTTATCCTACCACTTTTATCGTCGACTCAACTTACAGTACGGTACTCTGATCAGCCGATGTCTTTAATAATGGCTTATTGTGGCTTACGCTCCTTGTAAAGGCTGTAAGTCATAACATTTCTGTAATAACTGTATTTTTAAAATTTTACATATAATATTGTTTAACTGAAACGTTATTTTTAAGTTCATTCTGAGTGGAGATGCAACGTATCTAATGTGCAAAGTGAGCAGGGTTTTGTGTTGTCATTTGTTTTTTAAAAACCAACTGGTAGAGTGATCCTCTCCACCTGTTTGCTGTGTGTTCATAAGAACTTCATGTAGACTCAACACTTCACATTCCACACTAAGAGTGATGGATTATCTAATCACATAGATCACAGGGTCACAGAAATGTTTTACCATTTGAGCACAAATAACTGATTTAATGCCTGTTGTTTCCTTCCTCCATCAGAAACGTGCTGAGAAAGCTACTGACTCAACCCCAGCAGATCAAAGAGGATGTCCTGTCCCTGGAGGAGATCCTAGCAGAAGGAGTGGAGAATGGAATTCCAGGGATGTGTCCTTATCTTCCAACACCTTCCAATGGGAGTCCGGCACTGCAGGATGCAGACATACCCAAACTCTGCAAGGCCAGGATGAAGGCTCTTCAAGAAGCTAGCTACTACAGTGCTGAGCACGGATACCTTGACGTCACCATGGAGCTTCATGCAATGGGTACCTTTCAGATAGCCATGAGACAACAGGACTTTTGTTTATTTGTGCTTCTAAAACCAAACTCATCTGTAATTAGGTGTGCCGTGGAAACTACATGTGTGGCTGGAATCTCTCCGTTGTGCCCATCAGCAGTCCAAGACGGGGGCCATCCTCTCTCTTCTCAGAGAGTTTACCACAGTCCGAGAAGAGGACTACTGTGATGAACTTGTCACCACAGGCCTGCCCCTTATGTTCACTATCCTGCGAACCACCAAGGTATTGTCAAACATGAAGCCTGAAGACGTTTTCTACTTTTCAGTCTCTGAAATAAGAAATAATCCTGACCTTCTGTTCTTTCTTTCAGAACGACGCCATTATACAGCAGCTGGCAGCTATTTTTAGTCACTGTTTTGGCTCAGCACCACTTCCAGCCATCCCTGAGATGAAGGCGTCTCTTTCAGCTCAGTTGGGTGAGAAAGGTTTGATTGACTGTATGAATAAATGTAGATCACTGTCTTTAAGTGTGAATTTTAAACAAAGCTGCCAAAATTATAATAAACTATTATTAGATTGAATGTAGGATGTGATGGGCTGAAATCTGAGTAATTTACATATTGTTAATCTGATCTTTACAGATCCACTCTTTCTGAACAACCCAGACATGTCAGATGTGACATTTTTGGTGGAGGGAAAACCATTTTATGGACACAAAGTCCTTCTGATAACTTCTTCTGACAAGTAAGTGCAACCACGCTTCATTTTGCAGATGTGTCTTAATTTTAGACACACAAATCAGAATTTTATGTTTGAGTTTTCATCTGCCAAAATGTATTCAGATTTCTTTTTTTGTTGCCTTCTTGACCAACGTAATACATTTTACCACATTTGTGAAAGCAGTCACTGTAAAAGTTATTTTTAGGGAAGAACAAAATGATTAAACAGCTCAGTTTGAATCTGCCCTTAGAATAACCTTTTAGTACTTTTCTAAAACTGTAGCCTCTGTCTTTCCTTGATCAGAGATTCCCAACCGTGGCCCTCAGGACATGATGTCCTGCATGTTTTAGATGCGTCCCGACTCCTGTACAATTGATTGAAATTATCAAAGGTTTGGAGTTTCTCCAGTGAGAGGTGTGACCAACAGACAGACCTACCAGGTCATGTCTGCACATTTACAGTTAACTCTAGATACCCCACTGTTGCCGTCGCGACAACCTTCTTGCTATATTTAGCAACATTTCAGACAAGAGAAAAATGGTACTGGCCAAAATCGAAATCAGCAGGTCAGGCTTTGTAAAAGATTAGAACCCAGTTTATCACCCACTGGTGTGTAGCAGCAGGGAAACAAATAAAATATGCAGGACAGTTGTCACTGAGAACCACGACTGGGAACCTACGCTTTAGTGGTTAAAGACTTCCAATAACTGAGATTAATGATTGGACATATTCCGTAACGGAGAATTTCTGACTTTTCTCTATTATATGTTGAAAGTCTCTGTTGTAACTTGAAAGAATGCAGACATATCCCAACATGTCAAAAATGACTTTCTTTTGAATCCATTTTAATAGCTGTGCTTCATTTATTGTTGCTTAACTCTTACAGCATCCACACCAACGAGTTGTCAAAAATATTACCTGCTTGAGCTTCTGTTTTTTAGGTTTCTGAGCAGTTGGTATTTTTTTAGGGCCAATCAAGTTAAAAGCAATCAATTTATCAGTGCATTTAATTTACTTGAGGTTTTTAGAGGAAAACCTAATTGGACATTGATAAAACTACTTTTTTCCTTTTAGATTCAAATCTCTGCTGGCGTCCTCTGGATCAGATGGAAGCCCTAGCAAAGAAATTGAGATCAGCAATGTCAAGTACCATATTTTCCAGGTATGAAAAATATCTACCCAATATCTATACAATAATGTGAAAAATAGATTAGGGTACCATGTGAGTTTTAATGTCTAGCACTGAAAAAAAATCATAAAAACTGTATAAATATACTTTGACCCATGTTAATTCCTGTATGTCCATAAATATTGCATAGCCACTGATATGAGCTTCATTATACTGGAAAGTCAGAGATTATTGTCTGTTATCAAAATCACATCAGCAGTAAATAACATTAGTTGCATTTCCATTTAATTGCCAAAGTTGGTGAATTATTTGACAAAATAATGGAAAAATGGCAATTTTGGAAAAAAAAAAAACTAAACAAAAAAACTGCAAAGTAAAAACTTTATGCTTTACACAAATCACACGATCAACAACTGGATGTTTCCACTGGTACATGAAGAAAACAGGAAGTAATTAAAGGATCATTGTCCAGAATGTTCTTGATGACTTACCGAGTGAACAGAGATTCACATTTGATTTTCTTGCTGTTATTTTTAATGGAAATGTGGTTAAACTAGACATTTGACCTCTCTACAGATGATGATGTCTTACCTGTACTGTGGAGGAACAGAATCACTGAAAACAAATGTGATGGACTTACTGGAGGTGAGAACAGCACTGAAGGTTCAGATCATGCTAATTAGATTGACTTGAACTGCACAGACATGAAGATGTTCACACATTTTTACTACACAGTCAGTATAAGATCACAGAACAGTATGTTATGGTATATTGGGTGAACAGGCACCTGGTCATTAGGACATGTGGATCATGTGAATCTGTTTTCTAAAGGTACGTGATCAAACTTGTGTTTTTGCTTCTCTAATTTTTGCCAGTTCACTCCATGAAATTGGGCTCATTGAAAAAATTAAAACAGGAAATGTGAATTGATGGCCTGTATTCTTTCACCATTCAACCTGATTAAAGTTAGTTCATTTGTACACTCATTGACTAAATGTTTTCATTCAACCTAAGTGAAAGAAGAGAATGAATACCAAATCAACCTGTAGGCTAAATAGACTTGTTTTTTTTTCCATCAACTACTATCAAAATGCCACCTTGTTAGGAGGAACCGAACTTAGATCCAGAATTGATGTTGCCGAAACCTGATCTAGTCATGGCTGATCATCAAAAAGCATTCAGTTATGTAGGTTATACTTTTAGGAACTGAAATTAGTGAGATATGTATTCTAAAGAACAGGAGAACTCAAAAATATTTACTAGTTCATAATGAGTGCGATTTAAATCTCTGCTGAGACACATTGATGAGCCGGAGGCAGCAACAGCTCTGTGTATTCCTGCTTCTGGGGACATGCAAACACATGCAGCTTTGTGAAACTGATCTAGTTCCTTATAATTTTCTGTTCTATAGCCAGATACCACGGCCAAAATGAATAAATAAATCTAAGCCTGACTACAGACACAACTAGGTGGGTTTATGAACTAAAAGATTATGAAAAGTGTATAAAATTATGGTTATTTTTTTCCCTTACAGCTTTTGTCGGCTGCTAATCAGTTCAAGCTGGGGGCTCTACAAAGACATTGTGAGCTCATCTGCTCCAAGCACATAAACCTTGACAATGCAGTCAGCATCTACAAGACAGCCAAGGTAATGTCTGTTTTGAGAAGGCTGTGCTGCTCTGTTGTAATCTGGCCTACATTTTGTAAGCAGCTAAAACATAGTTGTTTTTTTCTTGAACAGGCAAATGGTTCGGTGGATCTGAGTTCATGTTGCGAAAGTTTCTTCCTGCAGCAGATGCCGGCACTGCTGGAAAAAGACGGCTTCAGGACCCTGTTACTAGGAACCAACTGCACTCGACAGGGGAATAACTGCACTTCTTCTCTGGCTCACAGCCGCAGTGACTCACCTCTGGAAGAGCTGGAGGCCATCCTGGCTCAGCGTCTACGCTCGCTTTACATTTCATCTCAAGTCTGAAGACGCGAGCCGCTGCAGTGAGACGAGACGAAAAGCAACAAGTGTGTGAAAGTTGCAGAAGAAGGCTTTGTGTAAATACAGGTGGATTGGTTCTGTAGGAACCACATTCCCAGAGAAAATGCTGCAAAACTGTGTACAGTGTGGTACAGTGACTGACTTGGCAGTTGACTCTGAACAGTGTTATTTTGTGCCAAGCACTACATGATGGCGGTTACTGTGACAAACAGTAAGTTTTTCAAAAAGGGTGGTGTGTGTTTTTTCTCCAAGGCTCAGGAAGCCTAAACGGAGAGGCAAGTTTCAAAACAAAATACTGCTGCCATCTAGTGGAAAGGACTGGAATTTGCAGCAACTCCTGGTTTTGACTGAAGCTATGTACAGTAACCATAGACACAGAGTGGGAGGAAAGCTCAGTCCAGTCTGTAGTGATGCAAATGTTCATATTAAAAAAACAAGTACACTTTTATATTTTTTTTTAACTAAAGTATGACCAGAATGACATTTACTGCTAAGTGGGATGGACATTTTCTATTTAATAACAAAAGATGTGAAAGTATTTAATGAGGCGTGCTCTTTTGATTTCATTTTTAATCCAAGCTAATTTTTTTCAAAATGCTTCAGCTGTTTATGCAGGTATACTAATAGGTAATTAAGCTTATCTTGATGTTTACCACATTTACACAGCCACAACTGAAGGATTTGAAAAATATGTTTTGCCTGAAATAAACCTTGTGACTTTGACTGGAACTTTTTTGTTGTATGGACTCACCTGGAAGCAGCAGCTGCAGGAGTCTGTAAGAGGAATGCAAATGCATATTCAAACATACTTTCTCACAAGAAAAACAGTAAGGGAAAAAAAACCCAAAATCTTAATTTTGAATCAATGAGCTCTTATTTCTACAAGGCTGTGTTAGGCTAAATCAGCACATCTAAAAGTTAAACTTAATATCCCACCCACATCTGTCATCAAGAAACGCACAGTGGACAAATACTGCACAAGGACATTCTTGCCTACAGGGCAGTTTACAGACCAATTAATGCAAGTCATGTTTTTGTAATGAACAAGGAGAACATAACTACTCAGAAAGGGCATAATAAACCACGCTGAGCAAATGCAACATCTCCTTGGCACCCAAAATTCTGGATTTTCCATACCTATAAACCATAAATGTAAACAAATGGTTGAAGTTTGTTGATTTACCAATTTGTTTACATTCAGAATGTCACTTTTTTATCAAATATGAATCATAAGTTGAGGGGGGAACAAGTCTGGGAACAGTGTTGCACTCCATTATCCAAGGGAGGCTTGAGGAAGAATCCACTTTTAAAGGAGTCTGAAAAAGTGGTCCAGGTTTCTGATCAAGTTCCTCATGGATGTAATTTACTGAGATGATACCTTGGGCATATGCAGGAAGGTACAAAATCTATGTTACCCATAATGATCTGAAGAGACACATCAAGGTTCACAGTCCACAGTGCAACATGGAGTTGGTGGCTGGAGCAAAACATGTCCCAAATATGCTTTATGGGATTCAGGTCTGCGGAACACGCGGGAACCCAGAATCCCACTGCATCGACAGATGGTCTCACAATGGGTCTGAAGGTCTCAACCTCAGACCCATTGGGTCCTTCCGAAGACGTACTGTACCTCTCCACACCATGACTGACCCACCTCCAAACGGGTCATGTTGTGGGCAGCACAACATTTTCCACGGTGTCTCCAGACTCCGTCACATCTGTACCTGCTCTCATCCGTGAAGAGAACACACTACCAATCTTGGTGTTCTCTGACGAAAGCAAACCACTCTGCAGAGAGTTGGGGTGTAAGAACAGGCCCCACTCATGGATGTCAGACCCTCATGGCGTTATGATCTTTGAGCAGAAACATACACACAATGCCTAGAGGTTATATTGCAGGCAGTGAGTTGTAAACTCCCGTCTCATGACACCTCCTGGCATGTGGACACTGACAACATGCAAAAGTGACCAAGACGTCAGCCAGAAAGGACGGGAACAGACAAGTGATCTGCAGTGACTATCTACAAAAGTCGTCCTTTATAAGGGTCATCTGGATAATGGCCTCTCATGACCACCTGCTACCCGTTGTATTTTCAAAACGGGAGGTGAAATAGATTCACACGGTGTTGCTTCTTAACAGGTGAGGTTGGTTTGACAGAAGTGCGACTGACTTGAAGTTACATCGAGTTGTTTAAATGCACCCATAATTATTGATTCCAAGATTTGATATATATATACATACAGTGGAGAGAACAAGTATTTGATACACTGTTGATTTTTCAGGTTTTTCCACTTGCAAAGCTTGTAGATGACTAATTTTTATCATAGGTTCTCTTCAACTGTGAGTGATGGAATCTAAAACAAAAATCCAGAAATATACAATGTATGATTTTTAAATAATTAATTTCCATTTTACTGTATGATCTCAAAGGAATGGACCTACCTTTACCAATATGAAAAAGGAGAACACACACGCCATAACTGAATGAGTTTATTTGTTTCAGCACTGAAAATGCTCACAGTTATTTAGAATGGGGATTACATCAGTAAGTTTTGTTCCTGCTCTGTCCAAAAAAAGGGAAAACATTTTTTTTAAATAACAAATGAGAAGAAAAGACCCATCCAGGCCAAAATTTGTCCTCAGTGCTGTCAGCTTCCCATTGTAGTAAACAAAGAGGAGGGTGAATAAAAGGTATTGCTTTGATTTTGTAGTAGTGGTATTCCCTCCCTGTGCCTCATCAACAGACGGGCACAGAACGCCCAGACCTCGGAGCTTTCCGCAGAGAGGTGCATGGTAAAGGAAGCATCATTTAAAAACTTTGTGCACAAGCTGGAGGAAGAAAAAGAAAGTCAGCAGGACTGAAAGGAGAGTAAGAAAACAAAAGGCCAGAATTAAAAGCAGAGAGAGGGAATATCAACTTTAAAACACAGTACTGTTGAGGGAAAAATAAATGAAAGCTGATAGAAGGGGGTGAGTTTGGCGTGGAACATTAAACACTAAAGCCATGCAAAGAAAAGCTCATGTTTGACATGCACACAGCAATACAAGCTAAAAGCATAGAGCAGGAATCCCCAGCATGGTTGAGAAGACAATCAACCCCCACAGCTTGTCTGTCTATATACAAAGAGAAGAAGCAGATCACAATCTGACAAATTCTCCTCCTCAGGCCTGGCATACAATGCACATTATTATGAAACTGACAAATATCAATAGAAGAGCATGTTTCCTCTTCCAAAAGAGGCTAAGTCTACATTCTTAAATTACTGGTAAAACCATTCTTTTTCCAGAGTTTCAACAAGTTTTTGTTTCCTCTTCAATGAGGTCTGGAAATAAGGAAATTTGTCAAAGTTCACATATTTCTGTTTAAAGTCAAACAAAAACAAAATAAAGTTCAGCTTTTTTTTCCCTCTTTTCTTTAAATGTCCCATTTACCAACACACAAGAGGGTAGTAAATAACATTCAACTGACCTAACAGCTTTGTCCATATAAATAGCCAAGTTATAATAAATTAGGAATTAAGCAGTGAGATGAACAAATATGAATAAATAAAGACAACAATACAAAAATATTCACAATTGCATTTATCACATTTTTTATGTTGTTCCTCTACTCCTACTGCTGGTATTTGAGACTAAGAGAGAGGTACAAATGGAAAATCAAAGAAAGTGCTGCAGAGAACAGGGAATGTTTGGAGAATTTCCAGGTCGATCAAACATTGACAGCGACAATCATGTAACAAAAATACACAGAATTTAAAATGACAGAATGATGCAGGCGTAGCTTCAACAGCCTGTTTCTATGATATCTAACAGTGTCACAACTAGACATTTTTTTTTTTACATTAAAAATGCTTTCAGTCTGTACAAGAGAATAGATCATTCATTTTAAATACCCACATAACCCTCCCTGTACCTCCCCTGCCCCCCAATACTTTCATTTCATCTCCCCCATTTCCCCGTTGCCCGTTTTGCTGACACCCACCGTCCTCTCTGAAATCACGATTTCAGTCCATTTTGCAGCAGTTGTATCAAGTCTAATAAAAATTACAATTCAAACCCAGTTCATCACAAAGAAAGTACAATACAAAGCAAACGGATACAATCCAGCAAGTGCCTGTGTTGGCTGTTTGGACGTCCAGCAGCAACGCTCTCTCTTTGCTCCTCCTCACATTTCTGTAAGTCTTTTGTAGGTTTATTTTCCATCAACATTGGTACATCCCAGAGTGTTTTGTGCATGTTTTTTTTGTTTTGTATGCTGTACCTTGAATGTTTTGACCAGTGCTTTATTTCCAATAGAATAAAACTAATCCCTTAAAAAAAAGAAAAGATGAGCCATTTGATGACTGGAGAGTATGATTGTAGGTGTGTGCTTGAAAGATTATGGAAGAAACACTAAAAGGACTTTCATCTACTTTCTACTGATAGATGCCAAAGGTGGAGTTGGCGCGCAAGTCGAAGGTGGAAGTCTTTTTTTCGGCCCCCCTCGGAGAGGAGTCCTCCACTGACAAATGTCCGACACTCTTGGCACATTTGAAGGGGGGTGGATTGGGGTAGTTGTTGGAGGGGTATGTGGAGCATGGAGCAGGAGGAGGGACTTTAATAGGTTTTCTGGATAATTCCTGGTGTCAAAAACAAGTCAGGACATTACAGAGGTTAGCAGCAGAAAGGGACACAAATAAGCATGTGGGGGAGGTGGGGGGGGGGGGGTGATGGGTGGGTCAGGGAGAGGGAGTGTTAATGATGATGGAAACTGTAGAGAAATGAAACATCGGAGAGTCGCAGCATTTTATTTGCGTGTTCTGGAGCTGTGGTGTTTTTTTTTTTTTGTTTTGTTTTTTTTACATAAAGAAATTTGACTCTAATAATGTCTGTAAACTAGATGTTCTCTTTGCGCCCGGTTCTGATTTGCATCGGTTCGTCTACAAAACGTCTCAGGCTAAGCCTCTTCCTGTGTCCCCACACATGCCGCCGACAGCTTGGCTCTGTCTCGGCCTGCAGCTGGGGATTTGGTGTCATTGTTTTCTGATTCGTGTCTCCGGACGTGCATGGGAGAGGGGCAGTGCTTGGAGGGCATGCCGAAAGGGTGGGGCACCTGGCCATTCTTCTCATCTGAAAAAAGTTGGGTTAATTATGTCAAATAAGTTAGTCAGTGTCCAATACGGGCACACAAATGTGGGGAAAATATAGGAAGAACGGGGTTCACTGGAGGACAATGGGGAGCGATGCTAAGATGGAGAGAGCAAAGGAGCATTCAGTGACCAAAGATAATGATTCCACGGAAAAGCTGTTACTGTTACTTATGCTAGTGACAAATGAGAGTCCGCTTCTGACAGGCACCGTGTAAAATACATTGCATTTGTTGTATCCGAGATTAATCTTCGCATAGAAGTCCAAACGTTTTTTATCAACTGTGAGCTGTATAAAACATAGGCCTAAATCATATCAACCATCTGGTCAGCTGATTGATATTATTTGTGCCACTTTTTAATATGTAAATGAGTCAACACACATTGGCGTATGTAGGATTTTTTTTTCCCATATATATAAAGACTATTTCACCAACTGCAATAGAAACCCCAAACATTGGAAATGAAGGAAGCATAGTCAGTTACTTTAGTTACTGTGTCATATCTTTGGAAAGTCAAAAACACACATCATTGAGCTGCTATTTGTAAGAAACAAGAGAACATAAGCCGGCAGCATATTTCATGTATTTGCACATATATTCAACAAATTGTTCTGCAAAAGGGGAATCTGCTGTTTGAAAACTGTAAGTCAAATAAGCATAGTGAACAAGGATTATCATTTGCTCTGTGTTTTTGCCAGAATGCCTCTGGATGTGGACTTGAGAATGTGCCAGATTTGGCTTAAATGTGGGACGTCATATTTTGACAAGCCCCGAGTAAAACTTAGCTTGAAAACTGAGTGAACTCTCTGTACCTTAGCACTATCAGGACATGCTGACCACAACATGCATGACTGTGGATGTTATTAATGTGGAACGAAAACTGCTTTCATTTCTATTCATTGTGTGTTCACCTAAAGTCATCATAACCTAATCCAATGTAATGCAACCTAATGTGACCCTTCCAACAACTCAGTCTGGTAATGAGCTAAACAACTCTAAAGATCAAAAACTGGTAAGCTTCATTTTTATGTACATATTAGAAAACCTACTGGAATACAGCACTGACAGCAACTTGTTAAATATCCTCCATTACTTATGAGAACTGGAAACACTAAAAATGAATAAAAGGCTCAGTGCAAATAAAGAGTTCACTTCTGACAAATGTAGTGGGTTAAAGAGCAAATATCTACTAAACTATCAAAGTGGACTAGGATGTGTCCAACATTTTTTATTTTACACATGAGATTAAACTGTTTTTGAGAGAAAAAAAAGGTACTTTCCAGCTGATTAATGCAAGTATATCTGTAGTTTCACTGCTGACCAGAAGATGGGGGTATTGCAAAATAAATAACACAAACAGAGGTGACACACAAGACAAAACATTCTGAGAGCGGAAGAAAAATAAGATTCCTGTGGCTTTTTTTCTATTCTCTTCACTTTCCACTCCATGCATTAGGAGAACTTAATATAGACACTGTTGAGAAACAACAGACTGTAGCAGCCTTGAGACTAATGACACAAAGGAGTTAATAACCAGACTGTCACCAGGTTATTTAAAGCCTAAAGACACCAAAAGAGGCCAATATGAAAGAGACTGGCGGGGTGTCTTATTTGGATGCACTAAAACATCATAAAAGACAGAGGCACTTATCAGGCGTACTGCTCTCTGAATTCTGGGAGTGTGTTGAGGCACAGCAGTGTTGCCATGGCAGCAGGCATGGACGATCAAGTCTATAAAATAGGAATAACCAGGAATAACCCAACGCCAATCAACTTAATCTACCTCTCTTTTAATCTTTAATCTTCCATAGCAACGTAAAAATACTTTGGCCTGCAGTCGGCCCTTGAGATCAACCCCACGCCCCTTAAAGTCGGTGAGGCACAGGCGTAGCCAAGGAAGCCGTTTGAAGAAGCAGAGTACAAGAGCAAAAAGAAGGGCAAGATCTATCTTGGCTTCAGATGTGAGTGGTTTGTTAAGGGGTGGCATAGAGAGATGAGGCGGTAGGGGGGAACTTGGGAAGGAGGTTTGGGGGAAAAAAGGTATTTCTTCATCTGAAATAAACATTTGAACTTACCAGAGAGTTGTTGGACCCCAGGCTGATCATGTGTGCTTAACAACTGGCTCTGAATCGTCTCAACTACTCGCTTAAAACGCCGGCTTGGACCTGCGCACAAATACGGAGAATATTAGCTTAATCGACCTGAAAGTATTTGCAAAGGTGGAAGTACGGCCGAGTTCATAAATGAACTCGGCCGTATGGTTCAGCTTCCTCACTCACTTCAGTAGGAAATCAGTAGTGAACAGAAAAGCAAAAAACTTTTCTCTGAGTGACATGTAGCTATCATGGATACATCTGTGTTTTCCAAGCAATGACGAGTCAAAATGTCTGCTCATTGGAGTCAGGATTCAATATTAACAGCATGTCAACTGTTTGAGCCATAAGATATCGATGTAGAATGACAAAAAGAGGAATATATGTAATTGCAAAATCCCATTGTGTGGAGTGACATTCAGTTGTGCTGGATGGAAGTTAGCCCATATATTTAGCGTACAGGAGCAGTCAGAGATTACATGCATTATTTGGGTTTTTCATTATTATTTTGAAAGGTTATTTTATTAGGGTGGAATGATAACACAATTTCAGTGAGTTTTTATAGCAATAATTAGGTGCACAAGCTATAATTGGCATTGTGTCATAGATAGAGTAGAAAACTTTTATTGTCCCACAGTGGGGAGAATGCAGGATAAAAACACACAACTTGTTGAAAAATGTAATCTTAAAAGACAAAATCTAGGAATGAGTGGCAGATGCTGCAACAGGCTACCTGCTCATACAGCATATGAAGTTTAAAAGAAAGAAACAGAAGACTAATAATATATTACTGGAAGAATACAGACCTCAAAGCTACTGGAAATCTATGAATTATGGCTAAAAGCAGAGCCTGTACCAGAAAACCAACCAATTTTAAAGAGGCATTTATCCTACAATGAGAGGGAAATATTTGAACCTTGATTGTAATGTAAACCTATCCATCCAATTCTTCTTCTACAATTCAAATGTATTCCCACCATTAAACTATCCAAATACATCTCTAGCTTTTCTAGTTTCTGTGTGTTTTTTCATAAGATTGCAATCATACATGGCCTGGCTGGTAAATGAACCAATACTCATCAAGGTGAAAGATGCCATCTCCTTCGCTGAGCCACAACTCTGAGAATCAAACTACTGTAGTTGTACTTGATTGAGTGAAAAAGACTAAAGGGAGTGAAAGAAAGCATACATCCGTTTCTGCACAACTAAGCATTCACACATGGCTGCTCGGTATGTAATCTTGCATTGCCAGACCTCGTTTTGTTACGCTTAGGGAGGTAAGAAGAAAATCTCATCGAGGACTCGAGGCGGCAGAAACTCCAAGAAACTCTCAGGCAGTTGCTCATTTTGGCAGCAAGTTTGAAAACAGCCTCATCCAAAAAAAAAAAAAAAAACATTTTAGTTTTATGTGTTTGGTACTTTTAAAAAGTCATTTTTGATGCCATTAGTCTAAAGTGTGAAAGCATTCCACTTGAAGTGTAAGTGGCAGTGTTACAGGTTTCACAAAATTTGATTTGGAAACCTAGATATTTAGAAGCCTAAAGATGTGGGAGGAAATAGGTTATTTAAGAACACCCTACTAGTGTGTACGACTCCACAGGCTCTAGCCGAGCCTTAATATGGATTTCCTGTACCAGTGATTTTCTTTTTCTCATTGCCTTTCTCTCATAAAACTTTGTACTGATGGAGATCCTGGGGAAAAGTTGTGTAAAGAGTCTCTCCCATTTCAGCTACTGAAGCTTGTAACTCCTTCAATTCAATCACAAGTGTGACAACACAAAACTGAAGGACCTGGTAGTCTCTCTCTCTGTAGTCACATCTTGGGAGCTCACTCAGTTAGCCTGATCTAAAAGATTTGCACATGTGCCAAATTCCTTCCATTGTTTTTTCTGGATGGATTTAACTGAACTAAAGGGGATGACTTAAGATTTTTCAGACTGTTTCTTGGCCTTCGTGCTGCAGCGGCAGACAGGAACATCAATTAGCCAGTGAATGGAATTTCCAGACACTGTTGTCAAATTTTGTTGACCATGATTAACTTGGGAAAGCAATAAAAGGGTTAAAAGTTTGCATCTGCTAGAATTGTGCAAACTCATGTTGGAAATGCAAACAGTGCTTACATAGCACTATGTTTTGATATTATATCAGTTTCTGTTCGTAGGAGATAAATTTTATGGGTGCAGAAAAGTCCTCACCTGAGAGCAGGGTAAAAGTAACAGAATAGATGCCGTTCTCCTTTGTGGCAGCTGTGCTCTCTGTGTAGGTGATGTCCACCTGAAACTTGACCGGCTTCTGGAAGACTGTGGGGCCGGCGGTGGACTTGTACTCTGCCCGGAAACTTGTTTGAGAGATGACGCTGTGGCTCAGGCTGGGAATCTGGGAGAAAAAGACAAAAAAAAAAAAAAAAGACAAACATGTACAGATGAGATTAAAAATAGGTAACTAGCTAACAATTGCAGGTAATGAGATAATAAATAGAAAAGGAGTGATTTCATCTTCTGCTGCCCAACCGTACAAATGACAGGGTGAATGAGCCCTCATTAAAATACCCTCCACATACCATGAGCCCCAGTTGAAACTCTAAGAAGATTAATGCCTCAGGGAGTAGCCATGTGTGCCAGAGAGACTTACGCTAATATAATCTGGAGTCATCCAAAACATGGCCCTCTCCCTACCAAAATGAATTTCTATGCCCAACGAACAGGTGAGCTCTGAAATTGTCACGTTTTGCCACAGTGCTGAGGAGGCTTTGACATTCCATTAATGTGAGTGTGCTCTGAGGTATAATTCCACTGATTCAGGTGCCAATCTCCTGTCTGGAATACCAGCTTGCGCAACCCAGAGGAGAAAATAGCTGCCTTCAGGGAAGGGGAAACAGATCTGACATTGACCTGCGGCGGCAGAGCTGCATTTACTTAGACTTTGTTAAATCTAACTGGGGTGAGGATGGGTTCTGTTCAATTATGTTGACTGAATATCAACTACCGCAGCGGCGTGTTTGGTCAGTCTGGTTCTGAGCTTATTGACGTTGGCCCCAAAACGTACAACCACAGCATTACAAAACTAAAACCCAGATGCAATCTACAACTTAACTTTACAATTTGCTCGTAAGGCCATGCTGACGATGTAGAGGCAAAGGCATCTATATGCTAATGATCAATGCCGTGTTGTTTCTCTTGACCTCATCAGAGTCCATAGAAAAATACAAACAGTCCACTGAATTACCACATAAAAAGAAGCCATGTTGGAAAACAAACATCAAGACCTCACCATATGTACATATAGATGTAGGAAGCAGAGTCAAAGATGATCTTACCGAAAGGAAGGCTTGAACAATGTCTGCCTTAATGGAGCTGAGAGGCTTGTCTTTTATGACAATAAAGATCTGCTCTTCTTTTTCCAGGTTGATGAAGTTACCAAACCAGGATTTTTTGGCAAGTCTGAAAGGAAGAAAATTAAGTAATTGCAGCTCATCATCTGACAAACAACATTGTACAGTTCTCGGATTCAAATTTGTTAATATTGCTCCCTTTCATATGTCATTTTTCCATTGCTACTTTTACTGTAAAATGTGTTGCATGTAAGCAGAAACTGCACTGTATGCCATTTTCCTCCCTATCAACTCCTTTCAGCTGAGCTGCGAAGAAGCCTGGGAGACATAACGGATATCTGTGGACATCTGTGTGCATTTAAGTACAGTACCTACCTGTAGTATTGCTCAGGCCTTCTTTTCCAATTAATATAAAAAATGTGAATTCCCAATAGTGAGTACTTTTTTTTTCTTAGATCAATTGCAGTTCAAAGATTTCTAAGATACAATGTCATGTGATAAGCCATGAGAAAATTAAAAATAAGTCACATAAGTCGATAAGTAATGGAGACAAAAATAAATTCCTGGAAAGAAAACTGTCATTTTGGTTTTTCTTTTTTCAATATGTGGTAGTAGAAGTCATTCAGAAAACACTTCATGTTTGAAAAAGCAGTTTCAAGTTTTAAAACGGCAAATTTGTGTTTGAATTCAGCTTGTTTTCAGATTAAGTTTGAGATGTTTCATGGTGTGGGGGAAACTCAAAGCTGGCAGACTTGGGGCTTTATTGGCTATTCACACACTTTTGCCAAATGCTCACCTTAAGCAAGTGCTCTGGGACAAACTTGTAACTTGTAAATAACTTGTAAATGCAGTTACGTGCACTTACAAGTTATCTGCAAATGCTAAGAGAGCATTTATCTTCTCTACGCATTAACGTTAAGGACTGATCCAATTTTTAGCTGGATCAGCCTGACTGGTATTTAGCTATTTGGAAAATCAAAAGTCCATATTCTAGTGAGTCATAAGGGACGCTACGTCCAACACACAGATCTAAAATACATTTTAAAATGGCATAATGACATAAGTCTGCAGTATAATCAGTATGTAAATGATGAAAAAAAAAAAAAGAATTCTCCACACTGTCTGAAAACAACATTTGTGTGTATGTTTAGTCGCCTCTTGGTTACCTTAAATGTGTTGTTCATCCAGAAAAATTATACACACCTTGGTCTACAATAGAGTTTAAAAACAAAGCAAGCAAAAAGGACAGCTACCATAAAATTATGCCAAGATATTTGGCATGAAAAGCAGCTGAGTCTTTCCTACTCATCTGCACAGTTAATATTTTCTTTCTAGGCAGGTGGACATGAGGAAACTATACAGCAGCCAAGCAGCCATATCTAGGCCAACCTTCAGTAATCATGCCCACAGGAGTTTGGAACTTCACATGAGCTGACACCTCAACCATTTCCACCACACTTCCCCATAAAACTCACTAACTCCTGCTACCGTGAAACATGTCTAACCTAACAAGGACCTGGGGTCATCACACCAATCTAAGCAAGCATATAAAAAAAATGCAGGCTAACATTAAATATTTGTAGACGCAACATTTTTCAAATGACTATGCTATCAAACCTAAGCCCCAAAATGATTGCCGATCATGCACAGTTATGTCAGCAAGTTTCTTCTTACTCTGGGGAAGACTCTGGTGTGAGGCTGGACATCTCCTCTTGCGTAGGAACTATGGAAGCAATGGAGACAGAGTAATCAGAGTTAATCAAATTAATGTGAGCCTTTCAGACGGTTAACTTTGACATTGGTTGGTAGTACAATTTTCAGCCAAATCAGCCTCGACTGGTGATTGGCCAGTCGAGGCATTATTTCATAAGCGACACTACATCCAACACACACAGATCTAAAATACATTTTAAGATGGCATGGCACAGGTCTGCAGTTCAATCAGGAAGCAAGAGAGTGAAAAACAGATAGAAGGGATAATGGGAAGGCTAAACGTACCAAGAAAGTTTCCCTGCTTTGTACTTTTAAATTTTCAGTTTGTGTTACACAATGCTTTTCATTAGGAAATGTTGACAGGCTTCTTAAATCCCAGAGTTATGCAAGAATCTATCTTCTCAAAAGAATCCACACTGCTGTGTAGGAATCACCGTTTCAGCTAGCCACACTTATAGCCAATTAAAGATACTGAAATGTCAACTCCACACTATTTTGTCTTCATTCTAAAATAATAAAACACGGCTTTACAGTGATCCTTTTATCTTCTGAAACTGTAAACCTTACAAAGAAGCCACAATCAGTTGAAATAGGCAGGTCAAAGTTTACACAAACCAAAGATCAGAAATCAGAAACAAAATGCTGACTGAAGTGGCTCTAGTTCAGTGTTTGCAGGAAACATGAATTCAACTGGAATGGAAGTACCTTGGAGTTTCCTGCGGTGGAAGCGTGGTGAGCCGAGGAAGCTGTTTTTGATGGAGTTAAGGCGCGTCCTCCAAGGCATGCCTCCAATGGATGGGCTTGGGGGCGGTGTGGGAGTTGGAGTTCCTGCAGGACTGTCCTTGGGAGTATGCACTGGAGTGCCTTTTGGGGTTGGGAGGGGGCTGCCTCGAGGGGAAGGGTGAGGGGTAACCTGTATGAGGGGGATAGATTTGGGTGGGTGGTCAGTAAATGGAGAAGGAACAGGCACCACAGGGTGAAAGTGGTGTAGCCGGATGGGTGACATGGGCGTGACCGGACTGAAGGGCACAGAGAGTTGGGGTTTGGCAGCGTAATGGGAGCGGCGTACCTGGGGGCTGCTTGGGATGGGAGTACTGGAGATGGAGGAGGCAAAAGGAGAAGGTGAGGATGGAGAAGTAGGAGTGGGAGGCACGGAGGCAGAGGACGGCTGTGATGGCAGCTGGCAGGGAGTGGAGGGTTCTGATTTGGCAGCAGGTGCTGGATCAGGGGAGATTTCAGGAAGGGGATTTGATCGAGTGGCTTGCAGAGGCTTTGGGGCAACTTTGGGCTTAGCTGGGAGTGTCTGTGTCTTGTTGAGGGCCCCAGGCAGGGGTTCACTGTTTGGAGCCAGGGAGTTAGGTGTGGAGATGCGTGGGCCTGTGCGATTTGGACAGGGTTCAGGGGAAGGACACGGGCTGGTGTTGGGGGACTCAGACAAGTCAGGGGACTGAGGTGGTACGCAGAACTTTCTGATTGGCTGGATTCAGAACAAGCAATGTGAGGACACAAAGCACAACACACAGCCAAGAGGAAGAACAGGTGGATGAAAAAATGTAAATAAAAACTCATGGGGATGCATGGAAACGCCAACCATACAAAGGTAAGGAGGGAATAGTAGGAGGAAAAATAGAGAATTTACAAGACAAAAAAAAAAATCATGACATGAAACAGTGACAATTAAACAAAGACAGAATTAAACTGACAGGGGAAAAAATAAATACAACCAATGTGAAATACAGTCCAAACAAGACATAACACTGGCTTCTCTTATGGAAAACAAACAATGATCTGACAGCAGAGAAAAACAAGCAAACACAGATAGATGCAAAAGACATAAGACAAGCTGTGGACACAGTCTGGACTGACTTAACAATAAACGAAAGGTAGTGTCTGTGCTGCAGGATCTCTAGGTTCCTAATAGCTTTATTGATCCTTTTGACTTTTAATGCAGCGACCAAAGAGACAAAACTCCAGTATTTGCCTTGGACACCAACTCCTTTTTCCAGAAATAACTCCAAATAGAGTCTCCTGTGGCGAGCACAATCCTGGTGTTCGGTACATCTGAGAAATCAATTTCCCTTTCAGATCAGCCTCAAAGAACCCGTGTGGTGTGTGTGTCTGTGTATAGGGGGTTGTGTCTTTGGATCCTGGATAATCTCGAGTCTTCTAAGGTTAGCCAACTGGAAAAGTTTACCACATGCTCCCCAGCTCTGAGCAAGGACAGTTGGATTTTCTAAAGCATTCTTATGTGTGGATTTCTGAAGAGAACGTAACAGAGAAAACAGAAGCTGGGATAATGTAAGTATATAGGATAGAGAGGATGGATAAGAGGCTTCAGGGTTGGTGAAAGTTTGTTGTGGTATCCACTCTGGGAGTTATACTTTGACTTATGTTGGTAATCCTTACTTTGGTGGACATCTAACAATTTAATACAAAGATTAAGGTAAATTAATTAAAATGCAATATTGGGCTAATAAGGATTTTGTTAAACAGTGTATCTTTAGAATATTCACTACTAAAGTGTCAAGGTGGGTGCATTTTAGCAATAATGCAGTGACCAGATGTCCACAATAAATATACACTGCATTGCAAAATGTATTTGTACACCACCTATTAAAAGGAATCTTTGTGGTTGTGATGTAATAAAGTATTAAAAAGTTTGAAGGGTATGAATACTTTGGTGTACAGTGTATACAATGGAAAAGGCTACTTTACTTTATTTGCAGACAAATGGAACAATAACACAACACCAATAAGGCGGTTTCAGCAGTAGCTGGATGGTCGTTTACCAGTATGAGTGTGTTACAGAGTGTGTGAGTGATTGTGTCTGAGCTTTATGACTTACCCGTGGGCTGCTGAGGGGGCTGGTGGAGAGACCAGAAGAGGCTCCACTAATAGACCGCGACCTGTGGCAAAAACAAGCGACAACACACAAAGGAGCAGAGGTAATTTAAAGGATCAGCCTGTGGCCTGTAAAGTGTTTCAGTAAACATATAGGGAGGGTGTGAGGCTGGTTTACATCCTACGTATTGTTTAGAAGGCACAACGGCACATTGCAGTTCACAGGAGCAGCTGAAACCAGATGTCTGCACACGCTGTGTAAAAAGACACATAGGCTTTCTTTCATACTGTTGGACATAAACTTCAATCCCAACAGAAGCAAAAAGAAACTTTTTTTTTCTAATTTATTGTCCGTCAGTAAAAAAAACCCCAAGTGTTTTATACAGTGTATATGGATATCTGGATACAATCATATTTTGCTTTTAAGTGCTTCACACAACAGCTGATCTCACTAGGAGGGTAACTGCACTACAACAACAACAAAAAACCCACCAGCACCAACTTGACAATCTGCATTACTAACCGACTCCAAGCAATTAGTTGCACACCACTTATCCATTGGATTCAACTATATTGATGTGATAAATCCATGGCCAATTTTCTACAGTCGACCATTCAAACTAGTTTTCCTCCTTTTGGCACATTAATAATAAAACAAACAAATTGTTTTGTTTTTTTAATGCCTTTGGGCATGCTAAGTATCTTGAGAAGCAGAATAAAGAGGAACATTTGGTTCAGTGCCATTTGTCATGTTTGTCATTTTCCTCACAGATGCCGTCAATAACCCCCAATGAGAAGAGTCTTGCTCAGAAATGAACAATCACAGCCCAATCTGTCTCCATCAAGCGCACACGCGTACGCACACAAACACACAAAAACAGGCGACTGTCAACACTTGGAAACACCAGCTGCTCACTGTCACAACACTGTCCCTTTTTTGTCATTCGGTCTAATAATACCCCCCCCCCCCCCTCCTCCTCTTTTGCTCGGTCGCTTTCCTTTCTCTCTGCATCTCGGTGCCGATGCAGTTGTGAACATGTGGATGTACATGAATTGTTGTCTCCTTTTGGTAAAAATAAATTTTAACAGCAGTTTTACTCTTCGGCACAACAGACAAACATAACAAAAGGCCCCTTAAAAGCTACCGTGTGAGAGAGCAAAATTTAGAAACGCCCACTGCCGAGTTATATTTGTCAATCTTCCACTGTCCATTTTCAGACAGAATTTTTTTGCACGCATTCAGTCACACATGAGTAGGCGATGGTGAGATCATATTGGCAGGGATTTCTTGTTTCACTGTGTGGAGCAGACCAGACAGTTGCTATCATTTACATTGAGGTCCAACGGTCCACTGAGACATAGCCACGGTTCCTTACCCCTACAATGCTTGTAAACTTAATCTGAACGTGACCAGAACTTCCGGCCATTTGGAGCATATTGTTCCGAGGCGCTCTGCATCTGTTAGTGTTG
Organism: Poecilia picta; assembly: GCA_033032245.1. Taxonomy (NCBI): domain Eukaryota; kingdom Metazoa; phylum Chordata; class Actinopteri; order Cyprinodontiformes; family Poeciliidae; genus Poecilia; species Poecilia picta. The sequence continues at coordinate 16,242,198 of CM065358.1, forward strand.
GACCAGCAGGTCTATAAAGCTTATGTTACAGATGGCTATGCTGTACAGTAATGGGCTGTCAGAGGCTCACCACTGCTTCACAGTAAGGATGAATTATTGTTGTTGAGGGATTAATTTACAACAAACAGCACACACAATTTGCGAACCATTCATCATGTTAGAAAATCCAGACGGTACATCATTAAGTCATACATGACGCTCTGTGTGATCAACAGTTGCATGTTGCATGTCCGTGTATACGGCTTCTTGCTTGCTTTTAAAGCTGCGTCCATGGACATTGGTATATGCACTATATACTAATACTGGTTTGGACAAGAAAAAGGAGTTTCAAAGTATGTTATGTGGTATATTTAAATCAAAATAATATATCCCACTTTTCGAAAATGTGTAGAAATTTAGACTCAGATGAGTGACATTCAGGGCTTCAAACCTGTTTTATTTCACAGGTTATGGAAACAAGTGCATCTTAAACATTACTTGAAAAGGACATTGTTTTAAATTGAATTGTAGGTCTGAGGCGCATCCCACTTATTAAACTATAAAAGGCACATGTTAAAATATTAATTTCTTTTTGTTTCATCTGCTGCTGGACCCCTCTCAGGTTTGTTTTTTGACCTAATTTTGCATATGGGGAATTTACTTAAAGTACCAAAGGTAAATGTGGCATGTCTCAACCAAAGGTAAATAATTTGTCTTTGAGTATTGCAATACCACAAATTAAGACACAAAACATTCAGTCAAGATTAAAAAGTGGTTTAAAAAATGGGGAATAAGCTCATAATTAAAGTATGAGCTTATTGATACCTTACAAAGTTCTGTTTCCTAGATTGACACCTAAAATAACAATAAAAAAAGACTTTCAAAGTTTCCATGGCTTAAAGTAAGTGGGAAAAGTTCAGTCTTTACTTTCTCTCTTCCTTTGTCACAGACTGTCCCACCAATGGAGATCCTCAACATGAGTAAATATTCATGTAAATCAACATATGGTTTAAATTCATTTCCTCCTCTGAGCCCTGAAAACCCCCTGAGGACTTGTGCATTAATATTCACAGCTTTGCAACGCAGAACAACCCCTGCAGTTTCTGCAGCAGATATCAGAGTAAAAGGTGTTTTATTTTTACTCATTTTAGCCTCTTAAGTAAATCTGAGTCTGTAACGACCAGGGGAGTCTAACTTATTACCACCGTTTAAGCTACTACGTTTGGACTGTATGAAACAACTAGAGCACATCTGTAGGAAAAAAAAATCATTGATATTCTCTTCTCCGCAGCACAGCACTTTTCCATTTTCATTTCCATCTCATTAACCTTCCTTCATTTCTTCTTGCATGTTATTAGGATTCAAAGTTAAATCAATTGGATTTATCATGCTTTATATAAACTTTAAGCCCAGCTTCTGCATAGAATGGATAAAGTAGACATTCAGATGAGGATGCTGTCATTTCTATTAGTATGCAACGCGTCCACAACTACATTTATCGCAAATCTATTCAATTACACTTCACAGAAAATATCAGATTTTACGTGCTGAGCAAAATACTAGATATATCTCAGTATGAGCTTCCAACATTTAGGTTGTGTAATTTAAAATAAAGCAGTTTCCACTCTCTTTCTCTCATTTTTGCTGCCGGAAATGTATCATCTCAAAATACATGTTTCAAAGTCGGCCCTCTCTCTGACAGCCTCTGATCTCAAGTTCTACGAATCTTCTGAGCTGTCGACAAAAGTTTGCTGTTGGGGCAAGATAAGGTTAGGTTCAGAGAAAGTCAGTTAAATCTTTGGACGTTTCGCTGCTCTGTATGTTCTTCCCAGCACCAGGACCTTGTACCCCCACACACACACGCACAAACATCAGCATGATCAAACAAAGCAAAGACGAGCACAAGATAAAAGATGGAAAAGTTTGTTTTTTAGGAAGAAAAAAGAAGAGATTTGATTTGATTTGGAGGCAGAGGGGCTACGATATCGCAACCTCCCTCCTCCTCCAATTTATATTAACTGATAGGAGGCCAGGCAGAGCAAAACTAGCAGCATTTCCACATTAGCATAGCAATTCCGCACTAACAGCAGGGGCGTTTGGGAATGAAGGTCAGCAGTACATGAGGGACAACTGGAAAGAGAGAAAAAGGTGTTTTAATAGAGGGGAGAGGAGGAGTTCCTGGAGGAAAACTAGATGGAAGAGTACAACTTACACCCAACTAAAGTAGCATGGAAGAAAGATGCAGACAAGCTGTTTTTGTAAAATACAGGATTCTGATACAGAACTATTTAATATGCTGCCCCATGGGGTGAAGACAGGGATTTTCCCTCAATATTTACATAAATATAGAGGACAACATTTCTCACGTTTCAGTTGATTTTGCTTTAATATTTTTTTTCAAACTTTACCAACAAGTTTCTTCTGACTAGAATTGATAGTTTGCTTTCTCCACCTGAGTTACAGTAAGACTGTGTTACAGACATAGAATATGATGGCAAGATGGCCCTTTAACCTTAAAGACTTGGATCTCATAATTAAATAAAAATGTTCACAAAACCAGTGGAAACACGCAAAAAGCTGGTCAGGAGTTGGACGGATTTGTTTGCTGTAATGCTAGTAGTCTTTTTTTCTTGATTTTTAAAAATGTGCCATTTTCAATGTGCCATTGTTGTACATAAAACTGCAGAAACAAAACAAAAAAAATGAATTGTTTTATTTCTGTTTTTTTGTGTTTTGTCCTTGGTGAGAAAATATGTTTTTCCCTGTCAGAAACAAATTTCTTGGTTGAAAGAACGTGCCTAAATCTAAATTTGTAAAGTTTATAAATAAGCTTAGGGTCATCTATACATCTTACCTCATGAAATTTTCTAATTTTTTTCACATTATAACTGAAAAATATATACTATTGAATTAGCGTGGAAGACCAACAAAAATTAGCATATTTATGTGAAGTTTCTTTTTTATATTATTTTTATTTCTTCTGAAAAGTGCGGAGGGCATTTGTATCTAATACTTTGCCGCAGTTAAAGCATTCATATACATATCTCCAGGTTTTCTGGGAACTGAAAATGTTGCTTAATCTTTGTAAAATAGGTAAAATATAGTCAGATTAGATTCAAAGCTGCAGACAACATCTAGTTCTCAGGTTTTGACATAATCTGCACTTTGAATGTACATTTCAGATAATTCTGCTTTAGGCTCCTCTATAACTTTAAACCTGACATGTAGGTGGTGCTCCATTGTTTTCACTATATTATTTGTTCACTACATTTTGCTTAGGTCAAAATCTAGGACACTAAATTAAGGTTTTTGTTAAAGATGTTCTTCCACATCTGGATTGTGTTTTTCTGCCCCACATAATCAAAATGAAACATAACTGTCACTGTGTTGTGACTCAATGTGAACAATTTTAAGGGAAAGGAATGTTTTTGCAAGGTAGTGGGACTGGTGTAATTAAAGCTTAACTAAATCAGGGCAGTACTGAAATCTAGGTGCGCACTGAAACAGTTGAGTCAGGGCTAAAAGCTGAATAAAGCAGTTCCTTAACTAATTCAAATGAAAACCAGATAATTCTGGAAACGCCTGAAGGAAATGGATGGGAAGGAGGAGTTGATATAACAAAAAAGAAGAATCTTAAACTTAAATTCAAAGCCACCAAAGGAGAGGCTTTTTTTTCCCCCAATAAAAATGAAAGTTATTAAAATGGATTTAAAACCTCCAAAGCGAATCCAACACATCTCACATTTGGTGAACGAACAACAGAATTATGAATTAAATGCGCTTGTTTTGCAATGACGTCACCACATCAGCCTCTCCCAGCGCTTTACTGGTCCAACTAACATTCACCAGTTTCATGTTATCACTCACTCTGATGCAATCGTCCCTGCTGTTACAAATATCACTGCCCCTGAGCACAAATGTGTGGCATGATGATACATTCGCTGTTGAAATAAGACGTGGAAACGGATTTTTAAATCAGAGCGCTCAGCCTCGTGGGAGTGCGCTCCTGGCATGACTTCAGCATTTCCAAAATAGCAAAATTGAGAAATGTTCTGCATCGAGAGAAAGTAGGACACATTATGGTAGAACTGATTATGAGGGGAAGAGATAATTGAGTTAATGCCTGAACAAGTGGGGCTGTTGATACTGAGCCTGTGAATTCTAAATGTGCACCGATCTTCAGTTTTTAAAACTAAATTAATTAGGAGCTGAACTTTTTTTTTTTTAATTATGTCCTCATTGTTTTCGAAACAGAACTTTAAAGCCTGTCCCTTCAACACACAGGATCTCTGCATCTTTTTTCCTGTCCTTGCGTGGTGGGGGGCATGAGCGAGTGAAGGGGGAGGGGGAGCATGTGGAAGTGAAGGCAAGCGAGTACCTTTCTTCTTTGCTGCATTTTGTTCTGGCGTCAGGAATATCCAAGCTTTTACTGTACACTGAATTACTAGGATGAGACAGAAGAAAAAGTGAGCAGAGAGTCAGTCTCTGTTTATGTTTAGGTCTGCAGTGCAGTTTGTTGTCACGGCTGCAAACTCACTGTCAGAGCAGCTGAAACATAAACCGGGCAGCGGGAATCCCCAGACAAACAAAACACTCAGAATGCGAGGCGTGTGTATTTGGTGCAACTCACCAAATAAATCAAAAATGGTAATTTATTTCAATAATGCCATTCAAAAAGTGAAAGTTATATGATGTGGAGGTTCATTACAAATTACATTTTCAAACTTTTATTTTTATAAATGTTAAATAGAACTTACAATCTGAATGAAAACCAAAAATTCACCTCAAATGTTAAATAAAACCAACATAAAATTTTGTTTGTCATTTTTAAAAGAGGTGTCAGCTTACAGAAAAGAAGCAGACATTTGAAAAAGATATCAACTTAATATTTTGTCAGTGCTTCTTTGGCATAACATGCTGCATAAAAGCAGTGTAGCATGACAGCCAAATAAAAAGCTAAATTTACTTTCATCTGCAAGAGTGGACTACCACTGAGAAGTAGCCCAGTCTATTTTCCTCTTAGTTCTGAGCCAAAGACAATATTTCTGATGTTGTCTTTGGCTCAGGAGTGGTCTGAAAAGGGATGTGTTAGTGGTAAAACATCCTGAATACAAGCCCAGACTCCATCTTTTCCAAATGTTTCTAATGGGGCTTGTTTATTTTTTTTCTGTTGATTGTGCAGCTTTCTCCATCACACCATTTCCTTTCACTTAACTTTCCATTATTATAACTGGGTGTGGCACTTTGAACAATTACTGTTTGTACCCTTTTTGTGACTAGTAGTTTGATTAACGACTGTCCTTTAAAGACCTTGTCTGTCTGTGCTGAAAGTGTTGTTGGACTCCTCATCTAATTAGATTTTTGTCCGTCTTCATGCACCTTGAAAGTAGTTTTGCCATAACTCCAACTGTATTATGGCAAATTAGCAGTTTGTTTGAATTTCAAACAAGCAGTCCTCACCATGATTTTGTTCATAATATATGACAATATTTTTAAAATAAAAAAAAATCTTTTTTGCTAGGCTTTATGTGACATTTTAATTTTCTGAGAAACAAAAGATGGGATTTTAATTAGGTATAAGCCACAATCATCAAAAAGATCAGAAATAATTTGTGATGAATGAGGTTCACTTTTTGAATCACTGAAATATATTAATTGTATTGCGAGGCGCCTTCAATTCAAAACATGCCCATTACTGCATGCATACCTTTGTCCATGCTGTGTCATGTCGATGGCTCTTCTGGCTGGTACTGGTGAACCGCCATCAGTGACACTCAGAACCTCCATGGACTTCCTCTCTGGCCTCCTCTTGCCATGACGGTTCAACATTGGAGAGTCAACGCGCTTCTTTGGAGGATCTGTGTCAAGCAGAATAAAGAGAAATGCTAAGGAAGCACAAAACACCTGACATATCAGTGCAGGTAATGAGCAGTTTTGCATATGGCTTGTGTAAATGGAAGCGTTTGACTGATGTTTAGCGCTGTTCACACATTGACATTCTAACTAATAGAGAATAAGTAATGGTTTCCTTCCAGCCCTTGAACTAATGGCCACTGTATCGACTGTATCATATTCACTGAAGGAGGAGTCCATTTATCAAAATGTCAGCGTATCGCAGCAGATACGAACACACTGTTGTCAGAAACTAACCTAGGAAGGAATTTAAGGACAGAGAGAGCATCACCATCCCTGCTCAGATTTCTCTGACTAAAAATCAACCCCTTGATGTGATGCACCAATTTTATTTCATCAGATAATGTCTGACCTAAATGAGACGACAGCTTTTTGAAAACCCTGTTGATCTGTTCTATTTAAAGCCAGTGTTTTTCATTGAGAGAGTTATTCATTTTCAATAAACAAAAAGCTCTTTTCATCCGTTTATCGAAGAACCAATCTAACGCTGCGTGAACCAATTTCTTCTGATGGAGGGAAAACACGGCAGGTTGGTTGAGCCACAAAAAGCATCCATGAGTTAGATTTTTCAAAAAAATTATGTAAATTTGTTTGTTTTGTTTGAATTTAAACAGCTGTTTGGAAATAAAAACCCAGTGTTTCAACATTGGTATTGCATAAACCACATAAAAATAACATTATTTCTGACAGTCGTCGTAAGTCATATAATTGTGCTTCCAAAGAAACCTGCATGTAAAACAGTTTTTTTCCTGATGGACACAGCATTGTCTGAACATTTTCTCTGTTATTTAACTGGTCAGACTTTGGCCAGTTTTCCTAGAGGCCCACCTTAAGTCATTCAGAGCACTTGAAAGTAGTTGAGGTTTTGCCACTTTGCCACCGGATAGGGTTCACCTACTGTGAAATGTTATATGGCAGTTGATTTGCCACACAACAGTTCATTAGAAAAATAAATCCAAAACTTTGTACTGTTTTCTTTAAAGTTTAACTAATACCCAAATTACCTTTCTTTTACAGAAAAGCTTTTTAAATGCATTACTTAAGGTTTTTCTATCACTCAGAAAAGTTTTTAACATTTTTGTTTAAATTCATTTATGCATTAGTTGGAATAAAAAACAGTCTCAAAGCTGGCACCTTTAGATCAAAGCAGTTGAATTCTCTTATTTTAAAACTTTATATCACAAAACAAATCTCGGACTCACCGATCTCGTTGCGAGGAGGAAGGTTCTGATCCTCTTGACTCGGGTACCTCTCCTTACGATCAAGTAACAAGAAGTAAATCATCTTCTCTTGGTTTTCACTGCAAAGGGGTAATATTCAATTAAAAAGAAAGCCAACTACTAAACTTTTTTTAACAGATGTAAAGCAAAATTGTCTTGTCTATTATCTGACTGAAATGTTAGCAATTTCAATAAATAAATAATTAAATAAATGTGAGATTAAAGTACAAATCCCCTCACTATGATTAATGTCCTTTAATCCTTTTTGTGTACACAGTAAAATAGCTGATAAATTGTTTTCATCTTTAAAATAAAAGTTTAGTTTTACAGATCATTAAGCATTCATATCACAGTATACACATATGTTCTTTAGCATGCTCAGCCATATTTCAACATACAGTGTGTGCTGGTAGCCATCGAGTCCAATGAAAGTATGAAAAGATCACAAGTTCGACCTTTACTTTCTTTGCAAATCAGGAAACCTAATGTCTTTAGCCTCTGTGCTGCACTCTCTATGCAAAATACCCAGGGAATAGGCCTCTATAATAAAGACAGATTGGAAAGCAGTGGGAGGCAAAGAGACAAGGACCTGCAACTTCAGCTAAAATGAAGCAGGGGAAGGGAAATGGAGACCACAGATTTTCCTCCCATGCAGCACAATTACAAAATTTTCCCAGGAGAAAGGAAGCAAATGGAGGAGTTGGAGCAAAAGCATAGTGAGAGAGTAGTTCCAGTTTAGCATTAAAAGAGGAGGGATGAGACAAATAAAGAACTGAAAGAGTAGTGGGCTCATATTTACAGCAGACATGAATGTAAATGCATTTTCACAGAAAAAATAAAAACAGGCTGGAAGCAGCGGGACATCTCAAAAACGAGTCTGTAGTGGAAACCAAGACAAGTTTGGAAAAGAAGTATCCAGCAGCAAGTAATGTAAGCACCGTGTGATAACCATTAAGTGATCCATGGTTTCCGACATACAAACCGACAGCTTCGCAAGATTTTGTAAGAGCCAGGGAAAAACCGAAGCCGAGTGTGCAAGCAGGACCCAACACCACACTCATCAACTACAGATCCCTCTCTCATTTTTGAACGTCCATCCACTCACTCATCTGAGAGCAGGTCTTTCAGGAGCTTGTTTTTGTCTCTGAAGCAGCCCAGGGAGTGCATGCTGTCCAGGACGTCTGGGTCGATGTCGTCTGCAGAAGGCAGGCTGCGGATCGTTACCTTTCTGGGCACAGGCTGCTCTGGCTCGGGTTCATTTTTGCCACCACTAATAATGCAAAAAACATACAAACAACAACAAATCATGGTCAGCTTCTTGTGGTGTGTGTGTGTGTGTGTGTGTGTGTGTGTGTGTGTGGTGAGTCCATTTTCACTTATAAAAGCATTTATCATACTCCTTTACGATTGTACAAATACAAATGCAAAATGTCAAGATTTTAATATCAGTTTCTTGCATAGCCGATCATTTTTGCCAATTAAGATATTTCTCCAAAATAAGCAGTACATGGTAATAGGTACATGGGTAATCCTGCTCATTTGACAAGTATGCGACTCAGTCATTCTGTCGAGACATGCAGGCTGCCTTTCTCAGTGATGCTCACTTTACAAACTTAGCTTCCACATTATTATGCAATTCCCCTAAAACACCCAGACATGTCACTTTTCCCCATCTTTTTTTTCTGCCTGTCTCCAGGGAGAACGCAGCCAGGCCTCAACAAGAAAGGCGAAATTATGCCGACATTATTTTTCAGAAGATTTCTGTTTCAGTTCTCAATTTCAACAAAACACAATGAGAAATGCTGTGTTCTTTTCTACAAACATGCCAATACACACAGACATTTAGACAGATTTGACTCAATATGCTCCTCATTACTTCTTTCCCGAATCTATTATTTTTCATCTGGTGAGCTCACTGAAGCAGAAACCCCATCGGCAGCTATTAAAATAACACGTCCTCTGTTATCTCTATGCGCTGAACTTGTGAAGTAGATCTAAATTAACGCCTTAACTAACTTCCCTTTCTACCGTTTCGCCATGTTTATATAAAATATACTTGCATAATGAAACAGTCACATGTTTTCACCAAAACATGTTTACAAGGAATGTTTTTCAAGTCAAAATAAAGTCTTAAGTCATCGAGGGGACAAGTCCAAGCCAAATCTCAAGTCTCAGTGGCTGAAATAAATATTCTCATTTAGTCTACCCTGTCGCTGTAGGTAAGAAAACAGTTTTATCCTATTTGTCCTTAAGGCTAATTAACAAATATACATTCTGAATCTCATTAACATTTAAGATTAAGAAGCAAAAGCTGCTACAATTTGTTTAGTAGACGTAGATATTTTAATAAAACTTGGCATTGGTGTCTTAATATGTTTTTATTTTAATTAAGTAAAGCACTTTGAAATGCCTGGCTGCTGAAATGTGCTATACAAATAAAATTTGATTAATTGATTGATGATTAATAAGGGCCAAAATGGAGAGAAATTCACTCTTTCATGAGAATCATGTGGTCTTCTGTCATGCAGCACATTATTTTTACTGCCTATTGTTTAATGCACAGGTTACAGACTTCATAAACAAGTGAATCTTTATTTTCTAGTCATTTTCACCAAGATCAAACATTATTACCATAAAAAAAGAAACTATAATGTCAGCTGCAGCTTCCTGTATGTCATTTGACTTTCACTGCAGACTGGGAGAATAATACTACTCTTCAAATGTTTTATGACGTCCAGTACAATGAGCTAAGTTTATGAAGCTCACAGGTCTGTCTGTAATCTTTGCCACAGCTTAAAATCGTTATAAGCAGATAAGAAAAAAAACAACAGGGTTCTGTTGAAGACTGTAGCTGCCTGTGTTGAGTCAGAAATCTTTAGAAGCAGATGCAGGTTTCAGATGATCTGTTTTTTGGAATATTACAATGACTTTTTTTAACCGAGCTAACCCCGTATTGGAGCATGAGCTGACCCACAGACACTCTAGATATTGATAATTGGGTACAAAATTATAGTTCTAATGTAATACATTTAAATAATTGCCTTGATTCTTTTTATTGTAGAATGGAACTAGGAGCTAGCATCAGCAAGTGCTTAATCTTAAATTACTCGTGTCATTACGGGATCAAAAATCCTGAGTGGAACTTCAATTATTTCAGTCCAAATAAACTAAGGCAAATTAAGTCATAATTTTTCAAATGGAAAACCTGCATAAAAGGCAACAGTCTTTACTCAAAGAGGCAACATATGGATTGTTCACAGCAATTTAATCATATATTTATCAGAGTTGCTGAGACTGTTGTGATAAATGAATCATGGAAATTCATAATTCATGTACTCATTACTATAATATAATTGTACGATTTATTTTATTCAGACTAGTCACCTGAAATGTACTAAAATCAGCAGACAGAAAGAAAGCAAACATCTGCATTGATAAAACTAATTAGGGTAATTTACAGTCACAACTCTTGGCTCTTGTTGTTTCTTTTTTTTAACATTCTAGTTGTTTGCATAATTCAGCAATCATAGATACGGAGCTCAGAAGAGTTTTACTTTGTTTCAGCGATTCTTCATTTCAACTAACAAAAGTTTGCCCTAAAACTAAATAATTCAGTTCAATTAAGAAGCCACAAAAATTCTCCTTATGAAAGTTTCTTTTTTTATTAGTGTAAATCATATTCTCAGAAATGAAATATGCTTCCATTTGTGAACAAGAGTTCTCTAAATGTTATTTTATGATTTATATTAATACAGTGGATATACTGTACTTTTAGTATAAAACAATAGGGTGAACTTAGGTTAGACTGGTTTAGTTTCCACATCCCAGCATGTTCCCTCAGGCTTTCTCCTTGTTCACTTGACCATATGCTTCAAATTTCCTTTCATGCGCTACCAATTTACCCCCATGTCCCCGAGAGTGAAGTCATGCCCTGCATAAATGTACTCTTGTGTACATAGCTGAAGCTCGGTCATTTTTCATGCGGAAGCTCCCTTCAGGTGCAGAATAGTCTAACGAAGGATGAAATTGGGGGTGTAAAAACCTGGTTAAAGGATGAGAACTTACATGTACCACGAGTGCTTCTGGATTTTTTCTAACTGTAAAAATAAAAAAAGAAAAGAAAAAACATTAGTGTACAATTAAATTCTTGGGACATTGTCTCATGATAAAAAAATAATCAAATGTGGGGTCAGAATTGAGAAAAATGAGATGTTAGACAGTGTTAGTTATGTCACTTTAACCCAAATATTGCAGGAAAATACAACTTCATAGTTAATCTACTTTTAAAAAGTAGGCACAAGGGGAAAAAAATCATACTGATATAAAGAGAGACAGACGTTGAGCCATGAATTAGGAAGAGAGATGACACAACTGAGCTTAAAACACACACACTGCTGATCCTGCCAATGTTCTGGTCTTGACAAGAATCTTCCATCACCATTCTTTTTCCATTTCTCTTAAGTTTTACAAGATTTGCTTCCCCTCTTAATCGCGCTGCTGATGTAGATTTCTAGGGAGCCAAAAGCAAAGAGAGGCGGAAACAGAAAGCCAAAGGGCAACAAAGGAAGATGTCTGCCTCAATGACTCCTCCTTTCTTCAACTGGCCACAGACAGAAACAAGATCAATGTCACTGCTGGGACTTTTTAATTTGCTCATGCTGCTGTTGTAGAACCACAGGAGATGCACAGAGCAAGTCTAATTATTGTCACTCATTCAGAGTTCATGTGTATATGTCTCCATCAATGTCTTTATCGTCCCCACATCCCACAGGACCTACCTCCGTGTGGCAGAACTGATAAATGACTGTGTGAGATATTAGAGCAATCAGAGAGGCTTTCAGACTGGTTAGCGAGTTTCAGTGACTGGTGTATGCCTCCGCAGAGGTCATGGTATCGACAGAGATGTCCTGGCTATCAGATACAGGCCAGTGGGTGACCTACTCTCGCTGCATTTTATTGGGGGCCTGGAGGCAGGACGGAGATATGACGCACAGTAATGTGGTTTGAAGTAAAAAGTACCATTAACTGCATATGACCATTACATATTGAGGGAAAGCCTATCTGGTTGTGTACAGTGTTGTGAAAAAGTACAAGAATTCTTCAGCTTTTGCCTTTTTAGAAATTTGATAATTTATTTTATTTTATTTTATTTGCTTGGTTGGCTTGAATAGGAACATTTTACTCCAGTTTTCTAAAAGAAGAACTGGAGTAAAAGTGGTTACTCCCACTAAAAAAAGACTTGTTGTGTCTCATTTTCAGACCACCTGTTCAGTGTTTCAATGCTTTCAATCTTTTAGGATGATATTCGTCCCAAAAGGGTTTACAGTAGTTTTATTTGACTCAAAACATAAAACTATTCAAAACTGACAAATATATCTTTAGAACAAATTGATAAAGTGATGTTTTAGGTGAGGTGTTGTCAAACCTTAGCAGTTTTCTCTCTGTGAAGAAAGACTTGTCTGCCTTCGGGAAAAATAGATAGACAAAACTAAAGTGGTCTAAACATCAGCGCTCAATGAGTTCAGCTGAATGCTCAGATTTCCATCCGTCCATCCATTTTCTTTACACCCTTGTCCCTTAGTGGAGTCGGGAGGGTTGCTGGTGTCTATCTCCAGCTAACGTTCTGGGCGAGAGGCGGGTTCACCCTGGACAGGTCACCAGTCTGTCGCAGGGCAACACAAAGACAGACAGGACACACAACCATGCACACACACACACTCAGGGAGAATTTAGAGACCTCACGTCTAGGGATAATTTGGAGACCAATTAACCTGACAGTCATGTTTTTGGACTGTGGGAGGAAGCCGGAGTACCCGGAGAAAACCCATGCATGCACAGGGAGAACATGCAAACTCTATGAAGAAAGACCCCAGGTTGGGAATCAAACCCAGAACCTTCTTGATGCAAAGCAACAGCTCTACCAACTGCACCACTGTGCAGCCTCAGATTTCTGTCAAATTTCTATTGCGTCTCTCCTGATTTAAGAAGAACTTATCTATTCAACAAGAAAATATTTATACTGATATTTTAATGGCTTCAGAAAGCAATATGGACATATTACATTACGTACTGACACCGGCACCACTGTGACAAAAGTTCTCAAGTTGTTGCGCAAACAGAGAAAAGGGAATGCAGACTGGGTGGGTGTGTGATAAATTAGGCTTTTCCTTGAAACTGAAGTGTACACAAGCTGCATTTCAGGCCCTGCTAAAAAGGCTTCAAATGTGTATTAATTTCCCCTCTCGTGTTGCAAAGATCAATATTAGATCATTATTCAAACTTCTTTTTTTTCTGTCAGATAGCTTTAATGACAGAATATTAAGGACAGTATTACTCTATTTCAGGAAGAGATTCTGTAACAATTAAGTTATTAGAAGTTTTAAATGGTCCTATTAATGTCTGAACACAAATCACATGATTTGAGTTTAAGTTATCTGACCTGACGCACAAAACTATGAATTCATTTACTCCAGTTCTCGCAACCTTTAAAGTGCATCTTCCACATGGGGCCATTTTCTGTCTGGGATGATTAACAGTTTTAATGAGGTATTGTGTACTTTGACTACAGAGCACAAGACAATCGTAATACCCACTGGTCTCTGGATGACTAACCACAGAGAGAAAGTTGAGAAAGTTCTTATTGTTGTGAAGCCTTTGCTTTGTGAGATGTAATCTTTCATGCATCAGCAAGCAAAATCTAATTAACAAAAGCAAACAGACAGTTGTATGATTACACTGTAAATGGATCCATCAAACTGTCATGAAGAAAATCAAGAATAAACAAGCCCTCGCCAAATAACCTCAGACCCCCTCTTGTTTTGCTGTCTGCCCTTGGGTGTTCTTGCCTCATGTGTGACTTGGTGCTCGCCACTTATCTTTAAGGATTCTCACTCTGAAAAGCTATTTGACATTCTGTGAGGTTACAACACATCCTCTGAGCTCCGTTTGGAGCGGGGAGCAGACAGATACCATATTCTCTCCCAGCAGTTTGGTCTTAGTGTAACCCTTTATCGAGGACACTGCTGTTTTCTGGTGGGCATATCCGGGGATCTCAGGGTGACCTGCCCTCATCTGAGAGAGGTAGAAGGGAATAAGCAAAACAGTGCGCATACAGCATAATAAAGAGGTTTGTTTTTGGGGTTTTTTTTTAGCTCATGTAGCTAAAATACTCACAAATAGAATATATCTTTTTTTAAAATAAAGAATTTCCTTTTTTAGATTTGCTCTAAAATGCTGTCATCGTGCTTGAAATTATTCTGACAATGTGAAAGCTAAAGCTACGGCAAAAGGAAATGGAGCAGCAACATTTACCAACTACAGTGTCACCACATTTCCTCACAGGCACGAGGATAAAAACTGTTGTACTGATTCATAAAGATACCGGAGCGCCTCGAGAGGGTGTGTGCATGCAGAATGTGTATAAAAAGCCACCACTTCATTTTACGGTGTGCAGCCATAGTGGCAATGTGCAAAAAGGCGTTCTGGTCAGATGAAACGCATACTTTACTTTTTGGGATACAAAATGATAGAGATGGCAAAAAACCAACACCAAATACACATTTCTCACTTTTAAACATTGTCACCTTTAGAGATGCTTTTCTCAAACATGGACTGGAAAAGTGGAAGAAATTGTTAATCGCAAATATAAAAAAAGAAACTAGGGAAACTGTTCACCTACCATGAAGACCACAGCCACCGCTGTGTTTTTAGATCAGTTTGTATTCACACATTTAGACCTAAATCCAAACAATATGTTACAGGTCGCTGCAGTAAAAGGTGGTTCCACACAGACTCAGTTTGTTAAATACAAATGAAGACCAGAATTTTCTGAATTGAACAGAAAGGTTGCATTTCTGCACAGAAAGGTTGCAAAGGTTGCATTGTAAACAATGCAACCTTTTCTGTTAACTTCTAAATTATGAACTAATTTGTGTTGGTATATCACAAAGTTCTAAAACACATTGAAAGTTGTAGTTATAATCTAGCAACTAATGTAATGTAATAGGAAAAGTCCTTCCACAAACTGGTAATTTCCATGGATTAACACAAATATGCCAAATTGAAACTGGATTATTAAATTAAAAAATAAATACCAAAACATATAAATAACCATTGCTCTCCCTTTGAGCCTATGAAATGAACTGACCGTTAGTCTTTTGGATGCGTCTACTTCAATCATGCCACGCAGAAGGTTCTGACAGTCTGGAGGAATAAAATGTGGCATGTGAAACACTCCCAACTTCACTTTCTCCAGAAGATTCCTTAGGTTGTCATCATCGAACGGCAGGGCGCCCTGAGGAAGCAAGAAAGCAGAGAATCAGTTGAGGCAGTCAGCAAAAAGGGTGGGGAAAAAATCCGCTTGTAGCATGTAATAATACATTTTATTTGTAAACCGCTTCTCAAGACACTCATAGATGCTGAAATAGATAAATAACAACCTTCAACAAAGTGAAATTTGAAAGAGGAAAAAGATAACTGATCTGCAATGCTACCAAGCAAGCAAACAAACAAACAAAAATCTTCTAAGTTTCAAAGAATAGTTTCCCCCAAACCCAATTATTTAATTTTCACAGTAGAGCATTCCATTAAGTGCAAAGAAAAACAAACAAACTAAAAAACAGCAGGGAGCTGAAAATGGGTCTTTTCTAATAATTACCCTGATTTCTCATTTACCTCATTCGTTTGGCATTCTTTCATCAGAGTCATTTATCAAAGAGTACTGACACCTCACAGATGTGGCTGTGTGATGAATGGCAGCCTCCATCAGAGGACAAGATGGAGGAGAGGAAACCGGCAGGAAAGACAGACAGATTGGCTGACAAATGAAGAGTAAGTGGGGGGAAGGGAGGAAAGGGTAGACTTGTGTAACAGATGATCTGAGTGCAGAGTAACTGCTGGGGAGTATCTCTGTCTCCCACAATCAGACAAATGGTTATCTCCAAGCCAGAGAGCAGGACGAAACAGAAGAACAATTCTAGTATTTCTACAGACAAACAGTGGCCACACGAGAAAAAAAACAAAAAAAATAATAATTTTGGTGTGAAAGAAAGGTCAAGATCAGAAAACAGTAAACATTCTCAGGTTTACATGCCAAAAGTTTGTCTGAGACAGTAATTCGGAGTGGAAGAAGCAATAGAAGAGAGAAATACACAAAGCCTGTAGCAAAAAGTTGCCAAGTCAGTGTTGATATTTATTTTGAGCTCCCTTCTTTCAGCTTGGCTACATGAATTATTTATTAGGCAGAAGTGTGCAGGAACTCCAGTACAGCAGTTAATGCAACAAAGCTGAAAGGAGTGTATGGCTGGGGGACCCACAAACATAATGTAGCTGGAGAATAGATCTTATTTTAGGTACCGCAATGTGTTTGGATGCAAGATAAGACCTGAAAAGACGCTTTGGATTGCAATTGAGTAAACGTAATGTGTTTGACATTTTGGGGGAAGAGCTTGGAAGAAGTTGCAACCATAAACTTCAATGCATTTTGTCTGTATTTTATGTGATTGACCAACACAACATATTGCACAATTGAGGCGCGCAAGTTAACACATTTTCTATTCATGATTTTTACAAAGAAAAAAAACAGAAAAAAATTGGAAAACATTTTTCTATTACTGATTTTTACTCCTAGAACCCCAAATTACATAAGTTCAAGTAATTGCTTTCAAAAGTCACCAAATCAGTAAAAGAAAGGTTAGCTGTAAATAATTTGATCAAATATCTCCTGAAGGCAGGAGAGATTTGTTAGAGGACGTTGCATCATGAAGACCAAGGAACATGCCAGACAGGTTGGGAATAAAGTGACATTGAATGGCGTATGTCATAAAACAATATGCCATTGCCAACATTATGCCAAAAATATAAAATATTCCACAACTTCAGAAAGGCTGAGACATGTAATTTCAGGCAAGTGGAGCATAATTAGACTCAAAACTTAAAGTCTCTTGGTAGCAGCCATTAGCTGTGCACTGAGCAAAGGTATTATTCAAAGAAATGGTTCTGGTCCTGAGAGACTAGAATTTAACTTGTTGGACCACATGCAAAACACTATGTGGTGGGAAACCACATAAATCCCCATAAATCATTCTGAACACATCAAACCCACAGAGAAACTGGTGGGGATGAAACGGTTAAACACCGGACACGTCAGGAAGAAAACCTGTTAGAGGCTCTAAACAATGTGAGACGGGCATGAAAGTTTAATTTCTAGCAGGGTAATATCTAAACGTCTACTCATTCAAGTTGTATTCCTTGACTACTTTACAGAAAAAAGTACAACATTTCAGAGAGCCGAAGGGAATCGTGCTGACCAGGAGCCCTACAGACTTTAACCTGCCTTTCAGTCTGGTTCCATCGCTCAGTAAAGAAAGAGTTGGGACTCACCACTAAAAGAGCAAAAAGAATGACCCCACAGCTCCAGACATCTGCTTTCCTCCCATCGTACTTCTCTCCCTGAAGGAAAGAGGATTTGTTTATCAAGTTCAGACAGGGTTGTTGACATTACCAACATTTTTAATAAAAAAATCAATACATTAATGCAGAAAAAATATTGTGAGGAGTGAAAAAAAATCTCTTACCCTTATGACTTCTGGGCATGCATAGTGAGGCGACCTGTGAAACAGAAAAACAGCTTAAAAAACAAACTAAACAAGCAAGAGGAGAAAAGTCAACAGTCTCTAAAGTAAGTCTGATAAACAAACAGCTCTCTAAAACACATTAGGTAGTAAACATATCCACTGGACATAGATCAAGGTGCTTCCACGGTTTAGACATCCTGAGGGTGTTCGGATGTCGTCCTCCTGCTTTCTCAGTCAAGGGCATCTTCCGACAGCAGACGGTAACCAGACCCACTAATCTTTACAGCCTCTGGATGGCCTGACAGTAAAGCCAATGACTAGATTGACACATCAATATCATATGAAGATTTATGGAGCAGGCCCACTAAAACTCCTCTGTAATCCTGCAGCTGCAGCTAAGGAGTAAACTTGTTATTCCTTCTATAAATGTCTGCAGAACTATGACATTCTCGTGTTTCAAAATTAATTAACTTGGAGTAAAAAATAAGACCTCTGTGTCTGTTTAATTAGCTTCATTAAACAGCATGTTACAAACTATTCACTTGTCTACTTAAACCTCTGAACCCTTTGAGATGTGTCCTCCACAGCTCCGTCTCCTTCTGTGAAGTGCCAGGGTAGCTGACGTTAACGAAGGCCCATCCAGGGCTGTTTTCTTGTAAACTCATAAATACTAGCCTCATAAATACTCCTTGAGCTGTCAGAAAACTGGCCAATCACACCACCAGCACTTCAGTGGGGTAAGTTCACATATGAGTCTATGCAAATATGTCCTTCCTGATTTGAAGTGCCCCAGTGCACAATGCATTTAAGTAGGAAGGGGAAAAGAAATACATTTGTAGTATCAATGTCTCAATGAGCATCACAGTATGCAAACCACAACTGGACAAGTGCATAAATATGCACTTGTTATTTAAAGGTCTTAAAGGTTGATCACAGTGCAGATGAGAAAACAAAAAAATACGTCTTAGATTAATCCTTTATTAGTATTAGAAGAAGAAAAAATATATTTCAACAGCACATGTGCAGATTGTCTTCTCCCTGATCCGTTCTGGCTAAGACATTGTTTGCTTATATGATCTATTAAGGCAGAATCTGTGTATGGGAAAACACTGTTACAATGTGTGAAATTTAATCTCAAAGAGGCTTACAGACGCAAAAGCACAAAAAACATGCTGACAATTTTACAGTTCCAGATTCAAAAAGCAACCCAGGAAGAAAAGGGAGCTTCCGATGTTTTACAATAGAGAGATTTAACAAAAAGACCTTCAATAAATTTACATATCGAATAAATAACTACTAAAAACGAGGTTCAAAATTTCAAAGTAATCAATATAAATAATTTGGTCAAGATTAAAATCTGTGGTGTTTAGTTCGTCACAATAAGCGCTGCTAGATTTGCCTCTTGTCTTCCAAATTGGGGATGTATTTGTGGCTCATTATCTCGAAGTCTGCCAATTCCAAGTAGACAAAAATGCAAAGTGGACGCTGGTGAATGTGAATACAACGATTCCTGTCAACTGTATTCTCAATTAGAGTTTGGAAGTAAAAAAATGTGGTCAAAGCCGTTCAAATCTTAAAAATATCTCCAGTGCTTTAGCTGTTCAATGCTTCATTATATCAAATGCTTTACATTTCACTTGCATGTAGCTTAGTGATGAAAATCCCTTCCATGAAGGTGGAACGCCTGATTTCAATTAGTTAGGGGTTTGGGCAAATAATTTTAGAAATATAGTGATATTGCAATAAATCAAAAATTGACACTTCTGTGATTGCCATGTTCAGCAAAATAATGGAACATTATAAACACTTATAAATATTATTAGGTCTTTCTGCTCAGATGCTTCAAACTTTTTGTGTAGACAAATGGATATCAGGATTATTAATGGGGATCTGAACAGGATGGAACTGGAAAAATTTTATTTAAGTTTTTGTGGCTCTAGTCTGGACTCTTTTGTGCCCGCTGCTGCTGGATGCTTTGTCCTTTTGGCCACACTGAAAAATAATATACATGTCCCAGGTTAGCATGCATTCAAGAGGCAGGAGACAAAACCAAGCTTTGGAGATGGAAGATAAAGTGCTTTTGATTAAACTTATTTTCTTTTCTGAAACTCAGATTAAACCTCTAAACATCTACAAAATTATATAATTTGGAACCTATAAATATGCATTTCAAATCTGTAAATTTGAATGACTTTCCCTCTTGAAAGTGAGGGAGCTTCTCTAGGTCAGTCAATTAACATTTATACATTTGCAGCTAAATTAGGTTTTACTATTATGCATACAATATACTCTACCACATCAAACATGGGTGTGCTGGTATAACGCACAATGTAAATCTTTGAAGCCATATTTATAGCTCCATCACTTTCAACATGTTACAGTAATACATATGAAACATGGATAAACTCACAGCTGAGTTTGTTTAGACATGTGATTCCCTTGCTCCATGTTTGTAAGCACTTGCTAGTTCCTCTGCTCCTTTAACGCATCCGTGTATTTATATGTCGGCTGTTATCTAAGGTCCCTCCCACTCTTCCACTCCCACCACCTGAGGCAAGTCTCATCTCCACTCGGCTCCATTACCCAAAGCAAATGGAATACATTTGTGTCAGACTGCCGCATGGTGAGAGGGGACCCAGATAAATCTGTTTAATTAAAAAGTGTCATATCTGCACTTAGGGATGGGGCAACCAGAAGAGCATGAATAATCAATAACCGCAATTACAGTTTATGGTACATGTATTGGACCCCAGCAGATACACACATAGACACACTGCCCACACATTTCTGAGACATGCTCACATATTGATGCTGACTTTGAAGGCAAGAAGAAGAAGAAGAAGAAGAAGAAGAAGAAGAAGAAGAAGAAGAAAAAAGAAGAAGAAAAAGAAAAAGAAAAAGAAGAAAAAGAAAAAGAAGACGAAGAAGACGAAGACGAAGAAGTATAAATAAAATGTTCTTCTTTTAGAAACTTCTAGACCTACTTTGGAATATGCATACCTCAAACATTAAACTCAGAAAATGCAACGCACCTGGATGACATTAGATATTCCACCAAAAATGCAAGGTAAAATACATTAAAGAACAGATGGACTTGGTTAATAGATACTGCTGAGTGAGGAGTGATAAAAATGTCTTATTTTACGGCAATTACTGCTAAAAGGTGACTTTTTTTTCTGATTCACATATTTTATAGCCATGAAAATATGTACACATACAGTTAGGCTGGTCTCTACTGATGAGTCACAAGAGTTTAGGCATTAGTGTTACTGATGGAAAAAAAATTATGCAACAGTTTCAGCTGGATGAATGCATCTGCATAATCATGCTGAAGTTGCCACGCATATGATGGGAGGATGAGGAGGACAGAGAAAGAAGGATAAACTGAGATCCTCATCTCCTCCCTGTGAACATATGTACTTTCTAAATTGCATGGATGTGAAATTTCAGTTTAATCTGGACAGAGACCATCTGTGCAGGGCGCAAATGTCACAGGGCCTTCAAATCAGCCAAATCTGGGAGCAGATATATGACAAAGCAAAAATGCTCCTGATGACATTCACATTAAAACGCACAGAATTATTCTGATCTGGCTTGTTTCATTTATTTTATTTATGATCAATGCAGCAAGAGTGTGAGAAATCTAACATTAGTAACAGAAGTCTGCATGGCTACAGCAATACTGCTGTTTTATCTCTTTGAAACTTTCAACCTCTGTCAACGGATATGCTGAATTTGGAAATAAAAAATGTAATGCCTGCCATTTCAGAGATTAAAAAGGGAGCCGGTGATTGATGTCTTTAAAGCAAACAGTGAAAAAGTTATTTCATTCAGATAGTTTAGGTTTAAAGAAGGAGATCTCACTCATAACACGGGGATAACAGCCATCCAACTTTGAAAGTGACTTCTCCTACAGGCAAATTTATTGAGGTTGTAGGATTGATGAGACTGGTGAAATGGTAAATGTTAGATCATAAACTCCTCTGTGAGAGGGGAGGAGATGGAGAGCAGTAATGTTTGGCCAAGGCCCTGGCCGTGCTCCGAGACAGTAGATGGCAAAAGTCTCTACTCCGGAGATTTACACTGTGGACGTTTAGGAAAGCGGCTGACCTGTTCACTCTACTAATAATTCCCTGCTTCTTTTTACTCCTCTACTAAAACTGTAAGGAATATTTACATTTACAGCAGTTTCTAGCTTGCTAGATTTCGACACTGTATGATATGACTTAATGCGTTAGAGCAGTAAATGCTTTTGATTGTACTTACCCGCAGCTGGTTTCCAATAGACTGTCTCCAACCTGAAGAGAGGCCATACCAAAGTCTGCTATCCTGATGTTGTTCTTTTCATCTAGCAAAAGGTTCTCGGGCTTTAGATCCCTGTGGCTGTAAAACAGGAACAGAAGCCAGTTAATGAAACATGAAAAAGACAAGATTATGTGATCTAATAAAGGAAATTGAGGAGAAACAAAAGGTCTCATTGAAAGGTCTATCAAACACCATAAACATTTTTGTGTCTGGAAAGAACAAAGCATCTTGACCTGCCCCTTTCCTCTGTCAACATCTCTCTTTGATCTGTCATGTTGAAGCCACACAGCTCCCACCTCAGTGTTGAGATAGTACAAGGTGTGACAGACCTCCTGCTGTGTCCTTTCCCCTCATCTCCTTCCCTCTCATCTCCCAGACAGCCACCAGCAAATGGGTGGCGAAAATGGGGATCCAGGGGAAGCCTGCCTCAGCGGTGGTGTTCATTAACTGCCATTCATTACCACTAAACACAGCAGGGGGGATAATATCCAGCGGACATCAACTTCCGACTTAAAATGGACCACTGAGAGGAATAACCTTCTCATGTCGTGGATGCTGAGGCTGTGTCTGAGGTTAAAGTCTCAATTTCGATGAGTAACAGCCGTAAGAGGAGCTGGGATACCATTTTATTGTGCATTTAGCACATCCCTTTCAGGGATTGGGGTTATGTTACATCAGACTCTTCCACTCTGGAGATGTTTGCCAAGACTGAGAACTACTTTAGAAGTGTGTGCAAAATACTGTGTGCAAACACTGATATTAATCCATCTGTTTTGTCAGCACTATCCAAAAAGCTGTACATAAATGTTTAAACACTGCTTCAGTCAAGCGTTTCATTTCTGTGGACAAGCAAAACATTTCCAAAAGGTCTTAAAATGAAGATAAAATATTTGCTTGGCACTTCAAGCAAAATGACAGTTATTTTCCAGTTGTGCAAAATTACCACAATGAGGCACAAGGGTCTGAAGCAAATGATCCGGAGTCCTGCGTGCCTATTTATTTAGAGCAGTTCAATCCCAAAATACAGAGTGTAGCACAACTGCAAAACTCCTAAGCTATGGCTGTCCATCTATAATAAGAAAGCCAGGGAACACTATTGACACTATTGTGAATCAGAGAAGCAACCAAGTAGCTAAAGATAACTCTGAAGGAGTCATAGAAGCCAAAAATAACAAAAACACTATAATGTACAAGAATGGCTCAGTCAAAGTCCAAGACCTGAATGAAGTGAAAGGCTGTAGCTAAACTTAAAATGGGATTTTAACAAATCCTCTCCTATCAATCTAAGTGAATTTCAGGTATTTTGCAAATAACTAACAGCAAAGTTGATAGACACTTTATAAGACATGCAGCCATATTAAAACAAAAGTATTGACTTAATATTGTCTTGAGTAAATATTTTGAATTGACTCAAGATAACCAAATACTTGTATGCTTATTGCATATCCAAATCGCAGTAAAAAATTATTTCTAGTTGGTCTATCATATAAAATCCTAGTTATAATGTCAATGGATTCTTTTGCAAAGCACAGTACAATATGCAACATTGTCATTGTATAAAATTTAGATAAACCCACTTTGCTTATTAACACAATTTATAAATTGGAGTGCTAATATTAATATATGACTGATAATGAGACAAATACTGTGATTTAGTTTGTAAACTGTCTTCCTCTTATGTAAATCTAAAGAAATTCAGATTGCAAAAGAGCAGTGCAACGAAAGACGCATTTTACATGTTATTGTGACATGACTGTGTGTTAATGTGAAAAACCAAGCAACCTTTAAAAAAACTAACAATTAAGAACCATCTATACCAGCTATGGTCTAGTCATGGAAGCACAGAGTCTGTGAAAAAAAAAAAACTTTTTACCCTCCAAAATGACTTCCCTTGTTCTTGTTAAAATGTTCTTTTTTATTAGTCTACCAAATTTCATGAATATCTAATCACTATTTTTTGATGTTCGTTGGCAAACCTTTGAAGTTTGTAAAGCATTGTAAAGCACTGACAAAACTCTGCCTTTGACAAAGGCAGAGGAAGAGATTTCTTCAGAGGTTTCATCAATGAATTTTACATTAGGACATGTGCTGGACAGCGGAGCTGTGCAGAACTTCTCTAGAGTCTGCCCTACCCTCAAAAATCGTCTACAGACAAGCTGAATCTTTGATATTCCTTTTTATTAATTCTGCAGGGTCTTCTCTTTCTTTAATTCTCCATTCCCTGTCATTTAAAACTCTAAAATTATACTAAGCATATATACTAAATAAGCTCAATGTTGTGTCATATTTAGCTGCATGCTTTCAAACTTAATCAATGTTAGATTCGCTTAAGTTCTCACAATACGTTCCCAAATGGGGTTAAAAAGCCACAGAGCTGTCTAAACGTCATAAGCTTTTCTTTCATCTTCTCTTAAAGCCAATGTTGGGAAACGGGAGATGGCACCACAGTTGAATACGTCAGCCTTTGAACAACGCTTCATCAGAATGGACATTTAACCTCAGACGACATCAATTGTTGCACAACTCATTTCCTGCCCTCGGGGAGAAGCTGTCAGCAGGTTCGTTATCATGCTGGCAGTTTCTGTGATCCAAGCTATAATTGAAATAAGATACAGATAGCATCTAAAACAGTTGTCCCTAGGCTATAACCTCTTTTAGTTCGTACTGGAATCAGTTGAAGGTGGTGTCAGTCAGAGTTTTAGTTAATAATGTCAAAGCAAATGAGGGAGAAGTAAACATTTACTGTTACAGCTATTGGCATGTTAAGCAGTAACACTGATTGTCTTCAAAGTAAATAGAAGACAAAGTAAATAGATTGACAGCAAATAAGAGTAGTATGACTAACTCCTTAAGTTTACATCCTTCATTATACAATCAACCTGGTCATGAAATTGCTTCATAGAGAAAAGACAGCATTTCTATGTTGACACATTTGACACAAACCATTTTTTAACACCGATTCTCACAATGCCTGGAATAGCATATGTGTGGTGCAAATCGGCTCCTCCAGAACATATAAAATGTACACTAATTATTTATTTATTTTCATAATGCAGCCCTTACTTTATTAAAGATTTTCTGATTTAAGGAGGATCATTTGAAAATATAAAAAGTCATGTAGCCAATCGGAATGTCTTGTTTGTCTCTCTGCAGAGCATCAAGTTAATCCCATCTGTCCCATCATAGAACTGTGCAGAACTGTGACGTAGCTTTGTTTTCTCTGATGCACCGCAAATCCACTCTAACAGTGTGTCTATAATCTGAGCATATCTGATGTACATAACCCCCCTTTGATGATTACAGAAATGAACAGGAAAAAGCTCATACACTAATTGTTCTGCGGTATGAAGGTCTGATAAGTGCAGGACTATAGCTGAGTGAAGTTGCCCCCCCCCCCCCCCACCTTCTTCAAATCAGACAAAATTGGTGTCAAACATTTGTGCTACGTTTGTGCAGCAAAAATTTTCGTTTATGCTGCTACCATTTTAAAGATATAAAGAAATGTTTCTAGAGGTCATCCAAGGTCAACCATTCCCACACCTTCTTCAAACCAGACAAAATGGGTGTCAATCAACTCAGCTACGTTTGTGCAGCAAAGTTTTTGTTTGTGCTGCTTTAACTTCAAAGATATTAATGAAAGTGTAAAGGTCAAAAGGTTAACCAGCCCCCAACTTTTATGAAATCCAACTTTCTTTATATCTTTAAAATGATAGCGGCACTAAAGTAAATTTTTGCTGCACAAACCAGCACAAATGTAGCACTAACGTTTGACACCAATTTTGTTTGATTTCATAAAAGTGGGGGGAGGGGAGCTGTTTGACCTTTTGACCTTTACACTTTCATTTGTAAGGTGGTGGGGTATGAAGAAGGTGGGGGGCCAACTTCACTCAGGTCAGGACTATGTGTGTAAGTTTTACTTTTGGTTGGCTAGAAATTACACTTCGCAGTATAACATACATCATGAAACTTAGATATGCTATAATTCAATACTATTTATGTTTTTCCCCCTTATTTTTAGGTATTTAACTATTCAGTTAATAAAAATGTTGAAATATTTTGAAAAAAGTCTAATGTAATAAGCTGTTTTGTTTAAAATTATGTTTTTTGCTCTGGTTGCCTGTTAAGTTTATGAACTCATTAGGAGCTTCTCCCATTGAAATGTCAAATGTTTTGTTGCATTTTAACAAATAACTTAATCATAAAACAATGTCCTTTAAATATGCACAGCTTAGTTAATGGCGGGACTGACTTCAGGAATTCATAACTATGATAAAAACCTTTCCTGAAGCAAACAGATGTATTCAAAGATATCACAATTGGCAACAGTATTGTTGTATAGTTTTGTTAAATCAAAGATACAAATATATTTATATTTTTTGTCTGTTGGGTGTAGAAAAAAATAGATATAAATCTTTCAAATATTTTGGTAAAACTTATCAGAGGAAGTTTAAAGTTGATGCAAACTTGGTACATTTTATTCTGTCACATTTTTATTTCCTCCAATAAAACAGTTCCAATTTTACTAGCTCCCTCATAAAGTGTCGCAATTATACTGGATTTCTAACCAGAAAATGGGAAACTTCTCTTTCCTTGACTGACTTTTGATGTTTATTTTGGTGGATTTTCAGTTTATTCTTTTCAAATTTTGAGTAACACTAAACCAGTCCTGTATCGTTGCATGTAATGCAGTGACCAAGAAGTGGGATTACAATAACAGCCAGATCTGTAAAACACTACAAAAAAACATGTCCTATTTGTGCCAAATCTTTGTGTGCAACATTGCGTTTTCTCTTAATCCGGAGGAGTTTGACAGGGGATGATGGGATGAGCAACAGACCTTCAAGGCAGAACAAACAAACAAGCTGCCAGAATGGCACAGAAGGATTGCCACAGATAATAAAAATCTGAAGCAACTTAAGATCTTTAATAACAGTAGCCATTGGAGCAAGTTGCTCCTTAAAGTAGTTATCCATTTTTTGGATTAAATAAGTATAATAAATCTTGACAATCATAATACATTTTGAAATGCAATCTGTTATTTTCACACACACTTGGCAATATTTCTAACTTATTTAATTTTTTTATTTTGTTTCCTTTCTCCTTCTGAATCTTTTACTACTAATATCTACCCCATACAATAATCTTTTTTTTCCTTATTCAGAAACTATGAACGACAATACGACCCCAATATTTCTTTGAATACAATTTTATGGGTTTACTCATTTCATTTGAATTGTTCATTTTATTTCAGTCTAACATCAACTTCTATAATTCAAAGTTACACCCAATCAGTTTAACTGGCAACGTTAAAGAAATTATCATTACTGGACTGAAATCTTACCAAGCTTGATGTTTTCACATGAAAGAACACTTTTGTCCAACGGATTAAGTCAGTGCTGGTACATGTGGCATAATGCAGGTTGACTGAAGCTGTAAACTTTAGCTGACTATGGCTTTACTAATATGTTCTGCTCACAGGAAATGTAAAAAAATATCACTGAATGCCTGATCTTAAAGACTTTTCTTCATCAGTTAAAATTGTGATTTGGAAATTATTAGCATGACAGATGACAAATCAGTCAACATTAATTTGCTGAACTATTAATTTTCATTGAAAAGATGACAGGTTGGGAAGATCAATCACAGTTTCTTTTAAATTTGTCACATATATTATTCACATTCCAAAACATCAGCTATTATAAAAAAAAAAAAAAACAAATACAGAGAGGAAGATGCTATCAAAGTATTTTATCATGAGTGATCTCTCCAACAGCTCCAGGAATGTGAGAATAAATACATCTATCTAATTTCTGCACTGAATAATTCCAGGATTTCGTTTCTCTGGTGGAAAGTGACAACTGCACTAGAAATAAAGATGTGATTTTAAATCCAAGAAAGGTTTCACTTTTCTAAGGTGACATTGAATGTTCTGACAGGCATCTTTCAAGAAAATGTATTATTAAATATTCAAGAGACGAAGCTGTCGAGAGTGACTGTGTATGTATCAAAGTCACTGCACCAACATGCCACAAACCAAATACTTTCCATCCATAATAATGGAAGTGTTTAGGTTTTAAATCAGGTTTAAAGTGATGAGCCACTTTATTATTAGGTACAACTGAACAGCTTCCCAACAGCAAATCAGCTAATGACAGGGGCTCAACACATTTAAGTACTTACATTTAGTAAATATAACTTGCTCAAGTTCAAATATCCAAAGTACAAAGCAGATTTAAGCGACTTTGATCAAGGCATGAAAGCTGCCACAGAGAGAATGAAATGTAGAACTAAATGGGAATAGGGAACAAGGCTAACATATCTGTTGCTAGCTGTGAAATTCATGTTTTGGTGGTGCTTTGGGTTTAAATGAAAAAAGTTATTCTTTAGCAAATCCTCAAAGGAATACAAAAAATCCCCACAAATATAAATTGCTATATAAAAATTATTACAATTATTTAAGGTGGAGAACTGCCACTGGTGGTGATGCAATGGCATGGGAGTATTTTTTGACATACTTCATTTAGCACCGGTTGAACATTTAAATGACAGACTAATTTACTCTACGCCCTCATCACCTGATTTAAAGCCAACAGAAATCATTGAATGTGCAGCCAGCAAATTTGCAGTAACTGCATCGTGCAACCAAGGATATAAAGATATTTTGGCTGATGCAACTCAGCAAAAGCTCTCTCAACAGCACTGCAAATAACTGTATTTTCTGCGACAGCTAAAGAAATTATGGAAACTAATTTACTTGTGAACCACCCTCATAGTTGACCTCTTCTGGCAACTTCCTTTTTGACTTTCTTTTTTTCCCCCAGTCTTGGAGTTACACAGTTATACTGACGCTCAGTTTAATCTTTTCAGTAGAGCCTCTGTGACCTCTCATTATGCCACTGTGTGGGTTCAATGGGATTGCTGGATGAGGTCCTTCTCAGCACGCTCGTATAGAGGCAGCAGCACCATGCAAATACAGCATTTCAGGAAGGAATACTGCCAAATTTCACTCAGCACCATTTTTATTTCTTTCTGTTAAGAGGCACGGTTACAAAACCTGGAACTTCTACAGCAGAACAGGTGAGAGATTGTGAGGCTAAAGCCTTTCCTCTGCTACATCCCACAGAATGCTGTGTGGTTCTGGACTGGAAGATTCTATTGGATGTATATTTTACAAAATACCAACAAAGTTATTGTTATTGATGTATTCCCCAGGCCTTGTTTAAAGACTTCACTTAAATATAGATCCACTAGCGTGACTTCATTTAAATAAATTTTGAGCATTAACCCGTCAGAAGCTAGTGAGCGTAGAATATTACTGGGGTTTCACCAAACTGTTAGAAGTTACAGTAATCTTAATTTATGTAAACATTTAACTGTGTAAAAAATAAAAAAAAACAATGCTGATTTAAGCAAACATACATAGGTTCTTTGATCGTAACACACCTAAAACAAACATTTATTCTGATTTAATTTCAGTTGAAAAAGTTGCAAAATAACAGTGGCAACATAATTAACACAAAATGAGCCAAATTCAACTCAAAACAAAAGTCTGACACAAAACAGTGTCACTCAAAATAGACGTAGACTTTTGTCTGTCCCTCTGAGCTGCTCTTTAGAACTACAGAAATGGCAGAACCGTCCGTTACTAGTCCAGGAAAATCAGCATCTGTTACACCGACACCAGCCCTGATGTGTGTAACACATGCTACAATCTTTAATATGTTTTCTGGAAAATGTTGGCATCAGGGCCGCTGCTGTAAACTCATTGCATCTCTGAAAAGCAACAAAAAAACTATTATGCTATGTACTTAAGATGGAATATATGCACATATATTTATGACAAGCTTTGGTTAAAGTAATTTATCCTCGGTGCAATTCCAGTACCGAAAAATGTACTTTACACCAGGTGAGTCTCTCAACTGAGAATGTGAACCTACTAGGCTGATTCTGGGCCTTCAAACAATTTTAATGCTCCTGTAGAGGATTCATAACTTAAAAGTTACATGAACCTACAAGTTAACAAATAAGGAACAGGTCTGAAAAAACAGTCTGTGTGCTACACTCAAGACAGAGATTCCTTTGGGTGCGTTCACATTGAAGCCTGAAGTGACCCAATTCCAATTTTTTTGACGTAATGCAACCTGTATCTGATCTTTTCATGGCAGTGTGAACAGCACAGGTCAGATTCTTTTTCGAATCTGACCCATGTCCGACACGTATCCGATTCAACTGCCACCTAACGTCCAGGTTGCATTCATCCGAACTGAACGTCATTGATCCTCAACAAATCTCACTATTCTGCGTCCTGATACGCGCAAGTGGGAAGAAAAACAACAACCATGATGAACTATATGAGGATTAAGTTGTTAATATGCTGCTCTGGCCAGACAATAACTTCAAATATGTAAGCTAAGCTCCACAGTTAGCCTCCATGTTTACTTTCATAAACAGTGAGCACTTCTTCTTTTTATGGCAGTTTGCAGAACACTGAGAACGCTGATGCTATTGTGCCCTCTAGTGCACATGTGGGACGCTTTCAGGTTGTTTGTTTTCAGTTGTTTCAGGTTGTTCACACTGCAGAACGCATATTGGTCGCATTCACTGGCAGTATGAACGGCCCCGGCAAAAAAATCGGAATTGTCAAAAAAAAAAAAAATCGAAATTGGGTCACTACTTATTAGTCACACTTAGTATACTGAATGGAGGAAAAAATGTAGAACAACATGCTAGCGACAACATTTAGGCTAATGTTAGCAATTTGGCTCATTTTAACTTGTACACTAATTTTCACATACAGAATGGAGCAAGTCCATGTTACTCAACATGTTTGTGACACTCCACATGCTATTGAGTACATTGCAGCTTACTTTAGCATTGATGCTAATTTGTAGCATCAGACGGGCACACTTTGGCAGGCCCCATTTAAATTTCTTCAGAAATGCATTAGGCATTTGTTCTAGCTATAGATTTTTTCTTACATGCTTTCCTTTTTCTCTCCCTCCATATAAAAAAGATAATCTTTCTGAACAAAAGTGCAGTCTGAGTCAGGAAAGCAAAACTCTGAGTCACAACAGGGCTTTCTTTTTGTATTCTTTTTCAGTTATATACAGATCTGAAACAATCTAGCCCAAGAGAGATATTTGGGGATCAAACGGGGGTAGAGAACAGCAGCATGACGTAAAAAAAAGTGGGAGGTGTGCACAAAAGGATTACTGAGAATCCATGTGTGACAACCCTCTCCCCCAAATCCCTACCCACCACCCACCTTCCCTCACATGCCCTTACCCTGATACTGAGTCACAGAAAAAGCAGAGCAGTTCTAATAGCCACTGTAGGTCCCCTGCGCAAACGCTCAGAAATGGAAGAAGTAATTGCTGAAAGTCTTTTTTAAGTTGTTGAGGGGAGTGCTGGGATCTCATTAGGAAGGGATGGAAGGAAGAAGGAGAGGAGGGCTGATTCTGTCTGTCTGCTCTTAATTGAGGAAGGTTGAGCGGGTGACTCAACTCCCCTAAATAATCCTTCTCATGATAAATTCAGAAGGCATCATTTTCTTAGAATGTTAGTGAAGGGATTTGAAGAGCGAAGGCTCCAAGGTAAAACAAGAAAGACAAATACGCTGGTGAGTCTGGCAATAAAAGGGCTGTGATCATTTATGTGCGTGCATGCACTCACTGTCAGTCCCAGATGCTTTCCTCTAATTGGCCTAATCTGTTCTTCTCAGTTATTATCAGGGATTATTTACACAGGCTGATAAAAGACCTAATTCCTTTAAGTAGGACAATTCTTCTCTATGCCCAGTTGTGAAAAAAAAAATCTTATTTTTGGTCTCACAGAGTTCAATACAGAATCCATCAGTTATGCATTTTAAATTTTAAACTAACTCAGATGCATCACTCAAGAACAGTGGTTCTTAACCTGGGTTCGATCGAACCCCAGGTTCGATGAGTCGGTCTCAGGGGTTCGGCGGAGGTAAAGCGAGCCTCTGCCGCGGAGGTAAAGACGCACTTGTGATGACGCGCCGCTTTGCCATCATTTGCTGCAGAGGATCACGTAACATTGCTTAGCCAATCAGAGCTGCGGAGGAGCACTGATTGAAGGAGCTCCACTCTCAGCATGGATTTGAACTTGTGTCTTTATTTACTTCAGCAAAGCTCACCATTTTTACCAAATTCTGTAGCTTTCGGTGTACTTCTATATCTGCTCCTTAGTCGCATCTTTTTGGGTTTGGAACTGCCTCTAGTGACATGGGGGTGGTAACACAACTAATATAATTACATTACTAAATCAGAATACTGCAGTCTTTATTATTTATTATTAATTTTTTTATTCTCTTAAGAATGTAGAGGTAATTAAATGATCTAAACAAGACCTTAAAGTGGTTCCAGTTTCTCTCGATGGCCAACCTGTTGAAACTGTGGCAAATTTTAAATACCTTGGGTTGTTCCTGGACAGTCAGCTCAACTTTACTGAAAACACTGACTATATTTTGAAGAACTGTTCTCAGAGACGCTACCTTTTAAGAAGACTTAGTGATCTTGGGGTCACCAACTACAGCCCTCTTGAATTTGGAGGGGGAAAAAAATTATTTTATTTATCACTATAGAAGGGTTCAGTGAATGCGCATATAAAACTGGTGGGTTCGGTACCTCAAAAAAGGTTAAGAACTACTGCTCTAGAATTAAAGAATGATGTAATATTCTCAAAGAGGAATAGTTTGACATGTTTAACTGCTAAAACTGTGTTAACGTTCTTTAAGCAAACATTTATGAAGCATGAATAAAATGCTGACAAATATAAATAATGTTAAAACTGAGCATGAAGATGACAAAACACCTGGTTCTCTGACAAAAGTTCAGGTAACAAAATAGGAAAGAAGAGCTGATTACAAGACAAAGAGGGTCAGTGAAGGTCAGTTGCCATGTTTGGCCATGTCTGTGCTGGCAGTTGTGCAATATTGGATCAGGGATCACATTTAGTGCATGCTTCATGTTTTGTAAACAGTCTAAAATTTTAAATATGTTACTGTCAAATGATCCTCCTTTACTTTTTGAATATTCTTTGCTACTTTGGACTTATGGTCAGATTTGTCAGAAGATAGTTTTAAAAACAGAACTTCATCACCAGAACCTGCTTGCATAGATCCATCGTGGACTCCATGACGTACATTCAGACTTTTATTCTCAACTTAGAAAAAAAAAATAAAAAGAGGCTCATCCCTGCAGCAGAGCTTTAACTTTAATATGTAAAAACACTGCCACTCGCAGTTTAACCAAAACAAGTTAGAAGTTTGTGATGGGTGAAAGATGCATTCTATTTTCCAGTCTTAACTCTCAATCTGTCGTTGCTTACATTATTAAATGCCTCATCCTTGAGTTTGCAGTTTTTTATTCGCATTGTGACATTTTTTACATAGCAGATATTGCACGAGGCTTTTACTTTGCTTAATTAAAATATAAAAATATATATATAGACACAGTATTATCGTAATTCATTTAAAGACATAAAATACGTTCTTTGTCATTCCTCAGTTTTTTTTTCCATCACATGTTCTTTACAAAATTACAACAGTCACATGTTATACAAAGTTATAAACTAAATCTCCAGAGAAGCACACAGTCTTTGCAAGCTTTGGGATCACAAAAGCTTCTGTGAATTATACACACACTCATTCAAACAGAAAAAAAAAACAAACACACAAAACACAACCCTCTAATTTAGTCCCTGCTGACTTGTTTGACTTTTGAAGTATATGATTGCCTCTAGTCTATGAGCTGGTAAACATTTAAATTACCCCCTGAGGCTCCACACAGGGTGTCAGATCAGAACGACAACAAAATGTATCAGATCATTTGTGTCAGCTGCATTGGATCAACAGAAAACAAATATCTAAAGAGATTTAAAAATGGTGACGCTTTAACTAAGAGTTAATTTTTAGCCAATCCTGTTTACCTAAACTGCTTTATAATAAGTAATACATTTGTATTTGCATTATACTGTATTTGTATTTTAGCACACAAGACATTCATGAGTTTAACGAGATGTTTAAAGAGATGTTTATAAATACTAAACACATAAACATGTGACATCCAGCTTTCTCTATGCTTAATTTCTATATTAAATCAGGTGATTTATAGCTGAACAGTATTCCCAAAGATCCTGAAGACTGGATCACAGACTCGCTTCAGGAGGAAATGGTTTCATTGCAGGATTCATCACAGTAGAGCTCATTATTTGTTCAATGGTGTATGATAACTAAATTGACTGTGCTAACCCCCTGAGTAAGATTGTAAGTGATATTTTTATGGATTTGAGGTGAGAAATGTAACTTTTAAAGCCACAAATATCTCATCATTTGGACTCATATTGGAGCCTAAACACATTAAGACATTTTTTTAAAAGAATAAATCAATTAAATGTTCTTATCTTTTTAAAGGAAAAGAAATCCATCCAACCACATTCTGCTTATTTGCAATGTCTTGCAAATACATTCACACCCACATATTCCTATTTTTTTCACATCACAACAATAAATTTTAATTGTCATTAGGATTTTATGTAATAGAACACAAAGCAGAATAGAACTGAGGAAGGGGAAGGAAACATTAAGTAGCACTTCACAATTGTGGATAGTGATGTGCTGGAATGTCTCATACAATTCAAATTAAATTCATTGAAGTTTGTTGTTATAGTGTTAGTAAAGGTAAAATTAAGGATGTCAAAATTTCTCTTCTATATTACAGCATTTAGCGATCATAAACAGATGGAGTATGCCGTTTAATAGAAAGATTGCAAAACTTACCATATTGAATGACTGTGGCAGAAATCCAGGGCAGACATAATTTGTCTGAAGAATTTTCTGGCCTCTTTTGGTGTTAACCGGCCTTTCTTCACCAAGTAGTCAAACAGTTCACCACCAGACACATGTTCTAGCACAAGGTACCTGAGAAAGACAGAGAATTGAGAGAGACATCTAAAGATAAAAAAAAGCTTCAGAAGAGCTGAAAGAGAAACTCAGTTACCAGTATCTTATATCTCATAATAAAGTCCCCTGACAGAGCCATGAAGAAAATAAACCCAAAGACCTTACATTACTGTCAGAACTGATGTAACATGAGTTTTTTGCAGCCCAATGTTCTAAATATTCTGATTCTTTGACATTTTGTGTTACACCAACACTGGTTCAATCATATGAATTTAAAAAAAGAAAACCAACATTTCCGTGCCATTTTTTTTCCCCAAAGAGTTTCTGCTGAGGTAGCCTTCAAGTCTGTGTGGTCAGACTTTTACAGAGCCAGTCTGTCATCCTGAATATATAGCTCGGCCATGGTCTGCAGCTCTGAGGGGACAGGATGAAGATAAATCTCCACTGACCCTAGAACAAAGCTTCATCTCCGGGTTTAAATCCAGCTGGCCCCTAGTTTCGTTCTGCTCTTATGTCTCGCATGAAAAGTACTTTATTCATAACAAGCACAAATTGAAATACAAAACGGCTTCTTTTTTTTGTTTTACTCTCTACTTGGAAAAAATATGAGGTGCACATCCATCATTTCAGTTTCACTGATTACCATATGGTGCTGGAGACTGTACTGGCCACCAAGCATGGTCTCCCTTTAGCCAAAAGTCTGGCTGCAGTAAATCCTCAGGAACTACAGTACATATGCCATTTACTTCTAAATAAGTGAAACAGGATACAAGTAAACATGAAAAATATAGACTAACCTAAGAAGCAGGGAGAATTGACAAGGATGTATATCTATATCGGGTTTAAAATTGAATAAAGCACAACAGGGTTTTTTTCCCCGATCCAACAATTGTTTTAGAACCCTGTAGTCAGGGGATGTTAATTTACAGTGAAATTGTTTTGGGTGTAAATGTTACGTTTATTTCTTAGCCAAACGAAACTCAAGAGGTGCATAACATGCACATTCAGGATTATAGATAAAGGCAGGTTTTCTGAAAAAAAAAAAAAAAGATAAATAAATAAATAAAATTTAAAAAATCTAAATGTTTCTTTTTCTATTATTGGAATCCACACCAAAACAATAGTGATTTTTTTGTTTATACAGAAAACCAGTGGAATGAAGGTTTAAAAGATGTCTGCATTTAACAGAGGTTCTGTAGGCCTGATCACAGTTCTTGGCCTCTATATAAGATGTTTTAGACTAAACTTGTGCTTTTTTAATCAGTATTAAGAAAACTAAAACAGAAACTGGTTCTATTTCATAAGAACTCAAAGACTGTTGCAGTCTTTGTGATTTAGGTAAATATTTGCATTACATTTTGCATTATGCAGTTATAAATTTAACATCAAAGTGTATTTCAAGTTTAATGGAAAAATAGAACAAAGAACGACAAAACAAAGAAAAATATTCCTCAACTGTTTCCCCTGGCTTCTGGTGCAAAGTAGATCTTTATAACCGTTTTTATTCATTTCTATAACCAGTACATATAGACAACATATTTTATAAATCTCTTTGAAATGTTTTTGAACAAGACCAAATACACATTTTCAAGGCACCACTTCCTCTAAGACACATTTTGTTAGAAGAAAACTTTCTGAAACACTGGCCATACACAGCTACTGAAGCTGTATAATCTAGATAAGACACAGGAAACAATATAAGGGAAAAAAACAGCATTAATTTGGAACTTTGTCAATTCAAATGGATTATTACCACCTCAGCATGTCAACAACTTCTGCGAATGCCTTTTAATGAGCCAATCATGTAGAACAGGTGTGTTTGGAGCAGTGATATCTAAATTATGCAGAACACATAGCCCTTGTGGTCCATAATTTGCCACAACTTCTTTAAGCTAAGTTTAATGAGTTGGTATTTCAATTATTGTTTCAGGTATGTAACACTTTCTAAATATTTTTTTATTATAAATATCTTAAAAACTAATCAAAACTACTCAAAGACAAACTAAATGTAATTTTTTGAAGAGATCTCTGTCCCAGTAGGAGCTACCATACCTACAAGAATATAGCTTATCAGTTCTAACTAGTTATTTCTTTAAGGGTTTGATATTCATATATATTATTTTCAATTGTACAAAGAAAGCAAATAGCTTACAAAATCTATGGCAAACTACAGGATTTGCAAATAAAAAAAAGTTTGAAATTCATAATGTAAAAGGAATTTGAGGCTACCATTTTGAGACCTGAGCTCTACAGCATCAAAACGCAAATAAACTGAAAACAACACACACACACAAATCAAGGGTTCTAAGATGCACTGCAGTCTCAGATGTGAGCATTTTTCATTCATAAAGGCATAATTTATCTCAGTATCATAATATGTTTATTCATCCAACCTATAAATAAATTATTGTTGGGCTAGGTATCAAATTCTCGCCACCTCCCATATACATAAACACCACATTAGTTTTAACAGCTTGTTGTAGGATTTGTGCCAGCAAAAATAATAAATCTTTAAAGCCCTGGGAGTGCTAAAACTAAACACGCTGCATGCCTATCAATTAATGGCTTTCGAGTGGTGATATCCGAGCAGGAATCTGAACCATGTAAAGAGCAAAATCGCATTAGTGATACAGGTCTGACACTTTACGCAAATGTAAAGTAATTTGTCTTCTGTGATGCTACTGGTGACCGTCTGTCAAAAGTGATGAAGCAATGAGCAAAAAATGAGATTTTCAAAATCCAATTACTGACTTGAATTCAAATTTTCTGCATGCCACAGCCTCTAAAAAGGATGGCATTGACCGTTCAGCATGCCCAGTACTGTACATGACCCATAAGCTGCAGATAAGAAGTAACTGAATTTAGTTGACAAGCAATCCTCTGCAGATCGGGAGGTCTACTAACTAATGGGGTTGTCACTCAGTGCTGTTAAACTTGGTTAATAGATTTAGCATCTGTGTGTAAACACAGCTGCTGCCGTCGCCTCTCCATGGCAAATGTTTCTTAATGCAGTGGTGTTGACGCTGATGAGCGCATCGTGGCGTTTTTATTACAGAGACTTTCCCCTTGCTATTAGCAGTCCCCTGGTGTGCGTGACCAAATAAATGCTCAATGCCAGTACTAATGGAGCATCCAAGCCCTTGAAGGCAGTCACAGTTGCCCTACAATCATAAGATGATCTGCTGCATTAAAATCACTACTCCTAAGAGACCACCTGAGAGAAATATCATTAACAGTGAATATAATGTATAGTTCCTTTGATTTATTTATTTTAATGTAAAAGTTCCATACTTTCCCAGACTAAATTTTAAGAGCAAAGGACACGTAAATACTTAACTTAAATACTGCAAACATTTCTGCATTTAAAAGTGCGACCTGCAACAGTCAGCAAGTCCGTTGAAAAAGATGTAAACAGATGGATGGGCAGGTGAATGAAAGGACAGAATGAAAGGGTGGACAAAAGAACATTTCTACAGATGTTACAACTTAAATACTTTATGTAACCTGAGACTGCAATAAAGGAAAATTTAAAATAAAGAAAAGACAAATGGATGGATGGATCCACTGACAAACTGATTTATAAATGGACAATGTTGGATAGATGCAACATTTATATAAAGTCTGAACGTATAATATCTTTACCAAACTTGTTTTTTTTCCAATGTATCCAGACCTGAGAGACACTTTAAACTTCATATTTTTCCTAGTTTTCTCCAGACGTTGTAGAAAATAACTGAACAAAAATGTGTGACAACATAATTTTTTATAATTTATCAAAAATAATAAATGTATTGAAAGTTTTGACTGGTGAAAGAAATTGCTCATACTTACAAGTATTTTTTATTTTCATAGACGTCGTGAAGCTTTAAAACATGTGGGTGTTCTATGAGCTTCAAAATAGCTATTTCTCGCTCCACCTGTAAGAGAGAAGGAAAAAAATCAGAGGGAAAAGAACAAAATAGGATTTGACACTGTTAAATTCCAATAAAAATATTAATAAACCCTCAATCCTTCCTCTATATTTTTATAAGATGAGGTCTAGCCAGTGGGTTTATCTTGAGGTTAGGTGGGAGTCATGTGTGAGGTAGATTAGGAAAAACCAGGAGATAGTCAAAAGTCAAAAACTTATTTCTACCATTTATCTTCCAAGCACAAGGAGAAATGTGGGCTGCTTTTTAAAAAACGGGTTAGAAACTACTAAGGCTTACAAAAGTATTCATACCTCCTTTTCGAATTACACAAGATCAACATTTTATGTGTTTTATGGTAGGGAGTAGGTATCAACACAAAGTAGTGAATAGCTGTGATGTGGAAAGGTAAAATTATACATATAACATGCTGTACAAACACTTTTTGATGCAATTACAGATCGTGCAACTCTTTAGGAGGATGTATCCATCAGGTTCCTACATATGATATTTTGCCCAGTTTTTGGTACAAAAACACACAAAACTGCATTTTTGTACAATTTATCTAATAAAAACTTTACTGGTTATCTACAAACTGAGCTTCGAATAGCTTTGTTAAAACAGTAGGATAGGGCTCGACATACATTCACATTTTATTTTCATGAGAAAACTCCAGCAAAACTGTAGTTGTAATATTAAAAAATAAAAGACAGATCTAATACTTTTTCCAAAGCATTGTTCATACTGAATTTTATTTCATATTCTAGTGGTGTTCTTTTGCTGTATAAGGGCCAGCTTGTTTAGACAGCAGCGCAGAGAGCAACCTGTCATAATCGGGTATTTCTGTCCACCAAGCCTGCAGCCTCTGGATACAAAGGAGTGCAAAATGTCCAGACAGCTGCTTCAGTAGCTCCTTTATTCCACAAGTGTCTGACATATTGATTGTTCATATAAAGACAGAACAAGTCAGAACAAGCCAGGAGTCGACTCTAGACTTTATAACTTCTGAGAGATATTTTCAGTTCACTATTGAGAGCAGCGAGAGTCGAAATTCGCCATAATAGAGCTGATCAGTTTGGACTTGTGTCAGCATCCCTAGAGATCGTTGTCAGCATGTTCAGCTGACGCTGAAAATCAGCATGGGAAACCACTCTGACAGAAGCCACAGCTAATCCTCAGCAACCCGGCTCTCCTCCATGTTATCTGCTCGCCCTACTCCTTCACATTTCAAATGGATTCTAACTTTTCCTGACAAAGATGGAGATCAAAGAGCCATGTGAATTAAAGGCTCCTCTGTCTTAACTTGATTTCATCAAAGTCAGTTTCACCATGCCTGTGACAGCCTTCACGTTGCTTTTATGTCTTCCTCACAGTGTTTGGGTTTCCATGAGCATTTCTGCGGAACGAAGGCAAACGTTGATCTGTCGGCTCGCCGTGTTTCTGTTAAATTCCTATAAAGCTGTTTGGTCAGCAGGGTGTGAAATAAAGCCCCTCAAAAATAATTATTTTTTTAACAATGTCATTTACCAATAATTGCTCCCGTCAGCACTACCTATAATCCATATAGATACATGATTCATAATTATAGTCTCAAAGATAACAACGCTCATCAACACACTTGAAAGGGTCATAAGTCACAAAACATTACAATAACAAGAAAATGCAGCCTAATTAAACTTACTAATTTTCCAAAAAATAAACATGAAGCTTTTAAAGTAGCCTACAGTAAAAAGGCTGCTTTAAAGAAGCCTCTTTTTACTAGTACTAATTCAACTAAGATTAACCATTTACTTTAGGCATGGTGTGATGAGGTCTTCAGCATGTAATTAAAAAGGTCACAATGTTTCTCTTTTATTCCACAAATAGCTAACTAGTTGATGTCAGCATGTGTGTTAAGTAAGTTTAAGCCGTTATTATGAGCGCCAAATAAATGCGTCTCTGCTCGAGCCTCTTATTTTGAACCAAGAAAGGAAGTAGTTCTTGATTTGACCTGCTAGTTGACAAATACACCTCTTCTTGTGCTGACTGATGACATACAGCTTGAGCGTTAAAAAAGGTTTCAAGGAGGACCAAATGTTTGTCAGTATTTTAGGTACCTCATAGATTTAAAAAAAACATATAAGCTAATAATGTGCAAGCAAACTGAGTACTGTAACTTGTTAAACGCCAGATGCAAACACTAAAAAATATCAAAATTATCTCAACTCAAGGGCGAAACAGAGAGCAGAGTATATTGAGTAGAAACTATGAAGGAGTTGCAGAGATTCACATCTCAGGTGGGAGACAGCTACTACTTATAAACTCTTTGTAGAAGAGTGGCAACAAGACAGCCCATGTTGAAAGAAAGCCAGAGTACCTGTTTGAATCAGCCACAAGCCATGGAAGTGACATTTAAGGAGAAAAGGTTGCCAAATCCAAACAAAAAAGCTAAACATGAACAGAAAATGACACAACACATCAACCCAACAGCATTTTCATCATTAAACATGCGCTTCTTTGGCATGGACGGGGAAGCCGTTTAAAGTTATAGAGAATATTAATGGAGTTAAGTAAAATGTAGTTCCAGAAAAAAAAGCACTTGCCAAAGCATTAAATAAATGCTGTTTTAGAGGTCAACATTCTATTTTTAATTGGTCACATAAATAGCATAACATCCCAAAACAGTATATTGAAGGCATTGTTGTAACATGACTTACTAAAACAATTAAGAGTTATGGATGCTTTTCCAATCCACTGTATATGCTCTAATATGTTATCTTGTTCCCAGCACTTTTTTTAGCTCCTGTGTAGTTCTGTGTGATTTCACTTCACAAGATACAACCTTTTTAAGGTTTTCTTCCTTTAAGTCAAGTTCCTATCTCACAGCTGGTTGACAGACACCTCTCCCCTGCTGAGCGATCATATTTAATCTCTCTTGAGGAAAAGCCTAGCACAGGGCAAGCGAACTAAAGCCTTAAAAAGTCACAGGTGGGAACGGTGTTAAATCTAAAGAACAAAGCTCATCTAACTGGGGTAAAGTGGTAAATGCATAATTAACAGTACCATGAAGTACCACGTAATGAAAGCACTTGGACTAATCCAGAAACTAATGAGTTCCACCAGCAGCCCTAAACTATGCCATTTTCTCACCTTGGGCTAAGGTGTGTTATGAAGAGCAAGCCCGTGGTGCCTGGCCTAGCAGTGGGGTTCCCTGCAAAGAGACTAATGCTAAGCAGGTCTCAGGCAGGGATGAGCCACCGAAATGCCTCAAATCAGGCAGCTGGCTTCCTAAGATTCCCCTCTCCAGTCTTTTGTTAATTAAAATAAGAGAAACGTGGCTCAGTGTAAAGGCTTAGGACTAAAACAGCCTACTTATTAGATTAGCTGCTGATTAATGCACTAATGTAAATGTGTGAACCAGGTTTTGCTCTTTCATGTTATAAACAAAACTGTTGAATTAAACAACAGTGATTATCCCACAACGATTTGAAAATACAGCGACAACTCGCTTTCTATTAATTGCAAAAAGGAGTGGAAAAATGTGTTGTGCTGCTGAATAAATTATTGCTCATCTACTCCATGCATAAGACAGTGAGTAATTGCTTTCTCACTTTATATCAGACCGCCAAATGCACACATCCACCCCCTCCAAAAGTTTTAAATTCCAGGTGGCCATATTCTGTCTTGGCCTGTATCCTGAATGCAGCACACTCTTTCTCATTAAGTTTCACATCTGTGAGTGTAGGCACTTCTATTCAGCTGCCATTTCTCCAAAGTACTTCATTAGCAGACTCTTGAGCACCGACACTCACACACACACACACACACACACACACACACACACACACACACACACACACACACACACACACACACACACACACACACACACACACACACACACAACACACACACACACACACACACACACGGACAGGTGGTCGGCTGAACACACCTTAGCTTTTTATCATTCTTGCCTTCTGTCTTCCTCTTATATTTGCCACAATTTCAAATACCAATTTGATCAATCCTCCAAGATAAAACTGAGGGGGAAAACATCATCCAAATCCAGTGGCTGAGAGCAAGCGGTGGGGGTTATTATTTTGGTGATTATGAGCAGAAGAGGAGCTTGTTAGAGAATGTGAAGATTGGGACCGACTACTCTAACTTGCACAGGGTTTCCAATTTGAGTCACATCCCTCCACACAAAAGTATATCAGTTGGCGAGTCTTGTTGTAGAGTAAACCAAAGTTTTAGTATAATGGTTGGGCGCAGATTTTATATGCTGAACCCTTCTCAAAATTAAACTTTATATTCATGTTATAATCACTCAGTATGGGGTTAGGGGTCTTTTTGGTAGCCAGTGAACATAAAAATCCCAGAGACATTTACAATGACACTCATTTGCTTCATCAGATCCTTGAGAAAAATAATTTTCTTCATCTTGGCATTTAGCTTTTGCTATGGCATTTGTTATTAAAACTGAATTTTAAGTATGGATAATGTATTATTTTCATAAAGTCATGTATGAAAAGCACAGGCAAGAAGAACTCGAACGTGTGAGGGCTATCAGGACAAATGAGGCAATAAAGAAAATGACGCTCCACATTCAGAGTACAAGAACAACTTTAGCAGAGCTCCATCAGCTGGCAATTGATTCTCTAAATTACAGCCCTACACCTGAATGACTGAATGGATGCACAAACAAATTACTGGTTCGATCATAGTGGTTAGCAAGATACGACAGAGGATTAAAGAAAGACAGAGACAGGCAAAAAGATGTAAGGTGATTAGATTGATGCTGTGTATGTCAAAGAGTGACCACACAGAGGGACCAGCACAAAATCTCAAAGGGGAAAATAATGGATCACAGGCTCTGTCATCTCTCACTCAGCCATTATTGCACCTCGCACTGTCTCGGTCCTTTACCTCATTCGCTCTCTTGCACGCAGAAGGAAAACACAGATATTTCTGTCACCTCCCCCAGGCATGCCAGTGAAAGGTCCCTTGATACCGAGATCTGGGGATCAAAGTCAACAGGGCAGCCATGTGTGTCAGGGAAAAAAAAAAAGAAAACATGCGGGTGGCTTGCCAACATGGAGACCAAAGTAAATGCAAGAATAACTGGGTAGATAGAAAAAAAACAAAAACAAAAGGATAAACAAAGGGAGATGGAGTGAATCTGGAAGGCTTCTAAAGAGAAAAATATGACGCAAAATATAACGCAATTCTCTGTATTGATGAGGAATAATTGTAAAGGACTGAGAGTAAAGAGAGGCAGTACCATCTCTATCAACCCGCCTCAATAACCCCTCGGGTCCTGCAGGCTCTTACAGTCTGTAGTTAATTAATACAACATGGTGAACGGACGCCTTTTCAGCAGCATCATAATGCAAACCAAACATGTGATAACAAGGTGATGAGTAAACAATCAAAACTGCTAAGCTTGTGAACTTAAAGGAAACAAGGAATTAATTCAACGAGAGTGCCTAGAGAAAAAATGTATCCCCCATTTAATTTGGAGGTTTGACGTGTTTTAACCGATAAATCCGAAAAGTGCAGTGCATTTTAATTCAGCTTCTGAATACAAACACTAAATGCATACAGTACGGTATTTATAGAGATCAGGTCAACACATGCAACATGTATGTGTAACTAATGTTAAAATGATAAAATATCCTACAGTAAGGTTTTTAAATATTGTTGCATTCATGAATTTGCTTTTTTTGGGGGCTAATTTGATTTGTAATTTTCCTAATTTTAACCCTGCAGTGAATATGTCTTGGAACTTTGAATTCCGGTGGAGTTATAGGACTTACCAATTGTTGTAGCAAACCTAACCACTTAAGATAAAAATATGCCTATTAGCTTTCTTTTTTTTTTATCAAACACAAAGGAACATATTTACAGATTGATGTTTCACACTTACAGTACTGTGTGTGACTGGTTTCACAAGACCCAAAGTCTCAGAAGAAAATA
Organism: Poecilia picta; assembly: GCA_033032245.1. Classification (NCBI taxonomy): domain Eukaryota; kingdom Metazoa; phylum Chordata; class Actinopteri; order Cyprinodontiformes; family Poeciliidae; genus Poecilia; species Poecilia picta. The sequence continues at coordinate 16,286,977 of CM065358.1, forward strand.
AATTGTGTATTTCTGAAACTTTCTCTAGTTTTATGCCCAGCAGCCATGTTGAATTTGAACTTGAGACTCCCATGGGACCTCTGCCACGAATTTGGATGTCGGCAGGCAATCTATTTGTTGTCTCACTTGGATTTCACCAGACAAGTCATCTACAGTCAAGCCCAAAATGAGTTTTTTTTCCTGGCAGATTTAGAGGCAAATTAATCATTTCATTTTACCAATATGTTGGTGAGTGGCTGTAATATAAATGGTCTGAAGTGGTGGAGCCAGAGTCCCAACTTGAATCTGAGAGAGCCAGGAGGTGTTTCAACCTCAACAACAGATTAATGGTCAAAATTACCAGTTGAGACGCAAAAAAAGCTTGCCTGCTGTCTGCAAATACCAGAAGCATTTCATTTCTAGAATTCCAATAACTGATTTCTTATTGACTATTATGAAAGGGTATAATTACTTTTCAGCATGCTACAATTTTTTTCTCCAAAATAATTGTTCACTAAAGAGAATCTGTGAACCTGCGCTTAAGATTAGGTTAATGGCAAAGAGGGCCTTTCAGCGCCAAAGTCTTTGAGCTCGTCCCAAAAAATACATTATCAAATTACCAGTGGAAACATGCAAAAGGTTGGTGGAAAGATGTCCCCATAGATTTTTAGAAAATGTGAGCAAGGGGAAAAATATGGTATTCAAAACTCACTCTTTTTAATTTGTTTTATTATTTCTTAAAAGTTTCTTGTTACTTTAAATCTAGTCCAAGTGTAGACATAAATTTGCACTCAACTTTACCTTCTCCCAAAAGAGTAAGATGACCGGAAGATGAGATTTTGTCTAGTCTCCCCTTCTTAAAATTTTGGAGAAATTTTAATACAATCTTTAAACTGACCAATTTTGTGTGCATGCATCAAATAAATGTAAACTTGACAGTTGGATGAAGGAGCATTATTGAGGTAACGACCGGACAGAAGAAGACAGTGAGCCAACCCTAAATGAGCAGAGGGGGAGAACATGGCACAACTTGGCTACTGGCTCACAAACAACACAGTAAGTCAACAACAGTAAGTCATCCATTCATACTTATGACATGTGGACACATGACTATGAAACAGACAGTGTACTCACACACCACTGATCACTGCAAGCCATGAGCGACTTCCATCCATATGTTGGTCAGTGAGCCAGTGGGACACAAATTGTGTTTTCTCCCAGTTACAGAGGGTGGTCAAACTGGTGTGCCCATGGATTTGTTTCTGTGAGCTTTTCCTTTATTGCCGATAGAGAAGAATTTGACACTCTTGTGTCCACAATTCAAATATTGTCATCACAACATTTTCAACTTTATGTTGACAAAATCTGTTTTTGGAAAAGCCTGTTTCTTCCAAATTGGATAAGGAATCTACAAAGACAAGTTCAGAGTTGCAGATTTAACCACATTTGTTGAGGTAACAAGTCCATACAGGTAACTTTGTTATCTTCCACAACTGAGTTGAACCCACAGAGAGCAGGACAAATCGAAATAAAACCATAACTGTACAGTTCTATTCCTGTCAAAGCTGCTAAACTGAAGTGGGGAAAATATTCTTCCCCTTACTTTCATCTCTCTTTGCTTATTGGTTTTCTTTCCACCTTGGGAACCCCTTGAAATACAACTGCACATCTTCACACATATAAACACAGACACACAGTCAGAAAACACAGCAGGGTTTTTTGATAATCACTTTATCAGTCATCCTTTGAACATAGCAGGTAAAGTCCCTACACTGGGGAGTCTGATCAATGTCAGAGACATGTAAATCAATCAGGACACAGTCTTTCCTTTCCTGGCTTGCTAATCCGTATCCTTTATCCATCTACCATCCTATGAAATGGCTCTCATTACTGCTTCCCCCCCAAACCCAATTTTAGTATTCCTCCCCCTCCTTCATATTTCTCTCCTGCCCCTCATTTACTCTTGGTTTCGCTCATTCAGTCTCTGTAATCATGTTTCTGATCTGTTGACGGATCCATCAGGAAGACATTTAAACTCATGGCAAGCCACATCATTTCATACTAACAGACATGTCCGTGGATAACCTTGGTCCTAATTGACTTTGATGGCAGAGGTCTTCCACAAATGGGTGTAATAATGAACTCCTATGTAGGTGTAAAGGTGGAGACGGCCATGTTGTAAAGACCATGTTGGTGTTTGAGTACGAGTAATAGATGATGATGCAAAGGCGATTTACAAGAAAACTGATTTTTCAGGCAGTCAGTAATAATTTTGTATGCCTAGTCTGAACTCATCATATACATTCATTACATACAGGACATTAATAATATATCAAAAATATTTTATATGTCAAGCCTTTGTTTTATATAACTTTGTGGCATTGTATTCAAACTTATTCAGTCAGTTGAATGGAAAAAAAAAAGGTAGGAAAAATTGCACCAGCATCACAGATAACCACAGCCTTAAAAAGATTGTCATGCAAAATCATTGATAATTTATGGGATGTTCAGATGAAATGAAGGGCTGTGTTGGAGCCCCAACCAAGTGCATAGAAAAACACTTTTTGATTTTGATTTTTATTGATCTTATATACGTTTCTAATTCTTTGTAATACTGCATTTCAAGTTTCATGATAAAATATTTTGCTATGTGTAATAAGTTTGTATAATACAACCGTTTCACTTTCTGAAATGAGAAAAACATCTGGAACTTTTTCACAACATTTTAATATATTGCTTCAGCTTTCTGAATGTCTGTTGTGCCAAATTTGTCTACAGCTAGAAGCAAACAAAAGAGGAGATCACTATTGAGAATATTTCTCTGATCATAACTTTAGTTCATAAACCAATTAACATTTAACACATTATTGAAGATCATTTTCTGTACTCTTCTCATGTTTATTAACCTAAAGTTGGCCTATTTTCATATTCAGAATGCATCTTTCCCTGGGGCATCTGATGCAGCTCAATGGCCATTTCTGTTAGCAAATCTTAAAACGCTGAAAGAAAAATATAATCATTCGACTAAGACGCAAGTGTATTGAGCTACCTGGGTCAGAAAATTGTAAAACTTTTAAACAAGGTTATTGTGCAACTGTGCACAATGAAGAGAAAAAGATGGGCATTTAATGGAAAATCTCCACACCTTACAATGGAAAAGTTGCAGCAATGAGTTCACCAAATTATGGGGAAAAAAGTTTATTTAAAGTGTACAATTGTTTTGAGAAATATGACAACATATCTGCCAAATTTAGGAGTATGAGGGAGAATTACAAGTACCACAAAGTTGAACAAAGACCTGTTTTACATGCTTTACTTTTCGCCACATAAGCTACAAACAGCTCAGTCTATCGGATGGACAAGTTAACTAAAAACTTTAAAAATTGACGTCCCCTTCAACTTCCACATTCGTTAATTAGGATTTACAGAGTTCATGTCAAATGAACTCAGTGCTCATTTGTTAGTGAGTGGAGAAATGTCAGCACACTGAGGTCATTAACAATCAATGCTCAGAGGTGTCAAGAAAAAGGAGCAGGCAGTGCTAAAATGCCGGGTGCCTTCATTTACTCGAGATGCCTATGACAAAAAAAATGCTAAGCTCTGTAAGGAAAAGAAAAAATTGCAATATAAAGACCAAATGTATTTATTCCAAATTGTGATAGATAAGAGATTACGGCGTATTCACACAGAAACACACATGAAATCACACTAGATCAAATGGTTATATTAAAAGATTAAGAAATCTCAAGATAAAACAAAGAAATAAACAAGCTCTTAAAAACTGAGCAAAAAGTTGTCATCCCACACATTATTCTTAATGAAAGAAGCAGATATGATAAGCCTGACATAAATAAGCATAGCAGAAAAGGGAGCAAATAAATATCTCATCTATCTGACAACATAGCGGCTGATCCCTTTGAAAGGAGAAACAAACACCATCAATTTGGACGTCCGTCTGCCTCCTGTCGTGCTCAATGGGGGATCCCACTACATCTTCTGTTCTGTTCACCTCAATTTCATTATTCTGTCTACACTCATCTCTGTTTTATCTCGATAAGATATATGAAAGGTAAAAATCAAACAACACTGCGTGTTTGATAAGCTTTGGCATCGCATGAAGCAACAGCAAAAAGAGTCACAACAGTTTTAAACAGTCACTGTTTAAAGCGTCACAAAATAAGACTCCCTCAAGAGATCGGTTTATAGTGTTTTAATGTTTTGCATTTTCAGTTAACGACAACCAAAATAAAAAGGGAACATTGGTGAAGTCAAAGTTAATATTATAGCTTACAAACTACAAATATCTGACACCCTGTGGATTAAATTGATTGCACATTTCCAATTTCAACAGAGCTTCGTCAACAAAGCTGGTGAAAAACGGTAATAAACATTGATTTATGAACAGTGACTTGAGACCAGATTAGGAAGCGGAATGCTGAGTGGCCTTCATATTGGCTCATAATGTAGAAAAGAGCTTGTTTAAAGGCTTTGCCTGTTAGGGAATATCAATGACATTAGATCCATTCCTTCACATTGCTGTGAGGGAAGAATGAGCTCACAAAAATATGTAAAATAGACTTTCTACAAAATAATTTAAAAAAAACAAGAAGAAGCTCATGTTGGATTAATATTTCATGTTCTATCTCTATAAATTGCAGGGTAAAAAGTAACCCTTAAATACACTAAACAAACAAAAAGTGAAGGGAGCAGCTAAACCACCTCAATAGGCTTGGTGTGCAGTCAAGCTATCAAGATCTAACTGTGAGTTACGCCCCAACTTCTGCTTGAGAACCATACAAAGCTGATAGATCAGCTCGCAGGGGCAGAACATATGAAAGCCATTTATTTCAAGCAGTGTCTGTGCACGCTCCGAGGCATGGATGTGCACAATCCACACACAGGCATCTCTTTACCCAACCCACTGGCGGCAATACAAAATGGCCAATCTAATCATTAAGAGGGAAAGAGAAAAGATGGCAGAGAGAAAGGTTGTGTCGCAGTCACTGAGGTGTCAGGATAACATGATTAAAACTGATTCATGTGGTCAAAGCATTACGCTCCTCACTCACTCAACAGTTTATGTTGGCTGGTATACAAAGCCTTGTAAAAAGTATTCATACCTCTTCCTCTACAGTGTTTCACACTGCAATCTTGTTTTACTTTATTGCCGTTTTTATGTGAATCGACACAAATTAGCCCACAATTGGATTTTTTGAAACAAATAAAAGGTTGCATATATGCTTTAGCTCATTTTATTTTGACAGACCTAAAAAGACATATTTTCAGAAGTTATATAATTATTAAATAGAGTCCAATGTTTATAATCTAATCTCAGAATAAATGCAAATGTCTATGAAAATCATCAATGTTTAATTATAGAACATTAGTGACCAAACAGCTTCATGAACATGCATTGTTCAAATGCATCATTGGCATATTAAAAGAGTATGAAGTGAATAGATTAAGTCACAAATGCACCAGAGATTTGTGGCAAGGTCAGAGAAGCAGCAGAGCCTCATAGCAAAGGTGAAAATATTTGTCATCAGGAAAACTGTTATTTGTGCACTCCATCAACTTGGCCACTATGGGAAAATGGCAACAAAAAAGGTATAATTGTTGAAAAAAGACACAAAAAGAACCTGTTTGCAGTTTACCATAAGTTATGTAGAGGACAGCAAATATATGTGAAAGAATAGGTTCTGGCTGGATGAGGAAAAAAGGATTTTTCTTTTTCTTACATAAAAACAGATTTGTGCAGCAGGAAGAAAAAAAAACTTCATACTGTAACCCTAAATAAAACATCCTCATTTGGAAACCAGATACTTTTTCCTAATAGTAATTTTTGTTGGGACGATGGGTGAAGCTAAATACAGGAATGCGTTTTTTTATTTTTTTTTTTTTGTTTTGTTTTTAAATGACATGAATGTTAGAGGAGGCAATAAAATGTGACACTAAGGCTGTTTTAATACCAGCAGAACCATGACCCGAAACATGCAGTCAGAGCTACAGTGTGTCTTTGTTAGTAGAATAGAAAAGTCACAGCCCTGCCAACTAAAAAAACATAGCAACCAAAGCCTGATAGAAATTCATCTTCCATTCAGCCTGATTGTTGTAGCAAAAAACATCCTTAGCAGTACATTAAACCTTCTATTTTCTCGTTTGTTGGCATGTATAGATTCAACACAACATCAACTTTTTAAGTTAGAGATTGCCTTTATATTGTTGCCTTATAGTTCACTATATTTATTAACTATAATCTGAAAGTGTAAAATCGAAATGATGACATTCAAACAATTAAGGAAGTATGGTTAAAGAACTGATAACACAAAAAACCCTGTTTGATAAAAAAAAAATCATAATTAAAAAAATAAGTAAAGCATTGATATTCCAAATCATCTTCAGAAAATATTGCAACTTTAAGTTCATCCACTATCCCAACCCTCCCCCCACATGCACCCTTCAATTCTTCATCCCTCCTCTCCCTCTCTTCCGTTCTCTCTCTGGGCTTGGGGACAGCAGAGTGACTTTGATGTCATGCAGCTTTAGGAGGAGAGAAAGTCACTCTGGCTAATTAGTTGTCCTTATCCCGACAGCAGCAGCCGGCATCAGCTCGCTGGCTCAGAGGGAGAAACAGAGCAGGCAACAACAGCAACTACCAACTGCTGCATGCCACAGATACCCCCACTCCCTATGCCAGTTGTTAGTGCTGCAAGCTTGTAATGATTTAACTCAGCCCTGGACCACACTAAGCCTTAATAAAGTTTTCCCTTTCTCTAGAAAGATAGGTTGTGTTGTATAAGACATGGTAAAGCTATGCTGCAGTAAATGTTTTGTTCTCATCCATCTTCTCCCCTATATCAGTGTCTTCACCAGGTATGTCTAACACCCATCATCAACAGAATTAGGCTTTCTCAAAGTTCGACAAAAATGCACAATATTCTCTTCTCACAATATTTCCGCCATACAGTTTTAATTGAATATGCCGGAGCACAATTTAACCTAGAGAGCCCTCAAACATGTTCTAGAAGGTACCATTGCATTTTGTGAGCTGAAATGATGGCTATTATTTTCCAAATGTCATGACTTCACTCTCTGATTTCCATTAATTTACACTGGAGTAGATTCTCAGTCAACTTGGACATAATCCTAAACACCTAACTAGAATGTCACTGGATTTGTTTCTTGAATTAATGTAATTAGTGGGTTGGACCAACTTTTACTGGATTAAAGGCCAAAACCTTATGCAAATAATGGTGACCAAAATGCTAAAGGTTTTAGGAATTGCAATGATATATGAGAAACAGATGAAAAAGTACAATGTGGATTTATTTTGACTGACATTTTGTATTATAAGTGTATTTTTAAGTTGATCAGAGGGAAGCAAACTTTCAAATAGAAATTCTTGTCTTCCGGTTTCTATAGGTCCAACTTTTTGAGACACTTTTCAAAATAGAAATAAAATATTGCTAATTAGAACATACCGACTTAGCTAGACAGAAATTGATCTAAATGCTGTGACAGTCTGCATGCTCTTTAATTATTTTGACACCATAATTTCTTTTCCAGGGTTTTCTGTCATTTTCACTTCCTGCTGCTATCCATCTCTATGCATTGAATTTTAAAAGAGAAGAAGGTGACCCCTGTACTTGCATCCCATTATCTTGAGTTGCTAAGGTTCTGCTCAACTTGAGCAAAATTCAAATATTTCTTCCTTTTCTGTCTGACCAAAAGGTCTCTTTGATGTCAATTTTATCATTTCTACCAGTGTGTGAAGGTCCTTGGACCCCTTTATAGTTTCTTTTATTATGCAGCCCATGTCAGACAGTGAACAAGAAATACCATTGTGTCATGGCAAACATTCATTTGATAAGATACCATTTCAATATTGTCAAGAAAAAATGAAATTAAGAAAATGGTATGTGCATCAGCAAGATTTTAATCATTTTGGACCACAGGATGCAAAAAGAAGACTCTTAAGGCTAACTTTACAGTTCAGATTTGTGTTAAAGATAAAAGTATATTTCTTAGCCCATTTGAGCAAATTATACATGAAACATATACTTTAAATGTCAACTTAATGAAAATGTCAATCTGCCAAAAACATAAGTGTACAGTACCTACTTCACTGATTTGTTATTTCTCACAATAAAAGTGAAAACTCTTAAAACACAAATACATATTTCTACCAACATCATAAAGTACAATCAATTTGGAACCACAAAAAAATTTTCTTCAAGTCAAGGCAAGAAAGATGTGTATAAACAACTTACTGTGAGTTAAAGGGACACCACAAAGACTCACTTTCCATCTTAAGGTGCAATATACAACATAATTCAACATATTATTTGCTGTTTGTTACATGTGGAAATCCCTGTTGCAATTGGGGAAAAGTCTTTATATTTCTAATCACACTGAAACCTTGGACACTTAAAGAGTTTAGGACATTTCAAGATATCTGATTTAAAAAAACTTAATTTTTCCATCACACCACTTCTTCAGGTTGGAGTCCTTTTCATGGATTGCCAGAGTGAACAAAGTTTTCTCTTGTTGTTTGAAACATATGCCCTTTTCAGATCATTCATTTGTTTAGTGACCTATGCGTTCTTTATGCCTGGTAATGCCTGGACATGCAATGACTGTTAAAGTGACCACTGATGGTATTCATCCCATAATCACAATATTTGGGAATGAGAGGGACAGATGAAATACAACGTAAATGGTAAATAGCTTGTACTTCTATAGCGCTTTATCAAATTCAGAGGACTTCAAAGCACTTCATATGCCATTGACATACTGAGTACTGGATAAAAGCCACCTCTGCCCTGGGGTACACTGACAGAGGCAGGCAAAAGATGCCATCAGGCCTTCTGACTACAACCAGCAGGCAAGGTGGGTGAACTGTTATGCCCAAGGACACAATGACAGAGGTAGATAGAGTGGGAATCCAACCAGAAACCCATAAATTGAGGGATGAGCTCCTACCACTTCCACCACCATGAAGTAAAGACAGCTGCAGAAGCAGTAGGTCAGTGGTGAGCACAAACCAGAGGCTCGTCTTCCTATGTCTGAAATTGATTGCGCAGAGATAAACATTTTCCCGAAATTGTAAACTTCCTTTTATTTCAGGATTCTAAACTGCAATCTCTGAAAGACCTTTGATTTCAGCAGATTGACTTGTATCTTGTTTAAGGACAAAATGAACTGAAATACAGGGTGTTTTTTGTGCCACTATGATCTGAAATGGGCTAAAGAATAACCACCTCTGAATGTTGCTGAAAACAGTCATCTGGCTGAAAGAAAGCTAGTACACTCCTCCTAAGCTTAAAATTAAAACACATTTGAGCTTTTAGAAATATATCTAGCTGCAAAAGAACATGCATAGTGATGATGCTGAAACTAAAGATGTTACATCTGTCACTCTTAGGGTAATACCGCTTTACAGCTATCGTTGGCAAGCTATGAATGGCATGTCTATACGGCAGCTAACTGCAGGCTTGCTACCCAAAACTGATAACTTGACAGATGAAGTGGCTAATACTGGCTTGTTAGGTTCCTATTGTTTCTAAATATAATTTCAAAGAATAAAAAAATGTGTAACATTTTGGACAATAAGCAGTTGAAAGCAAGTACATTTAGTCCACATTTGTTGTTGATTAAGTTTTATAAGTAACTTGAGCATTTTTTTCAAAATCAATAAATGTTATTTTATTATAGCTCCGACAATCAATATTATATGTTTTACAAGCAGTGACAACAGTTCTCACATTTTATTTTAAATACATTTAATTTTGGTGGTAATATTGTACTGCACAAATTTTGCACAATATAGTCAAACCATGACATTTTTATGTAAAGTTATGATGTGATCATCTCAAACTGGTCAATACCTACACAGTTATAGCTGTAAAGCTGAATATCTATTGGCTCATCTATACTTTTATGCTTCACTTAATCTTAAAATCTCACAACTCATATGTGTTCACTAGCTTTGTCTGGCATGCATGCTCAACTTAGCAAAATGTCAGACTTTATTGTAATTATAGTGATATTTTATTTGCATGCAACCCCAGTGATAACCATGACAACTTGCCTGCTCTGTTTGTGTGAATGTCATGTTAACAGATCAATAGAAAACACTCCCACTTTAGGGAGGAAATGCAAGTAGAGATGTGATGTCCCTACACAGGCATCTCTGTTATTTCGTCTCAGTGGGGGGTCCACACAGCATGTCCATCCCTCTCTATTTTGCCTTGTTCTCTTTCACCCCGCCTCCTGTTCCCACTGAGTCTCATCCTCCGAGGCCCACGGCACAGTTGTGGCAGATACAGACAGAGAAGCTGGCTGACTTTCAGAAACATGGACCCGGGTCTTGAGATATGGACTCAAAACACACACACACACATACGCACAGAGAATAATGGTTGATTTTCAACAGTACTTAGATCAGGCTGCCGTCCCTTGTTCTGTTTACCCTCGGTGCCGAATAGTGCTGACATACTGTCATATGTGCATAAAATTTATTCTCTATGCGTCTGTGTCCATCTCATCCTTCAAAATATGACAGGTGGATTTTCCCAAAGACAGAGACACGTATTATTCAAATAGCTACATTGCTACATTTTATGTTTAAAATGAAAAACACTGGCTTCTGCTTGTTCTTTAAAACAGTCAAGGCTTATTCCCTTGTTAGAAAACTGACAGGAAGTTCATCGATGAATATGTTAGCCAAGAAAGTTCAGTGCTCTCTCTGCTCTATTAGGTCACAGCCTGTAGGGCCATGGATTAAAATGTTGCAAGATTAGTTATCTAAAGTTCAACACAGTGAATCGAGCTGAGAGGTCTCCGCCAAAAATCTCTAAGACAATTAATGCAACCTGTCTACTCATCTCCATAGACCCTTGACTCTTAAGGCCAGTCAGCAGAAGGACAGACGGAGAGGGATGACACAGGTCATAAAGGACACATACATGCACAGACATAGTAATGCGTCTCTCGCTGTGTGGTATATGTACTGGAGAAATTTTCTTATTGAGCAGTTCTGTCTATTATCTGTAGCTCTTCACGAGTGCGTCTTCAGCAGAGCTGCACACACAGACCTGTCCAGGGGAGTCAGATTTTCTCCCTAATGGCACCACGGGGACCAAAGACATTATCATATTAAAAGGTGACATTTCACAGCCGGAGCCTAGCAGGAGAGTGCTGCCCGGTGACTTTGACAGTTTGACAGGCAAACAGGCAGACAGGACAAAAAGAAGCACCAGAGACTGCAGTGCAAAACAATTGGAATATTTGGGGAAAAAAAGAGGCTGGAGGATGCAGTCAGCATCTGTCCAGGAGCAGCAGGAAACTCAGAACTGGAGATTTGATTGTGGATCTTATTTGCAAAATCATTGTTGCTGTGACCATGCAGAAGTGTGAACTGTATGGTTCCTCTTGGCCTAGCTGTTTGCTTCAGCCTCTGTGCACAATGAACCTGGATTTATACTAAATGAAAATGCCACGTTAAGATATTAAGAGCTTAAAGTACTTTACCAGAACATGGCCAATACAAGTAAGCTGCAAACAAAACTAATACTGAATGTCTGAACACTACGAAATTATTTAGATTGCATCTTAAGTGCTTTGAAACATTCATATTTTGTCACAGTACAACTACGAAACTAGTGTATGTTTTATTGAAATTTTGTGTGATCTAGATGTGAAACCTTCATTTCAGCCTTGCAAACAAGACTTTGTGTCTGCAGCAAGTGTTTTTAGTGCATTTAATAGTTGGGTGATAATATTTCAATTTCCAATGACTGGTTTACATGGAGCTGTCTAAGATTCTCAAAGATTGAAATACTTCTTAATAACCAAATCCTGTTTCAAACTTTTCCAAACTCTATTGAACTTCTGTCTTTATGATGCCGTTTGTCCCCTAAGGTTCTCTAACAATTCTCTGAAGCAGTTTGATGAAAAATTACATAAATATCTTTAAAATGATCTCTCTAATAGTTCTGTCTTTCAATGCAGATACTTCAGTACACATCTGCTTGCTACACACGCACCAACAGAGGACCAGCAGTTAGGCGAAGAATGACAATGTCAGAGCTCGGTAATTGGCTCTGAACTGCAGTTTCAGCAAGTGTGTGTCCTGTCAGAGACCTGTCAGTTTTTGCCGCACCTTACTGCTGTCACATATTGCAGCTGTTCCACCAACCACTTCTGCTACACCTAATAATACTACTGTCAGAGCAAAGGCGACAGAAATGGCCAGTCTTTTCCTTCATGGAAATACCTGACTGCATGTTGAGTGGAGTAAGAGACAGAAAAAGAGTTATTTCTAGAGTAAAGCAGTGGAGTGAGTGCAAAAGAAAAAAAAAGACTGTGGGAGATTTCCACACAGCAAGGAGTTGGATTATACAGAATGTTTATCAAACAGCAATATCCAACCACAAAGAGCATTTCATCTGAAGTCTAATGGTGTTACTGCATGAAATGATGAAAACTGAGGGAATTTCACATTTCAGACGGCCTGTGATGTGAGCAAACCCATTCACTTCCTGCTTTCCAGCTCATAAGCCAACAATTATAGTAAGTACTTCTCTCTGTGAAAGAAAATTTCCAAGTTGGAACATCTTGTGAAATAGTCCTTTGTTTCCTTGTTACCGCCAGTTTTTTACATTTTTTTTATAACCACCCCTTCAACTCAAGAGACAATTTCATATAATGACTATTTTGAGCTGAGACAGAATGAAGCTGCCCAGCAGGAGTCCTGGGATGTTATAAGAAAGAGCAAAAAACAACTTAATTTAAAAAAAAGAGAGAGAAACACAGGCGGTAAGTGGCCAATCAAAGTTTCTGACACTAAATTATCATGACATCTAATGAGAAACATACAGATATGTCTCTTTAAGATTAAGCAAAAATATATTTAAAGTTGCAGCTTCAAAGACTTCAATAGACATTTTTCAGTTAAGCCTCATGTAGTTCTTTTTCTTACATACATTATTTTCAAACAGCAAAAAAAAAAAGATATTTTGCAAGGGTTTACATTTATCCGAGCTTTCAAAAGTTAACAGTGATCAAGGTCAAGTCTTTGGGGAAACTCTAGAAATATCTTCAATATTTGCCTCATGGAGTGAGTGAGAATTTTAGGGTGGCACAAATTGATGCAAAGTCAGAACAGGGGTTGGAGTGTTTTATGATGCTGTGCCATTTATAGAGAAGGGTGTGGCATCCTGTAACCTACTCCAAATACTACATAAATACACGGTGCAAATAACTGAAATATGTACACCATCTTAAAATCATATAATTTAGTTTTGACTATTTTAAAAAGTTACTTAATTTAAAGAGAATGAAAAAATACTATTCACAGTTTTTACCTGTATTTCACTATATGTAAGCTAAAATTATCAAAATTAAAATAAGAAAAAAAAAAGACTTGACATATTTGATTTAATTTGTAAGAAATCAATATACCATATAATCTTTATAATATTCTAACTTTTTAGAATAATCCTGTATGGAGAGGCATTACAAAGAGCCCAACTTTATTTTGTTTTTAAGTGTTGTGTAGCAGTGAACAAGATAAAAATTGCCTGATATGCTATGCAGGTGAAGGCTGGAGATGCCCAATACTCACAGAGCTACCAAGGCACTGCGCAGGTGATGTGCACTGAGACTTTAATAGCACTTACATTTCAAGTAGCTCACTATAAATCCTTTAATAAAATGAGATTTTTATGAGTGAGAGTGGACGTATAGTTTGCTTGACCCTTTTCTAACAAAATCGAACACACGAGTGACTGTTGAAATTGCTACAACTTTACCAAGATTGCTTCGCATTTGACGAACTGCTGAGGATGAATCAATCTTAAACTCTTGTTTTTTTTATGAAAACTGAACTTGTAAAGCAGTGAGTAAATCTAAAACTGACAGAAAGCACAGTTCAGACAACTACATTTTCACTCAGGAATCAATACAACATCTCATTTAAAATACTTTTGTTCAGTGCTGAATGTCATTTCAACACATCCCACAATGTTACAACCTTTTCTTTTTCTAGAAATATGTAGCAAAGCGTGTATCAGCTTGACGTTCCTGTACACTAGATTTAAAACATATGCCATCATTATTACTCAGCAGTTTAAGATATGCGACAACAAAAGAAAAATATATATTTATAAAAAAAGAACAAGACATACCATGGGGGGAAGGATTAAATGATCTGTTATACAAAATAATTTGTTTAAAAACAAAAAACAACGAGGCCTTTTGAAAACTGCTTCTTCAATGCAACAAAAAACCAAAAGCAGAATAAAAATGCAAAATATTCAACTGGGTTAAGATTTTAAAACCATAAATCTTAAGTCTGGAACTTTACCTTCATTAGTACCGACTCGCTGAGCTTCTCACGGTTGACAATCTTTATGGCAACCTTCTGGCATGTCACACAGTGAATTCCAAGCTTTACCAACCCTGTGAAAGAGTAAAGACAATCAGATTATTAATGTGAAATTCCAAATAATACGATGTCTATTCTTCAATTTCAGGCAAGAGCATGGCAACAATGAACAAGCTGGTTGTACAAACTGCGTGTAAAATGTTACTCAGTAAACAAAAGAGTGCTTGGATCTACAAACATACAGATGAAATAGAATTATGATGAAAATTATTGTTATGTTTTTCTAAGACTAGTAATGTGTATTGATGAGAAACCTGTAAAATGGCTTGTAAACTCATGTTCAAAATGACCATAATGACTTCTGGAGTGAACACAGTAACTTGAACTGCCCTTCTAAGGTTTATTTGACTCATAAAAGCAATGAGTGAGTGTTTATTGTCTGCTATTGATTTTTGTAATGTACCAAACCAATGGAAAACAATTGTAATTTAAACTGAGTACAAACAGCTTTAAAAAGCAATGGCCATGCACTCATTATTAACTATTACACTAAAATAAAATTGAATAAAGCCGAGGGAAGTGGATTACAATGGCATATTTCTACAATGTAGCTGAAATAATAACGCTTTACTTCAAAAAACAACACAAGAAAAGACATTTGCGTGTTTGGTGTTCTACTAGGAATACATAGTATTCCCCCCATATCTCAAACAAATCTTGTGGTTTTCTACTGAACACAAAAGCACTTTTGCTACTCTATTTTACTTAATGTCCCTAGATACTGTTGCTTCAGGTAAATGATCAGTCGCAAATGGTGAAGACAACAGACAGGGACACATTTTCACTGGAATAAAGCAGAGTGTGCATTTGATACGGGAGGAGCCATGAGAAAAGCTCCAATTGATTTTCTTCAGGGACCATGCAGTCACATACACATTTCAAAAAATTCAATCAGATAACTTTTAACAAACTGAAACAAATGCACCCATATAAAACACATGTCAGTTCATGCCTTTAATAGATTATCCTATGGTGCCTCAGAGAACAGAAGACTATAAAGGTAATAATTTGATATATCTCACAAAGAATTTGAAGAAGAAAAAAACAATTGAATTCAGATAATTATTTCTAAAGGCCTTAATATTTTTAAACTGCTATACTATACTATATTTATTTCACTTTATGTCTAACTCAGTTAATTTGAGATTATTTTCTTAAATTGATTCATCTAATCATTTTTAAGGTGAAAAGTAAGCTAGTTTATTGCAGACAAATAAGTGACTGCAGTGAGCTCGTGCAGTGGTTATTTTTTATTTTATGTCTTTGGCTTTAATAAAAAAATGACACTTGGCTACATCTTCCCAACCAAAGCTGCAATCACCAAAGTCTTAAAGTGAAACTCGCCCCAAAATCAACATTTTTACAGATAAGCTATCCAAATAGATTTTCTCTATGTTTTGGGCAAAATTTGGCATTATTGTGCAATTCTTTTGATTCGCCATTATTTGGTCCTAAAAACCGTGTCCTGGCCTTTCCTGTCAAACAGTTCTTAGGCAGTTCAATTTTCCTCAGGTTGCAGCGTTACGGCTTGGTACAACTTCATCACTTTGGGTATAAAAGCACAGCGCTCCCCACCCACTTCTTTGTCCCGCCAGGTGGCGAGTCAGGAGTTGTTGTGAGCGTTGTCGTGGTTACTGGCGAGCACTGATCAATAGCTTTACTTAGCTTTACTTAGTGTGATCTATTTGCAATGTAGATACGCAGTAGAATAGGTCTCCTCTTCTCTGACTATTAGCGAAGGTATACTGTTGAACAGATGACTGTGTGAGGCTGGCTACAGTCGTTCTGAGGAAGTAAAAGAAGCTAATAAGCAGCTAATTCTGCTCACTCAGGACTGGCATGCTGCCTGCAACCGAGCTGCAGAAAGTTTTTGCCATAAAACGTCTCCAAACAGAAAAAGAGATGCTACATTTATCACCAGTTGTTTTAAAAAAAGTGTCTAGAGTCTTAAAATTATTAAATATAGCGACAAAGTGGATAATTGACAGTGTTTCTTTCGTCCTGATCACACTCAACCCTGCACTCAGCTGCGTCTCTCGACTCTCCTGACTTTGCTGGAATTTTTCAAAATTTGCCAGGGGCAGGGTTATGCTTTCAGACGGGGATTATTTACACTTTTAAGTTGTTTTTGGTTTTTTTACAGTTTTATGAGCCAACTAGTGAGTCAATTGGCTCTAAGGAGGAAATGAAACATGGACTGGTGTAAAGAAATTTTCTGATGCTTCTTAGATGTTACAAGCAACGAAAATGAATAGGGGGGAGCAGCAGAGGAAAAAAATAAAGTTAGAAGGAAATAAAAATAACAGCAAGCAAAAGCAAATGTTAAAGAGATTAAGAGATTGCACATTATTCAAATGGCAGGCCACAGATAATTAAGCAATAATGGAGAGCATTGTGTGGGAGTAAGGCTTCAATCTGGGATGTTGAAGAGCTGCAGGGCAGAATGTGGAGTCGCACAGAAGAGTGAAAGCACGAGAGAGAAAATGACAGAAAAAGGAAGGAAACAGGAAAGAAAGGAACATTAAAAATGAAAAAAGACAAGATTTAGGAAGAAGAGAACAACAGACAAAGCTATTAGCTTTGAGATGATAATCATATGTTAATGGCCGCTATAGAGAAGCTCATGAGTCATGATAAACACATTAAAAGAGAAAATATATCTGCAAATGCCTGAAAAGTTAACAGAATTGTTTGCCTCACTATCCATCTTTTGACAGAGCCAGGCTTTTCTTGAGTTGAGGGCACATTAGGAAGACAAAAACGTGCACAGGGAACACAGCACATTATGATTTTACAATCACTCTGTGAGCTACAAGGATGTTTGGAGCACAATAACGGAAGATCTAAGGTTGCTTTGAGACAGAAAATGCATAAACACTATGCCTTAAAAATTAAGTGGCTACAATAAAATAGCATAAGAACATTCAAAATAGGAGATTGCATAACAAATCTGGCACTTTATAAAAAAATAATTGATGGAGGTTTTCGTGTGAGATGGGGAGGTGGGATTGAGAGCTAATCTCACTGGAATACTGCAGCTCTGGATGACAAATTGGTAAGCAGAGATGGGAGTGGTTGCTACAAAGACTTACTTGGTAACAACACTCAGGTTTCATCTGGATCTTTTTGGAGTCAACAGGTAAAATGTCTGAACTTGTGGATTTAAATGCAAAACTTTAGCCGACACATAAGGGACCAGAATGTTATCAAAGGATTCTAGTTGTCTGTAATCTTATTGTCCATATGCAAGCGAGTAGTATGTTTTAAAGCTTAAAGATGTTTTTTTGTTTGTTTTTTTTTTTCCCCCAGTCTCCATTTTAGAAATCATTAGGCGCAGGTAATTGCCATTTTATCTCACTATCAAATCAAAATAGCAACTACAGAATATTTTACTCCTAAATTACTTTAAAGTATATTTTTAGGGCCTTTGCACTTCTATGAAACGTTATAAAATCAATCTCTTTTATTACTGTTTAAAATTATTTTGAGAATTATCCAGTCTCTACTGTATGGTTTGGAGCTCTACTAGTTGTCCACCTAGCTAAAACTATTTATTTTTTTATTTTATTTTTTTTGCTGACCTGTATTATGTGCAAAATGCCCAATATCAGTTGCATAATGTATCAAACCTGTTCAGTGAGAAAAACCGTCAGTGAGGCAGCTTAGACGTAATGCTCCAATTTCACTTCAACCACTGAAACACAGTGTTCCGCATATTCCAAGTATGGTAATAACATCTGATTAACATCAAAGAGTTATAAAACATGAATAAATTTAGCCAAAATGGGAAATGGCAAAATTAAAACAAGTCCAAGACTAACAATAGGTAAATTATGAACTAGTATGGTTACATATTGGAGAAGCAGCAAGTGTATGGAAAACAGCAGGCTGCACTATGAAGTTTATGGTGTGTGCCAGTGTATATTGATGCATTTCACTCTTTGGCCCCCTCCAAAATCAATAACACCAAAAGGTTACCACTGACTCACCACCAGCTGTTGTCGCAGCTCTGCAATGTTTTAGCTCTCTGTGATTAATGATCTAATGTGAAGGAATCCTGGTGGAAGGGACAGGGAGAACATTGCTCTATGGCTCATAGCATCAAAGTTGTAAAAGTGGTGCTTCATTGATGCAATGTCCTGGTTTCAATCACCCCTCTGCAGCTTTTGACATGTTAGGGATGACTGAAAAGGTTTTATCAAACGCTGAGCTCAGCACATTCAAAGACTAAAGAACTTCCAAGTTTGAAATTTATTACAATAATAAAGTCATTTTTATTTACGTTTCTTATAAGTTACACAGCAACATTGGTACTAAAATATGCATAAAGTTCAAACATTGTACTGAAGAAGTCAAAGCAAAGCACATTATTCCAGTGGATCTCTTCCTCTATCACAGTGCCATGTGCCACCACTGGTTTTTTTAATGGGCTTCTCGGCCCACTTTACTGTGTCTTCATAAGTTATTTTGATTCATGGAAGAACATCACTGCTGAACATGCTGTCCTAAAAAATATCCCAACAGAGTGCTATAGTTTATTCGTGGCAACAGCATCTACTCGAAACTTCTTCAACAATGAAACTATCTAATTGACTTAACTGAGCATAAATTCCCTATTTTTTTGGATGTGTATGGATATTTTGTAGGAAGCGTTAGGGTGCAATAGGTCAACAGTATAAATAATCTCTGTAAAACAACCCCATCCTATTATTTTACATGATAGTATTTTAGAGAAATACTCAACATGTGGTCAAATGCTAAAATTTGTTTTTACTAACTGATTGCCTACTCGTATGCGCTGCTAATATGCTTTCATTGTTGTGTTTTCATTTGTCTACTTCTTAAAGCTGCAGTAGCGAACTGAAAAGTTTAACAAGCACAGCCTATAGGTCCTCCTCTCTTTGTTCTGTGCTACACTAAAGTACTCCCTCCACAACTCCTCCACTACAACAGTTTGTACTGAACTCAAATTGTTAGTTTTCCTGCAACGTTGGGTTATCTCTCCACCATTAGTACAGCTGCAGCACAATGGCAACCTTGCGCCTGAACGACAGTGTGTTCTGTGCAGAAGCAGGATATGAGCAGCATAATTGACAGTGCCAAGACCTTCCTCCTGACTGATTAGATGTTTCTGCCCAGAAGTAGCACAGTTCTGCATATGGCAATAGGACCACTGAGAGGATCCAATGGTGCTTGATTTTTACTTTTACTTCTTCTTTTTTGTCACATATTGCCCATTTTATATTATTTTGTTATGTACATTTTTAACAAATGTAAAAAATATATTTTTGCAAATAAAAAAATAAATAAAATTACCTACTGCAGCTGTAATTCGTCAAACCACAAAAAAGAAGAATGAAGAGCACCTCAGAAGATAGATTAAGCCATCATGGTTTTCATTTTCCTAGCAGGAGGCGGTTGCAAAACTTCTGTAGCCTCCAACTGCTGACCACAAAAACACATATGGTCCAGCATCATTGCGTTTTGAAGGATCCTTACTAGATTAATTTCTATATGGAAACCATATAGAAATTATGGTTTCCATATTTTTGCATCAGGAGAGCAAAAAAAAATATCAGAAAGAAATGCTCTCACTTTCACACCTCTCCAACTTTCAAAGGTGCTAAACCACTGTTGGCAGATGGTAATAGCTTATGCTGGCTTAGCTTTCTCTCCCTGAGGCGGTGGCTCTGAGAAGCTCATTGCCCTTAGGCGCAGATCTGTGATCTGCTTTCCATTTCTGCTCTCTAACCCTGAATGCTCTACGTCAGGACTATCGCTCTGCACTGGAATCAGCATTCAACAGGAAATCCAGCATGGTGCTAGGGCTTATTCCTGCTGCTCTCTCCAACCATATGAAAAGCCCATGGAGCAGGATGTGGGAATCCCCTGCAGCACGGCAAGAGGAGGGATTCTGACTGTGTGACATGTCTCATTTATGTACAGATGTGACCAATAAATGAAAATACAACTGAAGACATTTAATAGTATAATCAAAACATTTAAACTTTTTATTTATTTATTTTGTTCAATTTTATTTTGATAATTATGAAAACCCACAATTCAGTTTCCCCAAAAGTTGTGTCCCATAACATTGTGCTATGAAACGTTCTCTCTTTTTCATGGCACATTCAAAGACAAAGTATAAAAATTTAAACACAATTAACAATACAAAGCACAAAAACTAAACGAGACAGATAATTAAAGACAAAATACTTAAGATCTGAACAAAAGTGCATGTGAAAATGAGCTACTTTATAAATGAGTTTAGACTCTCAAGACCTCATGAAAACAAAAGAACCGATTTCACCGTAGAGCTGCAAGAAAGGAAAGGGTGATCCCCTCTAATACAATCACGGGTAAGACTGCTGACTTCACAGTTGTCCAGCAAACATCCACTGATGCTAGCTGTTCACAGAGTTGCATTTAAACATACAGTAGAGTCGAATAAAAGAAAGGTTACCCACAGCCTGGAGAGGATTGTAAAGCAAAGTCCATTCAAGAGTTTGTGTTAAATTTACAGTGTCGACTACAGCTTGACTCAGTGCTTCAAGAGTCTCCACACACATATCCAGAATATGGGCTAGATCTCATACATTAAACTACTATTGAAGGAAAGTTTTCCCAGTCGTTGATAGTTTGAGAAGCCATGCGATTGTTACAGGTCCCGAGAGTCAGGACCGCTATAACAGTGATGAGCACAATCTGAAGGATAATAAAATAGAAGTCAGCAATTACGACCAAAGCGCTGCCTGTAGCATCCAGATTATGTTTTTTCTTGTTAAAGCTTTTACAGTGTACAGCATTAGTGTTTTACATTACCATTGTCTTATAAAACTATTTTACTTTTCCCACAAGTAATAATTAACTTCACACATTACCTTTTTCACATTTCCATCCTTAACTTAGATGAAGACAACCACGGCATAGTGTGTCAAACAGGATAAATCAACTGTTTTAGAGCTACTGCTTTCAGCTGCATATTAACAGACATAAGCATCAAAATGTACACTGATTTTAACTGAATACCAATCAAAAATTAGAATTACAAGACTTACAAAGCAAATACAAAATTTAACTTAGCATTGTTTCAACTTTAACCTCGATGGGCTCTTTGCACGTACCCTACTGGCGTCACATCTGCATGAGCAAAATGCGACTTTCTTGCTTCTGCTTTGAGTTACCATGACAACTAGAAAAGACAAAGTCGTATTTCAGAAGCAAATAAAACAATATCATGAACATTGTTGTTTTCATGGATTTCCAAACGATCCTGAATTAAGAAGACGGTGGCTTGTAAATATTCGTTGCTAGAAGTTAAAGCTAACGCCGCACAGCAAAGTTTGCAGCCTTCACTTCAGTCTGTATTAGCTTCTTCAGTCTTAAACTACCG
Organism: Poecilia picta; assembly: GCA_033032245.1. NCBI lineage: Eukaryota > Metazoa > Chordata > Actinopteri > Cyprinodontiformes > Poeciliidae > Poecilia > Poecilia picta. The sequence continues at coordinate 16,308,798 of CM065358.1, forward strand.
GAGGGAGACGGGTGGTAAATAAAGGAGCTGCCCCTGTGTTATTTCATGGAATCACTTCTGTAGTCACCATGGAAGAGCAAGTGTATGGGAATAAGTGAGCAGACCAAAGCCAGATCGCCGCGCAACTGATCTGCCTGTACACACTGATGTAAACACCATCCTATTTGAGCACTTCACAAGATGCATGCAAAAGCAATAAAACTAAATAACACAGAGACCTTAAGAAACATGGCCATATTTTTCTAAAAGTAACAACTTTGAACCTTAACAGTCAGCTGAACTCAAACTCTGACACAAGTGCTGCCCTACTTTTAAGCTATGGGGCTGGTTGTGCTTTCTCGTGCTTTGGAAGCAAAAAGCTCCAAACCGTAATCCGCCCCCCTTACTTGGTCTCTGTTTGACACCAACGACAATAAACACAAAACATACTTTAAATAAGGTAAAAACATTGTCCGTTAGAATGGAATAAAATGTTTAGATTCTTAAATAGCACATTTTTATAAGAAAAATGTCTGAGAATATTGCCTACTAGCACAGGTTAAAGTTAATGTTAGTCACAAAGTTTAAGGAAAGTAAAACTCTCTTTACTTTCTCATTATGTGTGAATTCATAACGAATTCATAACGAGGCGGTCATCTTAAAACCTTTCTCCAGCTTACTTGTTGGAGCTTCGGCTCTATTGAAAATGTTATTTCAATAGACCGGAAACGACCGAGCCGCATTTCCTGAACACGGAAGCAGACATGCAAAGACCCCGTTCCCACACTTAATGAACACCTTTAACTTTGGAAGGACTCACTTTACTCTCCTGCTCTGAGCTACTTTATGAGTCAAAACGTAACTTGCACTGAATATTATTTTTAAAAAAGCAAAATAAAACTCCTAAAACCCAGAGTTAGCAAGATATCACGGCATTCTAATCACCTTCCCACCCCAGACTCTCCCAGCACGACCTGGCATACTGACAAATTTACCCTCGCCTGATCAAACTGGCAACTATTGGTAAAAAAATGGTCCAAGGAACCGTAACACAGTGCTACATACTGATCATATAAGAGGCAAACATCTTACAGAATAGTTTTGGTGTGTTTTCAACATGTACTGACCTGAAGGATAATAAAATAGAAGTCTGCAATGACGACGGAAGCGCTGCCTTTAGCATCCATATTGCGTTTGAGTCTAACCGGAACTCCGCCCCAAAACCAACCCGGAAGCAACGCCCCCCAAACAAAGGTTCCACTTCGTCACTACTGCTTCATCCCAACCTCAGGAAAGCACTATAAATGTGAGTAGATTAACATGCCGAAATGCAAACAAATATAATTTGTTCATTATTTTTGAAAAAAAAAAAAAAATAGAGTAAATTATAATTGAAATTATTTCAAAATTATAAAACAACCAACTTAATGCAGTGGCATTTTTAGGTGCACCACACAATCTGGTGGGGTTGTTCCACTGTCACAAAGTCTAAAGTCAGCTCAGCCATCTTACAAGACATTTGAGAGAAAACCATGCTGATCTGTATTTTCAGCAGAACTTGGCATTTGTCCACAATGCCAACAATACCAACATCTGCTATAATGACCATGGACCATGGCATCCCTGGATCTCAACCACTCTTTGCTTCACAATATTATAATCTATGGAGTATTGTGAAAACAAAGCTAAGTCAACAATCCAGATATTCTGAAGGCTGCGATTAAAGCAACCAGGGTTTCCTCGACATCTCAGCAGAGGCTCCATGACATAATGCATTAATGCAGTTTGGGCAAAAGGAATGCAAGGGCACATGTGTGTAAAAGTACATGAATATACTTTTTGGTCGCTTAACATCTCAGTATTTTTATTCCTTATTGTTTGTTTTTCCTTTGACTGACTGAAAGCCACAATCACCTCAAAGTATGCTTGAATTATATAATTGTTTGCGTAATATAACATGAGTTTTATTTTTTTTAAAATAAAATTACCAAAATATTTGTGGTGAAATTCTAACCTAATGAGATGCTGCTACTGGTTTTATTGCACAGATTTAATAAAACTGTTCTCCAGGTATGTTTAACAAGACAAAACTGTCTTCTTTAATGTAAAATGTATTTTGGGGACTTTCATTGTTATTTGTATCATCATTTTAATACGTAAAAGAAATTTGTGCAGAGTCATGTAGGATAGAACAATGAGGACTCACTACTCAGCAGATTCAACCCCACAAACTGCTTTTTTTGTCTCATTTCCCAGAATACAGTTTCCTCCTTTCCTCCACACTTAACATTTTCAGTCAGTCATGACGTTAGTCTTCCCAGATTGAATTCCCCAGTAACTGTTGTGAGCCAAAGCAACAGCAACAACGTCAGTAAAGCACGCATCTTCAAAGGCAGGAAGAACAGTTTAGCCCTGGAGTGCTGAAGCGAGAAGGGATGCACACTGACGCATGCATAAAGAAACAGTTTATTTAGGTTGTGTAAAATAATATATTTCCACCACAGTTCCTTCACAAGTCATTTCTCTGATCAAAACGCAGGAACGTAAACCTTCAGCAGTTTAGATATTTCAAATACATATATTATAAGTTGCACAGTGTCATTAAAATTGTTGTTGGCTCCGACTGAAGTCACCACCATGTGACTCTCAACCAAACTCTTGGTAAATGGGATAATAACTTACAGATTCTTCTGATTTAGTATTTTTGTCACACTTCAAATCAACAAATTTTGATATCATTTAAAGATGGCTATAGTTTATAGAAAAAGCAGTTTTCAGATAATGATTCCATTGTGGTTAAAAAAAAATGTTATGTCAGAAAAAAAAAATCTACTTTCTCCCATGGAACAAAGTAACTTTTCTCCCTGCTATGAATACTGAATCAAATATTAACCAAGCCAAAGTATAAGCAGTCCTAATTCCAGTCAGAAACAAGAGGCTACTCTTATAAAATACACCTGCAGCACAAAAAACAAAGAAGAAAACACATGATAAAAACTGGGCGGAGCTAAATATGCGGATAGCGTAGCATTAGTCACCTTTGGAACCTAATTGGGCACCCAAGGTGATTAAAAGGTCAAGTGACCCAGCGTTTAAAAATGTGAGACTAAACCAAAAGACAAAGGCAGGCATGATTTATGGTTGCCCTTTCTCTTTGTGCACAACACAACATGTACACTCATGTGGACTGTACTGGGAAGCATGACCTAGGCTATTAGCCCAGTCACAAGCATCCCCATTCCTTTAACATACAGACAAAATATTTCATCATGTCCATGTTCTGGTGCTTTAAGTAGAACTGAATCATATCATTTACGAGCTGGTTAAAAGCTTTTTTAACCAAGTTCTCACATGGATGATGAACAGCTTACTTCACCAGAAATTGTATTCAGGTATGAGATCCATTAATTCAAAAATAATCTTACTTGCATAGAAGTAAAAAGCCTGATACGGTAAAATCACTCATATTATCCAATTCACTGAGTGCTCCATTACACATTTGTGTAGTAGGTCTTTAAGTAAACATATACATTGAAGTCTTAGTTATTGTCTCTTGAAATAATGAAATGAAACCGCAACTAAATCAGACAATATATCAAAATAGAGATAAAACAAGATTTCTGCATCTAAGCATATTCATGCTTCTGCCTCCACATTGGCACCAATGCTCATCCACCTGCTGCTTCTTTGTATACAGAAACATAAGGAATTATCAATGTTCGACTGTGAAAGCATCTCATCTTTCAAATATCTTACCTATGTCATGGGTTAATGTACATACAAAGATGTGGAATTTATTGACAGTGATTCACAGATTGTAACATTAACTAACAAAAGTGAAAAGTGATTTGAAGTAATGAAGTTCTGGTTTCAAGGCAGTTATTCATTTGTCATACTCTGGAGCACATATTGAAGCAATTCTGAGCATCACCCAAAGGTAATAAGTTCTAAATGATGCACTTAGTTGTAAAAAAAAAAATTATCCTACTTTCTGCATGATCCTCATCAGAATGTAAATATGTGCAAGGATATATTCTCAAAATCTCTGCATGCTTGAAGTCAGAAGCTTCAAAGATTCCTTCAACAAGGAAAACAAGTCGCATTGCCACAGGTAACTAAGCATTGATTGCACAGCAGAAAATGGCACTGAATGCTTTGAGTGATTTACTTCTCTCTGCAAGAAAGTTATTGAGGTGCAACATGCCTTCATCCCCCCTTCCAATTTGGACTTGAGGTTTTTTATGTTTTTTTTATTGTTCAGGAGAAATTGTCACTACATTGATCAGAGATCGCAAAAGGTCTTCTCAACTAAATCTCTCCGTGGACATGTCATCGCCAATTCTTAATACTCATGTTTGCAATCTGGCCTGATGTGACTTGAGGTCAGCCCACAGATCCGAGCGGGACTGACGCTGTCAGGCGAATGTTCTGCCTGAATCCCAAACAGGAACATCAGAACGAGGACTCTGCGGAGGAGATGAGAGGAGCGAAGGAAAGAACTAAAAAAGGGCTTCAACAGTGAGGCTGGTGACAGGGAGATGGAGACACACTCATAAGGACAGATACACAGAGAGATGCTGAGAGAGCCTAGTCAAAACACACAGAGAGAAAATGGGGCCTAGAAGGGTGGGGCACAGAGACTCAGATCTATTTTTAATGTCTCTGGCTGTGGATCAGCAAAAGGAATGTATAATTACAGACACATGAATAATGCAAGTAGGATTCTTTTAATTAGCCACACCAGGCCCCAATGCAGCAGCTGAAGATGGGACAAACATGTGTGCAAACATGAACTGAATGTACAGCACAAAACTGGGAACACATACTTGAACTTCCCAGAATGTGACGAGTTAACCACAATTATTATTATTATTAATATTATTATTATTATTATTATTATTATGAAACAATGCATTACAAGTGTGTATGGTAATTGCACTTTCTGATGGTACGTGTTTGCTAAACATGAACGTGTTTGCTAAACATGAAGCGACACATTCCTCCTGGGAAACAGAAGTCAAATGAAATGCCTTGGCACGAACTTTGACAGGCTTTGCTTTAAAAGGAGCACCAGACACTCCTCAAAGAGCTGAATGCTGCCTGCCTATCATGTGTTAGGTAACCACACAGCATCAGCATATAAATTATTAAACACCTGACTGGGTAATATTGTAAACCCATGCTCTAACCACAGAAAGCAATGCATAAATAGCACATAATGTGCAGATAAATATGCACTTTCAGGTGTTTTTATTTTACACACTGACACAAGCGAACAGAACACACAAATGCTGTGCAAGCAGACCAACTCTGTGGGCCAGAAAAAAAAAGGAAAAAAAAGAGAGAAGCAATTAATCAAGCCTTCCTCATCTATGATTTGACTAGAGTTATTTCATTAATTAACAGCTTTTGGTTGTCTGTGCAACATCTTCATTATAAGCCCCAGATCAAGCTAGAAAAGACTTCAGTGAGATGAGTTTTAATCAGCCTGCCTTGATAACTCATCAGAAAGCAGATTGAAATGGATGGTCAAAGTCCAACCAGGAAATACACAAGTAAATTTATTTGCCCACTTCAAGAGAAATCAGGAAGCTGGATCCAAGTTGGAACAGCAGATCAAGACAATGGCAGGATGTTATTTGGCTCTTATCAAGCAACTCAAATTTTCTCTTCTTCAGCGCCTTAATTTGCAAGCTAATCCATGGCTGGCAGAGCTAGGCTTGCGTATGGAAGAGGATGTTGGCTGTAATTCAACGTGTCACTGCATCTTCATTTGTTGATTGAAGTTTAATTGCCAGAGAGGGAGCAGTCTATCCGCTTTGGGGCAGACGAAGAGGTTTGGGCACACACACAGACATATGGCAATTTTCCACAGTGGAGAGTGAGCAGATCAAACAAAAACTCAATTCCTTCCAGTATAGAATGGTGCTAAATTGACCTTCATTCAATGTGTAGGGAAGACACTGGGCAAAACAGTGGAAAACAAATTCCAAGTGGAACAGAAATCACACAAACCGGTTAGCAAATGGTTTCTTGTACCAATGTAGGGAAAGCAATATTACTGTAGTGGGTTTGTCAGGGAGGCGTCCTGCTGTGCAGCAATATTACACACATTTTGGCCGTCTACAACTCAACAGGTTAAAGAATACTTGCAAGCAATCTGTCTGTGCTCTTAAATTTTCTTTTAAAAGGTCTCTGTTGTGTCGCTGAAGTCCTCCACAGGCATAGAACAAAAACCATTCAGTATAAAACTTCAAGCTACTATTGTTGTGCAGTTTACCTCAAAGCTGCTTACTCAAATTGCATAGAGTGGGTTGAAGACTCATTGCTGTAAATGTTAAGTTAGTAGACCGTATTGAGATCTGACAATAATCTTTGATAAAGGATTTACAAAGGCATTTCTCTAATTTGTTCAACACATAAAAAGCAGCTGATGATCCTGAATCACTTAGTATTCATACCTACTGACCACGTTAATGTGTACACCTGTTTAATTGCCAATTAATGTAAATAGAAACTCAGGCAGTTACATAATAGCAACACAATACATTTGCGTATCTAGATGTGATAAAGAAGAGTAAGGAGTCACAATCCTGCCAAAAACCAGAGGAGCTTATTAAGCATTCACAGCAGCTCAAATAAGCACCCGATTTTGATCACAGCCACGTTCCCATTTATTTGTGAGCACACAGAGCGGTAAAACATGCCCCGCACACAGCATTTAAATTACACCCTCCCTCTTTTGTGAGCGTTTGTCAGGTGGGGTTGTTAACTCTCCTGATTGGCTGGATTTTCAACTAAAAAAATAAGTGACAGCCAGCAAGGCCTAATAGGAGAAGAATGTAATGTGAATTCAAAGCGTAAAAGAAGAATAAGTTGAAGAAAATTAGTTTTTTGGTAATTTCCCCTACGTTTCCATACATTTGTGTTCATCCTTTTCCACCATCTCCTCCTCTTCTTCTATTAAACCAAATTCCATTATGGCAGTCACTGGTTTTGAGCTGAAAATCCAGCCAATAAGATCAATCACAGGAGTTACCACCCTTAACAGAGAAATTCACTCACCAGATACAGAGATTTTTCTGGTGAGAGCTTTAAAAACTGCTACTGCAGCAGGCACTAGACTGCTTTTATGGGCCCACAAAAAAAACGGAAATGCGATCAGAGCCATGCTCTCTGAGTTAATATATGCTCTGTTGTGATTACTTAATAAGCTCCTCGAGTTTTTGGCAGAAATGTGATGCCATAGGCGACTTGCTGAAGTTAAACAGAGCATCAAAGTGGGGAGAAGGGATTTCAGTGATTTTGAATGTAGTATTGTTGTTGATGCCAGAGGGGTCGGTCCAAGTACTTCAGAAAGGGCTGATCTACAGAGATTATAATGTACACCTAGCCCTTATAATGTACCTGCCCTTCGTTACAGAGAATTGTCTGAAGGGTAGGGGGAAAAAAATCTAGTTAGCAGCAATAGTGTGGATGAAAATGCCTCGTTGATGTCAGAGGCCAGAAGACAAATAGGTTTCAAATAAAAAAGAAACAGTCGTTCAGATTACCACTCGACAAAACCAATATGTTCAGAATACTATCTCTAACCAGATGAGCTACAGATGTAGAAGACCACACAGGATGCCACTTGTGTCTAACCAAAACCAGTAATTGAGGTTGCAGCTTCCATGTGCTCACCAGATTCTGATGAAAAAATCAGGAAAGTGTGACTTAGTTTGATGAAAAATCAATCCAAACTTAGATGCTATTCATACTGCTTGTTGATAATTGGTACCATTGTTGTTTTGCTTTTTTTTATTCTGGCAGGAATAGACCAAAAACTAACTGGAATCACCGTAGAAGATTTCCAGCAGCAGTCCTTGTTGTGCATAAGAGTCTGATAGATCAGACCAATGCAGGTCCCAGGAGGAGGGACATATATGACAACGGAAAAAGTGGAGAGAGTGCACTGTGTAGAAGAGCTGAATATACAACGAAGTGAGGATGGTGGGAGTAAAGCACTGGTAATCACCCCGGCAGCCACCGGTGATGTTGTTGACACCACTGTCAGGGTGGAGGATAAATTGAGCCACTCTTCTGGCTAAATCAATGCCTCAACAGCATCTAGCTCATTGTTCAGAGCAACGTCTGCATCTCAGCTGTATGTCAAGGGAAAATATATTCTCTTCCAAAGGCAGAATCCCTCTGTCCATTTTAACCTTTCCAACTTTAAGGTGATGTTTAACTTGGTCCACTTAGCCCTTACTGCGGGACCAGTCAATTAGTTATTTTCCTTTCCTTCCTGTAATTTTTTTATTCTTCCAATTTGAGACTTTTTTTTAATCAAGACCTCTTAATGCAAAACGAACCATGATAAAGAATGACTCTTTTATTACATCATGCACTTCTAACACAAGTTTGTGTGTAAATAACAGACATGATGCAAGAAAATATCAACCACTAAAATAATTCTTGGTGAAGCAGCCAAAACAGGAAATTGACCTGGATGGGAAAAAGTGGACCTGGATAGTTTTATGAATACGTGAGTGTGCATGGACAATGGTGCACACATGTGTAGTGGAGTGTAGCATCTCACTGCTGACTAAAAATGAAAGCAATTCTGGCCACAATCCAATGCCAAGATTGCCTACTTTCTTAGAGACTGGGTTTACGTCACAGGAGCTGGGAAAATTGCCTTGTATAAAAAGTGTGGCTGCATAGAGAAAGGACACCCACACACACACACACACATGCCGAGAACAGCCAAATGAAAGCAAACGCAGCAGAATATCAGAGCCATTCACCGAGGGTCCATTTCACCTGGCCTTTCACTGAACAAAAAAAAAGTGATCTGAGAGTGAGATGTCTTCACAAAGCCGAGGGGAAAACTCTGCCAAGATGGCAAGTGAAACAAGATAAAACTGGAAGAGGAAAAAAGGAGGAAGCTGGGCAAGTATGGTGGAGGAGCAGGAAAAGTAAATTGAAAACACAGAATTGAAGGCAGAAAAGGGAAGAACATTTTAGTAGACATCACAGTATCGGGTCTATGCTTTCCCAACGCAACTGCAGACACATTAGTCCGACACCTTCAGGGAGCTTTTACTCTGAAGGCAGCCTAAGCTGCATAAAGGGCCGACTGAGATGAAACATGTAGAGACCCAGAGGTATGTGCAAACGTACAAATGCAACACAAGACATTAACATCCCTTTCATAGATGATCACATTATCCTCTCCCCTTAAAACAGTTTTCAAATACACCAATAGAAAAAATAATTTAATCTCTAAACTTTTCTGATCTTTTTAAATTTGATGAGTTAAATGAAGGGGTTATTTTATTCTATTAAGCAAAAAAGACAGGTGAGTTTCAGTAGTTTGGATGAATTAATCTCCTAAACCAGTGATAAAATTCCTCTCTGAGCTTCTTCACCCCAACATACCTTATCGGTCTCAATGGTCCGCAGATCAGCTGCTCTTGGAGGTAACGAGATCCAGAAGGAAGCTCAGAGGGGACAGGGCTTTCTCTGTCATAGGTCCTAAGTTATGGAACGACTTGCCTTTACAGGTCAGAGAGGCCCCTTCACTGTCCACTTTTAAAAGTTCGTCTTAAAACCCATCTATTTTACTTGGCTTTCAACTCCAGCAGGATCCAGTTTAAAATTGTATGTTTGTTTTTAAACTGTAATAATTTTTATATACGTATATACAGTATATATATATATATATATATATATATATATATATATATATATATATATATATATATATATATATATATATATATATGCAGCCTATATATATATATATATATGCTGCACAGTGGTGCAGTTGGTAGAGCTGTTGCCTTGCAGCAAAAAGGTTCTGGGTTCGATTCCCGGCCCCGGCCTTTCTGCATGGATTGCATGTTCTCCCTGTGCATGTGCGGGTTTTCTCCGGGTACTCCGGTTTCCTCCCACAGTCCAAAAACATGACTGTTAGGTTAATTGGTCTCTCCAAATTGTCCCTAGGTGTGCATGGTTGTTTGTCCTGTGTGTCTCTGTGTTGCCCTGCGACAGACTGGCGACCTGTCCAGAGTGAACCCCGCCTCTCGTCCGGAACGTTAGCTGGAGATAGACACCAGCAACCCTCCCGACCCCACTAAGGGACAAGGGTGTCAAGAAAATGGATGGATGGATATATATATTTAATTATTGTTATGTTGTGTTTTAATGTACAGCACTTTGTATCAGCTGTGGTTGTTTTAAAGTGCTTTATAAATAAATTAGATTGGATAATATTCAACAGATGATAATCATCATTACTTTGCATTCAGATGAATGCTGCCTTGATACTTGTAATTTTATGGAATTAAATAAGATAAATTAATACATCTGTATTGTAATTTTTTGTTTTTTTAAAAAGAAAGAAATCCATTTACGTGGAGACCAGAAAGGTCCAGTATTCTGACTTAAATATTGCATAAAAAGTAAAATAGGTATACCCGTACGCACACCATTTGAATGCTATTTTCTGGACAATTGATCCTAAAACTCTATGATTTGGATTTTAACAGGTGAAATAAACCAAAATTAATTTTCCAAGAAAATAAACCTAGACCAATGGTTATGAACAAAAATGGGTATTTAATGGTTTGAGAAAGTTTTGCCTCTGTAGGAACTGGGCAGTTCACCATAAGAGAATGCTCCATAAATTATACAGTTTATTAGAGGCCAAGTTGAGGGAAATGTGACAACCTCTGAAAAAAGCATTAAAGCTGAATGTACCACTGCAAGATGACAACAATAGAGCACAAGTAATCCGTCAAGAACCTGTTGAGCTTTATGTAGAAAATCCTGGGCAGAGACAATGCAGAGATCTTGACCTCTTTGGGATGGTGTGAGGGGAATGGAAATGGGCTGGACATACAAGTAACCCATCAGACACCCACAGACAAAAGTGAGAAGTGTGCAAAACTTTCCTCATACAAGTTGCAGAGACCAGTCAATGGTCAAGAGACACTATTTCAGCCAAAGAGGATCATCTTAGCTATTAACGTGTCAGCCAGAAAATAATCTCTTTCATTTAATGTGTAAAACCAAAATGTGTTTGGCAAAATTCATCTCAGAATAAACATTTGATGACAGAATACACAAAATAAAAATGGCAATTCTGAAGCAACTACAACATTGAAACATTGAAGTCGACATTGTTTTCATCATTAGCCGCTTGCCGCTTTCAAAATGTCAGCAGCCATCACTTAACACCTGAATGCAGCCCCTGTTAGACAATAGCAACTGTGAACTTTTGGAGACCTCTGGTGCTGCTCATCTCAAAGACTATCAGTGGGTAAAATACTGCAGTCATTAAAATGATAATGATACAGTCGGTGAGACTGAAGACATATTGATCAGGCCCAACACCTCTCACATCCCTGCTGCCTCACACCGATACACGGCCATCTAATGAGGAGGACTTTATAGCTGTATTTGCCTGCCTCTGCTTTATACATACAGCATGATCTGTGTCTGTGTCTGAAGTCGATACGAGAGTTCTTTACTGCTGCACAAAGGGATGCAATTATCACTTACTTCAAGCGCGGGCAATTTGTGATCAAATTGCAGACAAAGCCAACATTGTACTTTCAGTTGAGAGGAGCAGAAAATAACACATTTGTACTGAAGATGTTGATCCTTATATACACAGTCCAGTCACATTAATGTGACCACCACGTACTTTCCACTTCAGAGTTAAATAACCAATCACAGAAGGCAGGTGGCAGCACAGTGCAGTTGAGCGTATATAAAGGGTGTGTGTGGGCTTCGGAAAACATTTCAATCGTTGGCGTAATGCAGAAACGAAGCGATTTATCCGACGTCCAAAAGGGCATGATCATTGGCTTTCGGGCCAAGGGTGGAAGCATTTCCGAAACGGCTGAGTTTGTGAACTGTTCGCGTGCCGCCGTGGTAAAAGTGTACCGTGCATGGCAAAATGGGACTGTCCAAAATCAACGACGTGGCAAATGTGGTGCACCACGGGCCATAGATGACAGAGGCGAACGACGGTTGCGGAGATGCGTTCGGGCAGATAGACGGGCTACCGTTGAGCAACTGACCACTAAAATGAACCAAGGGGCTACCACAAGTGTCTCCCAAACCACTATTCAGCGAACATTGCTGCGTCTGGGCCTCCGAAGCAGACGCCTGGTTTGTGCACCTATGCTGACTGGTGTTCATCGACGACGAAGGCTAGAATTTGCACGCCAGTACAGCAGCTGGACGTCCACTGAGTGGCGACAGGTAGCGTTTTCAGATGAATCGCGTTTTATGCTCCATCGGACAGATGGACGTTGGCGTATAAGGCGTGAAACCTCTGAAAGGAACCACCCTGCAACCATTGCAGGAACGGTCCAAGCTGGAGGCGGGAGCATTATGGTCTGGGGAATGTTTTCCTGGCATTCTCTGGGTTCACTGATTATTGTGGAAGGCACGATGGATCAATACAAGTACGCATCTGTCCTTGCGGACCATGTCCACCCCTACATGCGCATTGTTTTTCCTCAGGATGATGGCATCTTCCAGCAGGACAATGCGAGGTGCCATACAGCTGCCAGTGTACGTGTGTGGTTCGAAGAGCACCAGGATGAGTTTACCGTCCTCCCCTGGCCAGCAAACTCACCTGACTTAAACCCAATCGAGCATCTGTGGGACCATCTCGATCGAGTTGTTCGCGCCATGGATCCTCAACCGCGTAATCTAGCGCAGCTGGCCACGGCATTAGAGTCGGCATGGCTCAACATCCCAGAGAAGACCTTCAGGGACCTAAGTGACTCTCTTCCTGCACGTCTCGTAGCAGTTCGCTCTGCGAAAGGTGGTTATTCTGGCTTTTGACAGATGGTCACATTAATGTGACTGGACTGTGTATATAAAACGCGAACGCTCATGAAGCTGTCACGGCAGCAGAACACATGGGATGCAGTCATGAGATACCCAAGTACATACAACACTGGACAAAAAATGACAATCCTCCCATAGCGTCTATGAGATATTGTTGTGACACATTAAACTTCAAGGTAGACATCTATGAGAGACCATCAACATCAAATACCCAACAACAGTTACACAGAGAGAAATGGATATGACTCAATACACTCACAATATATTCATCCATCAAGGACAAAATGTTTTCTGCTTGAAGCTTCCACCTTGTTGGATAAATTAAGATACCACTGAACCAACCAAAAATAGTCATACCCCTTGAACTGTCTGACTTTAATTTTTTTTTTTTTTTTTTTTTTTTTTTGGCATTTTATGTGACAACCAATACAAACTAGCACTTTTAGGGCCGGTTCTTATCACGTTTACTCACCAAAAACCCAACAAATGCCAGTTATAATTATATTTGATCAAATTTCTTCTAGATTTTTACTATGTTCCCCTGCATGACTAACAGCTGTCCTGTCAACAGACCTGAGCTCTTCTTCCACCTGAGCTTTAAATCTTTACAGCTCCTCCAGAGTTAGTGCTCTTGGCTGTTTTTATAATTAATTCTTTACTTTCTCAGCTCACTTTAGTCAAGCAGCCTGTGAATAATTATAACAAACAAACAATAATGATAGACATCTGAGGTCTCCATAGAATAGCTGTTTGCATACAGAGGTCGAATAGCCAACATGTTGACTGTATTTCTGTGACTTCTTATGGCAACTAGAGGCACTGGATGCAACTGGAAATCATTCATCTTCTTCCTCCCACTTTTGCAATCACTTTAATAACTTTGTGTTGGTTTATTACATAAAACCACAATAAAATCCATTCACATTTTTGACTGTAATATGAAATAATTTTGTTTACGAGAAGTGAAGATTTGCAAGGCAAGTAAGAGTGGTCTGGGATGTTTGAGTTCAAGTTGATATGTCTTGATGGATCAGAGAGACAGTTGCTATTGCAAAGAGGAGTACTAATAGTAGTGACAGAGAAGTGCAGTGCACCTATGAGAAGAAGTATTTGGGTAGAAAGCATTTATGTGTAAGAAGGTCACTAGTGTTTACTTGAGAGCGTGCCTGAAGTTTACATAAATGCTAAGATGACATCAGTTCTGCTGCTTCATATTCTGTGTTAATCCCTGGCCTTTGCAGGGTTACAGTAAGGGATACAGATGCTGGAGCCTAAAATTTTAACTCTGCATGTGTGGAGCCCAGGTCAAACCCACACATGCAGACAATAAAAAAAAAAACTATGCCCAGAGCTGATGACGCAAATAGACTGATAACAATGAGTCGGTGCAGTATTCCAGTGCAGACAGGGACAATAGGAGATTGAGGAAAAAAGATGGAACACAAACGGATTACGAAGAATAGGGTGTACATTGTCATAAAAAACAGCAGCATCTGCAGGTGCAATAAAAAATGTCATTCAAATATCTTCAAACCCGCATGGGTCATATGGAAATGTGAGACTATACCTGACCTACAGGGCATACCATCTACACATTCAGTCTTAATCAACCAGACAAAGACCAGATAGGAAAAAAATGGTAGATAGGGTGAGATAGGGTGATGGTATTAATACCTACTCCAGCCAGATGGCGGCTCCTTATCACATGCATAGTTCCTCTTGGGATTCTCCACAATTTCCCCCCTCTAATTTTATTTTGATTCTTTTCAAATCTGCAAGGAGCATTCTATATTTGAATCTTGTACATTTTCCTATTTATTGCTTCTCAATTTTACTTTCTCTTTTCTCTTATTTGGATCCCTCTGTCAACTTCACAACCATTCTGTCTTCCTTCCTCTGAGATTCTCTCTTTTTGCAGGCACTGCAATCTTGTCCAGACGCAGTTTTACTGCAGATGTGCACAGAAATGTCACCAATAATAACAGTATGAGAGAGCAGAAATCTCACTCTAGTGGCATGGATGACCAAAAATCTAAAGCAGGACTTAAAAAACAGATTTTTATTTTTAATTTTTTTAACACAGTTAGGAAGTAGGCAATATTTAGATAACAGATTATTCATAAAATATCAGATTCAAAGAATCAGGAATCTTCAAGAGAAGATGGCATCCTTGCTGCTGGATGATGCAGAAGGCTGCAACAGGGAAAGAAGACATGGAGAAAGGAGGTAAGGACACAAATGAAAGAAGTCAAATGAAGCTTGGATGAAGAAAATTGTTGAACAAAGAGGACACATGAAACAGAGGTGATAGTTACATGCGATGGTGCTCCTGTTGCTTAAAGGACAACACTGTCGCAGGAAAGCCAACACCTCTCTGCTCTTGTAATGTCAGGGATTTCACATAACATCACCTCACTTCAGAGCACAAGCACCTGTACACACGTTGAGATGTACAAACGGCCGCTACCACCCTCAACAACACGGAGGGAAGAACAAGAAAGAAAAAAAACTAATGGAGATGCACATATACTTGGAACAAATGACACAAGTAATTTTAAAGTTAACTATGTTTTTCCCTTCCGTCTATAAAAAAAATCAAAATATCATAGTGGGCTCATTGGAAGCCTTGGTTGGAAGCTGATGACAGTTTGCTGAACCGCACCTTGTCATTACACAAACTTGTTAAAGCATCAAGCACATGTTTAACACATTTAGAAAAATAATTATTTAAAAATGTACTGAAAGTTCTTCTTTTTATTACTGACACAGCGTGTTACTGTTCCAATTATACCATGCTATTTCAGGTCTGCGAGACAGAAGACTTGCTCTACTTTGCTTAAATCAGTCTGTTTTTGTGCCTGGCGCTTGCTGTTTTGTGAGTAATGGCTAAATAAATAACAGTGGGGGCATTGCTGTTGAATCTCTGAGCTTGCAGTGGATGCAGACAAAGAGCAACCAGCTTGCCATTTGAAAGCACACAGTTTGATGTTGCTAGGGGACTTTGTTGGGTCAGTAAATAAGCAAATCTTTTCAAGTCCACGACCTACAATCAATAGTAAGAAACAATTGATTGGAGGTTTATTGTTCAGAAATTTATGTGCGCCTATGTTTATGTAAGGTAAAGATTTAAGCATAAAAGAAGTTACTTAAATTGGTCTGAAAACAATAATCTACATCAATTCTATTCATTTTTTCTTTTATCAGAATAGGTTTTCTGCCTGGTGGGAAGTTGGAATCTAAAACAACAACTTTCAGATTACAAACTGGCTAATCTTCCCATCAGATCCAAGCTGCCTCTATTTAAGGCATGTATAAACAATAATAATAAAATAAATAACGCAAGAGGTGCAATTTATGCTATTTATTTATAATATTGAAACATAATTTAAGGCTGAGTAGTTACTTTAGTTAAATATTAATTTACCATCTGACTGTGGATCACCTGGCTGGTGAGTAAAAGTAGTAAATAAATGATATGAAGTGCTGTGGTTTCATTCTTAAAATGTAAGCAGGAAAGTGTCAGAGAAAAGAAAACCAGCATGTGGAAATACTGAGGAATAGATAGAATAAATGATGTTCAAGTCACATTTTTCCCTCTAATGTATGACCAAGCAGATTCCACAGAATCACTGCAGACAACACCGTGATTAAAGCAAAAGTATATGGGCTACACCTAGAGTGGGTTTACTCTTTATTACATCCATGCCAATCATTAGACGTTGCTGTAAGCAGCTGGAGCCCTCATCTCCTCTCAATATGTTCTTGTCACCCAGCTGGATCTTAGCTCTGACAGTCCTTCATTCTCTACAAAGCATCCGCCTTCCCAACAAACACGCGCTCACACACACTAACCGTGAGGGAAAAAAGTTGTTTACCAGGCTAGAGAATCCCGAACGGAATCACATTTTCCCTTTCAAAGGTTGTTTGAAGTTCCCACACAGATGTTGATGCCGTCCTCTTATTTATTTATTTATTTTTTAATGTAAGAGTTTCCCTTCGCGTTTTTTGCCACCTTGCCTAGGCGCAGTCTGACACACATACTTCAACACCACCCCATCCTTCCGCCAGCCCTCTGTCTCTGTCCTGGTGATCATAGAGATAAAGTTTTATCTGAATGAATAGAAAACTTTTTAAAAGTTTTGTTGTTTCAGTCTCAGACTCGTGGAACGGAGGGAATCAGCTGTTGAACTTGAGAGACAGATGTTTCATTAGTTGCCACATGTCTGAGTATGTGAACATATACATATAGATACTGTGTTTTACAGTTAAACTTTTTAACATGATATGACAGGTGACAAAGAAATACACACTGATCCCAAAAAAAGCATAGTTTCAAACAAACCAAAGTTTTTTTTTTTTGGGGGGGGGGGGGTTTGTAGAAAGTGAAGTAGAGGTTTCATAATCCAGGAGGAAGAGCAACTTTGTGTTAAGTTTTCAATGAAGATTACTTCACTTCCTGAATGTCCTCTTGTGGATCATCGATCCTTTTTCACATAGTGAAACATCAAAATTTCACTACAAGTACTGCCCTGCTTTAGCAAAGTGAGGCTTCTGAGTAATTCATAGCTTCGCTGAGTACAAAGTACAGGCCTACTGACTTCACTGTTGACCAGTAAATGGTTACAAGAACCTGCATACTGTGCTCTTGAACAAAGACCCTTTGTCCTTGTTCAAGAGCACAGTATGCAGGAATATTACTGGAAAGTAAAGTGAAAAACAAAGGTGCATAAGAATCAGAAAAAAACATCTTTGAGAGAATTAGTTGTATATCAAAGAGTGTTGCATTTTTTTAGTGTTATATAGTATAAAATCTATATCACCTAATCATCAAAATCAACAGAAATTATGTCACTATGTTTAAGGGCCAATCTTCAAGCAAAATTCTCTACACAGTCATGCTAAGCAGCATTTTAATTAAATGCATTCGCCAGTCCCTTTAAACATTTTTTTTCCACACAAGCAACATTGGTTTTTACAAGTCAAGACTTAAATGTAGTGACAGCAATGGTGTCAGAAGGTTTACAACCAGCACAACCATCAGCCTCTCGAGCTGTCATGCTTTGGAACGCAGCGCGGCGTCGGGGCACTCAGAGGTTAACGGTGTGGTGTCACACCGTTAAATTCAATCGGCCTTTTATTGCCTTTTTTCTTATCTGTCCCCAAGGGCAGACCAGACCAAGGCTATGAGAGATCTCTGAAGAAGAGAGACTGAATCATGTCCCGGACTGCACTTGCACGTAAAATGTGGCTGGTAGATTAGTGTTGATATTTATTTCTGTTGATAAGCATACTTACACTTTTCTTTCTTTTTTTTTACTGGCCGTACACCCTGAATAGGAATATATGATTTTTTTTAAGCATATTTAAGTAGTGGGGAAGAGCATCTCTTTCCCCAAAGACAGAATTAGTTTGAGTGTAGACAACGTCTAACTGAGTTCATTAGGCTGCTGTACAAAATTTTCTGTGCGGTACAAGCAGAGAGAAGAAAATATCCTGGCCCCCTCAAGATATGAAGAAGCTATACTCTATCACCTGAGGTTCACACCTCAAAGCACAGGTAATGTCCTACTTTCTGTTCGTTCTCCAGTCCACTTTCACCTAATGTTACTACCAGATGCCTCCTCACAGTTGCAGAGAGGATCTGGGGCTGGAGGTGCGTGGCTGTGAATGCAATGAAAGTATTGCTGTAGAACATCAACTGCTAAAGAAAAGAGGAACTGTTCAGCCCAGAGCACTTAAAGATCAAATCTAAAGATGTCACTTTAACGGTAAATTAAAACACTATGCCAACCATTTGGACTGCAGCAGGTTTAAAAAGACAAACGTTTCAACAAATCAATATGTCACAAAACTGAAGCTTGTACATGTAAGAATTTTAATAAAACATTTCAATAAATTAATCTAGTTATCTTCTTCAGATGAAAATGGCTTTAAAAGAACAACTTATAGAAGTCAATTGCAATGCTACAGGCAATGAGAAGAGGGCAGGAATATAAAAAAAACACTTAAACTGAAAGAAAATGAAAAAAAGAAATGTGAAGACAAGGGACGGAAGGTGAGGAATTAAAAAGACATGCACACTTGGTGCTGAAGTGGGTTAACTGTGTCCATGTTTAAAAGGTATATTTCTCTGTGCGTGTAATCTGAAACAGGACTGGTATCTTTAGAGATTAATCCAACTCCAGCTTTAGACGTCACTCTCTAATCCATTAGAGTTAAAACAAGCTGCTCTCTGTAACCGGCTCTTGACCACAGCCAACTGCAAACTCCATTTGTAAAAAGACCATATGTACAGCGAGAATAGACTTGGGAATACTACAACTCGTAGACAAACCAGTCACTATTCACAGTTTGGTTTGTTAAAAAACTCTAACTTGTCAACCTAAAATAATCCTTTTTAACCACACAGATTTTAGTCTTATGTTTAGATTTACACTCAAAAAGGCTGCTGCTTGATGAAGTGGACAGCCCAAGAACGAGGTGAAAAAGACATGGAAAGCAACAACAAAAGAGGGGATGAAGAAGTGTGTGTGAGGCCAGGGATGCCCTGCAGGATATTATCAGAGGGCACGCACAATAAAACATCATCGCATCTGACCCACATGAGCACAACCATCTCCCCAACGTGCATCATGCGCGTGGAACACAAAACCAGCCCAATGCACCTGATCCACACAAATACAAGCCACATGTGCACACCGTACACTTCGCACAGGAATATAAATGTTACATCGCACACCTGACGTTAAGTTTCCGACCCACACACATACGGCATACATGGCGTACCAAAGCACTCTGTCTGACCTACACAAGGGCCCAATGCATGCACACTTTTCATGCCTACATAGGCCATTTGTTACAAATTTCCCTGAATAACAATAGAGGAAAACAACGCCTGTACCTATCTGAAGTAAAGTCTTCTGCCGGCTCAGGTCCTATATCTGTAACATCTAGAGAAGCAGGTGGAGTTGAGATATTTTTTCTATTTCTACTTTGTTGTGAAAAAAATATTTCAATGAGATTTAACTGCTTTAAAACTCATTTTTAATTGGCTTCATTACACAGTCACATTTAGCTTACAGAAAAAGCACAAGGTGTCAAATGAACAAATGTAAACAATGCATTTAATTTTTTGTTTAGGATGTATGAATGCCTCCAATCCACAGATGCAAACGTTTTGACTCAGAAGCCAATATTTTAACAGGAAAAAAAATTAAATGTCAAATATTTTATTAATTAATTAAAAAAAACAAAAAAAAAACAAAACAAAGGAAAATCTTAAGGTATGAACAATGTGGACATCTGCTGCTTATAGACAAGAGCCGCCTTTATGAGTAATTTTTTGGGAGGTCAAAGTTGGCATATATTCAGGTGTGTTCAATAGTCTGGAAAATAAGATCTGAATATTTAAAATCACAAATCTGTTATAAATCAATTCTCTATAAACATTTCTTATAATCATCCTACAGTTGTTTTTCTGAACAATCTTTTTCAACCACAGTTAAATATTCCTTCTCAAGTCTTTTTTTAAAATTTGATCCTTTTTCTTTTCCGTAGCCATCCCCCCCTGACCAACGTCTTCTGTTTTTCTTTGTCTTCTCTCCTCCAATTACCTTCAACCACCTCACCTCGCTCCGACCATCCCATCACCCTGCTGCCCCCGAGCTGTGTTGCGTGCTGCGCCGTGTTGTCATGAGGTGAGGTCAGCGGCTGGCATTTGTCGAGCCCATACAATCAGACATGCTGTTCTCTCTGACCTGACCAGGCCTTCTCACATGTACAGAACTCCTCTTAGGAGAACTGGCAAAGAAAAATAAATAAATAAATCAGGATCTAGACAAGAAAAAAAATACCCCAAAATGATTTTATTTTGTCCCCAATAAAACTTATGGACATTTAAGCAGATTGTCTAATGAAACTTTTAAACCTAACTTGTGGAGTTTCTCTCTCCTAGGGAGTATCTTGTATTGTTTATTCCAAAAACGACAATGAATAAAGAATTAATCACTTTTGCCTAAAAATCAATACCCTCAGAGTCACACAAACAAATGCGACTCTGAAAATAAAATTTAAATAACCTTCTATAAACCAGACTCATTAAGTAAAGTAATTGTACTGCTACATAGCATCCAATTTGAAATGATTTGATATTGATGGGATGCTTTTATCAAACCAACAATAGAATAAAATAGTCTGAACGGCAAACGTAACTATCCCAGCAATACAGTCAGCTTTTGAGGTTGAAAACAACGTCAACATCATCATCAAGACAAATCACAATATCAGTGATATAATTGCCCGTCTCTAATCCTGCCACAGTAACACGCTGAACAAAGAAGACGGCAGCAAAAGATCAACAAACACAATTTTCAAATTTGCTTTTACTCCCAGCAAACAGTAGAATAAAATAACTGTACAAAGAATGGTCTCAACAGATGTGTAGTGATAGCCAAGTACCAAAAGGTGTCGTGTGTTTGGGTATGTGCAAGCATGTGTGCGTGTGTGTGTGTGTGTGTGTGTGTCCAGCACTGCTGCTGGGACACCTGAGGTGAAGCACCTGATCTGAATCATGAGTGTCTGATTGGCTTGAGAGCGGGGCTCAGGTGCATCTCACTGAACTGAGAAGAATACCACTGGGATCTGGGATTCCCTGCTCAGCTAAACACACGCACGCACACACACACACGCAGACTAGTGACTTAAAGGCAAAAGCAGGAGCAGACGATTGCTATGTATAAATCAATTCCAGACAATACATACACACCGGAACACAAAGCTACACACTGCGACCTTTCTTTAGCTGTATCACCAGGTAGCACAGACGAACACACACATACACAACATAAAGTGGATGTACTGCAAAACTTTTCTAGTTCAGTTAACGGATTTATTTCAAAAAGCCAAATGCTGTATATGTCAATACAGCATTGTGTAAAACAATGACATTTTGACAAATTTTATGAAGTTCATTAACTGTATACATTTCTTAACTTCTGCCTTAAGACTCAGAAAATTAAGAACGTTTACTAAGCTAATGTATGAACTGCATAATCTTGGCATAGCAACAATTAAAACAAACCAATAAGCTTTGAGAAGGAAATATAAATGAATTACTAAATGTCTCCATGTAAAAGCTTGTGAAGGAAATTACTGCTGAAAAGCAAAAAAAAACAAAAAAAAACAGTGATGTAACAAGTCTCAGTCATGCCTTAACTCCCAAAGAAGAAAGTGAAATGTATTTCCCAGAAGAGATATAGCCCACTGCTGGCAATTCCCTTATTTATTCTTTTTTTCTATGTTCTTACATCAGTTCCCACATCTCACCTCTAAGATACATCAAAACAGCCCAAATAACCTAGAGCCAAAAGTAGGAAAGGTAAAGACTGAAACCTTCATTTCCAAACAGCATGCAGAAACGCAGAGTCAACAGCTTTGTACCTGCAAACCTTTAAAAATGTCAGAATATTCAGCAGGCTGATTATTTTTCTAAATGTCTAAAATTGCTGACTGCTATTGATATTTATGTACTTTTTGGATGGCGAGTTGGGGGTGGTTTCTAACATTTATTTTTCAATATTACTTTCAGACTGTCCATCTTCAGACTGCTGTGTGTTTTACACAACATGGTAAATGGCCTGTACTTCCATACCGCTTTATCAAGTCCAGAGGACCCCAAAGTGCTTCACACTTAACGCGCAGTCATTCATCCATTCACACCCCGATGGTGGGAGGCTGCAGGACTGTAGCCACACATTATGGATAGGGCTGTCCAATAATATTGATTTTGCGATATATATTGATATTTTCTTTCCTAGAAAAAAATCGATATTCATCCGCAAGTATCGTAACATCCAACTGTCACCTTGCTCATTCACTGCTTGCTTCGCCGGGAGAGTGATTAGGTCATCAGGCTAAGAGTGATTCCTTCAGATGTTAAGTGTCAAGGTTTAAAAGGCACCAAACTATTCAGAGCTGGTACTTGGTTCACTTTATTTACTTTACAAATGCATGTAAGCTACAGTTTGTACTGTTTCAATTAAAAGAAACATGTTTTCTCAATACTTCTTTGATTTATTTTGTTTAGCTGTTGACTAAGTCTGTGTCCATGTCCAACCAAAGCCAGGTATTGTGTAGTTAGTTCTTTTAATCAGTTTTCAGTTAAATTAATTCAATCCAACTCTATAACAGTCACAAAATGTCACCAAAATCACTCTGGCCCTCTAAAATTTTTCAGAAAATCGTAAAAGTGTATTGAATTGTACCGTTTACTGAATACCGCAATATATATCGTATCGTGAGATTATTGTACCACTACAGACGGTGGAGCATCAGAGAGTAGGAGCTTCTTAAAAAGACACCGGCCAATTTTAAGGCAACACATTTCTTTTAAGTCACATTTGACATTCAGAGCAATTTTTCTGAAGGCAACAATTACTTGAGTGTACTATGAAAGTACATAACACTGATCCTTTCAGCTCAAGGTGCAGTGTATTTAATTGCTATTTTTTTTTTTCTTTTTCAAAGTCGGCATAGTTTAGAAAAATACAGCATTTATCTTATGCATATTTATGGATTGGGTACAAGTATCATCTTATAGCAAGATAAAAACATTGCTGAATTTCAAAACTGCTGAAAATGTGGCATCTTACCATATAAACAGTTAAAATGATTGGCTGAGAAAAAGAATAATTTCCTCCGTATGTAGTCAAGTTCTCTGAAGTGATACTAATGATCCAGTTATTTGATTTATGTATTTAAGTAGAGACAGATTTAAAGTTGCAGGACCCCAGCCCTGGAGGATTGGAGTTTGACATCTATTAACAAGAGTGAAGAAAAAACAGAAAAAACATCTATGATGACTATTGGTACGTGTGAGTGACCGATGCTAGAGTCAGAGTCATTAAGTCAGTCACTGCACTTTAGAAATCTTTCATTGGCTTTGAGTTTTTAAGATTACTGACGCAAAGTCCAACATTTTTGACTAAAGTAAAAACAGCAAAGCTTAATGCACTTACATTTGATCTTTGTTTATTTTATGAACCAATTTTTGCACAGGAAAAAATCAACATCATATGCAGATTTGTGTCTAAACTAAAAACAATTCAATGTACCAAGACCATTTCCTTTCACCATGGGAACTACTTCTGAAAATAAACTCTGTGGTTTGAGACCAGAGTCTTAGTATCTCTGGTGCCCAGTTCTTTTGTTTTGTTTTTTTAATCCTATTTTTATATGGATTAAACTCTTTATTTTATCTTTCATTCCCATTTCCTACCTCCCTTTATTCTAAATCACATTCAAACCAACCATCTCCCATCCTGCCTGTTTATGCCTGCCTCTCATTTATGTTTTATTTCATGCCTTGCCAAATTTAAAAACTGTGCAAGATTGTATTTCATGGATAACTTGGAAACTTAATTTGTAAACCCACTAGATTCGTCAAATTCAGGCACCGTGTAATGCTCCCCCTGCTAAGAATCAGGGTTAATGCTTGATGGCCCGAACGCTGAACTGATTGGTACAGGCAGCATTATCTTCACTGTTTACTCTGTGACTTCATGCTCTGCACTTTTCTTCTCATAGATGAGCTTTTCTTGTTTTTTGGTCTTTTTGAGAGTAGAGATAAGTTTTTTCCTCAAACATGATTATGGGACATGACATCCAGATACCATCCCAGAAACAAATCTTTTGTAAATGGATTGTGCTTTTGACAAGATCAGAGAATATTAACTGAGGCCACAACAGTTCAGTCACTCAGAAGAGGGTTTTATCAGATTCACTCGTAATTCAGGAATAGAAAAAATACGTTTAAAATAATCAGAATGTTTAGGCAGAAGTTTGCCTTAAAAAGAAACAAAATGATCGCCAGCTGATATTCTGCTCTGAGCTTCTGCAAGTCTGTTTTGTTTGAATTTCAGTGATAGAAGGGTACTGAACTGAAATCAGAACATAAAGAAATAGATTATTTACATTAAAAAATACTAAAACACAAAACAAAAATGAAGAAAACATGAGTGATTGTGACTAGACTTATTTGTTATGTTACTGCATGTTTTTCTGTTAAAGGTTTTGAAAAAGAAACCGACTCAGTCAGTAGAGGATTCAGCTTGGAAATCAAATCAGTATCTCTAGCCAAGAGCAAGCTTCTATGGTGATGAGCTTTGGGTCATGACCGAAAGAACGAGATCACGGATATAAGCGGCCGAAATGGGTTTCCTCCGCAGGGTGGCTGGGCTCTCCCTTAGAGATAGGGTGAGAAGCTCGGTCATCCGGGAGGGACTCAGATTAGAGCCGGTGCTCCTCCAAGTCGAGAGGAGCCAGTTGAGGCTCAGGCATCTGGTCAGGATGCCTCCTGGACCGCCTCCCTGGTGAGGTGTTCCGGGACCCAGGACACGCTGGAGGGACTATGTCTCTCGGCAGGCCTGGGAACGCCTTGGGGTTCCCCCGGTGGAGCTGGAAGAAATGGCTGGGGAGAGGGAAGTCTGGGCCTCCCTTCTAAAGCTGCTACCCCCAAGACCCGACCCCGGATAAGCGGAAGAAAATGGATATGGATGGATGTGGATGGATGGATGGATGGATGGGTGGATGGATGGATGGATGGATGGATGGATGGAGGATCTCTAGCCAGAACAAATAGATCTGACTTTAATCTACTTTTTTTTAAAAGTAAAAATACTACTACTAATAATAATGTTTGATATGTTTGATTTTTCCAGAACAGTATAATACTTGTGCTTGAGTCTCACCTTCACAGCTGCTCAGCTATTTTTAGACTCTTACATTTCTGGCTGTAAAACAGATGTGTGAAACTGAGTGTGCACAAGTGTAACAGGGATCATTACATGTCTGAGAGCTGGGCTAATTGACAGTAATGGGTTGTTGCAGTGGGAGAGGTGACTACTGAAGGGGGCAGCAGGACCCATTTTTGTTTGGCAGCTTCTGCAAAGACCACTCTGCTAAAAGGCTTCATTAACACCACTTTTCAGTGCCCCATAAAAAAGATTTATGCGTTTCAGTTTTACAGTTACCATCATCAGCTGAAAAGTCTTTCACTACCTTATATTTTTATGTACAATGTCCTGATCCCGAACAAAATGGTCAGACAATAACTTGACGTGATAGAAAGAAGAACTGCAGAAAAGTCATAAATGGACTTTTTCTCCATCCATATGTGTAATGGAGATGAATAAGAACTTTTGCATATTTAGTTTGCATAGTGCAAACTAAATATGACAACTAAAGGTTGGCATGGAGATGATTAAAACCTTATTCATCTCAACACACTTGTTGACCCCTTTGGTTAAGATGTGGTAAATGAATTAAAACGATGCATTTTCCACATTTATGCAAGCTTGCACTGAAAGAAAAAAAGTTAACATTTGAGTAATTTTATTGAATCAGATCAACAAAACGCATCGCACCCATTACAATTTTAAATTCTTAGGCACTTTATTCATTTATGTTCAACTTTAGCTTTCCATGTCTAAGAACTTTTATTTTGAAACTTGTGATGAGTGTTTCTGTGGGGCAATAATATTAGGAAAAAAAGCAGCAACCATGCTAATGAAGGGAATTGTAAGCCTGGGTTCACTAATAAAGAACTTTAGTAATGGATCTTTGGCACACCAGTTATTCCTGAAACTTTAAAACTTTTGCACACATCTAAAATTATGCCAATAATGCTTTATAGTTTCTAATCAAGTACCACAATCAATTTTTAGTAACATTTAAACATCTTTCAGTAAAATGACAAACAAAGTCCAAAAGTGTTTTCGTCTTTTATTTGTCAGTGAATATTGGGAAACCTATAAAATATTTTCAGTTCTGAACAGAAAAGCCAATTTTCATTAAGGATTACCTTCCTATACGTATAGCACCCAAATTAATTAGGTTTCTGTTGAATACAGTTCATATCCAGGAGGCTCTGGGGGCACGTCATTGGCTCATGTGCAGCGCAGGGCCACAGCAGCAGTGACTCGAGCTAATATAAATTACACCTACCAGCCCCGCACCACAGCTCCATTCCATCAACACGCACACCGAATAACTCATGCTTTGTCAAGCTGGAAATTTACGATTATTTCCACACAAACGCACAATCCTTGAAGGCTCCCCCCACCCCCATTTTCCCCCAGTAAGCATTATATTCATTACATTTAGTTTGGGAGTGGTTCCCCAGGTAAATCGATTGAACTGTGAATTCAATGAACATTGCTTTCTAATTTGACTTGAGTAAGTGGGTGACAAATAGTCCGGCCAGAAATCAATGAGAAAAATTATGTAAACAAAAAGGAAGGAAGAGGGGCAGAAAAGCAGTGAAATGTAAATATGCTGGAGTCATTTGCATACTGCAAACTAAATACGTAAAAGTGTATATAGTCTGACACAACCCAAACTAGATGACGCATCCAAGAAAATCCTGTATGTTTGTACAATAAGGAATATAAACCTCTAGATGGGAATTATAGATGAACTGTATAACCTTGCAATCTGTCACTCTACTTCACAATCTGAGGTACAACTAGATCAAACTGAAACAAAAAACAAATTAAAGCTGCATAGACGGCTATATCAAGCATTCAATAACTGCAGGAGACCAAATATTCCATTATTTCTCTCTCAGGAGGCTTTTGTATAAAGAAGAAGAGTGTGAGTGTGAGCCAGTGGCCAGCTGTGATCTCACCCTGTAAAATCAGTCATTCATATCAAATACTGTCAAAGTGTTTTATTTCCACACATGTTTTTAATCTATTCTGCCAATCACTCGTAAGGTACTGTAACACAATTAGCACATTAGTGTGAAGTCAATCAATTACAGATTTTATTCTTATGTTAATCTGCAAAAAATATGGTACAAAAAAAACCCACCAGAAAAATTATGTCTTTCCAATGACTTAGTCAAGTTGGTTAAAAATACACACGTATTAAAAGCTGTGCAACTTTTTGCTGTCAGAGGTTTGAGAAAGTGTGTCTAAATAATATAAATTATTCCAAGTAAAACTCAGGATAATTAATATACTGGAACATATTGTGCAGAAAGGTAATAGTAATTCTTTTTTATTTTCCTCTTGGGATGCCTAAAAGTGGCGGACGGCCAATTGAAGACGCAAGGGCACCGCCCCATCGCTCACTACTCAGCACAATACCTTGGATAAGATGGAAAAATAGAATTGATAAAAATGAAATGATAAAATGAAAACATCTTGAAGCATATGCATATATTCTTTTAGTTGTGTAAGATAAATATTTTACAATTAATGGTGAGTAAAGCTGTTGTGTGGATCAACGTTGTCTGATTGGCGACGTACTTCTGCCTGGGGCGTAAAAATATTTGCCCATAGATTCTCATTAAAAGTTGTATGTGCAGCAGCTTTTCTTCAATACAACAGATAGGAGCATTCTGGGGTGCACCACTCCTGCACCCAGTAAAAAAAAAAAAAAAAAAAAAAAAAAAAGTAAAAGTAATGAACTTATAAGAATCCATCAGAGTGGTATACCTCTGGGTCTTTTTACACATACATATTTACATAAATGAAAATGTTCACAAATTTGGATAGAAATGCCCGACAGAGGTTCAGGCAGAAAATGAAATGATTACCAGTGAAAAATACACCTGAGCTAAGAAAGACAACATTTTCTCTTGGTGGATGAAGAAAGTACGTGACTGTGTGTGTGTGTGTGTGTGTGTGTCCTACTGCTCATTAAGCAGCATGAGCCCTACTACATCTCTATAGGGGGGACTAAGCAGCTAATCATTCTTAGATTACAACCTAATACTGCTACACATACCAGTGTCAAACATCTTTGTAAGTACACGGGCTCACATAGAGAGCCCTATTGTCTCCAAATGGAGTTCCTCCTTCCACTTTCAGGGATTTACACTTTTCTTTGCACACACTTTGGCGTATGGTTTTAAGACAAATCCTTAAAAAAATAAACCCTACAAGGACACGTAAACGGAATGCTAAGGATTTGATTTAATATTTAAACCATCAGGGCTCCGGTTGCCAAGCACCTCTCTTAGGGCTTGAGGACTCCTACTTGTAATTGGATATTGGACTTCCTCCCAAACAGACCATAGATAGTTCAGATTATTCTCAGTATCAGAGTCCCTCAGGGTTGTTGGGTGATTAGCTGTCCCTGTTGACTCTCTGCACACATGATTGTACACAAAGATAAAAGGGAGACATTTTGTAAGCGCTCTCAATGACGCCAGCAGACTGAAAATAATGGTCAGAGTTCATTTCAGGAGGAAATTAATAACCTCAGAAGCGACGAGTTCCAGGTTTCTGGGAATCGATATCAGTTCACCTGCTATGGGGAAAGAAGTTGCAACACTGGAAGACGGCTAATGAAGCTAAATTACAGAGATATGCTCTTAACTGTGATTTGTTAGCATGTGCCAAACATTAATAGCATAAGAAAGATGAGAATCAGGAGAATACTATAAACAAATCTCACTCTTAGCTACAGCCCTCACACTTAACCTGGAATCTAACTGTGACGGTGCTGCATCGCTTTCTTTCCTCAGGCTCTGGGGTTCACTCTTGAAACTACATTGTTTAAGCAACCAAGTTTATAATTTTTTGACTGGATGATTTGCTTTAACTTTTCACTGTGAAGCGTCAAAAGCCCTGCATGATGGAAAGTGATGTAAATCTTTCATCTTTAACAAAATACTCTTTCTGTAGAGAAGACAATACAAATACATTTGCACTCTTGACGCTTTTACATCTTGTGTCATCAAAATCCCCAAATTCTACATATTTTTTTTGCAGTTTCATGTGAAAGCTTAATTAATAGTGGTACTTTGATGAAAATACAAAAACTATTGAATGCATTTATTTGAAAAATTTTAGTTAAATCAAATCCAGAACATTACCTTAAGAATTCACCTAATTAGTAACCATAGTCCATCTGTGTATAATTCAATATGAGCATTTTGTGAAGACCGAAGGGGTTCTAAAATACTAATGAACAGTGTCATGTAGACCGACAAACAAATCAGAAAGATCTAGACTAAAGTCGTGCAGAATCAGGGTTAGTTTACGAAATATATTAAAGCTTTCATCTTCTCATGAAGCACTGTTAATCTATCATCCAAAAATGGAAAGAGCACACCACGACGCCAAGCCTACAGAGATATGACCATTCACTTAAATTGAGAGACCAAGCAAGGAGGTCATTAATCAGAGAAACAGCAGAGGGTTATGGTAATTCTGGAAGAGCTATAAAGACCCATAGATCAGAAGGGAAAAAATGTTGTTTGCTTTCTTCCTCAATTAATATAGAAGGAAAAGAAAATACATGCAAGAACGCGCAAGTCAGACAAGGACAAGTTTTTGGCCGATGTGCAAAATGCTGTGTGGGGAAAACTAACGATATATAGCCTCTGACATAACATCTCCACTTTGAAACACGGTGGTGGTGCCATGATGCTGTGGGGGACGGGACATCCATTAGAGTTGGTGGGAAGAGAGATTCCAGTCAATCTGACTGAATCTGAACTGTTTTGCAAAAAAGGAGAATGGGCCAAGCTCAGTCTCTATATGTTCAAATGTGTCCAAATCAAACATTAAAAACATGCAACTCAGATTGAAGGGAAACGTGCTTCCAAAAAGTGATGACTCAGCGAGATTGAATGCAAACATTTTTCGGATTAAAAATTCTTAAAGATGTCACAACACTTTACAATAAAGTGTTATACGACTGTCCCAATAAAACGAGGTGTTGCTAAAATATCTGGACAAGTCAAACGGGAATGAATATTTTCAAAAGGCAATATCCCTCGGTAGTAAATCTAATCTATTTTTACTTAACGTTGCAATGCCACGTACATTTTTAACATAATCATTATGTTGTGTTTACACCGGTGCCTGCGTGGGTGTATCCTTGAGGCAAAAGACTTCAGAACCTTACTCAAGAACATACATTTCCAGTCATTTTGTCTGTCATTCCAATCTTTCATACAGTACAGCCGTATCATTCATACACTCTGAAGCAACTGCCTGGGAGCTTTAGTCTCCAAGGATGGCAGAAGAGTGTTCACTGCTTCCAAGGAAGAAATGCAAAGACGTAGTCAGAGCAAGACAGCTATCTGCTTCACAGCTTGCAGAGCGCCACACTGCCACCAACACTGGTCTGAAGGCTTCAGTAATGAGCATCATTCAGCTCCCAAAGTCAAGAGGAGTGAGCAGAGAGACTGGAATGGTTAGGATGTTATAGAGATAAAAAAAAGCAGTAAGTGGAAAGAGTGGACATAATGAGAATAAGAGGGTATGAAAGAGGCTCTGTTGGGTGCACAGTCCATTTCACTTCGGAAACTTGTGGTTTATTCCCCTGTTCAGCTGTTGCACACATTTGAAAGAAGCCTTTAGGGAGCACTGCTCAAAGAGTCCAGACCTCTGCTAAGTCCTGCTGTCCTGGCTGGAAACACTCTGTGACCACCACCATCCCAAGGTGGAAAAAGCTTCACCAGTTTAAGTCAAATGGAAAGGCAACACGACAGAAAAACGCCCTCTCCCTCCTACGCACAAATACACAAAAAAGAGTGCATGCATGGCTACACATGCACACAAAAATCTAAGGAAGCAATAACCTAAAGCTAGGTCAAGCAACAGATGAGAGCTCTGCAGTAAACTTTCAGGTCTGTAAATGCATCAGCGGTCTAAGAGCTGAAGCCAGGTCATCCAGTAAGAGGATCGACTATCAAAGAAAGAAGTAGATGGTGGAAGCTTTTGACTCGGTGGCTTTAGGTGGAGGGAGGTTACAGAGTCAAAGTGAGGATCTAAAGAGAGATGAAAATGATGAGAAGAGACGAGGAATCATTCAGTAGAAAAAAGGAGAAGAAAAGAAGAGCAGAAAGACATTGGACATCAAATATTATTTTTAAGTTTTATTGTTTTTAAAATTTACGCATAAAAAAAACACCTAATACTAACATTACATCAGACTAAACATTTCTTGTTTGAATTCCTGTTTATTACAACAGATATGAAAAGGTAAAGGACTGAGTCTCACAACACAGCCAGAGCCTTGGTGGACCTTCACAATGTGCATAGATCAGAAAATACTGTTTTATACCCAATTATGTCCTTTCTGGAAGAAACTGAATTACACAGAGGCAAACTTTTTACAACCATGACTTTTAAAAGAGTCATCAATCTACACTCCTCGTGTTTCCGCTACAAACCCCAGAAGGGCTTCAAAAAGCTCGCCTGGGAAATCCGAGATTGCATGATAAGGCCAGCGATTAAAAGAGTGAATGGAGTCACATAAAACACTGTAGCATTAGATCAACCCTCCTACTGTAACTTGAGTGAGAAAACTCGACTTGATTGGTTTCAGAATTAAATCCACGTTTTGTGTGCATGCATTGCCATAAATAATACATCTTGACTATTAATACATCTAGATCAACATAGCTAGTATTTTGAACAAAAGTTATCTGTGTTGGTGAAATATTTTTGAAAATATGGAAAATGTTCCTGCTATAGGTAAAACATCTTGCTTTGCCTTACCTGGAGTTGAGTAAAGGAGCACATTGAGAACAGGAAGTGTTCACATTCAAGCAGTTTTAGTCCACCAAGGGAAGGTTGGAAGAGAGAGAGAAAAAAAGGAGAAAATAATATTAGTAATGGGATTCTGAAACATTTACAGAACAAACTACTTTCAAGTGTTTCATTTCTCATCCAAGTTATGATCAAGTAAATTCCTCAAAATCACAATTACCAAGTGCTAAAGGCACGGGCTTAAAATACGGAAATGGGTGTGAATACATTTATAAGGCGATACAATTCATTATGAACACACATAAAGACAATTAGCAACCATTAAACTGCACTAAGACCCAGATCCAAATTTTGATGTGTGTGGGAGAAGTCACAAAGCAGCACGTTACATATTACAGATGACAATATCACTCATCAGAGCTTCAGTTATGTACAAGGGCTGCCTAATACAGTCATTGGCACCCGCTGTGGATCTCTACTCCATCCCGCCTCTTTCCTCTTCCTGCCCACTCCATCCCTCCTCCTTGCCATCATTATCACTGCCACCAGATACCAATGATGCAAGAAAAAAAATGTGATGTGGTCTCAACATCCCACATCACCTACCAGAGAGAAAGAGCAAGACAGACTGGGAGGGAGCTATAAAGAAGAGGTAAAAAATAAAACAAAACAATAGGCAAGAGACCGACTGTTAACGCTGAGCGCTGAGAGAGTGGGAGCAGAACAGACCAGGGAGGAGAAGCGGGTGGAGGGATGGGGCACAAATGGAAAGGAAAAGAGATGGAGAGATCCAAGTCGTTATGAGACTGATGTATAATAAACTGCATGAAGATGCCTTCGGGGGGAAGGACGTTATTTTCTGGCTCAACACATAGTATCTAAACAAAGACCAGGCAGACAAGTTAGACAGATACCACTCTGAACTGGGAGTGACTCATAGCTCTATTCATATTTATGAGGATCCATACAGCAGCAGCAATGTGCACTAAAAAAAATGTAATCCGTCTGCCGTCTTCCTTTGTGTCAGTCTGATCGATTAATAATTACTTAAATTGCACAACGGGGCAAAATAACAGGTGACATATAGCAGATCTTACTGGGCTTTCTATGGCAAAATCAAAGCAAGTCATCAAGGTTGTGTAGTGCATTTAAATTATATATGAGATCATGAGGAGTATTAGCAGCAGTTGGGATTTAGTGATGTGAAATACTGTGCCACCGAAATATGTCATGTTATTCTGATTTAGCAGCTTTCCCACTTCACACAGACCAAAATGTAGGGTAGTCTGACAATATAGCTGGTGTTTAAAGTTCATCTGAGACCATAATTGATTGTCACTGCAAGTAGCTGGAAAAATGTATTAAAACAAAAGATAAAAAGGATTGTTTTTTTATTAATAATACAAGTTTTGTGGCATCTTCAAAAATTATTTCACTTGAGGTAGACAAACAAAAGATAGCTTTACTGTAAAAGTTTATCTTGCCGTAGAGTAATTTGTACATTGTAATTGATGCAAAAAAACAATGTAGATAATTTAGACAACTAAAACCACACTGGAGTTACAGAAGATGTCGACTAAATCTTTAAAGTGTTACATCTAGTATCAGCAATTTTACAAAATAGTTTTCCATTAAAGTGTGGCTGTACTCCTTTGAAAGAGTTTATAAAATGTCTGTGCTCAATTTGGTGTTAAAGTCAGTTTACACAACAGTTGTTTGCATGGAGTCCTTGAGTTTGTAGAAATGTTTCCTCCTGAGATCACAAGAATTAGCAGTGGAAAGTGACAACTTCCTTTACTATAAGTAATCTGCCTCGTTCTTTCAGTTTTCGCATGACTGTACAACATAGTTAAACTAAATCAAATGTAAAATAATTTGGTTAATTATTATACTGTGTGTATATATTGATATAGTTTATGGTTTTATCACACCTGCTTGCATTTCCATCCACTATATTTGGCTTAAGTACTTCACCACATTTGAAGGTTAAACTAGACGTCTGTTTCTGTCTTAATAATTTATTTCCGTCTCCAAATCCCCCCAAAAATTGTTTCATCTCTGCTGCCATGCATCAGGCTCTTTCCCCTCTCCTTGATCTTTATCTCACCACGTCTCCCTCCATCACTCCCTCTCCCCACGGATCATCCATTAACTATCAGCAGGGTTGCCGAACAGTAAGAAAAATCAATGGCTCAGACGTCTCCCCCCTTAAACACCAGTGATTTTCAGATCCAATTTAGGCGTACGAGTTTTAAGAGGATTTTATTGATGACATGGGCACAGTGTGAATTAATTCATGAATACGAGTGGGGAAGGGACAGAGGTTGGTGGGGTAAGTGGGAGTCCCACCATTCCAAGTGCAAGCCCTTAACAGCTCACAGAGGAGAAAGGGTGGATTGATGGATAAACAGAAACAAAACTGCTTTAAAGCCACTGCTTCTTAAAAATAAAATCACAAGAAAATAAAAAACAGGTTTAAATTTATGTGAGCCTCTCTCTTCCACATTCGTTTCCCCCCAGCCTATTTTTTTTTGGGGGGGGGGGGGAGATTACAGCACAATGTATCTGCCAGTGGAGACAGCAGCAACACGTTGCCATGACCCAAATACAGCAGAGTGCTATGATGATTGGCTAAGAGAAGGAGCTGGGTGGGGGTGTAGTGTGCAGCACATCAGCAGCAGCAGCACCTTTGAAATTCAAACATTTACATAAGCATTTTTTTTTTTAATGGACTAGCTCCATTTTATAATTTCCTATCCCCTCCCTACCTCCTCTCTCACCTGTTACTCCATCAACTCCACTTTGTCGTTTCGCATTTTCTCCTATATTTTGTTTATTTTACACTTACGGGCCGAGAGAACAGGATGGGAAAGTCTGAAAACGGTGGGAAAATGCAGACGACATTGGTCAGCATCAATTAAAGCAGTGGCATTAAATTGTTTGGGATTGTATAAAGAGTCAGTAACACACTTTAAACATCTACACTTTACTGCAGCTGCAATTTCTTGATCACTCCAGACATTCACTATTCCCACTTCCATTAACAGCTCGTTAGAAACTGAGTTAACTATCGAATTTCATTTTGCCCTAATGGTGTTTAATCTGTAAGTCCTCAGAGGACTGATGTCCATAAATATTAGGCATTTCAAGGAAGGAAAGGCTTCCTTAACCTTTACCTTTATGTTTGCTTCTATGCGTGTTTGTTTGTTTTTTTTTAAAAAAAGGGTGTTTGCCTTTCATGCCACGCGTTTACATACCATGCTCATTTCCTCTATTTGCCTCTCTCACATGTTTTGCTCTTCCTTTTGTTGAAGGTGAATTTCAAGCAATTCGCATCTACTTCATCAAAATCACAGATCTGTAAGAAATCAGTCAATCTGTACTCTAAGACCAATGCCAGTGACTATCTGTGTACTACTAAAGCAGGTTTAAAGATGAGGTCTCAAAATTCAAGCTGAAATATCCTCAATGAGTTATCAGGTTTCTTTTGATCCAAGGTATCAGTTGGATTTCTAAATCAAGTTTGTTTTTTCCACGTCAGGTAGGAAACTCGATTTCTGCCCGTCTATTGTTTGTGTCGGCTAAACCCTCAGGTGGACGTGTGATTATTTTCTTCATGAGACTTCCCATCTGTCTGTATCACGTAACCTGCTCATCCAGCAGCGCTCAGATGTCCACATACATCCACTTGCTAAAAAACAGAAAACAAATGTCACTAAAGGGGATGTATCATGTATTTTTCAGGAACATAGTTTCATATTATAGCACAATTGAGTAACTATGCTAACTTCAGTTATAAAAATGCTGCAAAAATCAAACGTGACTTTAAAAAACCTTTGCAACTACTACTTTGCAAATTAACACATTAAAATTGGGCCTCTGTCTTTTTAAGAAGATCCCGCTCAAACACTCTGTCTTCAGCACGCCATCACAACCTTTCACCATTAAGCCTTTAACAAGGATTTGACCAGTGTTTCAAGGTTATTTTAAGCTCAGCAGATGCATAATTCCACCAGGTGTTTGCTAATTGCTGCTGCTAGTTTGAAGGAGCTGAGTCGAGCAGTGTCAGGCTCTGCTACACAGAAACTCGGCTTGGAGTCTGCAGCTTCAAGGAGGAGTTGTGTTGAAAAAGACGAAGTTTGGGGAAAGCAAATGTTTAGACAGCCCCAAACGGCTGCAACAGGAGCTGAGGCAAAAGTTCTGACTGCATGAACCAGTCTGCGCTAATCCTCAATGCTGCAATAACTTTCAAGTATCACCTGGGGCCATTCAGTGGAGTTTGGGAGTTTTCCCTTTGCATTGAACTTGTTAACCACCTATTGCAAATGTGTTCAAAGTGAACAGATTAAATCTCAAAAACCTCAGTTTCTTGGTACTTGTTCAAGCCTCAGTATAAACGACCGGAGTCATCGTGAAAGAAAGCAACCCCAGAGATGGCAAACATGCAAGTTCCTTCAAGAACACAGAACAAGCCCCACACATCTCCATGTGAAGCTGCATAGCAGCGAGTAAAAAGCACCAGAAGGAGGCATGTAGGTGCCACTATATGCACTTCATGAAAGTTAAACTTACGCATAGCTTTATACTTTGGATAGTGAAAGAACTGAATAGATGCAAACCTGAGCTGATGACTTTCTAGAGTAGCTGTCCGTGAACGCAGATACCTTTCAATCATCACCATGTTTATCGTGCAAAAACAGACCAACCTCAGCTTACAGCTTGGGAAAACCCTGCAGGTTAACTGTGCACAAACTTAAGTCTGCAGTCAACCCTGCCACAATGAGGCTGCAGGGAACAGGGTATTTATAGAGCACAGCAACCTCTTCCTCTGCCTTTCATTTCCTTTTACACAGACTAAGCTTGTTGTTATGTCTTGAAGAAAAGTAAAATCAAAAGAAGAACACCTTCAAAGTACTGCAATGTGATCACAAGGACACCTTGTTGTGTGTTCTCCCCCCATCCCCTTCTCTTCCACCAGCCCGCTCAGTGTTTTTTTTTCTTTCCCAGGGGATGCAAATGAGGCCAAATTTTTCCTCTTATGCAATTTAATCTGAGTGATGACGCAGGCGGCTGCTTACAAAAGAAGGGGGCTACCTCTCTCAGACAGCAAGAGGCTTTCTTTATTCCTAGTAGATTTTGCAAAACAGCCCAACATTAATTCAAAATCATGATGTATTGTGAAAATACCCCCCCCCCCCCCCCAACATGAGGAGAAACGTTAAGTAGGAGAAATATATGGCCACAAATTCATGACAACACCAAAAACTACATGTGAAAATCTATGGTTCACATGTTGGAAAATTTCCACATGAGAAAAAATAAAATAAAAAATCATGTGTTTACAGTACACACTAAAACGTTTATGCAAATAAAAACGTTTGCTCAGTTTTTACAAAACTGTCATTTCATCAAGAGAGAAAACAATTGACATGTTAAGGGTTTCGTATCCGTTTCAAATGTTACAGTTTAATATAATTTCCACATTTAAAAACATTCCTTTAACCTACTGAATATTTCATTTTGTCGGAATGATATAGTTCGACAAAATGAAACAATGTGAAACAAGCACATTGTTTCACATTACTACACAATATAATGTGAATTATTGAAGCAAATATGGGAAACATTCCAAATGTGGATGATTAAAAGAAAAAATATTAAAGTTACTGTAAAATACATTTTTCATATATTTTTCATTTTTATATATTTCAATGAGGTTTATTGTTTTTATAATAAACCCCATTGTATTGTGATATTATTTGTCAATGGTTTTATTGAAACTAATTTACTTTCTGACTCTAAGAGATTAATGTTTTTCATGTTGATACATAACATAGAAATTCTTCAAAAACCAAATGTTGAGTTTTAGACAGCTTTTACATATCTCACTTGTAATAATGTGATTTTACACATGTGTGTTTTTCCACTTGGACATTTTTAAACAAACCATCAGCATTAAAACAACATCTCTAATAACCAAACATGAGAGAGCTTGTCCTGTTCCGACATGCCTTTTACTCTTTAAGGACTAACTGCATGAACACTGTCAGTTTGGTTAGTTTCACTGTTGTACTCAAAAATAAACTTATTTTTTGCAACAGTTGGTTTTTTTCTGTATAAGCCTGAAGGTGAGTTAATAAGTTTATCATTCCACTTTCCATCTGCGCGCCTGCAAACATTTGACATGGATGGTCACACTCTGAGCAACATGAAAGGCCAACCACTTGGCTCAAACTTACATCAGTAGCCAGGAGGAGTGCCCAAGGCAAACCACTGCTTCAGAGTCACAGGCACCACCCTGTAGGTGTGTGAACATATATGCACCCCACAAACCCCCACATTTCTGTCTGCGCCTATCTCTTTTTCACATCAACACCCAGACTCTCTGAAACTTGGGTCATAAGGGCAGCCAGAGGAGGATGCAAGTGTGTGGGTGTAAGCTGGGAAGTACTTGGTGTCTGACTTACAACCCAGACTCATCGTGAACAGCTGCAGAACTGAGTGAGCAATATGATAAGACAGAGCAGGGAGAAATTGTTTTTTGCGAACACAAGGACCTTGTACTGAAATGGAAACAGCATTAATAAGAAAAACCCAGAACCAAGTGAGTATCTACAAGGGGCACAAAGGGGCAGAAAAAGTAAAGCATCCATAAACTGCTTGTGAAAGGACCTTTAAAACATGGTCAATCTTTCTCTCTTTGGTCTGTATTTTGGAGAAGATGAAGCTCACTTTTTTCTGAGCCTGGTACAACCAGATCAATAGCACTCCCAGAGCAAACCTATTATTTTTCAAAAGACTCCAACAAGAAGGGGGGAGAGGAAAGAATAAGAAAAAGAAAACAGTGGATTGAACAAGGATGTCTTTATCTTCTGCAGCTCTGACCAAAACACCAAAAAAAAAGTACAAATATTTTTGCATGTAAGAATCTTTAAAGCACTCAATCCCTGAATGGCGGATGCTATCCACCATTTTATTTTTAACTCAAACATTGACAATAAAACTAAGTTTGGTAATTAAGTATGGATTTATACAACAGGGATTCGCAAAACATATTTTTAAAACCACAGTAAAGAAACAAAATTCACATTGTGCATTCTGATCATTGAGGTTGAAGACTTCACAGGACATTTGAGTGCAACAAGCTCAATCTTACTTGGTCAAATCAGAGTGACCGTGACTAAGTCTAAGTCATGCTATAAATAGAGAAGCTGGAACAAATGGTTACAATTACGGTGTCCCATCCCTGCCAAACACCGGAGGAGCATAAGAAATCACAACAGTGCATATATTAATCGAAAGCACGCATAGATCTGATCATGGCCACATTTCCTTTTATCCGTAGGCCCATGAATGCCGCATGGTAAGCAGAGAGTAAAACATGCTCTCTGCACCAATCCGTATGTCAGAAAATTGCACTCACTCTCCTTTAGTGTTTGGCTGGATTTTCAACTCAAATAGAATGACAGCCAGCATGGGAATTTACCTAATGGGAGAAGAACATGTTGTGGATTCAAAGCGTGGAAGATGAAGAGAAGATGGGGAGGACAAGGAGGAAGGGAAAATATAAGTTTGTTGATTTTACCTTTATTTTCTTTACTTTCGTATTCTTTTTTTTTGTCTTTCCTTGCCACCTCTTCTCTGATTAGGCCAAGTCCCATGCTGGCTGTCACCAAATTTCAATTGAAAATCTGGCCAGTCACTTCACTCAAAAGGATTCCCAACGGACAAACACGGCCACTAAACACAGAGAGGGAGTGTGATGTTTTGTTATGCAAAAAACTATGTTAAGCTTGTTTGATTGGTTTTATAGAAGACACTAGCCAGTAGCCTTTAGGATAAAGAAAGTCATTGCAACTTGATATGTGCATGCCAAGGTACCAAATTACATAATACCCAGTAGCATTCCCATTCTCTGTGTGCACTACTTAGTATTTTTCTGTAGTATAAATGATGCAAAGGACAGAGCAAGAAAAAACAAGCAAGCAAGAAAAGCAAAAATCAGGCATCACATCTGGTGGTACAGAGAAAAAACACGCCAAACTTACAGCTAGATTTTGTTACCCCTAACATGTTTTCATTTTAGGGGTTACATGAAAACGTGAAGGAATTTATTCGTGGGGCATTGTTCTGAAAATGGGTATGCTTTTCAACCAATTTCCTGGAAAATGTTTACGAAACGCATGTTCAAGCCCAACACACAAATAAAACACATATTTAACGACAAATATTTCTTTACAGATGAAACTGCTTTGGTTTCTTGGTTGGCTCATGTTTGAAGTCATTCGCCCCCGAGTTATACCAGGCATAACCTACTATATGGAGTTGCTTT
The DNA here is from genome assembly GCA_033032245.1 of Poecilia picta. Classification (NCBI taxonomy): domain Eukaryota; kingdom Metazoa; phylum Chordata; class Actinopteri; order Cyprinodontiformes; family Poeciliidae; genus Poecilia; species Poecilia picta. Next base: position 16,349,475 of record CM065358.1, read on the forward strand.
GATGCAGCAGTCTATTTGATGCAGCTTACACCTCCAGCTTTTTATGTTCAGTGCTGGCGGCTTCAAACATTATTACCTTCTTCCTTTTATATCTCACACCTGATGCACATATTCACAATGACAAAACATTTACTGTGATGCTGCAAAAATTTCAGTAAAAAACTGTAAAAAAAATAAAAATAAAATTATCTTTTCATGACTAAAAAATCAAATGGACCAATTGTTCAAAGATTAAATGTACAACATTTATTGCCATAAATCAAAAGATGTTTTATTTCATCTTCAAAAGTTTACAAAAATAAATTAGCTACAGGAAATGCTAAAAAAATACCACTTGCTACAATAATTTGGTAACCCTGCTCTGAACACTCTAGATGAGTCTTCTACTGAATGCTCTCTATCTCAATCCAAAATCTGCTAAAAACCGATTTATATTTTGAAAACTGTAATTTACCCCATTAGAAATCTCAATAGGTTTATATGCTCTCCAATCATTAAAGATTAAAGTTATTAAGGATCAATTTAGAATTAAAATATAGATTTTTTTTTACCTCACTGTGTATGGTGTAAAGAAAAATGTGTCGAGCAGGTGAATCAGTGATTTTGTTAAAAACATCCCCTGACATGGGGATCCTACCTCACAATGAATAAACATGCAAAACTAAAACAGTTTCTAAACTGTGGTAATAAAACAATTTAATTTTAAGCACTTTTGTGCATCTATATCAGCAGTCTCAACAAATTCACACATCCTAGTGTTTTACTGCTTCCACCTTATGAGGCTCCAGAAGTCCCATAATGAAAAAGGAGACATTCTTTCTTTTACATTTTTGGAACTTTTGAGTGTAAGTTCGCTCTCACACACCACCACAACATGCACAAGTTTATCCAACATTTAAAAAAAGAAAAAAAAAGATGTTGATTCAAGCAAAGATGGTGCTCAAGCATTCATTCGTCACTCGGTAAATTCTTCCGACTCCACACTCAATGTTTTGAAGCTTGTAAGCGTATCTGCATATCTTATTTTCCACTTCTATCTGCTCCCCATTTCAAGCAACGTGCCGACATCCTAGCAGAAGACACCAGGAAAACAAGTGTGAGTGGTGAACTCTGGGAAAAGTTTTCTGCTTCAACTTAACTTGTGTTCATCTTGTGATCCAAACAAGTTGGTGCTGAGATTAGAGGGGGAAGTGGTTATGCAATACCCTCTCGAAGATGAGCTCGACCAATGAACATTCTGATAGGAGACTTCTGCTTAGTAACATGATCGTGCTCAACACACAGGGGAGAGATGGAGAGGAAGGCACCGACAGAAGAGGGATGACTGACTAACGAGAGAGAGAGAGACACACAATGCTACAGTCATATTCTGCATGACAAATCTGTGTGACAAAATTGTGGCTGAATCTTTTGTTTGGAGTCAGCATGTGATCCTGAGACTTCTGGCTTTGATGGGAAGCAGGAAGGCATCAACACCTACCTCCACACCCACCTGTAGCTACATGCCACCGGTCTCCTGGGCAACAGGATGGGAATAACAGCAACGAGATGTGAAGGGTGATACCCAACAGAGCTGATTCTTTGTGTGAGCGACTGTGCAAATAAAAGCAATATTTACATAGTTCCTGTGTTGAAACTTTGGTTCAAAATTAAATCCATTATTAAACGTGTTCCACAGTAAATATTTGTGACAAAACCTATAAAGGATCGCAACCTCTATCCACATAATGCACCTGTGGTAATTCATCACTATTAAACCTAGTACAAATACACACAAGATTTGTTTTAGTAATTTTTTTTTTCAATTACATAAAGTGCACATAAGAGTCATTGGTATAATCATTTGCAAAGCACTGCATAAAATATAAACTACACATTATGAGTATATGATGCCTTGTCGTTTTGATCAACATCCTCATAGAGAACTAAATGCTAAAATACTGAAAAAGAAGCTATGTTTATTATATATATGTTTAATTAATTATATAAAAAAAAGCAAAACGATTGTGAACTGATGTATATTGTGTGGTTTTTAAAGGCAGAGAGAAGGGTTATGCGTTAAATAAGTACTAAAACATAAAGGATAATTCCACAGCTCCTTTTTACATTTAGTGTATAATTTCCAGTAATTTGTTTCCATAAGAACCTTATAGCGACTTAGACAGAACTTGTCAGGGTTGAATGATTTTACATTTAAACTCATTTTTAAAGACAAATTCTCATCACTCATACATTTCGCTAACTGTAAATCTTAACTGTAAATGATTTTGTTTAGAAAATGTGCAATCATGGAAGGATCGATAACTACAGCATCACTGGTTTTCGTGATGCAAAGGAAGAAACTAAATGTGTTTTTACTAATCTGCCGTTGCCTCCGTAATACACTAACTGTAGTGACTATGACATTTCTCTCAGACTGATGCTTTCACCCCAGCGCTCCATTTGTACAAGTAGCAAAATGCCTCATGTTGCCCTTTCTTCACCTCTCCATTTCCATGGCCTCCTCGCTCCGTCCTTTGCTCGTCCTCCTTATCACCTCGCGTCTCATCTATGACAGGACTCAGGAGTGCCGCTTCCAGGTCCTGATTTGTATCTCTCCAACACTCTCTCTTAGCTTGTTCCATCCCCTCTTCTGTCCCTACACAGGTCCCCTCCCTATCTGTGCTCTGCGGCTTTTCGTCCATGTCAGAACAGAAGCACACCCTGATTCGTATCTCCCCACTCTCGGAAGAATACACAATGTGAGACGCCCAACAAATGATACTCACCCTCTCTTCCTCGGTCTCCTTTCTATCTCTCCGTGTTTCTGTGATGCAAGTTAAAGTATGTATGAATTCACATGATTTAAGTTTCCGGCCCAAATACAGAAAATGCAATGCATAAACCTCTCTTTATCAGTGCAAAACACACGTTTATGGGCATTTTTGTAGCACACGTGTGCTCTGCATAAATGACATGGATCCATCCTCGTTTTCTAAAACATTGCTGCAAATAAGATGTGGCCTGCTATTTGCAAGAAAGTGTTATGCACAAACCCAGGTTTCTTTAAATGTGTCACATAAAAGTCATTACTTTTTTTGCCCCTCGCTGCTATTTCAGAGTGTGCAAGAATTTTTAATGAATATGCTTCAGGCTATGTTCACGGATTTGTTTGTTTCCCCTTTTTAACTTTGCAATTTTTGTCTTCATGCTAGTGCCAATGTTTCCATGTAAACACAAATATCAACACACTTAAAAACTGGAGTTTCACACACTAATTATTACCACAAATGTCAATTTTTGGCCCAATTGTCTCCATATCTGAACCATTTGGTTGTTGATTTCAGGTGACTTGTGAATTTATTGAGCTGGCCCTTCAACATTAGAGTATCCACCAGAGTATCCTTTCAGTTGAGCTTGAAGTTTTGAGGAAGGGATTAGTTTCTTGGTCAGCACCTTAACGTTGGACCGTGCAGTTTATGATCAGCTTGTGGCCTGGTCGGTTCCAGGGTTTTCTGAAGATCCCAATCAATTTCTTTTCATGACATGGTGCCAACATGGTGAGTACATCTAGAAAAGGAAAGTGCTCCCCAGGAAAAAAAATGCTGTAAGATACTAAGTATGAGGTGCACTAATGTTAATACACTTGATGTTTGAGTGCAACTTAAAAAGGTCAGCCAAGCTCCTGCATCTGCATCAGAGAATTAGCAAGCTTCCTGGACAACGTGCACTAATGCCATTTGTTTCAATATTAGCCGCGTGGACAAGAACAGCCCAATGATTGTGTGCTGTCGATCTGAGCTCCCCAGTCCAGATACACTTCCCAGGTGTGCAGTTTTGCACCATGCAACACGATGTGAATTAACGCAGTAAAATGTTAGTAATCCAACGGCTCAGTGAAGCAATGAAACAACCTGGGGACCCCCCTCTCCATTAATCTTCTGTTTAGTTGTACAGGCATTGGAGGCTAATGTGGCTAATAATAACAGGTAACGGATTGAGCCAGTCTGAAGCTTAATTAGAGCAGAAAATTGTAGGAACCTGTAGCGGCCTACTCTGCTGCTGTAGTTCATCACTCAAAACAGCAAATGCTGCAAGTTACAGTGAACTTAATCACAACGAGAATCGACTTGGAGCTGAAACATGAATTTGGGGAAACAATATGTAGGCCATACATACATTATATATGTATACATATACTGTATATATAAATATATGTAGAGACAGGGGGAAAGAGAGAGAAATTTCACCTGGGGATTATTTTCCTCGATGAACACAAGTATGACAAGCGCTCTGAGGAGCCATGTGTGTGTGTCTGTTTATGCTCGTGTCATATGTTTTATGTGAAACTTCTAGGCGCTCCAGCTACAGCTAAATCACACTCAGCAAGGACTTAATCCCCAGCTCTAATAAGGATCAATGTAAATGCAGAGTGATACTGTTCTTTCCAATGACAGGACCTGCCACAGAGCTGAGGGGATCACTCCACACTCTTCCCACTCAAAGCAACGCGCAATCTTCGCCAAGCTTCTCAATCCAGCCACTACACTCCTTTGCGTGTGTGTTTGTGTACTAGTGCATGTCTGAAATCATTCAATAGAGATGAAGTGTGAGATTACTTAGGCACATCAACATCTCTCATTTTGGATTCCCTTTGTCAGTGTCATGTTTTTATATACACCTACACAATACAAGGGAGGAAAGCCAACACTGCATGCTAATGCAGAGCAGAAAACAAAGCTAATAATATCAGATTAGATCTCTGCGTTGAGAAGGAAGCAGATAGCTGCTGCAATACTAGGAGCAACTTACAATAAACAAAAGATAAACTATGTGAGATTCTGAATTTGACACACTCCTTACAGTTTTATGGGAAGGTTAATAGTTTCTCACAGTCCATAATGAATACTAACTTTTGAAAGCTGAGATGTTTATGTGTGCTCAAAAAGCAAAAGATTTGATTTAAACAGAACTGCCAAAAGTCTGTCAGAGCTTCATCAGGAGCTGTAAAGAGAAAAAATGTTTTAAACTTAAAGCCAACATTTCAATCAAATACTTAAAATTAGGATTCTGTTTATTTGGGTAAAATTCAAGTTGTGACAAATCTGACATTTTTGAAATGTTACATATTTAATTTTTTTATAACAGACTTTTCATTAACCACATGTCGCACACAGAAAAAAAAAATACTTTGATTCTCTACCATGTTTTACCCTTTCAATAAAATATTATTGCAAAGCGCATTCATTCCTTTAACTCAGTTGTCCAACCAGAACATATAGAACTTTTACTTCTGTTAATTATACAGAATATAACATTTAAGATTAGAATATTACTTCTGATCAATAAAAAACCTTCATTCAGAAAGCTTTAATTATATCACACATTCGCTGTGGCATTGTATGAAGCTTCTGCAATGTCACAAGCTTTATTTCCATCCAGATGATAATGGGAGAGTCCAACCACTGAATAAAGCCTTCTCCAGCACAGCCCACTGATCCTCAATGGGGTTAAGGTCTGGACTCTGTAGTGATCAATCCATGTGTGAAAAGGATAAACTCATGCTCATGCTCCCTTAACCATTTTCACAATTTGAACCCAATGAATCCTGGCGCTGTCATCTTGGAATATGCCAATGCCATCAGAGAAGAAGAAAAAAATCCATTCTTGAAGAAACCTGGTCATGCAGTACATTCAGGTAGTCAGCTGACCTCATGCTTTGGGGACCTAATGATGCTGAACCTAGACCTGACCAACTGCATCAACCCCAGATCTGCCCCCACCGGCTCACACAGCAGACACCAGGCATAGCTGGTGCGTCACTTCATCTGCTTCTCTTCCTATCCTGATGGGCCCATCGCTCTGGAACAGGATAAATCTGGACTCAGACCACACGACTTTCCACTTCTCCAGTTTATGCTCCTTTATTAGTGGTTTAGGTTGCACACTTGTTTTGTCCCTATATTTGTGTTCCCTTGTATGTGTGGAAGTGCTCTTATTTTTGAGTTGCGAGTTCCTCTTTTGTTGTTAGTCAATCTACTGTAATTTCTAACATATGTGAGGGCAGCTCACCATCATGAAGGATCTTTCTTCCCCGTCCACATTTCATCCTCAAAGACGAAGATTCATCACTTTCTTTCCAGTTTTTAATACAGCATTGGATATTTCTTAGCCCAAAATTAGTACTTTCAGTGATGGTCCTTGACGTTTTCTCTATTTGATGAATGCCATTGGACTCTTCTTTAACACACTTGAACATCTTTTCCATGAGCAAATGGTGTGTTTTTCAACATGCTTATTTAAGAAATGGAAAGCAATTCATTGCATCTTTTGGGTTTAAATAATTTATTGCAGTTGAAAGATAATCCAGTAAGCTAGTACCTATTTGCTTTCTTAAATCCAAATCTGTGAATTTTTTAGTGTGTTTGATCCAAGTAAGTTTCACTTTTTAAATAATGTCATTTCTATTTCACAAATGTTCTAATTTCAGGTCCAGTGTTTTGACGGTTAGTGTGAGAACAGGCACGGATAATCTGTAAACTCTAAGCAAAATCCAAAGGTTGATATTTTGTGGCAGACTACTGACTTGTCCAATTGTGACGTAGCTCAATCCTGGAAGAATGGCAGTATTAAACCAGGTTTTCCAGTCTCACTGAGGCCTGTAGAGAACATTTTTTTGTCATTGTATTCTGCATCTATGGGGCAGAGATGAAATCAAAGTAACATCTGGTGGGTCCAACACCCACTTCCTTACAACACTGAACCGTTGTAGCTTCTTTCATCACAGATTTGTGAAGGTCGAGTGATTTTAAAAGTATCAGAGTTCCTTTCATCACCTCCAAGCCATAAACAGGTGAAAACTTTGCTCTCACTTTACCTGTGTCCCAATCAATTAAGCCAACTGCCACTTTAGCTTAAACACCGCTTAGAGATATTTTAATCAATAATATATGCAGCTATACAGGCCTCTATTTCTGTAAATTAATAATGCAAGAACTACTTTCTCGGCGATCTCCTTCACTATCCTTTCATTCTTCAAATCCCGACTGTCACTTAATAGTCAGTCTGTACCTCCTGAACCGAGGAGAAGCTGCAATGTTGGGTTTGCAGCAGAGTTGATAGAGCTCCTTGTTAGACATTAAACTAAGACGCAAAACCTTTTTTTTCCACATGCGGTGCAAACATCTGAAAACTATTTTAAGACAAAATGCTGCTATGACCTTTCCAAAATGTCAGTTGAAGCAAATGTTCACTTTCTCATAACAAATGAGAGTCTGATAAAAAAAAAAAAATCCATTTGGGCATGTAGCTATTTGGAGCTTGTGTGGGTGTATTAATGGCATATTAGATAAATGTGTTTCTGACCTGCATTGAGAAGGTCAGACATTACATTTTATCAACTATTCATGTGCCGCTGTCCACTGCAATGAGACCTACAGTGATTTTAAGACATGCCAAATTTCCTCTTTTGCCAAATGCTAAAAAAGCTTCTACATTTTCTGAATATTGTTCACTATGCTGCTTTTTGTCACATTGTTAAATTATAGATGAATGACTGCTCTCAAATTTTGAACCAACTTCTAGGGTTTTAGGATGAGTGACACAGTGTCTTTAAAGTATATGTGTTCACTTCAGCTTTTATTCATTGATACTAACCTGCCATCTAAACATCTGTCAGCCAGAATAACAAATGTACAGTCAGCTGCTCACCGTTTTCAGCCTGATCCACCCTGATGGCTGAGCAGAAAACATTCTTCCAAAAAAAGCACCACACCCAGTTTCAGGTGGGTCGTAGTAACCATAAAACTCTTTGTTGCGGAAGTTGCTACTGTGTAAATTAGACTCAAAGTTGGTTATTTTTAGTGTCAGGCAAGTGTTTAAAAGATGCTTAAAGCTAAAAAAAATAAAAATAAAAAAGTTTATGGAACATAAAGTTGTTCCTATATTAAAGAGTTAATACAGCAAGTCAAAGCTGTATGACTAAACACACAGATCAGAAGATGGCCACATAATTCTGGTGTTTCTTTAGAAAGAAATATATCTCTCACTTTCATTTTTCTGGTCCATCTACATTCCACCCCTCGCCTTTGATTATGAGACTTTTTCATTACAAAAAAAACTAACAACATTCCAGATACAAGTGGGCAAAATGAACGTCCTTCAGAGGTCAACTGGACTCTGCATCGGAAATAAGGTGAAGAAGCTCCATCGTATGAAGAAAGCTCAAAGTAGGAATCAGAGGGAGCCGGATGATCCGGATACCCGGATCAGGATGCCTCCTGGGAGTCTCCCTTTGGAGGTTATCTGGGCATGTCCCACTGAACCGGGTATCCGGGGACAACCCTGAACCTTTCATCCATCCACTCTGAGCATCAATGAATGCTGCCATCATGTTTCAAAATATTTAAGGCAGCTATTGTCTTCTATACATCAGTTCAATTCAACTTCTCAATAAAATGATTGAGAAGTAACACTTTTGATTATTGGTAAATTTTATACAGCAATATTTCAGTTTATTACACAATAGAGATACATTTGTAGCTTAAATTGCATTCTCTTTTTTCTGTTTTTTATCAAATCATCATGGTGTTGCATACTATATCTCAGTATTCCGTACACAACTCTGTGTGAAGGAGATGAGCAGTAAGACTCAGACAGCAATTTTGGTTCAACAGCTTTTATGTTCAAACATGTGTTTTGGAAATCATGGCTGCAAAATTAAGCAGTTAAAGAAAGAAAAAGTTGACCAACTCTTGAAGAAAATAAAGTCGCTGCAGAAGTTAAAAGTGCAGCAGAGGGCCTGACGTTGAGTGTTTGAGACCGAGTGTGATTAACAGCAGCAGAAAAGAGGCTGTCCTCTTAGGGCCCTGACATCCGTTACTCTACTTCTAACATAAACACACTGATATACGCAGCCACTGAAGCAGTCACTCAAGCAGCACTCTAGGAAATGAAGCAGCCAATACTCAGAGCAGGATGACCTTATCCCACCATGCACTGCTCTCTGGCGTGAGAATCCATTTGGGTGGCTGCTTTAAAGTCAACTATGTCACTGCTCTTACTGCTTTTATTTTTGCTCTGGAAAAGGAAAATGGAAACAATTTTAGTTTAGTGATCTATTTGATGTTTGCAAATGCCAGACTCGGGTCTAGATTCGTATCCAAGTGAAGTATTATCTGGATCTAGACATATGAGGAAGAAGAAAAAAAAGATAAATGGAGAAAGGGTGGATTTTGTTTTATTCAAACTGGACAGACTCCTGGATTTTGTTCCATGGATCCAGACACTTCACAGTTTCAAGCTTAGCTTCTGGCAGAATAAACTCATCATTTAAGCATTCATATTCTTTTAAATCTAAACTCAGTCCACAGAAAACTGAAGGTGAAAAAACCCAATTTGATAGACCAATATACAGAACTACTTTTGCTAGATTTTCATTTCAGTCGATCTTGCTAAATCCACGGAAATGTAGACATTCTTCATTTCTTCATGTTGTACAGATCACTCTGTGTGAGCGCACATGCAGACACAAGGCTACAGCACCATAGAACAAGAAAGCGTGCAGTACGTCTGAGGTTAACAGGACATTCAAAAATGCCACGACATAACCTTCACAAGCATAAAGAAGATAGAAAGGGACTTCTAATAACGCTAATGTCAAGGGTTCAATGGCCTCTGCAGCACAGAGGCAGGATGTCTGCTACTAGCCGTGCCTTATGCAGAAGTTGGTCAAAGAAAAAACTATTTTTCAGATCCTTGCAAATTCCTTGCCCTTGTTTGCCTTTTCCTGTTTCCCCCATTTGCCACATTCAGCAATAATGGATAAAAGGAACCCCTATGGCCAGTATGTGTGCATATGGATTTGTGTGCGACTGTTTTATGGTGTTGCACACTAGCTCATGTTTGCGACACCATTAAGAGGTTGTTTGACATGCAAAATGCAGGAGAAATTGTGAGCGTGCCAGTGGCTTTACCAGCTGGAACGTGAATTGTTAAGTCGAAGTGCCGATTTGAAAAACATTCTTCTGGGTTTCATATGCATGTGTGCGTGTGTGTATGCGTGTGTATAGCAGGGAGGGGGAAGGGGCTGAAGGGGAAGTTGTGTTTTTGCAGATGTGCACAGCATGAAATCCCACTCAGCTGAGGAACACCTGAGACTAGGTGAGGAAGGAAGACTGTTACTCCTTTCTTTCCCACTTTATTTTCCAATCTATTTCTGTGATGATTTTGGGCAAACATGCACTTAAATACCTTAATTTTGATGATGGGTTTGGTTGTGTGTACTTCTGTGGTTTTGGTGTTCATCTTTTTAATTGATCAGTTCTGTTTTAGTTCACTTTTTGTTTTACTCTTGATTATTTGTCATTTCTGGTTTTTTGTCCAATCTTTCTTGTCCCTGCCACCATCATAGGTATCTTATTTTGTTGCTCTAGGTTTAGTTGTTTTATGTCCGAGTCTGTCTAGCATTTCTTTGTTATTCTAGTTAGGTTATGTCTTTTTTTAGTCCTTCTGGTTATTCTAGTTTCTGTGTTCCTTAGTTGTTGTTCTTATTTTTTAGATCCGCCTTGTTTCTGTTTAGTTTCTCCTCTTGTCTATGTCTCTTTCGAGTTTATCATGTTTTCTTTAGTCTCAATATTTCTTTAGTGTTATAATTATTTACAGCTCCCTTGTGCTCTCCCTCCCTCATTCTCTTGTGTTCCTCTGCTTAGCTTACCTGTTTCCCTGTGCCACCTTCTCCTCTACCCTCAGCCGACTCCTGCTCAACTACTCACACCTGTTATCAATTAGCTCATCAGCCCTGCTCCCTTGTTCTCACCTTCTAGTATTTAAGCTTCTCATTCTCAGTCACTCATCGCCAGTTCTTCTTATCATTTTCCTCATTTCTCCCTGGTCTCATTGTTTTCTCCCCGTGTCTCCGGTTTGGCTTCGTTTTAGGATTTTATTTCCCTAAACTCTCATATTTTTGCAAGGTTGATTATTTCCTTAAATTTTCTAACATGTGTCTCTCTTGCCTCATTTGGGTCAATTATTCAACACATCATGACAATGTAGCTGTGATCAATGTCATTACAACAGTGACAATACATATTGTTTTCCTTAAGTTGATTTTCTAAAACCTTTTAAAAGGTTAATAGATTTACTGGTAAATTTCCTATTTGTATTTTCCTTTGTTACAAATTAAGAAACATACAAATGGATAAGAACAATTTTGGTAATAAAAATCGTTCCTTAAATTGTAAAATTAGATGTCTCAAATTGTAAAAAGGACAAAAAAACTTACACAATCAAGCAGCTCTGGTGAGACTTACAGAAGTCTATTTATATAAAAAGCTTGGTTACATGTATGATTAAGATATCAAATAATTTATTTAGTATTTTAATCTGATCATTTCCACAATGCAACAACAATGGGGGGAGGGGGGACAGTCAGTCTAAATAAAGCAAAGATAGTCAACGCAAGGAAATGATGAATTTGTTTAATGTTTTCTTCAAGAGATTAAAGCACCTCTTTAGTAAATCTGGTGAGAACCCACTAATACATTTAAGAACCTCTGTGTAATTTTATAAAATCCCCCCGTACTACAAACATCAGCTCGCTGTATTCTCCAGCAGAAAACAGAGGGACGAGATGTGTTTGTGTCTTGTCTGCGCGAGGAGGGTGGTAATGGTGGCTGGGCTGTCCTGTGGAGAACTCCAGACAACAGGCTTTTTCCCTGCAGGTCCTCCGTCTCCGCGTGACAGGCTGATTAACATCACACTCACACCACTTCACATAAACACGCGCACCGATCCACAAGTCGACATACATCAGAAGTCACATCTCGGGGAACATCATCACAGGTGTTAACACATTTATGCACACAGGAAATCATTCGAGCTTGACGCACACCTGTTAGGATGCTTCAGGTTTGTGCCTATGTGCATGAGAAATTGGATCAGTGTGAGGCAAAACAAAGGAACGTTATTTTTGCTTTGAAAAGAGACAAAGAACAGCAATGTGCAAACTCTTGTGACTGTTGGTCCACCAATAATCAGCTGCTTCTTTGCTTTACCATATTGATGCCAGAAGAGCAAAAATTTAAATATCCTTCCCTTTTCTTCAGTCCCATCAAAGCAACAATCAAAAGCACTGCTGGCATTTAGGCAAATCTTCATGTTAAGCCCCAGAGAAAGGGTTCATGACACATCACTTCCCCCTCCCTTGCACAGCCTCTCTCTATCCCCCTCTGCAGAAAACCCAGACTCCCAAATGGAGAGAGAGTTTGACATTTTCTGCTAAAAAAAAAAACTGAAGAAATCCAGAGAGGATTAAAACAGCAATGGGTAGACGGTGTTAGAGATGTGAGATAATAATAATAATAATAAAAAAGACAAACAAACATGAATCAATACAGGAGATGTAATAAAGGGAGGATTTATTGGCACCTTGCAATAAACTTAAGCCATGTCAATAAAGATTAGGAATTGTCTCTAAGAGTGGAGGAAACCTAAGTCTAGTCAAAGGAAAAGGGAAAAGTTTATTCAGCACCGAGGATAGCTCCAAGCCTCAGATCGGCACCACTGACAGCTCTGTCGAAGCTCCATCTGTGAGCCTCCAAACATCTTTCTCTGCTGTACAAGTTTAAATGCTTGTCTCAAGTGTACGCCATGACTTATAACAAACACTGCATCTAATGACTGTAATCCAGACTGTTTCTATTCAGAAAGAGGCAGGAGGAAATACTAATAGGCCAGGCCTAGTGGCTCAAGTAACTGAACTGAAAACACAGACATAAAGTAATAATAAAGGTTGCAAAAAAAATTTGCTTCTGAATGTGAAAAAAAATCATGAAATATATCAGTGTTGATATAGATGGGGTTTTTTTTAAGCTGTCTACAGATGGATTAATAATAAACCACTCTTAAAAAAACATGTACGCTCGGTCCCTTCTTTAAATTTCAGCTTGTTCCTGTTGGTAACATGCTGTATGTTCCTGCTGACAGTTTATATAGTGTCTTTTAAATCTTCTTTGATCGTCATGGTCTCACATTTAGTGCCGACTTTATTTGTTGTGCAAAAATTTTTAGAGAGAAATTTGCATGTGAAAGGATTTGGCAAGGATTGTCAAGGGACAAATTGTAATGGTTAGACTACTGGCTAAGAGCATCTCCAAAACTGCATCTCTTATAGGATGTTCCTGATCTGGAGTGATGAGTAAAAAAAGAAGAACAAAAAAGATTTTTACAGGGTGGTGGCAAAGGCTCATTGATCTACATGGGGAGTGTGAGCTGGTCTGTTGAATCCGATCCAGCTGACAAGCTACTGTTGCTCAAATTATTTAAGAAGCCAATGTTGGTTCTAATATAAAAAAAACAACAGAATGCATAATGACAAGCAGTTTCTTCAGAATGAGGCTGCACAGCGACAGATCAGTCATAATGCCCCCACTGGTCATAATGCTGCATCTGTTTGGTGCAGAACCCACACTGCAACATTTATGGCATGCTTTATTTACAAAAAAGGACTCAACAATTCTCAGCTTAAACTCTTAAATTTGCAGACAAGCCACACAAATGACTGAAATATTATTTATTTTATTTTTTTTTTTATTTAGCAGAGTCTCCCCCTTTGTAAAAGCATGGCTGTGGGTGGCAGGGAAATGCTTCTTGCCTCTAAGAACATTCACTCTCCGAACAACATGACTTCCAAAGCAGATTTATGTTTCCACTATAAAAATATGTGCGCACACAGAAACACTTACTAGCCACCAGAGCTGACTTTTACCCCTCACTGTGTCAGCACCTCTCCCTCTCATCTTGTATGGCATACCCTGACAGGATCAGTGGGATACCCCTCACCCCTCTCTCTGCAACAATTCATCCTTCCTTCTCTCCAACCCTTCTCTTCCTTCCCTTTGCTCCAGTGTACTGCCTTGCCCCGGCTCTCATAACATCTCTGCTCCCTCCATCTTTCTCTGTCAGCTCATTAAGCTCGACTTATCTCACAGTGCAAAGCGGAAATTAAATCCCGAGCCCTGAACCCCCTCCGCTGCCTCTGCCCCTCATGTTCTTGATCAGCACCCCGGCTCTTTCTCACCCCTCTTCCTCAAGTGATTAGGAGGAGGTGAGATGGTTGAGTATGTAGCATTATTGCTTTGTTTGTTCTTAATTTGATAATTCTTTAAGGGATTTTTCATTGCTTGGTGAGCAACAGCTCTTGCAGTATTGAGTTTAAATCAGAGACGCTGTTGTTCAATTCAATATGTTAATAAAATTAGTTTGCGTGCCCCAACGCATCCAAAGAAAATCACCTGAGACCATTTGGTGTTTAATACACTTTAATATACGTGATAGAAGAGTAATCAGGGAATTCTTATAGAGTAAGACCATGCTGCGCAGGGAATCACAGCAGATTAAGGAGCTGAATTTGGCAGCATTAATGAATGAAATCGTTTTTTAAAGCCATGTTAATTCATCTTCACTGGAGGATAGGGCATGTTCACCTATCAAATATCAACTGCTCCTCTTCCCAACTTACTGCAGCTGCATAAACTTTTTTTTCCTGCAGAGAGCGTCGTTCAGGCTTCTGCACACCAAAAAAAAAAAGTCACTAATCCCAGCTCTGCTTGATACTCCGACCTCCAGCTTGTTCATATCTGACGAGCTTAAAATGCAGTTAAGCATTTAGCTTTGCCTTGTTCTGGCTCTCTGCTCGACAGTGACGCACACGGCAGGACGCCGGTGATTCGTCAGGAGCCAATAGGATTAGCAATGCAGAGCGCTGCATTGTGGGTACTTTCATGCCTGGGAGGTATGAGTTTGGGTTTTATTCAGCAACTCTAAATTGAAAAACCAACATGAACTGAACAAAGGATGACAGGAATGGAAAATGAGGCTTGGAACTAATCCATTCACTGGTAACTACAGCTCATGCAGAGATGTACAAAAAATATCTGCAACAAGACAAACATCAGGCCAGTTTTTGCACAATATGTAATATTTTTGTTTCACATTGCATTTGATAAACATGAGCCAGAAACTGACTGAAAACATTTAAAGGTTTTTATTTACAGTGTGAAGCATTAGTTCAGCACAGATAGGAAAGATCCATCCTGACATCAAAATGTGTAAAGCTCTAAGTGTTTCCTCCAAAGAAACAATGACAACCCTGAAAACAGTCCATCGTTTAAGAACATAATTAATCAATGCATTGTTAAATCAGAACTTGAGAAATGCACCAATGTCTGTAAATTCTCAGTCTTATGCTTTGTAGCATAAGAGTAATCAGGGAATTCTTATAGAATTCCCTAAAAAGGGTTATCCGTTAAAAAGGGTTTGGTTTTCATTTCAATTTGGCACAAATACCAAATTAATTTTAAAACCTTTCAACTCATAAAAAAGATAACTTTGTCAACATTTTCAAGTTTAAGAATAGCTTAAAAAAACTGCAAGTCACCACAATGATTTTAGAATACAGTAAATGGTAATAGTGAACAGAAATGTTCACTGTTGTGTGTGGAAAGTCATAATGTAATTTAAACGCGTCTTGATTGGAGTCCTAAGTTATTTAGGTATCCATTAAGGTACCAGTTAAGGTATTTTTAAATTACATTTGTGGCCAAACGACTCCCAATATGATTTATTCTGCCATCTGATTTTATGCTAGACATATCAGTAGTTGGTGCAGGAGCTGAATGGTCACATTTTGCAGAGCAAATTTTTTAAAATCCACATTGTTAATATGATGAACATGGCATTTCTCACCTTACAGCTAATGTGCTGTATGGTATTTTCTTTTTACCTTATAGTAGTATTAAGTATTAAGCAGCATTTAAGAAAATATTTAATCTGCATATGAAACATTGTTAGACTGGCAGGCAGTGGCATTATTATGACAATTTAATATGCAGCACAAAGGAAGAAGCAAAACAAAAGACAAACAGCAGATCCACATAATGGCTGCCACAAAAAAAAACAAACAAAAAAAACAAAGCAAAAAAAACAAAAAAACAGTGCTGGTAATTCTCTGGAGGATAAAAACAAAACAGATTGACTAGTTGCTCTACAGTAACGATATTTTATGTATGAATATGTATATGGTGTGTTTGTGTGTGTATGTATGCATTTGGTCATCATACCTCTCTCTCTTTCCCGCTCTCATCCCTTTGGATCAATACCTGTCTGTGAAAACATGCAGTATACAAACACAAAAATAAAACTGAAGGCGCACACACACACACACACACACACACACACACACACACACACACACACACACACACACACACACACACACACACACACACACACACACACACACACACACACACACACACACACAACACACACACACACACACACACACACACACACACACACACACACACACACACACCACACACAATACTAATCTGGCTGTCTAGCTCCAGACTTTCTACCCCAGCCCACCTCCTCATTTCACCCAGTGGCCCCCATTTTGAGGATCCGCCTCTACAGAGGGAGCCTTCAAAGGCCAGTAAAGCTGTCTGGGGAAAGCTGCAATGAGTGAGAATAGCTTTGGATTAGATTCCCTTCTCTTTTCTCCCAAAAATAAACCCTGTTATCATTTTTCTCTTTTTGCTTTAGTTCTGGGTTTACACTTACTTGGGAAGTGGGTTTGCATTTAGCGAAGGCGAAGAAAACGATTCCACAGTGAAAATTCTACATAGCGATTCTACATAGTGAACATTTTACCTCATTTAACACATTCACATCGAACCACCACAAACCTCCAATAAAAACGCATAAGCAACAATTTTCTTGAGATTATTTCAAGATGAAAGATTTTGTCTATGAAGCCTGAACAATGTAAAGTGGACCCTGGTTCATGTTTTGTTTTTTGTTTTTTGGTTTTTTACAATTTTAAAATTGGGTTTCTGTCCAAAAATCCCTTTACTTGTCCATCAGTAAAATAATTTATTTAGACATTTATGACAACAGAATTAAATGTCTGTCAAACATGTTTTCGGGAACATGCTCAATGATATGCACTGATTGTTCATTTACAAAGATTAAAGCTGCAAAAGGAACTTCCCAGACTCCTGTAAATTAAAGAAGCCCACAGGCGAAACAAGATCCTCAAGTCATTATGAAAGGCCTTAAGTTGTAGAAACAAACGTCTTATATACCCTCTCAATGGCAGTCACAAGAGAGGTATTATGCTGTGGAGGTGTAGCTTAAAAGATTACTCCTGGAAGCCCTTTAAATTAGTTTCATTATTGTGATCATGGGACTAAGGCCAGTGCACAAACAGAGTTAGAGCTCGACAAAAGTCAACTCCTGAGGGAATTGCAAAAGTACTGAAAATGCTCAGGCCACTTTGTGCCAACTAGGAAGCTGCGAAAAGATAAATAAATATGGAAGCAGCATAAATGAGATTAAGGAACGACGTGTGGTCAGGGGAGATATCTTTCTCCAGAAGTCAACGGGCAGAAAAGAGGATCAGATGAAGTGGGGAGAGGATTGGGGGATGGGGCAGCAGGAGGGGAAAGAAGGATTAAGGGGAACTGAAGCTTCACTTAAGATTCCTGTACTGGGAGATTTTGGAGCACACAGTTTATTCAGTACCACACATGCATATTGATGGCATAGCTTGGGGGTGTAGTGGGTTGACATTTTATGTTCAAAAATATTTTTATAAGAAGTCTTCTACTGGGCTAGATGTATCAAATAAAAAGGGAATTAGTGCATAGCTGTAAAGTTGTGGTTTCCGCCATACAGAAACACCGTTTTCTCCCCTCAATGTTTCAATGGAAACAGTTTCCACTGAAAATAATTTGAGGAAATTTCATGCGAAGGAGTAGAACTGTATTACCTCAAATGGCATGTATTAAGAATCAATGATTACCCCATTTTCACTCTGCATGAAACCAGTTCCACTCTATAATTCTTTCTGAGTCTAAGCTTCCCCTCACCTTTTTACCCCCTCATGCATGCTGCTTTTCCCTCCACCTCTATTTTTGCCCTCTCTGTTCCTTCTTCCCCTCCACTGAGTAACCCACAGTGGATTAAGGTGCTTAAATATGCTGCACAGAAGGCATTGTTATGTACAGATACTTTAACAAAACCTTTCCTGTTATGGAGGAGCCATTTGGGGAGGCCTGGGTGTAGCTTAAATCTGTACGAGATCAGTCTCTGTCTGCATATTTGAGTGTACCAAAAGAATCCATTCCTACTTAAATCGACAAGGCCAGTGAGAGAAGCTAGCTAAGAGAGATCAAGTTGTTAATGGCCCATAGAGAAATAAATGAAGAGTTTACCAGAAAGTGTTACCAAACATATACAACCACAACAAAACTCCATGTTTAGACTCCTAAGAATATGATTCAGCTTGATGACTTTCACCATATCTGTGCAAATCAGAGAGCTTGGCTGAGGGAGTCATCAGGGTCTCACTGTCCTCTTTAAACATCATTTTAAAGGAACAATGCCAGTAGAAAGCTCTCAGTATTATTGGTGATCTTGTGAGCTGTTTAATCTTCTCCCATCTGGTAGGGGAATTTGATGGCTTGGATCAAGATCAGCTACAATGTGATCCTACTTCATTGTAAAGACAATGAAGCAGCAAAATGCCCAAGTAACATGCACAGGAGTATTTTGGACTTATCTGGCCAACAGGTCATGACATTAAATTTTCCGATATTAAAAAGACTGCTGTAGTTCCCGCCTTTGTGAAACACATCTTACGAAAGGCTATTTGATTGCTGTTTTATGGCGTCTTCCCTTCACATTCTGAAGTTGAACCCAGTTAGGAGATACAACAAGATTACTCAATGAATCAAAATTCCGACTGGGAAGGTCGGAACACACCAATCAGCCTGGAATGTTGTTGTCAAAGTAGCTGTTTATTTGTGAACCTTTATTATATATATATATATAATTTTATATATATATATATATATATAAAATTATATATATATATATATAAAATATATATATATTTTTATATATATATATATAAAAACAAATAAACAGCTACTTTGACAAGTAGCTGATTGTGTCCTTATACAGTATATATATATATATATATATATATATATATATATATATATATATATATTATGGACACAATCAGGATTTTATGTATTTTTTAAACCGTTTGATTCACCTTAAAATAAATTTTGTCATCTGTAAAACCTTTCCTCCACTTGTGAAAAATGGAGTGGAAAAATTCCCCAACTTTCCCAAAAACATTGGTGAAATATCATGCGATTCTTATGAACTCAATACCATACATCAGTGGTCCCCAACCCCCGGGTGGACCAATTGGTACCGGTCCGCGGCGCAAGAAATAATTAAATATTTCCGTGTTACGTATTATTTGAGTCTGGAGTATCTTTTATTTTGAAAATCCTGTAACCGGATTCTCTCGGTTACTTGTGCGCCAACATTGAGTAACAAGCAGCAAAGGGGGAAAAGAGACACATCGCGCCCGGTAGGTGAGTCCTACGTTACAATCCGCTCTGCGTAACGGCGCGCGCGCCCGCTAAGGCAGAACCCCCTCCCCCCCCCCCCCCCCCAATTTGTCGGACTCTGTACGGATCAGGATTGTCATTCTGTCAGACTCTGTAGGGATCGCGCGCTTATTTTGTGATAACTTCATGCACTACAAACAAAACCAATCCAAGTTGCACAAAAGAACTGAAAACACAGTCTAAATTTGAAGAGCACCTGAAAACCATTATGTCTTTAACTATTAGAAGTTTTCACTTCAAATTAGATTATTCAGTTTGAGAGAGAAAAAAGTACAAAGAGAAAAGGAGAATAGTGCAGATTTTACTGTACCAATAAACCAAGAGTTGATCTTGGGGGAGGTCTGCATTCAGGTAAAGCATTAAACGGAAGCCTCTTCCTGCATGCTATGAATATACGAGCAAGTGGTCCTTGCCACACATCAATATGCCGCGTCTGACTGAATTTAATAGAATAAGAAATGCTGCTGCTCATCATCTGAAATCTCTGCAAACCTTCTTGACTAACACATGGTGGTTTTTGTGCACATACTATAACCATGTGAAACAGGAAAAAGCACAAGACTGCACACATTTGTGAAGACTTCCCCCACTCAAACCCACACGCACACAACCTGCCCTCTGGACCTGTCATTCAAAGGTAATTACCTGGTCTTGCTAACTGACAAGGTTACAGCAGCTATAGAAACTAGGAGAGGTTAACCCTACATTTACCAAACATACACACATAAAACATAAAAGCAAGACTATTTCTCTCCAGAAATGTGTGATTATTTAAGGTATCATGTTCTTTTCATTCTTGCAGTTTTGAATGACGATCTTAAGATATGTGGTCTTTACTCCTGCACATTTTGACTTACTTCAAATGAGAGAAAGAACTGAAAATTTAAAAATGTAACATTTCAGGAGATTAGTGTTGTACACATTTAGCTTGTGTACAAATGTAAAGTAAATGAAAACACTATGCCCTCAGCAAAGCATAGTGGCTGCAGCATCATTCTAAGGCATTGTGTTTCTTCTGCTGGTCAGAGCTGATCGAAAGATGGATAGAGCTAAATACAAAACCATCCAGAAAAGAAACCAGTCAGAGGTTATAAAAGACTGAGTTAGGACAACAGCCTTAAACTTCTAATCTGAATTGCAACTGAGTGGCTTAGTTCAAAGTGCATGATATGGCCAAGTGGCCAAGTCCAAGTCCAGTCATAAATTTGGTTGAAAATATCTAGCAAGTCAAAGCCACACTCTTACTAATTTGGAGCTATTTTGCAAAGACAGACAGGCAAAAATACAATTTCTTTCACATGCAAGCTGGTAGAGATGTGAATCAAAAGATGTCAAGCTGCAGCAAAGGGTGGTTCTACAAAATATTGATTCAGGAAGCTGAATATTATGTATGGTGATGTCAGATTTTCACTTACAAATAAATTGTGTAAACTATCTGTGCTTTTCCCTCTGACTTCAAAAGTCGGTCTGTTACAAAGAAATGTAGTAAAAAAAACATTGAAGTTTTTGGTTGTAGCATGGTAATACTCCTTAAAAGCTTTAAGGGTATGAACACATTTGAGACACTGCAGTTCACAGGAAAGCCATAAATGACAGTTTTACACATTCCCAAATCCCTCTGCTGGCAGGGTGGTGGAATTGGGGCTGTCGGGGTAAAATGCTTATCCTAAACCCGTCAGCACTTTCCATTATACAGGCATGAATGGTGACAGGCAGAAAGGACATGAGGACCATGACCTTGAGGATGACTCTACTGCCGGTGTGTAATACAATGTGATAACTGCTTGTGTGTTATAGGGTCACAGTGAAAGTGGCAGTGTTAATGAATGAAAGAAAATCCAGAGGATGTTGTATCTGACCAACCCAGCATAACGAACAGTAATGGATCAACTATTATTTCGGGAATGAAACTGCTATGCAGATTGAAAGACGAAGCACAGTCAGGGTTTGTGCTAGACTCCCAACTACTGGGACTTCAGATAGAGGAGAAAGGCCTCAACACACAAAAGTGACGTTTCCTGATCTTTATAGTCTTAAAGTGGTGTCGTGATACCATTATCAGGACGGTCTTATGTTACTACTAATGCTGTCAGCAGATGGCAAAAGGTGAACATACAATTTTTTCCCCACAAAGTAGTTTCAGAACATTTTCAGATGTATTTCAAAATCCTACAACTTGACTATTCTCACATTTTAAGATTAGTTTAGGTAAAAACCTGTACATTATGTGCTTTCAGGAAGTTTTGAATGATGTCCCTCATATCAATATGAGATCCATGTCTTTCATTCCAGTTTAGAATCAAAGTTAGTCTGGAGCTAATTTGTGATGCAAAAATTCCAATTTTCAAGGCTGCTTCAAGCATCTTAGTCTTCCAAACAAAAACCAAAACAGCAGAATATTCCGTTGAACTTTACGTATAGAATATGTTAAGACTACTTGGCCTTCGTTTCATATGAAATATTCAGCACTCACAAAAGTCGGCCCTTTTGAAATGATAACCTATATTAAGGTGGAAATAGGTTTTGCCTTGAAGCCCGAGACATGGTAATTCTAACACCCTGTACGCTGCCCACAGAAGAAAGTCTATCACCCCACCAAAGAATAAGGCCCCACTATGTACCACCTGTGCACCGCTTTCTTACACCTGTCACCTATGTGTGCATTCATCTTAGTACCAATCTATATTCACAAGAGAAATGCCACTGTGAGTGGAGAATGAACCCTGTTATTTTGACTACAAAAAATAAATATTGTTCAGTAGTAGATGAAAGGTCAGTCATGGCCTTACCTTCTATAAGTCTCCTTATTTTTATACAATCTCATCTGACTTATACCTTCCCAACATTGATCCAGATTCAATTTATGCTGCAAAAATTACCATCTTGCAACATAACCTGAGACATATGAATGCCAACAATGTCAGAGGCTCTCTTTAGTTTTCTGCTGTTTGAGTCCACTTTCTGTGTGGTGTCAAAAGTCAGTCCTCAAAGGCCGGCATCCTGGAGATTTTACGTCTCCATCTGGTTCAACACAGCTGAATCAAATGATGGTTCGTTAGCAGGCTTCTGAAGAACATCGCCATGCTGAGGAGGTAGTTACTCTCAGGGAAACAGGGAAAGTTCAACAACAACAACTGACATCATCCCTGATCTATTTCAAGTTTCTCCCAGATGAAGAAGCCACTCACCTCATCTTTGAGCCATCCTATGTAAGAAGCTCATTCACAAATGAGACCTTATTCACTTGATAATGATCCTTGAGAAATCCATCCTTGGAAACTAACATGAGATTTGTGAAGTGAAAAAAAAGCACCAGTTTTATAAATTCTTGTATTTTAATTAAAAAGTATACAATAAAAGTGCTGGTGCCCAAAACTTTGAAGTCCTTTTTTTTTAAATGCCATTTCTTTTTTCACCCCACTTCACATTTTACCAAATGTACAGCCCCAGTAAATTGGGACAGAAATTAAAAGTAAGTGAAGGTCATTGCATCTCGTAAGTAGTAGTCAAAGGAGTTATTCATCCTCACAAGAACCAGCAGAGCCGTTTCTGGAACCTCCAGTGTAACCAGAGCCATTTACCACTTGAAGACCTACTTAGTCAAACCCTGAGAAAAATTCCTTGCCCCTTCTTTTTTTCCCCATAATTGTCCCTGTGATGTATATACTGCTGGGGGTTTAACATTTCTCTTAGGAATTTTCTATTTTAGTCAATTTTCTTGGAGTGTCATTTGAAACCCCACTTTGCTGGCAGGAAACAAAGCCATTTGATTTGGGAGGTAGCTAGAAGGAAAGCTAGAGGTTAGAGAAAAAGAAGGAGACACTTCACAACATCCACTGTGCTCTCGCGAAGAAAATACTATATTTTTCTGTGACAAATTGCACTTTTCCATCCCTCTTCCTGAGCTGTCAAAGACTATGTAGTTCAAACTTGATGCATGATGGTCCAGAAACCGGTCGTGTGTGAATTTGACAGCTGCCTCACAAGTAGCTGGGGTAAATTATCGCACCTCCAATATCTAAAACTGAGGGACATGTTTATGACCTCACATAAAGTGAAGCAGCACACATAGATAAACATGCTCCATAAAAACAGAAATGTCTGCACATGCACCTCTACTGAGTAAACACACCCAAAAGCATTGCAGCACTCTACACTTGCAGGTTCATCTGGAAGAGGCAGATAAGAATAGCTTTGGGTGTAGTGTGCAAGGTTAGGAGAGCTACACACTGAGGAACTTTTTCAGGAATATTTTCCATGGATTTTTTCTTTTTTTTTTTTTAGGTGGTGTGCAGAGTGTTGGGAGGGGGAGCCAAGTCAGAGATAGCCATGTCCAACTCTATCAAGATTTCAGTTGATAGTCTGCACCAGTTTTTTTTAAAGAGACAACAAAACCCATTGAGCTAAGAGACCTTGAGTAGGATAATGTACTACACTGCAGAGAAAACGTATGAAAACCTAAAATCGAAAACTGTTTTCCCAAAGTCCCAGTCATTCCTAAGCAATACAAGAGCTTCATTAAGATTGTGAAAGATAAACCCCTATTCATCCATTCATTGTGTTCTGCTCATTCATGACCAAGTCCCGAAGATAGAGCATCCAGGTGGGAATCCAGATACACTTTTCATTAGTAACACTCTTAAGCTCATTGTTCCTAAGGCAAGATCTCTGATCAGAGGAACATCCAAAGGAAAGGGGGGAGGAACCCTGGTCAGATACCAAAACCATGTTAATGCACTCCTTTCAGTTAGGAAAAGCAGTTCTAAGCTCTCCTTGTATAATGCTGCTCTTAAATATGAGAGCTTGTATCTGGAAACGTATTTCTTTGGTCATGATTGATTCCTGATAACCAGACGTGAAAGATAAAACATAGATGGACCACAGAATAGAGACCTTTACTTTCTAGACCTAATGTTTCTTTATTACAGCAGTCAAGAACAGTGCAAACATAAGATTCCAATCCATATTTTCCATCTTCCTCTCCATGCTACAAACACTTAAATAAGGGAAGATTGACCCCCAACCTGGAGGGAGCAGCCAACCTTTTTCCAGGTGAAAGTCATGGTCTCGTACCTAAACTAACTGTTTTCACCTCCGCCATTTGGCTGTAAATCACTCCAGTGCATGATGAAGGTCTTGGCTTGAAGTCACCAACAGAAATACATGAACAACATAAAGCATAACGATCCAGAATCCTCTTCTGTACGAATAAGTCAAGACATTTTGTTCACAAACACCAAATACCAGATCAGTGAAGAAAAGAACAGTATTGGCAAAGTCAAACATACATGGAGAAAAAATTTCACTTGGTGCAAAGAATTCAAAAGCAGCTCTTAGAAAAACAGAGCACCCTTAAAATAAATTTAAACCATAAGAAAGAATAGTTTATTTTTTGGTGGAGACTTAAAGAAAATGAGACATCCCTGCTGCTCAACACTCGATTTCAAATCCCTCCAGTGCATGCTTAAGGTCATGGTTAAAAGATAACATCACTACATCATCCACAAGCAGCACAGATGAGACCAAAGTCTCCCAAACCAGACATCTTTCTCACTGCAACAATACCTTCATAGCTTTTCCATCAACACAACTCACAATGGGAAAAAATACTAACATTTTGTCAGGAATGCAGAAAACTCTTGCGTTGTTTATACAAGGACCAGGCAGTCCTTAAAAAGTAACTGCTGCAATCTAAACAAAGATTCATTAAATTCTTTTCTCAGAGAAGGAAGTGAACCATTTGCCTATATCCTTTGATTGCTTGGGTTTATGCTTCCTTTGCAGTACAAGGCATTCTTTTTCAATGCCTTGTAAAAGAATAATGAGTAAAGAAGTTCGGGTACACAGAGATGAGAAGGCAATGGCACAAGTAAAGAAAAGGTGTCGTGAGAGTATGGCAGAATCTAAGATTGGGGAGAAAACTGAAGTGAAGGTGACTGGAACAGAGACTGACATCAAACAGATTAGACAATAACTCACAAATGAATGTAGTGAACGAGTTTTCAATATCATGCTCAAGCAGAAATCCAAACTTGTGGTGACAGCAATTACATGATTTGCTTGTGAAATAGAATAATGGAGACACCTTATGCTCGCGAGAAGGAAAAAGGAACAAAAGATCCATCGAGGCATGCAAAAAATGTTAGAACACAGTAACATTAAATGATTGGACACGGTGTTCTGAAGTGCCAGTTGCTATTTGGAGCAGTATGTGGTTTAGAGTCTTATCGCATTCATAATAGCTTTCATGTCAGCTAGAAATATAAAAACAAAGACAAAAAGGCAGAGAAGTGTATGATTGCAAAATATATGCGGGTTTAAGAAAGTTCCTCCATATTCTAAAACTTTCCAAAGTTTTCAGGTTACACTGCACATCATTAATCTACAAACTGACGGTGAAAGACGATAAGGTTAAGAAATGATTTCACATCATTACATAAGGATTGACCTGCAGCTAAAAAGTAAGGGGGCCTGAAGGAAGCGTGAGAGAATGTGTCCCTCTGTGCTAATGCGTATGCGAGTAAGTGATTGCAAAAGGAAAAGCAAGAGACACCGAATGAAAACTGGATTTCTCAAGCCTCAGGCTTCCTTCTTTCCTTCAACATATAAGAATCTAAGTCAAGAAATGCGAGAAATCTGAAAGAAGTCAAAGTGATGAAACAACCATTAAAGAACAAATGACTTCTTACTTTTCAGTGATGCACCTGCTGTGGTTTTCTTGATTGTATCAGTTTCTTTAAATCTGCCAATTTCTCTGTAAAAAAATTAAAAGGTTATATTTATCCAAAATATGCTCCTAATCTGTCAGCTTGAAAAAACATGCTTTTAAATCACAATGAAGAGATTTTGTTTTTGAAGATGGTTGAACAATGTGTGGAAACTTAACCCCATATTTCTAAATACTAATTAGACAATTAGCTTATAATGTTTCATTGAACAGATAAAATGCAACAAAAACCTTGCTACTTCCAGTCAGCAGATAAGTAACTGGTGCATCCCTATAGCCATTTGTATCAATGGTGAAGAATGAAATGGCCACTTTGTGAACTATACATCCAAGTCTACATCTAACCGACCAACATTTCACCATTTGCCACTGATTTATAATTCTATTAAAAATATTCTAAATGCCTCTGCCTAAAAGAAAGCAACTGTCGCACTCTCCCACACGCTATATACATATAAGCAACCAGAGCAATTTATAAATGTTAGTGTCTGAATTTTGTTGCATCATGTTGATCTCAAAGCAGCCCATGCCTACTCGCAAGTAAAAACAACACTGATGTTTCCAGACTGACTTCTTGACAAACTAAAATATTCCCAAGACCTGCAATGCATGTCTTTTCCTAAAGAATGCTATTGCAGCTTCAACTACAAAAAATATCTGCCTCTCAGTGCTTTGAAAAAAAGGTGTGGGAGTGGCAACATACTACAAATTTATATATACATGTCACAATAACAAGTCACTGTTATTGTAGTGACAGTGACTTGTTGCTACAAAAAAGAGTGGAGAAAAGGTTAAAAATAACCTCTCAGCTAAAGTGTTCTTCATTATTTGTCAAGTTGATAAAACTAGTAAGAACAAGAATGGAAAAATTGGGAGGGGTTGGGGATGGTGACTTAGTGAATGAGTGTGTATGTCAGTGCAACGTTATGTGCAGACATGTGCATGTGTATCGCTAGCTGTAGAATGCACAGGGTTCAAGGACAGTTTACCAACACCACTGCTGCTGATCTTCTTCTTAGGGAACTTAATCACCATTACAAATAATTCAGGTTAAATACAGTCCTAAATACCCTTGGGACTTTATAATGAAATTAGAGGAGCTAGCATTTATGATTGATCAAACAAGAAAGCCTAGAGTCACTGATCCAGCTAACCTTTATTGAGGTTTATCAAACAAGGCATTTGCAGCCTAACTCAAATAATATGATGAAAAACTAGCACTAATTTCCATTGAAAGTGACACAACCGGTGTAAACAGAAACACTGAATATTTCAGCATGATAACACGCAGATGTATGCACAGAGCATTTAACAGGTTGCAGGTCAACTCCATCAATGTCCAGAGTGATAAATCCCATAAATTCAATGTGTGAATTTATCAAAGGAATGCAGTTAAGCTGTGAACTGAAGCGATGGCTTCAGTTATCAACAGGGACACTTAGTGTTTGGGGATCTGTGATTAAGTTCGACTGTCACCAGAAACACCATGTTATTGTTCGTCATGTGTTGAATGTAACTGATGTGACAATAGGGGGTGACATTTTAAGGTGCAACATGCAAGTGGTTTACAGTATTATCAGCTGGGAGAACCTGGATAAATGCATAATTTGAAGGGCAAAGCCAGGGAGCAGATTAACAATAACAATAGAGGATGGGGGACAAAACAAGAAAGGACCGCAACAGGAATGAACCAAAATAGGGACAATGAGGGATAGACACTGGAATAATAAGAGATCAAAATGGAGATGGCCGCAATAAAAAGAATTAAAATACAAAAAACAGCTTAAGATTTTCTTTTTCTAAAAAGAAAAAAGCAACGCAGCTCCTACTTTTGCAAATGATTCTAAAACTGTTAAACCCCGACAACAAAAAGAAACGGTCAAGAACGCCATTTCCCCAACTCCTGCTAATGTGTTTGGATGGGGGTTTTATTAATGTTATTGTTGCTGTTGCACTGCCAGCTGGTTTACTGTGCGCTTTGTCTGTTCTAATAAAAGCCAAGCGATTGTGTTTGAGTGCCTTTTGCAGTTCCATAGCCTGCACACAATTTAAAGAGGAAAACACATTCCAACAACATAAACACAAATCTGAACCTAATAGAACCCTCCCTCCCCCAAAACAACAACAACAACAAAAACGATACCACGACTACTTTCAACCTATTCAGTCCGTTTCAGCTGGTAGATTGGGACAAAGCAGGTCAGCACAAAAAGGACTGCACACAAAACAGACTGCCGCCCATCCCGGCACAATCACGACTGAACTCTTGCAAATACAGCATTTTTCTCAGGGTCAATGAGTCCATTATCATTCAAATCTGGCTGAAGAGTTCTAATTTTAAAAATTGACAGTTTTTACAAACAAAAACTCACAAAGAAAGCCCACACATGTTTGTACGGAGACTTTTATAAATCTCTCTCACACACGAGTGTTCTTTTGTTGCAGCCACCAACTAATGTTCTCAACATTTGGGCACTCTTAAAGCAAATTCAAATCATCAGCTCCCCTAAGTACCCCTCACCCCATTCTGCAACACAGCTGCCCCTATGAAGCAGCAAGTCAGACCACCCCCCATCCTTCTTCTGCTTTACTGGGACTTCAAGGGCGCAGCCATACAAAAGAGTCAGACATTCACACTCGTGTTTCCTGAAAATCTCAGTACCCAGCATTGACAGATTGACTAGCCATGGAGCTGAAACTGACCTCTCGTCGCCCACACACTCAAACTCATCCCTCCACTACTGTCACAACTGTTCAGGCCTGTCCATCACCCTTTGCAATGCCACACCTCTGGGTCAGTCCAGTCTCTACGCTGAGTCGATTACAGAAAGTTGCTGTAAGATGTTGTCAAAATGGAGAAAAATCCACCTGAATGGAATAAATAGACGCTTGGTCAGTAGAAATGTCTTCTGGTGTACCCAAAAAGAATGGGTGTAAAATGTCAAATGTGGCAAAAAGATGACAGGACAAAATGTCCACCCATCATGAGTTTATTTACTATAGTCCTATTTAAATTATCTGCATCAATAGTTTGAAATTGTGATATTTTACCCTGAAGTAAACATGCGGATAAAGTCAGCCCATGCCTACTTGAGACTGATATCAGACTTCTGATGATTGTAGACTATTTTCTTGATGGAGTAAAATATCCTCAAGATACTATTGAATGCATTTTCTAAAAAAACAAACAAACAAACAAACAAAAAACAGTGTTTTTAGTTATCCATATGTGTTGCGGCTGTGAGAGAAAAAAAGTGTGACAAAGTTGTATTTCTACTTCAGTCTCAAAATGCACTGCATAAAAGATCAGTCATTCATGGAAAGGCCCAAAAGACTCATTCATCCTCACGTTTCCCAACATGGACAGATTGACAGACCATGGAGCTCAAACTGACCCTCCCATCACACACAGTCACACTCATTCCTCCACAACTGTCACTGCTCTTCAGGCCTATCCATCACCACCAGTGTTACCGGACAGCATTTTCTGGGGGTGTTGCTGGAGGGAAATGGCAACATGAAGCATTGAGGAAAGTAAAATTGGAGTGAATTCAACTAAAATTCAATATGCCAGCAAAAATGTTCAACTAGATTAGATAAGAGGCTTACTGTGAAGGGATGGAAATTAATCTAATTAACATTCTTGAGGATTCAACTTTAAACATTTATGGGCTTACATTTAGCTCACATTAAATCTGCAGTGCAACCTCTTGACACTAGGTATGAACCACTTAAGAGCTTAAAGGCTTACCAAGATTTTTAAAAATTACGATTTCCAAACAACTAAAATTTGCAGCAATACTGTTCCGAAAGAATAAAGTTATTTTAAGAAAGTGCAAGAAAAAGTGCCCCAGTGACTGGAGTTTTTTTTTCCTTTTTTAAATTTTAGCTGAGTGCAGCAAAGAGTAATGCAGCGGAATTATGAAAATGTACAAGTCTATGAAATAAGCATCAGATATTCACATGTATTCTATATTTATTAATGTCCATGTATCAAAACAACAAATGCATGTTAAATAAAATTAACATACCAAGATAATTTGATGTTTTTAGCTATAGTAAGACTAAAATTGTATGAGGTAAAGCAACAAAAACATGACATTATTATACTGCAAGAAACCCCATATTAATGAGTCCTTCTCAAAAATAAAATCTACATTAAATGAGTGTGCAACGACCAATAAATAAACAGTTTACTCCTAAAACAATTTGAAGATGTGTAAGTGTGAACCAAAGAGTTCCACTTATTACTTTAATGCATTTCCAAGAGCCCTCACAATCCACTCTGTAAAAATCGACCACTTCTTTTCAAACAAACCCTTGTCTTTAATGTCAGTAATCCTAGACTTCCAAAGACTTTTGACCTCTACACTGGCAACCTCTCTCTCAATTTTCCAGTTCTGCATCGACTCACTCACTCCATCACACACACACAAAACATCTCACCGAGTGACACTTCCACTCAGCCCGTACCAGCGGGAAATCCTGGAGCAGCGTTTAAACGCTTGGTCAAACCCTGTCTTGAGTATGGTGCTATAGGCCTGACAGGAATCAACTTCACTGGAGCTCCATACTTTGGCAGCACACACAAACACCACTAACACCACCTTTAACTCCTACCATCCCCCCTCCCTTACACAGGGTATCAAGTGAGCACAAATTAAGGCTAAATTAAAAGATAAAAACTGCACAGAAAAACACAAGAACATCTACTGTATGCCATTTAACAGATGTCGCAATAAAACACCTCGCACGTCCGAAAAATATTGTTGATATGATAAGAATTGGAACCTGTCATGCTTAAAAAAAAAAACTGCTTTGATTACTGCGATTATTGCGACGCTCAGATCACTGATCAGTACGTGTCATCAGTAATCCACTGTGGCGAGTTCAGAGCTTTTGCAGCCATGACCTAAACTGATAGTCTGCAGCTCGGAGTTGTATTCACCGAGTCTTCACCCTTATCTCAGCCTTCCTAAGCACCACACTGATCCCTACCGCCTGGGGCCAAACTGTGCAAGTCTGTCTGTTGTGTGCATGTGTGTGTACATGCTTGTGCATTTTTTTTTGTCCATGTTACAGCCTCACGCATACACGTGCGTGTATCGCATGTGTATGCATATGTCAATCCCTAGGTGGGCTTGTACAACTGCTTAAGTGTGTGCCAGTGCATGAGCATTATGTCAGTTTGAGCAGCACTGAGGGACCACTCAGGACGAAGTGCCCAAGGCATGCTTGCCGGCCAACCTTAAAGAGGTGAGCTGCTCAGTCCGCACGACTGAAATCTTCCCCAGCATCCACCAATGCAGAAGCTCTGGTTTACGCACACACTGAGGTCATGCCTACGGTGCAATCAGCATGCTGATCAAAGCATTTAACTCTAGCTGAACCTCGCTCTGTCAGTGATGTATTAAACATAAATCCTTCTCGAAGTAGGGGGGAGGGATGTGATGAATCTGGGGCCTCTGTCTTTTTGTACTTTAATCTTTTTGCTTAACCCACTTATTCAGGATGAAATGTTACACTGACAAACCAAAGTTTTTGTGTTGTTTTTTTTTCCCACAATTTACTTTTTTGGGTTAAATTATTAAAATAAAGTTACTCACATGTATTACAACATGTACAATATTCAATAAATGGATCCGATAGCTATGATCCAAATAAAAATAACTATTAAATAATATGCATTAAAATTCTACCTAATAGAATTGATATTGATCTCTTTCCAAACTGTATTCAGAGGTAGTTAAGAATTAAACAAGTATAAAAGGAAAATAAAAAGGTTAATGTCAAGACATAAAATCGGGAATCATTGTCTCGCAGACAAAAACTGTCTGCGAGACATAACTCGTCATAGTTTATTGTATATTTTTAGTAACTCAATGTTTGTGCTTTCTCTCGTCATTTTTGATGCTTTAAGAAGGAGCAATTTTTGTAGGTGTATAAGATTATTCATCTGGTTTCATTTTTTAGACAATTTGTGGAATTATTATGGAATGTAAAATCTGTTCACGGTCCTGATTGATACAGTCAGCTTTTAAACTGAACTTCCACACCTCAACAGCTTCCTCCTGCAAGTGTGTGTGTGTGCGCGTGTGACACACACACATATATACACACACACGTAGGTGAAGGGGAAGAAGTGAAAGGATGTCTTCTTAGAAAGGCAAATGTATCCAGGTCCTTGTCGCCTCCAGACTGACAGAGCACCATGGGGGGCCAAATGAGGAAAGTGGGGGATGTGTCAGGGATTCACTAGCATCAGGAGAAGTGCACGGGGAAAATAAAGAAATATAGGAGCACAGGTTGTGATGGTAGAGAACATAAAAAATGTGTATGAGAGAGTGTATGCTCTGACAGTACGTGATTCAGAGGAACAGTGATGACAGTAATGACGGCTCTCAGAGAAAACGAGGGGATGCTACACCATTATCTCTATGTCACAGAGGAAGCTCTGATGTGCTTGTGTCTATAGTATGCAAGTATTTGTGGAAGACGGGTGTATGAAGGACAATGACTGGTCTCACTCAAACACACAGCTGAGGTTTGACGACACCCCCACTTCTCTCCATCGTTCCACAATGACCAAGCGCCGATTAAAGCCTCAATTTGAAATGAATGAATGAATCCAATTGCCACCAAAGTTTCAATCAACATGGGTATTAAAGTCACTTTATTTGCTTTAGTTAGTGCTGCACTATCCAAATAACCACAGCGCTTAACTATAGCGATGACAGTTCCACCGCCATACTTGATCTGGAGAAATGTTTTTGATTTATAAAATAAAAAGAAAATGAAAAAGAAAATACTAATAACTGTCCAAATACATTTCACATCATTGTAGCTGAATACAGATCACCCTCACAATATATATTGACCATATATCAATTTATATTAGGGTATATTTTTGTTGCGTGAACTATTAAAATAGGAAGTTCCAGGTCTTTTAGTGTCCCAATGACACATTTTTAAAGGAATTAACTGGAGAGTGACTTTAGTCTCTTTTGTGTTATGTTTGTGAAAAAAAAAGTATAAAGTCATCTAGACCAAGTGGGCGTGGTTAAATAATTCCCAACAGTCTGCTTCCATGATGTATTTAATGTATAATGAAATCCATTGAATTACTACGGCTAATTAGATTCCGATGTTGTCTGCAGTTTTATTGAGGCAACAGACAGACTGAAAAATATAAGGAGGCAGTTTATTAGACTCTTAACTTGCTTGCTGCTAATAATGACACACACACATACACACAAAAACAAAGTGACAGCAAGACAAAAGGAGACCAAGGGGATTCAACTAAGAATTTTATGAGGGAATAAGTCCTTATAAAGATATATTTAAGTGATTAAGGAAAGGACTATTTTGAATGTACATTGAATGTACTACAGAATACGTGCCATAAAACATTTCAGGACAACTGGAGATTCAGTCAAAGTTGATTCAAACTTGCAAATATGGAAGGAGAGCTTGTGGTGCCAACAATAAGACTATTAGGGCTGATGATGTGAAAAAGACTTCTAGACTTCTCTTTGCCCTTGAAAAGTCTTTCAGTTGTCAAACTGGAATATATACGTTAGGTAGGCATTGCAGTCATCTACTCACATTTCTTGCTTGACTCATTCATGGGGAAAAAATAAAACAGTTGTACCTCATTTTACTAAATAAGGTAAAAAAAAATGCTGAAGGGTAGGTTCTCACCTAATGGCCAATAAAATGTCAAATTAAATCGCCACACTGTTTTGAAGGTCTGTTTAAAGATGCATTAAGTTGAGCCAAGGTAAAAATAATTTCTACAAATTTTTAGGTCCAACCTAATCTTTTTTTTATGGTAAGTGTCACAGAAAAATACAGTGCCTATCTTTAAATAAAAGGGACTTGTTTTACAGCCCGATTTGCACATTTCGGTCAGTCAAAGGGCAGCAGGTGGGACACTTCCTGGACAGGCTGACAGCCAGTTCATAGGGCCAAAATATAAATGCATGAGTTAAACAACGCATGCTCACATTTACTCCAGGATGCAATAATGCTGAGGAAAAAACAAATAAATAAAGGATGCCAATGAACAGAATAAGGAAACGGCACATAGATAGGGCTGCACAGTCACAGTCCAGACCTTCTTGTGTTGAGCTAATAGATTTAACATCTACCACCCAATGTAGACCAATTAAACACTGGTGGAATAAAGTCATCTGAAAAGTTTCCATGATGACAATGCTTAACCATGGATGACATCAACTCACTCACTCACTTGGTTGCCTAGTAACTTGCCCCACTGCAGTTTCAGGTTATGCCACCAAGCCTCACATGGCTTAAAAACAAAAACAGCATGGAGGGAAAACTGTGGATAAAACAGGAAAGGGCACATACACAGTATTTCAAACACCTAAAAACAAATAAATCATCAATATTTCTCAATATTGACTGATACAAAATCCTTATAATTTCAGATATATTGTCCAGTACTAATTTAAAGTATCTTTAAAGCCTGTAATTAACACCTATGATTAAAAATGTACATGTATTTACATACAGTACTTATAAAGTTTATTGGACACATAGAGACTGTGTGAAAAAAGGGTTCCCATGCATGCATCATTACTAAAATCTGATATAATGAACTTGTTAAACTACTACAGTGATGAAATCAGATTAGCCCGTGAAGTAGAACCTTCAAGGATTGCATTTTTATGATCAGCTATGCTTTTGGCATCTCAAGTAAATACCTGATTTTTTTTTTTTATTTAGAAGCAACCAGAGGAACCAAGACTGCATTTTTAAGATTACAACTTGCACTGCATTAATTCAATATTCACTGATCTCCCAAAACCTTTGTGTATTCTCTGTAAGAGCCATCAGATGTCCTTGTACGTCTGTTTCAGAGAAGGCACAGTTAATGGGTTTCTTGCCCTACAACCATCCCATATTGTACCATACAGACTTTCTCAATGTCAGCTTGTCAGCAAATACTCTGAGGGACAGACTCCATCTGACTTTCCAACACACTGAAGTTGTGCCATAACCAGCAGCACAAACACACACAAAAGCCTCAGACCTTTCAGACTTGTCCCGCTAGTCCAGCGCCTTCCAACACTGATTGCTACGGTCACATCAGTCAGACCCCCGTTGGCACTTTGACCCTCCTATTGACCCTCCTCTCACACATAGGCAGGTTACACCAAGCATCCTGTGTTTTGTGTGCATCAAATTTGCATGTGTATGTGAGCCTGTGTAACTGGCAATATACCAAACCTCTTGGCGCTCTGCCAGTAACCTGTTTCTACCTGATGCTCCATCTGTCTTGCTCCTTCTATATCCTTATTTGGTCTAAATCAGAATTTTTTTAAGGATTTCTTGCAGTTTTGATGGTGATACTTGTAGAAAATATTGCATTTAACAGGAAGCCATAGAAGGTTGTGTCATTACTATATATGGGATGGTAACATATACTCTGTGTGCACAGTGTTTCTCAGTCAACTTACATAATGGCACAAATACGAGCCATCTGCTCCACCTTGATCCGTGGGTTAGCAACAAGACCTAATCCTTTACACAGTGTATTTATGAGCATGCACGAGGTGTAGGTGGTGTGCATCAGCAAATGTGTGTATCTGTGTGTGCCTAATCTGCTTGTGTTTTCATAGCAATCAAGAGGGGAAGTTGGTAATCTCACTTGGCCAGAGAGCGATTTAATCCTTGCAGCATGACTCCATCTCCTTTAGAAATGCACCAATCTGGATTTCTCTGGCTTATGTCTATTTGCAGCTTTATTTTAAAGGTCTGATCAACAAACTCAGATATTGACCAATTGAGATTAATTTTCCTTAACTGCAAAAAAATAAACAAACAAAAAAGGGAAAAACCTGAAATGCAGTGTAAGTTGTGTGACACACTTTCAAAACCTACAGGAATTTAAGGAAGTACAAGATTATCCTTATATATAGACCTCTCGCCCATTTCCGTCTTGTTCCAGTAGCCCATTTTTCCTCAGGGTGCTCTGGTTCCCCAGCACCTGACACAGACCTTGTTTGGCCAGGCGACGTCTGAGCCGGCAAGTCGTGCTCATCATTGTCTGTCATGGTACGAGGTAGGCTACATAGCTGCAAGGATCTTGTCTAAGGACCCACAGTGATAGCTCAATTTGACTGTTGTAAGTTTTTGCCCAGCCCCAGCCTGGATTTGAACCCGGGTCTCCTATACACACACACATACATACATACATATATAATTTGTTTTTTTTACACACTTAATAGATTTTACAAAGAAATCACAATTGGCTAAAAATCAATACCAGAAGGTGAAAACTGTAAAAAAGACAGATATTGGAAATTGTTAATAAAATATTGATTGGTGCATCTCTCATTAAAGCATCGTCACCATTGTGAGTAGTGCTCTTTGTCAGATTTTTTAACATTTGCTGATTTGTTGTGTACCTGTAGGTGTAGAGGAGGACTCTGGTTGATTGTTGATGGGATTCCCTGCCTCCGTGATCATCTCCGCTGGCCCATGGTGACTGACGGAGATGATCACAGAGGCAGGGAATCCCATCAACAATCAACCGTCGGTGGTACATGGGATGTACCACCGACAAATAACTGAAGTGGCTGATATCAGGAAATCCTACCAATGGCTGGACAAAGCTGGACTCAAGGACAGCACAGAGGCTCATCCTGGCTGCACAGGAACAGGCCCTAAACACCAGAGCAATAGAGGCTCAGATCTACCACACCAGACAAGACCCAAGGTGTAGGTTGTGCAAGGAGGCCCCTGAGACAGTCCAGCACATAACAGCAGCGTGCAAGATGCTGGCAGGGAAAGCGTCCATGGAACAACATAACCAGGTGGCGGGCATAGTGTACAGGAACATCTGTGCAGAATATGGACTGGAAGCCCCGAGATCGAAGTGGGAAACACCCCCAAAGGTGGTGGGGAATGACCGAGCTAAGGTCCTGTGGGACTTCCAGATCCAGACAGACAAGATGGTAATGGCGAACCAACCGGACATTGTGGTGGTGGATAAAGAACAGAGGAAAGCCGTTGTGGTGGATGTAGCTATACCAAGTGACTACAACATCAGGAAAAAGGAGCATGAGAAACTGGAGAAATACCAAGGCCTCAGGGAGGAACTGGAAAAGAACTGGAAGGTGAAAACCACAGTGGTGCCTGTGGTCATCAGGGCCCTCGGGGCAGAAACCCCCAAACTGGAGCAGTGGCTAAAACAGATCCCAGGAACAACATCAGACATCTCAGTCCAGAAATGTGCAGTACTAGGCACAGCCAAGATACTGGAGGAACCCTCAAGCTCCCTGGCCTCTGGTAGAGGACCTGAGCTCAGAGGATGAAAGAGAGAGAGGAGACCACCAGCAGAGGGTGAGAAGGGATTTTTTATATATTATATACACTATAATATATAATACACTGGGAGAAACCCAGTGTATTATATATATTGTATATATGCAACCAAGCACATGTCCCTCGTATTTAATGTATTTTTATTCAACTGAAAACATTTTCAACATTTTGTTGAATAATGTGCTCATAGACCAAAAACAGTGGATGTTTTTTTGTTTTGTTTTTATCCATTTAATGGAAGAAAAATTCTGCTATTGATGTTGATCTCAGATCAATAGAAAAATGACAGATTCTGATACCTAGCTGCATGATAGGACATCCAATATCTTTCCTATGAGATATTTCCTATGAGCCTTTTTCCATAGCTTCTATTTTCCCCGTTAATCTAAAAATCATTAGTCATCCAAGTTTTAGCAAGTTTTATTAATGGAGTTTCCTTTATGTGTTGAGACTTCTTGTCAGGCAAGCAAGAAACAATTGACTGTAGAAATATTAAAGAGGCTTGAACCACTTGGAATGGCACCGCTCTGATGGGAAGACAAAAGCAAAAAAAAGGAGAATTCTGACTAGTTCTCTCCAGTCGAGAGCATTTTAGCAGTACTGGGACTTGCTAAATTTCGAACATATTGGCCACAGTTTTTTTGAAAAACACTGAATTGTAAAATCTTTACCCCCTAGACAGTTCTTCTGTTTTACTTTTTTGTTGTACTAAAACATTTTAATGGTTTAGCTTAAAACAACTGGAGCTAAGCACTAGCAACCCTCACAACCTCACAGAGGGTAAGTGTGTTGGATAACGGATGGATGGATAGCTTAAGACATTTTTAATCAGAAAAAGATAACTCAAATGCACTCTTTTACATTTGGGGTAAAACTGATGATATTTCAGAAAAAGACAACCATACCTATAAAACATGTTTGTGTTGATTTCTGGGGCTGACAGTCAAGCACACAAAGGTTATACAGGCAGCACATTAAATTTCTGGTAAGCTTCATCGCGTTGAACTG
Organism: Poecilia picta; assembly: GCA_033032245.1. Taxonomy (NCBI): domain Eukaryota; kingdom Metazoa; phylum Chordata; class Actinopteri; order Cyprinodontiformes; family Poeciliidae; genus Poecilia; species Poecilia picta. Next base: position 16,388,034 of record CM065358.1, read on the forward strand.
GTGTATTACACAGGTCACGGCCAAGCATTACCAAATGGGTAAAATTTAAACCCTCAACAGACTCAATCCTCCAGGAAGTAATGGTTTCTCAATAGATAAGTCCAGACATTCTGTATGAAGCAAATAGCATAGGACAAGGGCCTGGTCTTTACCAGGCAACAAATGGACGAGTCAAAGTCTGGACTTTCACTCGATTGTTGTGGCATCTCTTTAAGCATGTTGTGCATAATAAATAAAACAAATTTTCCATTGTAGCCAAATTAAAAACAAAGTTTGTCAGGAAGACTGGGGCACATTTTAGTCACAAATGTAAGAGGCTCACTGCTAGCTATCACTAACACTTGATGGCAGTTGTTACCCCAAAGGGTGGCACAACTTATTAGATATAGGGCCAGGTTTGATCCTAATTTAAAAACAATTTTTCCCATTTATTTCCCTGAGGTTAATGGTTTTTTGATGATGTTAAACAATGAAGTTTGACAAAACCAGAAAAAAAGTTTGGAAAAGCAAATACTTTTGAAAAACCATTATATAGATAGGTGAAATAAATGTGAGGGGCAAAAAGCGCTGTAATTACATTTCATTTACATTCATGGCTACATGGGTAATACGTATATATTTTAAAAAACAAGCCTTTTTTTTCTAAAAAGGCAGCAGGGGCATGGAAATAAAGTGTTTGGAGTAGAACAACATGTGCCACTTTTTTCCATCTGCGTGGTCATATACATATAAATATTTTCATCAGTTACCATGGTGAAAATCAGAACAACTGTGTCCACCAAAGAGGGTAGCCAAGCATCAAAGAAAAAAATATGTGCATTTAATACATAAGAGATATGAGCAGTCGATACATAAAGAGATTCAACTTCCAATCTCAGTAACATAAAGTGTTTTAATTATCAAGAACAATCATTGCTCTATAGAAATCCAGATAATTTGAAGATAGGTTCGGTCACAGTAGAGCGACTGCACACAAGCAGCTGGGGGTCTGACTTTATATCTACAGACTCAATCATAACCAGTTGCATTGACATGCTGTCTGAACTCACCAGGTGCACCATTCCAGGTTCCCTGCTTTGGAGTTGAGGTGTGTGTGTGGGGAGGTGGTTGTGTGTCTATTCAGCATTAAAGTGTCGTCATGACATCATGTTTTATGCACGAATGAGTTTTACTTTTTGGCACATAAGCAAAGCTGCAAGCAACATTTGCATATTGTAATGAGAAACCAGAAGCCACATAGTAAATGCTCGTGCACGCACACACACAACACACACACACACACACACACACACACACACCACACACACACACCACACCACACACACACACACACACACACACACACACACACACACACACACAAAATGCAAAACCCACCAACAAAGCTTCCTTCGTTGGTAACATTTGCAGGGCTTTTCTGACAGGTCTCAGACGACAGCCATATCCACGCACAGAAATATAGACCTCTTTGCACTCTGTTCCTTACAACCTATGTATAAAAAACAGGCACCAATATAAAACTTAATATTGCCTGAGAGAGGGAAAAAAAAAGCAAATAAAGCATCAATACAGTCAGAAGACTGGGCAGGCAGTTGAAATCATATCTAGGAAGGACTTAAGTAGATAAAGGTAGCAAAAGGGAGGAAACACATTTAGAATCTTATTCAATGCATGTAAAGAAAAGGATTAGGTGTCCGAGACAGGGTACAGCCGTTTTTGCAGAAAATATTTGGAGGGACCTATGGCACATACTAGAGACACAAGGTCAGAAGACAAAAATTTGTTTTCAAGAACCATATTTTAGAAATGAAGGAGGCTGGTTTGAGAGGATAAGGAGGAAACTGCTCAAGAAAAGATGAAGAGGGTCATTCTTCCTCCCTATTTCATTAACTTCAGTGCAATAAGCGAGGATATACTAGAGGCCAGAGCTAGAAAAGGAAACATGCTCACCGATGATCCCATTAGGCTGAAAAAGGGTAATACAGAGAGACGGAGGAGGAAAGAAATGGCAGGGTGACGCTGAATGCCACGGGGAAAATGGTGAGGGGGTTTGAGGACAGGAAGGGAAAATTTGAAAGGCAGTAAAGATTGAAAGCTGAGGGAAAACGAAAGGAGGGGGAGGGGTGTTGGAAAGAAGTTGACAGAAAAAGTAAAGCCAAAGGGAGCAGATAAAAGCTCCCTTATTAAAAAAAAAATCTCACTCAGTTACTTGTTATTGAGGCTCAGAATGATATAGCTTTAACTAATACTGCAAAGATTGTGGAAATTTGAAGAAGCTCAAATGAGCCCAAAGCTGCAAGTGGTTTTTATATGTTGGGCGTCATTTGTGTCATGTGTGATTGGAAATCTGTGTGCAGTCAGGCATTTTTCAGGCTATTACATGTCCAAATAACATAATCATGGAGTAATGTGGCTTGACTTAATTAACTTGTTTCAATAAGTGCCTGTACTAATATAAATGTGGACCATTATTTGTGCTACTATAATTGGATTAATCACTCAACCATAAGACTAACGTTCAAAATTCTTTAAAAGTATTCCTTTTGTCAAACAAAACAAAGACAAGCGTTGCCTTCCCCATTACTGAACAGCGTCTTCTGTTAGGTTTTCAGGGATTATGACATTTAAAACCCTATACACATAAAAAAAAATTAAAAAAGGCTTTCAATTTACCCAAGATTTATTTAAATAAGGATGAAAAAGACTAAGGCCAATCCAGCGCTTCCCACAAAGTACAGCTGAGCTAAATGAGACTATCAGTCACATAATACTTCTGCTAATAGAAAAAGATTCAACTCTTTGAATAACTGATGTCCAAGTTTAAAAATAATGAGCGCTATCCTTCAATAGTGCTGCAGGATCCCATTACAGAGTCCTACCAAACCTTCAAAACCATAATGTGCGCACACACACACACCAACACGCATGCACGCACACACACACACACACTTTTCATTTTGGGTTTAACATGGTTACATGTTAGCACTGTGGAACAAGCACTAAAAAAAGCAAAAAAAAACAACAACTAAGCACTAGTTTACTTAGCAGTGCAGTCATAACAAACCATTCTTGATGTTAATTATTCTGACACCTTTCCCAAATGAAAGACTTAAATTGGTTCTTCTCAGTACTGTTCTGTACTCATCATCTCTGCTAAGGTTACTGGTCTGGTTAGATGACAGCGTGTTGAGGAGAAGAACCTGATGAAGGTTAAGCCCCCACCAACCCCAATCTTAATCACTGTCATTAGCTCCACAGGCACCTCCACTCTGACCCCAGCACCTCAGGCCCAAAGAGATTAATCACATTCACAATCCATTGCTGCTGTACACGTGCAAAGGCACCCACTCAAAAAACATCTGATATATGAGTGTATTTTTATGCAATGTACTGTCTGAAGGGACACCGAGTTATCCATTATTTGCTTGGCTGATCTGGGGGCGATTAAACACCTTCTCATCCAATTTCTCAGGTCCCGTTTTAAATTAACTCAACTGCATTCATGTATTTCTTAAGCTGTCACTTTCCACAGTTTTCTCTAACAATTTGTAGATTTTAACAAAGTCCAAATATCACTTAAAACAAACTCTATTAAGGCTTTGTTAATGATGGGCATTAAACCGCAGATGAAACTCCATGATACCTATTGGTCTGCCGGATTTTGTCGAACAAGCCCCTAAGCTGTGTGGTTGCGTGCTGAACAGCTAAATTTTAAATCAATCATCCCGTTTTCACTTTGCAAAGCTGTATTGGGTTGGGGTTGGCAGCAGACATCTGCACAGAGAAGAAAAGCAGGCTTCAAAAGTTCTGATTTTATTTCACTGCATTCAAAAAGGAAATTTTGGTGTTGCATAATTTTCTAAAAATAGCACAATGTCAACATAATAAAATGTTTGCCCTGTCGGTTCGATTACCTGTTCCTCTAATCAAAGATGAAACATTGAGGCAATGAACTTTAATGTTTGATATACGTATGTCATTGCCGAGTCCTGCTTTCATGCAGGGTTTAGCCTCAGTATAAAGCTTTAGTTTGCACAACACAAAAGAGGCTTTAATCTATCAAATCTTCGGATTAAAACTCAAGACAAAAATGACACGTGACCAAGCGCTCACTAAATCTCTCCATCATCAGTTAATAGTCATTTTCAGCAAACATTTACTCATTTTAGATACAGTACTAGGACATGTAATGCAATTTATTATATGTCCTTAATTGACATTGTTTCCAGTGTTTCAATGTTATCTTTGTTAAATTGTTCTTCTGGTAAAGTTCACATTGTGCCACATGTTGGCTTGTATGTATGGAAGTCTGTACATCTCACATTTTCCTCAAAGAGTTGCAAAAATCATTCATTTTTGCAACTCATTTTGAAGTCATTTGTGTTTAACTTGACTTCTTAGTGAAAAACTACACACAACAGTGACTGAGAAACTGCAAATACAATCCTCCTTTTCAATTGATAATATGCATTTAAAACCCATTTAAGAAACATTGAAAATGTAACATGCCAGAAGCTATTTTGGAAGGAGCACCCTTCATTTGCATTGGCCACTAAACATTAAGAAGACCCCAACAGAGAGAACAATAACAACAAGTGTTAAGACTTGCCTATGTTTGAACAAATAAAGAGGGCTCTCTAAACTCTCTTCTACCAATCAATCTTAAATTCTTCAGGGATCAACATGCACGTAAGGGGTCATATCAAGCGAAGAGTCTCTGTGTAAACCGGAATAAGCTCGATGTGAGACCTGGGACTTACTTAATGAAGCTCTCTGTAGTCTGGACACATTTCTAAACCTCCAGAGAGGGTTCCAGTGAGCTCTTTGTGCTTGTCTTTCACCTCCGTGGCCTTATAGAAGGCACTCCTCATACAAGGCGCACAAACTGCGACAATATAATTCAACAAGAAAACATCATTAAAATGATCCTCAAAGAGGAAGAGGGCAGTAGAGAGGGTCTTCTCCAAAAGTCCAGAGACTAGAGTGGGATGCAATCTATGTCCTTAAGACAAAAGAAAAAATATGTGGGGTGAGGTTTTGTTTGGCAAAACCTTTTTACAGAACTGATTTGAGATACCACTAGCAATCTATTATATGTTCTATAAAGGGAAGGCAGTGGAGAGCTTTGTGATGCAATACATCCATATATTCTCTTCCTCTTGTCTGAGGTTGTGTTGCAGGGACAGCAGCCCAAGCAGAAAGGCCGAGACATCCTATCCCCAGCCACTTGGGCCAGCTCCTCTAGGGGAATCTCAAGACGTTCACTTGAGAAAATTCCCGCTTGTATCTGCAATCTCATTCTTTGGGTCACTACTCAAAGCTCATGACCATAGAAAAGGATACTAGATCAATTGGCTAGGCCAAGAGCCTCTGCTTTGGGCTTAGCTCACTCTTCACTATAAAAGATTGGTATAGTGCCCAAACCACTGCAGATCCACCCATCAATCTCCTGCTCCATTTTCCCCTCACTCATGAACAAAACCCTAAGTCACTATAACTTAATTTGGGACAGGACTCCGTTCCTGATGCAGAAAAGGTACGCCACCTTATTCTGGCTCATGGTCTCAAATTTGGATACCCTGATCCTGACAGTTTCACACTTAGCTGCAAACTGGTGCAGCAAAAGCTGGAGATTATGATCTGATGAAGCCAGTAGGACGACATCAACTCCAACAAGCTTAGACATGATCCCAACACCACCACATACCAATACTCCCAAAGTAACACCCCACAGGACTTGAGGGATGCGATCAAACACTTTCCTGAAGTCCATAAAATGTATGTAGAGTGGTTGGTTGAACTCCCATGTGCCCTCCAGGATCCTACTGAGAGTGTAGAGCCAGACCGGTGTTTCACAACTTGGAGGAAAACCACACTGAACTTCCTGAATCTGACACTAGACTATCCGGCAGCCCTTCCTCTCGAAACCCTGAACAGATCTAACTAAGGAGGCTTAGATGCATGATCCCCCTGCAGTTGGAACTCATTCCGTAGTGCCCCTTTTTAAATATTGGGATCACCACCCCGCTCTGCCAATCCATGGGAAATGTTCCCAATGTCCACGTAATATTGCAGAGTCAATTCTACTAACACATCACCACAAAATCCAGAGCCTTAAGAACTCTGGGCAAATCTCAACCACCCCCAGGGTCTTGTCACCCAGTAGCTTTTTTAAGCACCTTGGCAACATCAGCACCAGATATTGGAAAGGTTCCTAGGCTTTGCTTCCTCACTGGAAGAAATGCTGATGAAAATGAGGAGGTCACTGTGGTATTATGCCCATTGACCCACTACTGCCCGAATTGAGGTCAGCAACACACATTCTCAGCATAAACAGTGTTGGTATTCCCGACAACCTTGTGGCCAGAGCTCCGGCAAGCCGCCTCCACAATGGATCCATGGAACATGGCCCACTCAGACTCAATGTCCCCCGCCTTTTACAGGATTTGTTAAAAGCTATCCCAGAGGTGGGAGTTGAAGTTCAGTCTGACAGGAGATTCCACCAGATGTTTCCAGCAGACCGTCACAATACATTTGTGTTTCCCCAGCATTCAGTGGATACCTCCGACCCTCTCTTCAGCAAATGAGATATCCACATGCAGCTCCCTTTTCATAGCATGTTTAAAGTCAAGTGATGTGCTTTTCAATTAAGAGGTCTGCCAGACTGCCAGGCTTGTGCGAGGAAAGACAGTCAAAGACAGAGAGAGCAAAAGCAGGAACCTAAAAGAGAAAAACCCAGAGTAAAGCCAACATGCTCCTAGCACAACAATCAGGTGTCTTTAGGGTCTTAATCGGTGTGATCAAGACTGGACCCCTTCAGCTAAAGCAGTAAATTTCGGAAAACCAAATCATGTACACAGACATGAATTTCACCTCTCTGCAGGTGCTCGGTAATGTCTGGCAGCGTCCGTCTTTTGTCTTGTTGTATCTGTCTATGCTAAAAGAGTGATCAAAAAAACTGCAAATACCTGCTCAGGGGTGCGAATACAGAATAAAGAGCAGGGCATGTGTAGGAAGACAAATTCACAGGTACAATGAGCTCCCCCAGGTAAAGATCTGAATATTTCATAAAGCCTCATTAAGGCATGAAAATAAGAGGTTGAGATTTTTCACTGGAAGTGTCTTGGTAATAAATTCAGGTCACATGCCAGTCTTACAGAAACAGTTGTAAGCTTACGGGCATCAAACACTCTTCTTAATAACACCTAATGTGTTCCTACTTATAGCAAACAAGACATTCATTTAATCTGGCGTAAACCTTTAATTTTACTGTTCTGATACCTAAAATAGAAACAAAATATTTACTTAGTCATGCCATACTATTTGAGAACTTTGTCACACTCTAGTCCTGTCACTATCAATACCAAAATGTACATACTTTAAAAAAGCTAAATGTTTTTCCTCCCTTTCATTTGTGTTATGGCAGATTTTTACTTCCTTACTGTGCACAAGTCCTAAATTAAACCATCAACAAAAATCACAAAAAAAACTATTCAATGAATAATTTTAGTAATGTCTATAGTTCTCATTTAACTTATTTATGCACATAAATAAGGCATGCCATTTCCATTCCAATGCCTCACTCCTCCATTAAAAAGGAGAAACATGCTAACTGCTTATGGCACCATAAACTCTTAGCATATGTTCTGAGTCTTAAAACACCCCAGAGAGCCTTAATTACTGATAACAAAATGTTAAGACAGTAAAATTATGCACACATTTAAATCATTGTCCAATTACAATTACTGTACTCCCTTGTAGTTTGTTAAAATATGATGATATGTTCTGCTCACAGAAATCTTTCCAAGCAATTACCAGTGTTAGCCCATGAAGCAACACAAAGTATAGCTCTTTCATTAGATGTGCTATGTTTGTCGTATTAAAATATAAAAATGAAATATTAAGATAACAAAAGAGGAGGAGGCAATAATGAAAATTGTTCGCTATTCAGTGGTTTTACATGAAAACATGATTGGCTATAGATGAAGTGGTCAAATTAATATCTACTTTAGTGCATACATTTTTCCATACTTAGTCACACTCACTCCTTTTTAGGAGCGAGTGTGATGACATTTATGTGCATCTTGTGTGTATGTGCAGAATAACAGGAATATACTGCAGCAGGAGTATATGTAAAGATTTAATTGAATTCCTTCAGCTAGGACGGCAGCCCACAGCACTCTGACTTATCCGGCCCCGAATTGCTTCCAGTGAGATCTAATCATGCTGCATGAAATGAGCCTTACCTGAGCAGAATAGCAGTGCGAGGTCTGGGGGCTGCAGGGGAATACCTCTATTAGGGACAAAGAGAGGAAACGATAGAGGAGAGAGAGAAAGGGGTCAAGAATGAAGGCAGAGGCAAGGCGTGAGAGAGAAGAGCTTAATGGAAATTTGAAAGAAATGGTTCGACTTCAATCTTAGTTAATTTGGCACGAGATGTATGCTATAATTTTCCATTAAGACCTACAGTAATCAGTTTAAATTGTTTATAGAAAGGAAGTTATTTCATCAATCTCATTCATTCACTGAAAAAAATATTAATTAAATGCTGTTGCATTCATGTTTCAATATGGGTTTTGCAAAGTGGTACAATTTATTAGAGGATGGGACAAGTTAAAAACACAATTAAAAAGGGCACAAAAAAGCTGTTATAGCATGAGATCTAAAGAGATTGAAATGACAGTATTTTCCTTCAGTTTCTCCATCAGTAAGAGCTAACCCCAACATCTGGTCAAGCAATTCCAAGTTTTAAGCCATGGAAATTAACTTGAAACATGCATGATCTCAAGTTCAACTTCTAAAATAGAGTCCCATCACACTACTACTGCATACCTTCCATTTCAATATGGTGGAATATATGGTATCATACAAGTTTAGCCCTTTCACATCTTTAACAATAACATATGTAATTTGATCACTAGATAATCTAAAAAAATTGATTTTTGGACATGTAAAATATATGAGCAGTATGAGCACCCCAACTAGATCTCATGCAACAGTATGCAAACACTGTTTGCCCTGACGAAGATCCAGGGCAAACATCTATCATCTTCTCTAATGAGTTGAAAGTACTGGCTAACCGGTTTACCGGTTAGACCCGTTGATAAAGCAATGAACCTGCTACTGTAACTCCAGCAAAGCAGACAGTCAAACATGTCACACAGACTGAAAGCCATAACGATCACTGTAATTCATGACTCATGCAGTGCTCCACAGATCTGCGTAGATGCATAGCCAAATGGACGAGTACTAATTTAAGCTCACGAGAATTATAATGCGTCAAAACAGCAGTGGGAGCAGACAGCTGACCAACCAAAATAACATGTTCAGAAACGGCCCATAGAACAATCCATACCTCATAAAAGCAGGTCACTGTGCTGATATTGCCACTCGTATAGAAGAACTGACAAGACAAAGTTTACCAATGCATGTAACTTATACAGAATTAAAGGCAATTAAAAAAATAAAAACTCACAATGTACTGTTAATGACAGGTAAGGTTTGACGATCTTTCCAAACGTCCCGCAAGGCATGAGGAATTATGTGTCAGTGTGTGTATGAGTGTGTGTTAAGCTTGCAGAGCTGCCCGGAGCAATTCTTCCTGCCATGGCTGAATCTCCTCCAGTGGCGATGTATGAGCTCCACAGCAGTCAGACAGACAGCACATTCACGTCTGTGTGTGTGTGTGTGTGTCAGTATGTGTCAGTATGTGCATAATGTGTAACTGTGAATCAACATAGCTGGCTTTGATTAATGGTAATAGCAGGCAATGACCCTGAGAGATGCCTTACTTCTGTGACTTATTTGTCTTCCCTCAGAGACACTTCTTAGGTGCAGTTGTCCCCCCTCACTTTTTTCTTTTTTTGCCGTTTTCCCGTGTCTCAAGAGGTGCAGCTCTCAAATACAGCCTTTTGTTTCTACAGAGAGTATGGAGTTAGATTTGTTTCACAATTATTCAATCAAAAAAAATCATCTCAAACAAAAAAAAGTCATAAAAACTATTTAATCATAAAAATATTTTTTTACGAAACAAACATTTTTAAAGATTTTTTTTGATTGAAGTAACTAATTTTTTGATTGAATCTCTTTTTTTTGGTTGAGTGTATTTTTTTTGGTTGAGTCTATCTTTTTTTTGGTTGAATTTATTTTCTTGCTTATACAGCTTTATTTGCTTTGGGGACGCTTACGTGAACATTCTGGGCGGGGCTTACGAACGAGCAATGCAAGACGTGTTCCGATTGGTTAGCGCTGACTAAAGCCGATGACTCCCTGAGATCCCAGAACCCCGTCCGGAACTGCAGGGCTTCGGTGACGGACACAGAATGTGAATAAATGGTAAGTAATGTTCACCAAATGACATCGTTTAGCAGCTACTAGAGTCTCCACTCTGTTTCAAAGAAGAAATCTTACACAACGTATGACGACAGTCACATATTTTATCTGCCGCGATCCCCGGTAGCATATTATGCTAACTAATGTTAGCACTAGGTGAAGTTCATTAACTAGGATTGAGTGATATTCGCCTGTCTTTATGTTTAATTCGTTAACCAGCAAACCTCTCAGTTTCATTTAGCGTGGAAAATACCAACTATATCTGGAGGAAATATGTGTTAAAAACTGTTGTGTAATCCTCCGTGTGTGTGGTGTGTGTGTGTGTATTAACTAGCATTGAAGCTAAAGTGGGAAAACAGCAGATCGTTGCTCCAACGTTATCAGGTCCACGTTAATCTGCATCACACATCAAGTGATGTGATGATTATTTATTTACCAAGAACATAGTCAGTGTGTCGGTGAGGGGAGGCAATGTAACTCTTAAATATATATATATACATTTTCTTTCAGATGTAAAATGTAAATCTAAGCTGGTAGGTCACAGGCCAAAGGAGGATATTTACATAATTTGTTTTATTATTTGATGTCTGTGTCTCTTACTTTTATTCTGAATTAGATGTAATATGTATTTTGCTGTGTTATGATATTAAATTAAATTGGGGTCTCCTGATTCCCCATCTAGTGACCAGCAGCTGAAGCAGGACAGGCTGTAGGTCTGATTCCTCCAGCTGCTGGAGACGATCAGAACATGAGGATGGAGAGACCAGCAAGTGTTGAGTCAGAAGGTCAAGTAAGGAAGTAAGTGTTGCTTTTAGGGGCCAAGTGTGTTTGGCTAAATATATTTATACAAGTTTATTTATTGGTTTTAAAACTAATGCATGCTTATGTGTAGATAATGATACATTGTAATAAAAATACAAAAATTACCACTAACATCCTGGCAGAAGGAAATAAACAAGTTGATAGAGCTTTTTTTGCATCTAGAACACATTAAAAGCGAATTACCAAATTTGTTTTATTCCCTGTTATGTTAACGTTTGTTTATTTCTCCCTTTTTCATCCTCACTGCAGCTGCAGCTGGACTTAGTTCTGTTTGGCTTTAGTGGCTTCCTGGACGGAGACATCGGCTGAGCTAAAGCGGCTAACAACGCAACATTTTCTCTCCCTCATTATAAACTTTGCTTTTCTTCAACATGGAAAATACTCCTACATAAGTAGCTGTTTGTTATTTTGATATCATTGCTTACCTGGTGGTCAATTGATCCTCTTAACCACTGAATGAATCAGAACCACTTGGACTGAGCTGGTTTCGTCAGAGGGAGCCAAGACTTCTCCATAAAATGACTTCCCGTATTTTTAAATGTTCTTCTGGTGAAATTGCATCTTTCTGATGCTAATATGACTTCATTCTCATAATTAAAAATACTTGTAACCTGGGCATAGTACTCCATTATACAACTCACAAGAGGAATGATAGAAATAAAGCCACTTTGTGAAAATATTTTCTTTATTTTAGAAAAAATATTGAGTGACTAAAATTAAATCTATTATGAAAAAACTGTTCAGTCATATCATCCAGCCTTATTCGGTATATTATTTAATTATTTTACTAACTGCATATTACTTAATATTCAGATTTCTTTACTGGTATTTCTTAAAAGTGTTTCATTTTAATATGTCGCATGAAGGCTGAATTACATGCAAATACTTAACATAATGTTATAACTGAGATAAGAAAAAAAGGTTTGTTAAATGTAGAGTATTACATTTTATTGTAAGTCCAAACAGTATAATAAAATGAACACTGAAAATATATAATACACTTCCCAGAAGTTACTCGGATGTCAAACTTGTTTGTCTCTGGAGGAGAGGAAGAGGTTCAGCCCAGTCCAGGATCACTGCAGTGTAGCTGCTTAAAGTCTGCAGGTACATTTCTGCCTATCTGGTCCTTCGGTTTTCAAGTCCTAATTGTAAATAAAATGTTAATGTGATGATCCAGCTGACTGGACTGATGGTCACTGTAGAGGTCAGTGAAGTGCAGGTGCTTGGATACATCTGGAAGAAAATATATATATATTTAAGAGTTAGATTGTCTCCCCTCACCGACACACTGACTAAGTTCTTGGTAAATAAATAATCACCACATCACTTGATGTGTGATGCAGATTAACGTGGACCTGATAACATTGGAGCAACGATCTGCTGTTTTCCACTTTAGCTTCAATGCTAGTTAACACACACACACACACACGGAGGATTACACAACAGTTTTTAACACATATTTCCTCCAGATATAGTTGGTATTTTCCACGCTAAATGAAACTGAGAGGTTTGCTGGTTAACGAATTCAACATAAAGACAGGCGAATATCACTCAAGCCTAGTTAATGAACTTTACCTAGTGCTAACATTAGTTAGCATAATATGCTACCGGGGATCGCGGCAGATAAAATATGTGACTGTCGTCATACGTTGTGCAAGATTTCTTCTTTGAAACAGAGTGGAGACTCTAGTAGCTGCTAAACGGTGTCATTTGGTGAACATTACTTACCTTTAACATTCTGTGTCCGTCACCGAAGCCCTGCAGTTCCGGACGGGGTTCTGGGATCTCCGCTTTAGTCAGCGCTAACCAATCGGAACACGTCTTACATTGCTAAGCCCCGCCCAGAATGTTCATGTAAACTTCCCCAAAGCAAATAAAGCTGTATAAGCAAGAAAATACACTCAACCAAAAAAAAAGATAGACTCAACCAAAGAAAAATACACTCAACCAAAAAAAAAGAGATTCAATCAAAAAAATAGTTACTTCAATCAAAAAAAAAATCTTTAAAAATGTTTGTTTCGTAAAAAAAATATTTTTATGATTAAATAGTTTTTATGACTTTTTATTTGTTTGAGATGATTTTTTTTGGTTGAAACTTTTTTTTTTGTTTGAGATGATTTTTTTTTGATTGAATAATTGTGAAACAAATCTAACTCCATAAGAGAGCCTGTTTAACAACATGCAGCACAGACTTAAACCCTGACACTCAGCCACAAGCACAAAGCAAAGCACCCAAAATTGCATTTTGAAAAAAATAATCCTGTGAGGGAAAATAAAAATAAAAAAAACTTGAGCATCCCTTCAGCAATTTCTGCTGCTTTACAAAATTAAACATATATATATATATCTGTATTGTTAGAAGCCTCAGAGTTACTGAACTAATAAATTATTACCACTTATCTAAAGCCTTCATTACAGACTCTGATATACAATAGTCTAATATATTGGATCCAAAGAAATTTGGATTGCAAGTCCAAATTTTTTGGGTTATTTGGCAGAAAACAAAAATGTTCATTTCCCCATTGCAAAGAATTTAATAGTTTCCAGTGACATCAGGGAGAAAGTTAAGCGCTGGTTGGTGGACTCTCAGCCAAAGTTGAATAAAAATCCAAATAGGAAATTGTGCTTGATGCATTTAAAAAATAAATAAATAAATAAAAGCACTCTGGACTCGCAGAATCAAAATGTCATTTCCAGTTATTACAATATGTGGACATGACAGCAGATGGCACTTGGCAGCATGCTCAAAGCACTTACCCTTTTTCTGATCAAGTAGCAGAAGACATTTATTTTTATTTGCCACTCTGCTGCTTCATCAGCTATTATGTAGGTTGTCTGTGGTGGTCTTTCAATATAAGCTCCTAACTATTTATAAAAACTGAAAAATAAACATTTCACTGTAACTGTTACTCTACGAAAACCAAAATGCTCCCCAATTTTCAAATGTGCAATATAATAAGACCAGCTGACCAACATGCTGAACACTGGCTTTATTATAGGCAATTATAGGCAGTCAGAGAGGACCATCCAGTACACGTTTCTGGTTTGTGAAGAGATAGCAAATTCTCTGAAAGACACACAAGCGCAATTTCTGCGGTGTTTCACGCAAAGGGAAATGTTTATTTTTTTAATCCACAAGAAGAGCCAAGACAAGTCGTTGCCATTGAAAACTTTGAAAGCATCACAATTACCTAGTCCCAGCCATCTGTCATGCGCTGTGCTCATTAAATGAGCTCACACAATTTCATTAATGTATGTTTTCCGGGAAAACAGCCCGAAGGGAGTTGTTGGTTCACTGGTTCATGCAATTTAGAAGTTATTCCATATGCATATTCACCCATATGTACAGAGGAGTCATAACTCACCTAACTTAACATTCAGAAGTAAGGTCTCAAATACCAACATGACCTAAAACGTTTTTTAATTGAATTAGTAACCTGTAAAGCACAAAAGCATCCAGTTTGGCATGCAGAATGTTAAAAATTATCAATAAATTATGCATGAAGGCGTCAGGTGTAACCCAGCTCAAAAAGATTTAATAATAGTGGCGTCTTAGCCAATTACAGCTTATACACACACAGCACATCGAGCTTACAAACACCGGCACTTTGGAGGATCTCTCACTCTTGAACCTTGCTTAGAGAGCTGAACTCCCCATAGATATATAGTGGGGAAATAATGTATTGTGCCACCAGAAGGTAGTAGGCTAAGCTAATAAGCTTGTATTAATAACTAAGCATCCAAACACCTCAATGTCAATGAGCTGGAAAGTGATTAGCAACACCACAACCAACTCAGGGTGATGTGAAAATTTCGCGATATTTCTTGCCACACCAGCCTGATTTCAATCTAGTAAAAAATAAAAAATAAAATCATCTGTGTATTTATTTTTACCAGATATAAAGGTGAATACTTTAGATTTGACACAATTCAGTATCAGTGTTTGAAATGCTTACTTTGAAGAGAAAAATGAAGTAGCTCTCAAATTGCATCTGCTTTAAACCTTTCCACCAATAGTAAGTTAAAAAGCAGTCACAGTTTTTTTCAAAGATTTGGGCCGCATTTGATCAACTGGTCAAAAGTTGCTTTAATAGGTCAAACTGAAACTGGACAACTCTAGTAAATAAAGATTTAACAACATTTTGAGGTTTAATATTGTGAAAAAAATAAATATTTGCACATGGTGGCATAAAGACAACCATATTCAGAAAAACACAGATCAAATCTTGACTTAATTATGATAGACTGCAAAAAGTCTCGCAGCTTAAATTTAACAAGGTTCTTAATTTTTTGGAAAAAAAAAGACTCGTCCTCAAACCCAATATTCTGTTGGCATCAAGGTAGACCAATGTTTTGAGCAACCAGGGTTTTTAAACTAAGAAGCAGAGAAATCCTGCTTCTTATAGTTGGCTCTAAGACGAAAAAATATTTAATGGTTCAGAAACCTAAAAAAAAAAAAAAGAAAAATAATAAAATGTGAAAATATTTCATAAATAGTTATTAAGCTGAATTTTAGCAGTGACAGGAATAATTGCTGTCTTTTTGTTTTAAATAAAAACAGCAAGATCATTTTTGTTTTACTGTTCTATATGAATATTGAATGCCTTGTGACCAGATTATTTTTACTTGGGGATGTAGCAATACACTGACAATATAACGACAAATAGACTCTGGCCATGAGATACTCTTTACATAGTCTCATCACCCACAGTTGTAAAGTTGTCTTGGTAAATTTTTTTAAAAAAGATTATAATTATAAAGGTATTCGAAATTAGAGGCTGAGTCTTACAATATTGGACCTTTTTTTTTGTATTAATCCCCAGCAAATGACAAAGACACCCATGTGACTTCCATGAATAAGAAAAGGCAGAAAACTGCACCAAAGTCAAGGTCACCGGCCCCCCTCACATATCTGATGAAGGATAAGGTACAGTTCAGAGGCACAGGCAGCGCTGGAGTGGTGGGGAGACTCATAAAGAACCCCCGCCCTCATGCCTCCCCATTTCCGAGGAAAGCCTGCCAAGGCTAGCTGAGCTGATGGCAACTAACTCTGAGGCTCTCCACATGTGCTAATCTCCCAGATTTAAATGGGAACACAACACAGAGCACAGAGCAGGGCAAGCCGGTCTGATCCACCACCGTATGTCTGAGTGCACACAGCCGCCATAGGCATGTGAAAACATGCAGCGTGCGTGTGAAAACAATTACACTCATATGATCGTCTATTATTATAATCAACCAAGTACAAAGATCCTGCAATCTGAATAAATGAAAAGCTTTAGGCGCCCAAGATTGCTACGGTGCAACCTTGAATGTCCACCCTTCAGACAAAAATCTGAATAGTGGACAAAAATTGAGCCACAGATAGAGACGCC